>HG992171.1:15000-4815000 GCA_905220505.1 Laothoe populi
TAACCTAACCTAACCTAACCTAACCTAACCTAACCTAACCTAACCTAACCTAACCTAACCTAACCTAACCTAACCTAACCTAACCTAACCTAACCTAACCTAACCTAACCTAACCTAACCTAACCTAACCTAACCTAACCTAACCTAACCTAACCTAACCTAACCTAACCTAACCTAACCTAACCTAACCTAACCTAACCTAACCTAACCTAACCTAACCTAACCTAACCTAACCTAACCTAACCTAACCTAACCTAACCTAACCTAACCTAACCTAACCTAACCTAACCTAACCTAACCTAACCTAACCTAACCTAACCTAACCTAACCTAACCTAACCTAACCTAACCTAACCTAACCTAACCTAACCTAACCTAACCTAACCTAACCTAACCTAACCTAACCTAACCTAACCTAACCTAACCTAACCTAGCCTAACCTAACCTAACCTAACCTAACCTAACCTAACCTAACCTAACCTAACCTAACCTAACCTAACCTAACCTAACCTAACCTAACCTAACCTAACCTAACCTAACCTAACCTAACCTAACCTAACCTAACCTAACCTAACCTAACCTAACCTAACCTAACCTAACCTAACCTAACCTAACCTAACCTAACCTAACCTAACCTAACCTAACCTAACCTAACCTAACCTAACCTAACCTAACCTAACCTAACCTAACCTAACCTAACCTTATTTTTTTTTTTTTTGTTTTCGCGGGGAAAAGCGATTTATCACTACCGCCCCGCCGGGGGGGTGGCGGGACGGTTATGTTGGGCTCACCGGCCTTACGACCCAGCGTTAAGCCGTCCGGGAGAGATGTTGACATCCGGACGACCGCTGAGCCGAGTCCCTAACAAATACCCTACACCGGCAATACCAACTAAAAACCCCGCGGTGGCCCTCTTCGGCGCATAAGAGACGGTCCCGGGCTCACGAGGCGAGAAGCGCCCCATTTACGACCGGAACCGCCCCTGCGCGGTTCCGCCTTGCGGCCCGTCTCCAAGTGGGGGGGGCTCAGAAGCCCCCGCGCACCGAAGGACGCCCTCGGCGTCCACGGCAGCGACGAGGCCAACCACCCGCGCTGCCGTCATCCCGGGGTCGCCCGGTGTGCCGACGAAGTATATACAAAATAAAACTATGTACAAACAAAATTTCGACACACCGGAAAGGGCGCTACGACAGCCCCCCGCTGCGCGCCCGCGACCCCCGATGCCCCTATAAGTCGCCTCTTACGACAGGCAGGGGATACCGTGGTGGAATTCTCCAAACGCCCCCAAACCACAGGGCGGGAGACGCCGGTCAGTCGTCAACCCGGCGCCTCCTCCGTCTCGACTGGCGGCGGGAGGGATCGGCTTGTTCACGATCCCTCTCGGCACTCTCCTTCTGTGAGATGACGGCCTCACAGAAGAGGGCCACCGCACGCCAGGACCTCCGGCTGTCGACCATGGCTGACACCAAAGTCGGCAGCGAGAGGTCTCCTCCGACGACTGCTACGAGAGCGCTGCGCTCTTCGTCCCAGGCTGGGCACTCCTCGATAGTGTGTTGGGCCGTGTCACGCGGACAGTTGTCACAGTGGTGACACACGGCCGACCCTTCTGCGCCGGCTATGCGACACAGGTACTCGCCAAAACAACCATGGCCTGTGAGCACCTGTGTCAGCCGGAACGTCGCCGCGCCGTGGCGCCTGTCCAACCATTGGCTAAAGACAGGGCGCACTGCCGCTACGACCCGCTGACCCGATGACGGGTTCTCCAGCCTGAGACGCCACTCCTCCACGGCGGCTCTGCGGAGGGAGCCACGGATGGCCTCCACCTCTCTCAGGGCCGGTCTCTCCCCGCGCCTGAACGCCTCCTCCCGCCAGTGAAATGCGGCGGAGAGGGCCCGAGCGTCCAGGTCCCACGGTATGAAACCGGCCAAAACGCAAGCCGCCTCGAATGAGACCGTGCGGTAGCCCCTGATCGCACGCTGCGCCACTGAACGCTGTGGCTTATGCAGCAGAGCGACGCACCGGTCGCTCAGGGACTCGGCCCAGACGGGACTGCCGTACAGGGCCATGGACCGCACGACTCCGGCGTACAGCCTTCGGCAAGGGATGCCAGGACCTTCCAGATTGGGCAGCAGGGTTCCAAGGGCACCTGCTACCCGACACAATTTACTGCCCAACTTTTCAAAGTGGGCGCGGAATTCCCATCGGCTATCAAGAACTAAACCCAAATATTTCATCGTTTTGCCGATGGGAATCCGCACCCCATTCACCACGATGTGGGCACCGGCCGGTGGCCCCTTCCGAGGCCCGTGGAAACAAAGGGCCTCGGTCTTCTCAAGGGCCACCTTCAGACCAAGACGCTGAATACGGCCAACGACGTGGCCGGTACCCACAGCCGCCTTGATTGCGGCATCCTGGAAGGTCCTAGCCGACGCAGTAACGAGCGTGTCGTCGGCGTAACAAGTGACGCCGACGCCCCAGAGGTTGGCACCACGGAGCACCCAATCATATCCGATGTTCCACAGGAGAGGACCCAAGACTGAGCCCTGTGGAACACCGCACACCATCGCTCTTCGGTGCCACCCATTGGCGCCCGGATACACCACGTACCTCTCTGACAAGTACGCGTGCACCAGACGCCGAAGATAAGGTGGCACCGCGTGGTACCGCAGTGCCTCATGAATGCAGGCCCAGGGCAGCGAATTAAAGGCATTCGCGATGTCTAAAGACACCGCAATAACTACCTTGCCCCGGGCCACTGCTTCCTCCGCCTGTTCCTTCACCCGCAGAATCGCGTGGATGGTGGATCGGCCCTTCCGGAACCCGAACTGGCAATCCGCCAAGTCCGGACCGACCCTCTCAAGGTGCTCGACGAGGCGAGCGTGAATGATTCGCTCGAAGAGTTTGGCGACCTCGTCGAGCAGCACGATGGGCCGGTAGGCCGACGGCGACTCTGCGGGCCTTCCATCCTTCTTCAGCAGGACGAGCTTCCCGGTTTTCCAGCGCGTCGGGAAGACGCCCTGCTCCAAACAGGCGGAGAAAAGGTTGCGGAGCCTCGGCCCCAAGTGTTCGATGGCTAACACCCAGATCTTGGCGGGGATGCCATCGAGACCCGGGGCGGTGTTCTTGCCCCGCAACCGCGACACTGCCGCCCGCAACTCAGCGGGCGAAACCTCTGGGATATCCCTTGCCGAACTCGACGATGGCGCCGACTCGCGGGGCGCCATCGGTGGAGGAGTGGACTCCACGGTGGCCGGAAACAAGGCCGCGACGACTTCGGCCAGAAGTTCTGGCCGGAGACTCTGCGACAGCGGGGGCGCCGCTGGGCGAAGCTTGTTCATCACCAAGCGATAAGGGCGCCCCCACGGGTCGCCGTCGAGAGTCGAAATAAAATCCTTCCTCGCCGCGACCTTGGCTCTCTTAATGGCCACCTGCAGCGCTCTCTTCGCCTCCTTGTAGAGGCCGTAGAGCTGCCGCTCCCGGTTTGCATGCTCTTCGTCCCGGATACGCCGGCGACGATGCCTGGCGTACTGGCGGCGCGCCGAAACACAGGCAATGCGCAACGACGCCAGCTCCTGCGACCACCAGTACACCTGGCGTCGGGGCGGGAGACGTCGGACTCGGGGCATGGCGGCGTCACAAATGTCCGTCACCGATACCCCGAACCATTCCGCCTCCAACTCGACCTGCACCGGCCCATCCGGTACAGGGAGCCACGACATAACCAGAGCGGCAAGTTCTAGGGCCTCAATATCGAGGCGCTTTAACGCCCACCGCGGGCCGTCCTGATGCGGGGCACTCGGTCTACCACCGGGCTGGGAAACCGCGGACGCGGAGACGTCGAACCTGATGTAACGATGGTCCGACAACGTCTCCACGCCCACCAAAACCTTCCAACCCCGGACACGGCGTGCGACGGCGGGACTCGCAAAAGAAAGATCTACAATAGATCCGCCGTTGTGCCGCACACACGTGTCCACCGACCCCCTATTCAAGACGGCCAGACCGGCCGAGATCACCCAATCCTCCAGGACCTCACCGCGAGCATCGGTCGCCGGCGAACCCCACGCCAGGGACTTGGCGTTGAAGTCGCCGACGACAATTGCCGGGTGAGGTTGGCCTTGCGCCACCAGGGCCCCCAACTGAACAAGAAAAGTTTCGAAATCAGCGAGGAGTCTGTTGGGAGAGAAATAAACTCCGACTACCCAAATATCTCCCAACAGAGCCGCGACGCATCCCCGGCCCTTCGCTACACGTTCGAAGGGCGGGGAGCCAGCGGCACCCTGGGTGATGATGGCCACCGAGCTGTCGACGTCCCCCGCCCAGTTATCACGCGGGGGGATGAAATATGGCTCGGCGACCACGGCCACTTGCACCGACCACTGCGCCATGCTCTGGGTTAAAAGATCCTGAGCACGGGCACAGTGGTTGATGTTCGCCTGGAGGAACTTATACGCCATTATTGGGCGATCTCCATAGCTACCACCTCGGCCTGCGATGGGCTCTCTTGCTGCGGCTGGGCCGTTGCCCCAGCGGCAGCTGTTCTCCCTCTAAGGCGGCGGGTCTTACGGGAGGAGGCGGGACACGCCTTCCCCCCGATCTGATGCCCGGCGGGCTTCCCGGCCGCGCTGCACAATGAGCAGTTCGGTGCGGCCTCACATTGCCGGGCTTTATGGCCCGGCTGACCGCAGCGGTAACAGAGGCCGCTACGGTCCACCACGCAGTCACACTGCAACCGAACGTGTCCCGACTCGAGGCAACGGAAACAACGAAGCGGACGCGGTTCGAGTACGGTCACTCGTGCCGCAACCCATCCAACCAGAATGCGACCCGCCGCCTTAACTTTTTGGGCCGCCTTAACTGGGATTTTGACCCAGGCGGTTCCAAGACCCGATCGGTCGGGACGAATTTCCCCGACCTTTATATTACTTACCTCGCATGCGCTTGCCTCTGCGAGGGCTTTTGCGACGGCTTCAGGCGTGGCCGTGCAGTCCAGGCCCGAGAGCCGCAATTCCGCCGTTTTGGTTGGTCGGGAGACCCGGATATATTCGGAGTCCCCGAAACATTCCTTCAACCTCAACGCGAGGGAGTCGGCTCTCTCCTCACTGTTGGCTCCGGGCACCTCATACATAGGGGCACCCGTCGCCGCAAACTTTGGCTTGAGCCTGGTGATATTGAGCCCCACCAGGCTAACTTTCTGCTGAGCCTCCGTCAGCACTTTCGAATAAGTGAGGCCTTTCTCAACTGCCGCCGGCGTCAGACTTATGATTACCGCTGCTGAGCGCGGCGGGCGAAGTTTCGGTTCACCTCTGCGCGGCCGCTGTTGAGGATTTGCCGCCGGAACCGTGCTAGGCGAGGCCTTCTTCTTCGTCTTTTTTCCCGCCACGATATTCCACGGCTCATCCATGGATGAAGGAGCCGGTGGCAGTGGCCGAGGCTCCTGGGGCGCGGGCTGGGGAGCACCTTTCTTCTTTTTTGGCTTGGCAGCCTTAGGGACAGAACCCGTTCCTTTTTCCCCGCCCTTGTGCTGTGGTGGGTTTGATGGTCCAGCCACAGCAATAGGCGCACTCGATGGTCCGGCAACGGCGAGCATCGGCGCGTTCGACTCTCTAGGAGGAGGCACGGGAGCGACAACAGGTAGGGCCGTCTTCTTCCCCTTCCCTTTGCCCTTGCCCTTAACTTGCGGAGGAGGAGGAGGAGGCGGAAGCAGAGGAAACTCCTCACAGACAGTTCCGCCTTCATGCGCCAATGGCGGCCTTAGAATTGGTGGTGGCGGCAGGTGCATTATGGCCCCTTCTACACGAGCCATCAAGCGCGCCTCCAGTCTCTGCAGATCTTCCTTCGAAGGGCCACCATTGATGATACTGGCCTCCAGCTGGTCAAGGCGACGACGAAGAGAAGAATTCTCGTCCGCTTGCTTGGCCAGCTCCTTCTCAAGGCGACCGCTCAACTCCTGCCACCTTTTAGCCTCCGCTTCCAGCTTTGACACAACCTGGAATTCCGGTTGGTCCATGAACCTGTTGATGGTGTCGTGTACTGTGTTTAGTGTCTTCTGAAAGACACCTTTCAAGTTCCCTGACTTACACGACACCATCTTAAGAAGTCGACCCGCCTCTCTTATATCATCGGGCAGAATGACCCTCGACTCTACGCCCTCCATAGAAGCAGGTTTCGGAGGGTTGGTTGACTTCAGGAACGAATTCACCCTTTCCTCCATTTCCTGCTCCGCTTTTTGACGAGCAGCCTCTCGACGTTGGGCCTCCAGCTCCCGCTGCGCCTTCCTAAGACCGACGTACTTTCCTGTCGACGACGGAGCGTTTCTTCCCAACGACGACGAACGACCTGCCACGTCCAACCCACTTTCCGAGTCACTTTCGGAGTGCCTGGAGCGAGAGCGGATCGAGTCCGTTTCGCTACCCTGCCAAAAGCGACCCCTCTTGGCACGCGGCGATGAGCGACTATTGCCAGCTCCAAATTCTGGCACCGGAGTCACCACAGATCTTCCCGCGGCCTCAATCTCCATAGGCAACTCACCTACGGAACCATCTCCGGGTTTGCACCCTTCGATCACCGCCTCTCCGGACCCGGAATCGGGCACCGGAGTAGGCAACCTCGTCAACAAGATTTTGGGTTTTTTTAAAGAAATATCCATTTTTAGTCCCACGAGTGTGGGGGAAATAAACCGTCCACCCAGCCAGAGCCCCCTGTAGCTGGGTAAGCCTTTAAGTACACGGAAGAGGCACAGGCATGTACCCCTCCGGCGTGGTTCGCACTAGCGACCGAACTACCCATCGGCCATGCATCCCCTCACGGTGCGCCGCCGCTTGGGATTCGGGGTAACTTTTTATAGAGGTTTTCTCCCTCGCAGTCCAGGCGGTGAAGCCAAGACCCTCGGTCCGATCGGAGCGCGAGACGTGACCACAGACCTCCATATGACCGGATTACGATATACGACGGTGACAGCAAGAGAGAACTTCCCCCCTACTGCCCGCTCGGCGGCGGGATGAGCGCACACCGAGCCCGCCGACACCCCCAGGACAGAACCCGAGGGTAACCATAAGGTGCCATACTCCAAACACGATGGCAGCCGCCACAACAGGCGACGACTGCCAAACACCTTCCGTCAGGATATTAGCCGTCGGTCAACGTGACCGCCGTTGCCCAGGGTGCACCACGAGGAGGTTTCCTGACTCCGCACCCCAACCTAACCTAACCTAACCTTTTTTTTTTTTTTTTTTTTTTTTTTTTTTTTTTTTTTTTTTTTTTTTTTTTTTTTTTTTTTTTTTTTTTTTTGGTTTCGCGGGGAAAAGCGATTTATCACTACCGCCCCGCCGGGGGGATGGCGGGACGGTTATGTTGGGCTCGCCGGCCTTACGACCCAGCGTTAAGCCGTCCGGGAGAGATGTTGACATCCGGACGACCGCTGGGCCGAGTCCCTAACAAATACCCTACACCGGCAATACCAACTAAAAACCCCGCGGTGGCCCTCTTCGGCGCATAAGAGACGGTCCCGGGCTCACGGAGCGAGAAGCGCCCCATTTACGACCGGAACCGCCCCTGCGCGGTGCCGCCTTGCGGCCCGTCTCCAAGTGGGGGGGGCTCAGAAGCCCCCGCGCACCGAAGGACGCCCTCGGCGTCCACGGCAGCGACGAGGCCAACCACCCGCGCTGCCGTCATCCCGGGGTCGCCCGGCGTGCCGACGAAGTATATACAAAATAAAACTATGTACAAACAAATTTCGACACACCGGAAAGGGCGCTACGACAGCCCCCCGCTGCGCGCCCGCGACCCCCGATGCCCCTATTAGTCGCCTCTTACGACAGGCAGGGGATACCGTGGTGGGATTCTCCAAACGCCCCCAAACCACAGGGCGGGAGACGCCGGTCAGTCGTCAACCCGGCGCCTCCTCCGTCTCGACTGGCGGCGGGAGGGATCGGCTTGTTGTTCACGATCCCTCTCGGCACTCTCCTTCTGTGAGATGACGGCCTCACAGAAGAGGGCCACCGCACGCCAGGACCTCCGGCTGTCGACCATGGCTGACACCAAAGCCGGCAACGAGAGGTCTCCACCGACGACTGCTGCGAGAGCGCTGCGCTCTTCGTCCCAGGCTGGGCACTCCTCTACAGTGTGTTGGGCCGTGTCACGCGGACAGTTGTCACAATGGTGACACACGGCCGACCCTTCTGCGCCGGCTATGCGACACAGGTACTCGCCAAAACAACCATGGCCTGTGAGCACCTGTGTCAGCCGGAACGTCGCCGCGCCGTGGCGCCTGTCCAACCATTGGCTAAAGACAGGACGCACTGCCGCTACGACCCGCTGACCCGAGATCGGGCTCTCCAGCCTGAGACGCCACTCCTCCACGGCGGCTCTGCGGAGGGAGCCACGGATGGCCTCCACCTCTCTCAGGGCCGGTCTCTCCCCGCGCCTGAACGCCTCCTCCCGCCAGTGAAATGCGGCGGAGAGGGCCCGAGCGTCCAGGTCCCACGGTATGAAACCGGCCAAAACGCAAGCCGCCTCGAATGAGACCGTGCGGTAGCCCCTGATCGCACGCTGCGCCACCGAACGCTGTGGCTTATGCAGCAGAGCGACGCACCGGTCGCTCAGGGACTCGGCCCAGACGGGACTTCCGTACAGGGCCATGGACCGCACGACTCCGGCGTACAGCCTTCGGCAAGGGATGCCAGGACCTTCCAGATTGGGCAGCAGGGTTCCAAGGGCACCTGCTACCCGACACAATTTACTGCCCAACTTTTCGAAGTGGGCGCGAAATTCCCACCGGCTATCTAAAACTAACCCCAGATACTTCATCGTTTTGCCGATGGGAATCCGCACCCCATTCACAACGATGTGGGCACCGGCCGGTGGCCCCTTCCGAGGCCCGTGGAAACAAAGGGCCTCGGTCTTCTCAAGGGCCACCTTCAAACCCAGCCGCTGAATGCGACTAACGACGTGGCCGGTACCCACCGCCGCTTTAATAGCGGCATCCTGGAAGGTCCTAGCAGACGCAGTAACGAGCGTGTCGTCGGCGTAACAAGTGACGCCGACGCCCCAGAGGTTGGCACCACGGAGCACCCAATCATATCCGATGTTCCACAGGAGAGGACCCAGAACTGAGCCCTGTGGAACACCGCACACCATCGCTCTCCGGTGCCACCCATTGGCGCCCGGATACACCACGTACCTCTCTGACAAGTACGCGTGCACCAGACGCCGAAGATAGGGTGGCACCACGTGGTACCGCAGTGCCTCATGAATGCAGGCCCAGGGCAGCGAATTAAAGGCATTCGAGATGTCTAAAGACACCGCGATAACTACCTTGCCCTGGGCCACCGCTTCTTCCGCCTGTTTCTTCACCCGCAGAATCGCGTGAACGGTGGATCGGCCTTTCCGAAATCCGAATTGACAGTCGGCCAAATCCGGACCGACCCTCTCGAGGTGCTCGACGAGGCGAGCGTGAATAATTCGCTCGAAGAGCTTACAGACCTCGTCGAGCAACACGATGGGCCGGTAGGCCGACGGCGACTCTGCGGGTCTTCCTTCCTTCTTCAGCAGGACGAGCTTCCCGGTTTTCCAACGCGACGGGAAGACGCCCTGCTCCAAACAGGCGGAGAAAAGGTTGCGGAGCCTCGGCCCCAAGTGTTCGATGGCTAACACCCAGATCTTGGCGGGGATGCCATCGAGACCCGGGGCGGTGTTCTTGCCCCGCAACCGCGACACTGCCGCCCGCAACTCAGCGGGCGAAACCTCTGGGATATCCCTTGCCGAACTCGACGATGGCGCCGACTCGCGGGGCGCCATCGGTGGAGGAGTGGACTCCACGGTGGCCGGAAACAAGGCCGCGACGACTTCGGCCAGAAGTTCTGGCCGGAGACCCTGCGACAGCGGGGGCGCCGCTGGACGAAGCTTGTTCATCACCAAGCGATAAGGGCGCCCCCACGGGTCACTGTCGAGGGTCGAGATGAACTCTTTCCTCGCCGCGACCTTGGCTCTCTTAATGGCCACCTGCAGCGCTCTCTTCGCCTCCTTGTAGAGGCCGTAGAGCTGCCGCTCCTGGTTTGCGTGCTCTTCGTCCCGGATACGCCGGCGACGATGCCTGGCGTACTGGCGGCGCGCCGAAACACAGGCAATGCGCAACGACGCCAGCTCCTGCGAAACCTAACCTAACCTTTTTTTTTTTTTTTTTTTTTTTTTTTTTTTTTTTTTTTTTTTTTTTTTTTTTTTGTTTTCGCGGGGAAAAGCGATTTATCACTACCGCCCCGCCGGGGGGGTGGCGGGACGGTTATGTTGGGCTCGCCGGCCTTACGACCCAGCGTTAAGCCGTCCGGGAGAGATGTTGACATCCGGACGACCGCTGGGCCGAGTCCCTAACAAATTCCCTACACCGGCAATACCAACTAAAAACCCCGCGGTGGCCCTCTTCGGCGCATAAGAGACGGTCCCGGGCTCACGGGGCGAGAAGCGCCCCATTTTCGACCGAAACCGCCCCTGCGCGGTGCCGCCTTGCGGCCCGTCTCCAAGTGGGGGGGGCTCAGAAGCCCCCGCGCACCGAAGGACGCCCTCGGCGTCCACGGCAGCGACGAGGCCAACCACCCGCGCTGCCGTCATCCCGGGGTCGCCCGGCGTGCCGACGAAGTATATACAAAATAAAACTATGTACAAACAAATTTCGACACACCGGAAAGGGCGCTACGACAGCCCCCCGCTGCGCGCCCGCGACCCCCGATGCCCCTATTAGTCGCCTCTTACGACAGGCAGGGGATACCGTGGGATTCTCCAAACGCCCCCAAACCACAGGGCGGGAGACGCCGGTCAGTCGTCAACCCGGCGCCTCCTCCGTCTCGACTGGCGGCGGGAGGGATCGGCTTGTTGTTCACGATCCCTCTCGGCACTCTCCTTCTGTGAGATGACGGCCTCACAGAAGAGGGCCACCGCACGCCAGGACCTCCGGCTGTCGACCATGGCTGACACCAAAGCCGGCAGCGAGAGGTCTCCACCGACGACTGCTACGAGAGCGCTGCGCTCTTCGTCCCAGGCTGGGCACTCCTCTACAGTGTGTTGGGCCGTGTCACGCGGACAGTTGTCACAATGGTGACACACGGCCGACCCTTCTGCGCCGGCTATGCGACACAGGTACTCGCCAAAACAACCATGGCCTGTGAGCACCTGTGTCAGCCGGAACGTCGCCGCGCCGTGGCGCCTGTCCAACCATTGGCTAAAGACAGGACGCACTGCCGCTACGACCCGCTGACCCGAGATCGGGTTCTCCAGCCTGAGACGCCACTCCTCCACGGCGGCTCTGCGGAGGGAGCCACGGATGGCCTCCACCTCTCTCAGGGCCGGTCTCTCCCCGTGCCTGAACGCCTCCTCCCGCCAGTGAAATGCGGCGGAGAGGGCCCGAGCGTCCAGGTCCCACGGTATGAAACCGGCCAAAACGCAAGCCGCCTCGAACGAGACCGTGCGGTAGCCCCTGATCGCACGCTGCGCCACTGAACGCTGTGGCTTATGCAGCAGAGCGACGCACCGGTCGCTCAGGGACTCGGCCCAGACGGGACTGCCGTACAGGGCCATGGACCGCACGACTCCGGCGTACAGCCTTCGGCAAGGGATGCCAGGACCTTCCAGATTGGGCAGCAGGGTTCCAAGGGCACCTGCTACCCGACACAACTTGCTTCCTAACTTTTCAAAGTGGGCGCGAAATTCCCACCGGCTATCTAAAACTAAACCCAGATACTTCATCGTTTTGCCGATGGGAATCCGCACCCCATTCACCACGATGTGGGCACCGGCCGGTGGCCCCTTCCGAGGCCCGTGGAAACAAAGGGCCTCGGTTTTCTCAAGGGCCACCTTCAAACCCAGTCGTTGAATCCGACTAACAACGTGGCCGGTACCCACCGCCGCTTTAATTGCGGCATCCTGGAAGGTCCTAGCAGACGCAGTAACCAGCGTGTCGTCGGCGTAACATGTGACGCCGACGCCCCAGAGGTTGGCACCACGGAGCACCCAATCATATCCGATGTTCCACAGGAGAGGACCCAAAACTGAGCCCTGTGGAACACCGCACACCATCGCTCTCCGGTGCCACCCATTGGCGCCCGGATACACCACGTACCTCTCTGACAAGTACGCGTGCACCAGACGCCGAAGATAGGGCGGCACCACGTGGTACCGCAGTGCCTCATGAATGCAGGCCCAGGGCAGGGAATTAAATGCATTAGCGATGTCGAGCGACACCGCTATTACGACTTTGCCCCGGGCCACCGCTTCTTCCGCCTGTTTCTTCACCCGCAGAATCGCGTGGATGGTGGAACGGCCTTTTCTGAACCCGAACTGGCAATCCGCCAAGTCCGGGCCGACCCGCTCGAGGTGCTCGACGAGGCGAGCATGAATAATTCGCTCGAAGAGTTTGGCGACCTCGTCGAGCAACACGATGGGCCGGTAGGCCGACGGCGACTCTGCAGGCCTTCCATCCTTCTTCAGCAGGACGAGCTTCCCGGTTTTCCAGCGCGTCGGGAAGACGCCCTGCTCCAAACAGGCGGAGAAAAGGTTGCGGAGCCTCGGCCCCAAGTGCTCGATGGCTAGCACCCAGATCTTGGCGGGGATGCCATCGAGACCCGGGGCGGTGTTCTTGCCCCGCAACCGCGACACTGCCGCCCGCAACTCAGCGGGCGAAACCTCTGGGATATCCCTTGCCGAACTCGACGATGGCGCCGACTCGCGGGGCGCCATCGGTGGAGGAGTGGTCTCCACGGTGGCCGGAAACAAGGCCGCGACGACTTCGGCCAGAAGTTCTGGCCGGAGACCCTGCGACAGCGGGGGCGCCGCTGGGCGAAGCTTGTTCATCACCAAGCGATAAGGGCGCCCCCACGGGTCACTGTCGAGGGTCGAGATGAACTCTTTCCTCGCCGCGACCTTGGCTCTCTTGATGGCCACCTGCAGCGCTCTCTTCGCCTCCTTGTAGAGGCCGTAGAGCTGCCGCTCCTGGTTTGCGTGCTCTTCGTCCCGGATACGCCGGCGACGATGCCTGGCGTACTGGCGGCGCGCCGAAACACAGGCAATGCGCAACGACGCCAGCTCCTGCGACCACCAGTACACCTGGCGTCGGGGCGGGAGACGTCGGACTCGGGGCATGGCGGCGTCACAAATGTCCGTCACCGATACCCCGAACCATTCCGCCTCCAACTCGACCTGCACCGGCCCATCCGGTACAGGGAGCCACGACATAACCAGAGCGGCAAGTTCTAGGGCCTCAATATCGAGGCGCTTTAACGCCCACCGCGGGCCGTCCTGATGCGGGGCACTCGGTCTACTACCGGGCTGGGAAACGGCGGACGCGGAGATGTCGAACCTAATATAACGATGGTCCGACAAAGTCTCCACGCCCACTAACACTTTCCAGCCCCGGACACGGCGTGCGACGGCCGGACTCGCAAAAGAAAGATCCACAATGGAGCCGCCGTTGTGCCGCACACACGTGTCCACCGACCCCCTATTCAAGACGGCCAGACCGGCCGAGATCACCCAATCCTCCAGGACCTCACCGCGAGCATCGGTCGCCCGCGAACCCCACGCCAGGGACTTGGCGTTGAAGTCGCCGACGACAATTGCCGGGTGAGGTTGGCCTTGCGCCACCAGGGCCCCCAACTGAACAAGAAAAGTTTCGAAATCAGCGAGGAGTCTGTTGGGAGAGAAATAAACTCCGACTACCCAAATATCTCCCAACAGAGCCGCGACGCATCCCCGACCCTTCGCTACTTTTTCGAAGGGCGGGGAGCCAGCGGCACCCTGGGTGATGATGGCCACCGAGCTGTCGACGTCCCCCGCCCAGTTATCACGCGGGGGGATGAAATATGGCTCGGCGACCACGGCCACTTGCACCGACCACTGCGCCATGCTCTGGGTTAAAAGATCCTGAGCACGGGCACAGTGGTTGATGTTCGCCTGGAGGAACTTAAATGCCATTATTGGGTGATCTCCATCTGCTCAACCTCGGCCTGCGGTGGGCTCTCCAGCTGCGGCTGGGCCGTAGCCCCAGCGGCAGCTGGATTAACTCTTCGGGACAGACGACGGCGGGTCTTACGGGAGGAGGCGGGACACGCCTTCCCCCCGATCTGGTGCCCGGCGGGCTTTCCGGCCGCGCTGCACAATGAGCAATTCGGCGCGGCCTCACACTGCCGGGCTTTATGGCCCGGTTGACCGCAGCGGTAGCAAAGGCCGCTACGGTCCACAGTGCCCTGACAACACTCCCGAACATGCCCCGACTCGAGGCACCGGAAACATCGCAGTGGTCGCGGCTCGAGCACAGAAACCCGAGCCGCAACCCAACCAACAAGAATCCGCCCTGCACCTTTGACCTTTTGGGCCGCCTTGACTGGCATTTTGGCCCACACAGATCCAAGGCCCGAGCGGTCAGGACGAATTTCGCCGACCTTGACGGCGTCGGTCGCGCACTCACCGGCCTTTGAGAGGGCCACTGTGACCGCTTCCGGGGTGGCTGTGCAGTCCAACCCCGAGAGACGTAGTTCCGCGGTCTTTGTGGGCCGGGATACTCTGACATACTCCGACCCGCTGAAACACTCCCTCAGCCTCACGGCCAGGGAGTCGGCCCTCTCATCACTGTTGGCCCCGGGCACCTCATACATAGGGGCGCCCGTGGCCGCAAACTTTGGCCTCAGCCTCTGAATGTTGAGGCCGGTGAGGTCCACCTTACCCTGGGCCTCCGTCAAAACTTGGGCGTATGTTAAGCCCTCCGCCACTGCCGCCGGAGTCAGAGAAATAATAACGGCCGCGGAACGTGGCGCCCGAAGCCTTGGCTCTGCCTTGCGCGGCTGTTGTTGCTGGCTTCCGGCCGGATTCGCGCTAGGCGAGGCCTTCTTCTTTGCCTTCTTTCCTGCTACAACATTCCAAGGCTCACTCATCGATGCAGGAGCCGGCGGCAGTGGGCGAGGCTCTGGAGGCGCGGACTGAGGAGCTCCCTTCTTATTTTTAGCCGCCTTTCCTTTCGCCTTGCCCTTTTGCTGAGGCGGGTTGGATGGCCCAGCCACAGCAATGGGCGCACTCGATGGCCCAGCAACGACCGACATTGGTGCATTGGACACACTAGCAGGGGGCATGGGAGCAGCAGCGGACAGGGCCGTCTTCTTGCCCTTTCCTTTGCCCTTTACTACTGGAGGAGGAGGAGGAGGAGGAGGAAGCAATGGGAACTCCTCACAGGTACTCCTACTTTCATGTGCCAATGGCGGCCGCAAAAGCGGCGGAGGCGGCAAGTGCATAATGGCCCCTTCGACCCGGGCCATCAGGCGCGCCTCGAACCTCTCCAACGTTTCGACCGATGGACCACTCCTCAAGCTCGCCTCTATTTGGTCGAGGCGGAGGCGGAGGGACGAATTCTCCTCTGCCTGTTTGGCCAGCTCCCTTTCAAGACGGGCGCTCGTCTCTTGCCACTTTTTGGCCTCCGCCTCCAATTTGGACACAGCCTGGAAATCCGGCTGGTCCATGAACTTTACGATGGTGTCGTAAACCGTGTTGAGTGTCTTTTGGAAGACACCCTTCAGGTTCCCTGATTTCGCCGACACCATCTTAAGTAGTCGTCCTGCCTCCCTGATGTCTTCAGGCAAGATGACCCGCTCCCCAACTCCGTCCATCAGAGCTGACTTCGGAGGGTTGGTAGACTTCAAAAAGGAAGTCACCCGCTCCTCCATCTCCTCCTCCGCCTTTCGCCGCTTGGCCTCACGGCGCTGGGCCTCCTGCTCCCTCTGCGCCTTCCTTAAGCCGACATATTTGCCGACCGTTGATGGAGGACCAAGTGCATCCATTCCACTCTCAGAGCCACTCGAGTGCCCAGAGCGAGAACGGATAGAGTCCGTCTCGCTCCCCTCCCAAAAGCGCCCTCTTTTCGCCCTCGAAGAGGCACGACTACTCCTGGCCTCAATTATGCGAGCCGGAGTGACAAACACTCCTTCCGGAGCCACAATCTCCGTGGGCGTCTCACCCACGACCTCCATTACGCAACTTCCGTCTTCGGGCTTGCGCCCTCCGACCTCCGCCTCTCCGGACCCAGAATCGGGCACCGGAGTAGGCAACCTCGTCAAAATGATTTTTGGGTTCATAAATTTATCCATTAAAGTCCCACGAGTATGGGGGAAATAAACCGTCCACCCAGCCAGAGCCCCCTGTAGCTGGGTAAGCCTTTACGTACACAGACGAGGCACAGGCATGTACCCCTCCGGCGTGGTTCGCACTAGCGACCGAACTACCCATCGGCCATGCATCCCCTCACGGTGCGCCGCCGCTTGAGATTCGGGGTAACTTTTTATAGAGGTTTTCTCCCTCGCGGTCCAGGCGGTGAAGCCAAGACCCTCGGTCCGATCGGAGCGCGAGACATGACCACAGACCTCCATATGACCGGATTACGATATACGACGGTGACAGCAAGAGAGAACTTCCCCCCTACTGCCCGCTCGGCGGCGGGGTGAGCGCACACCGAGCCCGCCGACACCCCCAGGACAGAACCCGAGGGTAACCAAAAGGTGCCATCTCCAAAAACAATGACAGCCGCCACAACAGGCGACGACTGACAAACACCTTCCGTCAGGATATTAGCCGTCGGTCAACGTGACCGCCGTTGCCCAGGGTGCACCACGAGGAGGTTTCCTGACTCCGCACCCCAACCTAACCTAACCTAACCTAACCTAACCTAACCTAACCTAACCTAACCTAACCTAACCTAACCTTCTCTTGTTCATAGGAACACTTTATAGTAAATTTGAGCTACGTACAGGACTTGGGAGTTATAAAACTACACGACAGTCATATAACAAGTATAATATACCCACCCCCCCCCCTTCTTAAATAAATAAATAAATTAATAAATTAATAAATAAATAAATTAAAATCTTAAAATTCATCAACTTAAATAATTTATAAAAACTCATCAACTTAAAATATAAATAAATTCATAGTAGTACAGTATAAAGTAAAGTAAATTAAAAAACAACAAAAATGAACACTTATACATGCAAAAACTGCGAAGGGAAAGACGAGGAAATTAGGATACTCAGAGAAAGAGTTCTAGAATGCGAAGGTAGAATCGCTCTCCTGGAGGGAAGGGACAATGCCCAAAGACCGGACACACGGGAAGAAACAATTGAAATTAATGACATAGATATAGACATTAGAGAGGTTGAAGAATTGCTAGGGATTGGGAGCGAGTTCGTAGCAGACATAGTGGAGGAGGCCCAAAGGGAAGAATTTACAAATCAAATAACATATCAACCACCACTGGTTACACGCGAACCAGAACTACAGAGTCTTCCTGACGGAGCAATTGTAATTACCCTAAACTCAGAAGAGCAACAAAAGATGTGTATCCCAATGCCTTCGACGTCGAGAAGCGCCATGCCTAGGCCACCGACGTCAGACAGCGCCCAGCAGGCGGGGGGAAAACTGCTGAAACAATGCGTCCTGTGTGGCAAAAGAATCAACTACAATAACGTAGGCAGACATTATAAATTCAGGCACAGCAATGTTCATTTTAAACAGCAACCTTACGGCAAGCCAAGGCTGTACTATTTTACGACGGAAACGCTTCTGGAAAAATGCCCGGAAGAGCACCGCCCGAAAGGAGACTGGGCAAAGTTCGCCGAAGGGATAGACAAGGATTTTCTTGATTTGTAAGAGGAAAGCCGCCCTCGTCCGCCCCCCCCCATCCCTAAATCACCCAGTATCATGATTGTTGATTTTTAATAACAGCTCTTTATAAGATCTGATTTCTCTCTTTTTATTGCAAATAGAATTGCTTTTACTTTTATAAATCTTGTAGAAGATCTTTTTTCTTTTCTTTTGATTTAATTATGAACCAGAATTGTTGATATTGATAGGATTTAGAAGATTTCTTTTTTACTATAAACCAGAAGGTTTGATATTATATAATTTAAGATTGTTTTCTCTTTTGATAGCAAACAGTATTGCTTTTATTTTGATAAATGTTGTAGAAGATTGTTTTCTTTATCTTTTCTTTTTTCATTTGATTATGAACCAGAGCTGTTCGATATCGATAAAATTTTTTAGAAGGTTTAATATTGATAAAATTTAGAAGTTTTTGTTTTTGTTTTTAGTTTTTGTTTTTCGTTTAATCATGAACCATAACTGTTCTATATTGTCTTCGAATTGATTATATTTTATAAGAAATGTCTTTTAATTAAGAACCGGAAAGTTATATGTAATACTGACTTGTAAATAAAAAAAAAAAAAAAAAAAAAAAAAAAAAAAAAAAAAAAAAAAAATAAAGGTTACTCCCATCCCACTCCCAGAACTCCCGAATACCCCTCCTTAATTCCCACAAACTCCCCTCAACACACACACACATATACACATGCACACACACACAAACACTCACACTCACATATACACACATATCAAGGTTCTTTTCGAGCGGCGACTGACCAGGAAACACCATCTGATCAGCCGCCGCCCGAAGGAACTAACACAAGGACTGTCCTAGGGTCAGAAAAAATCCAGAAGTAATCTGGAGAATATCTGGCCCAAAACAGACCTTAAAACACACACAAAAAACACAAACAGGCCACGACTACCCAGGAAACACCATCTGGCAAGCCGTGACCCGGACAAACAACATACACACATACGCAAAACACATATACACAACACACACACACACACACACACACACACACACACACACACACACACACACACACACATACTTCTTCAACCTAGGGCCCCACAGGAAATACCATCTGCCCGGGCCCTAGCTTGAAAAAAGGAATACACATACAAAAGTAGGAAAAATAATTCACACAAAGATACAAAACAGCCATTACAAAAAGTAATGGAACAACACAGGAATCCCAAAAAAAAAAAAAAAAAAAAAAAAAAAAACCTAACCTAACCTAACCTAACCTAACCTAACCAAACGGAGTCGTGAGCCACCCGTACCCGAGAGCGCATCGTTTTTCCCCCGCTCCAAGTGTTTTTCGCAAGTTTTAACACGAAAAAATCGGAAGTTGGCGGAAAAAGTGCTTTAAAGTTCGCGAAAGTTTGTGCAACCCACCACCTCAGTGCAAGTCGCACCGTGTGCAAGTTTCGCGAAGTTCCCATCAGGAACGGTGCTCCCGCGACGTCTTTTGTGGGATTTATCCCAAAAAGACAAAAATTAAAGTGCGATAAGTGCGAACGCTGGCTCTTAGAGACGAGTGACACAGTGTTTCCTAGACGCCATATAGTGAGCATTAGTGGTATCCACTAATTGCCACAAGTGTTAGATTTTTAAGGTGTATAGTCAGAGAGCTACAGCCGAAAGTGTGTTTTCACCTTCCGGCTCAAAATCCAGAGCCGACTTCCCAGGGGGAAGGGACATACACCAGCAGTTCAGGAAGGAGAACACCAACCTGACTGCACATTTTAAAATAATTTTAATTGTGAGTTGCGACTTTTATTTTCTATTTTTGGGATTGAAAAAGTTTGGTCACTTTTTGAATGCTTGTAGAGATCGGAAGCGATCTTTAAGGTCCTAGCAAATTTGTTAGACCTTAAGGGTAATACCATCCCGCTTACTGAGGACCAAGAATATTTTCGAGTTCCTCAGTCTCCGATTTTTGGCGAGCAAAATACCAAGATCGTGTAAATCCCAGAAATATTGCGCAACACGAATATTGACGTCTATTGCGTCTTAGTTTTAACACTGTGTACGACTGTGTTCCTCTGTGTGTGTAGCCGTGTCGAGGTCATCGGAAATTTCCCACGCTCCGTGGAGTAAACAACATACGTCATCGGCCGGGCTTGCATTCGGTGGAAGCTTCGAGATCTTTCATCTACCCTCGAAGGTTCTGGAAGTAACTACCAGAACCAACTCCACCAGACCCCCCGGTGACGTCACACACGTGACGAGCGTGGGAAACGAAGGCCGACAACCAGTCCAGTTTCCCTACCTTTTTCCGCTTTCCTACTTTTGGATCCTCACCTAAATTTTTAACCCCCCCCCCCACTTTTTTTACCCCCCCCCCCCTCCTTCACCCCCTCAAATCTGTGATTTTCCCCCCCCCCCCCCTCCCCCCGTTTTCGGGTACCTCACCCCCTTCGACCCAACTTCCCAAAAAACTGGACTAAGAGACCCGAGTTTGGGCTCCTTTTGAAGTATACTCCAAGGCCTTCCATCCTACTCCTTTCGATACCCCGACGCTCCGCACAGTAGACCAGGAACAAACATTTTTAAGTAGCTATAAGTTTTAAAATTTTTTGACAAAATTTTATTAGAGTAAGACCATAACCACTGTGAGCCTGTACACTCACAGTGGCATTTTAATATAAGACTCTCCCCTGTGGGGAAAATTTTACTAGATTTCTGACAACTTGCAGGCCACATACACCCGCAAGTTAATATTTTAATAATTTTAAATTTAAAATTTTTAAATTCTTGATATTGACGCATCCCTCTGGTAGTATCCGACAACAAAATTTTATTAGAAACACCGTGTCTCCAGAGTTCGTGTACTTTACTTGAGGGCAATATACACCCTCAGGTAAACCTTATCCTATAGGAAGAAGTATCCATCTCTTGCCGCCCTCCACTCTCCTCAGCACAAAGATGTTCGGGTTCAGAACTCCCGCCAAGGAGACTGAATCGCGGAACACCCGCCGTAGTGGAACGCCCGACAAGATCAGCCCAAAGGACGTCGCTGGCACCAAAGTCGCGCAGGCTAGGCTCAGCATCGAATCGCAGATTGAAAAATCTGCGGATCCGGTGCTGGCAGGGCCTTCGCGGCAGAGGACCAGGCAGCCGGAGGGCAAGATTACGGGACCGGCGAGGAAAACGACTAGCGGAACCAGCGTGCATGAGGGATCTCCGCCAGCGGCGCAGGCAGCACCTGCCTATGCCACCCGCATTGCCGAAGCAAAGGCATGTCTAATGCGGGTGAGATTGCAAATAGGCAACAGCCGCAATTTAAAGACCGAAATAAAGACGGAGGTCCTTAGTGCAACAGACACTCTCTTCAAGCTGGTGAAACAGGCTGAGGAAGGAAGGAAGTACAAGGAAGTGGAGGAAGCAATAGGCAAAAAAGAGAGCAGCAGAGGAAGCGACGAGCCAGAAGAGAAGAAAAGTCACTGTGGGGAAGAGCTCATGAAAAAGATTGATGAGCACAGTGAGCTGCTCAAAAAGAGTAAAGCGGAGATGGAAGCGTTGACAGCCGAGATCAAAAAACATAGAGAGGATCTGATCGAGAGGCCTAGTTACGCCAGCGTCCTTACGGGGCCGCCGAGGCAAAGGCCCGAACAAAATGCTATGCATTCTGTCGTCATTGCCTCGGAGGACCAGAGGGTAACTGGCGAGCAGGTCTTCGAGCAGATCAGGAAGACTGTCAACGCAAAGGAAGAAGGTTTAAGAATAGATAGGATAAGGAAGGCCAAGGATCGCAAAGTTATCTTGGGATGTAATGATAGAAAGGATCTGGACAAGATCAAAGATAGGATCAAGAAAGGGGGAGGACGACTAACAGTGGAGGACGTCCGTAACAAGGACCCACTGGTCATCCTTAGGAACGTCCTGAACCATAACACGGACGAGGAAATTCTCAGCGCACACAAGCGCTAGACATTCGTGTCCGAGAAGCGGCGCTTCTTTATGAAGTGAAAAAAGGACACACTCGGCGAGTGGTGGGGGACCGGGATGTGGAAAGTCCTGTGCCTTTCGCCAACTTACGACATCCAGCTGGACGCAGAGTATTGAAATTCGAATGCGTGGTGAACGATGCAGAACTGAACCTACAGGCTGCAAACACCGTCAAGGTGTTCACGGACGGCAGCAAGATTGGTGGTCAAGTCGGTGCATCGGTGTCCTTATGGGACGGCGATGCCGAAACGAAAGCCACCAAACTAAAGCTGGAATCGTTCTGTACCGTTTACCAGGCGGAATTGTTGGCTCTGCAAAAGGCGGTGCAAATGGCCCTGAGACACGAAAAACGCCAATACAGCATTTTCTGTGACTCGCGAGCTGCGCTTGAGTCGGTCGCGAGCGGAGTTTCCCTCCATCCCATTGCATTTGGCATTAATAACTTATTAAGTGAGACCGTTACGTGCGGAAAAACCGTTAACCTCTTTTGGGTGAAGGCGCACGTGGGGTGTGTGGGGAATGAGCGCGCAGACGAACTCGCAAAGGCTGCAGCCACTACGCTGAAGCGGAAGCCCGATTATGACCGATGCCCCATTTCATTCGTCAAGCGATACATCCGTCAGGAGTCGATTGGCGAATGGAATGAGCGCTACAGGGCTGGAGAAACAGCGTCGGTTACGAAGCTGTTTTTCCCAGACGCAAGTAGAGCTTACAGCGTAATTAGGAAGATGTCTGTGGACCCGGTCCTCACGCAAGTGTTCACGGGGCACGGGGGATTCTCTGAGTACTTGAATCGCTTCAAGTGCAAGGAGAGCCCCTCGTGCATCTGTGACCCGGAGGTAAAGGAAGACGTAGTACACGTGTTGACCGAATGCCCGGTATATCTGTATCAGCGCATGAAATTTGAAACGGAATGTAATGTAAAACTTTGTAAAGATAACTTTTGCGATATACTGGAGACCGGTGACATAAGACGTAAATTTTTAGATTACTGTAGAGATATAGCACGTATGTGTATAGCGAGAAATAAATAGATAAGGGCGGCTATGCAATATTATATGTTATAATATGAACTTAGCCGCCAAGGAGTGTGTTTTACTGTGTATTTTAATGAGATTGACGTGCTATATTAGGATTTTATTTTGAAATGTATTATATATAACGAACCTATGTGTATCCATGTAAAGCGTCGTATGATTGTTGGACCGCTTAATACACATAGGGGATTTTACAGTGTCGTATAGTTGTCGGATAAAAAAGTGTAATATTTTAGAGATTTTTTAGATTCTGTAATTTCGTTGTAAATATTTTGGTGAACACCTCTAGTCGTTTTTAACATAGCAATATCTTTTAATAAAAGCATGTAATTCAAATAGGTGTTTACAATTCTCTGAAATAATATCAGAGGGAGCAGAGTGGGGCATAGCGCCCCACAAAAAAAAAAAAAAAAAAAAAAAAATAATAAACCTAACCAAACGCCCGAGAAGACCAGCCCAAAGGATGCGGCTGGCACCAAAGTCGCGCAGGCGCGGCTCAGCATCGAATCGCAGATTGAGAAGTCTGCGGAGCCGGTGCTGGCAGCGCCTGTGCGGCAGAGGACCAAGCAGCTGGAGGGTAGAAACACGGGCCCGGCGAAGAAAGCAACAAGTGCCACTAGCCTGCCAGAGGGATCTCCGAAAGCGGCGCAGGCAACAACACCTGCCTATGCCACCCGCACTGCCGAAGCAAAGGCATGTCTTATGCGGGTGAAATTGCAAATCAGCAATAGCCGCAACCTCAAGACTGAGATAAAGACGGAGGTCCTAAACGCCACAGACAGGCTCTTCAAACTGGTAAAGGAGGCCGAGGAGGGTAGGAAATACAAAGATGTGGAAGAAGATGCGAAGGAGAATAGGCAGCCGTCAGGGAAAAAAGAAGATAGTGCAGGAAGTGACGGGAAGGATGGAAAGCAGATTCACTGTGAGGAAGAGTTTATAAAAAAGCTCGAAGAGCACAGTGAACTGTTGAAGAAAAACAGAGCTGAAATGCAGGCGTTAACGGAGGAGATAAAGAAACACCGGGATGACTTGAGCGAGAGGCCGAGCTACGCCAGCGTGCTCACTGGGCCGCCGAGGCAGAGACCCGAACAAAGAGCAATGCACTCTGTGGTCATCGCCTCGGCGGACCAGAAGGTAACTGGCGAGCAGGTCTTCGAGCAAGTCAGGAAGTCCGTTAACGCAAAAGAAGAAGGCCTAAGGATAGATAGGATAAGGAAGGCAAAGGATCGCAAGGTTGTTTTAGGCTGTAACAATAGAGGGGATCTGGACAAGATCAAGGAAAGGATTAAGAAGGGGGGAGGACGATACACAGTGGAGGATATCCGGAACAAGGACCCACTGGTGATTCTAAGGAGTGTCCTGAATCACAACACAGATGAAGAGATCCTCAGCGCACTCAGGTCGCAGAATCGCCACCTGATTGGGGATGTGAGCGGGGACAACGCACGGATGTCGGTGAAATACCGGAGGCGTGCGAGGAACGCGCTCACATCGCACGTAGTGCTACAAGTCTCTCCAGAATTATGGAAGAGACTTACCCAGTCTGGGGTGGCGTTCATAGACGTCCAGCGGGTGAAAGTAGAGGACCAATCCCCTCTGGTCCAGTGTTCGCGCTGCCTCGGTTATGGCCACGGGAGGCGGTTCTGCGGGGAACAGGAGGATGCATGCAGTCACTGCGGGGGTGCGCACCTTAAGAAGGACTGCGCCGAATTGGTCGCGCACGCACCTCCGACGTGCTGCAACTGCGTCAGGTCTGGTCTTGGCAGAGCCGACCATAATGCTTTTAGCGATGAATGTCCGGTGAGGAGGAAGTGGGATGCCCTGGCGAGAACGGCGGTTGCGTATTGCTGAGGTTGTTCCCGGGGTAAGTGAGCATAACGATCCCCCAGAAAGAGCACGGCCACTGCTCGTGGCTCAGGCAAACCTCCAGAGGAAGCAGTTAGCTACTCAGGAGCTTATGCTGGAGGCCGCGAGCAGAAAAATGGTGTTCGCTCTACTCCAGGAGCCGTACGTGGGAGCTCGGGGTAGGGTTAGGGACTACGGTGGCATGAGGATTTTCCAGTATACGGGCATGGACAACACTGCAGTAAAGTCTGCTATTGCAGTGTTTGACGATACCATCAAAGTCACGCCATGTCCAAAATTCACCACGCCTAACATCTCAGTGGTGAAAATCTATGCTGGAAGCCGAGAGGTCACTGTGGTCTCTCTCTACTTTGAACCAGATAAACCCATAGGGCCATACCTGGAACAACTGGGGAAAATTGTTTGCGAGCTAGGTCCCACCAACATACTCATCGGTGGCGATTTCAATGCTAAGAGCATGTGGTGGGGTAGCGCGGTCACTGACCGCAGGGGTGAGGAGCTCGCAGAGGCTATAGGTGAATGGGGTCTCCAGGTGCTCAATGATGGCGACGTGCCAACCTTCGACACAGTGAGAGGTGGCATACAATATAAGAGTTTTGTGGACATTACATTATGCACGGAGGACCTTCTCGGCCAGGTGAACGAGTGGCGGGTCAACGAAGGCCTCGTAAGCTCAGACCACAACACAATCTTATTTAAAATCAGTTTAGGCAAATTACAGGAAATACAAATAAATAGAACTACTCGGATCTTCAATTCTAAAAAAGCTAATTGGGAAGAGTTTAGTAATAAATTCTCCCAATTAACAATAGAAGCAAAATTAAATAGTAATAGAGTTCAAAATTCAACAAACAAAACAGAAATAGACGGAATAGTAGAAGAATACACTAAAGTCGTTCAGGAAAGCTGTAAAGACAGCATGCCAAAATTCAAAATTAATAGGAAGCCTACTATTCCGTGGTGGTCTGATGAAATTGCCTCGTTGAGGAAGGCCATGGTTACCAGGAGGAGAAGGATCCGCTGTGCAGCTCCGGTCCGCAAACAATCCGTCGTCGAAGAGTACCTGAAAGCTAAGGATGAGTACGAGACAGCAGCAAAAAAGGCCCAAAGTAACAGTTGGAAGGCTTTCTGCGAGAAACAATCGAAAGAAACCGTTTGGGACGGAATATACCGAGCGATAGGAAGAGTGACAAAGAGGGCTGAGGACCTCCCCCTGAAAAAAGACGGAAAAATCCTAAGTCCAGAGGAGTCGGCAAAGGTTTTGGCCGAAGTCTTCTACCCGGAGGACCGAGTAGAGGACGACAACGCAGAACATCAGCGCATAAGGGTTAAAGCCGATAGCGTAAATGTCGGTATGGATAATGGATATCGGGACCCGGCATTTACCCTGGATGAAATTCTAGTGGCGGCGAACAGCTTTAACCCCAAAAAAGCCCCCGGTGCAGATGGTCTAACATCCGACATCTGCAAACAGGCTATCCTTAAGGATCCGGAGTTGTTCCTATCACTGGCCAACAAATGCCTCGAATTGGGCCACTTCCCGACCATCTGGAAGGAGGCCACGGTCGTAGTCCTCCGGAAACCCGGGAAGGAGGACTACACAGACGTCAAATCGTATAGACCGATAGGCTTGTTGCCAGTGATGGGGAAGATTCTGGAGAAGATAGTGGTGGGAAGAGTGAAGTGGTATCTGCTACCTAGGATGAGTACTCGACAGTTTGGCTTTATGCCCCAAAGGGGCACGGAAGACTCCCTCTATACCCTGGTCAATTTCATCCGTGACCGGATAAGTGAGAAGAAGATAGTGACCATAGTCTCACTGGATATAGAGGGAGCCTTCGACAGTGCTTGGTGGCCAGCAATTAGGGTCAGACTGTCTGAGGAAGGATGTCCGAAAAATCTAAGACGGATAGTGGATAGCTACTTCGAGAGCCGAAAAGTAAGGGTTCGCTACGCCGGGGTAGAACACGAGAGAGGGACCACCAAGGGATGCGTTCAAGGATCCATTGGTGGGCCCATCATGTGGAACCTGCTCCTCGACCCATTACTAAAGGAGCTTGCAAAACGGGGTGACTATTGTCAGGCCTTTGCCGACGACGTCGTTTTAGTTTTTCATGGCGACGAAACGTTAAAGATACAGAGACAGGCCAACGATGCATTAGCGTATGTGCAGGATTGGGGAGTCAGAAATAAGCTGAGATTCGCCCCTAAAAAGACGAAGGCTATGGTCTTGACGCGAAGACTTAAGTACGACTCACCAATCCTGCGCATGGGCGGCGTCGACATAGGCCTGTCGAGAGAAATTAAAATACTGGGCTTGACTGTGGACGATAAATTAACATTCAACACGCACGTTTCGGAAGTCTGTAGGAAAGCCATAGGCTTCTACAGACGGTTGGCCACCGCTGCAAAGGTGCAGTGGGGGCTGGGACCTGAGGTGGTGAAAACGTTGTACACGGCAGTCGTTGAACCTACGATATTATATGCGGCCAGTACATGGGCGCCAGAAGAGAAGAAAAGTCACTGTGGGGAAGAGCTCATGAAAAAGATTGATGAGCACAGTGAGCTGCTCAAAAAGAGTAAAGCGGAGATGGAAGCGTTGACAGCCGAGATCAAAAAACATAGAGAGGATCTGATCGAGAGGCCTAGTTACGCCAGCGTCCTTACGGGGCCGCCGAGGCAAAGGCCCGAACAAAATGCTATGCATTCTGTCGTCATTGCCTCGGAGGACCAGAGGGTAACTGGCGAGCAGGTCTTCGAGCAGATCAGGAAGACTGTCAACGCAAAGGAAGAAGGTTTAAGAATAGATAGGATAAGGAAGGCCAAGGATCGCAAAGTTATCTTGGGATGTAATGATAGAAAGGATCTGGACAAGATCAAAGATAGGATCAAGAAAGGGGGAGGACGACTAACAGTGGAGGACGTCCGTAACAAGGACCCACTGGTCATCCTTAGGAACGTCCTGAACCATAACACGGACGAGGAAATTCTCAGCGCACACAAGCGCTAGACATTCGTGTCCGAGAAGCGGCGCTTCTTTATGAAGTGAAAAAAGGACACACTCGGCGAGTGGTGGGGGACCGGGATGTGGAAAGTCCTGTGCCTTTCGCCAACTTACGACATCCAGCTGGACGCAGAGTATTGAAATTCGAATGCGTGGTGAACGATGCAGAACTGAACCTACAGGCTGCAAACACCGTCAAGGTGTTCACGGACGGCAGCAAGATTGGTGGTCAAGTCGGTGCATCGGTGTCCTTATGGGACGGCGATGCCGAAACGAAAGCCACCAAACTAAAGCTGGAATCGTTCTGTACCGTTTACCAGGCGGAATTGTTGGCTCTGCAAAAGGCGGTGCAAATGGCCCTGAGACACGAAAAACGCCAATACAGCATTTTCTGTGACTCGCGAGCTGCGCTTGAGTCGGTCGCGAGCGGAGTTTCCCTCCATCCCATTGCATTTGGCATTAATAACTTATTAAGTGAGACCGTTACGTGCGGAAAAACCGTTAACCTCTTTTGGGTGAAGGCGCACGTGGGGTGTGTGGGGAATGAGCGCGCAGACGAACTCGCAAAGGCTGCAGCCACTACGCTGAAGCGGAAGCCCGATTATGACCGATGCCCCATTTCATTCGTCAAGCGATACATCCGTCAGGAGTCGATTGGCGAATGGAATGAGCGCTACAGGGCTGGAGAAACAGCGTCGGTTACGAAGCTGTTTTTCCCAGACGCAAGTAGAGCTTACAGCGTAATTAGGAAGATGTCTGTGGACCCGGTCCTCACGCAAGTGTTCACGGGGCACGGGGGATTCTCTGAGTACTTGAATCGCTTCAAGTGCAAGGAGAGCCCCTCGTGCATCTGTGACCCGGAGGTAAAGGAAGACGTAGTACACGTGTTGACCGAATGCCCGGTATATCTGTATCAGCGCATGAAATTTGAAACGGAATGTAATGTAAAACTTTGTAAAGATAACTTTTGCGATATACTGGAGACCGGTGACATAAGACGTAAATTTTTAGATTACTGTAGAGATATAGCACGTATGTGTATAGCGAGAAATAAATAGATAAGGGCGGCTATGCAATATTATATGTTATAATATGAACTTAGCCGCCAAGGAGTGTGTTTTACTGTGTATTTTAATGAGATTGACGTGCTATATTAGGATTTTATTTTGAAATGTATTATATATAACGAACCTATGTGTATCCATGTAAAGCGTCGTATGATTGTTGGACCGCTTAATACACATAGGGGATTTTACAGTGTCGTATAGTTGTCGGATAAAAAAGTGTAATATTTTAGAGATTTTTTAGATTCTGTAATTTCGTTGTAAATATTTTGGTGAACACCTCTAGTCGTTTTTAACATAGCAATATCTTTTAATAAAAGCATGTAATTCAAATAGGTGTTTACAATTCTCTGAAATAATATCAGAGGGAGCAGAGTGGGGCATAGCGCCCCACAACAAAAAAAAAAAAAAAAAAAAAATAATAAACCTAACCAAACGCCCGAGAAGACCAGCCCAAAGGATGCGGCTGGCACCAAAGTCGCGCAGGCGCGGCTCAGCATCGAATCGCAGATTGAGAAGTCTGCGGAGCCGGTGCTGGCAGCGCCTGTGCGGCAGAGGACCAAGCAGCTGGAGGGTAGAAACACGGGCCCGGCGAAGAAAGCAACAAGTGCCACTAGCCTGCCAGAGGGATCTCCGAAAGCGGCGCAGGCAACAACACCTGCCTATGCCACCCGCACTGCCGAAGCAAAGGCATGTCTTATGCGGGTGAAATTGCAAATCAGCAATAGCCGCAACCTCAAGACTGAGATAAAGACGGAGGTCCTAAACGCCACAGACAGGCTCTTCAAACTGGTAAAGGAGGCCGAGGAGGGTAGGAAATACAAAGATGTGGAAGAAGATGCGAAGGAGAATAGGCAGCCGTCAGGGAAAAAAGAAGATAGTGCAGGAAGTGACGGGAAGGATGGAAAGCAGATTCACTGTGAGGAAGAGTTTATAAAAAAGCTCGAAGAGCACAGTGAACTGTTGAAGAAAAACAGAGCTGAAATGCAGGCGTTAACGGAGGAGATAAAGAAACACCGGGATGACTTGAGCGAGAGGCCGAGCTACGCCAGCGTGCTCACTGGGCCGCCGAGGCAGAGACCCGAACAAAGAGCAATGCACTCTGTGGTCATCGCCTCGGCGGACCAGAAGGTAACTGGCGAGCAGGTCTTCGAGCAAGTCAGGAAGTCCGTTAACGCAAAAGAAGAAGGCCTAAGGATAGATAGGATAAGGAAGGCAAAGGATCGCAAGGTTGTTTTAGGCTGTAACAATAGAGGGGATCTGGACAAGATCAAGGAAAGGATTAAGAAGGGGGGAGGACGATACACAGTGGAGGATATCCGGAACAAGGACCCACTGGTGATTCTAAGGAGTGTCCTGAATCACAACACAGATGAAGAGATCCTCAGCGCACTCAGGTCGCAGAATCGCCACCTGATTGGGGATGTGAGCGGGGACAACGCACGGATGTCGGTGAAATACCGGAGGCGTGCGAGGAACGCGCTCACATCGCACGTAGTGCTACAAGTCTCTCCAGAATTATGGAAGAGACTTACCCAGTCTGGGGTGGCGTTCATAGACGTCCAGCGGGTGAAAGTAGAGGACCAATCCCCTCTGGTCCAGTGTTCGCGCTGCCTCGGTTATGGCCACGGGAGGCGGTTCTGCGGGGAACAGGAGGATGCATGCAGTCACTGCGGGGGTGCGCACCTTAAGAAGGACTGCGCCGAATTGGTCGCGCACGCACCTCCGACGTGCTGCAACTGCGTCAGGTCTGGTCTTGGCAGAGCCGACCATAATGCTTTTAGCGATGAATGTCCGGTGAGGAGGAAGTGGGATGCCCTGGCGAGAACGGCGGTTGCGTATTGCTGAGGTTGTTCCCGGGGTAAGTGAGCATAACGATCCCCCAGAAAGAGCACGGCCACTGCTCGTGGCTCAGGCAAACCTCCAGAGGAAGCAGTTAGCTACTCAGGAGCTTATGCTGGAGGCCGCGAGCAGAAAAATGGTGTTCGCTCTACTCCAGGAGCCGTACGTGGGAGCTCGGGGTAGGGTTAGGGACTACGGTGGCATGAGGATTTTCCAGTATACGGGCATGGACAACACTGCAGTAAAGTCTGCTATTGCAGTGTTTGACGATACCATCAAAGTCACGCCATGTCCAAAATTCACCACGCCTAACATCTCAGTGGTGAAAATCTATGCTGGAAGCCGAGAGGTCACTGTGGTCTCTCTCTACTTTGAACCAGATAAACCCATAGGGCCATACCTGGAACAACTGGGGAAAATTGTTTGCGAGCTAGGTCCCACCAACATACTCATCGGTGGCGATTTCAATGCTAAGAGCATGTGGTGGGGTAGCGCGGTCACTGACCGCAGGGGTGAGGAGCTCGCAGAGGCTATAGGTGAATGGGGTCTCCAGGTGCTCAATGATGGCGACGTGCCAACCTTCGACACAGTGAGAGGTGGCATACAATATAAGAGTTTTGTGGACATTACATTATGCACGGAGGACCTTCTCGGCCAGGTGAACGAGTGGCGGGTCAACGAAGGCCTCGTAAGCTCAGACCACAACACAATCTTATTTAAAATCAGTTTAGGCAAATTACAGGAAATACAAATAAATAGAACTACTCGGATCTTCAATTCTAAAAAAGCTAATTGGGAAGAGTTTAGTAATAAATTCTCCCAATTAACAATAGAAGCAAAATTAAATAGTAATAGAGTTCAAAATTCAACAAACAAAACAGAAATAGACGGAATAGTAGAAGAATACACTAAAGTCGTTCAGGAAAGCTGTAAAGACAGCATGCCAAAATTCAAAATTAATAGGAAGCCTACTATTCCGTGGTGGTCTGATGAAATTGCCTCGTTGAGGAAGGCCATGGTTACCAGGAGGAGAAGGATCCGCTGTGCAGCTCCGGTCCGCAAACAATCCGTCGTCGAAGAGTACCTGAAAGCTAAGGATGAGTACGAGACAGCAGCAAAAAAGGCCCAAAGTAACAGTTGGAAGGCTTTCTGCGAGAAACAATCGAAAGAAACCGTTTGGGACGGAATATACCGAGCGATAGGAAGAGTGACAAAGAGGGCTGAGGACCTCCCCCTGAAAAAAGACGGAAAAATCCTAAGTCCAGAGGAGTCGGCAAAGGTTTTGGCCGAAGTCTTCTACCCGGAGGACCGAGTAGAGGACGACAACGCAGAACATCAGCGCATAAGGGTTAAAGCCGATAGCGTAAATGTCGGTATGGATAATGGATATCGGGACCCGGCATTTACCCTGGATGAAATTCTAGTGGCGGCGAACAGCTTTAACCCCAAAAAAGCCCCCGGTGCAGATGGTCTAACATCCGACATCTGCAAACAGGCTATCCTTAAGGATCCGGAGTTGTTCCTATCACTGGCCAACAAATGCCTCGAATTGGGCCACTTCCCGACCATCTGGAAGGAGGCCACGGTCGTAGTCCTCCGGAAACCCGGGAAGGAGGACTACACAGACGTCAAATCGTATAGACCGATAGGCTTGTTGCCAGTGATGGGGAAGATTCTGGAGAAGATAGTGGTGGGAAGAGTGAAGTGGTATCTGCTACCTAGGATGAGTACTCGACAGTTTGGCTTTATGCCCCAAAGGGGCACGGAAGACTCCCTCTATACCCTGGTCAATTTCATCCGTGACCGGATAAGTGAGAAGAAGATAGTGACCATAGTCTCACTGGATATAGAGGGAGCCTTCGACAGTGCTTGGTGGCCAGCAATTAGGGTCAGACTGTCTGAGGAAGGATGTCCGAAAAATCTAAGACGGATAGTGGATAGCTACTTCGAGAGCCGAAAAGTAAGGGTTCGCTACGCCGGGGTAGAACACGAGAGAGGGACCACCAAGGGATGCGTTCAAGGATCCATTGGTGGGCCCATCATGTGGAACCTGCTCCTCGACCCATTACTAAAGGAGCTTGCAAAACGGGGTGACTATTGTCAGGCCTTTGCCGACGACGTCGTTTTAGTTTTTCATGGCGACGAAACGTTAAAGATACAGAGACAGGCCAACGATGCATTAGCGTATGTGCAGGATTGGGGAGTCAGAAATAAGCTGAGATTCGCCCCTAAAAAGACGAAGGCTATGGTCTTGACGCGAAGACTTAAGTACGACTCACCAATCCTGCGCATGGGCGGCGTCGACATAGGCCTGTCGAGAGAAATTAAAATACTGGGCTTGACTGTGGACGATAAATTAACATTCAACACGCACGTTTCGGAAGTCTGTAGGAAAGCCATAGGCTTCTACAGACGGTTGGCCACCGCTGCAAAGGTGCAGTGGGGGCTGGGACCTGAGGTGGTGAAAACGTTGTACACGGCAGTCGTTGAACCTACGATATTATATGCGGCCAGTACATGGGCGCCTGCGAGCAAAAAGATAGGCATCACAAAGAAGCTTGCAGCGGTTCAACGAGGTTTTGCACAAAAGATGGTGAAGGGCTACAGGACAGTTTCGCTAAACTCGGCCCTACTGCTTGCTGGGATCCTCCCGCTAGACATTCGTGTCCGAGAAGCGGCGCTTCTTTATGAAGTGAAAAAAGGACATACTCGGCATGTGGTGGGGGACCGGGATGTGGAAAGTCCTGTGCCTTTCGCCAACTTAAGACATCCAGCTGGACGCAGAGCATTGAAATTCGAATGCGTGGTGAACGATGCAGAACTGAACCTACAGGCTGCAAACACCGTCAAGGTGTTCACGGACGGCAGCAAGATTGGTGGCCAAGTCGGAGCATCGGTGTCCTTATGGGACGGCGATGCCGAAACGAAAGCCACCAAACTAAAGCTGGAATCGTTCTGTACCGTTTACCAGGCGGAATTGTTGGCTCTGCAAAAGGCGGTGCAAATGGCCCTGATACACGAAAAACGCCAATACAGCATTTTCTGTGACTCGCGAGCTGCGCTTGAGTCGGTCGCGAGCGGAGTTTCCCTCCATCCCATTGCATTTGGCATTAATAATTTATTAAGTGAGACCGTTACGTGCGGAAAAACCGTTAACCTCTTTTGGGTGAAGGCGCACGTGGGGTGTGTGGGAAATGAGCGCGCAGACGAACTCGCAAAGGCTGCAGCCACTACGCTTAAGCGGAAGCCCGATTACGACCGATGCCCCATCTCATTCGTCAAGCGATACATCCGTCAGGAGTCGATTGACGAATGGAATGAGCGCTACAGGGCTGGAGAAACAGCGTCGGTTACGAAGCTGTTTTTCCCAGACGCAAGTAGAGCTTACAGCGTAATTAGGAAGATGTCTGTGGACCCGGTCCTCACGCAAGTGTTCACGGGGCACGGGGGATTCTCTGAGTACTTGAATCGCTTCAAGTGCAAGGAGAGCCCCTCGTGCATCTGTGACCCGGAGGTAAAGGAGGATGTGGTGCACGTGTTGACCGAATGCCCGGTATATCTGTATCAGCGCATGAAATTTGAAACAGACTGTAGTGTAAAATTTTGTAAAGACAATCTTTGTGATATACTGGAGACCGGTGACATAAGATATAAGTTTTTAAGATATTGTAGGGATATAGCACGTAAATGTATAGATAGAAACAAATAGAAAAGGGCGGCTATGCAATATAATATGCTATTATATGAACTTAGCCGCCAAGGAGTGTGTTTTACTGTGTATTTTAGTGAGAATGACGTGCTATATTAGGTTTTAAAAATTTTAAATGTATAATATTTAACGAACCCATGTGTATACATGTAAAGCGTCGTATGACTGTTGGACTGCTTTATACACATGGGCGATTTTACAGTGTCGTGTAGTTGTCGGATGAATATGTTGTAAATTTATAGAGATTTTTAGTTTTTGTAAATTCTTGTTTTTAAATTTTGTTTTGATGTACACCTTCTAGTCGTTTTATTTTTTAGCATTTTCTTTTAATAAAAGTATGCAACTCCATAAGGTGTATAAAATCTCTGAAAGTATATCAGAGGGAGCAGAGGGGGGTGTTCCCCCCCATAAAAAAAAAAAAAAAAAAACCTAACCTAACCGAACCGAACCGAACCGAACCGAACCGAACCGAACCGAACCGAACCGAACCGAACCGAACCGAACCGAACCGAACCGAACCGAACCGAACCGAACCGAACCGAACCGAACCGAACCGAACCGAACCGAACCGAACCGAACCGAACCGAACCGAACCGAACCGAACCGAACCGAACCGAACCGAACCGAACCGAACCGAACCGAACCGAACCGAACCGAACCGAACCGAACCGAACCGAACCGAACCGAACCGAACCGAACCGAACCGAACCGAACCGAACCGAACCGAACCGAACCGAACCGAACCGAACCGAACCGAACCGAACCGAACCGAACCGAACCGAACCGAACCGAACCGAACCGAACCGAACCGAACCGAACCGAACCGAACCGAACCGAACCGAACCGAACCGAACCGAACCGAACCGAACCGAACCGAACCGAACCGAACCGAACCGAACCGAACCGAACCGAACCGAACCGAACCGAACCGAACCGAACCGAACCGAACCGAACCGAACCGAACCGAACCGAACCGAACCGAACCGAACCGAACCGAACCGAACCGAACCGAACCGAACCGAACCGAACCGAACCGAACCGAACCGAACCGAACCGAACCGAACCGAACCGAACCGAACCGAACCGAACCGAACCGAACCGAACCGAACCGAACCGAACCGAACCGAACCGAACCGAACCGAACCGAACCGAACCGAACCGAACCGAACCGAACCGAACCGAACCGAACCGAACCGAACCGAACCGAACCGAACCGAACCGAACCGAACCGAAGCATCATAACATTCTTTACATGTTACTTACTAACAATTAACGAAAAATTTTGATAGCGCGATGTATTTTACCGATGGGGCCATCTATGCCCAGTAACGCACAACTAACTTATTAATTTATTAAAGTACCCGAATCGAATGGAATCGAATAAATCAAATGGGCATGCAAAGGAAGGATTAAGGGGGGGATCGGGTGGGATTGAGTGGGATCATAAACATTATGGGCTGATGTAGAAATAAGTAATGCTTCCATGCATTGTTGATTTTTCTCTAAAAAAAAACTTACCCCCGTACGGACCCCTCCGGGCAACATTTAATATGACTGTGCACCTAATATATGCAAAGTGATGAGAATAAAGGAATTATTATAGATATTGAAGTGTTGCATCGTTACTATCGATATCTAATAAAAAAAACAATTGCGACGTGGGTTATGACTGATGACAGAGGGACGTAATCTCTCCGAAACTGTTTACAAACGCGTCAGTGGGCAGGTTTAAGACGCTTGATTGGAAAAGGACGAAACATCAATATCAGTGGCCAGTACATCTCTCACTAGCAATTCGCGTGTGATCGGTATGATATACAATAGTTACCATGATTTGTAAGAAATGCTAATTATACAAAACTTTGATATAAATACAATTACACGAAAAAAAATTTATATACTTCTTTACTTATTTAATTATTACGTACATTTATAAAACACCAACGATAACCACAATACAAGATTAGTTTTAGTATACAATCAAGCCGAAACACCCAAATTAGATTTTGGTATAAACGATCAGATAAATCTATGACATAATAATAATAAGGTAAACTGATGCGTTGACATGCAAAAATAATGAATCCCGTTTCTTGAACGGCGCTTGGGCATACGGATGCCACGCGCTGTCGTTTCTTTCGCGCGAACACACAATACTGGTACTATTTACCTACTAAGTACTACCAACTTACGCACACCAAACAGTACAAATAACGACCGGTAGAGGGCAGCACTCATTGACGGTTGGTTCTATCGTTGACGATAGAACCAGACAGTTATCGACAGTAACGACTTCGTAATAAACGTATCTGACATCTTTACCGAATTGTCATTTTTCAGCGTTCTATTGAATGGTTAGAGATGCACAACTTAATCCTATCTATCGATTATACTCAAATGTAATCGATTAATGAATTGAATTAATAGATTATATTCAAATATTAACGATTAATTTAATTGTTGCTATTATATTTTACATTTTGATTTTAATAATAACGATATCACATTAAGAGTTGATCTGCAAAAAAAAAACAGATTGGATGGAGAGGAAACATATTTTCCATAATAGTCAATTGTGTTTTTTTTTATTATTGAATAAATTATTGCTGGTTTTTACTGTATGTCATTAATTTATAATAATACAATATGTTAGTTATTGTACCTACGTACTTACTTTGCAGATTTTGAAATATAAATACGATAGATAGCATTATTTTTGAAAATAATTACCCTTTTCATCAATGTAGTTATTTAAATAGGCATTTAAGAGTCGAAAAAATTAATAATTTTGACAGTCCAATTCTATAGTTAATTTATTTATACTCGATATTAGAAGAAATCGATTTTCGTATAAAGAAGCAATCGATATCGATTCAGAATATAGTCGTGAAGCATCCTAACTCCTTTTCCTAATATATGCAACTAGTAGAGGTATCTATTAGCTATCTATACGTAGGTAGTTTGTCTGGGCTTCATTAGAGCAAGTAAATAAATAAATAATGTATTTGAATAAATAATTTATTTGGCTAATAATTAATACCACGATAGCAATAAAAAAAAAAAAACGTAAATCCACTGGGCGTTGAAAATGAATAATAAGTATAGACGTAAGGTTACCAGATAGAAACTTATCGAGGATAACAGTGTCGGGCCGCGGAATTTTAAAAAATAAATAGGTAATAGTAAAAAATAAGTAAATGAATAGGTAGATATCGTAATAGGTAATTAAAGCCAGTAGTAATATTATAATGAAGCTTTGAAAAGTAGTAGGTTTTCGAAATCCGGGACAATAAGGTCTAATTACTGGACACGGGAAAAGACGTAAAAATTCCGGGACATTCCCGGATTCTCGGGCATCTGGCAAGCTTATACAATTGTAACAAAAAAAAACCTGTTGGGAATTTTAATTCCTATATGAGTAAAAGAATTCAAACCCAAGGAAATAGTTGATACGTAAATTATCACGATAAAAATAAATTTTAATAAAATTTTATTAATTTATTGGTTTGTAAAATATGTACTTGGATTTGTTACCTCTGCAAGCAACGGTGATGCGAATTGCGAAGTCAGTGCAAAATAGCAAGGCGCGACGTCGGTACATCATCAAACGCGGCGGGTTCACAAGGTTCATATTACACGTAATATCACTCAGCTGTTTATCAATGTGGTGAACGATTTCAATTGTTACCGGACTATTTTTTTCAATACTGTATTTATTGTTTGTGTAGATTCATCATTCAACTATTCAAGTAAAACACAAGGGATGAGCATCAGACTTTATTACCTAAATTAGAAATCGTACAGTCCACAATATAACGCTAGAGCAATATTTAGAACTTTTATTGCTATCATTAATTCGATTATATACAAGGTCGTCGATTTTACAATTGCCAAAGTACGTGCAAATAGATTTAACAACCATCCAGGAACTATCACAATTTCGTATTAATTATGATTCAATCAATAACGTCCATTACGTTTCTTGTTTCGTAAGTTTAATAAAGATGCGCGTGTGAGTGCACGTGTGTGTGTGCGTGTGTGTGTGTACAGTCAACAGTGTACAGTGTTCGTTCGGGACACGTTCATACGGTTCATATCGCGGTGCAGATCACCGAAACGCGGTCATAACAAAACAAACGGTAACGTAAGAAGGGATATGTCGACGTTCTCGTTGTATTTGTTTTTTTTTCATATTTCATGTGAGTGGTACTATTAAGTTTCTGAAAGAGTTCAGTAGGGTGAGAGTAAACAGAGAAATATTTATAAAACTGCGTGTTCTAAAATAACATAAAGAATATATATTTAAACGGGAGCGATGGCAACGAACGATACCTCACATTAGTTGCGTGTGACGTGTGTCGTGTGGCGTGAACAGTATTAAGTGTGTAGTGAGTAGTGAGTAGTGAGTGTTGAATGCAATGAAAGTGTCCCTCCGCGTGGTGTTATTTGTCTTCGAGCAGCACGAGGTCGTCGGCCACCACGTCCGACACGTGCAAGTACACGATCCAGTACATGAGGTTGAAGCACACGAAGCACACGGGGAACACGATGCGCGAGTACTTGTCGATGTCCGACGGCGTCATGCCCAAAAACTTGCCGATGTCCTGTACATACAACAAAACTCTCTTATTGACATTGTACGAGTACATGTACATGTAGCTGTGATGCCTACTGGCAGTCAGCTGCCAGTACCTTGCCGGGCTGAAGGGGGTGACAGGGTCCTGCCAAGCTCTCCTCTTCGATGCCACTTCTACTTCTATTTATAGTGTTCTCTAATGTCCCACCTTTTGAATGCGCTTTTGGGTCACGTACTTTGTATCGGACCTCCTGCTGAAACAGAATAATATTATATTATTACATATCAACTATTACCACTAATACTAATAATGAAATATAGTTGAATTCATTTACTGAAGGCCGCCCCGGGGGACACCTGCTGAGTGAGCTCATTTTGGCGAGGGTGTGAGGGTCCCAAGGCGGAGGGCAATCCACGGGTAGCTTCTTCTCAGACATAATTTTTTGTATGGCAACAAATCGCTGCTTCCTCATTTGAATCCGTTTGGACATATATCCGACGGTGGCATATTCTGTAAATATACAAAATCATAATGATAATGGACGGGGGATTTAGTTAGGTAACAGGCCTTGTCGGTGCCTGGTGCCTAGTGCCTAGTGCGTACCCAACAGACTGGTGAACACCATCACGAAGCAGGTGCCGAGATACACGTCTATCGACTTGACGTATGAGATCTTGGGCAGCGCGGCGTTGGTGGAGGACATGAGCGTGGTCATGGTGAGCACGGTGGTGACGCCGAGCTGCACGCGGGCCGGCGTCGCATTCCGGTTCAGCCAGAACGACACCCACGATATGATCACGATCAACCCCGACGGAATGTATATTTGTATCAGGTAGTAGCCCATCGAGCGCACGAACTGGATCTCACATGCCAGCCTCGAGTAGTTTCCTGCAACATGTTGGTTACATCAGACGGCTTGTCATGTCATGTCGTGCACCAGGTACTGTACAGTATACCATTCACATGCTTATTAAAAGAGTAGAGATGCACAGACACACAGACGCTACGTAAAAGTCTAGTTATGTAGATAGATAGCACGACTCGATAGTTTAATTAAAGTTTTAAAGGTAAAATAACGACACCAGCAATGTCTACATGAAAACATTAGAAAAGGCACAGGCATGTCGGAAACAATTATTCAGCTCAATGAAGTGGTATAGAGAGATTTAGGTTGTTCGGAAAGTAATTTAATTTTTCTCAAATAAGGAATAATTTGTATTTTTTTCACATTTAACTTCACGCTGAAGCCGCATAATCATCATATGTTTCGACAATCATAAGTTTAGCAAGGTTTGCTTGTGAAACAAATTGGTTGATTGGTTTTATACAGTAGGTAGTTTTTGGTTGATGCCCTTTAAAATATGGAAAGTGAAAATCATTTTCGGCATATTTCAGTTTTTTACTATTGAAAGGATAAAAATGCCGTTCAAGCAAGAAATTAAATATCCGATGTATGTGGAGAAGATATTGAAAGAAAGCCAGTGCCAAAACTGGTTTGCTAATATTTTGATCCGACAATTTCGATGTTAAAGATGCACCACGTCTGTAAGGCCAGTCCGATGCACCACGTCTGTAAGGCCAGTCCGATGCAGACCGAAGAATAACAACACAAAATTGCAAAAGGTAATGAACAAGTATGAACAATATATAAATTAACAAATATTTATTTAAATAAAAAAAAAATTGTCTTTCGTTTTTATAAAGAAAAAGGAAATGATTTTCCGAACAACCTGATAAATAGTATGTAGTAAGTATGATGTATATCTAATGAATTGAAAACAAAGTGAAGACAAGCTGCAACAAGTAAGAGGTGTGATGGAACCTGTGGTGAGTGAGATCTCCATCGCGCGCTGTCGGTGCCCGAGCACTTTGAACTGCGGCAGCGACACCTCGTTGGAGACGCCCACAGAGTTGGGCCCCTCGTTCCACTTGTAGCGTATGTCCCGCATCGTGTAGCCGACTGTGCGCAGCGGATACAGCGGATACAGTGTCAGTTACAACAAACACACCCACACCCGTCGCGTTGGGCTTTGCGTCGTGTCATCGGTTTGGGGCGTGTCTTATGTCGCGTGTCGCGGGTCGCGTGTAGAGCGCCACGTCCAGTGCACGGGTCAAGGAGGCGGGGTGTCGTGGTCGCGCGTTACCTGTACTCAGCGTCACAACCGTGGCGCGCTGCCGGTGCCCGAGAACTCGGAACTGCGGCAGCTGCACCTCGCTGCTCATGCCGACGCTCGATGCGCCGTCCTTCCAAACGTACAGTATGTCCCTCATCGTGTACCCGACTTCGATCACATGCCAAACACATAAAACTCTATCACTCACAGTGTGCGGGGCGCCGCCGCCGCCACCGCCGTCGGCCAGGCGGAGTGGGCGGCGCGGCGCGGGGCCAATACGCAATATGCGTCTACTGATGGCCGTGTGGCCCTGTGACGTGCCGGTGACTGAAGCGGGTCCGGCGAGTGAAGTGGCGTGACCAAAGCGAACCGCTAGCGCTAATACAGAGTGAGGTGCGAGTGAGCGCGGCGGCGCGGCGTGTGGCCGGTGGCGTGCTCGGCCCGCCTCCTTGACCCGGGCGTGATGTGGCGCCGCAGTGAAGCCGCTGGGGCCAGTGGCGCTGCTGTGGCGCCGCTGTGGCTCGCCGAGGTCATCAGGGTGCCATGTGTCGCGACGTGGCGGCGCTCGTGCCTCGTGGTTACATCACTAACTTTTCGACGCTTGTTGTGCGTGAGTATGCACACACATGCACATAGGTAAATATACAGTGTGAAGTGATTTCATTGTAAATGGTTTAAATACAATTTATATATATCCTGTGTTACAACATGGTCTAAATTTATGGGTGCCTGTGCAATGCGACATAACCGGTCACCGGATGGCATGTTAGTGAGAAGTAGATGCTGGGATTTTAAACTGAATTCCATTTAGTGCGCTATAGTGACCCGCGCTCGTGGTTCTTACTGACTAAACATTACAATTGCAACTCTTATGCTTCTTCGTGTAGTTAGGTACCATCAGTTGGTCTCATCAACATCGTGGGGTTGTTTTTGCAACAGACACGTACGCAAATAGGAATGCAAGCGGAGCGTGTGAGAGTGGTGAGAAGAGTGGCGAGACTCGTAAGAGGCGGGTGACACAGAGACCACGCCGTGGCAGTGGCCGTAGCCGTGACCGTGGCGCTGTAGACAGGTAACAAGTGCACAACTCACAGCTTTCGATCTCGATGTGGCACAGCTGCCGGTCCATGGGGAAGTACTGCAGGTTCATCGGACACGAGGCGGTTATCGTGAGCCTGCGACACGCGAGAACACATGACACGTTACAGAGGAGCGAGGCGAGCGCTTGCCGCGGCCTGCCGCCACACTACACTACACTATATATCGGAGTCATCACCTGATGCTCCTCGTGATGGAGCCCGAGTGGTGGATACGAATGAACTCGTTGCTGGTGGTCGCGATGTGGAAATATGATTGTTTTTCATTCACGAAGAATGTGTCGGGCACCCAGATGTTTTTAATGAACTCCGAACCGACTGAGAGAGTCTCCACTCCGGGACGTTTCTTATAAGCGAGCCGCGGGTCTGTCCAGAACTGTCTGAAGTAAAAATCCAACGTGAAGTCCTGGAAACACACAAACATACATAAAACTGATGGCGCAGCGCGCGCCGCGCACCTCTCCTTGAATGGACATGTAGCCATGGTAGATATATCAACATGGGCACAACATACACACAAACACAATCAGTAGGCACATTTAAAACAAAATAATTAACAAACAAAATATGTGCATTAATGCAGTGAGACGATAGTGAGCTCTAAAAAACCGCGTGGAGTGCTGTGAGTGTCCAAATTTCTCGTTAACTAACTATTCAGTAAAATTATTTGTAACAGGGCGTTTATCATTTCATTGTAAACGCACTGAACAATTATTATGTCTGCGAACAAAGTACATTCAGGAGTGAAATAATTAATAGTGCGGTATGTGACTGTGACTCGACCGAAGGATACATGCGTCGGCGTTGTTGAGTACGCGACTATTTCGGTAGGCGCACGGCCCTTTCCACTTTATCCGACCGATAATCTAGCATACACTATAAAGCAAATGAACGAGCGGACAAAGCGCTCGTCAAGGCGCACATGCTCGCAGCCTCGCGTCTGGGGCTGCTGCCGCCTGCCTGCGCTCGGCGGCGCTCGGTAGCGCTCGGAGGCCGAGACAAGCGTCAGCTGAGTAGACCACGAGCGAGTACCATTAGCACTTCCGACACGGAGCTGATCGACAGCACATACATGGTGACGCCCACCTCCACCGGCGGACCTGCAATCAAGCCCACGCGTCAACTGCGGCGACGAGCACGCGCACCTCGTGTGCACACACACGCACACGCATACACACAAACACACACACATATACACCCGCGCACCGCACACATACACACACGCGCACACGCACATACATGCACGCACACACAACGAGCGTAAGGGACGCACATTTGACACGCACAACATTATAACGGCCCGTTAGAGGGTGTGTTTACAGTGCGACACACTTCGGTGTAAAGTGCGAACTGGATCAAGGCACGAGTGCTCGTGCTGACAGACGCACACTGAGTGTGACCAGTGACGTGTTACACACAAAATAATGCTCGTCAATACCATTTGCACTTCAGACAGAGAGCTGATGGAGAGCACGTACATGGTCACCCCTACTTCCACGGGCGGGCCTGCAAATTATACCATACATGCACTAAGCATTGGCTTTCTTCTGTTCCACTACACTGCAGAAATATGTAACCTAATGTAAAGACTCGATATAATCAGTACTAACCTCCGTAGTTGGGCCTGACTCGTTTGTCGTAACTAATACTAAATGAATCCAAAATTGCAGATATATTGACGTCACCGAACATGCCGCCACCGCCACCGCCCCTGTAGATCAAAACTTTACTCTTTACGAGTTACAGAGGAGGAAATTGACAATTAAAGTCTACTATGACAAAAGGGTATATCAGGTATTTCAGAATGAGGATAAAATATTTACATCTCAAACTCGATATTATATCCTCGGCAGTTGTCTAGCGTGTCAACTATCATAAAAAAAATATATATTGTTTGTAATATTTATATCTCTTTTTGTGTAAATAAAATTTTATATCAAACATTTTTTATAAATGATGAACCCTACAATAGTAGGGCCACGTCACGTTACGTCGCGTCGTTTATCTTTTGTATCGGTAATAGATTAGTGTGCACAATATACTAACGCGACACGATTAGCCTGCGGCAGAAAGGCGGCGGCGAGCGCTAGCAGCAGCGCGGCGCGGCGGGCACCGGTCATGTCGCGCGCGGTGCTGGCGGCGCCGAGCGTTCGCACGTGACGCGTACCGTGTGCCGGCCCGAGTGTCGCGAGCCCGTGTGCCGCGCGCCGGCCGCCCGCGCCGCGTGTCCCGGCCCTGACCCGACACCCACCGCACGCCTAGCGCCCACCGCCGCGCGGCACTGCCACCCTATCGATCCGCCGTCCTCCGCGTCATGCGTCGCCACTCGGCACGCGCTCACCTGCACCCACCCGCGCACCACCGCGCCGCACCTCGCTTACAACGAGATGAACATGTCATCAACGAGATCATCACCTACACAAGTCCCAATAACCTGTCATCACAACTTGTTATTGTTACATTTACAGTGTGGGATAACTTTTCTTGAATTATTGTAAACTAGATGTTGCTCCGCCCGCGTGGAGGTATTTTTTGGAAGAAAAGGTATACAATCCATGGAGGCATCTTAAGCTATTACACCTTTCTATCCTTATTTTTTCTTGCAAATAAAATAGCCTATATTAATCAGTGATAGTGTAGCATTCAAATGGTGAAAAAAAAATTAAAAACGGTCCAGGACTTTTTGAGTCTATTCGTTACAAACATACATACAAATCTTTCCTCTTTATAATATTAGTATAGATATAGTTTTGTTTATATTGATATATTCTTTAATATCGTAGAACATACATAAATAAATAAATACTTTTATTCTATCATCAATAATTAACACATTAACATTAATATTATAACTTGTAAGGATGCATGTTTTTGATTACTATCTAGTCCTAGATTTCTTAATTTTATATTGTGAACTGTTATGATTGTAATCTGTTATGCATCTTAAATAAATAAATAAATAAATAGTTTCCGCAGCGCATGCGACGAAATACGTTTTAGGGCACTTTTTTTACACCTTGGATTACGTTAGTTAAGTTTTAGTAATCCCTAATCTTTTCTAGCAATAAATATAGCCCATGTTACTCAGGGTGAAAGTAGCTTTCCAATGGTGAAAGAATTTTTGAAATCGGCACAGTAGTTTTTGAGTTTATTCATTACAAACATACAAAAATACAAATCTTTCGTCTTTATAATAGTTGTGTGGATAGATAATTAATTGCTTTTACGATGTACCTTCAAAAGAATAAATATACCTTATGTATTATACATTTAGAGTTGTATTTATCTTCAGATAAATTTATATTAAGTATCAATTTAATATAAATTTGAACTATATTATAATTTGAATATTACGACCATTGACATATATTCTACCGATAGACACGAACTGTCGTAGAAACAATATGTTCCAAATACCTTGTCCAACCATTAATGCCATCTATCACCGTTATTAAGAACTACAACGAATTTTACCAAAGAGCAATGAACAGATGCGACAGTTCATATCTATAAGGTATTTGAGGAACTATCCTGGAGATTGTGTAACATTTAATTTTATTACCAAACTCATGTATTTTGTTGAAACAAATTACTTTTATAAGAGGGTTTTCGTCTCGTTGAAGATTCAGGGTGCAAAGCTTCGATCAACAATACAACTAGATATCGGGTCGGCGCACCAAAAACGTCTCGGCAAATAACAGCTCACCTTCAAAGTGAGCTCTTTGTTGTTTAGTTCGTTCCAAACAGAGCCAATGTGAACACGTTTCACAACGCCACAGTCTGTGTTCAAAAGTTGCGGAAATAATACCCGAAAAAGCAATTTATCGGCCGGAGTGTCTTACTTTCCGTAAGTACATCTAGAATAAGTTATATTTTAAGCTTCATACTAACAACTAATATCAAATTTTGAATAAAATTACCGATTTTAAAACATTGCCTAAGAATGTTTAGCCAACGTTGCCCAATACACTCGTAAACTTTGTTTAACAGAACAGCAGATGCAAGGAGTAGATTTGTATTGTAATATTATTTATATGTTGTTAGCATTAACATTTAAAATTGATTAAGTTATATTTGTGTCGTTTGTCGGACTCTGGTTGGTGGTAGGATATTCATATCCGCCCGGATAGCGACCACCTACGCAGGATGTAAAACCCGCCATAGTGGCATGTCGCGTTCGGGGATCAGCCAGTGTACGTCCAGTTTTTGTCGGGGGTCTAGAGTTGGGGTACGATGTTTGGCCGTATTGCGGTCTTCTAACTACTTTGACAGCTTCTTCACCTTCTTGCCCATGGCGTAGTGTGAAGGAGCAGGCCGGCATCATTGTGTTGAGTAGCGCGGGATAGATTATCTTTGGCTACTCGATACTCTAATTGGACGGCACTGCGCTTACCATCAGATGCAGTACCTTGCCGTGCCAGGATAAAAAAACTAATTTGATATTTACTTTTTAGCTTTCCTAGCAATTCATTTATGTGTGTAGGTTGGATATCGATTGTCGCCAGAGAAAGAAGAGATATAAGCCTTATATAAGCCAGCCAAGAATTCGGTTACATGTTTGGGATAACTTTGATAAATTGGATATATCCGAAAATACTAACCGACGTCGATTGGTTAAAACAGCAGGTCCCAAATTACAGGTTGGCACATTCATAATCTGTTTTTTTTATTTATAGTCTGATCTCGCAAGCAATAGCGTCGGCACAGTCACAGAAAGATCCTTTTTTATCAAAGCAGCGTCGCCACTAAGGAATGGATGCGAAATAATCCTACATATCATCCCAATTTACCGACGAGTAGTACCAGACCCTGCGCTTGACTTTCACGGGACGTGGAAGCAAAGCACGAGGTTCCGACTTCCCAACCAAGCAGTGATCGGAGGTCCCCAGAGGAGCACCAACCGCTACTTTACACCCGACCGGATGACTCGTCAACAAATGGTCCAGCAAAGAGGGCGCATGACTCGTCACATCTGCGATCCTGGTGCGCTGGTTCAACAGTTGTGTCAAGCCATGAGTCAAAGCGAATGCATGAGCAGTTATACCAGCATGGTCAGTTCTGGAGGAGCCCAACAACAACTCATGGTGTGTGTTGAAGTCCCTCAGAACAACCAAGCCAAAAAATGTATATTAACAAACATATCTATGTTTGTTATCTATGTATTTTGTCTAGATTTATTTGTTTATTGTTGTGTTTATTAAGATTTTTTTGTTTATTGCAGATGCAATACTTTGACCTACTAAGTATGTACTTATATTATTTAGAGTTCAATGCGGCTCCATACCCCCTGTCGTAAAATTCGAAGAAGCAAACAGATACGAAACAAAACGACGTAACTAGCAAGACAATTACAGAAAAGAGCACTTTATTTTTTGCCATCTTAGGTTGATTTCACAATAAATGTTATTTAACCTATGTCTTTTCATTTCTATGTAATTTATTGTTTTGCGATGAATTATCGTAAGTATAAGATAATATTTTAAAGAGTTGCAACTTTATTACTAGGTACTATGGTTGCGATTACTTTAAACTTAAAACGGTTTTAAAACTTTTATCTGAGTTCGTTAGTAAAAAAATATAGATGTGTAATAGCGCGTGTGTAATAGTGTGTGTGTATTCACGCGGACAGACGTTAGCTTTGAGTTTATATGTGACCCGTTATCTAGTTGTATTGTTGATCGAAGGTGCAAAGTGTCGTAAGAAATAAGGCAGCAGGGTACAGTTAACGGTGTTTATTGTGAATAGCTTTAATTATCTAAATGTTACGATAGTTAGCCGTACTACGTTACACGGGAGGTAAACTAACAACAATCCATACAGCATTTATCGATAACGTTGAAGTATAATTCCACAGAGCGGAAGCTAAATTGTATGAGTTCGTATATTATTACTCCCTCCTCCTTTTCTCGACACTAAACGACAACCGATTTGAGGTCATGTTTTGTTTGAGAATCTTGCCATCGCCATGTAATTATTTTGTCAGCGCCATCTATTGACGTATAATAGAAATTATGTCAATTACACAATACAATCGCCTCCTCAGTTTTCGAAGGCGTCCTGACGAGGAAACTGGATGATTTTCTTTTCCTATTTATTCATCTGGGGACGTCCTCTCCTTCGTCTCCTGTATAGAGCTTCAGTGCAGAGAACCAGACGATAAGACTTAAAGAGACGACTTGCATATTGAACTGGATGCTCATCTTCACACTGCCCCTGGATGAGAACAGCTCCTAAGACCTCGCTGCTTACATCCATTTTAATGATAGTTCGTTGTTTCTTGTAAATACGTCTTCACAACTTTAAAGAAGTCCCCGCAATTGATACTGCTGATCTGGGCTTATGTCATCGTAGGGAAGCAGTTTGACATCTACCGTACTAATACCAGCCTCGGTTGTATCCGGAAACAACGCGAGCGAATGTGATAATTTTGCAAATACTGATTTGTGCATCCCGCAACATATAATTTAGTCTTGGCGAGTACCCATCAAAGGGGCCTTGACGCGTTTGGGACTATCGAGAGTTATCTCTTTGAGCTCATACTTCTTTTTAGTCACAACGTTTTCCTCCGAAAGGCTTGCGTCATCCTGCATTTCAGGGATAGATATACTATCAGGGTCAGAATATGGATTCAGCATGGGCTGATGGTCGTCCGTTTAGACATGGTTTGAATAGGCGCGCATGCCTATTCAATGCGGCTTCATTTTTTGACGTTGAGTGTTCATTCGCAGAGGTGCTTTATGAGTATCACTCTTGAATTTAACAAAATCCTCAGTAAACAGCTCATAGACTATATCTGGCTCGTCCATGTAGTGCCATGTGAATTGCGGTAGGTTCAAAATCATCAAAGCACGTGAAAGAAAACCTATGCCCAGTAAAGTTTTATTTTTCCTTGATTCAGGTAATATTACGAAGCTTGTGGTGAAAACTCTACCATAGATCTCCACATTCACTTGGACTGTAAGGATGTTGCACTTCCTAGTAACACCATCAGCTAGGCTGAGCTCTACTTGCTCTTCCTTGAACCTGTACCCTTGCTCAAGTAGACGACAGTACATACAAGGAGTATGATGCGACATTTGTTTTAGCGCAGGTCTCAACGTATGGATAAACGTATGGTATTTAATACCTCCAATGGTTGCCGGTATAACAGGATGGGGTCTTGTCTCGGCCCGAATGCTCAGTAAGCAGAATCCCACTTCTTCAATTTTCACGACGGGCTTCGTTGACTTTCGAGCACAGGTTGAGCAGTTCGTACGAACTACGTTTGGGGCTCCACATCCATAACAAGAAAACTTTGGCCGCGAAGGTGACGGGGTCTGTGTTTGTGCTTGACTAACCGACGAATTGAGACTATGCTCAGTTTGGTTGGTAAGCTTCATCTTCTTACGGCATTCTTCTACAGTATGCCCGAGGATTCTACAGAAGAAACATCCTTATTTAAGTCCGCGTGGCACGGATGCGGTAGTGCCACTAACTGTGGGGTTTACTTTCTTTTCGCAAAGAATCTGTTCGATGCCTTTAGCCGATTCCAGCAGTGGGTGATATGAGGTGAATGATGCTCGAGGTGCCTTATCTCTAACGTCCAGGCTCAGTAGGTGGTACAACATGTCGAGTTGTTGTGTCTGTGGATGTTTGGGCTCAAGCAACAACGAACACAACATCCTCTTCTTTGTGATACAATCCTCCGTTGTTTCAGAACGGTCTTGACTAATAGAAGTTAATTCCTGGTACAGAACCTGGACCTGAACGTCGCAAAGTGCTATGTATCTTCCTACACGCGCAAAATAAACGTAATAAACTTTGACTACACACTCAATAGCACAATTTTATCAAGAGTTAATACAATTCGTGACTTGGGCGTTATTTTTGACAACAAACTATTATTTGACCAACACGTGGATAATATTATCAAAAAAGCTTCTCGAGCTTTGGGCTTTGTACTTAGGTTGTCATCGGAGTTCAGCAATATTAAGACTTGCAAAATTCTTTACTGTGCGTATGTTCGCAGCCACTTAGAGTATGCCTCACAGGTGTGGAACCCACGTTATGATACTTATATTTCTAGGATTGAGAGTATTCAGAGGCGTTTTCTACGACACCTGCAGTTTAAAGCGAAGATTTACCTTGCGGATTATACCCAGAGGTGTAAAAAATTCCATTTTCTGCCACTTAAAGAACGAAGGGATATTGCTGACTTATGCTATCTATTAAATGTAGCGAATGGGAAAGTTGATTGTGCGGAGCTCTTAGAACATATTAAATTACGCACGAATACAGCTGTATTTCGTAGGCCTAGCCTTCTGTATGTACCGCTGGTGAGGACGAACTATAGGCGGAACTCGTTTATGTTAAGAGCAGGCAAACTATTTAATAACATGTTAACTAATAATGATAATGATAGTAAAACTGTAGATTTAGATTTGTTTAATACATCAACTAAATATCTTAAAAAGTCTTTGAGTGACTTATACTTTGAATAAGTTAGATTTATTGATAAACTTAACTTTAACTGGTTGGCTATTTATTGAAACAAGACGGTTCGTATAAAATGTACATTTACTATAAGTGGAAACTTGTAATTAGCCTTTAGTTATATAATCTCATATTTATACATGTAATAGCTGTTAGTTTTCCTAAAACAATAAAATAAAATAAAATAAATAAAATAGAACTGGTGGTACTGGTGAGGTAGTTTTTGCGGTGCAAACTTCTCGCGTAGGCGTATTTCAAAATCCGCTGCAGTTTTGATTTCACCCTTAACTCCCTGCCACCAGCTTCCAGCATCCTTCTGCAGCACAAATAGCAAGCCTTGGATGAATTCATCGTCCTTGATTCTTTCCAGGGTTTTGAAAAGGCGCCGAGCTGACAGGAACGATTCTACTCTTTCCGTTTCCTTTTTGCCGTTGAATAAACATTTGCATTTCGTCATGTTTCCTCTCTTATCTTTTGTTAAAGCCGCGATAAGGGCCTTTTGCTGTTAGTGATTTTGTTCCAACATCTGTTGAAATTGGTCCGCTGTTAATGTTAAATTTGTCTTCCTTCTTGAAGTTTCTAGTCGAAATGATGACAATGACACTCTTTCCGATCTCGTGACGTAGAACTTTGGTCTTGAGTCCGCTTTGCCCGAGTTGGTCGCCAGTTTGTTAGAGGGTTTTCGTCGGGATGCGAAGTGTCGTAAGAAATAAGGCAGCAGGGTGGGTACAGTTAACGGTGTTTATTGTGAATAGCTGTAATAATCTAAACGTTACGATAGTTTGCCGTACCTACTACGTTACACGGGGGGACACAAACAACAATCCACTCAGTGTTTACCGATAACGTTCCAGTATAGTTCCACAGAGCGGAAGCTAAATTGTAAGTGTAACGCAATGTACTGTACTTATGTGTTAGTATACTAATACTCTCTCTTACTCACTCCTCCTTGTCTCAACACTAAACGATAACCGATTCGAGGTGATGTTTTATTTGAGAATCTTATCGCTATGTAATTATTTTGTCAGCGCCATCTTACATTATTATTACGTATAATAGAAATTATGTCAATTACACAATACAATCGCGCTGGATTACTAGTAGGGTTTGTTACACTTTTATTTTAAACTTTTTTTACAAAAGATTTCTAGATAGCATATCTAGAAAAATTTCAAAAAAATGTTCGCGTTGTACCATCTTGGAAGGTAACTAATGAGTATCGACTATCGACAAAACATCTGTCCCGGAAATCTGATGTCAACATAGAACAGTGCTACCAGATACATGTCATTTTCTTCCGTATGTTTTAATATTAATTACCGTGTAAATTATAATAGAATTCAAATAAAAAAATCATAAAAAAACGTTTCTTTTCGTTAAATATTGACACGGTATTATACACTGTAATTCGAAAATAAATCTAAGGTAATAATAGGTATAATTCAAACACGGCAATTTTAATCTGCTGACACGGTAGTTTGCTATTTTCATCTGGTAACACTGACATAGAATACGGTTTCTATACTCTATTCATTTTATGGCTGAAGGTTATCAAAATTTGATATTTAACACTTTTAGAGATAAGGAGTTCGACAAATCGTATATTAATACATCGATTGTCGATTCTCTATTGCAACTAAATATTATCGATTTAACTTTAAATCTTAAATCGATTGAAATGATGTTAAAAATGCCGATGTCTCGTTAAAAACTTATCAAAAAATATTTTTAGACAATTTGTTCAATTTAATCAGAAAAATCAGTTTTTGCTCCAGAACTGCTTTCGTCGTTATTATTAATTAATATCAAAGCGTATATCCTGCTCCCAATCCGTTAAAATAACTTTTCTCGTCCTTTCGACTACATTCTTGCAGTCTTTTGGGGTTGACTGCACGCTTGCAAAAGCAAAGTTTGCATGTTTCAAGTCAAGTGACACAATGCTTTATTATTGCATATTTGTTAATTGAAAATAATAAATAATCACATCACAAATTGGTTTAATTTTCGATATTTTGAGACTAAAATCCATACTAATACTATAAATGCGAAAGTAACTCTGTTTGTTTGTTTGTTACCTCTTCACGACTAAAAGGCTGAACGGATTATAATGAAATTTGGTAAGGGAATAGATTTTATCCTGGAGAAGGATATACGCTATATTTTTTTCTGAAAAAGCAACCTTGAAAGGGGTCAAATAGGAGTTCAAAATTTGTATGGGTAATCCATAATTCCTCGACTTAGGGATCTGTAAATTCATATTTAGGCTTTTGGTAGGAAATAAAGAAATACATGTTTCAACGTTTTTGAAAAATCATCCCTAAAAGGGGCAAAGTGAGGTTAAACTGATGGGGTATTCTTTAGATGCAATCCCAAGATTCAGGCACAACACCTGAGAGGCTGTAAAATCGCTACAGGTGCCTCAGTGCAGAAGACAACTCCTTGGATTGTATACTTCTGCTCCAGAATATAACCTCCACGCAGGCGGAGCCGCGAGCAACAGCTAGTCTATTATAAAACAAAATTCTATCAGGTTTTCACTTATTGTCAACTACCGTATTAACGATTTATTACACCAATAAAGTGTGTTTCATTGTGTGTTAAATTCGATAGTTTATACGATTAGTATCACCTTGTGATTTCTAAACGATTATTCGGATTTTAGTATTGCGTCACCCTATTTTTAAAAGTCATAGTGGGTAGCGCTGCACGTTTTACGTAGAAATAAACAAATAATTTCGAAAATTATTTGTTTATTTCTACGTAAAGTGTTGTATGATAAAGTTTTATTGATATTTAGTTCTGAAAAATGTGTGTTTACCCTTATCAGTATAATACATTTTTTGGAACTGATATTTCTTAGTCGAAATTCATGTTCTTATGTTACGGGAAAATACACAAGAAGTCACTATTTACGGTTTTATGGATGTAGCACGCATATTAAGGGTGCGTTCCACTTAGCGTTCACAACGCCCGAAATGCTCCATCCGCCGTTCCACGTGACGACTACGATCGTTGTGGTCGCGGCGAAAACGTTACTAATAACGTCATTATTTACGCTCACGCTGCACACAAAGCTCGCGAAGTGAATTTGGCGCATTAGTTTAAAACATAAAGTAGGTAACTAATATGGCAACAACGAAAATTACTATATTTGATGCGGAAAGAGAATATATAGGTACTTCCTGGAGTATTACTGCGACGCACTACCAACGAATATCGAACTGTCGCCGTAAAATACATTTTGATTATACGTGAACGTAAATTAATGGAATTCTCCACTAAATTTACATATGTAATATTAAATATTTTTTAAAAATATAAACCAATAATTATTAAAACTATTATTTATTACATAATAAGCACACTCTATTAATATTTCCGGGAAATCTACTGTATTTTTAATAAAAATCAATGTTAAAGTTTAAATCTCGAAAACCACGGCAAAAACGCTATTTTTGTAATGGCGCTGATCATATGACACGTGTGACGTCACATGCAAGTAAACAAGCTAATAATGATAAGCAAAGCTAAGTTTTATGATAATTGTTTTATCAAGAATTATCATAAAACTGCTTCAAAAATAGGTCAACAATAGAATTTATCACCCATAAAACATAAAACGCGAAATAAAATCACTCGAAGAAACTATGTTTACTTGCGTGTGACGTCACCAGAGTTGCAATCAATCACAGAGTGTTCACATCTCATATAAAATTTTAAAAAAATGTTGTACTTTATTTCGTTTAAGTTACAAAAAATATACATTATTTTGTTTAAAATTAAGTGAAATATGTTTTTTAAGCTATTGTCTAACAAGATGACCACAATTTGCAGTGTATTTTTAATGTTGTCAAATAGCCTATTGTACCGTTCGGAATCAAGTGGAACGGGAAAAACCGTGGTCGTGAGCGTGATCGTTGTGAGTGCTTAGTGGAATGCACCCTTAATAGAAAATAGTTTCTTGTCAGTGTCAAGCTGTCAAAAATATAAAAACAAGTTTCGGGCGGTGGTGCGCGGTGCAGTGTGGGCTCACGTTCCGACGCCAGCCGCCAGCGATACTACTACTCACTAGTAATGAGATGCGAGTCCGCGGCATCGGCCGTCATCAACTCATGATTATAATCCAATAAGGTGAGAGTGCATCGCTGCAGCCTGCAGAGTGCAGCGCCAAGCGGCGCATCAGGTGGGTTTGTTTACGTGAACCATGTGACGTGGGCCACGGCCTTCGTCGGTCCCGAGCACGTGCTCACCGGTGTAATCTAGTTAGTTCCGCGCAGGGAACCGCGGCGTGAGTGCGGAGTGTGGAGTGAGCAACTGTGCGCTGGCGTCAACGGCGGCGACGACTGCTGCGGCGCTGCGACACGGACGGAGCCGGACGTTCGCGGCCGACATGAAGCCGCGCGATGACTACAGGAACGGCGACGGTGAGCCCCGCAGCCTCGTGCGACCACACCTGCCTACCTGTCCACCTGCTCGTATCAGCGGCGTGTGGTCGCGGGAGGCACGCACTACCTACTGTTTACATCCTTCTATTTGTTGTTATAACATTCACCATGCATATCAAGTATTATTTTATACACATTAAATTTCTTGATCATATTTTGTTGGTATGACATAATGAATGTTCTGATCATCAAGTAGTGTTGTGTTGCAGACATGCATTGTGATATTTGTCAATGGTGTTTTTGCACAAAGACCAGTAATTGTTAAATTATTTCAACAATACATAATAGGTTAAATAATAATGATGTCACATGTAAGTAAGAGACGCCTGAGGCATATTGGCACACGGGTTAATAATGTTTGTGTATAGGAGCAATTGTATCAATTGAGAAATGAGTTGTGAATTAGATGCCACAACTGCTTCAATTTGTTGTTAGATGAATGATCCAGACAGTGGCCAGTAAGGTAGTAATATTGATATATATAGTAGTATATTGTTTGCTGTCTACAGATTCCTAGAGCTTTGCACACAGCACTTGCATTTATATCACAACCCATATGTGATTTACACATGCACTGTTCTCTTGTATGTTATTTTCAAATTAGATATGAATTGTTGACATCTCCTTTAGACAGTCCATCACAATTAAGTTCAATTGGTTCACTTTAAGTATCTGTTATTGACAACAACAACCATACTTGATCATTAGTTGATTAGTAGTTCTATATGAATAACACAAGTATGTGTGATATAAATGTATAAATAACAACAGATAAAAGTAGTATTAAGACAGCAATCTTATCTGTGTTTGTGTGGCATGAGCTGGCATGAGCTGGCAGTGATAGCTGTATATAGTTTTGATATGACAACAACTCATAAGGAAAACAGTGGAATTATTTTTAATTGATCTAGGTCACATATCTATCTGCCTGTTGTATTGGACCATTCCATTGTATTTTATTGGGTAGATAACATGATTCTTTGTTGACATTTTATGCACTAAGTACTACATACTAAGTACTAAGCAAATATTAACACGTTGACTGCGGCGCACACACACGGTGTGTTTTTGATTTTGCTACGCGCATGCGGCCGTCACACGCTAGGTGCGTTTTAAAAAAATCCATACAAGGATGCGGGCGCACACGCTAGGTGTGTTTTTTATTGCGCGACGCCAGTGCGGCCGGCACACGCTAGGTGCGTTTTACAAGAATATATACAATGATGGTGGCTTCACCTACGTTATTTTATGTAATATTTTATTACTTGTCTTGGATAGTCATGGTTTGATTTATATTTATAGGAATGATTATTCTAAATGTAGCTTTGAACATTAAGCGAGTTATATCGATCAATCAATTGCATAAATAACATTTATTATAAGAACAATCAAGATATATATCTTTATTACACTTAAAAAAGAAACACAAATTTTAACAAATACAATAACAGCTTTGATAGTTGTTACTTTAGAGCATGGATATTTAAAGAGTAACTTTGTACAAAACTATGCGAAATTACTGTGTTGCAAGTAACTCACCAGTACCCTAAATATGAGGAAAAAAATCCTTCTAAATCTTTTAAATACCAATAAATAAATTGTTTATTAGTGCACGTGTGAAGCGGCTCATTTTGTGTACATGCCGCGGCCGGTGAAATGAACCCATCGTTTAACTTTATTGTCTTAGATCTATAAATCACGGTGTTATTTTTATAGTTACATACGTATTTTTACTTAAAAGAATATTGAACTGGGTTTTAAAAAAATCATATAATGGTAATATTTTCCTTCGTAATGGTTTTATGTTTATACGAATATTACACATTGATATAATACTAATTTTACAGATTTTATCGCAGTTTGTAAAATCCGTAAAATTAGTTTTATGTCAATTTTAATACGTATTGTAGGTTATTTTTATTAAAATAATAATGCACGTATTTTGTTTACCGTTTTATTTAAAATAAACAATTTTTTTTAAAAAACACACCGTATGTGTTTTGGCCGCATGCTCGTAGCGCTAATTTAAACACGCCCGGCGCGTGATGCCGCACTGGCGTTCGGGATTGTTACGCGAGTGCGGGAAACGCACCTAGCGTGTGCCAGCCGCATAGGCGTATCATCGCATAATTTCGCGCCGCAGTCAACGTGTTAAAACTATGTATCTGGTTAATAATTGATAGACTTTAGTCATTACTGGTAATGATCACTCCCAGGTAACTCTCTGCAACTCTAAAATGGCAACATATCTCTTTTTATTTGCATCCAATCTTTTCTGTTTTCTTATATTTTAATAGCAATAATTATCTTTTAATCTTCATAGACTGAATCCTGTCATCAGTTCCCTAATTAATAAAAAACCTATTTTTCATTTAGCATTCATTTCAAGTTGTCATTTCAAATTAAATGCAAAATGTTTGAAACTTATTAAATACTAATTTAGTTTTCTTGGTTACAAAAAGGAGAACCTATATGAGTATTTTGCACAAATCAAATCTCAGTTGTCACATGTTCTTTCAAAGCAAAAAGTAATAAATTTTAATGGTCTGGTCAAAAGTTCAAAGGCAGGACCTGTTTCATACCTATTTAATTTGCCATGAGACGGTTACATTAAATGCAATTTGAATATTTCCTGTGGAATACCATCAGTACTAGTGTTGTGGTTGGACACATAATCAAATCACATAAAAATTGTGATGCAATATCATGGCGTCCGACTGGATCTGGTTTGATGTTGTTTGGGCCGTGACCGCGGCGGCGGATGTCGACCATTCATGAAGTATTTATGAAGCACGATGTGACGACGCGACCGCGACAGTACCAAGCGACATCCTCATCGTCGTCTCATAAATCCTATTGACTTGATGGCATAACGTAACGCGGATACAAGCGCACGCGGAAGCCTCTCGGCTGCGGGGTGTGGGGTGCGGGGTGCGGGGAGGTGGTGTGAGTGTAAGTCGAGGTCGAGCCGGCGCGGTCACGTGGGCGACGCCTGCACGTTTTTACGTCGCGAGGCTGCGAGGCGAGGGAGGCGAGGTGACATTGAACTGGATTATCTGCGATAGTTAACTTGTCGACTGCGAGATAACGATAATGAGTGACGACGTTGTGCTAACGACCACTCCCCCCGCGCCTCACGCGCCTCCCGCCACGCATTACATGTGGGGAGGGGTTCATGTTTTCAATGTTTTGTTATTAAATATATCGGCAAGCGTGCTTTTTATTTTAAAATGTTGTCTCATTCATTAATATTATTGTTTAATTGTATGTGACATATGAATATGGACCACTGTGGTCATTGGCAAGGTGCAGGTCACGAGGAGGACAGCGAGGGCGAGGAGAGTAGCGCGCTGGAGGACGAGCTGTCGCTGTGGGACCGCGAGGCGCCGGCGCGGGCGCTGTGTGCACTGAACGCACTGCGCAAGTCGAGACAACACTACGACGCGGTGCTGGTGGCGCAGGGCGTGGAGACGGCCGCGCACCGCGCCGTGCTCGCGGCCGCCTCGCCGTACCTGCTGGAGGCGCTGGCGCTGTCCCCCGCGCCGCCCCCGGCGACGCCCCCCGCCGCGCCCTCCGCGCCACCACCCCCGCCGCCCGCCTACCGCGTGGAGGACGTGGACCCGGAGGCGCTGCGCGAGCTGGTGGAGTTCGCGTACACAGGGCGTGCGCGGGTGCGGGACGGGGCGGGGGCGCGGCGGCTGTACCGCGCGGCGTGGCGGCTGCGGGTGGAGGCGGTCCGCGCGCCGCTCGCCGACCGCCTCGTGCGCCGCCTCGCGCCTCACGACTGCCTCGAGGTCCGCGCGCTGCCCGACCTCGCGCCCGAGCACCTCGCACAACTCGACGCATACATCGCGCAGAACGTGAGTTCACACTGACGCACTGACGCACACGCGTCACGTCACATCACATACATTGCTACTAGCTCACTGAGATGATTAGCGCTATGTGTAAGGAAATGATCATTTGGTCCAGATGAAGTGTTTCATTGAGTAAGTCGATCTTAATGAGAATATTAATCTGTTCAGTGTTGTAGTGCAAGAGTATCGACCAATCAGACAGCTTCAAATGTGAGGCCTCGACTCGTTTTGAGGCAGCTTGTTCGCTTAGACGTAAGGTCGTGCTCTGTTCTGTCTCCATGGTCTGCGTAAAGATATAATTGCATTACTACGTGAGAGTACTGCTTCAATGCTCGGTGTAGTATATCCCCTTTAGAGGCTCACATCTGAGACTGTTCCAATAAAAAACCACTTTAAGGTTGTAATTTCTAAGTGTCATGTGCTGCAGTTTGAAGCGGTGTGCGAGAGTGGCGCCCTCGCGGCGCTGCCGGTGGTGCGCATCGAACTACTGCGGGAGGGCAGGGAGGGGGGCGCCGGGGCGGGGGCGGCGACACCCGGCACAGGCGGGCCAGGGGGCGAGGACGCACCTCACACCGTCGCAGACGCCGCACTAGCCTGGCTCCGCGACCACGCGCCACAACACGATGTCAGTAGTCTGCTTGCTTACTCAAGTGTTACAATAATCAGATCCAAGATATCAGTACTTAAATGGGTGAACATATTATTGTCACAGTTGGAGGAGTTGTGTTCCCGCACGCATCTACTGTACGTGAACGAGCGCGGCGTGCTGAGAGACTGCGGCGAGCTGCCCGCGGCCAGGGGGGACGCGCCCGAGCTGCAGGAGTACCGGCGCGAGGCGGCCGAGAGAGCGCGCCGACCTGTCCCCGCGCCCCCCGCGCACGCACCCCGCCCCCTGCCGGGGCTGGAGCTCGGCGCGCGCTCCGTGCGGCCCGCGTGCGCTGTACTCGCGGCACGAGCGGCCGGCGCCGGCGCCACCAGCGCGCTGCTCGCCGTGCGGGGCCGCCTCGCCGCCGCCCGCGTCACCTGGCGAGACGTGGGCGCGGGCGGCGCTGGGGGCGCGCGGGGGGCACTCGCCAGCGCCGACGGAGAGACGGACACAGGCGAGCGACGGGCGCTGCTCGCGACCGGCCGGTGTGCGCACGGAGTGGCCGCGCTCGACGGCCGCCTGGTGGTGTGCGGGGGGTACGACCGCGCACGAGTGCTGCGCGCCGCCGAGCAGTACGACCCCCACACCAACACGTGGAGCGCGCTGGGGGACATGCGCAGTGCGCGCGCGCGGTTCCCGGCGGCCGTGCTCGGCGGCACCGTGTACGTGATCGGTGGCAGCGACGGACACGCGGAGCTCGACACGGTGGACGTGCTGGAGCGCGGGACGTGGCGCGCGCGCGCTCGCCTGCCGCTGGCGCTGTCGCACGCGGCCGCCGTCGGGGACGAGGCGTCCGGCGCGCTGTACGTGGTTGGGGGGTGGACGGGGGGCGTGCACCTGAAGCGCGTGCTGCGGTACACGCCGGCGGAGGGCGCGTGGTCGGAGGCTCCGGCGCTGAGCACGGGTCGGTCGCAGTGCGGCGCGGTGCTGTGGGAGGGCGCGCTGTGGGTGCTCGGCGGGTGTGACTCGTGGCACTGCCTCGCCTCCACGGAGCGGTTGTCGCTGGCGGAGTGTGCTGGTGCTGGTGTTGGTGATGGGTGGGTGCCAGGGCCGGCGCTGCCGACGGCGCGGCGGTCGGTGGGCGCGGCGGTGTGGCGCGGGTGCGTGGTGTCGGCGGGGGGCTCGGACGGCGCGGCGTCGCTGCGGCGCACTGAGTGGTTGTGTGGGGGGTCGGAGGCGTGGCGCGCGGGTCCCTCGCTGCGGCGCGCGCGTGCGGCCCTGGGGCTGGCGGTGCTGCAGGACGTGTTGTACGCAGCGGGAGGGTTCGACGGGAAGGAGTTCCTGGCCTGCGTGGAGTGCCTGTACGAGCCGGACGGAGAGTGGACGTCTCTGTGTGCCCCCCGCGGACCCCCCACACCGGTCACACCCCCCGGACTAGTGGTCAGTACTACACTACACTACATATGTCGTGATAACGTATTATAAATACATCTTGATACAATAAAATTTTGCCAATTTAAAGCTCAAGTACCGACTTGGCTTTGTCCTGTCTATCCCCATAGTATGTGCGTCTCATATCTACACTCCCAGAGTTGCTCACTATACACATACTAAATCTTTATCAAATATTTTATGGTTAACACACTTTGTATCTGACCAATTAATTTCTTGATGTCCTTTTATCAGTATTTATCTAAATTGTTTTTTTTTATTTATGCATTTGGTAAGATAATCAACTGTACATTGGATATCGTACCTAAAACTAAATAAAACATGGACTCAATAATAACCAGACAAAGTTCAATATAACCCGCGATGAGTCGCCGTGCTGTTGCTTGGTGTAGCGCACGGACTACGGTCATTGAACCAAGAATCAGCTGTTTTTTTTATTAAGTACGTAAAAAAAAACAACTTGTCCTTATAAAGTGTGCAGCGGAGTTGTCTCCTGCACTGACGCGCCTATACCGATCGTCCTACCTCTCAGGTATTGTGCCTGAATCTTGGAGGGAGGCCAATGTGCCGCCGATCCCCAGAAAGGGTGATCGGTCAGACCCTAACAATTAACAGCCAATTGGTTCGCTACCTGGAGGATCACTCGTTGATCAGTGACAGACAATAAATCTTCTGAATATAAAATTAAATACTAAATATGCAGGTATAGATTGTAGTTCTGGTAGTTCCAGTTGTCGTATCAACATATATGTTTGTTGTTTGCAGGACACAAAGCAGAATGGCGAGGTGCACTCAGAGTGAAGGTGTGATGGTCGTGTGATGCCTGGGTGATGTCCGGGTAATGCCTGGGTGGTGTACGAGTGGTGGACGTGTCACAGCTCTCCTTGTGTCTTCTATATATTAACGACACTTGCATTATTTTAGTTTTATTTTAATTATAATTGAATAGTATTGTAAGAGGTGGGGGTACAGGCGGGTTGCCAGTGGCACTAACTTACACCCAGTACTAACTCTGTACAGGTTGGACACAAGCTGTGTGTGTGACCATTTAGCCAATGCTGTTTAAACGAAATTTGGTAAACATGAATTGATACTCATTTAATTTTAATTATTGTTAATTCGATTTATATTGGATACAAGAAAAATATGTGTATTTTAAAGCAATGAAATATTTATATTTTAATTTCGTATAAACAAAAATCTGTATATATATGTATTTAGATAAGATGATGTATCCTGCAGCCCCGGTGTAGTGTGCTCGTGCTGTGCCTGCCTGTACGGAGGTGTGTCCGTATGTCACAGCATGTCGCTGGCACACCGCCGGCCCCTGCCGCTACTGGTTAATGAATTTATTGTTCCATGAGTATTGTAACGGTTGCATTTAACTTATGTTGGGTAAAACACATACACTTGTGTAGGGTCGGGTAGGGGCGGGTCGCACGAGGCGGCCGTCATTTTGTAAGTCGAATTTTTCTGTCCATAACTTATGTTACATTTCGGTTTGATACAACTAACTTTTTGTTATGTTGTCGTGTCGTCTCACTCAGTATATTCGCGTTAGTCTGAGATAGCAACATAAACGACGTACCTCACAACTTGCAAAAATGTTTTCGCTTTATCCTTTGTACGCAATGAATTGTTCGCGACGCCATGCGACATGCGACAGGCGACAGGCGACGCTGTCAGCTGTTCTACGTATGCTATATTGTTCCCTGCCGCGACAGTTCTCTGGCACTCGTTGTGTATAACGGATGAGGTGTAGACGCGTGTGCATCACATCTAATGTCTGATGTGTGATGTCCGGTGGTGGGTCTCGGCCACGTTGTATGTAAAAATCATATATATTTTAATGCTGGGCTAATTGTGTTATATAGTCCGCGCGTTTCTGCTAGTCACCTCCAGCTGTATATGAGAACACCCTCCGCCCTCCTTCCTCATGTATACCGCTGGAGGTGACTGGCACTAGCGTGCGAAGTATAGTAGTTTGTTGAGCCGCGCTGGGACGGACGTGGCGTGCCGTGAGACCGTGACGTCACGTCCGTCGCCGCGCCATATTAAAAGACATTAGTTTTAAGTTATGTGTCGCGACATACACACAGATATACAATGTCCCGCGCGTGTGTGTGTGTGTGTGTGTCGCGAAGCAACGCATTGCCTTTTGAGTATTATTACGATTGTTTGTTTTAACTAAATATATTGCATTTTTTAATTAAATGTGTTTTAATTGTTCACTAGTTCTGGGTGAAGTGACACATCTATACACATAAATAAAAAAGATTATCATGTCTTCAGTGGGCATCACATTGTTGTACTTGTGATATTTCCTAGCAATTAAAAATAATAAAATTTAGAATTTCTTATATTTAAAACGGTTCCATCAGTGAGACATTCAAATTATATATAAAAATTGTTTTGACATCATATATCATTATAATAAATGAAACACATTTAGATTATATCTGTTTATTTTATGATAAACATAAGAAATAGTCTGCGAAAGAGAAGAGAAAGCATCGAGACTGCTACTACTGCTTTAGATCACTAAGGTTTTAACTAAAGTTAGTAGTTGTGAAGTACAGTTAGTGTGTAGGAGTGTCGGTGACGGGTGTCACGGGTGTCACGGGGGTCACGGGTCGAGGTTGGCTTGTTCCTCGAGCAGTAGTTGTGCGAGCGAGTTCTTGGCGCCGAGGTCGAGCGTGGCGAAGTGTTCCTGCGCGAGCAGTGCGGCGCAGTGTGACGCAGGAGGTGATGCAGGAGGTGAGGCAGGAGGTGGGTGGCAGGGCGGGCGGCGCGGCTGCAGCACGAGGCCGGGCTCGGGCGCGCGCACACACCGCACCGCCCCCCGCGCCAGGCGCTGCGCCGCCGACGCAGAGCTGTCACCGGTCCACTGCGCCAGCGCTGCAACACACACACACACAAATATACACATACACATATAACATTACACATATACCGTGTGTGCACGTGTATAGTCGTGTCTTTTGGGTGTGATGTCATATGAGTTGAAGTATGTGAATTAACGGATTCCATACATTGCCACTACATTTTATAATTACTACAACATATGATGCATATTGCTTAAGTTAGCAATAAGTTAGTATTAAGTTGTCGTAATATGTTGTAGCTCTCTCTCTGCATATCATACTCTCTCTATACTGTAACACTCTCTTTATATTATACTCTCTTCATTATACGAAGAATAAATACATTATGTTCAAATAAGAACATATGTTATTACCGAGCCGAGCACGTGGCGTCAGAATACCACAGAGGAAATAAAATGACTGGCTTCAGTGAGCGCTAATAATTGACTGCTTGTATATTTCAAATTAAATATTGATGTAATGCCTTTCGCCTAATAAGGTCCACCGACTGTATGCAGTGTGCCACACAATATGACAAATAATATAATCACAAATAAGTTTATAGACCAGGCGTGTGACTTTACCACCACAGATGGTATCGTTCGAGTAGAGGAGAGAACTTGCACACAAACACTCCTTCAGGCTACGGTCACGGTTCTGTGCCAACCATACTTCATAGCACTTTGTTCATTGTTGTGTTATGAATTATTATTTGTTGTTAGGGTAGTTCCCATTTATTACCAAGGGTGATTTGAGAAGTAGCTACAGGTAGATTAATAATTACTAAACTGAGTGGAGGTAAAGATTTGCAATAAAAGGGAAGGCCTCTGCGTTCCAGGGTCCAACAACTATGAGTGTGTGAGTATGAGTAAGTGTGTGTGTGTGTGTGTGTGTGTGTCTGTGTGTGTGTGTGTATATGTACCGGAGTCGTAGTCGCTGCGGTAGAAGGCGAGCACTTGGTGGTGATGTTGGTTGAAGCGGCCGGTGTTGACCTGCGGCTTCTGTCCCGAGGGAGTGAGGAACCGCGGGTGGTCGTACTGCGAGTACCGAGAGAACGGCACCGGCAGGTACCACTGCTCGCCGGAGATCGTGTTCATGCGCACCTGTACATACATACACACATACATACATACACACAACGCGACTATATATAGAACCGCGGGTGGTCGTACTGCGAGTACCGAGAGAACGGCACCGGCAGGTACCACTGCTCGCCGGAGATCGTGTTCATGCGCACCTGTACATACATACACACATACATACATACACACAACGCGACTATATATAGAACCGCGGGTGGTCGTACTGCGAGTACCGAGAGAACGGCACCGGCAGGTACCACTGCTCGCCGGAGATCGTGTTCATGCGCACCTGTACATACATACACACATACATACATACACACAACGCGACTATATATAGAACCGCGGGTGGTCGTACTGCGAGTACCGAGAGAACGGCACCGGCAGGTACCACTGCTCGCCGGAGATCGTGTTCATGCGCACCTGTACATACATACACACATACATACATACACACAACGCGACTATATATAGAACCGCGGGTGGTCGTACTGCGAGTACCGAGAGAACGGCACCGGCAGGTACCACTGCTCGCCGGAGATCGTGTTCATGCGCACCTGTACATACATACACACATACATACATACACACAACGCGACTATATATAGAACCGCGGGTGGTCGTACTGCGAGTACCGAGAGAACGGCACCGGCAGGTACCACTGCTCGCCGGAGATCGTGTTCATGCGCACCTGTACATACATACACACATACATACATACACACAACGCGACTATATATAGAACCGCGGGTGGTCGTACTGCGAGTACCGAGAGAACGGCACCGGCAGGTACCACTGCTCGCCGGAGATCGTGTTCATGCGCACCTGTACATACATACACACATACATACATACACACAACGCGACTATATATAGAACCGCGGGTGGTCGTACTGCGAGTACCGAGAGAACGGCACCGGCAGGTACCACTGCTCGCCGGAGATCGTGTTCATGCGCACCTGTACATACATACACACAACGCGACTATATATAGAACCGCGGGTGGTCGTACTGCGAGTACCGAGAGAACGGCACCGGCAGGTACCACTGCTCGCCGGAGATCGTGTTCATGCGCACCTGTACATACATACACACATACATACATACACACAACGCGACTATATATAGAACCGCGAGTGGTCGTACTGCGAGTACCGAGAGAACGGCACCGGCAGGTACCACTGCTCGCCGGAGATCGTGTTCATGCGCACCTGTACATACATACACACATACATACATACACACAACGCGACTATATATAGAACCGCGGGTGGTCGTACTGCGAGTACCGAGAGAACGGCACCGGCAGGTACCACTGCTCGCCGGAGATCGTGTTCATGCGCACCTGTACATACATACACACATACATACATACACACAACGCGACTATATATAGAACCGCGGGTGGTCGTACTGCGAGTACCGAGAGAACGGCACCGGCAGGTACCACTGCTCGCCGGAGATCGTGTTCATGCGCACCTGTACATACATACACACATACATACATACACACAACGCGACTATATATAGAACCGCGGGTGGTCGTACTGCGAGTACCGAGAGAACGGCACCGGCAGGTACCACTGCTCGCCGGAGATCGTGTTCATGCGCACCTGTACATACATACACACATACATACATACACACAACGCGACTATATATAGAACCGCGGGTGGTCGTACTGCGAGTACCGAGAGAACGGCACCGGCAGGTACCACTGCTCGCCGGAGATCGTGTTCATGCGCACCTGTACATACATACACACATACATACATACACACAACGCGACTATATATAGAACCGCGGGTGGTCGTACTGCGAGTACCGAGAGAACGGCACCGGCAGGTACCACTGCTCGCCGGAGATCGTGTTCATGCGCACCTGTACATACATACACACATACATACATACACACAACGCGACTATATATAGAACCGCGGGTGGTCGTACTGCGAGTACCGAGAGAACGGCACCGGCAGGTACCACTGCTCGCCGGAGATCGTGTTCATGCGCACCTGTACATACATACACACATACACACAACGCGACTATATATAGAACCGCGGGTGGTCGTACTGCGAGTACCGAGAGAACGGCACCGGCAGGTACCACTGCTCGCCGGAGATCGTGTTCATGCGCACCTGTACATACATACACACATACATACATACACACAACGCGACTATATATAGAACCGCGGGTGGTCGTACTGCGAGTACCGAGAGAACGGCACCGGCAGGTACCACTGCTCGCCGGAGATCGTGTTCATGCGCACCTGTACATACATACACACATACATACATACACACAACGCGACTATATATAGAACCGCGGGTGGTCGTACTGCGAGTACCGAGAGAACGGCACCGGCAGGTACCACTGCTCGCCGGAGATCGTGTTCATGCGCACCTGTACATACATACACACATACATACATACACACAACGCGACTATATATAGAACCGCGGGTGGTCGTACTGCGAGTACCGAGAGAACGGCACCGGCAGGTACCACTGCTCGCCGGAGATCGTGTTCATGCGCACCTGTACATACATACACACATACATACATACACACAACGCGACTATATATAGAACCGCGGGTGGTCGTACTGCGAGTACCGAGAGAACGGCACCGGCAGGTACCACTGCTCGCCGGAGATCGTGTTCATGCGCACCTGTACATACATACACACATACATACATACACACAACGCGACTATATATAGAACCGCGGGTGGTCGTACTGCGAGTACCGAGAGAACGGCACCGGCAGGTACCACTGCTCGCCGGAGATCGTGTTCATGCGCACCTGTACATACATACACACATACATACATACACACAACGCGACTATATATAGAACCGCGGGTGGTCGTACTGCGAGTACCGAGAGAACGGCACCGGCAGGTACCACTGCTCGCCGGAGATCGTGTTCATGCGCACCTGTACATACATACACACATACATACATACACACAACGCGACTATATATAGAACCGCGGGTGGTCGTACTGCGAGTACCGAGAGAACGGCACCGGCAGGTACCACTGCTCGCCGGAGATCGTGTTCATGCGCACCTGTACATACATACACACAACGCGACTATATATAGAACCGCGGGTGGTCGTACTGCGAGTACCGAGAGAACGGCACCGGCAGGTACCACTGCTCGCCGGAGATCGTGTTCATGCGCACCTGTACATACATACACACATACATACATACACACAACGCGACTATATATAGAACCGCGGGTGGTCGTACTGCGAGTACCGAGAGAACGGCACCGGCAGGTACCACTGCTCGCCGGAGATCGTGTTCATGCGCACCTGTACATACATACACACAACGCGACTATATATAGAACCGCGGGTGGTCGTACTGCGAGTACCGAGAGAACGGCACCGGCAGGTACCACTGCTCGCCGGAGATCGTGTTCATGCGCACCTGTACATACATACACACATACATACATACACACAACGCGACTATATATAGAACCGCGAGTGGTCGTACTGCGAGTACCGAGATAACGGCACCGGCAGGTACCACTGCTCGCCGGAGATCGTGTTCATGCGCACCTGTACATACATACACACATACATACATACACACAACGCGACTATATATAGAACCGCGGGTGGTCGTACTGCGAGTACCGAGAGAACGGCACCGGCAGGTACCACTGCTCGCCGGAGATCGTGTTCATGCGCACCTGTACATACATACACACATACATACATACACACAACGCGACTATATATAGAACCGCGAGTGGTCGTACTGCGAGTACCGAGAGAACGGCACCGGCAGGTACCACTGCTCGCCGGAGATCGTGTTCATGCGCACCTGTACATACATACACACATACATACATACACACAACGCGACTATATATAGAACCGCGGGTGGTCGTACTGCGAGTACCGAGAGAACGGCACCGGCAGGTACCACTGCTCGCCGGAGATCGTGTTCATGCGCACCTGTACATACATACACACATACATACATACACACAACGCGACTATATATAGAACCGCGGGTGGTCGTACTGCGAGTACCGAGAGAACGGCACCGGCAGGTACCACTGCTCGCCGGAGATCGTGTTCATGCGCACCTGTACATACATACACACATACATACATACACACAACGCGACTATATATAGAACCGCGGGTGGTCGTACTGCGAGTACCGAGAGAACGGCACCGGCAGGTACCACTGCTCGCCGGAGATCGTGTTCATGCGCACCTGTACATACATACACACATACATACATACACACAACGCGACTATATATAGAACCGCGGGTGGTCGTACTGCGAGTACCGAGAGAACGGCACCGGCAGGTACCACTGCTCGCCGGAGATCGTGTTCATGCGCACCTGTACATACATACACACATACATACATACACACAACGCGACTATATATAGAACCGCGGGTGGTCGTACTGCGAGTACCGAGAGAACGGCACCGGCAGGTACCACTGCTCGCCGGAGATCGTGTTCATGCGCACCTGTACATACATACACACATACATACATACACACAACGCGACTATATATAGAACCGCGGGTGGTCGTACTGCGAGTACCGAGAGAACGGCACCGGCAGGTACCACTGCTCGCCGGAGATCGTGTTCATGCGCACCTGTACATACATACACACATACATACATACACACAACGCGACTATATATAGAACCGCGGGTGGTCGTACTGCGAGTACCGAGAGAACGGCACCGGCAGGTACCACTGCTCGCCGGAGATCGTGTTCATGCGCACCTGTACATACATACACACATACATACATACACACATACATACATACACACAACGCGACTATATATAGAACCGCGGGTGGTCGTACTGCGAGTACCGAGAGAACGGCACCGGCAGGTACCACTGCTCGCCGGAGATCGTGTTCATGCGCACCTGTACATACATACACACATACATACATACACACAACGCGACTATATATAGAACCGCGGGTGGTCGTACTGCGAGTACCGAGAGAACGGCACCGGCAGGTACCACTGCTCGCCGGAGATCGTGTTCATGCGCACCTGTACATACATACACACATACATACATACACACAACGCGACTATATATAGAACCGCGGGTGGTCGTACTGCGAGTACCGAGAGAACGGCACCGGCAGGTACCACTGCTCGCCGGAGATCGTGTTCATGCGCACCTGTACATACATACACACATACATACATACACACAACGCGACTATATATAGAACCGCGGGTGGTCGTACTGCGAGTACCGAGAGAACGGCACCGGCAGGTACCACTGCTCGCCGGAGATCGTGTTCATGCGCACCTGTACATACATACACACATACATACATACACACAACGCGACTATATATAGAACCGCGGGTGGTCGTACTGCGAGTACCGAGAGAACGGCACCGGCAGGTACCACTGCTCGCCGGAGATCGTGTTCATGCGCACCTGTACATACATACACACATACATACATACACACAACGCGACTATATATAGAACCGCGGGTGGTCGTACTGCGAGTACCGAGAGAACGGCACCGGCAGGTACCACTGCTCGCCGGAGATCGTGTTCATGCGCACCTGTACATACATACACACATACATACATACACACAACGCGACTATATATAGAACCGCGGGTGGTCGTACTGCGAGTACCGAGAGAACGGCACCGGCAGGTACCACTGCTCGCCGGAGATCGTGTTCATGCGCACCTGTACATACATACACACATACATACATACACACAACGCGACTATATATAGAACCGCGGGTGGTCGTACTGCGAGTACCGAGAGAACGGCACCGGCAGGTACCACTGCTCGCCGGAGATCGTGTTCATGCGCACCTGTACATACATACACACATACATACATACACACAACGCGACTATATATAGAACCGCGGGTGGTCGTACTGCGAGTACCGAGAGAACGGCACCGGCAGGTACCACTGCTCGCCGGAGATCGTGTTCATGCGCACCTGTACATACATACACACATACATACATACACACAACGCGACTATATATAGAACCGCGGGTGGTCGTACTGCGAGTACCGAGAGAACGGCACCGGCAGGTACCACTGCTCGCCGGAGATCGTGTTCATGCGCACCTGTACATACATACACACATACATACATACACACAACGCGACTATATATAGAACCGCGGGTGGTCGTACTGCGAGTACCGAGAGAACGGCACCGGCAGGTACCACTGCTCGCCGGAGATCGTGTTCATGCGCACCTGTACATACATACACACATACATACATACACACAACGCGACTATATATAGAACCGCGGGTGGTCGTACTGCGAGTACCGAGAGAACGGCACCGGCAGGTACCACTGCTCGCCGGAGATCGTGTTCATGCGCACCTGTACATACATACACACATACATACATACACACAACGCGACTATATATAGAACCGCGGGTGGTCGTACTGCGAGTACCGAGAGAACGGCACCGGCAGGTACCACTGCTCGCCGGAGATCGTGTTCATGCGCACCTGTACATACATACACACATACATACATACACACAACGCGACTATATATAGAACCGCGGGTGGTCGTACTGCGAGTACCGAGAGAACGGCACCGGCAGGTACCACTGCTCGCCGGAGATCGTGTTCATGCGCACCTGTACATACATACACACATACATACATACACACAACGCGACTATATATAGAACCGCGGGTGGTCGTACTGCGAGTACCGAGAGAACGGCACCGGCAGGTACCACTGCTCGCCGGAGATCGTGTTCATGCGCACCTGTACATACATACACACATACATACATACACACAACGCGACTATATATAGAACCGCGGGTGGTCGTACTGCGAGTACCGAGAGAACGGCACCGGCAGGTACCACTGCTCGCCGGAGATCGTGTTCATGCGCACCTGTACATACATACACACATACATACATACACACAACGCGACTATATATAGAACCGCGGGTGGTCGTACTGCGAGTACCGAGAGAACGGCACCGGCAGGTACCACTGCTCGCCGGAGATCGTGTTCATGCGCACCTGTACATACATACACACATACATACATACACACAACGCGACTATATATAGAACCGCGGGTGGTCGTACTGCGAGTACCGAGAGAACGGCACCGGCAGGTACCACTGCTCGCCGGAGATCGTGTTCATGCGCACCTGTACATACATACACACATACATACATACACACAACGCGACTATATATAGAACCGCGGGTGGTCGTACTGCGAGTACCGAGAGAACGGCACCGGCAGGTACCACTGCTCGCCGGAGATCGTGTTCATGCGCACCTGTACATACATACACACATACATACATACACACAACGCGACTATATATAGAACCGCGGGTGGTCGTACTGCGAGTACCGAGAGAACGGCACCGGCAGGTACCACTGCTCGCCGGAGATCGTGTTCATGCGCACCTGTACATACATACACACATACATACATACACACAACGCGACTATATATAGAACCGCGGGTGGTCGTACTGCGAGTACCGAGAGAACGGCACCGGCAGGTACCACTGCTCGCCGGAGATCGTGTTCATGCGCACCTGTACATACATACACACATACATACATACACACAACGCGACTATATATAGAACCGCGGGTGGTCGTACTGCGAGTACCGAGAGAACGGCACCGGCAGGTACCACTGCTCGCCGGAGATCGTGTTCATGCGCACCTGTACATACATACACACATACATACATACACACAACGCGACTATATATAGAACCGCGGGTGGTCGTACTGCGAGTACCGAGAGAACGGCACCGGCAGGTACCACTGCTCGCCGGAGATCGTGTTCATGCGCACCTGTACATACATACACACATACATACATACACACAACGCGACTATATATAGAACCGCGGGTGGTCGTACTGCGAGTACCGAGAGAACGGCACCGGCAGGTACCACTGCTCGCCGGAGATCGTGTTCATGCGCACCTGTACATACATACACACATACATACATACACACAACGCGACTATATATAGAACCGCGGGTGGTCGTACTGCGAGTACCGAGAGAACGGCACCGGCAGGTACCACTGCTCGCCGGAGATCGTGTTCATGCGCACCTGTACATACATACACACATACATACATACACACAACGCGACTATATATAGAACCGCGGGTGGTCGTACTGCGAGTACCGAGAGAACGGCACCGGCAGGTACCACTGCTCGCCGGAGATCGTGTTCATGCGCACCTGTACATACATACACACATACATACATACACACAACGCGACTATATATAGAACCGCGGGTGGTCGTACTGCGAGTACCGAGAGAACGGCACCGGCAGGTACCACTGCTCGCCGGAGATCGTGTTCATGCGCACCTGTACATACATACACACATACATACATACACACAACGCGACTATATATAGAACCGCGGGTGGTCGTACTGCGAGTACCGAGAGAACGGCACCGGCAGGTACCACTGCTCGCCGGAGATCGTGTTCATGCGCACCTGTACATACATACACACATACATACATACACACAACGCGACTATATATAGAACCGCGGGTGGTCGTACTGCGAGTACCGAGAGAACGGCACCGGCAGGTACCACTGCTCGCCGGAGATCGTGTTCATGCGCACCTGTACATACATACACACATACATACATACACACAACGCGACTATATATAGAACCGCGGGTGGTCGTACTGCGAGTACCGAGAGAACGGCACCGGCAGGTACCACTGCTCGCCGGAGATCGTGTTCATGCGCACCTGTACATACATACACACATACATACATACACACAACGCGACTATATATAGAACCGCGGGTGGTCGTACTGCGAGTACCGAGAGAACGGCACCGGCAGGTACCACTGCTCGCCGGAGATCGTGTTCATGCGCACCTGTACATACATACACACATACATACATACACACAACGCGACTATATATAGAACCGCGGGTGGTCGTACTGCGAGTACCGAGAGAACGGCACCGGCAGGTACCACTGCTCGCCGGAGATCGTGTTCATGCGCACCTGTACATACATACACACATACATACATACACACAACGCGACTATATATAGAACCGCGGGTGGTCGTACTGCGAGTACCGAGAGAACGGCACCGGCAGGTACCACTGCTCGCCGGAGATCGTGTTCATGCGCACCTGTACATACATACACACATACATACATACACACAACGCGACTATATATAGAACCGCGGGTGGTCGTACTGCGAGTACCGAGAGAACGGCACCGGCAGGTACCACTGCTCGCCGGAGATCGTGTTCATGCGCACCTGTACATACATACACACATACATACATACACACAACGCGACTATATATAGAACCGCGGGTGGTCGTACTGCGAGTACCGAGAGAACGGCACCGGCAGGTACCACTGCTCGCCGGAGATCGTGTTCATGCGCACCTGTACATACATACACACATACATACATACACACAACGCGACTATATATAGAACCGCGGGTGGTCGTACTGCGAGTACCGAGAGAACGGCACCGGCAGGTACCACTGCTCGCCGGAGATCGTGTTCATGCGCACCTGTACATACATACACACATACATACATACACACAACGCGACTATATATAGAACCGCGGGTGGTCGTACTGCGAGTACCGAGAGAACGGCACCGGCAGGTACCACTGCTCGCCGGAGATCGTGTTCATGCGCACCTGTACATACATACACACATACATACATACACACAACGCGACTATATATAGAACCGCGGGTGGTCGTACTGCGAGTACCGAGAGAACGGCACCGGCAGGTACCACTGCTCGCCGGAGATCGTGTTCATGCGCACCTGTACATACATACACACATACATACATACACACAACGCGACTATATATAGAACCGCGGGTGGTCGTACTGCGAGTACCGAGAGAACGGCACCGGCAGGTACCACTGCTCGCCGGAGATCGTGTTCATGCGCACCTGTACATACATACACACATACATACATACACACAACGCGACTATATATAGAACCGCGGGTGGTCGTACTGCGAGTACCGAGAGAACGGCACCGGCAGGTACCACTGCTCGCCGGAGATCGTGTTCATGCGCACCTGTACATACATACACACATACATACATACACACAACGCGACTATATATAGAACCGCGGGTGGTCGTACTGCGAGTACCGAGAGAACGGCACCGGCAGGTACCACTGCTCGCCGGAGATCGTGTTCATGCGCACCTGTACATACATACACACATACATACATACACACAACGCGACTATATATAGAACCGCGGGTGGTCGTACTGCGAGTACCGAGAGAACGGCACCGGCAGGTACCACTGCTCGCCGGAGATCGTGTTCATGCGCACCTGTACATACATACACACATACATACATACACACAACGCGACTATATATAGAACCGCGAGTGGTCGTACTGCGAGTACCGAGAGAACGGCACCGGCAGGTACCACTGCTCGCCGGAGATCGTGTTCATGCGCACCTGTACATACATACACACATACATACATACACACAACGCGACTATATATAGAACCGCGGGTGGTCGTACTGCGAGTACCGAGAGAACGGCACCGGCAGGTACCACTGCTCGCCGGAGATCGTGTTCATGCGCACCTGTACATACATACACACATACATACATACACACAACGCGACTATATATAGAACCGCGGGTGGTCGTACTGCGAGTACCGAGAGAACGGCACCGGCAGGTACCACTGCTCGCCGGAGATCGTGTTCATGCGCACCTGTACATACATACACACATACATACATACACACAACGCGACTATATATAGAACCGCGGGTGGTCGTACTGCGAGTACCGAGAGAACGGCACCGGCAGGTACCACTGCTCGCCGGAGATCGTGTTCATGCGCACCTGTACATACATACACACATACATACATACACACAACGCGACTATATATAGAACCGCGGGTGGTCGTACTGCGAGTACCGAGAGAACGGCACCGGCAGGTACCACTGCTCGCCGGAGATCGTGTTCATGCGCACCTGTACATACATACACACATACATACATACACACAACGCGACTATATATAGAACCGCGGGTGGTCGTACTGCGAGTACCGAGAGAACGGCACCGGCAGGTACCACTGCTCGCCGGAGATCGTGTTCATGCGCACCTGTACATACATACACACATACATACATACACACAACGCGACTATATATAGAACCGCGGGTGGTCGTACTGCGAGTACCGAGAGAACGGCACCGGCAGGTACCACTGCTCGCCGGAGATCGTGTTCATGCGCACCTGTACATACATACACACATACATACATACACACAACGCGACTATATATAGAACCGCGGGTGGTCGTACTGCGAGTACCGAGAGAACGGCACCGGCAGGTACCACTGCTCGCCGGAGATCGTGTTCATGCGCACCTGTACATACATACACACATACATACATACACACAACGCGACTATATATAGAACCGCGGGTGGTCGTACTGCGAGTACCGAGAGAACGGCACCGGCAGGTACCACTGCTCGCCGGAGATCGTGTTCATGCGCACCTGTACATACATACACACATACATACATACACACAACGCGACTATATATAGAACCGCGGGTGGTCGTACTGCGAGTACCGAGAGAACGGCACCGGCAGGTACCACTGCTCGCCGGAGATCGTGTTCATGCGCACCTGTACATACATACACACATACATACATACACACAACGCGACTATATATAGAACCGCGGGTGGTCGTACTGCGAGTACCGAGAGAACGGCACCGGCAGGTACCACTGCTCGCCGGAGATCGTGTTCATGCGCACCTGTACATACATACACACATACATACATACACACAACGCGACTATATATAGAACCGCGGGTGGTCGTACTGCGAGTACCGAGAGAACGGCACCGGCAGGTACCACTGCTCGCCGGAGATCGTGTTCATGCGCACCTGTACATACATACACACATACATACATACACACAACGCGACTATATATAGAACCGCGGGTGGTCGTACTGCGAGTACCGAGAGAACGGCACCGGCAGGTACCACTGCTCGCCGGAGATCGTGTTCATGCGCACCTGTACATACATACACACATACATACATACACACAACGCGACTATATATAGAACCGCGGGTGGTCGTACTGCGAGTACCGAGAGAACGGCACCGGCAGGTACCACTGCTCGCCGGAGATCGTGTTCATGCGCACCTGTACATACATACACACATACATACATACACACAACGCGACTATATATAGAACCGCGGGTGGTCGTACTGCGAGTACCGAGAGAACGGCACCGGCAGGTACCACTGCTCGCCGGAGATCGTGTTCATGCGCACCTGTACATACATACACACATACATACATACACACAACGCGACTATATATAGAACCGCGGGTGGTCGTACTGCGAGTACCGAGAGAACGGCACCGGCAGGTACCACTGCTCGCCGGAGATCGTGTTCATGCGCACCTGTACATACATACACACATACATACATACACACAACGCGACTATATATAGAACCGCGGGTGGTCGTACTGCGAGTACCGAGAGAACGGCACCGGCAGGTACCACTGCTCGCCGGAGATCGTGTTCATGCGCACCTGTACATACATACACACATACATACATACACACAACGCGACTATATATAGAACCGCGGGTGGTCGTACTGCGAGTACCGAGAGAACGGCACCGGCAGGTACCACTGCTCGCCGGAGATCGTGTTCATGCGCACCTGTACATACATACACACATACATACATACACACAACGCGACTATATATAGAACCGCGGGTGGTCGTACTGCGAGTACCGAGAGAACGGCACCGGCAGGTACCACTGCTCGCCGGAGATCGTGTTCATGCGCACCTGTACATACATACACACATACATACATACACACAACGCGACTATATATAGAACCGCGGGTGGTCGTACTGCGAGTACCGAGAGAACGGCACCGGCAGGTACCACTGCTCGCCGGAGATCGTGTTCATGCGCACCTGTACATACATACACACATACATACATACACACAACGCGACTATATATAGAACCGCGGGTGGTCGTACTGCGAGTACCGAGAGAACGGCACCGGCAGGTACCACTGCTCGCCGGAGATCGTGTTCATGCGCACCTGTACATACATACACACATACATACATACACACAACGCGACTATATATAGAACCGCGGGTGGTCGTACTGCGAGTACCGAGAGAACGGCACCGGCAGGTACCACTGCTCGCCGGAGATCGTGTTCATGCGCACCTGTACATACATACACACATACATACATACACACAACGCGACTATATATAGAACCGCGGGTGGTCGTACTGCGAGTACCGAGAGAACGGCACCGGCAGGTACCACTGCTCGCCGGAGATCGTGTTCATGCGCACCTGTACATACATACACACATACATACATACACACAACGCGACTATATATAGAACCGCGGGTGGTCGTACTGCGAGTACCGAGAGAACGGCACCGGCAGGTACCACTGCTCGCCGGAGATCGTGTTCATGCGCACCTGTACATACATACACACATACATACATACACACAACGCGACTATATATAGAACCGCGGGTGGTCGTACTGCGAGTACCGAGAGAACGGCACCGGCAGGTACCACTGCTCGCCGGAGATCGTGTTCATGCGCACCTGTACATACATACACACATACATACATACACACAACGCGACTATATATAGAACCGCGGGTGGTCGTACTGCGAGTACCGAGAGAACGGCACCGGCAGGTACCACTGCTCGCCGGAGATCGTGTTCATGCGCACCTGTACATACATACATACATACATACATACACACAACGCGACTATATATAGAACCGCGGGTGGTCGTACTGCGAGTACCGAGAGAACGGCACCGGCAGGTACCACTGCTCGCCGGAGATCGTGTTCATGCGCACCTGTACATACATACACACATACATACATACACACAACGCGACTATATATAGAACCGCGGGTGGTCGTACTGCGAGTACCGAGAGAACGGCACCGGCAGGTACCACTGCTCGCCGGAGATCGTGTTCATGCGCACCTGTACATACATACACACATACATACATACACACAACGCGACTATATATAGAACCGCGGGTGGTCGTACTGCGAGTACCGAGAGAACGGCACCGGCAGGTACCACTGCTCGCCGGAGATCGTGTTCATGCGCACCTGTACATACATACACACATACATACATACACACAACGCGACTATATATAGAACCGCGGGTGGTCGTACTGCGAGTACCGAGAGAACGGCACCGGCAGGTACCACTGCTCGCCGGAGATCGTGTTCATGCGCACCTGTACATACATACACACATACATACATACACACAACGCGACTATATATAGAACCGCGGGTGGTCGTACTGCGAGTACCGAGAGAACGGCACCGGCAGGTACCACTGCTCGCCGGAGATCGTGTTCATGCGCACCTGTACATACATACACACATACATACATACACACAACGCGACTATATATAGAACCGCGGGTGGTCGTACTGCGAGTACCGAGAGAACGGCACCGGCAGGTACCACTGCTCGCCGGAGATCGTGTTCATGCGCACCTGTACATACATACACACATACATACATACACACAACGCGACTATATATAGAACCGCGGGTGGTCGTACTGCGAGTACCGAGAGAACGGCACCGGCAGGTACCACTGCTCGCCGGAGATCGTGTTCATGCGCACCTGTACATACATACACACATACATACATACACACAACGCGACTATATATAGAACCGCGGGTGGTCGTACTGCGAGTACCGAGAGAACGGCACCGGCAGGTACCACTGCTCGCCGGAGATCGTGTTCATGCGCACCTGTACATACATACACACATACATACATACACACAACGCGACTATATATAGAACCGCGGGTGGTCGTACTGCGAGTACCGAGAGAACGGCACCGGCAGGTACCACTGCTCGCCGGAGATCGTGTTCATGCGCACCTGTACATACATACACACATACATACATACACACAACGCGACTATATATAGAACCGCGAGTGGTCGTACTGCGAGTACCGAGAGAACGGCACCGGCAGGTACCACTGCTCGCCGGAGATCGTGTTCATGCGCACCTGTACATACATACACACATACATACATACACACAACGCGACTATATATAGAACCGCGGGTGGTCGTACTGCGAGTACCGAGAGAACGGCACCGGCAGGTACCACTGCTCGCCGGAGATCGTGTTCATGCGCACCTGTACATACATACACACATACATACATACACACAACGCGACTATATATAGAACCGCGGGTGGTCGTACTGCGAGTACCGAGAGAACGGCACCGGCAGGTACCACTGCTCGCCGGAGATCGTGTTCATGCGCACCTGTACATACATACACACATACATACATACACACAACGCGACTATATATAGAACCGCGGGTGGTCGTACTGCGAGTACCGAGAGAACGGCACCGGCAGGTACCACTGCTCGCCGGAGATCGTGTTCATGCGCACCTGTACATACATACACACATACATACATACACACAACGCGACTATATATAGAACCGCGGGTGGTCGTACTGCGAGTACCGAGAGAACGGCACCGGCAGGTACCACTGCTCGCCGGAGATCGTGTTCATGCGCACCTGTACATACATACACACATACATACATACACACAACGCGACTATATATAGAACCGCGGGTGGTCGTACTGCGAGTACCGAGAGAACGGCACCGGCAGGTACCACTGCTCGCCGGAGATCGTGTTCATGCGCACCTGTACATACATACACACATACATACATACACACAACGCGACTATATATAGAACCGCGGGTGGTCGTACTGCGAGTACCGAGAGAACGGCACCGGCAGGTACCACTGCTCGCCGGAGATCGTGTTCATGCGCACCTGTACATACATACACACATACATACATACACACAACGCGACTATATATAGAACCGCGGGTGGTCGTACTGCGAGTACCGAGAGAACGGCACCGGCAGGTACCACTGCTCGCCGGAGATCGTGTTCATGCGCACCTGTACATACATACACACATACATACATACACACAACGCGACTATATATAGAACCGCGGGTGGTCGTACTGCGAGTACCGAGAGAACGGCACCGGCAGGTACCACTGCTCGCCGGAGATCGTGTTCATGCGCACCTGTACATACATACACACATACATACATACACACAACGCGACTATATATAGAACCGCGGGTGGTCGTACTGCGAGTACCGAGAGAACGGCACCGGCAGGTACCACTGCTCGCCGGAGATCGTGTTCATGCGCACCTGTACATACATACACACATACATACATACACACAACGCGACTATATATAGAACCGCGGGTGGTCGTACTGCGAGTACCGAGAGAACGGCACCGGCAGGTACCACTGCTCGCCGGAGATCGTGTTCATGCGCACCTGTACATACATACACACATACATACATACACACAACGCGACTATATATAGAACCGCGGGTGGTCGTACTGCGAGTACCGAGAGAACGGCACCGGCAGGTACCACTGCTCGCCGGAGATCGTGTTCATGCGCACCTGTACATACATACACACATACATACATACACACAACGCGACTATATATAGAACCGCGGGTGGTCGTACTGCGAGTACCGAGAGAACGGCACCGGCAGGTACCACTGCTCGCCGGAGATCGTGTTCATGCGCACCTGTACATACATACACACATACATACATACACACAACGCGACTATATATAGAACCGCGGGTGGTCGTACTGCGAGTACCGAGAGAACGGCACCGGCAGGTACCACTGCTCGCCGGAGATCGTGTTCATGCGCACCTGTACATACATACACACATACATACATACACACAACGCGACTATATATAGAACCGCGGGTGGTCGTACTGCGAGTACCGAGAGAACGGCACCGGCAGGTACCACTGCTCGCCGGAGATCGTGTTCATGCGCACCTGTACATACATACACACATACATACATACACACAACGCGACTATATATAGAACCGCGGGTGGTCGTACTGCGAGTACCGAGAGAACGGCACCGGCAGGTACCACTGCTCGCCGGAGATCGTGTTCATGCGCACCTGTACATACATACACACAACGCGACTATATATAGAACCGCGAGTGGTCGTACTGCGAGTACCGAGAGAACGGCACCGGCAGGTACCACTGCTCGCCGGAGATCGTGTTCATGCGCACCTGTACATACATACACACATACATACATACATACATACACAACACAACAATATTTAGAACTCCATCTATGTTACTATCACTTGCGGAAAATCTTGAGAGACACAACATGAAAGCTAAGTAATCAGATATCTTTACCATAGAATTATTTCAAAAATATATTTTTGTGGTCTTTTTGGTTTGAATTAGGTGTATGGCATTCTTGACCATCATTGAAAACTAACATTCAGATAAAAAAGTATGTATGAATATTGGATGGTTCAATCCCAAGTTGTCAGAATCAGTCTAAGGTAAGTTAGTTAAGCTCTAGAGTATGATGGTGATGACTGACCCTATTCAAGAAGTCCTGGTTGAACTCCATGTGCGGCACAGCCATGAGCAGCAGAGTGTCGCGCGCAACCCGCGTGAGTGCGAGCGAGAGGGCCGCCCTCCCCGCGCGCGCCTGCACCTCCCCCTCCGTGGCGGCTGTGTCCATCTCCTCGTCAGGCTCCGCGTCGAGCACCTCCATCTGCGCGGTCGGGTAGCGCGTCAACAGCGCCTTCACCTCGGCGCGCACCTCCTGCGTGGGGTCGACCGCCGGCTCCGTCGTGTTGAGCGTGGAGGCGGCTGGTGATGCTGGTGATGCTGGCGAGGAGACGGGCACCACCACCAGCAGCAGCGCGATGTTCTTGTCCTGCGCGAGACAGACCGCGTCGTACCGCTGTAGGAAGAGCAGCGCGTCGGCGGCGGCGGCGGCTGTGGCCGGCAGCGGCAGTAGCACCGTGACGCGCGCGCTCTCGGTGACGTAGCGCACGGGCACGAGCCGCGCGGCTCCGAGCGCGCGCGTCACCTCGGCGCCCCGCAGTGTGACTCCCTCGCCGGCCGTGCGTGACGTCATGCGCAGTAGCAGCCGGTACCGCAGCGCGACGGCGGGCTCCCAGCGCCACGCCCCCTCCGCCACGTGCACGTCGAGCGCGGAGGGCCACCGCCGCAGCGCCCACGCACGCACCTCGCCCATCACCAACTACACACACATCACACATCATTTTCATTCACGTAACATTTGTAATATGTATAAACTCATAATTATTTGTACCTAAATTTAATATTAAAACTTACAGCCAAACTTATATTTAGAAATTTAAATCTAAAATTATATACAGAGAATAACCCTAATCTTACAACTACAATGTTTAAATTATAATATAAATGTAATTAAACTATCTTTATATTATATAAATAAATATGCCCCTTACAAGCCTAACTCCACGTCCGGCTAAAACATCCAGGCCACGTGAGGGGTGGAACATCATAGCCAAAGGCAAATACATAATGATGGCCAACGGAGCACTAGCAACACCTTCAAAAATGGAGAGACAATTAAATGATACACGTATAGGGTCGCTTCCTGGGGGTGATCGCCGGGGCACGTCTGGAGCTGACGCTGGACGTGACAGCATACGAACCGTCAGCGGCTCTCAGCTGAACAGGCGGGCTAGAGTCGGGGGACCCGAAGGTACTACAGCCGATCAACGGGGTGGGGAGGGAACGGATGATGCTTTGCAGAATAGGGCTTCGCCCACACATTCTGTCGGCTCATCTGCATCGACCACAGATAACTTTATAAATGATGACAGAAGAAGAAAGTGGTCAACAGAAGAAATGAAGGAGTTAATGTTTTGCTTCTTCAAAGCAAAATCAGGAGGTCCAGGATATATAGGCAGGTTACACGATCTTTTTACAGAAAGAAATCCTAACAACCCGAAAATACAAAAGTTTAACGGCAATACTTTATCAAATCAGGCCCGTAGAATAATAAAGCAGAATGTTCTTTCAAAAGAACTACTAAATCTGATTCAAAACCAAGCTGAAGGTGTATCTTCAGAAACTAATACTGAACAATATAACACTACACTAAACACAATAGAACACAATATGCAAAATACACAACAAGACTATCACATTACAGCAGAACAAGCCGAAACAATAGAACAATTAACAGAAAATATTACAGTAAATGAAGATCAGAACCCACTAATTTTAAACTTTCTGCAAATATTAGCTGAAACTAAAGAAACCGCAATTTCAGACCGTCAACTTCTACCTAAAGCTAAAATAAATAAGCGATTCCTAGAAAATCTACGCACTCTTAATACATATTTACCCAATCTATTAATAACTAATGAATCCCTACGAGAAATTAATGATATCATTTACGCTACCGCAAAAACCCTAATATTAAATAATAATCAAATGCCCTACTTGCCAAAAGATACTATTAAAGCCAAAACTGATCCACCGTGGAAGAAAAGAATTCAGACCAAAATAGAAAAACTAAGAAAAGAGTTAGGCCAATTAATTGAAATAGGAAGAGGCATCAGCACAGGTAGAATGATGAGAATTAAAGACAGTTTATATAAAAAGTATAATATTCAAAATGAAAATGATCATCAAAATAACATAGAAATCATAAAACAGAAAATAAAAGCTTTAGCTAGTAGAATAAAGAGATATGAAGATATAAATATTAGAAAAGAACAAAATAGATTATTTAACGAAAACGAACATAGATTATATAGAAGTTTAGGAAGCAATAACAATAGAAACATCCAATTACCAAGCAAAGAAAGAGTAGAAGAGTTTTGGTCATCTATATTATCAAACCCCATAGGATACAATAGTGAAGCTAAATGGATTAAAGAAGTAGAAATCTCATCGAGCGAGATAAATACCATGAACGTAGAAGAAATTTCAGAAGAACAGGTAAAATTAGCCATTAGAAAGTTACTGAATTGGAAGTCTCCCGGTATTGATAAAATTCAAAATTATTATATCAAATATTTGACTAGTACTCATAGTTCTATAGCTACGTTATTCACAAAAATAGTTTCAGGCACCGAAAATCTAGAGGAATGGTTCACTACAGGACAGGTAATATTAATCCCCAAAAACGAAACTACCGATGACCCGAAAAATTGGAGGCCTATAGCATGCTTGTCTACTATGTACAAACTATTAACTAGCGTTTTAACCAACATATTGTATAATCACTGTCAAGAGAATAACATATTGGCACCAGAACAGCGGGGATGCCGAAGAGGGGCCAGGGGCTGTAAGGATCACCTTATGGTCAACAAGGCTATTTTAGAGGATGCACATCAATCCCAGAAGAATTTAAGCATGGCCTGGATTGACTATCAAAAAGCTTTCGATAGCGTATCTCACGAATGGATCCTTAGGATCCTGGATGTTTATAAGTGCCCGCCCATGATCAAATCATTCCTCCAGTTGGCTATGCCAACATGGAGATTAATAATGACAGCCCGTGGCTCCCAAAATTCAATAACTACAGATCCGATTTATATAAGACGCGGAATATTTCAAGGCGATTCCCTTTCCCCGTTGTTGTTCTGTTTAGCTATTAACCCCCTTTCATGCGTACTCAACAAATATCAAACTAAAGGATACAAACTTAAAGATAGCATAGCGATAAATCATTTGTTATATATGGATGACCTTAAACTTTATACCAATAATAAGCAAAACTTAAAAACATTATTAGATAGCGTAGAAATATTCACAAGTGACATAGGAATGAGATTTGGATTAGACAAATGCAACACAGTACATATAAGTTCAGGACATAGAAATAATACAACAGGGGATGGTAATCATATACTGTTAAGTGGAGATACAATTAGGCAACTTGCAATAGGAGATAAATATAAATACTTAGGAATACATGAATCAGGAAAAATAGAGCATAGTATAATTAGGGAACATATAACTAAAGAATATTTTAAAAGGATTAAAAAACTACTAAATACACACCTTAACTCACGTTACTTAATAAAAGGAATCAATACTTACGCTACACCCGTTTTACTGTACACGTTTGGTATAATAAACTATAAAAATATTGATTTAAAAAAAATAGATATTAAAACAAGAAAAATGTTAGCCATAAAAAAGGCACACCAGCAAAAAGCAGAAGTACAAAGGCTATACCTACCGATCACAGAAGGCGGTAGGGGTTTATTGAATATAGAATACACATATAAAACACATATAATAAAATACAAGCAATATTTAAAAGCAGAAAGCGACTACCTTATTAAAGCTATAGTTCAACACGACATAAATAGAGATAAATACTCCATAATCAAAGAAGCACAAGACTTAGAAAGAGAAATACACTTAGGACAAGGAAATACACATACAGATAAAGAAATTAAAGGAGCAATAGTTAAAAATAGTAATGAAGTATGGCGGAATAAGAATCTGCACGGACAATTCCCAAAGAAGGTACTAGATCAGGCGAATGTAGATAAAGAACTTTCATTTAAATGGATTAAAAATCAACAGATATCACCAAGCATAGAATCTTCAATATTTGCCATACAGGACCAAGCCATTATGACACGACAACACCAACGTGACATACTAAAAGAGCCAGTAGATGGGAAATGCCGCTTATGTGCTTGTAGAGACGAGACAGCACAACACATCATATCCGGCTGCGAAAAACTAGCAGGGACATATTATGTAAAACGACATAACAACCTAGTTCAATACGTCTACTGGTGCTTGGCTAAAAAACACAAAATGGACGTTTCCAACCTATGGTGGAAAGAAACGCTCATTCAACCACAAATTAAAGAAAATGATACCGCGAAGATTCTCTGGGAAATGCCCGTCCAAACTGATATTACCGTCACACACAATAGACCCGACCTCATTTACATAGATAAAAATAACAATAAAACATATTTGATAGATGTAAGTGTCCCATCAGATTATAACATAGGACCCAAAGAAATAGAGAAACTAAGTAAATACCACCTTCTAAAAACTGAAGTCAGCCGGTTATGGAAAACACAAACTACAGTAATACCAATAGTGATAGGGGCAACGGGAGTAGTAGCTAAATCTCTTAAAAAATACATAGATAAACTAGACACGAACATCAATATCAGCATCTTGCAAAAACAGGCAGCTATGCAATCATCAGTCATACTCAGCAAAGTCCTAGGAGATACCGTATTTGTAAACAACTCACAGAATCAGCACACACAAAACTCACAACATTCATCTGACACACAACAGTCATCCAACACACCAAATTCAACAAGCACAACTAATAATACAAATTCACCAATAACCCAAACAAATACAGGACGAAGAAGGAGAAATGTGAGAACCTACTCACAGCAAATTACAGATATAGATTAGATACTTTTATAAATATATATTTATATATATATATAATGTTAAGTTTATGGTTATGTTTATATATATATAACTAATTATTTACACGCTCAATATACATTTAATATATATTTAACTGGACGCTATTTTAACTATTATAGAGGGGAAATAAATATCTCTTTTCCTGTAGGTAACGGGACGGGATATTTATTAAAACCGACGTATGTCGAGAAGGTGAAAACCTAAACAAATATAAATAAATATTGAATGAACAGCATAACAAAATAACGTCGAATGTATATTAGTGATGGATCGACCGGTTTGTGACTCGGCTCACAGCTGAAGAGTGAAGATGCACGGTTGTACTCGAGCCTGCACCGGCCGCGGCATTCGGAAATCGCATGACGCTTGCCGAGCCGCCACTGGCTATCGCGAGCTTGCTCATATATTATCTGTTATATATTCTGTCGCTTTCACTCCTTCTTCATTTTATTGTGCTGTGTGAATAAACAAGTTCTTTGTGTTCGTACTCTGGACTGATTTTTATTTTACAACGACCCGGCTATACTTAACGGACACACGATCCTCACACACCCCTACATACTCTTGTAATACTTGTAGTAAATACTAGTTGGTATTTTACAATGTTTCATAGCACTAGCTTTTAACTTGAATGATTGTCATCTTGGTGACGTGTGGATTATACGATTTTGTTGAGGCCGAACGTGATTTATTTCGAAGCATATACAATAACTCTATTCATAATTTATGAAATTACAGAGGTATAACTAAAGAAATATCTTTATATATTTCTCATGTAATTGCGTCACTATACACTATACAGATGTCAGTGTTGTAACTAAACAAAATACTAATATTTATTTACATAAAAACAAAATTAATTATTACGCTAAGTATAAGTACATGTCGTGGGATAATTCATTCTAAGAACCATACATTTATAACAAAGATTGTAAACCCTTGAAAAATTATAAAAAGTGAATATTGTTTTTAAAATACCAGGTTCATTTAAGTAATTCACATTAGTTAGTACTAGGTAGTAGTTAGTTACATGCTAGGTTCATTAGTTTTTTTTTATCTTAATGTCAGGTCAATTTGTAACTAGTGCTCTATGATAAAAATAAAATAAAGTTAGTAGTGTGCGACACTCACATCGAGCGCAAGTCTATGCGCGCCGGTGAGAGGCACCACGTTGCGGTGGTCGTCCGGCATGAAGGCGTGCGTCGCGTTGAACGGCGTCCAGCGCAGGTGGTCGAAGCGGTTGTCAGGCAGCGGGCGCGCCAGCCCGGGGTCGTCGCGCAGCCCCCCGGGCCACGTGCTGTTGCGGTAGTGCGGCGGGTGGCGCGCGCTGTTCCTCCACGCGAAGGCCCGCAGTCGACGCACGGCAGCTGAGTCCCGCTCGAGGTGGACCCGCGACACGAACGCGTGCAGTTGGTAGAACCGGAGCGGGGTGTCGAGTGGAGCCACGGTGACGGCGTCAGCTAGCGTGTCGGCTAGTGGCACCACACCCTCGGCCACTCGCGCGCTGCTGTACCGCTGCGCCTGCAGTGTGGACGCGCAGGAGAGATGCGCCGCGTGCAGGACGCAGCGCCCGATGTTCTCGTGGTGGTGGGGGGAGTACGAGTTGCGCACACACCAGTCCAGTGAGCTGTGGATCGCGCGGAGCACAGAGTTTGACAGCAGGATGCCAGTATCTGCACAACACACACATATTACAATCAGAGCAATGTAAGAGATGTGAATGGCAAGAGATGGTACAATATAATGGTTACAAACCAACTAACAAAATTTATACGATCTACAAAATATATATAAATGAATAAATATCCTATCCTTTACTGACAGCTTTTTGACATTCAAAGTTGGTTCACAAACAACAATATTATAATATTTTTGATATTATCAGCAGTCTGCTGAAAGCTGATCATGTGGTCTGATCAGTATTTGGCTTATCCATTTAATATCAATGTAATGGTCAGCAATAACGTCTACATTTTTACTATAAATAAAGAATGAATTTATAAGTTTATTAATTAATAAACAAGATTTAAAGTAAACCTACAAAAATGATGTGTAATTTTTTAACCTGCAATAAAAAAATGCATATTTGCATTCCAAAGTCAGCAAAGTAGGGTTAACTTATATTTAAAAAAATAAAAAAAAACATATTTGCCACCTTTTAATTCTATACTACTCAAATATCTTAAATGTATGGAAGCACTATCTTCAGATGTGAGTAGAACAAGGTCTGTGGATCTAATTCTGTTCACTTACCCAGTGAGCAGTAATGACTGTCATCTTCCGCAATGGTGCCCATGTACACATCCTGGCTCACTGACAGCTTCGACACCAGCTCGTTGAGACGGCGAGCATTAATGAATGCAGTGTCTGACACCAAGAAGAAAAAATCATATTCCTCTAAATAGTTATCCGCCAGATATTTTAGTGCGTGGAAGGGTTTGAGCATCTCTCTGGTGTCAGTGAAGCCAACCACATTGGCCAGGCCCGGGACAGAACTCATGGCACTGGCTGTGATGAAGAACTTGAGTGCGGGCTGCAGACGGGCGGCCGTTCTGTTCAGTGCAGGGACTTGGTTCTTGAGGGCCTCCTCAGAGCTCAGCACACCTGTGAGCAATGACCCTGTGGAAATAAAGTACAATGTTTAATGCTGTTGCATACAAGTACTTAATAACACCATGTATATAGGGGAGCAGGATCATTGTCGGACATAATAGCGTTGTTTGATATTTATTTCTTGCAAATGTGAAACTGGGTCTACTTTTCAAAAAAGTGTTTAATTGCTATGTTTATTTTACAATTTGTTAAGCCCTGTGCATTAATGCACTGTAACAAAATTCTAAATATTACTACAATTATATCTAAGTCCCTGAGTTAGTACTATTGCAAGTGCTATAGAGCAGTACCTCTCATGCCGAGCTCGGTGCTGTAGTATCTGGGACGCTGCACGCTGCGGCCGGCTGCCACTCCGGCCGCGCTCATCGGCTTCTCCTCATGGTGCGGCTCGAACTCTTCAGGAGCGCCTCCTACAGCTCCCAACACCCCCGCCGCGCCTCCCGCACCACCCGCGCCGCCCACCGCTGCGGTACACGCGCCTGGCTCGTCCTCTAGAGGGATCACTGCCAGCGACACCCACAGCCCCAGGCACATACCCACCAGGAAGTACGAGTTGTGCTTCACCTGCGACACTACACAACGGGACAACATTGTCACAGGACAGTCGCCACGCAGCACGCTCCTTCCTCTCTAATGATACGTATCTAATAGCACACGGCACAGTACTCGTCACTCAACACATAGTTTTTATCCAATATAGTGTTAAAGATAAGTTCACTAATGTAAATATGATGTACGTAGCTAATAGTGTTTAATGTTGATTAGGATCAAATCCATTTAGATTTCATATCGAAAATCGAAATACTATGCTCAATGATCTCAATTCTCAATGGCAAATAATTATTCGCAAAGCTGAAGGCAAGCAAACACTTCTTAGTGCTGTTCGTTAGTAAGACTAATTTAGCCCAATAGTACACAGTTCTCTTTGAACGATAAAAAATATAAAGTAAAAATAAACTGTTTCCCTTTATATTTCACGCTTACAGTCAAACTATAAACGGAAACTGAGAGTATTTAACACAATTCATAATATAGATTTATTAAAAAAAAATGTATAATGTTAGCGTCAACATCTTATTCAAATGATCGATTGTCGATACGGAAATATCGATATTTATTCGTAAGTCATAACTATTTTTTTTCTTTACCCCTTATGGAAAGGCAAAGGATTCCAGCCCATACAGCTACGTCAACTCGTCAATAGGGTATTTGACAATTTTTGAAAATTGATGGACATCGATAGAGGACTCTTCACTTATAGCCCCCGTAATATTTTTATTATTGAAATATGCTCAATTTATTTAAAATCCGTGGTTTTATTTTTTCATATATAATTTCGCGCTAAAACGCGTTGTCACGTGACATTATCATTATGTGACGTCATCGCACATATACAAACATTCGTGACCGATGTGACACCTAACAACATAACAAATTATTTGCATTAATCTGTTAGTTATTCCGCAAAAAGAATGAGCCAGTATATAAATATTTTTCAATGCCTTTATGTAAAAACTCGACACTAAATCCCGATAAATTGTTCATCCGTGTGCCAAAATCAAAAGTTTTAAGAAAGAAGTGGCAGATTTCGACTGTCAGCTTTGTAATGTCTTCCTCCATTCTTATAGAAGACTAGAAGACGAAATTAACACTTTTACACATCGAAAAATATGTTCTACCTTACAATTTTATATGTCGTCGATGCAATGTTTATGTGCGATGTCGTCACGAGTAATGGCGGCCGGTATTGCTACGTTTTTGGCACCGAGAGATACAGATTAAAAATTCTAAATTTTTATGACGAAAATAAAATGTTTATAATACATTTTAAATAAAAAATAAATATGTTTGCCCGCTATACTTTCTCCTAGTGCAGTTTTATATTTTTTGGTTACACCAGTCAAACACCCTATTCCAATTATTCAATGGAACTTTTTAGTGCAGTAAGGCGAAGTCTTCGTTTTTATTATTCACTACCCAGTGAACACATGACCTTGATATGATATAACAGATAAGTCATAGTTAGATAATGTCACGTTTATGTAATTTTCACGTATAAGTAACATCCTTTATTGGTATTATTTATGATATAATTCTGACATCATAACGATATAATTCTGACATCCTAATGATATAATTCTGACATCATAATGATATATTTCTTACATCATAATGATATAATATTAATATCTATTTTCTACGTATATTTGACGTAGCAATGATGTTAATTTTCTCACGCAAAACTAATGTTTTAAGACATAATTATTCTAAATTTAATATGTTTTTAGGTAACGTCAGTCAAACATTATTTTGGAATTACGACCTAAGTTACTAACTGCCCGATAATAATTATACCTAAATGTTTCAATTATTATTCCACATTTATTCGTGCATTATTAAACTTTATCTCTGATCATCTGCTGAATCCTCCGCTTAGACAAATTATTTAGCATAAGGTTGGGCATGCTGATATTTTTAATTAACCCCGAAAAAAAATCCTTAATTTAAAAAATATATATTGTTTTTAACAGTTTGTTTGTTGCAGAACTTTTTTAAAAGAAGCTACTAAGCCGTTCGATAAACGTGATCTTTATTTATAAATATAACTAATAAATTGTCGGCTCGAAAATAACTTATTAAAATTACAAGAATTAAATCTTAAAGTGAAGTCATATTTTCAGTAATAATGAAAATATTATGATATAATGACTTGGATTTATTAATAAAAGTAATAATATGCACGGGAAAATATTGACATAAGACGTTATAAATGAATTTATAGCATTAAAGAAATAGTTTCATACTTACTTTAATAAAGTAATGTTAATTTTACAACAATTTTAAATAAAACGAAGACTGGGCTTAGGCTTTACTGCAAATAATTCCATGTTAAATATACTACGATTGATGAGGCTGTATGATTTGAACCCTTTGCCTTCAAATTTGGCGCGCACGCCGCTTAATGATGGCGCCATTTTCACTGAACATAGACGAGCGAGTGTCTTGGTTAATAATTACAAATGATTTTTTACATCGCTTAATAAGTTTTTAACATAACGACAAATTTTACTTTATTATTGGCTATTTGTAATATCACCTAAGAATAAGTATATCCTTATTATATTTAATTTAAAATTGTGACTGTTAATAATAATATATTTAGACGTGTCTGTTTTAGATAATGAGAAATTAATAGTATAATCATTTTCAGATCAAACTTATACTGCAAATCGGCGAGTCTAACGGAAAAGAGTATATGGACAGAATAAATATTTTCACCGTTTGCCAAATGGCAGATCGGGATGGGAGAATCTCAAAATATCCTGTTAAAGATTTGACTCTGATAAATATAAATCAAGGTACAGACACTATTCCATTTTTTATAAATTTATTATTAAAATTAAAATGAAGCTAACAATTTTTCCATTCCAGAAACTATATTGACGAAATTTCCTTTTTGGGGTTCTGCCGAATTTGGAAAAAATCGCTGGTAACCAACTTGGCTTTCAACTTACGACTTGGTAACCGACGCGCAGTGGAACAACTCGGTCAACAAAAAAAGCTAAACTGTAGCAAACAACAGCCAAAGTGAAGAGTCAATAATTTTATTCTAATATATTATTTGGTTGGTTATTATCCAGAAATTGTAACAGATTTCTTATGTAATGTATAAATACTTGTGAAATAAAAAATAAGAAATAATTTGTTGTTTTAATTAGTTAAAAATCAATATTTTAATAAAAATAAAAAGCGACATCAATGTAATTTCTAAATAAATGAAGCGTCATTATTCCGTCAGTAGTACGTAAAACTGAGTAAATGAGGATGTCAGGTTGTCATCATCATTATGTCACGTGACTTACGTCACTATCTGACGTCACTAAGTGCGAAATAATGAGTCATTTATTTGTCAGTCCTTAGTCTTATGTTATGTAAAGCATGATATTGAACGACATCATACTGATGTCATATTTACATAAACGTGTTCACTGGGTAGCTGTTGCCCGTGGCTCCACCCACATGGTAGTTATTTTTGAAAGAAAAGGTTAAGCTATTACATCTTTCTCTTTCATAGGAAACGTGCATTTTTCCGGGAAAATAATAGCATAATATGTCATTCTCTAATCCCTAAACTTCCACAAGGCAAAAATCATGTCATTGCTCTGCGAAAAATAAAATCGTGGGAACCGTACATTGTTCCGGGATAAAAAGCAGCCTATATCATTCTGAGACTCCTAAACTACCAATTAAATAAAAATAAAGTCGATCCTTACTCTGTGAAAAAACTAGGAACATTAAGGAACCGTAACTTTTTACGGGATTTTTCTAGGATAAAAATTAGACTGTCATTCACTGATCCCTAAGCTACCACTGTGCTTAAAAATAATTTCGATCCCTTGCTCTGTGAAAAAAATATCCCGTGGGAAACCGGAAAAATTTCCGGGATAAAAAGTAGCCTATCATTTGTGCGATCGAATAATCTTTTTAATTACATTAATAAATATTTTACAACAAATATATTTTGTAATTTTTTAATAATACGCAAAACTTTCTCCAAACTAGGCATTAAATAAGTTTATTAATGCACGGTTTGGAGAAAGTTTTGCGTATCAGGAGCAAAAAACGCGGCAATTTGCAAGCCTTTGTGTTGATTAGCGGGGGATAGATTATCTCTCTCTACTCGATTCTCTAATTGGACGGCGCTGCGCTTACCATCAGTTGCAGTGTGGTCAATTTGCTGTGCCAGGTTAAAAGAAAATATATTAGCAGGATTACAATACAAATTAAATGGACGTCACGATAATTAGGTAACAATCCTACTTGACTGCAGGCATATAAGTACCTACAACAGTGCACTCAAAATACTCGTCGAACAAATCTAGTCTCTAGATCTCGAGGAAATATTTACAAAGTATAATAAATACATACAAACAATTGCATAGATAGGCAAATGTGATGTTGGGAAATTATTTCATATGAATACTTTCCTGTTGTGTAGTAACCACTTCATTGTAAAACCAGTGACATACTGGGTTTGATCCCCAGTTAAGGCAATCAGTGTGATTAACTTAAAAAATACCCCTGTGTTACTTGAGATTGGTATTGATGGGATGATAATTCGTTGTCATATCATGCAACAGAGGCTTAGCGAGCTGTAGGTGTGTATCAGAGCCTCTTTATTTTAAATTCGAGAACAATAAAGTGTCTTTTACATGACGGTAAGTACATTGCACTACAAATATAATAATAGTCGACTATCGATAGACATTTCATATCTCGACAGTCGTCGCCATTTTGCTATATTGAAGTAGCTGGCTAGATTGTGCCTCTATATTTTGATTTTATGCCACATACCTACGGTGGCCGTTATCCCGTCAGATCCAAATATGGGCGATGTACCGTCCCAACATAAAAATATTTGATGTTTAAATTTTCCTGCTTTATAATTTTAAACAGTTGTATTGCGTCGTAGCCATTAGTTACGGGAACGCTTTGCCGGCGGGGCGGGCGGGGCGGGTGCAGCGGTCGCTCTGCATGCGCGGCACGATCGCGCGCGTGTTTTACTATGAACTGGTTTTTCGCAAATAACAATCCTCATAACAGAATTTCCTTTATCATGCAATCTATGTAGTGTTTGATACATATTTAACTAGCGAACAAATCTAATACGACACTATTGTTTCTGAAAATAATTGCGAAAAATTCAAATAGACAACTTTGTTATTGTACCTACTATAAAAATACACCTCACACACATATGTGTGACGGTGGTAGGACTATTCCTGAACCCACACTATTCCAAAACTGTATTGTAAGTATCAGACTGCGGGCCCACAACACTCAGGTGTACCCGAAACTAATATTTGTTGGTCACACAAAAATGGATCTTAGTGCAAGAATCGAATCCGCGGCCTCTCGTTTTTAACCGACTTCAAAATAGGAGGAGGTTAACAATTCGTCGGAATCTTTTTTTTATGTATGTTACCCGATTACTCGAAGACGCCTGGACCGATTCGAGAAATTCTTTTTTTGTTTAAAAGGGTATACTTCCCAGGTGGTCCCATTGGCACCAAGTCAGGATCTGATGATGGGATCTCAGAAAAATCAAGGGCAACCCTCAACATTTGTAGTGACGCATAACTTGTTTTTTATTGAAGTCGGTGTACTTTTTAGAGCTCGCTACTCGCTCGCTGTGCCACAGAAGCTGTCAAATACTATTTATTATTCTATTTAATTTTAATTTTGCTACTTTTCTGTAAATACGACTGACACGCATATCCATTCAAAACACGTCTAAGATGCATCGTGCAACGTCTTAAGTTTCTTGAAGTGGTAGAAACATGCCGTAGGCAGTTTTGTCTGCAGCATGAATAGGCCGGATTGATCGAATTATTACCACAGTTTCCAGTGGCAGAGACCTTCGAGTATCCTAGGGTACTGTGGTGCAGTGCGAGGGGTGCGTCTGTGTCGGGCGCCTTCAGGGGAATCAATCAAAATCAAGCGCGAAATCAATTGAAGGAGCAGTAGAATAATTGCTATATCAAGTTTTTTTTTTTTATTCTGGCGCGGCAAAGTGACCACACTGCACCTGATGGTAAGCGCAGTGCCGTCCAGATAGAGTATCAAGTAGCGAGAGACAGTCTATCCCCCGCTACTCAACACAATCATGCCAGCCTTTTTTTTTTTTTTTTTGTTGTCGCGGGGAAAGCGTTTTATTACTACCGCCCGCTCCGGGGGGAAGCGGAATAAGAATAAAACGGTTATGCTGGACTAGCCGGTCTTACGACCCAGCATCCCCCTCGCCCGGATGATGGCTATCCGGGCAGCCGCTGGGCCGAGTCCCTACCCCCTATGTACACCCCACCCGACACTACCAGCTAAAACCCCGCGGTGGCCTTCTTCGGCGCTTACGGAGCGATCCCGGGGTATTCTAAAATCATGCCGGCCTGCTGTTTAGCTTCTTCACATTACGCCTAAAGGACCCAGGATCATAGGAAGGAGGGAACACGGGAGTTTGCGAACCTCTTGGTTCGAGCCGGGGTAGTAGACACCACGAAGCTGTGGCTCCGCAAGCCAGTACGCGTGGTTCTGGTATGGAATGGAGAGGATGGGATAAGATCAAACAATTCTTCAGAGCATTCGCCATAATACAGACGGTAGAACACGCTAAGCGAGGAAATATCGCTACGCAGCTGTAGCGGCTCCATGCTGTTACTCACGTCTGCATCATTCACAATGCGGATGGTCCGCCGCTGCAACCCATCCAAGGCATCGAGAAGGTACCTTGCGGAACCGTCCCAGAGGTGCGATCAGTATTCCATTCCCGGCCGCACCTGCGCTTTATATAAGCGGTAGAGCTGACCAGGCGTGAAAAACCGCCGCACCCTGTTCAGGATTCCGACCCTGCGTGAAGTGGCGGATATTACGCCCTCGATGTGACTCCTTGGATTAAGATCGCAGCGGATATCCATACCTAGGACACTAAGGTCATTCCGCATTGCGAGTGGAACACCCTGAAGGACGGGGATTGGAGTGCGATAGATTCCGCTGTGCTTGTTTCGCAGATACAACTAGATATTTTCTAAGTCTATCTAATACTAGCTATTATCATCGACAAGCAATTGAATAGAAAGAAGAAAAGAAAGAAAAAGATTTTTATTGTCAGAACAAACACAATAGAAAAAAAACCTAACAAGAAAATAATTAAACTATTTGTTCCAACAACAGGTCCCCTCATTCAGCGATATGCTGCAGTACAGCCTGAGCAATATTGCAGCGGTGAATCATATAGAAACACTAAGGTTTTGAATTTAATAAGGCGCAGTTGCATAATACTGTCTCGGTGGCGCAGTTGTAATTGCGCATGCGTTACAACTGCCGTGCTGAGGTCTCGGGTTCGATGCCCGGGTATCTAGTAATTCTCAGTATTAGCCCGAAGTCTGGAATTTGTACCCGGTATGACGATAGGCTCGACCCTTATCACATTGTGGGACCGAAATAAATTCGGCGAATAGTGGGTGTACTGGTTACACCTCTGCCTACTTCTTCGGGGATTACAGGTGTGAGTGTATATATGCAGTTTTATAATTTCACATCACATAAATAAATTCTAAGGCCACCACTGACAGTCTCACAGAGAACCGACGTGAAGTAACACCTTGCTATTTCGTACGGTGAGTGAGATTTCCAGAGGCCCAAATTCTTGTCTCGCTGGTTCCCATCCCTTTCCTTTAGATGCAATGTGCCCGTGATTGTTCTGATATATTATTAATATTCATGAGCGGTAGAGATCATATAGAACCAGATGACCCTGGTGATTGATCTCTTGTTTGCTTAGTCTCACGTATATAAAAAGCAACAATGTTATTTGAGTACCATCAGTACTGCTCGTACGAGTTATTGACGATGTTTATTTATTTGTAATTATTTATAAATAATTAACACGAAAGCTTACAGCAGAAATACACCAAGAGGCTTAAGTGTATGAATTATATACTAAGAAATGCTAAAATTAACTCTAATAAAATAAAAAGACTAAAATGAGGCAACAATAATAAAAATTATAAAATGAAAACAATAATTACTTATAGGGTATTTTTAGGAACAAAACAAATTAATAATAAAATAAAAAGAGACATAAATAAATCTGCATTTCTAAGTGATATATGACTAGATACTATTAACAAATATTACGGCGTCTGATCTACTTATTTATTTGTTTATATGTATTTATTTATTTGGAAAACCAACGGCTATTTCAACATTTTCATAGAAAAATAATGATAGACAGAAAGCTAATGACAGGTGTTCGCAGATAGAAATAGGATAGGCCGAATGTGTGAACATTATATTATTATCAGTTTATAGGATGTATATAACTAGATAAGTACAGGGTCCAAGTACTTATGCTTTTTACTTTCAGTGATCTGTCATCTGGTGTTGCTCCACACATCTGTCTCTAGCCTTTGTAGCAGTTATCGCTACTGTATAAGTAACTGAGTATTAGACAGTATATTATTTTATGTAAACTGATTAACAATTGAGATTATTAGGAGATAAGTACTCATTGCAATGCAATTGCTTTGCAACGTCTTTTGCGTTTTTTGATTCATTTTTATGGCTGGCTGCTCGTTCGCACATATTAATGTTTCAAGGTTGAAGTTTCTTGTAGTATATATTCAGTGGTTGGTATGTCGCGGCCGGGACTTAACTTATTTCTGAATATGTAAGGGTGAGGCTATCGCCATATAAGGCAATAATCATGTGTGTATTTAGTAGCTTTTACTACCTTTTCTGGACACCGAACCCTGGATCTGTTCAGTTTGTCAGTCGAAATCAGTGGTCATCGGCGCTGGGTTTATATGTGAACGCATCGGCTGAGACGCCAGTGTTCCTCGCGCTCGGAGAACACGCGCACACCTACTGAGACGTGACCTGTTCCCGCGCATTCAAATAAAACTCAGTATCAACGAATCTTCAACTTTAAATAACTCTAGATATAAAATAGCATAAAGATGATATTTATTACGAATTAACAAAGTTGTTTCTTTTATGATATTGAAAAGCACAAGGCATAGATTCAATACTCGTGGTTTCCAGCCCGATTAGTGTGGATGATCAACATCATATCGAGTGATAAGTGATATAAGCTAATTGTAGTAGTGTTGAGTTGGGAGTTGGTGGTGAGATGACGGTGGCGGTGCTGGCGATGCCAACGGCGGATGTATCACCGACAATACCGGCGCGGGCTCGAGTGCGGCGGTACTGCATCCAGGCTGTGGTAGTATTGCTCAGTAAGTATAGATATCCTCGTCACCAGTCCTATACTTTTTTTGTTGTCTCGGAGAAAGCATTTCATTACTGCCGCCCGCTCCGGGGAGAAGCGGAATGAGAATAAAACGGTTATGCTTAAAATGAATGAATTTTGAATGCTGTGTACTACACATGTGTTTAGTACACGTATCTGTGTATGTGCCTTTTCCGAGATAAAAAGACGCCTATGTAATTTTATGATCCCTAAACTACCACTATACAAAAATCATGTTGTACCTTTGCTCTGTGAAAGACTAAACTATCCCACGGGAACTGTAATTTTCTCCGGGATAAAAATAGGGTAGCCTATATGCTATTCCAGACTATATATATATCTATCTCTGTGCCAAATTTCAGAAAGATCCGTCCAGTCGTTGTAGCATGATTTAGTAACAAACATACATCTATCCATCCATCCAAACATTCACATTTATAATATTAGTAGGATAAATGCTGGACTAGCCGGTCTTACGACCCAGCACCTCTCGCCCGGACGATGGCTGTCCAGGCCGCCGCTGGGCCGAGTCTCTACCCTCTATGTACACCCCACCCGACACTACCAGCTAAAACCCCGCGGTGGCCTTCTTCGGCGCTTACGGAGCGATCCCGGGGGATTCTAAGGAGTGCTAGAATTGCAGCCGGAATCGCCGCTGCGCGGTGCCGCGTAGCAGCCTATCTCTATGGGGGGCTAAGGGCCCCCGCGCACCGAACAACGACAGCGAACGAGGCTTACCACTATTCCTGCACCAGGATTATACCCTGGCTTGTATTGAATATGCACATGACTATCAGACGAGTGAACAGTGTTTCAGTAGAGTTTCTGCAAAGCGATAGATACATGATAGATAGAGAATGTCTAGTAGATTGCAATGATTATTTTTGTATCCGATAATATTTTGTGTATATAATAACAACAAACGCATGTTAACAGCAAACGCATTGTGATTCATGTTTGGAGCCATAGATATATTTATAATTTTGTTGTATTTATATATTTTAAGAGACTTTTAAATTTGAATTCCTAGTAATATTAAATAAGTAACCCAACGGTTACACATATAGTCCTGACCCTACACTACGTCAAACCCGTATTATGGGTATCAAGAACTACGAGGGATTATGGTCCCACAACATACCCGACACAAATATCTGTCACATACACATTTGTATCTGTAATGGGAATGTCGCCCTCCAGCCCGATACAAATATTACATGCCATAATACAATTACTAACTTTTTCCTTGTGGAAAATTTTCAAATGAGGCAACTGAGGAGAGATAAAGTTTGCTACACTCGGACTTAATGAGCTTTCCTTACGTATGTTTTCCTTGAAGGGAAATAAATATAACAGCTATATATAAAATACTAGATGTTGCCCGCAGCTCCGCCCATGTGTAGGATATTTTTTGGAAGAAAAGGTAAACAATCAATGGAGGCATTTAAAGCTAATACACCTTTCTATATTTGGCTCCGGGATAAAAAGTATGATGTTATTTTCTGATCCCTAAACTGCCACTATGCAAAAAACCATGTCTATCTCATGCTCTGTGAAAATCTGAACTATCCCACGGGAACTATACATTTTTCCGGGATAAAAAGTAGCCTATGTGCTATTCCAGACTATAATCTAACTCTGTGCCAAATTTCAACCAGATCCGCCCAGCCGTTGTAGCGTGATTGAGTAACAAACATCCATCGAATCGAAACAAACTCGTGAAACGGGAGGCTAGTTCGAACCATGCACCGAGTCAAATACTTGTGTGACTATTTTGGGTCTGTGTTGTGGGGTCGTCAGTTCATCGCAGTTCCTTATCCACGACATCATATCGTATCTTTACTGTAGGACTTGGTCTATATGTCACTGTTGGGTATACTTGTCGTCCAATTGAACGGGAAAACAGTGCCGTCGTGTATCTTATATTATGCACTTTATGAATATTGTAATAAGTATTTATGGTAATGTAACGGTCTTCTGACAAGGTCTTTCATTTTATGTGTTTTTATTAATGTTTTGTATAATTTATTCCGTACCGCAACCAACTACGCTACCGCTGCTTCGATCGTCTAGTTGGTTGCGGTACGGACTGTCAAGATGAAAGTCGTAGTCGTAGATATGTTCCAAACCCAAATGGCATACACCTCTGACTTTTCTAAAGTTATGTGTGTGTTAAATGTTAATTATTGCTTGCTTTAACGGTGAAGGAAAACATGGTGAGGAAACCTGCATAACTGAGAATTCTCATAAGAATTTCGAAGGTATGTGAAGTCTACCAGTCCGCATTAGGCCAGCGCGGTGGACTAAGGCCTAACCCATCTCATTATTAGAGGAGTCCCGTGCCCAGCAATGGGACAACGTTTAATAGAGGGCTAGTATAATCTCAGGAACTACTGGTTCGAATTGAAAAATTCTTTTAGTTTTCGATAGCCCATTTATCGAGGAGCGCTATAGGCTATATATCATCACGCTTTGACTAATAGAAGCGGAGCAGCAATGAAAAATGTTGCAAAAACGGGGAAAATCTATTCCTTTTGAGAGCTTACGTTGCGTGCGCTGCGTAAACGGTTAAAGTTACGTAATAATAATGTATGACGGAATTGTTCCTCTTAAAAAGCGCTAAAAAAAAGTCCGCGATAGCATATGTCTATGTTTTTCGGTTGGCTCATTATAAACTTTTTAATGGTTATCGAATTTGTTCTGAAACAATGCATTATTTGGGAAGGGTTTTTATAAACATGGTATTAACCCTTATCCAAATAAATACTTAATCCATCACAAGTATCTAATTTTGAACAAAGTTGCTCTTACGTCATTTGATTTCAACGAATATCTTAGGAGATATAACAGTTTTAAAATATCTCCGCAGAAAAATTAATATTGTTGTTTGTATGTTGGTTTGTTGCCTTTACCATGACTAAACGGGTGAACGAATCCTAATGAAATTCAGCAGAGGGATAGATTGTATCCTGGAGAAGGACATAGGTTATCTTTTGTCTCAAAAAAATATCTTGAAGGGGGTGAAATAAGGGTTGAAAGTTTGTATGGGCAATCCGTAATACCTCAACTTAGGGATCTGAAAATTCATATTTAGGTTTTTGGTAAGAAATACGTATTTCAACGTTTTTAACAAATCATCTCTAAAAGGGGCGAAGTGAGGGGTTAACTTATGAGGTATTCTTTAAATGTAATCTCATGCTTCAAGCACAACACCTGAGAGTCAAGACGGTCGCTATAGGTGCCTCAGTGCAGAAGACAACTCCTTGGATTATATACTTCTGCTCCCTAAAGCAACCTCCACGCGGGCGGAGCCGCGAGCAAAAGCTAGTTATTTATAATTTCTTACAAGGTAGTTTTTTTGTTGGTACCAATTTTTTTTTCATACTTAAAATACCCAAATAGTGTAGTTACATATTAGTAGTTAAAAAGCCTATATAAAAACAGAGTTTTTTATTGAACCAAATGATACAAACACGTCATCGGCGATTCTGATCTCGGTGAGGTAAAAAATGTGTTCTTAATGAATGCGCGGTCAGTACCTGCAGACATTACACAATATCACAAAACATGGGAAAATACCAGCGGCGAGAGTCCACTCTTGTGTATCAATAACAACATGTGTAATTAATGCCAATTTATATTGTTGAAGTTATACTTCTTTAGGCGCGTTATGAAAAAATGATGTGAGTGTAATTTTAAGATGCGCGTGACACAAAAGTCACACCTCTGAAGTTTCCCTGAGTACCAGGATAACAGAAATGTAAGGAGAAGAGCTAGAAGCTTCGGTCTGATTTATAAAATTTAAATTAATCATTTATATGTGGCCAGTACTTTATGGTATTATGAAAGACCGAATTAGTACTATACAGTAATATTATTTAGGTCTTTCATGATACTATAAAAAGTACTGGCCATTAAAATATTTTGTTGTTATTCTTTTTTCACTTTAAAGTACCAGGCTCCCATGAAATGTAAGGAGATTTGCCACTCGTGTCCAGAAGGAAATTAAAAATAAATAAAGGAGGAAGTAAAATACAAGCCAAAATCATTTTTATTTACATAAAATAAAAGTTAAAAATAGCATGTAAGAATGGCGAAAGTGGCCAGTGTTTGAGCTTATGGTACATGACTGGCTAGTGACTTCTAGGTAGATAAACCTTGCGTTTTCATTGAAGTTATATTTGTTTAGGTGCGTTAAGAAAATATATATCTTTATACATATAATTCTACTGTACGTGTGTATGTCACTGAACTCCTCCTAAACGGTTGGACCGATTTGTATGTTTTTTTTGTATGCGTTTGGGTGGCGCCCTGGATGGTTTAGATTCACAATTGGACTCGGTAGGTGGCGCTGCTGTCGGTGTGGCGCTACTTTTCCGGACAGGACGACGTCTGCACGATCCGCTAGTATATACACAGTCAGGTCATAAGTATTGTCACACAGTAAAAAAATTTATTTTAGAATGCTGGCCACAAAAAAGTTTATTGAATTCGAATTTAAAATTGTTCATGAAAATAAAAATGTATATTTTTTAGAATTTTACTCATTTTTAAATATGGAGTGGACGCTTAAAGAAGACCATGTTGCAGTAATTGCGTCGCATCGTTGCGGTTACGCGCCAATTCAAATTTTTGACATACCGACTGAAAAATTAGAATATAACCAAAAGATTCGTTTATCGTACCATCAAACGATACAATGAAGACTCTAGTATAGATGACAGGTCAAGAAGTGGTCGCCCTCGGTCTGTTAGGACTCCAGCAGTGATAAAATCTGTGAAGGCGCGAATTCAAAGAAATCCCAAACGTAAGCAGAAACTGTTGGCCCTTCAGATGGGGTTAAGCAGAACCACGGTGAAAAGGGTGTTAAATGAAGACTTAGGGCTTCGGGCGTATCGAAGGAAAACAGGACATCGTTTGAATGCTCGTCTAATGGACCTGAAACTGAAGAGATGCCGCGCTTTGTTGAAGCGGTACGCGGGAAAAAATTATCGGGAAATTCTTTTTTCAGATGAAAAAATTTTTACCGTAGAAGAGAGCTACAACAAACAAAATGATAAGGTGTACGCACACAGTAGTGAAGAAGCGAGCCGCCGTATTCCGCGTGTCCAACGAGGTCATTTTCCATCCTCGCTCATGGTATGGTTGGGAGTTTCTTATTGGGGCTTAACAGAGGTACATTTTTGTGAGAAAGGTGTAAAAACGAATGCAGTTGTGTATCAAAATACAGTCCTGACGAACCTTGTGGAACCTGTTTCTCATACCATGTTCAATAACAGGCACTGGGTATTCCAACAAGATTCGGCGCCAGCTCATAGAGCGAAGAGCACACAAGACTGGCTGGCGGCGCGTGAAATCGACTTCATCCGGCACGAAGACTGGCCCTCCTCCAGTCCAGATTTGAACCCGTTAGGTTACAAGATATGGCAACACTTGGAGGAAAGGCGTGCTCAAAGCCTCATCCCAATTTGGAGTCACTCAAGACATCCTTGATTAAGGCAGCCGCCGATATTGACATGGACCTCGTTCGTGCTGCGATAGACAACTGGCCGCGCAGATTGAAGGCCTGTATTCAAAATCACGTAGGTCATTTTGAATAAACTTTAGTTTCATAAGAATCTATGTTTTGTTAAGTTCATTTTGGTATATAAATGATTACATAATGAATAAACTTGTTTCAATTATTTTATATTAAACATGTGACAGAATTTATGACCTGACTATGTATATATTTATATTATAAAATATATATATTTATATTATCATATTTTTTAATGAGGCCAAAGAAGTATAACTTCTCACGCGCGTACATAAGTACACACACCCATTTTTTTATTTCAGAATGATTTATGTACAATCGTTACCGATGGTATGTACTAGGCATATCAAAGAATCCTCGCATCTCTCGTAAGTCGCTAGATTCATATCAACCTGTCTAATTAGCTGGTGGTAGGATATTCATATCCGAATAGCGACCACTGTATACAGAGTGTAAAACCCGCCATAGTGGCAAACGCAAGTTTGTCGCGTTCCGGGGTGAGCCAGTGGACATCCGGTTTTTGTCGGGGGTCAAGAGTACTCTGACACTAGACCCTCGACCGCTTCTTGAACCTCTTACCCATTGCGTAGTAGTAGCGGGGGATAGATTGTCTCTCACAACTTGATACTCTAATTGTTCGGCACTGCACTTACCATCAGGTGCAGTGTGGTCACTTTGCCGTGGCAGGATAAAAAAAATGTACTGGATTTACCAAAAATCGTAAATCCGATTTGTTTGTTTTCCGATTTTCATAAGCCCGAAGAGTCAAATGCTCGATGGGTTCTCGGTCCGAAAACGACATCAACTGTTATTAAATCCTTTGGGTTAGGTTATGTAGGAAAAAAGGAGGGGCGGCCCGCAGAGTCGCCATCGGCCTACCGGCCCATCGTGTTGCTCGACGAGGTCTGCAAGCTCTTCGAGCGTATCATTCACGCTCGCCTCGTCGAGCATCTTGAAGGGGTCGGGCCGGACTTGGCACAGTGCCAGTATGGGTTCCGGCAAGGCCGATCTACAGTACACGCGATTTTGCGGGTCAAGGCACAAGCGAAGGATGCAGTGGCTCGGGGTGAAGTGGTGGTGGCGGTGTCTCTAGACATCGCCAACGCGTTCAACACATTGCCCTGGGCCTGCATAATGGAAGCACTGCGGTACCATGTGGTGCCACTGTATCTCCGGCGTCTGGTGCGCTCGTATCTGTCAGATAGGTACATAGTGTATCCGGGCGCCGACAGGTGGCACCGAAGAGCGATGGCATGCGGTGTTCCACAGGGCTCAGTCCTGGGCCCTCTCCTGTGGAACATCGGTTACGATTGGGTGCTCCGTGGTACGAACCCCCGAGGCGTCGCTGTCGTCTGTTATGCAGACGACACGCTAGTAACAGCGACAGCCAGGTCTTTCCAGGAGGCCACCCTGCTCGCCTCGTTCGCAACTGAACAGGTGGTGGGCAGGATTCGGCGACTGGGCCTTAAGGTGGCCCTGAACAAAACCAAGGCCCTTTGCTTTCACAGGCCTCGGATTCGGCCACCTTTAGGGCCCCACATCGATTTGGAGGGGTTGCGGATTCCCATCGGCTGTAAAATGAAGTACTTGGGATTGATTCTGGACAGCCGGTGGGATTTCCGAGCCCATTTCGAGGAGTTGTCGCCGAAATTGGTGCGGGCGGCGGGCGCGCTAGGACGCCTGCTGCCGAACCTGGAGGGACCTGGTAACCCTTGCCGAAGTTTATACGCCGGAGTCGTGCGGTCAATGGCCCTGTACGGATGTCCCGTATGGGCCGAGTCCCTAAAACCCCGCTGCGTCGCCTTGCTGCGCAAACCACAGCGTTTGGTGGCGCAGCGAATAGTAAGGGGCTATCGCACGGTCTCCCACGAGGCGGCCTGCGTATTGGCCGGCACACTCCCTTGGGAGTTGGACGCAAAACTCCTCTCGTCAGCGTTCTTCTGGCGGGAGGAGGCGTCCAGTCGCCATCAAGAGAGATTGGCCCCGAGGGAGATTGCGGCCCGGTTTCGCAGAACCGCCGTGGAGGAGTGGCATACCAGGCTGGAGAGCCCAACTGCGGGCTTGAGGACTGTCGCAGCAGTGCGTCCTGTCCTAAAGAGATGGCTAGACAGGCGCCACGGGGCGCCTACGTTCCGACTGACACAGGTATTAACGGACCATGGGTGTTTCGGTTCGTTCCTGTGTCGGATCGGGAAGGAGGTGTCCGCCGTGTGCCACCACTGTGGCAACTGCCGCGAGGACACGGCCCAGCATACGTTAGAGGAGTGCCCAGCCTGGGACGAAGAGCGCAGCGCTCTCAGAGCAGTCGTTGGAGGAGACCTCTCGCTGCCGGCCGTGGTGTCGTCCATGGTCGCCAGCCGGAGGTCCTGGCGTACGGTGGCCCACTTCTGCGAGAACGTAATCTCGCAGAAGGAGAGTGCTGAGAGGGATCGGGAACGATATGATCCCTCCCGCCGCCAGAGAAGACGTAGGAGGCGCCGGGTGGACGACTGACCGGCGTCTCCCGCCCTGTGGAATGGGGGCGTTTGAATTCCACCACGGTAACCCCTGCCTGTCGTACGAGGCGACTAATAGGGGCCATCGGGGGTCGTGGGCGCGCAGCGGAGGGCTGTCAGCCCGTATCGATGCATTCCCATATTCGGAGCATCGTGCTGTTATATACTGCCTTAGTATATGATAGTGCCTACCCATCTCATCCTAGTGTCCCGTCAGCATTTCTCATGTTTTATAATTTCTAAGTCCATTGGACAGCTCAGTTCATATCCATCATCCACGCGTGACACTTGCCCCTCAAATTGAGCCCAAATTGTTAATATAAGTTTTTGCGTATAATTAAATCTTTTTTAAAAAGCCTTTTGGCAGTTTTCTTATAACAAATTGGTGGCAGCGGTGGGATACCGACGGTGAAGGTATCCCTGGTACGTCTCCGTCCGGGCTCGTTATTTCAAGTGAACATTATTATTTGTGAGTGGCAAAGTGAAAACCTCGAACTCATCTACATCCAGTGTCTTTTGAATCCAGTGGAGAAATTCGGCAAACTATCCTGTCGAAATATATTACATATAAAGTATCAGAAGCCAAAATCATCATCAGTAGAAAACTGAAAAAAATAGCCTGACAACAAAACCCGAAAAACTTCAAGAAAACATACCTAGAAAGAAAACCTGAGAAGATAGAATACTTACCTTGTCCCGGGATCGCGGTCGCCGAAAAGCGGTCATGTTGGTCTACATTTTCTGCGTGTTCCTGTAAGTCGTCTTATTTTTACCTTAATCACCTGTGGAAGTGCAAAGTGAAATTTGAAATTATTTTTACATGTTTTTATTTTTGTTTTAAATTTCATATCTGTTAAATTTTATTTGATTATTGTAATAGCGCTGAATTGACCGTTGATCACAACATTTCTCACGAGTTAATTCTTAGAAACAGCTTCGACGCTTATCAAGTTACAGTCGTAGATAACAAACAGGAGGGCGTCTATTACACCGTAGTTACTAAATATATTCTCAAAAACATCCAAAAATGCAAGTAAAAAGCGAAAAGGGAGAATTAGTTCAAATTGGAGCATTATTCAAATTTATAAAATCATATGATGGAAATAGGGAAAAACTGAATTCTTTTATAACAAATTGCGATAATGCAATGGATTTGGCAGTCGAATACCAAAAACCAATTTTATTTAGATTCATTCTGTCTCAACTTGAAGGAAAAGCCGAAACGGCCTGTTCCATCAAGGAATTCGATAGTTGGGAACAATTAAGCTCCTTCCTTAAAACCCAATTTGGTGAGCGAAAGCATTACGCCCATTTACTAACAGAACTACAAGAATGCCGACAATTTAATGACCCAGTTAACCAATACGCACTAAGAGTTGAAACTTGCCTATCTAAACTACTTACCGAAGTTACACTGTCCAATAAGAAAAAAGGCGAACTAGCTGGTCGCACAGCAGCCATGGAGGATTTAGCTCTGAATACATTTTTATTAGGTCTAAAACCTGATATTTCTAATTTAGTCCGAAACAAAAATCCCTCAAATTTAAACGAAGCTATCAACTTTGCAATATCAGAGGAAAAAATTTTGATATTATTTAACAAACGAAATTTGAACTACCCAACCCCACAGCGTTCAGCTTCAAAACCCCAATACACATTTAAACCATCTACTTCTAACGTTAACCATAGACCCCAAATTAAACAATTTGAACACAAAAATCAAATCCCATTTTGTCGTTATTGCAAAACCCAAGGTCACACTATTGATATTTGCAGAAAGCGTGAATACAACAATAATAGATTCAAAGTTCCTCAAACACACCAAAACTTTCAAAGTCCTAAACAAGGATACTTTAAACCCACTCATGTCAACTGTGTAGTTAAAGACGATATTTATTATAATCCTGAAACACAACCACCTAATAGCGCAGACGACGCCCAACTTTGTAATAGTGACGATCATTTAAACGAATAATGGGCTCACGGAAGTGCCTCGTGAGACCCAAACTACGACCCACAGCACAATACACAACTGAAAATGGCACTATTTCAATATCCAAGGACCACACGGGTAACCAGCCCCAAACAAGAGTCCAATCTTCAATTTCCAAGGACCACACGGGTAACCAGCCCCAAACAAGAGTCCAATCTTCAATTTCCAAGGACCACACGGGTAACCAGCCCCAAACAAGAGTCCAATCTTCAATTTCCAAGGACCACACGGGTAACCAGCCCCAAACAAGAGTCCAATCTTCAATTTCCAAGGACCACACGGGTAACCAGCCCCAAACAAGAGTCCAACGTTCAATTTCCAAGGACCACAAGGGTAACCAGCCCCAAGTAAGCGTCCAAAATTGTTCAAAATCTATTAAAGTTTCAGATGTAACTTTAGATTATAAATATCCTGGCCATGTAGCTGAAAATATAAATGAAAGTAAAATATATGAAGTAACTTGTAACCCTAATAAAATATCATTACCTCACGTCCTTGTTCAAACATCTGTATCTAATAAACCACTTACCTTACTCGTTGACACTGGATCCTCTGTATGTCTCCTCCAGAAATGTTCTGTCCAATTACACTCCGACCTGAAATTAAAAAATAATATAATTAAATTAAAAGGTATAGACAATCGCGAAGATGCTGTACCTACTCTTGGTAACTTTGATATGAATCTTATATTTGGCAGAGAATCAATTTCTTTTACATTTCATTTAGTAGAAGAGATAGACATACCGTATGATGGCATAATAGGAAATGACTTACTTACCTTTTTCCAATGTTCTGTTGACTATAATCGAAAAATCCTTAATTTAGATAAAAACAAAATTAAACTTAATTTTACAGATCCAATTTACCAAATTCCGCCTCGTTCGGAAATTACCGTAGAATGTTCCGTTGTTAATCCCGAATTAAAGGAAGGTCTTATACTTGACCAGCACATAAGTGAAACACTATTCGTTGCAAATTGTCTAGTAAAAGTTAAAAATAATAATCGGGTCAATCTTACAGTTCTCAATACCTCTGAAGAACCTGTCAAGTTAAACTCAAACCTCCTGCTTACTCTACACCCAGTTGATTATGAATCTTGTCAGTCTTATAACACAAGTCAATCATGCCTGGATAGAACTAATGAAGTCCTTAAACTTTTACGAGTTTCACATTTAAATTCCGAGGAATGTGAAGCACTTTACGAAGCATGTTCCAATTATTCAGATATATTTCACCTACCAAATGATATACTTACCTCGACTGACGCCATTCAACACGAGATTCGCACTTCCTCCGACCAACCCATAAACGTAAAATCTTACCGGTTCCCTGAAATACATAAACAAGAGGTTAATTCCCAAATCCAAAAAATGCTAGAACAAAAAATTATCCAACCTTCCTTATCTCCGTGGTCGTCTCCAATTTGGATTGTCCCAAAAAAAATAGATGCTTCTGGTCAAAAGAAGTGGCGTATCGTAATAGATTACAGGAAGTTAAATGACATAACCATCGGTGAAACTTATCCTATACCCAATATTGTCGAAATTCTTGACCAGCTTGGTGACTCCAAGTATTTTTCAACCCTTGATCTTGCCTCAGGGTTTCATCAAATTAAAATGACCCCTCAAGATGCCAGTAAAACTGCTTTTAGCGTCCCTCAAGGACATTTTGAATTCACTAGAATGCCTTTTGGCCTAAAAAATGCCCCATCGACTTTTCAACGCCTGATGAACAATGTTCTTACAGGTCTCCAGGGTGAAAGATGTTTTGTCTATTTAGATGACATTGTTATTTATTCTCACAACTTACCTTGCCATATCCAAAACCTAATTAAGGTCTTCCAAAAACTCCGTTCTTTCAACTTGAAACTCCAACCGGACAAGTGTGAATTCTTGCGGAAAGAAGTAGGTTACCTTGGACACGTTATAACCGAAAATGGTTTAAAACCAGACCCAAATAAAATAAAATCAGTGCAAGAATTTCCTGTCCCAAAATGTCCAAAAGACATCAAATCCTTTCTGGGCCTTATATCCTATTATAGACGTTTCATCCCAGAATTTTCAAAATTATCCAAACCCCTCACATCCCTTCTTAAAAAGGACATCCCCTTTATTTGGTCAAACGAACAACAGTTAGCCTTTGAAATGCTTAAAAACAAACTTGTTACCGCTCCAGTACTTATATATCCAGACTTCACAAAATCCTTTAATCTTACCTGTGACGCATCCAACTACGCGATATCTTCTATTATCTCTCAAGGTCCTGTTGGGAAAGACCATCCTATAGCTTATGCATCCAGAACTCTGAACAAATGTGAAACAAATTATAGTACAACGGAAAAAGAATTGTTGGCTATAGTTTGGGGTTGCAAAACCTTTAGACCATACTTGTTTGGTCGTAAATTTGTTATTATTACCGATCATCGACCTTTAAAATGGCTTTTTAACCACACTGACCCCAGCAGCAAACTGCAACGTTGACGTCTTCAATTACAAGAATTTGAATACGAGATAGTATACCGAAAAGGTAAGTTAAATTTAGCAGCTGATGCTCTTTCCCGTTATCCTGTCAATCCCGTTAACCCCGTAAATCCTGATAACTCCGATAACGAATTGATAGATCTTGGCCCTTATATGAACCTTAGTCCTTTCAGCCGACTTACAGACTTCAGCCCATTAAATTCTCCAGATGTGGATAACCTTCAAGACCCTTTACGTTCTGATCCTCTAAACTTTCCAAGTCCAGAAAACCTTCTAGATCCATTAAATCCCGAACTTCAAAACGATCAACAACCTACTACAAGCAGTCAAACTCCAACATTACGTTATCCAAATCCTAAAATCGATGTCCCAATTTCAACCTTACCTGACCCAGATGTCACATACACGAAATTTCTAAAAAACTCTCCAGATACAACTTATAATACAATTATAGTCGAACATAATGACAGCTTACTGAAGACCCAAAATAAAACTGTAGTAATACCTACATCTATTGACCTCGACGAGTCAATTCCATATGTCCAGGAAGTTTTATCAAATTCAACCGATTCAGAATCATTCGTTAATTCAGAATCAACATTACACTCATATAAATCTCTATCAACAAACAACAAACTCTACTATTTCCTATTTATCAAAGTACACCACTTTGACAACTGCACTTACAGTGACATATTTGAATCCCTTAAAAATTTAAGAAATTATTTAATATCCAACACTAACACTATAGATAAAATAAGCATAACAGATTTCAAGAATCCTTTTGACAGACACGCCTACATAAAAATTTACAATATGATAACCTATTTATTTCATAACACTAATATTGAAATTAATATTTATCGCAACAAAATATATTACCCCAGTTGTTCCGAAGTTCAGAAAATCCTTCGTGAAAATCATGACATCCCCATTGCTGGACACCTCGGTTCAACAAGAATGTTTAACAAAATTCGCGAACAGTATTACTGGAAAAATATGCGAAACGAAATAGAAAATTATGTCAAAAATTGTATCTCTTGTCAAACAAACAAAGCCCTTAGGAAAATAAATCGAGCACCAATGCAGATAACTAGTACTTCTACCTCTCCATTCGAAAGACTATCCCTCGACATCGTAGGTCCACTCCCAGAATCCGGTACAGCCAAACTTAAGTACATTCTGACCCTTCAAGATGACCTAACTAAATATTCTGTAGCATATCCTATTCGCAGCACTACCGCTGAAGAAACCAGTGAGTGCTTAATCCATTTCATTTCCTTCTTTGGTATCCCTAAAACTATCCTTACTGATCAGGGCACAAATTTCACATCCGAGATGTTTAAGGAAACATGTAAGTTTTTTAAAATAAAACAATTATGGTCATCCCCCTATCATCCTCAAACACAAGGCGCACTAGAACGAAGCCATTCCACGTTAAAAGAATATTTAAAGTCATATATATCCGAAGAACAGGACAACTGGCCAAAATTTGTATATACAGCCATGTTAGCATATAATACGGCAATCCACAGTACAACTAATTACTCCCCCTATGAATTCGTTTTTGGTCACAAACCTACCCTTCCTAACTCAATATATGAACCTTCCTCGAATGCTACTTACCCAGATTATATAAGGATGTTGCAGCACCGCCTCAAATATACACGCGACAAAGCCATTGACCATATAAATAGGTCCAAAGAATCCTCCAAAACACGTTACGACACCCATACTCGCCCTATAAACTATCATGCTGGCGACTATGTTTATTTAAAAAATCACCTACGTATGCGTAAAGCTTTATCACCAATATGGAAAGGGCCCTATAAAGTCATAAAAGTAAATGGTAGAAACAGTTTAACCCTATTGATCAACAGGCGACACGTTACTCATCATTTCGATGAAGTAAAATTAGTCCGTCGTCGCGATTCCTGATCAAATTATAAAATGTAAAGTTATAAGAATTAGTTAAAGATACCCTATGATTAGATTCGTTATATTGTATAATTTATTATATTATCTCCTTACAGTTCCCTATGTTCCGCACGGGAAACATATATTGACTTCTCAACGAACACCTCTGGCATACATTTTGATCCCACTGGGTCACTTAAAATAATTGACGGACATCTGACTGTCCTAATACCTATAGATATTTCTTACATAGGACCACAAATAAAAAATCTGAACGGTGTGATAGGCACCTCTAAGTTCCTATGTAAGCAAAGTGCTCTCTACTCCGATATAGAATGCCTTAACATGCATCAATCACTTGCAGTTAGATATAATGACTTAATAAATGAATTTGAATCAATAGCTCATTTAATAGAATCCAGAAACAAAAGATCTGCCTGGATTGGTGGAGTAGGAACTATTTTTAAACATTTATTTGGTACTATGGACGAAGAAGATGCAATACGATACAGTAATGCTATTCACGCTTTAGAAAATGATCAAATAAAATTGTCTGAATTAATAAAACAAAATATCCTTGTTACAACATCAACTATTACCACCTTGGAAAATACATTAAATAAGATCAGTGTAAATCAACAGTATTTGAATAGCGCTATTGACACCCTAACCTTAGCTCAACAAAATTTAACCCTATTATCTGATCACTTATTTATCAAATCCAAAATGAGTGACATTTTGAATATCTTAGAGAGCACTCTGTTGACATTGTCTTTCAAATTGGAGGACATTATAAACGGAATTATGTTTAGTAAATCTAACATTTTATATCCTTCTATAATAACGCCTAAACAATTGTTTACTGAACTCGCTGAAAATTATAGATTTATAGCCGACTATCATCAGTTTCCTGTTAGTCTATTTTTGGAAAATATTTACCTTATAATGAATGTATCTGAAATCGCTACCTATTATAGTGAAAATAAAATTGTATTTGTTCTAAAAGTACCCTTAGTAAGTTCAAGAAATTATTATTTATATCATAATATTCCTTATCCAGTCTTTGTAGAAAATAACACCTATGTAACTATAATTCCAACTACGAAGTATATAGCCCTTACTAGAGATAGATCATATTATTGTAAGTTAGACAGTTTAAGTAATTGTAAAGTATTACATACTCTGAATTATATCTGTGACATTCCTGATGTTTATTCTAGTTCCGCTACTCCGATATGCGAATCGGAAATATTTTCAAAAGTATCACATTCTATGCCTAACCAATGTAAAATTAAATTTCTTCAAGGCCATTTAGATATTTGGCAACAATTAAATAATAATAAATGGATTTTTATAGTTTCAAATCCATCCAAGTTATCTATAGATTGTCAAGAATCCAATACCACAGAAATAGTGATATCCGGCACAGGAATATTAAATTTACCAAAACATTGTATAGCCTATTATAAAGATTTAAGGTTAATACCAAAATATACCGAAATTATCAAGTTACCAATAATTTACACTAATTTAAATATAATAAATGATTCATGCTGTAATTTCGAAGTACTTTCAAAAATTAGATCATACATACCTGTATTAAATTTAACTCGTATTAACCTTGATTCTATTACATCTCATTAAAACCTTAAGTTAAATGATAATATTGTGAAAAGCCTAGATACTATTATTAAGAAACCCCACATTGTTCTATATGGGGAATATTATTCATATACAACTATAACTATATCCATTATAATTGTAATTTTTATTTTCTTTATATGTTATAAATTTATTGTAAAGAAAATATAATAAGTCACCGTACTTTCAATAAGCGTAAAAACCATTTAAATATCGAAAGGGCACAAGAGCTCTCAGAAACTGCTGTAAATCCCTCCAGAGTTTCCACCCCATTGCCTAGAATCCGAACAACCCTCACATAAACTTAACCCTTTTGGGGTAAGTTTAGTCCTAACCTTGGGGGCTGTTATATACTGCCTTAGTATATGATAGTGCCTACCCATCTCATCCTAGTGTCCCGTCAGCATTTCTCATGTTTTATAATTTCTAAGTCCATTGGACAGCTCAGTTCATATCCATCATCCACGCGTGACACTTGCCCCTCAAATTGAGCCCAAATTGTTAATATAAGTTTTTGAGTATAATTAAATCTTTTTTAAAAAGCCTTTTGGCAGTTTTCTTATAACAGTGCGACCCCGAGATGGACGGCAGCGCGGGTGGTAAGGCCTCCTTCGCTGTCGTTGTTCGGTGCGCGGGGGCTCCTTAGCCCTCCATGGAGATGGGCTGCTACGCAGCACCGCGCAGGGGCGATTCCGGCTGCAATTCTAGCACTCCTTAGAATACCCCGGGATCGGTCCGCAAGCGCCGAAGAAGGCCACCGCGGGGTTTTAGCTGGTAGTGTCGGGTGGGGTGTACATAGGGGTTAGGGACTCGGCCCAGCGGCAGCACGGATAGCCATCATCCGTGCGAGGGGGATGCTGGGTCGTAAGACCGGCTAGTCCAGCATACCCGTTTTATTCTTAATCCGCTTCCCTCCGGAGCGGGCGGCAGTAATAAAACGCTTGCCCCGCGAGAAAAAAAAAAAAAAAAAGGTTATGTAGAAAAGGGACCATTGAAGCCAGATCCCCTCTATTGTCGGTTAGCAATCTAAATAATTATTCGATCTATTGAAACTCGGTATTTTGATAATATTAGATATAATATAAACATTAGGAATTTTGAACCATTCGGAATTATGAAAATCGATATTTAGAAATTCGTATTTGTGACTTTTGGTATAAAGTTTATCGTATTTATGTAGTGTACCCCTTCGAGACAGCCCAATGTATTTGGGTCGATATATATCCATATTTTTAAATACCAGAAAAGTTAACGCAGCAATGTAGAAGAAGTAAGACATTAAAAATGTGCAATAAGTTCTTTATTTACTTTATATTCACAAAGATGCAAATTAAACTTTTCACAAATCCTGCTTAAAATAACGTACCTAATTCATATTAGATCAAAATATATGCAAACAAAACCCCGTAATTGAGTCCCACTTATTAAATACATCAGGATTCAAAAGTTATTTTATTTTTCTTCTACCCTGGTCCCAATTTATCTGTAGTCCAGCATAAGCTTTTCATTAGTGTTTATGAACTGTCATCAGGTCATCACCCACGTGCTTCTTGTTCTCCTTCTTCCACTATTGTTGTTTGTGTTGCAGTCAACGTGCCTACAGTATCGTCCGGGTTGTCGCTGGGCTGGGTGTCGCTGGCGAGCGGTGAGAGCGGTGAGAGCGGCGAGGGTGGTGGGAGCGAGGTGGTGGTGGCCGCTGCGACCACGTTCCTCGCGTCGCTGCTGGGCGTGCCGCTGAGTGCGTGGGCGCTCACCGCTGGCAGGAAGGTCGCTGTTATTGCCACTTCTGTTGCATTTCTTGTGAGTAACTGTGGTACATCTATGTTTTTTATTTAATATATTTTGTTTAGTGTCACTTATAGTCAGTCAAGGCAGTTGTTTCCTTAGTCCGCTTAGTGATTATTATTTTATTACAGTACCAACTAAACTCATTTGCAAAAAAAACGGGCACCTAAGCAATGAACCATTTCAAATGTTACTATTGGTTTGTTTGATAATTATAGGTAGTTTTACTTTCACAATTTTGTAAATTAATAAGCAAATAATCGTTTTCGTCAGTATTATCATAAAATTTTGATAAAATTTATGGGTTTTAATGCTAAAGTTCACTAGTAGTGTATGCTCGCTAGTAGTGCATATGCTCGTGAAGTAAAAGTTAACAAAGATTTTTGTTTGTTTTTTCTTTAATAAAGTAAAAGCAGATAAATGTTTAGTATCGAGTGTGACCCCCTCTAGCTGAAATCACAGCTTGAATTCGTCTGGGTATGCTAGCGAGGATATCCCGGATACTTGCTTGCGGAATACGTTCCCACTCCGCGGTAATCACATTCTTCAGCTCTCTGATGGTCTGCGGAGCCGGTTGTACTGATCTCACGCGTCGTTTCAGAACGTCCCAGACATGCTCTATAGGATTGAGGTCGGGACTTCGAGCTGGCCAATCCAAACGACGAATGCCGACCTCTTGCACATACGCTTTCACATCGCCAGACCGGTGGGCGCGAGCGTTGTCGTCCATAAAAATTGAGTCTTCGCCTAAAGCAGCCAATGCGGGTTGTGCATGAGGAATTAGAACTTCCGTTATGTATCGATGTCCATTCAGTGAGCCGTTTTCAATGAAGACTAACTCTGTACGATCCATTGAATTTATTCCTGCCCAAAACATAACAGAGACCCACCATAAGGTGCGATTTCTTCAAAACAAGCCTCTGCAAAGCGTTCTCCTCGTCTTCGTAGCACTCGCCGACGTCGATCTTCACCGAACAGAGATATCCTGACTTCATCGGAGAACAATACCCTATTCCAGTCTTCTTGAGTCCATGACTCACAATTTCGAGCAAACCTAAGCCTGGCAACTCTGTGCTCACGGAGTAACTTAGGGCCGCGGGCCGGGCGATGACTGCGTATATTGGCCGCGAGAAGCCTCCTCCTGACCGTCCATAGACTAATATGCACATTTCTTACTTCTTCGAGGTTGTTCTTAAGGTCCATATACGAAGACTTGCGATTTCTCAATGCGCGACTCACAAGAAAACGATCATCCCGTGGTTGGGTACATGGTTTTCTTCCAGAACCAGGCCTTCTCTCGACGGAACCGGTATCTTGATACCGCTGCCAGGTCCTTTGAACCGTCGAGCGACTCACACTTAGCCTCTGAGCCACGAAGCATTGGCTACAACCCTCTTCGAGCAGCGCAATAATTTTGGTAGCTTTTACCACTTTCTCTAACATTATTGAGACAGCTAAACAGCAATAAATGAAGCTTTGACAATTAAGAATATGAAATATATTCATAAAAATTGACTAAAAGTTATGAAGACCGATATTATCTTTTGGAACTTCGCACCAAAAATGTAGGATAAAAAGTGGTTTTCTGTAAAAACGAGAATCAAACGAAAATTTGAATTTAGAACGTACTCATTTTGGTACCGTATTTTTTTAAAGAAGAATTAAAATCAAAACCGCCCGTTTTTTTTGCAAATGAGTTTATATTGACTGTTTATAATACAACATATCTCATATTAATATGTTTAATAATTCATTATCACAATTTAAACGAAATTAAGAGAGTTCTTCTTGAGTGAGTTATAAGAATCTTGTTCTTAACACTTGAAAACTATATAATCATTTTTGTAATTTGTTACTTACTTTAAATGTGACTGTTTGTTGTCCAAAATAAAATAAAATAATTTATTTTTCGCTTAGAGTACTAGACAAACAACATCAAAATTGTTTACTTTTATTTACCTGAAAAACAGTCGTATTGTATCTTTATCTCGATCGAGCTGTGTAAAATTTTGAAATGCGATACTGCGGGCATACGTCTTACGGACAAGTGATGTCAACTTCAGTGTTGTTATAATGTGATGAGTACTAGTAGGTAACTGTAGGCAGCGGCTCTGCTGTGCCCTGGCATTGCAGAAGTCTATGGGCGGCGATGACTACTTACCATCAGGTGGCACGTCTGCTCGTCTGCCTATCGAGGCACAAAAACAAGGACAAGCGTGTAATGTGTGTGTGTGTGTATGTGTGCAGGTGTGCTGGTCGCTGACGCTGTGCGGCGGCGGGTGGTGGGTGGTGTGTGCACGCGCGGCCGCGGGGCTCGGCGGCGCCGGTGCCTGGGCGGTCGCACCGCTACTGGCGCAGGAGGTAGGTACGCTGCCATTGCTACTACGAATCATCCATTATTAACTGGAGTCTAACGATTACTGAATAAGGACACAATGATAAAGTTTTTTCATCGAGATGGCATAGCCAGATTGAATAAATACGAACGAAACACGAAGGAAGACCATGAATATGATAATCCTTTGCCGGTTGATGAGCTACTGTAACTGAGAACACAGATAACTAATATGTGTTCTCAAACTCTTTGACTTGCGTTTTTCTTGGTCGTATGTCATGTGTCGTGGCATTAGGCGCAAGTAACAGAGGTAAAGAACTTGATATATAGATGCGCTGATGCCGTATAGATATTATATCTTATAGCGCGCGATTCCATTACGCAACCAAACCAAGTCCAGCCGCCCCTATTACCACGGTCGCGAACCTACGAGCTGCGCACGCGGCGTCGCTCGTCCACGTGCGTCTAGGATTAGTTCCCTAAGGCTTCCGCGTTTCTATTGTATCTTTGTATTGTTATAAAGTGTATTGTGATCGTTATATATTTTGTTCAAACGCGAGTGTATGATTATTACACTTCATCTACCTCGACGAGGCACTCATCGTTATATATTTTATCAAAATGGTAGTGTGATAATCTGTTATATTTGCAGATGTGCGAGGAGGGTGTCCGTGGCGCGGCGGTGGCTGCACTAGTGTTCGCACACAACCTCGGCTTCCTGCTCATGTACGTCGCAGCCGCAGCAGGCCTACACCACAGGTCACTCATCATTTTGTCCTGTTTTTTTTAATGGCTGAATAGGCAGACAAGCAGACGGGCCACCTGATGGTAAGAAGGCACTGCCGCCCATAGACTTCTGCAATGCCAGGGCACAGACAAGCCCCTGCCTGCCAAACCTTATAGGCTTATAGCATATCTGAACGCCACGCTGTATAACGAAAAAAAAACGATCTTTTTCGATATTGTCTCGACTTTAACCTGATCTATTCATCAGTAGTTTCCAAAGTATGCATGTTGAAACATTTCCCTCTGTGTTCAGGACAGTGGTGTGGTCGTGCGCGGTGCTGTCGGCGGCACACTGCGGCGTATTCCTGCTGGTGCCCGAGTCTCCCGCGTATCTCGCCGCTAATGGACGCATCCACGTGAGTACTGACCTCTAGGGGAATAGCGTCATAATGTAGGTCGTAAATAAATATTAAATAACACCCCGTTGGGTGTTATTGTTATTGTGGTACTGTTATACCACACATAGCCTCGACCCCACACTGAGATACGAGTCTTGTGTTGTGGATATCAGGGACCTAGAGAGACAATAGGAAAGCAATTGTTGATTAACTATTGAATCTAGTTCCAACGGCCTTACTCACTGTAGGTATTTATGTCACGGATAAACCATGTGGCCGTAAGCTCGGTAAGTAAATAAATAGCATCTAACTGTCACACCAGAGCTATGTGCTCTGACCGCACACTAAGATACGAGTCTTGTGTTGCAGTTATCAGGGACTACGAGAGTAGCACGGTCTCACAACACCCAGACCCCAGCGTTTGGTGGCGCAGCGAATAGTAAGGGGCTACCGCACGGTCTCCCACGAGGCGGCCTGCGTATTAGCCGACACAATCCCTTGGGTGTTGGACGCCAAACTCCTCTCGTCAGCGTTCTTCTGGCGGGAGGAGGCGTCCAGCCACCGTCAAGAGAGACTGGCCCCGAGGGAGATTGCAGCCCGGTTTCGCAGAACCGCCGTGGAGGAGTGGCATACCAGGCTGGAAAGCCCAAGTGCGGGCTTGAGGACCGTCGCGGCAGTGCGTCCTGTCCTAAAGAGATGGTTAGACAGGCGCCACGGTGCGCCAACGTTCCGGCTGACGCAGGTACTGACGGACCATAGGTGTTTCGGTTCGTTCCTGTGTCGGATCGGAAAGGAGGTGACTGCCGTGTGCCACCATTGTGGCAACTGCCTCGAGGACACGGCCCAACACACGTTGGAGGAGTGCCCAGCCTGGGACGAAGAGCGCAGCGCTCTCAGAACAGTCGTCGGAGGAGACCTCTCGCTGCCGGCCGTGGTGTCGTCCATGGTCGTCAGCCGGAGGTCCTGGCGTGCGGTGGCCCACTTCTGCGAGAGCGTCATCTCGCAGAAGGAGAGTGCCGAGAGGGATCGGGAACGGTTTGATCCCTCCTGCCGCCAGAGGAGACGTAGGAGACGCCGTGTGGACGACTGACTGGCGTCTCCCGCCCTGTGGAATGGGGGCGTTTGGAGAATTCTACCACGGTAACCCCTGCCTGTCGTAGGAGGCGACTAATTGGGGCCATCGGGGGTCGCGGGTGCGCAGCGGGGGGCTGTCAGCCCATATCGGTGCACTCCAATTTCGGTGCATCGTGCGACCCCGAGATGGACGGCAACTCGGGTGGTAAGGCCTCGTTTGCTGTCGTTGTTCGGTGCGCGGGGGCTCCTAAGCCCCACATGGAGATGGGCCCGTACAAGGCACCGCGCAGGGGCGGTTCCGGCAGCAATTCTAGCACTCCTTAGAATACCCCGGGATCGCTCCGTAAGCGCCGAAGAAGGCCACCGCGGGGTTTTAGCTGGTAGTGTCGGGTGGGGTGTACATAGGGGGGACTCGGCCCAGCGGCAGCACGGATAGCCATCATCCGGGCGAGGGGGATGTTGGGTCGTAAGACCGGCTAGTCCAGCATAACCGTTTTATTCTTATTCCGCTTCCCCCCGGAGCGGGCGGCAGTAATAAAACGCTTTCCCCGCGACAAAAAAAAAAAAAGACCCTGGGGACAAATATCCGTCTGTCACACAAACATTTGTCCCGGTGTGGGAATCGAACCCACGGCCTCTCGTTTCACAGCTCTCGTTGCCGAACTTTAAAACAAGGTCTAACTGATCACATGAAACACAACAGAAATGGTGCTTGTTTAAATTAATTAATAAATATTAAATGAATACACCAAACAGTCACACACCTAGTTCTGAGCCACACTAGGTTGTAGGTATCAAAAAATACGAGGGATTACAGTCTCACAACACCCAGACCAGAAACAAATATCTGTCTGTGTTAGCAACATCAACAAAATTATGCAAGATGGATATTTAAAACGGCACCAATGCAATGTTTACCATTTTATTGATTGGTTTACACAACACTGTTACACATCTCAGTGCTTAATATTAACACACGCATGTCAGGATTCATTTAAGGCTTCTCTTTATAATTAATCTACAAGCATTACCCTCTTAGCTCAACTATGCGAAGGCACTCCGTTTTATACTAAACATTTACTTCTCCCCACTTAGGTACCCATTATTAATGTACCCCCAACTAGTCTCCTAAATACCTTCGATATACCTTCGGTATTTCTAATAATGGGAAATACCCTTATGTCTGTGACACGTCCATTTGTCTGTGTGCGGGAATTGAGCCTACTGTAATTGTTAGTTTGACAGTGGCACCAGTGAGCAGGCGATGGATCCCATGTTGTATGTCATGTGTGTGTGTACAGGAGGCGCGCGCGTCGCTGGCGTGGCTCCGCGGCTCGGCGCCACACAGCACGGCGCTGGACTCGGAGCTGGCCGCGCTGCCGCTGCCAGACCTCACCTCCTACTCGCCTGTGCAGCTCGTCAAGGATATGTGTTAGTTCCTTCACTGTTTTTTTATCTGCATTTGTCTGGTCTGTCTGGTGGTAGGATATTCATATCCACCCAGATAGCGACCACCGTACACAGAGTGTAAAACTCGCCATAGTGGCACGCGCAAATGTGTCGCGTCCCGGGATCAGCCAGTGTATATTCGGTTTTTGTCGGGGGTCTAGAATTGGGGTATGATGTTTGGCCGTGTTGCGGCTTTCTGAGTACTCTGACACTAGACCCTCGACCGCTTCTTCACCTTCGTGCCCATGGCATAGTGTGAAGGAGTATGCCGGCATGATTGTGTTGAGTAGCTTGATACTCTAATTGGATGACACTGCGCTTACCATCAGGTGCAGTGTGGTCACTTTGCCGTGTAAGGATTAAAAAAAGCATCATGATATTTTTTCTGTTGTAATTCGTTTGTACTTGAATGATTATTCTTTCTATTTGGCAATGAGTGTTCTTAGAAACTTTATGAAATGTGTAGATATTTATATAATTAGATATGATATTATTTCACACAAATTTATATTACATATACGTAGTTGAAAATTTTGCAAATTTTTTTTACTATTTTCATGAGGGCCTCCTCTACTAATGGGGAAGTTATTTATTTTGAGACGAAATAAATATTAAAATAAAATTGTCATAAAAAGCAAAAACTACATAGATTTAAAATATGACCTTTGTGTCCAGTCCGTGACGTGTGTCGTCGCCGCGCGTTCTGGATCGCGGCGGTGGCGGTCATCGGGCAGGAGATGTGCGGCATCCTCACGCTGCTGCAGTTCGCCGAGAGAGTGTTCGTACTGGCGAGGGACGGGGGTGCGGGCGGGGGAGGGAGAGGGGTGCAGCACATGGCCGAAGGGAACCTCACTGTGGGGGGACTCGCTGCACCATCGAGACGTGTGATGGCTGTGGGAGATACTGTAAAGAGTGTCGGTGTGGTGGGTGCGGGGGGTCTCGCCTCGCCAGCAGGACACGCGGTGCTGCTGGGCGCTGTGCAGCTCGTGGCTTCTGTCTTCGCTTTGTATCTTGTAGAGAAGGTCGGACGCAGGGTAAGGACTTGTGTCATCATTTTAATTCTAAATATAGTTTTTGATGTGTAACGTCTTTACTATCGGTTTCCGTGAGTGATTTCGGGAAAAGGGACGGAAGTGTGTAACAGGAAGTCGGGAAAGCGCGCGTTATTTGATTTGAGTGCGGTATGCTAGAGTTGGCCGCCAGATGGTATCAACCCATTTTTTGAGAGGTTTGATTTTGGTTTTTGAATGGAATAGAATATAATCGAATGGAATAAAACGGAATCGACTGGAATAGTTTTTTAATTGTAGATTCTTCTCAGGTTTTAGTTATGCGATCAAACTGGTTACATAATGATAAGTGATCACTATCGCTCATGAATATATAAAATACCAGACATTGTGGAAAGCAGTTGTTAATGTTGATTAATTTATTGAATCTAGTTCCAACGGCCTTACTGACTGTATTCTGAGTCCGTAAGATCCTCGTACATGCGGACACCCGCGACAACTCGTTATCGTATGTGCTCAGGAATGTCCGATTGTGTTAGGGAGTTTTATTTTCATACATTTTTGATGCATTAGGCTCGCTCCCTATCACATCATGGGATAGTAATGAACTCTTCGAAATGTGGGTACACTGGTTACTCCTCTGCCGACTCCTTTGTGGTTGCAGAAGTGAGAGTCATTATTTTCCATGAAACGGTGTATAATTAGTCATCTGTTGTTACTATTAGATATGTGGATGAGTACTGTGAGGGTACTTTAGATTTTTATGGAAATATTGGGGGTCACTTACAAAACATTTGTGGGTAGATTGGATAAGTTATAGACTCGGTGGGGAAAGATTTGTTATAAAAAGGAAAGCCTCAACGCTCGCGGGGGCAGTCTATACGAAACTAGCGGGAGTGTAGCTCGATTTTAATCAGTGTGCATACAGTTGTTTTTAGTTTAGTTTGTGTTTAATTTATGATTGCTAATAGTACTGAGCCTGGTACCACGTGTATCATATGTATCACGTATATCATGTGCGTGTGTATCATGAGTATCATGTGTGTAATGTGCATGTTGTGTGGTGCTGGCAGCGGCTGCTGGTGTGTGCGGCGGTGGTGACGGGTGCGGCGCTGGGCGGGGGCGCGGGGGCGGCGTGGTGCGGCGCGGGAGGGGGGTGGATGGCGGCCGCGCTCGCGCTTGCCGTCGCCGCAGACTCCGCCGGGTTACAACCCGCGCCCTACGCACTACTCGCAGACCTCTTCCACTATCAGGTGATCACATACCACTACATCCATACATTCATCCTCTTTCCATCTGGTTCGGTGTAATATTAACAACATAACATATTACTTAGCATTTATTCACTAAATGTGAGGGACAAGGTTTAGTTTTCTCTCTCTACTTAATGCTCTAACTGGACAGCACTGCGCTTACCATCATGTGCAGTGTGGTCAATTTGCCGTGCCATGGCCAGGATAAAAAAATGCATTTTTTTATTATTTGCTATATTTCATGAATGTACTTCAACTCTTTTAGCAGCCTCGGTGGCGCAATTGGTGAGTACCGGGACAAATGTTTGTGTGACAGACAGATATTTATGTCCGGGGTGTGGGTGTTGTGAGGCCGTGCGTCTCTCTAGGTCCCTGATACCCACTACACAAGGCTCGTATCTTAGTGTGGGGTCGAGGCTATGTGTGTGACTGTTGGGTGTTCTTTATTATGTGCAGTACCGCGGGTGCGCACTGACCCTGGTGACAGCGGGCGCGTGCGTCGCCAACGCCGTGGAGGTGGTGTGCTTCGCGTGGGTGGCGGCGCGCGGGGGGCTGGCGCCGGCGCTGGGCGTGGCGGCGGGACTCACGCTGGCCCTCGCGGGGTTCGCGGCCGCCTGCGTGCCCGAGACCCGCGGCCGAGACCTCGAGGATGTGTACAAGGAGCTCTGCGCCGACCGACCCTGCGACACACACACAGACAGGACTAAGAGTGATAAACATACTGTGTGCACCAAAATGTGAAATGTCATTTGTGTAATAGATAAGTTTGTGTGTGCCATTTTATTTGTTGACATTTTATTTGGGTATAGAACCCGCGCCCTCTGGTTTCACAGCCCGTGTATTGCGCCACAAAGGCTGTCTTAGAAACATATAACACGTAATTTAGAAAAAATATAATATTTACTAATGAATTTTAAAATGTTTAATTATTCTAAAAAAATTCTTTTAGTTGTTATTTATGATTTATTTTTACTAGCAACATATTACCACTTATTCTAAACCTTTCTCAAGACACTCTTTGTTAGTGTATTCCACATGAAATACAGAAATTATGAGTAAATATAAGACTGCCTCGGTGCCGCAGTTGTAGTTGCGCATGCGTTACGACTGCTGTGCTGAGGTCACGGGTTCGATCCCGGGTCGGGTAAAGTGATGTTGGGTTTTTCTTTTTAGAAATTCTCAGTATCAGCCCGGACTCTGGAATTGTGTTCGTTATGGCGATAGGTTCGCCCACTATCACATTATGGGACCGTAAAAATTCGACGAAAAGTGGGTTTACTGGTTACACCTCTGCCTACCTCATTTGGGGATTACAGGCGTGAGTATAAATACAGCAACCAACATATTAGACGGTTATATGTAAATGATATATCAGCTCAGTTATACTTTTGTTTTGTTTTTATTGCATGTTTTTTTATCTACAAGTTAATTATATTATCCATTACATTATACTCAATATAGTATTAGCAGGTGCTATGTTGATAAATGCAATATTATGGTAAATTAAACATAATATTATAATGAATTAGGTACCACTAAAGAAGCTAAACAGCAGGGCGGCATGATTGTGTTGAGTAGCGAGGGATAGACCGTCTCTCGCTACTTGATACTCTATGTGGATGACACTGCGCTTACCATCAGGTGCAGTGTGGTCACTTTGCCGCGCCAGAAAAAAAAAATCCTTTATTGTGATAAAACCAGCGGCACAACGATGATAAGCGCGCAGGTCCTCAGACATGTTTGTAGCCCCGTTGTCATGGCAACGCACGGTAACCACATGAACCTTTCTAGTAAGGTGCGAGCTAAACTCATATGTTTTAAGGCTGATGTTTAGTCTGGTGATTATAAAGTGAAGTATTACAACAATCAATTAATTTGTAACTCCACTATAAGTGTCCTACTGTGCCGCTCATATTGTGCGATGTAAATCCAGCATCTGTCGTAAGTAGAGTCCCTACTCTTATAATTTCCAAACTTAGATTAGACTCATCTTAATCCTGTGGGTGATTTTTTTAAGTAAGAAAAAATAAATTGTATGATCGAAATCGCAACATGATAAGTACGACTTTCTATTAGCATTGGAATTTGTTGTCCTAAAAATACAGTAAGATAACATAAAAACTGTTGATAGAGTGATGGGTCTATTGGACAAGCTATCAGCGTGGCTGAGCGGTGGACGGATGGAGCTGACCGTGCTGGTCCTGGGACTCGACAACAGCGGCAAGACCACCATGCTGAACGCACTGCGGCCGGCAGAGCTGCGCGCGCAACACATCACGCCCACCGTCGCACACCACCAGGACCGCTTCCACAGTATGTACTGTACTACAGGACATGCTGGATGTACTGCTACCGTCAGAGCCCGAGCCGACTCTCGTAGTACATCGCGGCCACTACCAGCACGGCTTCTATTAGATATATTATATTTTTGGTATAGCAGAAGCCCTCAAACGAGTAACTACTCTATAAGTGAACACCAATGCCTATGAACACTCATCATGCCAGAGGAATCATGGCTTTGTTAACGATATTCAAGGAAAGCATTAGTGATTGAAAGCAGAATTTTTGGCTCTGTTCAATTTGACTAAAGTCATATATGGGCACATTAACATCATAAGCTTTTATTTGAGTCTTCCTTTGTGCATACCTCCTGAATCAGCGTGCTCTGAGCTGCTGTAGTTTCAACTGTTAATACTGTGGTACCTATGTGTGTATGTAACAGAGATCACACCAATATTATTTTTTTATGCCTAGATCACACATATACCTGGATATGCACACGGGCCACCTAATGGTAAACAGTCACCGCCGTCCATAGACTTCTGCAACGCCAGGGCACAGCAGAGCCGCTGCCTACCGTACATAGTATATAGACAAGAGTGTTGTGACGAGGAGGAGAGTGTGTCTGTGGACAGGCGGCGGCATCTCGTTCAGCGCGTGGGACGTGTCGGGAGCGCCGCGGCACCGTGCGCTGTGGGAGCGACACTACCGCACCACACATGCCGTCATCTTCGTCGTTGATGCTGCTGATCACTTACGACTTGGTGAGTGCACGTCTCCAGACAATATTCACCTTCATAGTTGAGAGCTGGTGACAGCTTGGAGTAGTGTCACACTCATCCGCTTTCATATCAGGCTTGTAACTCTACCAAGTGTTTTGACCAACTGTAATATATATAAAATATAGAATGCAGGGCGACTAAAATAAAGTTAGTGGCACAACATACTTAACATTTATATTTAAGCCCTCTCCGCTTCTATACCCTCGATGGCTTCTTTACCTTCTTGCCCATGGCGTAGTGTGAAGAAGCAGGCTGGCATGATTTGAGTAGCGGGGGGTAGATCGTCTCTCGCTACTCGATACTCTAATTGGACCAGGATAAAAAAATGAGAGGTGTCAAGGGACACCCGGATGGAACGAAGTTCCTTTCGATTAATTAGTGAAGGAATTGTAATTTTTTTTTAAGTTATAATAATATTTTTTTTATTATTAACAAATAAAATATTAAAATTATTAATAATAATATATTAATAATATATAATAATATTAGCAACAACTGCAGCAAGTAAAATTACATATAAACATAATGACAGCTGTTAAAATACATTTAAAAACGTTCCAATATAAAAGTGTCGTGACAACTTTTCGTAAGAATTTTTTCCGTCTAGCCCTCTTTCACAACGCGCGATAAGGAACTTCGTTCCAAAAACACGTTTAATATAGTGAATAAAGGTTAATAATAGTTTCATATACTACTACGACTTCTCGGACGGCACTAATTATTGATTCGGTTCCTCAGAACAGCAACAAACTTATACAACGCGGACGAAGTCGCGGGCAAAAGGAACTAATAAAAGCAGATTATTCCAGCTAAGGATCATGGGCATGTTGGAAGAGTTGTAATAGGTTTATTTATATAGTACTAGTTGTTGCTCGCGGCATCGCCCGCGTGGTAGTTTAGTTTTTAAAGGTATAGAATCCATAGATACCTCACATCTTTCTATATTTTGCTATTTCATAGGAACCGTACATTTTTCGAAATAAAAAGTAGCCTATGCCATTTTTAGACCCCTCAACTAACACTATGCAAAAAAATCATGTCGATGCTTTGTGTAAAACACAACGAAGCTATCCCACAGGAACTGTACAATTTTCCGCGATCAAAGTAGTCTATGTGCTATTCCCGACTATAATCTATAACTGTGCCAAATTTCAACCAGATCCGTCCATCCGTTGTAGCGTGATTGAGTAACATCCATCCATCCATCCATCCAATCGTTGGCATTTTTTTTAGTGCCTGGATAGGCAGACAAGCAGAGGGGCCACCTGATGGTAAGTAGTCACCGCCGTCCATAGACTTCTGCAATGTCAGAGCACAGCAGAGCCGCTGCCTACCGTTTTATAATAGTAGTAATATTTTTGGTGCAGTAGTTGCTCGTGAGGAGTTGGAGCTGATGCTGGCGCACCCTGACATGTTCGGGAGACGCGTACCCCTGCTGGTGTTCGCCAACAAGAGCGACGCGCCGCACGCACTCGCGCCGATGCACGTCGCTGCTGGTGAGACATACATACATATACACTCTTACATATATTTTTTTTTATACCTCGTTGGTGGCAAACAAGCTTACGGCCACATATACATCCATATACACTCATACATACATACATATACACTCACGCCTGTAATCCTCGAAGGGGTAGGAAGAGGTGTAACCAGTACACACACTTTATTACGGTACCATAATGTGGTAGGGGCGAGCCTAGTTTTGTCTACAACACACTATGGCCCGACCTATTACCAGTTATCATCACAGAAATCCCACGTGTAGTAACAGCTTGCTGTATGTTCGCACACTGAGTGAAGTTTGCGGAATCTCAATTCACTCCCCTTCCCATTCTACATTATATTTCTTTAACGTAGTAACGTACTGGCGGTATAATATTCATATCCGCCCGGATAGCGACCACCGTACACAGGGTGTAAAACCCGCCATAGTGACAGACGCAAGACGCAAACGTGTCGCGTTCCGGGGACAGCCAGTGTACATCCGGTTTTTGTCGGGAGTTTAGAGTTGGGGTACAATGTATGGCCGTGTAGCGGCCTTCTGAGTACTCTGACAAGTACCCTCGAACGCTTCTTCACCTCCTTGCTCATGGCGTAGTGTGAAGAAACAGCCCGGAATGATAATGTAGAGTAGCGAGTAATAGTTTGTCTTTCGCGACTCTAATTGGACGGCACTGCGCTTCAGGTGCAGTGTTGAAACTTTGCCGTGCCAGGATAAAAAACGTACCCGCGGTTCTTCTGGTATTGTAGATGTTCATAGTCAGTGATCAGATACCACCAGGTGACCCACTTCTTTGTCGGTTACTCTTACTACTATAGAAAACATGCGTTATGTGGTTGCAGCACTAGGCTTGGAGAAGATCAGCGAGCGCGCGTGGCACGTGTGCGCGTCGAGCGGGCTGAGTGGCGCTGGGCTCGCGGACGGCGTGGCGTGGCTCGCGGCGCAGCTCCGAGACGCACATGCGCATGCGCACAAACGGACATAGACTCACTACATATGCGCATGTACACACGCATGCACACATGAACACGACGCGACACGAACGTGCACTTGTCGATAGTTTTGTTAACGTTATATTAAAATATGGAATTATTATAAATTAATACACAGATTATTTCAAATTTTAAAACGGTTTTATTTAGCTTGCTCTGGTTGTTTCATGATGTTCATTTTATTTTTTTGTTTGATCAATGCCCTAAATTGATGAAGAGAGTGGTGTGTTGATTGGTACCTAAAACCTACCGAATTATTTTTTAGCGTTTAGTACATTATCCACGTGTTTATTATATTTAGTTCAAAAACTAATTTTATATTTTGTCAACTCTGACCAGTCTGTGGGCTGTCAAAGGTTATTAATTAAAACATCTATTTTTGCTTGTGGTGTTTGACAATGGCATAATACTCTCAAGGAATATATTATGTCATATATAACTATAATATAAATTATACTATACTTATACTGTATAATACTCAAACTTTCTTCGAACGATATATCTTGCTATTCGACACAATCATGCCGGTCTGCTGAGTAACTTTTTCTCACTAAGCTTAAATGACCCAGATTTGCATTTTGTCTAGTATTTCCCTTTATATTATGCCACTACGTAACATAGTGTTACTGCTGTGGAAATTTATAAATTACAAAGAGGTTTATATAGGACACCGGCTATCGCTCGCGGATCTGCCCGAGTTGATTTTTTAGACTAAGGGTGATACTTTTTGTTATGTCCGATCACTCGTTTCAGTCCCAATATTCGACAAAAATATTATAATAGTTACAAATTGGCGAAGGTATTTATTTATTAAAAAGCTCAACCACATCATATACATTAAAAATTTTCAAAAAATATTCTTGTACTAGATGAAAATAGGCTGATATACAGGGTGTCCCTGGAAGTAAGGATCGAATCGAATAGGGGCATGGGCAAGGTCATTTCCAAATGTTTAACCCTATGAGTAATAGGATAAATTATACTGTTAATATTTTGTTTGAGTATATTAGTTGTAATCTTATCCCAACCAGGTGCATTGTTTGTTTTTAGGTTGAGAATAACTTTACGTACTTCAATTGGATCAGTAGGATTTAAAAATAATGAAGATGCTGGGGCTTGATTAGTGTTTGTTAGAGATGCTAAATCATTTTCATTTAACTTCATTTTATTAAGAATTTGATTAGCCAAATTGCAACCAATTGTTGTGAAGTAATCATTTACAATGTTTAATGAGTCTATGGGAGTGTGTTTTAAAGTCATGAGTTCATCAGTTAATATCACATATTTCTCTAATAGTATTGCAGGTCTCTTTAATATTTCTATTGTTCTTTATTAATTTGTCTTGATAGTACTGTTTTTTCAAGTTCTTAACTAATTTATTAAATGTATTTCTGTATGCTAAATATCTTTGTTTAATTTGCTCATCATTATGTGATTTTTTTACTAGTTTATGCAATTTGTCTCTTTTTTTAATAGATTTGACAATTCCCTTTGTAATCCAGGGCTTTAACGGTTGATATCGTTTTGACAGGTGAGTACATTTACTGTTGTTGCTTATTATGGTTAGAAGTTTGTTTGTTAATATTTCGGCTACAATATTGGCATCTCTAGTATTATATAAATTATCCCATGATTCTTTCTCAAGTATATAAATAATTTTATCATAACTTACTATTACTTTTTTGTAAATCTTACTTCTTTTATTTATTGTTACATCACCAATACAAAGTAGTACAGGACGGTGATCTGTGATCTGTGCATCAAATATAAATGTTTTACAGGAACCATAAGACTTAATCATAAAGTGGTCTAAACATGAGCTCAGCCTAGTTGGCTTATCAATACCCTGCCTGAGTCCATGCATAGCCATTAAATTTAAGTAATCAAGCACTTGCCCTGTACTATCCAGCGTATTAATGTTAATATCTCCAGTAAATATAATGTTCTTCGTATGTATGTTGCTTAAAATTTGGTCAAGAGAGGTTAAGTAGGGGGATGTATTTCTAAAAGAAGGGGGTCTGTATGAGCAAATTATTGCGTATTCAGGTTGAATATTTATTACTAAACAGTTACCTTCAGTAATAATGGGTTCATAAGATACAGCTCTAAGTTCTTCTCGTACATATACTGTGATACCATCATTTTGATTCAGATTATTTCTTGACCAAAACATATCATAGCTGTTTATATTGGGTGGTGGATTATTGGTATTAGTCCAGCACTCTACAAGGACCAAAATGTCCACTGAGATATTTAGTTCAGTTAAAAATACTAAAAATTGATCCATGTTGCAATGTATGCTTCTAATATTCAATGTTAGAACAGAGATAGTTGGTTTAATATAATCGTTACCGTTAGCTATATAATCTCTATAGACATTAACATCATTTATTAATGTACATTCTATTGCAGGGTCCGTATTGTCTATCTCTGTTATTAAAAATGTATTATTTTCTTCGAATTTTGTAGATAATTGCTGGGGGCATCATAAGCAGGCAATTATATGTAACCTTAGTATCTAACCGAATGTATTTTGTAATATATGCTCTATTTTGCTGGTGGTAGGATATTCGTATCCGCCCGGATAGCGACCACCGTACACACGGCGAAAAACCCGCCATAGTGGCACACGCAAGTGTGTCGCGTTCCGGGATCAGCCAGTGTATTTCCGGTTATCGTCGGGGGGCTAGAGTTGGGGTACGATGTTTGGCCGTGCCGGTATTAGCCGGTTCACAGTCGGTTGGAGGCGTGTTGATCCGTCGGCCAGGGAGACCTGTAGAAACGGTTGTACCGCTGGCCGCCCGCGGTACAGTACAGGGGCCCAATCGTGGCTAACCACCACGAGAGGCTGCCCCACCATGCCGCGCATAATCTTGGGTGGGTCCGTCGTGCCGGTTGGTGACCGGATGTGGGGTCCCGGCGGCCTATCCCGGGAGGGTACGGGGGCCCTTCCGTCCGGCGGATCAGCTCACCTCCTCTTGGCTCTTTTAGTGGACCGGCGCTTGTTGCGGCCTTCTGATTACTCTGACACTAGACCCTCGACCGCTTCTTCACATCCTCCCCCCATAACTCCATGACAGTGCCTATAAAGAGAACAGGACCTACAGCGGTGCGTAACCCCACCACCGCTTTCACAATGGAGTTCGCTAACATCCGCGGACTCCATTCGAACCTTAATGCCGTCCACCACCATCTTGAGACGGCCCGGCCTGCTCTTCTCTTCCTGACGGAGACGCAGATTTGTAGTCCGACCGATACCACATACTTGCTTTACCCCGGCTACTCACTTGAAGAAAACTTCAGGCCGAGGGCCGGGGTATGCCTGTATGTTCGGTCGGACGTCTGCTGTCGCCGTCTGCGCTGCATGGAGGACCCCTCCTTCTCCACCCTGTGGGTACACGTCGACCTCGGCTCTCAGAGTCGGGTTTACGTGTGCCTTTACAGGTCACACGACGGGGACGTTGAGACAACTCGGCTATTTGATTACATTAGCCAGGCGACAGACGACGCGCAGGAGCAGTTCCCAACAGCGGAATTGGTAGTTCTGGGGGACTTCAACGCACACCATGAGTTGTGGTTGGGCTCCTCCAGAACTGACCATGCTGGCAGAACTGCTCATGCATTCGCCTTGACTCATGGCTTGACACAGCTGGTGAACCAGCCTACCAGGATCCCAGATGTGGCGAGTCATGCGCCCTCTCTGCTGGACCTTCTGTTGACGAGTCACCCGACCGGGTATACGGTGTCGGTTGGTGCTCCTCTGGGGACCTCCGATCACTGTCTGGTTGGGACGTCAGTACCTCGCGCTTTGCCTCCACGTCCCGTGAAGGTCAAGCGCAGGGTCTGGTACTACTCGTCGGCAGATTGGGATGGTATGCGGGATTATTTCGCATCCATCCCTTGGCAGCAGCGCTGCTTTGAGGGAAAGGATACTTCTGCGAGTGCCGACGCCGTTGCCTGCGAGATCAGGCTAGGAATGGAATATTACATTCCTTCCTCTGAGATCGCGGGCAACGGCCGAGGACGCTCCTGGTTCAATCGTGCATGCGCCGATGCTATTGGTAAAAAACAGACGGCGTATCGCGCTTGGATCAGGGGACGCGCTAAGAAGGATCCCAATCTCAAGTCCCTCAAAGCAGCCTACAACCGTGCTGCCAAGGCTTGCAAGAGGGAGTATGTTAGAGCGGATGCCCAGCGCGTCTCCAAGATTAGATGTGCTTTGGCCGATCACCCGACAAGCAGTCGTGCTTATTGGAGCTTGGCTAAGGCGGTCCAATCTAATTTCTGTCGCCCTTCGCTGCCACCGCTGAGATATCGTAATGGAACACTGGCCCATAGCTCGCAAGAGAAGGCCGATTTACTGGCAAACCTCTTCGCGGCTAATTCGAGACTCGAGGACTGCAATGCTCCTTTACCACCTACGCTGCCCGGTTGCGGTCACACAATGCCTGATATCCGTATCAGGCATTGTGATGTGCGGCGTGAGCTGCAGTCTCTCGACGTCCGGAAGGCCAGTGGTCCGGATGGTATCCCAGCGCTTGTTCTCAAAAAGTGTGCAGCGGAGTTGTCTCCTGCACTGACGCGCCTATACCGATCGTCCTACCTCTCAGGTGTTGTGCCTGAATCGTGGAGGGAGGCCAATGTGCAGCCGATCCCCAAAAAGGGTGATCGGTCAGACCCTAACAATTACCGCCCAATCGCCATCACCTCAGTGATCTGTAAAGTCATGGAGCGACTAATTAACAGCCAATTAGTTCGTTACCTGGAGGATCACTCGTTGATCAGTGACAGACAATATGGTTTCCGCCATAACCGATCAACGGGTGATCTTCTAGCGTTTGTATTGCATCACTGGGGCGAGGCGATTGACAGGCATGGCGAGGCTCTGGCTGTGAGTCTCGACATAGCCAAGGCGTTTGATAGGGTCTGGCACCGTGGCCTTCTCTCCAAGCTCCCGGCATACGGTCTACCCGACAACCTGTGCAAGTGGATTTCCGGCTTTCTGCATGAGCGTAGAATGCGTGTCCTCGTTGATGGACACGCTTCGCAGTTCATGTCAGTAAATGCCGGAGTACCACAAGGTTCTGTGATTTCGCCCACCTTGTTTCTTCTGCATATCAATGATATGTTGTCGCTTGGCAACATTCATTGCTATGCAGACGACAGCACGGTTCATGGGCGTTATTGCAGCAAGCCTCCTGGTTGCCGGGTGGATACTGAGAGGAGACGCGAGGATCTTGTCATGGAGCTCAACCAGGCCTTGGATCTCATATCATCATGGGGTACCAGGAATCGGGTTGAGTTTAATGCCAAGAAAACCCAGGTGTGCGCGTTCTCGTGCAAGAAGTCTCCGTTTTCTCCAATCCCCGTTCTTCAGGGTGTTCATGTTATCTTCAATAAATGCTTTTATTAGCTTATGCATTAAGTGTATTTCGTTGCAGCCTAATTACTTCGGTTTTTATAAATCTTGTTCAAACAAAAGAAAAGAAGTCTATGGTCATCGAGTTGTGTCCACAGCGCCGAGAGATAAATAAATAACACCCAACAGTCACACACATGGCCCCGATCACGAAACTACGAGAGCAGGAACTACGAGAGACTTTCGGTCTCACAACACCCAGACCCTGGACACAAATATCTGTCTGTCACACAAACATTTGTCCAGGCGTGGGAATCGAACCCACGGCCTCTAGTTTTACAGCCAGCTACTCGCCAACTGCGCCAGGCGAGATGACACTATGTTCCGTAACAGTAACTACACTGCAGTCTGCACCTGATGATCTTACACAACCATCACTCAAGGTGCGTGAATATTTTGGCCACTCGAGAATCATACCAAGATCATTATTACCCTTATTTAAAACAAATGAATTCTATATAAGCTGGGCTGCGTCACCTACGCTATAGCATACGATTAGCGGATATTTCCTCGTCAGTACAAACAAAAAAAGAATACATTTTGATGTATGCGAATTACGCGCCGTGTTAAAACAAAATAGCCTTGATTTTTGGACATGATCTGATCGGCTTACGTCATTACAAATCAAAATCTATTCCATTATAACTATTATAATGTATCGCGGCGCTTTGGTTACATTGTACAGTGTTTGTCACTTCCTTATGAGTTTATTTTAATATTAACCTTGTTAAATATGATCAACAATATAAAGATTATCGCTTATTACTTTATTGTTTTACAATTGCAAATATTATATAATATATATATGTATATATATATTATTATATGACTATAGTGTCTATGGGATAATATATTGCATTTACTTAAATGTTTTGAATTTATTTTATTACAATACGATGTGAAGAATTATCCGTGAGTCATTTGTATTATTAATGAAAAAAAAACAACTTCTGATCTTCTGTCTGTGTCTTGTATTTTCATTTGTTTTTATTTGTATTTTTATTTGTGGTTTTTAAATAAAACTATAACTAGAAATCTTTTATGTATCCTCAATAAATGTAGCAGTAACACTTTTTACCCGACTGTCCAGGAGAAGATTAACTGATACCATTCAGGAGTTGCTGTTAACATGTTTACAACTTGCCGAGAATATAACGAAGAAGCGTACATACATATATGCTCTAACACATGCTAAAGCACTACTGCCTGTGATATTGTTTGTGAAGCCCAGTCTGTCAAAGTACAATATTACGTTGACCACGTTTTCACATTCGAGGAAATTTTCCATCAACTTTTTTTCACGCTATGCGAATACACTGGTGACTTGACGACACGCGTCGCTTGTACTTCCTGTTAAAGTACACTCCATATTGTGTAAATGTTGTTGTTCGTACTTTAAACAGTGTCGTTTAAACGAGACCTTAGAATCGGTAACACAATTGTTATCAGACGTATGACAGCCTCCGTGGCGCAGCGGGCGAGAAGCTGGCTGTGAAACGAGAGGCCGTGGGTTCGACTCCCGCGCCGAGACAATTGTTTGTATGACAGACAGTTTTTTTATTCTGGCGCGGCAAAGTGACCACACTGCACCGGATGGGAAGTGCAGTGCCGTCCAGTTAAAGTATCAAGTAGCGAGAGACAATTTATCCCTCACTACTCAATACAATCATGCCGGCCGATGTGTTTTTCACTCACTAAAATTAGTAGGTAGTGACATGTTGCTACTATTTTTATATATTGCAGCAATGGACCCAATCGACTGGGTTGGTTCATGGTATTATTGTCGTAAAGAGATGAGACTGGTGTTATGTTTTTTACACCAGGCTCATCATTTCACTGGTCTTATATCAGTTTTATAAGACCAGTGAAATGGTGGGAAGCTCTTAAATTAGTATCAAACATTCTTTCTATATAAGTCAGCGATGCATCTATGCTCGAGAATTGAGAGAATTCGTAGGCAATAAGTAATCAGCATAGTAAGTAAGTAATTAGCATTCTGTCCAACTGTTACTAAACTCATATTATGACACTAGACCCTCGACCGCTTCTTCACCTTGCCCCATGGCGTAGTGTGAAGAAGCTACACAGCAGGCCGGCATGATTAAGTATGATGGTGTTAAGTAGCGAGGGAATGTTTCTCGCTACTTGATACTCTAAATGGATAGCACTTCGCTTACAATCAGGTGCAGTGTGTGTTTGCCAGGATAAAATAAAAGTTGTATTTTATAAAGTGATCCAATCAACTCATGTTTCAAAGATCGATAGTTAATTAACAGCTCGGCTAACTGTTGAGCTTCCTTGTGACATAATGAGCTGGTGCGCGCGAGGGTCCTGCGGTGTCGCCGCGCGGCAGTCGCGTCGCGTCGTCCGGGACGCGTCGGTGTCGCTCTCGTACCGACCTCCTTCAACTAGTCTCGCTGGTATACACGTGACTTGACCAGTTGCCGGTTATTGTACGGATTTTAAACTTGTTTTTTGTGAAGTTGTGAGAAACTTTTGTGGTGAGAACTAGCAGACATTTTATGGAGATTACATCTGAATTACTGTGTACGTAAGTTTATTGATATGTTTAAATATTTTTATAATAAACTTTATATAAAATATAAGGTAAAGATTAATATTTATAAATGTATTAAATTCTAATGCCTATTACTATGTAAGGACACAGCCCATTTATACTTTCATAATCACTAGGTACGATTGACAATGAATTATTTTTAAATAGGCTACTTATTATTATGATTATAAGTATCCACAAAGTATCTAATAAACTTCTGGAATGTTGGTAAGGTGTTGAGGAAACTGTAGGATCGGTCACTTTAGCGTGCAAGGGTGTACGACGGACGGCCGAAAATGAGGGCTTTACAGGAGTTGGAGAACCAAAGTTGTCACTATAAAGAATTCTTAAGATCTAGTAAAGCGGAATTGTCCAAATAGAAAGTCGACTACGGTGCAAAGACAAGATAATGTGCCTGAAGAATTATAGTAGGTCCTTCATCATTCATATTACAAATCCTACTCATATTATAAATACGAATGTTGGATGGATGGACGTTTGTTACTCAATCACGCTACAAAAGCTGGACGGATCTGGTTGAAATTTGGCACAGAGATAGATTATAGTCTAGAATAGCACATAGGCTACTTTTTATCTCGGAAAACTGTACAGTTCGCGTGGGATAGTTTAGTTTGTCACAGAGCAAGGGATCGACATGATTTTTAGCATAGTGGCAGTTTAGGGATCATTAAATGACATAGGCTACTTTTTATCCTGGAAAAATACACGCTTCCTATGGAATAGAAAATATAGAAAGGTGTAATAGCTTTAGATCCCTCCATGGATTGTAAACCTTTTCTTCCAAAATTAACCACCACGCGGGCGGAGCCGCGGGCAACATCTAGTAATAAATAAATTAAAAAACTCCCGATAGAGAAATTATATCCAAAGTACGTTCCAATAAGGCGTAATTTTCAACAGCCGACCCGACGTCGATGTGACGCGTGTTATGTCGCTGTATATTATATTTTTATTTTTGTAATTAACTCTGTCCGAGCTCCGGAACCCATCGACTAATCAATGCTTAAATTTTACAGTATGACTTCAAAAAAAGAGTGTTTCAATTAAACATATATATTTATTTGTCCATGATACTTAACCCTAGAACTAGGTAACAGCTAGGTACTACTTTTCTACCCCATTTTTTACCTGTTAACTATAAACTGGAGTAAATATTTACTCCACGGGTTTTTGGCTCATAAAATCCTCCTGAAAGCAGTAATCTGACTTATAGGTACTTGAATCCTTTTATTTTTTTTTCATGTCGAAGAGAATGATAAAGATTCAATTTTATTAAGGTTTAGTTGGTGAAAAATCTATTTGGATAGCAGTTAATAATGTCTCTGACTTACTTAGAAACATAGTTGAAAGTCTGGGGTAGATCTACCCCGGTTTGTAGTTCTAGGGTAAACAATTATTTTAAGCTAACGCCATAGGAAACGGGTAAGTGGGTCACATGATGAGTGAATTTTACTACCAATGAACATTTATAATGTCTGATAAATCGCAATAGCGTTGCCGCCCTAAATGGTAATTGGGGTTTTCTCAATTCTTTTAACCACACGAAATGCAAAAGTAATGTTACTTTACATCTTTTTTGTGATAGCGATACAACCTTGACAAAGTTACAGCGAGGCTCTGCTACTTACATAGGCTCGGAGTCCTTGAACTTTTTAGAAGATTATATTTAGCTGATACAAGAAATAATAAGTGTTCTCAAGAGGGTAAAGCTCTTTGAAAGAGGCTTCTAGCGATAATACAACTTGTTGTAATCTGTAACATTTAGAATAAAAATTTGGAGTAAAACTAAATGCTTTGGATAATGTTTTTTTTTATCCTGGCGTAGCAAAGTGACCACACTGCACTTGATGGTAAATGCAGTGCCGTCCAGTTAAAGTATCAAGTAGCGTGAGACATCAGTTTCCCGCTACTTAACACGATCATGCCGGCCAACGTAAGTGTAACGTATGTGGAGAACATTAAAAAAATCTAATTCGTTGTGGCCAGTTTTTAATTGTGCAAGACCGAAATAATAGCTTCTTCAAGGGACCACTAGTTGTCCAATAATAACTATTTGAAAAAAGAACACTTAAATATTCAAGTGTTTTATTCAAATATTTTGAAATCAACATTTGATCTATCCTACTTCCTACTAATATTATAAATGCGAAAGTTTAGATGGATGGATGGATGTTTGTTACTCAATCACGCTACAACGGCTGGACATCTAGTATTAAATATGTATAATACATAAATTAATATGAGAGCGGAAGTTCCGCATCTCTCGCCTATCGTATTAACTTTCCTGTTATAAATATTTATTCTTATTTTCTTCAAAGAACCCAATTCGCTTGAGGAAATGAGAACGTAATAAGTTTCCGTGACGATTCTTTTTTTATGTGAGGGTGATTTTTTTCGTAGCTAATTGTAAATATAGTACAAGTGTCGCGATGTGAAGCGGAGATCTGATAACGTGTGCATACACAGTATGTAATATTACTACTTTTTTTTTTTTTTTTTTTTTATGGAAAAAGGGGGCAAACGGGCAAGAGGCTCACCTGATGGAAAGTGATCACCGCCGCCCATGAACATCTGCAACACCAAAGGGCTTGCAAATGCGTTGCCGGCCTTTCAGGAAAGAATATGCTCTCTTCTTGAAGGTTCCCAGGTCGTAACGGTTCGGAAAGACCGCCGGCGACAGCTGGTTCCACAGAGTGGTTGTGCGTGGCAGAAAATGCCGTAAAAATCGCGCTGTTGTGGAACGCTGGACATCGAGATGGTGCGGATGGAATTTTATGTTTTGGCGCGATGTCCGATGGTGAAATTCAGCGGCCGGGATCAATCCAAACAATTCCTCGGAACATTCCCCATGATAAATGCGGTAGAAGATGCAGAGTGATCCAACATCTCTACGCAGAGCCAATGGATCAAGCCGATCGGAAAGAGCTTGATCGTCGATAACCCGAGCTGCCCTACGTTGAATGCGGTCAAATGGAAGTAGCTGGTACTGGGGGGCTCCCGCCCAGAGATGAGAACAGTACTCCATGTGGGGCCGAATTTGCGCCTTATAGAGATTTAGGCGTTGACCCGACGTGAAGTACCGTCTCGCCTTATTGAGCACACCAAGCTTCTTTGAGGCCAATTTGGCCTTTCCTTCCAATTGACCGCGGAACTGGACGAAATGTCGACGCCAAGTATTCCGATACTGGGTTTGGCAGACAGGGGAGTGTTCTCTAAATGAGGAGTCACGACAAATGGTGACTTTTTAGCGGTTAACGCGCAGACTTGTGTCTTTTTGGGGTTGAATTGGACTAAGTTTAGTCGACCCCAGTCCGAGACTTTGGTTAACAAGGACTCGACTTCAGACACAAGTTTGTTCCGGCTCTCGTCGACGTATTCCCGAGAAATATTAGCACGGCCAGTGTACAGTACATCTACAGTGCTATCGTCTGCATAGCAATGAATGTTGCTGATTTGCAGCATGTCATTTATATGCAGAAGAAACAGAGTAGGAGACAGTACACAGCCTTGTGGAACACCAGCATTGACAAATTTAGGATCAGAGCATGCACCGTCGACGACGACCTTGATGCTCCGATCTGCCAAAAAACTGGTGATCCAGTTGCATAATTTCTCGGGAAGCCCATAGGAAGGTAGCTTCGAAAGAAGCGCCTTGTGCCATACCCGATCAAAGGCCTTCGCTATGTCCAGGCTGGCTGCAAGCGCCTCCCCCTTGGTCTCAACTGCTTTTGCCCATCTATGAGTTAGGTAGACTAGAAGATCACCGGCTGAGCGACCCCGACGAAAGCCGTACTGGCGGTCGCTAATCAGCCGGTGCTCCTCCAGGTACCGCAGGAGCTGGCAGTTAATAACGGACTCCATTATCTTGGAGAACAAGGAGGTGATGGCTATAGGCCTGTAATTGGACGGGTCCGAGCGGTTGCCTTTTTTAGGGATCGGGTGCACTAAAGCGGCCTTCCAGGATTTCGGGACTACGCCTAATGTATAGGAGTGCCGGAAAAGACGCGTTAAAACCGGTGCCAACTCCGGAGCACATGTCTGCAACACGATCGGAGGGATGCCATCGGGCCCACTCGACTTATGAATGTCCAAGGACAGGAGTGCTTTGCGAACTGCACTTTGCCGGAACTTAACCTCCGGCATCGTTGCATCGCACCGCGGGATTGTCGGCGGTGAATTTCCTCGGTCATCCAAAGTCGAGTTGGACGCGAAGAGAGAGCCCAGAAGATCGGCTTTCACCTTCGCGGCATGGGCCAGCGAGTCATCCTCCGTGTGCAGGGGTGGAAAAGATGGCTGACAAAAATTTCCTAAGACAGCCTTGGCGAGAGACCAAAACGCACGTGTTCCCGACGGGAGACGTGCCAGTCTCTCGCCAATTCTGCCAATGTGCTCCGACTTCGCCTTAGCAATGGCGCTTTTGAAGGACCTAGAGGCAAAGTTAAACTCCTTTTTAAATGCGCCGGTATTTACATCGCTAGACGCCGACGCGTCAGCCCAGGCTTGGTAGCATTCCCGCTTTCGGCGTAATGCCGTCTTGCAGGAGCGACCAAACCAAGGCTGGGATTTGCCTCCGATGGGCACTGCAGAGAACGGAATAAAGAGTTCCATACCCTGAATAAATAAATACACCCAACAGTCACACACATAGTTCTGACCACCCCATAGGTAAAATCTGTATCGTGAGTATCAAGAACTACGAGGGACTATGGTCCCACAACACTCAGACCCGAAACAAATATTTGTTTGTCACACAAACATTAGTCTCGGTGCGGGAATCAAACCCACGGTCTATCATTTCACAGACGGCTACTTGCCCGCTTCATCACGGAGGCTGTCGATATGCACATGATGCACACTGTACACTGTGTCTCCACTCATACAATTTCATATTTACTTTTAACTTTGTCTCACGTCTCCATCCGCGTATTAGAATAATATATTTTTTTTGTATACATCATTTTCTTCTCTTAGGTGTAGAATTTGGAATAATCCCTAAATTAAATAATTAATTGGGACTAAGTGTATGAATACAAAGTTTCAAGTAAATCAAATAGAAAAATATATCTGCCATACAAACTTTTCAATCCAATTAGGGATGAAATATCAAAAAATTCTTCTTAAACTTCAAGCTTTAGCAAGAAATAATATTATTGCGTGGGCGACACCCCAGCGACTTTGTTTATCTGAAAGTTCGCGAGACCTTGATAGTAGAAATATTTACTAGCGACGCACTTCCTACCACCTGAATACTTGGCGTGCTGTAATGTATAGTACTGAAAGAAGTCAGTTTGTTGAAGAATTATCAAAAGTAGAATCGACTGACTGAACATTTTTTTATTTATTTTTTTATACTGGCACGGCAAAGTGACCACACTGCACCTGATGGTAAGCGCAGTGCGGTCCAATTAGAGTATCGAGTAGTGAGAGGCGATCTATCCCCCGCTTCTCAACACAATCATGCCGGCCTGCTTCTTCACACTACGCCATGGGCAAGAAGATGAAGAAGCGGTAGAGGGTCTAGTGTCAGACTACTCAGAAGGCCGCAAAACTGCCAAACATCGTACCGCAACTCTAGACCCCCGACAGAAACCGGATGTACACTGGTCCCGGAACGCGACACACTTGCGTGTGCTACTATGGCGGGTTTTACGCCCAGTGTACGGTGGTCGCTATCCGGGCGGATATGAATATCCTACCACCAGCAAATGATTTACTTGAAACATATTAATTGAATCTCAAAGCCTCTATATATAGCATACTAGCTGATGGGAGTTTGAAATTTACGTAGAAAAAAAAAGATCTCGACAATGAGTCCATCTATTGGCTCCAAAACTAATGTGTCTTCACGCTGTAACCAGACATATATACATTCACAAAATTTCATTGATTAGTCGAGCAGTTTTGGAGCTTAGCTTGTAGTCACACCGTGATACGGTGGTTGTTATGTATTAAGATGCCAATGGTTAAAATTAATTATTTTATTGTGAATTTGAACGATAGATCTATATTTCGCAAGCTGGTTTACTTATAGAAATATATTATTTTTCAATTTGAAATAAATTATAAAATGTTCAAGTATCAGCGGAGGCCATATCAATGAACTAAAGCATATCGGAAACTCAAAAATAACATTATTATGATAAGATTCATAGAGACCATGTCTCTGTCGTACACTAAATATATTCAATTATGATTGTTGAATATAAAATGCAGTTCCCACAATCATATTTCAGTGTCTGCCTCACTGCGTTTAAAATACATAATACATTTTAAAACAAGCTAGATGTCGCCTCATATCCATATTTGATAACTAATAGAATTAGCTTCTCCGTGGTTACAAAGCTACTTAAAGTTATCTAATAAAATTATTTTCTGATTGAAATTAATATTCTTTGAATTTGTAGTGAGTAATAAATGAGTAATTACGTTACTCATTTATTATTGTAAATAACCTCTATTATCAGTAGATGAGGCTTGTGCCCAGCAGTGGAATAGTCTATAATAAAGGGCTGGAATATAATTATTTAACGTAATATATTAACAACGCAGATATCATTTCTTAAGTTGAAATGACTTTGAATTATTATTTTTAATCCCATCCACTCTGATGTTATTGATATGATTGTATATGATACACAGAAAAATATTAATTTCAGGGCTGTAGTCATACATGTGTCCTGAAACGTCAGTTCGTTTACTGTTTATATTTGTATAACCAACAGTCCGATTATCTCACGTACTTTTCATTGTACAGAAAGAGTTTCTGACGTTTAGTAAAGCTGATTAGATCTGTATTAGTGGGCAACTTTATTTTGCGAACTTGGCGGCGTCACGTAGGCGCGTAGCGCTTCTCGCCTACGCCCACTCTACGCGGCTACATTGCTACGCGCTACGAGAGGCATCAGGCATTCAGTGCAGGGCCGAGATAAGGCGTTCCGACGCGACGGCCTCCTCGTTATGTTAGGGATATTTTATATAGACGAGATTAGTTACACGCTTTACAACCAGTATCTTTATATAAAATCATTTAAGATTGTTTTTGATATTTGATGAACATTTATTATTTGACAGCCTCCGTGGCGCAGTAGGCGAGTAGCCGGCTGTGAAACGAGACGCCATGGGTTCGATTCCCATACCGAGACAAATATTTGTGTGACAGACAGACATTTGTGTCCGGGGTCTGAGCGTTTTGAGACCGAAAGTATCTCTTAGTTGCCGATACCCACGATACAAGACTTGTATCTTAGTGTGGGATCGGGGCTATGTGTGTGACTGTTGGGTGTATTTATTTTGTTTTTTATAATACAATATTTATATAATAATATAATGGATTCAATACGGCCTAAGCAAGCCGTTCTATTTCACCATATGACGGAAAAGTCAAACTATAGGTTTAAGTTCACTTCTATTTACCCTTCATTGACTTTTATACCTCGTGTATAAATTAAATAAAGCCCATCTTCACATCGAAGAGCACGAGAGATGGCGTGACCTCACATAACACGTAAACAAAGGAACGCGGACATTTGACAATCTAATCTCACGCTGAGAGCCGCCCGATTAGAGGCCATCGGAAACATTATGAACAAATAGTGAGAAATGAGATGGGGGTGGGGTGAAAGGGTGAAAAGGAGTTATGAGCTCACGTCCTCTTTGTTTCCCAAAATATTGTTTAAGCTTTTAAGTTACTTTTATCTTCTTACTTAAATATATTGTTATGTTTTAAGATAAACGCGAAACAACATTAGTAGTTGTTTTTTATTGTTTTTAATATGGATTATATAATCTACTAAAAGCTTCTAGCTAACTTTTTTATTTATTTATTTATTTAATTTTAGAGTTACCAAAAGAAGATACATTAATCTTTACAAATATATCAAACCAAAACAGAAATAAAGCTCAATGTTCCTCCGTAAACAGGCAACTACAGCATACAATGAGTGACTTGTCATATTCATAATTGATAAAAATAAATTCTTAAATCTAGTATAGTCAAGTCATACATATAGTCAAGAGCATACAAACAATAAGAAACTAGTAATAATTAAAAGAAATAATTAAAATTAAAAGAAGAAACAAAAATCGATATTCTTCATCCGAATCGGTCATCTTAATTCATAAGACTGGAAAAAAACCTGAGTTATTGTTAATTAGACCAATCATGTCCCTTGATTAATGAGATGTGCGTTCAATGCTTGATGACTTGCTTTTTATTAATTTAAGCAGCGATTATTGACTGACCTCAGCATGATTTTGCTTTATAACTAAACGTGTGTATTTCAGGAATAAGGTTAATTACATCAACTGTAACCTTTTGTGTGGATTGGATATTATTTTGTCTCATTGCTGGGCACGGGTCTCCTCTATCAATGACTTCCACACTTATCGAAGCATAGTAAAAAATACAGCACTTTTTTATTTTGTAACAGCAGACTGATCACACCGCCTGATGTTAAGCACATTGCTGTCCAAGTAGAGAATGAACTAGCAAGGTGTAATCAGCTGTTGCCTGTTGGCACAATCATGGTACATTAATATCTTTCGTTACTTTAAAAACAGTTTTAGTTCTGTATAATCACGGAAGTCTATAACCCAAGTTTCTTTATAATCTGTGTCCAACAGTGTTTCACATCTGTCTCATGAATGATGGTCCAGGCGATATTAAATATAAGTTTTTGTTGGTTACACTTACGCGTCACGTCGTCGTTTGCTCCATTATAGACACTGTTTACTCTGAGGATTAGCTTTTAGTTTTTGACTGGGCTTCTTATATCACAAATAGGAAGCAAATATCACTTACAAATACGGCAACAGTAAAATTTATTGAATGCATTCAACATCTGCAACACAGCTTTCATGAGTGTCTTTGACTAAAAATTGCAGAGTTATCTTTAATAAATAAATCTTTGATATACTTTAGCAAAAATATTTTTTTGCACATCTATTTGGCTAGATTGTACAAATCTTTGCTCGGAAGTTTGATACAGTAACACAAAATTAAACAATTTTTAAAGACGAAAATGATTGAGGGTGGAGGCAAAGAAGCATCAATTAATAGCATTACTATCGTTTTCCTCCTGCAAAGACAGTTTCTTTATCTTTTAAAACTACTCTGTTAAGAGGTATAAGTATTATTTTAAATTCTACGAATTATATATTAAAATTTTATTTAATCTCCATAACCACTGATCAATTTGTATTTATTTTTCAGTATTGAAATAAACTTACTTTAACTAACATTTCGGTGGTTTGTATTCTAGTTGTAGGTTCGATAGTTGTGCTTAAGGAAAATATCACTGTGAAAAATATTTTATTTATAGGGCCTAGTTCACCAGAGTACTGATAAACTCAATCACGCAAGCGGAGGCGCGGGCAACAGCTAGTAAGTTAATATATGCACACCAGATGATCTCTGTAACGTCCTTGTGAGGATTTTTAGTTTCATACCACTTGTGACCTTTTGAAACTAGCGACTCGCTAGTGTAAAACTATGTAAATATTTCAAATTTTATTACATCTCTGCGCTTTACAGCACCGAGCTACTCAACTTTTGCTATTTTGCTCCACACACGGCGAGCATTATTTTGTTTTAAAATATAAAAATGTAGGTGAGAGTAGTTTCCTTTCAAACAACCTGCAGCAATACTAATACTTCCACAGCACGAAACACTTCACTTTATAAAATAAATATTTTCTAAGGAAATCAGTTTCCGCTTCGAAAGTATAATAGAGCGCGTAATGCTGTACCTGTGAGGTGCAGGGACGGGCACCAGGGTGATAAACTTCACGACGTGAATGTGCGGGGACAAAGCGGTGTTAATGTGCAGGGAAATTGTAATAATGATACTAGTTTTTTATCCAGACACACTGCACCTAATGGTTAGCACAGTGCCGTCCAATTAGAGTATCGAGTAGCGAGAGACAATTTATCCCCCGCACAATCATACCGGCCTACTTCATCACAGTACGCCATGGATGAGTAGGTGAAGAAGCGGTCGAGGGTGTAGTGTCAGAGCACTCAGATGGCCGTAAAACGGCCAAACATCGTTCCCCAACTCTAGACGCCCGATAAAAACTGGATGTACACTGGCTGATCCCGGAACGCGTAACACTTGCGTGTGTCACTATGGCGGGTTTTTCACCCAGTGTACGGTGGTCGCTAGCCGGGCAGATATGAATATCCTACCACCAGTAAAATAGTTTGCATACCATGGGCGTAATGATGAAAAAAACAGTTTTATTGAGCTTGCGTTTTATCTGTCTAATTTTGTTTGTTGTGCGCCTAGTCTAGTACAAGAGTCGACGGTCTAACGATATGGTTTAACCATTTATAATACCAAGAATTAGTACGGATACGTGAAGTGGTTTTATAGTCGTATACCATTATTATAAATAATTATATATTATTATAAACATCAAACGATTAACAATTTAAGGTTTTTGTTGCCTGAATGACCAAACTAGTAGGTCGGTAATACAATTCAAAAACCTGAATTATTAATATTGTATCCACGAACCTGTTCTGCGCTCATCAACCCGGGATAAGATGTTAAATCTCATAAAGCACAGTCAAGTTGTTGCAAATACTCTGTTCCCTATCCAAGGTTTCTTGGTGCTTCTTCTCAGACCAGTAGGCATTTCCGAAGCATTGGTAGACTTTAACATTACTATGACATGTAAAATGTGACCCTAGTGGCCTAATTTACGAAATAAATGATTTGATTTGAAGGTTCGTTTTTATGTTAGTGTTAGTTTTTGTAGTGGTAGAGCCACGCTGTAGACATATTTGTCTACAGCATGAATGGGCCGGCTCGACCGGCGTAGTACCACTGTCTCTGTAAAATGACAGTTTACTGTCGCGTTTCGTATGGTAAGTGAGATATCCGGAGGCCCAGATTCCCCCTTCCCTTCCCTAATCCCTATTCCTGTCCTTTAACGCCGACAGCGCATACATGATACTTTCGGTATTGTGGATGTCCATGGGCGGTGGAGATCACTTAACATCAGGTGACCCACGTGCTCGTTTGTCGGACTATGTAATAAAAAAAAAGATCTCACAGTCATCTATTAAATAAAGCAATTACCGGTAAATGAAATGAGATTAAGGTAAATAAACTAAGTAATAAATCTGCTGTTGACGTGTTGCTGTTAGTGTTCAGAACTCAGTCGCACTCTGCTTAGTCTCAGCGCGCGAGCGCCTTTGTTTTCATAAAATTAAAACAGTTTCATCTGGCGCTATTTCCTTGGGAAATGAACTATAAGTTTAGCCATTAACGCGCAGCTAGAGCTCGTTTGTTAACGATTAAGAGTCGTGCCAAAACTAATTGTCCTGACGTTACAAAGGAATCTGTTCTACGGATGCGTCCCATCCTCCCATTCTAAAGTTATCCCTTTATGTACTTTGATTTAAATGCTTTAATCACCCGAACTTACTTTCACTCTATTTATAGACTGTGTTGAAAATCGACGCCATGTGAAATAACAGCTTTTTGTTCGTATGATAAGTGAGATTTGCAAAGATCTAAAACTCCTTTCCCTTCCTGATCACCATTCCTTTACTAGGCCAGCACCACACCCATGATTCTATTGATAGGTGATGAAGATATATTATTAGGTGACGTTCACCTGCTTGTCTGCCGGCATCTGTTTTAAAAAAGACCGATACTGCACGCATCTTCTCTTGAAAAGCAGCCTTCGTATTTTAAATTTATATGTAGGTGTCAATTTCATTCATCAGTAATAACTAGACTAGTGATGAGCTGATAAAGTGGTGGTCTGGGAAGGTATTCAATATAATAAAATCGAGGAACGGGTCTCAATCGCGTGGTATTTATACCATTAAATATCCCGCGATTAAGAACCGTTCCTTAATTTTATAATATGTATAGAAAACGCGAGAGCTTAAAAACATTTGTGGTATTCAATATTTGTACATTTGAACGCATGGGTTTTACACATAGTGGAAACCAGCCATAATAAATTGTAGAGGGGAATCGTATTCTGGGTCAGTCAATGTTACGTACACGAAAAACCAGCGCTCTGTTTAATGTAACTTTGTTTGTTTTCTCCCAACTTTACGATTTATGAAATTCATGAGTACAAAGTGAAAACAAAAAGTATTGAAAACAATATGTTTTCACATTGCATTATTTGATACATTAAATGTTTCACAAGGTTTGCTCAGCAGTTTGTAAAATTATGTTTGCCCAATTAAATTTAATGCAGACTTGGGAACTAGAAGAGAAAAAGGCTATAGACAAGACCCAGAATTTCGAGTTAAGGTGGGCCGTCATAATTCTAGCGTTAGTTAGGAAATGAAATATCTTTTTTTGGTCAACGTTATATCATGAATGTACTGTACTTATTATCACGTGCAGTTTAATATTACTGTGTCGGGGTAAAAATAATTTAATTAATTTTTAGGAACACTTCCATTAGTCCCGTTTAGTTTAACTAACTTTGCCGGCATGATTGTGTTGAGTAGCGACGAATAGATTGTCTCTCGCTACTTGATACTCTAACTGGACGACACTGTGCTTACCATCACGTGCAGCGTGGTCACTTTGCCGTGCCAGGAAGAAACAAAAAAAAACTTGGCTGACTAGAATTCCTTTGGTCAAATATTGAGAAAAGTACAATTAGAGAAGGTCCTTTTGCGACATATACGAATACAATTTCTTTTTAAAACAAAATGCCTTGCCTTTCTCGTAATGCACTCGGCATTACGAGAAAGGCATTAGCAACCGACGCGAGCGACGCTAATCTGAATAAGTTGAAATTCTAAATCTAAGTAAATTTTGTAATCTGCTTAAATGCGACCAAATAAAAAAATACGCCTCAAAAATTTACTGGAGTTTAAATTCTGTTCGAATGCAGTTACGTTTGAATTTCCCTTGACAAACAACGCTCTTTTTACGCATCTCGACTAAAGAGAGTGACTGATTAAACCATCGGCCGTAAGTTTATGTAAATCCGATGCCCCGCCCCTGTCTGGTGCCGTGATGGTCCTGAGGAACCTTCGAGTAGTTTAAATTGAGTTTCATCAGTGTTGCGAGACATGAAGTAATGAATAACAATTAGTCTTAAGATTTAACGTGGCGCCATACGATGAAGTATCAGACGCTAAATATGTTCCATTGTGATATTGTTGAGGAGATATTAGAAATAAAACTTGGTAACTCCTGTACACCAGTTTATTTTATTTATTTATTTTATTTTGTTTCCCATTAGATCGATTTTCACAGAACTCCCGTTTTCCCGGATATCACATTAATGGGACATCCGTTTTCCCGTAGATTAAAATTACGGAATATTTGCCGGGATTGATTTTGGAATTAATTAATTAGGAATTTGAGACTTGGGTCAATATTCTTAAATCGTCCCGCAATCCTAATCTGGAATCTGGAGTTAGGATTCTGGGAGATGTGTTTCAAATTCACCAAATCATGAGTTCAGTATAAACTTGTAATAGAGATTTTTTGGGAGGTATCGCGAAAACTTTAGGTCTGCTAAAATATAGATAATCGATCCAACATTGGTATTATAATATCTACTAGTAAACATGAAGGCTAATTAGATCTGAAATCTAAATATTTTCATAGTAATTAATTTTATCAACATTTTCTTTCACAAAGTAATTCATGGTTTTTTACATTACATGGCCACTCTTCGCTTTTGATTTAAATCGAAAGCGGACGAGGATGAAAATAGGAAATTATCACAAATTCACGAAACAAAGAAGATAAAGCGTTCTCCATCAGTGCGTCATCGCGTGGTGTAGAACAAAGGGCGTCGATTCCTCACGCCGGTGGATTTGATTGTGCGCCAACTTGAATGATTCTCCACAATTTGTTAAGATCTGTCTTGACTGTCGACGGATAACTTGTACAAGCTCTCCTTTACATGAATGGCTATGTGAGGAGCGTCGGGATTACAGTACTTAGGACAATTTTCGTGCGGAATTATAAATATACTACTAATAAGTCTAATCTTCCTGTCTAATTTTGTATGTTATATAATATCTTCTTCTTAATATATAAAATTTCCGTGTCTCGATGTTGGTCCGTGACGAACTCCGAAACCGTCCAACCGCAACTCTGTTCCATATTTAGTTATAACGTTAGTAGCATTGCGTCATTATGGGTTTGTGCAAAGGCTGTGAACCGGTGAGGGTTGAACATCATCGACAAACGAGCAAGTGCGTCACCTGATGGCATATGATCTCCATCTTCTAAAAACGTAAAACAACTGACGGTTTCCACAACAGATTTACAAAAGATAAAATTATTTGTAAGGTCAATTCAGTCTCCGTGTTCATTATACTCGTACATATACAGTAGTCGTTGCACTGAATGTTGTAATGAAGAAGCGTCATTGTAACATAAACCGGAGGTATTTCAACGGGACGCCATCATTAAAAGTTATGTTCCGGAGTCACCGTCCCGGAGAATGACGACAGTATCTCTTCCTGAACACTTGAGAGAGATGTGACGGTGTAATGTTTAATTATGACGTCATCAACATTACGGCTTTCATTTCTACAGGAAATTGGTAGCCTCTGTAGCACAATGGGTGAGTGGTCGGTTGTGGAACTAGTGGTTGGAGGTTCGATCGCATAGAGATAAGTGTTTATTTGAATCGCAAGTATTTGCTTCGAGCTTGGATGTTGTGAGATGACATCTGAAACACTCTTCTAGTTCTACTCTCGACACAAGTTAATTATAGGATCAGAACTAGGTATACAAATAAGTGTTCAGAGCATGTCAATCCTTAAGCACACGTGTGTAATAGTACATGTGTCAATATTATAATTTAAATGACAGCGCATGTTGTAAACTCATGGTGATCCAAGATTAATATACCAAATGAAAAAAATAATGTAATATTCATTAAATGATCTTTAATTTAGCTCAGAAACAAGAATGTCCTGAAGTAGCTATGCAATAGATAATCTAAATGGGTACCATTAAATTCCATTCAAGCGGAAAATTCGCGCGAACGAGCTACGGGGAGAAACTATTACTGTGTATGTACGTACAGTTATATGTACAGTTCCAATCAGGCGACTTGTTTTCAAACAAACATTATCCCGCGACAGTTTGCACAACTAATAATACTAGTTTCTATTGCGTACGATTTAGGGTTAAAATAATACAGGATTCGCCTGATTGAACGTTACCCGACTTGTGATATTGAATTACCGGGTTTGACAAACATTTAGCCGAATATTGGCCATAAGAACGTTTACACCAATGTTAATATTTCGTTTCTATTAATTGATTCGAAATTATCGATTTAAATCCATTTAGGGTTTCTTCAAAATTGACGGAAATATTTATTAGAATACTAGATGTTGCCCGCGGATCCACCCGCGTGGAGGTTATTTTCGGAAGAAAAGCTATACAATCCATGGAGGCATCTTAAGCTATTACACCTTTCTAAATTTTGCTATCCCTAAGGATGCATGCATTTTTCCGGGATAAAAAGTAGCTATTGTTATTTTCTGATCTCTAAACTGCCACGTCATGCAATAGACCGAAAGTACATAAGATAATACATCTCTCACACACATAGTTCTGACCCCACACTAGGTAAAACCTGTGTCGTAGGTATCAAGAACTACGAGGGACTACGGTCCCACTACACCCATACCCCGGAAACAAATATCTGTCTGTCACATTTGTCTCGGTGCGGGAATCGAAACCACAGGCTCTCATTTCACAGCCGGCTATTCTTTTACTGCGCCACGGAGGCTGTCTATACGCGGATAGGTCGTCCGGTGTATATAAAAGTACTTAGTATGCCGTTTTGTATTAACTTTAAGAATGCACTTCTACTGAAGCGAAGAATGTCTAGGAGTACAATCATATTATTTGAATTTCTCATCACCGTTTCGTTTGAAAATTCTTCAATTAAATGTTGAAAATGAGCAAAATTTCTTGGAAAATTGTGTAAAAAAATATAAATAATATTTAAAAAAATATCACATCGAAGGGTCCTATGTGGAGCGACCAAAGTGCAAAAATATACACAGGAGAGAATCTCAAAGTTGTATTTTCTCAACACGGTAAAGCCGTTTTATGCTATAAAATACTGTATTTTTACGGATACATTTTTTAAAGTCCTACATTAAATCCGCCCAGACGCATTTTCCACTATAAAACCAAAATTGAGGTGATGTTAGTTTGGTTCATATACGTGGGACCTGTGGACCTCCTGATCTAAAATAACAATACGGTAGTGTCCTGTGTTTAATTTTGTACATTATTCTATATGCAACCGAATATAATACGCAAAAGAAAGTCTTTTGCAAAAACAGAAGCAAAATTGCTTGAAAAATTTGGTCACAATATTTATTTTAAATATTGGTAGGAGCAAATACTCACAGAAATGAGCGAAAATGGTTGCGTATTGGGAACATATTGCTATCTCCCCCCACAACGCTGCACAACGGCACAGTAATGGGGATTCTGAGAACCGTGACGTCACGGTACATAGATGTATCCTTTTACTATCATTTGACAATTATCCCTTCCAGCAGATTTGAATGGCGTCTAATTTACTTATTTTAGTTCGGATTTATAAAATTCTTTCGATAATAATAGGTTTTAGGTAATGTAAATTTTTGATTAAATCAATAAAAAATCAACTTTACTACCCTGTTATCTTGTGTCGTAAACGTGTGCTTTTCACACAGTAGTGTTTCACTTGACAAAGCACAGCTGGTCCAAGTGATTTGAAGATATAACTTCGTTTATCGGTCCGTTTAACACTCCACTCTGACTGCACATTGAATATTCTTTAAGCACTAGAGTTAAGAAATCTGTATATATAAAAGAAGAAACTGACTGACTGACTGACTGACTGACTGACTGACTGACTGATTGACTGACTGATCGATCAACGCACAGCCAAAACGGCTGAGGTTAGAGACTTGAAATTTTGACAGTAGGTACCTTTTATGACGTAGGCATCCACTAAGGAAGGGTTTTTGGAAATACCACCCTTAAGGAGGTAAAATAGGGGATGAAAGTTTGTATGAAAATCCGTCATTTTTTAGGTTAAATTCATGAAAATTAGTATTTTGTATTGTATACTTTTTCTCCCAAACATGACCTCCACGCGGGCGGAGCCGCGAGCACCAGCTAGTTGTTCATATAGGGCGCTCGGAAATAATATTCTGGATTCTAAGGTTTTTAATCCTGTAACGGCCAAGTTACCACACTGCACCTGATGGTAAGCGCAGTGTCGTCCAGTTAAAGTATTAAGTAGTGAGAGAACACTATCCCTCGCTATTCGACACAATCATGCCGGCTTGCTGAGTAGCTTCTTCACACTACGCTTATGGACCCAGGATTATAAGAATAGGTTCGTTGGCAGGTTCTGTTAATGTAACCTGTTTAAAAAGTCGTCAGTTGGAAAGTCAATTTACTATTTATATTTAGAGATACGAATGAAGAATATTTAAACAGTAATCCTAGATTGGATGTGAGAACATTCAATCAATCGTAATATTTCTGCAGACAGTTCTTGAAATATAAAATATAGAATGGAAAATTTCAAACGAGTTGTAGATTCGGAAATATGTGCAGATTCAATTGGCTCGAGATGAAATTCTGTTGCTAAGGGTCACAAAAGGTGAAGTGCAGTGTTTATAAAATAGAAAGAATCGATTTTGTGATATATGAAGTCTATTATTGCTGATTGTGTATATTTTTATAAATGTTTTCAACGCATGCTGTGACATAAGTACCCTGTGTTATTTACTTTTTACTGTATACATCTTTATATATATAATTCTACTGTACGTGTGTATGTCACTGAACTCCTCCTAAACGGCTGGACCGATTTGAATGTTTTTTTTGTATGCGTTTGGGTGGCGCCCTGGATGGTTTAGATTCACAAATCAGCCCGGCAGATGGCGCTGTAGTCGGTGTGGCGCTGCTTTTACGGCAGGACGACGTATGCTGAGCCCACTAGTTGTTTATAATGTAATTATCACCGATTTTCCTGATTCTATAAATAAATAATATATGTTCTTCTCTAGGAAAGTCAGCTAGAGAACTTTGGCAGTCCGGCAGCTCATCTGCATTCAATGGCTATGAAAGCATAAAGTTTCTCATTATACAAGTAAAAATTTCTAATGTAAAATGACACTAAATCTTGACAATTTTAAATCTTACTTTAGTACTTAAGATTTTAAATACAATGAATAAATGTTTTTTGACAATTATTTTCGTAACATTAACATGAAATCGGTATATAACACATTAACTATGTGTTACTGTTTACTTTGTACTTTCAGTATTGAACTCCTGCACGTAGTTCGGTGCATTTTTCGTTTGTACAGAACGGTCATGTGGGTCAGAGGGTCGTCTAGCGCTGTTCCCTGGCATTCGACAAATAACATCAGGCGCGCCTCCTGGGAATAGAAGAATATTGAAACACGACGTTTATTGTATAAGATTTTTTATAAAAATAAATACACGCAAATAAATATTGTACATTTTATTGTTTACAAACAAACAACATGACAATTCATAATTTCTCGACACATTCTACTTAGATTCCATAGGGAAACTAAATTCGTTGTTTGAAGTCGCTGTGCAGCAAATTCTTGATCATAACCTTTTAACAACTTCCACTGTAAGTGCTGAACACTGTAATGGATGAGAGACTGCCCACTAAAATATAAAATGTAGTGTGTGTCGTGCGGGTGCGGGGATGTGCGGTGCGGTGCGGGGGCGGGGGGTTTGGTTTAACAGCTTCCTGATTTATAATGGCTGTCTGATTTATAGTGTTGGCTTTGATTATATTTACACACGGCTACGGCGACGCCTTGTGGCTGCATTTTGTTGAATAGAATACCATTTATTTTCTGACACATTGTGTTTTGTTTGCTGATGCTCGCGGCTGTATTCCAAGATTTTTTGGTATAAATTTTACGTACATATACATTTACACTCACGCCTGTATCCCATGGGGGTAGGCAGAAACTTTTGAGTACCACTAGCTACGGTCCTGACAATTCTTTCGCCTCTTCCACATTCATACATCTTCTCATACATTTTCGATGGTTGGAAGTACTCCTGATTTGCCCTTTTAGGAGAAGATCATTTATTTGATCTATATAAGTTTATTGGAAATGGAAATGCACGCTCAATGCATTCAGACCCTCGAATTACAGATAACACACAATAAAATAAAATGGCACAATAATTTAAGCCCTCATTACAAGTGTACTATTCTTTCGTGAGTGGGCCACGGCCGGAAACAATACCGCTGAGGTGAGCGCAATTTATTCTGTTTAACGACTTTATTTTGATCTCGCCGCATATTTATGTGTGAGTGCGCGGAGCACACGTCGCAGTAACTCGACGCTCTCTGCAGTTATTCCCACAAACGTAATCTCTATTCTGTATACAGAAGGCCGACAAAAAGACATGAGTTCCGAGATTATTATATTAGTCTTATTTTAATTTGTAATTTATTTTGATTCTTGTTGCTCTCTTTATTGTACACCACGAACTACTTCTTCTACTTCCATTTCTGTTCATCCAAAGGTTGTCTGGTAGAGATCGCTTTTAGCGATAAGGCCGCCCATAGTATCGTAGGACCATTTAGTAATTAAGTCTTATGTATGCAATGTAATTATCTTTTTATGGTTATACAATAAAGAGTTGTTGTTTTATATTGTACTAGATGTTGCTCGCGGCTCCGCCCGCGTGGAGGTTATTTTTGGAAGGAAAGCTATACAATCCATGGAGGCATCTTAAGCTATTACACCTTTCTATATTTTGCTATCCCATCGGGTGCGTGCATTTTCCGGAATAAAAAGTGCCATATGTCATTTTCTGATCCCTAAACTACCACTATGCAAAAAATCCTGTTTCCTATTTTGACACAAATGTTTTTATTAAGAAATTTAAATTAACAAAAGATACTATGTATCTGCCTTATGTATATAAGAAAGATCTTGCTAAAACATTAGCATTTTATTTATTAAGTATTGACACAGATAACAATAGTTTATCTAAGTATTCTTCAAACATTAGCTTGACTAATGATGATTGTTTACATAGTGACATAGGTACTTGTAGTACTGTTTCTAATTCAAATGTTAGTATACCTACTAACAATATTCTTTACACACCTAATAGTTTAAACTAAAGGGTGCGACAAGGGGCAGGCTGAATTGTTTGAATGTAGTTCATCAAAATATACAAGGTCTGCCCGGCAAAGATTTAGAAATAAATTTATTTTTGGAAAAATATAATGTTCATGTTTTCTGTGTAACTGAACATTGGCTTAAAAATTATGAACTGACATATCTTAATAATGAAAAATTTGTAGTACAAAGTGCGTTTGTAAGAGATACTGCTATCCGTGGTGGTTCTTTGATTATTGTCTCTACCATTCTGAAATCAAGACCTAGACAAGACATAGTAAATCTCTCTATCGAGCGCACTGTTGAGTTGTCTTGTGTCGAGCTTGAGCGATATATTGTAATTTGCGTTTACCGGCCCCCACTTAGTGATTTGAATTTATTTGAATCAGTTATAGAAGATGTACTTACTAAAATTTGTGTTACTAAAAAGAATATAATTGTTTGTGGTGATTTTAACATTAATATCCTAGAGGGAAACTCAGCTAGTAGTAGATTGCTGAATTTATTTAAATCATTTGACTTAAAGCATATATTTAACGCACCAACTAGGATAACATCACATTCATCAACTTGCCTTGATAATATATTCTCCAACTGTGATTCAACTAGCCACATGATTCTCAGTAATTTAACTTCTGATCATTGTGGGCAATTTGCAGCTTTTAAAAATAGTGAAGAAATACAGTATGCGAAAATAACTTGCAGGCCTATTACAGACATGGGAATCAACATTTTTAGGAACAGTATTGTTGGCAGACTAAATCCTTCATTGTTAAAAGCCAAAGATCCTAATAAAAATTATAAGAGTTTATTTAATTTAATTAAAAATGAATTTCATAAAACATTTAAAAAGAAAAAATTAAATGTTATAGGTACTTCCAAGTTTAATGAATGGGCGACTCCAGGAATTTATAAAAGTCGAGCTACTCTGTATGAGTTGTATGGAATGAAAAAATATAAATTTGATAGCGAATTCCTACAATACGTTAGAGACTACTCTAAGATATTTAAAAAAGCATGTAATCAAGCAAAAGCAAATTTTATAAGCAGGAAAATTAAAAACTCGTGTAACAAAATTAAGTCGACATGGGATATTATAAATAAAGAAACTGGGAATTTACGAACACGCGATAACCAGTTTGAGTTAAATATAAATAATAAAATTGTATGTGAACAAGTGGAAGTTGCTCAGGCATTTAATGATTTTTTCGCGAACATACCTGTAGCTACTACTTGCTCCTTAAATTCTTCACCTAGTCGTGCTGTATCTTTGCTGCGTGAGAGCGTGTCGCAGTGTAAATTATTATTTAAATTCGAGCGCATAGCTCCCGCTGAAGTAATCAGTATTGTAAAAACTTTAAATCCAAAAAATACGGGTGATTTGTGGGACATTTCTGTAAATTTTCTAAAAAAGATAATAGATCTAGTAGCTCCCTACCTTACGGTAATTTTTAATAAGTGTATAGATACTGGTATCTTTCCAGATCTGATGAAATATAGTAAAATTATACCTTTATATAAATCAGGTTCGAAAAAAGACCCCGGTAATTTCCGGCCCATCTCAATACTACCGACCTTTAGTAAGATTTTTGAGAAACTTATACTGAAGCAGTTGATTAACCATTTCAAGGCTAACAACCTCTTGCACGCTAATCAGTTTGGTTTCTCAAAGGGTCGTTCGACTGCAGACGCGGGAGTTGCACTCATTCAACACATATTTGATGCGTGGGAGAGGTCGCAGAACGCCATTGGAGTTTTTTGTGATCTTTCGAAGGCATTTGATTGTGTGCACCATGACACGCTCTTACGGAAACTTCGTCATTACGGCATACACAACATTGCTCTTGACGTTGTTTCTTCGTACCTGCACCAAAGAGTTCAGTGCGTAGATCTGAATGGAGTGAAGTCCGGGGATCTTCCTGTACGACTGGGAGTGCCACAAGGTTCTATACTGGGTCCGTTCTTGTTTCTAGTGTATATTAATGATTTACCTTTTTATTTAAAAAACATGTGCAATACAGTGCTATTCGCTGATGACACTTCACTCGTTTTCAGAGTGGATAGGAATAGAGATAATTTTGACGAAATTAATAGTACACTTTCACAAGTAACTCAGTGGTTTACGGCAAACAATCTTGTACTTAATGCCAAGAAAACTAAATGTGTAAAATTTGTAATGCCAAATGTCACAAATCTAGGACCTAATATAGTTATGAACAATGAGGTTTTAGAAACTGTTGATTCTACCGTGTTCCTAGGCATCACATTGGATAAGAAACTCCAGTGGGGCACGCATATTTCGTGCTTAGCTGGGAAACTTAGCTCTGCAGTGTATGCCATTAGGAAAGTTAGACAATTGACTGATGTAGAAACTGCTCGTCTTGTTTACTTTAGTTACTTTCACAGTCTTATGTTTTATGGTATTTTGTTGTGGGGTAAGGCTGCTGATATTGAGAGCATTTTTATATTACAAAAACGAGCAGTTCGTTCAATTTATCAGTTCAGTACAAGAGTCTCCTTAAGAGATATCTTTAAAGATATAGGTATTTTAACTGTTGCGTCCCAATATATTTATGCAAATGTTATATACATAAAGAAAAATATTAGTTTGTTTAAAAAGAAAAGTGATATACATACTCTAAATACTAGATACAAGCATAAACTGCGTATGCCGTATTTTCGCTTGCAAAAAGTACATGCTTCTTTTGTGGGGCTTAGTATTCGTTTCTATAATAATATTCCTGAGCCCGTGCAAATATTGCCCATCGACCAATTCAAAGTCGAACTAAAAAACTTTTTAGTGAAAAGGGCTTATTACAATATAACGGAATATTTAAATGATAAACAACCATGGCCGCTCAGCTAAACACAGCAACACACTGATAGGTACTTATTTTATATAATGTATTTCGGTTTGATGTATATTGTTTTCACAGGACGCCGGAGTCGTAATAGTCTTGGCTTCTTGTTTTTTTAAAGCTATTTTCTTGTGAATTTGTATCTCTATCATTCTTTGACGCGATTAAGGTATGTCATACTCGCTTAAGGGTCTGTGCTTGCGGCGGCGTTATGTGCCGGGTCGGTCACTTCCCTGTGTCATGGTTGAGGAGGCCGATGGCTGGCACATGCGTCATACTCGTGAACGGGTGCTGCTTGTGTGGACTGGTCTACCTGGATTGCTCATTGATTGTTAGTTAGAGAAAATAAATAACAGGTTGTATAGCCTCATTTACGACTCTGCCTTGTATTAACATGTACCGTACCGTTTTTTTTGTTTCATGTGAATGTGACTTGTTTAAGGATGTATGTATTTTATAATGTAAATTATTTTCTAATGTAAATTGTAATGACAAATTACAAAAGACCTACGGCTGAGTTTCTTGGTGCTTCTTCTCAGACCAGTGGGCATTTCCGAAGCACCAGTAGACCTTAACATTATTATGACATGTAAAAAGTGCCCATAGTGGCCTAATTTACAAAATAAATGATTTGATTTGATTTGAATCATGTCGATCCCTGGCTCTGTGAAAAACTAAACTATCCCACGGGAACTGTACATTTTTCCGGGATAAAAAGTAACCTATGTGCTATTACAGACTATAATCTATCTCTGTGCCAAATTTCAACCTGATCCGTCCAGCCGTTGTAGCGTGATTGAGTAACAAACATCCATCCATCCATCCATCCATCGAAACTTTCGCATTAATAATATTAGTAGGATTATTTGATGTAATAAGGGGCGATTCTGTCGTTCAGCCCTGTATTATATACTGTCTCAATACTGTCATGAGATTATTATATAAATAAATAATACCTATCACCCCCGCAGTCCTGACCACATACCAAAATATGAGTGTAGTGTCATAGGTAACAGGACCTGCAAGACACTTTCGGCCTCACAACATCCAGACTCGAAACTAATTGGTCACACACACATTTGTCTCAGTGTGGGAATCGAACCCACGGCCTCCCATTTCACAGCTACTCACCTACAATATTAATGAGGAGAATACGCTTTAGTCCATCACACTCGCCTCATACGGGTTGGTACACTTTATATACTTCCAAATTCTTATGGAGAGTTCTCAGGTACAAAGATTTACTCATGATGTTTTACTTAACGACAAACACACACGTAAATTCCAAAAATCAGTAGTGCTTGTCCTAGTTGAGTTGAATCCTTAAGTTCCATCACAGGAGATATACAATCGTGCATTAATAAATATAAGTCGGGCACAAATACAATCATGTGTTTCGTGTTTTTTTTACTGTTGTATTGGCGCATGCTGTGCTGAGGTCTCGGGTTTAATCCCCGGGTTGGGTAAAATGATATTGGGGTTTCTATCTATAAATTCTCAGTATTACCCCTGAGTCTGGAACCTGTGACTGGTATGGCGATACGCTCGCCCCCTATCACATTATGGGACCGAAATTCGGCGAAAAGTGGGGGTACTGGTTACATCTCTGCCTACCCCTTCGGGCATTACAAGCGTGAGTATATATGTATATACTTCCAAATGCTTGCGGAGAGTTTTTAGGTAAGTATACAGATTTTCTCGTTATGTTTTACTTCACTTAACGATATAAACACACACGTAACTTCGAAAAATCTGTAGTGCTTGCTTTAGTGGTTTCGAATCTTTAAGTTCCATAACAGCAGATATACAATCGGGCAACAGTCGGGCACAAATACAATTATGTGTTTCCTGCTTTTTTATATATAAAATAAAGTGTTTTTAGATGAAAAGTAACAATACTTTATAATAGAGCTACACTATTGACGTGTTTTCATAAGACGTATATACTTTGACCTCATCGATTTCTCTAGAACACGAATACTTTATTACATTTGAAATTATTTCAGAGAACATCTCCAGTGCACGCAATTGGGTCGATTGCTTCACTTCCTCGTTTCATATTTTCTATCGACATTTCTTTCACTCCGATAAGAGTTGAATAGAACATCAAATATTTTATTTCAAATATTATATAACATAGAGTTTTAATATCTTGCTATTGAACTATGTGAGTCGTGCGCATGATTGTATTATAATTTAGGGATTACATTAGTTTTGGTATAAATAGTATTTTTAGAGTCTACTAGCTGTTGCTCGCGGCTCCGCCTGCGTAGATGTTATATTCGGAAGGAGAAGTATACAATCCAAGGAGTTGTCTTCTGCACTGAGGCACCTGTAGCGATTCAGCCAGCCTCTCAGGTGTTGTGCCTGAATCTTGAGATTACATCTAAAGAATACCCCATAAGTTTAACCTCACTTTGCCCCTTTAAGGGATGATTTTTCAAAAACGATGAAACACGTATTTCTTTATTTCCTACCAAAAGCTTAAATATGAGATTTACAGATCCCTAAGTCGAGGAATTATGGATTTCCCATACAAATTTTGAACTCCTATTTGACCCCTTTCAAGGTTGTTTTTTAAGAAATAAGATAGCCTATGTCCTTCTCCAGGATATAATCTATTCCCTTACCAAATTCCACTACAATCCGTTCAGCCGTTTAGTCGTGAAGAGGTAACAAACAAACAAACAAACAGAGTTACTTTCGCATTTATAGTATTAGTATGGATATGATTCTTGGATTCTCAATTAACACAATAATGAAAATTGCATAGAAACTGGTTCAGCCATTCTTACTACTGTTTTATTAAAAATATAGAATAGCCTAAAATTGCTTTTTTTTATTTTTATAGAATACCTTATATGAATGATGGAGCTACGCTGTAGCCAGTGTTGTCAACAGCACTAAAGGTCCAGCTCAACTTTTTTTTTTATTCTGGCGCGGCAAAGTGACCACACTGCACCTGATGGTAACCGCAATGCCGTCCAGATAGAGTATCAAGTAGCGAGAGACAGTCTATCCCCCGCTACTCAACACAACAATGCCGGCCTGCTGTTTAGCTTCTTCACATTACGCCTAAAGGACCCAGGATCATAGGAGGGAGGGAACACGGTAGCTGGCAAACTGTTCCACACCTTGATGGTGCGGCAAAAATACGAGTTTGCGAACCTCTTGGTTCGGGCCGGGGTAGTAGACACTACGAAGCTGTGGCTCCGCAAGCCATTACGCGTGGTTCTGGTATGGAAGGGAGAGGATGGGATAAGATCAAACCATTCTTCAGAGCATTCGCCATGATACAGACGGTAGAACACGCTAAGCGAGGAAATATCCCTACGCAGCTGTAGCGGCTCCAGGCTGTTACTCACGTCTGCATCATTCACAATGCGGATGGCCCGCCGCTGCAACCCATCCAAGGCATCGAGAAGGTACCTTGCGGAACCGTCTCATAGGTGCGAGCAGTATTCCATTCCCGGCCGCACCTGCGCTTTATATAAGCGGTAGAGCTGACCGGGCGTGAAAAACCGCCGCACCCTGTTCAGGATTCCGACCCTATGTGAAGTGGCGGATATAACGCCCTCGATGTGGCTCCTTGGATTAAGATCGCAGCGGATATCCATACCTAGGACACTAAGGTCATTCCGCATTACGAGTGGAACACCCTGCAGAACGGGGATGGGAGAAAACGGAGACTTCTTGCACGAAAACGCGCACACCTGGGTTTTCTTGGCATTAAACTCAACCCGATTCCTGGTACCCCATGATGAGATGAGATCCAAGGTCTGGTTGAGCTCAATGACAAGATCCTCGCGTCTTCTCTCAGTATCCGCCCGGCAACCAGGAGGCTTGCTGCTATAACGGCCATGAACTGTGCTGTCGTCTGCATAGCAATGAATGTTGCCAAGCGACAACATATCATTGATATGCAGAAGAAACAAGGTGGGCGAAATCACAGAACCTTGTGGTACTCCGGCATTTACTGACATGAGCTGCGAAGCGTGTCCATCAACGAGGACACGCATTCTACGCTCATGCAGAAAGTCGGAAATCCACTTGCACAGGTTGTCGGGCAGACCGTATGCCGGGAGCTTGGAGAGAAGGCCACGATGCCAGACCCTATCAAACCAGGCCAGGCCTTGGCTATGTCGAGACTCACAGCCAGAGCCTCGCCATGCTTGTCAATCGCCTCCCCCCAGTGATGTAATACGAACGCTAGAAGATCACCCGTTGATCGGTTATGACGGAAACCGTATTGGCGGTCATTGATCAACGAGTGATCCTCTAGGTAGCGAACTAATTTTCTGTTTATCAGTCGCTCCATGACTTTACACATCACTGAGGTTATGGCGATTGGGCGATAATTGACTTCTTGCTACATATAGCCTTACATAAAACCGACGCTAAAAGTACTTCACTTCATATCTATAAAAACTAATTACAATGCAAATTTGTAGTACAATATATATTTCATCAATATTAAAGCGTTCCTGCACTACCCGTTTGGAAATCAAATGTGTCGTGTCCTCGCACGTCCCAGTTAGTTCTGCGCACAGATATCCGAGTTTGCCTGAGAATTACCTACACAACACTCGTCGGCGCCGCACCTACAAATGTAACGCGCGTAGTGCAAACTTCCCGACTACATCACATAGCTCTTAGTTACGATCAACTTACAAACAGATAGATACGAAATAAGTATTATTTATTCCTTCCTATTATTTTGTACCTGTTGGTAACCGCAGTGTCGTCCAGTCAGTATATCAAGAAACAATTTATCCCTCGCTACTCAACACAATCATGCCGGCCTGCTTCACACTACGCATAAGGCAAGGTAAAGAAGCGGTCGAGGGTCTAGCGTCAGAGTACTCAGAAGGCCGCAACACGGCCAAACCAAACAACCCCAACTCAACACTCTCGACAAAAACCGGATGTACATTGGCTGATCCCGGAACGCGACACACTTGCGTATGCCACTATGGTTGCTATCAGGGCGGATATGAATATTCTACCATCAGCAGGATCCTATTTGTTTGTTTTGGGAGTTATAGTACTCAAAGTACATCGTGTTTCTGATACTTGAGACACTGTAGATCTTAAACTGATATGAAGACTGTTGCTAGTATTGTTTTATTTAATGACAGTGTTAAATGAAATTTGAAAGTTTTAAAAAACTTTGTGGTTGGTTTTTAAATAGCCTTGGTGGCGCAACGGGTGACTAGTCAGCTGTGAAACGAGAAGCGGTTCGATCTCTGCACCGACATAAATGTCTGTTTGATCCACCAATATTTGTTTTGGGTCTGGGTGTTGAGAGACCCCTCGTAGTTCTTGATACCCACGACACGAGTTTGGCCTAGAGTGGGGCCAGGGTTATGTGTGTGACTTTTCGGTGTATTTGTTTATGCGGTCTTTTATTACATTCCTTTTCGATTTTATTTTTTGCTTGGACAGCGTCTGTTAATGAATTGTATGCTCTCTAAGATTGTATGTTAATGCCAAGGGACACACTCCTGTGAGTTACATTTGGACAATGTAGTGGTCGGTGCTTACGGATGGCTCATCAGGTTGGGTTCCAGCTACTGTTGATTTATTTGTCCGTGACTTACATTTGATGTGTTTCTACATAAATTACTGGGAATTTTACTGCGACTTCTCCACTCATTGCCTTACGAATAGATGATGTACGCCGCATCAATCAACATCGTCAACGTTTTTCAATGGAGTGGCTAAATCAACACACATACTGGATACTCATCTATGTCGCCGTTCGTTACGTCAGAATCCTCTGGTGCGGCCCCATCCATAAATTAGCACAAATTGTTCACTCATTCACGAATCAAAATAGACATTGTGATTTAGACGCGCTACTGTGGGATATAGAAATGTAATTTTATTATAATAAACGCTTTATATTATTAAGTGAAGAGAATACTCAGAGGCGTGTTAATTATATCATAAAGTTTGGGGCAAACAATTAAAACATTTTGAGATATTCCATGTGAAACAATTGTGTTTAAGTTAGCGAAACTTCTTAAAGTGCGCCTGTTTACTGTTGCTGTGAAACATGGCAGTACATTACAAGTACGTTATAGTCACACCACCCAACAGTCAGACACATAGCCCCGACCCCATATAATATATAATTATCTTGAGACATACAATATGTTAGTCTTGTCAGTGACGCCTCCAATGTATGGTAAACTAACGGTAGTGTTAAAATTCACTAATTTTCTTGGGCGGCTTGAAGTAGTCAATTCAAAACAAATCCTTGCCAAAGAACACCAATTCATACCTAGGATGATTCGCGAGGCTATTGAAATTAAAAAACATCCAAATTTCAATAGAGAAGATGGTTGGAAGCTAGCACCAGCCTGGGATTCAATTATACATTTAATGTTAGGAACATCAACAAAACTATGCAAGATGGATATTTAAAAGGCACAAATACAATGTTTACAATTTATTAGTATCAGTAATCCGTTATACCTTCGGTATTTCTTATAATAGGAAATACCCTAATATTAATTAAATCGGAACCTAAAAGACCAGCTGCCAGACCTCAAGACATTGTGAGCTCTTTCTGTGTAGATCGGGCTACAACAAATAAAAATTAAATATCAACTATATGGAGAAACATTGCACTATACTTTCGTGACGACATACAACCTAGTCTCCCCCGTGACCATGAAGGCTGTAAAGCCTTCGAAACGTCGGGTTAAAAAAAGTAAAATAAACCACGACATAATCCGTAAAATTAATTTTATTTCAATGTGTTATGTTCGCGTAAATATAAAAAACCATTAAGTTTACATAAGTGATGGAGGTCCCATACTATTAAATGACCTACTTTCTCAGTGTTTTATTAAAAGAAAAAGTCTCACACCAATATAGATAAATTATCCACTAGGATAAAGTTTTCCTGATTACGCACGTCATAAAATTAATCGGATCTAGTTTCCCACAGAAGTTGGCCGGTCATCACTACATAGGCAGAGGGATGCGCGGAACAGGAGAGGAGGGGGGGTTGCTTCGACACCAGACTCCGGACACTGGAGCCTTAATTAACAAGATGCTTTTTATTATTTCAATTAAGAGTCCTAACGGAAACTTCGCCCGAAAATTCTTTTTCTATACTAATATCATAAAGAGGAAAGATTTGTATGTAAGTATGTTTGTAACGAATTGGCTCAAAAAGTACTGGACCGATTTTAAAAATTCTTTCACCATTTGAATGCTACATTATCACTGATTAATATAGGCTATTTTAATTGCAAGAAAAAAAGGATCCCTACTAAAACTACAATAACTTTACCTAAGGTGTAAAAAAATTCCACGCGGGTGGAGCCGCGAGCAACAGCTAGTTAAATATAAAATGCAGTCGTTTGTTCCTTGTTAATAAATCGATGGGTATTGGAAACCTAGGGGGGTTCCACACTTACCACATGAGACAGTGTTTTATTCTTTGGCGACATTTTGATTGGCGAAGTTAGTTTTAGTTCCTGCCCCTCGCATCCCCAAAACAATAAAAGAATTTTAAATCGGAAATGACTGTTACGGACTGTAAAGTGCTTTGTGATTTTTCTCAAGAAATTAATTCGGATTGATATAAATGTATATAAGATACTGGTGGATTAGATTTCTTGTCGAGGTGAGGTTTCATAATTAGTTACTAAGACGTGTTGAAAGTAATTGAAGAATGCATGATTGTGTTGAGTAGCGAGGGATAGACTGTCTCTCGCTACTTTATCTGGACGGCACTGCGCTTTTCATCAGGTGCAGTGTGGTCACTTTGCCGCGCCAGAATTAAAAAAAAAAGTACTTAAAGCCGTCGATTCTTGTTATTTAACGGTAATCCTTAACTCCTGCCACAGTAATACACCATTTGTCATACTTGTGTTGTGTTAACTGTAGTCAATTTCAACTACTATTAGAGACTTTCTTTAGTAATATTTGTGATCATCGCGTTTTACTATACATCGACTATCTATACATATATAATTCCTTGCCCTGACTGACTGATTCAACGCAGAGCCTAAATGGGGCTGCAAACATGAAAATTTGGTAGTTGATGCCTTTTATGTTGTTTCACCCCTAAGGTGCTAAGTAGCTGACTTTAATTCTGTAATGAAAGCATGTGAAAATAATATTAATATGAATAACACACTTAGATTACATAAAAGCACATTACATTAAATTAGGTTATGAAAACAATAGTGTGATGGATCGTGCCATTTGTCCGCGCGTCCGGACTATTAGACCGTATAGCCGGACACCCGGATACCCGGACAGACGGACGGCCGGACGCGGCGGACCGTGAGCGATGTTAGTCAGGTGTCGTGTTCACACACGAGCTACTGGACGCGGAACTTTGAGCTGCACAATGAAGACTCGTTGACATGTTTATGTTTGAAAATAGAACACAATGGCGGATAGAGGACACAGTGACAGAAATAGTGATGAAGTAACAGCTTGTAGTCTTTCTTACGGTCAATGAGGCTTTTAGATGACTCAAATCACTTCTGCTGGTATGGTAATTGTTTAAGTATGACGAAAATTACTTATCATGACATAACCCACTCTTGCGTGGTTTCCAGCCTTCTATAGTATAAAAAAAAAATAATAATACTAGCCCTGTATTAAACATTGTCCCACTGCTGGGCACGGGCCTCCTCTACTAATGAGAGGGGTTAGGCCTTAGTCCACCACGCTGGCCTACTGCGGGTTGGCAGACTTCTCATACCTTCGAAAAATTCTTAGATATGCAGGTTTCCTCACGATGTTTTCCTTCACCGTTAAAGCAAGCGATAATTAACATTTTAATACACACATAACTTTAGAAAATTCAGAGGTGTATGCCACTTGGGTTTCGAACCTACGACTTTCGTCTTGGCAGTCCGTACCGCAACCAACTAGGCTATCGCTGCTTATTTCTATAGTATATGTGTGTATAAATAATAACAATTTGCTCGCGGCATCGCCTGCGTAAGATATAGTTTCCGAAAGCTCATTTATTACAATCGCATTTTTTGCCACAAAACTTACAGCCTTTTACTGCCTGGATAGGCAGACGAGCAGACGGGCCACCTGATAGTAAGTAGTCACCGCCGCCCATAGACTTCTGCAATACCAGGGCACAACAAAGCCGCTGCCTACCGTTACCGCTTACCATATTTTATCTGCAAAATATTACACAACATTGCCAACCACTTCATAAAGCGACTAGTTCCACATTAGTCGTATAATCCCGCATGAATACAAATCTGAATTGCCTCTCCCGTCATTCCGAACTCGTATATAATTTTCACATAAGTTTTTGAAAGCTCTCCGTTCCACCCGCTCGGCGCTCAATGAATTACTGCATTTAATTCACACGTGCGGGTAACGCAGTCAACAGGTCCCCGCACCACGCTCATTGCTCCCCGCACCTCCCCGCACCACCCCGCTGCCCCCACACCTCGTACCGCCCCTTACTCATACACGATTTATTTGAAATTATATTTTACAACAGAATTGCACTGTAGTTAGCAGCTTTTTATGAGAGAGTTTATTGGTACTCTACACCACAGATTTTTCTATTTTTGCTGCTAACCACAGAAATGTAACCACTGTCCAAGTTGGACCATTCAATCCTGTTTAATTATTCGGCATTAAGAAACATATTTAAGCAAGCTATAGCATATGGATTTGGCATGGACTGATGCGTCGAAAGATGTAGGTTGTAAGTAGCCTAAAATTATATACACCTCTAACTTTGTTAGGCCCGTGTGTATTCATTGTTAATTATCACTTACTTTCTCGGGAAATCTGCATCTTAGAATTCTTCATAAGAAATTTCGAAGTGAAGCTTACCAACCAGCATAAGCTTAGCGTAATGAACTAAGGCCTAATAGCCTTATCCCTCATTAGTAGAGGAGGCCCGTGCCCAGTAGTGGGACAAAAATACAGAGCTAGTAATATTAGTATCATCTTTTTATGAACTTGATGAGACTTGAAACTGTTTGTCTCTGGTGCGATGCAGTCATTTTTTATATTACGCTCAGGTCAGCCACTTATCGTAAAACAAGCTATATGTTGATATCATCATTCCAGTGAAAGGAAAAGGGGTTTTCACATCTCGAGTTTATCGAGAAAATGAAATTTAAAGAATGTACTTAAAGTAAAATAAATGTATTTGAATAATTTATGTAAATACACAAATACACCCAATACTCACACACATAGTCCTAACGCCACACATGATGTCAAACCTGTATCGTGGGTGGAACAACTACGAGGGACTACGGTCCCACAACACCTAGAGCTGAAACAAACATCTGTCTGTCACACAAACATTTCTCTTGGTTCGGGAATCGAACCCACGGCCTCCCTTTTCACAACCGGCTACTCGCCCGCTGCGCCACGGAGACGGTCAATGTCGACGTATATAGTGTAAAAGTATCGTGCTCGCAAGTATTTACGTCATATACAATTTCTTACGAAACAAGGAAGCTGAGTGATTAATTCGATATGGTAAAACTTTATGAATCGACGATGGCTGTTTATTATTTTCACGTGTAATTACGTAGGTACTGAAACTCGTAAATATCTTGTAGAATATATTTTGTATTTAGTCATATATACATACATGGCGTGAGTGTAGTATAGGTATACACTCACGCCTGTTATCCCCGAAGGGGTAGGCAGAGGTGACAGACCAGTACACCTACTTTTGGCCGAATTTATTTCCGCCCATAATATGATAGGGGCGTGCCTGTCGCCATACCGGGCACAATTCAAGACTCCGGGCTGTTACTGAGTATTTCTAAATAGAAAAACCCAATATCACTTTCGATCCCGAGATCGAACCCGAGACCTCAGCTCAACAGTCGTAACGCATGCGCAATTACAACTGCGCCACCGTGGCAGTGTATTTATTCGAGTTATCAATTAGGCGATGGAGCGTTGGATTAGCTCCAATATAAACCGGGACCCATCAAGAAAATTAATAGATCCCGTTGTATGTGGCATTGAGAAGTTTCAAGGACTCTACAATCAAGTTCGGAACCATAAAACATTATAGGTACTAACATTTCATATAGTTTATAAGAACCACACAGAAGTCCACATAATCTTTTTTTCCTACAAAAGCATGATGCCATTCAAACATCAAAAGAAGAGCTACGCCCGCGTAAACAACGAATATCATGTGAGATACTGAGCCAACGGCATAGGCAAATAAATTTACAAGACGTCACGTGCCAGACTCACCTTTCTGTTAGGGTATAACACAAGTCAAACGCTTCCATTGGCGTATATGATCTATAAATCAACAAAAGATTTTCGCTACTCGACGCAATCATGCCGGCCTGCTATTCAGCTTTGTCATACTACGCCATGGGGAAAGGAGGTGAACAAGCAGGCGAGGGTCTAGTGTCAGATTACTCAAAGGGCCGCAACACAGCCAAACATCGTACCCCAAATCTGGACCTTTGACCAAAACCGGATGTACACTGGCTGACCCTGTGTATGGTGGTCGCTATCCGGGCGGATATGACTATCCCACCACCAGCTGACAAGCTTCATAATGGAAAGTATTTTCACTGGTTTCAATGTCCTTCAAACTGACATACAATAGAGCTTGGACAGAACAGACAAAAATTTGAATTCATTTTTAAATAAATTGTCCATGTGGCGTAGATGGGTTTATTGGTCTGTAGTCGCCATGAGCATAAAAAGCTCTTTACAAAGACGCCGCGTAACGGGAAAACCAAAACAAAGAAATTGAAGTGAATGTTATGTTAGACACATAATATGAATATGAATTGTTTCTTTTTGCGAATACCATTTGAGCATTCGATACTTCAATAAATAAATAGTAATCAGGGGCTGAGGCATCAGTCCTTCATTAAGCCACATTAATGCTAGTTAGTAAATTGTACTTGCCTTCACAAGGAGAATTCTCAAGTATGCTATGTAAGTAACTATTATAGCATTTATATTTAGGATACGAAATGATCGATTATGACACACCTGCCACTGTAGCTCCAGTATCCCAGGATCGAAAATGGCATGTATTTTATCTACGCTGACCTTAACTGCTCGCTTTCACGGTATTATCACGACAGAAAGTTAATCAAATAGAAATTTTAAGAAGAGTTGGAAATATTATTGTTTAATCCCTCTATAGCAACACAAGCGACATGATAATTAACAAGATATATGACCTTGTAAGATTAAGACATTTAAAGCTGTAGAAACTAGACGTATGAAGTATATGATGAGTAGTATGACATGATTATCAACGGATAAGTAAAACTACGAATAAACTGTAAATGAATATAGAATACAACTATACACATAGTTGTATTCTATATTCATTTACAGTTCATCAGTACATCGTCCATGGTCACCAGCCGGGGGTCGCGTCGTCAAAAAATACTATGAATTCGTCAAAAAATTGCATTCATTCAGAATGCAATTTTTATTCAACAAACAAATACTCATGGTGTTAGTAAATAATAATAATACTAGCCCTGTATAAAACATTGTCCCACTGCTGGGCACGGGCCTCCTCTACTAATGGGAGGGGTTAGGCCTCAGTCCACCACGCTGGCCTAATGCGGGTTGGTAGACTTCACATACCTTCGAAATTCTTACAGGAATTTTCAGGTATGCAGGTTTCCTCACGATGTTTTCCTTCACCGTTAAAACAAGCGATAAATAACATTTAATACACACATAACCTTAGAAATGGCAGAGGTGTATGCCACTTGGGTTTCGAACTTACGACTTTCGTCTTGATAGTCCGTATCGCAACCACTGGTGTTAGTATAATACATATAATATTATGTACTTATTTTATGTTAGAAAATATAAATGTACTAAAAAGTAAACACAGTAATTGTAATCTTTTCAAGCTTCTATCTCGGTATAACTATATACAACAAATTATAAGCACCTAGCCTACTGAACACGATACATCCCTCCCCCACTTCCCCCTCAACACCCCCGCAGCAAGTCAATGGCGCGGAAGAGGACTTTTACTGTTGTCGAACACTGTTTACTTCTATAAATACTACTTTCGAGCTTCGATTAATATTACTAGAAGTTTCTGTCGTATTTTCACGACTTTTCATCTACTGAAGTAAGTAAAAAAAGCTAATGCGATGAAATAATAATAAATAGTGTGTATGATAGTGAGAGATTTTGTTTTATTCATCACGTACCATTTTTTATTACATATTATTAACACTAGACAGATATAGTCTATAACCAGATTATTGTTTATTTAAAAATACATAATAATATTTTTTATATAAAAATAGAAAGTTTATTAGTTATTAATAATTCTAGAGTGAAATCGAATTCTCGATACATACGATAGATTTGGATACTTAACGGTAACTTAAAGGAACTACACATCGTTATTCGCAATATTTGTCTAATGTCAGCGTATTATGGCTTTTAGACAAATGAGGTATTGCCTCTGATCTGTCGACATTCAAATTTAAAATATTGATATAATTTTTTTTGTGTAAGTTCAATAATAGTAAGAGTAATCAGGAATCTACATAAAAAAAGATTCCGACGAAATGAGAACTACCTCCTTTTTTTGAAGTCGGTTAAAAAGTTGTTAGTATCGCCAGAATATCACCAGCGCCCGCCACACCCCTCCATGATTTATTGTTTTAACAAGGAGAAATATTTGTGCGAACGAAATCAATTGTGTGGAGCTTGAATCTCTCCCCGGTGTGGTGTGGGACAGGGTTCCGTACTGTGGGACAGGGTTCCGTACTGTGGGACAGGGTTCCGTACTGTGGGACAGGGTTCCGTACTATGGGACAGCAATTTGTTAACAACATACGTTATAAATCTAAAAGTTGGCATCTTTTATTTGTTTCCCAATAGGGATCATTTTATCTTCTCCGGACAATATTCTTGTATGACAATGTACTTTTAATTAATTTTTGCAGTGTTCCTATATTGTGTATCCTAGTGTGCAATAAAGAGTATAAATAAATAAATAAATATTCATAAAAAGTCTGTTGTATAAATTATATTTAAATTTTTCTTGTTATGTGTGTTAACTTTTTTATAAATGATACATACTCACGCCCCCGAAGTGGTAGGCAGAGGTGTAACTAGTACACTCACATTTTGCCGAGCTATTACCGTCCAATGATGTGACAAGGGGCAAGCCTATCGCCATACCGTGGGCAATTACATACTCCAGGCTAATACTGAGTATTTCTAAATAGTAAAACCCAATATCACTTTACTTGACCCGAGGATCCAACCAGAGACCTCAGCACAGCAGTCGTAGCGTTTACGCAGTTACAAGTCGGTCACCGAGGTAATCTTTATAAATGATTTTTGTTAAATAAATGTCTCGAGACAATTACATATACATACATACATACATATACACTCACGCCTATAATTCCCGAAGGGGTAGGCAGAGGTGTAACCAGTACACCTACGTTTCGCCGAATTTCGGTCCCAAAATGTGATAGGGGGCGAGCCTATCGCCATACCGGGCGGAGGTTCCAGACTCCGGGCTAATACTGAGAATTTCTAGATAGAAAAACCCAATATCACTTTACCCGACCCGGGGATCGAACCCGAGACCTCAGCACAGCGGTTCTAACACATGCGCAATTACAACTGCGCCACCGAGGCAGTCAATTACAAACCATTATATTATAACAGTGAGTACAATAACAATCATACACGAATTGAAAACTTGACCACTTGAGAGCTGTCACTCGAATGCGCTACGCTAGTGCAGAACACCGGATAGCGCCAAATGTCGACATAATGTTGCCAATATATGTAGATTTCCATCTCCATCGCCACATCAATCAACACATTGTGATTACCCAACCACGGATTTGAATCCAGGACTTCAGCTATTTTTAGTTCGCTGCTGCTATACCAGCAGGGAGGTTGCAGTTTATGTACGAAATCAGCAACAGCTATAAACATAGCAACCTATTAAATCCCTCGTAAGAACTTTCCGAGGGCATTTAAGCCGGCGCTCCCAGCTCATCTTCTATGCACAGTGTACATTACACGATGCCACTTCAATGCACCCCTCGCATGATAGTTTGAGGAAGTTTTTTGATACTTTACTTTTCATACATACTGGAACAGTGTCTACATATTAAAAGCCGAAGACGAGTTCAGAAGAAGCAGTTCAGTACCTTTTCTCCTTTGTTTGTCAACTGTTTTTTTGTTTAGAAGCTAATGACGAGCTTTAGTGTTAAATAAAAAGATTTTTAAAGTTTTTGTTATGAATTACGATGGAGTTTCGACCGCTGGATGACCTAATATATATTTACCAAAATAAAAAGTAGTCTATAGCACTCAGGGATAATATATCTTTCTAACAGTAAAATAATTTTCAAAATTGGATCAGTAGTACCGGAGAATAATCCGAACAACCAAACTCACAAACGTTATCTCTTTATATATTAGTATAGATAGATATAGACTATAATTGACCGTAATCGTAACGAATACAAAAAAAACTTACTACTGTTTTAAGTCGGTTGAAAATACAATAGTTCACAGTATACACAAAAAAAATAATCTACTTCTGATTTGTTCAAAATAATCTCATAAATGTTCATTGCAATAAATAAAGAGTAAATATTAAAGAACATAGAGTCCTGACGTGGCACCGCTCTACATAGCACACAGAGCTGAAGCCCGTATTAATCACAGAATCGCGACGTTGTTTATCCCGGTTAGCTTTATCTAGGACATGTTATTCGGGAATCTGTCCTTGATGTAAGTGACACTATGTTTAGCTCAAAGAACATGTATTCCGTTTTTTAAGTATTTTGTTTTTTTAGTAAAGATGCTTGTGATTTGCTAACTTTGTGTACTCCTTTAATTGGTATACACATCAGAATATGTTTTTTGTAATTTTATATTAGATTTAAGAAATATTGTGTGTACTGTTGGAGAACCTTTTTGAAATAAATAAATTGCTAAAGGCTGGAAAACGAGCTAGTAAGTCACCTCATACATACTCCAGGTTACCGTAGTTTATGGACGCTTGCAACACCAGAAGCATCACATGAGCGTTGCCGACCCTTCATAAACCTATTCAATCCTTCTTGAAGACTGTGGTACCCTTGGAGAACCTTGGCAGGGAGCTCATTCCACAACCTGGGCGTTCGCGGGAGGAAATTTATTTTATCATGTTGTAGCCATAACTTTCAACAGAATATTTCTACCATATATGACACAGCTACAATATCCTACTAATGTTATAAACGCGAATTTGTATGTATGGATGGATGGATGTTTGTTACTCAATCACGCCACAACGGCTGGACAGATCTAGCTGAAATTTGGCTCAGAGATAGATTATAGTCTGGACATAGGCTACTATTTATCCCGTAAAATATGTACGGTTCCCGCGGGATAGTTTTTTGTTTTTCACAGAGCAAGGAATCGACATGATTTTTTGCATAGTGGTAGTTAAAGGGTTAGAGAGTTACATAGGCTACTTTTATCCCGGAAAAATGCACGCTTCCTATGGAATGCTCCACGTGGGCGGAGCCGCGAGCAATATTTAGTAACATTATATAATAGTAATTATTATGGGCTTAAAACAAACAAGTAATTAAAGACTTCAAAGTTTTACTTTCGTCTTTCACTCCTCTAGTTCAGAGGTTTTGCATTCAACTGCCAATAATAGTAGTAGCTTAATTAAAGTAATAATAATAAATAACACACACATAGCCCCGACCCCACACTGAGATACTAGTCTTGTGTTGTGGGTATCAGGGACTACGAGAGACTTTCGGTCTCACAACACCCAGACCCCGGATACAAATATCTGTCTGACACATAAACATTGTCTCGGTGTGGGAATCGAACCCACGGCCTCTCGTTTCACAGCCGGCTACTCGTCAACTGCGCCACGGAGGCTGTCATATTGTCCATTTTAAGATCATATTTTATGGAGGTTCACATTTAAAGTATGGATAATACTGGACATTTTTACCGACCTAATATAAGCAAATGGGCTATAAAAATTCATAAGAGAAACTTTTTTATAATCTTACTTACATACGAACAGACCAAGCAGTTGTTTAACCCAATCTGATTTCATAAATTTCAATCAAAGAAAGCATAAAAGGAGAAGTTGATATTTCCATACATGTATGAATATTTCCGTCCAGACGCCATCTATCAGGTCTGTCGCGGTCGTCGCACTTTGGCGAGCACTACACGAATCTGTTCTTCTTCATTTGAGACTTTCATTGAAATGGTATCATACGGCCACACTAGTTTATAGTAGAGCCATGGTGTAGTTTTGTCTAAATGACCGAGTTATTACCACTATCTAGAAAACTGACCTGAAGCAAAGCTTTTATTATAAGTTAGAGTGATGTAATTCCCATACCACTTTCAAATCCCCATTTTTTTTCTAAAAGTCAACGAACCCTCGATGCTTTTGATATTGTCGGTTTTTATGAGCAGCGACGATTACTTTCCATGAGGTTTTTGACGTTTGTCACCCAATACTATTAATAATACCAGTCCTGTTAGAGATTTTCCCACAGCTAGACACGGTCATCCTCTACTATTAAGATACTAGATAAAGGGTTAGGCCTTAGTCCACAACATTGGTCCAATGCGGGTGGTGGACTTCACATACCTTTAAAATGCTTGTGACGATTCTCAGTTACGCAGGTTTCTTAACGACGTTTTCCTTCAGCGTTAATGCTAATGATAAATAACAATTAACACACGTAACTTTAGAAGTCTCAGAGGTGTATGCCATTTTAGCAGCTTTATTTTTTTTTTTACTTTTCATCTATGCAGTCCGTACCAAAACCATAGTCCGTACCATACTAGAGTATCGCTTGTGGGTGATTTATATCTTTACTGAGATACATTAACAATAACATAAATATAACAAAACAAAATTAAATTATTAACTCAACACACAGAAAGACAAACATTAAAACATTTTTGATTATACATCTATTTTTACCGCTTTATTGGAAGTCTATCTACTCCTGCACTAACCCACGAACTATACGCTGCTTTTAAATTCAATTAAAAATATATATTTATAATCAAATATCATTTTCTTATCAATGCCTTCCTAGAATTATTATATTTCTACTCATGATTATATCCGAGAAGATGAGTCAGCCTCGCGGCGCCCGAGCGTCGACGTGATCGCAATGCTTAGTGCGACCTTCTTATACAAATCACTAATGTCTTTCTGGAACCGATGATTGGAACTATCTTTATTGTAATAACTAGATTCAGGGTGTTTTACATCATATAAGGCTCCGAGGCGCAGCGGGTGAGCTGGTTGTGCAACGTGAGATCGCAGGTTCGCTCCCCGGACCGAGACAAATGTTTGTGTGATGCAGAAATATATGCTTCGGGTTTGAGTGTTGTCGGACCGTAGTTCCTCATAGTTCTTTGACACCCACGAAAATGGTTTGACCTTGTGTAGGGTCAGGACACCCACACATTTATTTTACATAAAACATCTTATTAGACGTTCTTAATAAAAAGTTTTAAAAAAGTATAACGACGGTACAACGCTGAATCAATATTCCTATTCCTCCGGGAAATGCGTGAAGCCACAAAAATCAAGTGAACGTAAAAATCCTCCCGGAACAGATATTCCATTATGTACCGGAATCATTTGTTCAATAAGGACGCAACGTTACGATCAGCGGGTGCTACGGGGGCGCTACGAGTGCTACGCATCTAACTTTAGGTAGCTGTTTGCTACGTGACTTTGCGTACTTTTAAAATTGAATTGTGAACATTTTCTAGAAACGTCGGGCGAGGCTGCTTGTTAAAGTAAAGACGGATCAATTTGAATATTGTTATAAGTACGTTGTATAATAAATCCCACATCCTAACTGCAGTCGCATAAGTTATAAAGGGAAAATAAATTTACAATTAAAGTTTAATAGTAGTAGAGCGACACTGCTGACCATTTTGTTTGCTGTTTATTTGGAATGTTTATTTATTTATTGCACTCCATAATTATTTATATAAGATGTTAGATAATATGTCATATAATGTACATAGTTGTCGACCCTGTCGGGCACAGCAAATTAGTAGAGAGGGAGAAACTTTAACTTATTATAACATTTATTATTACCTATTGTTATAATTATTTATTTGTTAGATATATGTATCTATGGGAGATTACATGTTTATAGTTATGCTAGTTTGTATAGCATAACTACTACTACATGATTGTTCATTTTGTCATGTGGCTATCTGACTGAAAAGTATATATTGCATATTTGTGCCACTAACCTTAAAAGAGATTCTTGATAAAGACCATAGTTGCTTATTTTGATAAAAAATCCAGAGAGCGGCTTTGAAGCGCATAGTAATTAAAAACGGGCTGTTATAACAAACATAAAATCTATAAACATAACTCAGCGAAACAAAAGAACGGACTTTTATATATGTGGACCACTGAGAGACGCTGCGTCCATCCCCCATCACAAGAAACATATCTGCTGTAACTGCACGCACTGGCTACTTAATAATTCAATTCAAATTAATGATTAGCAGCGATAGCCTTGTTGGTTGCGGTACGGACTATCAAGACGAAAGTCGTAGGTTCGAAACCCAAGTGGCATACACCTCTGACTTTTCTAAAGTTATGTGTGTATTAAAATGTTAATTATCGCTTGCTTTAACGGTGAAGGAAAACATCGTGAGGAAACCTGCATATCTGAGAATTTTTCGAAGGTATGAGAAGTCTGCCAATCCGCATTAGGCCAGCGTGGTGGACTAAGGTCTAACCCCTCTCATTAGTAGAGGAGGCCCGTGCCCAGCAGTGCGACAATGTTTAATACAGGGCCAGTATTATTATTAATGAGTCTGATGATATTACATTAAGTAGAAGTTATGTCAAATTGGCATTAACACTTCGTTCTGGGCACTATCCGTCAGCAAACTTTGCATATCTAATGGGAAAAGCGGCATCGCCTAGCTGTGAAGCATGTAATAAAGTTGAAGATGTGCATCATTTGCCGGTGGAATATGTAAAGAACAAAAATGAAAGAGAGGTGGTTAGAAAACTCGGTCTAAATATTTTGGATGTTGGACTTATTCAGAGTGTATTAGGTAATCCTAAATCCGACCTCTCAAAACAAATTTGTAGTTTAGTAGAGTCTCCTAAGCGATGATTATCTTTAATTTTTCTTTTAGCCTAGGGCACCTTATAGTTATTAATTAATATTATTTCTAAATTTAGTGATAAGCTACGATGCGGTTGGCATATCCTTCTGTATAAAAAAACCTAATTAATAAAGATAAAAAAAACAACTAATGAATCACTTTCACAACGTCACGCTGATCATTTGGTATTTAAAGTAAAAATATTATTAAAAATTAATAAACTCTGCACACAATAGAAGAGAACTCATGATTTCTAATTACATTGCAGATGCACCGTTATAAATACGCGGGCAATATGATGCCCGTAATGCGTATTGGCAAAGCTGCGGGCTTATTGCCGTAGTGGCCAGCATTTTATAGGAAAATACCGGGAAATATTTAAAAAGTTAAGAGTATCAGCCCTTTGTAAAACTCCCGGACCACTGGGCAAGGGCTTTCTTAAATATTCAAATATTAATAATGTACCGATCATAGATTAGTCGATCGTTGTATTGTAGGTCTAGTAAATATTGTATGATGGTGGGAAGATTCGTTTTCTACAATAAATCAGTCAGCCGCTGACTCCCGTGTTCCATTGTCGTTGCAAATAAGAACCAAGAGGTTTGCAAACTCGTATTTTTGCCGCACCATCAAGCTGTGGAACAGTTTGCCAGCTACCGTGTTCCCTCCTTCCTATGATCCTGGGTCCTTTAGGCGTAGTGTGAAGAAGCTACACAGCAGGCCGGCATGATTGTGTTGAGTAGCGGGATATAGATTATCTCACACTATTTGATGCTCTAATTCGACGGCACTGCGCTTACTATCAGGTGTAGTGTGGTCATTTTGCTGTGCCAGTATAAAAACAGAACATGACACCTTCTTTTCCAAATAAAATTATATATTGGATTTTCTCAGAGTTTTCTTCACCGTTAGTAAATTATTTATTATGAATACATACATAGCATTGGATAGGTAGAGGCATGCGTCCAGGGTTCTACTTTTGAACCTGGGACTTTAAGGTTCTAGGTTGATTTTCCAATAAGTCATTTTTTTAAGTCAAAATAAATTGTATAAATTTACAAAATATTCCATCACTTCAGAACGAACAGTACATAAAATTTTTGTTACTAATTAACATTTTCTTAGGAAAATTCCGGTATGGTCCCGGACTCCCATATCAGATCGGCTTATCGATTGATATTTGTCTATCGAGTAATATTCGACGTCGAGTGTAAGTTGGAGCGACGTCTCTCTGCAAATATCATCACACGTCTAATAACTGTACTGATCTACTTTTGTTTAAACACATATTTAGAGGACACATATGTGTACATCAGGTTTTTGTCGGGGGTCTAGAGTTGGGGTACGATGTTTGGCCGTGTCGCGGCCTTCTGAGTACTTTGACACTAGACCCTCGACCGCTTCTTCACCTTCTTGTCCATGGCGTAGTGTGAGAAAGCAGTCTGGCATGATTATGTTGAATAGCGGGGGATAGATTGTCTCATGCTACTCGATACTCTAATTGGACGACACTGACACCGTCAGATGCAGTGTGGTCACTTTGTCGTGCCAGGATAAAAAACAGAGATTGTAACGACGATGCTCTATTAAAGTTAATAGCGACGGAGATGATGATTCTTCTTCTTCTTCATGTGATAGGAACTTTTTTGATCTTTGTGATGAGTAAAAGTTGACGTTTCTGGCTGATTCGACGTAGGTCTTCCTCATTGGTCTTTCTTTGTGTCCAGCTAATGGCCAGCACACGTCTCTAGCACCACATTTCAAATGCTTCTACACGTTTACTGAGATTCTGTTTGATTGTCCAGGCCTCACATCCGTATAAAAGCACGGGCCAAATGTAAAAGTGCAAGAGTCCAGTGCGCAAGGACATCGTAATGTTTCGATTACAGGGAATCGTTTTCATTTTGTTAAACGCATTTGGCGACTTCAATGCGGGCCTTAATTTCCGTAGTGCTATCCCAGTCTTCAGTTACCCAGATACCGAAATATTTGTATTTGCACACTCTCTCCAGACGATGCTTGCAACAGATATCGCGGGATCCATGATGAGATGTTGATGGAAAAAGATTATTACATTTATGTCAGACGAATAAACTGTGAGCAAGGTTGTAAATTGGTCGCGTCCCTTTTATATATTACTACGATGTTTTAGTAATTCGATATTAATTCTTTGTTATTCACCGTACAATGAGGAAATTAAAAAATAAATCTTCGAAATTTATGCACCGATTTTAATGATTGTATAAAATATAAAACTAATAACATTTATACCTACCACTACGGGAATAAAGGTAGTAAATTCTATGTTACCTTTATTACTCAATATCACCTTTTTGGTCTAGAAGTAAGACTATAGGCTTTAATTCAGAAGGCCTTAGATTTAAAATTCAAAATATTCTTTGTAGGAGTTTCTCTATAATGACTAGTCTATCTATCATAACTCAAAGCACAGCTTAGTGATGCTTTCATAAAGCAGTTAAAAAAAAATCATATTTTAGGATAGGACTATTTTGACCTGTTTGAGTCGTCGATCCCTCAATGCTTAAAAACAAGAGTTTTTAACCAGTGCGTCCTACCCGTAATGACCTACGGGGCTGAAACGTGGACACTCACAAATGGACTGGTCCATAAATTTAAAGTCGCTCAGCGTGCTATGGAGCGGGCAATGCTTGGGGTTTCTCTGGTGGATAGAGTTCGAAATGAAGTCATCCGCCAGAGAACCAAAGTCATAGATATTGCTCGCAAAATTAGCACGCTAAAGTGGAAGTGGGCTGGTCACGTCTGCAGACGGACAGATGGCCGATGGGGCAGACATGTGTTGGAGTGGAGACCGCGTTTAGGCAAACGTAGTGTGGGACGCCCTGCTGCACGATGGACCGACGACTTGAAGAAGGTGGCGGGTAGCGGGTGGATGCGGGCTACCCAAGACCGGGATGGTTGGCGTTCACTTGGGGAGGCCTACGTCCAACAGTGGACGGCAACAGGCTGAGTATATATTTTGACGAACTTTGATGTAACTACGCTTCTGTCTACCCCCTCGAGAGCGCGAATCTGTATATGTGTTGATATGAATATAACCTCAACTTATGAACTTCATAGCAATCCCAAATTAATTCGAGTACGCGTCTGGAATGTGCCCTTTGGGGTCCACCCACATAATATTCAGGTAGACGTATTAAACGGGTACGTACCGCGGTTATTAAAGCCTATACTTGGTGAAGTTTATGGCGAGAACGGTTTCCGGGTTAAGAAACTGAATATTTTTATCATATATTTTGTTGTTATTATATCTTTTAAGCATTTTTGTACAAAAGTTTTCGTGAAAGTTGATCATAATCGACGGTTGGTAAGTTATTTGATTTAAACATTTTTGAAAATTTTCGAGAGAGAGGAGAGAAACAATTTAAAGGTTTTTTGTTTTCGGAAAAAAATCACTGAGAAAAAAAGATTGCTTGGATTTTAGTTGAATCAATAATTTATTTGTTTTAGCACGTACTGCATCTTTACAACTTACTTTAATGTATTTATGAGCAATACTTTAAAAATAAGCTCTGATTAACCAGTAGAATTGAGCGTCGTAAAAGTGCACAAAATATGGAAATTAGGCTCAAAAGATCTAAAAAATGTGCTAATTTCAAATATGTATATAACTCAATATCGAAACAATATAATAATAATAATACTAGCCCTGCATTAAACATTGTCCCACTGCTGGGCACGGGCCTCCTCTAGTAATGAGAGGGGTTAGGCCTTAGTCCACCACGCTGGCCTAATGTGGGTTCGTAAACTTCACATACCTTCGAAATTCTTATTAGAATTCTCAGGTATGCAGAATGTCGCTTAAATCAATTAGATCGCCAACTGTCGAATTATGATAATAAATAGTAGAAAGCGAGTAACTATAGTCAACTATGTCGAAAGTAAAGTCAGCGAAGTTTGTATAGCTGATTAGGAAGAGACAGTCTCCGTGGCGTAGTAGCTGGCTGAAACGAGAGGACATAAATAATTGTATCTGTGTTGGGATCTCCACCCAACACAGAGACAATTATTTATGTGATTCACATATATTTCGGCCTCGTAGCTCCGAATACCCAGGATACATATAATGAATAGGATGGATATGATAGGATGAATCCTAGAGTTCAACTACGAGTGACTACTCAACAGAATCAAAACAAATATTTTATTTATGATCCTATATGTGTGACTGCAAGGTGTATTTTATTCAAAATATTGCGATGTCTTATCAGGTACGTAGTAATATAAAAACGGAGTCAGCATTAGGCAACATAATAAAGCATTTGTCACGGCTCGAAGACCCATCCTGAAGTGTGAACCCTTATCAATTTCAATACACAGGAAGGCCGACCGAGCGCGATATCGTACTCTATGCACTCTATCACTCTCTAACCATGTGTAGATAGTATGGCTATCCCGCTCGCGCCTGAAATAGGTTCGCCGGAGTTGAAGGCAGGGTACTTGTTGATTTCATTTCTTATTCCATATTCGATTGGGTTCTGTTCACGTGTAGATATGCCACCCGCCGCCTGCAGGGCTTTTGTGTACGAGAGTTGATTATATTTTTATTGCTGGGAAATATTAGTTCAGAGATACGTCCTTAGTAATGTAATATTTTTACCCGACTGCCAAGGAAGGGTTATGTTTTTCGCGCGCATCTTGTATGTATGTTTGTAAATTTCTTTAATGCCTCGTATCTACCAATTGCTTGGATGGATTGCGACAGTTAAGGTATTGTTATATTCGTCTTAATAACCCATATGTCCATAGATAGGCGTTTGAATAAATAAAATGACGGATTTTTAAAGCTCCATCTAGTTAGCGGCCCAAATAGCGAAATTTGGCCTGTAAACATATGGTTCGAATTGGTCACAATTGGTCAGCAACTTTGAGTAATTGGTTAGTATTCCTAGAAAAACTACAACAAATTTAAAATTTCAAGGTCATCGAATTTTTTTTAGCGGCCCAAATTAATCGTAGAGTACTGAACTAAAATGATTTCAATAGGTCACGTTATGGTCACAATTGGTCAGCTAATTTCGATGATTGGTCAACGTTATTTACGTATTAATAGCAAAAAATGAAAATTGAGCTTCATATAGTTAGCGGCCCAAATAGTGAAATTTGACCTGTAAATATATGGTCCGAATTGGTCATATAATGGTTATAATTGGTCACTAACTTAGCTGCTGAGCTGAGCTGATTTTTAACCCGAAAAAATAAGATAGAAAGTCAAAACTTTTCCTGTTAGGCTCAAAGTTGATTTTGGCACTAGCCAATAAATAGTGATTAAAAATACTAATTTTTATTCACGACTCATTACCTTTTTCTGAACACCGGTGTTTTTGTGATGCTTGAGAGGTTAAAGTAATAAAATAACAAATTTTTATTATAATAATGATAGTGATAATCTAGTTGGTAGTAGTATAGGCTGCAAGACGAAAGTATTAGGACCAAAATCAGCTCAAATTGCATTCACTTGAACTTTCTATAATGATGTGTAATAAATATTATTAATAATAATACTAGCCCTGTATTAAACATTGTCCCACTGCTGGGCACAGGTCTCCTCTACTAAGGCCCACTTGCGCGATCATGGGTTAACGTATTTAACTCGGTGTTAACAGCTAACACAGGGTTAAATAAATAATTTGTCTTGCGCCATCAACATTTTCGAGCAAACCTAGGGTTTAACTTCTAAATATTTAACCCACCGATTTGGGAAGGTTAAGTCGCTAACCCTGCGGTTAGTCTTTTTGTTGGTAGGTATTGTGTAATCTATTTTGTGGTTTTTAGTTAAAATATTACTACAATGATCATGAATTGTTATTCTCTGACGATGAAGATGAAGTCATTGCATATATAAGCTCAAATTTTTATGACAAAAGGGTTACAAAACGGTCAAAATATTTTAATACACATAAAGGAGCAATGTTTGAATTTTTCTACTATTTACATAAAAGCATATTATCATTTATCGTGAAATAGGGAGCACATAATCGAGGTTTCTTCTTCTTTACACTGACTTTCTGAATTCAACAAATAAATAAAACACCACAAAAAAACAAATAACACGAATTTGACAATCTTGAAACAAACAAATTAAAAAGTTATCAACCGTCATAGAATGAAGGACACACAAATACGCATCTCTATATAGTGTGCTGTAGTGTAAAAGAGACAGAAATATTGTTTCGTTTTATGTATATTCATTCATCCTTGGACGGACTACAACAGATGTGCATCGACATTTCAGTGTTCCCAGCTAAAATGAAAGAAATGTCGGGTTAGCTAACCCAGCGTCAGTTTTTAGTGGTGCAAGGTGAAATGAGAGTTAACATTTTAACATTCTAACCTGGGTTAATAAACACTAAATTTATTTATTTAACCCTAATTTGCGTGCAAGTGGGCCTAATGAGAGGGGTTAGGCCTTAGTCCACCACGTTGGCCTAATGCGGGTTGGTAGACTTCATATACCTTCGAAATTCTTATAAGAATTCTGAGGTATGCAGGTTTCCTCGCGATGTTTACCTTCAGCGTTAAAGCAAGCGATAATTAACATTTAATACACATATCACTTTAGAAAAGTCAGAGGTGTATGCCACTTGGGTTTCGAACATACGACTTTCGTCTTGGCAGTCCGTACCGCAACCAACTAGGCCATCGCTGCTATTTATAATTACGTGTATCCATTTTTAATTATTAACGATAAACGAAAACTAAGAATTCTACTCATATTAGGCTAGATGGTAGACTAAGCCCTAACTCCTCTTATTTATAGAAGAGGCCTGTACTTGGTTGTTTAATACAAGGCTAGTATTATCAGGTAATTAATGTGTTATTCATATATAAATAGTGTCTCAGGCATCTCTCGAGCCGCTCACCTGTTGCTTACTGAGCTGTCGGCAACAACACATGGCACTTGTACGCGAGTCGACACAGCGACTATCGCGGCAGAGTTTTGTATTCTTACGACATTATTTTTTGGTATGTAGGTCACGATGGTAGCAAACAAGCCTACGGTCCGCTTGATGGTAAGCAGCAGGTAGGTCATGGGCGCTTGCAACACCAGGAGCATCACATGCACGTTGCCGACCCTTCATAAACAGATATACAAAATTAGTTTTTATATACCATAAAGCCCAAACAGCCAAATTAGATTTTGGTATAAAAGATCAGATAAATATATGACATAATAATAATAAGGAAAACTCACGTGGTGACATGCAAAAATAATTTATCCAGTTTCTTGAACGATGCATAACGCGCGCCGCGCGCTACTGTTTGTTTCCCGCCAAAGTATTATGTAGGTATAGGTGAACGACCGACACGCGCCGCATTTTTATTAAATAATAAACAAGATAACCAGGTTGACGTAAACTTTTATATGTTTTTGGGATACCAATATAACACGTAAAAATTAATGCAATAGATTGTGCTACTGATTCTCAACAAACTACTTTCGGCTTTGTAGTATAGTAAAAATAATGTTGTATAATAATGACAGAATGCGATAGTCATACACCAATAAACAATTCCTACCAATTCCCAATTCCACAGTAAGATGTAACTATCGTGTCGTAAATATCATGAACTACTATAGACGTTCAGTCTCACACTCCAAGACCCGAAATAAGTATTTGAGAACCACTGAAGCATTTGTGTCACAGGAGTCCATAGAGGACAGACATACTTACATAGATTTTTATTGATATACATTTGGGTCTAGTTAGAGGTTTAGCCAATTTCCATACCATTGTTTCTAAAATCTAGCGACTTCCATTTATGTGAGATTATTTATTAAGCGTCAATAATGGTGTTAATGTCGTGTGGAGATCACTAATCATCAAGTCATTAACTGCCGGTTTGTCGGCTTTCTACTTTGAAGGCGCTCACTTTAGAAAGGGTACGGACTGCTACCCACCTTCCCTAATAGTGGCTAATTGGACGCTTTGAAGGTAATTTAATTGGAACGAATAATGAGCATTTCGGTAATTCCAGACTCGTTATCATCTGTTTGAAGGTGGACCCTTTCCTAATTGCTGTGGGAATTAATTGTTATCGGTTAATTTTGGAGTTGAAGAATTTTTAATGTTTTAATACGGACTCACGTCTGTAATCCCCGAAGGGGTAGGTAAAGGTGTAACCAATACACCCACATTTCGCCGAGCTCATTACGTCCCATGATGTGACAGGGGGCGAAGATATCGCCATACCGAACACAATTCATAACTCTAAAACAACAACAAACTCTAAAACTATTTTCTCGCTACTCACTCGATACTCGATACTCAAATTGGACGGCACTGCGCTTACCAACAGATGCAGTGTGATCACTTTGCCGAGTCACCGTACATAGAGTGCAAAACCCCCCATAGTGGCACACGCAAGTGTGTCGCGTTCCGGGATCAGCCAGTGTGAATCCGGTTTTTGTCGGGGGCCTATGGTTGGGGTACGATGGTTGGCCGTTTTGCAGCCTACTCTGACACTCGACCAGTTCTTCACCTTCTTGCCCATGGTGTACTAGAGGATAGATTGTCTCTTGCTACTGGATACTCTAATTGGACGGCACTGCGCTTACCATCAGGAGCAGTGTGATCACTTTGTCGATATTTTTTTGTTAATAAACACGGATAACATACAAAGACTTGTACAAGCTTAAGTGAGAAGATCGCGGGTCAGTCGTACCTGGCTCGCTTCTTCGAGTGGCAGTTAGTAACTGTGAGGAAGACCCCCCCCAACCTACCCCACCCCTCAACTTCACTTGTTCAGTTGGATTAGTTGTCAAAGATATTTCATGTAAGACCTTGAGGAACTTCAGAGGGATTGTGTTACATACAATACTTACATATACACTCACGCCTGTAATCTTCGAAGCGGTAGGCAGAGGTATAATCAGTACACCCACTTTTCGCCGAATTTATTATGGTCTCATAATTTAATAGGGGGGCGATCCTATCGCCATACCGGGCACCGATTCCGGACGCACTTACCCGACCCGGGGATCAAACCCGAGACAAGCACATCAGTCGTAACGCATGCGCAATTACAACCACCGCGCCACCAAGGTAGTCAAAGGATTGTGTTACTTTGTAAGGATATTTGAAACTCCATTGCTGTGTGTTTGTTAGAAGTTACTAAGAAATTTCTTCTTGTATTGATGATTTAGCTCATCATATCCTGTCTTAACAGATTTTTAACTATTTCCAATGTAGTCAATCTGCATAAAATATAGAGTAATTCCACCCACAAATCCGTTTCTCTGTGGATTTTGTATACTTTCTATACTTTTTTCACACGCTCCCTACGTAGTATGTGTGGAACTCTTCCTTATAGAATCAGGAATAGTGTGATAAGAGATCGTTGTGAGTTGAAGGAAGATATGGTGACTAAAATAGAAAGAGGACAGATGGATGAAGATGGATGGCGATATATAAAAAGTATCGTGTAAATGTGACTCAAAAAATTGGTATAGGGCGCCCAAAGAGACTGGGCTGGGCTGTCACATAAACTGATACAGTCTGATTTTGAAAATTGGCAATTGTCTCTAGACTGATTCAGTTCCATATTGGTAATATTAAATACATTCATCCTACTCTAACTTTTACAATCTGTAGGGCAATAGATAAGGATGCGACACCAATTAACAATCATAAACCATAAACTCAGTAGTGGTTGAAACAATGTGCTGTTACATTTTTATGATACACCGATTTCGCATTTCGCGCCGCACTCCGGGAGTCCGCTTGACAACTAGGTGTAATTTCGTGTTATGAATAAACACAATCCACTCACTAAGCTATCAGTTTTCTTAATACTGGGAAATTAATGAGGAGATGTATGATCCCAAAAAAGTGTGTCAGAGGCACACTATAGTCTCTGCCTTCCCCTAAGGAATGCAGGCATGAGTGTGTATCTATGGAGAACTCTGCTGTTGTACTCACGACTAAATAATCTAGAAAATACCCTTGAAAAGCATATATAGCTACAATATATTTTATTTACGACCATAAAGAAAATAAACGCACAAACAAACCAGATATTACGCAACGATTTGGGAACCATAAAACAAATATTAAATCCAATGGTCTTAGCAGGGTCGGATTATAATTTAAAAGAATAACTTCTGTGGCACTCATGATTCACAAGATATCAACAAATATGAGAGACTTAAGGTCCCACAATGACACGCCTGAACCAAAAATGTACACAAAGTCATGAAATGACAGCCTCGTTGTCGTAGAATTAGCCATTAGTCGTGTGTTTACCGAGAGGCCTCGAATTCAATCCCCGCATCGAAAAAAATGTTTGTGTGATCCATAAATATTTGTTTATGGTCTGTGTGTTGTGGAACCGTAGTTCCTCGTAGTTCTTGATACCCAAGATAGAGGTTTGACCTAGTGTGGGTTCGGTACTATATGGGTGACTGCTGGGGGTATATTATTTAAATACATAACTATATATTACAGCGTATCAAGGTCTCCCGCCTCACAGTGTGACTTCCTTATTACGCTACAGAGGCAGTAACTATCACTTATCTACACATCTATCAGCACGTAGCCGCCCACTGCTGGACATAGGACTTTCCTAGATTACGCCACCCTTGACGGTCCTCCGCCTTCCTCTTCCAGCCGCCTCCCGCAACATCTCTTAGGTCGTCAGTCCAGCGGGCACGAAGTCAGCCAACACTACGCTTGGACAGACGTGGTCTCCACTCCAGTACCTTTTGGCTCCAGCCGCCGAAAGATACTGGAGACAGATATGACCAGCCCATTGCCACTTCAACTTACTAATTCACCGGGCTATATCGGCCACTATAGTTCTCTGACAAATCTCCTAATTTACATATGAACTAATGTACTTGCTTGGTATTAATTGTCGTGTTTATGTACTTAATTCAAAACAAATAATTTTTTTGTATCGTATCTCTATTTATGAAAATGAATATTAATTAGATTGTCTGCTTTACGTTCGCTCTATTCATCCAATTAAGTTGAAGCTTGGTGTATTATTTCTAGATAGGGCACGGTCCTGGAAAGTTATTATAAACCTTATCACGTAAAAGAGCTGGCAAATTAAAAATAAAGTTTTAAGTTTTTGTTTTTTTAGGTGCGTTGAACGATTATTCACTACATAAAATCTTATAAATTTGTGTCACCAACATGATGTGATAGTATATGTTACTATACTTGAATATGTTTAGTTAATGAACGTAATTGTTATTCAGTCTGCTAGTAGATGTCAAAACCAGACTATTGTTAATTTTTTTATTTACTAATCGTGACTTTTAATATTGGATACTTTAAATAATTTTAAAATCCAAATAAACCATCATAGCTTCCAGTTTCCACTTCTTTAGTAAGTCCCCAATAGGGTAGTTTCCTGTGTTTAATTTTGTACATTATTCGATATTCGACCGAATATAATACGCAAAAGACACCCTTTTGCGAAAACAAAATCAATATTTCTTGAAAATTTCAGTCACAATATTTATTTTATATAATGGTATGAGCAAAAATGGTTGTGTAGTGGGAACATATCTTCCTCGCACATTGGCACAGTAATGGTCATTCTGAGGGCTGACGTCATGGGTCATATCCTTTACTGTCAATTGATATTTACCCCTTCCAGCAAATTTGAGTGGCGTGTAATTTACTTATTCTTTCGATATAATAGGTTTAAAGTAATTTAACTTGTTGATTAAATTAAAAAATAATCGTGACAACTACCCTATTATTGTAATTTTTTCATTTTAATAGAGTTTAAATCCGGCCCTGCAATCTAGTCACCCACCGAAGCGTTTTACTGCGATCCATCTACCGAATGTTTATGTTTGTCGTCACGCCATAAAACGCAGTAAACAACGCCGAGCCATTCGCACGCGGTTCGAGGTTCTACTGGCTCCAGTAAAATAGAACTATAAGGAATAAGTATTTTACATAGGATAAACGACTCATGCTACAAGTTGGTATTGTAAGTTACGAATATCGTGAGTAGTGTTATAGATACTCGTGTATCGCTTATGCCCTAGAATGGGTAATAGAAACGAGGGGATCTGGGTTCGATGCACTGAGACAAATAAAATAAAATAATCTTTATTGATCACATAGGTATATAAAAGGTTCTTATAACAGGTCAAAACACAGATGGAAATTCACTATTCAGAATAATAATATTTATTAACGTTATGGGAACTAAAAAACCATCATCAAGGGCTGGTAGGCAAGGAAGGACATATGGGGTGGTGGTTGAGGTTGTAGTGTGTAGGTGTGAAGAGATAGTCCAATAAAGATGAAGTAGAAGTTTAAGATAAAGTTTATTCACAAATTACACAGATAAAACAGTTCACTCAACACGGAAGATACCATATAAATAGATGGAGTAATAAAGATAGTACAGTGAAGTATATAAGATATAGGTAACAGCGGAAGCTATGAACAATATTGCTATAACGTAAGCGTAAGCGCAAGCACTAGATCGCAGGTGACACGGGGCTTGGGGTGCGAAGTCAGGAAACCTCCACGTGGTGCACCCTTTTTTTTTTTTTTTTGTTGTTGTCGCGGGGAAAGCGTTTTATTACTGCCGCCCGCTCCGGAGGGAAGCGGATTAAGAATAAAACGGGTATGCTGGACTAGCCGGTCTTACGACCCAGCATCCCCCTCGCACGGATGATGGCTATCCGTGCTGCCGCTGGGCCGAGTCCCTAACCCCTATATACAACCCACCCGACACTACCAGCTAAAACCCCGCGGTGGCCTTCTTCGGCGCTTACGGAGCGATCCCGGGGTATTCTAAGGAGTGCTAGAATTGCAGCCGGAATCGCCCCTGCGCGGTGCTGCGTAGCAGCCCATCTCCATGGAGGGCTAAGGAGCCCCCGCGCACCGAAAAACGACAGCTAACGAGGCCTTACCACCCGCGCTGCCGTCCATCTCGGGGTCGCACGATGCTCCGAATTTGGGAGTGCATCGATACGGGCTGACAGCCCTCCGCTGCGCGCCCGCGACCCCCGATGGCCCCTATTAGTCGCCTCGTACGACAGGCAGGGGTTACCGTGGTGGAATTCAAACGCCCCCATTCCACAGGGCGGGAGACGCCGGTCAGTCGTCAACCCGGCGCCTCCTACGTCTTCTCTGGCGGCGGGAGGGATCATATCGTTCCCGATCCCTCTCCTTCTGCGAGATGACGTTCTCGCAGAAGTGGGCCACCGCACGCCAGGACCTCCGGCTGGCGACCATGGACGACACCACGGCCGGCAGCGAGAGATCTCCTCCAACGACTGCTCTGAGAGCGCTGCGCTCTTCGTCCCAGGCTGGGCACTCCTCCAACGTATGTTGGGCCGTGTCCTCGCGGCAGTTGCCACAGTGGTGGCACACGGCGGACACCTCCTTTCCGATCCGACACAGGAAGGAACCGAAACACCCATGGTCCGTTAATACCTGTGTCAGTCGGAACGTAGGCGCCCCGTGGCGCCTGTCTAGCCATCTCTTTAGGACAGGACGCACTGCCGCGACAGTCCTCAAGCCCCCAGTCGGGCTCTCCAGCCTGGAATGCCACTCCTCCACGGCGGTTCTGCGAAACCGGGCCGCAATCTCCCTCGGGGCCAGTCTCTCCTGACGGCGGCTGGACGCCTCCTCACGCCAGAGGAACGCTGACGAGAGGAGTTTGGCGTCCAACTCCCAAGGGAGTGTGCCGGCCAATACGCAGGCCGCCTCGTGGGAGACCGTGCGGTAGCCCCTTACTATTCGCTGCGCCACCAAACGCTGCGGTTTGCGCAGCAAGGTGACGCAGCGGGCTTTCAGGGACTCGGCCCATACGGGACATCCGTACAGGGCCATTGACCGCACGACTCCGGCGTATAAATTTCGGCAAGGGTTACTAGGTCCCTCCAGGTTCGGCAGCAGGCGTCCGAGCGCGCCCGCCGCCCGCACCAATTTCGGCGACAACTCCTCAAAATGGGCACGGAAATCCCATCGGCTGTCCAGAATCAATCCCAAGTACTTCATTTTACAGCCGATGGGAATCCGCACCCCCTCCACAATTATGTGGAGCCCAAAAGGTGGCCGAATCCGAGGCCTGTGAAAACAAAGGGCCTCGGTTTTGTTGAGGGCCACCTTAAGGCCCAGTCGCCGAATCCTGGCCACCACCTGTTCGGTTGCGAACGAGGCGAGCAGGGTGGCCTCCTGGAAAGACCTGGCCGTCGCTGTCACCAGTGTGTCGTCCGCGTAACAGACGACAGCGACACCTTGGGGGTTGGTACCACGGAGCACCCAATCGTAGCCGATGTTCCACAAGAGAGGGCCCAAGACTGAGCCCTGTGGAACACCGCATGCCATCGCTCTTCGGTGCCAACCGTTGGCGCCCGGATACACTATGTATCTATCTGAGAGATACGAGTGCACCAGGCGCCGAAGATACGGTGGCACCACGTGGTACCGCAGTGCTTCCATTATGCAGGCCCAGGGTAAAGTGTTAAACGCGTTGGCGATGTCTAAAGACACCGCCACCACCACTTCACCACGAGCCACTGCATCCTCCGCGTGTGCCTTGACCCGCAAAATCGCGTGTATTGTCGATCGGCCTTGCCGGAACCCGTACTGGCACTGTGCCAGGTCCGGCCCGACCCCTTCAAGATGCTCGACGAGGCGAGCGTGAACAATACGCTCGAAGAGCTTGCAAACCTCATCGAGCAACACGATGGGCCGGTAGGCCGATGGCGACTCTGCGGGCCGCCCCTCCTTCTTGAGCAGGACCAATTTCCCAGTTTTCCACTGAGACGGAAAACGGCCCTGCTCCAGACACGCGGAGAACAGGCCACGGAGCCTAGTACCCAGATGCTCGACGGCTAACACCCATGCACGTCCGGGGATACCGTCGAGACCTGGAGCCGTCTTCTTGCCCCGTAGCCGAAGCACTACCGCCCGAAATTCTTCGGGCGAAACCTCCGAAACAACCCTTGCCGAACTTAACGACGATGGCGTCGACGTGTGTGACGCCATCGCTGGAGGAGTGACATTCACAGTGGCAGGGAACAAAGCTGCGACGACCTCTTCAACTAGATCGCCCCGGAGACTCTGAGTCAGTGGGGGCGCCCAGGGGCGATACCTTCTCATCGCCACGCGATATGGACGCCCCCAAGGGTCGTTATCGAGAGTTCCCCGGAACTCCTCCTGAGCTGCAGACTTTGCCCTTGTTATTGCCACGCGCAGCGCTCTCTTCGCCTCCCTGTGGAGGCCGTGGAGCAGCCGCTCCTGGTCCTCGTCGCCAGAAAGTCGGATCCGACGACGACGGTGTCTGGCGAGGCGACGAAGTGCGGCCACGCTGGAGACACGTAACCGCGTAAGTTCCGCCGACCACCAGAACACCTGGCGCTTCTCGGGACGACGTCGGACTCGGGGCATGGCCGCGTCGCAGACGTGCGACATCGCTGCCCCAAACCACGACGCCTCCTGCTCGACCTGCATCAGTGCCTCCGGTGCAGGGAGCCACGCCTGGGCCAGTGCGGCCTCCTTCAGGGCCTCAACATCGAGGCGTTTTACCGACCAACGTGGGCCGTCCGACCGCGGGCCAGTCGGTCCTCCACTGGACTGGGGGTTAGGGGACAAGGCGACGTCGAACCGAATGTATCGGTGATCCGACAACGTCTCCTCATCCTCCAGAACTCTCCAGTCACGGACACGGCGGGCAATAGCTGGGGTGGCGAACGTGAGGTCCACCACCGATCCGCCATTATGCCGCACGCACGTGTTAACCGACCCGCGATTCACGACGGCCAGGTTGGCCAAGATCGCCCATTCCTCCAGGGCCTCGCCGCGCCTGCTGGTGACCGACGAACCCCAAGCCAGAGACTTGGCGTTGAAGTCGCCGGCAACGAGAACGGGGCGAGGCTGACTGCCTTGCACCACCAGGGCCCCTAGCTGAGTGAGAAAGTGCTCGAACTCGGCCAGGGATCTATTGGGGGAGAAATACACACCCACAATCCAGACCCCCCCCAACAGAACCGCCACACATCCCGATCCCTTCGCTACTTTTTCGAAGGGTGGGGAGCCGGCGGCTCCCCGAGTGATGACGGCCACCAAACCGTTAAGGTCCCCTGCCCAGTCTTCCCTGGGGGGAACAAAATAAGGCTCGGCGACCACAGCCACTTGTATCGACCACTGCGCCATGCTCTGGACTAGAAGGTCCTGGGCCCTGGCGCAGTGGTTAATGTTTGCCTGGAGGAAACGTTGTGCCATATTAATGGGCGATCTCCATCTGCTCTCCACTGGTGCCCGCTGTCGGCTGGGTCACAACCTCCGACCCCCGACCACGATTAACGCGGCGAGGGCGGGAGGAGGCGACACATGCCTTGGCGCCCACCTGGTGTCCCGCGGGCTTACCCACACCTGCGCAGACTACGCAGTGCGGCTCCGCGGAGCACCCCTTGGCCTTGTGGCCCACAATACCGCAGCGATAGCATAATTCGCTACGGTCACACTCGTCAGTGCACCGTGCCCGCACATGTCCTTTGTACAGACAACGGAAGCACCGCATGGGCCTCGGCTCAAGGAGCTGGACACGCGCCGCCACCCAGCCGATCAGAACTCGGCCTGACTTTAAAATTTTGTCGGCGACCTTGGCGGGGCACCGCACCCATGCCGCACCAAGGCCCGACCGGTCGGGGCGGATCTCCCCGACCTTAAAACACTCTGCCAAACATTCCCCAGCCCTTGCAAAGGCCGCTGCAACCATCTCCGGGTCAGCCGATGCGTCTAGCCCGGACACTCGCATCTCCGCGGATTTGAAGGGGCGGGAAACACGAACATCTCCCGCCATCTCCGTTCCGCAGAACGCCTCCCTCACTTTTTCAGCGAGGGAATCGGCCCTCACTTCGGACTCCGGGCCGGGTACCTCATATAAATACCCGCCCGTCGCCATAAGACGCGCCCGCGTCTCAGCAATGCCGAGTCCGGCCAAGTCCACGCGTCGCTGGACCTCCCGCAAGACTTGGGCATAGGTGACGCCTCGCGCCAACCCCTCTGGCGTCACCGTTAATGTAACGGCGGCCTTGCGGGGTAAATGAATTTTTGGCTTCGGCCGATTCTGTTGTGGTGGTGCAGCCACCGCAGCAACCGATACGGGCTGGGGATTCTTCCTATTCTTTTTTGCCACAATATTCCACCCCTCATCCATATTTTCAGGGGCGGGAGGAAGTGGTCGCGGCTCTCTTGGCGGAAGGGCAGCGGGAGTGCTCCTTCGTTTATTTATTCTCCCCCTCCTTCCCCCTCTTCGAGATTCACGCGGAAGAGGATTTGGGGACGCCACCGACGTTGGCGGTGCCGTCGGCCCAGCGGGTACGATAGGTACAGGTCGGATACGGGGAGCGTCAACAGGGGTAAACTTGTTATTACTCCTTCCCTTGCCCAGCCCCTTTCCCTTCGGAGTGACCGGCGGACCGGCAACATCTGGTGGGGTCTTTGAAGGCCCGGCAACGTCGGCCGTTGCCAGAGTTTTAGCCCTATCGGCAGCCAAAGGGGGCCGCATGATGGGCTCTGGAGGTAGCCTCGAGTATATATCGCTCAAGCGCGCGTCTAAAATATTTAAAAAACGGCGCTCTAACCGCTCGAGGTGGACCTCCTCTCCAGTAACGGCTCCAGTTTGGGCAGCCGGCTGTGACTGTCTTTGCATCGCTTGGACAGTCACCTTCATCTCCTCCAGGTTCCGCTGTTGGGATGCAAGGGAGGCCTTGAGGACAGCGATTTCCTGGGCCATCGCCGCCTTTTCGGCCTCCAACTTGTCCACCTCTGCGGAGGCTGACTCCTCAGCCCTCTCCAACAGCTCTTTCGCTGCGCGGTTTAGCCTCCGCTGCTCCGACCCTTTAAGATGCCGGGACTTGCTGGCTACGTCCTGTATGATGGCTGACATCTGCAAGCGCCAGTCACGGTCACCAGTTACCTCCATCGGCGTGGTGTCTTCGTCAGACTCCACAGCCGAAAGAGCAAGCACTTTTGGTGCCGGTTCATCGTCACTGTCGCTTGCAGATGCGTCCAGTTGCCGAGCTATTGCCGCCCTCTTTGAACGCGTCAGCATGCCGCACGTCCTGGCCCTGGTCTCGGGAGTCGAGAACATTGAAGCGGCCCCGACAGTCGTCTCCTTGGGCTTCTGCCCAGCGTCATCCGTCTTCCCAGGATCACTATCTTCCCCTGGGATAGACAATTTTCCCACCACATCTTCGTTGTTTGTTTGTGTTTTAATTTTTTTCATTTTTATACCCACGAGTATGGGGGAAATATTCGGTCCACCCAGCCAGAGCCCCCTGTAGCTGGGTAAGCATATACTGCACGGGGTCCAGCACGTTCCCCGCCGGGGTTCGCACTAGCGACCGAACTACCCATCGGCCATGCATCCCCTCGCGGTGCGCCGCCGCTTGGGATTTGGGGTGACTTTTTATAGAGGTTTTCTCCCTCGCGGCCCGGGCGGTTAAGCCAAGACCCTCGGTCCAGTCGGAGCGCGAGACATGACCACAGACCTCCAGACCGGATTACGATTTACGACGGTGATAGCAGGAGAGAGCGTCCCCCCTACTGCCTGCTCGGCGGCGGGGTGAGCGCACACCGAGCCCGCCGACACCCCCGAGACAGAACCCGAGGGTGGCTCCATAAACGAGCACGGACTTTTGATTGAGGGCCGCCGCAACAAGCGACAACCATCAACCTCCTTTTGTCAGGATATCGGCCGTCGGTCAATATGACCGCCGTTGCCCAGGGTACACCACGTGGAGGTTTCCTGACTTCGCACCCCACGTGGTGTACCCTGGGCAACGGCGGTCATATTGACCGACGGCCGATATCCTGACAAAAGGAGGTTGATGGTTGTCGCTTGTTGCGGCGGCCCTCAATCAAAAGTCCGTGCTCGTTTATGGAGCCACCCTCGGGTTCTGTCTCGGGGGTGTCGGCGGGCTCGGTGTGCGCTCACCCCGCCGCCGAGCAGGCAGTAGGGGGGAAGTTCTCTCTTGCTGCAACCGTCGTATATCGTAATCCGGTCAAAGGAGGTCTGTGGTCATGTCTCGCGCTCCGACCAGACCGAGGGTCTTGGCTTTACCGCCTGGGCCGCGAGGGAGAAATCCTCTATAAAAAGTTACCCCGAATCCCAAGCGGCGGCGCACCGCGAGGGGATGCATGGCCGATGGGTAGTTCGGTCGCTAGTGCGAACCCCGGCGGGGAACGTGCTGGACCCCGTGCAGTATATGCTTACCCAGCTACAGGGGGCTCTGGCTGGGTGGACCGAATATTTCCCCCATACTCGTGGGAACAACAATGATGTACTCAAATAAAACAAAAAACAAAAATGACGTTGTGGAGAACGATTCGATCTCTGGGGACGCTGGCGATCCCGGGAAGACGAATAAAGCTGGACCTAAGCCCAAAAAAGCTACTGCTGAGGCCACTTCGGCTCCCGAGGCCGGGACCAGTGGAGTAGTGACACGCTCAAAGAGGGCGCTAATAGCTCGTCAACAGGACGAGCTTACAAGCGATAGTGATGTCGAACCCGCATCCAAAGTATTGGCCGTGTCGGATAGCCCGACTGCGGTGTCTGATGCAGACACTACACCGATGGAGACGTCAGCACTATCGGCTGACGATCTGGACTGGCGTCTGCGGATATCGGCGATAATTCGGGACGTCACTCATAGGTCCCGGGGCCTCAATAGTACCGAGCAACGAAGGCTAAACCTCGCTGCCAAGGAGTTGCACGTGAGGGCCGAGGAGTCTGCCTCCGTAGAGGTAGCTAGGTTAGAAGCCGAGAAGGCGACAATGGCGCAGGAGATCGCACTTCTCAAGGCCTCCCTGGCTACCCAAGAGAAGGTGATGGGAGAGATGCTAGCGACTGTCCAATCACTTGGACAGTCACAGCCGGCGACCCAATCGGGGGCCACCTCATGTGAAGGCGACCGCTTCAAACAATTCGAGCGCCGCCTATTAAACATTTTTGACACGCGCTTGGAGGCAATCTACTTGAGGCTACCCCCGGAGCCCATCTTGCGGCCCTCCCTGGCTGCTGACAAGACCAAAGTTGCGCAGGCGCTGGTAGCTGTCGCTGGGCCTTCAAATGCCCAGCCTGTTGTCGTCGGTCCACCAGCCACTCTGAAGGGCAAGGGGAAGGGCAAGGGTAAAAGCAACACCCAGCCCGCCCCTAGTGACGCTCCCCGACCCATGCCTGTTTTTATGGACGGGTCGACAGTAGCGTCAACATCCACCGCGTCTCAACTTCCCCTCCAGCATAATTCCCGCAGAGGGGGCAAGAAGAACAAAAGAGGACGCGGCGCTTCTGTAGCCCAGCCGTCCACAGAGCCCCGCCCACTGCCACCCGCCCCTGCGACCATGGCAGAAGGGTGGAATGTGGTGGCGAAGAAGGGTAGGCGGGATCCCCAGCCCTTGCTGAGTGGTGCGGCTGCTGCTCCGACGCAGCGGCCCCAGCCGCAGCAGCGCCGGCCAGAGCCGCGTATACGCGTGCCCCGAAAGGCGGCCGTCACATTGACGGTGTCGCCTGCGGGGTTAGCAAGAGGCGTAACCTATGCGCAAGTCTTGCGGACGGTCCAGAGCAAGGTGGACCTGGGCGGCCTCGGCATTGCCGAGACAAGAGCGCGCCTTATGGCGACGGGCGGGTACCTATACGAGGTACCCGGCCCGGAATCAGAGGCGAGGGCTAACTCCCTTGCAGTTAAAATGAGGGATGTGTTTCGCGGGACGGAGCTCGAGGAAGACGTCAAGATCTCTCGCCCCGTCAAGACTGCGGAACTGCGCGTCTCTGGATTGGACGCATCGGCTGACCCAGAGATGGTTGCAACGGCCCTCGCAAAGGCTGGGGACTCCGATGTCGCAGATTTTAAGGTTGGGGAGATCCGCCCCGACCGGTCGGGCCTTGGTACGGCATGGGTGCGGTGTCCTGCCAGGGTCGCCGACAAAATATTGAAGTCGGGCCGAGTTCTGATCGGCTGGGTGGCGGCGCGTGTACAGCTCCTTGAGCCCAGGCCCATGCGGTGCTACCGTTGTCTGCACAGAGGACATGTGCGGATGCGGTGCACCGATGAGTGTGACCGTAGCGAACTATGCTATCGCTGCGGCATTGTGGGCCACAAGGCCAAGGGGTGCTCCGCGGAGCCGCACTGCGTAGTTTGCGCAGGTGTCGGTAAACCCGCTGGGCACCAGGTGGGCGCCAAGGCATGCGTCGCCTCCTCTCGCCCTCGCCGCGCTAATCGTGGTCGGGGGTCGGAGGTTGTGACCCAGCCGACAGCGGGCACCAGTAGAGAGCAGATGGAGATCGCCCATTAATATGGCGCAACGTTTCCTCCAGGCGAACATTAATCACTGCGCCAGGGCCCAGGACCTGCTAATCCAGAGCATGGCGCAGTGGTCGATACAAGTGGCTGTGGTCGCCGAGCCTTATTTTGTTCCCCCCAGGGAAGACTGGGCAGGGGACCTTAACGGTTTGGTGGCCGTCATCACTCGGGGCGCTGCCGGCTCCCCGCCCTTCGAAAAAGTAGCGAAGGGGTCGGGATGTGTGGCGGTTCTGTTGGGGGGGGGTCTGGATTGTGGGTGTGTATTTCTCCCCCAATAGATCCCTGGCCGAGTTCGAGCACTTTCTCACTCGGCTGGGGGCCCTGGTGGTGCAAGGCAGTCAGCCTCGCCCCGTTCTCGTTGCCGGCGACTTCAACGCCAAGTCTCTGGCTTGGGGTTCGTCGGTCACCAGCAGGCGTGGCGAGGCCCTGGAGGAATGGGCGATCTCGGCCAACCTGGCCGTCGTGAATCGCGGGTCGGTTAACACGTGCGTGCGGCATAATGGCGGATCGGTGGTGGACGTCACGTTCGCCACCACGGCTATTGCCCGCCGTGTCCGTGACTGGAGAGTTCTGGTGGATGAGGAGACGTTGTCGGATCACCGATATATTCGGTTCGACGTCGCCTTGTCCCCTAACCCCCAGTCCAGTGGAGGACCGACTGGCCCGCGGTCGGACGGCCCGCGTTGGTCGGTAAAACGCCTCGATGTTGAGGCCCTGAAGGAGGCCGCACTGGCCCAGGCGTGGCTCCCTGCACCGGAGGCACCGATGCAGGTCGAGCAGGAGGCGTCGTGGTTTGGGGCAGCGATGTCGCGCGTCTGTGACGCGGCCATGCCCCGAGTCCGACGTCTTCCCGAAAAGCGCCAGGTGTACTGGTGGTCGGCGGAACTTACGCGGTTACGTGTCTCCGCCGTTGCCGCCCTTCGTCGTCTCGCCAGACACCGTCGTCGTCGGATCCGTCTTCCCGGCGACGAGGACCAGGAGCGGCTGCTTCACGGCCTCCACAGGGAGGCTAAGAGAGCGCTGCGCGTGGCAATAACAAGGGCAAAGTCTGCAGCTCAGGAGGAGTTCCGGGGAACTCTCGATAACGACCCTTGGGGGCGGCCATATCGCGTGGCGATGAGACGGTATCGCCCCTGGGCGCCCCCACTGACTCAGAGTCTCCGGGGCGATATAGTTGAAGAGGTCGTCGCAGCTTTGTTCCTTGTCACTGTGAATGTCACTCCCCCAGCGATGGCGTCACATACGTCGACGCCATCGTCGTTAAGTTCGGCAAGGGTTGTTTCGGAGGTTTCGCCCGAAGAATTTCGGGCGGTGGTGCTTCGGCTACGGGGCAAGAAGACGGCCCCAGGTCTCGACGGTATCCCCGGACGTGCATGGGTGTTAGCCGTCGAGCATCTGGGTACTAGGCTCCGTAGCCTATTCTCCGCGTGTCTGGAGCAGGGCCGTTTTCCGTCTCAGTGGAAAACTGGGGAATTGGTCCTGCTCAAGAATGACAAAATGATACACCAATGTTATATTAAATTCAAAACTGGCGTTAAAGAGCAAATAAAAGAAAACCCTAAGTACTTCTGGAACTTCATTAAAGGCTTAAAAATCAACAGCTACGACATTCCTGATGAAATGTACTTACAGGATGAATTTGCTCACGGTGGAGAGGAAATCAGTGAGATGTTTTCCTCATATTTTCACTCAATATTCAATGTCGATAACACAATGACGAGTACGATTGATAATGATATACTTAGTCCAACCCTCGATTGTACTAGGTCATGTACTATTTCACATCTAGACATTATTACGTCACTGAAGGCTCTCAAAACCGACAAAGGGCCAGGACCAGATACAATACCTCCTATATTTTTAAAAATGTGCGCATCTCAGCTTGCAGGTCCACTACACATTATTTTCAATAAATCATTAACCCAGGGTGTTTTCCCATCTAAATGGAAAATTGCTCATGTCACTCCCATACTTAAAAAGGGCGATCAAAGTAACATTAGTAATTATCGGCCTATCTCAATTCTATCAGCTTTCGGAAAAGTCTTTGAGTCGTTAGTACAAAAAATTTTATACTATCATCTTCACTCGCGGATCAACTCTCAACAACATGGTTTCTTGCCGTGTAGATCAACCGCATCTAATCTTCTAGATTATGTATGTGACATTTCCGAAGCTCTAGATAATAGGTTTGAAGTACATTCAATATATACTGATTTTTCTAAAGCATTTGATGTGGTGGATCACAAACTGTTGATACGTAAACTGGGACATGCTGGTATATGTGGCTCTCTATTACGGTGGTGTGAATCATATTTAAAAAATCGATCCCAGCTAGTCAAAATTCGAGGTTTTATATCGGAACCAAGAGAAGTGCCATCTGGTGTACCCCAGGGATCTCACTTAGGACCCCTCTTTTTTGTAGTATTTATAAATGATCTATGCGAGAATATTCAGTCAAAATTCAAACTGTTTGCAGATGACCTCAAGATCTATAGAGTTATTTACTCAAATAATGATGTTAACATTTTACAGCAAGACTTGGATGAAATACATCACTGGTGTGTTTCTAACAAAATGATACTCAACACCACTAAATGCTTTCATATAAAATTTTCAAGGAAAATGCATCCTACCCCAGCTTCATACAATATCGATAACACACAGCTAAACGAAGTATTTAGCATTCGTGATCTGGGTGTTATAATGGATCGAAATTTAGATTTTCGGGAGCATATCGATCATATTGCAAAAAAGGGAGCCCGAATTTCTGGTTTCGTCCTTCGTCAAGCAAAGATATTCAGAGATCCAAGTATTTCTACACTCCTTTTTAATTGTTATGTACGAAGTCTGCTTGAATATTGTTGCCCAATTTGGAATCCTACCTACAGAGTCCATGTTAATAGGTTAGAAAGACTACAAAAACGATTTCTTTACCACCTTTGTTTTACTGATAACAAAAGTCGGGAGCTCTCATCGTATGATGAGAGACTCAGCCACTACAAAATAACGTCTTTAGAAAAGAGACGCAAAGTTGCCGATATAATGTTTCTATACCAGGTTGTAAATAACTTTATTGATTGTCCCAACATTTTACAAAGAATCAACTTTTGTGTTCCTCGTACAAGCAGTCGTCTTCAAAATAGAGAAACATTTAAGTTGCCATCTTGTCGTACTAAACATGGTCAACATTCGCCTATTTATCGTATGTGCCTAGCATACAATACCATTGATAAGAAAGTAGATATTTTTGACGCATCGATAAGTGTTTTCAAAAAACAGTGCTATAAATATTGTTAAACACTTTTTTACATATTATTTTCTGTATCTTTTGTAAGAGTGTATGATTAGTTTCTGTGCATGCCGTGTTCACATATTTTAGGCTATACACATTGACATTGTGTATAATATTATTTATATTGTAACCTACTGTGTAATAGCCCGTTTTGTGATCCAAATAAAAAAAAAAAAAAAAAAAAAAAAAAAAGAAGGAGGGGCGGCCCGCAGAGTTGCCATCGGCCTACCGGCCCATCGTGTTGCTCGATGAGGTCTGCAAGCTCTTCGAGCGTATTGTTCACGCTCGCCTCGTCGAGCATCTTGAAGGGGTCGGGCCGGACCTGGCACAGTGCCAGTACGGGTTCCGGCAAGGCCGATCGACAATACACGCGATTTTGCGGGTCAAGGCACAAGCGGAGAATGCAGTGGCTCGGGGTGAAGTGGTGGTGGCGGTGTCTCTAGACATCGCCAATGCGTTTAATACCTTACCCTGGGCCTGCATAATGGAAGCACTGCGGTACCATGTGGTGCCACCGTATCTTCGGCGCCTGGTGCACTCGTATCTCTCAGATAGATACATAGTGTATCCGGGCGCCAACGGTTGGTGCGGATTCCCATCGGCTGTAAAATGAAGTATTTGGGATTGATTCTGGACAGCCGGTGGGATTTCCGTGCCCATTTCAAGGAGTTGTCGCCGAAATTGGTGCGGGCGGCAGGCGCACTCGGACGCCTGCTGCCGAACCTGGAGGGACCTAATAGCCCTTGCCGAAGTCTATACGCTGGAGTCGTGCGGTCAATGGCCCTGTACGGATGTCCCGTATGGGCCGAGTCCCTGAACGCCCGCTGCGTCGCCCTGCTGCGCAAACCGCAGCGTTTGGTGGCGCAGCGAATAGTTAGGGGCTACCGCACGGTCTCCCACGAGGCGGCCTGCGTATTGGCCGGCACACTCCCTTGGGAGTTGGACGCCAAACTCCTCTCGTCAGCGGTCCTCTGGCGGGAGGAGGCGTCCAGCCGCCGTCAGGAGAGACTGGCCCCGAGGGAGATTGCGGCCCGGTTTCGCAGAACCGCCGTGGAGGAGTGGCAAACCAGGCTGGAGAGCCCTACTGCGGGCTTGAGGACTGTCGCAGCAGTGCGTCCTGTCCTAAAGAGATGGTTAGACAGGCGCCACGGGGCGCCTACGTTCCGACTGACACAGGTATTAACGGACCATGGGTGTTTCGGGTCGTTCCTGTGTCGGATCGGAAAGGAGGTGTCCGCCGTGTGCCACCACTGTGGCAACTGCCGCGAGGACACGGCCCAACATACGTTGGAGGAGTGCCCAGCCTGGGACGAACAGCGCAGCGCTCTCAGAGCAGTCGTCGGAGGAGACCTCTCGCTGCCGGCCGTGGTGTCGTCCATGGTCACCAGCCGGAGGTCCTGGCGTGCGGTGGCCAACTTCTGCGAGAGCGTCATCTCGCAGAAGGGGAGTGCCGAGAGGGATCGGGAACGAAATGATCCCTCCCGCCGCCAGAGAAGACGTAGGAGGCGCCGGGTGGACGACTGACTGGCGTCTCCCGCCCTGTGGAATGGGGGCGTTTTGAGAATTTCACCACGGTAACCCCTGCCTGTCGTACGAGGCGACTAATTGGGGCCATCGGGGGTCGCGGGCGCGCAGCGCAGGGCTGTCAGCCTGTATCGATGCACTCCCAAATGAGGGGCATCGTGCGACCCCGAGATGGACGGCAGCGCATGTGGTAAGGCCTCGTTCGCTGTCGTTGTTCGGTGCGCGGGGGCTCCTTAGCCCTCCATGGAGATGGGCTGCTACGCAGCACCGCGCAGGGGCGATTCCGGCTGCAATTCTAGCACTCCTTAGAATACCCCGGAATCGCTCCGCAAGCGCCGAAGAAGGCCACCGCGGGGTTTTAGCTGGTAGTGTCGGCTGGGGTGTACATAGGGCTTAGGGACTCGGCCCAGTGGCAGCGCGGATAGCCATCATCCGTGCGAGGGGGATGCTGGGTCGTAAGACCGACTAGTCCAGCATACCCGTTTTATTCTTAATCCGCTTCCCTCCGGAGCGGGCGGCAGTAATAAAACGCTTTCCTCGCGACAACAAAAAAAAAAAAAATCGCGGGCGATAGTGTGTACCGACTGGTCGGGACTCGGGTCGTGGCTCACGAGTGGAACGGACCCCCGCGCCTCGTCGCTGCATACGAAACCGGTTAGCTCAGCGGCGCGGTGGCGCTTTTCCATTGTACAAGTTGCAAGTACAGATATAATATTTAAATCCATATTTGATAAGATAGTTTTAATTAGATATTTAAGTGTGTAAATATTAATGTGTTGTAAATAATAAATAATGTTGTGTAAATATAAATGTTGATTAATTTTATAGTAAATAGCATATGTGTTTAAATATGTAAACTATAAATATATAAAATGTAATTATATATAAAATATATTGAGTACACCACAGACACAACGACGAGGATGGGACTGGAAGGGGAGAACAGACGAAGACCACAAAATGAACGGCGGGGAATCGTGATCTTCGGTAAAGGAAGTGATAGGAGCTGAAATGTTTGAGTGATACATATTTGACATACATTTGTTTCGGGTCTGGTTGCTCCGAGGATCCTAGTCCCTAATACCTACGACACAAGATAAAGACAATTCCTGTTTTTAGAATTTGCGATATTTTCAGCCTGAGGATCGAATCAAAGACTTCAATTATAGTTACTCATTATAAATACTCAGATTCTCACTCTAGATTCTCATATAATAATAAAACAGGTGATATTTCTCAATTGCATTTTAATTATAGAGTATTTTAAGCCTATTTCGTAATCCAAACTCTATCAAAGTAGAGTCGACGAGGTATCGATGCCACTCCGCATCTCATTTCACGGGCGACGTGTCTCTACGTTAACACGTATAATCCAGTTGACGCTATCTAGAGCGATCTATTTTGGCAGTTAATTGCTCCTGTTTAATTAAAAACTGATGATGAAAGTATAAGCTTTAGTTTTGATATTTAATTAAAAATTGTTGTCGATTTGGAGAATTAGAATATTAAATAAAAAACAGCTTATAATTATGTTTTACTCTATCACATAAAAAAAGTGTGGCAGTGTATACTTATGTGTTTTAATTATTATGTGTGACTATAATTAGATCCTGATATTTTGAACTTTGGAATGTTCCTCTGTTTCATTCGTAATTAAAATATACGTCATCTAAGTGCACCGCCAGCAGCGATCGCCTAGTTGGTTGCGGTACGGACTGTCAAGATGAAAGTCGTATATTCAAAACCCAAATGGCATACACCTCTGACTTTTCTAAAGTTGCGTGTATATTAAATTAATTAATTATCGCTTGTTTAATTATTACCTTCGAAATTCTGTCTACCAACCCGCAATAGGCCAGCGTGGCGGACTAAGGCCTAACCCATCTCAATAGTAGAGGAGGCCCGTGCCCAGCAGTGGGACAATGTTTAATACAGGGCTTGTATTATAAGTGCACTGCATGGGATCCTTCAAACTTAACTTAAAGATAAATAAATGCCTCTAATGACATATAGCAGTTTTTATAATACGTATTCAATGTCCGCGTCATGTCTTGTCTTTTCTATGGTCTTCATAAAAAATATACTCTTCATATACTATTTTTTGGTTTTATATTGCTCTAATAGTTGCACATATCATCATGGGTAGAATAATAATAATAATAGCACCCAACAGTCACACACATAGCCCCGATCCCACACTTAGATACGAGTCTTGTGTTGTGGGTATCAGGGACTACAAGAGACTTTCGGTCTCACAACGTCCAGACCCTCGACACAAATATCTGTCTGTCACACAAACATTGTTCCTGGTGTGGGAATCGAACCCACGGCCTCTCGTTTCACAGCCGGCTACTGGCCTACTGCGCTACAGAAGCTATCGAAAGTACTTGATAATATAAGTCCAAAGACTCAAATTCAAGACAAACATTATTTCATCCTTCAAATATTTGTTTCATTGAGAGCAATAGAAGCTTTGAATTGAAAACTTCTTGTTTGTCCAGTTGAAACACAAATTCATGAATATATTTACAATTTATCATTAAAATAATTTCAAAGCACAATTGAATATAATTTTATCAACAGAATTATATCACCATCAAAAAGTTCTCAAATAATTAAAATCTTGATAAACTTCGAAGCTTTGAGTCTTTGAAGTGTTAATAATATAAACAAGCATATATTTTGTGATATCAGATCCGGGTAGTAGAAAGAAGGTGGCTGGGGGCAGGTGGAGGGTGAATTTCCTCGTTAGCGTTTGTTATAGGATTCAATGTACCGTTACACAGTTAATTAAATGGTATGGAACTAATTAGGCACCGCTTTTCCTGACCTTGTGATTCCTGTTATAATTATAGCTTTCGTGCAAGGGCAAAGTTCAAGATAATAAAATCTACGTAGAAATGTGACCGTATTCAAAATTCGGTGTTCTTTTTATTTGAGTTAATACAACTCGTATCGAGTCTATGCACGTAGCACTCGTAGCGCTACGAGTTCTACGCAAAACGCTACGGTATTCTGGATAGATGATTACTAGGACGGTCGAATGGGTATTTCTATGTCCAGAAGTTGGATTTAAACTAAATACTGACTGTACTGTACTGTAATGTATTCTTTGCCTTTTTGTGTGTTACAGCTTTTTTTCTTTCTTTTTACTAATTGACTCTCAGTGCGTTCAACCTAAAATAGTTTAGCTTAAATTGAATTGTGTGTTATGTACTCTTCACATTACTCATTAAGGTATTCAACCTAAATTCACATTTAACTGTTATTTTTTCAACATCATATACTTATATACAATATTCTTAACTATTTGTGGTCAAAAATGTTGGTGTCACTGTACTTTAGCTTTCCGCAGTAATATTGTGATTCTGTGCATGGATCCTTTAAAACAATAAAAAAAAATTAAATTTAGAGTTGAATATAGTTATATAGTGAATATTTTTTATTAAAGTAAACAGTAAGAAAACACAAAACTAATTATTATCCGCATAGAATTAGTTATGCTTTGTCGTGTTTCTTTCTATTTTAAAATACAATAATTAAAACACATTTGATAATTTTCAACCGCATATGTAGTTACTTGCTTAAAGTAGGCATCTCTCTAATTTGATTTACTAAGCCTTTTATGTATTTATAATTTCGTTTTACCTTCCAGCTTTTATACTATTCGAATAAGTTTACCGGTACTGCAGGTGATTGAACATCACAGAAAAAAGCACATGCAGATTTCCCAGAATTTTCACTTTCTGGTCATCTTTTCCAGTTTTTCTTTTTCCAAAATACTTAACTCGTACTACAATGAATAATAAAATCTGCTGGAAGGGGTAATTATCAATTAACAGTAAAATGATGCATGATATGTCGCGTGACGTCACGGTTCTCAGAATCGCCATTACTGTGACGTTGTGAGAGTGAGATAGCGATATTTTCCCAATATGCAACCATTTTTGCTCATACCAATAATTAAAATAAATATTGTGACCTCATTTTTCAAGATATTTTGATTCTGTTTTCGCAAAAGAGTGTCTTTTGCGTATTATATTCGGTTGCATATCGAATAATGTACAATATTAAACACAGGAAACTACCCTATTCCCTAAAATGGAATTTATGGGACATTCTATATGGACAATACTCGTATACGAAACACAGCGTGGTGTAACGATGTGTACAGCGCTACATACACCACTCCGAGTCCCCGCGATATCTGCTCGTCAATTCATCCCATTTGGATCAATTGGTCGGGCCAACACACCCGTGGTGATTGCATTGAACGTTTTATAATTCGAATTACTAAATCAAATAAATTGAATTCAGAATGTATATTGAAAACATACAATATTAACAACATACAAGATTATGTAGTATCTATAATCAAAACTCCAATAAGATAGATCTGTTTGGCACAAGTCTATTTGAATTCAAAAAGCAATTAAAACGTCTCGGAAATGCTTAACATTATCATGAAATTGAATAACATTGTATGCTATGCATATACTATAACTATATAGTATATGCATAGTAATATTATAGTATTCTTTTTTGTACTTTTAGGTAGCATGTCCTCTTTATTTGTATGAAGTGTTCACTTTTTTATGTTGTGCACTTAGTTTAGTTATGTAGTAAATGTATTTTGTATTGCAAATTAGTGTAACAACTGTTTGTGAACCCATTAAAATAAATAAATAAATTAAGGATAGAAACGGAGCATTACTATTATACGCGCTGTCAGCATAGATAAAGCAACAATTTAATTTTATAAAACTCGTTGGATTGAACCTTTGTTGCTGTGTGTTATATTAATACATACGTACATATCCTCACGCCTGTAATCCCCGAAGGGGTAGGCACAAGTATAACCAGTACACCCACTTCTCGCTGAATATATTACGGTCCCATAATGTGATAGGAGGCGAGCCTGTCGCCATACCGGGCTCAATCCCAGACTCCGGGCTGGTACTGAGTATTCCTAAATAGAAAAACCCAATATAATTTTACCCGACCCGGGGATCGAACCCGGGACCTCAGCTTAGCAGTCGTAACGCATGCGCAATTACAACTGCGCCACCGAGGCAGTCAATACAATTTCATATTTTTACTTTATATAGATTCCACAATTAATTGGGTATGTTGTTTAAAATAAAAAGCTTAGGTCGAAAGATAGCACCAGTAAATTAAATGGAATTAAAAATAACAAACGGTTATCGTTTTCAAACATGCGACGTTCCGGAAATGCCCATGGTTCATGACCTATAAATATATGCCTTACTTAACTTTGTTTTTTTTTATCCTGGCTCGGCAAAGTGACCGCACTGCATCTGATGGTAAGCGCAGTGCGGTGCAATTAGAGTATCGAGTAGTGAGAGACGATCTATCCCCCGCTACTCAACACAATTATGCCGGCCTGCTTCTTCACACTACGCCATGGGCAAGAAGCTGAAGAAGCGGTCGAGGATCTAGTGTCAGATTACTCAGAAGGCCGCAAAACGGCCAAACATCGTACCTCAACTCTAGACCCCCGATAAAAACCGGATGTACACTGGCTGATCCTGGAACTCAACACACTTGCGTGTGCCACTATGGCAGGTTTTACACCCTGTGTACGGTGGTCGCTATCTTGGCTGATATGAATATCCGACCACCAGCCAATATTTCTTTGAATAACATTAAAAATAATTATTGCCATGGGTTTAGGAGCCCGTTTATTACAATACCAGTGCACGGGAGGCGTTGTCAACCTACTGTTGACTGAGGTCTACTTCGCTTCTACATCGGCCTTTATTTTAGTCACAGATAAACTCACGAACATACAACTTCAAATACTGTTTTTAGTATAGACTTTTTGGAAAATGTTCGGATGATATAGATATAGAATCAGATACAGAATCTCGACCAAAAACTGAGGTATTATTAGCTTGACATATTTGCTTTTTCTTTCTCTTTATCTCTCACTAGCTGTTGCCCGAGTCTCCGCCCGCGTAGAAGTTATTTTGGGAGAAAAAGTATGCAATCCAAGGAGTTGTCTGATACACTGACAAACTTGTACCGATCGTTCTACCACTCAGGTGTCATGCCTGAATCAGAGAGAGGCCAACGTGCAGCTGATCCTCTAAAACGGCGACCAGATTGAACGACCGCAACGGAAGCTCACAAAAGGAATAAATTTTCCCCGTTTTTGCAACATTTTTCATTGATGCTCCGCTCCGTTTGGTCATAGCATAATGTTATAAAGAGCCTTCCTCGATAAATGGGCTATCCAGCTCTAAAATAATTTTGAATTCAAACCAGTAGTTCCTGAGATTACTCCAAACATCCAAACTCACAAACTTTACCTCTATATATATTAGTATAGCTACTACTTACTTATCTCTGCACCACCTTAAGGTTGACTGGTAGAGAATGCCTTTGGCATTAAGTCCACCTATATACGATGTATATGAAGTGTATAAATAAAATAAAAAAAATATAGCTTTTGCCCGCTGCTCCGCCCGCGTGGTAGCTATTTTTGGAAGAAAATGTAAAATAAAAGTAGCCTATGGCACTCACGGATAATATACCTTTCAAAATCCGATCAGTTGTTCCCCCGTGATATTACCCCGAACACCCAAACTCTTATAAACTCAAACCCCTTTATATATTAGTCTTTCATAATCTAAACTGGTTATGTGCCAGCTTTCGTTGTATATTCATTGTCAGTCTAATTTTTCGAGATAACTTGCCTAGAATTCGCCATAAGATTTCTAAGCTACGTCCACATTAAAGCAACTTGGTGGATGAAAGGCCTAGTTCCATTAATTCTCGGTAAATACTGAGACAACTCGCTTCAGTACCTCTTGATTGGTTCATTTATCGTCTGTTTGTTGTAATCTTCACTGGTGTGTCGTATAGTCAACACAGTAACAATCACAGAGCCGAGTTCAGCCGAACATTTCGGTTAAGAGCTTGCTTCGTTCGTTTATTAAATATTTTGTAAAGTTTAGTTCGTACATTAAAATTTGTGTAACGTTTGTTGTGTTTACAGTACAGAATAAGACGACGTAATAGATTAAAGTTGGTGTGTTTGTTCCATTAATACGCCTTGAACTATATACATACATGGTTAAGCCCTTAAGGCATCAAAAATAAAATAAAATGATCGATTGATCGACGGCGCCCTCTGTTCTCTATTTGGGCCGCTGGCTGAATGACCTTGCCGAGGCGCAAGGCGGTTGCCGCTAACAATGGCAAAAAGATGGCGCTGTCAGCCGTTTGGAAGACGTACATTAGTCAAATAATCAATTAAAAAAAAAAATGGAAACTTTATACTTCCTAGTTCCTGTTCGGATATTGTCTCTCTGCAGAATGGTCGTTAATTTGTGCGACGTTAATTAAATATAACTTTTTTGTGACGAGTAAAAACATACTATATAAAGAAGATATCGTTTCACGTGACGAAATATTCATTGTGGTGGAGAATTAATTTGTATTACCACCACACGTGGAAGTTCAGAACCACCCCGGGGTTGGAAGACTGCCTTGGACTGCTGGCGTATCAAAGCTGCTGAAGCTGGTTTCCAGGTTAGTGGTTCCTTAGATTACTGAGGGTGTTCCGTCGACGTATTATCGTAATAATCGATCAGTTTCGTACGTGGAAATGTATTCAATTTTTTGTTAAATACTCGTCGCATTTTTCACCCGCTATTTTATTTTAGTTTACGGTTGTGTTCCCGCCTGGGGCTTAGGCTATTTACACGCCACCCCACCATATTTTGGTCCTTACGAGCCCGGATGCCCACCAGCAATATATTTTTACGTAATTAAAATTGGTAAAGTTTTATTGTTAGCCGGTGACCGGCGTCCATTTCCGCCATATTGCAAATTTCGCAATATTTCACGTAATTAATTTTATTTGTGCATAAATTGTAATTTTGAGTTTATACACGTTTCATAAGCGCCTTTATAATAGAAATGGCTCAAACAAATCAGGAAAACTTGCTAGTTATGCTTGAACATAAAAAAGAAATGTGGTTTAAACGCATTAATAGTATATATAACTTATCAAAAAACATTGTATCGTTCGAGTCGAGGTCGAATGAAAAATTTTTGACCGCTTCAGAGACTATCGACGAAATTCGGGACAAGTTTGAGTCTATTGTAGATCAGATAAATCAAATTAAAATAAATTTAAAACCAGAAGCGACTCCCGATTATGCCTGTTTAGAATCGTTTGAAGATTTATTTATTAGTATAAAACGCGTTCGAAATAAAATGAGTACTCATACGTCTTCACAACTCGACAACAAAGATTCAAAAAATGTTACCGCGAAAGGTGCAAAATTGCCACCTATTGAATTGGCTAGCTTTGATGGTAGGTTGGAGAATTGGCCTGTCTTTTACGAGTCATTCAAGGCAAATGCATTGAAGATTATTGCCGGAATCGTACCAACTGGTGATTCTTATAACTTTATTTGGAATAGTTTAGTGAAAAAATATCAGGATAAGCGTGCGTTAGCTGCACATTACCTAGATAACATTTTAGATGTAAAGATTTGCTCGCATAATGCTAATAGCTTATGCTCTTTTATGGAACTGTACTCTTCCTCGATCGCAGCTCTGAAACAGTTGGATATTTCTGATTTAACTGATTTTATCTTACTGCACTGTGCATTAAGAAAAATAGATTTTCAAACTATACAAGCATTCGAGATGTCGGTTCGGGAAGTTGAATTTCCATCTACTACCGTATTAATAAGTTTCATTCAAGATCAAGCTAAGATCCTAGAACGATTCACCCCTCGTACTCGAACTCGTACGGGAACTCGTACTCGAATACGAGGGATGTCAATAGTCGTTTTAATAAACCGCCCGCTCAAATGCCACGCGATAAAAGCAAAGGCGCGCAGCATACATATAAGTCTTTCGTTGCGAGTGATAGTACGTTGACTCAAGGGCCATCCGATGCGCCTGCGCCTGAACTCGAGCGTGCGCTGACGTCACGTTGTGCCTATTGTAATAGTGTTGATCACGTTCAACTTTATAGTTGTGCGAAATTTAAAAATTCTCCCTCACCGAAAACGCGATTTGAATTTATAAAATCTAAAAAAGGTTGTGTTAATTGTTTGAGTGTATCACATACTTTATCGAGCTGTAACTCGTCGTCCGTTTGTGAGATATGCAAAAGACGACACCATAGTTGCTTACATTTTCCTAAAAAGAATATAACAAACTCGTATATGACGACAGCCGACTCGTCATCCCGCGATGTCTCGCTGCCGCTATCCGTTGCGCATTATCATGTGATAAATTGCCACATGGTACAATCGTTCTGGAAGAAATGGAGACTTGAGTATTTGCATACGCTGCAAGTCAGACAAAAATGGGCTACTTCCGATAAACCAGTTCTAATAGGAACTGTCGTACTTGTTGGACAGGACGACTCACCGCCTTTGAGCTGGCCCTTAGGAATAGTAACTGACGTGTACCCGGGTAGTGACAATGTGATCAGGGTCGCTATGGTGAAGACGAGATTTGGAAAGTTTAAACGGCCGGTAGTTAAACTATACCCTATACCAACTCAATAGGTTTCAGACTGCGTATTATTTTAATTTAATTAATATTTAGAAATTGCAGATAATTTAGAATATTTAATTGTACTTTATTTTCGTAAAACTTTACCAATTTACGTATAAATATTATTATTATTTCTTGTTTTTTGAAAGTTCTTGGAACTTTCAACGCCGGGAGCATGTGGTAATTTGTATTACCACCACACGTGGAAGTTCAGAACCACCCCGGGGTTGGAAGACTGCCTTGGACTGCTGGCGTATCAAAGCTGCTGAAGCTGGTTTCCAGGTTAGTGGTTCCTTAGATTACTGAGGGTGTTCCGTCGACGTATTATCGTAATAATCGATCAGTTTCGTACGTGGAAATGTATTCAATTTTTTGTTAAATACTCGTCGCATTTTTCACCCGCTATTTTATTTTAGTTTACGGTTGTGTTCCCGCCTGGGGCTTAGGCTATTTACACGCCACCCCACCAATACATATAAGTATACACTCACACCAGTAGTCCCGAAGGGGTAGGCAGAGGTGTAACCAGTACATCCACTTTGCGAATTTATTATGGTCCCATAATGTTATAAGGGGCGAGTCTATCGCCATACCAGACTCCGGGTTGATACCGAGTTTTTCTTAATAGAAATACTCAATATCACTCTATCTGACCCGGGATCGAACCCGAGACCTCAGCACAGCTGTCGTAATTACAACTACGCCACTATATAGCACATACAATTATGGGTTAAGTAACAACTTAGTCGCATTGTTTTTTAAGATATTGTTAAAAGATATTCGTTGATACTTGTGTGACCTGTTTCTATTTCTGACTGAGAAGTAAAATAAAATTAATAATCTAATACTATATTATTAATAGTTAGATAATATAATTAGATTTGTTTCAATATTTCTAATTCATGTGTTTAAGTATGTCATTTGGTTGCAGATAGATATGATTTAAGATAATAACATATTACATGATATACATGTTACATAACAATTTGTATAAATCATGTGGATTTAATACTCAGCCCAATAGAGTCGTAGTACCAATACATAAGCTTAATTAACCCGTATTAAGTCACGTGCAACAGTTACAACAGTCACAGTTCAATATACATTAATTAATACCCAATGCGGAGCCAATTAGAACTCCATAACCATATACTAGAACATCAATCATATACTACCTCTGCCTGACTGCCTCGGTGGCGCAGTTGTAATTGCGCATGCGTTACGATTGCTGTGCTGAGGTCTCGGGTTCGATCCCCGGGTCGGGTAAAGTGATATTGGGTTTTTCTACCTAGAAATACTCAGTATTAACCCGGAGTCTGGAATGGTGCTCGGTGTGGCGATAGGCTCGCCCCCTATCACATTATGGGACCGAAATTCGGCGAAAAGTGGGTGTACTGGTTACACCTCTGACTACCCCTTCGGGGATTACAGACGTGAGTGTATATGTATGTATATGTATGCAATCATATACTAGTATTAATACCACTTTAATTATAAAAACCATTTATCACTCCATTCACCGCTCCACCCCGGAGGATGGCGGTAATTACGATTATTACACTTTCTGATCTCACCAATAAGTGTTAAACTATCTGGGAGAAGTGGGATGGATTTGGACGATAACTGAAGCCAAGTTCTCAACACTATGTACAACGACAAAACCCACCAAAGTTTCCCAGTAGCCTTCTTTGGCCTAATAAGGATAGCGTTGGGTTACTGAAGCAAAAAGCGCGCTAACTTCTGTCTTAACCAACTTTAAGCAGTGCCACTTAGCAACCCATCTGTAAATTTGTGAGAAGTCTCACGTCTAAGGCAGCAACAAGGCCAATCTCACGCACTGCCATAATACCATAATGTCAGCTCATTTATAAAGGCTGCTATGACAGCCTCTATCCGCGCGCTCGCGACTCCCTATGATCTCTAAAAGGGACGCCGTGGTGGGATTCTCAAAACGCCGGTAATCTACAAATCATTTTTTTTATCCTGGCACGGCAAAGTGACCACTTTGCACATGATGGTAAGCGTAGTGACGTCTAATTAGAGCATCGAGTAGCGACTGAGTACGACTGCTTCTTCACCTTCTTGCCCACGGTGTAGTGCGAAGAAGCCGGCCGGCATGATTGTGTTGAGTAGCGGGGGATAGATTGTCTCTCGCTACTCGATACTCTAATTGGACGGCACTGCTGCTGGCTGCTATATATATATAGCAGCGATAGCCTAGTTGGTTGCGGTACGGACTGTCAAGACGAAAGTCGTAGGTTCGAAACCCAAGTGGCATACACCTCTGACTTTTCTAAAGTTATGTGTGTATTAAAATGTTAATTATCGCTTGCTTTAACGGTGAAGGAAAACATCGTGAGGAAACCTGCATATCTGAGAGTTTTTCGAAGGCATGAGAAGTCTGCCAACCCGCATTAGGCCAGCGTGGTGGACTAACGCCTAACCCCTCTCATTAGTAGAGGAGGCCCGTGCCCAGCAGTGGGACAATGTTTAATACAGGGCTAGTATTATTATATATTATTAATTTTATTTTACTTCTCAGTCAGAAATAGAAACAGGTCACACAAGTATCAACGAATACCTTTTAACAATATCTTAAAAAACAATGCGACTAAGTTGTTACCTAACCCATAATTGTATGTGCTATATAGTGGCGCAGTTGTAATTACGACAGCTGTGCTGAGGTCTCGGGTTCGATCCCGGGTAAGATAGAGTGATATTGAGTATTTCTATTAAGAAAAACTCGGTATCAACCCGGAGTCTAGTATGGTGACAGGCTCGCCCCTTATAACATTATGGGACCATAATAAATTCGCAAAGTGGATGTACTGGTTACACCTCTGCCTACCCCTTCGGGACTACTGGTGTGAGTGTATATTTATATGTATGTATATAGTTCAAGGCGTCTTAATGGAACAAACAAACCAACTTTAATATATTACGTCGTTTTAGTCTGTACTGTAAACACAACAATCATTACACACATTTTAATGTACGAACTAATCTTTACAAAATATTTAATAAACGAACGAAGCAAGCTCTTAACCGAAATGTTCGGCTGAACTCGGCTCTGTGATTGTTACTATGTTGACTCTACGATACACCAGTGAAGATTACAACAAACAGACGAGAAATGAACCAATCAAGAGGTACTGAAGCGAGTTGTCTCAGTATTTACCGAGAATTAATGGAACTAGGCCTTTCATCCACCAAGTTGCTTTAATGTGGACGTAGCTTAGAAATCTCATGGCGAAGTCTATGCAAGTTTTCCTGCAAAATTTAGACAGACAGTGAATATAAACGAAAACAGGCATATGTCCCCTTTAGATTATGAAAGACTAATGTATAAAGAGGTAAAGTTTTTGAGTTTGGGTGTTCAGGGTACTATCAGAAACTATTGATCGGATTTTTAAAGGTATATTATCCCTGACCGCTATGGGCTACTTTTTATTTTACCTTTCTTTCAAAAATAGCTACCACGCGGGTGGAGCCGCGGGTTCCGATGTTCGGGGTAATCTCAGGAACTACTGGTTTGAATTGAAAATTATTTTAGAGCTGGATAGCCCATTTATCGAGGAAGGCTGTTTATAACATCACGCTATGACCAAACGGAGCGGAGCATCAATGAAAAATGTTGCAAAAACGGGGACAATGTATTCCTTTTGTGAGCTTCCGTTGCTTACGACTGCTTCTTCACCTTCTTGCCCACGGTGTAGTGCGAAGAAGCCGGCCGGCATGATTGTGTTGAGTAGCGGGGGATAGATTGTCTCTCGCTACTCGATACTCTAATTGGGCGGCACTGCGCTTACCATCAGGTGCAGCGTGGTCATTTTGCCGTGGTAGGATATAAAAAATATTGTCTCATGGCTCACTGTTGCCTTCAATATAGTGTTAACAGACGTTGATTGCATGGGCACTCGTCTCAGACGCTAAATACTCACTTTTAATAATTGTTTAAAGGTTATTTTTCATCCTGGTGCAGGAAAGTTACCACTCTTATAGATAAGCACAGTGCCGTCCAGTTAAAGTATCAAGTAGCGAGAGACAACTATTAATCGTTACTCGACACGATCGTGTCGGCCTGTTGAGAAGATAAGGTGGTAGGTGTTGATAGACAGACTTAGTGTGCCAACATTCAAAAACATACGTTGGTGCGTGACGCTAACTGGACTACAAGTCCTTCGGGAAATACAAACTCATTATGAAAGTGAGTTAATTCAAGGTCTATAGTAATATCGAACAGTGTATTATGAATGCGAATATTACTTCCAAGGGATCTTTTAAATAACGCATATTACTCCTAAATGTCTTTAGGTCCCGTTTGATCTTTATCGATTTGGTATATCGTTAGCCTAATATCAAAATTAGTAACTCCTTATCAGAAAATTTTACAAGAGAACTGTTTGTTTATTTTTAGTTATTCTATTAGAAAATGGATTCATGTTTTTGTTATACAGAAATAGTCAATGGAGCGGGTCTTAAAGGTGCAATTCTTTAATGGTATAAATACCACAATTATTTCCGGACGTATCAACCGGGTGCGTAGGCCGTGGTCTCGGGCTGACTGATATTATGTTATTTTGCCAAAAATAAGAACTTCTCCATTCGAATAGTTGAAAAAATGTACACTGATGGCATTATAAACCAATATCAACCTTTTTAATCAACTTCAAAAAAGGAGGAGGTTAACAATTCGTCGGAATCTTTTTTTTATGTATGTTACCCGATTACTCGAAGACGCCTGGACCGATTCGAAATATTCTTTTTGTGTTTAAAAGGGTATACTTCCCAGGTGGTCCCATTGGCACCAAGTCAGTATCTGATGATGGGATCTCAGAAAAATCAAAGAAAAACAAATTTTATAGTGACGCATAATTTGTTTTTTGTTGAAGTCGGTGTACTTTTTATGAATTAAAAAACTTTTACTTATTGGAGTTATTTGACGATATTTGACTCACTATACTAATGACTCGTATAACAACATAGAGGGGCATCTTACTTCACGATTACTAAGAAAACTTAATAGCAGTTGTTTTAAATCGCGAACATATAATCTGTACAAAAATATATAGATTATGATACATACATACACACTCACGCCTGTAATCCCCGAAGAGGTAGGCAGATGTGTAACCAGTACACCCACTTTTCGCCGAATTCCGGTCCCATAATGTGATAGGGGGCGAGCCTATCGCCATACCGGGCACAGGTTCCAGACTCCGGGATAATACGGAGAATTTCTAGATAGAAAAACCCAATATCACTTTACCCGACCCGGGGATCGAACCCGAGACCTCAGCACACAGGCGTAACGCATTCGCAATTACAACTGTATATAGATTATGATTTGGATAAATTAATATTTATAAACATATAAACATAAACAGCACAATCAATGTGGTGTATATTTATTATTATGCTCATCAATTTATTAAATAGTTGTATTTACCGACCATTTCGATATATAATTAAACCAAATTTAACTTATCTTAACTCCTAGAAACTAAAAGGTGCTTCGGCCTATTATGCCGTAATGTACGCAGCTGATCTTCTGTCACGCTGTGATTACGTAGCTAAGAGAAAAAATAAAATATATAACAATCTTCATGACGCAGCGGTCGAGTAGCCGGTTGTGAAACGAGAGGCCGATTCGATTTGAGAGGCCGATTGTGGGTTCGATTCCCGCACTAATATAAAGGTTTGTGTGACAGATATATTTGTTTCGGTTCTGGGTGTTGTGGGACCGTAGTCCCTCTTAGTTCTTGATACCCACGATACAGGTCCGACCTAGTAGGGGGTCAGGACTATATGTGTGACTGTTGGCTGATTATATTATTATTATTACACATAACGGTTTTATTGGATGAATTAATTAAATGAGCTTTTTCATAAGCTTATATTTGTATATACGTGATTGGTCCATTTTGCCGCTAAATTAAAACTTATTTCAGTGTCGTTCTTAAATATGGGATTATTATGAGATTACCTTGGCATATGCAATTATTATGTTTAATTTATTCTTCTCTGGCAAAGTGCGATTTGCGCATCGTCCAGTGTCTGTACAGCATACAACTGCACTCGTTTTACTCAACAAAAAAAAACCTTGTGTTGAGTAGCGAGTGATAGATTGTCTCTCGCTACCTGATACTCTAACTGGACGGCACTGTGCTTATTATCAGGTGCAATGTGGTCACTTTACCGTGCCAGGATAAAAAAAATAAAAGTGAGAGTAGTTAAGTACACAGGCTCTCTTTCAATCACGCCGCCTAAAGTTCACTCAACCCAACTATACGCAAACTTAACGCTTTGATTATTTCTGGTTTGTATAAGTTCAGGGACAATAGGTCAGCTGTGATGATCCACAGGTGACCTATTAGCTCTTTAACTACTATCAATTACTTGCACTGTACAAGCTGGGCCGTGGTTGTTGAGGGAGGCCAAGTGTCGGTATTAAGGGGCGCCACGGTTCGTGGCACGCAGCATAGTGGCCATTTTCAAGGAAATATTAGCCATCAGCGTAAACAGCGGCTTTCAAATTACCTGCTTATTCATTAACGTTGGCTTATAATTTTTATTACATGAATAAACATAGTTTCATTCGTGTTTGAGTGGAGTTTAACCCGTCATTATTCCTTTTGTATTTATACTATTTTGAAATATAATATTTGGGATATCCTTGCGGATAAAATGACTCATTAATAAAGTTTTGAAAAACGAGTTTCAAACGTAATATAATTATAAATACTCGGATCTAATTATTTTAAAAACCGCTACAGTGACTAAGTGCGAGTACCTTATAATAGTGTATTTAATTGTTGGCGATTGTTTGGTGAAGTTGACAAAATGTTTTTTTAACGTATTCGTTATCTCCTTAAGGTACCAAGAAATTTAGTACAGTTAGCTTATGCATCTTTGTGATTTTTGGACTCAATCTGGAGATTAACTGCACTCTGAGTAGTCACTGCGTGGAGTATATCTGAAGATCAACTCGAGAGTCACTGGACACTCATTGCGTATTGGGTGGGGACTGACCAACTGAAGATAGACTGGATTCGCGCCATAGCCCACTTTCACTTTCTTTCTCCGTGTTTAGTCGGCTTTAATTTTGCTCAAATCGGGTCTTTGAGTATTTAACTTTCTCTAAGAATCGGGTAGATGCTTACCAAGTTAGTTATGTTTCTGAAGCTATCGACGTAGAATAGAATAATAATGCATGAAGGCTTTATTTGAAGATGTTTTGACGTGTTATAAAGTTCGTGTATTTATTGCTCAACCAGTGAAAATGTTTCTTTTAAGTCAATGCTGTGGGATATTTGGCAGAGCAAAAGAGAAATTCTTATTTCTATGTAATTTGAACCCAAGACCTCACTTAGCTTATGTACGCTGCTACTAGAGTACTAGACTATTGAGATGATCGCTGCTTGTGATATAGAATAGTTATGCATGCATATAGAATTAACAGAGCTCACTAAATCTCTTTGCTTTAACTATACTACACTTTTGTCTGTATCATGGTGAATGCTCTGAAGAATTGTTTGATCTTATCCCATCCTCTCCCTTCCATACCAGAACCACGCGTACTGGATTGCGGAGCCACAGCTTTGTGGTGTCTACTACCCCGGCCCGAACTAAGAGGTTCGCAAACTCGTACTTTTGCCGCACCATCAAGCTGTGGAACAGTTTGCCAGCTACCGTGTTCCCTTCTTCCTATGATCCTGGGTCCTTTAGGCGTAGTGTGAAGAAGCTACACAGCAGGCCGGCATGATTGTATTGAGTAGCGAGTGATAGTCTATCCCTCGCTACTTGATACTATAACTGGACGGCACTGCACTTACCATCAGGTGCAGTGTGGTCACTTTGCCGAGTCACGATAAAAAAAAAAAAAAAAACTAATCACTTAAAAACTACATGGTCTACTTCACTAAGTATAAGCCTTAATACCATAACACATGTCAAAAGCAGATCTTAGGCTATTGTTTTAACTGTAATACATTTAAAATATCGTTAAAGTTATGATTCCATAGTCAGATAAAAGGTCACGACGTCGTTTCAGCGATAGTCTGTAATAGTCATATTAGTGTGAAACTATATAAATACGTTCATTAAAAATACTACATATACACTCACGCCTGTAATCCCCGAAGGGGTAGGCAAAGATGTAACCAGTACACCCACTTTTCGCCGAATTCCGGTCCCGTAATGTCATAGGAGGCGAGCCTATCGTCATACCGGGTACAGGTTTCCGATTCCGGGCTAATACTGAAAATTACTAGATAGAAATACCCAATATCACTTTACCCGACCTGGGGATCGAACTCAGTCTCGTATCAACATCTCCCGATCGTAACGCATGCTCAATTACAACTGCGCCACCGAGGCAGTCAGTACGTGGTAGTTATACCAGTCACAGCAGTCGCTGTGCTGAGGTCTCGGGTTCGATCCTCGGGTTGGATAAAAATGATATTGGTTTTTTTTCACGAAACACTCAATTCAATACGAATCGTGCCCGGAATGGCTATAGGCTCGCTCTCATTACAGCATGGGACGATAGTAAGCATGGGGCAATGTGGGTGTGCTGGTACACTTCTGTCTACTCCTTTGGGGATTACATGAATATGTGTGTTACATAAACGACAGGCCTTTACTGGTCTACAGAAAATAAAAACAAAAGTGACGTCACTAAAGACAAATATTTCAAACACACTTCATCCGGTCACGTAATCCCGTGTCTTAGGCCCAATAACAAGACTGCTGTCGTTTCTCGTAAATCCCACAGAATCCTGCAAATATCGCAACGCAGTCACGATTTAGACTCAGCGTTTATCTGTCCAAGCTAAGACAGCTTTGACGCTGAGTGCTCGTCATTCATAATATATTTTCTTGAGAGATGAAATATTATACATTTTTCCCATTTTTTTTTCTTTATTTAGTTTCCTACAAATGGTTAAGCAGCATAAAATGTTGAACTTTTTTGCTGTTTCCTGACCAGGATAAAAAAATATTGGAAATATCAATTTTAAGTACGTAAGTCTTCATATAATTTCCTTCTAGGAAATTAGACGATATCTGTGGTAAGGCACGAAGGTATGTATGATAAGATGCCACACATCCCCCTTTTAAAAAAGCATTAAAATCTCATCTGGTGCTAATGAACTTTTGACACGGTTTCGTGGCATGGAGACTAAGATTTTAAATAAACTTATGTTTTAATTTTGAAAGGAATAATAATTATTATATTTTTATGCAGCGATCTAGTCTAGATACAAGTGATATGGACTGCCGAGACAATATATTAGATTCAAAACCAGCTTAAATATCACACATACTTGACTTTTACAGTTACGTGGCACTTCAATTTTAACTATCGCTTGCTTCAACGGTGGAGAAAACATTGTTATCCCAAAAAAACCACATAACTAAGAAAATATTATAATAAACTAGTGAGCCCGGCAGACGTTATCGGCAAACCTTCCAGGAACCTATTATAATATACACACAAAATTTCATCCAAATCGGTCCAGCCATTTAGGAGGAGGAGGGGGAAGGAGAGGGGGCGGGGAAGGAGTTAGTCGTCAAACCACGTACAGGAGAATTATATATAATATAATAAGGAGAAACTCGTTCCTAAGGAGGCGTGGCTTACGTGACATCACAGCCGTTGTGGAAGGATGGAAAGAGACTTCGAGCAAGCGGACGCGCCATTTGAATATCACTCTGTTCGTGGCATCAGGAATAGACGGTCGTTGTGTTTAAGTGTCGAATCTCTGCTTGTATTTGTAATGATTTAATAAATGTAACAACTTAGTCGTTATTTCAATATTAAAAGGCTAGGTTTACAATCGTTTGTATTTTTTTAAATAAAATCGAGTTAGACATATAAATTCAGAAGTGGGATTCGCTGCTCACTCCTACATATTCTTTTCTTAAAATTTAAATTGAAGTATTTGTGCATTAGAAATGTTGAATATTAATTTTACCGTCATGTTTGATAAATCTAAACGGATAAGTTGCAAGCAAAATCGAACGTCTATTTCTGGTTTAGAACAACAGCTTCAAGCAATAGTAGATCGTTTTAATACATTTGAAAACCATTCTCAGATTGTCCTACGAGTACCGACGGTGCTGTGGAGGGTAGTTCGCGTGACCAGTGCGACATCACGGCGCCTGAACGAAACGTTACGCCGATACTAGCAGCCCTGCCGAGTGAACAATCAGGCGTGGTAGCTGTGCCATGCTTGTTGTGCGGCAGGTCTGGATGTTTCCAGCAAAAATCATATCCGCACTATGGAAAGTTTTAAGTGTGAAATTGGTAAACGCCATTGGTGCTATGCCGGTAAGATCAAACCATATTCTTATTAAAAATGCTGACCTGTCTTTACATGATTTTCATATCTTATGGTGCCGCGAGGTTTATTATGTGCATTTCATGAATTATATTGTGAGTGTTTATCGCGCATCGGTGTCTGTTTGGCGATACCCGCCTTCGCTCCATGATTGAGCAATTAATTATCTTAGTTCCGTTTTATTTCACGAAAGCTTTATGCACCGCCGCTTAGATTTTGCAAACATTTTGTTCTATGTGATGAAAACCGATTCTGATAAATGCCCTACATATGCCCTAAATATGTTAGGCGTTGTCTATTACGACTGCATATTATTTATGGGTTGAGTAACGACCTGTTTTCGGCAATAGTTATCAGCGGTATAACAGATCCCTACATTTGTGCGATTGCTACAAATTCTCAATTATTGCTCGATGATATAGTTTTATTAACTTTTATCAATGTATGTACCTATGTACAACTCAAGTGTACACTGTAACGTTAACGTACATGTAACGTGGTGCATTTCGCAATCATTGATCAAAGATACGAAAACGTGTGAATAGTAGTACCTCACCAAGATGTTATTCTTGTGGTAATTTAAGTCATACGCAGCATTCATGTACTAAGAGAGTGAGGGTAGAATGATGTACTAGTACCGAGCTTTACTATTCATAAAACGTATACACTCACGCCTGTAATCCCCGAAAGGGTAGACAGAGGTGTAAAGAGTACACATACTTTTCGCCAAATTTGTTACGGACCTACAATGTGATGGGAGCGAGACTATCGCCATACCGGGCACAATTCCAGACTCCGGGTTGATGGATCACTTTTCCCGACTCTGGAATCTAACCAGAGATCTCTGCACTGTAATCGTGGCGCGTGCGCAATTGCAACTGCGCCACCGAGGTAGTCAGCAGTTTACTATTCATGATGGTTTGCAAACGCCTCAAGAGGTCCTTGAGATCTTGACAAAGGCTGGTTTCCCATCAACTTAGAAAAATATAACTTTTTAATTCTTAAATAGATTATTACCTAGAAAGGACAATCAACAACGGTCAGGTTGGGCCGAGCGAGCATAAAGTAAGGATTTATTAAATTCACGTGTGCCAAGCAACTTAAGAGGTACGACTTTGAGCTCGAATACCCTAAGGGAACTGCGTTATCTCATGCTGATTACTTCAGCCGAAATCGGTTAAATATTTGTAAAATAATAAACCTCAACGTTGGGTTCAGATGGCACAGGCCGCTGACCAAGACGTGCAGAGTTTATTGCATAAGCTCAAATACGGTAAAATTGATTCGTCGTGATATGTTAATCGTAATGATGTCGTTTGTTATAAAATGAATGCAATTAGTGACCAATCGCGTTTGCTGTTTTATATCTCAAAGGGTCATCGTCTTAGTTTATTACGCGTTTATTAGCCGAACATCAACATATTGGTGTTGAAAAAGTTATCGAGCTGATGTTGAAGCATTTTGGTTTCGTAAGATACGAAAATTGTATTTAAATAGTTGTATTTTAATACATATAACGTTGTATCATTTGCTTTTCTTACAAGGGGGTACTTTATCAGTCTTTGCAATTTATTAATTCGTATTTTAAAGCCTAGCAAACCGTTTCATATAGTTGTGATTTTTATGATAATTACTGATCGAAGTCGAATGTATGAGTTTATTATTTGCTAATAGAATTAATGAATTAAGTTGTGAGCTAAATTTTATTACTTCTAGAATTTACTAAAGTAATGGACAAGCCGAGCGGTACTGTCGCACTATAGCGAATGTGATCCGCGTAACTAAACAAAAATAAGACATGTAGAATAGGCAAACGTTTTATGGTAGATACGTCTTGAATATTATAATGCAAATGTCTATATGATTTTCACCTTTGATTTTTTATGTGCAGGGATGACGCCTGTCATACGATCCTTGGTGCTGCACGATGTCTTTGGAGGCTATGCGAGCTTGCACGACAACGTAGACAACTGGTTAAAAACGCACACGCCAAGATGCTTGTGTTAACGAAAAGATGCAAAGCTACATATTAGTTCCACGTTTGCGACATGATATTTGTGTGTAAGGTTGTACGCGAAAGTTGAACGCTGGTATGTATAGACCATATGCAAAAATAAGAACTTTGCCACATGGTCAGTATGAGCTGAAATTGTTATCGGGCTCTTTCGGTAAGACACGTAATTTTGGTGAAATATCGCGGACAATGTATTTTCGATGTGTGTGTAATATTTTTTAACGTAAGCTTACTGTTGTTTCTATTTGTTGGGCATCCCGAGGGCTCTGTCCAGGCCATCCTGAGGGCTCTGGCATTGTTTGTCGTATCCTGAGGGCTCTGCGACTGTAAAGGACGTATATAACGCTGCGCCTTTACGTATGTACTGTGTATCCTGAGGGCTCTGCACAGTGGGCATCCTGAGGGCTCTGCCATTGTTGTGCATCTCGAGAGCTCTGCACGTGTGAGCATCCTGAGGGCTCTGCTCACGAGGGGGAATTTTCTTAGCGAATAATCAGTGTTTTGTCAATATGTACGCCAATATGCAATAATGTAATTGCTGCAGGGATTGAATTTTTGAGATTTAAAATTAATAAAAACAATGTGGTTTTTCAGTTACTGATGACGAGGTAGAAAATAGCAGAGGGGTTCCATGTGCTGAACGTCATGTTGTGGAGGCCAACATACATGTACCAGCCTCCATACATCAGACAGAAGATCTACAGCAACTACGATGGCTTCAACAACCAGACCATTGCGTGCGAGGACGCATCGCCGTCAGGAGAGGCCGAATAAGGAGAAACTCGTTTCTAAGGAGGCGTGGCTTACGTGACATCACAGCCGTTGTGGAAGGATGGAAAGAGACTTCGAGCAAGCGGACGCGCCATTTGAATATCACTCTGTTCGTGGCATCAGGAATAGACGGTCGTTGTGTTTAAGTGTCGAATCTCTGCTTGTATTTGTAATGATTTAATAAATGTAACAACTTAGTCGTTATTTCAATATTAAAAGGCTAGGTTTACAATCGTTTGTATTTTTTAAAATAAAATCGAGTTAGACATATAAATATATATAAATTCTGTCACATGTTTAATATAAAATAATTGAAACAAGTTTATTCATTATGTAACCATTTATATACCAAAATGAACTTAACAAAACATAGATTCTTATGACACTAAAGTTTATTCAAAATGACCTCCGTGATTTTGAATACAGGCCTTCAATCTGCGCGGCCAGTTGTCTATCGCAGCACGAACGAGGTCCATGTCAATATCGGCGGCTGCCTTAATCAAGGATGTCTTGAGTGACTCCAAATTGGGATGAGGCTTTGAGCACGCCTTTTCCTCCAAGTGTTGCCATATCTTGTAATCTAACGCATTCAAATCTGGACTGGAGGAGGGCCAGTCTTCGTGCCGGATGAAGTCGATTTCACGCGCCGCCATCCAGTCTTGTGTGCTCTTCGCTCTATGAGCTGGCGCCGAATCTTGTTGGAATACCCAGTGCCTGTTATTGAACATGGTATGAGAAACAGGTTCCACAAGGTTCGTCAGGACTGTATTTTGATACACAACTGCATTCGTTTTTACACCTTTCTCACAAAAATGTTCCTCTGTTAAGCCCCAATAAGAAACTCCCAACCATACCATGAGCGAGGATGCAAAATAACCTCGTTGGACACGCGGAATACGGTTGCTCGCTTCTTCACTACTGTGTGCGTACACCTTATCATTTTGTTGTAGCTCTCTTCTACGGTAAAAATTTTTTCATCTGAAAAAAGAATTTCCCGATATTTTTTTCCCGTGTACCGCTTCAACAAAGCGCGGCATCTCTTCAGTCTCAGGTCCATTAGACGAGCATTCAAACGATGTCCTGTTTTTCTTCGATATGCCCGAAGCCCTAAGTCTTCATTTAACACCCTTTTCACCGTGGTTCTGCTTAACCCCATCTGAAGGGCCAACAGTTTCTGCTTACGTTTGGGATTTCTTTGAATTCGCGCCTTCACAGCTTTTATCACTGCTGGAGTCCTAACAGACCAAGGGCGACCACTTTTTGACCTGTCATCTACACTAGAGTCTTCATTGTATCGTTTGATGGTACGATAAACGAATCTTTTGGTTATATTCAAATTTTTCAGTATGTCAAAAATTGAATTGGCGCGTAACCGCAACGATGCAACGCAATTACTGCAACACGGTCTTCTTTAAGCGTCCACTCCATATTTAAAAATGAGTAAAATTCTAAAAAGTATACATTTTAATTTTCATGAACAATTTGAAATTCGAATTCAATAAACTTTTTTGTGGCCAGCATTCTAAAATAAAAGTTTTTAATGTGTGACAATACTTATGACCTGACTGTGTATTAAGATATAATCTCCACAAGAATTGCAAACCTCAAGTGATTAAATGTGTGGCAATACACCTCTGACTTTTCTAAAGTTATGTGTGTATTAAAATGTTAATTATCGCTTGCTTTAACGGTGAAGGAAAACATCGTGAGGAAACCTGCATATCTGAGAATTTTTCGAAGGTATGAGAAGTCAGCCAACCCGCATTAGGCCAGCGTGGTGGACTAAGGCCTAACCCCTCTCATTAGTAGAGGAAGCCCGTGCCCAGCAGTGGGACAATGTTTAATACAGGGCTAGTATTATTATTATTATTATATAAGTGATTAAATGACAAATTATGTACAATTTAATCATTTTTTTTAAATGCTATGCATTTAACCTATCTTATTTAGTATGTAAGCATAATCAATTCTAAGAGGCTACCGAAGCGTCATCACAACACTGTTTTTGATTAACAGAAACTCGTGTTCCCGATTAATTTACGTTATTTTTAATACTAAAGTAAAAAATCCAATCACGTATAGAGAAATCAAAGCATAGCAGAGAGCTCGTTTCTTATGGGCGTACATTTCTTAATGTTAGTCACAGTAATTTTATAAGATTAAATGATTTTGAAATTGAAACACTGCTATGTTTGGCTACACATATTTGCCGACGGACTCTCATAGGAAAATTCTACCACCTAGTAACAGAGCTGATATTAACGAATCATCGAGATTGGACCCTTGGAACGTAAAGATAAAATCTCTCAGCTCAATTGGTCTGCCAATTCCGATGTAATTCATGAATGTGACATGTCCGATCTTATAGATTGGATCTTATTGATGTTTTTTCCACGGCTGATCTAATTAGAGGTGCCATCATAAGTCAGCATGAATTCATGGCTACTTAAGTATAAGTCGCAAAGCAATTTAGGAATACTAACTCTTGAGCGCGAATAAGTGGTAAAAGGCTATTAAAAATCCTTGAGTAACCAGTTCAACTTACTGGTTTTTTATACCATCACATATCTAGCGTAGTTTTCGACAGTTATTTGTCAGCCTTATAGGCTAGTCAGTAGTCGGCTATAGAATTGATCTCCACAACAAGCTAAAAAAATCTTATTTAGGTTTATTGACAGCCTCTGTGGCGCAGTAGGCGAGTAGCCGGCTGTTAAACGAGAGGCCGTGGGTTCGATTCCCACACAGGCACAAATGTTTATTTGACAGACATATTTGTGTCCGGGGTCTGGGTGTTGTGAGACCGTGCGTCTCTCGTAGTCGCTGATACCCACAACACAAGACTCGTATCTTAGTGTGGGGTCGGGGCTATGTGTGTGACTGCTGGGTGTGTTAATTGTTATTATTTATTAAAATCCCTGTTAAAAGAGTTTTTTTCAAATTATATAATATTTCACAAACACCGAGCCTTTCAGGCAATAAACAAAGATCTCATTTTTTCAATACAATTGTTCCGTAAAACAGCTAAGTCAACGTAGCCGGATAAAAATAAGACAGCCGTTTCTTTCTTTCTAGTAGTGTTGTTATCTTGCATCCTATTCTATCGTAAATCACAAAGCGCCTCGGTGCCATTGTGCTTGTTTTTCTTGTCTACAGAGTGGATAAACTGTCCCAACGTCGAGGGTTGTGACAATATTATTTAGGTAAGATTTATAATGTCATTTTAGAATGTTCTATTGGTTTTTTATGTGTTTGATATATATATACACTCAAGCCTGTAACCCACGAAGGAGTAGGCAGAGGTGTATCCAGTACACCCATTTTTCGCCGAATTTATTACGGTCCCATAATGTGATAGGGGGTGAGCCTATCGCCATACCAGGCACAATTCCAGACTCCGTGCTGATAATTTTTTTTTTTTATCCTAGCACGGCAAAGTGACCGCACTTCACCTGATGGTAAGCACAGTACGGTCCAATTAGAGTATCGAGTAGCGAGAGACGATCTATCCCCCGCTACTCAACACAATCATGCCGGCCTGCTCCTTCACACTACGCCATGGGCAAGAAGGTGAAGAAGCGGTCGAGGGTCTATTGTCAGAGTACTTAGAAGGCCGCAAAATGGCCAACATTGTACCCCAACTCTAGACCCCCAAAAAATGATAATGAGTATTGATAAACAGAAAAACCCGTTTCGGGGATCGAATCCGAGACCTGAGCACATCATTCGTAACACATGCGCAATGACAACTGCACCACCGAGGCAGTTGTTTAATATACACATTGCTAGGGTCATGCTCTACATGCTCGTGCTATTCATATCCGCCCGGATAGCGTCCACCGTACACAGGCTGTAAAACCCGCCATAGTGGCACACGCAAGTGTGTCGCGTTCCGGGATCAGCCAGTGTAAATTCGGTTCTTGTCGGAGGTCTAGAGTTTGGGTACGATGTTTGGCCGTGTTGCGGCCTTCAGAGTACTGAACACTGACACTAGACTCTCGACCGCTTCTTCACCTTCTTGCCCATGGCGTCGAGTGATGAAGCAGGTCGGCATGATTGTCGTAAGCGCCGAAGAAGGCCACCGCGGGGTTTTAGCTGGTAGTGTCAGGTAGGGTGTACATAGGGGGTAGGGTCTCGGCTCAGCAGCAGCCCGGATAGCCATCATCCGGGCGAGAGAGTGCTGGGTCGTAAGACCAGCTAGTCCAGCATAACCGTTTTATTCCTATTCCGCGTCCCCACGGAGCGGGCGGCAGTAATAAAACGCTTTCCCCGCGACGACAAAAAAACAAAAAAGGTCGGCATGATTGTGTTGAGTAGCGGGGGATAGATTATCTCTTGTTACTCGATACTCTAATTGGACAGCAATTAATTTGTTTTTGTCTCAACCTTGAAGGTGACAAACGTACCCTCAATGTCGCAACACTGGAAATAATCGTAGTGTGAAGAAGCTGGCAGGCCGGCATTATTGTGTTGAGTAGAGGGGTATAGATTATCTCTCAATACTCGATACTCGATACTCTAACTGGACTGCGCTGCGCTTACCATCAGGTGCAGTGTGGTCACTTTGCCGTGCCGTGCCTATAAAATTTTGACAAGCGATCTGCTTATATATTTTCCTATTTGTTTAATACAAGTTTTATTCTACTGCCAGTATAGTTAAGTATCAAGGGCTACTTTTAGAAATAGATAAAAATAAAAATTCTTTTATATTAAACTCATGCTTCAAACGGTTCTTTTTCAGTTCTATCAAATGTATTAATTTTCTAGGATTTAAAAGTAACGTAGAGATTCCGTGGCAATTTATTTGTTTTGCTATATGATTCAGATCTTTCTGAGAAATATCTAAGAAAAAAAGAGGTGTGTGAGATTTGGCAGAATTAAAGATTATATGGAAGAGTGTAGAAAACTAAAGTGTATATATGTTATATGTAAATGAAATAAATAATACATGAAAGAAAAGTAAGAAAATAAATTTTATTTGGTCACACAACCACACTTTAGATAACATACATGTTAAAAAACACAAGGAGTAATACAACAAAAAGAAAAAACAATTATAGACCCTAAGTACACCCGCTACTCTTCAATTCGGAACACCTGTGTCCAAAGTATGACCAAAAAAGGCATAGGCTCAGCATTTGCCAGATAGTAAAGTACTGCCTAGGTATAGTTAATTGTCAATTTAAAATATATAACACACGCTAATAACGTGTGTATACTCCAGTACTCTCTCTAACGTAATAGAACAAAATTTCAAAAATTGCAATGACTTTATTATTTTGTGTTTATCTACAAGTCTTTCACTCAAGACTCGATGACAAAGCATTCCTTACTTCAAAGGAACTATCTCGTGATCTTCGACACGCGACACGTGTTTCACTAATCAGCTGTATGTAGGACGCGAGGGCGGTGCAGACCCTTCACGTGATCCGATCGACGAGATAAAGCCCGACCCTTTGGTGATGTCACATCTATAATATATTGTGTTCCGTGGTTTGGCTCGAGAATTCATTTTTACACGCTTTATAGGTATATTAGCTTCACCTGGAAATATGTATGTTTGTGTGTAATGTAATTTTCACCACCATCCAGACGTCCGATTTACTTGAAAATTTGCGTGTCAAGGACCTATCTAACTAGGAGCATCAGAATAATAAAAAATATGAAAGTTCCCGATCAATATTTTTTATCACTTGGCCTTGATTTGAAATCGATTATTTTAATTATAAGTACTTTTGATGCTGTTTTGAGACTAAAAACAAAAACATAAAAATCAGTTCAAAAAACACGCAGCATTCGTAAAATTAGTTGTATTTAATTGTATAATAATAAAATGCGTAAACATAAGAAACCATTACCTACATGAAAATTGAATCTTTATGCAGATTCAGGACTATGTGTGTGACTGTTGAGCGTTCTTTATTAAATGCTCGACTTCGACTGTCTCGGTGACGTAGTTGTTATTGCGTACACGAAACGTCTGCTGGGCTGAGGTCTCGAGTTTGATCCCCGGGTAGAAGTGATATTGGTTTTTCTACTATGAAATAATCAGTATCCGCCTAGAGTATGGATTGTGGGGTGCGAAGTCAGGAAACCTCCACGTGGTGCATCCTGGGCAACGGCGGTCACGTTGACCGACGGCTGATATCCTGACAAAAGGTAGTTGACAATCGTCGCCTTCTGTGGCGACTGTCAGCTGGAATTAGGGCTCATTACCTCGGGCTACTCTCGAGTTCTGTCTCAGGAGTGTCGGCGGGCTCGGTGTGCGCTCACCCCGCCGCCGAGCGGGTAGTAGGGGGGAAGTTCTCTCTTGCTGCCACCGTCGTATATCGTAATCCGGTCAAAGGAGGTCTGTGGTCATGTCTCGCGCTCCGACCGGACCGAGGGTCTTGGCTTAACCGCCTGGGCCGCGAGGGAGAAAACCTCTATAAAAAGTTACCCCGAATCCCAAGCGGCGGCGCACCGCGAGGGGATGCATGGCCGATGGGTAGTTCGGTCGCTAGTGCGAACCCCGGCGGGGAACGTGCTGGACCCCGTGCAGTTATTTGCTTACCCAGCTACAGGGGGCTCTGGCTGGGTGGACCGAATATTTCCCCCATACTCGTGGGAATAACTATGAAGACACAAACAAACAACAACAACAACAATGACGAAGATATGGAGAAGCTGCCTATCCCGAGGGACGCTTGCGACCCTGGGATGGATGGTGCTGGGCATAAGCCCAAAAAGACGAATGTCGAGGCCGTTTTAACTGTCTCGGCTTCCAGGGTACGGGCCAGTACGAGCGGCGTAATGACGCGCTCAAAGAGGGCTTTAAGAGATCGACAGCTGGACGCTACCAGCGAAAGTGATGTCGAACCGGCCCAAAAAGTTCTTGCGCTCTCAACGGGGCCGGCGATGATGTCAGACGATGACACGGCCAATATGGAGGTTATAGCTGATGACCAGGATTGGCGCTTACAGCTGTCAGCCATTATCCGGGGCGTGGCCAAGTCCCGGAATCTCAAAGGGACGGAGCAGAAGAAGCTGATCCTGGCGGCCAATCAGCTGTTAGAGCGGGCCGAGGAATCTGCATCCGCTGAGGTGGTTCGGCTAGAGGCTGAAAAGACGGCAATGTCTAAGGAAATTGCCGTCCTCAAGGCCTCCCTCGCAGCTCAGCAGCAGTCCCTCGACAAAATGTTGTCGACTGTCCAAGCTCTGGAACTGTCGCAGTCGGTGGCCCAAGCTGGGACCAGCTCAGAAGGAGGAGATTGCTGCAAGCAGCTCGAGCGCCGTGTCCTAAGTATCGTAGACGCGCGCTTGGAGGCAATGAGCATGAGGCTGCCTTCGGAGCCCATTATTCGGCCTCCTCTGGCTGCTGATAAGGCCAGAGTTGGAGCGGCATCAATATACGCTAACGCCGGGCCATTTAGGCCAAGTTTAGTACCCGGGGCTTCAAAAGCTCCAGCAGATGTTGTCGGTCCGCAGGTCACCCCGAAGGGAAAGGGGCTGGGAAAGGGAAGGAGTAATGACCGGAGTAACTCCGTTGACCCTTCCTTTTCCAGACCTACGCCTGTCGTAGTTGCGGAGCCAACGGCACCCTCAACGTCTGCGATGACCCCAAATCCCCCTCAGGGTAAATCCCGAAGGGGGGGGAAAAGAGGGAAAATAAAAAAAAGAAGCGGCACCCCCGTTGCTCGACCGCCCAGAGAGCCGCGGCCACTTCCACCTGCTCCTGAATCGATGGAAGAGGGATGGAACACTGTGGCCAAAAAAGGGAAGAAACATCCCCAGCCCATGCCGAGTGCTGCGGCGTCCGCACCGCCGCAGCCGCGTCGGCCAAAGCCGCGCATCCGCCTGCCCCGCAAGGCAGCCGTCTCACTGACGGTAACGCCAGAGGGGTTGGCGCGGGGCGTCACGTATGCCAATGTGTTGCGTGCCGTCCAGCAAAGTGTGGATCTGGCCGGCCTCGGTATTGCGGAGACGCGGGCGCGCCTCATGGCAACGGGTGGGTACCTGTACGAGGTACCCGGCCCGGAGTCCGAAGTGAAAGCCGACTGCCTTGCGGAGAAAGTAAGGGAGGTGTTCCGTGGTTCAGAGCTGGCGGGAGACGTTCGCATCTCCCGTCCATGTAAAACCGCGGAACTAAGAGTGTCCGGGTTAGACGCATCAGCGGACCCGGAACTGATAGCAGGTGCTCTCGCAAGGGCTGGGGATTGTCCCATCGAAATTGTTAAGGTCGGGGAGATCCGCCCCGACCGTTCGGGCCTTGGTGCGGCGTGGGTGCGGTGCCCCGCCAAGGCTGCCGACAAAATTTTAAGTTCGGGCCGAGTGCTGATCGGCTGGGTAGCTGCACGCGTCCAGCTCCTTGAGCCGAGGCCTATGAGGTGCTACCGCTGCCTGCACAGGGGACATGTGCGGGCACGGTGCACCGAAGAGTGTGACCGCAGCGGCGTTTGCTACCGCTGCGGTAAACTGGGCCACAAGGCCAAGGAGTGCTCCGCGGAGCCGCATTGCGCAGTCTGCGCTGATGCAGGTAAACCCGCGGGGCACCAGGTGGGCGCCAAAGCATGCGTCGCCTCCTCCCGTTCTCACCGCGTAAATCGTGGTCAGGTATCGGGGGTTGTGACCCAGCCGACAGCGCTCCCCCTAGAGGAGCAGATGGAGATCGCCCATTAATATGGCGCAACGTTTCCTCCAGGCGAATATTAATCACTGCGCCAGGGCCCAGGACCTGCTAGTCCAGAGCATGGCGCAGTGGTCGATACAAGTGGCTGTGGTCGCCGAGCCTTATTTTGTTCCCCCCAGGGAAGACTGGGCAGGGGACCTTAACGGTTTGGTGGCCGTCATCACTCGGGGCGCCGCCGGCTCCCCACCCTTCGAAAAAGTAGCGAAGGGATCGGGATGTGTGGCGGTTCTGTTGGGGGGGATCTGGATTGTGGGTGTGTATTTCTCCCCCAATAGATCACTGGCCGAGTTCGAGCACTTTCTCACTCGGCTAGGGGCCCTGGTGGTGCAAGGCAGTCAGCCTCGCCCCGTTCTCGTTGCCGGCGACTTCAACGCCAAGTCTCAGGCTTGGGGTTCGTCGGTCACCAGCAGGCGCGGCGAGGCCCTGGAGGAATGGGCGATCTCGGCCAACCTGGCCGTCGTGAATCGCGGGTCGGTTAACACGTGCGTGCGGCATAATGGCGGATCGGTGGTGGACCTCACGTTCGCCAGCCCAGCTATTGCCCGCCGTGTCCGTGACTGGAGAGTTCTGGTGGATGAGGAGACGTTGTCGGATCACCGATATATTCGGTTCGACGTCGCCTTGTCCCCTAACCCCCAGTCCAGTGGAGGACCGACTGGCCCGCGGTCGGACGGCCCGCGTTGGTCGGTAAAACGCCTCGATGTTGAGGCCCTGAAGGAAGCCGCACTGGCCCAGGCGTGGCTCCCTGCACCGGAGGCACCGATGCAGGTCGAGCGGGAGGCGTCGTGGTTTGGGGCAGCGATGTCGCGCGTCTGTGACGCGGCCATGCCCCGAGTCCGACGTCTTCCCGAAAAGCGTCAGGTGTTCTGGTGGTCGGCGGAACTTATGCGGTTACGTGTCTCCTGCGTTGCCGCCCTTCGTCGTCTTGCCAGACACCGTCGTCGTCGGATCCGTCTTCCCGGCGACGAGGACCAGGAGCGGCTGCTTCACGGCCTCCACAGGGAGGCTAAGAGAGCGCTGCGCGTGGCAATAACAAGGGCAAAGTCTGCAGCTCAGGAGGAGTTCCGGGGAACTCTCGATAACGACCCTTGGGGGCGTCCATATCGCGTGGCGATGAGGAGATATCGCCCGTGGACGCCCCCACTGACGCAGAGTCTCCGGGGCGACCTAGTCGAAGAGGTCGTCGCAGCTTTGTTCCCTGCCACTGAAGATGTCACTCCCCCACCGATGGCGTCACATCCATCGACGCCATCGTCGTTGAGTTCGGCAAGGGTTATTTCGGAGGTTTCGCCCGAGGAATTTCGGGCGGTGGTGCTTCGGCTGCGGGGCAAGAAAACAGCCCCGGGTCTCGACGGTATCCCCGGACGTGCGTGGGTGTTAGCCGTCGAGCATCTGGGGACTAGGCTTCGTGGCCTGTTCTCCGCGTGCCTGGAGCAGGGCCGTTTTCCGTCTCAGTGGAAAACTGGGAAATTGGTCCTGCTCAAGAAGGAGGGGCGGCCCGCAGAGTCGCCATCGGCCTACCGGCCCATCGTGTTGCTCGACGAGGTCTGTAAACTCTTCGAGCGTATCATTCACGCTCGCCTCGTCGAGCATCTTGAAGGGGTCGGGCCGGACCTGGCACAGTGCCAGTACGGGTTCCGGCATGGCCGATCGACAGTACACGCGATTTTGCGGGTCAAGGCACAAGCGGAGGATGCAGTGGCTCGGGGTGAAGTGGTGGTGGCGGTGTCTCTAGACATCGCCAACGCGTTTAACACCCTGCCCTGGGCCTGCATACTGGAAGCACTGCGGTACCACGTGGTGCCACCGTATCTCCGGCGTCTGGTGCGCTCGTATCTCTCAGACAGGTACATAGTGTATCCAGGCGCCAACAGGTGGCACCGAAGAGCGATGGCCTGCGGTGTTCCACAGGGCTCAGTCCTGGGCCCTCTCCTGTGGAACATCGGCTACGATTGGGTGCTCCGTGGTACCAATCCCCGAGGCGTCGCTGTCGTCTGTTATGCAGACGACACGCTAGTAACAGCGACAGCCAGGTCTTTCCAGGAGGCCACCCTGCTCGCCTCGTTCGCAACCGAACAGGTGGTGGGCAGGATTCGGCGACTGGGCCTTAAGGTGGCCCTGAACAAATCCGAGGCCCTTTACTTTCACGGTCCTCGGATTCGGCCACCTTTAATGCCCCACATCAATGTGGAGGGGGTGCGGATTCCCATCGGCTGTACAATGAAGTACTTGGGATTGATTCTTGACAGCCGGTGGGATTTCCGTGCCCATTTCAAGGAGTTGTCGCCGAAATTGGTGCGGGCGGCGGGCGCGCTCGGACGCCTGCTGCCGAACCTGGAGGGACCTAATAGCCCTTGCCGAAGTTTATACGCTGGAGTCGTGCGGTCAATGGCCCTGTACGGATGTCCCGTATGGGCCCAGTCCCTGAAACCCCGCTGCGTCGCCTTGCTGCGCAAACCGCAGCGTTTGTTGGCGCAGCGAATAGTAAGGGGCTACCGCACGGTCTCCCACGAGGCGGCCTGCGTATTGGCCGGCACCCTCCCTTGGGAGTTGGACGCAAAACTCCTCTCGTCCGCGTTCTTCTGGCGGGAGGAGGCGTCCAGTTGCCGTCAGGTGAGACTGGCCCCGAGGGAGATTGCGGCCCGATTTCGCAGAACCGCTGTGGAGGAGTGGCATACCAGGCTGGAAAGCCCAAGTGCGGGCTTGAGGACCGTCGCGGCAGTGCGTCCTGTCCTAAAGAGATGGCTAGACAGGCGCCACGGTGCGCCAACTTTCCGGCTGACGCAGGTACTGACGGACCACGGGTGTTTCGGTTCGTTCCTGTGTCGGATCGGAAAGGAGGTGTCTGCCGTGTGCCACCATTGTGGCAACTGCCACGAGGACACGGCCCAACACACGTTGGAGGAGTGCCCAGCCTGGGACGAAGAGCGCAGCGCTCTCAGAGCAGTCGTCGGAGGAGACCTCTCGCTGCCGGCCGTGGTGTCGTCCATGGTCGCCAGCCGGAGGTCCTGGCGTGCGGTGGCCCACTTCTGCGAGAGCGTCATCTCGCAGAAGGAGAGTGCCGAGAGGGATCGGGAACGAAATGATCCCTCCCGCCGCCAGAGAAGACGTAGGAGGCGCCGGGTGGACGACTGACCGGCGTCTCCCGCCCTGTGGAACGGGGGCGTTTGAATTCCACCACGGTAACCCCTGCCTGTCGTACGAGGCGACTAATTGGGGCCATCGGGGGTCGCGGGCTCGCAGCGGGGGGCTGTCAGCCCGAATCGATGCACTCCCAGTTTCGGAGCATCGTGCGACCCCGAGATGGACGGCAGCGCGTGTGGTAAGGCCTCGTTCGCTGTCGTTGTTCGGTGCGCGGGGGCTCCTAAGCCCTCCCATGGAGATGGGCTGCTACGCAGCACCGCGCAGGGGCGGTTCCGGCAGCAATTCTAGCACTCCTTAGAATACCCCGGGATCGCTCCGTAAGCGCCGAAGAAGGCCACCGCGGGGTTTTAGCTGGTAGTGTCGGGTGGGGTGTACATAGGGGGTAGGGACTCGGCCCAGCGGCTGCCCGGATAGCCATCATCCGGGCGAGGGGGATGCTGGGTCGTAAGACCGGCTAGTCCAGCATAACCGTTTTATTCTTATTCCGCTTCCCCCCGGAGCGGGCGGTAGTAATAAAACGCTTTCCCCGCGACAAAAAAAAAAAAAAAAAAAAAAAGAGTATGGAATTGTGCTCGGTATGACGATAGACTTGCCCGCTATCACATCATGGGACGGTAATAAGCTCGGTGAAAACTGGCTGTACTGGTTATACCTCTGCCTAACCGTTCGAGAATTACAGGCGTGGATGCGTATGTATGTATTAAATGCCTATATTATTATCAAAACGTTCCTAATCTTTGTGAATTATCTATGAAGAGATAGAAATTCAAAGAGCCTTTTTTTTTTTTTTTTTTGTTGTCGCGGGGAAAGCGTTTTATTACTACCGCCCGCTCCGGGGGGAAGCGGAATAAGAATAAAACGGTTATGCTGGACTAGCCGGTCTTACGACCCAGCATCCCCCTCGCCCGGATGATGGCTATCCGGGCAGCCGCTGGGCCGAGTCCCTACCCCCTATGTACACCCTACCCGACACTACCAGCTAAAACCCCGCGGTGGCCTTCTTCGGCGCTTACGGAGCGATCCCGGGGTATTCTAAGGAGTGCTAGAATTGCTGCCGGAACCGCCCCTGCGCGGTGCCTTGTACGGGCCCATCTCCATGGGAGGGCTTAGGAGCCCCCGCGCACCGAACTACGACAGCGAACGAGGAAATTCAAAGAGCCTGAATAGCGGATTTCCAATCCTATTCTGATGCCTTTGAAATAACAAAATGAACACTACAATTAACCACTAGGAATTGAACTCAGGACAATAAGATTTATGGTCCTTGGGTTACAAAGGAATTTCATAGTAAATACATAATTCACGTTGGAAAAGACGTAATTTCATAAGCGGTATAAGTAAATTATGTAAGGGTGCATTCCAGAACCGTTATAAAAGGCCCTTACTCTGGGTAAGGGTCCTGTGTGGTTACTGTAGTATGATTAGCGGCTTTTTACCTTTAAAGGTTTCCTTTAATCTTTTTTTTTGTTGTCGCGGGGAAAGCGTTTTATTACTGCCGCCCGCTCCGGAGGGAAGCAGATTAAGAATAAAACGGGTATGCTGGACTAGCCGGTCTTACGACGCAACATAGGCTCAATAGAGGCTCATAGGCAACGATTCCATAGTCGAGGCAAGGCTGCAAAGCCTTGAACACAGACGTAAAGTTGCTAGTTTATCGGTTTTCTACCGGATACATTTCGGCGAGTGTGCCTTGGAATTACACAATTTAATTCCCCCAACCCCTTTCTATCATCGGACGACAAGAGACTCGGCGAAGCGTCATCGATACATGGTTGATATTCCACCAGCGCGCACGAAGCGTTTTGCTAGTACATTTATCATGCGCGCCGCTAGAGAGTGGAACTCTTTGCCGGAGTCTATATTTCCCGAAAATTATAATCTGGGTATCTTTAAGTCAAGAGTGAATAGGTATCTTCTAGGCAAGCGTGCTCCACCGTAGACCCCATCATCACTTACCATCAGGCGAGATAGTGGTCAAACGCAAGCCTATTTACGTAAAAAAACAAAACAAAAAAATAAAAACATCCCATTCGCACGGATGATGGCTCCGTGCTGCCGCTGGGCCGAGTCCCTAATACAGGGGGTATACAACCCACCCGACACTACCAGCTAAAACCCCGCGGTGGCCTTTTTCGACGCTTACGGAGTGATCCTGGGGTATTCTAAGGAGTGCTAGAATTGCAGCCGGAATCGCCCCTGCGCGGTGCTGCGTAGCAGACCATCTCCATGGAGGTTTAAGGAGCCCCCGCGCACCGAACAACGACAGCGAACAAGGCCTTACCACCCGCGCTGCCGTCCATCTCGGGGTCGCACTCGATGAATTTGGGAGGGCATCGATACGGGCTGACAGCCCACCACTGCGCGCCCGCGACCCCCGATGGCCCCTATTAGTCGCCTCGTACAACAGGCAGGGTTACCGTGGTGGAATTCAAACGCCCCCATTCCACAGGGCGGGAGAAGCCGGTCAGTCGTCCACCTGGCGCTTTCGACGTCTTCTCTGGAGGCGGGAGGGATCATATCGTTCCCGATCCCTCTCAGCACTCTCCTTCTGCGAGACGACGCAGAAGTGGGCCACCGCACGCCAGGACCTCCGGCTGGCGACCATGGACGACACCACGGCCGGCAGCGAGAGGTCTCCTCCGATGACTGCTCTGAAAGCGCTGCACTCTTCGTCCCAGGCTGGGCACTCCTCCAACGTATGTTGGGCCGTGTCTTCGCGGCAGTTGCCACAGTGGTGGCTCACGGCGGACACCTCCTTTCCGATCCGACACAGGAACGAACCGAAACACCCATGATCCTTTAATACAGATTAATTAATTAATATAGATTAGTTAATAGAGATTAAAGCATTTAAATATGGACTCACTCTTAGATAGACGCAAAATTAGTGATCTCTTGACGCTTCACAAAATACTCCATGGTGGTTTAAGTACCCCTGAGTCCCTAAGTCAAATAAATGTTGCCGTTCCTCGTAGAACGCCTAGATACCCTTCAACAATGCTATTCAAGGTTAATAGCAGAACCAATTTAGGGAAACATGCCCCCATCAACAGATTGACTCGAACTTATAATGACATATTGACAAGTTCCAAGGGCGTTATTGACATTTTTCACAATAAAGACATAAAAACATTCAAAAAACATGTATTCAACTTCAACTTTAATTTAATTTTAAATATTTCAGATTTAAATTTTGTATTATTTACAATTTTTTGCTTCATGTAATTAAATTAAATAATTTGTGCATATCAAGACTGACATTATTGTATTAATTAGTAATAAGTGACTAGTTATAGTATTAATGTTAAATGTATGTGTACTTTTTATTTTCTTTCGTGTAATCTGATTTGTTTTTTCCAATTCTAGCTCTGAAACTTTTAATTGCTGTATACACCTGTAAAGGCATTTCACATTGTAAAATTTCCTAACTACCTATATTAATATTATTGTATTGTGTTGTGACATGTCGTTGGTGTAACAAATAAAATAAATAAATAAATACCTGTGTCAGTCGGAACGTAGGCGCCCCGTGGCGCCTGTCTAGCCATCTCTTTAGGACAGGACGCACTGCCGCGATAGTCCTCAAGCCCGCAGTCGGGCTCTCCAGCCTGGTATGCCACTCCTCCACGGCGGTTCTGCGAAACCGGGCCGCAATCTCCCTCGGGGCCAGTCTCTCCTGACGACGGCTGGACGCCTCCTCCCGCCAGAGGAACGCTGACGAGAGGAGTTTGGCGTCCAACTCCCAAGGGAGTGTGCCGGCCAATACGCAGGCCGCCTCGTGGGAGACCGTGTGGTAGCCTCTTACTATTCGCTGCGCCACCAAACGCTGCGGTTTGCGCAGCAGGGCGACGCAGCGGGCGTTCAGGGACTCGGCCCATACGGGACATCCGTACAGGGCCATTGACCGCACGACTCCAGCGTATCAACTTCGGCAAGGGCTATTAGGTCCCTCCAGGTTCGGCAGCAGGCGTCCGAGCGCGCCCGCCGCCCGCACCAATTTCGGCGACAACTCCTTGAAATGGGCACGGAAATCCCACCGGCTGTCCAGAATCAATCCCAAGTACTTCATTTTACAGCCGATGGGAATCCGCACCCCCTCCACACTTATGTGGGGCTCAAAAGGTGGCCGAATCCGAGGCCTGTAAAAACAAAGGGCCTCGGTTTTGTTGAGGGCCACCTTAAGGCCCAGTCGCCGAATCCTGCCCACCACATGTTCGGTTGCGAACGAGGCGAGCAGGGTGGCCTCCTGGAAAGACCTGGCCGACGCTGTCACTAGTGTGTTGTCCGCGTAACAGACGACAGCCACACCTCGGGGGTAGGTACCACGGAGCACCCAATCGTAGCCGATGTTCCACAAGAGAGGGCCCAAGACTGAGCCCTGTGGAACACCGCAGGCCATCGCTCTTCGGTGCCAACCGTTGGCGCCCGGGTACACTATGTATCTATCTGAGAGATACGAGTGCACCAGGCGCTCCTTTATACTTGACCTCTATTACGTACTTATGGGAGCAACCAATTATCATAATTAGAAATGTTCATAATATTATATAAATAAATATTCAAATGCACGGAAAATTTACCACACTGCACCTGATGGTAAACAAAGTGCCGTCCAGTTAGAGTATCAAGTAGCCAGAGACAATCTATCCCTTGCTACTCAACACAATCATGCCGGCCTGTTGTGTTGCTTCTTCACATTACGCTATGGGGCAAGAGAGTGAAGAAGCGGTCGAAATAATTAAACAATACCAAACTTACCTTTGATTTACAGATTTTTTTATTAACTATTTTGCAATAATTAAATATTTTGCAACCATCTGATATAACAGTATCCATTGAAGTCTCAAGTTATTTTTTATCTATAGATTTTTAAATAAAAGTTTTAATGGATACCTATTTAAGGTAAATACTTGCAGTTTTAATCTAATTCGTAGTGTGGCGCTATTTATGATTCTAGTCGAGGTAGAAAAAGGCACGCTGTGTAGTGTTACCATGCCTCTGAAATTATTGAAATATTTCTCTGTCAATTTTGTTGTACACGTGAATTTATTACAAAATTTGTAAACTCTCTAATTTTAATTTAGACATTTCATGGAAGTTATTCCGTTGTTGCATAATATTTTTACTTTATAAACAGCAATACTCTTGATTCTGACATTACTATATTGAATTAAGACAGTTCTATAATTGCTAAATTTTAAAATAAAAATAAGCAAACACATTTATGAAAGAACTAACTCTGATCTTGTTAAAATAAAATAGGTTCAGCCCTGTAACTTTCGACAATTCAAAACCCGAGACGTCGTTTGACAGGTTTAAACAAAATTTTAGCGATTCTAGTTTAGAGAATACACTGCTGGGTACGGGCTTCCTCTAGTAGGATTAAGTCAGAGTCCACCAATCTGGCTTTATGCGGGTTGGTAGACCTCACATGCTTTCAAAATCCTTATGAATAATTCTCAAGTATACAAATATTCTCACGATGTATTTATTCAGCGTTTAAACAAGCAGTAATTAACAATGATTACACGTGTAATATCAAAAAGTCAGAGATATTTAACTCTATACCACTCCCGACCAGGCTATCGTTGCTTTTTAAAGAGAGATGACGATTCGAATATTTTGGCTTGAATTTAATTTTGAATGCAATTGCAAAGGGGATAATTCAATACACAAACAGTAAAAGAATTCACCTAATAATTTCCACGGAATCTTTACGCTAAGTTAGTAAAAACAATAATGTCTTCCTCAAAAAATAACATGTGTATCGAAGCTATAACTACGTCATAAAAATTCACATTAAATCAAGACAGTAAAATATCCCATAAACAGTAGTCGGCGTGGGCACACTATGTAATTCTGTACCGTGAGCTGATCGCGGGACATTCCACGAAGGATTTTTGTTCAATCAATAATAAACGTATAAAGACCATGGCACACATTTTTTCAACACCAAGCAATGAAGCTCTGCGAGTCTTTGGGACTTAACTTTTTTTTATTTATTTAAGCGCACTGCTGTCCAATTAGAGTATCGAGTAGCGAGAGACCATCCATCCCCCGCTACTCAACACAATCATGCCGGCCTGCTTCTTCACACTACGCCATGGGCAAGAAGGTGAAGAAGCGGTCGAGGGTATAGTGTCAGAGTACTTAGAAGGCCGCGTAACGGCCAAACAACGTACTCCAACTTAAGACCCCCGACAAAAAAAAACCGGATGTACACTGGCTGATCCCAGAATGAATCACACACTTGCGTTTGCCACTATGGCGGGTTTTTCACCCTGTGTACGGTGGACGCTATCCGGGCGGATATGAATATCCTACCACCAGCAACTATCTTTATCCCGGTACAAAGTCAATCAATTAGAAATATAAGGTGGAGCCCGAAATATTTCCTCATTGAGTGGATTTGAAGTTCACGGGCTAGGAACGATCACTTATCATGAAATGAATAAACTGTGTAATTTATGTGAACATTGGAGCCGCCTCTTAGAACATAAAAAATATTAAAACTGCTTTTAAACATTCATCTTTAATTGCAAACAACACACACATAGTTCTGACCCCACACTATGTAAACCCTGTATCGTGGGTATCAACAACTACGAGGGACTACGGTCCCATAACACCCAAACCCGAAATAAATATCCGTCTGTCATACAAACATTTGTCTCGGTGCAGGAATCGAACCCACGGCCTTTCGTTTCACAGCCGGCTACCTACTGCGCCATGGAGGCTGGCAATGATAGTATTTTTCTTATTATTATTATAGTCTCTGTTTATATTGTCTATATTATACTCTATTACTATATACAGCTAAATATATGACCAAAGTTAACCAATATGGCCGAATTAAATAGTTTTTACAAATATACATTTGGCTCGTTCGCCAGCGTTCCAGATTATTTCTAAAATCGACTCAATCCTTTCAGACGAGGATTAATCATTTGATTTTGAACATTTGAAATAAGAACAATGGAAATTTGAAATAAGAAATAGGTCATGACGTCACTTGTCAATAGTTGGATACTTTAAGCCAACATCAATGACCGGGGCTGATTGCATGACGTCACTAGACCAGGAGGCGACCGATGAATTCAGGATATAGGTGAAGGTCAAGAGAATATGACTTACATTCTTTTTCAATAAACAATATTGCTAATATATGTCTGTCGGAGTATAATGAATACGGAGACTGAATTGACCTTACAAATAATTTTGTCTTTTGTAAATTGTGGGCACCGTCAGTTGTTTTTCTATTTTGAAGGTAGTTTAGAGTTGTTTATTGGATGATCTCACTCGTAGTGGGGCATAACGAAAATCACAATATAAAAGAGTGCCTTGTTATTTGGTGAAGCATTCAGGAATAATTATTAGACGAGTCAATAGAGTTTAGTAATTTAGTGGTCGTATGCCCTAGTGCTGTTCAACTGTTGCCTACAATTAAAGTAATGATTTAACGTGATGTGCGTCTCAGTGTAATTGTAAACCATGGTTTTTCTTGCCAGTTCTTCTTTCCGCGGATTATTGTATTCCGAACTGGCAGTAGCTTAATAAACAGTGAAGTGTTCAACTTGTGTTATTTCTACGAATCTATCATACGATGTACACGCTGTCTATATCTGGAGATCGGAGAGGGATGTATAAGTCCTCTTCCAGCCTTGTCATATTGTGACCTGTGACTTTTCATCTGGACATGTCCGTGTTGTACGAGCTGTATGTAAACAACCAAAAGTATGTCCATAGCAGTATATTATATTTAAATAATATTTTTATATTAGGTATTAAGGTAACAAAGTGCTTAGTTCGTTACGACTCAGCGCTATGTTTGAATATACTTGTGAAATAGACTTTATTATAGATAACGATGTATAATCTTTGTTTCTTTGCCTATACATTGCTGTCCAACCTGCAAGTAACAGGAACTGTTTAAGGTGTTTGAAATAATGGAATAAGGTTCATAATTGCACATTACCTCTGGATGATTAATAAAGGTTTTTATTTAGATTTATCAAAACAAAAACTAATTTAATATTTGCTCAGTTAAGTTGTTAGTGAAATGGTATTTTGTATAGAATTCCCAAAAACAGAACGTTTCAACGCAAAACTTTTTGTTTGAGATGAAGGTTGTTATTTTTTATGAAATATTAAATAAGTTTGAAATGTTTGTACAATATTTTCTTCGATTTGTCATTCGTTTCGCCATACTGGGAGCGCAAAAACATACTCTCTTGAAATTGGGACTAAATTGACTTTCTAAAGCTCGATTGAAATGAAAAAACTACACCATTGTAAATTGTGCATGTCGAGATAATTTATTTTTGGATGACTGATGAATGTAATAAATAAATTCTGTGTCCTATATCCATTACAACGACATACATTTTTGGAAGTTTCGCAAAATCTAATGAAATTCAAAAATATAAAATCCTATATAAAAAAAATCTTTTAAACAAGTTATGCGCGAATGGTCCGATCAACACCGTATCGGTTCAAAGACGTTGGAATTTTACGTGTTTTAAGCTGTTGTGAATAAGTACACCCAACAAGTAATACTGACCCCGCGCTAGGTCAACCCTGTATCGTGGGTATCAAGTAGGGACTAAGGTCACACAGCACCCAGACACATTGTGGATGGAACGTATGGATCACATTTGTCTCTGTTTGAGGATCAAACCTGTAGCCCATCGTTTCCCACTGGGCTGCGGAGTCTTGCTTTATAACTAATGTACTCATAGTCGATCTTTGCTCTAAGCGATTTAGGGGCTTTTGTAACTAATTGCACGTTTTAAAAATATTTAGGCATGTTAAATAAGGGCGAGTTTCGCCCGTTTTGGTCCGGCCATATTTAGCCGGGCCGGGCCTGAGAGGTTAATCAGGCAGATACTGTGTGTCACATACCATCAGGTGACCACACCCGTTTTCCGCCCATTGTTATAAAACAAAAAGCTTCTTCTAAATGAGGTATACCTTCTCGTAAACTATAATAAGGGGTAATTGCTTCTTATTTCGTTTTATTTCAATGTTTAATAAGGGGTAATAAAGCGATAGCATGTATTAAAAGCCCGGAACAAAGGGACGATAGGCGCGGGGCAGAGAGCGGGTAAGTGGTCACCTTCCGGGCGTCGAACCTCGACACGTGAGATATTATCACCACTCACATGCCAGAGGGCGACCTCTCGCACTTTAGGAGTGATTAATGATCGCTGTTAAACAGTTTTTCTATTGCTGGCTTTTTGAAATAGATAAAATAAATACGTATTAGCCATCATCGATTAAACATAAACTACACTGAAAACGACTGTACGAACACTGATTAAAACCGAGCAACACTTCCGCTAATTTCGTATAGACTGCCCCGCGAGCGCTGAGGCTTTCCTTTTTAACCGACTTAAAAAAAAGAGGAGATTAACAATTCGTCGGAATCTTTTTTTTTATGTATGTTACCCGATTACTCGAAGACGCCTGGACCGATTCGAGAAATTCTTTTTTTTGTTTAAAAGGGTATACTTCCCAGGTGGTCCCATTGGCACCAAGTCAGGATCTGATGATGGGATCTCAGAAAAATCGAGGGAAACCTTCAAATTTTAAAGAGACGCACAAATCTTCCCCACCGAGTCCACAACCTACCCAATCTACCCACAAATACTTCGTAAGTGACCCGCAATATTTCCATAAAAATCTAAAGTACCCTTAAATACGGTAAGCAGCGGCTGGCATTGCAGTAGTCTATGGGTGGCGGTGACTACTTACCATCAGGTAGCCCGTGGTGGCTAAAAAAAGGGCGACACATGTTCTACAAATTAAATACCCAAAATAGCTATTTACCAAGAGCCTTGTCAGCACGTTTGGCTTCGTTAATAAAAACTGTAAGTTAACCTCTCATGACTCAAAATATTCGGAATAAGGTAATTAGTAGAAAAGTAAATACAAGGCAAAATCAATTTTATTTCCATAATATTAAAGTTAAACATCGCATGTAAGAACGGCGAGTGTTGCCAGTATTTGCCGCACCGCCGGCGAGCTTATGATACATGACTAGATTTGTCTTTTATTTCTCAAATTAGTTTTATTATTAACTTGTTGGCACTAAAAATTTGTCTGTCTATTCAATCCATGTAAAGCCGGAGCGGTTCGCTATTGTATACACTCCATTTAATAGGATCAAGGATCATTGCAATGAATTTGTTGATGCTACACGGTCTTTATTCCACTTTAGAATCACGTTCCATAGCTTACTAAAACCCTTAGTTACTTCAGCCGTATATTATGTTTTATACGAGCGTTTTACTTCATAAATGTAAACCATATGGTAATCACGGATATAGCTCAGGCAATGTTACGGGTCAAGGTGCTCTATAAACACGTTTAAAGTGCAATTATCTTGTAATAGCAGGCAATTTCCTTAAGAGTTTTAGAGCTACGGTCTCATACGTCATGAGAATAGGTTCTTTACCATGTTTATTTATTGTTTGCCTGCTTCTATGTCGCAGTTATAATGCGTACATGCTGCGACTGCTGTGCTCAGGTATCGAGTTCGATTGCCGGTAAAAGTTATATAGGGTTTTCTGTAGGCTCCCTATCACATAATGGGACTGTAATAAGCTCGGTGCAATGTGGGTGTACTAGTTACACCTCTGCCTACCCCTTTGGGTATTACATGCGTGAATGTATATGTATGTTTATTTAAACCGTAAAAAGTGAAATAAACGGTTGGACGAAGTATAGCATGTCGGTGACGCGAACCCATAAGTTTTCCCTCTACCAAAATACGCTCAAGGCGGCTAAAGAAAAGAAAGGAAGAAAAGATTTTTTATTGTGGGTACGCAAAGAACTAACACATATTAAAAACATATACAATTAATAATATTCGCACCAACAATGGGAGTCCCTATTCAACTTCAAGCTGGTACAGGCTCACCGATACTGCAGCGCTGCTTTTCAATAGGGAACCCAGTTAGAACCCAACTAAAGAATTTATTATCTTAAAAATAAAACAATTATGCTGGTTAATCAGCCACAATGTGCACAAGAACATTAGTGTATTTGGTAGCGTGCCAAGACATGTTATCGGGAGCGAGAACAACTCATCTGGGACCAGGATAGACTTTAGGAAATGGAACAGAGATACTGTAACAAAGGACCAAGTTTATTTAAACCAGCGACTAGGTCGGTTTTGCACGTTTAGTGACTCTATCTTAGAAGATACATTTTATTTAATTTCGGCAACAAACATTGTTGTAGACGAATCTTTTTTAGACGAATTTCTAAGGTATTTGAAGTCTGCCAACCCGCATTAGGCCAGCGTTGTGGACTAAGCCCTAACCCATCTCATTAGTAGCAGCGGCTTTGCTGTGCCCTGGTATTGCAGAAGTCTATGGACGGCGGTGATTACTTACCATCAGGTGGCCTGTCTGCTCGTCTGCCTATCGAGGCAATAAAAAAAAATAACAATATTGTGCTAAATAATGTGAGATGCAGGTCATCATTTAAGTAGGGTTTTTGAAGGTGTATAATCCCGTAGTAAGTTTAGATGTAAAACAGGTTTCTTACGTAAGTACCAACCCGGTCGAGCAAAAAACATAAAATCAAGTTGAGTGTTTCTATTTTACAGAGTCACAATAAAACTACCTGTATCTATCTATAAAAATCTGTGTAGCCACGTGTCTTTAGCTACATATCAAACATAGATAATCTACTACAGTTTTTAAACCAAGCGCAATATGGGCTTTTAAATCAAAATGCATGGTTCAATTTTGCTATTTGTCAAAACTAAAACATAAAATATAATAGAAGGTCTTGTAACATAAAATCCAATTACAAATATAACCCCTCCGTGGTGCAGCACGCACGTAGCCGGCTTTGAAACAGGAGGCCGTGAGTTCGATTCCCACAACGAGAGAAATGTTTGTGTGACAGACAGATGTTTGTTTCGGGTTCGGGTGTTGTGGGACCGTAGTTCCTCGTTGTTGTTGATACCCTCGATACAGGTTTGGGCTAGTGTGGGGTCAGGACACATGTCTGACTGTTGAGTGTAATTATTATAATTCCTCAAAGAGGTATTAAAACAATAATTAGCCGAGAAAGCAAAGTTCACATATGATGTTCTAATACAGGTCCCTTTTTAGCTATACCTAAATAATTCTCTTTGGGCAAATACAGACCAATGAAAGGAAAGTTAATTAATAGATTCCTTACAGTATGGTAGTTGACTCGATTCTTTGTATTAATTTAATCAACAAGTTACATTACCTAAAACCTATCAAAAGAGTTTTATGAATCTGAACAAAAATAAGTAAATTAGACGCCATTAAAATCTGCTGGAAGGGGTACGTGCTTAGAGAAGGGTACGTGTCAAATGACAGTAAAAGGATGCATGACATGTACCGTGACGTCACGATTCTCAGAATGGCCTTTACTGTGCCGTCGTGATAGGTAAATAGTGATATGTTCTCACTACGCGACCATTTTTGCTCATACCAAATACCAATATTTAAATATTGTGACCTCAATTTTCCATTAAATTTTAATTCGGTTTTCGCAAAACGGTTTCTTTTGCGTATTATATTCGGCTGCATGTCGAATAATGTACAAATTTAAACACAGGAAAATACCCTATTATTATTTTTCGATTACATGTCCCTATTAGCTTCTGTGCTAGCCATTACTTCGTCGGTGCGTCCGATATTTTTCCACGTAGTAAACAAAGTCGTAAATACACGGGATAGTACAGACAGTTTTGATCCCGTTTTATTGCCTGGCTTTGTCTGGAGCGAATAACTTTCGGCGCTTACTGTACCAACTTCAAATATACACGCATTAGATACCGTGTTACCTTAGTAGGTCAGATTGTTTATTGAATATATTTGTTCTTGAGTTGTGGTACGATGTTTGGCCGTTTTGCGGCCTTCTGAGTACTCTGACACTAGACCCTCGACCGCTTCATCATCTTTTTGTCCATGGCGCAAGTAGTGCGAGGAAGCAGGCCGGTATGATTATCTTGAGTAGCGGGGGATAGATTGAGACTCGCTATTTGATACTCTATCTAAAGGGACTGCACTTGCTATTAGGTGCAGTGTCACTTTGCCACGATAAAAAAACCGTGCAATGTTTTACATTAGTTGTTTCACAAGGGAGAATGGACTAGTGGGTAGTGAAACGGACTGCCTGATGTCGCGGTTTCAAACCCGGCTCCTCCATGTATTAATTTTTAATTGTTGTGCTAACATTAAAAATAAACTTAGTTTAGTACTTTCGGTAGTAAAAAGGAGAAGAAAATGGTGGCGCAATTGTGTACGCGATACGACTGCTGTGCTGAGGTATCGGGTTCGATCCCCGGGTCGGGTAAAATTTTACTTTTCTATCACGAAAAATGGAGTATTAGCTCGGAATCTGGGATTGTGGAGTCTCACCCCCATCACATCATAGCTCGGTGAAAAGTGGGTGGGATTTCAATGTGAATTTTTGTAAATTTCATTCCGCACATTGGTAATTTAGCCGGTCAAGCCGTAATATTTGTGTCACTTTAAACTTCACTCACTTTAGTCTTATTTTTGCGAGGAGGCCCGTGCCCATCAGGGGACAATGTTTAATACAAGAATTTAAAAACAACTTTGCTTCTGCATTTCAGCTGCTACACTGTCTATCTATTCTTGTATATAATTAAATATATTCACATTGTTTCTTTAGGTCAGAGTAATGAAAACTGTCTCCTGTTCTATTTTTGCCCTGTATTTTGAACGTGTTTTTTAGACAGAGAGTTGTCTATTCCTTATTTTTATTGTAAGGGAATGTTTATGGGTCAAGCGCATTCACACTTGTCTGACTATTTTCCTTTATTTTACGACCTTTTTATGCCTTAAGGCGACTCTATCGGATGAACACAAAATATATCAGCATTTTCGACCCAGGAATAGATTGTGTATTCATTTTTTTTATCCTGGCACGGCAAAGTGCCACGCTGCACGTGATGGTATGCACAGTGCCGTCCAATTAGAATATCGGGTAGCGAGAGACAATCTTTCCCCCAATACTCAATACAATCATGCCGGCCTGCCTCTTCACACTACGCCATGGACAAGAAGGTGAAGAAGCGGTCGAGGGTCTAGTGTCAGAGTACTCAGGTGGCCGCGGAACGGCCAACCATCGCACCCCAACTCTAGACCCCCATTCATTCTCATAATTATGTCATAAGGTTACATCTGTAATGAAGGAGTAGGCTAAGATGCAATTCATACACCCACGTTTTGCCCAGCAGCCCACCATGTGATTGGTGGCGAGCCTATTTCTATATCGGGTATAAATTCCATTTCCTGGCAATTCAGTTCGATTAGTTGAGATTTGTACTCCGGACTTCATGGGTTCCGCAGCCAAGTCGTTGCCACTAGACCAATGAGGCAAGGCGAGAGTTCGTGTCATTCACAAATAATAAAATCAGTTGTGGTCAAATGATTTCATTTTACATTGTAATACTAGTAAAAACTAATTTATCTATCCTTTTGCAGCAATGTTTAACAGTTAACAAATCAACTTCACGGCCATGAAAGCTTTAGAGTTTCTGAAACATCGTCGAGAGTAAAATATAAAAAAAATGCGATCAAATCCGTAAACTGCATACCTGAGAATTTTTCGAAGGTATGAGAAGTCTGCCAACCCGCATTAGGCCAGCGTGGTGGACTAAGGCCTAACCTCTCTCATTAGTAGAGGAGGCCCGTGCCCAGCAGTGGGACAATGCTTAATATTTATTAATTGTGACCATTACATGACCAATTCGGACCATATATTTACAGGTCACAAGGTCACAGGTACAATGTTTAATACAGGGCTAGTATTAAATCCGTAAAATTAGTTTAATTTCAACAATAAATCAAAAACATTGAACCAATTCCAACCACAGAGTTATCTATTCGTATTTACAGTGGTAATAATTTTAATCTACAAAAGTAGATCACACAAAAACTTTCGTTATATTTCACAGAGAAGTTGTGCGCCATTTGTCAAATACAATTCACCGACATTTCCAACTATTCTACCAAAATTAACTGTTATCACTGATTTCACATAAAACAACGACCAACTTATCGCATATCTACAGAACTTTTGAGAGGAACGTTCAATTAACTGACAAAATCCTGGAAATATTGCCCGCCAAAACCGTTATGTCATAATTTGATGTAGCGCCATCTCTGAACCGAGTTCCGTAACCGCCCTTACTCGATTACAGTGGTGTTTTATGATGCGGAAAACGTGCGCAGACAACTTTAATTTGCAATGAATTATGACTGCGAAATATACGCTGCTTTTTGAGATATAAAAATTACGCATAGTACTTTAATAGAAATATTTTTCAATGTCTGCGGTTTATTTCGAAGACATTTCTATGTGCGTATTATTGAGGTTAAAAGCGAGTGCATTTGGAATTTAAATGAGAGTGTTTACGTGCTTTCTGACAGGAGCATATAAAAGTAATTTATATCCTAGTTCTGTAGAATTCTTACTAAGTAAAATAGACCATTGAAATATAAAGTTTTAAATGAAACAGATAATATTTGAAGAGCTTGCATTTCAGTAATTATTCGGATTACACCGGCCTGATGGAAAAGTACTATATGATCTTGATCTTGATAAATATTGTAAACTCATTTTTTCATTTTAATTCTGTTTTCACAAAAGGGTTTCTTTTGCGTATTATCATATTTGTATTATATTCGGTTGCATGTGGAATCATGTATACAATTAAATACAGGAAACTACCCTATTAAAGAAAATCTAGTGAGATTTTCATAATGAAGATTTTTTTAATAATTATTAATCTGTTTCGGGATGACGAGCGCACTGTTAGTGCCTTTAGTTTGCCGTAACTAAATTCCTTAATTAAACGTACAGCCACATCCTTGTTCAGCCTTACACCGCTAATATAAGTTAGGTGTGAAGTTCGAACAGGCGTGAAGTTTGACATAAGTGTGAGCACCTATGAGCGGTCGCGGTTAGTAACACTTTGAACTTTCAACATGTTCACACTTAGTTAAAATAACACTAAAACAACTCAGATATTTATTTGATACCAAAGTATTGGGATTGACTGCCTCAGTGGTGCAGTTGCCATTTGGCATGCGTGCACTGCTGTGTTGTGTCGGGTGCGATCCCCGGGTCGGGAAAGATGATATTGGGTTTTTCTATTTAGAAATACTCGGTATCAGCCCGGAGTCTGGTATTAAGCCCTGTATGGCGATAGACTCGCGAACTATCACATTATGGGACCGTAACAAATTCAGCGAAAAGTGGGAGTACTGGTTACACTTCTGCTTACCTGTAATGCCTTCGGGGATTACAGGCAGGGAATGGCATTAATTAAAATGTTAATTGTTCCTTCATGTCTGTCGTTGTCGAAGATAAATATTCTCCCATAAATATGCTCTATTGCCTAGACTACCTCGGTGGCGCAGTTGTAATTGCGCATGTGTTTACGACTGCTATGCTGAGGTCTCGGGTTCGATCCCCGGGTCGGGTAAAGTGATGTTGGGTTTTTCTATCCAGAAATTCCCAGTATTAGCCCGGAGTCTGGAATCTGTGCCCGGTGTGGCGATAGGCTCGCCCCCTATCACATCATGGGACCGAAATTTGGCGAAAAGTGGGTGTACTAGTTACACCTCTGCCCACTCCTGTGGGGATTACAGGCGTGAGTGTATATGTACGTATGTAAATATGCTCTATATAACAGACTTTCCCATAAAATTGAAATAATCGAAACTGTTGGGATTAATAAATATTAATCACAATAATTTCGATGATTTCAACAACTTCTTACAAATGTGAGAAGACTAAACACAGAAGCAAAAATGAAGAATTGATACCACGTATAATATCGAAGCCTTTAGTAATTTAAGAATTAAGTTCCTTTATAAACATAAAGGAAACGTCTTATTGCTATTCGAAATGTATTTATGCAAATAATATTTGCATTTCAACGTTCCCGTAATATTAAAATTGCGCCATCTAGCGTGTTGGGCCTTATTCTCTATAAGTTTATTCAAGTTATCATCAAATGGCAACCAATTTGCATGTGACTTAATGTATTGAGATAGTGCTTACGTGTCGTGTAAAATAATAAATAAATACACCCAATAGTCACACACACAGTTCTGAGCCTACATTAGGTAAAACCAGTATCGTTGGTATCAAAAACTACGAGGAACTACGGCCCCACAACACCCAGACCCGAAACAACTATCTGTCTTGTCACACAAACATTTGTAACGGTGAGGGAATCGAACCCACGGCCTCCCATTTCACAGCCGGCTACTCCTCCGGTGCGCCACGGCGGCTGTCAAAATAAATCCCATTGGTTGAGAAATAAATAATTAATTAATTCAGAAACATATTTTTGTCAATTCAATTCAATATGGAGTATTAGCAAGCGATATTAACACACCTCCTTAAATATCTGAATAATGCATAATGTTGTAACCAATTGAAATCATTTTAGATCAGTTCTCTACAATCAATATATGAGACGCTAATTTTGTTTGATGACCTTTAAATTTTAAACTTGTAGTTTTTGTAGGTGTACTGACCAATTGTGACCAATGGTGACAAATTCGGGTCATAAGTTCACGGCCCAAATTTCGCTATTTGGGCCGCTAAGTAGACGGAGCTCAATCCCTATTGATATCTATATAAAACTCAAACACAAATTTTATTATGATTAACCCACGTGGGATTCGAAGCGATTAAGTGCGATTGAATAATTTATGTATTTCACACTGTTCAAATAAATGCATATTATGTAGTTGCCATACATTTTATCCGTAAACTTGATTATATCCATTTTATAAAATCAACTTATTTACAATATTTTTTCCTCTGAATAAGGTCTAAATCCCAGGGGATGTTGTTCGATTCACACGTATATGGAATTTACGAAAATTGTTTCCACACTATGGCTTATCTTTATTGAGGAAAGTATTTCGCGAGCTGACATTTCAATTATAAACACAATTCGCGTCTTATCGCATGGGACGAAAATGTGAAATATCACATGTTTCAATTCTTATTACATTACTGCCTATGTGATGCAGTTGTAATTGCGTAGGTACGCGGTAGGAATGGTATGCTGAGGTTTCTGGTTCGATTCCCGGGTCGGAAAAAATTTACTTGCTTTTTCCTTTCACAAAATACTCAGTGACAAACCGAGTTTGGAATAGGGTAGTTTCCTGTGTTTAATTTTGTACATTATTCTCTACGCAATCGAATATAATACGCAAAAGAAACTCTTTTGCGAAAACAGAATCCAAATTGCTTGAAAAATGAAGTCACAATATTTATTTTAAATATTGGTATGAGCAAATACTCACAGGCATAATCGAAAACGATGGCGTATTGGGAACATATCGCTATCTCCCTCGGACAACGGTACAGTACAGGCGATTCATAGTACCGTAACGTCACGGTATCAGATATGCATCCTTGTACTGTTATTTGACAACTACCCCTTCCAGTACATTTGAGTGGTGTCTAATTTACTTATTTTTGTTCGGATTCATAAAATTCTTTCGATAATAGATTTTAAGTAATGTAACTTCTTGATTAAATTAATTAAAAAAATCGAGTCGACTACCCTATTGTGTCTGGTATGGCGATAGATCTACTATCACATTATGGGACGGTAATAAGCTCAGCGAAATGTGGGTTTTAGTGATACACCTCTGGCATCCCTTTCGGGGATTACAGTTCTGAGTCCGTGTGTATAATAATAGGCTGTAGGGAATAAGCGACGTCGCGTACTTGAGTGCTCCCGGGGGAAGGCCCTGTTCTTCATCTCTAGCTTGCCATAACCGGCTGGCTAGAGTGAACAATGACGAATACAGTATGTATGAAGTGTGGCGAGGATGGAAGAAAGGCGATTTACGAAAGGTATTTATCGTGCGAATGTGACTGGAAGAGTGGGTAGACGGCGCCCGAGGAGAACTTAAACGAATCAAATAAACGATCATCTCCTAAAAGGGCAAATCAGGAGTACCTCCAACCGTCGAAAATGTATGAGAAGATGTATGACTGTGGAAGAGGCGAAAGAAGTGTGTCAGGATCGTAGCTTGTGGCACTCAATAGTCTCTGCCTTAGGTTTCATGTATATGTATGTATGAAGTGTGAATTCTGTTGTTACTCGACTATACTAATACAAAGTTAAATAATTATTATAATATAATAATACTAGCCCTGTATTAAACATTGTCCCACTGCTGGGCACGGGCCTCCTCTACTAATGAGAGGGGTTAGGCCTTAGTCCAATAATAATTATTATAAAAAAATAATTATTAATTGAATTTAAAGTTAATCTATAAGATCATGACTGTGTCAATTGACAGTGTGTCAGATACAACAATCCAATTTCAAATAAATTTTGATAAATGATCATGGGATTTGAATACAAGACTCCCTTGGATTCTCACTGCAGCAGTGCTCTACTGGTAGTAAACGAAATAATTAATAACCTGTCTTATTAGTATTAATTATGTATTATTTTCTTTGTTTCAGGTTTCAACAGTTGACTATAGAATATGAAAGGAATTTCAAAAATAAGTACTAAGCTTGATTTCAAGTTGGCATTTGAAATAGAATTTAGCAAAGAATGTTTCAGTAAATTCTTAGCTACTTATTTATAATAGATACATACACCCGACAGTACACACATAAAACCGACCCCACACTAGGCCAAACCCGTATCGTGGGAGTCAAAAACTACGAGGGACCACGATCTCACAATGCGTAGAATCAAACCCGCGGCCTATTGCTACAAAAGTGGCTACTGGCGTCACACAGACTGTCAAAAAGTGTTTAAGTAATATAAAAATTATTTTGGATTTAAAAGTTTAGAGTGTAGAGAGATGCGTCATCATGCATATCTCGTTTAAACATATTATGTATCTCAAACTGTCTCGCGATCACCGCAGATGAATTCATATTCTCTAAGACGACTTAAAATTCTATTACCGTTATTCATAATATCACAAAAGATTTTCAAATATTTTTTTATTACTTAAATAATATATTAGATACCAAAAAAACAGAATCAAATCTGATTATTTAAAATAAAGAGAAAAATAGAGCCGTAAATTTGGGCAGCATTTAAAGCGTAGCCGGTTGAATAAATTATGAGTAATAATTATGAGTAAATTACTTTCTATTTCTACTTCAGGTGCCAACCGCATCATCACATATGAAGTCAAGTCTTATTCTAAACATGCGTAAGTTCATAGTAAAGTGAGCTGTAATAAGTAAATAGTAGTGAACAAATAATAGACATACAATTAACGATGAACAGTAACACGTGGATGATGAAGTTCAAAATGCGCTGAACACTGGTGTAGATATGAGGCACATGACCTAGTTAATAGTGAACTCTAGTGTAAAGGAAATGAAGTTTATTATTAAAGTGAACACTAGTGTGTGAAAATGCAGACCAACGTGCAGATAGACGCGAAGGTGCTCAAGCATTCACCAGAGCATGGAAAGGCGAAAGGCGCGTACCGGGTTACGGCTGAGGTGAGTGTAGAGTACCATTTTATTGCTTTATTTAATCAACCAGCCAGTAACAGTGTTCATACAGGAAATTAATCTGGTGCAGTTGTAAAATACCGTATAAGGAAATGCGCGATGGCGCCTGTACTAATACAGATTTTTTCTCTTTAACCGACTTCAAAAAAAAGGAGGAGGTTTTTTATTCGTAGGAATCTTTTTTCATGTATGTTCCCCGATTACTTGAAGACGTCTGGACCGATAAAGAAATAATTTTTTTTGTTTAAATGGGTACACTTCCCAGGTGGTCCCATTGGCGCCAAGTCAGGATCTGACGATGGAATCTCAGAAAAATCAAGGGCAACCTTCAAATTTTATAGGCACCCATAATTTGTTTTTATTGAAGTCGGTGTACTTTTTATGAATTAACAAACTTTTTTGAATTTTTAAAAGGTCGCGCTGGTTTTTATTTTTTATTACGATGGTGGCAAACAAGCTACGGCCCGCCTGACGGTAAGCGGTTACCGTAACCTATGGACGCTTGCAACACCAGGAGCGTCACATGCGCGTTGCTGACACTTCAGAAAGCTATTTACTCCCTTCTTGAAGAACTCCATACTGTAGTCCCCTTGGAAAACCTCGGCAGGAACTCATTCCACAATCGGAGCGTTCGCGTTGCATACTAAAAGCGCAAAAGACCTGCCTTATTTTAATAAGTTCTTTTCATCATAAGCGACGAAATGATTTTGTGTAGACTTTATTTTGCACTGATATTTTGAAGTTTAAACTAAGGTATGTTATCACAATCAAATGTAATGTAAATCACTTTAATATGAACGAGCAACAAACTTGTCTTGTGGATTAAACGAATATATTTATTATGTTTAATTTTTAAGGCACACCAATTACGCAAACTCAAACATATAAAAATAACTATTTCAGATTCAGTAGCCCATTCTTAACAAACTACTTTCAGGATGTTTTTCTCTCAATTGACCATCGTACATGTAGAAAAACTTGCTCAGCCATGCGTGTCTTCAGATAGTATATCTCTAACGACCATCCAGAAACGCCTCCATAGACATGTTTTGTCTGTACAGTATTTACTTAGGTACATCGTAAATCACTCATAGCATAGTTATTTAGTGAAACGGACTACCGAGAGAAAAGTTGGGGGTTCGAAACACACACACACATACACTCACGCCTGTAATCCCCGAAGGGGTTGGCAGAGGTGTAACTAGTACACCCACTTTTCACCGAATTTCGGTCCCATAATGTGATAGGGGGCGAGCCTATCGCCATACCGAGCACATTTTCCAGACTCCGGGGTAATACTGAGGAATATCTAGATAGAAAACCCCAATATCACTTTACCCGACCCGGGGATCGAACCCGAGACCTCAGCACAGCAGTCGTAACGCATGCGCAATCACAACTGCGCCACCGAGGCAGTCTTGGGGGTTCGAAACTAATAGCATATTCTGACATTTCGAAGTTACTTGTGTATTCATCTTACTAATCCTAATATTATAAATGCCAATGTTTGGATGGATGTTTGTTACTCAATCACGTTACAACGGCTAGACGGATCTGGTTGAAATTGGGCATAGAGATAGATTATAGTCTAGAATAGCACATAGGCTATACTATTCATCCCGGAAAAATGTACGGTTCCCGTGGAATAGTTTAGTGTGTCATAGCAAGGGATCGACATGATATTTTGCATAGTGTCAGTTTAGGGATCAGAAAATGACAATGACAAAAATGCACGCTTCCTATGGGATAGCAAAATATAGAAAGGTGTGATAGCTTAAGATGTCTACATGGTTTGAATACCTTTTCTTCCAAAAATAACCTACACGTGGGTGGAGCCGCGGGCAACATCTAGTTCTTAATATTTTGGCTAATTTTAACGACCGTGATAAACATCTGCCATTTACGGTAGGCAGCGGCTCTGCTGTGCTCTGGCATTGCAGAAGTCTATGGGCGGCGGTGACTACTTACCATCAGGTGGCCCGTCTCCTCGTCTGCCTATCCAAGCACTAAAAAAAAAAAAACTGTAGAAATCTTGAATACCCGATAATTTACCATGAGAATTTTAAAGGTATTTCCTATACCAACCTGTTGTTTATGTAACCTAATGTCTTAGGCACGCAGGCCTACGCAGTGAACTGAGGCTTAACCATCATTAGTTGAAGACGTCAGTGCCCATCACTAGGACAAAATATAATACTAGCATAAAATGTCATTGACATATTGTAATAGAATCATTAAACTAAAAATAAACAAGTAAATATGTGCTTGAATATTTAAATGTTCCATTTTCAAATTGCTCTTAGTAGCCCTTTGGCTGCTTGTCAGGATATTTTAAATCAAAAGGAAACAACAAACACTTTAATATTAAAGTATTTAATATTCAAATTGCTGTTACGGTCCTGTGACACTTCTATCAACCTAAAGAATCCAAGGCGTATTAGGTACGTAAAGAAGGTTTACTTCAAAATACAGCCTCCGTGTTACGGTGGGCGACTCGGCTGTAAAACGACAGGTTGGGTTCGATTCCAATTTCAAGACCAATATTTATAAGACCGACTTATATTCGTTTGGGATCTGGGTGGTGTGGGATCATAGTCCCTGGTAATCTGTATATATAAAAGAAGAAACTGACTGACTGACTGACTGATCGATCAACGCACAGCCTAAACGGCTGGGGTTAGAGACTTGAAATTTTGACAGTAGGTACATTTTATGACGTAGGCATCCACTAAGGAAGGGTTTTTAGAAATTCCACCCCTAAGGGGGTAAAATAGGGGATGATAGTTTGTATGAAAATTCCGTCATTTTTGAAGTTAAACTCATGAAAATTAGTATTTGGCCTTTTAGTTAAAAATAAAAAATATATGTTTCAGGGTTTTTGGAAATTCCATCCCTAAGGGGGTAAAATAGGGGTAGAAAGTTTGTATGAAAATCCGTCATTTTTTAAGTTAAATACATGAAAATTTATATTTTGTATTGTATACTTTTTCTTCCAAATATGACCTCCACGCGGGCGGAGCCGCGAGCAACAGCTAGTCTGTATATATAAAAGAGGAAGCTGACTGACTGACTGACTGACTGATCGATCAACGCACAGCCTAAACGGCTGGGGTTACAGACTTGAAATTTTGACAGTATGTACCTTTTATCACGTAGGCATCCACTAAGGAAGGGTTTTTGGAAATTCTACCCCTAAGGGGGTAAAACAGGGGATGAAAGTTTGTATGAAAATCCGTCATTTTTGAAGTTAAATTCATGAAAATTAGTATTTGGCCTTTTAGTTAAAAATAAAAAATATATGTATCGGGATTTTTGTAAATTCCGCCCCTAAGGGGGTAAAATAGGGGATGTAAGTTTGTATGAAAATCCGTCATTTTTTTAGTTAAACGCATGTAAATTGGTATTTTGTATTGTATACTTTTTCTCCCAAACATGACCACCACGCGGGCGGAGCCGCGAGCAACATTATTAATATACAAAAAAAAATATGCAAACTCTTTCAAATACCTATCAGTACATTTCAGCACTCTGCTTACCGTAAATATCTGAAGGAAAGCAATAACGCGTAACATCGTAAAGTAATTTTTGCGGTCTAACTCGGCTGTATCAAATATTTCTTTCATAAAACACCGATAAAACTTTATCCCGCGTTGTCAGCTCGTAATGTAATAAAAACCGCCGAGCGACGAGCGTCGAGCGATTCAGCGACTACTAGAGTTACCAACGTCCAATAACAATCAATATATCTGCATCACATAAACATTTGTCTAATGTCTCGGTGAAGGAATCGAACCACGGCCTTCTGTTTCACAGTCGACTGCTACCTCACTGTGCTACAGTGGCTGTTGGTATTATATTATTCTAAATCAGAATCGCAAATGAATTATTTAAAAAAAGATAAATTAAACTTCTTAATTGTGATCGAAAATCCCCAAAGTAATTGTAAAGAAGAATCAAGAAATCAATGTTAAAATACATACATACACACTCAGACATGTAATCTCCAGAGGATTAGGCAGAGGTGTACCAATACAGCCATTTTTCGTCAAATTCATTACGGTCCCATAATGTGATAGGGGGCGAGCCTATCGCCATACCGGGCACAATGCCAGACTTTGGGCTGATACTGAGTATTTCTAAATAGAAAAAGCCAATATCACTTTACCCGACCCGGGAATCGAACCCAAGACCTCAGCACAGCAGTCGCAACGCATGCGCAATTACAACTGGGCCACCGAGCCAGTCTTGTACATTGTAAGTACCTATATAAAATAACGAATAAAGATTTAGTGCTGTTCTTTCAGCCTCCGTGGCGCAGTAGGCAGGTAGCCGGCTGTGAAACGAGAGGCCGTGGGTTCGATTCCCACACCGGGACAAACGTTTGGGTGACAGACAGATATTTGTGTCCGGGGTCGATACCCACGATCCAAAACTCGTATCTTGGTGTGGGATCGGGGCTATGTTTGTGACTATAGGGTGTACTTTAATTTATTTGGTACTACTTGTTGGTAAGCTATCCCTACCACCCATTAACATACAAAATACGACCCAGCACACCCTCGTCTGGATGATGGCTGTTGGCATATTGGTAAAATAAAAGTAGGCTCTCACTAATATTTAAACTTTCAAGATTCGAACAAAGCCAAATTAGACAAAAGGTACATAAAAATAAAGTTTACTTCATCAAAGTCTCTTCCCATGTTAAAGTTTTTGCCAACAAAGGTTTTATTATGCGTGCACCATTTCATGCCGAAATCCTAAATGAAGATATCACGTAAATCATAAGTTTCTTATTGTGAAATGTGGACCTATAAAAGTTAAAACATCAAAACTTCTGAATTCAAACAAAGAAAAATAATATCGCGAGTTTTATTATCTCTGTTGGTTTATGTCTTCGGAGCTTCGACGTCGCCTTTATATCCTTATCAAATCTTATCTCTACGTTGTCATGGCAACTAATTTGCATTTCAATAACTTAACACATACTAGCGCCGATGGGATATGTGGCGGTTTGCGGAAACTATTCTAAGATGGAGACGTTGTGAACGACTTGAGTACGTAGTTCCGTTATTAAGGCATAGATGGCGCTATTACACGATTGTATATTAAAAGAAAAAATACAATTTAAGAAGTCATTCGTGGTTCATATTAAATTTGAGAGGGAACTTTCGTTTGTCCACAGTAATTGGACATTTATGCGATGTCAGGCAAAATGGTATGAATTTGATTGATTTGAAATTGGTTTCGTAAAATAATTATTTTTTTCTGCCTATAGCTTTTTGTTAAACTTTTAGATTCAGCAGTTTTGAAATTCAATTTGTCAAGTTGCGAAGTTTGTGGTTTAAGTTTATAGGTTTCTTAATTGTTTAAGTATTTGCGTAAATTTTTCGTTATATTGTATAATACGTTAAGCGGAATACAATATTATTGTATTCAAATTTTTTGTAAACTAAATAAAACGGAAAATTTATGTGACTCAGGAGATAACTGATTGGACGCTGACACAGTTGTTGATAGAATGTTATGTGGAATATATTTAAATATATTAAACACTACATATGATGAGTTGCTTCTCGTGTAGTTATTAGATAATAATTTTAGTTTTTTAATTGTAAGTCATTTAATATTCTAATTTCATATTGAGTTTAACTAACGCACAAAGTTCTTATTTTAAGTTTTTGTTTTATGTGAATGCTATGTAATCATTGATGAAGAATTTTATTTTTTTTATAGTATAGTCCGACAAACGAGCCAGTGGGTCACCTGATGTTAAGTGATCTCCACCGCCCATGAACATCCACAATACCGAAAGTATCATGTATGCGCTGTCGGCCTTAAAGGACAGGAATAGAGATTAGGGAAGGGAAGGGGGAATCTGGGCCTCCGGATATCTCACTTACCATATGAAACGCGACAGTAAACTGTCACTTTAGGTTGATTTTCTGTAAGACAGTGGTACTACCCGGGTCGAGCCGGCCGATTCATGCTGTAGACAAATATGTCTACAGCGTGGCTCTACCACTTCTTCTTCTAAGAATAAATAAATAAAGAAAAATACCTATAATCGTAACGTTTCGTCCCTTGTCATAATATTTGACACAGTATACAGACTCATATTTTCATTGCTCACACTGCATAATCCGGTGTCCTGACCTATAAATAACACGCAAACCGTTAAGAATTATAGTTTGAATTTTTGATTGTTCAATTTATATTTGTAATGTAATGTTCAAATCATTTAGGTCGAGATTTTTTAAAATGAAACATCTAAAGCATTAGCAAAGTTTGTAAAGTCTATCAAGCGAAGCCGCAAACGTAAAACCGAATTATTAATGAAATACGCATTTCTCTAAATCGTCCCAGTAAAGGCAATCACGAGTAATCCATGAGTAAACGCTAGTAAGGCAATGTTCAAAATAATTGCTCATATAAAAGCTTTTTTATGTTCCCTGAGCTTTCGGCCAGTTTAATTGTAGAGATATTAAACCTTTTTATGTCGTAACTCGCTGAAATAAAAACAAAGATTTACGCAGAGACGCAGACGAAGAACAAAAAAGATAAACTAAGATGACAGACGAGATAAATACTGACCGTAGTTTTAAACACTTGTACAATACAAACTGAATTATTATGGATAACTAATAATTAGTTTAAGCGATATATTATGACAAAAGATTGGCAAATGCATACGTAGGTCACCAGATAGTAAATTTTCACACCACGAAGGAATAGGTGTAGAGATTTTGAGCTCCACCAGCAAACTACCATTTAATAAGGGTTCAAAAAACGAAAGATAAATAACGACTTTACACACTATTGAGGAGACCAATGCCCTGAGGTCGGGTGTATAATAAAGGATTTATATTATTTTAGATAAAAAAAATACCACCCAACAGTCACACACATAGCCCCGACCCCACACTAAGATACTAGTCTTGTGTCGTGGGTATTAGGGACTACGAGAGACGCATGGCCTCACAACACCCAGACCCCGGACACAAATATCTGTCTGTTACACAAACATTTTTCCCGGTGTGGGAATCGAACCCACAGCCTCTCGTTTCACAGCCGCCTACTCGCCAACTGCGCCACGGAGGCCGTCAGAATCTCTAAAAGATATCTATCCTAAAAAGGAGTAAAGTAGAGTACTCCTCTAAAGGAGTATGTAAAAATCCCTTTATATACTCCTTTAAAACGTTGATATCCATTATCTATTCCCTGCATAGCCCATTAGAAATGTCGGGCATTCCTATCGTAGGATTAAATTTCCTCAGGAGTACGTGCTCGGGCAAATGTTTAAATAATATTGTAATGTGAGGACTTCCTGCCTCGTGCCAGAATGTACGGTAAGGAATTTATCTTCAGTTGGAATTGGACTACCTTGAATAAATTTGTCAGAGCAACATAAAAACGGATACTCAATTGAACTTTTAAATAACTCGTTTTATTGTAGAATGTCTGTAGTCACTTGTTTTGCTATTTTGAGGGTGGGTTTGAGTAGTTTATCGGGTGATCTCGCGCACAGATTGGGGCGCAATACAAAATATCTCAATAAAAAGGGTGCGGCTTGTCATTAGAAAGAATTCCACATTCAATCTTGAACAACTAGTAACTTAGAGGTCGTAATGCCGGAATACTGTTTAAAGTAATAAGTTAACGTAATGTGAAACTGTAATCAGTATCAGTTATAGTAATTTAAATTGGGCTGTGTTTAAAGCAACTATGGGGTTTCTTGCCAGATTCTTCCCCAATGGATAACTGCATTCCAAACTGGCAGTAGTTTAATAAACGCTGAAGTCTGAAGTGTTTATCTCGTGTTTTTCTACCGAAATATCATACGATGTGCATGCACCCTGACTATATCTGGAGATCGGAGAGGGACGTGTAAGCCATCTCACAGCCTCGCCTGTGGACATTTCTTATGTTTGAAGTAAATTTGTGGGGTCATTTAGAAATCACAGATGTTTGTGATTGATATCAGCGTTTTATGATTACATCCTCCTGTTTAATTCTTAGTACTCACTAGCTGTTGCTCGCGGCTCCGCCCGCGTGGAGGTTATGTTTGAGACAAAAAGTATACACTACAAAATACCAATTTTCATGCATTTAACTTGAAAAATGAAGGATTTTCATACAAACTTTCTTACCATATTTAACCCCCTTAGGGGTGGAATTTCCAAAAAACCCTGAAATATGTGTTTTTAATTTTTAACTGTAAGGCCAAATACCAAATTTCATGCGTTTAACTGCAAAAATGACAGATTTTCATACAAACTTTCTTCCCCTATTTTACCCCCTTCGGGGTGGAATATCCAAAAACCCTGAAATATATATTTTTTATTTTTGACTAAAAGGCCAAATACTAATTTTCATAAACTTAACTTCAAAAATGACGGATTTTCATACAAACTATTATCCCCTATTTTACCCCCTTAGGGGTGGTATTTCCAAAAACCCTTCCTTAGTGGATGCCTACGTCATAAAAGGTACCTACTGTCAAAATTTCAAGTCTCTAACCCCAGCCGTTTTGGCTGTGCGTTGATCGATCAGTCAGTCAGTCAGTCAGTCAGTCAGTTTCTTCTTTTATATATACAGATTACTTAAACCCAATTTGGCTTTAATAACTATAAACTTGTTTGAGTGTAATAAGCCCAACAACAAGACAGTTATCTTATTTCAAACAACACATCAGTATGTGTATTTGGAATTGCAGTACTAGTCAGTACTCGTAGTGCAATTACTGTATAAAGTTTCATGTCTTGACCCCTACAGAATTTTGCACAAACTTTACCTACGAAGTTATTGGAGAGCTACGAGTTCGTAGCACTGGGGTTACGACCCGTAGCAGTGCTACGACTTGTCACAAGCGTTTGAAAATAAAACTGAAAATTTATCACGTAATAAAATAATATTATAGTGGATGTTGAAGATACATGGCATTAATATATAATCCATATATACCGAAAATTACTTAAAGGCAAAAAGTAAATTCAAAAGACTAAAAATGTACTGGAGGTTAAGACCTTATTATTTTTTTTGGAAAATAAATCTCGCTAGAATATTCGTAAGTTTACTATTTAAAATAAAATATCAATAAATCAGACACTGGAAAATAGCACAGGAGACCATTGATCAAAATCATTGATATTGTTTTTGAGTATTTTTATAGTCGAGGTAACACAATTGCAGTTTACGACACCGAGCAGTAAGACTCTGCGAATCTGAGAATGCATCTTCATATTTATTTATTTATTTATACACTTCATATACAATGTATATAGGCGGACTTAATGCCAAAGGCATTCTCTCCCAGTCAACCTTAGGGTGATGCAGAGATGAACAAGGTAGGTGCATAAAAATATACAGGAAGAAGGTAAAAAAAACAATATTATTAAGCTCTATCTATCTAACAATATTATTAATATTATGACTTTGTATACTCAAATAGTAGTAGTAAGGAGCTCCTAATTGAGTCGTGGCCTTGCATGCTGGAGGCGTGTTGCATTTACGTGATCTGACCTCCCTCGGCACCACCCCCCACTGCGAAGAGATCTGCCCTAAACAAGGTAGAACATTAAATGTAGAGCAATTTATTTATGCATATACTGAAGAATTGACAGTATCGAAGTCGACATCTTATTCATGTGTACAGAGAAAATGATTCTAGGTTGAAATCCAAGGTCAAGCAATCACGATTTGTGATTTCAGTTTGAAAATTCACACATGAGTTGCCCGCGATTGGAATCTGTGCCCGATGTGTCGAAACTAACCAGCTATGACATTATGATCGCAAATAGGCTCGGTAAATTGCTGTACTGGTCACACCTCTATTCCCCCCTTCGAAAAAATAGGCGTGAGCTTGTGTTATGGCGTAATTAAAAATCTGAAAGAGTACAAAACGCAGAAACTTTTTTAATAAGTTTAAGCTGAGAAATATAAAACTCTGAGAAATATGTACTGGAAATGCTTGGAGCTCATCTCACGAGGTCCCCCTCCCTCCTTCTTGCCACCCTCTTCCCACCAGTGCAGATCTGTCCCCATCCTGTGCAGTGATAAGGAAGAGCTGTTTGTATTATGTTTGAGTTTATTTAACTGCACATAGCGTGAATACTTAGTCACGTGGGTTCGTTAAGCTATACAGGCTGTTGCAAAAGGGTAAATGGTAGCACCATGTATCGAGTCGGTGATTAGTATCACATATAATATCTCAGTGAAGACAGAAAACCCGTAACCATCATAGTTTCTGGGTAATTGATATAATAGACTTTGAAAATTATATCAAAATTTTCGTCGTTCAGCCCTAGAATCAGCTGCTGTATAAATGTTTTTAGACTCTCGCGATTTGAATACATATTATAAAATTAGGAACGGGTCTTAATCGCGCAATATTATAATGGTATAAATACCACAATTATTTCCCGACGTTTCGACCGAGTTGCATCGGCCGTGGTCACGGGCCGTTCCTAATTTTATAACAGCTGCTGTATGTCAACCTACCATTACAAAGTAAGACCAGATGAGATTAAATATTTTTATCAACCCCTACACGTTTTTTACATACAACCAGCTAAATTTAGGGTTGCAACAATTTCTTTAATTTTATGACACAGATATAAATTTAAACAAGGTACTTTTTTCTTCACCATCATATTGCTAATCACAGACTCTATACATGATGCTTTCATCAGTACCACTTTTTGGCAACAGCCTGTATAAGTAAGTAGTAATAAATTACCTTATAGTGTGTTCTGTTTGAGTGAACGAAGGATGGTGATATTTGGCATAGTTTATATAGAGAAGGAGTGCAGAAAGCTAAAATTAATAATAATAAATACACCCACACGGCACAGTAGAGTACACATATAGTCCTGACCAGACACTTGGTTGACACGTATCGTGTTCCAGATATTATCCCTTAGTATATTAGTATAGATATCAATAAAAAATAGCAGGCAGTATAAATATCAGGCATTCTTTTTTTTTACCTAAATAGGCTTGCGTTTGACCACTATCTCGCCTGATGGTAAGTGATGATGTGGTCTACGGTGGAGCACGCTTGCCTAGAAGATACTTATTCACTCTTGACTTAAACATACCCAGATTATAATTTTCGGCAAATATAGACTCCGGACAGTGAAGACGAAAGTCGTATGTTCGAAACCCAAGTGGCACACACCTCTAACTTTTCTAAAGTTATGTGTGTATTAAAATGTTAATTATCGCTTGCTTAATGGTGAAGGAAAACATCGTGAGGAAACCTGCATACCTGAGAATTCTCATACGAGTTTCGAAGGTATGTGAAGTCTATCAACCCCCATTAGGTCAGCATGGTAGACTAAGGCCTAACCCCTCTCATTAGTAGAGGAGGCCCGTGCCCAGCAGTGGGACAATGTTTAATACAGGGTTGATATTATTATTAGTATTATTATACACTCCGGTAAAAAAAACAAACAATAAGAAACCACAGACAAAAGCCAGTACGCCATGTCAGCCCTAACCAGCTGTCGTTTCTGCCGTCTCATCAAACTTTAACACATTCTCTCCGAGAGCTCCTTATCGTGATATCAATTACGCCTTTTCGAGAGTCGACGCTCACTCACTCGAGTGTGCTCGTATAGAGCAGAGTAAGTATTTAATGTTGGGTGTTGAGACAATTTAGAGAATACATATACACCCATACCTGTAATCCTCGAAGGGGTAGGCAGAGGTGTAACTAGTACATTTCGCCGAGCTTGTTACCGTCCCATGATGTGACGGGGCGAGCCTATCGCCATACCGGCCATAATTCCAGGCTCCGGGCTACTACAGAGAATTTCAAGATAGAAAATCCCAATATCACTTTATCCGACCCTGGTATCGAACCCGAGACCTCAGCACAACAGTTGTAACGTATGCGCTATTACATCTGCTCCACCGAGGCAGTCAATTTCAAGAACAGGCTATTGAAATAAATAAGTAAAACCCAACAGTCACACACATAGTCCTGACCCTAAACTAAGATACGAGTCGTATTGTATCAAGAACTACGAGGACTACGGTCCCACAACACCCAGACCCGAACCAAATATCTGTCGCACAAACGTTTGTCTCGGTGCTAGAATCAAACCCACGGCTTCCCGTTTCACAGTCGGCTACTCACTGCGCCACGGACGCTGTCAATATGTATTGTTATTGTTTTAGAACTAGGGACCGTAAATAGAGCCAACCAATGTTACAGATTTATGAATTCCAGCCGGTACACGAACGATGTAAGAGACTCGGCGAAGCGTCATCGATATATGGTTGATATTCCACCAGTACGCACGAAGCGTTTTGCTGGTACATTTATAATGCGCACCGCTAGAGAGTGGAACTATTAATAATATATTTATATACATCTATATATAATATATTTCCCGAAAATTATATCCTGGGTATCTTCAAGTCAAGAGTGAATAGGTATCTTCTAGGCAAGCGTGCTCTAGTGTAGACTACATCATCACTTACCATCAGGCGAGATAGTAGTCAAACGCAAGCCTATTTTGATTAAAAAAAATGTACAAATTGATATCAGGTTCACGATTTAATTTTACTCCAATCTGTATTTACGTAACCGCGTTGTGTACATTTTACATATTTGAGTGAAGTTATTATTCCATTTGTGTTTATTTAGTTTCATTTTTCCACTGTGGGGATTTTAATTCTTATTATTTTAGTTTTTTTGGTGTTGTCATATGTTTATATATCTATAGATGGTCTGCTATCTCGATCTCCTACAGTAGAGCGGACTACCAAGACACACATCACGAATTTGATTCAAACCCTAGGCTGTCATCGCTGAATTTTAGAAGTTATGTGTCAATTATAATAATAATAACGGTAGGCAGCGGCTTTGCTGTGCCCTGGTATTGCAGAAGTCTATGGGCGGCGGTGACTACTTACCATCAGGTGGCCCGTCTGCTCGTCTGCCTATCGAGGCAATAAAAAAAATTACCATAAACATTATGAAGAAATTTCTGTACTTTAGAATTCTCGTTGGGAATTTCGAAGGTAAATAATGAAATTAATAACATCTAACAGTCACACATATAGACCCCATAGTAAGATACGATTATCTTGCGTGTTGTCATTTGTTTTAATGCGGGAATTGAACCCGCGGCCTCTCGTTTCACAACAGGCTATTCGTCTTCTGCGTCCCAGAAAATATTATAAAATTAGGAACGGGTCTTAATCGCGCAATATTATAATGGTATAAATACCACAATTATTTCCCGACGTTTCGACCGAGTTGCATCGGCCGTGGTCACGGGCCGTTCCTAATTTTATAACAGCTGCTGTATGTCAACCTACCATTACAAAGTAAGACCAGATGAGATTAAATATTTTTATCAACCCCTACACGTTTTTTACATACAACCAGCTAAATTTAGGGTTGCAACAATTTCTTTAATTTTATGACACAGATATAAATTTAAACAAGGTACTTTTTTCTTCACCATCATATTGCTAATCACAGACTCTATACATGATGCTTTCATCAGTACCACTTTTTTGCAACAGCCTGTATAAGTAAGTAGTAATAAATTACCTTATAGTGTGTTCTGTTTGAGTGAACGAAGGATGGTGATATTTGGCATAGTTTATATAGAGAAGGAGTGCAGAAAGCTAAAATTAATAATAATAAATACACCCACACGGCACAGTAGAGTACACATATAGTCCTGACCAGACACTTGGTTGACACGTATCGTGTTCCAGATATTATCCCTTAGTATATTAGTATAGATATCAATAAAAAATAGCAGGCAGTATAAATATCAGGCATTCTTTTTTTTTACCTAAATAGGCTTGCGTTTGACCACTATCTCGCCTGATGGTAAGTGATGATGTGGTCTACGGTGGAGCACGCTTGCCTAGAAGATACTTATTCACTCTTGACTTAAACATACCCAGATTATAATTTTCGGCAAATATAGACTCCGGACAGTGAAGACGAAAGTCGTATGTTCGAAACCCAAGTGGCACACACCTCTAACTTTTCTAAAGTTATGTGTGTATTAAAATGTTAATTATCGCTTGCTTAATGGTGAAGGAAAACATCGTGAGGAAACCTGCATACCTGAGAATTCTCATACGAGTTTCGAAGGTATGTGAAGTCTATCAACCCCCATTAGGTCAGCATGGTAGACTAAGGCCTAACCCCTCTCATTAGTAGAGGAGGCCCGTGCCCAGCAGTGGGACAATGTTTAATACAGGGTTGATATTATTATTAGTATTATTATACACTCCGGTAAAAAAAACAAACAATAAGAAACCACAGACAAAAGCCAGTACGCCATGTCAGCCCTAACCAGCTGTCGTTTCTGCCGTCTCATCAAACTTTAACACATTCTCTCCGAGAGCTCCTTATCGTGATATCAATTACGCCTTTTCGAGAGTCGACGCTCACTCACTCGAGTGTGCTCGTATAGAGCAGAGTAAGTATTTAATGTTGGGTGTTGAGACAATTTAGAGAATACATATACACCCATACCTGTAATCCTCGAAGGGGTAGGCAGAGGTGTAACTAGTACATTTCGCCGAGCTTGTTACCGTCCCATGATGTGACGGGGCGAGCCTATCGCCATACCGGCCATAATTCCAGGCTCCGGGCTACTACAGAGAATTTCAAGATAGAAAATCCCAATATCACTTTATCCGACCCTGGTATCGAACCCGAGACCTCAGCACAACAGTTGTAACGTATGCGCTATTACATCTGCTCCACCGAGGCAGTCAATTTCAAGAACAGGCTATTGAAATAAATAAGTAAAACCCAACAGTCACACACATAGTCCTGACCCTAAACTAAGATACGAGTCGTATTGTATCAAGAACTACGAGGACTACGGTCCCACAACACCCAGACCCGAACCAAATATCTGTCGCACAAACGTTTGTCTCGGTGCTAGAATCAAACCCACGGCTTCCCGTTTCACAGTCGGCTACTCACTGCGCCACGGACGCTGTCAATATGTATTGTTATTGTTTTAGAACTAGGGACCGTAAATAGAGCCAACCAATGTTACAGATTTATGAATTCCAGCCGCTACACGAACGATGTAAGAGGCTCGGCGAAGCGTCATCGATACATGGTTGATATTCCACCAGTGCGCACGAAGCGTTTTGCTAGTACATTCATCATGCGCACCGCTAGAGAGTGGAACTCTTTGCCGGAGTCTATATTTCCCGAAAATTATAACCTGAGTATCTTTAAGTCAAGAGTGAATAGGTATCTTCTAGGCAAGCGTGCTCCACCGTAGAACACATCATCACTTACCATCAGGCGAGATAGTAGTCAAACGCAAGCCTATTTTGATTAAAAAAAATGTACAAATTGATATCAGATTCAAGATTTAATTTTACTCCAATCTGTATTCACGTAACCGCATTGTTTACCTTTTACATACTTGAGTGAAGTTATTATTCCATTTGTGTTTGTTTAGTTTCATTTTTCCACTGTGGATATTTTGATTCTTATTATTTTAGTTTTTTTAGTGTTGTCATATGTTTATATATCTATAGATGGTCTGCTATCTCGCTCTCCTACAGTAGAGCGGACTACCAAGACACACGTCACGAATTTGGTTCAAACCCAAGGCTGTCATCGCTGACTTTTAGAAGTTATGTGTCAATTACCAGAAATATTATGAAGAAATTTGTGTACTTTAGAATTATCGTTGGGAATTTCGAAGGTAAATAATTAAATTAATAACATCTAACAGTCACACATATAGACCCCACAGTAAGATACGATTATCTTGCGTGTTGTCATTTGTTTTAATGCGGGAATTGAACCCGCGGCCTCTCGTTTCACAACAGGCTATTCGTCTTCTGCGTCCCGGAAACTAAAGAGAAGCTAGCACGGACTAAAACCTAACTCGGCTTATTAGTAAGAGGGCTCAGCAGTGGAACAAATTACTGTGAGTAATTGTCATCTTACTACTATCCTACAAATATTATAAATGCGAATGTTTGGATGGATGGACGTTACTCAATCATGCTACAGTTCGGTGATTTCTGTATAAGTGATTAGCCAGTTTTTGTTCTATTTTTATTTGGGAAACAATAGAAGTAATTATACATAAAAATTAACAAACAATAATACACATTTCATAGCAGTTTCCATTATGCACTAAAAACCTACTAATGACGTAAATTGAAATCTACACACAGATCTTAACTAACATTATTGCATGCGGAGTAATTAGATTTTAGGCTATGCTCTCGATGTAAATTGCATTCATAATTCGCTACTCTTTAATTAAAATTATTTGAAATCGCAGCGCTAGTTACAGATCTTTTCATTTTCTTTTAAATAATAAACTTACTAATTGGATAGGTACTGTTTGTTTGGATTACTAGGTTTAACTAACGAACCCTACTTTTATATAATTAAATGTAAATAACATGAAAGTAGATAACAAGATCACAAGTAGGTACAGGTGTTCTAGAAAGATGGCATACGTTATAATGAGATGTAAAGGGAAGGCCACGGGTTATCAATAAAGTTGAAAATCCCGTGTCTCATCTTATTTTTATTTTACCTAAATAAGCTTGCGTTTGACCACTATCTCGCCTGATGGTAAGTGATGATGTGGCCTACGGCGGAGCACGCTTGCCTAGAAGTTACCTATTCACTCTTGACTTAAAGATACCCAGATTATAATTTTCGGGAAATATAGACTCCGGCAAAGAGTTCCACTCTCTAGCGGTGAGCATGATAAATGTACTAGCAAAACGCTTCGTGCGCGCTGGTGGAATATCAACCATGTGTTGATGACGTTTCGCCGAGTCTCTTGTCGTCCGATGATAGAAAGGGGTTGGGGGAATTAAATTGTGTAATTCCAAGGCACATTCGCCGAAATGTATCCGGTAGAAAACCGATAAACTGGCAACTTTAAGCCGATGTTCAAGGCTTTGCAGCCTTGCCTCGACTATGGGTTATTTTTTGAGTAGTAAGAATTTAAAACTAGTATGAAACCACCCATTTTATGATTTATCAGATGTTTTAAATGTCACAATATATTTTAAAGATAATAATATATTAATAGTGCTAGTCCTGTATTAAACATTGTCCCACTGCAGGGCACGGGCCTCCTCTACTAACGAGAGCGGTTAGGCCTTAGTCCACCACGCTGGCCTAATGCGGATTGGTAGACTTCACATACCTTCGAAATTCTTATAAGAAATCTCAGGTATGCAGGTTTTATATCAGGTATTTTAAAGATACGCTACAAATATTACAAGAAATTTTCAAATCCCAATGTCACTTTTTAACGTTGTTAATAGCCAACTCTACATTTCTTTAACTTTACTTTCTAAAACACATTGTATAATAAGTGATAGAGCATTACTTTAGGTAGTTTGTATGGATCATATGCGTAGAATAGGGTATTCGAACATGTGTTTAATTTCATAAATTATTTAATACTAGTTGTTGCTCGCGGCTCCGCCCGCGTGGAGGTTAAGTGTAATGTCAGAGTGTAATTTTTCTTGCAATTAAAATAGCCTATATTAATCTGTGATTATGTAGCATTCAAATGATGAAAGAATTTTAAAAATCAGTCCAGTACTTTTTGAGCCAATTCGTTACAAACATACTTACATACAAATCTTTCCTCTTTATAAAATTAGTATAGATAATGAACGAAAGAGAAACCCTTTAGAGAAAACGGAATCAAAATTTACTCAAGAATGAGGTGTCGATAATTATTTAATTGTTAGTATAAGCAAAAGTAGCTGATATGTGGGAGCATCTCACTATCTCTCTCGCACGACTGCACGGTAACGGCCATTCTAGGAGGTGACGTCCCGTCTAATATCATGCATCCTTTTCTGCCATGACAACTACTCCTTCCACCCGATTTCAATGGCAACTAACAAATTTTTGAGCGGATTTATAAAATTTTTTAGACAATGTGTTTTGAATCACGTAACTTATTGATTAAAATAACAAAAAAGATTTTGTCAACTACATTATTAGAAAAATCATCGTATATGAGAGTACGTTTAGAAACTCAACATTCATATTTCACGCCCATTTATTGTATTTGGCTTTTCACAAAAACGGCTAAATAAAATATACAACTAGTACCGTCAACATAATATAGACCATAGAATGTGATAAAGGCCGTGCCGTTTCCGCTGACCGTACAAAGAGCGGCCTCCACAGATATAGAATTCATTACGATGCATGTCACCCGCTCTACTACTGCCATTCATGTTGTAAAGAAGGTAATATTTCAGTGAAAGATTTGTGAGTTTTGTTTAGTTGAGAAAATATTCAGGGATTCGGTTCGACGCTGAGTTTAATGAAACGAGCATCGACGCGGCGACGCGCGCTTCCTCATTTTGGTAATACTTTGGCTGCTTATTATTTTGTAGGTGTTTTATTTAGTTTTCAGTTGATTGTCTTAAATCAATTTATAAAAATATACATGACGGGTCGGGCGGTCATCGGCCGAGGCAGTGAGAGGGCTTACACGACCCTCTCTGATCTCCAGATATGGTCAGGATGCATAGCGTATGATAGTTCGGTAATAAAACACAAGATTAACACTTCAGAGTCTATTTAAGCTACCACCAGTTCGGAATGCAGTCATCCATGGGGAAGAGCTGGCAAGAAACCCTCATGGTTGCTCTTTTAAACACATCACAGTTAACATTACAATATTCCGTACACAATAACACTTTCACATTAAATTAACTTACTACATTAATAATATTTCGGCATTACGACCGACAAGTTACTAACTGTTTCAATGATTATACATGAATGCCGCACCAAAGACGAGGTGCTCTTTTATATTGTGATTTTCGTTGTGACCCACTCCTCTGCGAGTGAGATCACTCGATAAACAAGTCGAAACCACCTTCAAAATAGCAAAACAAATGGCGGTATCCACAAATTACAATAAATAAAGTTATTAACAAGGTCAATTTAGTGTCCGTATTCATCACGATCCGACATACATATTGTTAGGTTCTCTCAATAGAGTAGTGTCCTGTGTTTAATTTTTTTTTATTATTCGATATGCAACCGAATATAATACGCAAAAGACAATTGAGATCACAATATTTTTTTAAATAATAGTATGAGTAAAAATGGTTGCGTAGTGGGAATATATCACTGTCTTCCTCGCACAGGGGCACAGTAATGGCCATTCTGAGAACCGTGACGTCACGGATCATATCATGCATCCTTTTACCGTCATTTTACAATTACCCCTTCAAGGAGATTTGAATGGCGTCTAATTTACTTATTTATTCATAAAATTCCTTCGATAATAAGTTTTAAGTAATGTAACTTGTTGATTTCATTAATAAAAAAAGTCGTGTCAACTACCCTATTCGATAGTTACATTACATGAACCTAAATTTTACAACTATATAATCATATACTATCAACATATAAAAAAAGTTTTCTTTTTAATACATTTTTATATTATTTTGTTTGAAAGTTCCATATTTTTATTTTCGGTATATTTTTTCATTCATTAGTTTAAAAACCTTAAATCAACCAGTGAAGGTACTATATCCACTGTATCATCTGTAGCTAGATTCACAATGGCTGAGTAAAAATTAGTTATCAGATAAAATAAACCAAAATACAAAATGGCGGCGCTATCAATATATCCCTCCCCTGCACTTTTTAACATATATGGAGAGTACATTATCCGAAGAACCATCGATAACTGGGAGAAGGGTTTCCCGATAGGTGGAAAGAGATTATCAAATCTCCGCTATGCCGATGACACCATTCTCTTGGCAACGTCCATGGAAGATATGAGTGAGTTGTTCCAAAGACTCGAATTAGAAAGTGGCAACATTGGCCTCGCAGTGAACAGAGCGAAAACCAAGGTAATGATAGTGGATCGAGCTAGAAAGCTAACAAATACCACGTGCAATATACCTGGCACCAATATTGTCGACCGCTACATCTACCTGGGCTCCCAAATCTGCAATGACGGCAGTTGTGTCCCCGAGATAAAACGACGAATTGGGATGGCAAAAGATGCTATGACCCGTTTAAATAACATCTGGAAGAAAAGAGGAATTGGTATCAAAACCAAGATTAGATTGATACGAGCCTTGGTATTCCCTATCTTCCTGTATGGAGTAGAAACGTGGACAATCATAGCCCGAGAAAGGCAAAGGATTGATGCATTCGAGATGTGGTGCTGGAGGCGAATGCTACGAATACCTTGGACTGCGAAGCGCACCAATGCATCGATCCTGACACAACTACAAATAAAAACCCGTCTGTCCAACATATGCCAGCAGCGCATTCACTCGTATTTCGGCCACACAGTGCGCAGAAGCGACGACAGTTTGGAAAAACTGATTGTGGTTGGGAACACCGAAGGCAGAAGATCGCGCGGTCGTGCTCCAACACGATGGACCGACCAAGTAAAGGACTCGTCGTCCTCCAAACTCTACACGGTCGTGAGAGACGCGCTGGACAGAACCCGGTGGAGGCAGTTCATCCGCTCCAGATACAACCCTGATGCTGACCACGATCCTCAGACATGAGGGACCGACTTGAGAGAGAGAGATCAATATATCTACGAAGATAAACTCATGTTAATTTGATACTTTCTAATTTCGTCGTCTAATGCCTTATCAGGCGGATGAAATTTAATCTGACATTATGAAACAGGTCCTTAGCCGCACTGAGAGCTTCGTTAAATTAGCGTTAGGTATCAGTAAGTGAATCATCATTAAATCTTTAAGTAACGGTTACTCATAGATAAAATGTGATTATTAATTTACCTTTACTTGATTAATTAAAGATACCTAGAGCAATAGGAAAACAAAGGACCCGATAAAAACGTTTAGTATTATAAAATTCATACAATAAAAAAAAATTGACACTAAATCAGCCTACTCCGATTTTACAATTCCTAATATATTTAGACTTTTTTTTTTATTTCATAGTCCGACAAACGAGCCAGTGGGTCACCTGATGTTAAGTGATCTCCACTGCCCATGAACATCCACAATACCGAAAGTATCATGTATGCGCTGTCGGTCTTAAAGAACAGGAATAGGGATTAGGGAAGGGAAGGGGGAATCTGGGCCTCCGGATATCTCGCTTACCATACGAAACGCGACAGTAAACTGTCACTTTACGTTGGTTTTCTGTGAGACAGTGGTACTACCCCGATCGAACCGGCCCATTCATGCTGTAGACAATAATATGTCTACAGCGTGGCTCTACCACTTACAAAATTACTTGAATTGGACTTCTAAAAATATTTGATCAATGATTAACCATACCTTGTTATTAAATCGGTACTAAGAGATTCGTTAATGGACTTTTACTGCGACAGTATATATGAAAATGAATAGCTAGCTAGTTTAATATCTCTATGTTATATGGAGAGTGTCTCTATGCGGGATTTGAATCTGTAATCTTTCGTTTGTATATATTCTACTAGCTGTTGCTCGCGGCTCCGTCCGCGTGGAGGTCACATTTGGGAGAAAAAGTATAAGTAAAAATTATATGTAAACAAAATACGAATTTTCATGCGTTTAACCTTAAATATGTAGGATTTTCTTACAAAATTTCATCCCCTATTTTACCCCCTAAGGGATGATTTTGAAAAAAATGTGAAATACGTATTTCTTTATGTCCTACCAAAAGCCTAAGTATGAATTTCCAGATCCCTAGGTCAAGGAATTATGGATTTCCCATACAAATTTTGAACTCCTATTTGACCCCTTTCAAGGTTGTTTTTTGAGAAAAAGGATAGCCTATGTCCTTCTCAAGTATATATTCTAGCTCCTTGCCAAATTTCATCATAGTCTGGTCAGCCGTTTAGTCGTGAAAAGGTAACAAACAAACAAACAGAGTTACTTTCGCATTTATAGTATTAGTATGGATGAAGGTACCATAAAGGTTGAAAAATTACATTGTTTTGTAATAGAAAACGAAAAATATCTAATTTTTTGTTGTCACTGCGAAACGAAGTGAGCTTAGTGCAAGCCAGAGATAAATCGTTGTTTATGATATATTTCTAGAATATCGTGATGTGTTTATTCTATTTAATACAATTCCATTATTTATTATTCAAATAAATTATGATTAGTTTACACACAATCCCTCTTATTTATTAATATTATTGAGTGCCCATGTTATTTTTATATTGTTTTATTTCATCTATCAACGTATGATACAATAAATCGTTAACGGTATGAGAATCTGAATGACAAACGAAAGGCGGAGAGTTCGATCCTCACACCAAGATAAATTGAATGTTTGTGTGATCTAAAAATATTTGTTTTGTATTTATGTGTGAGAGAGAAACTTATAATTTTATAATCGTAACCCATTTTGGGGTTACGCTAGGTGTGTGACATTTACCCTTCAATTTATTTATTAGAATTCATAGTCATTTATCTATTTACCCTTGCACCAGATGTAGAGACACTTTCATTAGCATGAATAGAACAATTTTAATAAATCATTAACTTAATATCTGTTTTGTTTTTCATTTTTTTTATTTGAGTGAAAGAAAACGAAAGAATAATAATTATAACTGCATTAAATGTAGTCAGATAAATACGAGTACTTGCGCAATGTAATTTGACAGGCTTCAAGGTGCAGTAGCCAGCTGTGAAACGAGAGGCCGCAGGTTCGATTCCTGCACCGAGACAAATGTTTGTGTGACAGACAGGTGTTTGTTTCAGCTCTGGGTGTTGTGGGAACGTAGTCCCGCGTAGTTCTTGATACCCACGATACAGGTTTGACCTAGTGTGAGGTCAGAACTATGTGTGTGGCTGTTGGGTGTATTTATATTTTATTTATTATTTTATTTTATAACAAAATTATACTCTCATCTGTTACACCTTGAACTCTACAATGTAGAGCAAGTTGCTTCATACAATCAACGTTCATTCAAAACATGGTATCTTCACGGCGTCGTGAGGTAGGCAGAGCTCCCGCGGGAGAGTCGGGAGGGACGGCAGTGTCGCGCCGACCGGCCGCCTAGCGCCCGTCTCTCCCGCACATGCCACGCGCTCGCCACGCGCCAAAAACGCAATGAATATTTTTTATAAACGTTTTTAATTTTGTACAGTTTTACACCCGGTAGGTTAGTGTACTAGTGTCTTAGTGTCGTGGGATTGTTTTGTGAGTAAATCATGTATGAGGGATTGGAAAAGTCTGCGAACAAAATAAAATCACTAATTGATGGAATGGAATACAAAACTGGAAATATAATAAATATATACTTACAATGTTAATTGTGTAAAAAGGGTTATTTTTACATTTCATTAAAGGCTCCAAAATATCACATTAATATAATGTTATTAAAACTAAATAAATAACTCAACTTCTTACAAAATAATACAATATTATTGTCCATACAAAAAAAAAAACTCAATTAAAATGTATGTATAAATGTTAAATGTAAATGTGATCGGAAGCGATGTTATAAAATTATATATTCAATTCAAACTCAAAACATTTGGGGACCACTATAATATATTCCTCAAACAAGACATATCGCTGCTTTGGAAGAATACTGTATTATTACAAAATACCACAATTTCAAGTTAGTTAGACCATTCGACGAAGAATGGTCCAAATTATATACTCTATAAAGATCATATTTGTATCACAATTCTTGTAACTGTGGCGCCACGGTAAGACTTTATGCCATTGGTGGATTATGGTCACCATTTTTTTTGACAGTGATGCTTCACCAGTTGTGACATGATTTTTAAGGCGAAGATACGTTATTTCTCCGTAAAACAGTCGTAACGCGAAATAATATCACGATCGTGTTTTGTTTTTTTTTTAGTTAAGTGTATTATTTTGTGTTAGTTCACTATTCTATAAAAAAACACTGCAATTTTTTATTGCCTTTTGCTTTAGTACCTTATTCCAGAAAAAGTAAGTACGACTGTTTTGTAATATTAAAAAATAATACCGTATTGGAAATAAATAAAAAGAATGAATTTGTCACTATTCTAAATAAGACTGTTTATAAGATAATTTAACTTATGATGTTTTTGTTATATTTTTAAACAAGACGCTTTATCCTAAAATATCAAGTAGATTTTACAACTTAATACTCTATTTCAGAAAAAAACAGTAGTTATTGCGGTTAGATTTTTTATGTATTTTGGCATAATTATTGATCTTAAATGTAAAAAAATTCAAAGCTTCGACCAATATTTACAAAATATCTCACAAAGTAAATCTACATTATAATTCAGCACTGAATGCCATACTCTGCGCGACAAGCTGACGTAAAAAAGTACCTGCCGGCTTTAAGTATATTTTACTATTTCAGTGGCTAATCGAAGAATACTGCAAATGTTTCAGAACATGAATATTCCTTTAAACACGCAATGAGAAGATGTAAGTATTTTTTGATAAACCCTAAGTTGTATTTATTATTAAGACGGAGTATTTTGAATCTTACTTTTGTGGTGGAAAGTGTGGTGGTTTAAAAAACCGATGAAGTGCCAGTGCGCACTGAGTGCGTACTGTACACCCACGAAAGGCGGGGGATTAAAAGACAAACTTCACTTTTCTGTTTTCGCACATTTTTTACCTCAAGAATATTTTCAAAACTGTTTAAATTGTGTTCAGGCGATATAACAACAAATTATTAAAGTAAATATAAAGTTTTTTGTGTTTTATTTTATTTCATCTACTAACTTTTATTGCAGATCAATTACGCACAAAATGAAAATGTTATGGAACTCGAAATACTTTCGCCACTACCGTGTCAAGACAACATACATTTTACGGATTGCGGTCACATACAAATACAAGATTATCCCTCGGATGAGTCTAAGTCGGAGGACTCTAAGTACATAAATAACTCTGATTCATATTCAGATTCTGACTATCAAGATGATTCCTTTCAAAAGGAGAATTGCAATTGTAGTAAAATTGATCTGAATCTGACTGATACCAGTCCCATTTCAATTGTTTTACATGATGAGTCCCACAAAACATATTCCACGAGTTCATCAAGTTCAAGCTGTTCTTCAGACTCATCGAACAGTAGAATCTAGCAGTTCAGATATTGAAACAGAAACAGAAATCGTCCCCACTGCAAGCAACATAGACTGCAGATCGCATAGTGCAGATTTGATTCATTCATTGAGTGCCGAATAATATTTTGGCAATAAAAAATAAAATACATCGCCAATCTCTAACTTTCAAACCACTGTAGATCTCGAGAAATTATTACCCCAGATCAATACACTCAGATGATAAGAATTCCAAGAAAACTGGTAATCCCTACAAAGTACGACATGTCCTATTTAGACTTTTATGATGTTAGAAGCTTGGCAACAATTTTTCAAAAAAATTAGATAAATAAGTCGTGAAATGATCAAATATAATTTTTTTTAAAGTAGTTAAGGATCTCAAAATTACACCTTCTTATATAAAACTTCTATGATCACGAAAATTTCAAGAAGGTTGTTATAGATAGGGTAAGAAGAAAAAGAAATACGCAGAATAATGTTGTACTCACGAAAGCTCATACAAGAAAAATGACAGTTTGTGAAAAAAAGATAAAAGGACTGCTAGGACTCTTAGGAAAAAACACTATTCCTGAATGTTACTCATTATTCTATGAAAATCTTTAGAATATAATTTCATTGTTTGTTTATTTTTATTTTTGTGATTTAAAAGTTAATCTCATACAGTGTAAACCTAATTACGTTTTAAGTTAGACCTAAAAAATAAATTAAATAAAAAAAAATAGTCGTTTTAAAATCAATACCTGTATTGATTTTCTTTCTGAAAAGTGTTTATTTTATTTATAGTGGTACTACGTAAGTTTCGATATAAACACGACATGGAAGAACGATACCAAAACTACCATCAATATCCTAGTTTTAATGTTTATTCTTAATTTTTCAAGGTATATTTTATCTGTCATAAGACTCAATGTGACAATGTATATCCAAATTCTATATTTTGTTACACAACATTTTCTAGTAAAAAATGGCTGAATTCGTGTTATGACTCTATAATTATGAATATCATTGCGTGTGGTTGTCTTAACCCAAAATGTGACATTGTTCTTGAGAAAAATACAATATCAATGCGGAGTTATTGCAAAAAACACCGTTGATGATGAAAAAGATATATTGCTTTATATGTATCATTACGAAATTGAGTCAGTATACGACATAAAATTACCAAAGCTGTTTTGAAGTATGTCGAAGATCTTTTATTTTCTATAAGTATTGTTTCAGGGCGAAAGTCAAATCCTAACACGTATCTATGTAATAAATACAATAATAAATGTTCTTTGTTATTCTTTAATTTTCATCAATAAAAGTGCAATAGGTCAAGAGTTATAACAGTTTGAAATAATAGTAAACTTCAATCAGCTCCCTTGAATAAAATAGCATTTTTGAGTTGCAACAGTATTCTTCCAAGGCAGCGATATACTACGACTTGAGTAAAAAAAAATCGATCATAACTTAAAAAAAAACTGATCAACTCGATAAAGCCATTTTCGAATGATTTTTTTTTTAATTTTATCTTTTGTTAAATATGTTCTAAATATACATTTTTGTTTTGCTACGATAAGGCGCAATGTTTATCAAAACAATATAATGTTTACCGCTGTTTATAATAAAATTTTGATTTAGTAAGCCTCGTTTTAAACGGTGTTAATAAATCCATCATCTGAAATAATGTGAGACGTAAAAAATAAATATGATATTATAAAACCAAACTGTATTAACACTATGTGTACGTTACGATAATTTTACAAGCAGTAGATAAAGAAAGTTCAACTCATTTATGCGCATGACACTATGTGTGTGATTTGTTTATATGGTATTGTGTGTCAATACGATTAGAACGATGACTGACACTTCACTCCCAGACAAATCAAATCTACTCGCATGTATAAAAATGAATCCCTATTTCTCTTGGTCACGGCATCACTAGTGAACGGCTGGACCGATTTCGCTAATTCTTTTTTTTCGTGTGTGTTATTGTAAGGAGAAGGTTCTTAGAAAAAAACATTAAGAAATTTGCGCAGAGAATTAGAAAATTTAAGAAAACTTAACGACTATATGAACTTTTCTAATGTAATTTTAGCGCGTTTGACATAACTGTCAGTCGTTTGACAGTTCGCAAAATAAAGAAACATGTACTAGCTTAACATGTCTGCATGGATTTTCTTTTAAAAATAACTACTACGCTGACGGAGCCGCGGGCAATAGCTAGTCCTATATACAATAAGCTCACACATATATAGGAAGGTTTGTAGAAATAAAATCGGTAGTTTCGGGTTTGATTTTCATGTTTTGTGTTAAATATTCAAATTTGAGATTTCCCGGGTTGGGATATTGGTTTAATAGGCGATATGTCCAAGAAATGACGAGACCGAAATAAGTAACCTTGAAGTAACTACGCCTCTGCCTTCCCTGTCTTATAGTATTTAAGCGTGAGCATATGCTTTTTGTACGTGATGTAAACAGAAACATTGTAATTATCTAGATATAGAAGAAATTATATTAGAGCTTTTGTTTTATTAGTCAAACTTTTAATTAATTTGTTGACAGCTTCGACAAAAATTACACAATAAGTTTTTTAAAACAATAATTAAATATTTCTCATTGATTCTTTTTGAAAGGAAACGTTATCTTGTTTGAAATAAGCGCTCCATACAAAATGCGACAGTGGAGGTTTGGGCGCCCAAAGTGAAGCGCGCCTTTTTTTGTTTTTAATCTACATATATAGGTGTTTTTTTGTCGGAACTCCATAACTTCCATAGTTCTTCATTAAATTTAATATTTCAAACACCATTTTAAAGCTTAGCTAGGTTTTGCCAAGACAAACGATGAAAAATCAACAGTGCCATCTTTTGATATTGTAATCTTTTTTTTGTATTGTTAATTACTATCATTGCGAAGTATTCGTTCGGGTCACTTATTCATTTATTAGGAACACTAGCTGTTGCTCGCGGCTCCGCCCGCGTGGAGGTCATGTTTGGGAGAAAAAGTATACACTACAAAATACCAATTTTCATGCATTTAACATCAAAAATGAAGGATTTTCATACAAACTTTCTTACCCTATTTAACCCCCTTAGGGGTGGAATTTCCAAAAGCCCTGAAATATGTGTTTTTAATTTTTAACTGTAAGGCCAAATACCAAAATTCATTCGTTTAACTGCAAAAATGACAGATTTTCATGCAAACTTTCTTCCCCTATTTTACCCCCTTAGGGGCGGAATTTCCAAAAATCCTGAAACATATATTTTTTATTTTTAACTAAAATGCCAAATACTAATTTTCATGAATTTAACTTCAAAAATGACGGATTTTCATACAAACTTTCATCCCCTATTTTACCCCCTTAGGGGTGGTATTTCCAAAAACCCTTCCTTAGTGGATGCCTACGTGATAAAAGGTACCTACTGTCAAAATTTCAAGTCTCTAACCCCAGCCGTTTAGGCTGTGCGTTGATCGATCAGTCAGTCAGTCAGTCAGTCAGTCAGTCAGTCAGTTTCTTCTTTTATATATACAGATTAATAAAGCGAAAACCTTAAGACACAGTTTAGTGTTTGATAAATTATATTTAGTAGGAGAAGTTATAAAGACAAATTGAATTAAACCGGCATTCGATACATCGAAAAAGTCTAATGATTCTCAGCCGTGGTGCTGCGGGTGAGTAGTACTAAAAAAAATCATTTCCATAGAGTAGGTAGAACTAAAGAGAATAAAGGTAAACAATTTTTTTTCAAATATTTAATACTAATAATAATCATAGATGTTTGTTTTAACCATATAGCCAATCCCAATCAAATTCGCAAAATTAATGGTCTGATTAAAAAACGCTCAGTTAAACGTGTATACATCCCTATACGAATTCGTTCCGACAGACAGTTGGGCGGCAGAAGTGGAGCGACTCCCGTGACGCCATCGTTAACGTGCTCTCACTTTTACTGGTTAAGTGGCCGTTAGTAGCCACCGTGACTAGCTACATGATAATTTGATGTCCTCTTAAGAAGTTGGAAACTCCTGTATTCATTTATTTAGGACCATCAAGTGATTACAATTTACGTTAGCCAGTAAGCGCACGACTACTTGTAACTCGCACAATTTGATGCTTTTCAAATAATTATATACCATAGCCGTCCCAGTAGTTGGTTGCAGTATGGACTGTCAAGACGAAAGTCGTATATTCGAAACTAGCCCAAATAGCATACACTTCTGACTTTTCTAAAGTTACGCGTGTATTTATTGTATCGCTTGCTTTAACGGTGATGAAATCATCGTGAGGAAACCAGCATACCTGAGAGTTTACATAAGAATTTCGAAGGTATGTGACGTCTACCAACCCGCATTAGGCCAGCGTGGTGGACTAAGGCCCAACCCCTCATTAGTTGACAATGTTTAATTCAGCGCTAGTATTATTAATAACCTTCCCACCAACGGTATTATATAATTGTATCTATCTATATTAAGCCACAGGATAGCAGATAAGATAAACTCTGTCTATGCAACATCGCAATTTGCCGAGCGTAATGTAATTCAGAATTGACAGCGGGATCTGTCCGTGTCAGACAGAAATTACAATATTGGAAAATGTATCATTATCAGAGATATAAAAGGGAATTTTTATTAGCAATATGAAAGTTGCTTAGTTTGTACGAACGATTATAAGATAGATAGATAACTCTTTATTGGACACTATCATAATAATATTACAACAAGAAACCTTAAAACTAGAGTAAGTTACAATAGGCGGTCTTATCGCTAAAAGTGATCTCTGCCAGACAACCTAAATTATATGCAGTTAAATTAAAAAGGGACCGCACTGCGTTTACCATCAGGAGCAGTGTGGTCACTTTGCCGTGCCAGGATATAAAAAAAGATATATATATATATATATATATATATATATATATAGACAGAATTTTATAAAAAATAGTTCAGGAACATAATAGAACTGATGACTCGGTGAAGGCCAAAAAAGTTACAAGCGCACGTCATTGTTCTGGAATTTTCCAATAGTAAAAACCGTTTCTATTGCCTCGTAAATAGTAACACCCGTCTTAATCCAGCAAGCGGGTAAGTGTGAACAGTTTCCGTTTCTCTCGGTTCCGTACCAAGGAGTAAGTAGTAGGTAAACAAAGTTTTTTTTTTAGAAATAACAGTGAGATTCCACAAAAAGTACGACAGTCCATTAACAAGACAATTTACCTACACACGAGTGTGTCGTATTCCGGGATCAGCCAGTGTACATCCAGTTTGTGTCAGGGGTCATAGAGTTGTTTCGCAGAACCGCCGTGGAGGAGTGGCATACCAGGCTGGAGAGCCCGACTGCGGGCTTGAGGACTGTCGCAGCAGTGGTCCTGTCCTAAAGAGATGGCTAGACAGGCGTCACGGGGCGCCTACGTTCCGACTGACACAGGTATTAACGGACCATGGGAGTTTCGGTTCGTTCCTGTGTCGGATCGGAAAGGAGGTGTCCGCCGTTTGCCACCACTGTGGCAACTGCCGCGAGGACACGGCCCAACATACGTTGGAGGAGTGCCCAGCCTGGGACGAAGAGCGCAGCGCTCTCAGAGCAGTCGTTGGAGGAGACCTCTCGCTGCCGGCCGTGGTGTCGTCCATGATCGCCAGCCGGAGGTCCTGGCGTGCGGTGTTCCACTTCTGCGAGAACGTCATCTCGCAGAAGGAGAGTGCTGAGAGGGGTCGGGAACGATATGATCCCGCCCGCCGCCAGAGAAGACGTAGGAGGCGTCGGGTGGACGACTGACCGGCGTCCCGCGCCCTGTGGAATGGGGGCCTTTGAATTCCACCACGGTAACCCCTGCCTGTCGTACGAGGCGACTAATTGGGGCCAACGGGGTCGCGGGCGCGCAGCAGAGGGCTGTCAGCCCGTATCGATGCACTCCCAAATTCGGGGCATCGTGCGACCCCGAGATGGACGGCAGCGCGGGTGGTAAGGCCTCGTTTGCTGTCGTTGTTCCGTGCGCGGGGGCTCCTAATCCCTCCCATGGAGATGGGCTGCTACGCAGCACCGCGCAGGGGCGGTTCCGGCAGCAATTCTAGCACTCCTTAGAATACCCCGGGATCGCTCCGTAAGCGCCGAAGAAGGCCACCGCGGGATTTTAGCTGGTAGTGTCGGGTGGGGTGTACATAGGGGGTAGGGACTCGGCCCAGCGGCTGCCCGGATAGCCATCATCCGGGCGAGGGGGATGCTGGGTCGTAAGACCGGCTAGTGCAGCATACCCGTTTTATTCTTAATCCGCTTCCCTCCGGAGCGGGCGGCAGTAATAAAACGCTTTCCCCGCGACAAAAAAAAAGGTGGTCACACTGGTGACACTAGACCCTCGATCGCTTCTTCACCTTCTTACTCATGGCGTAGTGTGAGGAAGCAGGCCGGCATGATTGTGTTAAGTAGCGGGGGATAGATTATCTCTCGCTACTTGATACTCTAATTGGACGACACTACACTTACCATCAGATGCAGTGTAGTCACTTTGCCGTTGCCAGGATAAGAAAAAAATCATTAAATTAAATCTAATTTTACAGATTCTAACGCAATTTATTTTCCATTTTAGTCCATTGTGCACTGAGGAAGGCTGCAAATACTATCTTTGATTTGATAGAGGATCACAACGATTTACACACCAACGATATTTGATTTATTTCGTTGCGGGATAGACAGTTAAGCATTCTTAGATCTTCTTGCATCTCTGCTCAGCTAAACCTAATTGTAATCTTATCTTACTACTATTATAAATGCGAATGTTTGAATGGATAGATGGATGGATGGATGTTTGTTACTCAATCACGTCAGAACTGCTAGACAGATCTAGTTGAAATTTGGCACAGAGACAGATTATAGTTGGAATAGCACATAGGCTACTTTTTATCCCGGAAAAAATCACAGTTCCCGTGTGATAGTTAAGTATTTCACAGAGCAAGGGATCGACATGATTTTTTGCATAGTGGTAGTTTAGGGATCAGAAAATGACATAGGCCACTTTTTATCCCGGAAAAATGCAGGTATCGTATGGGATAGAAAAATATAGAAAGGGGTAATAGCTTAAGATATCTCCATGGATTATATACCTTTCCTTCCAAAAGTAACCTCCACGCGGGCGGGGCCGCGAGCAACATTTAGTCATACATATATGCGATACACCTGAGTTAAGACTCCTGCTACCATTTACACCTAGCTGTAGCCAGCTAGACCTCGGTGTAAATTTACTACTAGTATACGCTGTAAAATATACATATGTATGTGCCCAAAAATTTGAATATATATGCCGCAGAGGGTATTGAGTTAGGAACCTAAATTTATGAATATAAAATTACTAAATTAAGTACAAAGGTTATTAACCACTATTCTATCTCTTTCCTTTTACTTCGTAAAATTATGGAGTAAGAGAGACAAACATTGATTAAGTTTAATCTTGTTTTTCTTTGTCGCGGCAAAATCCACCTTATGGTGAGCACAGTACATTCTAAATATAATGTCAACCGTTGAAGTTATAATGTTTCTAAACTTAAAATCAGGATATGATTTTAGATTACTATACAATGTATTGTAGAAACTGTATTAATAACAGTTCCGAGAATTACAGATTATAAAATTATCAGTAAAAAGTATTATTGTAAACTCCGTAAGCAATCCTAAAACAATAAAATAAAAAAAACTAAAAAAAAAACTCTTTTATTGCACTTTAGTAGATTGTTTAAAAAAAATTGCTACTTTTCCTTCATAAACTATCAACTGATGATATGAGCAATAAATACACTTAGCTACTCCAAAAAAAGTTCATTAACAAAGCATTTAACTATACCGATAATTTACCAATCACCTTTATCTCATACTAGATGTTGCTCGCGGCTCCGCCCACGTGAAAATTATTCTTGGAAGAAAAGGTATACAATCCATGGAGGCATCTTAAGCTATTACACCTTTCTATATTTTGCTATGCCGCAGGAAGCGTGTATTTTTTCGGGATAAAAAGTAGCCTATATAATTTTCTGATCCCTAAACTGCCACTATGCAAAAAATCATGTCGTGCATACTCGGTGAAAAACTAAACTATCCTACGGGAACTGTACATTTTCCGGGATAAAAAGTAGCCTATGTGCTATTCCAGACTATAATCTATCTCTGTGCCAATTTTCAACCAGATCCGTACAGCCATTGTGGCGTGATTGAGTAACAAACATCCATCCATCCATCCGAACATTCGCATTTATAATATTAGTCGGATTGTTATGTTTACCACCTTTATGCAACAACCTGTATATGGATATTGTATGAGCCATTCTGGTGGGATTTTTGTTACGAGTTCAATGGTGGTCTAGTCAAGTATATTTATGTTTGTTTGTTACACCTCCTCCTACCCCTTCGGGGATTACAAGCGTGAGTGTACATAAAAAAAATAAAGCCATAATGGTTTTTATACGGAACTCTAACTGTCTATACATTACGTCGTAAATAGTAAACCCGGTCTTAATCCAGAAAAAAGCTTTTAATATGGCCGTCGAGTCAACGTCCAGCCGAAACGGCGTTACAATTTATTTGGGCGGGTTTATCGCCGGAGGACAAGTACACGTGGCAGCGCACCGCCTCGCACCTAGGGTTGGTAACTGAATGATAGAGAACACATTATACAATATAACACAATACAATGTTTATTGAATACGCAATTACATAAATAAATAGATGCTAGAACTTTAAGTATCAGTGACCGGTAACTTTTCTTAAACTTACTTGTGTATTGTAAAGTTATTGTTATTAATAGCTTGCTTTATCGTTGATGAAAAACATCGTGAGGAAGTCTGCATACCTGAGAATTCTCATAAAAATTTCGAAGGTATGTGAAGTCTACCAATCCGCATTAGGCCAGCGTGGTGGACCAAGGCCTAACCCCTCACATTCGTAGAGTAGGTCCGTGCCCAGCAGTGGGACAATGTTTAATACAGGGCTAGTATTATTATTATTATATGAAGTCTACCAACCCGCATTAGGCTAGCGTGGTGGTCTAAGGGCTGGTATATTGATTTGTCGTTTCACGGCTGCGTCTACTAAATAAAGATATATGGCTCTCTACGATCGAAAAAGAACAAGAAATTGTGCTTTTAGGGCATTTGGCAATCTTTTGAGTGTAGTATTCAAATGATAGTGAAAAGCCATTAAGCTATTATTAATACACGTTGATACCACGTTACAGATAAATACGATTTTTATTAGTGTATCGGAAAATTAATTTCATAGAAGGATTTTGACGACTTTCCAACAACACGATTTAACCTTGTAAAAAAAATAATAAATCAACAATAGCTTATTCGTAAAGGTTTCAAGGTCTACCCTAATATCCAGACGTTTTCTTACCCCACGTTAACAATACAAGCTATTCCAATACAACACAAAAGTTGGCAACCCTATTCACACCGCAATCCGCTACACACCGCTACAGCCTTTCACGGCTAGACCATCATTAAATGTTTATCGCTCTTCTAGCCTACACGGCGTTTTACTCGCTTTATAGCTTAGGGACCATTTACAATGAACATTAGACCGATCGGTTCTGTCATCTTAATGTACAAATCCCTGGCGCCCATTTGTCTAAATGTGCTGTTCGGGACAAATGGATCTAAATGCAGATTGATGACAGCCTCCATGGTGCAGCGGGCTAGTAGTCATGAAACGAGATGCCGTGGGTTCGATTCCCCGACCTGGTAGTCGGCATGATTGTTTCAAGCATCTCGCTACTTGATATTCTATCTAGACGACACTGCACTCACCATCAGGTGCAGTGTGGTCACTTCGCCGTTCCAGGATAAAAAAACAATCATGGATGAGTTGTCGTATTTAAAAAAAGGGGTTTATTTCATTACTTAATCATCATAGGCCTTATTATAAAACATGGTGTAATGTTAAACCGGGTTTTTACGAACTAGATGCTATGGCAACTCATAACTTGTTGACTTAATTATAGTCAAAATCAAATCAAAACCGTCTAATTTGATAGCCTTCGTGACGCAGTGGGTGAGAAGCCGTGAAATGAGAGGTCACGGGTTCGATTCCTGCTCTGACACAATGGTGGGGCGTTATTTGATTATTATTATTAATTTGAATGTAGTTTCGTTGAGGGAGGCAGCTTTGGTTCTTAGGAAGCCTTCTTCACAGTTCAAAACACAACAGCAAAATACCATTCACATTAGGTTTCTGTAAATCATGCCTTACACATTCTTATCTGCGTAGCTCTTAGAGTAGGCAACCAAAAGGAGACGCCATTACGCTCGAATCTTGAACAAAAAATTCAGCAATGTCGGTGGGGGGCTTCGTACAACTACAAATAAACATGTGCACACAAATGCAAAATGTAATCACGTCGCTACGCACGCACACTACACCATTTCATACAACACTGGCAAATTTATGCACACAGTTACAAATTTATCTTGGTGTCTAATGTATTTACAGTGATTTACAGTGTCATATATTGACAACTGTGTAAAAACAGTAGAGCGTAGCAATGTCGATACGAGGTATAGATAGCGTTGTCCTTATCTATCGATAGATAAAATAAAACAATTATAATTTATGAAATGTTTTAAGATTATTTTTTATGTGTATCATCTTTTCTATCGCTTTCTTGCAATCTCTGGGTGTGATTTCGTGAAAGGGAAGTAGGGAGGTATAGTTAAAAAAGTGTAAATTAATATTTCTAATTTAATCGAAATGCTGTAAAGATAATAAAGGTAATAATAGTGAGAAAAATACAAGCCAAATAAGCAAAAGTAAAAAAAAATTAGAAAATGAATTTTAAATAATAAGCCTTTAATTTATTTAAAATGGATATCCAGCTGTTGTTAAATTACTTAGGACTAAGTTATAATGAGGTAACAATAATCTTACTATTAATGAACAACATTTTAAGAATCCGACTCCGCCTCCGCCCGCGTGGAAGTTGTTTTTGAGAGAAAAGGCATACAATCCATGGAGGCATATTATGCTATTACATCCCTCTAGCATCTGCCTAGTAGCCGGATGCCGGGCGGTCACTATGCGGAGACGCGAGGATCTTGTATTTGAGCTCAACCAGACCCTAGATCTCATATTTTCGCAGGATATCAGGAATAGGATTGAATTCAATGCCAGGCAAACATAGGTGTGCGCGTTTTCATGCCACAAATCCCCCTTTTCTCCAGTCTCCACTTTCAGGGTGTTCCAATGACATTGCAGAAGGATGTTAGGATCTTAAGGTATAGATATCGGATTTCATTTTGCGGCGGCGATGTCTAACGCCCGGTTAGCGTATATTAGCGTGATGCTAATATAAAGCGCAGGTACAACCGGGAATGGAATACTGCTTCCACCTCTGTTATGGTTCCGATAATTGCTTGCTCGATGGTTGATCTGGATTGCAGCGACGGGTCATCCGCATTATGAATGATGCAGACGTGACCAACAGCTTAGAGCTGCTACAGCTGCCCTGGGACATTTCTTCGCTTAGCATGTTCTACCGTCTGTAACGCGTACCGGCTTGCGGAGCTACAACACTGTGGTGTCTATTACCCTGGCCTGAACCAAGAGGTTCGCGAATTTGTATCTTAGCCGCACCATCAAGTCGTGGAAAAGTTTGCCAGCGCACGTGTTCCCTACTTCCTGTATTCCCGGGTTTATTAAGCGTACTGGGAAGAAGCTTCTGACTGACTGAAATGATTGTGTCACTTTGCGAGGGATGTTTGTCCTCGCTACTTGATAGTCTACTTGGACAGTACTGCGCTTACTATCGGATGCAATGTGGTCACTTTAACGTGCCAGGATAAAAAAAATCGTTTTAGTTGTACTCGTATACAGCGAAATTATATTAAAAACATCGAATATTACGCAAGTACCTTAATGATAATAAAAATAATGTTGTCATGTATACGTACACTATGTACATATTCATCGACCCACTGCTGGGCACGCGTGGCGTCCTCTATTGAAAACAACAATTCACATCAAGCGAGTGCTAATTTTACAGCTAAATCCTAAAATCTAATTTTGGCCTGCAACTGAGATCTAAATGTACATACATATACACTCACGCCTGTAATCCGCGAAGGGGTAAGCAAAGGTGTATCATTACACTCACTTTTCGCCGAAGCTATTACGGTCCGAGGGGGGCGAGCCTATCGCCATACCGAGCACAATTCCAGACTCCGGTCTGATACTGAGAATTTCTAAATAGAAAAACCCAATATCACTTTACCCGACCCGGGGTTCGGACCCGAGACCTCAGCACAGCAGTCGTAACGCATGCCCAATTACAACTGCCCCACCGAGGCAGTCAAATATTAGTCAGGCAGTGCTAAATGTATTAGATGATTTTATTAACTCGTGAAGAATCATGACATGTCGATTTAGATTTTTTGTTATCCTGGCACCTTTAAGTGACCACACTGCACCCGATGGTATTATAATATTAAGATTATATTAAGATAGTATGCATACATAAGTAAGCACTCACACCTGTAACCTCCGAATCGGCGGGTAGAGGTGTAAGAGGTGTGTACATTTCGGAGAGTTTATTACCGTCCCATAAAGTGATGGGGGTGAATCTATCGCCACACCGGATACTATTCCAGACCGCGCCGGGCTGATACTGAGTATAAAGATGAAAAATCTATTATCATTTTACCCGACCGTGGTATCGAACCCGCGACCTCACGCACAGAGGTCATACCGCGTATGCAGATACAACTGAGCTACCGAGACAATCTTATCTTACACTAATTATAGATCTTGAATGTCCCAAAAGTCGACGTCAAGCCGGAACCGGGTGAAAAGGCAAGTCATACCGGTTATCAAAAAAATATAAAAAATCTAAGTTGCAAGTTTTTAAAATTATAGGCATGGCCCGCGATTTTTCAAAGTATAATCCTAACTTTGCGCATTTGTGTGATCTTACGTAAGAACTATTGAGACTCCCTCCCACCCCTTGTAAGAAAAAGTTAGACATGATCGACTCCCCCCTACATCATCTAACGTAATAAATGAATGGCGCCAAAATTCATACCTAAATATTTTTTAAATATACCGGATACATTTTTAGGATCAAATTTTTTTGACAAATACTTTATTCTGGTTTTGGTATATTTTGTGACATTCCTAGTGTGTTAGAACTATTTACGTTAAAAGTATGTGTTTAGAAGACAGTCCAGATGGATTAGTAATTTTATCGATAACCTTTATAAGTTTATCTACAACACTATTTGAGTCTTGCATAAACGACAGTGTTACCACATAAACCACCCAAAATGCTACACTGGCATAAAGTTTATGAAATTGTAAACTTAGTCAATATGTCAACTCTCCTAATATTTTTAAATTAAAAATTAAGTTAAGGAAGCATAAATAAAGAAATCCCACTAATATTATAATTGCGTATGTTTGGATGGATGCATGGTTGTTTGATATCCAATCACGCTACAACGGCTGGACGGATCTACTTAAAATTTGGCACAGAGATAGAGTATAGTCTGGAAAAGCACATAGGCTACTTTTTATCCCGGAGAAATGTACAGTTCCCATTGGATAGTTTAGTTTTTAACAGAGCAAGGGATCGATATGATTTTTTGCATAGTGGCAGTTTAGGGATCAGAAAATGACAAAGACCACTTTTATCTCGAAAAAATAGCAAAAGTGGGATAGCAAAATATAGAAGGTTAAAATGTTAAATGCGCGGGCGGAGCCGCGGGCAACATCTAGTTAAAATAGAATATTAAAAAAACAACTTGCTTTTAAGATATTGAATGCAAATAAATTTTGCACTACTGTGGCTAAAAGTTTAACCTGGCAACATTTATTACCCGATGATAATTTTTAGAAATTATATGTTTTGTTGCTTTTAAGGATAATATTACTTTAAAAAAATACGTACAGGTGAAAAATAATGTTGTATTTTTGTAAGTTTGATGTGTCAGATCTTTTTTTTACATGTTAATACCGCTACATGCAGGCATTTTGACGGAGCTCAATTCGCTCGTGATGTCACTTTTTTAGTGGCGGATCACGAAGCGCAACTAGTTTTATAGAACGTGTATGAGCACCGTGCTCTTACATTTGTCAAACGGGGTAAGCGCTCAATGGCGTCTCCAGTGTTAAATACTCTAAGGCGTAGCTCTATCAAATTTAAAGTGATTTAGTGCCAATCACCACTCACTTCTACATAGATAGATAACTATTTATTGCACAACATCATAAGTATGTTACATTACAAAAAACCTTAAGTTATAGTATGTTACATTTGTGTCCGGGGTCTGGGTGTTGAGAGACTGAAAGTCTCTCGTACTCCCTGATACCCACAACACAAGACTCGTATCTTAGTGTGGGGTCGGGGCTATGTGTGTGACTGTTTGGTGTCATTATTATTATTATAATAGACGGTTCTATCGCTACGAGCAATCTCTGCCAGACAATCTTAATTAAAACGAGTTAAATTAAAAAGGGTCAGTGGAAAATTAACAATGATAATAAAAAAATATATAAGTAAAACATGTAAGAACCTTTTCAAATATATAAGAAATTATGAAATAAATTATATATGAACTATTAATTATAATGTAAAATAAAAATTCATATATAAATAAAATCTAATGATACAATCGTACACAAGCATAAATAATAAATTAATTACTGACTTATAATTTCTAACTAAATAAGTCAATCAATTAAAAGTAATATTTATTAGAATGACAACCTTAAGCAAACGCTATTTTAACCTAACGCCTGTCTTCGTAGGGGTAGGTAGGGTTGCGATCCGTCCTATAATTTGATATGGTCCAAAGTAATACCAAAAAAACTCATGTTTTAGAATCTCAAACTAAGAAGTCTTAATATGTCAAAAACAACACATTATTATTTTAAAAAAATACCGCACCATACTTTGCAGAAGTTTAATTTACGGAGATGTAAGCCTTCAGTATTTCTTTTTCTTTCAGTATTATTTTAGCCCAAGAACTTTTACTTGATTAGAAAATGTAAGTGACAAAGGCGTCAAAGTAAATCGAGGTAGAAAATTACGTTCCTTCGCAAAGGTCTGTAAGGCGTCAACCTTTTTGATCATATACTTGAGTCTAAGCTTTTTGGTATTAACTTTCAGAGACAGATGTTAGGTGAAGTTTATGTAAAGATTTCATATTATCTTGGAAGTGAGATCAGGAGGTAAATTCTCGTAAGTTAATAAAGTTTAATGTAACGTCCCGATCTAGTCTTGGCGCCAAAAATGTCATAATTGACGCATGGCAATTGTACAGCAATTCGGCTTTCTGAGTGGTTTGACACTAGACCTCGACCGCTTCTTTACCTTCCAGCCCCATGGCGTGGTGTGAAGAAGCAGGCCGGCATGATTGTGTTGAGTATCGAGGGATAGACTGTCTCTCGCTACTTGATACTCTATCTGGATGGCATTGCCCTTACCATCAGGTGCGGTGTGGTCACTTTGCCGCGCCAGAATGATAAAAAAAGTCTCTTGTTTCTCAGGCACTCATCCGGTTCGCCATAGACGTTGTAATATGCATTAAAATATTGGAAGATTCAAAATCAGAATGTATAAAACGATACTCAATACGCTGATACCGACCTTTATCAATCAATTTGAATTCCAGATTCGGCTTAGTTATGTGCTCCACATTCGTAATTCGAATCCATGACCCTTGAGAGTAATCGTACGGTTTTCGCGTTACCAAACGATACATGTATTAACTTATTTATAGAATTGATAAATTTTGCCTGCTGCCTTGTTTACGTGGAAAGGAGTTTCCTATCAACTTTATAAAGTTTTATTTCTCTATTAATCTCATTTGATATATACTGTATTAAACACTATCCCACTGCTGGGCACGAGCCTCCTCTAATGATGAGAGGCGTTAGGCCTTAGCCACTACGCTGGCCTAATGCGGGTAGATAGACTTTACACACCTTTGAAATTCGTACAAGAATTCATATGTCTGTAGGTTTCCTCAAGATATTTTCCTTCGCCATTAAAGCGATAATTAACAAATAATACACACGTATATTTATAAAAGTCAGAGGTGTATGCTATTTGGGTTTCGAACATATGACTTTCGTCTTGACAGTCCGTACCGCAACTAGGCTATCGCTGCTTGAATTATTAGGATATTAAAAACCATAATAGCCAAATCGGTCGTTCAGAAGTGATGCGCCTTACCATAGGCCTTTTAGAAAACGGATGGTACACATTATCATTCGCAGGAACACAAGGAAAAAGTCACGTGATGTAATTTTCCATACTCCCGCCAAAACTCTCCCATACATAGGTAAAATTAAAGATATCTATCAATTTATTACTATAGGTACTTATACGAGATCTTCCACGCGTCCGATCTTCATTATCGCATTTATGGGGTCATAAATAAAGGCCATTACGCGGTATTTGATGCGAATGTACAGTTTTACGACATCTCTAGTGCAGGCTAGCGGTGGAACGTGGCGGAGTTTGTTTTTATAGCTTTATTACACTGACGATTGCATGCAGAAGCGATATTGGAATATTCAATAAACACGTATAACGTAGATATGGATATATGGGAAATATTGATAGTGGCATTTATTTTATTAGTTACTAGATGTTGCTCGCGGCTCCGCCCCCGTGGAGGTTATTTTTGGAAGGAAAGGTATACATTCCATGGAGGCATCTTAAGCTATTACACCTTTCTATATTTTTCTATCCCATAAGATGCGTGCATTTTTCCGGGATAAAAAGTGGCCTATGTCATTTTCTGATCCCAAAACTACCACTGTGCAAAAAATATGTCAATTCCTTGCTCTGTGAAAAACTAAACTATCCCACGGGAACTGTACATTTTCCGGGATAAAAAGTAGTCTATGTGCTATTCCAGACTATAATATATCTCTGTGCCAATTTTCAACCAGATCCGTCCAGCCGTTGTAGTGTTATTGAGTAACAAACATCCATATTGAGTAACAAACATCCATCCATCCATCCAAACTTTCGCATTTATAATGTTAGTAGGATAATTGATTTGTGTTTTTTTTTACCTGGCACGGAAAAGTGACCACAATGTAACTGATGGTCCGGTCCGGTCCAGCCTGCCTAGTAATAGTTCGTAATATTGAACCTATGAGTCGCAGCTAGGAAATGAAGTTAAATTTTTAAAGGCGTGGGATAAGCAGAATACCAACTCTTATAATATCTACGGCTAATTGAACTTATATCCTTCCCATAATTTAACCGGTGTAGAGCCTGTCGCCAAATCGGGCACTAATCCCAATAACAGAAAATTCAGGATATTTTGAATCAAAATCATGAGACAAATAATAATTCCCCGACTTAGGATTTGAACCCGAACCTCACCAGTTTCTCAGCCTATATACGCTTCCAGTAGACCAATGAAACAACGAAACGTCGAAAAACGAAACATTGAAACAAAAATCAGATATTAAAGTTATTTAATCTTAAATTTTCTTAATCTGGCAGAGCCATGCTATGGAGAGTTTAGGCTACAGGATTGTTTACACTCACTCATCGAAAACCGTGAAATAACAACTTGCTGTTGCGTTTCGTATGATGTGACGTCTCCGACCTAAATCTTTCTTCCCTCGGGAACTTGACTCCAAAGAACATGCTCATTTATCATCTGCTATAAAAATCACTTTTTACACCAATAGGGTGGCTTCTTGTGTTTCATTTTGTACATTATTCGATATGCAACCGAATATAATACGCAAAAGAAACTCTTTTGCGAAAACAGAATAAAAATTGCCTGATAAATGAGGTCACAATATTATTTTAAATATTGGTATGAGCAGAAATGTGACTGGGATATCTCACTATTTCCCTCGCACAACGGCACAGAGACATTCTGAGATATGACGTCACGGCTCATATCGTGCATCCTTTACTGTCATTTGACAACTACCCCTTCCAGCTGATTTGAATGGCGTCTAATTTACTTATTATTGTTCGGATTCATAAAATTATTTCGATAATAGGTTTAAGGTAAAGTAACTTGTTAAAAAAAAGAAGCAGAACTACTGGCAGAAGATAGGAATTTTGTTGAGCTGAATAAATACAAAACATAAACAAATTCGAGCGTAACTAAAATATTAGCTCTTAAATAAAAGAAATGTGTAAATAAAGAAGACAAGGACCCTGGTTCATACAAGGGGAGAATAGAAAAAAATGTTTTTAATTAAAACAAGCGTGTCATATACCCTACTAGTTGTTGCTCGCGGCTCCGCCCGCGTGGAGGTCATGTTTGGGAGAAAAAGTATACAATACTAAATACCAATATTCATGCGTTTAACTTAAAAATGACGGATTTTCATACAAACTTTCATTCTCTATTTTACCCCCTTAGGAGCGGAATTTCCAAAAATCCTGAAACATTTTTTTTTATTTTTTACTAAAATGCCAAATACAAATTTTCATGAATTTAACTTCAAAAATGACGGATTTTCATACAAACTTTCATCCCCTATTTTACCCCCTTAGGGATGGTATTTCCAAAAACCCTTCCTTAGTGGATGCCTACGTGATAAAAGGTACCTACTGTCAAAATTTCAAGTCTCTAACCCCAGCCGTTTTGGCTGTGCGTTGATCGATCAGTCAGTCAGTCAGTCAGTCAGTCAGTCAGTCAGTTTCTTCTTTTATATATACAGATTTGATAGTAACATTACAAGAACCCACTTGTATGTACACCTTGAGAATTCGTACATACTGCAAAGTGCGAGGAAAAAATTAATGCGGCTCTGAAGAACTCTACGTATTGAGAGTGTCGTCTGATCCGTTGTAAGGGCCATCAGACTGTTTGTAAACACTTCAGCGCCTCTCGAGTGAACGGGCATCGGTAATGGGGTACAGCTGTAGGAGGTAGGGTTTATATGAATAGGTTAGTAGACACAATATATAACACAACGGTCATGTACGGCAATAGATCTTGTAATGAGTTTTATTTCACAATATTACAATAATGGAACTTAATTAAAATACATTGAGCTGCTCTATACTAATGTAATCCAATTTAAATCGCATATTAATTGTATGACCAAATATTGTTAACTGGCGTTTGAAAAGAGCAACACTAGTTTCTTGCCCGTTCTTCTCTAGCGAAACTGCATTCTGAACTGGCGGCAGAGTAAAAAAAGATTGACTGAATCTAAAAAATATATAGCATTTCCTGGATTCAATTGTATATTTTATTTGGATATTACATTATTTTAATAAATTACCTTACCTAAAACATATTATAGTAGACATTTAATCAGGAGAAAGGGGTAATATGCAATGACAGAAAAAGGATGCACGATATGAGTCGTAACCTCACCGAAGATATTGGCCATTACCGTGCAAGGCGTAATGGTACAGTGACCATGGTGATGGTGAATGAATAAATTATAATGTACTTTCATATAAATCATCTGGAAGCAATTTCACAGTCCAAAATGTGGTCACCAAAGTATAGGAATGAAGATGGGAAAAGGTGTGGAACTTATATATATTCACCAACAGTCACTGATATAACCTTTATCCCACACTAGCTCAAACCCATATTATAGGTTTTAATTATAAAGGACAAGAAGTACCAAGGACTATGATCCCACTACATCCAGAACCAGAAACAAATATCTGTCTGTCACACAAACATTTATCTCGCTGGAATCGAACCCACAGCCTCTCGTTTCTCACAAACTGCTCGTCCACTGCGCCATGGAGGCTGTCATTTGGCATGGTATTAAAGGTCTGGTAATCTCATTCACAGTATGAAACCTAAGAGGAAGCTGTTCAGGTAATTTTCCTGTGGGACAATGAACCGAACCTCCTGAAGACAAAAATATCTACAGCGTAACTACCGCTTTTAAAGATATGGTATATAAATATACATACATAAATATACACTCACGACTGTAATCTTTGAAGGAGTAGGCAGAGGCGTAACCAGTACACCCACTTTTCGCCGAATTTATTACTGTCCCATAATAGGGGCGAGCCTATCGCCATACCAGGCACAGAGCCAGACTCCGGGCTGATACTGAGTATTTCTAAATAGAAAAACCCAATATGGCTTTAACCGACCCGGGGATTGAACCCAAGACCTCAGCACAGCAATCGTAACGCATGCGCAATTACAAGTGCGCCATCGAGGCAGTCAAGTAAAGACATGGTGTTATCATAATGTTACTCCAAGTTACCTTAATACAGTGAATATTATTTCAAATTAATTTTTATGGATGAAAGGCGATTTACGAAAGCTATTATTGTGCGAATGTGACTGGAAGAGTGGGTAGAGGGCGCCCAAGAAGAACGTTTACGAATCAGATAAACGATCTTCTCCTAAAAGGGAAAATCAGGAGTACCTCCAACCGTCGAAAATGTATGAGAAGATGTATGAATGTGGAAGAGGCGAAAGAAGTGTGTCAGGATCGTAGCTTGTGGCACTGTATAGCCTCTGCCTACCCCCATGGGATACGGCCGTGAGTGTATATTTCCTTGAACTTACACAAATCTTCATCTCAAGCAACCCATTTATCGATCACATTATTCTTAAAGATATTTTAACTGTTCATTTTAATGAGTTGTTTTTACCAAGTCCATCAAAGCGTCGAAAGGGCTTTAATTAGTCGCTGATTATCGATTCCAAGAACAATTTTATTCCAGCCATCGACTTTGATCGGTGGAATTAAGTCTTAAACTTAAATGATATTAAATTAAAGACTTTTAATTTAGACTGCCTCGGTGGCGCCGTTGTAAGTGCGTATGCGTTATGACTGCTATGCTAGGGTCTCGGGTTCGATGCCCGCGGGTCGGGTAAAGTGATATTGGCTCTAAAGATTCTCCCACTATCACATTATGGGACCGTAATAAATTCGCGAAAAGTGGGTGTACTGGTTACACCTCTGCCTACTCCTTCGGGGATTACAGGTTCACGTCTGTGAACCTTGTAGTATATACACTTACGTGTATATACTCTTAATTTATAATAAAAATTTTGAAATTCAGAAACGATTTGCTTGGGTTTGGATTGGATCACATCATGGTGTGGAAATAAGATTGGTTATGAACTAGTTATGTCTGTACCTACATCTTAGGGAATATAGGCATAAAATTCAGTTTTATCATACTGGGACGGCAAAGTGACCACTCTGCACCTGATGGTAAGCGCTGTCCAGTTAGAGTATCAAGTAGCAAGAGAGACTATACCGCGCAACTCGACACAATCACGCTAGCCTGCTTACATTAAGTAATATATAATAATACTAGCCATATATAAACATTGTCCCACTACTGGGCACGGGCCTCCTCTACTAATGAGAGGGGTTAGGCCTTAGTCCACCACGCTGGCTTAATGCAAGTAATTTTTCATTGTTTTCTCACTATATACACTGTTTTCGGTGAACTCAACCTTGCACACCTATCAGCTATTTTTGTCCGGGCTCATTATTTCGTGCGGTTAAATCACCCCACGTCACATGACACATCCCCTCACGGCGTAAATTTCGCACTAAATAACACCTAACAGTCATTAATTTCCCATTTAGGATTGGTGAATTATAATCTAAAGCATACCCAATGTCCATACCAAAATAAATTACGTATATTAAATTTACACTTGTTACGAATTTTTGTCAGCCTCCGTGGCGCAATTGGCGAGTAGCCGGATGTGAAACGAGAGGCCGTGGGTTTGATTCCCGCATCGAGACAATTGTTTGTTTCGGGTCTGGGTGTTGTGGGGCCGTAGTCATTGATACCCACGATACAGATGTTGCCTAGTGCGGGGTCTGAACTATGTGTGTGACTGTTGGGTGTATATATTTTTATTTATTTATTAGTGTAATATGACGAAATGACATTCAATTTTGACATATGATCGATAAGAATAAAAACTAAGTACTTCTCGTAGGCAAATGCATATGTTTTTTAATTCATAATAGTCCGAATATCGTTTTTTAAGAAACAAAAAGCGGAAATGTTGCATGGAAAATTGGGAAATCTGATAGTACTTCTCTTACAGTACAGATCTTTATCACAATGGGAAACTCCGGGCAATCCGATATATTATCGTTGTGAGATAAATCGCGGGATGTATGTTAGTATACAGACATACATATTCACTCACGCCCGTATCCCATGGGGGTAGGCAGAGACTATTGACTGCCACAAGCTACGCTCCTGACACATTATTTCGCCTCTTCCACAGTCATACATCTTCTCATACCTTTTCGACGGTTGTAGGTACTTCTGATTTGCCCTTTTAGGAGAAGACTGTTTATTTGATTGCCATAAGTTCTCCTCGGGCGCCCTCTACCGACTCTTCCAATCACTTTCGCACGATAAATACCTTTCGTAAATCGCCTTTCATCCATCCTCTCCATATGGCCAAACCATCTGAGCATACCTCTTTCTCTCTTAGTATTTTTTATTCATTTATGCTTTATTGTACACCAGAATGAAAATATTAACAGTGCATTGCAATAATCTCCAAATAAAATGTACAAACGGCGTTCTTATCGGTAACTTCGATCTCTCTGCTAGTTTATAAAAATAAATAATAACACCCAACAGTCACACACATAGTCCCGACCCCTCACTAAGATACGAGTCTTGTGTTGTGGGTATCAGGGACTACGAGAGACTTTCGGTCTCACAACACCCAGACCACGAATACAAATATCTGTCTGTCACACAGACATTAGTCCCGGTGTGCAATCGAACCCACGGCTTCTAGTTTCACAGCCGGCTACTCGCTAACTGTGCCTCGAGGGCTGTTAAACGTAGGTTATTTACGTCCCTACTACTGTATACATCTACGCAATAGTACCACTGCGGTCCATTCATCAGTAATGTGGGTCTACCAGTATTTTAAATAGTGGTAGAGCCACGCTGTAGACATATTTGTCTACAGCATGAATGGGCCGGCTCGACCGGGGTTTACTGTCGCGTTTAGTAAGTCGCGTATGTTAAGTGAGATTCAAATTCCCCCTTCCCATCCCTATTCCCTATTCCTGTCCTTTAAGGCCGACAGCGCATTCATGATACTTTCGGTATTGTAGATGTTCATGGGCGGTGGAGATCACTTAACATCAGGTGACCCACTGGCTCGTTTGTCGGACTATACAATAAAAAAAAAAAATTAAATTCATTTGTTAATTCATCAACCTTTGTTCTACATTGTCTCGCATAATCAGCAGTCACCCAATTGTTTGAAATGAGGTCGATTTATCAACTCATTGTCATCTCTCTCGGATAGGGAGTAAGTACCTCGTCAAAGTGATGGATCTTTCTAGAAGTCTCTGCTATACTCTCGAAAGTAATATTTTGAAAGTAGCTCTCTCATGGTTTATAATGTGTTTTTACATCATGTATTGCTTGTCAGATTATACACACATTAAAGAAGACACCACTTAATTTACTAAACAACAAGATATGAAATTGAATAAACGGGCGTTATTTTATTTAGATTAGATCATAGACATAGATAATAGACTGAACGTTCTCTTTCGAGCTATTAAGTGAATAATAATACAAGCCCTGTATTAAACATTGACCCACTGCTCTACTAATGAGAGGGGTTAGGCCTTAGTCCTATAACCGATAGTCTGGAACCGTTGGGGCTGCGGAGAGACTTCGGGTCTCTCTGCTTGTTCTATCGGTTGTTCCACGGGGAGTGCTCCGAGGAACTGTTTAAAATGGTGCCTACATCTCCATTTTATCATCGCACCACCCGACACCGCAACAGAGTTCATTCATACCACCTGGAAACGATTCCGTCTACTAGCACGGTTCGTTTCCAGCGTTCATTTTTACCACGTACGTGCAAGCTCTTGAATGAACTCCCTGCAGCGGTGTTCCCTGAGCGCTATGACATGTCCTTCTTTAAACGAGGCTTAAAAAGAATAGTCCTTCAACGGTAGGCAGCAGCTTTGCTGTGCCCCGGCATTGCAGAAGTCTATGGGCGGCGGTGACTACTTACCATCAGGTGGCCTGTCTGCTCGTCTGTTTATTCAGGCAGTAAAAAAAAGAAACTTTAAAAAAAGTCAGAGGTGTATACGATTTGCGTTGGTTTCGATCCTACGCCTTCGTCTCGACAGTCCGTGCCACTCTCAACTGTCGCTGCTTTTTAGACATTTCATACTGATGCCATATTTAATACTCGCTGTTGCTCGCGGCTCCACCCGCGTGGAGGTCATGTTTGGGAGAAAAAGTATACAATACAAAATAACAATTTTCATGCATTTAGTTTCAAAAATGACGGATTTTCATACAAACTTTCATCCCCTGTTTTACCCGCTTAGGGGCGGTATTTCCAAAAACCCTTCCTTAGTGGACGCCCACGTTATAAAAGGTACCTGCTGTCAAAATTTCAAGTCTCTAACCCCAGCCGTTTAGGCTGTGCGTTGATATTTATTTTTACTGCCTGCATAGACAGATGAGCAGACAGGCCACCTGATGGTAAGTAATCACCGCCGCCCACAGACTTCAGCAATATCACTATGTCAGTCAATCCGTCAGTCAGTTTATTCTTTTATATATCATCATCATCATCATCATCATCATCATCATCATGTCAGCCGAAGGACGTCCACTGCTGGACATAAGCCTCCCCCAAAGAGTGCCACAATGACCGGTCCTGCGCCACCCGCATCCAGCGGACTCCCGCGACCTTTACCAGGTCATCAGTCCACCTTGTGGGTAGACCCTCCACAAGGTGGCCTTTTATATATACAGATATAAATCTGGATAGCGATTGGTTAAGCAGACTTCTAAGAACATAAGTTATTAATAATTCATTATATAAGTTAAAACTTTCGCTCAAGAGAATTTGACATAACCACAGACCGCATAGTGACTTGCACAAAGCGGAGTTTAATATCTCTGAAGATTTCACTTACATAGTGTTCATACACAGAACAAATACATAAGACTGCCTCGGTGGCGTAGTTGTAATTGCGCATGCGTTACGATTGCTGTGCTGAGGTCTCGGGTTCGATCCCCGGGTCGGGTAAAGTGATATTGGGTTTTTCTACCTAGAAATACTCAGTATTAACCCGGAGTCTGGAATGGTGCCCGGTGTGGCGATAGGCTCGCCCCCTATCACATTATGGGACCGAAATTCGGCGAAAAGTGGGTGTACTGGTTACACCTCTGCCTACCCCTTCGGGGATTACAGGCGTGAGTGTATATGTATGTATGTAAATACATAAGAGTAATTGTAGAAGTAAATACAATTTTGATATAGGATCTTAATATATCTGCGACGACCTCGGTGGCCCAGTAATAATGGTGTACACGGTACAACTTCTATGCTGAGGACTTGGTTTGATTCCTGAGTCGGGTTAAAGTGATATTGGGTTTTTCTATTACTAACATCAGCCCAGAGTCTAAATTGTGCCCGGTATGATGATAGGCTCGCATGATATCATGGTAATAAGTTCGGTGAAATGTGGGTGTATTTGTTACACCTCTACTTACCCCTTCGAGGATTACAGGCGTTAGTGCGTATGTACGTATATAAGCGTTAGCCTTGTGGGAGAGCTATGATTTTTCGCGTTCCAAATTTGAATTCAAATTAACAAATAGAAAACCGAAAAGTTTTTAAGTTGTAACAATATTTATGGCAAGAATATGTGCATTAATTCAAGCTTAAATGTAGCTACTGTCCAAGGACTGTCATTTATTTGACACTGTAGTTATACACTAATATTATAAAGAGGAAAGATTTGTATGTATGTTTGTAACGAATTGGCTCAAAAGTACTGGACGATTTTAAAAATTATTTATATGAATGCTACATTATCACTGATGAATATAGGCTATTTTAATTACAAGAAAAATTACACTCTGACATTACAAATGACCTTCACGCGGGCGGAGCCGCGAGCAACAGCTAGTCATCAATAATAGTGTAGTTATTTGTTGATAATGACAGTGCAGTCCAAATAGTAACAGTGTAGTCAATTTTATTGTATGAAAATGCCGTTAGTACATATACACTCACACCTGTAATCCCCGAAGGGGTAGGCAGAGGTATAACTAGTACACCCACTTTTTGCCGAATTTCGGTCTCATAATGTGATAGTGGGCGTGCCTATAGCCATACTGGGCATAGATTCCAAACTTCAGCCTAATACTGAGAATTTCTAGATAGAAAAACCCAATGTCACTTTACCCGACCCGGGGATCGAACCCGAGACCTCAGCACAGCAGTCGTAACGCATGCGCAATAACAACTGCGCCACCGAGATAGACCGTTAGTTAGTGCCGTAAGTTATTCGGGCATAAAACTATGAGGATACTTAAGCTATTACAATTTAAATTGGTTTTCTGTGCCTTATCACTTTATGCAGAACTGGTATCACGATTATCGATCGCTCACATAATTTCATACAAAGAGAATTCACGTCTGACTAGTGAAACGTTGTGAATTCAGCAAATTTGAAAATGGAATTCCTTTTATGCCAGTTTTTTTTATTTATTCATGTCCATAGATGCTGGTCCTTTTGTGCCAGTTTGGTCGTAGTGTGACTGAGTTAAAATGTCGTGATAAATGTGATATGCATTTTGGGCAAAGTTTTAATACAACATTCAACGTCATTTTATGAATAAGCTTATAAATACAATCCCACAGCACAAAAATATGTTTCAGGTATAGGTCCAATTCTTTTTTAAATCCGAAACCAGTAGAAAGTGTAGTGAAGACTGAACGTGTGAATGAGAAAACAATGTGATTCGAGAAAATATTATTCACCAGAGACAAGACGTGTCAATAAAGAGGACTCAAAAAGTTATATCGAAACAAATTATTTTTTAGAATATACCTAGTTTAAAAGAAGCTATGAAAAATTCGGACCACATATTCCTGATAAAAGACAATAAATAAATACCAAACCATATCAATTTAACAGAATATATCACATTTCAAGTAATAGAAAATTATTTTTATCCGAATTGAATTTTATATAGAAGATTTTAGTGTTGGAAATCGATTGACTCTTAAACACACATTCTGGGACAAAGTGGCATGGTTATTAAATGGTGACATGAACCGTAAAATTGATTCTAAACAACTGGTGCGTGCGCTACAAAATTTTCCGAACGAAAACCTTCGTTCGTGGTGAACATTAACGAACAAGTGTGTATATCCGTACTTTCGTCGAAAGTGTAAATAAGCCATTTCATACATTCCAAATTTAAATACATTAATGTGATTCTCAGCCCATCAAGATAAAATACATTAGCTGACTATAAAATTAATGTCTTATTTTCGAGGAAAAGTGTTCTAATAAACAGTAGATTTAAAATTTAAATTAGTACGTTCCATAGAGACGTATTGTAGATGACTGCCATGTGAATTTGTGACTTAATTATATTAGATTAGAGCATAATATTGATTAACACAATTACTTAATTAAGTGACTTATATGACAAAAGAAAAGATTGAGTGTTCCATATATTTCAAGTGAAAATATCCAGTGCGACAAGGTTGTATCGTGCAAGGAGCAGCCAAGTGAATTTGTGACTTAATCACCGTAAATAGAATTCAAAATGGACGTGCCGATGAAGGGTGGTCCGGCGCCGACGGTTGCCGTGGTGCCAGTCCCTGAGAGCGAGATGGACGCCCTGTTGCTGGGCAGGACAGCGGTGAGGACATTTGATCAGTACGTGCGAAATGTATGTATTTGTTAACTGTTTACACTTATCACGTGACATCGGCCGCTGACGTCATATCTATTATCATTATACATATCATCACGCCCTTGTCCTATGGGGGTAGGCAGCACTAAACATATAGATAACAAAATATAAGTACCGTGACAGCGTCTGGTCACTTAATACGAGCCATTTATTAAACATTGCCCCACTGCTTGGCTCTCTTCTAATTATCGGGACTTTTTTTTCCTGGCACAGCTAAGTGACCACACTGAATCTGATGGTAAGCGCAGTGCCGTCCAATTAGAGTAGCGAGATACGATCTTTTTTTTGTGTTTAGTCCGACAAACGAGCCAGTGGGTCACCTGATGTTAAGTGATCTCCACCGCCCATGAACATCCACAACACCGAAAGTGTCATGTATGCGCTGTGGGCCTTATGACTTAGGACCAGGAATAAGGATTAGGGAAGGGAAGGGGGAATCTGGGCCTCCGAATATCTCACTTACCATACGAAACGCGACAGTAAACTGTCACATTACGTTGGTTTTCTGTGAGACAGTGGTACTACCCCGGTCGAGCCGGCCCATTCATGCTGTAGACAAATATGTCTACAGCGTGGCTCTACTTCCAAAACTATCTATCTGTCCCCGGCTACTGAACACAATCACGCCAGCCTGCTTCTTCACAATACGCCATGGGCAAGAAGGTGAAGAAGCGGTCGAGGGTCTAGTGTCATAGTACTCAGAAAGCCGCCGGTTCTAGGCCTGTTCTGTTCAATTGGTATGTGAAATAAAAAATCATCAAAGGGCATTGATATAGAGATTCCCAGAATGCATTCAAAAGTCAATACCTGCCCGAATTCAGCAAACAGGGCTGTTTCATTAGATTTCGTGGAATCGATTCTGGGATCGTATTGGCCGGAAAAATTGATACCTCTGAGCCGTTTGTTTGTGTCCTTGATGGGGAAATACCGAAATTCATTTCATTTCGAAATGTTGTTGCCTGAATGAATGAATACTACCATAATATAATTCTTTTAAAAAATATTTATTCAACGATATAATTACAAGAAGTACAAATAGTAAAAAAAATTACATACACTCACGCCTGTAATCCCCGGAGGGGTAGGCAGAGGCGTAGCCTATACACCCACTTATCGCCGAATTTCGGACCCATAATGTGATAGGGGGCGAGGCTATCGCCATACCTGGACAGATTCCAAACTCCGGGCTAATACTGAGAATTTCCAGATAGAAAAACCCAATATCACTTTACCCGACCCGGGGATCGAACCCAAGACCTCAGCACAGCAGTTGTAACGCATGCGCAATTACAACTGCGCCACCGAGGCAGTCAAAAAAAGTATATGTCCTCCTTACCTACTCCAAACAAAAGTTAAATTATTGCCTGCCACATTAATTCCAAAGGAAGTAAGCACCCTTATAAAATCAGTATTGGATCGACGAGTAAATCCGTCCTATCAGATCCTTTGAACATTGGTGAATGTTCAGCGACTAGGTATACGACTTTTACGTCTTCTTTACTCTTCATAATCGTAACAAAAATGCCTTTAACAAATGAAATACTAGCCTGGTAGACTGCCTCGGTGTTGTATTTGCGCATGCGTTACGACTGCTGTGCTGAGGTCTCAGGTTCGATCCCCGCGTCGGGTAAAGTTATATTGGGTTTTCCTATTTAGATTTTCAGTATCAGTCCGGAGTCGGCAACCTGTATCCGGTATGGCGATAGGCTCACCCTCTGTCACATTATGGGACCGAAATTTGGCGAAAAGTGCGTGTACTAGTTACACCTCTGCCTACCCCTAGCCTAGTATACAGTCCCCCTAACAAGGCTTTCTTGTTGGCATAATGCTGGGTTATAATCCTCATATACCTTGAAATTCTTAGGTATGCAGGTTTCCTCACGATGATTTTCGTCATCGTTAACGCAAGCGATAATTAACAATTAATACTCACTTTAATCAAATTTAATGAAAAATCTAATTGCACATTTACAAGCTTATGCATATATTCCAACGGGCAAACTACTGAATTGATCTGTCTTTACTAGGCTAACATATTGATGAAAATAGTTGTATATTTAGATAAACCATTTCTTAGTTACATTATTGTTCGAATTAAATCATGCATTTAGTAAATTAGGCAAATGGGGTTCTTGTACATATGAGAATTATATTTATTTACCGGTGTTTTAGACGTGCCCGCTGGTCTAAGAAGCACCAAAAATGTTAGCCGTGGGTCTTCGTCATTACGTTTTAATATCAATTGTCTCAATCTCAACATCTCCTATTCCCTTCCTTTTCACTGACATAATACATATTTTTCTATATTTTACTCAAACAGATCATTCTCATTAAGTTCTTTAAACCTTAAGTCAGTGGCCGATGTTACAACGTAGTTTCTTTTACGCTACACCATTGGTTTGCACTTTTCATACATAAACATCAAAATTCTAGTTAATTTGGTATTGAAATTTGTTCTATACAACGATAACCGTTTACATCTATACAAGATTTTGTCTCGCTGAAAGAGTTTTGGGTATATGAGCGAAATAGATCGGAAAACGAATCAGCATGATTGATGATGGTTGACTGATGGTCGCTGTCCGTATCCCGATTTTCTATCTCGGACGCATACCTTCTACTCTACGTTTGGAAATGAAATGTAAGTCATTATAAGAAAAGAACTTTAACGGTAGGCAGCGGATTTGCTTTGCCCTGGCATTGCAGAAGTCGATGTTACCATCAGATGGCCCGTCTGCTTGTCTGCCTATCGAGGCAATAAAAAAAAGAACGTCAGAGATGAGTATTGAATATTGGAAGAGGAATTGATTAAAATATATATGTTTTTTACAAAGTAAGAACAGAACATGTTCAATATATTAATATATTATTTTGAAAACTACGAAATTCATTCCATACTTATCTATTTCAAAGGAGACAAAAGTCGAATTATACCAAATGAAGTAAGCGTCGCGTAAAAGAAATTCCAACAGAAAACACTATCAGCACTAACAATACTAACCGTATCAGTAGGGGTTCGATTCCCAGAGCAGGACAAATATATTATTTGTTCTTATTCTCAGGCCAAAATCCTATTATTTTGGAATCCTAATTGAGATCAGGATTGTTGGATTGCTTTTTTAATGGCATGACGCTGTACAAAGGCTTCAATTTGTGTGCATGGTTATTGTGGTGTATTTGACGTTTGGATCCAGTAAATGGCATTTTTAACCGACTTCAAAAAAGGAGGAGGTTAACAATTCGTCGGTTTTTTTTATGTATGTTACCGGATTACTCGAAGATGACTGGACCGATTCGAAACATTCTTTTTTTGTTTAAAAGGGTATATTTCCTAGGTGGTCCCATTGGCACCAAGTCAGGATCTGATGATGGGATCTCAAAAAAATCAAGGACAATCCTCAAATTTTATAGTGACGCATAATAAGACTGAATTAATAATGTCCTAGTGGCAAACACAATATGACCTATATTCGTATTGTAAAGGGTTAATAAAACAGCGATGCTAATAATATGTGATGAGTTACAATCTTTTGTAATAATCATTATGTAAAACCTAACAGATCGGGAACAATGTCACGAAAGCCTTGAACATTTGTGTATTAAGATTTATTTCAGCTGATTATTATTGTTAAATATAAATATTTAGGTACCCTATTGACATCAATAATCTAAGACACGACAATGGCTGCAAAAAATGTAATACAATCAATATTTTAACAAAATCTGAAACGTCTACCTACATGGATGATTTAAAAACAATAACACAATAGAATCTTATATCCAAAAATAGCAGCGATAGCCTAGTTGGTTGCGCTACGGACTGTGAAGACGAAACTCGTATGTTCGAAACCCAAGTGGCACACACCTCTGACTTTTCTAAAGTTATGTGTGTATTACTTAGAGTATGTTAATTATCGCTTGCTTTAACGGTGAAGGAAAACATCGTGAGGAAACCTAGGTGAGGTACGTGAAGTCTACCAACCTGCATTAGGCCAGCGTGGTGGACTAAGGCCTAACCCCTCTCATTAGTAGAGGAGGCCCGTGCCCAGCAGTGGGACAATGTTTAATACAGGGCTAGTATTATTTATTATTGTATCCAAAAATATTTATCCAACATAGATTTATTAAAATAAACACAGGAACGTTGCCAAACAGATATCTATCATCAACCGTAAAGATCAGTAATAGGTATCTCATACGTCTAATGGCAACGTACTTTGGCTATAAAATCTATGGGTTTGATGCCTTGGATTGAGCAATAATTTGCCAGATTCTGGAGTGGATATGAAAATTACCTATGATTAAATCCCAAAGGATGACCGCCAATAATGGAATAGCAATATCTTCAGATAACAAAGTAGCAGCAGCACCACTGCCTACCTATTTATTTTCTTTCTTGGTACCACTTTTCTATTTAAATACTTCACTTTTTAGATTACCATCTAGATTAAATTCAATAGCTCAATATTGACGAAGTTTTCTTCACCGTTAAAGCAAGTGATAATTAACAATGAATACACACATAACTTTAGACAAGTCAGAGGTGTATGCCATTTGGGTTTCGAACATACGACTTTCGTCTTGACAGTCCGTACCGCAACCAACTAGGCTATCGTTGCTCTATATTATTATTGTGTTATTATTTAATGTAATATATTTGAGATGGATTTATACTAGCACTAGCTGTTGCTCGCGGCTCCGCCTGCGTGGAGGTTATATTCGGGAGCAGAAGTATACAATCCAAAGAGTTGTCTTCTGCACTGAGGCACCTGTAGCGATTGTCCAGCCTCTCAGGTGTTGTGCCTGAATCTTGAGATTGCATCTAAAGAATACCCCATAAGTTTAACCTCACTTTGCCCCTTTTAGGGATGATTTTTAAAAAACGTTGAAACACGTATTTCTTTATTTCCTACCAAAAGCCTAAATATGAATTTCCAGATCCCTAAGTCGAGGAATGATGGATTTCCCATACAAATTTTGACCTCCTATTTGACCCCTTTCAAGGTCGTTTTTTAAGAAAAAATATAGCCTATGTCCTTCTCCACGATATAATATATTCCCTTACCAAATTTCATTACAATCCGTTCAGCCGTTTAGTCGTGAAGAGGTAACAAACAAACAAACAAACAAACAAACAGAGTTACTTTCGCATTTATAGTATTAGTATGGATATAGGTTTAGTATTGTGTATTAGCTTATGGTATTTTAAATGAATGTGTGTTGCCAAAAACAAATCTACCGTATCACATAGAGCAATTCATTCGCGTCGGATGTAAACATGTGCATTAGATGCAGTCGAGAATCAACTACGGAATTCATGTAAATCAAATTGTGGATTTATGAATATTCTGTTCATTTGGAATGGGTATCATTGGTTTGTGTATATTTATATGATAGATGAGATGTTCGAATACATTTCATCGGCATGCGTATAAATATCTAGCTTAACCGTACGTGGAATATAATAATGTACACCCTCCGTGGCGCAGCGGGTGAGTAGCCGGCTGTGGATCGTGAGGCCGTGGGTTTGATTCCCGAGACAAACATTTGTGTGGCAGATAGATATTTCGGGTTGGGTATTGTGGGACCGTAGTCCCTCGTAGCTCTTGATATAGATTTCACCCAGTGTGGGGTGTTGCAATTATTTATTTTTTATTTTTCGGGCTCATCTGCTAGGTTTACATCGTAAATGCCAAATTAGACCAGGTTGGCCAGCCTCCCAGTGTGGGATCAGAACTATGTGTGTGACTGTTGGGTGTATTTATTATTTTATTTTGAAGAAAAAACTTCTTTAGGCACGTTGGGCACTTTTGGAATGGGGAAAAAGCACTGATTCATCACGCTCAGATTATTTTACTTTCGACATGCGCTCGCCTATGAAGTTCTATTATTATAGATACGCAATCATAAACAAAAAAATACTACTTCATGGGCGCTGTTCCAAAAAACACAGTAATTGTAAAGTTTTCACTTTTGTCGGTAGTCCCTATGTTTTTTTATTATAATTATCAACACAACAATAATCAACAAATACAATACAATTTTATTCAAAGTAGTGTAGTACTTTTATCTTAAGTATACATACATATACATAAACACTCACGCCCGCATCCCATGGGGTTGGCAGAGACTATAGTCTGCCAAAAGCTACGATCCTGACACACTTCTTTCGCCTCTTCCACATTCATACATCTTCTCATACATTTTCGACGGTTGGTACTCCTGATTTGCCCTTTTAGGAGAAGATCGTTTATCTGATTGGAATATGTTCTCCTCGGGTGTCCTCTTCCACTCTTCCAGTCACTTTCGCACGATAAATACCTTTCGTAAATTGCCTTTCATCCATCCTCTCCGTGTGGCCAAACCATCTCAGCATACCTCTTTCTATCTTAGTCACCACATCATTCTTCAACTCACAACGATCTCTTATCACACTATTCCTCATGCGATCAGCAAGGGTGACTCCACACATACTCTGTAGGGAACGCATCTCCACTGCATTTACTCGAGTTTCATGCTTCCATACATAACAATCGGTTGCAAATCGTTTGATGGTAAGGAGTACGCTCCGTAGGTATAGTAATATTACATACATACATATACACTCACGCCTGTAATCCCCAAAGGGGTAGGCAGAGGTGTAACCAGTACACCCACTTTTCGCCGAATTTCGGTCCCATAATGTGATAGGGGGCGAGCCTATCGCCACACCGGGCACCATTCCAGACTCCGGGTTAATACTGAGTATTTCTAGGTAGAAAAACCCAATATCACTTTACCCGACCCGGGGATCGAACCCGAGACCTCAGCACAGCAATCGTAACGCATGCGCAATTACAACTGCGCCACCGAGGCAGTATAGTAATATTATTTAAAATATTAAATTATAATGCGAAAAGACTCTGTTAATATTCAGAGACATAATATGTAGATTGAATGGCATTCAAACTGAAATAGTGCTTGCTGCTTGGTGACAGACTCTTGTATAGAAAAGATCTACCACGTAATACAATTACATTATTCTTTTCAATTATTTTCGCAAGCAACAGAAAATAAATAGAAACTTATTTAATTAAGTCTCCTTTGGTTTAGTTGTTTTACTTCAACATCGTATAACATTATTACTAGGGCTGGCACTATTGTGAACACTGACTATATAAATAATTCAATTAAATCTTGCACGATTTACTGTGTGAGTGAAGTGTCTGTATATAATGTCTGTAGAATGTATTGTTTTATATGTGAATTATTTTTATAATGTAATGACAAATTACAAAAGACCTACGACTGAGTTTCTTGGTGCTTCTTCTCAGACCAGTGGGCATTTCCGAAGCACCAATAGACTTTTACGTTATTATGACATTTAAAAAGTGCCTCTAGTGGCCTAATTTACGAAATAAATGATTTGATTTGATCTGTATGTCTATGAATGTGTTCACTCGTTGTGATATAGCAAATGAGAACTTTTTAATGTCACACACTGTGAAACGTGCGTAAATTAACTTATGTTTAACAGCATCCGTGTTGTTGAGTTGCCAGAAACGACAGGTATATATGTATTTTTTATCCTGGCACGGCAAAGCGACCACACTGCACCTGACGGTAAGCGCAGTGTCCTCTAGTTAGAGGATCAAGTAGCGAAAGACAACTATACTTCGCTACTCGATACAGTCATGTCGGCCTGTGAGTTATGTTTACGATTATGGGTTAAAAAATATATATTTTGCAAGTGATAGAGCCACGCTGTAGACATATTTGTCTACAGCATGAAAGGGCCGGCTCGACTGTACCACTGAGTACCACTGTCTCACAGAAAACCAACGTAAAGTGACAATTTACTGTCGCGTTTCGTATGGTAAGTGAGAAATCCGGAGGCCCAGATTCCCCCTTCCCTTCCCTAATCCCTAATCCTGTCCTTTAAGGCCGTCAGCGCATACATGATACTTTCGGTATTGTGGATGTTCATGGGCGGTGGAGATCACTTAACATCAGGTGACCCACTGGCTTGTTTGTCGGACTATGAAATAAAAAATATATATATATTCTTCAGTGTGTCATTTAAAATGTGTTTTATCTATTAACGTTTTTTTTTTATTTCATATCAATACAATGTCACGATTGTATGACAGTTGTGACATTCTTGACAAGTCTAGATGAGATTAATACATTGAACCGTTTTTAATTACGGAAATCATTGGCCTTCTGATGTAGCGCGTCATTCGTCCAATTTTGTAACTATTATCGCCAAAATGGCGTCCAATTAAATTAAAATTCAATTATTGGTATCGCGTAAATTCCGTGCATTAATTCCATCCTGGGTGGAAGGGAGGTTGCCGGGTGGGGCGGTAATGCGACGGACGACTGGCGGACACCACACTAATCTGAGAGTGTACATAACGAGAGGTAGAGTCAGTAAATATACATGTAACATAATTGTAGAGTTAGTAAAAATACATGTAACATATTTTACGGATTTTTTATCTTAATCCAAGGAGTCACATCGAGGGCGTAATATCCGCCACTTCACGCAGGGTCGGAATCCTGAACAGGGTGCGGCGGTTTTTCACGCCTGGTCAGCTCTACCGCTTATATAAAGCGCAGGTGCGGCCGGGAATGGAATACTGCTCGCACCTCTGGGACGGTTCTGCAAGGTACCTTCTCGATGCCTTGGATGGGTTGCAGCGGCGGGCCATCCGCATTGTGAATGATGCAGACGTGAGTAACAGCCTGGAGCCGCTACAGCTGCGTAGGGATATTTCCTCGCTTAGCGTGTTCTACCGTCTGTATCATGGCGAATGCTCTGAAGAATTGTTTGATCTTATCCCTTCCTCTCCCTTCCATACCAGAACCACGCGTACTGGATTGCGGAGCCACAGCTTCGTGGTATCTACTACCCCGGCCCGAACCAAGAGGTTCGCAAACTCGTATTTTTGCCGCACCATCAAGCTGTGGAACAGTTTGCCAGCTACCGTGTTCCCTCCTTCCTATGATCCTGGGTCCTTTAGGCGTAATGTGAAGAAGCTAAACAGCAGGCCGGCATGATTGTGTTGAGTAGCGGGGGATAGACTGTCTCTCGCTACTTGATACTCTATCTGGACGGCACTGCGCTTACCATCAGGCGCAGTGTGGTCACTTTGTCGCGCCAGAATAAAAAAAAAAAAAAAAAAAAACCTTGCTCTTTGCAGGTAGTTTGTTAAGAAAAAGCTACTAAATCGATTTATTTTACTTTTTAAAATGGGTAATATTTTTCAAACGAAGTTTAAATGTAAACTTAGTAAATGTGTTGTAGCTTGAAAGATAGGATAATTTTGAACATGGCGCTATTGTCGAGAACTAAATCTGTTTTTTTTTCAAGCAAACACGGCAGCATTCAGGTGCTGCGAGCTACAGTATATATATAACTAGGCAGTAGACTATTAATTCATCAACGCCCATATAATCGCTGTATCTCAAAGTATGGTATTTGCTCATTCCTATAATGACGTAGAAAACAATGAAGAAAGTTTTCCGATGTTCCATCTCTGAATTTGAAAAGGCATTAAAAATATTATATGAGAAATATTTTACTGATCTACTTGACGCTTGGTATTAATGCTCTTGAACTCTACAACACTTTGTTGGTCATTTTCCAAAATTCACTCTCAGAAGAAACAAAGGGGAGTGAAATTTTACGGGAAATAAATTTAAACACATATTCAATGATGAGCTATTTTATCTTACATAATGCTAATGGCGCGGGCGGCTTACACTCTAGCAAAAAATTGTTAATGTGTTAAATACTGAATGGTTACAAGATGGTAAAGCTCAAATAAAGTAGAGATTTTGTCAGGGGTCTAGAGTTGGGGTAGGAAGTTTGGCCGTTTTACGCCCTTCCGAGTACTCTGACACTAGACTCGCGACCGCTTTTTCACCTTCTTGTCCCTGGCGTAGTGTGAAGAAGCAGACCGGCATGATTGTGTGGAGTAGCGAGAGATAGATTTTCTTTCGGAACTCGATACTCTAATTAGACGGCACTGTGCTTACCATCAGGTGCAGTGTGGTCACTTTGCCGTGCCAGGATAAAAAAAAGAGATTTGCAACGATATGTAAACTAGTAGCTTTTGTATTATTAACCAGCGGGTCGTGCATACGTTATTTTGCCATGAACATTAAGAAAATCCTGGAATCAGATTGCAGCACTAACTACCCGGTCCTATTATAAATCCAAATTATCTAGGGACCCACTCAAATGCACACAATCAGTAGCCACCTATGCCCATAAGTAACTATTCAGAAATGGTTTTTTTTATTACAGAGAAGTGAAGGGTGAGTTGAAAGCCACAAATGAAAACAATATGTATAGTAGAGCGTTATTACTTTGACATACCGTTATCGTACTTATTAACCAGTAGAGCAATAACTTTATATTCATTCTGATATCACCTAACTGGTCCATTTACGCGTCGATCAAACTATCAACAGCTTCGCTCTACCAATTACAAAGTTATTATCGTTATCCGTAACTCTCTAAACTAGAAACACCATCTACATATGTTCACGCGATCTCCAAATATTTGTTTCGGGTCACGGCCGAAAGTCTTTCGTAGTTCCCGATGGCTGGTACGCATAATCCTACTAATATTATAAATGCTAAAGTTTGGATGGATGGATGTTTGTTACTCAATAACGCTACAACGGCTGGACGGATCTGGTTGAAATTTGGCACAGAGATACATCATAGTCATGAATAGCATATAGGCTACCTTTATCCCGGAAAAATGTATAGTTCCCGTGGGATAGTTTAGTTTTCCACAGAGCAAGGGATCAACATAATTTTTTGCATTTAGGGATCAGAAAATGACATATGACACTTTTAATCCCGGAAAAATGCACGCATTCTATGGAATAGCAAAGTATAGAAAGGTGTAATAGCTTAAGATGCCTCCAGGGATTGTATACATTTGCTTCCAAAAATAACCTCCACGCGGGCGGAGCCGCGAGCAACATCTATATACGATAATTGTATTTGACTGGAGGTCAGACTATGTCATTGTCTGGTGTTACTATACAATTGATATGATACTGACTGCCTCGGTATCGCAGTTGTAATTGCGCATGAGTTACGACTGCAGTGCTGAGGTTTCGGGTTCGATCCCCGGGTCGGGTAAAGTGATATTGGATTTTTCAATCTAGGAGTTCTCAGTATTATCCCGGAGTCTGGTTTTTTTTTTTATTCTGGCGCGGCATAGAGACCACACTGCACCTGATGGTAAGCGCAGTGCCGTCCAGATAGAGTATCAAGTAGCGAGAGAATTTGTGCCCGGTATGACGTTAGGCTCGCCCCCTATCACATTATGGGACCGAAATAAATTCGGCGAAAAGTGGGTTTACTGGTTACACCTCTGCCTACCCCTTCGAGGATTACAGGCGTGAGTGTATATGTATGTATGATATGTTATGTACTAATTATATAGTTATTGCCTCTATACCATTACACACTCCAAGTCCCATAGAGCGTAAAAACATTCGTATAAAAATAATTGGAGAGTCTGCAACAATGAATATAGAGTCATCTCTATTTGAAATGGTAAAGCTCTGTCCACACATTCGAACGTGTATTTGTCGTATCGAAAATCAATCATTGTGTTCATGTTAAAGGCTCGAGACGCTCCAATTCGGCAGAAATAATATTTTGGAAGATTTGATAAATAAGAAACTATCGTAAGAAAAAGACTAATTAAAATGTAAAAAATATATTTTCAATCTAATCCGGGAGTCAAGAATGTCGCAGATGTTATACAACGTAATTGTGACATTGTATTGAAAAAAAGATCGAAATTTGATAGCACAAAAATATATTATTAAATGACAAGCATTAACAGGAATAAAAATGTTTAGTTAATTCATAATCTCATTCAGTTCAGCATTTAGTCGTAGTGTCAGTTTAATACGAGCTCTAATTTGTATTTTTAATGTATCTAACTTCAACACAGCTGGATATTGATGGTGAACAGGTCTTTTTAAGGTCCTTTGCCGAATTGAAGCTAAGTCCGTGCACGTTTTGAAGTTGCATCTTTGCAATTGGCATGTTCATGGCATATCATGTAAGTTGTTATTCAATACTTTGGCATTTATTTCTTGGTCTCGATTATGAGCTCTGGTACTATATGCATGTTTTATAGGCTTCTGGCCTAGTTTGGGAACCAGTATATATTACAATAAATATTTAAAAACTGTGCCTAAATGTAATACCAAATGTTTATGTAATTTACGTGTCAATAAACATTTTGTTTTGTAGGAACGTAGAAAGTACTGGGTAGATAAATAATGTTCGGTTCATTGCATTCATAAGCAACTTGCATTTTTCTTACATGAGGTTCGAACAAATGTTCGATCTTCAGTGTTCGTTATTCGAAGCTGTGTACACGGTGTAATGAGAACTCGCGGTGTTATCATGTATTGAAAATAGTAGAGTATTTACGTCAGAGGCATATACGAGTGTAAATATTTCAACAGATAAACTTGTAGAGTCAGAAGAATATTGTGAAATTTATTTTATAGTAGTGATGATGTGTGATAATAAATGAAATGTTAGTGATTTTATTCTGTAATGAAATACAAGAGTATTATGCGATCGGTAGAGTTTTGATTAAAAATTTGTTATTTATTGTAGCTACTAAAATATCTATGAATAGCATCTATCAGCCACACGCAGGGTCTTGAACCCACTCAGTTTTTGTCCTACATATCAGCAATTATGAAAGACTCTTGTCATAGATCCGGAACCGAATCAAATATTCGTGAATCATACAAATTTGTCTCGGCGGGGGATGTTCTGTGGATTCTCGTTTTCTGGTTTCTCTGTTGGAGCTGGATTCAGAACTAGAAGAGTAGCATATTACTGAATCTAAATATTGTTTAGATTCAGTAATTTCCTATTCTACCGCTTATTTGCTCGATACAGACTTGCCTAGTAAGGAAATCAAAGGGAATGTACGTTTTGATGATCAGCAAAATACACTGTCATGTTGGTTTTGTTAATTATAAATAAATAATTATAATAAATAAAATCCAACAGCCACACACATAGCCCCGATCCCACACTAAGGTACGAGTCTTGTGTTGTGGGTATCAGGGACTACGAGAGACTTTCGGTCTCACAAATATCTGTCTGTCACACAAACATTTGTTCCAGTGTGGGAATCGAACCCACGGCTTCCCGTTGCACAAACGGCTACTCGTCTGCTGGGCCACGGAAGCTGTCAATTGTTTTATATAACCTTTGTATTGTGTGTTTGGCCGGTATTATTTGATGTAGGCGAAATTTTTGCGATATTGAGTTTATACATATTCAGAATTTGCAAATTTGCATGCATCTTTTGAGCTTAGGTAACAATTTTTTGTGCACTTTATGAGCACTTAAATCAACAAGAATTTGACCCGTTCATACCGAAGAGAAAGCTATCTATAGTCGCCTGCTACTTTTATTGACTTTTATCCTAAATGAAATAAAACGAATTTTGCAGATTTTACCCCGGATTATTTTTACTTTTGTGTTATAATTTACATTTATAGACCCACGCGGAAACCTGTATTCTAGTAAAAGATCTCAATTACTTTGGAAGTCGCTCAAGTCAAACATTCGCAGAATATGCTGGTGATTTGCAGACCTATTGAAAGTAATTTCGGCGTCAGAAGTTTTCGGCAATTAATTCCGTTTGTATGAGGCGCTGTCGAACTCAGCCTTGGGAATACATGTTGTTGAATGTGGTGTACATAAAATTACGACGTACAAGGAGGGTGGTTGGTAAAGTTGAAAATCCCGTAAACCTCATCGTATCTGTAATTGGAATTAGAAATGTGTATAGAACACTTAGTTTCATGGTTTTTGAAACAACTGATAGTTACAAACTACTTTTTTCTTTTTTTTATAATGGCACCTGATGGTGAGCGCAGTGTGGTCCAATTAGAGTATCAATAGACAATCAATCCTGTGTCCTGTGTTTTTACATGTTTAGTATAATTATCGTTTTATTATAATTTCTTTTAGTTTGTACCTGTGTAAATGCTTGTAACAAATAAAATATTTCTTTCTTTCTTCAATCCCTCACTACTCAACACAATGATGCCGGCCTGCTTCTTCACACTACGCCATGGGGCAAGAAGGTGAAGTAGCGGTCGATGGTCTAGTACTCAGAAGGCCGCAAAATGGCCAAACATTTTACCCCAACTCTAGACCCCCGAGAAAAACCGGATATACACTGGCTGATCCCGGAACGCGAAACACTTGCGTGTGCCACTATGGTGGGTTGACCACCCTGTGTACGGTGGTGGCTATCCGGGCGGATTTCCACCAGCAAAACTACCACTTTTGCAATATCTAAATATATTTAGTGATTACACAATCTGTTGACACTTCACGCAGTGTTTAAAGTCACAATAAAATTTAATCGTGGTGTTACAAAAATGCAAAATTTCATATTAGCCGTAACACGGTAGCTGGCTAACTGTTCCACAGCTTGATGGTGCGGCAAAAACACGAATTGGCGAACCTCTTTTTACTTTAAGAATAAGTTATTAACCGCTAACTCTATCCGTGGCGGTTTCATTAGTACCGCATTTTTCCAACATATAGCAACTCGCCTTAGCTTCGCACGGCTAAAGTCGACTTTGGGACTTTTGTATAATTGTTTAAGACCAATTAAATCTTCACTATTAAATTGTTTTGATGTATCTTGCAAGGTTTAGCCGGCATAAAAATGTTTACGTGTGTATTTTATTAATGATAAAAACGACGACATTATTCTGCTATTCATAAGTTTAGTTAGAATGTTTTATACGTTTATATTCATAGAAAAATAAATGTAATTCACGTCGAAATTTCCTTAATATCTTTGCGTTATTTAGAAGACCTAAACGGAAACATCTAACTATCTATCTCAGCTAACTCTCAAAAAGCATATCAATAGAGAACTTTTAAATGCTCAAAGCTATTGTAACAGAAGAAGCAACTACGTCCACTACAAGCAGTGAGTTTTTCATGTGTAATATTATGTCTGGGAAATGGAAATCTTATAAATTACATTGTGTTGTTCCATTTTTTCTATGTTGTAGTTGTAATTGCTAAATTGTGTAATTGTTTGTTTGTTAGAATTTGCGTTTTACTCATGTAACTTTGGTTGTTGATGTTTGCACGTCTGTCGAAATTGTTGTGCTATGATGAAGCGACGGTGGGGTCCAGCTGAAAATCAGTGCTGTTTTTCAGCTGCGTATACTGAGCTGGTGCCCCTTCCACCGCACATGTTGCAGCAAAATAGCCAAATGTAACTAGATAGTATATAATTTTTTTGTTTGTGTATTGTGTGTGTGGAAAAATAAATGGTTTAAAAACAAAAGCGGTGTGTCTGTCTGTTCGTTTAGTATTTTAGACGACTTTATACTATTGAATAGTTTTTGCCCGCAGCTTCAAACGCGAGATTACGTTTATCGGTACCGTAGGAGACTGAAAATATGCGGAAATTTTTGATTGCTCCGTAAATAAATATCTTACACAATAGTAAAATTCACAATATTCGACTAGTGTTATATATTACTATAAAGCTAAAACCAGCAGCATTCTATCACATTAAACCGTTTTTCTAATTTTGGATTCTAACAAAAGTTATAAAGAAAAAACATCTATCAAAATTAATTATTTATCGAACGCCCGGTACTGACCTGGGTCAATACACGCTTCGCTAGACGCGGGACTCGGGAGTGTCGCATTTTTGTGTTGTGTTAGTGTGCGTAAATAGTCAGGGGCATTATTCTCTATGTCCTTACAAACACGTAACGAGGGGCGTTACGTTAACAGCATGTTATTGACATGTATTTCGCATGTTATGGCATTGCAGAATACCATAACACGCAAATAACATGCAGTTAACTTAACGTGCCTCGTTACGCGTTTGTAAGAACATAGAGAATCATGCCTCAGGTGCGCGCGCTCAGAATCAACGTATTACACTATCATCACGACTATGCCTTCTAGCTGTGGAGGATGCGGCAGCAAGATACCTGATTTGTTTTATTTGGTCTGCAGTAAACTTCACGAAAGAACAGTTTAATAGTCTCTCTCAAAAACATAAAGACAACTGGCTTTGTCCAGCGTGCACATGTGTTAAACCTAAATGCGACGTATCTTCTCAGCCTATACGCTCATCGTTAAACAGATCACCGCTAAACAATTCTCGAAGTAACATCCTCAGTCCTCACCAACGTTAACATGTCACGTGGAAGTAAGATACTGTCAAACAAGTCTAAATCATTTAGAGAAGACGAACAGTCGCATGAAACGTCTACTCTGTCTGAAGAACTCCGGCAACTAAGGCAAGAACTTGCCGAAGTAAAAAATCAAAACATCGAAATAAAGAAGGAAATGTCAAATATTTCCGGGACACTAAATAAGACATTAAACGAGTACTCCAAAAAACTGAAAGAAGCGGATCTGGTCATTGCTGATCTGAAATCGACAGTTGGCCATCTTCAACAAGTTATTGACAGCCGAGACCAAGATCTAATGAAAAACGACTTGGAGATAGCTGGCATCCCCGAAACGGATAGTGAAAATTTAACCCACATCTTGATGGTAACATCTCAAAAGCTCGGTGTTCAACTTTCTGAAACAGACATAGACGAAGTAATACGGGTAGGCCCGAAACTACCTAAAGGGGCAATTCAAATCTCAAAGAGTAAACTGCCCCGACCTGTCGTGGTTAAACTTATTAGAAGACGCAAGCGAGACGAATTGATAGTTGCAGCAAAATCGAGGCGCAATCTCACTTCGGAGGGAATAACTGAAGGCGTGGCCACTAGGATATTTCTTAACGAAAGACTTACCAAAAACAACCGACAGTTGTTTCGCGAAGCCAGACTGCGAACGAAACAACATGGTTTTCAATATTGTTGGGTCCGTAATGGTGGTATCTACGTTCGTAAAGCAGAAGGTAAAAACTATCCTGCAATTCGCATTTTATCACCCGCCGACCTTGACCAAAAAGTCGGCATGGCACTGCCTCAAGACACGCCAACATTGTAAGCATGTGATTCATATTGATATCACTCATTCTCAACTTGTTCTTATCTATATCCTCCATATTTTTATAGTTTTAAGTTTAAAATTAATCAATAAATGTCATAAGCACACATTCATCCACACACTAACACACACTCACGCACACTTTACTCTCACAGACATACACATACACAAAGGTGATTTCGAAATATTATATCATGCTGGTCTCCTCACTGACAGAAATATGGCAATACTTCTTCTTACAGTAGTAAAGTATACTAATCAAGTACAATGAACAGCATATCAGATGAGCTAGATGAAACTCTATCTATTCAATGTCTGTCACTGGAGTGCCCAGAAGATTGTAATAATTATTTGTCGTCTGAGCAAAGTTTTAAACTTCTTACTTTTAACATTCGAAGTCTCCAACATAATTTTTCTTCTTTCTTGGTGTTGCTAAAACGGTTGAATATTAACTTCGACGTAATAATTTTAACTGAATGCTGGCTGAGTCCTAACTCAATCATACCTCAATTACCTGGATACAACGGTCACAGAACACACAAGTACATCAATAAGAGTGGTGGTGTAACTGCATATATTAGAGACAATTGGAAAGCTAACGTTGTTGAATCACTATGTGAAGAATGCAACTGTTTGGAAATTAACTTAAACACTGACTTTCTTATCTTAGGTATATATCGCTCTCCGTCTTTCGCAGACGCCTCTAATTTCTTGACATCCCTTGATAAAGTTCTATGTAATGCAAGTAGTGTTCCAAACATAATATTATGTGGCGATCTTAACTTAGATATAAGCTCGATACCTCTTAACGAACAGACTGCAGATTACATTTGTTTATTAACGGAACATAAACTATTGCCAGCCATAACTAACCCTACCAGAGGTGCAGCGTGCCTAGACCATTGTTATATTAAAAACCCTTCTTCAACAATAGGGATAGTAAGTCTCTCCGACGTCACAGATCATTATCCCTGCATATTAGGAACAAAAATTGGTAAAAATCACATTACCCCTAAGCGGACTCGTTATAAAACAGACATTGATGCGATAGTAAATGAACTATATTCAACAAATTGGTCATCGGTAACTAATTGCGACGATGTTAATGAAGCTGTTTTAAATTTTTACCAGACTCTTGACTTAGTTGTCCAAAATCATACCAAAGAAATAACAATAAGTCGATCAAAATTTAACCTCAAGCCCTGGATTACACCAGCATTAATAAGATGTCAAAAGAACCGCGACAAACTACATCTAATAGCGAAACAGAATCCGACCAACGAATTAAGTCAAACCATCTATAAAAGATACCGTAATTTCCTTATTAGTATTTTATACAAATTAAAGTCCAGTTATGAAAACGAGAAACTGACATCCAATAAAGATAATCCAAAGAAGTTATGGAACACCATTAAAGAAATATGCCACCTAAACAAAAATCATGATATTCCTCTTGACCTAATCTCGATTGAATCAAACACAGACACACAAACCTCACTGAACCGATGTAACACTTACTTCACCAATATTGGAAAAAAACTTGCTGACAACACCCTTCAGGAACTTTCAACAACACAGCACTCTCTAGCAACAGCGGTGAAATCGCATAGGCAACCGTCTCATTCGTTCTTTATGCACCCTACCGACGAAAATGAGGTTAATGATCTTATTAGTAACCTTAAACTGCACAGTGCCCCAGGATTGGACAGATACACCCCCCTACTTATTTCGAGCATTAAAAACATGATACTTGAACCACTCGTGCACATCTATAACTTAAGCCTGTCTTCAGGCATTTTTCCTGACATATGGAAAATAGCTATTATTTCGCCTATTTATAAAAATAGTGGTCAGAAAAATGATCCCTGCAACTACCGTCCCATTTCTCTTTTATCAATCTTTTCGAAAATACTTGAGAAACTGGTTAATAAACGACTCACTACTTACTTGGAAAGCTACCATTTAATCCCCACAAGGCAATTTGGCTTTAGGCGAGGTAAGTCCACCGAATATGCAGTCTTATTACTTAGCGATATAGTAGCTAAAGCAGCAGACAGGGGTAAACGATGCATAGGTGTGTTCTTGGACCTCACAAAAGCCTTCGACACTGTCTCAATAGAAATCCTCCTTAAAAAAATATTTTGCGCTGGTATCAGAGGTCCAGCATACGACTGGTTTGCGAGCTACCTCTTAGAACGACGCCAATACGTCAAAATTGGTCAAAATATAAGCAATGAACTTCCACTAGCATTTGGGGTCCCACAAGGCAGCATTTTAGGCCCAACACTTTTCAACGTATATTTGAGCGATTTATTAGAATTATCTTTAAATGGTGCCGATATTATATGCTATGCGGATGATACCGCCATATTATTTGAAGACTCGTCTTGGGAGAGTGTTCAAAGGGTAGCAGAACAGGGTATGTCTATTGTCACACAATGGCTTAAAAATAATCTACTCTCCCTAAACTCATCCAAAACTGAATTTATTTGTTTCCACAAAACAAGTGCATCCCAACCACCCATAAACTTCAGACATCTAAAAATACACACTTGTATAACTCCTAATCCTCCGTCATCCCCACAATCATGTAATTGCCAGACCATAAGTCGTGCTTCCAATATCAAATACTTAGGAGTAATAATCGATCAAAATTTGAATTTTAAAAAACATATCGCTAATTTGTCAAGCAAAGTTCGTAAGATTATTTTTATTTTCAAAAGCCTACGAAACTCCGCAACTAAAGACATTCTTCTACTAGTTTATAAAGCACTGTGTCAGTCACTTCTTATTTATTGTATCAAAGTCTGGGGTGGTGCGGCAAAATGTAACATCTTAGAGGTCGAGAGAGCGCAGCGTGCGGTATTGAAAGTAATGCTTGGTAAACCACGACGTTATGACACAAATAACCTATATCGGGAATGCAAAGTCCTAAGAGTTCGCCAATTGTATATACTTAGAACGACTGTCGCAACGCACAGTGCAACTTTAAGATTACCCGAATACGAAGAGCTTGTAAAGCGCCGTGTTTTTAGAATTCCTGTTCCCCTAGTACGTTCAACATTTGCCAAACGTCTGCCCTTCTTCCTTCATTCTTATATTTATAACAACATTTGCCACATTGTTCCACAAATAATTGACGAACCTTGCCGTAAAGTTAAACAGATTTTAGAGTCATGGTTACTCAACCTTGACTTTCAGCAAACCGAACAAATAATTGCGACGACATAACGTAAGAATTTTACCTTCGTGTACACACATACCCTCCCCCCCACACACACACTTACAAATACCCACACACACACATACACACACAAAATTTACATCATTAAAATTTCATGTTTTATTATCACTTAAAATGAAAATTGTTGTCCATGATGATTATGTTTTTATTTTTCTTTTGTTTTCACTTATGTTTTTGTAGTTTATTATTAGCAATAAAATGTCAACCGTGTGCCCCACATGCTGTTAAAGACACTCTGGCAATTGGTCTTGGGTCCTTGCGATACAAGCTTTGCTTAGTGCAAGGGCCAACGGCTACCAGTGTTTATTTTGCTACAACAGCTCTTGTAATTGTTATCATAAAAATGTTATTAGTTCGTAAGCAAACAGTTTTGTACTTAAATAAATAAAAAAAAAAAAAAAAAAAAAAAAAACAAAAAAATTTCGTCCCCTATAAACTTTTTTCGGAATATCAGTAACAATTATAAAAAAATCCCTAATTGGTCCAGCCGTTTTGGAATGATACTCTTACCAACGAACATAATATTTTTTTAATTAACAGATTAATTTTAAATATTAACAGCCTCCGTCGCGCAGTAGGCGAGTAGTCGGTTGTGAAACGGGAGGCCGTGGGCTCGATTCCCGCACCGAGACATATATATGTTTATGTGATAGACAGATGTTTGTTTCGGGCCTGAGTGCTGTGGGACCGTAGTTCCTCGTAGTTGTTGATACCCACTATACAGGTGTGACCTAGTGTGGGCTCAGAACTATGTGTGTGACTGTTGGGTGTATTTATTATGATTTTATTATATTAATTCTTTCGTATTTTGTGATCGGCAGTACGACCTCACCCACATTGACACTCCGTCTGCATACAATCACGAAGATACGTGTTTATTGTGCCGCGCCGGTCTTGATGTATCGCCAGTTAAAATAGAATTCAGTGGAAAAACAGATTGCTTCAGCAATTTTCAGGTTCACAAGACCACGAAATGTAAAGTCGCTGATGCATTGTAAGATATGTGATTTCTATATAATAAAACATTTACTTATTCTTATGAGAATTCTCAGCTAGGTTTCCTCACGACGGTTTTCTTGACAGTTAAAGCAAGCGATAATTAACAATCTGTATATATAAAAGAAGAATCTGACTGACTGAAAGACATATCAACGCACAGTCTAAACGGCTGGGGTTAGAGACTTAAAATTTTGGCAGTAGGTATATTTTATGACGTAGGCATTCACTAAGGAAGGGTTTTTGGCAATAAGGGGTAAATAGGGGATGAAAGTTTTAATTAAAATTCGTCATTTTTCATGTTAAACGCATGAAAATTCTGTGTTGTATACTTTTTCTCCCAAACACGTCGTTGACGCGGGCGAAGCCGCGAGCAACAGCTTGTGAATACATACGTAACATTAGAAAAGTCAGAGGCGTATGTCATTTTGCTGGTTTCGAATGTCCGTACGACTCTCAGCTAGGCTATCGCTGGTTTTTTTATTATTAATATTAAGTAACTGCCTCGGTGGCACAGTTGTAATTGCGCATGCGTTACGACTACTGTGCTGAGATACTCGGGTTCGGCCCCCGGCTCTGGTAACGTGATATAGGGTATAGAAATACGCAGTATTAGCCCGGAGTCTGGAATTGTGCTCGGTATGGCAATACGCCCCGTATCACATTATGTGACCGTAATAATGGTTTCTTATATTTACGTGAATATTATACATTGAAATAAAACGAAATTTTACGGATTATATCGCGGTTTATTTTACTTTTTTAACCTGACGTTTCGAAGACTTTACAGCATTCGTGGTCACGGGGCAGACAGAGTGAAATCAAATGTAAAATTTCGTTTTATTTCAATGACCGTGATAGATTCGGCGTAAGTGAAAGAGCTGGTTATGCCTCTACCTACCCCTTCCGGGATTACAAGTGTGAATGTAATATTAAGTAGTAAATGATTAAATTTAGCAAATGAACTTTCAGCGTGGTTATATGAAACTGTATCAACATGATGTAGTTAGTAAACAAGGTCCTACTATAGTCAGGCCGCGCCCGCCCAACCGGTGACGTATCGAATGTATGTCAATATTGACAAATGATGATGCACTGCATGTGAACACGCATTTGTTCTTGTTGTGCCCTTGGGATAGACGTTGACAAAGATTCATGATTTATATCTTTGAACTGTAAGGTTTTTTTTTTAGTGCCTCGATAGGCAGACGAGCAGACGGGCCACCTGATAGTAAGTAGTCACCGCCGCCCAGACTAGACTTCTGCAATACCAGGGCACAGCAAAGCCGCTGCCTACCGTTAGAATTAATAAATAATTAATTTAACAAACTCTTTAGATATTTTAGGGAAGTCCATAATCAAGTTATAGCTCCTATGTAGAAGTACCAAAGTATATTATTCGTAGTATGTTTTTAACAGAGTAAAGCCGCTGAAATGAAGCCTATAAGCCTATTAAGCCTAGCCTAAGCCTAAGCCTACCTTGTTCATCTCTGCATCACCCTAAGGTTGACTGGGAGAGAATGCCATTGGCATTAAGTCCGCCTATATGAAGTGTATAAATAAATAAATAAAAGAAGCGTTTTCCACCAAAAATTCAATATTATTAATATGTGTGTTTTGGTCCATATACGTAGGAGTCATAGCTTTAAATTCTTAATCCACGGAGATAAACAATTTAATCTCACATTCTTATTACGACTTATAACAGTTCTATCTACACCATTAAGGGTCTCGGCAGTATAAATAAGAGAATGACAATATGACTGCCTCGGTGGCGCAGGTGTAATTGCGCATGCGTTACGATTGCTGTGCTGAGGTCTCAGGTTCGATCCCCGGGTCGGGTAAAGTGATATTGGGTTTTTCTACCTAGAAATACTCAGTATTAACCCGGAGTCTGGAATGGTGCCCGGTGTGGCGATAGGCTCGCCCCCTATCACATTATGGGACCGAAATTCGGCGAAAAGTGGGTGTACTGGTTACACCTCTGCCTACCCCTTCGGGGATTACAAGCGTGAGTGTATATGTATGTATGTAATGACAATAAACTGATGTGAAATTCTTATTGTTGACAAATCACCGATATATAAGTAGTGATAACCTAATAGAGTAGTTTCCTGTATTTAATTTTGTACATTATTCGTTATCCAACCGAATATAATACGCAAAAGAAACTCTTTTGCGAACACAGAATAAAAATTGCTTGGAAAATGAGGTCACAATATTTATTTTAAATATTGGTATGAGCAAATACTCAAAATGAACAAAAAATGGTTGAGTATTGGGAACATATCGCTATCTCCCTCGCACAACGGCACAGTAATGGCGATTCTGGGAACCGTGACGGCACGGGAAATATGCATAATTTTAATGTCATTTGACAATTACCCCTTCCAGCAGATTTGAATGGCGTCTGATTTATTTATTTTTGTTCGGATTCATAAAATTCTTTCGATAATAGGTTTTAGGTAACTTGTTGAATTAACTAATAAAGAAATCAAGTCAACTACCCTATTGGCAGTGGTACGGACTGCCAAAACGAAAGTCGTAGATACGCTCGAAACCCACTCATATGGTATACACTTCTAACTTTTCTAAAAATACGCTACTTGATACTCTATCTGCACTTACCATCTGGTGCAGTGTCACTTTGCCGTCCCAGTATGAAAAAAGCCACAAATATTCCTATAATTCGATAAAAAAAAAACATTTCAAATAACAATACATCTTACCTTTATTGTTCACACACAAGCGGAGGTCCATATGTGTCTTCAATCAATTACGGGTGATAGTGGGGCGCGGCCTAATGTGATACCACGTGGAAGTAATCCCATTAACCCCTAAGCACGAGCAGGGTGGGGTTGGGAAATATGCAAGGCACCTTGACCCACGAGTTGGACTTTATTTCCAATTCCTACTTGAACGGGTGTTGTGCGAACTGATCTGCTTAGACTAAACGTAAAATTCCATCCGCACCACCTCGATGACCAGCGTTCCACAACAGCGTGATTTTGACGGCATTTTCTGCCTCGCACAACCACCCTGTGGAACCAGCTGTCGCCGGCGGTCTTTCCGAACCTTTACGACCTGGGAACCTTCAAGAGCATATTCTTTTCTGAAAGGCCAGCAACGCATTTGCAAGCACTCTGGCGTTGCAGATGTTCATGGGCGGCGGTGATCAATTTCCATCAGGTGAGCCTCCTGCCCGTTTGCTCCCTCTTTTCATAAAAAACTGTTATTTATTCATGGAACAGTCTTAATTCATTACGTTCATGTGAGTTGCTTGCTTTTATTATAAATGATTATTTTAAAAATACAAACATGGCAGCCTAATAATTGACATAAATTGAGGTGCTCTTATCCAGTTTAATATTATTTGTGGAGATCAAAAATTGTAAATCAATTTTACAAAAGAGCAAGTATCGAGTTTAGTGCCCGTTTTTCTGTAGTGAAACGGCATTACGAGCTGTCATTGAAGTAAAAAAGATTGTCTGATTCTAAATCCATACTAATACTATAAATGCGAAAGTAACTCTGTTTGTTTGTTTGTTACCTCTTCACGACTAAACGGCTGAACGGATTGTAATGAAATTTGGTAAGGGAATAGATTATATCCTGGAGAAGGACATAGGCTATCTCTTTTCTCAAAAAACAACCTTGAAAGGGGTCAAATAGGAGTTCAAAATTTGTATGGGAAATCCATAATTCTTCGACTTAGGGATCTGTAAATTCATATTTAGGCTTTTGGTAGGAAATAAAGAAATACGTGTTTCAACGTTTTTGAAAAATCATCCCTAAAAGGGGGCAAAGTGAGGTTAAACTTATGGGGTATTCTTTAGATGCAATCCCAAGATTCAGGCACAACACCTGAGAGGCTGGACAATCGCTACAGGTGCCTCAGTGCAGAAGACAACTCCTTGGATTGTACACGTATACTTCTGCTCCCGAATATAATCTCCACGCAGGCGGAGCCGCGAGCAACAGCTAGTAATGTATAATACTTAAATTTTGGTTGAATGTCATTTATTTTTCTTTTACATTAATAGATTTTTGAGTTAAAAATAATCTTTTCCATCGAAATTAGGAAATTAAGTAAACCAAAAGAAGATGATATTGCCCTTTTGTTGTATGTTGTGATGTAACAATAGAGTGTTATTATTATTATTTAGTATTTAAAATTATCTTAACCTCTGATACTGTCCATCCTAATATTACCAATGTTTATTGCATATACTTTATTTATAAAAAGATTATTTACGATAGTTTACACGTTACAATCGCGAATAATTTATTTTTCCGATGATTTCCTGAATGCGTCCCACCTTTGTTCATAATCTTTTTGTGAAATGAAAGTCTTTCAGTGTCACTTTGCTAAAGGAGGGGAAATTAACTGATTAGTGAAAGGGTACTCTACTTATGTACTTGAAAGCACCAGATTGGATAAATTTCATCGTACATGTTCAAACATTCGTTTGCTGGTGGTAGGATATTCACATCCGTCCAGATAGCGACCACCGTACACAGGAAGAAAAAACCCGCCATAGTGGAACACGCAAGTGTGTCGCATTCCGGGATCAGCCAGTGTACATCCGGTTTTTGTCGGGGGTCTAGAGTTGGGGTACGATGTTTGAACGTCTTCTTGCACATGGCATAGTGTAAAGAAGCAGGTCGGCATGATTGTGGGATCGCTCCGTAAGCGCCGAAGAAGGCCACCGCGGGGTTTTAGCTGGTAGTGTCGGGTGGGGTGTACATGGGGGTTAGGGACTCGGCACAGCGGCAGCACGGATAGCCATCATCCGTGCGAGGGGGATGCTGGGTCGTAAGACCGGCTAGTCCAGCATACCCGGTTTATTCTTATTCCGCTTCCCTCCGGAGCGGGCGGCAGTAATAAAACGCTTTCCCCGCGAAAACAAAAAAAAAAGGTCGGCATGATTGTGTTGAGTAGCGGGGGATAGTATTGTCTCTCGCTACTCGATACTTTAATTGGACGGCACTGCGCTTACCATCAGGTACAGTGTGGTCACATTAAAAAAACAAGAGCAGCACGTGTATATCCATTTACTTCAAAATATCATTCTGGTTATAACGGAAGACACAACATCACTCCACGTATTAATTGTAAATATCAGATTTCTCTGAAAGAGAATAGAGCTCAAATGCAATTAAATTTTGTTTTTCACTTCTACAGCTGTATCGTCAGCGTACACTTTCAAAGCTCTATGTATAGAAAAGCCACAAACCTAAAGGCATTTACGATTGGATCTCGGCTTAGGTGTTGGCTTTGTTAGTAACGTGGAGATCGGTTACATTGTTATATGAGGTTTAGAAGTAAACTCTTCGGATTTGTCTGTAAAGCCCATTTTGTTTGTAAACGCCTCTATGAGTCTGGTATTGTTAAGTTTATGGGCGTTGGTCACTTACCATCAGGTGAACCACATGCTCGTTTGGCGGATTTTGTCCTTCAATACATACGCACTCACGCCTGTAATTCCAGAAAGAGTAAGCAGAAGAGTAACCAGTACACTCACATTTTGTCGAGCTTATTACCCAATGACGAAAAAAGAGTTACTAGGTTTTTTCATCTAAGTTGTTACCGTCCAATAATGTGATAGGGGAGGCCTATTGCCATACTAGGCCCAATTCCAGATTATTCCATATCCGGTCTGATATTGTGTATTTCGTTATAGAAAATCCAATATCAACCCGACCCGGGGATCGATCCCGAGACCTCATCACAGGTATATAACTGTGGGGTGCGAAGTCAGGAAACCTCCACGTGGTGCACCCTGGGCAACGGCGGTCACGTTGACCGACGGCCGATATCCTGACAAAAGGTGGTTGACGGTTGTCGCTTGTTGCGGCGGCCTTCAATCAGAAGTCCGTGCTCATTTATTGAGCTACTCCCGAGTTCTGTCTCGGGAGTGTCGGCGGGCTCGGTGTGCGCTCACCCCGCCGCCGAGCGGGCAGTAGGGAGGACTCTCTTTCCTGCTGTCACCGTCGTAAATCGTAATCTGGTCTGGAGGTCTGTGGTCATGTCTCGCGCTCCGACTGGACCGAGGGTCTTGGCTTAACCGCCCGGGCCGCGAGGTAGAAAACCTCTATAAAAAGTCACCCCGAATCCCAAGCGGCGGCGCACCGTGAGGGGATGCATGGCCGATGGGTAGTTCGGTCTCTAGTGCGAACCCCGGCGGGGAACGTGCTGAACCCCGTGCAGAATTTGCTTACCCAGCTACAGGGGGCTCTGGCTGGGCGGACCGTTTATATCCCCCATACTCGTGGGTTCAATCATGAAATCAATTATTCAAAAAACAAAAGAAGATTCGGTGGAGAAATCATCTATCCCAGGGGACGCTGGCGACCCTGGCCCTTTGGACGAAACTGGGAGTAAGCCAAAGAAGGCGACTGTTGAAGCCGCTTCAACTATCTCGGCTCCCAAGGCCAAGGAAGGAACGAGCGGCGTAATGACGCGCTCAAAGCGGGCGTTGAGAGATCGGCAACTGGACACGGCTACAAGTGACAGTGATGTCGAACCAGCGCAGAAAATCCTTGCTCTCTCAGCAAGTCCGGCTGTGGTGCCTAACGAAGACACCACGCCGATGATAATAACGAAGGCGACAGCTGATGGCCGTGACTGGCGATTGCAGCTGTCAGAAATTATCCGGGATGTGGCAAAAAAGTCCCGGCATCTGAATGGGACAGAACAGCGGAGGCTTAACCTCGCGGCCAATGAACTGGTAGAGAGGGCGGAGGAGTCAGCCTCTGCTGACGTGACCAGGTTAGAGGCCGAGAAAGCGGCAATGGCGCAACAGATTGCCCTTCTTAAGGCCTCCCTGGCAGACCAAGAGAAGACCATGCAAAGAATGCTCGCAATGGTCCAATCAATTGGACCGTCGATACCGGCGGCCCGTCAGGCAGAGGGGGAAAAGCAACTCGAGCGCCGTCTGCTTAATATTTTAGACGTGCGCTTGGAGGCAATATGCTCGAGACTGCCCCCGGAGCCCATCATGCGGCCCCCGCTAGCTGCCGACAGTGGCAAAGTTGTCGCTGTCGCCGGGCCCTCGAAAGCCCAAACAGGTGGTGCTGGTCCACCAGCCACCCCGAAGGGCAAGGGGCAGGGAAAGGGCAAAAGCAATGCCCAGCCCACCCCTAATGTTGGTCCTCGACCCGTTCCTGCTGTTGTGGCTGGGCCTGTACCATCGACGTCCGCCACGTCCCAACTACCTCCCCAGAGTAAGTCCCGCAGGGGGGGGAAAAGAAATAAAAAAGGGCGTGTCGCTCCACGGGCCCAAACACCCTGTGTGCCCCGGCCGCTGCCCCCCGCTCCTGCGTCGATGGAGGAGGGGTGGAATGTCGTGGCCAAAAAGGGGAAAAAGAATCCCCAGGCCTTGCCGAGTACTGCTGCCTCCGCACCGAAGCAGCAGCCGGATCGGCCAAGGCCACGGATTCACCTGCCTCGCAAGGCAGCCGTCACGTTGACGGTGACACCTGAGGGGTTGGCGCGGGGCATTACGTACGCCCATGTGCTGCGTCAGGTCCAGCGATCCATTGATCTGGCCGGTCTTGGCATTGCCGAGATGCGAGCTCGCCTAATGGCGACAGGCGGGTACCTGTACGAGGTACCCGGCCCGGAGTCTGAAGCGAGGGCCGACTCCCTCGCCAACAAAGTACGGGAGGTGTTCTGCGGGACGGAACTGGGGGACGATGTCCGTGTTTCCCGCCCATTCAAGACCGCGGAACTACGAGTATCCGGGTTGGATGCGTCTGCCGACCCGGAGATGGTCGCTTCGGCCCTCGCAAAAGCAGGGGGTAGCAATGCGGTGGAAAATTTTAAAGTCGGGGAGATCCGCCCCGACCGGTCGGGCCTTGGTGCGGTGTGGGTGCGCTGCCCCGCCAAGGTCGCTGACAAAATTTTAAGTTCGGGCCGTGTGCTGATTGGCTGGGTAGCAGCACGCGTCCAGCTTCTTGAGCCGAGGCCCATGCGGTGCTACCGCTGCCTGCACAGGGGACATGTGCGGGCACGGTGCACCGAAGAGTGTGACCGCAGCGGCGTCTGCTACCGTTGCGGTAAACTGGGCCACAAGGCCAAGGAGTGCTCCGCGGAGCCGCATTGCGCAGTCTGCGCTGATGCAGGTAAACCCGCGGGGCACCAGGTGGGCGCCAAGACATGTGTCGCCTCCTCCCGCCCCCGCCACGTAAATCGTGGTCGGGGGAGGGGGGTTGTGGCCCAGCCAACAGCGCTCCCCATAGAGGACCAGATGGAGATCGCCCATTAATATGGCGCAACGTTTCCTCCAGGCGAACATTAATCACTGCGCCAGGGCTCAGGACCTGCTAGTCCAGAGCATGGCGCAGTGGTCAATACAAGTGGCTGTGGTTGCCGAGCCATATTTTGTTCCCCCCAGGGAAGACTGGGCAGGGGACCTTAACGGTTTGGTGGCCGTCATCACTCGGGGCGCCGCCGGCTCCCCGCCCTTCGAAAAAGTAGCGAAGGGGTCGGGATGTGTGGCGGTTCTATTGGGGGGGGGTCTGGATTGTGGGTGTGTATTTCTCCCCCAATAGATCCCTGGCCGAGTTCGAGCACTTTCTCACTCGGCTAGGGGCTCTGGTGGTGCAAGACAGTCAGCCTCGCCCCGTTCTCGTTGCCGGCGACTTCAACGCCAAGTCTCTGGCTTGGGGTTCGTCGGTCACCAGCAGGCGCGGTGAGGCCCTGGAGGAATGGGCGATCTCGGCCAACCTGGCCGTCGTGAATCGCGGGTCGGTTAACACGTGCGTGCGGCATAATGGCGGATCAGTGGTGGACGTCACGTTCGCCACCCCAGCTATTGCCCGCCGTGTCCGTGACTGGAGAGTTCTGGTGGACGAGGAGACGTTGTCGGATCACCGATACATTCGGTTCGACGTCGCCTTGTCCCCTAACACCCAGTCCAGTGGAGGACCGACCGGCCCGCGGTCGGACGGCCCGCGTTGGTCAGCAAAACGCCTCGACGTGGAGGCCCTGAAGGAGGCCGCTCTGGCCCAGGCGTGGCTCCCTGCACCGGAAGCACCGATGCAGGTCGAGCAGGAGGCGGCGTGGTTCGGGGCAGCGATGTCGCGCGTCTGTGACGCGGCCATGCCCCGAGTCCGACGTCTTCCCGAGAAGCGCCAGGTGTTCTGGTGGTCGGCGGAACTCACGCGGTTACGTATCTCCTGCGTGGCCGCCCTCCGTCGTCTCGCCAGGCACCGTCGTCGCCGAATCCGTCTTCCCGGTGACGAGGACCAGGAGCGGTTGCTTCACGGCCTCCACAGGGAGGCTAAGAGAGCGCTGCGCGTGGCGATAGCTAGGGCAAAGTCTGCAGCTCAGGAGGAGTTCCGGGGAACTCTCGATAACGACCCTTGGGGGCGTCCATATCGCGTGGCGATGAGGAGATATCGCCCGTGGGCGCCCCCACTGACGCAGAGTCTCCGGGGCGACCTAGTCGAAGAGGTCGTCGCAGCTTTGTTCCCTGCCACTGAAGATGTCACTCCCCCACCGATGGCGTCACATCCATCGACGCCATCGTCGTTGAGTTCGGCAAGGGTTATTTCGGAGGTTTCGCTCGAGGAATTTCGGGCGGTGGTGCTTCGGCTGCGGGGCAAGAAAACAGCCCCGGGTCTCGACGGTATCCCCGGACGTGCGTGGGTGTTAGCCGTCGAGCATCTGGGGACTAGGCTCCGTGGCCTGTTCTCCGCGTGCCTGGAGCAGGGCCGTTTTCCGTCTCAGTGGAAAACTGGGAAGTTGGTCCTGCTCAAGAAGGAGGGGCGGCCCGCAGAGTCGCCATCGGCCTACCGGCCCATCGTGTTGCTCGACGAGGTCTGTAAGCTCTTCGAGCGTATCATTCACGCTCGCCTCGTCGAGCATCTTGAAGGGTTCGGGCCGGACCTGGCACAGTGCCAGTACGGGTTCCGGCAAGGCCGATCGACAGTACACGCGATTTTGCGGGTCAAGGCACAAGCGGAGGATGCAGTGGCTCGGGGTGAAGTGGTGGTGGCGGTGTCTCTAGACATCGCCAACGCGTTTAACACCCTGCCCTGGGCCTGCATACTGGAAGCACTGCGGTACCACGTGGTGCCACCGTATCTCCGGCGTCTGGTGCGCTCGTATCTCTCAGACAGGTACATAGTGTATCCAGGCGCCGACAGGTGGCACCGAAGAGCGATGGCCTGCGGTGTTCCACAGGGCTCAGTCTTGGGCCCTCTCTTGTGGAACATCGGCTACGATTGGGTGCTCCGTGGTACCAATCCCCGAGGCGTCGCTGTCGTCTGTTATGCAGACGACACGCTAGTAACAGCGACAGCCAGGTCTTTCCAGGAGGCCACCCTGCTCGCCTCGTTCGCAACCGAACAGGTGGTGGGCAGGATTCGGCGACTGGGCCTTAAGGTGGCCCTGAACAAATCCGAGGCCCTTTACTTTCACGGTCCTCGGATTCGGCCACCTTTAATGCCCCACATCAATGTGGAGGGGGTGCGGATTCCCATCGGCTGTACAATGAAGTACTTGGGATTGATTCTGGACAGCCGATGGGATTTCCGTGCCCATTTCAAGGAGTTGTCGCCGAAATTGGTGCGGGCGGCGGGCGCGCTCGGACGCCTGCTGCCGAACCTGGAGGGACCTAATAGCCCTTGCCGAAGTTTATACGCTGGAGTCGTGCGGTCAATGGCCCTGTACGGATGTCCCGTATGGGCCCAGTCCCTGAAACCCCGCTGCGTCGCCTTGCTGCGCAAACCACAGCGTTTGTTGGCGCAGCGAATAGTAAGGGGCTACCGCACGGTCTCCCACGAGGCGGCCTGCGTATTGGCCGGCACCCTCCCTTGGGAGTTGGACGCAAAACTCCTCTCGTCCGCGTTCTTCTGGCGGGAGGAGGCGTCCAGTCGCCGTCAGGTGAGACTGGCCCCGAGGGAGATTGCGGCCCGATTTCGCAGAACCGCTGTGGAGGAGTGGCATACCAGGCTGGAAAGCCCAAGTGCGGGCTTGAGGACCGTCGCGGCAGTGCGTCCTGTCCTAAAGAGATGGCTAGACAGGCGCCACGGTGCGCCAACTTTCCGGCTGACGCAGGTACTGACGGACCACGGGTGTTTCGGTTCGTTCCTGTGTCGGATCGGAAAGGAGGTGTCTGCCGTGTGCCACCATTGTGGCAACTGCAACCAGGACACGGCCCAACACACGTTGGAGGAGTGCCCAGCCTGGGAGGAAGAGCGCAGCGCTCTCAGAGCAGTCGTCGGAGGAGACCTCTCGCTGCCGGCCGTGGTGTCGTCCATGGTCGCCAGCCGGAGGTTCTGGCGTGCGGTGGCCCACTTCTGCGAGAGCGTCATCTCGCAGAAGGAGAGTGCCGAGAGGGATCGGGAACGAAATGATCCCTCCCGCCGCCAGAGAAGACGTAGGAGGCGCCGGGTGGACGACTGACCGGCGTCTCCCGCCCTGTGGAACGGGGGCGTTTGAATTCCACCACGGTAACCCCTGCCTGTCGTACAAGGCGACTAATTGGGGCCATCGGGGGTCGCGGGCTCGCAGCGGGGGGCTGTCAGCCCGAATCGATGCACTCCCAGTTTCGGAGCATCGTGCGACCCCGAGATGGACGGCAGCGCGTGTGGTAAGGCCTCGTTCGCTGTCGTTGTTCGGTGCGCGGGGGCTCCTTAGCCCTCCCATGGAGATGGGCTGCAACGCAGCACCGCGCAGGGGCGGTTCCGGCAGCAATTCTAGCACTCCTTAGAATACCCCGGGATCGCTCCGTAAGCGCCGAAGAAGGCCACCGCGGGGTTTTAGCTGGTAGTGTCGGGTGGGGTGTACATAGGGGGTAGGGACTCGGCCCAGCGGCTGCCCGGATAGCCATCATCCGGGCGAGGGGGATGCTGGGTCGTAAGACCGGCTAGTCCAGCATAACCGTTTTATTCTTATTCCGTTTCCCCCCGGAGCGGGCGGTAGTAATAAAACGCTTTCCCCGCGACAACAAAAAAAAAAAAAAAAAAAAAGGTATATAACTGTGCCACCGAGGCAGTCTTGCTTGTTCTTCTATAACATTTTTATGCGCTTTATATTAGCTTGACCTGTATCTATCTATCTATCTATGTAATGGAATCTTTAAACGTAATTTTATTTGCTGAAGTATGTTTAGGATTAAAATCCAATTACCTTTTTTAAAGCTTTTTATATATTCATTTATTCCTAGAGAAAACATTTTAGTTTACTTCATGCTTGTGGTTTTTCAATTACCTTTCTGAAACTCTTTGTTCTAGTTCCTTTGTGAGTCAGTGCCGACGAACGTCAGAAGATTTATTTTAATAACAATTAAAATTCAACTATATTTCTTCTTGAACAAAGCTGATATTCATATGACGAAATCTTTGCGTAGCGCTCTGAGCGGTATAATCTATACTATTATATAAAGCTGAAGAGTTTGTTTGTTTGTTTATTTGAACGGGCTAATCTCAGGAACTACTTGAAAAAATCTTTTAGTTTTGGATAGCCCATTTATCGAGGAGTGCTATAGGCTATATAACATCACGCTATGACCAATAGGAGCGGAGCAGCAATGAAAAATGTTGCAAAAACGGGGAAAATTGAATCCTTTTGAGAGCTTCCGTTGCGTACGCTGCGTTAACGGTTAAAGTTACATAACAATCATGTACGACGAAATTGTTCCTCTTAAAAAGTTCTAAAAAAAAAGTCCGTGATAGAATATGTCTATCTATTTCGGTTGGCTCACTATAACCTTTTTAATGGTTATCGAATTTGTTCTGAAACAATGCATTATTTGGAAAGAGGTTTTTATAAACATGGTATTAATCCTTAACCAAATAAATACTTTATTCATCACAAGTATTTAATTTTGAACAATGTTGCCCTAACGTCATTTGATTTCAATGAATATCTTAGGAGATATAACAGTTTTAAAATATCTCCACAGCAAAATTAATATTGTTGTTTGTATGTCTGTTTCTTACCTTTTCATGACTAAACGGGTGAACGAATCTTAATGAAATTCAGTAGAGGGATAGATTATATCCTAGGGAATGACATAGGGTATCTTATGTCTCAAAAAAATTATCTTGAAAGGGGTGAAATAGAGGTTAAAAGTTTGTATGGGCAATCCGTAATACTTCAACTTAGGTATCTGAAAATTCATATTTAGGCTTTTGGTAAAAAATAAAGAAATACGTGTTTCAACGTTTTTACCAAATCTTCCCTTAAAGGGCGAAGTGAGGAGTTAACTTATGAGGTATTCTTTAAATGTAATCTCAAGCTTTAGGCACAACACTTTTTTTTGTCGCGGGGAAAGCATTTTATTACTGCCGTCCGCTTCGGGGGGAAGCGGAATGAGAATAAAACGGTTATGCTGGACTAGCCGGTCTTACGACCCAGCACCCCCTCGCCCGAATGATGGCTATCCGGGCTGCGGCTGGGCCGAGTCCCTACTACTTATGTACACCCAACCGGACACTACCAGCTAAAACCCCGCGGTGGCCTTCTTCGACACTTACGGAGTGATCCCGGGGTATTAAAGTAAAAAATACATAAGTTGATTTGTTTTTTGTTTATATTTAAATAGCTTTGATTTAAATAGTTATAGACCTCCGACCGCTTCTTCACCTTATTGCCCATGGCGTGGTGTGAAGAAGCAGGACCGCATGATTGTGTTGAGTAGCGGGGGACAGATCGTCTCTCGGTTCTCGATACTCTAATTAGACCGCACTGCGCTTACCATCAGGTGCAGTGTCGTCACTTTGCCGCACCAAGATAAAAAAAAGCTTTGATTACGCTTATCGTATAGTAACTAAGATACTTTAGAATGAAGTACTTCCAATTTTCTGGGCAACTTTTCCCCCCAAAACCCTTATTTAGACTATAACAAACTTTTTAAGAAAATTATCCAAATCGGTTCATCCGTTCTCAAGCTTACCATCAAACGGCATTTAATATTTATTCTTCAAGACTACATCATCAAAAAAAAAACAATTCCGAGACTAAACTATATGTCCAACTTAAATAGGTCGTTAGTGATATTAGGACTTCGCAAGCCAATAAATTAATATAATAAATAATACAAGGCCTGTATTAAACATCGTCCCACTGCTGGGCACGGGCCTCCTTTACTAATGAGAGGGGTTAGGCCTTAGTCTACCACGCTGGCTTAATGCGGGTTGGTAGACTTCACATACCTTCGAAATTCGTATAAGAATTCTCAGATTTCCTCACGATGTTTTCCTTCACCGTTAAAGCAAGCGATAATTAACATTTAATACACACATAACTTTAGAAAAGTCAGAGGTGTGTGCCACTTGGGTTTCGAACATACGACTTTCGTCTTGACAGTCCGTACCGCAACCAACTAGCCTATCGCTGCTAATACATTAATGGTAAATTTAAATGCATCAGGCTAATGTATACGTAAATAGGTCAACGGAACTCGAGGCTGCGGTCGAAACTTCGTCCATGAAACTTAGTTATCAACTAGAATTACTAGAAGTGCAACGTAGCGAAAAAATAGCAATTAGTTTCAGAATTCACGAATATTTTGAATTTGGAATAGGGTTGACTCGTTTTTTTTATAAATCAACAAGTTACATAACCTAAAACCTATTATCGAAAGAATTTTATGAATCCGAACATAAGCAAATTAGACGCCATTCAAATCTGCTGGAAGTGGTATTTGTCAAATGACAGTAAAATGATGCATGATATGCCCCGTGACGTAGTTGACAATAAGTGAAAACCTGATAGAATTTTGTTTTTTATAATAGATTTTAGTCTAAAAATATCGAAAATTACACCAATTTGTTAATTTATATGTGATTATTTAATATTTTCAAGAAAAAAAGTATGCAAAAATAAATCATTTTGTCACGTGATATGAAACACCCATCAGTCATGTATGTCGTCACCGTTCGAAACATCTAAAACGCTGAGCCGAACGTCTTTGAGTGTTGCGGATGGTCACGTCACACGAGAGGCGAGGTTGGTAGCGTTTTGGTGGTAAAATAAAGTTGGTTTATAAAAATGAAATAAAAAAACTTGAAAACTTATGTTTTTTAATGATAATATTTTAATAATATAGACCATGAAGAATAAAATAAAACGGTTTCCCAAAAACAGTCAACTAGTCTATTATACGTGTATAGATAAACATGTTTTGCTTCGGATCTCGAAGGTATTAGACCGTAGTCCCTCGTAGTTCTTGATACCTACGATACAGGTTTGTTCCAGTGTGGCATTATGTGTATTTTTTTTATAATATATTGCATATTTACCCGGCGTCATTGCAAAACATAAGCCTTCTGCAAAAGCATAATCTAGTGTCGCAAAAAGTCAAAAGGAACTTGGTTTTAATCCCGTACGGACAGATGGGATAGTGAGAGAATCCCGCAAATTGCGTCTCGAGGGAAGCCGTAAAGACACTGCTTAGCGGATTAACACGTTGTAACGTTTGCACTTTTTTGGCTACAGTAGAGCGGTTTTAAGCCGACTTTGTGACAAAGAATTATACTTAGCAATCATATAATAATACATACATACATATACATATATACTCACGCCTGTAATCCCCGAAGGGGTAGGCAGAGGTGTAACCAGTACACCCACTTTTCGCCGAACTTCGGTCCCATAATGTGATAGGGGGCGAGCCTATCGCCATACCGGGCATAGGTTCCAGACTCCGGGCTAATACTGAGAATTTCTAGATGGAAAAACCCAATATCACTTTACCCGACCAGGGGATCGAACCCGAGACCTCAGCACAACAGTTGTAACTCATGCGCAATTACAACTGCGCCACCGAGGCAGTCTAATCATAATCTAATCATATAATAATAATACCAATTATGTATTTCTAAGTAGTACATCACGCTGCTCTAATGATCGTTAGCAGTCTTAATATACCTAAATTCTTATGGAGAGTTCTTAGGTTTATAGATTTCCTCATGTTTACCTTCACCGTAAAAGTAAGCGATAATTAACATGGAATACCTAAGTTAACTTCCAATTTAATTACCCGTGAATTTAATTTTAACGGTAGGTAGCGGCTTTGCTGTGTCCTGGCATTGCAGAAGTCCATGGGCAGTGACTACTTACCATCAGGTGGCCCGTCTGCTCGTCTGCCTATTAAGGCAATAAAAAAAAATTATACCAATGTGGTTTCACACCTGTAATTGGTGAGAAGACTAGTCTCTAGATTGTATAAGTTTAAGCATATTTGGTCTTTTAACTGTTGGTGTGTCATTTAATAAATAAATTGAAGAGGTCTACGGCCATTTGAGCTGATTTCGAACTTACGACTTTCATCTCGGCAGTTCGTACCACTGTAGAGTATCAAGTAGCGAGAGATAATCTATCCTTCTTTATTCAACACAATCATGCCGGCCAGCTATTTAGCTTCTTCACGTTACGCCTAAAGGACCCAGGATCATAGGAAGGAGGGAACACGGTAGCTGGTAAACTATTCCACAGCTTGATAGTGTGGCAAAAATAGCATTTAATTCATTTCTGTAAAATATGTATACCACAGGTACCATTCTATCAGCAAATTTGGCAAAGTTATTAGTCATCGAAAATTAGGAGTCACCTAAACTAAGGCAAATTTTCATGAAAATAAACACTGGTCTAATGTTCGAAGTATTTCTGCCTAGCATACAGATTTTTAACAGTGAATATTTTGTTTATCGACGCCTAGCGGCCATCTTGTCAGCTGTCTGTCTCCTTTCTGTTGTGTCTGCCATGGTGTGTACATAAGAGTTTTTTCACATCTTTAAATAGTATAGCGAAGTTGAAGGGCTGTCTATTCGTGTAGTACTTTTATAGTGGATGGATTTTGATGTGGTATAATATCATTGATCAGTTGCGGCATATGTGACACAGTGGTCGTGTTCTCGGCAAAACGAGAGATAGTGGGATCGATCCCCGAATGTTTGTGTGATCTACATTTGAAATAAAACTAATTTTACGGATTTTATCGCAGATTATTTACTCTTTTAACGCGATGTTCCGAAGGAATATCCCGTGACCATGAAGCAAAATATACCGCGATAAAATCCGTAAAATTAGTTTTAGTAAAATTAGGTTCGCGTAAACTTAAGAAACCATTATAATTTACAATTATTTGTTTCTGGTCTCTGTTTTGCACAGTCGTAGTCCCTCGCAGTTCTCGATACCCGCTGTGCCACGCAGACTGTATAGAAATTATATTTTATACGTACACATACAGTTATACAAATGGATAGGTTATGTTACCAAGAAAAGACTTTTACACTACTTGATAGAGACTATCCCGCCCACACACCCGGCATTGTAACTCCTGTTTATCCAGGATCGACAATGACACGCATTCGACACCGAGTAATGAAACTCGGCGAGTCTCTTGGAATGCTTAGCTGTCTTTTATCCCGCAACAAAATTAATCAAATAGAAATATAGCGAGGAGTTGGAAATATGAATTGCACTTCCCTCCATAGCAAAGTGGGAGACAAATGATGAACTAAAGAGGTATTAACCTCCAGTAAAGGACATTTACCACGGAAGTTATTTAATGGGTCCTATCAATCGAGCTCTATAATTTTGAACTACTTGTACAAAATCAGCTCCCATAAAATACATATTCAATAAAGATGTTCGTAGCAGATGGGACGAAAGTCTGTTCAAACAAACGCGTCACCTCGTTATTAGAATTCATCCCGCTCCGGGAATTAGGGCGCGTAATTTGTCCAAAGAAATCCCTGTGAGTTCGAGTCGGAATTTTTGTTAGGGTTCCATATTAACAAAATGTGTGTTTTTTATTTTATTATATGTTTAATATTATGAAGAATTTCAAAGATCGTGATGTCTACCAAAAGTTACGAATATGAGTATATTCATTGTCAATTATCGCTTGTTTTAGCGGTGATGAAAAACATGGTGAGGAAACCTGCATACTTGAGAATTCTCGTACGAATTACAAGAGTGTGTGAAGTATACCCACCCGCATTATGCCAACGTGGTTGAAATGAGGCCTAATCCCTCTCAGTAGAAGAGGCCTGTGCCCAGCTGGGCAACGTAAAATACAGGGCTAGTATTATTATTATTATATTACAACGGATTTATTATATGAATGACAACATCTTAAAAAATGGAGAGGAATGGACATAAAGATAACTGAAGAACTACATTAAGTCCCTTCTGTTTGAAAAAAATCATGTCAGTTTTTATATTAAGGTTTTTATTATATATACACTCACGCCTGTAATCCCCGAAGGGATAGGCAAAGGTGTAACCAGTACACCCACTTTTCGCCCGAATTTCGGTCCTATAATGTGATAGGGGTGAGCCTATCGCCATACTGGGCACAAATACCAGACTCCAGGCTGATACTGAGAATATCTAGATAGAAAAACAAAATATCACTTTACCCGACCAGTCGAGGTTTTTATTACTGAACCCTAAAAGCAATAAATCCCGTTAATGTTATATATCTGCTGGAATGCGAGCAAATTTCGTGAATGTAATTTTAGATCCATCTAAAGCATTGGTTATTTTGAGAATAATTAGCGGTTTTGAGCGATAGTGATCGTATTATTCTTCTGAATAAACAGCCGAGTTCTTGCCTGATGGTACGCTATACTTTTTTATCATTGCACGGCAAAGTGACCACACTGCACCTGCCGGTAAGCGCAGTGTCGTCCAGTTAGAATATCGAGTAGCGAGAAACAACTATAATTCGCTACGTCAAATCAAAATCAAATATTTATTGAATCCATGAAATGTTATACATTATTTAGATTCAGTAATTTTTTTTACTCTACTGTCAGTGCGGTATGTAGTTTCGCTAGAGAAGAACGGGCAAGAAACTCTAGCGATGCTCTTTTCACACCGGTTAACAATATTTGGTCATACAATTAATATATGTTTTAAGTTTAATTACATAAGATTACAGCAGCTCTATATAATTAAGTTGCCTTATTGCAATGTTGTGAAATAAAACTCATTACAAGACCTAGTGCCCCACATGACCGTCGTAAGAGTGATGAAAATCTCGATTTCTTAAAGCAGTTGGTCCTTACTGAAACAGTCTGAGGAGACCACATGAGCAGCACCCGTTCACGAGTAATGACGCATGTGTCAGCCATCGGCTGCCTCAACCATGTTACAGTTACTATGCTTAAAAGGAAAAAAATGTTTAGCTCGCTTTATTTGCGTTTGCGAATGACACCCATTCGAAGCTTGGCCGGGCCGCTAGTAGTTGTATAATGTATTGTCAATCACTGGAAATGTTTATAATGGCACATCTACATTATCGTTGTTGTGGTTGAAAATCGTTGTTGGATTTCGCTTGACACCTTCGACAAAAACCTACGTGTCAATTAACATGTTTTGGTAACACCGGTACAACCTATCGCGTCAATGCAAAATCACATCTAGAAATGTAGCTGTTGTATAAATGCGTGTTTGTTAGGAACATCAACAAAACTATGCAAGATGGATATTTAAAAGGCACAAATACAATGTTTATAATTTATTGATTGATTTTCACAACACTGTTACACACCTCAGTGCTTAATATTAACACAAACGCATGTCAGGATTCACTTAAGGCTTCTCTTTATTATTAATGTACCAGCATTACCCTCTAAGCTGAACAACGCGGCCATTGAACTGTTTACAATTACTTACTGCCCCGCGAACGAACCACGAATATCCTGGCTAACACTTCTTCACAACTCAACTGAACTGAACACCGGAGCGCGGAAGGCACTCCGTTTTATACTAAACATTTACTACTCCCACTTAGGTTGTCATTATTAATGTACCTCCAACTAGTCTCCTAAATACCTCCGTTATAACTTCGGTATTTCTAATCATAGGAAATACCCTAATATGTTGTACACCGAATTCGCCTAATCCTAAAACATTCCTTTATTATTTTTTAAAACAAAATAAACTACACAACGGCCGTTAACTTCGTGCCCTCTGATTTTATCTCACTGATAAAGCTAAGGGCCAATTTCCAGAATGCCCTAGATTTACTTCAGATAGAGCAATAACTAAAGAATAACGCTTTCCATAAATCCTCGCACAACTCAATTTCATGTGCAGTAAGATTCAAAATTGAGTGGCAGCGCCCGTCATTTCACAAGACAAGCTTGAGCTATAAACTGTCATCAGAGCCAATCAAGTTTAAATGAAATCCATTATTCATTCGTTCGTTCCTTTTTGTTCATTCATTGAATGATGGAAAGTTAAGCGAAGGTGCAGTAGATAAACTGATTGAATGGTTATTGCTTAGCCAGTTAATGTTTTTATTCAGCTGTTTTATTTTATTTATATAGCTGGTGGTAGGATATTCATATCCGCCCGGATAGCGACCACCGTACACAGGGTGAAAAACCCGCCATAGTGGCACACGCAAGTGTGTCGCGTTCCGGGATCAGCCAGTGTACATCCGGTTTTTTGGGGGTCTAGAGTTGGGGTACAATGTTGGCCATTTTGCGGCCTTCTATGTACTCTGACAATAGACCCTCGACCGCTTCTTCACCTTCTTGCCCATGGCGTAGTGTGAAGGAGCAGGCCGGCATGATTGTGTTGAGTAGCGGGAGATAGATCGTCTCTCGCTACTCGATACTCCAATTGGACCATACTGCGCTTACCATCAGGTGAAGTGCGGTCACTTTGCCGTGTTAGGATAAAAAAAAAATTAGCTGTTTCTTGAAATAGAAGAAAGTCTTGTTATTTCGTTAACGAAGGTATTGCTAACAATATTTTAGTTTTTATTTAAAAACTATCCGCCCCGGGCAGACGTTGTCCTGCCATAAACATGTCTTTGTGGACGGATTTTTTGTTGAAAACATAAGAAATTAAGATCTCGTCAACAGCGCCACATGTCAGATTTTTTTTAGTGCCTGGATAGGCAGAGGAGCAGACGCGCCACCTGATGGTAAGTAGTCACCGCCGCCCATAGACTTCTGCAATGCCAGGGCACAGCAAAGCCGCTGCCTACCGTCTAAAGCTATCCTATCTTTTAAGTTGCACCCAACACACACACCAATTTTCATTGAGAAAGGAGAGGAAAGGAAGAGAAAGGAATATTTTATTTATTCCTTTCTCTTCCTTCATTGAAATCGGTTGAATAGTTTTAAAGTCTATAACGGTAATAGGTAGAAACAATTTGTGTGTTTTATATATATAGATACTTGATTATAAGTTGTTGTATCATCATCATCATCATCATGTCAGCCGGAGGACGTCCACTGCTGGACATAGGCCTCCCCCAAAGAGTGCCACAATGACCGATCCTGCGCCACCCGCATCCAGCGGACTCCCGCGACCTTTACCAGGTCATCAGTCCACCTTGTGGGGGGTCTACCCACGCTGCGCCTTCCGGTACGTGGTCGCCATTCCAGAACCTTTCCGCCCCAACGGCCATCGGTTCTACGCGCAATGTGCCCCGCCCACTGCCACTTAAGTTTAGCGATTCGGAGGGCTATATCGGTTACTTTGGTTCTTCTGCGGATGGCCTCATTTCTGATGCGATCACGCAGAGAGACTCCCAGCATAGCCCTCTCCATTGCCCTTTGGGTGACTTTGAGCCTTCTTATGAGGCCCATTAAATAGTTGTATAAAAATACCCAATTTTGATTAACACACACACACTCACATACACTCACGCCTGTAATCCCCGAAGGGGTAGGCAGAGGTGTAACCAGTACACCCACTTTTCGCCGAGTTTCGGTCCCATGATGTGATAACGGGCGACCCTATCGCCATACCGGGCACAGATTCCAGACTCCGGGCTAATACTGAGAATTTCTAGAGAGAAAAACCCAATACCACTTTACCCGACCCGGGGATCGAACCCGAGACCTCAGCACAGCAGTCGTAACGCATGCGCAATTACAACTGCGCCACCGAGGCAGTCAATTTTAATTAAATTAATTTATTTTATTTTAATTAAGCCAATTTTAATTAAATATACCTAAACCAAGAACCACTATATGCTTATTCGATTTTAATACATTCACAAATGAATGAATTTCAAAACGAATAAATATAATAACAATTTAAATGGTACAGTAACATTTTTAGGGTTCTATATTTGAATAGTGAAAATAGAACAAGATCATTTGTTTATATGCAACAACGAAAAAATCTTGTAACACCAGCCGGCTTTTACTCACGAGTGATTATCGAGTTAGTCCAATTATTATAATTACCAACGCGGGAGAATGTTTTCCGCCACTTCCGTTTCTTGTTTGTGTTAAATCTTCAGAATAAGTTAATAAATTAAAGCCAACCGCATAAGGTTATAGCTCGCGTATATTATTTGTGGTAATTATTCGTTTTTAATTACAAACAATGCCAGTAAATTACCATAGTCTGTCACCTAAAATTACATAACACCCACAATTGCAGAGAAATTTAATGTACGTTGTTGGACAGGAAAAGACTGGTGAATGCTTTTAAATTTAATTAATTATACACCGGTACGGTAGGCAGTGGCTTTGCTGTGCCCTGGTATTGCAGAAGTCTATGGGCGGCGGTAACTACTTACCATCAGGTGGCCCGTCTGCCTATCGAGGCACTAAAAAAAAACCCAACAGTCACCCACATAGTCCTGACCCCACACTAGGTGTGACCCTTTATCGTGGGTATCAACAACTACCAGGACTGCGGTCCTACAACACCCAGACCCGAAACAAAGATCTGTGTCTCACAAAGACAATTGTATCGGTGCGGGAATCGAACCCTCAGCCTTTCGTTTCACAACAGGAAACTCGCCCACTGTGCCATGGAGACGGTAAAGGCTAGCGTGGAGATTGCTTTAATTATATTTTTGAGTGTTAAGTGCATATTATTTACTAATATAAACTGTGATCTCCGAAGGCAACTAATGTGTGATATTTTAAATAAAAAGTTAAAATTTGCATTGCTGGTGGTACGATATTCATACCCGCCCGGATAGTGGCACATACAAGTGTGTTGCGTTTCGGGATCAGCTATGAGACTATCCCGCCCACTCAACCACCATTGTAACTCCTGTTTAGCCAGGATCAACAATGTCACGCATTTTTTCGACACTGAGTAATGAAAATCGTCCAGTCTCTGGGAATGCTTTATAACTGTCTTTTATCCCGCAACGAAATTAATCAAATAGAAATTGTCCACTTTCCTCCATAGCAAAGCGGGAGACAAATACTGAACTAAAGAGGTATTAACCTCCAATAAAGGACATTTACGTCTGGAGAAGCCAGACGTAAAGCACCACGGAAGTAACTTAGCGGGTCCTATCATGCGAGCTGTTACGCTTGATTCCAATAATACGTATGGCAAAAACGCCGGAAAGCACGGAAATTCCTCCTAGTCTCCACAATCTCGGGATCAGCTAGTGTACATCCGATTTTTGTCGGGGGTCTAGAGTTGGGGTACAATGTTTGGCCGTGTTGCGGCCTTCTGAGTACTCTGACACTAGACACTCGACCATTTCTTCACCTTCTTGCCCATGGCGTAGTGTGAAGGAGTAGGCCGGTATGATTGTGTTGAGTATCAGGGGATAGATTGTCTCTCGCTACTCGATTACCATCAGGTGCAGTGTGGTCACTTTGCCGCGCCAGGATAAAAAAAACATCCGCTTAACTGAAGAACTTCGGCTTTCCCAGAGGAACCCGTTCCTCCATAATTCAGCTGAGCCAGATTTTCGCGAATAAAGTTCTCTAAAATTAAACACAAATATTATTCAATATAACCACACTTCCAAAACGTTTCGCGGCTTATCGAATCCAAAGCGTCGGATATCCGCCGCAGTATTCGCGCGCCTTGTAACATATGTATCCGCCGAGATCCGCGCCTCGCTCCTTCGCAGCAAATCTCGCCGGAAACGGAAATGAGCTCGGCAGTCGGCGGATATACGTGTTCGGATAAGCTTGCCTATCTACACATATGTACATAAGGAGATAGCTATGTTATAGTAACCCACTAAGAAGATCTTATCATGAGTGCTAATAAGCTAATTATGAAATGAGAGGCCGTGGGTTGGACTCCCACACCGAGATAAATGTATGTGTGTCAGAAAGATATTTGTTTCAGGTCTGGGTGTTGTCCGTACCGTAGTCCCTCGTAGTCCTTGATACTCACAATACAGGTTTTACTTAGTGGGGGGTGAGGACTATGTGTGTGACTGTTGGGTGTATTTATTTATATGAATAAAAAATAACTATTTTTGTTTTAGTCAACATTCAACAGTCAGTAGGTACATTTTATTACAGTTAATGTGGCTTTTTTTCAAATACCATTTTTCTTTTTCAGGTAAGTTTTGGCGATATTTAAGCAATTTTTTGTAAGATTCTACACAGTGAACAGTGGGTAAGTATTTCGATTGTTAAATATTATTTTGACGGTTTACTTAAGCTTAATATATATACCTATATAAATATTCAATTAAATTACCGAAAAAGATCAAACATTTTACAAAACCATAGTATTCCGAAATAATATATTTTTTTGAGATTCATTCGCAAAAATTTCACAGAATCAACGCACTTTATTTTTGTATTTGTATCTGTTACGGCTCAAGCGCCTACTCCAGCCTTTTTTTTTTGTTGTCGCGGGGAAAGCGTTTTATTACTACCGCCCGCTTCGGGGGGAAGCGGAATAAGAATAAAACGGTTATACTGGACCAGCCGGTCTTACGACCCAGCATCCCCCTCGCCCGGATGATGGCTATCCGGGCAGCCGCTGGGCCGAGTCCCTACCCCCTATGTACACCCCACCCGACACTACCAGCTAAAACCCCGCGGTGGCCTTCTTCGGCGCTTACGGAGCGATCCCGGGGTATTCTAAGGACGCCTACTCCAGCCTGCGAGCCATGTTGCGCTGCAAAAACGTGGTTCAAATCAAACCTTCATTCACATTCGCCATTATACATTCACTCACCATTCATTCAGCTGTCAGCCGCCACAACGAACACTAGTTTACAAAGTTCTATATTTTATACCATTTAAGTTTTAAATATTATATTGTCACCAATTCGATGGGTATCATTTTGCTACGAGACAGTATCTATATAATTGTTTTATTTTCAAGATTTAATGGTCTATTTATTGTACAAAATTGTTTTTGAACACCAACATACAGATTTTTTTTATATACATTCTAACCTCTAAAGATCTTTAGGGGAGACCTGGTGTTGCAAGCGTCCATAGCCTCCGGCCCGGTTGCCCCCTTTTTTCATAAAAAAAGGCTACGGTAACCGCTTACCATCAAGTGAATCGTAAGCTTGTTTTTCACCGTCGTGGTAGAAAACAAAAGACCTAAGTTCAGCAGTGGACTTCGAAAGGCTGAAGAAGGGAGATTTTAGTTCGAGTAAACCTCTTTGAATCAAAAACAACTCAATTGTAGATGACACAGCAATAGTACTATAGGTTGTAATTCCGTGTCGTAAAAACGCTTAAGATAAGGGTGAGGTGTTGAACGTGACAAAGAGCCGATAAAGAAGATTCACGCCTGTGTTACCATGATACTCTTACAACGTTGAATCGAGTTCCAAATTCTAAATATGTAAAATGTAACAATAATTACCGTTTTATGTACCGTGTATGTTTTATATATATACACGCCTGTAATCCCGAAGGGGTAGGCAGAGGTGTACCTCTAATGTGTGTACTGGTTACAACCTGTACCTACACACATTTTTCGCTGAATTTATTACGGTCCAATAATGTAATAGGGGTATAAAAGAGCATGAATAATCAGCGATAGCCTAGTTGGTTGCGGTACGGACTGTCAAGACAAAAGTCGTATGTTCGAAACCCAAATGTCATACGCCTTTGACTTTTCTAAAGTTACGTGTGTATTCATTGTTTATTATCGCTTGGTTTAACGGTGAAGGAAAACATCGTGAGGAAACCTGCATACCTGAGAATTTTCATAAGAATTTCGAAGGTATGTGAAGTCTTCCAAACCGCATTAGGCCAGCGTGGTTGACTGAGGCCTAACCCCTCTCATTAGTAGAAAAGGACCGTGCCCAGCAGTGGGACAATATTTAATACAGGGCTAATATTATTATATTATTATTAATGTGATTGAGGGCGAGCCTGTCGCCATACCAGGCACAATTCCAGACTCTGGGCTGACATTAAATATTTCTAAATAGAAAAATCTAATATCACTTTACCCGACCCGGGGATCGAACTCGAGACCTCAGCACAGCAGTCGTAACGCGTGCGCAATTACAACTGCATCACAAGACTGATGATATTTTACTCCGAAAATAAATATTTTTTTAAATCTGAAACAAATCGTACCTTTTCTTTCGTCTTATTTACACCCTTCAGGGAGGGAGGGCGCGTAAGGGAGGTACATTTTCCTGCGATTGTGCAAACCCTTTTTATTTATTCTCTTTCTGATTGTTCTGGGAATGACAATTATTCATGCGCAGACACGGATGATTAATAGGTTTTTCATGGGCGCAAAGTTTTTTGTTCTTGGTATATAAACAATTTATTTAAAAAAATGCAACTGTCTCGCTGGAGCAGATTTAATTGTGCATGCGTTACGACTGCTGTGCTGTGGTCTCGGGTTCGATCCCCAGGTCAGGGTAAAGTGATATTGGGTTTTTCTATTTAGAAATACTCAGCCCGGAATCTGGAAATGTGACCGGTATGCCGATAGGCTCACCCCCTATCACATTATGGGACCATAATAAATTCGGCGAAATGTGGGTGTACTAGTTACCTCTGCCTACTCCTTTGAGATTACAGGCGTGAGTGCTTATGTATGTAGGTTAAAAAACTTAAATAAACACACCTGTATCTGTGTTTCAATTTCGTTTGTTATAACTGTGTTACAAAGGTAACTGTTATTTACTAAGTTCTAATTAATTTTTGGAAAAATAAATCTATTGCAATATACTGAACTCGATTCTGCAGCCCATTTTAACAAACTACTTTCACGTTTATCACCATTATTTAAGTGACAGCATAACATTAAATAAGTAAACAACATGGCGAAGTGTGAAGAAGCAGGCCGGCATGATTGTGTTGAGTGGCGGGGGATTGATCGTCTCTTGCTACTCGATACTCTAATTGGACGGCACTGCGCTTACCATCAGATGCAATTTGGTCACTTTGCCGTGTCAAGACAAAAAAAGATGCAATTCGGTCACTTTGCCGTGCCTGGATAAAAAAAAACAAGGACATAAAACCTGTTCACTCAGGAATATCGAATTCCCATTCATTTTCTCTTCAATTTAAACTTACAATAGGTAACAAATTGCATGGCCTCGATAGTACGTGTGAGATTCCCTCCCACCTTGTTAAAACTACAATACCATAACAAATTGCATGGTCCAAGGTGGGCTGATAAATGATCGGCAATGACAGTGTTATATAGATGCAGACGCCATATAAAACATTGATTTGCACTCATGTTAAAGAGAAATATGTATTTGAATAATAATAATACCAGCCCTTTTTTTTTTTTTTGTTGTCGCGGGGAAAGCGTTTTATTACTACCGCCCGCTCCGGGGGGAAGCGGAATAAGAATAAAACGGTTATGCTGGACTAGCCGGTCTTACGACCCAGCATCCCCCTCGCCCGGATGATGGCTATCCGGGCAGCCGCTGGGCCGAGTCCCTACCCCCTATGTACACCCCACCCGACACTACCAGCTAAAACCCCGCGGTGGCCTTCTTCGGCGCTTACGGAGCGATCCCGGGGTATTCTTAGGAGTGCTAGAATTGCTGCCGGAACCGCCCCTGCGCGGTGCTGCGTAGCAGCCCATCTCCATGGGAGGGCTAAGGAGCCCCCGCGCACCGAACAACGACAGCGAACGAGGCCTTACCACACGCGCTGCCGTCCATCTCGGGGTCGCACGATGCTCCGAAACTGGGAGTGCATCGATTCGGGCTGACAGCCCCCCGCTGCGAGCCCGCGACCCCCGATGGCCCCAATTAGTCGCCTCGTACGACAGGCAGGGGTTACCGTGGTGGAATTCAAACGCCCCCGTTCCACAGGGCGGGAGAAGCCGGTCAGTCGTCCACCCGGCGCCTCCTACGTCTTCTCTGGCGGCGGGAGGGATCATTTCGTTCCCGATCCCTCTCGGCACTCTCCTTCTGCGAGATGACGCTCTCGCAGAAGTGGGCTACCGCACGCCAGGACCTCCGGCTGGCGACCATGGACGACACCACGGCCGGCAGCGAGAGGTCTCCTCCGACGACTGCTCTGAGAGCGCTGCGCTCTTCGTCCCAGGCTGGGCACTCCTCCAACGTGTGTTGGGCCGTATCCTCGCGGCAGTTGCCACAATGGTGGCACACGGCAGACACCTCCTTTCCGATCCGACACAGGAACGAACCGAAACACCCGTGGTCCGTCAGTACCTGCGTCAGCCGGAAAGTTGGCGCACCGTGGCGCCTGTCTAGCCATCTCTTTAGGACAGGACGCACTGCCGCGACTGTCCTCAAGCCCGCACTTGGGCTTTCCAGCCTGGTATGCCACTCCTCCACAGCGGTTCTGCGAAACCGGGCTGCAATCTCCCTCGGGGCCAGTCTCACCTGACGGCGACTGGACGCCTCCTCCCGCCAGAAGAACGCGGACGAGAGGAGTTTTGCGTCCAAATCCCAAGGGAGGGTGCCGGCCAATACGCAGGCCGCCTCGTGGGAGACCGTGCGGTAGCCCCTTACTATTCGCTGCGCCAACAAACGCTGCGGTTTGCGCAGCAAGGCGACGCAGCGGGCTTTCAGGGACTCGGCCCATACGGGACATCCGTACAGGGCCATTGACCGCACGACTCCAGCGTATAAACTTCGGCAAGGGCTATTAGGTCCCTCCAGGTTCGGCAGCAGGCGTCCGAGCGCGCCCGCCGCCCGCACCAATTTCGGCGACAACTCCTTGAAATGGGCACGGAAATCCCACCGGCTGTCCAGAATCAACCCCAAGTACTTCATTGTACAGCCGATGGGAATCCGCACCCCCTCCACATTGATGTGGGGCATTAAAGGTGGCCGAATCCGAGGACCGTGAAAGTAAAGGGCCTCGGTTTTGTTCAGGGCCACCTTAAGGCCCAGTCGCCGAATCCTGCCCACCACCTGTTCGGTTGCGAACGAGGCGAGCAGGGTGGCCTCCTGGAAAGACCTGGCTGTCGCTGTTACTAGCGTATCGTCTGCATAACAGACGACAGCGACGCCTCGGGGATTGGTACCACGGAGCACCCAATCGTAGCCGATGTTCCACAGGAGAGGGCCCAGGACTGAGCCCTGTGGAACACCGCAGGCCATCGCTCTTCGGTGCCACCTGTCGGCGCCTGGATACACTATGTACCTGTCTGAGAGATACGAGCGCACCAGACGCCGGAGATACGGTGGCACCACGTGGTACCGCAGTGCTTCCAGTATGCAGGCCCAGGGCAGGGTGTTAAACGCGTTGGCGATGTCTAGAGACACCGCCACCACCACTTCACCCCGAGCCACTGCATCCTCCGCTTGGGCCTTGACCCGCAAAATCGCGTGTACTGTCGATCGGCCTTGCCGGAACCCGTACTGGCACTGTGCCAGGTCCGGCCCGACCCCTTCAAGATGCTCGACGAGGCGAGCGTGAATGATACGCTCGAAGAGCTTACAGACCTCGTCGAGCAACACGATGGGCCGGTAGGCCGACGGCGACTCTGCGGGCCGCCCCTCCTTCTTGAGCAGAACCAACTTTCCAGTTTTCCACTGAGACGGAAAACGGCCCTGCTCCAGGCACGCGGAGAACAGGCCACGGAGCCTAGTCCCCAGATGCTCGACGGCTAACACCCACGCACGTCCGGGGATACCGTCGAGACCCGGGGCTGTTTTCTTGCCCCGCAGCCGAAGCACCACCGCCCGAAATTCCTCGGGCGAAACCTCCGAAATAATCCTTGCCGAACTCAACGACGATGGCGTCGATGGATGTGACGCCATCGGTGGGGGAGTGACATCTTCAGTGGCAGGGAACAAAGCTGCGACGACCTCTTCGACTAGGTCGCCCCGGAGACTCTGCGTCAGTGGGGGCGCCCACGGGCGATATCTCCTCATCGCCACGCGATATGGACGCCCCCAAGGGTCGTTATCGAGAGTTCCCCGGAACTCCTCCTGAGCTGCAGACTTTGCCCTAGCTATTGCCACGCGCAGCGCTCTCTTAGCCTCCCTGTGGAGGCCGTGAAGCAACCGCTCCTGGTCCTCGTCGCCGGGAAGACGGATTCGGCGACGACGGTGCCTGGCGAGACGACGGAGGGCGGCCACGCAGGAGATACGTAACTGCGTGAGTTCCGCCGACCACCAGAACACCTGGCGCTTCTCGGGAAGACGTCGGACTCGGGGCATGGCCGCGTCACAGACGCGCGACATCGCTGTCCCGAACCACGCCGCCTCCTGCTCGACCTGCATCGGTGCTTCCGGTGCAGGGAGCCACGCCTGGGCCAGAGCGGCCTCCTTCAGGGCCTCCACGTTGAGGCGTTTTGCTGACCAACGCGGGCCGTCCGACCGCGGGCCGGTCGGTCCTCCACTGGACTGGGGGTTAGGGGACAAGGTGACGTCGAACCGAATGTATCGGTGATCCGACAACGTCTCCTCGTCCACCAGAACTCTCCAGTCACGGACACGGCGGGCAATAGCTGGGGTGGCGAACGTGAGGTCCACCACCGATCCGCCATTATGCCGTACGCACGTGTTAACCGACCCGCGATTCACGACGGCCAGGTTGGCCGAGATCGCCCATTCCTCCAGGGCCTCGCCTCGCCTGCTGGTGACCGACGAACCCCAAGCCAGAGACTTGGCGTTGAAGTCGCCGGCAACGAGAACGGGGCGAGGCTGACTGCCTTGCACCACCAGGGCCCCTAGCCGAGCGAGGAAGTGCTCGAACTCGGCCAGGGATCTATTGGGGGAGAAATACACACCCACAATCCAGACCCCCCCCAACAGAACCGCCACACATCCCGACCCCTTCGCTACTTTTTCGAAGGGCGGGGAGCCGGCGGCGCCCCGAGTGATGACAGCCACCAAACCGTTAAGGTCCCCAGCCCAGTCTTCCCTGGGGGGAACAAAATAAGGCTCAGCGACTACAGCCACTTGTATCGACCACTGCGCCATGCTCTGGATTAGCAGGTCCTGAGCCCTGGCGCAGTGATTAATGTTCGCCTGGAGGAAACGTTGCGCCATATTAATGGGCGATCTCCATCGGCTCTCTACTGGTGCCCGCTGTCGGCTGGGTCACAACCTCCGACCCCCGACCACGATTAGAGTGGCGAGGGCGGGAGGAGGCGACGCATGCCTTGGCGCCCACCTGGTGTCCCGCGGGCTTACCGACACCTGCGCAAACTACGCAGTGCGGCTCCGCGGAGCACCCCTTGGCCTTGTGGCCCACAATGCCGCAGCGATAACAAAGTTCGCTGCGGTCACACTCATCGGTGCACCGAATCCGCACATGTCCTCTGTGCAGACAACGGTAGCACCGCATGGGCCTGGGCTCAAGGAGCTGGACACGCGCCGCCACCCAGCCGATCAGGACTCGGCCCGACTTTAAAATTTTGTCGGCGACCTTGGCGGGGCACCGCACCCACGCCGCACCAAGGCCCGACCGATCGGGGCGGATCTCCCCAACCTTAAAATTATCAAGCAGAGAATCCCCAGCTCTTGCGAGAGCCGCTGCGACCATCTCCGGGTCAGCCGAAGCATCTAACCCGGACACTCGCATCTCCGCGGACTTGAAGGGGCGGGAAACGCGAACATCACCCGCCAGTTCCATTCCGCGGAACACCTCCCTCACTTTATCAGCGAGGGAATCGGCCCTCGCCTCGGACTCCGGACCGGGTACCTCATATAGGTACCCACCCGTCGCCATTAGACGCGCCCGCGTCTCGGCAATGCCAAGACCGGCCAAGTCCACGCGTCGTTGGACCTCCCGCAGGACCTGAGCGTAAGTGACGCCCCGCGCCAACCCCTCTGGCGTCACTGTTAACGAGACGGCTGCCTTGCGGGGTATGTTGATACGCGGCTTCGGCCGGCTCTGCTGCGGTGGTGCGGCCACCGCAGCAATTGTAACGGGCTGGGGATTCTTCTTGCCCTTTTTTGCCACTACATTCCACCCCTCGTCCATACTTGCAGGGGCGGGAGGTAATGGCCGCGGCTCACTGGGCATTGGGGCAGCAGGAGTGCTCCTCCTTTTACTCGCTTTTCCCCTATTTCCCCCTCTTCGTGATTTATGTTGAAGGGGATTTGGGGACACCACAGATGTTGAAGCTTCAACAGGGGCGGGCTGGGCATTACTCTTTCCCTTGCCCAACCCTTTTCCCTTCGGAGTAGCCGGCGAACCGGCGGTGACTGGAGGGGCTTTTGATGGCCCAGCAACGGCAGGCGTCGCCGGAGCTTTAGCCCTATCAGCGGCCAATGGTGGCCGCATGATGGGCTCTGGGGGCAGCCTCAAGGATAAAGCGCTCAAGCGCGCGTCCAAAATATTCAGAAAACGGCGCTCAAAACGCTTGAAGCTCTCCTCCTCCCCAGAAACGCCTCCAATTTGGACTGCCGGCTGCGACTGTCCTTTTAACTCTTGGACAGTCGCCATCAACTCTTCCAGGGACCTCTGTTGGGCCGCAAGGGAGGCCTTGAGGGCGGCAATTTCCTGGCCCATTGCCACCTTTTCGGCCTCCAACCTGGCCACCTCTGTAGGGGCTGACTCTTCGGCCCTCTCCGACAGCTCTTTGGCTGCGAGGTTAAGCCTCCGCTGCTCTGTCCCATTAATATTCCGGGACTTGTGTGCCACGTCCCGGATGATGGCTGACATCTGCAAGCGCCAGTCACGGTCACCAGATACATCCATTGGCGCGGTGTCTTCGTCAGACACCACAGCCGGACTCGCTGAGACAGCAAGAACTTTATGCGCTGGTTCGACGTCACTGTCGCTTGCAGATGCGTCCAGCTGTCGAGCTCTTAGCGCCCTCTTTGAGCGCGTCATCATGCCGCTCGTCCCGACCTTGGTCTCGGGAGTCGAGATCACTAAAGCAGCCCCGACAATCTTCTCCTTGGGCTTACACCCAGCGTCGTTCGTCTTCCCATGGTCACCATCGTCCCCCGGGATAGACACCTTCTCCACTACATCAATTTGGTTTTTGGTTTTTAAAGTTTTCATTTTAAGTCCCACGATTATGGGGGAAATATTCGGTCCACCCAGCCAGAGCCCCCTGTAGCTGGGTAAGCAAATTCTGCACGGGGTTCAGCACGTTCCCCGCCGGGGTTCGCACTAGAGACCGAACTACCCATCGGCCATGCATCCCCTCACGGTGCGCCGCCGCTTGGGATTCGGGGTGACTTTTTATAGAGGTTTTCTACCTCGCGGCCCGGGCGGTTAAGCCAAGACCCTCGGTCCAGTCGGAGCGCGAGACATGACCACAGACCTCCAGACCAGATTACGATTTACGACGGTGACAGCAGGAGAGAGCGTCCCCCCTACTGCCCGCTCGGCGGCGGGGTGAGCGCACACCGAGCCCGCCGATACTCCCGAGACAGAACTCGGGAGTAGCTCAATAAATGAGCACGGACTTCTGATTGAAGGCCGCCGCTACAAGCGACAACCGTCAACCACCTTTTGTCAGGATATCGGCCGTCGGTCAACGTGACCGCCGTTGCCCAGGGTGCACCACGTGGAGGTTTCCTGACTTCGCACCCCAATAATACCAGCCCTGCCTGTTGTAATATTACAATGCAATTTTGTATTTTAAACGACTTCAAAAAAGGAGGAGGTTAACAATTCGTCGGAATCTTTTTTTTTATGTATGTTACCCGATTACTCGAAGGCGCCTGGACCGATTTTAGAAATTCTTTTTTGTTTAAAGGGTATACTTCCCAGGTGGTCCCATTGGCACCAAGTCAGGATCTGATGATGGAATCTCAGAAAAATCAAGGGAAACCTACAAATTTTATAGTGACGCATAAATAATTTGTTTTTTATTGAAGTCGGTGTAGTTTTTATGAATTAAAAAACTTTTTAGGTGGAATGTTTTTAATATAACTATGTTCAATTAACCCTCTTAATGCATAATTCGCATTGTAGTGTTACAATAATACTGCTCTAAGATGTGGAGGTAGCCCTCTTCCACTCGTACTAATGAGAGCGGTTAGGCCTTAGTCATACAGCGGTTGCTAAACTTCACATACCTTTTAAATTCTTATGAGAATTCTCAGGTATACAGGTGTCCTTATAATCTTTTTCTTCACCGTTAAAGCAAACGATAATGTACGGTTCCTTCCTAACTCGTACACCATTGTATGATAATTGAAATGCTGTTATAACTGATAAACGTATATTTCCTGAACTTGATGAGATGTACTGATACACTTGTTAAATGATATATATGAAAAGCTAGCGCGCGCGTCCTTGTTGTCTGGACGTCGTATTCGACCTTGATGATGGCTTAAACCGAACTGTGTTATGAGAACAAATTACTTCGCTTATATTTAGGTAATTGGGACGCACGCGCAGCAAATAATGGCTGACCTAAGACAATGTACGGTTGCACCGTACAGATAATTAACAATGAATATACACGTAACTTAAGAAAAGTCAGAGGTGTATGCCATTTGGGCTGGTTTCAAACATACGGATTTCGTTTCCAAAAACTTCGTTATAGAGAAAGAATAAAACAGTTATGCTGGACTAGCCGGTCTCACGACTCACCCAGACGATGACTATCCGTGCTGCCTGCCGCTGGGCCGAGTCCCTACCCCTATGTACACCCCACACGACACTACTAACCAAAACCCCGCGGTGGCCTTCTTCGGCGCCTACGGACCAAGCCTGGGGTATCTTAAGATACGCTAGAACTGCTAATGTACAGTTAACATCTATGCTTCGTTATATCGGAAACGGAAACGGGTTAATAATGGAAATCAGCTGGTGGTAGGATAATCACCGTACACAGGGTGTAGACCCGCCATAGTGGCACACGCAATTGTGTCGTGTTCCGGGATCAGCCAGTGTACATCCGGTTTTTGTAGGGACTCTAGAGTTGGGGTACGATGTTTGGCCGTTTTGCGGCCTTCCGAATACTCTGACACTAGACCGCTTCTTCACCTTCTTGCCCATGGCATAGTGTGAAGGAGCAGGCCGGCATGATTGTGTTGATTGTATGTGCGAGGGATAAATTGACTCTCGCTACTCGATACTCTAATTGGACAGCACTGTGCTTACCATCAGGTGCAAGATACCGCGATTCTACTTCTAAAGCTTTGACTATATATACAATTATTATAGAGACATCTACCGGTATATGATGGAACTACTCTTTAGTATTGAAAACATTAACCACTTTCCAAAGTCACACAGAAGTTCACTCACTCGAAACTTGAATGAAATTGCGAGGAACCTAATAAAAGTTGTTCGAACGAAGCGTTTGTGTGATATGATATTGTATTTTTCTTCCGAACCATTGGCGAGAAGGAAACAGTTTATTTATTTTGAAATATAACGAAAATGGAGTGAGTTTATATTGGTTACCGAGGAAATGAAAAGGTTTCGTTCGTGATATTACTTTTCAATGTAAGATATATCTAATACCTAGATGTTGCTCGCGGCTCCGCCTGTGTGCAGGTCATTTTATTTTATTATGGTATATAATCCATGGTATCCAATCTTAAGCAATTTTTTTTTTCTAATGGCTCGATAGGCAGACGAGCAGACGGGCCAACTGATGGTAAGTAGTCACCGCCGCCCATAGACTTCTGCAATACCAGGGCACAGCAAAGCCGCTGCCTACCATGATATTACACCTATTACACCTTTATATATTTTGCTATCCCATATAAAGCGTGTATTTTTCCGGGATAAAAAGTTGCCTTTGTCATTTTCTGATCCCTAAACTGCCACTATGCAAAAAATCATGTAAATTCCTTGCTCTGTGGAAAACTAAGCTATCCCACGAGAACTGTACATTTTTCTGTGATAAAAAGTAGCTATTCCAGACTATAATCTTATCTCTGTGCCAAATTTGAACCAGATCAGTCGAGTCGTTGTAGCGTGATTGGGTGACAAACATCCATCCATCCATCCATCCATCCAAACATTCGCATTAATAATATTAGCAGGATAGTAGGATTCCGCCCTGTGGAATGGGGGCGTTTTGGGAATTTCACCACGGTAACCCCTGCCTGTCGTACGAGGCGACTAATTGGGGCCATCGGGGGTCGCGGGCGCGCAGCGGAGGGCTGTCAGCCCGTATCGATGCACTCCCAAATGAGGGGCATCGTGCGACCCCGAGATGGACGGCAGCGCGGGTGGTAAGGCCTCGTTCGCTGTCGTTGTTCGGTGCGCCTTAGTCCTCCATGGAGATGGGCTGCTACGCGCAGGGGCGATTCCGGCTGCAATTCTAGCACTCCTTAGAATACCCCGGAATCGCTCCGCAAGCGCCGAAGAAGGCCACCGCGGGGTTTTAGCTGGTAGTGTCGGGTGGGGTGTACATAGGGGTTAGGGACTCGGCCCAGCGGCAGCGCGGATAGCCATCATCCGTGCGAGGGGGATGCTGCGTCGTAAGACCGGCTAGTCCAGCATACCCGTTTTATTCTTATTCCGCTTCCCTCCGGAGCGGGCGGCAGTAATAAAACGCTTACCCCGCGACAACAAAAACAAAAAAAAGAATAGTAGGATTACAATAATATAATTTACCGATATTTTAATTGACAATTTTATTTCACTAGGCATACAAAAATTACCGTCACTTCCGCTGATATGTAAAATATTTTTACATTATTTGAGAACATGTGGGAATCATAGTGAGTCAGGAAGTTTTTTTTACAAAAAAGCAGACTTTTCAGGAATTTCTTGGAAATCGCCGTAATTATTAACAATATGTGCGAAGTAAGGTAATTAAAATACAAACTACTTCCTAATAACACCTCACTCCGAAAACTTGAAACTATAATGAAACTTAACCGCAGTTGAAGCGATTTCAAAGTTATTAGGGAGTACTGTAGTCGCGGAACGGTTGTAGTCTGCAGATATTTTATAGTTAATCCGCAGATCTAAATCCTCTACAGTAGTCCACTTCAATTTGGGACGTACTCAGAATTTTGCTAAGGGGAATTATTTTACGATAACGTATGACATGAATTGGAGATTATTGAGAAGGATGCAATCAGAAAAGTTATCATAGTCTGCGAATTCATCGATGAAAATGACAATTATGGGAAGAATGATTTGGAAAAAATAAGAATCGATACTGTCAAATTATGTTATTAAGAAAGAGAAGACGTGGAGGAATTTCTGTGTATTATTGTTCATTATTTCCTGTCTAGCTTAATCCTGATTAATTTCTTTCTACTTAGCTGGTTCACCGTTCACCACCTTCACCGTTTGATGTAGGAAAACATAACCAAACCTTAACATACATATATTGAATACTTACAAATTAGGAAAATGTCATTAATAATTCCGCTCATTCATTAAACAGCTTAGAATACACTATTAGTAATGTTTAACTGGACACCTAAGCTTAAGTGGTAGAGCCACGCTGTAGACATATTTGTCTACAGCATGAATGGGCCGGCTCGACGGGGGTAGTACCACTGTCTCACGAAAAACCAACGTAAAGTGACAGTTTACTGTCGCGTTTCGTATGGTAAGTGAGATAACCGGAGGCCCAGATTCCCCCTTCCCTTCCCTTAATCCCTATTCCTGTCCTTTAAGGCTGACAACGCATACATGATACTTTTGGTTTTGTGGATGTTCATGGGCGGTGGAGATCACTTAACATCAGGTGACCTACTGGCTCGTTTGTCGGACTATATTATAAAAAAAAACACCTAATTTAATTTTACATGGGCTAGTTAGTGGGTGCAATTTCCCCTAACCCTTCTTCTAGGATACGCCCCTGTCTTGAACAAGTTTTCGTGATCATCTTATATCACTCGGTAAGCGGAAACATAAGTCCAGAATAAAGTAGAATTTCAATATGTTTTTTACTTTTTTATGTTGACCTCAATAAGGTTGCCAAAGTTTAATTATACATTACCAAACAGTAACACACAGCCCTGACCCCAAACTAAGATACGAGTCTTGTGTTGTGGGTATCAGGGACTACAAGAAACTACTACAACAAATATTGGTGGATCAGACACTAATTTGGTGTGGGGATCGAACCTGCGGAATATCGTTTCATAACCGGCTACTCGCACTGCACCACGAACCTTTCAATTATTGTATTCTAATGTATAGTATACACATTCTGATACGTAAAGTCGTTATGCATCCAACTAAACTGCATGCTGGTGGTAGGATATTCATATCCGCCCGGATAGCAACCACCGTACACAGGGTGTAAAATCCGCCGTAGTGGCACATGCAAGTGTGTCGCGTTCCGGGATCAGCCAGTGTACATCCAGTTTTTCTCAGGGGTCTAGAGTTGGAGTACAATGTTTGGCCATTTAGCGGCCTTCTGAGACTCTGACAATAGACCCTCGACCACTTCTTCACCTTCTTGCCCATGGCGTAGTGTGAAGAAGTGTTGAGTAGCGGGGGATAGATCGTCTCTCACTACTCGATACTCTAATTGGACCGCAGTGCGCTCACTTTACCGTGACAGGATAAAAAAAAATAAAAAAAACTAGAATATCAATTGGAGAATAAACCATTTTCCCAACAATTCAAATTCCAAGACAGCCTCCGTGGTGCAGCGGGCGAGTAGCCGGCTGTGAAACGTGAGGCCGTGGGTTCGATTCCCGCACCAAGACAAATATTTGTCTGACAGACATATACTTGTTCGTGTCTGGGTGCTGTGGGACCATAGTCCCTCGTAGATTTTGATACCCACGATACAGGTTTCTGGGGTCAGAACTATGTGTGTGGCTGTTGGTGTATTTATTAATTCCCCGTTTTTGATTGACTTATCACAGCTATCATCGGTCCCCGCTAGCCTCGTGGCTGGGTCCGAGTACTTGATCTGATTGCCGAGTCGTGTAGAGTTCTAGCTCCCCGCGGTACTTCGCTTCATCATTATCGACTGACGACTTTTACACTCAAGCATTTACTCGTAAATAGGAGTTATAATAACACTGCCTGGATGTTATTTGTTCACGTTTGACTGTGCATTTTGTCAAACACAATTCCCATACCGAGACAAATGTTTATGTGACATATAGTCGCGTGTGGGTGTTGTGGGACCGTAGTCCTTTGTAGTTCTTGATACACACGATTACTTTTGGGTGTATTAATATATTCATATTAAACGGTAATGAGATTGAATTTATTTGGCGGTATCTGAATATATCTGTCAATTCACAGCCGGCTATACGCCTTCAGCACAACCGAGGCTTTCAACCTCTCTCGCTCTACCATACACTTTACCAATAACTGAATATCCCGCAGTCGAGAAATCTCGTCGCTTATCTTAATTCCATCCGACATGGATTCCATTCTCGCCTATGTTTCATCGGCCGTGTTGGGATGACAGGCAATCGTAGAGGCATTTCGTATCGACAGCTTTATGGCGTTCGATGTTTAAATGGGCTCCGGGTGGGTTATATTGGTTATTGGATAAATGGTTCCGTTTTCGATTATCTATGTTTTATGATCTAGCTTTAACTAAAACGGTAGGCAGCGGCATTGCTGTGCCCTGGTATTGCAGAAGTCTATGGGCGGCGGTGACTACTTACCATCAGGTGGCCCGTCTGCTCGTCTGCCTATCAAGGCACTAAAAAAAACTAAAAAGTAGCAATTGCTTGGTAAAGATGAGAACGGACTGCCGAGATAGACGCCATGGGTTCGAATCCGATGTGACATGTGTAGTCATGGCTAGCTTTAGCGTCGCCTCGTTAATAGCTATTTTCGCAGCTGCCATGGATCGTATCATAATCTTAGTTAGCATATAACCTTCCCCATTAAATAAACTAAGAAATGCAATTTTTTTTCAATCTTACTGGTAATTCTGAAGATTGGCGCGTTCAAACTATATTCTCAGCTTTATAATTAGTATTAGTGTTGAAAACGTTATGGGGAAGCCTGCATACTTAAGAATTCTCTATAAAAATTTCGGAGACATATTAACTTTATCAGTTTTCAATGGTATAAATACCACAATTATTTCCCGACGTTTCGACCGAGTTGCATCGGCCGTGGTCACGGGCTAGCTCTATTAATCCGCACTAGGCCAGCGTAGTAGACTAAAGCCTAATCTCTCATTAGTAGAGAAGTCCAGTGTCCAACTGTGGGACAGCATGTCTAAAACACTGTTTGTTTTTCGATAATAAACTATGTAATTAATGAAATAAACGCCCATGAATCCAATTATATTTCGATCATTACTTAATTTGGTTTTCATCTCATCATTAAACCCTGATTGATTTAAACCAGTGCCCTAACAGAGGTTCAAAACGTAATTAAACCATGTCACCGTGTGATTAACACCGCTCTCGCAAATGGTATGGTTATGAGCTCTACCGGATTTAACTAGATTACTTCAACCAGCTCTATACAGGGTCAATGATGCGCTAGTATTAGAAAGGCTTCCATTGTTTTGGAGATTATTTTAGAAATATTATTAAAATTAACTTTTACCCGCGGCTCCGCCCGCGTGGTTTCTATTTTTGAAAGAAAAGGTAAACCACCACTAAGCAAAAAAATCATGTCGATCCCTTGCTCTGCGAAAACCAAATAAAGTAACCTGCAGGAATAGTAAATTTTCCGGGATAAAAAGTAGCCTATGTTGTCTGATTCATAAACTACCACTATTCCAAAATTCAGGTCGATCTCTTGTTCTGTGAAAAACAAAAAACTATCCCGCGGGAAAAAAAATCCGGTATAAAACGTGGCCTATCATTTGTGCGATCGAGTCATCTGCCTGTATTCTAATTTCACGATGATAGGTCAAGCCGTTTTTGAGTTAAAACCAGAGAAACAGATAATTAATCATTAAAAAAATGCAGAACTGGGATCAGTGAGACAGATCAGATGGATATTTAAGGCAGAATCGGGTATATTACTCAAATGTACAGATAGACGCTACAGATATATATATATTAGTGTACATTATACATCTTTATATTTCCCCAATTCTGGACATGGACCTCTAGTCGTGACAAGGGTTAGGCCTTAAATATTATTATACTATACAATCGAATTCAGATATGATGAATATGCCTCACGTAGTCAGTCTGCAAAGTTTGTGCCATTTGTCCCATCCATGGATCCCGCGCGAATAATTTATTTCCCGCGGGAGTTTTTGCAAGATCTTCTCGTAAGGCATTGTCTCGGACCCCAGCTTTGACAGTCTGGACTTTTATAACAGGTCAAGTTACACACGGTAAGTTATGATCTGTACTGGTTCTTAGTCCGTGTATAGTTGTCATGGCAATATACTTGTACATACTGACAGCCTCCGTGGCGCATCGGGCGAGTAGCCGGTTGTGAAACGAGAGGCCGTGGGTTCGATTCCTGCATCGGGACAAATGTTTGTATGACAGACAGATATTTGTTTCGGGTCTGTATGTTAGGGACCTTAGACCCTAGTAGTTCTTGATACTTACGATACAGGTTTTACCTAGTGTGTGGTCAGAACTATGTGTGTGACTGTTGGGTGTATTTATTTATTTATACTCACATTTTTGTAGGGTTTTATTTTATAAATAGGCTTACAATGACAATGTTCCGTACTATTAATGTTCTAATTATTAAATACAATATTGCAGAAGCAAGATATTTAATTATATTCTTACATCGGCAACGGTAAAATTTCATCACGACTATTTGTTTTTCCATGTTTTTTCACTCAGCCGGCCATCTTAAAGAGATCGCTAAAATTACATACAAATATATAATTCAAATTTAAGAACAACACTAAAATGTACATACATATGCTTTCACGCTTTGAATGCCCGAAGGGGTGGGCAGAGCTGTAACTAGTACACTCACATTTCACAGAGCTTATTACGATCCCATTATGTGATAAGGTTATTAAAAACCGTGCACACTACTACAAAATCAAGACGAGGTAGCAGTCTATCGCATCGTAAATGATGACTGTCACCCAGGCCACTACTTGACCTTTATAAAGGTCACAGGACCTCAAATGTCCTTCGGTAAACGATACCTAAATAAAACGGGTTAAGGTCGTTTAGCGAGCGAGGCGGCGTGTTTGAGTCTAGTCTAGATACGATATTCCTAGATATAGTGGTATGGAAAAATGTTTTGTTTAGTTTTTTTTATACACACAGCAGCCACACATATACTTCTTACCACACTAGGTCCAAACCTTTGTCGTGTGTATCATAACTACGAGGGACTACGTTCTCCTAACACCCGACATGAAAAATGAATCTGTCTGTCGGCCAAACATTCGTCTCGGTCCGGGAATCAAACCCATGAGCTGCGAAGCGTATCCATCAACGAGGACACGCATTCCACGCTCATGCAGAAAGCTGGAAATCCACTTGCACAGGTTGTCGGGCAGACCGTATGCCGGGAGCTTGGAGAGAAGGCCACGGTGCCAGACCCTATCAAACGCCTTGGCTATGTCGAGACTCACAGCCAGAGCCTCGCCATGCCTGTCAATCGCCTCGCCCCAGTGATGCAATAGAAACGCTAAAAGATCACCCGTTGATCGGTTATGACGGAAACCATATTGTCTGTCACTGATCAACGAGTGATCCTCCAGGTAGCGAACTAATTGGCTGTTAATTAGTCGCTCCATGACTTTACTGATCACTGAGGTGATGGCGATTGGGCGGTAATTGTTAGGGTCTGACCGATCACCCTTTTTGAGGATCGGCTGCACATTGGCCTTCCTTCACGATTCAGGCACAACACCTGAGAGGTAGGACGATCGGTATAGGCGCGTCAGTGCAGGAGACAACTCCGCTGCACACTTTTTGAGAACAAGCGCTGGGATACCATCCGGACCACTAGCCTTCCGGACGTGGAGAGACTGCAGCTCACGCCACACATCACAATGCCTGATACGGATATCAGGCATTGAGTGACCGCAATCGGGCAGCGTGGTAAATGAGCTTTGCAATCCTCGAGTCTCGAATTAGCCGCGAAGAGGTTTGCCAGTAAATCGGCCTTCTCTTGCGAGCTATGGGCCAGTGTTCCATTTCGATATCTCAGCGGTGGCAGCGAAGGGCGACAGAAATTAGATTGGACCGCCTTAGCCAAGCTCCAATAAGCACGACTGCTTGTCGGGTGATCGGCCAAAGCACATCCAATCCTGCAGACGCGCTGGGCATCCGCTCTAACATACTCCCTCTTGCAAGCCTTGGCAGCTGCTGCTGTTGTAGGCTGCTTTGAGGGACTTGAGATTGGGATCCATCTTAGCGCGACTTAGTCTTTGGAAAATAAAGGTTCAAATAGTTCACAGTGGAGTTTCAGTGTATGTATTACGACTGTCATTTTATAAATATCAACTAGTGGTCCTGGGCAGACGTGTTCCTGTCATAAACTGGTGATGGGATATTCGTATCCGCCCGGATAGAGCCCACCGTACACAGGGTGTAAAACCCGACATAGTGGCACTCGCATGTATGTCGCGTTCCGGGATCAGCCAGTGTACATCCGGTTTTTGTGGGGAGTCTGGTTTCGGGGTACGATGTTTGGCCCTTTTGCGGCCTTCTGAGTATTCTGACACTAGACCTTCGATCGTTTCTTTACCTTCTTGCCCATGGCGTAATGTGAAGGAGTAGGCCGGCATGATGTGTTGAGTAGCGGGGGGTAGATTGTTTCGCGCTACTCCATACTCTAATTGAACGGCACTGCGTTTACCATCAGTACAGTGTTGTCAAAACAACCTTCACTGAGAACCGAATTTTCGTTGAAAAAATTATAAATTCAGATCTCGACAACAGCGCCACCTATCAGATTCCTATTTAATCCTAAAATAAAACGTTTATTTACTTATTAGTAATGACGTAGCGAAATATGAGATACCAAAAATATGAAATGAGTAGGGAGAGGTTTATACTACGTAAAAAATAGTTTCGTAAAGTTCCCAACACAGTATATGACGAGATGTTCACAGTTACTAAACATTTATTTAATTTAAAGTAACAATACAGACAAAGTATTTTATCCCAAGAATATGCAATGAGTAAGGAGAGATTTATACTAATGTAAATCTTTTTATTTATATCAGAAAATAAATACACACATACAAATATCGATTATCGATGTATTATAACAATTCGTGCATTCGAGTATTTTTATTATATACGTTTTTTTGTGTTTTGCATAAGAACAATAATGAAATTTATCTTCTAAGAATAAGAAAAGCAGAAAATGTTATTTATTTTTGAAATAGATGAAAAGTCTACTCATTAATTTTACAAATATATAATAAAAAGATATGATTAGATATTACGAATTATTTAATTTTATAACATTATATGAAACGGAATATTCTATTAGAGTTGGTCTATTTTAACTAGATTTTGTTGAGAGATAGTGTTGTATTACAAGGGCTTATAAGTTATGCTTATATAAATTCCATATTTAAATAATTTATTTATCAGCAAAATATATCAATTATATTTCATTTAGAAGTAGATTATTTGATTTATTTTGGTCATAATACTTACAATATCATAATCATTTATTGCTTTATGAAAGAAGAAATAACGGTCATTCTAAAATAAAATAGTTATCATAGAGATGACGAGAGTCTACTATTTTTGTACTTATAAATTGTGTCGTAAATCATTTCAATATTTTACAGGAGTTGTAATTGTGTCCAGTTTTTTTTAATTTTGTGCAAGTGTATTGAGTTTTGTGGAAAGTGGATGACATTTGGTGAAATGAAGAAAATGTGTTAATATTCCTTGATCGTCGATTTTTAAGATGGACCCAATCACACTCATAGATAACATTTCATTGAGATCGGTTGAATGGTTTCAAAGTTTATAAGGGACATAGGTAGAAACAATCTTTGTGTTTTATATATATCGATCTAGGTGTCTGAGAATATACGTTTTTCCTGGAACATGCTGTAAACATGCAATAGCTCATGCTTGTATCTGTAAATAAGTAGGCAGAGATGCAACTAGTACACTCAGGGTTCATCGAAATTATTTCAATTCTATAGCTACAACGCGATTATAAAGTGTTTTTTTTTATCGAAATGTATAATAAGGTGATCCAGAGTGAATATTTTCACTACTGCGAAACAAATGCCTGATGCTAATGTGTATTTACCTTATTTTATATTTTTAATTATGATATTGAATGTGTAATTAATTTAATTTACTGTAGTTATAAGTATATATGTTAATTAGTGTAATTGGTTTTACCGTAGTAATTAATAAATAAATAAAGAATAAAGAAATAAAACAAATTGTAATTGCCCGACCTGGGAATAAAACCTTCACGGTTTTTCAACCTTTCTGCACTGTGCAACTATTTGCAAATTTTGATTTAATAAAATACCTTCAGACCAATTTCACGCAAGCTGAAAGAGTTTTGGATTATCTCATTTACTTTTGATCGAAATTGGTTTGCGTTCGATGACATTAATGTGTAAACGAACTCTCTAACCTTGTCTACACGAGTGAATATTATATTTCGTACACCGAAAATAGATATTCGATTATTATACATATAAAGTAATACGTTACGGGCCTATGATGAAACAAAGCCACGTTCAAAACATCCATCACTTTAATTTAGAATTGTAAATTACTACAACTTTCATGGTGCAGCGAGCGAGTAGCTGCTTATACAACGAGAAGTCGCAACTTCAATCTCTAAGACGTTTTTTGAATTCTGGCATGACACATTGACCACACTGCACTCCAGGTAGAGTATCAAGTACCGAGAGGCAAACATCCTTTGATACTCTACAAAATCATGTCGGTCTACTGAATATTTTCTTCACACCACGCTTAAAGAATTAAATCCTGAGTGATTTGTAGGAAGAACGGAACACGGGGGCTGGCAAACTGTTCCACAGCTTGATGGTGACGTAAAAATACTAATTTGCTCTGCTCTTGGTTCGGGCCGAGGTAGTAGACACCACGAAGAGGTGGCTCCGCAAGCCAGCTCTACCATAAAACGGATGTATGGAATCATAGTTTTACTAGTGACATCTCTGCCTACTTCTATATATGCTCGATCGTTAGTCATAAACAATGAGAACATCCTAATAATAATACTAGCCCTGTATCAAACATTGTCCCACTGCTGGGCACGGGCCTTCTCTACTAATGAGAGGGGTTAGGCCTTAGTCCACCACTCTGCCCTAATGCGAGTTGGTAGACTTCACATACCTTCGAAGTTCGTATAAGAATTCTCAGATATGCAGGTTTCCTCACGATGTTTTCCTTCACCGTTAAAGCAAGCGATAATTAATATTTAATACACACATCACTTTAGAAAAGTAAGAGGTGTATGCCACTTGGGTTTCGAACTTACGACTTTCGTCTTGACAGTCCGTACCACAACCAACTATCCTAAAAGTATTGTTAAAATATTTTGGAAGTTTTAAAACCCTAAGGGAAATGATTTACATATTTTTGACGAAAAATCTCAGCATCACGTGAAAATGAGCTATAAAGCTAACATTTTGCAAATATTTGCTGAGTACTATTCTGATATTACAAGAAGGCGAGCGAAGTTTGGGTTTTTAACTTTGATGTAAAATTTCGAAATAAAATGCCTTCGCTTAGTTATTTAATTTATTTAACAGGCGCTGTTTAATTTGCGTTTAAAATAAGTTATATACCATCAATTCACGCTTGTATCTTCGAAAGGGTGGGTAAGTAAGGCAAAAGGTAATATAGGTTTAACTAGAGCACTCATAGTATAAATTGGATTAACTTTACGGATAGTTATGCTATGTATATATCGGCAGATATGAATATACCACGTGTAACGGGAACAACGCACATCTTCAGACACCTCAATTTAAAAATATTATTACAATCATAATTCATGTATTGAAATTAGACTGCGATGAATATAAATATTGTTTTTTATGAAATTAGTTGTACTAATTTTCGACATAAGTTCGTACTTTTAATTATTTGATTTTTTAAAGTGTTCGTTTATTATTGCATTTATAAAAGACTAGCTGTTGCTCGCGGCTCCGCCCGCGTGGAGGTCATGGTTGAGACAAAAAGTATACACTACAAAATACAAATTTCCATGCATTTAACTTCAAAAATGAAGGATTTTCATACAATCTTTCTTACCCTATTTAACCCCCTTAGGGGTGGAATTTCCAAAAACCCTGAAATATGTGTTTTTAATTTTTAACTGTAAGGCCAAATACCAAATTTTCATGAATTTAACTTCAAAAATGACGGATTTACATACAAACTTTCATCCCCTATTTTACCCCCTTAGGGGTGGTATTTCCAAAAACCCTTCCTTAGTGGATGCCTACGTGATAAAAGGTACCTACTGTCAAAATTTCAAGTCTCTAACCCCAGCCGTTTAGGCTGTGCGTTGATCGATCAGTCAATCAGTCAGTCAGTCAGTCAGTTTCTTCTTTTATATATACAGACTTTATCGCATCGAGTTATGTTTCAGCTTTATTTGTCTTGAACGGTAAATTAAAGGATGACTATTATTTAGGTACATGAGTGTTAATTACATACATATACACTCACGCCCGCATCCCATGGGGGTAGGCAGAGACTATTGACTGCCACAAGCTACGATCCTGACACACTTCTTTCGCCTCTTCCACATTCTTCTCATACATTTTCGACGGTTGGAGGTACTTCTGATTTGCCCTTTTAGGAGAAGATCGTTTATTTGATTGGAATAAGTTTGAGTGTTAATTATTTTTGGAAAAAAAATAATCGTCTATTAAAAAAATGTTGATATCGATTCAGTTGCTTTTTCTGAACACACTTCTTTCAGAGTGTGCATTAATCATGTTACATGTTGTATATAGGCAAATCATAAGAAAATTCCGAGGATCGAATCAACACCTCACCAGTTAGTTAATCTATGTATGCCATTGCTGTAATAATGAGACCATCTCTCTTTATATAAGCAGATCACAGAAATATTTCGCGACTCTACATTTATATTTAAAGAATAATCGTCACACACTTTATATAGTTACAAATGACTGTATCTGAAAAATATACTTAATTGCAAGAATTTTAAGTAAAAATATGTATAAGCTATTATTTTAATTATTTATGAGTTAATTTTGTATATAGAGTATAGTAAAAAAATTGTTTAAATGCAATATACAATTTAAATGTTCGTACCCCTATGAGGTAGCTTTAGATTTCAGGAGCTGATGTCTCTCCATAGATTCATCGTAAAAAATGATGGACGCATTAAAACTGACCTTCCTTAAATAACGATTCCTTGCATGAACTGAGAGTAAAAGCCTTGTAGAGGAACGGATGAAAGTGTTCCTCTAGCGAGAATCTCCAGTCATGTGGTGTTATGCCTAACCAGCCACGGCCCCTCCAACCATTGATATTTGGATCTATGTTATGTGTCGCTCAAATTTATTCGTCGGTGTGAGGCGCTATCGTGCCGCCACAGCCTCATTATTATTTAATTCAATACAATTTCAAATGATCAGCATCGATACCATAAATTTCTGTGCCAGTTACATACAAAATGAACTTTCATAAGAAGTTACTTAATAAAGTTCCAGACAATACATTTATCATTGAAAGCCTCTCTTACACTGTCCTTCAAATGTAATTTTATCATAAACTAGCTGTTGCTCGCGGCTCCATCCGCGTGGAAATTTTTTTACACCTTGGGTAACATTATTGTAGTTTTAGAAGGGATCCTCATTTTTTTCTTGCAATTAAAATAGCCTATATCATTCAGTGATAATGTAGCATTCAAATGGTGAAAGAATTTTTAAAATCGGTCTAGTACTTTTTGAGCCAATTCGTTACAAACATACATACAAATCTTTCCTCTTTATAATATTATAATAATAATAATAATAATTCATTTAATTCAGACAATACAGTCCATATAAATTACACAATAAACTAAACAAAATTAAACAATTAAATTAAATTAAAAAGAACATGTATATTAGTATTAGTATAGATTACTACCACGATTCAACATAAACAACAATAGTACTATCTACCACTTGACCCTTTAAGTTACGACAGAAATTTTCTTTGATGACTGTACAAAAGCTACAAGCTAGAAAAATATGCACGATTGCGGAGTTGTACGATCTCATTTCTGTAAAAAAGATAAACTTAGTTTCATCGTGGATCCTTGACCTAGTTTGATGCGCTTCTTTCACTTTGTCTATCTCCTGTGAGTTTGCCGTAGAATAGTTTACCGTATAAACTGACTTAAGTTAGTATAACGGTGTTAATTTAAGCTTCGAGATGCAATTTGCATGTGGAGCCGAGCTCATTAATTCTACTGTAAATTGAGTCGCTGGAGGTCTAATACGAGGTCTAATTACACCTACATTGGTATTAGTTACTGTATGTTAATGGGTACAGTCGGCAACATTATAGTCTTGACTATAAAGTTCTTATCTGACCAATTATATCGGCTTAATGTCAGATATAATTTCATAGACAGATAAAGAATATGTCAGAAATAGATTAGTAATTGATAGAGTCACGTGGTAGAGTGTTTTATCCACAGAATTGCTTTGGCTCGACCGGGGGAAAGTCCTATAGAAAACCGATGTGAGATTTCAGTTTGCTGTTGCATTACGAATTTCGAATAAGATTTTCAGAGGCCTAAATTCAAGTGGGTATCAAGAACACGAAAGACTGCGTCCCGCAACACTCAGACCCGAAACAAATGTCTGTCTGTCACACAAACATTCGGGAATTGAACCCTTGTCCTCTCGTTTCACAGCCGGCCACTCGCCCGCTGCGCGACGGAGGCTGTCTAAAATATTTATCTATTTATAATATTCAGTGTTTTTCAAAGTAGTTGCTACTGTAAGACCAGACAAGATGGATATCTGGTCACCCTGCAGCTAGGTGAACAGCTCCGGTATATTTTCTACTTTGCCGAAAAAGCAGGAGTTTGGATCGTTTGGTAATAGATTTCGAAAAGTATAAAACATATTCGAAGTTGTTCCAAATAGTGGTTTGTTAGTTCTATCGGCAGATCACGATATGAGCATTCGTCACCAATATCACATTTCAGTTTACTTACAGCATTAAATTTATATTAGCAAAAGTCATATTAAAGTTATCATATTCAATATGGACTTTTATATATGAACAAAACTCTACATTTTTCTTTGAAATATATTAAAACTAACGTTTGCCCGCGGCTCCGTTTGCGTGGAAGTTATTTTTGGAAGAAAGGGTATACAATCCATGGAAGCAGCTTAAGCATTTTTCTATATCTGCCTGGTAGTGAATTAATAAAAACTTTTTTTCCTGGGATAAAACATATATTATGTGTTAGTCCACTGAATAAAATATCTGTGAGCCAAATTTCATATAATTCCTTTCAGCCCTTTTTGCGTGATTGAGTAACAAACATACAAACTGTCACATTTATAATTTTAAAACTAGTGCTATTTAGATCTCTCCTCCCGCGAGGTGATCGAGAAGGTATAGTTAGAATTTTACCCACGAGTAAAAACAATGGTGTTTAAAAGATATGTAATTAGCACCTCTTTATATTCTAATTTATTATTAACCGACTTCAAAAAAGGAGGAGGTTAACAATTCGTCGGAATCTTTTTTTTATGTATGTTACCTGATTACTCGAAGACGCCTGGACCGATTCGAGAAATTCTTTTTTTGTTTAAAAGGGTATACTTCCCCGGTTGTCCCATTGGCACCAGGTCAGGATCTGATGTTGGGATCACAGAAAAATCAAGGGAAACCCTCAAATTTTATAGTGACTCATAATTTGTGTTTTATTGAAGTCGGTATACTTTTTATGAATTAAAAAACTTTTACTTATTCTTAAGTTGTCTTTTAAAAAGTTGTCACCGAGCTTTCTATTCTCTGTCTAAAATAAATCACTAAGTGTAGTATTCAGTTTTATATTAATATTTTAAAGTATCGTATCATTCAAAGAGTGATTATTTTATTTGTAATAGTTTTTAAATTAAGTGTTGGCACTCAAAGTCTATAAGTAGATAAGTTTGGAGCGCTGCTCGGAAGGTTTTTGAAAAATTAAAAGAACGACTTTACTGTATGAAAGTTTAATTAATACTAAATGACACGTTACAAGAATATTTTATGCAGACAGTTATATCATCCGTTACAGTGATTTATACATATGCTTATCTTACTATATATTAGGTTACCGGTAAACATTTCAAAGAATCAAAAGTGCTAGGTTAGCGGTGCTCTCACACGACAGTTCACAGAACTCGCTAACATGTTGTGATAGGTACCGCTAGGGGTGGTGCACTGTTCATAACGCCTCCCCCTGTAGTTTCAAAATTATCTGAGGGATGTTCTCTACTACGATTATTTTGAAAAAAGGACAAAATGTAGCGATACTTATACAAGATTACAAAAATACCTAAAACTAAAATTACATATAACAATAAGGTTGCGACGCTTATAGTTTTAACATTTATAGTATTTTCACGCTTATCTATTACTTCACTTTCACTGATTTTAAAAAGGCCATGTAAGTGTTGCAAATTCACTAAATCACTGGTATCCAAGTTAATGGGTTTTCTCTGCATTTGAGATACAGAGGGCACAATCTCTGGAAGGTTAATAATTGGTAACTTTGGAGAATCCAAAGTACTTCTCGTACTATAGTGACTTTTCAGAGTCGTTTCGCCGATCCGGATGCTACAGTTATCGTCCAGCACCAAAAAGTAAGTACCTTGTACCTTTTCTTTAGTTGTCTCGCTGGCACAGATCTTCGATAGTATGATTTCTGCTTTGCTGTAAAGTACCCATCGGTCATTTCCCACAGACTGGATCTTTAGATTTATCTCTACTGGAACTGGTTGGCAGGAACTAACGTTGTCAGAGAACCTCATTAAGGTGGTTATGCAAGTATCTTCCTCCGCAAAGGGCGACATGACTTCGTTACATAGGTATGTCTCTCCAAAGAGTTGAAGGCATGGTTGGGAGAGCGAGACCATTTTCGACCCTTTTACTAACAGGTACGGGTATTTGGGTATTATGAGAGTGGTTTGGTTGGATTGGGTAGTTACGGGAGTAGGGATTGCTCGGTAGTAATTGTATATACCATCCTTCATTAAAGGTACGTCTAAAACGAACGTTATTTGACTTTCTAATGAGTAAGATTTTATAACTATACATTGTTCTAATTTTACCAGATTATTGTAACTAACTGGATACATAAGTTTTTCAGATTGTTCTATTAATTTTAACAATTTCAGTAGTTCATCAGAATTAATAAGAGACTGATGCAACATGCCCAGTTTACTAAATGTTATTGAAGCTTCAATCGCATCCCACCGAATGTAGAGTGATTGGAAATGATGTAAAAATAAATGGTACACGTTAACCATGTTATTTATCGTTATGTTAATGTTAGTTTGGTGAACTAGTTTTTGCATTTCCAATAGCTCTTCATTTATTTTTATGAAGTTATTCACGGTGGAATTTGTGACATTAATTAATGATTCAGATATTTTTGAAATTATGGTTACTTTTTTAGTTAAAGTATCTTGATGTGTTTTTAAATCTGCAATTAATTGTTCATACCTGATAGCGTCATCATAGTCTAAGTTGCCACTAATAATTTTAATTATAGATCCTAGAGGGTTAAAAATCCCACGCTTAACTCTAATCGATGGAGCTAATTGATTGAACTTTTCTATACTAGAATTTACAACGTAATCTGTTTGCAATTTTGTATCCATCAAGTGACGGTCGTATATATTAACTCCAAAGAATTTTTGTACCTTATCGTTAAAATTTGCGTATTTCTGAATATTTAATACCAAATCTTCTCGCATCGAACGTAAATCTAAAACCTTAATCAAAGACCACTTATCATAACTTACTCTAGCCTGCCCTTGCTTCATAAGTATCACTCCCGGATTCTTATTAACCTTGTGAAGTTGAAGGGCCTGGGTCCTGAAGCTCAGGATCAGGAACACGAACAGGTATCTGCGAAGGTCGTTTAATGTCCTTAATAGGTACCTTACTTTTACGAGTTTTAATTATAACTGGACATGTATTCCTGCTTATATCGCCGGTTACTAGAGCCTTTTGATAGCGGGGCTTATCTTTACTACGTCTGGTGTTTACACCTTTTATGTATATATTATCCCCTTTTTGTATATCGAATGAAGGCTCGCCACCCCGCTTTTCTTTTACTTTATCCTTATTTAGTGCTATTTTGTCTGTTAAATATTTATAAAGATATTTAGTTCGGTGCATATGATCCTTTACTAATTGTTGTGTGTATTGCTTGTCAAAGTGCACTGCAAATGTACTATTAGATTCAGTGTGACCGAAAACAACTTCAAAGGGTGTTAAACCAGTTGTAGAGTGAATACTTTGATTATAGGCCATAATCGCGTATGTCATTACACTCGCTGCATCGGTTATTTTATGCTCGTATTTGGCAATACGATATACTTCTACGAGAGTGGAGTGGAAACGCTCTATCAATCCCATCGAATTGGGGTTGTGCGCAGTACCTATGTGCAGATCTATTTTATAATATTGTAGAGTTTCTTTTAATAGAGTATTATTAAATTCCGAACCTTGGTCAGCACTGATTTTATTAGGTACTCCATAGAATGAGAAATATTTAATAAGCGCCCGGACTACCTCAGGTGTTGAACGGTTAGATAATTCGAGAGCTTGACCTAACTTGCTAAATGCATCGATTAAGGTAAGAAAGTATTTCCCTTCTATAGAATAAATGTCGATAAATATTTCGGCAAACGGTTTTGTTTGGGTTTGAGTAAGCTGCAATTGCGGCTTAATGGGCTTGCGGTCGTATTTAGACGTTTTACAAAGTTCGCAGGAATTAATGATAGTAGCGACCGTTATAGCCATATTTTGCCAATAATATGATCGTTTTATATGCATAAGAGTTTCTTTAATACCACGATGGCAAGTTTTGCCATGATGGTACTTAAGTGTTACCGCACGTTGTTCATCCTCGTCTTCAATATATATGACTCTTTTGGTGCATTCATATATATTAACTGTATTCTTTCTAAATAACCGTATAATGGCCTCTGTGAACTGTTTTCTGTGTAATTTATCCTCAAAATAAAAGAAGTATTTTATTTTAGGTTTTATGTAATCTAAAAGAAATTTTTTTACTAGATCGGGGTTGTCAACAGGTAAGTGCAATTCAAGAACTTTTTGTTTATCACGTGATAGGTCTTTTACTAATGTCTGATTTCTATTCCAGGTAAAGACAAGGACTTGGTGCGGCTTCGTGTCTACAGCTTCGTCTAATATAGGTATACCGATGGTATCGACATCCTCAGCAGAATGTATTGTTTCAGGTAGCGACGGGCCTGTGATAGTACTAGACGAGGGTGAGCAGATGGGATAAGAGGTAAGTGAGGGTGCACTATCTGTTTCTGATGAGTCAGATAAAGTTATAGTATCCCTCGCGTCGCTTGGGTTACACTGCATAGAATCAGTGTCATTATTTTCGGTGAGTGCATTTACTTTTATACGTGAAAGAGCGTCGGCGTTTGTGTTTTGCTTCCCGGTTTTGTGAATAATATCAAAATCGAATTCAGCCAATCTAAGCTTCCAACGGGTGAGTTTACTGTCCGGTTCTTTCAATGACGTAAGCCATGCTAAAGGGCGATGATCCGTGTAGATAGTGAATTTTCGGCCGTAAAGGTAAGGACGAAAATGTTTCGTTGCCCAAATAATAGCTAACATTTCCTTCTCCACGGTACTATAGCGTGTCTCTGCATCATTTAAGGTGCGACTCGCGTATGCTATAGGCTTATCGCTTCCGATTAGTCCTTGTGAAAGGACTGCGCCTAAAGCGTAATTGGAAGCGTCAGTTGTCAAAACAAAAGGTTTGGAGAAGTCCGGGAATTGTAGAATGGGTGCATTAACTAACAACTCCTTACATGTATTAAAGGCATCGATAAACTGTTGAGTAATCTGTACACTATTGCGTTTTTTTAAACAACAGGTGAGTGGTTGGGTGACTTTGGCAAAATCTTTTACGAATTTTCTATAATACCCGATTAAGCCCAAGAAACTTTTGATTTCAGTGGGTGTTCTGGGTAGTGGAAAGTCTAATACTGCCTTTATTTTATCGTCATTAGGTTCTAACCCGTCTTTAGTTATTTTATGACCCAAGTAAAGCACTTCTTTACGCAGAAATTGGCATTTTTCGAGTGTAACTTTCAAATTAGTCTGTCTTAATCGATCGAAAATTTTTCTAAGTTTATCAATGTGTTCCTGTAAGCTATTCGAATAAATAATAATGTCATCTAGATAAACTAAGCAATGGATGCCGTTTAGCCCTTTCAACACGTTATCCATTGCGCGTTGGAAGGTAGCCGGCGCGGTCTTAAGACCGAAGGCCATGCGCATGAATTCATAGTGCCCTGATTTGGTTGTAAATGCTGTTTTAGGTCTATCGTTTTCGTCAATTTCGATTTGGTGATAACCACTGGCAAGGTCGAGTGTGGTAAAGTAGACCGATTTTCCTAGCTTATCAAATAAATCGTTTATGTTCGGCAGGGGGTATTTATCGTCTGTAGTTATGTCGTTTAAACGCCGATAGTCTATAACCATTCTAAATTTGCGTTCGCCCGAGGCGTCAGGTTTCTTGGGTACAAGATGTACAGGCGCACTCCAGGGTGAACATGATTCCTGAATAACGTTATTTTTCAATAATTGCTCTACATGTTTCTCTATTTCCATGTTTTGCGACGGCGGAAGCCTAAAGGGGCGGAGATAAATAGGGTCTTCATTTTTAGTCCTAATCCGATGTTTAACCTGATTGGTAAAAGTTAGAGGAAGTTCATCACAATGGAATATGTCCCTATATTTAAGACATAGTCTAGTTATAACTTCGCGCTCTTCAGAGTTTGTGTGGTCTAGTCGTAACTTACTTAAATTATTTTTAAGTAATTCGTCAATTTCAATGTTGTTTAGTGGTTTATCGTCTGTCGTCAAATTTATTTCGCAAGGCGTATCGGGTAATGTAGTCGTAGTCAAGGGTTGTCGAAAAGTTAATGTCACGCTATCTTCGGAGGTGTTTTGTATAACTGTAGTTGCAAATGAATCTACACATGTGACAATGGCACTAGGCATTCGAACATTATCACTAAAAACTTTCCCGTCAATAATTGCTTCACCATAACGTAAATCAGTCGGTATTCTAACCCGCGTTTCAGAGCGCGGCTTCAAGGTAATCTCAAGCAACGGGTCATATACTATAGGTATTTGTGCACTTCGTGTATGTAATATTTGATGTTTCATATCTATGGTAGAATCTAACTGTTTCAGTAAATCCGAGCCTATCAAACCGTCGTATCGTGAATCAACGTTATAAACGTAGAATTTATGCTCCAATGTGCATTTAAAAATATTAAATAAAGGTATGTAAATAATTTCGTCATGCTGACTACGTGCATGCGTGCTAATGACTTCGAATGGCTCTTTGTACTTGTAGGCGTAGAAAAATTCGTTGGCTTTAGTAGGACTTATAAAGCTTCTTGTGCTACCGGTGTCAATCATAAACCTTGCGTTAATTTCAGGGATGACAATATGCGGTAATTTATTTATGCCGTTGTAATTTAAATTTATCAATTCTGGGGGCAACTCTCCGAGGCCTCTATATAAAAATTTACGCTATTTTCCTGATTTTCCGGCTGTTTTTCGACCTGTTCTAAATGCTCAATATAAGCATAATTGTCATAATCTGTTACTTCGTTATCATTAGTATTATACTGATTATTTTCCGGGTACGGTTCATAGTTACCACCACCACGACAAAGGTTACTGTCGTCAACTAACATATTCTGCCTAAGCGGACGAGCAGTGCGCATAGACACGTCGCTTTCCTGGAAATTGGGTGCGCTTCGTTGGGGTTGAGATTGCTGTGGTATACCAAATTTAAATTGTTGATTTGGCCCATTCATATTGAATCCTTTTGGCGTATTGTTATTAAATTGAGGGCGGCGATCCTGTTGTGGAATAATCCCGAACCGGAAATTTTGTTGGTTCGGTAAATTTGGCCTAAAACCTAACTGGGGGCGTGTTGGATTACCAAATCCAACATTTGGTTGTGCACCAGGTCTGAATAGGTTTTGATTTTGCGTGATAAATTGATTAGAAGGATTAAAACCGAGTTTGGTGTTATTCTGTAATGGTTGTGATATACCAAATTTAAATTTTTGATTATTATTCACTAAAGCGCTTTGACTAGACGATCTAGGATCATAAAAGTGGTTAAAATTCGGTACTGATGGTTGTCTTACATTTTTATTTTTACTCTTATATTGACATTGGAAATTAACTTCTTCCATAACGACGCTAAGTGCATTCTCTAGAGTTGTAGAGTTCCTTAGACGTACAATTCTAATTAAGTCCTCCGGCAGATTATACAAAAACACATTAAGACACAAATTATTATAGATTATCATTTTGGCAGCTTTTATACCTTCGTCCGTGAGTAAATTCACCTTGGAAAATAGGTTACTACGCGCCTGCTGTATTCTATTACAGAATTGTAAGTAAGTTTCATCACTTTTAATTTTTAAATTTTCTAGCTCGATTGCTACGCATTCTTCTGATCTAGGATCGCCAAAATGTTGAATAAATATCTGTTTTAAATTTTCCCAGGAAGTTACATCATCCCTTTCACTTAATAGAGCTGCGGCTCTACCACACAACCGGCTAGTAATAGCATGAAACACATAAGTCGACTGTATTGCTGTATTTGGTGAATTGGCATTTCTTATTATATATTCAGATTTTTTTATAAATAAATTCAACATATTACTGTCCCCATCGAACTTAGGGATGAGGGTAAGCAAGTCTTTTGAAATAATCTGTACTTGATCCGCCATTATAAGTTTAAAATTTTGCTTATATATCAAAAATTTAACTTAAAAGTGAGTATTAACTTAATCAATTAACTCAAAGTCAAATAACTTTCGACGATTTTTGTCCGAAAATTACTAATGTGCTTTTAATTTAGTTCTACACTCGCAATCACAGGAAATAACAAGGACGAGATAGGAAATGTAAAAAGGTTTACTTACAGTTCGCTCGATACCATGCCTTCCCGTAGAACTGCACTTGCAGGAACTGGATCCTCCCGAAACGGCGTCCGATTCACCCGAATTTGTTTAGTTCGCGAATACTCAATACCGTAAGCACAGAACCGATTTAAGTGTCCTTCGATGCGCGGATTATATGAGTATCCTACCGGCTGCGCCAGATAAGTTTGGAGCGCTGCTCGGAAGGTTTTTGAAAAATTAAAAGAACGACTTTACTGTATGAAAGTTTAATTAATACTAAATGACACGTTACAAGAATATTTTATGCAGACAGTTATATCATCCGTTACAGTGATTTATACATATGCTTATCTTACTATATATTAGGTTACCGGTAAACATTTCAAAGAATCAAAAGTGCTAGGTTAGCGGTGCTCTCACACGACAGTTCACAGAACTCGCTAACATGTTGTGATAGGTACCGCTAGGGGTGGTGCACTGTTCATAACGAAGTTGTATACATATTATCAAACATATTTTGTTGATGTATGTGACTGTTTGTTGACCAAAATAAAATAATTCAATGACTAATATAATCAAACAACTTTTGTCCTCGATTGTACAAACTAACATCGCTCTTAACGTAGAGTAGGCATGGAGTGTCGGGCTCAATTTCACAGAGTTTCCTCGAAGACATGAAGACGTTCGGCCTCCGCAATTAATCAACGAGAAGTCAATATACATAAAGGTTTGGTTTGTTCAGTCGAGGACATCAACTGACTTTTGTAGGAAGCAAAATATATGAAAAGTCAAATAAACTTTTACTGGAAATGTGTTTTCAACCGACTAAAAATAGAGAAGAAGAAAGAGGCCTCGGTGGCGCACTTGTAATTGCGTACATGGTACAACTGATATGCTAAGGTCTCGGGTTCGATCTCCAAGTGATATTGTTTTTTATCTATCATGAAATACTCAGTATCTGCCCGGAGTCTAGAATTGTGTTCGGTATGGCGATAGGCTCGCTCCCTATCACATCATGGGCCGGTAATAAACTCGGTGAAATGTGGGTGTAGTGGCTAAACCTCTGCCTACTCCTTCGGGGATTACAGATGTGCGTATGTACGTATGTATGTTCTTCTAGCATTTAGGACTTTTAAATCTCTCAAATAAGTCTGAACTTGTAAATAGCATTTGAAGTCGTTTTAAATTATTTGTTTATTAGGTATTAAATAAACAATATGAATGTATATGTTTTAAAACCATAATTATGTGTAATTTTTATGTTTTAAAATAAAAAAATCAAATTAAATAAACATAAAACAAAAAAAAAATAAGTAGTACACTCCCGAGTAAGTTCTCAGGGAGATTTAATTACTTAACTACATACATATATATTAACGTGCTCTACATAGCTCTATATAGAGATCGAGTCCGTCGTATTTAACTACGCGTCCTATGTACATACGTCTGTGTGTTTAGGAATATCTCACCGTGGGATACGTACTCTACGAAATCCGTGTTTGATAAGAGCTACTCGGTGTTTAGTTAATGTTTATGACAAATAACTTTGTACTTGTGTTAAATAATTATCTCTCCCCATTGCAAAATAGTTAAAATGATTTGATATTTCGTAAATGACGATAAAAAAAATTTAAAATAAGAAACAACAATAACTAAATCGGTATGTCAATTGTTATAGTGGTAGAGCCACGCTGTAGACATATTTGTCTACAGCATGAATGGGCTGGCTCGACCGGGGTAGTACCACTGTCTCACAGAAAACCAACGTAAAGTGACAGTTCACTGTCGCGTTTCGTATGGTAAGTGAGATATCCGGAGGCCCAGATTCCCCCTTCCCTTCCCTAATCCCTATTCCTGTCCTTTAAGGCCGACAGCGCATACACGATACTTTCGGTATTGTGGATGTTCATGGGCGGTGGAGATCATTAACATCAGGTGACCCATAGGCTCGTTTGTCGGACTATGCTATAAAAAAAACTAAAAAAGTGAGGTTGACGTTTTATCGGAATTTATCGCCGCATTTGAAAAAAATAGTATGTGCAACTCGTCCGGTGTTGTCGATTGCCAACTCGAGCGAATGAGCGCACTCACTTCGGTCGTGCGCACAATTTTTCTCTCGTGGCCAATCGACAACTACACTAGTTACTATTTCAATATGCCTAGTTGTGCTGATTTTAGTTCGGTTTTCAGCTTTGTTTCTTTTGTTATTTAAAATAATGTTTCGTAATATCTAAAACATTTCCGACAATAAACTCTATTCAAACTGCCTTTTTATAAAGAAATATGTAATGGTTTCTTATGTTTACGCAAATGTTATACATTGAAATAAAACAAATTTTTACGGATTCTATCACGGTTTACAGAGTCAGGTCAGTCCGCCCCGTAACCACGAAGGCTGTAAAGCTTTCGAAACGTCGGGATTAAAAAGTTAAATATACCACAATAGAATCCGTAAAAATTAGTTTTATTTCAAGAAATATGTAATCAAAAAATAGTATAAAAACGTTATCCTCGACTGTCTATTCATTTATTTATTAGCTACGCAATTTTGGTAGTGGTTTTCAGTTTTCACTATCGTTTAAAAAGATCTCAGGATAAGTTTGTAAATATAAAATAATTTAATTCCATTTATGAATAGTAGAGAATAGTCCATGTTATTTTATCAAACAAAAAATCACACGCTTAGGCCATAGGGCTGCCTATCCCCGTCTTCTGTTGTTAGACATAGCCTTCCTTTAGTGTGATATGAGATATAGCAAAATAATTTACTGAAGAGTTATAGTACTTAATAAATATAACATGCCTATGTCTTAAGGCCGACTTACGGCAAACATCCGGGGTGGTTCATTGTCCTCAAAATAATCACACAACATTGCCCGGAGAGTATTCTTAACAATTCTTGAGCCTTTTCTGTCAGCTGTCAGCCGTGACAGTGAGTTATATTGTTGAGTGATAGGTAGATATTTTCCACAGAAATTCTATGTTATTAGCGGGGAGAGCATTTACGTTTGGGATGTTTTAATTTCTGGGTCTTGAAAGCATTGTATATAGTAAAACAGTAATTGAGTTATGTAATGGCAAATTATTAGTTTATAGATACCTACAATACAAGGCATACAAGGAACGAAGAAAATCCACAATACAAGGAATGAGAGTTGAGAAGAAAATCTCATTCACCATACGATACCCAGCAAGCTGATACTTAGTTTTCTGTAAATTTAATATAATAAGCCGGTTAAAATAGTGTTGTTGAGAAATTTGTCTCATGCCTTGCATATTCAACTCAAATACCTCTATTACTTGCAATTTGGATCATTCTAGAAGGAAAATTAATTTTCTTAATTACCTTATTCCGCTCTAATATTGTCACAATGTTTAAGATGCGTTCTTAAACTGCTTAGTTATGTAATAAAATATAATGTAATTTTGGCTGGTAAAACTGGAATATGCATTTTAATAGAGAAAATAGTTATGTACATTTTTTTATCTTCGCAAGGTAAAGTGACCACACTGAACCTGATGGTAAGCGCAGTGCCGTCAAGTAGCGAGCGACAACCCATGCTACTTAACGCAATTATGCCTTGGTTACCAGCTAATAAACTATATATGTGGCAAATGACATCCAAATCTGTTCAGCCGTTTTTGCATGATCAAGCAAGCATCTAAACATACATATTTATAATAAGTAGGATTTATGTAAAGCAATAGCTTATTAAATGTGTGAATAATGCCACAACACTGTTACGGTCTGTTTATGGTAGAGCCACGACTCTACGCGTCACACAAGTAATTTAATTGACACGTGCTAAGCTCACCGCTTAGTGTGTGAAGCAAATGTAAGGATTAACTAGGTTTCTTACTTAATAACTTGAGAACAAAGAAAATTCAGTAGCTAAATTCAATTAGAATTTGACAGGTGTACTCGTGAGAGATTTGTTAGAATATCTGTATATATAAAAGGAGAAACTGACTGACTGACTGATCGATCAACGCACAGCCTAAACGGCTGGGGTTAGAGACTTGAAATTTTGACAGTAGGTACCTTTTATGACGTAGGCATCCACTAAGGAAGGGTTTTTGGATATACCACCCCTGAGGAGGTAAAATAGGGGACGAAAGTTTGTATGAAAATCCGTCATTTTTGAAGTTAAATTCATGAAAATTAGTATTTGGCCTTTTAGTTAAAAATAAAAAATATATGGTTCAGGATTTTTGGAAATTCCGCCTCTAAGGGGGTAAAATAGGGGATGAAAGATTCTATGAAAATCCGTCATTTTTTAAGTTAAACGCATGAGTATTTTGTATTGTATACTTTTTCTCCCAAACATGACCTCCACGCGGGCGGAGCCGCGAGCAACAGCTAGTTATTTATATATAAGCTAAACGCATTTATATTTTAACTGGCAGTTGACGTTTTTGTCTATTTTGTTTTAACCGTTTTAGTTCTCACTCCGTATACATGTTTACCTCTGATTTGAATTTCTCTATTTACTTTCAATTCCGGTTAATTTTACATAAATCCTAGCAAGATTAGACACCCTTTATTATATTTTATTACATACTTCTATATTATGTTATCCTGTAGGAACCGATCATTTTTCCAAGATAAAAAGTAACCAATGTGCTATTTCAGACTTTAATATATATATAAATTTCTTTTTGAGAAAATAAATCATCTTTAACCAGAATATATATATGTGCTAAATTTCAACCAGATCCGTTCAGTTGTCCTGGCGTGATTGAGTAACAAACATCCATCCGAACATTCGCTTTTACAATATTAGTAAGATGACTTATCTTATCTTTAAATTACAAAATGACGTATAATTCCCTACTTTACCTCTGCCTCTAAATGAAAACTGTGACGTAGAGACGTGTGATTTAAATAATAAATTGACTATTTTGTACTTCATAATTAGGATTTAGAGCGGGCCAAACTTTAAAGGTAGGCTCGACATCTCTCGCTCGTTTAATATGGACACAGGGATGTAGCTAGGATGGGCCTCACGGGGGGTTATCCCATAATTATCTCCTTAGCTATCGTATGGGTGAATTGATAATAAAAAGTTTTTACTTCATAAAAAGTACACCAACTCTAGTACAAATGAATTATGCATCCCTATAAAATTTGAGGGTTGCCCACAATTTTTCTGAGATCCTATCATCAGATCCTGACTTGGTGCCAATGGGACCACCTGAGAAGTATACCATTTTAAACAAAAAAAGAATTTCTCGAATCGGTCTAGGCGTCTTCGAGTAATCGGGGAACATACATAAAAAAAAAGATTCCCGACGAATTGAGAACCTCCTCTTTTTTGATGTCGGTTAAAAATAATAATCCTGAGTTTTCCTACGTAATGCAATATTCTACGAATGCCTTAATAAAGTGTTTCGCCTGGGATTACATACCTTAAGATGGGTACAGTAAGGTATGTTTCAGCTCGTAAATAAGCTACAGGTAATGGCTTCCTTCTTTAATATAACACTAGTGGTTACGGACAGACATTGTCCGTAAACCACCTTATCTGAGGATAGAAATTTCGTTGATAATTAAAAAAATCAGACCTCGACAACAGCGCCACCTATTATATCACCTCTTATCGGATCTAAAACCATCCTATCTTTTAAGTTGGACCTAACCACATACATACACAAAAATTCATTGAAACCATGGTTTCAAAGTCTATAACGGCCATAGGTACAAACGTTTGTGTGAAATTTTTGTGTTTTATATATATATAGATATTTCAATTATTAAGCAAGTGGGTCACCTAATGGTAAGTAATATTTATTACCCATGAACTTCTGGATCCTACTAATATTATAAATTCGAATGTTTGGATGAATGGATGGAAGTTTGTTACTCAATCACGCTACAATGGCTGGTCGGAACTGGTTGAAGTTTGCCACAGAGATATCTCGGCAAAATATACAGTTTTATCATGCCGGAAAATGTACAGTTCCCGTGGGATAGTTTAGTTTTTCACAGAGCAAGGGATCGACAAGATTTTTTGCAGTTTAGGGATCAGAAAATGATATAGGCTACTTTTTATCCCGGAAAAATGCACGCTTCCAATGGGATAGCAAAATATAGAAAGGTGTAATGGCTTAAGATGCCTCCATTTGTAACATTTGGACATTTTCTTCCAAAACCTATCTGCAAGGGGCGGAGCCGCGGGCAACATCTAGTACGAAATAATCATGAGTTGACGGGGGGGAGAGCTGCGGGTTTTGTGCCAGAAACATAACAGGAAGCTGCTATTTCATGTCTGGTTTGTGAGTTAATGATACTGTCCCGGTTGAGGTAGCCCATTGATGGTAGAGACAACACTCTATAAAGTGGCTCTATCACTTTGTTAATAAATAAATAACATCCAACAGTCACACATATAGCCCCGATCCCACACTAAGATACAAGTCTGGATATCGAGGACTACGAGAGACTTTCAGTCTCAAAACACCCAGACCCGACACAAATGTCTGTCTGTCACACAAACATTTGTCCTGGTGCGTGGGAATCAAACCCACGGCCTCTCGTTTCACAGCCAGGGCATGGGGGCAACCCCATTATTATTAACCAAATACGTCCCTTGGTCGAGTTAGGTGCCGTCGCCAACAAGAGTATAAGTGGTCTGAATTATACAACACACTCACTAGCTTAACTTTAGCACTCCGGTTGCTCTTTCACGGCTCGTGTAGAGTGAAATAGAGTCGTTTAAGGTTTAGAAGTAAACGGAAAAATGTAGATTTATAAATTTATGGGCTTATTTACGCCTCATAAGGGCGCATATTTTAAAATACAATTTCGTTTTTAAGTTTATATATGTAATGATTGTATACTGTTATGTGCTGGAACTTTATAAATAAAAAAATAAAGAAAGAAGAAGAGTACTCCTTCAACGATAGACAGAGGCTTTGCTGTGCCCTGGCATTGCAGAAATGTATGGGCGGCGGTGTCTACTTACCATCAAGTTGCTCGTCTCCCTATCCAGGCACTAAAAAAACATACTTTTTTGGTTTTTATGATTTTTACGATACAAATAACCTACAACACTCAGAGTTAATGGTTCTTATGGGTAAAAGAATTTACAGAATTAAATCATTCGATTCAAAGTTTATCTCTACAAACAAAGTACTAACTATATGAGTGACCAAGATGTTGTTTTCTATATAAATATGGCTCTGATTATTCTCTTTTTTTTTTTATCGTGGCTCGGCAAAGTGACCACACTGCACCTGATGGTAAGTGCAGTGCCGTCCAGTTATAGTATCAAGTAGCGAGGGATAGATTATCACTCGCTACTCAATACAATCATGCCGGCCTGCTATGTAGCTTCTTCACACTACGCCTAAAGGACCCAGGATCATAGGAAGGAGGGAACACGGTAGCTGGCAAACTGTTCCACAGCTTGATGGTGCGGCAAAAGTACGAGTTTGCGAACCTCTTAGTTCGGGCCGGGGTAGTAGACACCACAAAGCTGTGGCTCCGCAATCCAGTACGCGTGGTTCTGGTATGGAAGGGAGAGGATGGGATAAGATCAAACAATTCTTCAGAGCATTCACCATGATACAGACGGTAGAACAGATCTCAATTCTCAATCAGATTTGAAGTTTTTTTTTCACCAAGTTCTTTTATGAAAATGTGGGTAAATAATTTATTAACACTGTCTGGAATTTATTTTAAATATTGGTATTAGAAAAAGTGGGTGGGCAGTGGTAACATCTCATACCATTCCGGGCGGTGACGTCATGCATCGTATCATGCATCCTTTTGTCATTTGACATAACCACTTCCATAGGGCATACATAGGGCTACTATCGGTGCTGTGCGAAGAAAATTGCTCCAGAGTCAACGTTGGGCGTTGATATTCTTGTGTAAGGCGTATAGAACCGTTAGTACTGAAGCTTTACCTGTCCTTGCGGGTGTACTTCCAGTCGATCTGGAGGCACAGCGTCGCGCCGCTATGTATTACTCCACGAGAGAGGATATGGACAAAAACTTTCTTACGTCGCGCGAACTCTCGAGAATCGGTAGACTTTTTAAACAGCGTTCCGAAATATGCAACGAACTGCTAAACGAGTGGCAATGTCGATGGGATAGTTCAATTAAAGGGCGGCATTTATATCAGTATTTTCCTTTGGTTCGCGATCGTCTAACAAAAACTTGGCTAGAAATTGATCACTGTGTTTCACAATTTCTCACCGGTCATGGCAACTTTAAGAGCAAACTATTCTCATTTAAGTTGGTTGATTCGCCTGCGTGCCCATGTTCTACACCAAACTGTGAGTACGAACAGTCCGCGCATCATGTCCTTTGGGAGTGTAGTCTCTGGCAAAATGAGCGCAACATTATGATTGACAGTATGCAGATAACATCTGGAGTTGTATACTATATGGACCTTGTGGAGACTGGGAGGAATTTCCGGGCTTTCCGGCGTTTTTGCCATACCTATTATTGGAATCAAGCGTAACAGCTCGCATGATAGGACCCGTTAAGTAACTTCCGTGGTGCTTTACGTCTGGCTTCTCCAGACGTAAATGTCTTATATTGGAGGTTAATACCTTTTTAGTTCAGTATTTGTCTCCCGCTTTGCTATGGAGGGAAGTGGACAATTTATATTTCCAACTCCTCCCTATATTTCTATTTGATTAATTTCGTTGCGGGATAAAAGACAGTTATTAAGCATTCCCAGAGACTCGCCGAGTTTCATTACTCGGTGTCGAAAAAATGCGTGCCATTGTTGATCCTGGCTAAACAGGAGTTACAATGACGGGTGTGTGGGCGTGATAGTCATAACCACTTCCACCAGTTTTAAATGGCTTCTAATTTATAAACGGATTTATAAACCCTTTTCGATATTTAAGGTAACGTAACTTACGGATTAATTAATTGTATTATCATCAGAACTAAATTATTATTATTAATATTATAACTATTATATGACTCAAACAAAAACAGTTTTATAGTGGTAGAGCCACGCTGAAGACATATTTGTCTACAGCATGAATGGGCCGGCTCGACCGGGGTAGTACCACTATCTCACAGAAAACCAACGCAAAGTGACAGTTTACTGTCGCGTTTCGTATGGTAAGTGAGATATCCGGAGGCCCAGATTCCCCCTTCCCTTTTTTTTTTTTTTTTTTTTTTTTTTTTTCCCGCGGGGAAAATCCATCTTACGGATACCTTCTGGTCCTCGGGGGAGGAGAGATGGTTATGCCGGACTCACCGACCTTCCGACCCAGTTCGCCCGAAGGACTTCTAGATCGGGACCCTAATCAATTTTCCTACGCCGGTGTACCGACTAAAAACCCCGCGGTAGCCTTCTGCAGCACATGTGGGACAATCCCGGGGGATCCTGAGTTTACCCTGGATTGCTGCCGGAACCATCCCTGTGCCGTACCTTTACGGCCCGTCTCTTCTTGGGCTAGATGCCCCCCACAATTTACAGTAGCAGCGCGATATTTCGCGCCGCCAACCGCCTCAGGGTCGCACCATGCAGATATATGTGTAAAGGCCGCACATCCCCCGCTGTGCAGCCGCGACCCCTGTGATCCCTTTTAGTCGCCTCTTACGACAGGCAGGGTATACCGTGGTAGAATTCTTCAGGGCCCCCATTCCACAGGGCGGGAGGCGCCAGTCAGTCGTCAAACTCGGCGCCTCCTTCTCGTTTGGTGACGAGCGGGATCGGTTCGTTGCCGATCCCGTTCGGCGCTCTCCTTCTGCAACATGACACGTTCGCAGAAGGAGGCCATCGCACGCCACGACCTTCGTCTGCCGACCATGGCAGATACCACAGCCGGCAGAGAAAGGTCTCCATTGACAGCTGACCTGAGAGCGCTGCGCTCTTCATCCCAAGCTGGGCACTCCGCAAGGGTATGTTGGGCCGTGTCATTTCGACAGCTACCACAATGGTGGCACACGGCAGACTCCTCTTTTCCGATCCGACACAGGAACGAACCGAAACATCCGTGACCCGACAGTACCTGTGTCAGACGGAATGTCGGTGCACCGTGGCGCCTGTCAAGCCATTGGCTAAAAACAGGACGCACTGCCTCAACAGTCCTCAAGCCTGCATTCGGAGTCTCCAGCCTGGCTAACCACTCATCCAAGACGGCTCTGCGGGCAGAGGCCAGTCGGGCCTTGACCTCCCTGGGAGCCAATCTAACCCCGCGACGGGACGCCTCCTCCCGCCAGAAGAAAACTGACGAGAGCAAGTTGGCGTCTAAGTCCCAAGGTAGAGTACCGGCTAATATGCAGGCCGCCTCATGGGAGATCGTGCGGTAGCCCCTGACGATGCGTTGCGCCACTAAACGCTGTGGTTTATGCAATAATGCGACACAGCGAGCGCTTAGGGACCCGGCCCAAACGGGGCAGCCGTAGAGGGCCATGGACCGCACGACTCCAGCGTACAAACTTCGGCAAGGGTTGCCAGGACCTTCCAGGTTCGACAGCAGGCTTCCAAGGGCGCCCGCCGTCCGCACCAATTTCGGCGACAATGTCTGGAAATGCGCGCGGAAATCCCACCGGCTGTCCAGAGTCAGACCAAGGTACTTCATGTTTGAGCCGATGGGAATCCGCACGCCATCCACCATTATGTGTGCTTCCCTAGGCGGCCCCATTCGAGGCCCATGGAAGCATAGAGCCTCGGTTTTATTTAGGGCCACCGTAAGGCCTAGTCGCCGAATCCTACTCACCACCATTTTTGTACCGAATGAGGCGAGCAGGGCAGATTCCCGAAAGGTTCCTGCCGTCGCTGTCACAAGAGTGTCATCTGCGTAGCAGACGACAGCGACTCCTCGGAGATTGACACCACGGAGCACCCAGTCGTACCCTATGTTCCACAGGAGTGGGCCGAGCACCGATCCCTGTGGAACACCGGATGACATAACTCTCCGGTACCACCCGTCAACGCCGGGATACACCACGCACCTGTTAGACAAGTACGAGTGGACCAGACGTTGAAGATAGAGTGGCACCTCGTGGTATCGCAGTGCTTCCTTGATACAGGCCCAGGGAATGGTATTAAAAGCGTTGGCGATGTCGAGAGACACCGCCACTACTACCCTGCCCCGAGCCACAGCGTCCTCCGCCTGCGCCTTGACCCGCAGAATCGCATGTATGGTCGATCGACCATGCCGGAACCCGTACTGGCAGTCTGCCAAGTCCGGGCCAATCCTCTCAAGGTGCTCGACGAGACGAGCGTGCACTATTCTCTCGAAGAGCTTGCATATCTCGTCGAGCAACACGATAGGCCGGTAGGCTGATGGCGACTCTGCAGGTCGTCCTTCTTTTTTCAGCAGAACCAACTTGCCTGTTTTCCATCGAGATGGAAAGAGGCCCTGCTTAAGGCAAGCGGAGAAAAGGCCACGGAGCCTAGTGCCCAGGTGCTCAACGGCAATTACCCACACTCGACCAGGGATACCGTCAAGCCCCGGGGCCGAATTCTTGCTCCGTAACCGAAGCACTGCCGCCCTAAGTTCTTCCGGCGATACCTCCGAGATTTCCCCTGCCGAACTTGACGACGATGACGTTGACAAGCGGGACGCCATCGTTGGGGGAGTGGCCTCCCCGGTGGCTGGGAACAAAGTCGCAACTATATTTTCCACTAGATCAGCCCGGATACTCTGTGTCAGCGGGGGCGTCCATGAGCGAAACTTTTTCATCGCTAGACGATACGGACGCCCCCACGGGTCACTCTCGAGAGTGTTCCGAGCTTCTCGTTGGGCCGCGGACTTTGCACTCGATATTGCCACCTGCAGCGCTCTCTTGGCTTCTTTGTAGAGGCCATGAAGAAGCCGCTCCTGCTCCTCGTCACCAGACGGATGTATCCGGCGACGACGGTGCCTAGCGAGACAGCGGCGAGCAGCTACGCAGGACGCACGCAGCCTTGCTAAATCCGCTGACCACCAGTACACCTGGCGCTTCTTAGGGAGGCGTCTGACCCGGGGCATGGCCGCGTCGCAGATATGCAACATCACCGCTCCGAACCATTCTACCTCCTCCTCAACCTGTACCGGTCCGTCCGGTACTGGGAGCCACGCCTGAGCCAGGGCAGCCTCGTTCAGGGCCTCCTCATTGAGGCGTTTTAGCGCCCATCGCGGGCCGTCCAATTGCAAGGTGTTTGGGCCCTCAGTTCGTAAACATTGGGACGCGGAGACGTCGAACCGAATGTATCGGTGATCCGACAACGTCTCCTCGTCTACCAGAACCCGCCAGCCCCGGACACGGCGGGCAAGGGATGGGGTGGCGAATGTTAAATCTACCACCGAACCCCCATTATGCCGCACACACGTGTCCTCCGACCCGCGATTAAGGACGACCAGCCCGGACGTGATCGCCCATCCCTCCAGGGCCACGCCACGTGTGTTCGTCGCCGATGAGCCCCAAGCCAAAGATTTGGCGTTGAAGTCACCAGCCACGAGAACGGGGCGAGGCTGGCTATCTTGTACCACCAGGGCCCCAAGCTGAGTGAGGAAGCTCTGAAACTCAGCCAGGGATCTGTTGGGAGAGAAATATACTCCGACAATCCAGATCCCTCCCAACAGAACCGCCACGCATCCCGAGCCCTTCGCAACTTTTTCAAAGGACAGGGAGCCGGCAGCACCCCGGGTGATAATGGCCACCAAACCATCCAGGTCTCCTGCCCAGTCTTCTCTGGGAGGGACAAAGTACGGTTCAGCAACCACAGCCACATGTATCGACCACTGTGCCAGGCTCTGAACAAGTAAGTCCTGCGCTCTAGCACAATGATTGATATTTGCCTGGAGGAATCTTTGCGCCATATTAATGGGCGATATCCATGGCTTCTTCTTGGTGGGACGGGTCCAGTTGAGTCACAACCCCACCGCGCCCACCGCGACTAGAACGGTGAGGACGAGAGGAGGCGACACAATCCTTAGCGCCCACCTGGTGAGCCGCGGGTTTGCCAGCGCCTGCACAAATAGTACAGTGCGGCACCGCGGAACATTCCTTGGCCTTATGGCCCTCTTGGCCGCAGCGGTAGCAAATACCGCTGCGGTCACATTCGGCGGTGCAACGCATCCGCACATGTCCTCTATATAGGCAGCGGAAGCACCGAATGGGCTTCTGCTCAAGGAGCTTTACCCGCGCCGCCACCCAGCCGATCAGGACGCGTCCTGCCCTGATCACCTTATCTGCGGCTTTGGCTGGGCAGCGCACCCATACCGCGCCAAGGCCTGAATGGTCGGGGCGGACCTCCCCGACTTTTATGTCAGCTGGCGTGCACTCTGCGGCCCTAGCGAGGGCTTCTGCGATCATCTCTGGATTAGCCGACGCATCCAATCCAGAAATGCGCAATTCCGCGGTTTTGAACGGTCGGGAAACACGAACGTCCTCCGACAGCTCAGAACTGCTGAAAACTTCCCTCACTTTTTCTGCAAGGGAGTTAGCCCTCGCTTCTGAATCTGGGCCGGGTATCTCGTACAGATACCCGCCAGTAGCCATCAACCTCGCCCGAGTCCCCGCAATGCCAAGGCCAACCAAGTCCACTCGTCGCTGGACATCTAGCAGGACCTGAGCATAATTGACGCCTCGCTCCAATGCCGCTGGCGTCAGCGTCAATGAGACGGCTGCCTTGCGGGGTAAATGGAGCCGAGGCTCGGGCTTACGCGGCCCCTGTTGCGGCGGTATATGAGCCGCAGTATTCTGCGTCGACTTGCGGCTCTTACCTCGCTTAGTTACTACGTTCCACGGAGTGTCCATGGACGCGGGAACAGGTGGTAGCGGCCGGGCCTCACTCGAGGATGAGGCAACGGGGACCTGTTGCCTTTTCTCTGATTTCTTCCCCTTTTTCTTTTTATGTGGAGTTGTTAAAGCTCCAGAATCGGCGGCAGCGGTAGGTGCGGGCTGAGCAGTTGCGACGACAGACACAGGCTGAGCAACGACAGCTGGAGTAAACTGAGAAACTCCTTTTCCCTTGCCTTTGCCCTTGCCTTTCCCCTTTGCAGAGGTTGATGGGACAGCAGGAGGCACACACGAGGGCCCAGCAACAGCAGGCGGCGGCTGCTGTTGCAACTCGGCTTTCCGTTTATCGGCGGCCAATGGAGGTCGGAGAATAGGTTCCGGAGGCAATCTCATGGAGATCCCCTCGAACCGTGCATCTATCATATTTATGAAACGCCGTTCCATCTGCACGAAGCGGTCTTCTTCGCTTGTGGCCCCCGACGTAGCCATTTGTTGTGGTCGAATAATCGCCAGCAGCTCCGCAATTTGTTTTTCCAACGTCGTAATGCGTTGCTGCATGGCGACCTTTTCTTTTTCCGCAAGAGCTAGTAGTTCAGAGGACGCCGAAACCTGTGTTGACTTTGGCCTGCTGCGTGGCGCCGCCCTTTTGGCCATACGCACGTCTTCTGCCGCCTCTTCCCGTTCCGCTTGAACAAGGCGTTCCTCATGTAAGGCCGCCTTGTACGCCTTTTTAATTTTCGCCGCAGAGGCGTCCTCATCTGTACTTGACGCCACCACAGTTTTGTTTCTGGGTTTTTTTTTTGAGACGGCAAGCATTTTCACCGTCGGCTCCAGAAAACCGACGTCATCACTCGAGAGAGACTCCCTCGAGCGGACTAAGGATCTTGCAGTGGGCAATCCAGCCGGCTGCGATCCTCGCCTTAAACGGCTACTCCTCCTTGGTCGCGATGATGCGCTGCTCCGCTCGGTCTCGGAGTCGAGAACTAGAGCGGGAGCAGGCATTCCATCAGCACTCTTCTCGGGTTTATACCCACTATCATTCGTCTGCTTGGACACGAGGCCCGAAGCAGACAACTCCCCACAAGCTTCGTTATTATTATTTTTAATATTTTTCATGATATTCCCACGAGTATGGGGGAAATAAACAGTCCGCCCAGGCAGAGCCCCCTGTACCTGGGTAAGCCTTTGAGCCTGAGTGGTTCGCACTAGAGACCGAACTACCCATCGGCCATGCATCCCCTCGCGGTGCGCCGCCGCTTGGGATTCGGGGTGACTTTTTATAGAGGTTTTCTCCCTCGTGGCCCGGGCGGTTAAGCCAAGACCCTCGGTTTCAATAGGTGCCGCGAGACATGACCACAGCACCTAATTGAGATTACGAGATCGGCGGTGACTAAGGAGAACGAGTTCTACCCTAGTCTGCTCCGCGGCAGTGTTAGTGCACACGAAGCCCGTCCGTGTTCCTCCACTGTGCCCTCTGCTAATCAGAGGGACACGCAGAGGAAACCCCTGTGCTGGTTTTGGTCCACGCCGTTTCCGGTAATCCCCCCCCGAAATCGAGGGAGGTCCCCTATCCGCCACCCAGGGAGACGCGCCCGATGGGAGACCAGCAACTCCACACGGGTTCCCCCTTCCCTTCCCTAATTCCTATTCCTGTCCTTTAAGGCCGACGGCGCATACATGATACTTTCGGTATTGTGGATGTTCATGGGCGGTGGAGATCATTTAACATCTGGTAACCCACTGGCTAGTTTGTCGGACTATGCTAAAAACAACCAGGGCAAGCTAAATAAAACCTTTTCAAAATCGTGTAAACTGTGTATTCAAACCCATTGCACTAAGTCGATCAACATTCGTGCTCACTGAACCGTCAACACGCTCCCAAACTCTAATCCCGGTAGAGTCGCGAAGGTTTTTGCCAAAGCGTACCGGATCAAGTACTTACGGGATTCTGTATCCAACTTTATTTTATTTTCATTAAGGGCTAGTTTAAAGGGAATTTGGATTTATGTTACACTTCGTTAGTGATTTAGCTAATTAATACTACTTAGAAATACCAGAAGGAGTAGGCAGAGGTGGATCTATACACCAACATTTCGCCGAGATTATTACCGTCCCATGATGTGATAGTGGGCGAGCTTATCGCCATACCGGGTACAAATCCAGACTATGGGCTGATACTGAGTATTTGTAAAGTTTATTATATCATAAAAATTACACCGACTTCAATTAAAACAAATTATGCGTCCCTATAAAATTTTAGGGTTGCCCTCGATTTTTCTGAGAATTTCTCGAGTCGGTCCAGGCGTCTTCGAGTAATCGGGGAACATACATAAAAAAAGATTCCGACGAATTGAAAACCTCCTCCTTTTTTTGAAGTCAGTTAAAAAGCCAACATCCAGTGCGGGGATCGAACCTTAGATCTCAGCACTGGCACAGCAAGGCAGGCAGTTTTAGTTGGACCCTACGATTTCCTAAGGCCAAGATATAAACCCACTCCTTAACTTTCATCTATTTTCACACTTATAAAACACGGACAGCTAAACTTGTCCAGGACAAAGTAATAATGTGATATTTAACAACACGTCTTTTATCATCCAACAAATCATTAAAGCGAGTTATGGCCCGTATTATCATTATTACACGCTTAGAGCTATAAGAGCTTACAATAGGGGTAAATTGAAAATTGAGAAAAATTATGGTAGCTTATACAAGGTTAGACAATATAATGTACTAAGCCGAAAATACATAAAAGTAACCGTAATTCGAAGCAACGTTAATACTAATCTTTTTATCAAAATTCCCTATTGTTTTCGGGATATTGTAGTTAAAAGCTTTATAAAAAATACCTATACGTAACGGTACGATCAGCTTTGATAATAATCAAAACACACATACGTAGATATCCCATAAGTCGTAGTTAACAGATGACCGCCAAGACGTAGCCGAAAAAATTGAGGTACAGATTTCTGCGTTTATGGAAGAGATAATTACAATGAAAAATGTATTTTTAATTTTATATTACGCAAATTGTATAGCTTTATTGTATGTCTATACTAATACTATAAATGCGAAAGTAACTCTACTTGTTTGTTACCTTGTCACGACTAAACGGCTGACCAGATTGTGATGAAACGCATGCATGTGGCAAGGAGATAGATTATATCCTGGAGAAGGACATATCTTTTTTCTCAAAAAACAACCTTGAAAGGGGTCAAATAGGAGTTCAAAATTGGTATGGGAAATCCAGAATTCCTCGACTTAGGGATGAAATTCATATTTAGGCTTTTGATAGGAAATAAAGAAATACGTGTTTCACATTTATTCAAAATCATCCCTAAGGGGGTAAAATAGGGGATGAAAGTTTGTATGAAAATCCTTAATTTTTAAGTTAAAGGCATGAAAATTCGTAATTTGTATTATATACTTTTTCTCCCAAACATGACCTCCAAGCGGGGGAGCCGCGAGCAACAGCTAGTATTTTATAATTCCAATTATTCAACGTTTGTCACTTCACACTCATAACAAGCGAACGTCGGCCATCCGCTCCGTAAATTAATCTTTTCATTCACTGAACCATTCGCTCACTCACTGAACCATTCACCCGCGTTCGTTCCGCTGCGCTCATTACTGCTCTTCGGAACCATAGTTTTTATACTCGAACAATATGAAAAGCGGAGTTATTTTTATAATTTTGAATTTATCTTATTATTCTTAATGCAAGTTCTATTGGAGATTCATTGTTGCATAATTTGTTATATTTTTTATTATATTGTATGAGACGGAAAGAAACAGTAAAAAATATAATAATGAATGTAAGTATAGTATTCTATATATATTTTTTATTCTGGCGCCGCTAAGTGACCACAATGCACCTGATAGTAAGCGCAGTGCCGTCCAGATAGAGCATCAAGTAGCGAGAGACAGTCTATCCCCCGCTACTCAACACAATCATGCCGGCCTGCTGTTTAGCTTCTTCACGTTACGCCTAAAGGACCCAGGATCATAGGAGGGACGGAACACGGTAGCTAGCAAACTGTTCCACAGCTTGATGGTGCGGCAAAAATACGAATTTGCGAACCTCTTGGTTCGGGCCGGGGTAGTAGACACCACGAAGCTGTGGCTCCGCAAGCCAGTACGCGTGGTTCTGGTATGGAAGGGAGAGGATGGGATAGGATCAAACAATTCTTCAGAGCATTCGCCATGATACAGACGGTAGAACACGCTAAGCGAGGAAATATCCCTACGCAGCTGTAGCGGCTCTAGGCTGTTACTTACGTCTGCATCATTCACAATGCGGATGGCCCGCCGCTGCAACCCGTCCAAGGCATCGAGAAGGTACCTTGCGGAACCGTCCCAGAGGTGCGAGCAGTATTCCATTTCCGGCCGCACCTGCGCTTTATATAAGCGGTAGAGCTGACCAGGCGTGAAAAACCGCCGAACCCTGTTCAGGATTCTGAACTTTCAGGATTCTAACTCTCTATAAAGAAGTTTCATTTTTTTTATCCAACCTGCTGTACTGGTTATTAGCTTCCTGGCTTGAACCGGTTACGACCGGTCGGATAGGGCTTTATGTCAGACTGTAAAAAAGCTTATAACCGGGTTTAAAAGTTGCTTTTCCATTCTTCGGGATTTGTTTACATTCTTATTGCAACTGCGCGGTACTCGGAGTAATGTGAGTTATATCAAGAATAATACCCAACTACTACTGGATCTTTAGGAGAACGAGACGAGCAAACGGGTCACCCTTTAGTGTTCTCGAGAGCCTCCATGGCGCAGCATGCGAGTATCCAGCTGTGAAACGAGAGGCCGTGGGTTCGATTCCCGCATCGAGACAAATATTTGTGTGACAGATAGATATTTGTTTCAGGTCTGGGTGTTGGGGACCGTAGACCCCTAGTAGTTCTTGATACCCACGATACTTTTAACCTAGCTTGGGTTCCGAATTATGTGCGACTGTTGTGTATATTTATTTATCTCTACCGCAGATAAACACCGACAATACCAAAATAATCGAGGGAGAGAGTAATAAGAAAGGAAAGGAAATCAGAAAAGAAGGGAGGTTAAGGCATTCGGAAATTTCTCTAACCGTATGAATGCAAGAAAGCTGTTACTTCACGTCAGTAATCTGTGAGACGATGGTATTAAATTATAATTGTTCTAGAGTTAAAGGTCACAGCTCATTAGAGCCACCCGGCACCCGACCCGTACCGCCTAGTCGCTCGGCGTCCACTCGTTGTCGGCATGTGGTCCACGGGTGGACGCCGCGGTGTCACCAGTAAAAGTCGCGTGTCGACTCTTGAGGCTTGTGCGTTGGCAATCCGCAGCAACGCAAGGCAAGCATGTGAGCAGCGAGTTGTCACCTAGTGGTCAACTAGCTGTCCACGCGTGGACGTCTTACGACCTAGGTGATCTGGTGATGTTAAGGAGTTCATGTAGTGAGCGCATATCCATAAAGGTCCATATAAAGGATTTCGGGTGGCTCTAATGAACTGTGACCTTAAAACTGCCTGCCTCGTTCTATTAGTGTTACAAAAAACAGTTTCCAGTGTAAAATATTTACTGTTCCATTTTCCAAGGAATTTTACAGACTCAAGATTTTCGTTCAAGTGATATTGGGTTTTTTCCAATAATAAATACTCAGTATCAGCCCGGAGTATGCCGATAGGCTCACTCCTATCACATCATGGGATGGTAATAAGGTAGGCTAATGTGGGTGTAATGGTTACACCTTTGCCTCGCCTCGGGGATTACAGGCGTGAGTGCTTATGTATGTATGTTTTTATTTATAATACCTCGATAGGCAGACGAGCAGATGGGCCACCTGATGGTAAGTAGTCACCGCCGCCCATAGACTTCTGCCATACCAGGGCACAGCAAAGCCGCTGCCTACCGTTGAAGGCAAGATGTAAGGTTGAAAAATAGATTTTCCTGAAAACTATTATTGAAACCTTATTCCATAGCTTTTATTACATTTCTTTAAACCGTCCTTGAGGTTTACGCAGGAGAAATACATTTGGGAATATTTGTCTATAGTATTCCTCCGTTCTTTTTAATGAAAATATAATTGATGATTTCTAAGAATATTAGACGTCGTCCAACGTAGAATGTCCTCAAGCAAATAATGTAACACAGTTCGTGGAAAAATCTTATTATGAAAGCTGTACTCGATTTTCGTATAATGAAATATCCGATAGCGTACAGCCGTTTGAGTAGAGTATCCGCCCGGCGGGTATATTCGTGTCGGATATATCCGCATCGTTTGCCAATTTGAAAAAGGAATGTCGGCGGGCAACGTTACGTGAGAATTGGTCACACCGAATGAGCAAATTCAACTCATGTGCTTACGGATATGTATTACAGTAATAGTAGCTGTGTGGCAGAGAAACATTAGGCATTTTTTTCTACAAAGTGGGCTGGTTTGACCGTCATGGTAATAGTCTTATAAAAACTTATGTGGCAGTTCAGTTAATAATAATAATAAAACACTTTATTCTTACACCACAACATTTTTTTTTTTTTTATTTTAACATACAAAACAAGTTACAGTATCAACTTATTTAGGTGTTACAAATTGGCGGTCTTATCGCTAAGAGCGATCTCTTCCAGACAACCATGCACGGAGAGGAATAAAATGAATTAAAATTACGGCGGTGCTGTCAATAAACTTACATAACAAGAAATACTTAGGTACTTACAAAATACATACAAATACATGACTTACAAATAAATATACATTATAATAAACTTACATGTATTACATACATTTAAATAGATATATAATACATATATAGATATTCATGCACCAATAATACAAAAGAAATACAACAAAGGCGTAGCGTTACTGCGAGAGATAAAATGTCTTCACCCGGGATTTAAAATCAATCTCCGCATCGAGTGAAATGTTTCTGTGGTCCACATATATTTGTTTCGGGTCTGAGTGTTGTGGGACCGGAATCCCTCGGAGTTATTGATACCCATTATACAAGTTTGACTTAGTGTGGGGTCTGGAGTAATGTGTATGACTGTTGGATGTATTGTTATTAAATTGTAATTTATGTTATTATCATAAATTACAGATTATACATTGTGTTGTCTCAAATGCCTTGTAACGAAAATAAGCGTTGCAGAAGTTATTTTTAGGGTCTAATTAAATTGGTGAAAATGTGTTACATTTATTATAAACGTTACGGCTCGGTGTAGCAACACGCGAGGCGAGTTTGAGTAATACACGCGATTACTGTGACAGAGTGCACTTTACGCTAATGCACCTGAGGCGATCCACGCCGCAGGGCACAGCACATAACAAACCGATGTTTATTTGTGGAGTAATAAGATTCATTCCTTAAGACAGAATAGGAGATATTTTACAAAACCAACAAATGAGCAAGTAGGTCGTTTGTTGGTGTTCTTGTTTCAGCTGGCTACTCACCGACTATACCACGGAGGCTTACGTTCATTTATTGGGTAATGCATTCGTTCATTCAACCGTTCATTAATTTATTCCTTCAAACCTGCACTCAATCAATCAATCAAACATTAATTAATTCATTCATCGAGTCACAAATCCATTCTTTCGTCTATATATCCATTAATTTGTCCGTTCATTCATTTGACCGTTCATCCATTCACCATCACTCAAATTATTTGCATGATTTCATTCATAAGTTCATTCATGTCCTAAAATAATATTTATTATTATTTGTTTCCAATGCGCAAGGCTGTATTGAATTGTATTGTGTGTTTTATACTTAAATCACAAGTATATTTGTGTTTTTTTTATTCTGGAGCGGCAAAGTGACCACACTGCGCCTGATGGTAAGCGCAGTGCCGTCCAAATAGAGTATCAAGTAGCGAGAGACAGTCTATCCCCCGCTACTCAACACAATCATGCCGGCCTGCTGTTTAGCTTCTTCACATTACGCCTGAAGGACCCAGGATCATAGGAAGGAGGGAACACGGTAGCTGGCAAACTGTTCCACAGCTTGATGGTGCGGCAAAAATACGAGTTTGCGAACCTCTTGGTTCGAGCCGGGGTAGTAGACACCACGAAGCTGTGGCTCCGCAATCCAGTACGCGTGGTTCTGGTAGGGAAGGGAGAGGATGGGATAAGATCAAACAATTCTTCAGAGCATTCGCCATGATACAGACGGTAGAACACGCTGGTTATTTATTTAATACTAGCGAACCGTGCAGACGTCGTCCTGCCCGTAAAAGCAGCGCCACGCCGACTGCAGCGCCATCTGCCGGGCTGATTTGTGAATCTAAACCATCCAGGGCGCCACCCAAACGCATAAAAAAAATCATTCAAGTCGCTCCAGCCGTTTAGGAGGAGTTCAGTGACATACACACGTACAATAGAATTATATATATAAAGATAACGGTGTTTTAATATAACTCTGACACACCCTGTAAATATAAATAATCATAATAATATTAGTCCTGTATTAAACATTGTCCCACTGCTGGGCACGGACCTCCTTTACTAATGAGATGGGTTAGGCCTTAGTCCACCACGCTGGCCTAATGCGGGTTGGTAGACTTAACATATCAGATTATGAGAATTCTCAGGTATGTAGGTTTTCCTTCACCGTTAAAGCAAGCGATAATTCACATTTAATACGCACGTAACTTTAGAAAAGTCAGGTGTATGTATGCCTTTAGGTTTCGAACATACGATTTTTGTCTTGACAGTCCGTACCGCAACCAACTAGGCTATCGCTGCTGTAAATAAGGAAATAAAATAGATAGCTACGTTGTCTGTTCTTTGTGAGACTGGTACTAAGTCGGAACAGGTGGCTTTATCATAAAGCTCCGAACATGAAAGTTGGGGAGCCGGTCAGGCACAACTCTAGCAAGAATGAAGAACGTCCTCTTCACTAATGGAACACTGGCTTCCTCTCCTCTACACGTAAACAATCCAGGGGGATATATATTATTGAAAATGTATATATATATAAAATAAATAACACCCAACAGTCACATACATAGCCCCGACCCCACACAAAGATACGAGTCTTGTGCTGTGCCTGAGGTTGTCAAAATAAAAATGAACCCCTATTTCCCTTGGTCACGTCATCACGCGTGAACGGCTGGACCGAATTCGTTAATTCTTTTTTTGTTGTATTTGTTTTGTCAGGAGAAGGTTTTTATGAAAGACAAACAATTAAGAAATATGCGCAGCAAATTAGAAAATTTCAGTAATCTTAACGACTATAGAAACTTTTCCAATGTAACCTTAGCGCGTTTGACATAACAGTCAGTCATATGACAATTTTTTTTTATATATCATAGTCCGACAAACGAGCCAGTGGGTCACCTGATGTTAAGTGATCTCCACCGCCCATGAACATCCACAATACCGAAAGTATCACGTATGCGCTGTCGGCCTTAAAGGGCAGGAATATGGATTAGGGAAGGGGAATCTGGGCCTCCAGATATCTCACTTACCATACGAAACGCGACAGTGAACTGTCACTTTACGTTAGTTTTCTGTGAGACAGCGGTACTACCCCGGTTGAGCCGGCCCATTCATGCTGTAGACAAATATGTCCACAGCGTGGCTCTACCACTTTTAATGCGAAAATTAAAGTAACATGTAATAAGCTTAAGATGACTACATGTATTTTATACCTATTCTACAAAAACAACTAGCACACGAGTGGAGCCGCGGGCAAAGGCTAGTCGTCGATAAAGATTAAGACTGAAGTAGATGGACCTTTAATTAATGTCGTGCTATGCATTTATTTGATTTTACTCACCAACAATGTTACTGGTGTATTCGATAAAATACTATTCTAGTCTACTCATAACGCAGTTCTAAAATAATTAACTGCAAAATTTCATCTAGAAATCAAGCCGGATCTGTCCTGTGTGAATTGCAAACAATTTGTCCCCACCCGTCAACTTAATGAGAACAATAACTTATCCAGTATCCAGGATGGGTGGCGTTAATCGTGGGACTAAATAATCGTGGGACTAAAAATGAAAACTTTATTAAAAAAAAACAAAAACCAAGATGATGTAGTGGGGAAGGTGTCTATCCCGGGGGACGATGGTGACCCTGGGAAGACGAACGACGCTGGGTGTAAGCCCAAGGAAAAGATTGTCGGGGCTGCTTTAGTGGTCTCGACTCCCGAGACCAAGGCCGGGACGAGCGGCATGATGACGCGCTCAAAGAGGGCGCTAAGAGCTCGACAGCTGGACGCATCTGCAAGCGACAGTGACGTCGAACCAGCGCATAAAGTTCTTGCTGTCTCAGCAAGTTCGGCTGTGGTGTCTGACGAAGACACCACGCCAATGGACGTATCTGGTGACCGTGACTGGCGTTTGCAGATGTCAGCCATCATCCGGGACGTAGCACACAAGTCCCGGAATATTAATGGGACAGAGCAGCGGAGGCTTGACCTCGCGGCCAGGGAGCTGTCGGAGAGGGCCGAGGAGTCGGCCTCCACAGAGGTGGCCAGGTTGGAGGCCGAAAAGGTGGCAATGGGCCAGGAAATTGCCGCCCTCAAGGCCTCCCTTGCAGCCCAACAGAGGTCCCTGGAAGAGTTGATGGCGACTGTCCAAGAGTTAAAAGGACAGTCGCAGCCAGCAGTGCAAATTGGAGGCGTTTCTGGGGAGGAGGACAGCTTCAAGCGTTTTGAGCGCCGTTTCCTAAACATTTTGGACGCGCGCTTGAGCGCTTTATCCTTGAGGCTGCCCCCAGAGCCCATCATGCGGCCACCATTGGCCGCTGATAGGGCTAAAGCTCCGGCGACGCCTGCCGTTGCTGGGCCATCAAAAGCCCCTCCAGTCGCCGCCGGTTCGCCGGCTACTCCAAAGGGAAAAGGGTTGGGCAAGGGAAAGAGTAATGCCCAGCCCGCCCCTGTTGAAGCTTCAACATCTGTGGCGTCCCCAAATCCCCCTCAACATAAATCACGAAGAGGGGGAAAGAGGGGAAAAGCGAGTAAAAGGAGGAGCACTCCTGCTGCCCCAATGCCCAGTGAGCCGCGGCCATTACCTCCCGCCCCTGCAAGTATGGACGAGGGGTGGAATGTAGTGGCAAAAAAGGGCAAGAAGAATCCCCAGCCCGTTACAATTGCTGCGGTGGCCGCACCACCGCAGCAGAGCCGGCCGAAGCCGCGTATCCACTTACCCCGCAAGGCAGCCGTCACGTTAACAGTGACGCCAGAGGGGTTGGCGCGGGGCGTCACTTACGCTCAGGTCCTGCGGGAGGTCCAACGACGCGTGGACTTGGCCGGTCTTGGCATTGCAGAGACGCGGGCGCGTCTAATGGCGACTGGTGGGTACCTATATGAGGTACCCGGCCCGGAGTCCGAGGCGAGGGCCGATTCCCTCGCTGATAAAGTGAGGGAGGTGTTCCGCGGAATGGAACTGGCGGGTGATGTTCGCGTTTCCCGCCCCTTCAAGTCCGCGGAGTTGCGAGTGTCCGGGTTAGATGCTTCGGCTGACCCGGAGATGGTCGCAGCGGCTCTCGCCAGAGCTGGGGATTCTCTGCTTGAGAATTTTAAGGTTGGGGAGATCCGCCCCGATCGGTCGGGCCTTGGTGCGGCGTGGGTGCGGTGCCCCGCCAAGGTCGCCGACAAAATTTTAAAGTCGAGCCGAGTCCTGATCGGCTGGGTGGCGGCGCGTGTCCAGCTCCTTGAGCCCAGGCCCATGCGGTGCTACCGTTGTCTGCACAGAGGACATGTGCGGATTCGGTGCACCGATGAGTGTGACCGCAGCGAACTTTGTTATCGCTGCGGCATTGTGGGCCACAAGGCCAAGGGGTGCTCCGCGGAGCCGCACTGCGTAGTTTGCGCAGATGTCGGTAAGCCCGCGGGACACCAGGTGGGCGCCAAGGCATGCGTCGCCTCCTCCCGCCCTCGCCACTCAAATCGTGGTCGGGGGTCGGAGGTTGTGACCCAGCCGACAGCGGGCACCAGTAGAGAGCCGATGGAGATCGCCCATTAATATGGCGCAACGTTTCCTCCAGGCGAACATTAATCACTGCGCCAGGGCTCAGGACCTGCTAATCCAGAGCATGGCGCAGTGGTCGATACAAGTGGCTGTAGTCGCTGAGCCTTATTTTGTTCCCCCCAGGGAAGACTGGGCTGGGGACCTTAACGGTTTGGTGGCTGTCATCACTCGGGGCGCCGCCGGCTCCCCGCCCTTCGAAAAAGTAGCGAAGGGGTCGGGATGTGTGGCGGTTCTGTTGGGGGGGGGTCTGGATTGTGGGTGTGTATTTCTCCCCCAATAGATCCCTGGCCGAGTTCGAGCACTTTCTCGCTCGGCTAGGGGCCCTGGTGGTGCAAGGCAGTCAGCCTCGCCCCGTTCTCGTTGCCGGCGACTTCAACGCCAAGTCTCTGGCTTGGGGTTCGTCGGTCACCAGCAGGCGCGGCGAGGCCCTGGAGGAATGGGCGATCTCGGCCAACCTGGCCGTCGTGAATCGCGGGTCGGTTAACACGTGCGTACGGCATAATGGCGGATCGGTGGTGGACCTCACGTTCGCCACCCCAGCTATTGCCCGCCGTGTCCGTGACTGGAGAGTTCTGGTGGACGAGTAGACGTTGTCGGATCACCGATACATTCGGTTCGACGTCACCTTGTCCCCTAACCCCCAGTCCAGTGGAGGACCGACCGGCCCGCGGTCGGACGGCCCGCGTTGGTCAGCAAAACGCCTCGACGTGGAGGCCCTGAAGGAGGCCGCTCTGGCCCAGGCGTGGCTCCCTGCACCGGAAGCACCGATGCAGGTCGAGCAGGAGGCGGCGTGGTTCGGGACAGCGATGTCGCGCGTCTGTGACGCGGCCATGCCCCGAGTCCGACGTCTTCCCGAGAAGCGCCAGGTGTTCTGGTGGTCGGCGGAACTCACGCGATTACGTATCTCCTGCGTGGCCGCCCTCCGTCGTCTCGCCAGGCACCGTCGTCGCCGAATCCGTCTTCCCGGCGACGAGGACCAGGAGCGGTTGCTTCACGGCCTCCACAGGGAGGCTAAGAGAGCGCTGCGCGTGGCAATAGCTAGGGCAAAGTCTGCAGCTCAGGAGGAGTTCCGGGGAACTCTCGATAACGACCCTTGGGGCCGTCCATATCGCGTGGCGATGAGGAAATATCGCCCGTGGGCGCCCCCACTGACGCAGAGACTCCGGGGCGACCTAGTCGAAGAGGTCGTCGCAGCTTTGTTCCCTGCCACTGAAGATGTCACTCCCCCACCGATGGCGTCACATCCATCGACGCCATCGTCGTTGAGTTCGGCAAGGATTATTTCGGAGGTTTCGCCCGAGGAATTTCGGGCGGTGGTGCTTCGGCTGCGGGGCAAGAAAACAGCCCCGGGTCTCGACGGTATCCCCGGACGTGCGTGGGTGTTAGCCGTCGAGCATCTGGGGACTAGGCTCCGTGGCCTGTTCTCCGCGTGCCTGGAGCAGGGCCGTTTTCCGTCTCAGTGGAAAACTGGGAAGTTGGTCCTGCTCAAGAAGGAGGGGCGGCCCGCAGAGTCGCCATCGGCCTACCGGCCTATCGTGTTGCTCGACGAGGTCTGTAAGCTCTTCGAGCGTATCATTCACGCTCGCCTCGTCGAGCATCTTGAAGGGGTCGGGCCGGACCTGGCACAGTGCCAGTACGGGTTCCGGCAAGGCCGATCGACAGTACACGCGATTTTGCGGGTCAAGGCCCAAGCGGAGGATGCAGTGGCTCGGGGTGAAGTGGTGGTGGCGGTGTCTCTAGACATCGCCAACGCGTTTAACACCCTGCCCTGGGCCTGCATACTGGAAGCACTGCGGTACCACGTGGTGCCACCGTATCTCCGGCGTCTGGTGCGCTCGTATCTCACAGACAGGTACATAGTGTATCCAGGCGCCGACAGGTGGCACCGAAGAGCTATGGCCTGCGGTGTTCCACAGGGCTCAGTCCTGGGCCCTCTCCTGTGGAACATCGGCTACGATTGGGTGCTCCGTGGTACCAATCCCCGAGGCGTCGCTGTCGTCTGTTATGCAGACGACACGCTAGTAACAGCGACAGCCAGGTCTTTTCAGGAGGCCACCCTGCTCGCCTCGTTCGCAACCGAACAGGTGGTGGGCAGGATTCGGCGACTGGGCCTTAAGGTGGCCCTGAACAAAACCGAGGCCCTTTACTTTCACGGGCCTCGGATTCGGCCACCTTTAATGCCCCACATCAATGTGGAGGGGGTGCGGATTCCCATCGGCTGTACAATGAAGTACTTGGGGTTGATTCTGGACAGCCGGTGGGATTTCCGTGCCCATTTCAAGGAGTTGTCGCCGAAATTGGTGCGGGCGGCGGGCGCGCTCGGACGCCTGCTGCCGAACCTGGAGGGACCTAATAGCCCTTGCCGAAGTTTATACGCTGGAGTCGTGCGGTCAATGGCCCTGTACGGATGTCCCGTATGGGCCGAGTCCCTGAAAGCCCGCTGCGTCACCTTGCTGCGCAAACCGCAGCGTTTGTTGGCGCAGCGAATAGTAAGGGGCTACCGCACGGTCTCCCACGAGGCGGCCTGCGTATTGGCCGGCACCCTCCCTTGGGAGTTGGACGCAAAACTCCTCTCGTCCGCGTTCTTCTGGCGGGAGGAGGCGTCCAGTCGCCGTCAGGTGAGACTGGCCCCGAGGGAGATTGCAGCCCGGTTTCGCAGAACCGCTGTGGAGGAGTGGCATACCAGGCTGGAAAGCCCAAGTGCGGGCTTGAGGACAGTCGCGGCAGTGCGTCCTGTCCTAAAGAGATGGCTAGACAGGCGCCACGGTGCGCCAACTTTCCGGCTGACGCAGGTACTGACGGACCACGGGTGTTTCGGTTCGTTCCTGTGTCGGATCGGAAAGGAGGTGTCTGCCGTGTGCCACCAATGTGGCAACTGCCGCGAGGACACGGCCCAACACACGTTGGAGGAGTGCCCAGCCTGGGACGAAGAGCGCAGCGCTCTCAGAGCAGTCGTCGGAGGAGACCTCTCACTGCCGGCCGTGGTGTCGTCCATGGTCGCCAGCCGGAGGTCCTGGCGTGCGGTGGCCCACTTCTGCGAGAGCGTCATCTCGCAGAAGGAGAGTGCCGAGAGGGATCGGGAACGAAATGATCCCTCCCGCCGCCAGAGAAGACGTAGGAGGCGCCGGGTGGACGACTGACCGGCTTCTCCCGCCCTGTGGAACGGGGGCGTTTGAATTCCACCACGGTAACCCCTGCCTGTCGTACGAGGCGACTAATTGGGGCCATCGGGGGTCGCGGGCTCGCAGCGGGGGGCTGTCAGCCCGAATCGATGCACTCCCAGTTTCGGAGCATCGTGCGACCCCGAGATGGACGGCAGCGCGTGTGGTAAGGCCTCGTTCGCTGTCGTTGTTCGGTGCGCGGGGGCTCCTAAGCCCTCCCATGGAGATGGGCTGCTACGCAGCACCGCGCAGGGGCGGTTCCGGCAGCAATTCTAGCACTCCTTAGAATACCCCGGGATCGCTCCGTAAGCGCCGAAGAAGGCCACCGCGGGGTTTTAGCTGGTAGTGTCGGGTGGGGTGTACATAGGGGGTAGGGACTCGGCCCAGCGGCTGCCCGGATAGCCATCATCCGGGCGAGGGGGATGCTGGGTCGTAAGACCGGCTAGTCCAGCATAACCGTTTTATTCTTATTCCGCTTCCCCCCGAAGCGGGCGGTAGTAATAAAACGCTTTCCCCGCGACAACAAAAAAAAAAAAAAAAAAAGGATGGGTGGCGTGGAAAAATTTGCTAAGGTCGCTAGAGAATTGCACCATGCAATTTCTGTACTTTAAGTGAATTATCAACTTAAACCAGTTTATTTTGACTTACTATAAGCGTGATTTACTTGTAAAGCAAATCAAGTGTTCCATCTGTGTCGGCTTTTTATGCGTTATTCATTTTAAAATAATGTAAGTGTAAGTTGTGTGAGGTTATAATTTAGAAATAATCCCAATTAAGATTACAATACTTAATTTTCACGATTTTTCATTATGGAACTGTCCCACAATATCTGCTTCAATTAAATCCGTCAGATCTGTATTGTACACGACAAATTAACAACATACACTCACGCCTGAAAACTCCGACGGGGTAGCCAGTACAGGGTGTACTGGTTACACCTAACTTTTCGCCGAATTCATTACGGTCCCATAATGTGGTAGGGGGCGAGCCTATCGCCATACATTTACATTTAGTCGGATTAGAGTAATCAAACTGTTGGAATTAGAAATTAATCTATTTCAAAGCAGAGACAGTCAAACTAGTAAGTGGATCACCTTGTAGTATGTAACCTCCACCGTCTATAAACACCAATACAATAATAGAATTCTAATGTAATTAAACTTCAATCGTATATTAATTGTCCGCCCATATATTGTTAACCGGTGTTCGAAAAGAGCAACGCTAGAGTTTCTTGCCCGTTCTTCTCTAGCGAAACTGCATTCCGAACTGGCGGTAGAGTAACAAATTTTGACTGAATCTAAATAATGTATAACATTTCATGGATTCAATAAATATTTTATTTGATTTAAAGAATCATTGGAATAGGATAGGATTGTGAAATGAAAGGAGATTCGGACTTAAAAAATCTCACTCACGAATTTCAAAAAACTTTTAATAAATTTATTCACGTTTTCAACTAAAGATATTAGCACTTAAAGGAGACAGCTGATGAACCGATTACAAAACACACATCTAGATACAACATATCAAAAACATCATCACTTGTTTATTTCAAATCAATGCTCCACCCATCATCACTGTCGTCATCTCCCTTCCTCAGCGCTGGCGAGGTCGCCTGCGTGGTGATGACTGGCTCGTGGCTGACGGTCGTTGGACCATTCACCATGGGGTTGATACCAGGGGTAGGAGGAGAGTACTCTTGCACCCAGGTGTTGAAGTATTCCACCAGGGGCGATTGTGTGGTTGTGGTCGTACGCTTCTTGGCGCTGTAGTAGTGTGGCATCTGGGAAGATAGATATTGTTTATAGTATAATAGATGTTGACCGCAACTCCGCCCGCGAGGAGGTCATTTTTGGAAGAAAATCTAACAATCCATGGAGGCATCTTAAGCTATAACACCTTTCTATATATTTCTATTCCGTAGGAAGCGTACATTTCCCGGATAAAAAGTAGCCTTTGTCATTTTCTGACCCCTAAACTGTTTATGCAAAAGATCATGTCGATCCATTGCTCTGTGAAAAACTAAACTACGGGAATTGTAAATTTTTTGGGATAAAAAGTATCCTACGTGCTATTCCAAGCTATAATCTATCTCTGTGCCAAATTTCAACCAGATCCGTTCAGCGATGGAGTGCGATGTTCGGCCGTTTTGCAGCCTTCTAAGTACTTTGACACTAGACCCTCGACTGCTTCACCCTCTTGCCCACGGCGTAGTATGAAGAAGTAGGCCGGCATGATTGTGTTGAGTAGCGGGGGATAAATCGTCTCTCGCTACTCGATACTGTAATTGGACGGCACTGCGCTTACCAGGTGCAGTGTGGTCACTTTGCCGTACCAGGATAAAAAAAGAATAATATTATAACTCACCGTCTCATTAATGGTCTCAATCCAGTCAGCATAGGCACCGACTAGCGTAAACACAGTTGGTACGTTTGGGAATCCGCAGACTGTAGGCCCGAACGATATGATGCCCACAAGCCGGCCAGAGAGTATGGCCGGACCGCCTGCGTCGTGCTTAAAAAGAATATTAATATGTTTGATTTGGGGTAGAGTAAATTAAGAGAAGTTTCTGATATTGGTAAAAATATTTTGAAGCATGTGTTGCTATAATATTCTCACTTTTGTAAATTGCTGCTTGTCTTTTGCCTGCAGCTTTGCATGTGAGATTACGTTAATCGGAACCATAGTAGATTTACTTACTTATAATTTACTGGAAACTTTTCCAATTCATCTTTTCAAATGCTTATTTATAAAAAAACCTGCTATTTTGTTTTTGAATGATTCGATTACCAAAATACGTTTGTTTTCAAATATGTTTTATAAATCTAAGTCACACACGTAATCCTAACCCCCCTTTAGATCAAACCTGTCTCGTCGGTATCAAGAACTACGAGGGACTGCGGTCTCACAACACCACAGCATTTCTCTATTATATATAGCACTTTATTGGATATTTCAATATTTACTGAGGCTTACATCACATGCCCCTTCTCCTGTAGTGAAAGTGCCGGCGCAAAACATTGTTGAAGTTATAAATTTGCTGAAAAATAAATTGTCTATTATATTATATTTAACATATTTATACTAATTTTAAAATTAAAAATACATATATAAACACGCAAGCAAGAGAGTGAACAGAAGTGCAACAAGTACATCATGTGATACGTGCTGAACCTATGTATCATATGGGGCATATGCTCTGATCCCGAGCAATTAATGTGTATTTTTTTTTAATGTAGAAAATTATTATTTTCTCCCATCTGCCACTAAATGAGACTTTGAATAGAACTGACGAAAATTTTATTGCAGAATTCATATGATTATTGGTCCTTTGATTGGTAATCAAAAACTTATTCTATATCTTTAGCTGGATTATTCGCTTTTTTGCAGAACTTGCAGTTTTTGATCCGATACAAAATGTAATGTAATGTGTTTTTGTCGTTGGTCTAGAGTTGAGGTACGTTGTTTGGCCGTTTTGCGGCCTTCTGATTACTATGACAATAGACCCTCGACCTCTTCTTCGCCTTCTTGCCCATGGCGTAGTGTGAAGAAGCAGGCCGGCATAATTGTGTTGAGTAGCGGGGGATAGATTGTCTCTCGCTACTCGATACTCTAATTGGACGGCACTGCGCTTACCATCAGGTGCAGTGTGGTCACTTTGACGTGCCAGTATAAAAAAAAAAGTAAGTAAATATTTTTCGTTTATATTTCGTCCTCTTTAATATTATTAGTTTTTCTAACCATTTACAACACTCTGTTGTGCTTACACGAACTAATTTAAAATATATTTGCCATACAAAGGTTTTTGTATTACAATTCCAAAGAAAATAACTAGTTTAGAAACGTCGCGGCGCATCGTAAAAGTAAATACAAAATCTCAGAAAATGTGGTAGAGAGTAGTTAAAGCCCAAAGGAGAGATCGGTTTAACTCTGCGCTCAGAGCGAGCTAAGAATTACATTGACTATACAATTATTTTAAAACTGAAAAACGTCTTTAAATGTTGTTAAACTTTCGCGATTTATAAACATATTATCAAATTAGGGATCCTGCAACTATACGGGATCAGTAAACCCGTGACCATGGCCGATTCAAATTGTTTGAAACGTCGGGAAATAAATAGGTATTCAGATAATTGCAATTCGGTTGAAACGTCGTGAAATAAATAGGTTTTCAGACCATTAAATTGCACGATTAAGATCCGTTACTTAATTTTATAAAACGCCTTTGACTCTGAAGAAGTATACAGAGTTATAATCAACCTTGAAGTTAGCTTCAAGGTAATTATAGAGGCTAAAGTTCTTTCTACGCCTCAACATGGGGAAATCTTCATGGGAATAACTTCGATAATTCTTCATATTTAATGATTCAAATACCATTTTAATGCTTGTGTTTGCTGCTACCAACGAAATATATAAATATATTAAAATTATAGGTTTGGCCAAGAAAAGATGGAAAATTAATAGTACCATCTGTTGACAGTATAATTGACCACTGTGTGAATTATTCGCACGAATGATAATTCGCAAGCCATGTGTATGTCATAGCTGTGTGGTATTTGACTATCGTCAGTATTTTACCAAGTTCATCATTTTACTACCAGATTATTATTAAAATAATATTTTACCCAGATAATATATCTAAATTTGATATAGAACCTACAACGGATAAATTAGGTGCCCTTACTCGCCATAAACTTCTTTGCAGAACGCATTGGGATAGATAGGTAAAAACTTCCTTTGTAAAAACACTGGCTCGTAGGATAACTTCTGTGACATCTGGAATGGAAAATTGTATTACCAAGCTGGGCTATTCAGTAGATTTGCAGAGAATACACAATGACCTAGATAAATTCGATTTTGTTTGAAAAATTTAATCAATTTTCGTGGATACAAGTTCTTGATACTGGAGTCAATATAATATATTATATTTCAATGATTTTAATCTTACTGTGGCTAATTTGGTCTTATTTTCCGGTCCTTTTAATTAAATAAACATTAAATAAAATACACCCACCCACGTAAGACTATGGTCACACAACACCTAGACCCGAAACAAATATCTGTCTGTCACAAAATTTATCTGGATGCGGAAGTCGAACCCGCGGCTTCTCGTTACCCAGTCGGCACCGCGCCGCCGCGCCACGGAGGCATTAACTTATTGAAGGCTCAGGGCGACGAAGCTACATATCCCCCGGTCTTTATACATGTTTGAAAATGATTTGGTATTAAGGAACGTCAAAATTCCTTAAAATTAGGGGGGCCTTAAGACCAAAAGCTTGGGGTGGGTAACCCTTTTTGCCTCTCACCCCCTTTAGTCCCCTACTGATGACAGCATGCCCAAAATTAGACTTGATAAACAACAATGTCATCAACGCGCCTAACTTAACATGAACATCAAATCTGCCTGTAAAAATTAAATAATAAGCTACTAGCATTGGTTTAAATCTTAGAGTATTTAACACAATTCTTCACCACTAAAACATCTCTTTAGGATCCCGATGAGGTAAAAGACTTACCTTAGTCACTCCCCAGCCAAGTAAAAGAACTTCAGCAGTAGCAGGCAGACTGTTCGCGCTGTGAGATATAGCGATGACCTTCGGGATGCGATGGTAGTTGAAATACAGATGCCGCCGGAGACGGACTACGGCGATGTTGTTGCGTAGTGTGCGTGGGTTGTAGGCTGGGTGGAAATATACCTTGGGAAAAAGTATGGTGGTAGCTAGACTGTGTAAGATTTGTGAATAAAGATTTTTTTATCTAGGCATAAGTCTAAATCATGAAACAACCATCAGTTGATGGTGACTACGCTTAAAACAGCGACCATATAAATGCATAGCACTGCACTGGAGATAGAAGATGTTAAGTCTCCTAATGCCCAGTTATTTCACTGGCTTTAATGTCCTTCAAACCTTCAGAATGGTGCTTACCAACTGCTACTCGGTGGTAGAAAAACAAATTTTACTTGGCGACAAAACCTGGTGCACTCAGATGGACTCATGTATAGGAAAGACCTATCAAATACTGAATGACGATTCAGTCAATCGAGAAAATAACTCGACTTACGAATTACATTGTTTTGTACCTTCAGCAGGTACAACGTATAGCAAAAATATATTGTGTTGATCTAAGCTGCCATGACTATTAGCTAGCCAAATCCTCTCTCTTTGGGTTTCCATTTTCCATTTTTCATTTTATTATCTGGTTGACACTTTGTTTGTAATACTTTGTTGTTCCAAAAATATTCGTGGTCTAAGCAAAGACTTATTTAGACTCTTTATTATCTAAGGTGATGTGTTGATAATAACCAAAATTAAGAAAATTATCCTACACTCGGAGTTAGATTGAAATCAAAAAGCCACCTCTAGTGCATCGACGACTTCCCCTCCAATCCTGCTGTGATTGCTGCCAATTCTCACTTGCAGTACTCGAGGGTTCTCGCGGAAAAATCTGTTGTTGTGCATCCTGAGTAACAAAAATAAGTTAATTGCTAAACTAGATACCTAAATTAAGCATCTAGATATGTCATTATTCATAACATGCTATAAGGCTTTATGTTTTATCGCATCTTTATTAAGGATATCAGTTTACTCTTCCATAGCTATATCTGCTACATCCATTAATCTATTAAATATGTGTGTATTTATAGGGCACGTTTTACACCAGATTCTAAACAATCATTTCTCGATTTCCTTTAATATTTAATATGAAACAAAGTTCATCGTCGCTTCAAATCAAATCAAATCATTTATTTGTAAATGTAGGTAAATGAAAAATAGGTGTTATGTTTAAGGCTATTTCTCTACATTTTACCTAAAAAGTATACAAAATATTTTCTAATTAAACCATATTCTACGTTACTATCATACCTTACTTTCCTAATATTTATTACATTACATGAATTTCATTAAATGCATTACAATATAATCATTAGGACTGGAAGAATTCTTCCATTGAATAAAAGCATCTACCGATGTGGAAATCTTTGAGTTTATTTTTGTATAAATTTACATTTGCTATATCTTTAATATCTGCTTCTACTAATATAAGAGTTTTCCATCGTAAATATATTTCTAGGGATAATTTACAATATTATCCAGATTTCTAGTTACTTACAGCTGCAAACAAGCCGCAGAAGTAAGGACTAAGTCATGCCAGTATATGACTCCACCACACCAGAATCTGCCCATCACCTGTATAGACACCATGAAGGGGTAGTACCTCACGGTGGTACGTTCACCCTTAAATAAGCGTCTGCCGTCGTGACGATGGTACTCTTTAAGGTCTTCTAACTCACCTTGAGGGTCTGAAAGTAATATTACATATACCTTCATGCATACCTTAAAGTAGGCAGAGTTCTAAGTACTTTTTTTATCCATGGCAAAGTGACTTCCCTGAATCTGAGGGTAAGTACAGTGCCATTCAGTTAGAGTATGAAGTATAAAATACAACTATTACTAGCTACTTGACATAATCATGCCGGCCTGCTGAGTAGCTTCTTTACACTATGGCTAAAAGATCATTAGAAATAGGGATCACGGTAGCTGGCAAACTGTTTTACAGCATGAAGGTGCGGCAAAGATTCGAATTTGCAAACCTCTTAGTTTGGTCTGGGGTTGTAGACACCGTATAATTCACCCTCAGTATATCCCAATGACGTGATAAAGGACTAACCTATCGGTATATCTGAACTAATTACAATCATGGGCAAATTAAGTCAAATAACATTGACGATGAATCAAGATTTTTTTTAAGCCTCTGGAGTCTTTTTCCGGATCGATCAAAACTTTATGCAAAACGTACGGTTTTATTATGTCCTTCAGATTGTATTTTTGACGGTAAGCCGTATCTCAACTAACACATAGTCGGTTACATAAACTTAGTAACATTTGAACGCACTCATTAAATTATTTGAAAACAATTTTATACGTACCCCAATACATACTATCATTGGCTCTAGCTTCAAACTTATGATCATCAGAAACAGTCTGCGCAATTATGCTATCAACTGTATCATCCAAAACTTCATCAACTTTACTAAATTTATCATCACCCATTACTTTCCTAGCCGATTTCACCAGTTGATCACCTCCTTTTTCTTTAAACGCCTTTAGGATATCATCTCTGTTCATTTTCTCCTTCAATTTCAAATATAAACTTTTTGATGCGTTTTTGTTATGCAATAAAAAATTATCGTCTTCACTTAAAGCTTTGAAGAAATTCGTATTGTTAAGGTCTATTTGGTGTGTAACATTATTAATTAATTCAGTTATCTTATCACCCTTCACGACATATTTTTCTATAGTTTTCAGTCTATCGTTTAGTTCTAAAATTCTTGCATCATCATTTTTGGTGTTTAAAATAGCCATTAAACTGTTAGCTATGTTTTTAATAACATCATCTGAATTGTGAAATGATTCCACATCAGCTAAAAATAATAGTACTAGTAGTAAACACATTGGTATGCGGTTATGAATGTTTAGTTTTCTTTTTCATTTTATTGATATCGTATTTTTTATTGACAATAAAGTATATTCGTTCCCGAAATACATTGCTTTTATTTTTATGGTGAATTGTGAGTCAGGGTTTTTAGATTTTCGAGTCTATTTCTGATGTTACAGTGTAGCTCAAACCTTTTACTGTTTTGGGTTAAGTTATCTGGTATTACTAATGTTATTCGCATTAACCGATAATTATATAGTTTGGCCAGAAATATATTTTTAATAACGATGGTAAACGCAGTGTCGTCAAGTTAGAGTATCAAGTAGCGAGAGACAACTGTACCTGGCTACTCGACACAATCATGAGCCTTGGCCTGCTGAACAGCTTCTTCACACTATGCTTAAAAAAGCAATAAAACCGCAAATCACCCGCTGTGGTCATTGTTTTATATTCTGGCTAAAGTTTTCCGCTCTGATTAGATACTAATTGGTCAGGCTTATTTAACCCCCCTCTCATTAGTAGACCCCTCTCATTAGTAGAGGAGGCCCGTGCCCAGCAGTGGGACAATGTTTAATACAGGGCTAGTATTATATTATATATATTTAACCTACTGTGACCAAGGTTAGTAACAATAATTACCCACTCTGGCAAATATTTTCTGATGTGAATATAGTTACTCAATATGGTCAAACTAAACTGCTCTGGACAATATTATCTGCTTTGTCCAAAATTACCTGCAAAGACCAGTTGTCGGACTTGATATGAGTAATTAGCTTTAACCGCTTACCCGCTTTGACCAAAGTGACTCTCATTGGATAGTTCTTTACTTTAGCAAAAATTTACTACTGTGGCGAAATTTACTTGTCAAATTTTTTTTAGACAACTGAAAGGATAGATGCACAAGTGATAGAGGAGTCGCCTGGTGATAGAGGTACCTGCTTGTCACCAAAAGAAGTAGCACAAAACCTTTGAATTATCTTATTGATTGACCCTGCACCCATTCATCCCAAGATATAGCCATCTAACACCCAGGAATTGCACTTGCTTCAAAACCTATCGCCATATAAATTACAAATAGAATTTCAAGGACCGCAGTTATATTATCGATATCACATTCGTTTGATCATATCCAATCCATATTTTACTGTACCAATACTGGTTCATTGATACATACCCTAGACTTTAAGTATTACTTAATTATAGTACATTTTGTTTAATATGATTTACAACGGATGCAGCCTCCGGCAGAACCGATTTAGTAAAGGTTATAAATTAGGTCAAAACTATTTCATCTTGCTTTCTATAATCTGTAATTTAGATGTAAATCCACGTATTGTAAGTATACTATTATTGGTAAGTATATGGTAAATTAAATTTCCCTACCGATGTCATATTGTGAATCGTAATAAACAATGCATGAGGAGAAAGTAAAAAATAAAGGTTTCCAATCTTGAGAATCAAACCATATCCTATTTCGTGGCCAGAGTAAGCTACCGGTAAAAAAGTTTGAGATCTTAGCGGTTTTCTGCCAAATAAGTTTACTCTTCATCACTAGTTATAAATCATATAATCATAATAATAATACTAGCCCTGTATTAGACATTGTCCCACTGCTGGGCACGGACCTCCTCTACCAATGAGAGGGGTTAGGCCTTAGTCCACCACGCTGGCCTAATGCGGGTTGGTAGACTTCACATACCTTCAGAATTCTTATGAGAATTCTCAGGTATGCAGGTTTCCTCACGATGTTTTCCTTCACCGTTAAAGTAAGCGATAATTAACAATTAATACACACATAACTTTAGAAAAGTCAGAGGTGTATGCCACTTGGGTTTCTAACATACGATTTTCGTCTTGACAGTCCGTACCGCAATCAACTCGGGTGTCGCTGCTTATAATAATCATAATAATCAATTATCATATACATAGTTATAAATCACTAGGGCGATCACTAGTTATAAAAATTCATAGTATCTATTTTGGAATACGGCAACGAGTCTAACAACGAAAGATTCCTAACAAACCGACTCCTAACTTCAGTAATAACAGCTCATACTTTACATTCCAATGAACCAATTCCTTTGTGGAACTTTTGCCTTTTTATACGAAGAATTAAAATACATCGAAGAGGATGGGATGCTGGGAAATAATGGTGCAGTAAATATCAAGATCGTGGCGGACGCTATTGTTCGTATTCTTGGATAATGCAGTTTGGAACGAGTAAGATTTTATTATACAGGAGGTTCCAGAAATGTGGTATACATATACGTTTTGGTTAGGATTAGTTTCATACCGGTAAAACCCAACAAACAACAAATATGAATTTGTATCAAAAAAAACATACAACCAACAGTCACCCACATAGTCCCGACCCCACACTTGGTCAAACCTGTATCAAAAGTATCAAGAACTACGAGGGTCTACGGTCCCATTACACCCAGACCTGAAACAAATATCTGTCTCTCGCAAATATTTGTCTCGGTGCGGGAATCGATCTCACGGCCTCTTGTTTCACAACCGGCTACTCGACCGTTGTGCCACGGAGGTAATCAATGTTTAATATTTATGTAAACATATGAACCATTATATAACTGAACAACTTTTGTTAAACTTGATTTTAACTGCAGTAGAAAATATAACTGCGTTATATATTATACATTACATAGTTTCCAATCTTCGTGGCTTCGTTTTACAGAGGTCGCTGGTTCGATTTCAGATCCCGCTGCGATAACATTTTATCTGCTCTGATTGATGTGCCTCGTTACGGTTATGGCCGGTGGTATTTTATCAGATAACTTGTGCGATATACGGGTTTTTGCAACAGATAGTGGCTAGAACTAAGAATAGAGAAAAACTCTTGTGATATACAGGATGCTGTAGAAAGGTGGTATATGTTAGATTTGCAAATTAAATACTTAGAGAAAAATTTAAATTGTATTGATTTGATACGTGAGTAGTACTTAATTAATAAAGAATTTTTAAAAGTAAATGTATTCACTTTATAAACTCACGTTTTAGAAATAGGTACTAAGTATGTTTGTTTAAGTATTTTTGGAATTGTTCAATAATTTATTTGATAGCTTAAAATAATTATGTTGCTATATTGACTTATTGGAAAGTAAAATGAAGGAAGGGGCACCGTCATTGAATTGTATAAAAAGTGAGCATTAGGCGGCTCTCGTGTCATTACGATTTTAACAGAGTAAGCGATAAAAACAATAAAACTTATACAATCAAGAATCAGTTATTTCAATGAAACTCTGCTGGATTTTAAAGAAATAACACACTCGAAGCTTTTATACAGAACAATGAAAGAATATGTAATAGTTCTATTGTATTACTGGTTTGTATATCAAATAAAACACAACCTGTTCACGCAATGAGCGCCGGCTTTATTCACTTTAATGTTGCAAACTTACAAATTATAAAAATCAAAATTGTAATGTTGGGTTGCCAATAAACATTATAACGTAATGGGAGGGTGATTGGTAAGTATCGGTAAAGTTTAAATCTCATAAACCTTATCCCATCTAAGTAATTTGAATATTGTATATCATGTGTTTATGATCCCTGAAGTTAATAACAAATTGTAACGCACAATTTTTGTAATGTTTAAGTATTATAATTATCGCTTGACTCTTTATCAAGGGATAAATATTTCGCTACAAAAATTCCAATTAATATATAATATTTGACGTAGTGTAGAAAAGAAATGAGAAAGAAACTAATGGTTTCTTATGTTTACGCGAATATTATACATTCAAATGGAACTAATCGGACGGACAGTCCGCCTCGTGACCATGAAGACTGTAAAGCTTTCGAAACGTCGACATTAAAAAAGTTTAATAAATAAATAAATAACACCCAACAGTCACACACATAGCCCCGAGCCCATACGAGTCTTGTGTTGTGGTTATCAGAGACTACGAGAGACTTTCGGTCTCACAACACCCAGACCCCGGACACAAATATCTATCTGTCACACAAACATTTGCCCCGGTATGGGAATCGAACCCACGGCCTCTCGTTTCACAGCCAGCTACTAGCCAACTGCACCACGGAGGCTGTCAAAATTGTTGGTTAATAAACCGCGATAGAAAGAAACTACTGCCTCGGTGGCGCAGTTGTAATTGCGCATGCGTTACGACCGCTGCTGTGCTGAGGTCTCGGGTTCGATCCCCGGGTCGGGTAAAGTGATATTGGGTTTTTCTATCTAGAAATTCTCAGTATTATCCCGGAGTCTGGAATCTGAGCCCGGTATGGCGATAGGCTCGCCCCCCTATCACATTATGGGACTGATATTCGGCGAAAAGTGGGTGTACTGGTTACACCTCTGTTACACCTTCGGGGATTACAGGCGTGAGTGTATATGTATGTATATAGAAAGAAACTATTCAGCGGGCCGTCATGATTGTGTCGGGTAGCGCTTTGAGTTTTGGTTGCATACTCTAAGGAGCAGCGTGATAGTTGTCTTTTGCTACTTGATACTCTAAATCTAATTGGACGGCACTGCGCTTACCATCAAATGCAGTGTGATCACTTTGCTGTGCCGGAATAAAAAAAAACAAATTACAATTATCTTTTTAACTGACTTCAAAAAAGGAGGAGGTTAACAATTCGTCGGAATGTTTTTTTTTATGTATGTTACCCGATTACTCGAAGACGCCTGGACCGATTTGAGAAATTCTTTTTTTGTTTGAAAGGGTATACTTTCCAGGTGGTCCCATTGGCACCAAGTTAGGATCTGATGATGGGATCTCAGAAAAATCAAGGGCAACCTTCAAATTTTATAGTGACGCATAATTTGTTTTTTATTGAAGTCGGTGTACTTTTTATGTATTAAAAAACTTTTTTAATTAATAAGTCGCGGGAAAAAAGTTAGTATATTCTAGTTTCTTTAAGGTGTTGCTAATACTCATAGCTGCGTACACTGACAACAGCCCGTTCCAATCTTCGCTAGCTTTCTCAATTTACTACTGGCCATTGCCTCGGACATACAGTTAATTTTTGTTCACTGACGTAGCTATTTTATATGTATGATACGTAAATAAATCAAACGTTCTGCCTAGTGTTTGTACAAGAAAAGAAACGTTCCCGAACCAAACCCCGAGGGTAAATACATAATCCGACGCCTTACCGAAAAATATTTAGAGCGGATAGAGTTTCGGTTACGTAACCGAATACCGAAATTTCTAATTTTTGATTAATTCGTCTCAATATTATTGTTATTCTGGCTTTCCCAGACCAGGAATACATCTCGCGGATGTCCTAAATACGATAGTTTTATGTATTAGAGGTGATGTGTGAGCCAATTGTCTCACTGAAGAGGATGCTCAAGACCAGGCAAAGTAGTGGCGCCTACGTCGGATGTGGACCCTGACAATAGGCCTTTTTTTTTTGTTGTCGCGGGGAAAGCGTTTTATTACTACCGCCCGCTCCGGGGGGAAGCGGAATAAGAATAAAACGGTTATGCTGGATGGGCTGCTACGCGCACCACGCAGGTGGGTTCCGGCAGGAATTCTAGCACTTCTTAGAATATCCCGGGATCGCTTCGTAAGTGCCGAAGAAGGCCACCGCGGGGTTTTAGCTGGTAGTGTCGGGTGGGCTTCGGCTCGGCTTCTTATTCCGCTTCCCCCTGGAGCGGGCGGCAGTAATAAAATGCTTTCCCCACGACAACAAAAAAATGGATAACGCAAGGTAGAATGAAAAATGATGATTTAATAATCTTGTGATTTCCTGGGTCAGATCTCGAGGTCGAGTATCCAATCAAAATGTGTTATTTGAGAATCTAACATGACATACCAGTGATTTCAGAACCTAAAATTGCGATAGGCCTTCATCACATCATCATCTGCTGGTGGTAGGATATTCATATCCGCCCGGATAGCGACCACCGTACACAGGGCGAAAAACCCGTAATAGTGTCACACACAAATGTGTCGCGTTCCGGGATCAGCTAATGTACATCCGGTTTTTGTCGGGGGTCTAGAATTGCGGTACGATGTTTGGTCGTTTTGCGGCCTTCTGAGTACTCTGACACTAGACCCTCGACCGTTTCTTCACGTTCTTGCCCACGGCGAGAAGATTGGCCGGCAGGATTGTGTTGAGTAGCGGGGGATAGGTTGTCTCTCGCTACTGGATACTCTAATTGGACGGCACTGCGCTTACTATCAGGTGCAGTGTGGTCACTTTGCCATGCCTGGATAAAAAAAACCCTTTATATTCTCTTATATATACTATGCCCACAAACCACTGAAGTCAGCGGTGAATTCGGTTCGGATTTAGTTTAAAATGGAGATAACGTTTTATAGCCGTCGTAAAGCCAACGCGAATAGAAAATCCCGAACAAGCGTTTTGATAAAGCCACTTGAGTTGGATTGCATGAATGTTTGTGTTTTATCTAGTGTAAAAAGTTACAAAGAGGTTAACCTAGTTAAACACTTTTATGATTTATTTATTTATTTCTATGGGAAACATACAATATTTAAAATTCTTATAAACTAGGTAACATAATTGAAAATACATATATCAACAAAGTTTCCACTAAAATATAGCTATTATATAGTTACAGTAAGACAGAGTAAATGCATATATGTAAATTAATATACTACGTTAATTTCGTGTTCATAAGTTTCCTAAGTTTTGTTTTATACACTCATTTGCAAAAAAAACGGGCGGTTTTGATTTTAATTCTTCTTTAAAAAAATACGGTACCAAAATGATTTCAATCATTTGTACATGTTACTGGCCGGTTTTAAAAATGCCGTGGTGTTTAAAACAGTACGTTCTAAATTCAAATTTTCGTTTGATGCTCGTTTTTACAGAAAACCACTTTTTATCCTACATTTTTGGTGCGAAGTTCCAAAAGATAATATCGGTTTTCATAACTTTTAGTCAATTTTCATGAATTTATTTCATATTCTTAATTGTCAAAGCTTCATTTATTGCTGTTTAGCTGTCTCAATAATGTTAGAGAAAGTGGTAAAAGCTACCAAAATTATTGCGCTGCTCGAAGAGGGTTGCAGCCAATGCTTCGTGGCTCAGAGGCTAAGTGTGAGTCGCTCGACGGTTCAAAGGACCTGGCAGCGGTATCAAGACACCGGTTCCGTCGAGAGAAGGCCTGGTTCTGGAAGAAAACCATGTACCAACCACGGGATGATCGTTTCCTTGTGAGTCGCGCATTGAGAAATCGCAAGTCTTCGTATATGGACCTTAAGAACAACCTCGAAGAAGTAAGAAATGTGCATATTAGTCTATGGACGGTCAGGAGGAGGCTTCTCGCGGCCAATATACGCAGTCATCGCCCGGCCCGCGGCCCTAAGTTACTGCGTGAGCACAGAGTTGCCAGGCTTAGGTTTGCTCGACATTGTGAGTCATGGACTCAAGAAGACTGGAATAGGGTATTGTTCTCCGATGAAGCCAGGATATCTCTGTTCGGTGAAGATCGACGTCGGCGAGTGCTACGAAGACGAGGAGAACGTTTTGCAGAGGCTTGTTTTGAAGAAATCACACCTAATGGTGGGGGCTCTGTTATGTTTTGGGCAGGAATAAATTCAATGGATCGTACAGAGTTAGTCTTCATTGAAAACGGCTCACTGACTGGACATCGATACATAACGGAAGTTCTAATTCCTCATGCACAACCCGCATTGGCTGCTTTAGGCGAAGACTCAATTTTTATGGACGACAACGCTCGCGCCCACCGGTCTGGCGATGTGGAAGCGTATGTGCAAGAGGTCGGCATTCGTCGTTTGGATTGGCCAGCTCGAAGTCCCGACCTCAATCCTATAGAGCATGTCTGGGACGTTCTGAAACGACGCGTGAGATCAGTACAACCGACTCCGCAGACCATCAGAGAGCTGAAGAATGTGATTACCGCGGAGTGGGAACGTATTCCGCAAGCAAGGATCCGGGATATCCTCGCTAGCATACCCAGACGAATTCAAGCTGTGGTTTCAGCTAGAGGGGGTCACACTCGATACTAAACATTTATCTGCTTTTACTTTATTAAAGAAAAAACAAACAAAAATCTTTGTTAACTTTTACTTCACGAGCATATGCACTACTAGCGAGCATACACTACTAGTGAACTTTAGCATTAAAACCCATAAATTTTATCAAAATTTTATGATAATACTGACGAAAACGATTATTTGCTTATTAATTTACAAAATTGTGAAAGTAAAACTACCTATAATTATCAAACAAACCAATAGTAACATTTGAAATGGTTCATTGCTTAGGTGCCCGTTTTTTTTGCAAATGAGTTTATTATGAATTCAGTTTTTCGTTGAAAATATCTATTGTACAATATTCTTTATTATATATATGACAAACACGATACAAAAATGTGTTGCTGCAATAATTTGACTTACAACCAGGTACATGAAATAGTGATTTATTACGTAAATTTAACCGAGGACATTTTAACTGTATATGATTTAACAAAAATATATTGTCTACTCTGTTATTCAAAATCTTATAAAGAAACATCTGATCTCTCTCACGCCCACGGTCAACCAAAGAAGACACATTTAATCTTGCTATTTCCGAGTCACCAAACCTATAACGAAGATGCTTTAAAAACCTATTTTGTATACTTTCAATGCTGTTGATGTATATTTTGTACTGTGGGTTCAAAACTATTGATGCATATTCCAGAACAGACCGCACAAATGAGTTGAAAAGAAGAACAAGACTAGAACACTGCCTAAATTCTTTTCCCATTCTCAAAATAAAGCCAAGCATCCTGTACGCCTTGGAAGTCATTTGTTGAAAATGATGATAAAAGGTTAACTTTTGGTCCAAAAATACACCTAAGTCTTTAACTATGGACACTCTTTTTAAAACTTTATTTTTCAAAGTGTATTCAAAGTACAATGGCTTTCTTTTCCTTGTTAACGTGATGATGTTATACTTATCGATATTTAATATGAGGCGATATTTTTCGCAATAATGACAAAAATTATTGAGATCTGTTTGAAGTAAGCTACAATCCTGAGGTGAATTTATCGATCTGAAAATTTTTAAATCGTCTGCGTAAAGTAATATATTACTATTCCTAAAGTAAGTTGTCACATCGTTAATATAGACGTTGAATAGTAAAGGCCCTAAGTGAGAGCCCTGTGGAACACCGGAAGTAACGGGAACAAAAGTAGAACAGAATCCTTTGATGGAAACTGCCTGACTTCTATCTCTCAAGTATGACTCAAGCCATCGTAAAAGGTCGCCATGTATGCCGATCATTTTCAATTTATAAATTAATAAAATTTGATGATTCGGGCTATAGATAGATTTTGGTATCTTCTGCATTAGGGGTGGCTTGCACAGCAAACAAGACATGAAGAAGGTTTTCATTGCTATGGCTGGAGGATCGAAAATTCCAAATCTCCATTCGTTTCTTCAAAGATTGGCAGTATACCCACAATTCGTTTGACATTCTGGAAGTTCCTTTGTGCTCACTAACCTTTATGTTCGTCAGTCTTTAGCTACAAAAAAAAACACTCAACAGTCACACACATAGCCCCGACCCCACTAGGATACGAGTCTTGTGTCGTGGGTATCAGGGACTACGTGAGACTTTCGGTCTCACAACACCGAGACCCAACACAAATATCTGTCTGTCACACAAACATTTGGCCCGGTGCGGGAATCGAACCCACGGCCTCTTTCACAGCCAGCTTCTCGCCTACTGCGCCACGGAGGCTGAACAAAACTGGCAAAACTTAATATGTGAGTTGAAAATTATGCGCGTGTTTGCATATAACAGAAGGTGTATTTACTCTTCCATCATTTATTCTGACATTCATCCAATCATTCATTCGTTCACACACGTTGATTTGTACATCCAAACACATTCATTCTAATTTCGTATCTCGTCGGATATACGTCTACAGTGTCAATAAAGTAAGTTTACGAATCTGTATTCATAATTCCTGACCTTATAGCGCGCGATATTTCGGAGCAAGTTACCGATGCCGTACCATACTCGTCCGCCCCACTTTCTTCCATGCCGTACCCAGCGGGTACTCCGTACGGACTGCGCCCACGCCGCCAACCCGCACCACGCGAGTGCCGAGCCGGCTGTGTTTCGAGATAGACGCGTGCGCGGGTGTGGCTCGTGCGTGGTCCGCGATATTGTCGAAGCAATAGTGTATTGTTTTAGTTCCGACAATATATGTGTTATTCGCGAAGATGTATTTTATTGCATTTCCTATCTGTTGACCGGCACTCACATACTAATAAAATAGTAGAACCCGATAAGTGGCTGCCCAACGTTCGGCTTACGAACTTACCGTTGTGATTATTGTTATTATAGACAATCGGGTTTCCTATTTCGTTGGACAAATAGTTAAAAGACAAAAGTGCAAGTGTGTTTAGTGTATATGTGTATACGAACTGCGCTACGCAACGTAAACGAGATCGAGACACGAGTTGAAACACGTTAACACGTGTCGCCATTCGCAAAAGGGACGATAAGTATACTTATTTTGTTTCCATCAAGTTATGCTATGGACGATGTATATTGGACATTCCGCCTAGCTATCTTAAAAGTGTGTAGACTCGAACTTTCGTAACAGTGTACGTAGTTGACGCCATTTTGGACGCTTGTGTTTTACGTCGAACTATAATTACGTTTATAAAGTTATTGCGTAAATATTATGATGGCTCCTACAACACGTAACGGAGTTAAGGACAAGGGGGAGAATGGGTCACGACCAAGTTCTGGTCTGGATAGTGACACAGCCACGCCGGCTGCGTCGACCACATGCGAAGCGGTGCCGACCGCGCCGACTCCGGTAGTCATCACTGATCAACAGCTCCTGCAGCTTGCGCAGCTACTTCGAGCACAGTCGCCGACAACTTCATGTACATTACCTTCCCGTCCATCTTTGCAAGGCAATTTCGCCAAATGCACAGCACGATTCGACGGCGCCAAAGAAAGCGATGTATTAGCGTTTATTGATGCTTTGGAGATATACAAGGAGTGTGTCAGCGTTGACGACAGTATTGCATTACGAGGATTACCAATGCTTCTCACGGGGTTAGCGGCAACGTGGTGGCAAGGTGTGAAGGCTTCCGTTAAGAGTTGGTCTGAAGCTATCCACTTGTTAAAACAAACATATGGGCCGCGTCTCCCGCCGCATAAAATTTACAAGGACTTGTTCTCCAAGGAACAAAGTGAAGAGTCGACAGACATCTTCGTGTGCAGAGCAAGGGCTCTGATTGCTCAGTTACCTTATAGTCTTACGGAAGAAATTCAGCTAGATATGGTGTATGGACTACTGCACCACAGAATTAGAGAAAAGATTGCACGAATCGCTTTCGATTCTTTTGCTGATTTATTAACGCAAGCTCGACGCTTAGAAGACTTATTTGATGAAGGTCGCCCTAGACATCGCAAGTCTGAGACAACACATGTTGATGGATTATCGCCATCCATCGCTCATAATTCTGCACCTAATATACGTACTAAGTCACGACCGCTTTGTAATTACTGCAAAAAGTTTGGCCATGTAAAAGCTGATTGTTCCCGACTACGCGACCAGACCAAAACCCACACGGCAGGCGAGAGTACAGCGCCACCGCTGACGTCGACGCCGATAGTGTGCTTTGGGTGTGGTGCCCCGGGCGTGATCCGGGCTAACTGCGGGACTTGCAGAGGAAGAAGCTCGTTGGACCCTCCGGCTTTCCAATCCGTGGCCGCGGTATCATCTGCGTATCCGCCGCGAAGTAGACCCGTGATGTGTGTGGACATTTACGGAGAGACGGGAAAATTATTATTAGACACTGGTGCAAAACAATCTATCGCGAGTGTTAGTCTAAGTGCGTTTTTAAAAAATTGTAATCACAAATTTGATAGAGTACATTATAATTTTAAATTTGCTAACGGTGATACAAGCAGTAATATTGTTGAAACTGCTTTAGTTAATGTAACGGTACATGGAGTGGTGGTGCCGACGCAGTTTGTAGTGTTGCCAGGTGCAACAGAATCATTATTAGGAATTAATTTTATAAGGGACGCTGGTATGGTATTCGATTTCGTTAGGGATCGTTGGTCAATACGCGATAGGCCTGGTACTTTTGTACTGGAATACGAGGATGAAGCGACTCGCCTCGTCTGTTCCGCTGTAGACCTATTGCGCGAGGATGAAGGAACACTCTTAGAACCTCATGAGCGTATTGAGCTCTCGACTCTCCTGGAAGATAATAAGGATATCTTTGAGCAAGGGGGAGCCGCTACTACATTTGCAATCCATAGGATTGATACTGGCGACCACCCACCGATATCCGTCCCACCATATCGTGTAACACCTGCAAAAAAGGAAATCATGAGGAAAGAAATAGATAAAATGTTAGAAGAAGGAGTAATAGAAGAAGCAGACTCCGAATGGACCTCACCAGTTGTGCTCGTGCCTAAGAAAAACGGTACTGTACGGTTCTGTGTGGACTATAGGAGTCTTAATCGAATCACACGTGCCGACAAATACCCGTTGCCCCTTATTGACGAGCTGTTGCTGTCCACAAAGCCGGACAGTGTGATGTCAAGTATTGACTTGAGGTCTGGATACTGGCAAATTGAGGTAGCCCCTGAGGATCGCGACAAGACGGCTTTCGTGTCTCCGTTCGGGACGTTTCGGTTTCGACGCATGCCATTTGGTCTACGGAACTCTCCGTCGACATTCCAAAGACTGATCGACCGCTTTCGCTCTGGCCTCAGAGATATCACCGTGATATGTTATCTTGATGACATTTTAATTATATCTGATAATTTAGAAACCCATGTTAAGCATTTACAGGAGGTATTTGACCGCCTAAGGTTATTCGGCCTCAAGGCCAATCGCGAAAAATGTGTCTTCGCGAGAAGTCGCTTGACATATCTAGGCCATGTCATTTCACCATCAGGAATTGAACCAGATCCTGAGAAGGTCCGAGCTGTGATAGATATGAAAACGCCGTCATCACTGAAGGAACTTCGGACCTTTCTTCAGACGTGTTCCTGGTTTAGGAAATTTATTCCTGACTTCTCGGGCATAGCCCGCCCTTTAACAGAACTGACCAAGAAGAATCGTAAGTGGACCTGGGAAACGGATCAAACCCAGTCCTTCGAACTGCTTAAAAAAAAGCTTTCGTCTGCTCCTATTCTTAGACAGCCGAATTTTGAAGAGCCGTTTGTGCTGCGGACCGACGCAAGTGCATACGCTTTGGGTGCTGTTTTGATGCAAGGATCGGAAGCAAAAGAAGAAAGACCCGTCGAGTACGCGAGTAGGCTGCTCACGCCAGCTGAGCGGAACTACAACACCACTGAGCGTGAAGCTCTAGCTGTCGTGTGGGCGTTGGAAAAGTTCCGTGGCTATATCGAAGGAGCAGAAGTACGCGTCGCTACAGATCATCAGCCGCTAAAGTGGTTGATGTCCCTGAAGAATCCCAGCGGACGACTGGCTCGATGGGCCATGAAGATTCAAGGTCAAAATCTCGACATTCAGTAATGCCAGTAAGGGCTTTACCGCGAAATTCGCACCCCGGCGTAGTGGTCCGTATGTGGTATCCGAGGTGGCGAGTCCTACGTCTTTCGTGATCAAAGATAGTCGCGGTCAAGTAATCGGCAAGTACCATGCCAGCGCTCTTACTCCGTACCAAGGTACGAGTACTATTGCCCAAAAGGCACGTAGGGGAAGACCGGCCAGGTCACATCCGGGACGGAATTGTAACCTGGAGGGGGAGGATATAGCGCGCGATATTTCGGAGCAAGTTACCGATGCCGTACCATACTCGTCCGCCCCACTTTCTTCCATGCCGTACCCAGCGGGTACTCCGTACGGACTGCGCCCGCGCCGCCAACCCGCACCACGCGAGTGCCGAGCCGGCTGTGTTTCGAGATAGACGCGTGCGCGGGTGTGGCTCGTGCGTGGTCCGCGATATTGTCGAAGCAATAGTGTATTGTTTTAGTTCCGACAATATATGTGTTATTCGCGAAGATGTATTTTATTGCATTTCCTATCTGTTGACCGGCACTCACATACTAATAAAATAGTAGAACCCGATAACCTTCTAATTTTTCAAGGGTGTTTATCAACCTCACACCAAAATTATGCTTAGGGACACCTCTCTTCTAATTCTAAGATTAAACTAAATTAGGCTAATTACAAACGCAAATTTATAAAGCATTCGGCTACAAATCTAGTTAAAGCCGAAATCGAATTGCGGTACATCACTACCTACGTCTCGGGGGAAATCACCGACGTAGGAGATAAACCGAAGAGGCACAATTGTCATGAGTGCTGAGTTGTTGCATTTCGTAACAAGCATGTAACAAGCATTTTATGACGTCACGTGTCAATCTTTTTTTACCTATTAAAGATGTATTCATCTTCATCTTAAAAATATTTATACCACAAAGGTTTTTATGTAGCTTTCATGACTGAGTTACGTCAAACATTGTTTTACTCAAACGCTATTCAAGCGGCCGGCTGTCGAATGGCTAATGGCTATTTTGTAAAACGCCATACAATTGTAAAAATAACAGGGTCTAAAATATTTAACACGGTCTTAAATGCTTAAGTTGTGTTGGAGTATTCGGGCGTAAGTTAAAGCCATATAATAGACCTAGATAATGGACTGTGCAATATAGTTACATCAACCACTTTGTAGAAAGAGACAAACACGACTGTGCGGCCATTACCTATTTCTATTCGCTACTGCAAGTCTGTGACGCAGACCAATACAAATTCTAGAAAAAGCCAACTGCTGGCTGCGCCTGCTCTTTATCTCTCTCATATTTTTCACTTGACAGCCAATGTCTATGGTTAAGAAAAAAAAATGGCGGGAATGTTGTATTGTGATTAATAAGTGAAAAAATATTTCAGACATGGCTTAGGCCTTAAAATTGTGACTTTTACAGACATGGCTTCGGCCTTTAAATTTTGAGTATTGCAGACATGGCTTAGGCTTCTTGAATTGTGTTTATTTCAGACATGGCTCCGGCCTTTAGAATGAGAAAAATATCGGATATGGCTTCCCCCTTTTGAATGGATGAAGACTGCAGACATGGCTTCGGCCTTTTGTATAAGTTAAAACCAGAGAAGAAGAAGACTTTAATTCTTGCCCAGATTTCGAAAAAATAACGACAGACATGGCTGCATGGTGGAGAACCTTTGCCTTCTCTTTTATAGAGTAAATAAATAAAAAAAATGTCTATGGTTAAAACCTACATGGTTATCACACATCCTGGTTAATGGTCTTTTTTTAGTTTTCTATGGCTACACTGTCTTGCTGCACTACGCCAAAAATTATATTCTTCTTGTGACGTTCTTATGTTCTTTATGGTTATAGTTTTATGAATAAATCAGTCTGTCACTCACCGCAATATTTCATTGACGTTTCATTGGCGACGAGAACGGAAAATTACACAAATTTTAATAATCACGCGTGCTTGTGCAGTTTTTTATCTCTGTAAAGATGCCGATCGGTAAATTAGAGGCATTTAATGTAGCTTCAAAGCAGTGGCCAGCATATATTCGTCGTGTGAATCAGTACATCAAATTGAATGACGTTAGTGAAGAGTTGAAGGTTTCATTGCTTATAACGGTTGTAGGGGCAGAAACCTATTCTTTAATGTGCGACTTATGTTCACCTAAGTTCCCAGAAGATCACACGTACGATGAATTGGTCAAGCTTTTGACAGCACACCTAGAACCACAACGCTCGGAGATAGCCGAACGCCATGTATTTAGGCTACGTCGACAACAATCTAGTGAGTCTCTCACTGAGTACTTGCAGGCACTTAAACATCTCGCGGCTACGTGTAACTTTGGCAAATGCAAATCATGCCGCTCGCTAGAAGAAAATCTACGTGACCAATTCGTATCAGGTTTGTCAAATGATTCAATGCGTTCAAGGATCTTTGCAGAGAAGAACATCTTGTATAAGGAAGCGGTGGAATTGGCTTTGGCTCTAGAGGCAGCAGAGAAGCATGCTGAATTGAGCAGCTCCACCGTGGTGAAGACAGACTCATCAGGGTTGGTGGACGGCGCGGCGGGCGAAGGTCTGCATCACGCCCGTGGTGGGCGAGCCGGTCCGCGTGTACGAGGCTCCCATGTGCTTGGCATGGATGCTGCAGGTACTGCTACAGGCAAGAGTGACTTGGAGGCTGCGGACTTTTGCTGGCGCTGTGGCAAGGCGCACAAACCAGTAAAGTGCCGTTTTAAGGATTATAAATGTGTCGAGTGCGGTATTAAGGGGCATCTTAAAGTGATGTGCAAAACGGGTAGATCCAGCTATAATAATGGTCGACAAAACTATGTGAACGAGACTTCGGTTGATACCATGTTCAACATGGAAGTAGTAGCTCGGGGCAATAAGCCATATATTATTAAGTTGTTCATTGACAAAAAAGTCTTTGAATGTGAAGTTGACACGGGTAGCCGTATCTCAGCGATAGGTGATGAAACGTATCACCAATTTTTTTCACATAAAAAGATCGAAGCAGACAATTTGTTGTTGCGAAGCTATTCAGGTTCTCGGATTGAATCGCTGGGTTACATTGAGGTCGATGTCGATCTAGGTAATGTCACAGGTAATTCACTTAAACTTTATATTATTAAGGGTGGGGCCAGACCACTATTGGGACGTGACTGGATGACTGCTTTAAAAATATCAAAAATAAACCTCAATGAAATCAGCGATGATCAATTAGTCAACCAGTTATGTAAGGAATTTCCAGAAGTTTTTTGCGATAAACTTGGTATATGTAAGCGAACCATACAACTGCAGCTTTCGGATAGCAAGCCGATATATGTTCGTGCGAGATCGATTCCACTGGCACTACGTGCACGCGTTGAAAATGAACTTGCACGGCTTGAAGCAGATGGCTCCATCTATCGCGTAGAATATTCTGATTACGGCACTCCTATAGTCCCCGTTATTAAAAAAAATGGCGATATTCGTATCTGCGGTGACTATAAGGTTACTATCAACCCAAAGTTGAAAAGAGACCATTATCCGTTGCCGCGAATTGACGAATTGTTCGCGAATTTGAGTGGGGGTGAGAAGTTCACTAAGATTGACCTGAGACATGCGTACGAACAGTGTTTTTTGTCAGACGATTCGCAACCATATACGGCAATTACTACTCATATTGGTACTTTCGCCTATCGCCGTACACCATATGGTTTGTCATGTATTCCAGAGAAGTTCCAAAAATTAATGGAGGAAACTCTGCGTGGGGTGCCAGGGTGCGTTGTTTTTCTCGACGATATTTGTGTTACTGGAGTGGATCGATCTCAACACGAGAAAAATCTAAGAGCTGTACTGGTAAGGTTACGCGATATGGGGCTGACTGTAAATATAGATAAATGCTGTTTTATGCAAGGTAGTGTAAAATATTTAGGTTTTATAATTAGTAAAAATGGTTTACGTCCCGATCCCGAAAAACTAGAGGCCATTTCTAAAGCGCCTAGGCCTAGCAACGTTTCGCAACTGAAGAGTTTTCTAGGTATGCTTAATTATTATGGACGGTTTATTTCTAATTTAAGCACTTTATTACATCCGTTACACGGTTTACTTCGGAAGAGTGTTAGCTGGGAATGGGACCTCAACTGCGAGCAAGCTTTTACTTTAGCTAAGCGATCTCTCCTGAGCGAGCAGGTTCTGGCTCATTATGAAGAGGGACGTGAACTCGTATTGTCTGTGGACAGCAGCGCTTATGGGTTGGGTGCGGTTTTGGCGCACCGGTATTCAGACAACAGTGAACGGCCTGTCAGCTGCGTGTCGCGCACGCTTAGTGCAGCTGAGCGGAACTATAGCCAGCTCGATAAAGAAGCTCTGGCGATACTGTTTGGTGTAACTAAACACCATCAGTATCTGTTTGGTAGACGATTCACGCTGCGGACTGACCATCAACCGCTTACTTATATTTTTGGAAGCAAAGGAGGAATCCCACAAACCGCGGCAAGTCGTTTACAGAGATGGGCGGCACGTCTAGCAGCATACGATTTCGCGATAGAATATGTTCGATCGGTGGACAATGGTCCTGCCGATGCCCTATCAAGATTGCCTTTATCTCAGGAGGGTCACTCTGTTGACGCTGTAGACTATTTAAATTTAGTCGAGGATTCTTTACCTGTTTGTTTTAGAGATATAGCCAAAGAAACCGAACGTGATACTTTGTTATATAAGATTAAAGGTTATATTCTTTTCGGCTGGCCATCAGTTCCAAGCTGCAATGCGGAGAAACCTTATTTCGATAGAAAAAACGATCTCTCGGTTGATCAGGGATGTATTGTTTACAAATATAGGATTGTAGTCCCTTTAGTGTTGCAAAGCAAAGTTTTGCAACAAGTCCATGAAGGCCATTTAGGTATGAACAAAATGAAAGGGTTATCGCGGAGTTACATTTATTGGGCCAATTTGGATAGGGACATTGAAGAGTTGTGTAAGTCGTGCGCTGCATGTAACAGTGTTCGTGACGCGCCACCCCAGGCGCAACTGCATCCCTGGGAATTTCCGCTACACCCTTGGCAACGTGTACATGCTGATTTTGCAGATTGTAGTGGGACTAGATATTTAATTATGGTAGATGCACACTCCAAATGGATAGAGGCGGTATCTATGCGTAATACGAATGCAATTTCTACGATCGGGTGTTTGAGGAGTATATTCGCGCGTTTTGGTTTACCCTCACAGCTCGTCACCGACAATGGCCCACCATTCTCTTCCAAAGAATTTAAACTATTTTGTGAAAATAATTTTATTAAGCATACAACATCGGCGCCTTATAGACCTCAAGGGAATGGTGCTGCTGAAAACGCCGTTCGGACAGTTAAAAAGGTTTTAAAGAGAGCCTTGTTCGAAGGGGAAGATATTAACGCGGCATTAAATAAGTTCCTTTTACAATACAGAAATTCTGAGCACGCGACTACAGGAATTTCACCTGCTGTAGCGTTGCAAGGACGTCGGTTGCGCACTAGATTAGATGCTCTGCGACCTGACGTAGCGGCCACGGTACGGGACAGACAGGAACGGCAGATCGCTAGAGTCGCGGGCTCCAATAGGCAGTTTGATGTGGGAGACGCAGTTTTAGCACGTGACTATTCGGTGGGAGGAGATAAGTGGGCCGAAGCTAAGATCGTTAAAAAAACTGGACCAGTCTCTTATAAAGTGGCTTTAGATGGTGGAGTTGAGTGGCGTAGGCATGCGGATCAAATAATCTCTGCATGCAATAAAAATAGACACTCGTTATCTCGTTTGAGTGGCGAGTCTGCCGCTCAGGCCGCGGTTCCCGAGACTAGTGCTCCAGAGATTAGTAACGGAACTGAGGGTTTAACGTTTGAGGATGCACTCGATGGGAATGGCGGCGTTCCGGGAGACGCTGCCCGGAATCAATCTCTTGAAGCAGAGTCGTTATCTCGCACGGGCCCCGAGCGGCATAGGTCGGAGCCGTCGCCACCACCGGCGGGTGCATCAGCTCGAGCTATGCGTGCATTCCATAGAGCTAAACGAGCTCTCCTTAATTCATAGAATAAGTAGTTTAATATGTTCAGTTTATGTTGTTACTTGTTCATTTGCAATTTATAATAATTAGTTTATTTAAGGTAGTTTTAGGCTTAAGGTGGAGAAGTGTGACGTTCTTATGTTCTTTATGGTTATAGTTTTATGAATAAATCAGTCTGTCACTCACCGCAATATTTCATTGACGTTTCACTTCTTTTAACTACTTTTATAAAATACTATTGAAATTAAATCTGTAATCCTACTTGCGACATCTTCCATCATATTATTAACGGCTTAAAATATCACAATGGTTAATAAAATAAACGCCATCTATTGCAAACTCTGCGAACTAGCTGAACCACATCGACTGAAAGCAAGAACTTAGTTTGTCCTTTCCGACAGAGATGGCGCGCTACAGCAATATAATTTATTTTTATTTCTAGTGAAATTTAACAAACATGATAAGTCCACTTAGTCCACTATGTGATATTTTAAAAGAAAACTTTTATATTTTACATTTCCACTAACTTTACTTTTTTATAATTAATTACAACATAGTAAAGTTACCTAGAAATTGCTTTTCGTAAAAGGAAAACAAATTGTTATTAAATAAATTAAATTAATGTATTCAAAATAGTCCGCGGGCGAACTTGGCAGGATTAAAGCGGCCAAATTAAAATACGACACAATAACGCCGTAAAGGTTTTAGTTTTAATGGAAGCGCCGTTTAATTTAATTTGGTCGTATATTCAATTGTGTCTCGGAAATGAGCGAGATGAATTGAATCATCATATTTTGAAAGTATTTTTTGTCAACTAATACTTTAAAGTTGAAGTCAATAAACGAACAAGTGGGTCACCTGATGGTAAGTGGACTCCAACGCCCATAAACACCCACACATATCAAAATAATCTAGTATGTGTGGTTGAAGTGGATAAATCTATAAATGGGTTCTAGTAGAAATAACCTTCGAAGAGTAGAGAATAATAAAGAGTAGAGAGAATTTGAGACTTGAATAATTATCTGTGTTCAGTCTCAATGAACAATTATAATCCCTTAACCAAAATCTAACTTACCCTAATCTAAAAATGGCTGTGCAAGTTTTCTGTGGAAAATTGTCACTAAAATTAAGGCAATTTTTTATAGTAAAAGTGTTATTGACTCCCGCGAAATACTCAGGATCAGCCAGGAATCTAGGATTGTGCCCGGCATGGCGAAAGGTTCGCCACCTATCACATCATGAGCCGGTGATAAGCTCTGAGAAATGTGAGCGCACTGATTACACTTCTGCCTACTCCTGCGGGGGTAACAGGCGTGAGTGCGTGCGTATCTTTTAATTAAGAATTGCCTTCTGATCAGTCGATCTATTCATTTTGTATATATAAAAATCTGTAGCACATATTATATTGCTTATTAGCCATAAAAAACAGTTGATATTATGTACCCCATGCTGGTCATATTATCTTCTCCAGTTCCGCTCGCTTTATGCCCGCAAATTCACTTTAATCTTGGCGGCGAGAAACAATGTTCGGGTAAAATTATTTGCATATAATTAACTCACCGCTCCCGTTACCCGTTTCCCATCTCCCGACACCCATCTCTCAACTCACAGCTTAACGCTTACATTAAATAGTATTTGATCAAAGATAAACAGGGATAGTTTAGGCAAAAGTGAAACGGGCTGCGGGTTTGATGCCAGCCCCAAAGCATGATTGTGTCAAATAGCGAGGGATGGTTGTCTCACGCTACTTGATACTCTACCTGGACTGCACTGTGCTTACCATCAGGTGCAGTGTGGGCTTAGGCCGGATACCTCTCGTAAGCAGAGATAATTTCATGTGTGGGATTGGACTACCGGACAGATGATTGATTTGTTAAAAATAACGTGTTTAGTGAAAAAATATTTCAATCGTTTTTTATATTTTTGATTCACAGGAGTTTAAAGTTGTTTATAAGATTAGGAAGGGATGCTCTGTACCTTTTCCGCAAAGTGATGGTGTCATATTAAGATCTGAGTGGAATTGTGCAATTTCAGTTGACCGGCACTGATTTCGAAACACCTCTATTTACTTTGTTAAACGTAAAAAGAATATAATTATATTATGTTATTTGTTCTTGGTAATTTCTAAAGTACGTTCTTAAGTTCTAATTAAACCTATTTAAATGTAGTAAACACTTTCGTACATCAACACATCTCACCAATTTCATTTAGTTTCTAGATTAACTGTGTTCGGAATGTTGTTTGCCACAAAGAGAAATGTGTGTAATGTACATCCACACCTACATTTACTTTCTATTTATTTAATCTTGATTACGCTATTTATCTAGATTTACTTTATGTACAGAAAAAAACAGTTAATGACGATTTACAGACACCAAACAATACGGTGTTATATTTCCAGGCTCCCCTAGCTAATGCCAGTCTGACCTTTTGTCTTTCCATTGCATCACTAAGTACAAATAAAATTGAAATGTCAGTCTGATTTGGCAGTAAAGATTTTTGTCAAGCTTATAATCCTACTAATATTAGAAATGCGAAAGTTTGTAAGTATGGATGGATGTTTGTTACGCTACACCGGCTGGACGGATCTGGTTTAAATTTAGCACAGAGACAGATTATAATCTGACATAGCTCATAGGCTACTTTTTATACCGCAGAAATGTACGCTTCTATGGGATAGCAAAATAAAGAAAGGTGTAATAGTTTAAGATGTCTCCATGGATTATATACGTTTTCTTCCAAAAATAACCACCACGTGGGCGGAGCCGCGGGCAACAGCTAGTATGATTATATTTTATCGGAGGTCTAGAGTTGGGGTATGATGTTCGGCTGTTTTGCGGCCTTCTGAATTCTCTGACACAAGACCCTCGACCGCTTCTTCACCTTCTTGCCCTCGGCGTAGTGTGAAGAAGCAGGCCGGCATGATTGTGTTGAGTAGCGGGAGATGGATCGGTACTAGTAGGTAAAATATTGTGTGATTAAGACCCACTCCTTAACTTTATAGCTCACACAAATAATATATTTGCTTTAACGATTTTCACTTTGAGCAAGAAGAGTTTAAATGTCGCTCCGTGGTAGAAAATATTGAATTTTCAGTAGAACTGGGCGAGTAGGTACTCTTGACACTTGAAGTGGCGTGAAATCGACCGCGTCTCGGCTGCCTCTCTTCGATGTAGCTTCCAATTATTTCAATACTAGTCATTGTTCGTTGTTATGCCCACTATGCTAGTAACTTAGTTCTTTTATATTATTTTATTAGCGATAATATCGACTTTTTACGGCTGGTGTTTATAAACAATGCTGTGTCACTTTTTTAACGTAGGAATTATAAGCATAGGAACACTATTTCATACAGCCTAATAAATCGATTATTGTTGCATTATCATCTAATACAGAATTTTAACGTCACGTTACGGTGGACGTCAATGGATGTAGTTGGTACATTTGGTTTACTCTTCACTTAATTGGAAATGTACATAAAAAATAAGTTATAAAAGTTTTTTTTTAAAGAAAAATTCTTTAATCATATATACTTTCTAATTTTGTTTTATTACGTCACACGAGAACGTGACGAGTCTTTTTAAAGACTGGAAAAATGTATTTTATAAAATCTTCATTTCATTTATAATGTAAGACCCGTATACCATCCGTACACAGAAAGGAAATTCAAAACCAGCCAGCAATAAATATGACATGATTGATTCAGGCAAAGAACCTTAACTTTAACACCACCCATTTGTAACTAAGAACACAGTGTGGCCTTATGAAATTATCTGCCATTATACGTTGCCATAATCTCTGGCGTTAGTTATTACGTAAACAGTGTTAACAGAATGAACAGTCAATAATACAATCTACGACTGCCTCGGTGGCGTAGTTGTAATTGTGCATGCGTTACGATTGCTGTGCTGAGGTCTCGGGTTCGATCCCCGGGTCGGGTAAAGTGATATTGGGTTTTTCTACCTAGAAATACTCAGTATTAACCCGGAGTCTGGAATGGTGCCCGGTGTGGCGATAGGCTAGCCCCCTATCACATTATAAGACCGTAATTCGGAGAAAAGTGGGTGTACTGGTTACACCTCTGCCTACCCCTTCGGGGATTACAGGCGTGAGTGTATATGTATGTAATACAATCTAACAGCTCCATATTCTCCATAGCATACTTGTTATTAATTGAATAACAACAAACAATTTGCAATAAGATCATGTGTATCGATGGAAGTGAATAATTATACACAATACCTATTTTATTTTATCTTGGCATGGCGAAGTGACCACACTGCACCTGACTTTATTTTTTTTTATAGCATAGTCCGACAAACGAGCTAGTGGGTCACCTGATGTTAAGTGATCTCCACCGCCCATGAACACAATACCGAAAGTATCATGTATGCGCTGTCGGCCTTAAAGGACAGGAATAGGGGAAGGGAAGGGGGAATCTGGGCCTCCGGATATCTCACTCACCATACGAAACGCGACAGTAAACTGTCACTTTACGTTGGTTTTCTGTGAGACAGTGGTACTACCCCGGTCGAGCCGGCCCATTCATGCTATAGACAAATATGTCTACAGCGTGGCTCTACCACTTACAAACGTTATGTTAAACGTGCCGTTCAGTTAGAGTATCGAGTAGCGAGAGAATCTATCCCCGCTACTCAACACAATCACGCCGGCCTGCTTCTTCACCCTACGCTATGGGCAAGAATGTGAAGAATCGGTCGAGGATCTAGTGTCAGAGTACTCAAAACGGCGAAACATCTTACCCGAACTCTAGACCCCCGACTTATTGATTGTGAATTGATCATAATGTTTCATGGCTTTGAATACAACTTTGTGTGACTTATTGGATAGCCTCAGTGGCGCAATAGGCTTTGAAATGAGGTCGCAGGCTCAATCCCCGCTTCGAGACAAATGTGTGATCTACAAATATTTATTTCGGGTGTTGTGAGACCGTTGTCCCTCGTAGTTGTTAATATCCACGATACAGGTTTGACCCGGTGTGGGGTCAGAACTATGTGTGTGACTGTTGGGTGTATTTATTTATTTTATTATGTATATTATATTAGGGTGTATATCTATACTAATATTATAAAGAGGAAAGATTTGTAAGTATGTTTGTAACGAATTGGCTCAAAAAGTACTGGACCGATTTTAAAATTGTTTCACCATTACATTATCACTGATTAATATAGGCTATTTTATTATTATTTCAAGAAAAAGATAAGGATCCCTACTAAAACTACAACAATGTTACCCAAGGTGTAAAAAATATTCCACGCGGGTGGAGCCGCGAGCAACAGCTAGTTATTTGAATATAATTTTATCGGATTTATGAATACTCAAAAGATTTATGCAGATCAGCGTCCGAAAACAGACGATTTTTTATTCTAAACAAGTTCAATACATAGATATTCTAAAAGTTATCTGAAAGTATTCCGAGCTATCGCCCCTAATCCCGGCTCCCGGCTCCCGGCGCACCTGTTTAAATCCCCCAGGACTCGACATCGTTTAGCGACGCGATCTCTTTATCCCAGGACGTCTAAATTTAAAACTATTTTATAATGTACTTGTTTAGAATTTGAATTTAAACTGAATAAAATTCTGTTGCTTCAAGAGTAATGTTCAGATTTGAATTCGTTTTTTTTATAGCTATGTAAATACACAGTGTATACAAATAAATCAGCTCACACGTATAACATAGGCATTATGAGGCCCGTATTCACGAACCATACTTTAACTCATTTGGTCATTTTTGGGACCAAATAAGTATAGAAATACTTACAACGGTAGGCAGCGGCTTTGCTGTACCTTGGTATTGCAGAAGTCTAATGGGCGGCGGTGACTACTTACCATCAGGTGGCCCGTCTGCTCGTCTGCCTATCGAGACACTAAAAAAAAAAGAAATTATCCAAAATTTATTTAATAACTCTATTACAAATGTAATAATTAAAAAATATACCGAAGCTCGCCGTTTTTATTAAGAACTAGCTGTTGCTCGCGGCTCCGCCCGCGTGGAGGTCATGTTTGGGAGAAAATGTATACAATACAAAATACCAATATTCATGTGTTTAACTTAAAAATGACGGATTTTCATACAAACTTTCATTCCTTATTTTACCCCCTTAGGGGCGGAATTTCCAAAAATCCTGAAACATATTTTTTATTTTTAACTAAAATGCCAAATCCTAATTTTCATGAATTTATCTTCAAAAATGACGGATTTTCATACAAACTTTCATCCCCTATTTTACCCCCTTAGGGGTGGAATTTCCAAAATCCCTTCCTTAGGATGCCTACGTGATAAAAGGTACCTACTGTCAAAATTTCAAGTCTCTAACCCCAGCCGTTTAGGCTGTGCGTTGATCGATCAGTCAGTCAGTCAGTCAATCAGTCAGTCAGTCAGTCAGTTTCTTCTTTTATATATACAGATATAGTACTCTAGATTTCGGACATTGAAACTATTCACTGAAACTTAGGTTTAAATCTTGTCATAAAAATATTCATCAAAATCCCAAACGCGTTTGAAGTCGTGCAAATATTTGATCAAACCTTAGCTCTTGTGACCCAGTAGGTGTGGTGAATGGCGAGGCTGAAAGACCATTGTGGTTTGTTTGGGCCGGTAATGAGGGACGTCCGGTGGGTGAGGTCGGGACCCTCCGGCTATTGGGCCGGATTTAGAAATGAAGTAATGACCTCCCATTGAGTTATAGTTCTTTTACTAAGGTAAAAGGTAGATAACAAAACTCGTGCAAAAAATGGAGTAATTTATAGAACTTTTGAACACTATATATACTTTTATAATTATTTTCAACTATTAATTTACTGTTTTGATATTCTAAATTCCAATATTTTTATTTTATACTAATCCTGTACTAAACGTTGTCCCACTGCTGGGCACGGGCCTCCACTACTAATGAGAGGGGTTAGGCCTTAGTCCACCACGCTGTCCTAATGCGGATTGGTAGACTTCACATACCTTCGAAATTCGTATAAGAATTCTCAGGTATGCAGGTTTCCTCACGATGTTTTCCTTCACCGTTAAAGCAAGCGATAATTACATTTAATACACACATAACTTTAGAAAAGTCAGAGGTGTATGCCACTTGGGTTTCGAACATACGACTTTCGTCTTGGCAGTCCGTACTAAAACACTAAACCATTCCAATACTAAAACTGAATTTATGTGATTATGTATACATTAATTTATATTGCAGTTGATTTTGTTACTTAGTTCAAAAAGAATTTGATACGATTCATGTCAAAACGGACGGCTAAAAAATAAACTCGGAAACACGATATTCGTGTAGTTTTATAAGTCAGTTCTAGTTGAGACTAGGTTTTGCTGTACTGTTACTGCTTGCTGAGTATTGAAGACTACAATAAATGCTTCTTCACACTACGCCTAATACGACCCAGGATCATAGGAAGGAGGGAACACGGTAGCTGGCAGCTCTCGGTTCGGGCCGGGGTAGTAGACACCACGTAGCTGTGGCTCCGCAAGCCAGTACGCGTGGTTCTGGTATGGAAGGGAGAGGACGGGATAAGATCAAACTTTTTTTCGGAGCTTTCGCCATGATACAAACAGTAGAATACGCTAAACGAGGAAATATCACTGCGCAACTGTAGTGGCTTTAGTACTAACCGCTCCAAACATTTGAAAAATACTCTATCATGAGATTTAAAGCAGAAGAGTATAAAATAACATCTGTATATATAAAAGAAGAAACTGACTGACTTATCGATCAACGCACAGCCAAAACGACTAGGGTTAGAGACTTGAAATTTTGACAGTAGGTACCTTTTATGACGTAGGCATCCACTAAGGAAGGGTTTTTGGAAATTCCACCCCTAAGGGGGTAAAATGGGAGAAGAAGGTTTGTATGAAAATCCGAACCGTCATTTTTGAAGTTAAACGAATAATAATTGGTATTTGGCCTTTCAGTTAAAAATTAAAAATACATATTTCAGGATTTTTGGAAAAATAGGGGATAAAAGTTTGTATGAAAATCCGTCATTTTCGAAGTTAAACGCATGAAAATATGTAGGTATTTTGTATTGTATACTTTTTCTACCAAACATGACAGCCACGCGGGCGGAGCCGCGATTAACAGCTATAAATGTATATTAATCAAGAGCCGGATGTAATGAATTCATCCACAATTCAAATAAATTGGACTATTTATTTAGCACTACAGATGTTAACCAGATTAGATAATTTCGAATTTCAATCACTTCGATTAAACTTTATTTATGTGAAGATACATCAACGTCGGTAGGAAATAAATTTATGGAAGTGTGTGTTTTTATATATTTTAACAAATATCTACTACAGTAGAGTAGTTAAAGGAAGATGAGTCAAAAGATTCTACTATTTTTTTTATGAAAAAATAGGGGGCAAACGGGCTCACCTGATAGAAAGTGATCACCGCCGCCCAAGAACATCTGCAAAACCAGAGGGCTTGCAAATGAGTTGCCTTTCAGGAAAAATTATGCTCTCTCTTTTTTTTTATTCTGGCGCCGCTAAGTGACCACACTGCACCTGATGGTGAGCGAAGTGCCGTCCAGATAGAGTATCAAGTAGCGAGAGACAGTCTATCCCCCGCTACTCAACACAATCATGCCGGCATCTCTTCATGAAGGTTCCCAGGTCATAACGGTTCGGAAAGACCGCCGGCGACATACGTTAAATCATCACATATGTTATTTAAATCTGTATATTTTGAAGCAGCAATAGCCTAGTTGGTTGTAGTTCAAACTGTCAAGACAAAAGTCGTATGTTCGAAACCGCCCCAATTGGCATACACCTCTGACTTTTCTAAAGTTACGTTACACACGTCATTGTTAATTATTGCTTGCTTAAACGGTGAAGGAAAACATCGTGAGGCAACCTGCATACCTGAGAATTCTCATTAGAATTTCGAAGGTATATGTAGTCTACCAACCCGCATTAGGCCAGCGTGGTGGACTAAGACCTAACCACTCTCGTTAGTAGAGGATTCGCCCAGCAGTGGGACAATGTTAAAGACACGGCTAGTATTATTATATATTTACTTCTATATTCCACAGCGTAAATTCATTTTACTAAAAGCTTATATGAACACAGAAATTTAAACAGAAAGTTACAATTTAAATTTACGAAGTAGCTAGTTGTATTTGACTTGTTATTTGCGTGAGTGGTTACAGCGAATTAAATTACAAATGATATATCTTTTGCCCGACTGCCCCAGACGTAGGGTTATATTATTAAGCTTTATTTTATACTAGCTGTTGCGCGCGGCTATGCCCGCGTATTATATATTTTTGAAAGAAAAGGTATAAATCCCTTGTCATATTCAGCTATAACATCTTTCTATATTTTACTATCCCATAGGAACCGTCCATTTTTAAAAGACAGCCAATGTCATTCTCTAATCCCTAAACTACCACTATGCACAAATATATGTCAATCCATTTCTCTGCGTATAACAAAAACTATTCAGCAGGAACCTTTTTTTTAGTGCCTGGATAGGCTGACGAGCAGACGGGCCACCTGATGGTAAGTAGTCATCGCCGCCCATAGACTTCTGCAATGCCAGAGCACAGCAGAGCCGCTGCCTACCGTAACCTTACATTCTTCCGGGATAAAAAGTAGCCTATAGTATGCTATCATGTTGACAGCCTCCGTGGCGTAGTTGGCGAGTAGCCGGCTGTGAAACGAATGCCGTGGGTTTGATTCCCACACCGGGACAAATGTTTGTGTGACAGACAGATATTTGTGTCCGGGTCTGGGTGTTGTGAGACCGAAAGTCTCTCGTAGTCCCTGATACCCACAACACAAGACTGGTATCTCAGTGTGGGGTCGGGGCTATGAGTGTGACTGTTGGGTGTTATTTATTATTATTTGTGAGATCAAATGATCTAACGGTATTCTTAATTTCAATATGATTGGTCAAGCCGTTTTTGAGTTGAAACAGGACATACAAATAGTCAAAAATTAAAAAAAAACAGAATTTAGTGAGTCGTAAAATGAATATTTCACGCAAAATCGGGTAAATTACTCAAATGTATAGACAGGTATATATTAGTACCTATAGATATAACAAAAGAGCTATAGTATCATTAGATAGCAAGTGATTATCACACATCATGATTGAGGTAACGTGGTTGCTTAGTATATTTTTAAGGAAAGGAAATACAACTGTTCGAGATAATATTTTAGTTAAGGCATTGGTGACTGCTGCCAACCTTATAGCATCATGTCAGTAGACAAAATAGGGCACGGAGTATTCAAAAATGAATCCACTGTGTATATAAATAAAATTTATAATATACTGTTCATTGGTAAGCGCATCACTTTCGATTTGGTTACTTTTTAATTGTTCGTAATAGTCCGAATATGTCTTTTAGGGGAAAAATTTGATATATCGAGGTCATTTTTGGATTCTAGCTTTCAAAGGTACCGCAATAAATCACGCATGCGAAGCTGCAGACAAAGACTATATGAAAAAATATTTAGATTTTCAAGTTATTATTATTATGCTTCTTTCCTTCACCTTAGCCTATTTCACCAAACAGCGATATTCCAATTTTAAAAAGGTCGAAGCCAGTGAAATTACTGACATGTAGATTGGAGTGACCATAGACTTACAGAATGGTCTGAGCGTCTCTATCCAGCTATTAAGTGAAAAATAAAAAATGTGAGAGCGATAAAGCGAAAGTGCGCCCAGGAGTTGTCTTTTTCTAGAATTTTGATTGGTCTGCGTCACAGACTAGCAGGAGCGAAATGAAATAGGTGACCGTACAGTTGCTTTGTATTTCTACAAATGTAAGGGACATTAACAAAACTATGCAAGATGGATATTTAAAAAGGCACAAATACAATGTTTATGATTTTATTGATTGATTAACACAACACTGTTACACATCTCAGAGCTTAATATTAACACACACGCATGTCAGGATTCACTTAAGGCTTATCTTTATAATCTACCAGCATTCCCCTCTAAGATGAACTACGCGGCTATTGAACTAATTACCATTTACACTTACTACACCGAGCCACGAATATACTGGCTATCGTCTCGTCTTCCACTAAACTGCACTGAACTGAACACCGGAGCGCGGAGGGCACTCTGTTTTATATTAAACATTTACTACTCCGAATTAGGTTGTCATTATTAATGTACCTCCAACTAGTCTTCCAAATACCTCCGTTATACCTTCGGTATTTCTAATAATAGGAAATACCCTAATACAAAGTGGTGATGGTCATATCTATGGGAACTACTCGCCCTGTCACTCAAATGTAAAATAATTATATTTGCCTCACGCCACACTTTGCCTCGTCCAACCCTGCATCGAGGTCGTATCACCCTACATTTACATTGTTTTATGACTATCATGATGCGCTGGATAAAAGCTTAGACAAATCTACTATACAATCATAATTCATACTATTCTTTTTTTATATTATATAAGCAAGCAATAGCCTAGTTGGTTGCGGTACGGACTGTCAAGACGAATGTCGTATGTTCGAAACCCAAATGGCATAATCTGACTTTTCTAAAGTCACGTGTGTATTCATTGTTAATTATCGCTTGCTTAAACGGTGAAGGAAAACATCGTGAGGAAACGTGCATACCTGAGAATTCTCATAAGAATTTCGAAGGTATGTGAAGTCTGCCAACCCGCATTTGGCCAGCGTGGTGGACTAAGGCCTAAACCCTCTCATTAGTAGAGGAGGCCTGTGGCCAGCAGTGGGACAATGTTCAAGACAGGGCTAGTATTATTATTATTTGACTGTCTCGGTGGCGCAGTTGTAATTGCGCGTGCGTTACGACAGCTGTGCTGAGATGTCGAGTTCGATCCCCGGGTCGGGTAGTTATATTGGGTTTTTCAGTTTAGAAATACTCAGTATCAACTCGAAGTCTGGAATTGTGCCCGATATAGATAGGCTCGCCCCTATCTCATTATGGGACCTTAATAAATTCGGCGAAAAGTGGGTGTACTGGTTACACTTCTGCCTACCCCTTCGGGGATTACAGGCGTGAGTGTATATGTATATACGTATGTTTATTGTTGAACTATTTTGAGTCACACTTGTATGCCCATATGAGGCTGATCATAGAGCACTCAGTATAAGTCAGCGATCTATATGTACTACGTACTAGATGCGGCGACCAGAAATAACATTATGTTCCACCGAGTTGAGGTGTATACTCCACACCGAGTTGAGGTGTATTCTCCACACCGACGTTAGTATGCTTCATGCCACCTACGAATGCACACCAGTTAATTTGAGTTATTTGTAGCGACATTCCCGAACAAATCTGCCGTAAATTGATTTACAGTGAAACTGTTAATAGTATATAAGGTAAATAACATAATTTCATAACGTTTAGAACATAATATCAATAAATATTAATTAATTTCAATTCTGAATACAGGAAGTCTATATTTCACAACAAATGCATTATATAGTTTGTCCCGTTTTAGCGCGCGGAAAGTCCCGTTCGAGAGACAGTGACGGGAGTTATAACTTCCAAATAGTTCTTAGTAAAATGATAGATGGCATTAGTGGGCGGACAAGTTTTTCGGAACATCTTTTTTGTTCCACAGTTCGTCTCTATAGAATATAAGTCAATGGTATAAGTATTATGTCAACAATGTTACCTCCGACGTATCACAAGTTAATAATGATTAGGATTATGATAATACGTTAGTTGACTGTTTTTGGAAAACCGTTTTATTTTATTCTTCGTGGTTTATATTATTAAAATATTATCGTTAATAAACATAAAACATAATTTAACATTTAATTTGCTTTTTTATAAACCAAATTTATTTTTCCCACCAAAACGCTGCCACGCTGCAAAACTAATAGACGTTTGGCTCAGCGTTGAATATATGTTTCAGACGGTGACGTATGACTGATTAGTGTTTCATGTCACGTCACAAAATGCTTTATTTTCGATATATTTAGACTAAAATCTATTATAAAAAACAAAATTCTATCAGGTTTTCATTTACTACTAGCCTATTATAGATGTAGGATTAGTTCAATTCTGAGCCAAAAAAACCAAGGGTCCTCTTGATAATTATTTATTTTAATATCTTAGCGTCTTTCGTCCTCTTGCCAACCAGTCAAACTCCCCGTATCTTACTTCGGCATTCATACATCTTAAAGATTAATTCTCTGTCTCTTTCTTACCTACCTACTGTCTTAATGCATCTTTTTCACTCAGTCATATTCCATATCTACCATCCATCTTTACGTTTCATTCCACTCATCTGTCATAATAGTAATTATGTAATTAAGTTCCGATGCTACATAGATATAAAATAAGTATTCTTACGCTAAAATCAACATTTTATAGGTTTCGTATTTTGCTTAGTATAAAAATATGCAAAATCCTTGAGGGCCAAAAAGACGATGCTAAAGCCCCACGTATTTTACGTATCTACTCATCAATCAATCCAGATAATCTAGATTAATTTTCATTGAATTCGGCACGATGTTAAGCTAAGAATAAATTTTCACAATGGTTTCTTATGTTACGAATATAAATATCTGGATACTATGTTGCATAATACGGGAAATGTCGACACGAATATTCAACATCGAATTGCGGCAGCTTGGCTAAAGTGGCGAGAAGTAACCGGTGTAACCTGCGACCAAAGAATGCCTGTGAAACTTAAGGGACTTATATATAAAAGTATCACCAGACCAGTCCTCACCTATGGTAGCGAAACGTGGGCCTTGACTCAACGCTATGTTCAGTCCATGCAAGTTGCGGAAATGAAGATGCTTCGGTGGATGTGCGGAGTAACCAGACTCGACAAAATTGGCAACGAGTACGTTCGCGGTAGTCTGGGAGTACGCGACATCGCTGACAAGCTACAAGAAAGCAGGCTGCGCTGGTTTTGTCACATCAGAAGAAGGCCTCCAGAGTACATTGGAAATGTTGTGACCAATCTGAACATTACAGGGTCCAGACCCAGAGGGCGACCTAAAACCAAATGGACAGATGTAGTCAAAAAAGATCTTAGATCCTGCAACGTGACCGAATACGATGCGTCGAACAGAGCGAAGTGGAGACAAAATACCAGGAAGGCAGACCCCACCATCAGATGGGAATAATAAGTGCACAGGAGAGAGAGAGAGAGAGAGGTTTCTTATGTTACGCGAATATTACACGATTTTTTTTTTTATGGAAAAAAGGGGGCAAACGGGCAGGAGGCTCACCTGATGGAAAGTGATCACCGCCGCCCATGAACATCTGCAACACCAGAGGGCTTGCAAATGCGTTGCCGGCCTTTCAGGAAAGAATATGCTCTCTTCTTGAAGGTTCCCAGGTCGTAACGGTTCGGAAAGACCGCCGGCGACAGCTGGTTCCACAGAGTGGTTGTGCGTGGCAGAAAATGCCGTAAAAATCGCGCTGTTGTGGAACGCTGGACATCGAGATGGTGGCGATGTCCGATGGTGAAAATTTCGGTCCCATAATGTGATAGAGGGCGAGCCTATATCGGGTCTAATGCTAAGAATTTCCAGAAGAAAAACCCAATATCACTTTACCCGACCAGGGAATCGAACCCGAGACCTCAGCACAGCAGTCGTAACGCATACGTAATTACAACTGCACCACCGAGGCAGTCCTTTTATAACCTATAATCCAAAACCTTACAATTTACATCAATATAGTATACAAGACCAAAGTAAAATATTTTAAAAGAAATAAATAGCCAACGGCATTTTTGCCAGTTATTTTAGTAACTTCATCAGAATGTAATTTATATTTTCCTACCTAATTTACTAGATGCTTGTTTGGAGGTATTTTGTAGTATTTAGCTTGTTTTGAAATTACAAAAGACGGTTATTTTATTAAAGATTTATTTTCGGATATTAACTCTAAAACATGTTCATAATAAAGTCCAAAGTACTGCAAAGTCTGGGGCTTAAATACTACGTTTTATGACAAACATATTTCAGCACCAAGGAGTTTAATTAAAAATAATATCTTCTGCCTCGGTGGCGCAGTTGTAATTACGTATGAGTTACGACTGCTGCGCTGAGGTCTCGGGTTCGATCCCCGGGTCAGGTAAAGTGATATTGGGTTTTTCTATCTAGAAATTCTCAGTATCAACCTGGAGTCTGGAATCTGTGCCCGGTATGGCGATAGGCTCGCCCCCTATCACATTATGGGACCGAAATTCGGCGAAAAGTGGGTGTACTGGTTACACCTCTGCCTTCGGGGATTACAGGCGTGAGTGTATATTATGTATGTATGTAATATCTTCTATCCGGAAAAGTCTTATTTGCGACTAAAACTTATTTGAGATAGGCTATAAATCTCACCGGTCAGTAATCGTAATGAAATGAAATGAAATGAAATCGTTTATTGATCAAGTAGGCAATTACATAGCTCTTATGACAAGTCAGAACATTAAAAAAAGTAACGAAATTTTAAGAAAAGCATATCAGCTTAAGTATACATAACATACATAGCATCATCAATACACTAGCAATTAATTATTCATAAGGTATTTAACATTATTATTATTTTTTATTTTTATATTATGAATTAATATTATTCAAGGTAATACCGGTCAAATATATATATACACAGTCAGGTCATAAGTATTGTCACACAGTAAAAACTTTTATTTTAGAATGCTGGCCACAAAAAAGTTTATTGAATTCGAATTTCAAATTGTTCATGAAAATAAAAATGTATACTTTTTAGAATTTTACTCATTTTTAAATATGGAGTGGACGCTTAAAGAAGACCGTGTTGCAGTAATTGCGTTGCATCGTTGCGGTTACGCGCCAATTAAATTTTTTGACATACTGAAAAATTTGAATATAACCAAAAGATTCGTTTATCGTACCATCAAACGATACAATGAAGACTCTAGTGTAGATGACAGGTCAAGAAGTGGTTGCCCTCGGTCTGTTAGGACTCCAGCAGTGATAAAAGCTGTGAAGGCGCGAATTCAAAGAAATCCCAAACGTAAGCAGAAACTGTTGGCCCTTCAGATGGGGTTAAGCAGAACCACGGTGAAAAGGGTGTTAAATGAAGACTTAGGGCTTCGGGCATATCGAAGAAAAACAGGACATCGTTTGAATGCTCGTATAATGGACCTGAGACTGAAGAGATGCCGCGCTTTGTTGAAGCGGTACGCGGGAAAAAAATATCGGGAAATTCTTTTTTCAGATGAAAAAATTTTTACCGTAGAAGAGAGCTACAACAAACAAAATGATAAGGTGTACGCACACAGTAGTGAAGAAGCGAGCAAACGTATTTCGCGTGTCCAACGAGGTCATTTTCCATCCTCGCTCATGGTATGGTTGGGAGTTTCTTATTGGGGCTTAACAGAGGTACATTTTTGTGAGAAAGGTGTAAAAACGAATGCAGTTGTGTATCAAAATACAGTCCTGACGAACCTTGTGGAACCTGTTTCTCATACCATGTTCAATAACAGGCACTGGGTATTCCAACAAGATTCGGCGCCAGCTCATAGAGCGAAGAGCACACAAGACTGGCTGGCGGCGCGTGAAATCGACTTCATCCGGCACGAAGACTGGCCCTCCGCCAGTCCAGATTTGAATCCGTTAGATTACAAGATATGGCAACACTTGGAGAAAAAGGCGTGCTCAAAGCCTCATCCCAATTTGGAGTCACTCAAGACATCCTTGATTAAGGCAGCCGCCGATATTGACATGGACCTCGTTCGTGCTGCGATAGACAACTGGCCGCGCAGATTGAAGGCCTGTATTCAAAATCACGGAGGTCATTTTGAATAAACTTTAGTGTCATAAGAATCTATGTTTTGTTAAGTTCATTTTGGTATATAAATGGTTACATAATGAATAAACTTATTTCAATTATTTTATATTAAACATGTGACAGAATTTATGACCTGACTAGGTATATATGTAATTCTAGACACCACATTTATACACATACTAGCTGTTCCCGCGGCTATGCCCGCGTGTTAATTATTTTTGAAAGAATAAGTGTATAATACATGTTAACCTATTACATATTTCTATATTAATTTGCTATTCCATAGGACCCGTGCATTTTCCGGGATAAAAAGCCTATGTCATTCTCTGATCTCTAAACTACCGCTATGCATAAAATCATGTCGATCCCTTGATCTGTGAAAAACAAAAATCTATCCCACGGGAATCGTACATTCCGCAATAAAAAGTAGTCTATGTGCTATTCCAGGCTATGATCTATCTCTGTGACAAATTTCAACCAGATTCGTTCAGCCGTTCTGGCGTGATTGAGTAACAAATATCCATCCAAACATTCGCGTCTATAATATTAGTAAGATTACGCATGTACACATTGACTTATATTCTATAGACACGAACTGTCGAAGAAAAAAGATGTTCCAAAAACCTTGTCCGCCCACTAATGCCATCTATTCATTTTACTAAGAACTATTTGGAAGTTATAACTCCGTCACTTTTTCTCGAACGGGACTTTCCACGCGCCTATACGGGACAAACTATATAAAGAATTTGTTGTGAAATATAGACTTCCCGTATTCAGAATTGAAATTAATTACTACTTATTGATATTACGTTCTAAACATTACGAAATTATGTTATTTACCTTATATACTATTAACAGTTTCACTGTCAATCAATTTAAGGCATATTTGTTCGGGAATGTCGCTACAAATAACTAAAATGAACTAGTGTGCATTCGTAGGTGGCATGAAGCATACTAACGTCGGTGCAGTGTATACACCTCAACTCGGTGAAACATAATGTTTGTTCTGGTCGCCGCATCTAGTACCTACGTAGTACATATAGATCACTGCATGTACATATTTAATTTTATATGTTTTATTTATCATACTTTACTTTCTTGTAAATTGTGTAAATAAGGAATTGTTATTTTAATGTATTATATATCTCGTATTTCACTTACATATATTAAAAGAAATAGCCGCTATTTTAAAACAGGGGCTGAAAATACCTATATTTATTACAGCTATCTTTACACCAAAGTAAAGATGGGTGTACTCACGTAATTTTCAAAGGGACTTATCAGAACTTTAAACTATTTTAATTTATGTTTATTTATCAGAAATAAAGATTTTTATTAATCTAGTAAAATATTCCAAGATACAGACGCAGCCTAAGATGATATCAGTTTCACATCTAAATATGCTATCAATAAGAGGACGATAGATAATAAGATTTTATATCAGAAATGTTTGAAGTTTGTTTGAAGCGGGGTAAAATGAATAAATAGGGTAAACCGGGATAGATGCCGCACTGGGATAGACGCCTCATTTTCAATAACCCAACTACCAAAAATCTAAACAGCAAATGCGTTATGTAAATACGTGTCATATGTGCCCCCCATCTCAATGACAAGTAAAATGTTCTACGGGGCGACCGTTTTTCGCTTGTGTGTTAGAAAATATTCGCGGCGGACAAGACGAACGCTTCTTTTCGTTTAAAAGTAAGTATTCACAGCTTCATATATTTATAAGTAGTAATGGATTACAATTTATTTTAATTGTGTTAATACATTGGTTCAATGAGAACACATTTATGAGTGAACCACGGAATTTTTAATTTATTTTATTTTAAATACAAAAGGGCATCTATCCTTAGCGTAAGGGGATAGTCGCCCCGAGTTTTCGAGGATAGGTGCCCGTAGGTGCTTCTACACCTCTGTAGTGTAAGAGATCTGTTAAAATATTTTATGCTAAGTTATGACTATTTTGATACTTCGTAGTAGATATTGTAATGTATGTGTTGGTACTTGCTTGTCAATTAAGTGTTTTATTCTTCCTTGCCTTCTTGAAATCGACAAAAAATAATTGGGGACAGTAAAATATCCAGACAATTTGAAATTCCATTCACATTACAAAGGCGTTACGCTATTAAAAACAAAACTATGTTGAGTTTGGGAAAACATCTTGGGTATTGAAAATGAAAAAAGGTTGGTAGCGGATATTTTGAAGCTTGTCAAGCTGAATTGGATTGACTGGCGTGGATTTCTCCCAGATGGGCTATCTAAGTAATATGTAAGTTAGCGTACCAGTTTTCCGAAAGCTGCAGATTCAACACAATATTGATAATGAAAACGAGATTGCTGGGAATGAATGGTTCAATAGTTTTATTGAGCAACAGTCAGAGTTGTCTGTCAGGCAAGCTGAAGGTTTAACAGTCTCCAGGGCTAAAGGTCTTAGCAGAGAACAAGTTAATAATTTCCATGACTTCTGTTCAAAGTCCTGATCAATAATGACCTCATAGGTAAAACTGAAAAGATTTATAATATAGATAAATTAGGAGTTCTGATTAACAATAAACCTGGAAAAGTTGTTGCAAAGAAAGGCGCGAAAGTAGTCAATTCAGTAGCATCTGGGGAGAAAGGTAAAAAGTTGATTATTTGTTTTGTTTTTTTTTTCTGTAAAGATGTGCATATATTTAATTACGGTTATGTGTGTCATATTACCGACATATATCTGAAGATTATACCTAAATAAATCTTACATTTTGATTACTTATTCTTGTTGATTATGCAAAAGGGCATCTAACCCCCATCACAGGCATCTATCCTTCTAAGAGATTTCATAATGGGGCATCTATCCATATAGGTAGGCATCTATCCCAAACAAAAACAGATTCTGAAGCTATATAAATGATTAAACTAACTATATTACAGGGATAATCTATGCAAATATATTTGGTATTAAAATAATGAGGCTCTTTCGAAAACTGGGGCATCTATCTCGGTTTTCCCCTAATACTTTTTATTGAATACCAGTTGGCACAGGACGTTTCAAAGTTAGTATCCAAAGGTACAAGATGTGCGGGTTGCGATTGATGAGTTTTCCAAAGTTGAACGATAACATTTCTCGTATTTCATGATTTTAAAATTATCGTTCTGATGTCCGTGATTTTCTTTCAAAACTTTAACTAAATATTGGAATATTCTGATTTGATGTAAGTTTTCGGACTTTCAAATCTTATAGCTGCCACATATCACAACTATATTTTCAACTTACTCCAAAAGAGATTATAAATTCGTCTGTATTTTTAAGTTACGTGAGACCTCTGCCAAATTTGGCTCTATTTTAATTATTGTGCTTGTATTCGATAAGGTTAACGTCAAGGGTAGTTATAATATGAAATAGTTGCTGGTGGTAGGATATTGATATCCGCCCGGATAGCGACCACCGTACACAGGGCGTAAACCCGCCATAGTGGCACACGTAAGTGTGTCGCGTTTCGGGATCAACCAGTGTACATCCGGTTTTTTTTGGGGGTCTAGAGTTAGGGTGTGATGTTTGGTTTTGCGGCCTTCTGACTACTCTGACACTAGACCCTCGACCGCTTCTTCACCTTCTTTCCCATGGCGCAGTGTGAGAAAGCAGGCCGGCATGATTGTGTTGAGTATCGGTGGATAGATTGTTTCTCGCTACTCGATACTCTAATTGGACGGCACTGCGCTTACCATCAGTTGCGGTGTGGTCACTTGCTGTGCCAGGAAAAGAAACTTAAAGAGTTGGAATGAGAATTGAGAAGGAATATTTAGCTACCCATGAATCTTACACTGCAACAGCGAGCTGCCCCTCCATGTCTTATTCTGATACTATTTAAATTATTTGTAAACAAAAATATCTACACCATGCTTTTACCACTTTCCCTTTTTATCCTGGCACACACTGACCACACTGCACCTGATAGTAAACGCAGTGTCATCTAGTTAGAGTATCAAGTAGCGACATTCACAATCATGCCGGCCTGAAGAAGCTATTCTGTCTGTTGATATTATTTATTTTAAGTACCTAACCCTAAAACCCTATAATTATTCAGAATTGCAATTTGTGCCCAACATGGTAGAAGAGTAGCCCCGGAAAAGTAGAAAGCACCATGAATTTTAGGTGCTTTTTATACCTCTGCCTACCCATTTAAATTTACATGTAAGCTTATACGTAACGTTAGATTTATGTCTTTAAGCTATCTCGCCAAAACCCACAAATCTGCATATATAAATTACATTCCGATAAAGCAATTTCACAAGAGGCGTTGAAGTATTTAAGTATATAAATGGCAATCATTATCTTTAAGAGATTGTATCTCGCAAATCAACCAGTCTGCATTATATCTGCCATTACAGTTAAATTTGTACATCTCCATTTTATCATCGCACCACCCGACACCTCAACAGAGTTCATCCATACCACCTGGAAACGATTCCGTCTAGCACGGTTCGTTTCCAGCGTTCATTTTTACCACGTACGTGCAAGCTCTGGAATGAACTCCCTGCTGCGGTGTTCCCTGAGCGCTATGACATGTCCTTCTTTAAACGAGGCTTAAAAAGAGTATTCCTTCAACGGTATGCAGCGGCTTTGCTGTGCCCTGGCATTGCAGAAGTCTATGGGCGGCGGTGACTACTTACCATCAGATGGCCAGTGTGAACGTCAGCCAATCAAGGCACTAAAAAAAAAAAATTGTGTAATTGTTGTAACTTATTGACAGACTTGGCTCAGCGGGAGTGTAGTTTGCTGTGAAACGACAGGCAGTGGTTTCGATTTCTACACCGGGACAAATTTGTGTGACAGACATCTGTCTGATATACAAATATCTATTTGTGTCCGGGGTCTGGATGTTGTGAGGCCGAAAGTTTCCTGAAAGTTTTCGAAAGTAGTCTGATACGCGCAACACAAGACTCATAGTGTGGGGTCGGGGCTATGTGTGTGACTGTTGGGTGTTATTTATTTATTCACTGCTGACTTTATATCAGTATTTTCTTCTTTTAAAAAAAATGTGTTAAGGATAGAAGTAGGTAACCTTGAGCTTTAATATTTACGAGTAGTCTTTATCTCTAGGAATCAACGCTGATATATCCCCTAGAAACATTTTTTAAATTTTCTGTATCTACTTTGTACAAACAAATCTCTTCAGAAAATTAACGCCAACACCCAGTGAAATAAATCTAAAACGGCGAGTTGTATGTTTACCTCTATCTAAATCTAATCCAATTAGTGGTCTGCGGTTACTGTGCAGTGATTAATCAAATGTATCTGGAACAGAGGATGAATAGGGATATTATAGTCCATACAGTCAAGTGGAAAACCCAAACCCACTGATTGGATATAGTGTTCGTTCACGCCTGTAAATCCAGAAGAAGTAGACAGAGATGTAACCAATTTATACACATTTCGCGAAGCTTATGACCCTTCCATGATGTGATAAGGGGCGAGCCTATCGCCATACCGGACACAATTCTAGACTCCGGGCTGATATTGAGTATTTCGTCATAGAAAAATCTAATATCACTTTTAGCAGGTGGTAGGATATTCATATCCAACCGGATAGCGACCACCGTACACAGGGTGTAAAACCTGCCATAGTGGCACACGCAAGTATGTCGCGTTCCGGGATCAGCCAGTGTACATCGGGTTTTTCTCGGAAGTCTAGAGTTGGGATACGATCTTTGACCGTTCCGCGGTCCTCTGAGTACTCTGACAATAGACCCTCGACCACTTCTTCACCTTCTTGCCCATGGTGTAGTGTGAAGAAGCAGGTCGGCATGGTTGTGTTGAGTAGCGGGGGATAGATCGTCTCTCGCTACTTGATACTCTAATTGGACCGCACTGCGTCTACCATCAAGTGCAGTATGGTCACTTTGCCGTGCCAGGATAATAAGCTGACCCTCACAGTGTATTGAACCCGAGACCATGTCCCCAGTCATGCAGTATTCAATTCTGGATATTAGAAGCCACGGTTCCGTGGTGTCTAGTAACACTGCCCGATTTAAAAATTAGTATCTTTGTCACACCATCAAGCTATGGAACAATTTGGCCTACGTGCTCTCTTCATCCTGATCCTGGGTCCTAGTGTGAAGAAGCTCCTCAGAAAACCGGCATGATTGTATTGAGTAACGGGAGATAGTTGTCTCTCGTTACTTGATACTCTAACTGGACGATACTGCTTACCATCAGTGTGATCTCTTTCGCTATACCAGGACAAAAACATCTTAAAATTTTAATTTAAATATCTCAAACAGATATGATAAAGAAATTACTAATTGAACTTATTAATAATATTAATTAAATTAAACACAAAAACAATAAGTTTACTAACAACCTTGTCTCTGAAATAAGCCAGCAGTAGATGATTAAATTTGGGCATGCTGTTTGTTGGAACTCTACGTAATTTCTACCATTTAACTACAAATTATCTAATTGGAATAGCTAATGTATACTATCTTCTGTGAACAACAACCACTAGACAGTGCCTTTAACAAGTTCTCGATAAAGGCAACAACAGACCACCTCGCAAGCTCGGACCCTTGTTTCATGTTCGTTTAAATAGAACCAATATAGTTAATTAGGTACCTTTTTCCAGTCTGTCTCGTCTGTAAACCCAAATAGTAGATATCTTAAATAGTGTCCGTATGAACTGAGGAGCCACTCCTAATTTTTAAAGGAGTCTGAGAATCAGGTGATTTTGTAGGCGAAATTCTGGAATTTGTAGTAAAATATATCAAAAGTTATAGCAATGTAAAAGTGGCTCCTCAAACTAAATGTTTAGACTGAGGATCCACCGTATAACTCGAAAAGTAGTAGACGTACATTTAATTTGGTGACAAAAAAACAATTTTCAAAAAGAAAATATCAAGCAAAGCTCGTGCCTCATCGTCAGCGTCGTTCTTTATTATTTCGTTTCGTTAAACCAATGGCTCGTGCTGTGGTTGCTCATAACCAGAGTTGCAATAACTTCATTTTCTAATATTGTAGTGTATTATTAGTTGTACAACATAATAAATAAATGAACTTTGGTACTGCGTTTCAGATTTCAATATTGTGATAAAAATCAAAATTTGTAATGCATCGCCATATTATGCTACTATTTTCTGCTATGCAACTTGAAAGCTATTTCCATATACGGGAGCGTAATACCAGGCAAAGTGACACGCTTTTGTCCCGTTCACGATCAGGCAGCGCAGGTATTTGCTTTGTGCACCGGCATAGTAATTACTACAGCTCTTTAGTTTCTGCGCCACTGTTTTGTGTTACTTAAAAGACATTTTCGTTTGGAAATGTGGAGATCTTCAATTTACAGGATGGATCTCTGGGATGCTAAAGTTCATCGAGATGGGCATCATCCTTTTTACCAACACAACAGTACTATGCAATCACTCTTATGTTATATAAATTAGGATCCTTAGAACCAGTAAATTTATTCGGCATTATCTAATTATAAGTGAACGTTGACCAGTTTGGCATTTTTATCCTGGCACAGCAAAGTGACCACACTGCACCTGATTATAAGTGCAATGCGGTCCAATTAAAGTATGGAGTAGCGGGAGACAATCTATCCCCTCTCTATCTATCTATCTCTATCTATCAACACAATCATGACGGCCTACTCCTTCACACTACGCCATGAGCAAGTAGGTGAAGAATTGGTCGAAGGTCTAGTGTCAGAGTAATCAGAAGGTACGGCCTGTGTACGGTGGTCGCTATCCGGGGGATACGAATATCCTACCACGATGAATTATTAAGCATAGGCTTAGTTAATGAATTTAAACTAGATTTAATAATTTTAGTTTAATATTCAAAGATGAATGAAAATTAATCATAAAATCAAGTTCAAAAAACAAAAAAGTTATTTTATCTGAAATAAACTGTCTATGTATTCATCAGTACTCAGGGATGTAAAACCAAAGCAATTTTAAAACTATCAACAGTCCGAAGCTAAATCAATTAGTGGAAGCCAACAGACTGGCTGATAACAAAGCATTCTAATCGAATTGTACCCAGTCGGAGCTTCCCCGCTGTCAATTATAATACAGACAGTTAGCTAGTTTAGATTCTGATGAACACACGTAAGGTTTGTAAAAATGATACTAGTAACGTGAGATTTAAGATTAATTTTGTGACAACTTTAGTAAATGCTGCTGGTAGTATATTCGCATTTTTTTAGTGCCTGGATAGGCAGACGAGCAGACGGGCCACCTGATGGTAAGTAGTCACCGCCGCCCATAGACTTCTGCAATACCAGGGCACAGCAGAGCCACTACCTACCGTATCCGCCCGGATAGTGACCACCGTACACAAGGTGTAAAACCCACCATAGTGGCACACGCAAGTGTGTCGCGTTCCGGGATCAGCCAATATGCATCCGGTTTCTGTCGGGGGTCTAGAGTTGGGGTATGATGTTTGGCCGTATTTCAGCTTTCTGAGTACTCTTGACACTAGACCCTTGACCGCTTCTTCACCTTCTTGGACCATGGCGTAGTGTGAAGAAGCTACAGGCCGGCATGATTGTGTTGAGTAGCGAGGGGTAGATTGTCTCTCGCTACTTGATACTATAATTGGACGGCACTGCGCTTACCATAAGGTGCAGTGAGGTCAATAGACCGTGCCAGATTACAAAAAAAAACATATATGACCACTAGCTGTTTATTCTTCATTTTGTGGCAAAAGACTTGTGTTTTTGGCTACTGAACGCACAGAATGCTGTTATTCTCATGGATTATGGTCTTTTGTTCTTAATTTTATTATACCTGCTACCTGTTGGGCTTCCTCTACTCATTAGAGGGGGTTAGACCTTAGACCACGCTGGCATAATGTAAATTTTATATACGATTAAAATTATAAGGTATTCCGGTTTCCTTACGATGTTGCTCTTCACAGTTAAAGCAAGCGATACTAGGGTAGCTGATACGATTTTTTTATTATTTTAATCAACAAGTTACATTACCTAAAACATATTATCAAAATAATTTTATTAATCCGAACAAAAATAAGTAAATTATACGCCATTACAATCTACTGGAATCGGTTATTGTCGATTTACAGTAAAGGGATGCATGATATGAGCCGTGACGTCACCTCTCAGAATGGCCATTACTGTGCCGTTGTGCGAGGGAGAGAGTGAGATGTTCCTACTACGCGCTAATTTTTGATCATACCAATATTTAAAATAAATATTGTGAACTCATTTTTCAAGCAATTTTAATTCTGTTTTCGCAAATTTCTTTTGCGTATTATATTCGGTTGCATATCGAATAATGTACAAAACTTACTTATTTTTGAGCCAATTTGTACTTTCAATATGTTTTAGGTAACAATTTAATGGTTGAAATAATAAACGAAAGAAAATCTTTTATTTGGCCATAATCACCAGACCAGGTGGCAATAAACGATGAGTACATAAAACAAATAAAAAAAACTTTAAGGGCTACAGTTACACAAATAAATCAAGAAAAAGTCTCCCGACGTACTTATGCGCCCCAGCCACCCGTGTCCGAAGCATGACCAAAAAGGCCACAGGCTCAGCGTCCGCCAGGTGGGAGGGGGCCCACCTGACACTGATTTTCAGCAAGGGCCAAAACATCGTGTCAATCACTCTATTATTAATATTAAGTTTATTTTTTAAACTAGCTGTTGCTCGCGGCTCCGCCCGCGTGGAGGTCATGTTTGGGAGAAAAAGTATACAATACAAAATACCAATATTCATGCGTTTAACTTAAAAATGACCGTTTTTTATACAAACTTTCATTCCCTATTTTACCCCCTTAGGGGCGGAATTTCCAAAAATCCTGAAACATATATTTTTTATTTTTAACTAAAATGCCAAATACTAATTTTCATGAATTTAACTTCAAAAATAACGGATTTTCATACAAACTTTCATCCCCTATTTTACCCCCTTAATGGTGGTATTTCCAAAAACCCTTCCTTAGTGGATGCCTACGTGATAAAAGGTACCTACTGTCAAAATTTCAAGTCTCTAACCCCAGCCGTTTAGGCTGTGCGTTGATCGATCAGTCAGTCAGTCAGTCAGTCAGTCAGTCAGTCAGTCAGTCAGTCAGTCAGTCAGTCAGTCAGTCAGTTTCTTCTTTTATACATACAGATATAGATTAAGCTTAAATATAACACGTTACCTTTCATCTAGTACATTAATCCAGCCATAAAACAAAGTAGATTTTGCCTTAAACCTTGTTTTTGGGCCATAGCCTGTGCCTTATAAACCTTATTTACTATACTTGTTATGAAGGTAAAGTATGTTATGTAGCAGAAGGTAGAAAACAGATGGGCTGAATTTTGTGATAAATATTTCAGCCAGATGGATTAAATGAAGTGAAAGTTTACCAGTGTGTTAGTTTTATGTTGTGTTGTGTAGGTTGGGATAGATTGTCTCTCGCTACTCGTTACTCTAATTGGACGGCACTGAGCTTACCACCAGTGTGGTCACTTTGCCGTGCCAACGTAAGTTTTTTAATTCATAAAAAGTACACCGACTTCAATAAAAAACAAATTGCGAGTCCCTATAACATTTGAGGGCTGCCCTCGATTTTTGGAGCTCCCATCATCAGATCCTGACTTGGTGCCAATGGGACTACCTGGGAAGTATACCCCTTTTAGACAAAAAAAGAATTTCGAGTAATCAGGAACATACATAAAAAAAGATTCCGACGAATTGAGAACCGCCTCCTTTTTTTTTAAATCGGTTAATAAAAAAACTGTATCACCTGATCCATGTTTATCTATGAACACCCTAAACACCAAGAGAATTATGGGTGGTATGCTTCAAAAGGCGATAGACAGGGGTATCGACTTGAGTAACCGTAAATCCCGTTTAGACACAGGAAAATGATACGTCATCTCTGTTTTCTGCGAGACACTTCATGCTTTAGACTATTTTTTGTTAAGTAGCTTGTGTGTCAATAAAAAATTGTATCTAGTTATTTTTATGAATTAAATGTTTCTAAGACAGACATATATTTCGGGTTTGGATGTTGTGAGACCGTAGTTCCTCGTAGTTCTTTGATACCCAGGTCAGGTTTGAACTTTTTTTTAGTGCCTCGATAGGCAGAGGAGCAGACGGGCCATCTGATGGTAAGTAGTCACCGCCGCCCATAGATATCTGCAATGCCAGGGCACAGCAAAGCCGGTACCTACCGTTGACATACTGTAGGAACAGGACAATGTGTGTGACTGTTTGATTTAATTATCTTTATATATATAATTCTACTGTACGTGTGTATGTCACTGAACTCCTCCTAAACGGCTAGACCGATTCGAATGTTTTTTGAAGTTATACTTCTTATAGCGCGATGGAGAAAAATGATGAGAGTGAATTTTTACGATGCGATGACATCGTGAAGTTAGTTCTAGGTGGCATGAAAATCGATATGTACTATGTTCAAGTTGTATATTCTAGTATTTTTATATTTAGAACACGTGTTTCGTAACAGTAAAATTTTTCCTGAGTACCAGGCTACTGGTTACAAGTGGTTACGAGTTAATAATAATAAGTACTATGTAGTAGTATTATATTTTTATAAGTATAACTTCTCACGCGTGTACATAAGTACACACACCCATTTTTTTTTGTATGCGTTTGGGTTGCGCCCTGGATGGTAGATTCACAAATCAGCCTGGCAGATGGCGCTGCAGTCGGTGTGGCGCTGCTTTTACGGGCAGGACGACGACTGCACGGCCCGCCAGTTTATTTATATAAAAACTGATTCGATACTGTATCCACTTATTATATACAAGACGGTCTTAATATCGCGCAAGCTTACGATCGTATCCACTGATTGATTAATATTGCTCTCAACCTCGTGTAATTCCATTTTGCTAAACGCCATGGGGAGCGCACTTAGAGATTTCATGGGTCCCAAAGAACTAAAAAATAAAAAGTAAAATTTACAGATAAAACGTGGCGTGGTCGTCTAAATTTAAATTCTAAGGATGCAGTGACACAAATAAAAAATGACAGGTCTAGGACACTGAGAGGATGGATAGATAGATAGATAACTCTTTAACCAGCAACTTAGGCGGCATGATTGTGTTGAGTAGCGAGGGATAGATTGTGTCTCGGTACTTGGTACTTTAACTGGACGGCACTGTACCTACCATAAGGTGCAGTGTGGTCACTTTGCCGTGCCAGGATAAAAAAACAACTTTAACTAGCATAAGAACTTACATAACAAGATACCTTAAAAATATACTTACAAAAGGCGATCTTGTCGCTAAGAGCGATCTCTGCCAGACAACCTTAATTATGGATGGATGATGATGTTGCCCCAAGAATAATGGATTTCAACTATCCAAGTGAGAACGCACTCAGTCTTAATCTCGTATTCACGTAGCGAACGTAAACACCTGGGGTGCCACAGCGGGCATCTAAAAATGGACGCTTTTTATACCACGATGGTAGCAAACAAGCTAACGGCCCACCTGATGGTAAGCGGTTACCGTAGCCTATGGACGCTTGCAACACCAGGAGCATCACATGCGCGTTGCCGTTGCAAAAGTACTCTTAACTAAGTATACATGGAGAAATTAATAAATTAAATTTTTATTTGTTATTCATGAAAATATTTATCTGCGGCACTCAAACTTATTAACGCTTTAAAAATTGATTTGCCAGCATTAAATATCATACTATATTTAAATTAAATATCATCAAAATTAATCTTCAAATATGTAATATAAAAGGCAAAGAAACTAAAGTTTTTTGTGAATTATAACAAAGTCTTACATAACTTAGTAAGATGAGAAAACTTACAAATTTGTTTAAACTTGTCTTCTAAAATACAAGATGGTTACACATTATAATTATTTTAGCATATTTGGACTCATTCCAAACACGTATCCTTCAGATCTTTCCATTAAAGTAATGTAGTAATATAATATAATGGTAAACGAGATCATAAAACAATTTTTGCTAATACTTTGTTTTATTGACCATAAAATGGCTAATTTGTGTAGAATTGAAGATTTCGCCGTTTATTGTCTTTATAAAATATTGTTTTGTTTATTGTCTAGAGTTGGGGTAGACCCTTGACCGCTTTTACACCTCCTTGCACTATGGCGTAGTGTGAAGAAGCCACACAGCAGGCCGGCATGATTGTGTTGAGTAGCGAGGGATACATTGTCTCTCGCTACTTTATAGAGTATAGACTGGACGGCACTGCGCTTACCATCCGGTGCAGTGTGGCCACTTTGCAAGGATAAAAAATTCAAATTGGTCTAGACTCTAGATTCTAGTAATTCTATTCTCTAACACAAGTAATGTTGCCACGAAGAGCAATAAGACATTTATTTCTAATATATTATATTTTTCTCAAGATTTCTGTGTACAAGAGGCTTACATTGTCTCGCAGCAGAAAAGAAACATATACGAGTAGTTAACGAAAGAAAAGTGCAGTTAATGTAAATTAACTTATTATAAATACTAAAATTGTGTTCAAGACTAAATTAGATATATTTATATAAGAAAATCTTCTAATTTTATTATATAAAAATGCTGGCAAAGTAAGCCTTAGAACGAAAACAAATAATGCATAAAACGCTTCAAAAACATTGTGGATCACTACCCCTGAAGGACTCCCAAAAATCCCTCTCTGTCGCTCAAGGTCACAGACGCAATGTTGTAAATATCAGGTACACCGCCCGCTGCTAAGTGACAAACGATTCTACGTGATAGATGTCAGAGGTACTTCAAAATTACTTATTTTCCTCGCCACCATTAGTGTCATAATATGTTTTGGCGTGTTTTTAAGGAGGAAAACGATAGACGGTATTTTTTATTTGTCAGTGCAAAACAGGGGCGGAATTAGAACTGGCTTATATTAAATTTGAAATTTAACTTTACTAGTTAAACTTATATTGCAAAGGCTTAACCCTTTTCTTTTCTTGGAAGAAGAAAATTGGCCTTGTCGGAATCTAGGACGTCAGTATTTTTGTTTGTTGGTTTAAAAACATGTTCTACCCCTACATACATAGTTACAGAGACCTAAATATATTCTACGATTAATTTTAAATCCTCTTGTCTGCACAACTGTCTCTCCCAGGAATCTATAAAAACTCGATATTTAATATTACATTAATATATTGAAATAAAACTGCTTTTTTCTCCATGTAGTTGTTATTGAATTTTTATTTATTGTAGTCCGATCTACGCAAAAGGAGCTCACAGTGTCTTGAGGTCTGGCAGCTGGTCTTTTGGATTCCGATTTAATTAAATGTATAATTGGATCCCAGGCTGGTAATAGCTTCCAACCATGTTCTCTATTGAAATTTTGATGTTTTTAATTTCAGTAGCCAAGCAAATCATCCTTAGGAGGAACGTCGGGACTAAAAAGTAAAATAAACCGCGATAGAATTCGTAAATTTAGTTTTATTCTAATGTATAATATTCGCGTAAACATCAGAAACCATTATACATTTAAAGATAAACCCACTTGTATTATTTACACAATTTATCGAGCTGGTAGTTACCCGGTATCTACAACCATGCTTTCAAATCCACATGAATAGATTCTATTGTGAGACTAAGGGCCGGTAACGATCATCCGAAAGCTCGCGGCAGGGCATCCATCATAGCTGGATGACTACGCACTTGGATGTAATTCGATGATGGGATTTCAAACTTAGGGCAAATCGATTATTTTGTAAACACTTGGCCTGATCGGTTTGTCTGCCATACAAGCAAATTATAACAGATTTTCAATATTGAAACTTTGTCCCCTTTAATCTAATGCGATGTGATTGTCGATTATTTTTGTCTCAGCAACCTGTACCACTTTAGACTAAGCTTCATAAATATTAACAAAGCATTCAACTATACATATAATAGATATACAGTCACGCCTTTAATCCCTGAAGGGGTAGGCAGAGAGGTAACCAGTATGACCAATTTTCTCCGAATTTATTTCAATGTCATAATGTGATTAGGGGCGAGCCTATCGCCATACCGGGCACAATTCCAGACTCCGGACTGAAACTGAGTTACACGAATGAGTTCTAACTAAACACAAAAATATCAACTTTTTTAAGATATATCAAATCACCATCAGATAAATTAATTTAAAGCTACGTATCATACGGTATTGAACAAAGGAGACTCTGAAGCTAATCTTGGTCCTTTGAAACTTCCAGTCTAAGCTCTAACTTTACGCATTAACGTAAGACTAATTTTCTTTCCACATCCTTTGATATTAGCCAAGTGCATAAAACTAATTTAAAGACTAATGGAATTAGTAAGGTAGTTGAAATATTACAAGACAAAATGTTGCGACCCAAAAAAATTCACTGCAAAAGAAATATATTACTCGTTGTAAGCTACGCCCGTGTGGAAGCTATATTTGGGACCTAAAATTTACTGGGATAAATCCTACCCTATGTGGTAATCCAGCTAATAAATTATCTCTGTGCAAAATTTCATCATATTCCGTTCAGCTGTTTTTGGTGATAGGGTAACAAACATTCAAGCATACAAAATTCCATATTTATAATATTAGTAGGTAATGAAGGGAGGGGTGGGAGCAATCATTGCATTTTAGCTCTACAAAAATTTAAATTTATTCTAATCAGAGGTATACAAAATTACGTGCTTCTTACTTTAAAAATGACAGGCTTCCATACAACCGTTCATCCCTTAAGTTGTCCCCGGAGATGTGGAATTTCCAAAAATCCTTTCTTAGTGGATCCTTAAAATGTAAAAGCCATCAACTGCCAAAATTGGATTAGTCAGTGAGGACAAGTAACAATTTATGTACAGATTTACCTTTTCCAGAAAAGAGGGTAGAGGGGGTTTTTCGTGTTTATTTATTTAGAATGCTCTGCAGTCTCTAAATAAGGTTTTTTACCATCTCTACTTATTTGTATAAAATATCTATAACACGCAAGTTTCCTTTACATGCATTATGTCTTTTATAAAGAAAACTCGGATTAAGTCGTGAAAAATAATTTCACAAGCGATGTTATTAAGAGGCACGGTAAGTGATATTTGCGGAGGCTCAAAAACCCTCCCCTTAATATCCACTCCGTTCGCTTAGGGTCGGTAACAGCCATTATTCTTGTGGGTGTTCTTTGGTGTATACACAATATAAAGCTGCTCGTTTACCTGCTACATATAGCAAATGCGATTCTTAAACTAGAATGGCTCATTTCTTTTGACGTGACATAATTAAAGTGGAAATAGCAAAGCATATTAATATTTTGACAGCCTCCGTAGCGCAGTAGGCTAGTAGCCGCCTGTGAAACGAGAGGCCTTGTATTTGATTCCCACAACGGTACAAATGTTTGTGTGACAGACAGATATTTGCGTCGGGTCTGGGTGTTGTGAGACCGAAAGTATCTCGTAGTCCCTGATACCCACGACACAAGACGCGTATCTTAGTATGAGTCGAGGCTATGTGTGACTGTTGGGTGATATTTATTATCTAACAGTCACACACAGTCTTGACCCACCTCAAGTTTGTGTCGTTAGTATCAGGAACTACGAGAGACAGTAATAATAATTATACCCAACAATCATATAGTCCTGACCCCACACTAGATCAAACATGTATCGTGGGTATCAAGAAATACGAGATACTGCGGTCCCATAACACACAGACCTGCAGTATTTGTTGATCATACAAACAGTTGTCTCACTGCAACCGTGCCCGCGACCTTTTGGTGGCTATCCATCCCCTGCGCCATTGAGGCTACCACAGCGTGTCAAAATAAGAAAAAAATAAATTAAATGAGAAAAATCTGTTGATTCAACAAAACCACTTTATAATTTACCAAAACGACCCCCGCAATTAGCACCCAAATCCGTCCCTACTTACGCAGTGAAATTAAAACAGACTTTATGTTAAACACAAGTCAAAATACGTTTGTATGCAAATGCAAATGATTTATGCGACGCGACGGCGCGATCTGGCCCGTGGGCGAAAAACAGGGGGCGGAATCAAGCGTCGCTCAGGGGGACACACCCCCGGGGGGCGGCGGAGACGTTACAGCTCGTTACCGCCACTAATTTCATTTGTTATAGTGATATTAAATTGTGGAATGGGGGATGCGATAATATAGCGTAATTTGCGGGAAATTTGTGTTTTGCCTTAAAGGTTTAGTGAAAACGCAAGCTGAAACTGGTCCTGGGTTCGACCCCCAGACTTGCTCACTCGCTGCTATATGGACAGAATTATGTAAGCACATTTTATATAAATAGAAAGAAAGAGTGTATTTGGCTTTTCAGTAAAACAAAACAACTAAACAAAAGACACTTTAAATCGAAAAACCAAAAAAGGATCTAAGTTTTAGCATATATTACAGCGTTGATTTTTAGCTTGCCCTATTTTTGATTCCATTACATTACATAAAAACACGCACACACAGACACGCGTATATGTGAGCCGCTCAAATATACTCTGGTCCGTGAACGAAGCTATGCTTTTTTATCGTGACACTCAAAAGTGACCACACTGCAGCTCATAAGCGCCGTGCGCCGTCCAGAGATTAGAGCGACAACTAGCACTCGCTACTCGATACAATCATACCGGCCGACTAAGCTTCTTCACACTACGCTTAGTAGCTAGTAAATCCTACTATCCTACTAATATTATAAATGCGAATGTTTGGATGGATGTTTGTTACTCAATCACGCTACAACGGCTGAACGGATCTGGTTGAAATAAGGCACTGAGATAGATTACAGACTGGAATGGCACATAGGCTATTATTTATCCCGGAAAAAGTACGGTTCCCGTGGGATAGATCTGCTTGTTTTTCACAGAGCAAGGGGTCGCCATGATTTTTTGCGTAGTGGTAATTTAGGGGTCAGAGATTCATACATTGAGGTCTTGTGGTCTCTGATAGCCCACAACAGTCATTATATCGTAGAGTGGGATAAAGACTTTGTAAGTGACTGTAGGTTTTTATCCTGGCACGGCAAAGTGACCACATTGCACCTGATTGTAAGCGCAGTGCCGTCCAGATAGAGTATCAAGTAGCGAGAGACAGTCTATCCCCCGCTACTCAACACAATCATGCCGGCCTGCTGTTTAGCTTCTTCACGTTACGCCTAAAGGACACAGGATCATAGGAGGGAGGGAACACGGTACCTGGCAAACTGCAAAAATTTACAAGTCTTTCGGTTTTGACACCCAGACCTGGCGTAAATATTCGTGGATCGCACAAACATTTGTCTCGGTGCAGGATGAGTTTGCTCATTTCACAGTCGACTACATCACGAAGGCTTTCGAATTAGAGTTGATACAATGACCGCTTAAAATGCAACAGCTAGTCCATAGTAGAGTCGGCTCAATTATGCTAAAGGCGAAACTGTTACTACGTCATAAAGCTCCTCAAAAGATAATAATTGAATGCTTTCAACGCATATTAAAATTTAAATTATTCATATTTTATTCTCGCTCTTGGATGAATATAAAATAAGCCTTGTTAAAATATTCAATTTTATTTATGTAAAAACACAAAACGGTTTTAATTAAAAAGTAAGTTTAGTAAAATAAAAATTCAATTTCAATTGTTCACTTCACCGTCAATTCAATACATTTGCCAGTAGAGAAAATGGTCCATAAATTCTATTGCATTATACATACATATACACTCACGCCTGTAATCCCCGAAGGGGTAGGCAGACTACCAGTACTAACCAGTACACCCATTTTTCGCCGAATTTCGGTCCCATAATGTGATAGGGGGCGAGCCTATCGCCATACCGGGCACAGGTTCCAGACTCCGGGCTAATACAGAGAATTTCTAGATAGAAAAACCCAATATCACTTTACCCGACCCGGGGATCGAACCCGAGACCTCAGCACAACAGTCGTAACGCATGCGCAAATACAACTGCGCCACCGAGGCAGTATATTGCATTATATCTATTGCATTATAGTTCTTTGAAAACTCTTTTTATACTAAGTTGATAATAAAATGGTACATTTAATTTTATGCATATTATAAATCGAAAGAAATTTGATTAAATTGCACTATGTCTGGAACTTAAGGTTAGATAAAAAAAAATATTTATAGTTCTGTAGACTTATTGAGGGAGGTTATCTAGAATCAAGTTACGACCCACGAAAGCAAACTGAAATTGTCACTTCATTTAATACAAAAACTGCGACATGCTAGTTCTATTAGATAAGAAAAAGACTCAACACAAACTTCGACATATTATCGGAAAGCAATGACCAAAGCCTAAATGTCCGATCTCGAAAAACTGCCTAGAATAAAACCCTGTTAAATCGTATATCGCCAGAAACGTTCCATCAAAAACTGAACCGTATCGCTTAAATTCCGGACATCCAATTAAACTGGATACGCGATCGGTTGGGATAAAAATCCGCCGAACGGTCCTATATCCTTGCTACCCGGAGCTCTAGTATCACACCAGCCTTTGACCGGGCTACACGCGCCGGCTCCCTTCAGCTTCTAAAACCTATCCTATCACTGAAACCTAGGCTGCGACTTCGCGAAAATACTACTCTTAATCCCCTTAGTGATAAAGTTTAATTTTCTAATTAAATCTAATTTAAACAATCTACAGGTGGTTCCACGCGGTTGAATAATGTTAAAAAGCAAAATAAACGTTTTCTATCTCTTTGTCTTAATTCTAAACGTGTAATAAGTGTTGTGTAAAGTGAGTGGAATTAAATTAAAATCAATTAACAATTAAATTAATTTAAAAAGTTCTTAAATTTATCGAATAATTAAATTATTGTTAAATGAATAAAATTTAAATTGTTCTACTTTTTAGAATTCGAAAGTTGAATTAACTGTCGTAAGAACGAATGTTCACTGGATTAATTGTTAAATTCCTGTCGGCAGTGAACTCATTGTCTTCGAATTTTAAATTTCCCCGGGGTGTTCTTTATCAAGGTTCTCGCGTCTGCAGTATTTCATTTTATCGTCAGTAAAAAATATCAAAGACGTGTGAATTTATCATAATGCGGTAAAAGGGTTCTTTGTTTAACATTTCAAGAATATTGCATATTGTAAGTATGCATAAAATATTTTATATTATTTTTGTAAATAAAACCTAATATAAAATTTATCTGTCTGCCTGAATAAATATTTGGAAAAGCTAAGTATTTTGAGAGAAGCGTGGGAGTTAGAACATATTGTCTGGAAAGCGAATTAGTTCACGTCACAGACTATAAATTAAATGAGCGGGTTAAAAATCTTATTTCTACTATTCTATTTCAAAAACATTTAGGAGTGCTGCAAAATTTATTAGCTAGCAATGTACAGTATACAGAGATAATGGTGCACTTACTGTAGTAGCGAAGGGTCAAATTTTTCACAAAGGAAACATATACTATTATGGATCATTATGATTTTATACAATGTTTCTTAATATTACTATCAATATTTATTAAAGTTAATAATAATACAAGCCCTGTATTAAACATTGTCCCACTGCTGGGCACGGGCCTCCTATACTAATGAGAGGGCCTGAGTTAGGCCTTAGTCCACCACGCTGGCCTAATGCGGGTCTGGTAGACTTCACATACCTTCGAAATTCGTATAAGAATTCTCCTGTGTGCAGGTTTCCTCACGATTTTTCCCTTCACCGTTAAACCAAGCCATAATTAACATTTAATACACACATAACTTAAGAAAATTCAGAGGTATATGCCACTTGGGTTTCGATTATACGACTTTCGTCTTGGCAGTCCGTACCACAACCAACTAGGCTATCGTTGCTACTACAATAGTGATACCGTCCTTAAAATCTAGAAAAAATAACAATTATTAAATCATAACTTATAATTCAAAAACATTCAAGCTCATAGATTCATAAATTCTGCGAAGAAAACCCACGATTAGGCAAGTGCGTGTTATACACTCATAAAGTTAGTGTTCCGTAGCACACAGCGGCAAGTAATTTGGTAAACCCCTGATAGGACCGTAAAATAATATTATTGATACTAAATTACGAGTACCTAAAAACTACATAATATCGAAAGCATAATTCATCATTTTTTTCGACACGGAACACATTGACAGCTGAAACGAGACCGTGGGTTCGATTCCCGCACCGAGACTAATGTTTGTGTGACAGACAGATATTTGTTTCGGGTCTGGGTGTCTCGGGACTTTAGTCCCTCGTAGTTGTCGATACCCATGATACAGGTTTGACTTAGTGTGGGGTCAGAACTATGTGTTTTTTTTTTTTCTTTTTTTTCCCGCGGGGAAAATCCTTCTTACGGATACCTTCTGGTCCTCGGGGGGAGGAGAGATGGTTATGCCGGACTCACCGACCTTCCAATACCCTAACCAATTTTCCTACGCCGGTGTACCGACTAAAAACCCCGCGGTAGCCTTTTTTTTTTTTTTTTTGTTGTCGCGGGGAAAGCGTTTTATTACTGCCGCCCGCTCCGGAGGGAAGCGGATTACGAATAAAACGGGTATGCTGGACTAGCCGGTCTTACGACCCAGCATCCCCCTCGCACGGATGATGGCTATCCGTGCTGCCGCTGGGCCGAGTCCCTAACCCCTATGTACACCCCACCCGACACTACCAGCTAAAACCCCGCGGTGGCCTTCTTCGGCGCTTGCGGAGCGATTCCGGGGTATTCTAAGGAGTGCTAGAATTGCAGCCGGAATCGCCCCAGCGCGGTGCTGCGTAGCAGCCCATCTCCATGGAGGGCTAAGGAGCCCCCGCGCACCGAACAACGACAGCGAACGAGGCCTTACCACATGCGCTGCCGTCCATCTCGGGGTCGCACGATGCCCCGAATTTGGGAGTGCATCGATACGGGCTGACAGCCCTCCGCTGCGCGCCCGCGACCCCCGATGGCCCCAATTAGTCGCCTCGTACGACAGGCAGGGGTTACCGTGGTGAAATTCTCAAGACGCCCCCATTCCACAGGGCGGGAGACGCCGGTCAGTCGTCCACCCGGCGCCTCCTACGTCTTCTCTGGCGGCGGGAGGGATCATATCGTTCCCGATCCCTCTCAGCACTCTCCTTCTGCGAGATGACGTTCTCGCAGAAGTGGGCCACCGCGCGCCAGGACCTCCGGCTGGCGACCATGGACGACACCACGGCCGCCAGCGAGAGGTCTCTTCCAACGACTGCTCTGAGAGCGCTGCGCTCTTCGTCCCAGGCTGGGCACTCCTCCAACGTATGTTGGGCCGTATCCTCGCGGCAGTTGCCACAGTGGTGGCACACGGCGGACACCTCCTTTCCGATCCGACACAGGAACGAACCGAAACACCCATGGTCCGTTAATACCTGTGTCAGTCGGAACGTAGGCGCCCCGTGGCGCCTGTCTAGCCATCTCTCCCCGCGGTAGCCTGCTGCAGCACATGTGGGACGATCCCGGGGGATCCTGAGTATACTCTGGATTGCTGCCGGAATCATCCCTGCGCCATGCCTTTACGGCCCGTCTCTTCTTGGGCTAAATGCCCTCCCCAATTTACAGCAGCAGCACGATGTTCGCGCCGCCACCCGTCTCAGGGTCGCACCATGAGAATATATATATAAAAATATAAATATATAAAGGCCGCACATCCCCCGCTGTGCAGCCGCGACCCCCGTGATCCCTTTTAGTCGCCTCTTACGACAGGCAGGGTATACCATGGTAGAATTCTTCAGGGCCCCATTCCACAGGGCAGGAACTATGTGTGTGACTGTTGAGTGTATTTTTTTAAAGTGGAAAAGTTAAATTGTCCATAATTGAATATTCTGAAACGCCATACAGTAAACGCATAACAAAATTACCCCTGTATTATACAATACTCCATTGCTGAGCAAGAGCCTTCTCTACTAATGACAGGGGTCAAATCAAATTAAATCAAATAAAATATTGAATCCATGAAATGCCTTACATTATTTAGATTCCGTCAATCTTTTTTACTCTACCACCAGGTAGGAATGCTGTTTCGTTAGAGAAGAACGGGTAAGAAACTCTAGCGTTGCTCTTTTCGAACTCCGATAACAATATTTGGACACAATTAAAATAAAATTTAAATTTCATAACATTAGATTACAGCAGCTCAATATATGCTTATTAAGCATTAAGCTTGTAATATTGTCAAATAAAACTCATTACAAAAACTATTAACTCGTGAGAGTTATGCAAATCACGATATATTAAATCATTAACGATTAAAACAGTCTGGGCAGACCAGTCCACACAAGCAGCACCCGTTCACGAGTATGACGCATGTGCCAGCCATCGGCCTCCTCAACCATGACACAGGGAAGTGACCAATCCGGCACATGGCGCCTCAGCAAGTACAGACACATTAGAGACCATGACATACCCAGACTGAATACAATAATTAAAATAGTGGACACTAAATATGAAGTCATCTAAATTTGATCCTAATAAAGTTAAATCCTAATTCACTACGCTGACAAAATGCAGGTTGGTAAACTCCACACAAAATCAAATCAAATAAAATCTTTATTGGTGTGATTTTTAGTGTGCAATAGGTTTTCGCAAATAACAAATGTTCTCAAAAATCTATCCAATGTCTGTACACCTGTTTACATTGTCGAGAACACTACAAAATACAACAGTATACATTGTTTTTGTTCTTTATATGTTTCACATTAATTAATTTATATTTTATTATTATAATTACAATCAAATTATATATATTATTAATTAATACAATCAAAAAATAAATAACACGTATTTAAAAGTTGTCAAGAAGGAATTCAATTGTATAGTAGCACTTGTTTATGAAGTGATCTTTTAAGTTGTGTCCAATTTAGATTTTTAATGTCATAAGATAATTTATTATATATGTTTGGAGCCATGCAAAGTATAATTTTATGCATCAGAGCTGCACACCTTCGAAACTCTTTATTCCGAAATCTCTAACATGCAAATTCAATATATTCTTTATTGACAGCCTCCGTGGCGCAGTTGGCGAGTAGCCGGCTGTGAAACGAGAGGCCGTGGGTTCGATTCCCACACCGGGACAAATGTTTGTGTAATAGACAGATATTTGTTTCTGGGGTCTGGGTGTTGTGAGATCGAAAGTCTCTCGTAGTCCCTATACCCACAACACAAGACTCGTATCTTAGTGTGGGGTCTGGGCTATGTGTGTGACTGTTGGGCGTTATTTATTTGTTATTTATTATTATTTATTCCTTCGGCGTTTAAGCAACAGATACTTGAAAAGCATACATATGTAACATCGAAGAGTTATTGGGATATGTCATTTGATTTGGCGTGGTGGTCAGGTACCACTTTCATCTAGGCTATCACTATTTTTCAGTAACCTTCATGAAAATAAATTGGAAAGTTATAATTTTTTTATGCTGGTACGGCAAAGTGACCATACTGCATCTGATGATAAGCCCAGTGCTGTCCATTTAGAGTATCGAGAAACAATCTATCCCCAGCTACTCAACACAATCATGCCGGCCTGCTTCTTCACACTACGCCATGGGCAAGAAAGTAAAGAAGCGGTCGAGGGTCTAGGCTAACACGGCCAAACATCGTTCCCCTACTCTAGCCCCCGACAAATACTATGACGTATGAAGAAGGAATGGAACCCTAAAAGTAACTTGCATAAGTGCTGATTCAATAAGAGCTCGTGACTGAATCACTTTTTATCAATTTCATTTGGCTCATCTTCAATAAATCAATGAATATTAAATATTGATTTATGGCACATTTATAGATACGTTATACAATTTGTCTTTAATTCCTCTATAAGTCTAGACCATTTTAACGGTAGGCAGCGGCTTTGCTGTGCCCTGGTATTGCAGAAGTCTATGGGCGGCGGTGACTACTTACCATCTGGTGGCCCGTCTGCTCGTCTGCCTATCGAGGCACTAAAAAAACCATTCGCTTTCATACTTACGACATGCATATACCCCGTCAGGAGAGGTTAATCAGTCAGAAAGATGAATAACAGTTAAATAAAATACACCCAACAGTCACACACATAGTTCTGACTCCACACTAGGTCAAATCTGTATCGTGGGTATCAACAACTACGAGTGACTACGGTCCTACAACGGCTGAACCGGAAAATAAATATTTGTTAATCACACAAATGACTCGATTTGGGGATGGAACCGGCAAATTTGTTTGCAAAATCTCATGAAAATTGATAAATAAATAATTCTTGACTACTTCTCTTAATTAATCTGTCCACCCTATAGGTAAGCGTGAATTTATCATTCCCCAAAATAACCACATAATCCGATTACAAATACAGCTGCTGGGCAGGCATTGATTAAACAATATAAAGGGCTCTTATACCCAGAAATATTCTGGAGTCTTCAAATAAATTTATCGTAGAACAGAAGTATTCATAACTCGCAAATTATGGGCAAAATGTAGTCACGTTAGTAGTGAAAATGTAGGCTGAGGTATAATACAGTTTGCTATTGATATATCAAACCACAATGTAGTCTATACAATGACAGATTAAACTCATAGAAAATCGAACGGGTGAAATTTTTCTCTTCAGTCAGGCAAGTGTTGTTCCTGACCCGGCCGGGGCTCCTCCAACCGTTGGTGTTCAGAGCTTCTATATATATAACGTGACGCAAACTTTGCTACCGCGATTCAAGACTTATTGACGTTTGACAATCGTATTGACAGCCCTAGAGTGGTGCGACAAAAAAAATGAAAATATATTCGATAAAAATTCTTGATTAAAACTGTTACTACAAAACCGCATGGTCAATTTAGTATGACCTATACAAATTGTTGGAGAATTTTACAACCTTTGGCGACTCTTGTTTACGAGACAAATTGTAACTTTTGTATAACATACGCTGAACTCGCAGTAAAATTAAAAGTTATGTTGTTCTACAAAAGTTGAAATTCCACGTTTTTGTAATGAGCTTATATGATCCCTACTACCTTTGGTGCGTTATATTTATAAAGCTTTTTTTATCCTGGCACGGCAAAGTGGCCGCACTGCATCTGATAGTAAGCGCAGTGCTGTCCAGTTAGAGTATCAAGTAGCCAGACCCAATCTATCACTCGCTACTCAACACAATCTTGCCGGCCTGCTGTGTAGCTTATTCACACCTAAAAAACCCAAATCATAGAAACGCGGGAACACGGTAGCTAGCAAACTGTTCTACTGCTTGATAGTGCGGTAAAAATAAGAATTTGTGAACCTGTTAAGCTGCATTAGGCCAGAGTGCGAGGCGAAAGGCCCTTTTAGTAGTAGGGATCTCAATCCCAAGAAAGCTAGTTACCTCATGAGAAGGTAATTATGAATTGACCAGGAATAAACTTAGTTTAGAGAATTCAGATGTGCGTGGAGGCTAAGATTTGAACGTACAATCTCACTGGCAGTCCGTTCCCACTAGACTATCGTTGCTTATGTAACAGATATAAATATATTGACAAATCCCGCCTGAAGTTCATCACTCAATACCATTCGAAAGTTCTTTATTAGCGCAGGTTGCGTGGGGTGCAATTTATAAACTGTTAGCGATTGAACCATTGAAAAGTTTATTTTAAACAATTTAATTTCACAGTGAATATGTTTTTGGGTTTCTGTTCGTTTGTTTATGTTATTGACTAGTTTCATGATGGTGATAACTGGTTATCAATATATCTATCTGGTTTGGTTTAAAACCATTATTTTTCCACACACCCAATAGAGAAAAAAAATCTAATTTACATAATTTTACGATTTGCTGCAACATGTGCGGTGGAAGGGGCACCAGCTCAATACACGCTACTGAAAAACAGCACTATGCGTTGAAATTTATGGGAAATAAATAAATAAAAAAATATTGTACCAGAGAATTTGAAACTTAGTTACATTTAGTAATGCAGTATTACAGTGCTATATAGAATATATATGCTATAAGAATAGGTCCAAAATGGTCGCGCACAGTGCGGTTTCAGAGGAATTTCCTCCCGCGAACGCTCCGTTTGTGGAGTGAGTTCCCTGCCGAGTTTTTCCAAAGGGTTTACAGTATGGGGTTCTTCAAGAAGGGAGCTAATAGGTTCATGAACGCAACACGCGTGTGATGCTCCTGGCTTTGCAAGCGTCCATAGGCTACGGGATACCATCAAGGGGGGCGTAAGGTTTTTCGCCACCATCATGGTATAAAAAATAATAGACGGTTTACCAGTATGGCGATGACCACTGAAATCTTCATTTCACCCGCAGGTCAGGGTCTTAAATAAAATTGGTAATGGAAAAAAGCAATGTATTCAACCATATACATACGTTTTAAGCATTTCGCTGATGAAAGAGATTTTTATGTAAACTAAATTACCACTACCAGAAACCCCATCCGTTCAGTCCAGTCATTCACTTTAGCTAAGCAAACCTGATTATCTTCATATAATGCAATGAAATGATTAATTTATTCCTTCGCTCCCTACACAATAAAAATAATCGTAATTATCCCCTGGCTATATTGGTGTCTTATGTTTACGCGAATATTACACATTGAAATAAAACTAGTTGTACGGATTTTATCGTGGTTTATTTGCTTTTTTCACCATATGTTTCAAGGGTTTTTTTATATCGATATTTGGAACAATTGAAATTTTAATCCACTTTGATTTTTGACCAAGAATTTCTTTGTCGTATGTATTTTTATTGCTGAAATGATGAACAAAACTAGACATAGAAAACTGTCCAATTCAAGTGATAAACTGAGGTATACCTCAATTAAAATGACAATCACAAAATAAATAATAGTCCTGTCGGCACCGTGAGAGTAACACGCCTAATAATAAAAAACACACGCGGTTTTTTCGTCGTACGGCAAAATGTGTACCCATAAAAAAATCCGTATTTTTTTCGCTAACAGTACCGCAAAATATGCCGTATCACAATTTTATAATGGTCACCATTTACTACGATATAAACACGTGCGTTCATTACTGTTATAAAAGGTGTACTTATGTTTTTTCTACGCAAATAGGCTTGCGTTCAACCACTATCTCGCCTGATGGTAAGTGATGGTGTGGTCTACGATAGAGCACGCTTGCCTTCTTCTTCTTCTTCAGCCTTTGGACGTCCACTGCTGAACATAGGCCTCCCCTAAAGATTTCCAGACCAACCTGTCAGAAGCAGCCTGCATCCAGCGGGTTCTTGCGACCTTTACGAGGTCGTCTGTCCACCTTGCAGGGGGACGTCCAACGCTACGCTTGCCGGTACGTGGTCTCCACTCGAGAACTTTTCTGCTCCATCTGTGGTCAGTTCTACGAGCTATGTGCCCTGCCCACTGCCACTTTAGCTTGCTAATCCGTTGGGCTATGTCGGCGACTTTCGTTCTTCTACGAATCTCCTCGTTTCTGATTCGATCGCGTAGAGAAAACGCTTGAAAAAAATACACTTACCTAGAAGATACCTATTCACTCTTGACTTAAAGATACCCAGGTTATAATTTTCGCGAAATATAGACTCCGGCAAAGAGTTCCACTCTCTAGCGGTGCGCATGATTAATGTACTAGCAAAACGCTTCGTGCGCACTGGTGGAATATAAACCATGTATCGATGACGCTTCGCCGAGTCTCTTGTCATCCGATGATAGAAAGGGGAATTGAATTGTGTAATTCCAAGGCACACTCACCCAAATGTATCTAGTAAAATACCGATAAACTAGCAACTTTACGTTTATATTATTTACTTTAGATTTTATATTTCTGCCGACCGTCGGAAATACTCTAGTAAAATAAATAAAAAACACCCAACAGTCACACACATAGTCCTTTTTTTTTTTTTTTTGTTGTCGCGGGGAAAGCGTTTTATTACTGCCGCCCGCTCCGGGGGGAAGCGGAATAAGAATAAAACGGGTATGCTGGACTAGCCGGTCTTACGACCCAGCATCCCCCTCGCCCGGATGATGGCCATCCGTGCTGCCGCTGGGCCGAGTCCCTACCCCCTATGTACACCCCACCCGACACTACCAGCTAAAACCCCGCGGTGGCCTTCTTCAGCGCTTACGGAGCGATCCCGGGGTATTCTAAGGAGTGCTAGAATTGCAGCCGGAATCGCCCCTGCGCGGTGCCCTGTACGGGCCCATCTCCATGGGAGGCTAAGAAGCCCCTGCGCACCGAGCAACGACAGCGAACGAGGCCTTACCACCCGCGCTGCCGTCCATCTCGGGGTCGCACGATGCTCCGAATTTAGGAGTGCATCGATACGAGCTTACAGCCCCCCGCTGCTCGCCCGCGACCCCCGATGGCCCCTATTAGTCGCCTCGTACGACAGGCAGGGGTTACCGTGGTGGAATTCAAACGCCCCCATTCCACAGGGCGGGAGACGCCGGTCAGTCGTCCACCCGGCGGCTCCTACGTCTTCTCTGGCGGCGGGAGGGATCGTTTCGTTCCCGATCCCTCTCAGCACTCTCCTTCTGCGAGATGACGTTCTCGCAGAAGTGGGCCACCGCACGCCAGGACCTCCGGCTGGCGACCATGGACGACACCACGGCTGGCAGCGAGAGGTCTCCTCCGACGACTGCTCTGAGAGCGCTGCGCTCTTCGTCCCAGGCTGGGCACTCCTCCAACGTATGTTGGGCCGTGTCCTCGCGGCAGTTGCCACAGTGGTGGCACACGGCGGACACCTCCTTTCCGATCCGACACAGGAACGAACCGAAACACCCATGGTCCGTTAATACCTGCGTCAGTCGGAACGTAGGCGCCCCGTGGCGCCTGTCAAGCCATCTCTTTAGGACAGGACGCACTGCTGCGACAGTCCTCAAGCCCGCAGTCGGGCTCTCCAGCCTGGAATGCCACTCCTCCACGGCGGTTCTGCGAAACCGGGCCGCAATCTCCCTCGGGGCCAGTCTCTCCTGACGGTGGCTGGACGCCTCCTCCCGCCAGAAGAATGCTGACGAGAGGAGTTTGGCGTCCAATTCCCAAGGGAGTGTACCGGCCAATACGCAGGCCGCCTCGTGGGAGACCGTGCGGTAGCCCCTTACTAGTCGCTGCGCCACCAGACGCTGCGGTTTGCGCAGCAGGGCGACGCAGCGGGCGTTCAGAGACGCGGCCCAGACGGGACATCCGTACAGGGCCATCGACCGCACGACTCCGGCTTATAAACTTCGGCAAGGGTTATTTGGTCCCTCCAGGTTTGGTAGCAGGCGTCCGAGCGCGCCCGCCACCCGCACCAATTTCGGCGACAACTCCTCGAAATGGGCACGGAAATCCCATCGGCTGCTCAGAATTAATCCCAAGTACTTCATTTTGCAGCCGATGGGAATCTGCACCCCCTCCATAAAGATGTGGGGCCTATAAGGTGGCCGAACCCGAGGCCCGTGAAAGCAAAGGGCCTCGGTTTTGTTGAGGGCCACCGTAAGGCCCAGTCGCCGAATCCTGCCCACCACCTGTTCGGTTGCGAACGAAGCGAGCAGGGTGGCCTCCTGGAAAGACCTGGCCGTCGCTGTCAATAGTGTGTCGTCTGCGTAACAGACGACAGCGACGCCTCGGGGGTTGGTACCACGGAGAGCCCAATCGTATCCGATGTTCCACAGGAGAGGGCCCAGGACTGAGCCCTGTGGAACACCGCAGACCATCGCTCTACGGTGCCACCTGTCGGCGCCTGGATACACTATGTACCTATCTGAGAGATACGAGCGCACCAGACGCCGGAGATACTGTGGCACCACATGGTACCGCAGTGCTTCCAGTATGCAGGCCCAGGGCATTGTGTTGAACGCGTTGGCGATGTCTAAAGACACCGCCACCACCACTTCACCCCGAGCCACTGCAACCTCCGCTTGTGCCTTGACCCGCAAAATCGCGTGTACTGTCGATCGGCCTTGCCGGAACCCATACTGGCATTGTGCCAGGTCCGGCCCGACCCCTTCAAGATGCTCGACGAGGCGAGCGTGAATGATACGCTCGAAGAGCTTGCAGACCTCGTCAAGCAACACGATGGGCCGGTAGGCCGATGGCGACTCTGCAGGCCGCCCTTCTTTCTTAAGCAGGACCAACTTCCCAGTTTTCCACTGCGACGGAAAATGGCCCTGCTCGAGACACGCGGAGAACAGGCCACGGAGCCTAGTCCCCAGATGCTCGACGGCTAACACCCACGCACGTCCGGGGATACCGTCGAGACCCGGGGCTGTTTTCTTGCCCCGCAGCCGAAGCACTACCGCCCGAAATTCCTCGGGCGAAACCTCCGAAATAACCCTTGCCGAACTCAACGACGATGGCGTCAATGGACGTGACGCCATCGGTGGGGGAGTGACATCTTCTGTGGCAGGGAACAAAGCTGCGACGACCTCTCCGACAAGGTCGCCCCGGAGACTCTGCGTCAGTGGGGGCGCCCATGGGCGATATCTTCTCATCGCGACGCGATATGGACGCCCCCACGGGTCGTTATCGAGAGTACCCCGGAACTCCTCCTGAGCTGCAGACTTTGCCCTAGATATAGCCACGCGCAGCGCTCTCTTAGCCTCCCTGTGGAGGCCATGAAGTAGCCGCTCCTGGTCCTCGTCGCCGGGAAGACGGATCCGACGACGACGGTGCCTGGCGAGACGACGAAGGGCGGCCACGCAAGTGACACGTAACCGCGCGAGTTCCGCCGACCACCAGAACACTTGGCGCTTTTGAGGAAGACGTCGTACTCGGGGCATGGCCGCGTCACAGACGCGCGACATCGCTGCCCCGAACCACGCCGCCTCCTGCTTGACCTGCATCGGTGCCTCCGGTGCAGGGAGCCACGCCTGGGCCAGTGCAGCCTCCTTCAGGGCCTCGACATCGATGCGTTTTACTGACCAACGCGGGCCGTCCGACCGCGGGCCAGTCGGTTCTCCACTGGACTGGGGGTTAGGGGACAAGGCGACGTCGAACCGAATGTATCGGTGATCCGACAACGTCTCCTCGTCCACCAGAACTCTCCAGTCACGGACACGGCGGGCAATAGCTGGGGTGGCGAACGTGAGGTCCACCACCGATCCGCCATTATGCCGCACGCACGTGTTGACCGACCCGCGATTCACGACGGCCAGGTTGGCCGAGATCGCCCATTCCTCCAGGGCCTCGCCGCGCCTGCTGGTGACCGACGAACCCCAAGCCCGAGACTTGGCGTTGAAGTCGCCGGCAACGAGAACGGGGCGAGGCTGACTGCCTTGTACCACCAGGGCTCCTAGCCGAGTGAGAAAGTGCTCGAACTCGGCCAAGGATCTATTGGGGGAGAAATACACGCCCACAATCCAGACCCCCCCCAACAGAACCGCCACACATCCCGACCCCTTCGCTACTTTTTCGAAGGGTGGGGAGCCGGCGGCGCCCCGAGTGATAACGGCCACCAAACCGTTAAGGTCCCCTGCCCAGTCTTCCCTGGGGGGAACAAAATAAGGCTCGGCGACCACAGCCACTTGTATCGACCACTGCGCCATGCTCTGGACTAGCAGGTCCTGGGCCCTGGCGCAGTGATTAATGTTCGCCTGGAGGAAACGTTGCGCCATATTAATGGGCGATCTCCATCTGCTCCTCTACGGGGGGTGCTGTCGGCTGGGTCACAACCCCCGTCCCCCGACCACGATTTGCGTGACGAGGGCGGGAGGAGGCGACACATGCCTTGGCGCCCACCTGGTGCCCCGCGGGTTTACCAGCATCTGCGCAAACTGCGCAATGCGGCTCCGCGGAGCACTCCTTGGCCTTGTGGCCCAGTTTACCGCAGCGGTAGCATACGCCACTGCGGTCACACTCTTCGGTGCACCGCACCCGCACATGTCCCTTGTACAGGCAGCGGTAGCACCGCATGGGCCTCGGCTCAAGGAGCTGGACGCGTGCAGCTACCCAGCCGATCAGCACTCGGCCCGACTTTAAAATTTTGTCGGCAACTTTGGCGGGGCACCGCACCCACGCCGCACCAAGGCCCGACCGGTCGGGGCGGATCTCCCCGACCTTAAAACTTGCACTCAGGCTATCCCCAGCCCTTGCGAGGGCCGTTGCTACTATTTCCGGGTCAGCTGAGGCGTCCAACCCGGATATTCGCAATTCCGCGGCCTTGAACGGGCGGGAAACGCGTACGTCGTCCGCCAGTTCCGTCCCGCGGAATACCTCCCTGACTTTATCGGCCAGGGAGTCGGCCTTCTTTTCAGATTCCGGACCGGGTACCTCGTACAGGTACCCGCCCGTCGCCATTAGGCGCGCCCGAGTCTCAGCAATGCCGAGGCCGGCCAGATCCACGGACTGCTGGACCTGCCGCAATACGTAGGCGTATGTGACGCCCCGAGCTAACCCCTCCGGCGTAACCGTTAGAGTTACGGCTGCCTTGCGGGGTAAATGTATTCGCGGCTCAGGCCGGCGCTGCTGCGGCGGTGCGGCCACCGCAGCACCCGACACGGGCTGGGGATTTTTCTTTTTTCCCTTCTTGGCCACAATGTTCCACCCCTCCTCCATCGATGCAGGAGCGGGGGGTAGTGGCCGCGGTTCTCTGGGCTGTTGGGCAGCGGGAGTGCTGCTCCTATTTTTGACTTTATTTCCCCTCTTGCCCCCCCTTCGGGAATAACGCTGAGGGGGACTGGGGGACGCCTCTGATGTCGACGGTACCTCTAACTCAGTGATTACGAGAGGCGCATGTCGAGGACGGGGAGCATCAATAGGGGCGGGCTGTGTGGGCTGGGCATTACTCTTGCCCTTGCCCAGCCCCTTTCCCTTCGGGGTAACCGGTGGACCAGCAGCAACTGGTGAGGCCTTTGATAGCCCAGCGACGGCAGGCGATGCCTGAGCTCTACTCTTATCAGCAGCCAAAGGGGGCCGCATGATGGATTCTGGGGGCAGCCTCGAGGTTATAGTGCTGAAGCGCGCGTCCAAGATGTTTAAAAAACGGCGCTCAAACTGCTTGAAGCGGTCTTCCTCCCCAGAAACGCCTCCAATTTGGACTGCCGGCTGCGACTGTCCTTTTAACTCTTGGACAGTCGCCATCAACTCCTCCAGGGACCTCTGTTGGGCCGCAAGAGAGGCCTTGAGGACGGCAATTTCCTGAGCCATTGCCACCTTTTCGTTCTGTAACCTGTCCACCTCTGCGGAGGCTGACTCATCAGCCCTCTCCGACAGCTCTTTGGCCGCGAGGTTTAGCCTGCGTTGCTCGGTCCCTTTAATATTCCGGGACCGTGCCACGTCCCGTATGATGGCTGATATCTGCAAGCGCCAGTCACGGTCATCAGATACTTCCATCGGCGTGGTGTCTTCGTCAGACACCACAGCCGGACTTACTGACACAGCAAGAATTTTTTGTGCTGGTTCGACGTCACTGTCGCTTGCAGATGCGTCCAGCAGTCGAGCTCTTAACGCCCTCTTTGAGCGCGTCATCATTCCACTCGTCCCGGCTTTGGCCTCGGGAGCCGAGACCACTAAAGCGGCCCCTACAATTGTCTCTTTGGGCTTAAGCCCAGCGTCGTCCGTCTTCCCAGGGTCACTATCGTCCCCCGGGATAGACACCTTCCCCACTACATCTAAGTTTTGTTTTTGAGATATTTTTTTCATTTTTAGTCCCACGATTATGGGGGATATAAACGGTCCGCCCAGGCAGTGCCCCCTGTACCTGGGTAAGCAAATTCTGCACGGGGTTCAGCACGTTCCCCGCCGGGGTTCGCACTAGAGACCGAACTACCCATCGGCCATGCATCCCCTCACGGTGCGCCGCCGCTTGGGATTCGGGGTGACTTTTTATAGAGGTTTTCTACCTCGCGGCCCGGGCGGTTAAGCCAAGACCCTCGGTCCAGTCGGAGCGCGAGACATGACCACAGACCTCCAGACCAGATTACGATTTACGACGGTGACAGCAGGAAAGAGCGTCCCCCCTACTGCCCGCTCGGCGGCGGGGTAAGCGCACACCGAGCCCGCCGACACTCCCGAGACAGAACTCGGGAGTAGCTCAATAAATGAGCACGGACTTCTGATTGAAGGCCGCCGCAACAAGCGACAACCGTCAACCACCTTTTGTCAGGATATCGGCCGTCGGTCAACGTGACCGCCGTTGCCCAGGGTGCACCACGTGGAGGTTTCCTGACTTCGCACCCCACACACATAGTCCTGACCCCACACTAAGATACGAGTCTTGTGTTGTCGTATCAGGGACTACGAGAGTGTTTCGGTCTCACAACACCCAGACCCCGGACACAAATATCTGTCTGTCATACAAACATTTGTCCCGGTGTTGGAATCGAACCCACGGCCTCACATTTCAACCGGCTACTCGTCTACTGCGCCATGGCGGCTGTCAAAAGTATTCGAGCCAAGAAACTCATTAAAACTGGCAGTTACCGAATAAAAATCCGACAACAAATTAATTTGCATATCGAAGCGGTCGACAAGCGGCACTCATTAACTGAAAAACCGAAACAATCAATTCAATTAAAATATCGGGAACATTGCCTACGAAAGTACACCATATTAATTAACAATTAACAACCTATGTGTGACTATTGGGGGTGCATTTATTTAATGAGTAAAGTCCACTTGGACCAAGGTGCTGTGCCAACATGTTGGGTCAAAATATCAGATACCAAAAGTAGCTGTTACATAGGGGTCATTCAAGTATTAGGTAAGCAGAGTTTTAGTCATTTAAACCCCTCCCCCCACTTGTCAGGAAATATAAGCAAAGTACTTCTTACCCCTCTCCCTACGCTTACGTGAGCATTGGTATCTCTTAACAAAGTCTATGACATAAACATTCCTTAAGCTTTTAAGCATAGACAAGTAGGATTGCCATTTATGTTCAAATCAGAATCTAAATCTTTCAATAAAAATCTAAAATTCCAAATAAATAAATAAATAAATATTGCTGATGTAATCGCCATTCAGACCCCGCCGACCCCTATGACATCAAAAATAAGCTAATACCCCACCGCCCCCGTTTGATTACCCAATACTTAATCAGCCCCATATTGGCTTATCATTCTGCGTTGGTTCTTGAATGAAGATGGATGTGGAAAATCTTACAACCACCGCAATTTGTTTTTACAGTAACTTTAAATCTTAAATGTGGAGCAAAGTAGATTGACTTAAAAGAAATGACGAACTAAGTAAGAAGCCAACACTGTTTGCGGTGCTTGACATGATCCTTTGATGTGTGCACTAAAAACCAATACTATTTGGTTGGCGGGCCAGTATTGGTCCCCAAATACCAACATACGCCACGTAGATCTCTACACGTCAGCCCAGCACCTTGGGGCAATGTGTTAAGTTGCCTTGTCTTTGTTTCAGGGGTCGTCAGTAGAATAGTCGGCCTTGCATCTAGCCATTTCATTAATATATCTCTTTTCAGCTTGTAATAAAATGGTTCTAGATGATAGACATATACATTTACGCCTGTTATCCCCGAAGGGGTAGGCAGAGGTGTAACCAGTAAACCTACTTTACGCCAATTTAATTACGGTCCCATAATGTGGTGGGGGATGGGGCCTATCGCACAATTCGGACTTCGGGCTGATACTCAGTGTTTCTAAATAGAAAAACCCAATATCAATTTTCTCGAACCGAGACCTCAGCACAGCAGTTGGAACGCATGTGCAATTACAACTGCGTCACCGAGGCAGTCTTTAAATATTTATTTATTTACCACTTAACAACACATTTCAGAGGGTAGCCCTAATACAGTAGGGCTGATCAAATTATGCTACTTATAATAATACTAGACCTGTATTAAACATTGTCCCACTGCTGGGCACGGGCCTCCTCTACTAATGAGAGGGGTTAGGCCTCAGTCTACTTATACAACTTATATTATACTTAAATCTATGTTATTTATCTTTAAAACTACTGTAACAAATTGTATATAGTGAAATCTTAATGAAACTTTTCAGAGTACACAAAAATATGTTTTTATTAGCATTATAATAAACAAAATTTATTTTTAATATATTTAATTAACGAAAGGTACTTTATATACTATTCAATTGTTCCTTTGTTAGATGGAAACCCATTAACGAAGGGCCGTGTTAGCAATAATCAATTATATTACGATCCCTGAGGCCTTAATTGTTTTGTCGAATAGATTTATAAATTTTAATCCAGAACAATGAATTTTCTACTTAGCTGTAGAATAATATCCAGACAACAAAATCATCTTCTACTTTACGGTTTTTGTCGGGGGTCTAAAGTTGGGGTACGATGTTCGGCCGTTTTACGGCCTTCTGAGTCCTCTCTGGTCTAGACCCTCGATCGCTTCTTCACCTTCTTGCCCATAGCGTAGTGTGAAGAAGTATGTCGGCATGATTGTGTTGAGTAAGGGGGATAGATTGTCTCTCGCCACCTGCTACTCTAATTGGACGGCACTGCACTTACCATCAGGTGCTAAGTGGTCACTTTGCCGTGCCAGGATTAAATAACTGAAATCCCATAAAAATCACTTTTAGCATTTTCCAAATTTTCCGGGCAACTTTTTCAAATTCTTTTTCCTGAGAACCTTATTCGGAGAATTACCGTAACCGGTCTCGCCGTTCTCAAGTGGTTCGTAACAACAGCATTTAATTTTTATTTATATATTAACTAATTTAGACAATTTAGAACATTTTGTTTTAATATGGTTATTTCTAGAACTATATGACTACTATCATTTCATTGTTTTAAGTATTTAAATACCAGTTCCACGGAGCTGACGGCAGTGAGACAACAGCGTTTTTAGGGGAATTTTCGCTGGTGGTAGTATATTGTACTGAAGGTGTCAAGACAATACTCTTTAGAGCCTTCTGTCAGAGTTTCTACACCTGTCAATAGGGTGTTTGACTGGTGTAACCAAAAAATATAGAACTGCACTAGGAGAAAGGATAGTGGGCAAACATATTTATTAAATAATTTTTTTTATTTTAAATGTATTATAAACATTTTATTATCGTCATTAAAATTTAGAATTTTTAATCTGTATCTCTCGGTGCCAAAAACGCAGCAATACCGGCCGCCATTACTCGTGACGACATCGCACATAAATATTGCATCCTACGACAAATAAAATTGTAAGGAAGAACATATTTTTCGATGTGTAAACGTGTGGAAACGTGTTCTATTAGAACGGAGGAAGGCTTTACAAAGGCTGATAGTCGAAATCTGCCACTTCTTTCTTAAAACTTTTGATTTTGGCACATGGATGAACAATTTATCGGGATTTAGTGTCGAGTTTTTACACAAAGGCATTGAACAATATTTATATTCTGGCCCATTAATTTTTGCGGAAAAACTAACATATAAATGCAAATAATTTGTTATGATGTTAGGTGCCACATCGGTCAATAATGTTTGTATATGTGCGATGACGTCACACAGAGACAAAGTCACGTGACAATGCGTTTTAGCGCGAAATTATATAAGAAAAAAAAAATAACGGATTTTATATAAATTGAGTATATTTCAATAATAAAAATATTACGGGGGCTATAAGTGAAGAGTCCTCCATCGATGTCCATCAATTTTCAAAAATTGTCAAATACCTACTCTAAGCAAATACCCTATTATGGATGCAATATATTAAACGTTCGTATAACACGCTAAGGGTACAGTACAATGATGCATTTCGCATATTGCTAAAGCATCCGCGCTTCTGCAGTGCGTGGACTATGTTTGCCGAGGCTCGGGTTGCCGACTTTTATGCAATCATCAGAGCTCGCATCGCGTCATTTTGGGCACGGCTGAGAAAATGTAGTAATACGATTTTAGCTACCATTACGGATGATCTAACTGGACCTTACTTTAAGTTTTGGCTTAATACGCACCGTGCTAAGAATAAGTAGGACTAGTTTAGACCAAAATTGACAAATTTTACATAGTATATAAGCCCTTTGTAACTAACAGTATGAGTCACTGGTACTTGCTAATAAAGAAATTATTATTATATTCATATCCGCTCGGATAGCGACTACCGTACACAGGGTGCTAAACCCGGCATAGTGGCACACGGAAGTGTGTCGCGTTCCAGGATCAGCCAGTGTACATCCAGTTTTTGTCGGGGGTCTAGATTTGGGGTATGATGTTCTGAGTTCTCTGACACTAGACCGACGACCGCGTCTTTACCTTCTTGCCCCATGGCGTAGTGTGAAGAAGCCGGCTGGCATGATTGTGTTGAATAGCGGGGGATAGATTGTCTCTCGCTACTCAATACTCTAATTGGACGGCACTGCACTTACCATCAGGTGCAGTGTGTAATTAAGTTTTTTTTAATAAAAGTAGTGCAGTGTAGGTATTTCATAGTTTTTTTAAAAGACAAACGCGGTCGGCCTCCTTTTTTTTTTTTTGTTGTCGCGGGGAAAGCGTTTTATTACTACCGCCCGCTCCGGGGGGAAGCGGAATAAGAATAAAACGGTTATGCTGGACTAGCCGGTCTTACGACCCAGCATCCCCCTCGCCCGGATGATGGCTATCCGGGCAGCCGCTGGGCCGAGTCCCTACCCCCTATGTACACCCCACCCGACACTACCAGGTAAAACCCCGCGGTGGCCTTCTTCGGCGCTTACGGAGCGATCCCGGGGTATTCTAAGGAGTGCTAGAATTGCTGCCGGAACCGCCCCTGCGCGGTGCTGCGTTGCAGCCCATCTCCATGGGAGGGCTTAGGAGCCCCCGCGCACCGAACAACGACAGCGAACGAGGCCTTACCACACGCGCTGCCGTCCATCTCGGGGTCGCACGATGCTCCGAAACTGGGAGTGCATCGATTCATATTGATTCGCGGTCGGCCTCTTAACACTACGAAGAAATATTTTTAGTCAAACTATTGTTGACATCATTTTTTCAGTCGTTAGCTATACAAGCATCAATGCCCAGTTTTTTATCGTTTCATAGACATTCGAAGATAAATAATGTATTCTTTTGATACTGTCAGATTTATTATTTATATGTAACGTATATCAACTTCTGAAAAGTCCGGAGTTGAGTATGTTCGGGATTCATAGGCTTTACACTTGGATAGTCGTGTATATAAAGTGACTGGGACAGAGAATACGAATATGTGATAATTTATGACTGGCTCGGTGGCGCAGTTGATTGCGTATGACTGCTGTGATGAGGTCACGGGTTCGATCGCCAGGCGGGTCAAAGTGATATTGGGTTTCACTACTGCAAAATATTCAGTATCAGCCCGGAGTCTGAAATTGTATCTGGTATGGCGATAGGCTCGCCCCCTATCACATTATGGGACAGTAATGAACTCAGCGAAATTTTGGTGTACAGGCTAGTCTTCCACCTATCCTTTGGGGGATTACAGGCGGGATTGTATATATATTTACAATTTATGAATTTTTTTATTAAAATAAATTAAATATATGATTATATATGAAATGGAATGTCTGAAATTTATGATATGGCGACAGGCCTATCACACCGTGGGACGAAAAAAACATTAACTCGCGGGTATAATAAATAGGCTTCTACTTACCCCTTCTAGGATTTAGGCATCACTTTATGAATGCTTATTATTTAATGCTTTATTTTATTTCAAAATATTTCCAAATCGCTTCAGCTCATCCCTTACACCGACAGCGACAAAGTTGCTTTGATGGCCGAGCCTTACCATTTAAGTTTAAAGCCTACCGTTAAGTCTCGACTCAAATGGCTGTAACGTCCTTACTGAAATTCTCAGTTAATGTGTGTTCAGGAGTTTAAATGGTAGAGCTGTCTTTTAGATAGTATTGTCTACAGTGTAATAGATAGCAGAACGACCTACAAGCACTGCCCCATAAATGTTGATACGTTTTAAGTATCTAGTAAATTTGCTATAATTCCAAACAAATCCTAACACTAGCTTAATAAAGTTAGTAGAACTTAGCTTAGATCTTTAGCTTATTGGTCTAACTAAGCTATCCGACGAAACTATACGAAGTCGAACGAACACTCGCTGTGCGCGTCCGGGCTGGTTTTGTAAATGGTGTTAGATTAACGAACTACCCACTTTCATTATGATATTGAAATTGCTTTGGTACTCAAAAACAAAACTATAACTGTACGAATTGCCCACAATAATTTTATGATATGATATAGTCTCATGTAAGTGAATGTAAATTCTTATGAGAAATAAAGATCTTTAACCGCAGAACTTCACATACCTTCGAAATTTTTATTTAGAATTCTTAGGTATGTAGGTTTCCTCGCGATGTTTTCTTTCATTAAAAAAAGCAGTAATTGACAATGAAACCAATGATTGCCAAATGAGAAATTATTCCCAAAATCAGAGGTATCTGCTGAGGTTTGGAATCCAACCCGTGAAAAATTGTTGGCAGTCCATCTTCGCTAAGCTGTTGCCGATTATTTATTACGTTATTTGATTATGTCTCTATTCCATATCCTTAGTGTAATTTTTTTATATTGATCGCATCATCCATATTTGAGGAATATGTATGGAGTTACGTTTTCAATATAATCCGCCAGGGGCGTTGGATCGGACTGTATAAATTTTTCGTGAGTACGATTGACACGATAGTCAAAGAACTCACATTAATCCTGCTGGTATGGATAATTGACTCTGATTATAAAGTTGTTAGGCCGTTGAGAGATGATGATCCCGAGAGTCACCAGAATTATGCCGACCATAAGAAACTGCCTTTACCCTAGCTGACCCTGAAACCACCAGAACTAGTCTCTGCTTTTTGTGTTTAGTGTTTCCTATCTACTCGGGTACAGATATCAATTACCCACTCATCAGTAATTCGACAATTTCCAGGGACTCCCATCCCAAGGTGTTGCTGCATCACAACTTTTTCTAGTATAATGTTTATTTATTCTCTATATTGTTCGTTTATATGTTTTTAATCGTGTTTTGTTACTTGTTCCATCATGTTTTTCGTGTCAGTCTGATGAAACGTTGCAAACCCAACCCAGAATTCTTATTCAATATCCAATACAATAACTTTTCCAACTTTTCTTTTCCCAAAAACCTGATACGCACTATTACTAACAAAAAATATACCAGATAAATCCAGCCGATCATCCTACTAATATTATAAATGTGAATGTTTGGATGGATGGATAGATGGATGGATGGATGTTTGTTACCCAATCACGCTACAACGGCTGGATGGATCTGGTTGAAATTTAGCACAAAGATAAATTACAGTCTGGAATAGCACATAGGCTACTTTTTATCCCGCAAAAATGTAAAGCTCCCGTGGGATAGTTTGGTTTTTCACAGAGCAAGAGATCGACATGATTTTTTGCATAGTGGCAGTTTAGGGATCAGAAAATTGCATAGACCACTTTTTATCCCGGTAAAATGCACTCTTCCTATGGGATAGCAAGATATAGAATGGTGTAATAGCTTAATATGCATCCATGGATTGTATACCTTTTCTTCCAAAAATAATCTCCACGCGGGCGGAGCCGCGGGCAACATCTAGTGTAACATAAATATCTCAGTGAACCGGATGATGTAGTAGCACTCCTGCCTACGTCTTGGACGATAATATTCTGAGCTTACATAACCGTTATAACTGAAACAAATACTACTTTAGACCGGAGTTATAATTTGCTAAACGTTTATACTATAAAACTCGGATTAAGAATTCTATTTATTTCTAGTAGTTCTTTCGCGTGACCGATAGCGAATTGTTTTATGTAAATAGCTGGCCTTCACTTCCAGTACAGTTTATTACAAGAAGTTGTTATTATTTCCTTCTAGCAGTGTAGTAATAGGCTTGATGATCTTTGTGTTGATATTATTCATGAGAGATTAGGAATTTGCGTAATCATGTTTTCAATTTCCGAAACCAAACGTTTCGGAACGTTTCTGTTTTTTAACCGACTTCAAAAAAGGAGAAGGTTCTCATTTCGTCGGAATCTTTTTTTATGTATTTTCCCCGATTACTCGAAGACGCCTGAACCGATACGAGAAATTATTTTTTTGCTTAAAAGGGTATACTTCCCAGGTGGTCCCATTGGCACCAAGTCAGGATCTGATGATGGGATCTCAGAAAAATCGAGGGCAACCCTCAAATTTTATAGGGACGGATAATTTGTTTTTTATTGAAGTCGGTGTACTCTTTAAGAATTTAAAAACTATTACTTATATGTTGACGATGTTAGTCTGTCGGACAAAAAGAGGGCAAGGTGAGAGGTGGTGCTGGGCAGGGATAGCTGGAAGACTCTTCTTATTCTCCTGATCGCTATCTTCCTTTACATTTCGTGTTTCGTGCGAAAGGTAAACCAAAATAAACAGGCAGACAGAGAAATTTGAAAAACGAAAATCAATTTACACGCCAACTTATAATAATGAACCCTACAAAGTGATGATTTTGAAACAATACAGCAAGTAACAAACCTTAATTTAGAATTTAACAAACATACTGTAATACAAAAAAAACTTTAAACCCACGGAATGAAGACAAAAATGAAATTAACAAAATAAACCTACAAATCCAAATTCCCATTGCAAATACAAGTGGTGTGAAATTAGTGGATTCACAACAGTGCCTAAACGTAGTGGATGTCCATTTTGAATTAGTCGGGTATTCCTGAGGTAGATATATGTACATACTAGTATGTACATATATTGTGTAAGATGAACACAGTCCAGAGCACAGGAGGACATGGCGGGTCGATCAAGAAGGACCATAAGCATGAGGTAAGTTTTATTTCATATTTTACCTAGATACCTAGCAACCACCAAACCCATTGCGGACCCCCGATATAGTAGCTTTCATTGGTGAGTCGCGATTCTTGATCAGATTGGTTGGTTTAGATATATCCATTTATTTCACGCGGACAACATAATTGTTTACCGGGAAATGTTGTTTCATAGCGTTCAATTTTTATTTTTATTATAATAAATATAAATCTATATCTATGAATATTGGTATTTATTAAGCTCTTTGTTTGGTATTTATTAAGCTTCTTCTTAAATTATTCAAAAATTACAGCATAATTTAGGCTTGTAATGCTGGAAGGTACGCAGGTAAAGAACACAGGTAAAAAATTAAACAAGGAAATTTATAGCAAGAGTATGCATGACGTATATACATTGATATTTTAATAAATAATCATAGCTTCTTACATATAATAGGATATAGCTGCCGTTACCATTTAAATCGGTATCGGTATCGAACGGTAGGCAGCGGCTTTGCTGTGCCCTGGTATTGCAGAAGTCTATGGGCGGCGGTGACTACTTACCATCAGGTGGCCCGTCTGCTCGTCTGCCTATCGAGGCACTAAAAAAAACATCAGTTACAATGTTGATTATTGTTGGACGAATTCTACAAGCCGGAACAAAGATACGCCTTGAGTTCTAAGAATAAGGAATTATAGGATTCCTTATTCTTAAGACATTTTAATTTGTTAAAATTATAGCAGTAACTGGCGTCCCGAACAGTATTAACATCGCGTGCTTCCACAGTAATAAATCTACAACACCGCATGTAATCCGACCAAAATAAATACAAGCTGTCACGGACGGCGCTGCTAATCTACTTTATGATTATCCACTTGGCCGGGTATGAACAGTTTATGGGCTGTCTCAGGCAGTACCAGGGTCTTGAACTTGATAATACCTGTAGTTTTTGTGATTTAAATTATAAGGCTTATAGGTGTGGTGATCATTTCTATCACCTGATAGATCTTTTTTTTTTTTTTTTTTTAGTGCCTCGATAGGCAGACGAGCAGACGGGCCACCTGATGGTAAGTAGTCACCGCCGCCCATAGACTTCTGCAATACCAGGGCACAGCAAAGCCGCTGCCTACCGTTGAAGGACTACTCTCTTTAAGCCTCGTTTAAAGAAGGACATGTCATAGCGCTCAGGGAACACCGCAGCAGGGAGTTCATTCCAGAGCTTGCACGTACGTAGTAAAAATGAACGCCGGAAACGAACCGTGCTAGACGGAATCGTTTCCAGGTGGTATGGATGAACTCTGTTGCGGTGTCGGGTGGTGCGATGATAAAATGGTGATGTAGGCACCATTTTAAACAGTTCCTCGGAGCACTCCCCGTGGAACAACCGATAGAACAAGCAGAGAGACCCGAAGTCTCTCCGCAGCCCCAACGGTTCCAGGCTATCCGTAATATCAGGATCCCCGACAATCCGAACGGCCCGCCTCTGTAAGGAGTCAAGTGGGTCCAGCAAGTATTTTGGGGCCCCTGCCCAGAGATGAGAACAGTACTCCACGTGGGGCCGGACTTGCGCTTTATAAAGCGCCAATCTATGGCCCGACGTGAAATACCGCCTCGCTCTGTTCAGGATCCCCAATTTTTTGCTTGCCAATTTGGCTTTGTCCTCCACTTGACTCCTAAACTGGACCGTGTTAGATATATTGACGCCGAGGATCCCAATACCCTCGGAAACCTGGAGAGTGACTCCTTGAAACTGTGGCGCCATGACAAATGGGTCCTTCTTAGCGGTGAACGCGCAAACTTGTGTCTTCGTGGGGTTGAAGTGAACTAGGTTCCTTTCACCCCATTCAGAGGCCCGCCCTAGAGAGCTCTCGATTTCCGACACAAGTTCTAACCGTCTTTCTTCCAAAGTGCTCCGAGGGATACCCTGCTGGCCGGTGTATCGCACGTCGATAGTACTATCATCTGCATAGCAATGCATGCTATCAATAGACAGCATGTCATTGATATGCAGTATGAATAGTGTCGGCGACAACACCGAGCCTTGTGGAACGCCAGCATTAATGGATAAAGCGTCGGAGCAGTAGCCGTCTACGACGACTTTAATGCTCCGACCATCCAAAAAACTAGCGATCCAGTTGCAGAGCCCCTCGGGGATTCCATATGATGGAAGCTTCGACAGAAGGCCCCCATGCCATACCCGATCAAACGCCTTCGCGATGTCTAGACCGACGGCCATAGCCTCACCCTTGCTCTCTATAGCCTCCGCCCAGCGATGTGTGAGGTAAACAAGAAGATCACCAGCCGAGCGACCGTGACGGAAACCGTACTGACGATCGCTAATCAGCTGGTGCTCCTCCAGATACCCCATAAGCTGGGCGTTAATTATTCTCTCCATGACTTTAGAGAGCAAGGATGTGATGGCTATCGGTCTATAACACGAAGGGTCGGACCGGTCACCTTTTTTAGGGATCGGATGGACATGGGCAACCTTCCACGAAGCGGGAACCCTTCTGGAGTTGTACGAAAGACGATAAAGGCGCGTGAGAATGGGGGTCAACTCAGGGGCGCACGTCTTAAGAACCACTGCGGGGATGCAGTCCGGCCCACTCGACTTTCGGATGTTAAGGAGCCTAAGCTCCCGCCTGACCGCACGCTGATTGATGCGGATTTCAGGCAGGGAGTACTCGCACCGGGGAAGTTTTGGTGGAGTGGCTCCTCCATCATCCAAAGTCGAGTTCGAGGCAAAGGATTGGGCCAAGATATCGGCCTTTTCCTTTGCACTATGGACCAAACTGTCATCAGTCTTACGCAGTGGCGGGAGACTGGACAGGCAGAAGTTACCTTGGACAGCCTTGGCGAGCGACCAGAAGGCCCGACTGCCAGACGGATAACTCTCTAGCCGCTCACCAATTCTGCCAATATGTTCTGCCTTGGCCTTGGCTATAGCCCTTTTGTTGGACCTAGAAGCGGCATTAAATTTCCGCCTCTCCTCCTTCGCGCTTGGACCCTGATGCTTTTGGGTATCGTTCCACGCCCCGTATGCGGACCGCTTAAGGCGTGCAGCTTCGGCACAGGTACTATTATACCAGGGCCGGCTGCGACGCCCGACAGGTACCCTTTTTTTTTTTTTTTTTGTCGCGGGGAAAGCGTTTTATTACTGCCGCCCGCTCCGGAGGGAAGCGGATTAAGAATAAAACGGGTATGCTGGACTAGCCGGTCTTACGACCCAGCATCCCCCTCGCACGGATGATGGCTATCCGTGCTGCCGCTGGGCCGAGTCCCTAACCCCTATATACAACCCACCCGACACTACCAGCTAAAACCCCGCGGTGGCCTTCTTCGGCGCTTACGGAGCGATCCCGGGGTATTCTAAGGAGTACTAGAATTGCAGCCGGAATCGCCCCTGCGCGGTGCTGCGTAACAGCCCATCTCCATGGAGGGCTAAGGAGCCCCCGCGCACCGAACAACGACAGCGAACGAGGCCTTACCACACGCGCTGCCGTCCATCTCGGGGTCGCACGATGCTCCGTATTTGGGAGTGCATCGATACGGGCTGACAGCCCTCCGCTGCGCGCCCGCGACCCCCGATGGCCCCTATTAGTCGCCTCGTACGACAGGCAGGGGTTACCGTGGTGGAATTCAAACGCCCCCATCCCACAGGGCGGGAGACGCCAGTCAGTCGTCCACCTGGCGCCTCCTACGTCTTCTCTGGCGGCGGGAGGGATCATATCGTTCCCGATCCCTCTCAGCACTCTCCTTCTGCGAGATGACGTTCTCGCAGAAGTGGGCCACCGCACGCCAGGACCTCCGGCTGGCGACCATGGACGACACCACGGCCGGCAGCGAGAGGTCTCCTCCAACGACTGCTCTGAGAGCGCTGCGCTCTTCGTCCCAGGCTGGGCACTCCTCCAACGTATGTTGGGCCGTGTCCTCGCGGCAGTTGCCACAGTGGTGGCACACGGCGGACACCTCCTTTCCGATCCGACACAGGAACGAACCGAAACACCCATGGTCCGTTAATACCTGTGTCAGTCGGAACGTAGGCGCCCCGTGGCGCCTGTCTAGCCATCTCTTTAGGACAGGACGCACTGCCGCGACAGTCCTCAAGCCCGCAGTCGGGCTCTCCAGCCTGGTATGCCACTCCTCCACGGCGGTTCTGCGAAACCGGGCCGCAATCTCCCTCGGGGCCAGTCTCTCCTGACGGCGGCTGGACGCCTCCTCCCGCCAGAGGAACGCTGACGAGAGGAGTTTGGCGTCCAACTCCCAAGGGAGTGTGCCGGCTAATACGCAGGCCGCCTCGTGGGAGACCGTGCGGTAGCCCCTTACTATTCGCTGCGCCACCAAACGCTGCGGTTTGCGCAGCAGGGCGACGCAGCGGGCGTTAAGGGACTCGGCCCATACGGGACATCCGTACAGGGCCATTGACCGCACGACTCCAGCGTATAAACTTCGGCAAGGGCTATTAGGTCCCTCCAGGTTCGGCAGCAGGCGTCCGAGCGCGCCCGCCGCCCGCACCAATTTCGGCGACAACTCCTTGAAATGGGCACGGAAATCCCACCGGCTGTCCAGAATCAATCCCAAGTACTTCATTTTACAGCCGATGGGAATCCGCACCCCCTCCACACTTATGTGGGGCTCAAAAGGTGGCCGAATCCGAGGCCTGTGAAAACAAAGGGCCTCGGTTTTGTTGAGGGCCACCTTAAGGCCCAGTCGCCGAATCCTGCCCACCACCTGTTCGGTTGCGAACGAGGCGAGCAGGGTGGCCTCCTGGAAAGACCTGGCCGACGCTGTCACTAGTGTGTCGTCCGCATAACAGACGACAGCGACACCTCGGGGGTAGGTACCACGGAGCACCCAATCGTAGCCGATGTTCCACAAGAGAGGGCCCAAGACTGAGCCCTGTGGAACACCGCAGGCCATCGCTCTTCGGTGCCAACCGTTGGCGCCCGGATACACTATGTATCTATCTGAGAGATACGAGTGCACCAGGCGCCGAAGATACGGTGGCACCACGTGGTATCGCAGTGCTTCCATTATGCAGGCCCAGGGTAGAGTGTTAAACGCGTTGGCGATGTCTAGAGACACCGCCACCACCACATCACCCCGAGCCACTGAATCCTCCGCTTGTGCCTTGACCCGCAAAATCGCGTGTATTGTCGATCGGCCTTGCCGGAACCCGTACTGGCATTGTGCCAGGTCCGGCCCGACCCCTTCAAGATGCTCGACGAGGCGAGCGTGAACAATACGCTCGAAGAGCTTGCAGACCTCATCGAGCAACACGATGGGCCGGTAGGCCGATGGCGACTCTGCGGGCCGCCCCTCCTTCTTGAGCAGGACCAATTTCCCAGTTTTCCACTGAGATGGAAAACGGCCCTGCTCCAGACACGCGGAGAACAGGCCACGGAGCCTAGTACCCAGATGCTCGACGGCTAACACCCATGCACGCCCGGGGATACCGTCGAGACCCGGGGCCGTCTTCTTGCCCCGTAGCCGAAGCACCACCGCCCGAAATTCTTCGGGCGATACCTCCGAAACAACCCTTGCCGAACTTAACGACGATGGCGTCGATAAATGTGACGCCATCGCTGGGGGAGTGACATTCACAGTGGCAGGGAACAAAGCTGCGACGACCTCTTCAACTAGATCGCCCCGGAGACTCTGAGTCAGTGGGGGCGCCCATGGGCGATACCGTCTCATCGCCACGCGATATGGACGCCCCCAAGGGTCGTTATCAAGAGTTCCCCGGAACTCCTTCTGAGCTGCAGACTTTGCCCTTGCTATTGCCACGCGCAGCGCTCTCTTAGCCTCCCTGTGGAGACCGTGAAGTAGCCGTTCCTGGTCCTCGTCGCCGGGAAGACGGACCCGACGACGACGGTGTCTGGCGAGACGACGAAGGGCGGCGACGCAGGAGACACGTAACCGCATAAGTTCCGCCGACCACCAGAACACCTGGCGCTTCTCGGGAAGACGTCGGACTCGGGGCATGGCCGCGTCACAGACGCGCGACATCGCTGCCCCGAACCACGCCGCCTCCTGCTCGACCTGCATCGGTGCCTCCGGTGCAGGGAGCCACGCCTGGGCCAGTGCGGCCTCCTTCAGGGCCTCAACATCGAGGCGTTTTACAGACCAACGCGGGCCGTCCGACCGCGGGCCAGTCGGTCCTCCACTGGACTGGGGGTTAGGGGACAAGCAGACGTCGAACCGAATGTATCGGTGATCCGACAACGTCTCCTCGTCCACCAGCACTCTCCAGTCACGGACACGGCAGGCAATAGCTGGGGTGGCAAACGTGAGGTCCACCACCGATCCGCCATTATGCCGCACGCACGTGTTAACCGACCCGCGATTCACGACGGCCAGGTTGGCCGAGATCGCCCATTCCTCCAGGGCCTCGCCTCGCCTGCTGGTGACCGACGAACCCCAAGCCAGAGACTTGGCGTTGAAGTCGCCGGCAACGAGAACGGGGCGAGGCTGACTGCCTTGCACCACCAGGGCCCCTAGCCGAGCGAGAAAGTGCTCGAACTCGGCCAGGGATCTATTGGGGGAGAAATACACACCCACAACCCAGACCCCCCCCAACAGAACCGCCACACATCCCGACCCCTTCGCTACTTTTTCGAAGGGTGGGGAGCCGGCGGCGCCCCGAGTGATGATGGCCACCAAACCGTTAAGGTCCCCTGCCCAGTCTTCCCTGGGGGGAACAAAATAAGGCTCGGCGACCACAGCCACTTGTATCGACCACTGCGCCATGCTCTGGACTAACAGGTCCTGGGCCCTGGCGCAGTGATTAATGTTCGCCTGGAGGAAACGTTGCGCCATATTAATGGGCGATCTCCATCTGCTCCTCTACGGGGAGCGCTGCCGGCTGGGTCACAACCCCCGTCCCCCGACCACGATTTGCGTGGCGAGGGCGGGAGGAGGCGACGCATGCCTTGGCGCCCACCTGGTGCCCCGCGGGTTTACCCGCATCTGCGCAAACTGCGCAATGCGGCTCCGCGGAGCACTCCTTGGCCTTGTGGCCCAGTTTACCGCAGCGGTAGCAGATGCCGCTGCGGTCACACTCTTCGGTGCACCGCATCCGCACATGTCCTTTGTGCAAACAGCGGTAGCACCGCATGGGCCTCGGCTCAAGAAGCTGGACGCGTGCAGCTACCCAGCCGATCAGCACTCGGCCCGAACTTAAAATTTTGTCGGCGACCTTAGCGGGGCACCGCACCCACGCCGCACCAAGGCCGGACCGGTCAGGGCGGATCTCCCCGACCTTAAAACTTTCATTGGGGCTATCCCCAGCTCTTGCGAGGGCCGCTGCTACTATTTCCGGGTCGGCTGACGCGTCCAACCCGGATATTCGCAATTCCGCGGCCTTGAACGGACGGGAAACGCGTACGTCGTCCGCCAGTTCCGTTCCGCGGAATACCTCCCTAACTTTATTGGCAAGGGAGTCGGCCTTCTTTTCGGATTCCGGGCCGGGTACCTCGTACAGGTACCCGCCCGTCGCCATTAAGCGCGCCCGAGTCTCCGCAATGCCGAGCCCGGCCAGGTCCACGGATTGCTGGACCTGCCGCAATACGTAGGCGTATGTGACGCCCCGCGCCAACCCCTCCGGCGTAACCGTCAGTGTAACAGCTGCCTTGCGGGGTAGATTTATACGCGGCTTCGGCCGGTGCTGCTGCGGCGGTGCGGCCACCGCAGCTATCGGCATGGGCTGGGGATTTTTCTGGCCCTTCTTGGCCACAACATTCCATCCCTCATCCATCGATGCAGGAGCGGGAGGTAGCGGCCGCGGTTCCCTGGATTTCGCAACGGGAGTGCTGCTCCTGTTTTTAATTTTGTTTCCCCTCTTTCCCCCCCTTCGGGATTTAGGTTGAGGGGGATTTGGAGACGCCGTAGAAGTTGACGGTTCCGCCGGCCCAGCGACTACGACAGACGTAAGTCGGGGTCGGGGAGCGTCAACAGGCGTGGGCTGGGCGTTACTCTTTCCCTTGCCCAGCCCTTTTCCTTTTGGAGTGACCGGTGGACCGGCAGCGACTGATGGGGCCTTTGACGGCCCAGAGACGGCGGGCGTTACCGGAGTTTTAGCCCTATCGGCGGCCAATGGAGGCCGCATGATGGGCTCTGGAGGTAGCCTCGAGTATATATCGCTCAAGCGCGCGTCTATGATATTTAAGAGACGGCGCTCGAACCGTTCGAGGCGGTCCTCCTCTCCAGAAATGGCTCCAGTTTGGGCCGCCGACTGTGACTGTCCTTGTATTGCTTGGACAGTCGCCACCATCTCATCCAGGGTCCGCTGTTGGGACGCAAGGGAGGCTTTGAGGACGGCGATTTCCTGAGCCATCGCCGCCTTCTCAGCCTCCAGCCTGCTCACCTCTGCGGAGGCTGACTCCTGAGCCCTCACCAACAGCTCTTTCGCCGCGAGGTTCAGCCTCCGCTGCTCCGTCCCTTTAATATTTTGGGCCTTGCTGGCCACGTCTTGAATGATGGCTGACATCTGCAAGCGCCAGTCCCGGTCACCAGTTACTTCCATCGGCGTGGTGTCTTCGTTAGACACCACAGCCGAAAGAGCAAGCACTTTTGGCGCCGGTTCATCGTCACTGTCGCTTGCAGATGCGTCCAGTTGCCGAGCTCTTGCCGCCCTCTTTGAGCGCGTCATTACGCCGCTCGTTCCGGTATCCGCCTCAAGAGCTGAGACAGCGGAGGCAACCTTTGCAGTTGCCTTCTTTGTCTTTCGCCCAGCGTCATCGGTCTTCCCAGGGTCACTTTCGTCCCCTGGGATAGATAATTTTCCCACAGCATCGTCTTTGTTTGTGTTTGTTTTAATAGATTTCATTGTTAATCCCACGAGTATGGGGGAAATATTCGGTCCACCCAGCCAGAGCCCCCTGTAGCTGGGTAAGCAAATGTCTGCACGGGGTTCAGCACGTTCCCCGCCGGGGTTCGCACTAGAGACCGAACTACCCATCGGCCATGCATCCCCTCACGGTGCGCCGCCGCTTGGGATTCGGGGTGACTTTTTATAGAGGTTTTCTCCCTCGCGGCCCGGGCGATTAAGCCAAGACCCTCGGTCCAGTGGGAGCGCGAGACATGACCACAGACCTCCTTTTAACTGGATTACGATATACGACGGCGGCAGCAAGAGAGAACTTCCCCCCTACTACCCGCTCGGCGGCGGGGTGAGCGCACACCGAGCCCGCCGACAGTCCCGAGACAGAACTCGAGAGTAGCCCGAGGAAACGAGCCTTACTGTCAATCGACAGTCGCCACAAAAGGCGACGTCTGTCTACTACCTTTTGTCAGGATATCGGCCGTCGGTCAACGTGACCGCCGTTGCCCAGGGTGCACCACGTGGAGGTTTCCTGACTTCGCACCCCGCCCGACAGGTACCCTGGAATTGGGGATGAACAGATCCATCCCCATGACCACCAGGTCCCTGACGCGGTCCGCACAAGCATCAGGATCTTCGGAAGAGAAGCAGAACCGCTTCCATGGGAAGGACGCAAAGAATTCACGCATCCCTTCCCAATCCGCTGATCCATACCGCCAAACCCTGCGGAACCCAGTCGCTGAGGAGCGATCGGGATAAACCGCAGGGGCTGAGGTTCGAATAAGGCAGTGGTCTGATGACCCCAAAGGGGGATCGACCACTACCTTGTATCCCTCAGGATTTGTGGTCAGCAGAAGGTCCAACAGAGAGGGCTCGTGGGTCTCAACATCTGGAACTCGGGTGGGCTGAGCTACCAATTGTGTGAGACCGTAAACCAAAGCCATCTCATAAGCAGACCGACCCGCAGCGTTAGTGGTCCGAGAACCCAACCACTCAGCATGATGAGCGTTGAAGTCCCCAAGGACCACCACTTCCGCGGATGGGTACTGCTCTAGAGATCGGCCAGTCCCCATTTGGACGTTCTCGAATAAATGAGAAGACCCCGTTTCACCGGCATGGGACCTGTAAAGGCAAGCGTACACTCGGGTACGACCCCCGTACTCTACGCATAGCCACAAGATTGACAGGTCCCGATGCTCGAGGCCCCGAAGGCGGCGACAACATATATCATCCCTGACGAAAACGCACACCCCGGCTTTACGTAGGAACGAATGTTCCAGTACGTAACCGGGGTAATTAAGGTACGAGATATCGTCAGGGGTAGATATCTGAGTCTCAGTTAAAAAGAGTAGGGCAGGCCGCGCCGACTCTAGGTGGTAATGTACAGCGTCCAGGTTACTGTGCAGACCCCTGACATTGCAGAAGTCTACTGTTAAAGTGGATATGGTATCCGCCGAAGTACGCTTACTCTTTTTTTTATTTGCCTTCATTTTTAAATTTTTGATTTGGTAGTGGGGGAAAGGAGATGTGAGGGGGCAGTGAAATTTAGACGGCACTCGAAACATAAAGTCGCAGAACAAGGTGCAGGATGGTTACGCAGGTAATGCGAGGAGCCAGCGCGAAGCACGGAAGGGCCCCCGATGCCCCCCTGTATACAGTCGCCGGGATCCACTCCAGTCTCCCACGCTGGCACGACGACTGTATTACAGGATTTTCGCCAGTTGGCGGGACAGCTTCCCGGGGAGGGAATTTTTGAAAAGTGTATCCCCGGGTTCAGGTCCCCTACTGACTGGCAGGCGGCCGGCGGTGGCCGTTCCCATCGGGTCTCCCTGTACCCCACGCCAGCCCCCCACAGATGATACCCACGCGACGACCAACACCAAAGTTCCGCATATTACGAGTACCGTCCAAACTGCACCACCAGGGAAAGGAGAGGAGAGAGGGAACGGCTATCTAGCCCTTCCGCCGGAACGCATTTCTACTTCGCGGCAGAAATAGGCTGGACGGTGGTACCAATCCGTTCGGGCCCAACTCTAAGTAAATAAAATTCACTCAAAGTTAAGCCCTACCACCAGTAACGGGACGGGAAGGGATGGAGGAGGACATCAGAGCCACGGGTGGAGTGATGGAACGCGGCACTGACGGCTCAAGTGGCCGGGGTTGCACTCCCGAACCGCTCTAAATGACAACCGGACAGACTGACATAAGAACGGCCTCTGGCACTATCTGATCACAGATCTGATCTTCGTACGCTGAGTAAATTTTGCAGATGCCCAAATCGATTTCCCCTTCCCAATCTCCATCTCTTTCCTTTAATGTCGACATGCACCCATGCTTCTGGTATTGTATGCCTTCATGAACCGCGAAGATAATTACCTTTTTTATGGCATGGAGTATAGAGTATCGAGAGACAATCTATCCCCGCTACTCAACATAATCATGCCGGCCTGCTGTGTAGCTATTTCACACTATGCCATGGGCAAAAAGGTGAAAAAGCGGACGAAAGTCTAGTGTCAGAGTACTGAGAAGGCCCCAATACGGCCAAACATCGTAGCCCAAGTCTAGACCTTCGAGAAAAACCGAATGTACACTGGCTGATCCCGGAACGCGACACACTTGCGTATGCCACTATGGCGATTACACCCTGTGTACGGTGGTCGCTATCCGGGCGGATATGAATATCCTACCACCAGCAATACCTTCAGATGATTAACTCACTTGCTCGTTTATCGGATTCTTCTAGAAAAACTTTGTTGCCTTACAGATATGTAGGAAAAGGGAAATTTGTGAGACACATCATTCATGACTCATGCATATGTGTTAGTCATTGTCAGTATTATCGTAAACAATGTTTTATTTTACTTAAGGCTTTGTCCCCTCTGGGCTGAGGTATGATTGAGGGGGTGAGATGCGACGGGTGGTGGCGGCGTGCGCGGGGGCTCCCCCCCCAACGAGTAGCGATAGGCGCTCATATAAAGGATGTTCATTATTTAAAACAGTGAAATGATCAAATGTCAAATAAATCAGATTAAATAGAACGTAAAATACAATAAATTTTTATTTTTTAAAAACCCTCAACTATTCTGTTATTTTATTAAAATTAAAACCTATATGACAGCCTCAGTCTCAAACGGGAGGCAGTGGGCTCGATTCTTGTAACAAAGTTACCGAATGTTATCGTTACAGACTAATGTTTGTTTCGGGTCTAGATGTTGTGGGACCATATTCCCTCGTAGTTCTCGATACCCACGATATAGGTTTGACGTAGTGTGGGGTCAGAAATATGTGTGTGACTTTTTGGTGTATTATTTATATGTACCTATATTATTACAAATTATAATGATAACAATGTCAATTATTACTCATTTTTAAAGTTCAGTGAAATAAGTTGCAATATGAATGAAAGTAATCACGTCTTTTATGTACTACTCGCTGCTGCTCGAGGCTTCGCCCGCGTGGAGGTCATTTTCGGGAGCAAAAGTATACAATAAATACCAAGTTTATAAAAACCCCTTCGCAAATAATGTATTGTTTTAGGATAAATTTCATTACCATTAAAAAGGCAGAGGCAGGTTAAGGTGAGCTAACCGGAAAAGATAGATATATGCTATCGCGGACTTGTTTTATAACTTTTTAAGAGGAACAATTCCGTCGTACATGATTGTTGCGTAACTTTAACAGTATACGCAGCGCACGCAAAACAAGCTCTCAAAAGGAATATATTTTCCCGTTTTTGCAACATTTTTCATTGCTGCTCGGCTCCTATTAGTCATAGCGTGATGTTATATAGCCTATAGCGTTCCCAGATAAATGGGTTATCCAACACTAAAATAATTTTTCAATTAGAAACAGTACTTCTTGAGGTTAGCGCGTTCAAACAAACAAATAAACGTACACGTATTTTTTTAAATGTAGCCTCTAAAATGGTCAATTAGTAGTGGTTGAAAGTTTTCTTTTTGTTACATTTCACGACTGAACTGAAAACACTGAACCGATTTTTATGAAAATAGTTTTTTTTATCCTGTGCGTTTGGAGTGGAACACCTGTAAGAACGGGGACGTGAGGAAACAGGGATTTCTTGCACGAGAACACGATCACCTAGGTTTTCTTGCTATAGATCTCAACCCGATTCCTAAGAAAAATAAACATGAGATCTAGGGTCTGATTGAGCTGAATGATAAGATCCTCGCGTTTTCTCACGGTATCCGCTCGGCAAAGGTTACTAGACATATTCATATAGATGGAATAGCTTAAGCTAGCTAAGCTAAGCTAGACTAGGGATTACACCCATCTCTGCCAAATCCGTCCAGTTTCCTTTTGATTTTACCCTCCCATTCTTTACCCTTCTCCCGATCATCATCTCCCGTCACTTCTCTTGATCTTCGGTAAAGGAATTGTATCCTTTCGATATTCGATTTCGGTATCCAACTTGGACTTCTTATTTCACAACCGACTAAACGTCCACTGCACAATGCAGACCGTCAAGTATGAATTGTCATAAATCCGTTGAATTTTGAGTTCTATTATCAAAATAATAGAACTCAATATATTGTTAATTGAATTAATAATGTTAATATAATATTTCGTTGTGGAATAAAAACTTTTTCGTTGGTATGAATGAATATTATTAGAAAAAAATATTCTGTCAAAACAAAAAGTAATATCAATTGTCATAGTAATTGAAAATCAATATCAAGAATTTAAAAAAAATATATCTGTTTGTCTATTTACTATTTTGTCAGGGTCGCTCCGATGATGATGGAATCTGATATTTTTTTTATCCTGGCAAAGTGATGACACTGCACCTGATGGTAAGCGCAGTGTCGTCCAGTTAAAGTACCAACTAGCGAGAAACAATCTATGCCTCGCTAATAAACACAATCATGTCGGCCTGATGTTCAGTTTTTCATACTACGCCATGGGGCAAGGAGGTGAAGAAGCGGTTGAGGGTCTAGGTGTCAGAGTACCCAGAACAACACGGCCAAAACATCATACCCCAACTCTAGACCCCCGACAAAAACCAGAGGTACACTGGCTGACCCCGGAAGGCGACACACTTGCGTGTGCCACTATAGCGGGTTTTATACTCTGTGTACGGTGGTCGCTATCCTGTCGGATATGAAGATCCTACCACCAGCAGGTATCGAGATAAGTGAAACTGAATTGGGTAATTTTTATACAAAAAAGTAACAGCGATATCATAGGATAAAAATTGGCTATGGAAATTATAATAGTAACTCATTGCCGTAAACAAGTGAGAAAATGAGTAGATAATATTTGATAGAGGTGGAACCGGGTAAAAAGTATATATCTTCAGTTGATGCATATTCAGAAATCATAAATTTTGCAAGATCTATTCTTCTGACAATTAATATTGTCATCCATATCTGACGTCATGCACGAAATGACAAGAATAGTTATATATTATTTCTCTTTTATCGACACGAACACAATTACGTATAATCGATCGTCCGCCGAAAACAAACGAGTACTTTAAAACGTATTGTGTGTCAAACTGCTAAATTAATAAAATTATTATAATAATGAACTTTGTAGTCGCCCGCCTTAGGTTGACTTTGAATTGTTATAATCGTATTTTAGTCTTGCGCAATCAGTATAAAATAAATATAGCAGATCTTATGATATATAATTGAAAGAAATTCAAAGTGCTGTATCCAAAGCAGTTATTTACGATTATAGTCTTCGAGCTCTAGGGACCTGGTAATCAGTCGCAATCGTAGTGGGAAATAGTATGAGCCCGCTGATGACCGATAATAATCAAATTTGGACATAAGTTAGTCATTTCTTGACAGCCTCCTGGAGCAGCGGGCGATTAGTAAGTTGTGAAAGGAGAGGCCGTGGGTCCGATTCCCGCACCGAGTCAAATGTTTGTGTGACAGACTGACATTTGTTTAGGATCTGGGTGTTGTGTGACCATTGTCCCTTGTAGTTCTTGATACCTAGGATACAAGTTTGACCTGGTGTGGGGTCAGGACTATGTGTGTGTCGGTTGGTTGTATTTATTTTATATTTCTACATCTATTTAGGACATAAACTGTTGGTTCCTCTCGTCTTGCGAACACCAACATTTTAAAATGGTATTAAATTAAATAATACTATTGTAAATTTTTATCGATTATTATCAAAAACAGTTCAGCGGTTTAACCATGCAACCTTCCAAACTGGAATACTCACTTTCGTAATTATAATATTAGTATATTTTTGTTATATCACGTATCGTACCATAATTTTATTCTCAAATAGTTTGTTCAAATCACTCAACCTGTATTCACGACTTTTGATAAGAATTGACAGTCATTATGATAAATAAAATATATATCGTTTGAAATTATTATGATAAGTTAAATATATTTGATTATATTCAATATATTATCATGAGTTAGTGTTATTTGTGAACACTTTATGTCATATTCATCATGTTTTCACAAAAAATATTTTTGACAGCGCGAGCGAAAAATCGCATATACGTCTGCTCTCAACACGGCCCAATTGCCGTCTGACAAGTCTCGCACATGCGCATCATGTGTTAAAATACATTTCAACATGGAGACAACTGCCATTTCATGTTTCGTAATTTTAAAACATTTATTTCTTTGTATTCATAAATGAAATGTGATAAAATATTCACACACTCGTTTAATGCAGTTCATTGAAAATTTTATAGAAAAATTTCGTTTCAATATTTTTCTTTATAACCGTATACTACGGATTCATTTGGGGTCGTGTGGATTGAAATTTTAAAATTTCGATGCATCTTTGCGAATATTTTCTATCGAGCCAACTTTAATGAATCGTGTATCGAGAAGCACAATCGTTTTGTAAATATGTTCATCTTTCATGACTAATTTTTATATTGTTAATATTTTTAGTTTTTAACATCGAATAATTAGTTTAAAAATGTAGTCTGAACTGAACTGTCTGAGTCCACCTCACCTTAATGTATTTGGAACACATGTAAATATAAATGTTACCTTTACTTTTGTTAATTTTAACTTTAACAATGCCAGATATTACACTCCTCTGCAACATATAAGCAAAGCGGTTACAAAATACTCTCTTCACATATCTTTATATATATAATTCTACTGTACGTGTGTATGTCATTGAACTCCTCCTAAACGGCTGGACCGATTTGAATGTTTTTTTTTGTATGCGTTTGTGTGGCGCTCTGGATGGATTCACAATTGGACCCGGTAGGTGGCACTGCTGTTGGTGTGGCGCTACGTTTCCGGGCAGGACGACCGACGACGTCTGCACGGTCCGCTAGTTAATATATAAATTATTTCTTCGTTAACTTTCTATCAATAGGGTAGTTAACAGTAAGCGAAAACCTGATAGATATTCTTTTTTATAATAGATTTTAGTCTAAAAATATCGAATTTAAACCAATTTGTTAATATGTGTGATTATTTAATATTTTTACAAATATGTAAATACAAAGCATTTTGTCATGTAACATGAAACAAGCATGAAACACATATCAGTCATGCATGACGTCACTGTTTGAAACATCTATTAAGCTGAGCCAAACGTCTATTAGTTTTGCGGATGGTCACGTCACACGAGAGGCCATGACAGTTGGTAGCATTTTGGTGGGAAAAATAATCTTGCTATACAAATGCAAATTAAATCTTGAATAATTATGTTTTATGTTTATTAATGATAATATTTTAATAATATAGACCACGTAGAATAAAATAAAATGGTTTCCCAAAAACAGTTAACTAGCCTATTACGACTCGTTTCTTTGACATATTTGACGCATCATCTATTCCCTATCCCTAATCCGTATTGATTGATCTAAACGAAATAGACAGCTGGCACTAAAACCTCGAACATAAAATGTAAAGTAATGAATCAAGTTGATAAGACAGTAGCAAATGGTGGCAATTAATCGAGGCCCAGCGGATCAATCAACAGTGGCTTGTATATATCGACTACAAGTCTTCCAGCTAAATAGGTTGCTTTGACAGCATGTAATTATGATTTTGCCGATGACAGCTAAATGGAATAATGGCTAATGGTTGAAGGTTTATAGTGCTGATAATAGCCAACTGCCTTATTCAAAAAGCTGACGAAGCACGGGTTTTCAGTGGGTCAAATGCAGCATTATGGTTTTTTTTACGAGGAATCCCCTTTTGGATCATTCAAGGAAGTATGTGGAATTTACTGGCCTAGACCGTCCGACTACGCTGCGATGTTCCGCTCTCTTTTATGTTGAAACTTGAAACCCACGAGGTTCTTGATGCTTACGATAAAATCTTTTTTATAATAGTAAAACAAGAACGCAGGCCGATCGTAACACCCATTTAAGACCATGCACAACACATAGCACCTAACATTGGGAAAATCAGCAGCAGAATCATGGATGAATTGCCAATCTTAAAGAAAATAAATAAAGATTTGGAGAGGAGTGGGTTATGGCTCCGAAGAACTTTGGTCGGTTTTCTGTAACATTGGTAATAACGCAGTCTACCCGGTCCATTCTGCACTGTAGGCAAAATCGTCTACATTAACTCTGTAAACAGTTGCTAAAACATATGATTCTTAAACATTTCTCTAAAATTGTGTTTGAATCATTTAATTTGATAAAAAAATTACATTATGGCGTTCCGAAAAAAAACACCTTTGAATTTTTTTTTATCCTGGCATGGCAAAGTGACCGCACTGTACCTGATTGTAAGCGCAGTGCGGTCCAAATAGAGTACTGAGTAGCGAGAGACGATCTATCCCCGCTACTCAACACACTCATGCCGGCCTGCTTCTTCACACTACGCCATGAGCAAGAAGGTGAAGAAGGGGTCGAGGGTCTAGTGTCAAAGTACTAAGAAGGCTGCAAAATGGCCATTGTACCCCAACTCCAGACCCCCGACAAAAAACCGGATGTACACTGGCTGATCCCGGAACGCGACACACTTGCGTGTGCCACTATGGCGGGTTTTTCGCACTGTGTACGGTGGTCGCTATCAAGGCGGATTTGAATATCCTACGACCAGCAAATATATTGATATATTTGATGATCCACACAATTTCTTTATAAGAAATGTAAATATATTCAATGATCTACTTAGCATACTCCTGGGTGTGGAATAACTTATCTTGCGCATTTTAATCTGTAAAAATAAAATTCTTTGTTAAACTGTAAAAGACAAATTCACAGTTAAGTCAAAAGCTTCAGTGAAGCCGCGTTTACGCGTCCACTAACCTATAGCTACTTTTCGAAAATTGTAAATTATTTTAAAGTTAAATTTATGGAGATTACACTGCTTATTAAAACTTCAGAGAGAGCGGATCTTTGCACGAGTTTGAAGTTACGAGAATGTCTTGCTAAAATATTACACGATTCTTGGCTACTTCTGAAAGTTACTCAAGCGATTAACTGTACTTTATCTTGGTGATTTTACACAATATTCATGGATATATGATAACTCGCAATGTCTTCTGCATAATGTCAACTATATCTTCAAAGATATAACTATATATTACATTCTTGATACCCACGATACAGGTTTTACCCAGTGTGGGGTCGGAACTGACTGTTTGGTGTATTTTTTTTATAACTGTGTTACTTAAATAAGTACCTAAATAAAACAACACGAGATTTGCTTAGGACTTCTTCTTCTACGTCGTTCTCTCACTAATGATGATCGTGACCATATCTTTACATATATATAATTCTACTGTACGTGTGTATGTCACTGAACTCCTCCTAAGCGGCTGGACAGTTTTGAATGTTTTTTTTTTGTATGCGTTTGGGTGGCGCACTGGATGGTTTAGGTTCACAAATCAGCCCGGCAGCTGGCGCTGCAGTCGGTGTGGCGCTGCGTTTAAGGACAGGACGACGTCTGCCGGGACTGCTAGTATACATATGGTTTTCTTGGGTAATTAGTGCATTGATTACCCCTTGCCTTCTGCACCAAATCTTTTATGGCCTATGTAGGCCCCAATGTCACTGATACCTCTACCAGTCTTTCGCGGCTAGGTTGATGGCTATCTCGCCATGGCTCGGTCGCCAGAGCCCCTTCTGTTGTCTGGCTGAGAGCACTACGGTGGCCTAGGCCACCGCTGCCAGCTATTCTGATAAACCACTAGCGCGTGCAGGGGGGGGGGGGGAATGGCTTGGGTTAGATAGATGTTTGGCTACGGAGCCAAACATCAAGAAACAAGCAGTACCCTGGGGAGTAAGGGGAGACCGTTCTCCCCTTACTCCCCAGGCTACTGCTTAGGACTACGGAGCTGTACAAGATTTGATAAATACCAACATCTAGAGAAACACAATTTTCCCAAAACAAAATGGCGAACTATTTTGCACAAAGATTATCTGACCTTAAGATATTTCAACTGTCAATACATTCTATTGAAATAAGATAGATATAGTTACGGGTAAGGAGTAATAGATGGCGCTGTAACTCACTGGCACGTGTTGCTGTAAGTTACCCCATTGCGTTAAGTACTCCCGGTCGCGTATTTTTCAGGACAATAACATATTTTAGTAGCTGATGCCATTATCGTTGAGCCCAGGATCAGGCGAAGAGTAAACACGGAAGCCATAATGAAATACATAATATTTTAGTTACGGCCATGCTATAGGCGAAGTACTGTTATTAGAAAATGTATATGGTGCGATAAGTAGGTTTATTTATTTATTACAATAGGTACATCAACAGCACATATATTTTACATTTACATTCAAATTTTCTTAAAGCATCATTCTTAATATACGCCAATTACAGATATACACAACATTACGAGTATAAAATATGATAGCTCACCGCAGCAACACACGGTAACAATAACAATTGAGATCAGTGGCAAATAAAAACAAATAATATTAAAATAGAAAGGAATACTACTCAGAACTACCATACTCCATTGAATAAGTCAGTTATATACTCAGCCTGTTGCCGTCCACTGTTGGACGTAGGCCTCCCCAAGTGAACGCCAACCATCCCGGTCTTGGGTAGCCCGCATCCACCCGCTACCCGCCACCTTCTTCAAGTCGTCGGTCCATCGTGCAGCAGGGCGTCCCACACTACGTTTGCCTAAACGCGGTCTCCACTCCAACACATGTCTGCCCCATCGGCCATCTGTCCGTCTGCAGACGTGACCAGCCCACTTCCACTTTAGCGTGCTAATTTTGCGAGCAATATCTATGACTTTGGTTCTCTGGCGGATGACTTCATTTCGAACTCTATCCACCAGAGAAACCCCAAGCATTGCCCGCTCCATAGCACGCTGAGCGACTTAAATAAGTCAGTTAGATGTCTTAAATGAAGCAGAAATGTTGTGTTTAAGACTCTGGCACCCTGGCACAAGTTTCGTTATATTCATCAGGGATTCTACAAACGTGTGAATGTTTTCTGTCTGTCGGGTTTGCCGATATAAAAAAAAACTGTGATTATATGCGACAGTGTATATGTATGTTAATTTATCATAACAAAACGTGCGTATGTTTTGTTAATTACCGATTGCTTACCCCTGAAGCAAATCGTGAAGAAACCTTATCTGAAAATTCTAAATAGGAACTTCAATAATGTGGTCTACCAAACCGCAGTAGACCAGCATGGTAGACTAAGATGCAATAGTAAAGTAGTGCCCAGCAGTGGGACATTGGTTAATACAGAGCTAATTTCATTGTATCGTAATTATTTGCAATTCGAACAATGTAGTTACATAATATTTGCTCCACCGGATGCTAAATAATTCAACTCTTAAGACTTAAGAACACAAAGTAGCTTAGTTTCTGACCTCCAATAAGTCCGCTAAGACCCGACACAACACTTTAAGCCAACCCTCTCAATATCAGAATTATTTAAGTTAAGAACGTAAATCATAGGATTATGTCTCAGGACAGTATTATGTTATCAAATGTAAAATTCCTGAACCATTTTATCTTATTTGAAAGTCTCCCATTGGCGATTGGTCGGCTCTGAAACGATAGGTCGCAGGTTTGATCGTTGTATCAAGATAAATGTTTGTGTGATCGATAGACATTTCTTTCGGGTCTGGGTGTTGTAGGCCCGTAACACTTGTATTTGTTAGTACTCACGATACAGTGTACGACTGCCTCGGTGGCGCAGTTGTAATTGCGCATGCGTTACGACTGCTGTGCTGAGGTCTCGGGTTCGATCCCCGGGTCGGGTAAAGTGATATTGGGTTTTTATATTTAGAAATACTCAGTACCAGCCCGGAGTCTGGAATTGGCTATTTGACTCATTTTCGATAATGATTTAAAACTATTCTTTATTACATAATAAGCACACTACATTGATATTTCAGGAAAATTTACAGTATTTTTAATAAAAATCAATGTTAAAGTTTAAATATCCAAAACCGCGGCAAAAACGCTATTTCTGTAATGGCGCTGGTGTGACGTCACATGCAAGTAAACAAGCTAATAACTAGGGATGTTGATATTTTAAAAAATGACGGATTTTCGATATTTTTAAATATATCAATATCGGAGTTTGATTAATCGAAACAAAATATCGATATTTCGATATTTTATCAACATACCTACTAATAACCCTCCGAAAACGTGAAGTGAATTTCAGATTTTCTTCTAAATTAATTAGATAGCAAATCAAATGAAATCTCTCGAAACAGCTATGTTTTAGGGATGTGAAAAATAATCGATTTTTATATTAATTATTGTTATATTTGTGTAATGTTTTGTTTCTATTGTAAATGAATATAAGTGGTGAAATAAGTCACCCACATCAGTCACCCACACATTCTCTTGCACAACCTCGAGAATGGCATCACCCACGACGATGTCGGGAAACTCGTCTGTATGGTGGCGAGTTAGTCTGGAACGCGGATCTTCCCCGTTCTGGGCCACAGGTGGACTTGATTTTTGATTATACAAGTCCCCATAATACCTTTCGACCTCTGCGAGTATCTCTAGCATAGAAGTGACGGTGGTGGTTTGTGATGTTCTGAGCTTTGGCAGGTGACAACTAGAGGTAAGTGGCTTGGCGAAAACTCTGATACCCTTGTTCTGCGTAATAGCATTTTCAATGTCCAGAGTATTTGGGCGTCTTATATCGCACCGTATTAGCTTCTTTATCTCTTTGTTAAAGTTAAAGTTGGTCGGAGAGTCGACTTCATTAAGCGCGCTCGGTCAATTTTAACTTTTATATTCAGAGTGCCTCTTACCAGTCGGTGATCACTACCGGTGTTAAACCTACTGATCACAGAGACATCTCTGAATATTTGGCGCTTATCAGTCATAATGAAGTCGATCTCATTCCTGGTGACATCATTGGGGCTTCGCCAAGTCCACTTCCTCTGGAAAAATGAATTCATCAAAAAGAGGCCCCGGGTCTCGAAAAAGTTGACTAGCATTTGCCCCCTGTGATTCCTGCACACATAGCCGAATGATCCTACCCTCGATTCGCCGTGTCCTTGCACTATTGTACATTGGCATTGAAGGCACTCATTACAATCCCCGGGCTATTGTAGGGTACCACAAAAAGCTATTTTTGGCGACGTACAACGGACGCTCTCTGCAGTTGGACGAGCACATCGCTGAGTTGGAAGAAGAGGTAAGTCACATTAACTATTAACTGGCATAGCGTAGGGCTATCCGATATCCGAAGACAGGGGGAGGAGAAGATGGCCCTAGATTCTGGTCACTTACTCTACTTCCGAGAAGGACACCAACCATCCCAAGGTGGCGTCGGATTTATTATCCACAAGTCACTAAAAAGCAACGTTGTGGAAGTTGGCAGCGTATCAGCTCGAGTGGCGTACCTTATCTTAAAAATATACTCTGAAGGTTATATAAGTGTACGCCCCAACGTACGAAGACATAGGGAAAGCTATGTCTCGTACCAAGGCTTCCTACAGCGGTGAAATGGGTGACTTTAATGCCAAACTGAAGACTCCTAATAAATTGTTAATATTAATTTCTTACTACAGAGAAAAACATATTACGCACAATTTTAAGAAAAAAAAACGATTATTTTTCTTATAAAAAATCGATTTTAGAAAATCGATTATTATTCAAGTGAGAAAAATCGATTTTTTTCACTCAATGTCACATCCCTACTATGTTTACTTGCGTGTGACGTCACCAGAGTTGCAACCAATCACAGAGCGTTCACATCACAGATAAAATTTTAAATAAATGTTGTATTTTATTTCGTTTAATTTGCAAAAAATATACATTATTTTGTTTAAAATTAAGTGAAATATGGTTTTTTAAGCTATTGTCTAACAGGATGACCCCAATTTGCAGTGTATTTTCAATGTTGTCAAATAGCCAATTGTGTTCCGTATGGCGATAGGCTCGCCCCTTATCACATTATGGGACGGCGAAAACTGGGTGTACTGGTTACACCTCTGTCTACCCTTCGGGGATTACAGGCGTGAATGTATATGTATGTATGTCATACTGTTAAGTGTATTATTATTTATGAATATTTTGTAACATATTGTAACCACAATATTTGAAAAAAAAAAGTTTATAATGATAGTTTGCACTTAGTGGAACTGTCGACATATTTTTTGAAAATTATAAATCCCTGGAATTTGTTGTTTGCTTGATTGATATTTTGTTCTATTTTTAAATTATTGTTAGTTGGGTCCGTTTTGGATTTCGGATACTTTGTACCAAGCCTAATAATGTTTATAGGGAAATAAAATTTGAGAAAGTCAAAAGCTTTCAGTTTATTACATTTTTAGTTTCTTACAACACTGGTAAACGTAATCACGCATCATATCTGCGAGTAAAATTTTATTTAAATATAATATATTATAAGCATTTGTCACTTTGAACAGCACTTATAATTTACAATTCAAATTTTGTTAGCAATAGAGTAGTTGAATGTAAGTGTAAACGTGACAGAGTTTTGTTTCTTATAATAAATAGATTTTAGTACAAAAATTAAACGTATTTGTTAATTTATATGTGATTATGTAATATTTTCAAGAAACAATTATGTAATAATAAAGCATTTTGTCACGTGACATGAAACACCAATCAGTCATGCAGGACGTCAACGATCGAAACATTGAGCCAAACTCCTATTAGTTTTCCAGATGCTAACGCCACACGAGGGGCCATGACAGTTGGTAGCGTTTTGGAGGGAAAAGTAAAGTTGCTTTATAAAATGCAAGTAAAATCTTGAAAACTTATGTTTTATGTCTATTAATGATAATATTTTAATAATATAGACCATTATACTAACATAGACTAACATAGCCTATTGGCAATCTTAAAAACTCACATAAGATAATATTTTTACACTGACGACAAAAGAAAACCGCGGCTCAACAAGGAAAAAAGGAATCCCCGGTGCTGTTACGATTACTTGTTTTACCTATGCCGCGAAAAATACCTTGTTATCTGTAGCGAAGAGAGGAGATGTAGCCTCGAAGGGGTAATATTACTTGTAACCAGATACATAGAATTTCCAGAAAAAGGTTTTAACACCGAATAGTGAAACTCTGGAACAGTGAATATATCAAATATGATAGGAAGGGATATGACAGGCATTGTAAGGAAAAGGTAATTTGGAAATTAGAGTCCTCACGTCTTTGCTGGTGGTAGGATATTCATATAGGATAGTGACCACCGTACACAGGGTGTAAAAACCGCTATAGTGGCACACGCAAGTGTGTCGCGTTCCGGTATCAGCCAGTGTACATCCGGTTTTTGTCGGGGTTCTAGAGTTGGGGTACGATTTTTGGCCGTTTTGCGGCCTTCTGAGTACTCTGACACTAGACCCTCGACCGCTTCTTCACCTCCTTGCCCATGGCGTAGTGTAAAGAAGCTACACAGCAGGCCGGCATGATTGTGTAGTAGCAGGAGATAGATTGCCTCTCGCTACTTGATACTCTAATTGGACGGCACTGCGCTTACCATCAGGTGTAGTGTGGTCACTTTTCCATGCCAGGATAAAAAAAAATCTAACAATATTAAGCCAGCAGACAATGAAAATTATTAGACAAAACAAAAGCTAATTATGTTATGTTATATTCAACAGACCGCGCGCGATAAAGATGTTAATGCGTTTCGTGTTATTTGTAAAGTCTTGTTTGGGTATTGTTTACAGTTTTATATTATATCTTGCCTTTGTTAAGTTAATGTCCATGAAAGAGTATTAGTACCAAAACTTATATATGGAAAAGTTGAGTATGGCAGAAGAAGTACGAAAGTAAAATTAAAGCAGTAGCGATGAGAGCGTTGAGAAATATGTGTGGTGAGACTTTGTGTGATAAAGTGAGGAGGAGAACAGAAAGGTATGTTGAGGTGGTTCGGGCACATTGAGAGGATGGATTACACGAGACTAACGAAACAAATACACGAGGCGGGTGTGGATGAAAAAGTTGCAGATGACATCCGAACCATAAGCAGCAATAGCCTAGTTGGTTGCGGTACGGACTGCCAAGACGAAAGTCGTAGGTTCGAAACCCAAGTGGCATACACCTCTGACTTTTCTAAAGTTACGTGTGTATTAAAATGTTAATTATCGCTTGCTTTAACGGTGAAGGTAAACATCGTGAGGAAACCTGCATATCTGAGAATTTTTTCGAAGGTATGAGAAGTCTGCCAACCCGCATTAGGCCAGCGTGGTGGACTAAGGCCTAACCCCTCTCATTAGTAGAGGAGGCCGTGCCCAGCAGTGGGACAATGTTTAATACAGGGCTAGTATTTATCCGAACCAAAATTATGTCGGCCAAACTAGCGATGTTCTCAGTAAAGGACAAATTAGGAGTTTTTAGACGGGCTACGTGATGGTAAGTAGTCACCGCCGCCCATAGACTTCTGCAATGCAAGGGCACAGCAAAGCCGCTGCCTACCGTTAAACCTATTTTAAACCTCTGTCAATGCATGAAGAGATTGATGAAAGTAGACGAAGCTGAAGAAGTGAATCAGGATCATGCAAAATTCAAATCTGTAGTCTCTGCCTACAGCACCACTATGGAATAAAAGCGTGATAAAATATGTTTATGTTGAGATTTAAGATTGGTTCGTAATTATGACAAAGATTGTTATTCTCGTGTATCCTATACTAATGCAACGATAGCCTAGGTGGTTGCGGTACGGACTGCCAAGACGAAAGTCATAGGTTCGAAACCCAAGTGGCATACACCTCTGACTTTTCTAAAGTTACGTGTGTATTAAAATGTTAATTATCGCTTGCTTTAACGGTGAAGGTAAACATCGTGAGGAAACCTGCATATCTGAGAATTTTTCGAAGGTATGAGAAGTCTGCCAATCCGCATTAGGCCAGCGTGGTGGACTAAGGCCTAAGCCCTCTCATTAGTAGAGGAGGCCCATGCCCAGCAATGGGACAGTGTTAAATACAGGGCTAGTATGATCCTATACTAAAACAAGTGTTATAGCATCGTAACAAGACGGGTCTAGCCTCAATTTGACATTCAAACTTCAAACCATAAAACCAGTATCTCTGAAGCACGAAACCTAAGCTTCAACCGGTGTTTGTATGGATAGCCAGTGTTCAAACCGTGAAGGTTATCGCCGTGGTGTGTAGCCTTAAATGTGATTCGTCTGAATTTGATAAGTTAGCATTGATAAGTTACATACATATACACTCACGCCTATAATCCCCGAAGGGGTAGGCAGAGGTGTAACCAGTACACCCACTTTTCGCCGAATTTCGGTCCCATAATGTGATAGGGGGCGAGCATATCGCCATACCGGGCACAGGTTCCAGACTCCGGGCTAATACTGATAATTTCTAGACAGGAAAACCCAATATCACTTTACCCCACCCGGGGATCGAACCCGAGACCTCAGCACAGCAGTTGTAACGAATGCGCAATTACAACTGCGCCACCAAGGCAGTCATTGATTGATAAGTTAGACGAAAATATTATCCTTGTAATAATAATCCATATTTTGACAGCCTCCGTGGCGCAGTAGGCAAGTAGTCGGCTGTAAAACGAGAGGCCGTGGGTTCGATTTCCACACGGGTACAAATGTTTGTGTGACAGACAGATATTTGTGTCCGGGGTCTGGGTGTTGTGAGACCATGCGTCTCTCGTAGTCCCTGATACCCACAACACAAGACTCGTATCTTAGTATCGGGGCTATGTGTGTGACTGTTGGGTGTTATTATTATTTGTTTAATAGTGTTTGATTTTTGAAATAAATAATTCTTTAATATGGATTATCTGCCCTGTGTACCCTTGTCCCTTAGTACTTCCAGTACCCTCAATAACTCAGTAGTTGGGTGTATTATTTATTCCGTACAGACAAAAGCACAAGAACAGCCAGCCATAAATACTTATCTTTCTCATAAAATATTCCAGGACAAACGAACGACCTAATTACCTTAAGATGTCTATTTTCCAGACGGTATCCATTTAGTGTCACATTTCATGAGTCCCTAAGAGTACTGTTCCATATTTATATTTCTTGAAACCTTAGTAAGACGCTGATTTGATAGCATTAACCTTTTTTCCATCGAATTGAGTAGCATTTAATTTTATGATAATACAAGATTTGAGATAGTCTGTTTTGTAAGATATATTCCAAATCTTCTTTATATTTTCGTAACTTTAAAGTGTCTCCTCTCTTTTTAACCGTCTTCAAAAAAGGAGGAGGTTAACAATTCGTCGGAATCTTTTTTTTTATGTATGTTCCCCGATTGCTCGAAGACGCCTGGACCGATTCGAGAAATCCTTTTTTTTTGTTTAAAAGAGTATACTTGTGAGTATACTTCCCAGGTGGTTCCATTGACACCAAGTCAGGATCTGATGATGGGATCTCAGAAAAATCGAGGGCAACCCTCAAATTTTATACTGACGCATAATTTGTTTTTTATTGAAGTCGGTGTACTTTTTATGAATTATTCATAATAGTTCTAACCACCGAAACTCTTTTTTTCGTTTACCGTTCTATTATTAAAATCTTGCTGTTTAAAAAAAATACAACCAGCCAGTTAGTTGTTCGGATCAAGAAAGCTTCTGAAGACTAACAGTGATGTACTTTCGAAAATAGAATCAAAATTGATTCAAGAATAAGGTCCAAATTATTATATTTAATAATAATAATACTAGCCCTGTATAAAACATCTTCCCACTGCTTGGCACGGGCCTCCTCTACTAATGAGAGGGGTTAGGCCTTAGTCCACCACGCTGGCCTAATGCGGGTTGGCAGACTTCTCATACCTTTGAAATCTCTCAGATATGCAGGTTTCCTCACGATGTTTTCCTTCACCGTTAAAGCAAGCGATAATTAACATTTTAATACACACATAACTTTAGAAAAGTCAGAGGTGTATGCCACTTGGGTTTTGAACCTACGACTTTCGTCTTGACAGTCCGTACCGCAACCAACTAGGCTATCGCTGCTTATTTATATATTATATATATTTACGTAGTATAAATAAAAAAAATATTCAATAATGTGTATTTAATAATATGTTATCATTGTTGTAACAAATACATCAATGGCATTCATCTTCGTAAGCTAACTTCCCACCGACGCACTTCAATCTGCGAATGAAAATTGATTATTAATTTGTTTTTGTTGTGCTAAGTAATCGAGATCAGCTTTCTCCACCCACAGTCTTTGAAGAAACATAGATGCTATCACACGGATCTAGAGGACACTAGACCCTCGTACGCTTCTTCACATTCTTGGCCCATTGTCTCTTGGCGTACTGTGAAGAAGCTACACATACATGATTCTGAGCGAGGAGTTGATTGTCTCTCACTACTTGATTCTCATAATGGACGGCACTGCGCTTACCATCAGGTGCAGTGTGGTCACTTTGCCGTGTCCATATAAAAAAATGCTACTATGTCGGGTAATAAGCTACTTATACTTACTCGCATATATTTCCACTAGCTGTTGCTCGCGGCTCCGCCCGCGTGGAGGTCATGTTTGGGGGAAAAATTATACAATACCAATATTCATGCGTTTAACTTAAAAATGACGGATTTTCATACAAACTTTCATCCCCTATTTCACCCCTTAGGGGTGGTATTTCCAAAAACCCTTCCTTAGTGGATGCCTACGTGATAAAAGGTACCTACTGTCAAAATTTCAAGTCTCTAACCCCAGCCGTTTAGGCTGTGCGTTGATCGATCAGTCAGTCAGTCAGTTTCTTCTTTTATATATACATATAAGTGCATCCTTCAGTGGAACACACAGGCCTGTAGACGGCAGGGCACACGCATCCCCCTGTAGGACACTTGTGTTCTACAGGTTTGGCACCTAGCTGCATCGCTGTTAGCGCAAGGACGAAACACACTGAAAACATGTAAATTTAAAGATTATAACATAATGATATTGCAATAGGGTAGTTGACAGTAATTGAAAACATAATTTTGTTTTTTATAATACATTTTAGTCTAAAATATCGAAATTTAAACCATTTGTAATTTATATTATATGTAATTATATGTGATTATTCAATGTTTTCGCGAAACGAATATGCTAAATAAAGCATTTTGTCACGTGACATGAAACACCCATCAGTCATGCATGACGTCACCGTTCGAATCATCTAAAACACTGAACCAAACGTCTATTAGTTTTGCGGATGGTCACGTCACACGAGAGGCCATGACAGTTGGTAGCGTTTTATTAGGCAAAATAAATAAATAAAAATGAAAATTAAATCTTGAAAACTTATGTTTTATGTTTATTAATGATAACATTTTAATAGTATAGACCATGACGAATATAAAAGGATTTTAATTCATAAAAGGACCATGACTTCAATAAAAAACAAATTATGCGTCCCTACAAAATTTGAGGTTTTCCATCGATTTTTCTGAGATCCCATCATCAGATCCTGACTTGGTGCCAATTGGACCACCTGGGAAGTATAAAGTACCCTTTTAAACAAAAAAGAATTTTTCGCATCGGTCCAGGCGTCTTCGAGTAAGAAGTCTTTTATCAGGTCCAGTGTGGTCACATTGGTATGCCAGGATAAAAAATATCAAGGCAACTAGTCCTTGGTTTAGGGGCATTTCAGGAAGAGTGACTCAACATATTATTATAAGTTTTCTGATGTGAAACATGTTAGCGACGCGCTCACCTAGTACTGGCAGGTTTTATATAAGATATGGTTTTTGAATATTTATAATTGGAACCTTTTGTAGAATTTTATAAAACAATAAAGAAGCGGAGCATTGGTCTCCAGTCTGCGATACCAACACGAACAAATATTTGGTTTATTTTTTGTCTATCTTTGAACTCTATAAAATTCTAATACGGCGGCTCTCACCGACTGTTAGCGTGGCGACGCGTCGCCACACTATATTAAGTATGAAATACGGTGTGAAAATATTTAAATAACTATTTAAATTATTATATTTTATTTTTAATTATGCCATATTATTTATTTCTTTTCATAAACAATACTTTTATGCATATTATCCGTAAAAAATAATTTCGATGTTCCACACTGCTGGTGGTAGGATATTCATATCCACCCGGATAGCGACCACCGTACACAGGGTGAAAAACCCGCCATAGTGGCACACGCAAGTGTGTCACGTTCCGGGATCAGCCAGTGTACATCTGGGTTTTGTCGGGGGTCTTGAGTTGGGGTACGATGTTTGGTCGTTTCGCGACCTTCTGAGTACTCTGACAAAAGACCCTCGACCGCTTCTTCACCTTCTTGCCCATGGCGTAGTGTGAAGAAGCATGTCCGGCATGATTGTATTGAGTAGCGGAGGATAGATCGTCTCTCGCTACTCTAATTGGACCGCACTGCGCTTACCATCAGGTGTGGTCACTTTGCCAGGGTAAAAAAAAACTGTCAGGCGTCCAGCGGCGGCTCACTTTTTTAAAATAATACTTTTAAATAATAATTACCCAGTAAAAATTTCATTTTTAATTTCTTATTTCTTCACTATATTCTTTGTACGATTCGGATCCAACACTTGAATGCTGATGTCTGCAAGATTACTGCTCAATTTATACCGTTGATGCAAATGAATTTAATTGGACATATTACTGCTGTAATTATTATGTGATAACACGTATCTCTGACAAAATTGCCGCTCATATAAATTATTACTTTTTAAATAAAAATAAAACCGTCTCCAAAAAAACCCAGACACAACTAAAAAGCAATAAATAATCGGTTACATTTACATAAATTAATTACATACTATTGAAATCAGTTATTTTTGGAGTCCGCGAAAGGACCAAACATTACGATGGGGCGTACCCCAACTCAGACCCCCGACAAAACTTAACTAACTTACTTACTCAATACACACATAACTTTAGAAAAGTGTCTGCTTACTATAGTTTATCTTTATTACAGTTTAGTGTCACGCACTTTGTTATTTAAAACTCTGAGAAGTGTACTATTAACACCCAGGCGAGTGGCACAGTTTTGTCTACTTTGTGGAGAAGCGCCAGTTTACTCCTCTCTGAAGAGGGAATCTGGGCCTCCGGATATCTCACTTACCATACGAAACGCGACAGTGAACTGTCACTTTACGTTGGTTTTCTGTGAGACAGTGGTACTACCCCGGTCGAGCCGGCCCATTCATGCTTTAGACAAATATATCTACAGCGTGGCTCTACCACTATTTTAGTTGTTTCCAATTTGAAGTATGTGAACTCTCTGATATTTTTGGGCATTATGAAAGTATACTCGAAGTATACTCGGAGTGGCAACAATGCCAAACCACTGAGACACGCATTTCACGCACAATTGCCCGATGTTGAGCGGGCTAAGTGCGGAGAAAGGAGCCCACAACCAATACCAATACACACTCATTTAAGCCCGGATCGACAATAAATTTAATATTGAGGAGACAGGTTCGGCGAGTTGTAGAGAATGCGTATTATATGAATTGTCCACTTTCCATAGGCGCGTTAATTGCAGTAGTAATTGCGTTTCACGTATATACAAGCCCCGAACATCAACCGTTGGAGAGACTGCGGCCAGTACGCCACAGCATATGCATGGCTGAAGATCTTCCTTTTGGTTAGGAGACTTAATGGTAACTTCGCTAATTCGAGGTACTATATTTCGCTACTTAATACTCTAGATGGCACTGCACTTACCATCAGGTGCAGTGTGGTCACTTTTTATCCTGGCACGGTAAAGCGACCACACTGCACCTGATGGGGTAAGCGCAGTGTTGTCTATTAAGAGTATCAGGTAGCGAGAAACAATCTATCTCTGGTTACTCAATACAATCGTGCCGGCCCGTTTCTTCACACTACGCCATGGGGCAAAATGGTGAAGAAGCAGTTAAGGGTCCAGCGTACTCAGAAGGCCGCAACACGGCCAACATCGTGCCCCAATTCTAGACCCCGACAAAAACCGGATGTACATTGGCTGACCCCGGAACGCGACACACTTGCGTGTTCTACTATTTGTATGGCGGGTTTTACACCCTGTGTACGGTGGTCGATATCCGGGCGGATATGAATATCCTACCGCCAGCATACTTCACTTTACCGTGCGAGGATTACAAAGCCAACAAACGAGCAATTGGGTCACCAGCTGATCATACGTGATCTCTTATGAACACCCACAATACCAGAAGGAACATGGGTACGTTGCCGGCCGTAAAGGAAAGATATGGGGATTGAAGTTCCACTTCCTAAGTTCCTACTTCAATCCCCATATCTTTCATTTAAGCCCTCCCTTCAGCTGGTGGTAGGCTTTTCATATCCGCCCGGATAGCGACCACTGTACACAGGGTGAACAACCCGCCAGAGTGGCACACGCAAGTGTGTCACGTTCCGGGATCAGCCAGTGTACATCCGGTTTTTCTCGGGGGTCTAGAGTTGGGGTACAATGTTTGTCCATTTTACGGCCTTCTGAATACTCTGACAATAGACCTTCGACCGCTTCTTCACCTTCTTGCCCATGGCGTAGTGTGAAGGAGCAGGCCGACATGATTGTGTTGAGTAGCGGGGGATAGATCGGCTCTCGCTACTCACACAGCTGCTCTTACCATCAGGTGCGGTGCGGTCAGTTTGCCGCGCTAGAATAAAAAAAAAATTTGCCCTCTGAAAATCTCAATCACCATACGAAACACCAACAAGCTGGTTACTTCACATCGGTTTTCTATAAGACAGTGTTAGTAACCCGGGCCAGTCATTCATACGATCGATCGATTTAACTCAGGTGACAAAAAACACCATCTTTAACTCTTTCGTGATGATTTTGTAATTGATTATCATACTGTTTCCGAAGTTCATTGTACCGAATTTCCATTTCCGAACGAAACGCATTCCGCAAAACATAAATCATTAATTAACAAACACATTTCCATGTTTTATGGTCCGTAATTAAGTTTCCGCTCGAGCAAGCGATGTGACATCAACAGCGTAAAAGGGCTTTAGTATTTATACTTAAGCGCTGCGAGCGCTGCGTGTCATGTAGAGAACGTGACGCGTGCGGTTTTAGTATTGTTTAGTGTTCTCTTATATAATTAAATTTAGTAAATACAGACTACCCCGGTGGCGCAGTTGTAATTGCGCATGCGTTACGATTGCTGTGCTGAGGTCTCGGGTTCGATCCTCGGGTCGGGTAAAGTGATATTGGGTTTTTCTACCTAGAAATACTCAGTATTAACCCGGAGTCTGGAATGGTGCCCGGTGTGGCGATAGGCTCGCCCCCTATCGCATTATGGGAACGAAATTCGGCGAAAAGTGGGTGTACTGGTTACACCTCTGCCTACCCCTCCGGGGATTACAGGCGTGAGTATGTATGTATGTATGTATGTATGTATGTATGTATGTATGTATGTAAACATAGTATAGCGGCGATAGCCTAGTTGCGGTACGGACTGTCAACACGAAACTCGTATGTTCGAAACCCAAATGGCATACACCCCTGACTTTTCCAAAGTTACGTGTGTATTAAATGTTAATTATTGCTTTCTTTAACGGTGAAGGAAAACATCGTTTTTTTTTTTTTTTTTTTAATCGAAATAGGCTTGCGTTTGACCACTATCTCGCCTGATGGAAAGTGATGATGTGGTCTACGGTGGAGCACGCTTGCCTAGAAGATACCTATTCACTCTTGACTTGAAGATACCCAAGTTATAATTTTCGGGAAATATAGACTCCGGCAAAGAGTTCCACTCTCTAGCGGTGCGCATGATAAATGTACTAGCATAACGCTTCGTGCGCACTGGTGGAATATCAACCATGTATCGATGACGCTTCGCCGAGTCTCTTGTCGTCCGATGATGGAAAGGGGTTGGGGGAATTAAATTATGTAATTCCAAGGCACACTCGCCGAAATGTATCCGGTAAAATACCGATAAACTAGCAACTTTACGTCTGTGTTCAAGGCTTTGCAGCCTTGCCTCGACTATGGAATCGTTGCCTACGAGTCTCTTGGCGCGTCTCTCGATTGCCTCCAATGCCTCAAGCTGGTACTTGGCTGATCCATCCCAAAGATGAGAGCAGTACTCCATGCACGACCGGACTTGCGCTTGATACAGATCAAGGATCTGTCCCGGCGTGAAGTACCGTCTCACCTTCGCAAGGATAGCCAGCTTTTTGGCAGCCAATTGAGCTTTATGCTCAATGTAGGAGCCAAAACTGAGAGTTGGAGACAAAGTTACACCAAGAATCTCTAGGTGGTCAGTTATCGGTACGGACATATCTCTGAAAGTAGGAGTCAGTTCGAAGGGACTCCGTTTAGCAGAGAATAGACAAGCCTGGGTCTTAGTGGCATTAAACTTGACCAGGTTGGCATCGCCCCAATCGGAGACTGCCTTTAAGGACAAGTTCAAGCGTTCTACCAAGGCCTCCCTGAGGGCCTGGACTTGCACTCCACTGGTTCGTGCATTAGATATGTAACTTTCTACCACTGTGCTGTCATCAGCGTACCCAAAAGTACCGGGCTTAAGCAGATCATTGATGTGCAGCAGGAATAGAGTCGCAGAAAGTACGGACCCCTGAGGTACCCCGGCATTGATAGCCAATAGATCGGAGGAGCAGCCATCAATAACCACTCGAATCGATCGTTCCCTCAAGAAGTCCGATATCCAAGCACATAACCCAGTGGGCAAGCCATATGATGGAAGCTTGCTTAAGAGGCTATCATGCCACACTCTGTCGAAGGCCTTCGAGATATCAAGTGAAACGGCAAGCGCTTCCCCATGCTTCTCGACGGCCTCGCTCCAGATGTGAGTGGCATACGCTAGAAGGTCTCCAGTTGACCGGTTTCGGCGAAATCCGTATTGTCGGTCACTTAGGAGGTCATTCGCTTCTAGGTATGCCATGAGCCTGCCATTCAGTACACGTTCCATACTTTTGCAAAGTATGGACGTAACCGAGATGGGCCTATAGTTGGCAGGCTCAGCACGACTACCTTTTTTGGGCACAGGTTGCACGTTAGCTTGCTTCCAGGCCTGAGGCACATACCGTGAGGAAACCTACCTGCATACCTGAGAATTCTCATAATTATTTCGAAGCTATGAGAAATCTAGCATCCCGCATTAGGCCAGCGTGGTGGATTAACGCCTAACCCCTCTCATTAGTAGAGGAGGCCCGTGCCCAGCAGTGGGACAATGTAATACAGGGCTAGTATTATTATATATTAATAAATATATTATACTAGCTTTTGCCCGCAGCTTCGCAAGCGTACATACATACACATACACGCCTGTAATCCTCGAAGGGGTAGGCAGAGGTGCAAACTGTACACCCACTTTACGCCGAGTTTATTTCGGTCCCAGTATGTGATATGTGTGTCTCGGGCTTATCGCCGGGCATACCATTTCCAGACTCCGGGCTAATACTGGAAATTTCTAGATAGAAAAATGCAATATCACTTTACCCGACCCGGGGATCGAACCCGAGACCTCAATTACAACTCCGTCGCCGAGGCTGTCTTCGCAAGCGTGATTATGATTATCCGCACCGCAGGGCTGCGGTCTTCACAAAAATAAGTACCACCTGCTATAAAAATCCTGGGTCTTAGGAATAATATGAAGAAGCCACACAGCAGGCCGGCATGATTATGTCGAGTAGCGAGGGATAGTGTGTCTCACGCTACTTGATACTCTAATTGGATGGCACTGCGCTTACCATCAGGTAGAGTGTGGTGACTTTGCCGTGCCAGAATAAAAAAAATCCTAGCCCGAAAATCGAACTCACAACCACCCGTAATGCCTATAACGTCCGCGCAAGTGCAACAATATTTAGTACGTAATTTTCTCGCAATCAGTGAACGATATGGCATAAAATAAGATCACACATTGACTTTTAGCTATAGGAGAATTAAGAGTATGACTGTTTGTATAATGGGTTGTGTTCCGAGGAACTGTTTGACATGATGCCCAGGGCAACTTTCTACCATCGCACCGCTCGCCATCATCAGGGAGTTCATCCTCACACATTGGACGCTGAATGGTCGCGCACAGCGCGGTTTCAGAGGAATTTCCTCCCGCGAACGCTCCGAATGTGCAATGAGCTCCCTGCCAAGGTTTTCGAAGGGGACTACAGTATGGGGTTCTTCAAGAAGGGAGTAAATAGGTTTTTGAAGGGTTGGTAACGCGCATGTGATGCTGGTGTTGCAAGCGTCCATAGGCTACGGTAACACATTACCATCAGTGCGTAAGCTTATATGCCACCATGGTGGAAAACAATTATAACTAAATGCTATCTTTTGGGCGATTACAAAAATTGTTGAGTCATAGCTTACTGAATTTATAAATATAGAAAATTAATAATATATTTTATCTCAAATGCAATGTAATTACGAAACCAAAAAGAAAACAAATAAAATAAATAAGTGACCACTTTCAGGCTTCTAATTGGAAAAACAATAGCCTTCTCGCTCGCACGCGCTTGATTAGAAAGAGATACAAATTTTAATCAACCGCTTTTATTATCAAAATAACCTTTGGTTATTTATACTGAACAAGATTGCGCCCGAGGCGTTTAATTTGTGCGAAAATGTTAACAGAAAATAACATTTCGAATTGTTTTTTTATCATCTTACACGCTAATCTCCCAAACAGCTCAACCAATTTCCATTAAATTTTGTAAATATACATTTGTTCCAGCTTGAAAAATAGGGTCCGACAGATGGCGCTGTTGTCGGGTATTTTTTTTCTTAGGATTTTGATCCTTATTGTTTACTAGCTGTTGCTCGCGGCTCCGCCCGCGTGGAGGTCATGTTTGGGAGAAAAAGTATACAATACAAAATACCAATATTCATGCGTTTAACTTAAAAATGACGGATTTTCATACAAACTTTCATTCACTATTTTACCCCCTTAGGGGTGGTATTTCCAAAAACCCTTCCTTAGTGGATGCCTACGTGATAAAAGGTACCTACTGTCAAAATTTCAAGTCTCTAACCCCAGCCGTTTAGGCTGTGCGTTGAACGATCAGTCAGTCAGTCAGTTTCTTCTTTTATATATACAGAAGGCAGGACAACGTCCATATTTATTGTGATAGAGCCAAGTTAAAAACAGCTTTACCTATGTCTAGTTAGTGCCCTTATAGCCAGAAGGTTGAAGTGGTAGCTTACTGTTGTGCGATACACTGTGTAAGATACCTTTCTAATCCCTTTCTTTTTTTTTGTGTGCCTCGATAGTCAGACGAGCAGACGTGCCACCTGATGGTAAGTAGTCACCGCCGCCCATAGACTTCTGCAATACCAGAGCACAGCAAAGCCGCTGCCTACCGTTCTTTCTTTAAAGCAGTGGTTTCCAACCAGTGGTCCGTAGGAGTTAAAATTTGGTGATGTACGCAAAGTAAGTGATTTGTGTTTTTTTTAAGTTGCTTTATGCAACAATATTAGTCCCAGGATCACTGAACTTGTGCAGAAGATGCAAGCTCAAAAATCACGTTGATTCAAAATTTACCTTTTTCGCTTTCTACTAAAAATGTTATATATTCTATTAAAATAATATTGTTAATGATATACTATTGAGTTTATGATTAAAGTTTATTATCGGATTGATTCCATTTTTTTTCATGTACATCGTGGTCTTCGCTGACAAAAAAGAAATCAAAATGTTCCCTGGGCAATAGACGGAAGAAGTGAAGAACCTAAACAGCAGGCCGGCATGATTGTGTTGAGTAGCGGGGGATAGACTGTCTCTCGCTGCTTGATACTCTATCTGGACGGCGCTGCGCTTACCATCGCGCGCAGTGTGGTCGCTTTGCCGAGCCAGAATAAAAAAAAAAAGACGGATGGGAATCATTACTTTAAAGTAGGTAATCAATGTAAATGCGTACACAAGTTTTCCAAGAGTCCTGTACAGCTTCGTTGGGTCTTCTACCTCCGCCCGAATCAATAGGTTCGCACATTCATTTTTTTCCGCACCATCAAGCTGTGGAACAGTTTGTTTCACTGTAAATTGACAATTACCCCTTCCAGCAGATTTAAATGGCGTCTAATTTACTTTAGGTATAATCTTTAGGTAATGTAAATATTTGATTAAATTAATTAAATTGAGTCAACTACCCTTTTTTTTTTTTTTGTTTTCGCGGGGAAAGCGTTTTATTACTGCCGCCCGCTCCGGAGGGAAGCGGATTAAGAATAAAACGGGTATGCTGGACTAGTCGGTCTTACGACCCAGCATCCCCCTCGCACGGATGATGGCTATCCGTGCTGCCGCTGGGCCGAGTCCCTAACCCCCCTATATACACCCCACCCGACACTACCAGCTAAAACCCCGCGGTGGCCTTCTTCGGCGCTTGCGGAGCGATCCCGGGGTATTCTAAGGAGTGCTAGAATTGCTGCCGGAACCGCCCCTGCGCGGTGCCCTGTACGGGCCCATCTCCGTGGGAGGCTAAGGAGCCCCCGCGCACCGAGCAACGACAGCGAACGAGGCCTTACCACCCGCGCTGCCGTCCATCTCGGGGTCGCACGATGCCCCGAATTTGGGAGTGCATCGATACGGGCTGACAGCCCTCCGCTGCGCGCCCGCGACCCCCGATGGCCCCTATTAGTCGCCTCGTACGACAGGCAGGGGTTACCGTGGTGGAATTCAAACGCCCCCATTCCACAGGGCGGGAGACGCCGGTCAGTCGTCCACCCGACGCCTCCTACGTCTTCTCTGGCGGCGGGAGGGATCATATCGTTCCCGATCCCTCTCAGCACTCTCCTTCTGCGAGATGACGTTCTCGCAGAAGTGGGCCACCGCACGCCAGGACCTCCGACTGGCGACCATGGACGACACCACGGCCGGCAGCGAGAGGTCTCCTCCAACGACTGCTCTGAGAGCGCTGCGCTCTTCGTCCCAGGCTGGGCACTCCTCCAACGTATGTTGGGCCGTGTCCTCGCGGCAGTTGCCACAATGGTGGCACACGGCGGACACCTCCTTTCCGATCCGACACAGGAACGAACCGAAACACCCATGGTCCGTTAATACCTGTGTCAGTCGGAACGTAGGCGCCCCGTGGCGCCTGTCTAGCCATCTCTTTAGGACAGGACGCACTGCCGCGACAGTCCTCAAGCTAGCGGTCGGGCTCTCCAGCCTGGTATGCCACTCCTCCACGGCGGTTCTGCGTAACCGGGCCGCAATCTCCCTCGGGGCCAGTCTCTCCTGACGACGGCTGGACGCCCCCTCCCGCCAGAGGAACGCTGACGAGAGGAGTTTGGCGTCCAACTCCCAAGGAAGTGTGCCGGCCAATACGCAGGCCGCCTCGTGGGAGACCGTCCGGTAGCCCCTTACTATTCGCTGCGCCACCAAACGCTGCGGTTTGCGCAGCAGGGCGACGCAGCGGGCGTTCAGGGACTCGGCCCATACGGGACATCCGTACAGGGCCATTGACCGCACGACTCCAGCGTATAAACTTCGGCAAGGGCTATTAGGTCCCTCCAGGTTCGGCAGCAGGCGTCCGAGCGCGCCCGCTGCCCGCACCAATTTCGGCGACAACTCCTTGAAATGGGCACGGAAATCCCACCGGCTGTCCAGAATCAATCCCAAGTACTTCATTTTACAGCCGATGGGAATCCGCACCCCCTCCACACTCATGTGGAGCCCAACAGGTGGCCGAATCCGAGGCCTGTGAAAACAAAGGGCCTCGGTTTTATTGAGGGCCACCTTAAGGCCCAGTCGCCGAATCCTGCCCACCACCTGTTCGGTTGCGAACGAGGCGAGCAGGGTGGCCTCCTGGAAAGACCTGGCCGACGCTGTCACTAGTGTGTCGTCCGCGTAACAGACGACAGCGACACCTCGGGGGTAGGTACCACGGAGCACCCAATCGTAGCCGATGTTCCACAAGAGAGGGCCCAAGACTGAGCCCTGTGGAACACCGCAGGCCATCGCTCTTCGGTGCCAACCGTTGGCGCCCGGATACACTATGTATCTATCTGAGAGATACGAGTGCACCAGGCGCCGAAGATACGGTGGCACCACGTGGTACCGTAGTGCTTCCATTATGCAGGCCCAGGGTAGAGTATTAAACGCGTTGGCGATGTCTAGAGACACCGCCACCACCACATCACCCCGAGCAACTGCATCCTCCGCTTGTGCCTTGACCCGCAAAATCGCGTGTATTGTCGATCGGCCTTGCCGGAACCCGTACTGGCACTGTGCCAGGTCCGGCCCGACCCCTTCAAGATGCTCGACGAGGCGAGCGTGAACAATACGCTCGAAGAGCTTGCAGACCTCGTCGAGCAACACAATGGGCCGGTAGGCCGATGGCGACTCTGCGGGCCGCCCCTCCTTCTTGAGCAGGACCAATTTCCCAGTTTTCCACTGAGATGGAAAACGGCCCTGCTCCAGACACGCGGAGAACAGGCCACGGAGCCTAGCACCCAGATGCTCGACGGCTAACACCCATGCACGCCCGGGGATACCGTCGAGACCCGGTGCCGTCTTCTTGCCCCGTAGCCGAAGCACCACCGTCCGAAATTCTTCGGGCGATACCTCCGAAACAACCCTTGCCGAACTTAACGACGATGGCGAGTCAACTACCCTATTAGAGTATGGAGTAGCGAAAGATAAATCTATCCCCTGCTAGTGATGACGATAGATCTAACACAATCATGCCGGCCTACTCCTTCACTACGCCATGGGCAAGAAGGTGAAGAAGCGATCGAAGGTCTAGTATCAGAGTACTCAGAAGGTCGCAAAACGAACAAACATCGCAGCCTTACTCTAGACCCCCGACAAAAACCGGATGTACACTGGCTGATCCCGAAACGCGACACACTTGCGTGTGCCACTATGGCAGGTTTTACACCCTGTTTACGGTGGTCGCTATCCGGATGGATACGAATATCCTTTTTTTTTTTTTTGTTTTTTTTTTTGTTGTCGCGGGGAAAGCGTTTTATTACTGCCGCCCGCTCCGGAGGGAAGCGGATTAAGAATAAAACGGGTATGCTGGACTAGCCGGTCTTACGACCCAGCATCCCCCTCGCACGGATGATGGCTATCCGTGCTGCCGCTGGGCCGAGTCCCTAACCCCTATATACAACCCACCCGACACTACCAGCTAAAACCCCGCGGTGGCCTTCTTCGGCGCTTACGGAGCGATCCCGGGGTATTCTAAGGAGTGCTAGAATTGCAGCCGGAATCGCCCCTGCGCGGTGCTGCGTAGCAGCCCATCTCCATGGAGGGCTAAGGAGCCCCCGCGCACCGAACAACGACAGCGAACGAGGCCTTACTACACGCGCTGCCGTCCATCTCGGGGTCGCACGATGCTCCGAATTTGGGAGTGCATCGATACGGGCTGACAGCCCTCCGCTGCGCGCCCGCGACCCCCGATGGCCCCTATTAGTCGCCTCGTACGACAGGCAAGGGTTACCGTGGTGGAATTCAAACGCCCCCATTCCACAGGGCGGGAGACGCCGGTCAGTCGTCCACCTGGCGCCTCCTACGTCTTCTCTGGCGGCGGGAGGGATCATATCGTTCCCGATCCCTCTCAGCACTCTCCTTCTGCGAGATGACGTTCTCGCAGAAGTGGGCCACCGCACGCCAGGACCTCCGGCTGGCGACCATGGACGACACCACGGCCGGCAGCGAGAGGTCTCCTCCGACGACTGCTCTGAGAGCGCTGCGCTCTTCGTCCCAGGCTGGGCACTCCTCCAACGTATGTTGGGCCGTGTCTTCGCGGCAGTTGCCACAGTGGTGGCACACGGCGGACACCTCCTTTCCGATCCGACACAGGAACGAACCGAAACACCCATGGTCCGTTAATACCTGTGTCAGTCGGAACGTAGGCGCCCCGTGGCGCCTGTCTAGCCATCTCTTTAGGACAGGACGCACTGCCGCGACAGTCCTCAAGCCCGCAGTCGGGCTCTCTAGCCTGGTATGCCACTCCTCCACGGCTGTTCTGCGAAACCGGGCCGCAATCTCCCTCGGGGCCAGTCTCTCCTGACGGCGGCTGGACTCCTCCTCCCGCCAGAGGAACGCTGACGAGAGGAGTTTGGCGTCCAACTCCCAAGGGAGTGTGCCGGCCAATACGCAGGCCGCCTCGTGGGAGACCGTGCGGTAGCCCCTTACTATTCGCTGCGCCACCAAACGCTGCGGTTTGCGCAGCAGGGCGACGCAGCGGGCGTTCAGGGACTCGGCCCATACGGGACATCCGTACAGGGCCATTGACCGCACGACTCCAGCGTATAAACTTCGGCAAGGGCTATTAGGTCCCTCCAGGTTCGGCAGCAGGCGTCCGAGCGCACCTGCCGCCCGCACCAATTTCGGCGACAACTCCTTGAAATGGGCACGGAAATCCCACCGGCTGTCCAGAATCAATCCCAAGTACTTCATTGTACAGCCGATGGGAATCCGCACCCCCTCCACACTTATGTGGGGCTCAAAAGGTGGCCGAATCCGAGGCCTGTGAAAACAAAGGGCCTCGGTTTTGTTGAGGGCCACCTTAAGGCCCAGTCGCCGAATCCTGCCCACCACCTGTTCGGTTGCGAACGAGGCGAGCAGGGTGGCCTCCTGGAAAGACCTGGCCGACGCTGTCACTAGTGTGTCGTCCGCGTAACAGACGACAGCGACACCTCGGGGGTAGGTACCACGGAGCACCCAATCGTAGCCGATGTTCCACAAGAGAGGGCCCAAGACTGAGCCCTGTGGAACACCGCAGGCCATCGCTCTTCGGTGCCACCTGTCGGCGCCTGGATACACTATGTACCTATCTGAGAGATACGAGCGCACCAGACGCCGGAGATACGGTGGCACCACATGGTACCGCAGTGCTTCCAGTATACAGGCCCAGGGCAATGTGTTGAACGCGTTGGCGATGTCTAGAGACACCGCCACCACCACTTCACCCCGAGCCACTGCCTCCTCCGCTTGTGCCTTGACCCGCAGAATCGCGTGAACTGTCGATCGGCCATGCCGGAACCCATACTGGCACTGTGCCAAGTCCGGCCCGACCCCTTCAAGATGCTCAACGAGGCGAGCGTGAATGATACGCTCGAAGAGCTTGCAGACCTCGTCGAGCAACACGATGGGCCGGTAGGCCGATGGCGACTCTGCGGGCCGCCCCTCCTTCTTGAGCAGGACCAGCTTCCCAGTTTTCCACTGAGACGGAAAACGGCCCTGCTCCAGGCACGCGGAGAACAGGCCGCGGAGCCTAGTCCCCAGATGCTCGACGGCTAACACCCACGCACGTCCGGGGATACCGTCGAGACCCGGGGCTGTTTTCTTGCCCCGCAGCCGAATCACCACCGCCCAAAATTCTTCGGGCGATACCTCCGAAACAACCCTTGCCGAACTTAACGACGATGACGTCGATGGTAATGACGCCATCGGTGGAGGAGTGACATCTCCCGTGGCAGGGAAGGATACGAATATCCTACCACCACGACGGTGGCCAACAACCTTACGGCCTTATGTGTTAAGTCAATTGTGGACAGTTTTATGATTATTTATGTTTCGGTAGGTTTATCTCAAAGGAACTCATTTATATTTGGTTAAGATTTAGAAAAGGTATCGATAGAAATTTGAGAAAATTTCAATGTATGCACCGAACGCATCCTATTTCTAGGTTTGGAGGACGCTTCTTAAGTTTTACTGAAATTTATAATTCAGCAATGATTAATATTATATTTCTTTTCTTCTCAGGTAAGTGACAAAATGATTAAAGAAGATATCGTTTGGTAAGTCGTTACAAATGGAAAATTTGAAGTTTTTGTGAATGTTTTAACATTATAGATTTATCTGAGAAATAATAAAATATATTATAACAGTTTTATTCAGCTCATCTGCGTGTGCAACATTTAAAAAAAGTTAAGCATGTTTTCATACCCATTCCGCTATTTGTTAAATGTTTGGAATAATCAGAAAAAGTATTTTACGGGAAAATTCGATTTTTTTTAAAGTCTTATGCTAGCAATGAACGCATGCGAAGATGCGTCCATCATTTTACTGTTATAATTCTTCAAAGTTTTCTATAAATAACATAAAAGTTTTTTTATTCATAAAAAGTACACCGACTTCAATAAAAAACAAATTGAGCGTCACTATAAAATTATATTTTCCTTGATTTTTCTGAGATCCCATCATCAGATCCTGAATTGGTGCCAATGGGACCAACTGGGAAGTATACCCTTTTAAACAAAAAAAGAATTTCTCGAATCGGTCCAGGCGTCTTCGAGTAATCGGGTAACATACATAAAAAAATAAGATTCCGACGAATTCTTTCTCCTTTTTTGAAGTCGGTTAAAAATATTCTAAAACGTTCATAAATACCAGGGTCAAATAAAATATGTTAATGGTAAGGCGGCGGAAATGGGATATACGGCGGTTGCTGTGACCGGAGCGCAGGAAATGAAAACTGCCGACACACTCGGTATGGGAGCCGGACACGACACAATTTCACGAGTATTTGAATATAAGGAAATATTAGTTGTAATTGTAGCGGTTTATTTAACAAAACAAGCGCAAAAGAACACTGTAATATGTTAATGTTTAATACTCTAGTACTACTGATATTAAACATTATCCATTATTATACATTATACATTATTATACATTATACATTATTATACATTATACATTATTATACATTATACATTATTATACATTATACATTATTAAACATTATCCATTATTATACATTATACATTATACATTATTATACATTATACATTATACATTATTATACATTATACATTATTATACATTATACATTATACATTATTATACATTATACATTATTATACATTATACATTATTATACATTATTATACATTATACATTATACATTATACATTATACATTATACATTATTATACATTATACATTATTATACATTATACATTATTATACATTATACATTATTATACATTATACATTATTATACATTATACATTATTATACATTATACATTATACATTATTATACATTATTGAGCAGAAACCTCTACGAATGAGAGGCGTTAAGCAATGAAAAAATCTTCCTCTCTGGGCTTATTTCGAACTTGCGACCTACGTCTTGGTATGTACTACTCCTAACTAGGCTATTGCTGGTTCGTGTCTCGTGGGATTGTGTTGAGTAGCGGGGAATAGATTTTCTCTCACTACTTGATACTCTAACTGGACGGCATTGCGCTTACCATCAGGTGCAGTGTGGTCACTTTGCCGTGTCAGGATACAAAAATCAATTAAATGAATTGGTGAATAACTAATTAATATACACTCACGCCTATAATCCTCGAAGGGGTAGGCAGAGGCGTAACTAGTATACCCACATTTCACCGAGTTTATTACCGTCCCATGATGTGATAAGGGGCGAGGCCAGACTCCGGGCTGATAGTGAGCATGTCTTGATCGAAAATCCCAATATGACTACCCTACCCGGGGATCGAACCCGAGACTCCAGCACGACAGTCGCAATTTCAACTGCGCCACCAAGGCAGTATGAATTACTGAATAATTAATTAGGTAATTATATAGTAATACTAGCCCTGTATTAAACATTGTCGCACTGCTGGGCACGGGCCTCCTTTACTAATAAGAGGGGTTAGGCCTTAGTCCACCAGGCTGGCCTGATGCGGGTTGGCAGACTTCTCATACCTTCGAAAAACTCTCAGATATGCAGGTTTCCTCACGATGTTTTCCTTCACCGTTAAAGCAAGCGATAATTAACATTTTAATACACACATAACTTTAGAAAAGTCAGAGGTGTATGCCACTTGGGTTTCGAACATACGACTTTCGTCTTGACAGTCCGTACCGCAACCAACTAGGCTGTCGCTGCTATTATATAGTATTAATTATATAGTAAACCGTTATAATATGACTGCCTCTAAAAACAGGTTTGGAGTGCTAAGGCAAATGCTATCGGAGCTAATCCATTAATCCCAGGATGCAGAACAAATAATGTGTCTAATGGCCCATTTTCATTCTTCGTGTATTTTTCGCTGATAAAAGCTTTTCTGCGTTTGGCACTCGTTAACTGTCGATTGATTAATCACTGAAATGTGTGTTATAACTTCATTATTCTTGTGACATTTTCTGCTTATAATGTAACTTGCAGCGATAGCCTAGTTAGCAGGTATGAAGTCTACAAACTCGCATTAGGCCAGCGTGGTGGACTAAGGCCTAACCCCTCTCATTAGAGGCGGCCCGTGCCCAGCAGTGGGACAATGTTTAATACTGGGCTTGTATTATTATTTTTGTATTTTATGTAACAATGTAAATGTATAATGTAATTATAATGTAATGTCTTATTTGTCTTAGTACTGCGAGCATATTGTGTGTTTAACAATAAACATACCTATACAATAGTACGAACTGGTGGCGTAGTTTTCATTGCGTACGCGATATGAGCGCAGTGTTGAGGTCTCGGGGTCGATGCCCGGTCGGGTAAAAGTGATATTCGCATATTACGAAACAGTATCAACCCGGAGTCTGGAAGTGTGCATGGTATGACAATAGGCTCGCCTTCTATCACATTATGGGACAGTATAAATTCGGCGAAAAGTGGGTGTACTGGTTACACCTCTGCCTATTCACTATAATTAAACTATTCCGTGGATTTTAATTGAATGAATACATTACTTGTATTAGCACGTACTGCATCTTTTTGACTTATTTTCATGCATTTATGAGCATTATTTTCTAAAATAAGTGTGCCTTGAAAAAAATTACCCTGTTTTACCAGTTGATTTGAGCACCAAAAAAGTGCACAATAAATTTAAATTAGGCTCAAAATATGCAAATAAATTTGCAAATCGCTTAAATAAATAAATAACACCCAACAGTCACACACATAGCCCCGACCCCACACTAAGATACGAATCTTGTAGGTATCAGGAACTACGAGAGACTTTCGGTCTCGCAACACCCAGACCCATGACACAAATACCTGTCTGTCACACAAACATTTATCCCGGTGTGGGAATCGAACCAACGGCCTCTCGTTTCACAGCCGGCCACTACGGCTGTCATGTATGTACTCATCTCTAGTTTATCACATAGATATTTCAACAAATTTCTCAGTCTCTTAACTTCCTTTCTTCTAAAGACAATGTCCTCAGCAGTAATGAAGCGTCCGGGTGTATTGTCTGTTTGTCATTGTGTTGCCGACAGCGCCCTCTGCACGTGAAGGGTGATTGTGGAGTCTAGTGGTGTGGCAGGATTGTTTCATTGTTAGTGGTTGTGGGGTTTGTAGACAAGCGGATGAAAACGTATTTTAATTTAAAAATAATAAATGTTAATTATTCATGCATATCGACAGCCTCCATGATGCAGCGGGCGAAAAGCCGGCTGTGAAACGAGAGGTCAAGGTTCGATTCCCACACCGGGACAAATGTTTTTGTGATAGACAGATATTTGTTCCGGATCTGGGTGTTGGGGACCGTAGTCCCTCGTAGTTCTTGATACCCACGATACAGGCTTAACCTAATGTGGGGTCAGAACTATGTGTGACTGTTGGGTGTATTTATTTATTTATATAAAAACGTATTTTATATTATAATTTATTTATTTAAATAATACCAGCCCCGAATTAAATATTGGTCCACAGCTGGACACGGGACACGGGCCTCCTCTACTAATAAGAGGGCTTATGCCTTAGTGTGGTGGACTAGAGCGTCATGCGGGTAAGGTAGACTTCTGTATATATAAAAGAAGAAACTGACTGACTGACTGACTGATCGATCAACGCACAGCCAAAACGGCTGGGGTTAGAGACTTGAAATTTTGACAGTAGGTACCTTTTATGACGTAGGCATCCATTAAGGAAGGGTTTTTGGAAATACCACCCCTAAGGGGGTAAAATAGGGGATGATAGTTTGTATGAGAATCCTTCATTTTTGAAGTTAAATGTATGAAAATTGATATTTTGTAGTGTATACTTTTTGTCTCAAACATGACCTCCACGCGGGCGGAGCCGCGAGCAACAGCTAGTCATATATATTTGAATTTTTTATGAGATTTCTTAGGTACGCAGGTATTTTCACAATTTTTACAATCACTGTTAAAGCAAGACTGCCTCCGTGGCGCAGTTGTAATTGCATATGCGGTACGACTGCTGGGCTGAGGTCTCGGGTTCGATCCCAAAGTCAAGTAAAAATAATATTGGGTTTTCTTACCACAAATTACTCAGTGTCAGCCCGGAGTCTGAAATCGTGCCTGGTATGGCGATAAGCTCACCCCCCCCATCACATCATGGGTCGGTAATAAGATTGGCGAAATGTGGGTGTGATGGTTATATCTAGAGGTGTACTACTGCCTACCCCTTCAGGGACAACAGGTGCGAGTGCGTACGTGAGTATGTATAACTTGTAACTTCCTTATTTCTTTTGATTTTAAGAAACTATTACCCAGGATATATTTTTTTATATTTTCCAGGATTTCGCCAATACAGGAAACTACCATCAAGTGACCTACTTACGCGTGTACTTTCCATCTAAAATTACGCCGGGTTTTGCAAACTCACGCAATGACTTGTTAAAATTTAATAGCAACGCCTCATGTAAACATGGCCACCGGAAGTTTATGCATGAAACACTTCCGGCTCAGAGCTAATTATGTATGCACACCCTTTTTGACAAATAGGGTATCGTGTTTCAACCCTGATTAACAGATTTTTTTGTAGCATGTATATATTATGATAAGGTTTGGAAAAAGAATGTAGAAAATTACTCGTTTTACTGCAAGTATGTGGGCTATGTGATTTAAGCGACATTTTTAAAAGTTACAGGTCAGAGGATTAAGGTTTAATGTTTTTCGAAAAAAAAACACTATAAAACCATTGCGTGGATTTTAGTAGAATTATTTTTTTACTTGTGTATTCCCGTACTGCAACTGCATCACATTATGGGACCACAATATATTCGGCAAAAATAGGGTGTACTGGTAACATACACATTTGCCTACCTCTTTTTTTTTATTCTGGCACGGCAAAGTGACCGCACTGCACCTGATGGTAAGTGCAGTGCCATCCAGTTTTAGTATCAAGTAGCGAAAGACAATCTATCCCTCGCTACTCAACACCATCATGCCGGCCTGCTGTGTAGCTTCTTCACACTACGCCTAAAGGACCCAGGATCATAGGAAGGAGGGAACACGGTAGCTGGCAAACTGTTCCACAGCTTGATGGTGCGGCAAAAGTACGAGTTTGCGAACCTCTTCGGGGATTACAGGCGTGAGTGTATACGTATACACATTAAAACCGTGATAAAAGCATTAATATACACATATGTTATTTCATTGATAATTTTCTCATTTTTACAAGACTGTAGCCGGATAAAACAAACTCAAGCTGAGCAGATCGCTTTGATCTCCACACTCAGCAGTTTTTGGCAATTCACTGAAGAGGGCGTTGTTGACGCGGCCTCTCCCGGAAGTCGCAAAGGTCAATCAGCCGTGAAGAACATCACTCTACTGATCTAATTTGTCAGAGTGGACGGAAGAAGAAAATAAAGCAATTTTTGTAGTGAATTCGCAGGTCGATGAATACATGTAATACTTATCTACTTTTTCGTTTCAAATGCGTTTCTCTTAACTATTAGACTTGATGTCCAGCGTTCGATCCTTTATTGGGCAATCGCTAGTTTGGCTTTTCGATTCGATAATCATATTGTCTCTACAGAATACAGCGGTTTTTATATATTCGGGCAGTTTTATAGTTATCGTAGAAATTGGATCCAAAAGTTGTTGTTTAAATGCAAGTAATAATAGATCCAGCTTTAAAAAGTTTTTGACATCCTCCGTAGCGAAATGAGAGGCCGTGTGTGCGATTCCAAAACTACAAAAGGCAAGGACTGTTTCTGTGGTCCACATATATTTGTTTCAGGTGAGTGTTGTGAGACCTAGTCTCTTGTGGTCTCTGATAACCCTTAACAGTCATTATATCGTAGAGTGGGACAAAGACTTTGTAAGTGACTGTAGGTTTTTATCCTGGCACGGCATAGTGACCACACTGCACCTGATGGTAAGCGCAGCGCCGTCCAGTTAAAGTATCAAGTAGCGAGAGTATATGTCGCGCTACACGACACAATGATGTCGGCCTGCTGAGTAGCTTATTCACTACGCATGTATTTGTTTAAAAAAAATCGTCTTCACTCTCTTGCAGTTTAAAAGGTAAAAGGTAGCATTTCAAGAAACAAAATGACCTTTACCCAGATTAGGATTAGGTTTTTGTCGGGGGTCTGGAGTTGGGGTACAATGGCCATTCTGCGGCCTTCTTAGTACTTTGACACTAGACCCTCGACCCCTTCTTCACCTTCTTGCTCATGGCGTAGTGTGAAGAAGCAGGCCGGCATGAGTGTGTTGAGTAGCGGAGATAGATCGTCTCTCGCTACTCAGTACTCTATTTGGACCGCACTGCGCTTACCATCAGGTACAGTGCGGTCACTTTGCCGTACCAGGATAAAAAAAAAAAAAAAAAAAAAGATACAATTTCTACTTACGAAGTTTTGAAATTATAAAATAAACCCCCCTTTATTTGTGCAGCTGGGTTTTATTGTATATTCATTTAAATTCCACTGCGACAATCGAATCCGCAACCTCTCTGGCAATTTCTCGGTCGCAAAAGGCATAAAAATATAGACAAAAATCGGATCTCGTAGCACTACTAACTTAGATAATATATCGAATGTACGTGGTACCAGGTTGTTGAAGGCTAGACGGGTTTCTAGGAATTCTATATTTTAGTTTTTATTATATCCCTAGAGATTATCACAAAACAATTTTTTTTAATATTCAAAAAATACAACAATATTTTTTTTAAACACTGGTTGCATGTTCACCGCAGTGGAAACCGTAATGAGCATTTAGTTGTTATAATTGCATTTATAAATAAATGTTTTAATTTAATTGTTTAATTTTTAGTTTATTCGCCAATTCATAATGTTAATATGGACTGTAGTGTCTAAAATAAATGAATTATTATTAATAATAATAATAACATAGTTGGTAGTGGTACAGACTTACAAGACGAAAGCGGTAGTTTAAAACCTAAATGATACACCTCAGACTTTTCCAAAGGAACAATGAATATATTAATATATACACGTAGTATATTAATTGTTGAGTATCGCTTGGTTTAACTGTGAAGGAAAACATCGTGAGGAAACCTGCATACCTGATGATTCTTATTTAAGAATTTCAAAGGTATGTGAAGTCTGGCAACCCACAATGGGCTGGCTGTTTGGACTCAGACCTTACCCCTCTCATTAGTAGAGGCCCGTGCACAGCACTAAGGCGATGGTTATTACAGAGCTAGTATTTTTTTACAATACACTTTACTGTCGCGACTCTTTCTTTTAACAACAGAAGATAAGCAATCTATCAAGCGGGTCATCTGATGGTAAATAATATCCTAGCCCATGACCATACCAGAGTAATCATAGGCATTGCCGGCGTTAAAGGAAAGGAATGGAGACTAGGACTCCAGAAATCTCTCTCACCGTCCAAAACACAGCAAGCTGCCAACTCAACTCTGTTTTTACAAGACAATAGGACTACTCCATTCATACTCTATTCAAGATGTAGACGGAACTGGAGGGTTACTCTTGACACTCGATTCCAATTTAAAATTGGTATTGGATTCTAAAACTGTATAATTGGCACTCTTGATTGCAACACCAGGGCACGATTTAACCGAATACGGCAGAATTTTAAGTAACCAAATGAAATAGAGTATTAACGATCGCTAGTTTAGAAGTGGTAGAGCCACGCTGCAGACATATTTGTCTACAGCATGAATGGGCCGGCTCGACCGGGGTAGTACCACTGTCTCACAGAAAACCAACGTAAAGTGACAGTTTACTGTCGCGTTTCGTATGGTAAGTGGGATATCCGGAGGCCCAGATTCCCCCTTCCCTTCCCTAATCCCTATTCCTGTCCTTCAAGGCCGACAGCGCATACATGACACTTTCAGTATTGTGGATGTTCATGGGTGGTGGAGATCACTTAACATCAGGTGACCCACTGGCTCGTTTGTCAGATTATGCTATAAAAAAAAAATTGTTGAGTGAGTTAGACTTGGAATTGAAACTGTATCGAGTTCGAGATTGGAATTTATTTCAAGAGTAGACCTACTGATTTAAACGTGAAAACTTAAACAATTCTTGCATTCAGCCGCCATGGCGCAGTGGGCGAGTAGCCGGCTGTGAAACGAGAGGCCGTGGATTTGATTCCCGCACCGAGACAAATATTTGTGTGACAGATAGATATTTGTTTCGGGTCTGGGTGTAGTGGGACCGTAGTCCCTCGTAGTTCTTGATACCCACGATACAGGTTTAACCTAGTGTGATGTCAGAATTATGTGTATGACTGTTGGGTGTATTTAAAAAAAAATTCCCTGCTAAATTCCAACTAAAAAACAGCCACTTTTGCCGTATGAGTCAAGGCTGCAGTGTTGGGAAACCTAGACAAACCTGATTACGTCTCGTTTGCCTTAGGCTATAAGGATTCTTCGTAGATAAGAATATATCCTTAAAATTATCTCGTGGAAATTCGTAAGTTTTGACTTATATAGTTTTGTAACTTCGCCGACGGATAGTTCCCGAGCGGTTGCCATGGTAGCTAGTCTCAACAGCGCAAGTTCGAGAAAGTTCCACTTGAACTGGCAAGAATAATACAGAACAATTTGGAAGCCTCGGGATAAGTTGTTCTTTAGTCAAAAATTGTATAAGATTTGATTTTTTAATCACAACAAGTAAAAAAAGTTTATTATAGTCAGTAAAATCACGACATTATTTACATACATACATATAGGCACATTCACGCCTGTAATCCCTGAAGGGGTAGGTAGAGGTGTAACCACTTTTCGCCGAATTTATTACGGTCCCGTAACGTGAAAGCGAGCCTTTCGCCATACCGAGCTCAATACCAACTCCGGACTGATACTGAGTTTTCTAAATAGAAAAACCCAATATCACCTTACCTGACCCGGATTCGAACCCGAGACCTCAGCACAAAAGTCGTAACGCACTCATTACAACTGCGCTACCGAGGCAGTCGAGATGTTTTTTAATAACAAAAAATTCAAAAAAAAAAATATTATAGTCAGTAAAAATCACACGATATAATTTTTAGTCCAATCTCTATAACCTTAGAGTAGGCAACCAAAAGGAGACGGCATTACGCTCGAATCTTAAACAAAAAATTCAGCAATGTCGGTGGGGGGCTTCGTACAACTACAAATAAACATGTGCACACAAATGCAAAATGTAATCACGTCGCTACGCACGCACACTACACCATTTCATACAACACTGGCAAATTTATGCACACAGTTACAAATTTATCTTGTTGTGAAATATATTTACAGTGTCATATATTGACAACTGTGTAAAAACAGTAGAGCGTAGCAATGTCGACACAAGGTATAGATAGCTTTGTCCTTATCTATCGATAGATAAAATAAAACAATTATAATTTATGAAATGTTTTAAGATTATTTTATATGTGTATCATCTTTTCTATCGCTTTCTTGCAATCTCTGGGTGTGATTTCGTGAAAAGGGACGGAAGTAGAGAGGTATAGTTAAAAATAGTGTGAATTAATATTTCTAATTTAATCGAAATACTGTAAAGATATTAAAGGTAATGAGGACTGAGAAAAATACAAGCCAAATAAGCAAAAATAAAAACTTTATTTTTTATATTTTTTTTTTAAATAATACGCCTTTAATTTATTTAATCTATACTATTATATAAAGCTGAAGAGTTTGTTTGTTTTGAACGGGCTAATCTCAGGAACTCCTGGTTATATATAACATCACGCTATCACCAATAGGAGCGGAGCAGCAATGAAAAATGTTGCAAAAACGGGAAAAATTTATTCCTTGTGAGAGCTTCCGTTGCGTACGCTGCGTACGGTTAAAGTTACATAACAATCATGTACGACGAAATTGTTCCTCTTAAAACGTTCTAATAAAAGTCCGCGATAGCATATGTTTATCTATTTCGGTTGGCTCACTATAACTTTTTTAATGGTTATCGAATTTGTTCTGAAACAATGTATTATTTGGAAAGGGGTTTTTATAAACATGGTATTAATCCTTATCCAAATAAATACTTTATTCATCACAAGTATTTAATTTTGAACAAAGTTGCCCTTTACGTCATTTGATTTCAATGAATATCTTAGGAGATATTACAGTTTTAAAATATCTCCGCAGCAAAATTAATATTGTTGTTTGTATGTCTGTTTCTTATCTTTTCATGACTAAACGGGTGAACGAATCCTAATGAAATTCAGTAGAGGGATAGATTATATCCTAGGGAAGGACATAGGGTATCTTTTGTCTCAAAAAAATATCTTGAAAGGGGTGAAATAGAGGTTAAAAGTTTGTATGGGCAATCCGTAATACTTCAACTTAGGGATCTGAAAATTCATATTTAGGCATTAGGTAAAAAATAAAGAAATACGTGTTTCAACGTTTTTACCAAATCATCCCTTAAAGGGCGAAGTGAGGAGTTAACTTATGAGGTATTCTTTAAATGTAATCTCAAGCTTCAGGCACAACACTTTTTTTTTGTCGCAGGGAAAGCATTTTATTACTACCGTCCGCTTCGGGGGGAAGCGGAATGAGAATAAAACAGTTATGCTGGACTAGCCGGTCCTTCGACCCAGCACTCCCTCGCCCGGATGATGGCTATCCGGGCTGCGGCTGGGCCGAGTCCCTACTACTTATGTACACCCAACCGGACACTACCAGCTAAAACCCCGCGGTGGCCTTCTTCGACACTTACGGAGTGATCCCGGGGTATTATAAGGAGTGCTAGAAGTTTAAGTTAGGAGTTGTGCCTGTCTAGCCATCTAGACAGTCACAACACCTGAGATTCAAGACGATCGCTATAGGTGTCTCAGTGCAGAAGACAACTCCTTGCATTGATACTTCTGCTCCCGAAAATAAACTCCACGGGGGCGGAGCCGCGAGCAACAGCTAGTATGGATATCCAGCTGGTGTTACATTACTTAGGACTAAGTTATAATGAGGTAACAATAATCTTACTATTAATGAACAACATTTTAAGGATACCACGACATGCGTTAAGAAAAAAAAGTAACACCAGTATTCAATAAAAGTAAAAGGTTAATTAAATTTTCAAAAATAAGAATGAGCATGACCAAATGAGAAATTAATAAATTAATAATAAAATATATATATTTTATATCTAAGTATAACAATATTATAGAATTGTAGCTATAAGAAAAAATGGTTAGCTATATGTAGAGCTAACCATTTTGCCACAACAGCTTTTTTGAATTTTGGCAATTTATCAACAAATACATCATACCTACATACACCGTTTCACAAATAGAGTTATATGATTTGGACAAACGGGATATGGCAGAGAATTGTTTTAGGTCGGTTCTGGTCTCTTGGTTTCTTATATAAGTAAACTCGTCTTCTTCTGTTTTCCTAATGAAAACACGACCTTGCTTACTTAATCTACACGAATTTGTACTCTTTTTCTTTGACGATCTGGCGAGCCGCTGCGTGTAATTTGTTTTTAGGTGAAAGGTGCTCAACAATGTAAAGCGGCGATTTATTACCTCCAATGCCTATGTGAGCAGTACTGAGCTTGTCGTTTGGATTTGCCTTATTAAAATTTATTGTTTTCGCTAAAATGTATCCCGAAGCCTAGAGGTAGCCAATTTAACAATGATTGAGCGAGGTCTCTTGTCGTCTCTGTTACTTTTTACCACACGAGTGCAATGATGAATGTCGGATTCTTTCAAGTTGCAGGATACCTTAGACAGCTGAGTAATTATAGATAGCAAGTTTTACTGTTTGTGCTCGGGGACACACTCTATCTCAAGATTGTTAGAACGGTTATGCTGCTCAGCAACCTGAAGCCTGATTTGCAGATCCTGTAACGTATATGTTAACTGAACGTTATCTTTCTTTAGCTCTCCCAGTGTGTCTTGGTATTTGGCGATGGCGGATTTGGTGGTTTCATAATTTTCATTATTTCCTGTTTTATGATTTGATTTTCGAGATTGAAATTCGGTTCTCACCATCTGCTTAAGGGTTTGGTTAAGCTCCTGTGCTAAAGCCAATTTCATGACATTGAATTCTTCTCTTATTATTTCCCTAGCGTCTTTCTTTGTAATAACTGACACGGAAGAGTTTAAGCCGGAACTTCCACTAATTGCGCTAGTATCAACAGTGGCTTTTTTCGATGTGTAATATTGTCATTAAAAGGTAGCGAGTCATTATTGTTCCTTGACTTGCCGGGTGAGTCAATGGGACGTAAAGGTGTATTACTGTTATCAGTTTTTGGTTGCTTTGCACATCATCCGTGACACTTCCATTTTTTTTTGGTCAACACTAATTGTAGAGTAGCGTTTTTCAGGTATGTCATGTCATGTCATCAGCACATGCAACACAACAATGACGGCCGTTGCAAATTATTTTAAAATGAAAAACGAAAAACGAGTGAGTAATCAATACTCACTCGTTTTGAGGTATTCCGATTATACCTCAGCAAATATACCACCGGAAAGTACACAACACGACCTTTCCAATGGTATATAGTTTGTAAGAAAATGGAGTGTTCTGTTATTCCATAAAATTTCAAATTAAATAAGCGGAGCCAAGAAATACAGTGTTACTGGTAACGAATGCGATTAGCAAATGCTGTGAATGAAAGTATTGTATGTCATTGAGAGCGATTATCGCCTGTTTTGGTGTGGTAGCCGGCTAACGGCTATCTATTATGAAGAGCATATAAAAAGGGCTTGAGATCTCGACATGAAAACAGGGTGTCCAAAAAGTCGACGTCAAGCCGGAACCGGGTGAAAAGGCAAGTCATACCGGTTAACAAAAAAATTTAAAAAAATCTAAGTTGCTTGTTTTTAAAATTATAGGCATGGCCCGGTTTTTTCAAAGTATAATCCTAACTTTTTTAAATATAGGTACCGGATACATTTTTAGGATCACATTTTTTTGACAAATACTTTATTCTGGTTTTGTCATATTTTGTGACATTCCTAGTGTGTTAGAACTATTTACATTAAAAGTATGTGTTTAGAAGACAGTCCAGATGGATTAGTAATTTTATCGATAACCTTTATAAGTTTATCTACAACACTATTTGAGTCTTGCATAAACGACAGTGTTGCCACATAAACCACCCAAAATGCTACACTGGCATAAAGTTTATGAAATTGTAAACTTATTCGATATGTCAACTCTCCTAATATTTATAAATTATAAATTAAGAAGCATAAATAAAGTAATCCTACTAATATTATAAATGCGTATGTTAGGATGGATGCATGGTTGTTTGATATCCAATCACGCTACAACGGCTGGACGGATCTACTTAAAATTTGGCACAGAGATAGATTATAGTCTGGAAAAGCACAAAGGCTACTTTTTATCCCGGAGAAATGTACAGTTCCCATGGGATAGTTTAGTTTTTCACAGAGCAAAGGATCGACATGATTTTTTGCATAGTGGCAGTTTAGGGATCAGAAAATGACAAAGACCACTTTTAACTCGAAAAAATGCACGCTTCTTATGGGATAGCAAAATATAGAAGGTTAAAATGCTCCAAGACCTACACGCGGGCGGAGCCGCGGGCAACATTAGTTAAAAATGAATATTAAAAAAACAACTTGCGTTTAAGATATTAAATGCAAATAAATTTTACAGTACTGTGGCTAAAAGATTAACCTGGCAACATTTATTACCCGATGATAATTTTTAGAAATTATATGTTTTGTTGCTTTTAAGGATAATATTACTTTAAAAAAATACGTCCAGGTGAAAAATAATGTTGTATTTTTGTAAGTTTGATGTGTCAGATCTATTTTTAGATGTTAATACCGCTACAGGCTCGCATTTTGAGGGAGCTCAATTCGCACGTGATGTCACTTTTTGAGTGGCGGATCACGAAGCGCAACTCGTTTTATAGAACGTGTATGAGCACCGTGCTCTTACATTTGTCATACGGGGTAAGCGCTCAATGGCGTCTCCAGTGTTAAATACTCTAAGTCTATAACTGATAGTGAAATGTAAACAAAATAGAATGTAACCACTGTTCAATATATCCGTTGTTAGAAACGGTTTTTCCTTTGTTATGAATCTGTTAATTACGCCGAATACAATAGAAATGTTCTAAAATGTGTAGATATTTCTGTAAAGGGCGGTTGTAAAAATTGTACGGTTGTACAAAAATAAAAAAAAGTATATAGGCTAGGCATATTACTATCCTACTAATATTATAATTGCGAATGTTTGGATGGATGGATGCTTGTTACTCAGTCATAGTACAACGGCTGGACGGATCTGATTGAAATTTGAAACAGAGATAGATTAAAGTCTGGAATAGCACATATCATGGCGAATGCTCTGAAGAATTGTTTGATCTTATCCCATCCTCTCCCTTCCATAACAGAAGCACGCGTACTGGCATGCGGAGCCACAGCTTCGTGGTGTCTACTACCCCGGCCCGAACCAAGAGGTTCGCAAATTCGTATTTTTGTCGCACCATCAAGCTGTGGAACAGTTTGCCAGCTACCGTGTTCCCTCCCTCCTATGATCCTGGGTCCTTTAGGCGTAATGTGAAGAAGCTAAACAGCAGGCCGGCATGACTGTGTTGAGAAGCGGGGATAGACTGTCTCTCGCTACTTCATACTCTATCTGGACGGCACTGCGCTTACCATCAGGTGCAGTGTGGTCACTTTGCCGCGCCAGAATAAAAAAAACATGCTAAATTTTATTCCGGAAAAAGGTACAGTTCCCGTGGGATAGTTTTCACAGAGCAAGGGATCGATATGATTTTTTGCGTAGTGGCAGTTTAGAGATCAGAACATGACATAGGCTACTTTTTATCCCGGAAAAATGCACGCTTACTATGGGATAATAGGTGTAATAGCTTAAGATGCCTCCATGGATTGTATACCTTTCTTCCAGTAATCACCTCCACGCGGTTGGAGCCGCGGGCAACATCTAGTATAAAATATAAATAATACTGCTCGTGCGGACTGGTCTGCTCAGAGTGTTTTAGTAAGGACTAAATGCTTTAAGAAATCGAGATTTTCATCACTCTCACGACGGTCATATATGGCAATAGGTCTTGTAATAAGTTTTATTTCGCTATACAACATTAGGCAACTTAATTAGCACACATTGAGCTGGTCTAATCTAATCTTATAATCAAATTTAAATCGTTTTTTAATTGTATAACCAAATATTGTTATTGGTGTTCGAAAAGAACAACGCTAGAGTTTCTTGCCCGTTCTTCTCTAGCGAATCTGCATTCCGAATTGGCGGTAGAGTAACAAATTGAGAGAATCTAAACACTCACGCCTGTAATCCCCGAAGGGGTAGGCAGAGGTGTAACGAGTACACCCACTTTTCGCCGAATTTCGGTCCCATAATGTGATAGGGGGCGAGCCTATCGCCATACCGGGCACAAATTCCAGACTCCGGGCTAATACTGAGGAATTTCTAGATAGAAAAACCCAATATCACTTTACCCGACCCGGGGATCGAACCCGAGACCTCAGCACAGCAGTCGTAACGCATGCGCAATTACAACTGCGCCACCGAGGCAGTCTAGAATCTAAACAATGTATAACATTTCACGGATTCAATATATAATTGATTTTGAATAAAATTAATACACCCAATAGTCACACACATAGTGATCCAATGTCAAACCTGTATCGTGGGTATGAACAACTACGAGGGACTACCACACCACAACACCTAGATCCGAAACAAATATCTGTGTGTTATATAAACACTAGCTGTTGCTCGCGGCTCCGCCTGCGTGGAGGTTATATTCGGGAGCAGAAGTATACAATACAAGGAGTTGTCTTCTGCACTGACACAGCTGTAGCGATTGTCCAGCCTCACAGGTGTTGTGCCTGAATCGTTAGATTGCATCTAAAGAATACCCCATAAGTTTAACCTCACTTTGCCCCTTTTATGATTTCAAAAACGTTGAAACACGTATTTCTTTATTTCCTACCAAAAGCCTAAGTATGAATTTACAGATCCCTAAGTCGAGGAATGATGGATTTCCCATACAAATTTTGAACTCCTATTTGACCCCTTTCAAGGTTGTTTTTTGAGAAAAAAGATAGCCTATGTCCTTCTCCAGGATATAATCTATTCTCTTACAATCCGTTCAGCTGTTTAGTCGTGAAGAAGTAACAAACAAACAAACAGAGCTACTTTCGCATTTATAGTATTAGTATGGATTTGTCTCGGTTCGGGAATCGAACCTACGACCACTCGTTTCACAACTGGCTTCTCGCCCGCTGCGCCACGGAGGCGGTTGATTTGACAAATTACATGACTCCTGTTAAATTGAACACATAGGTAACAGAGAAAAATCTTTATCAATACAGAAACAAGCACTGAAGCAAAAGGCACTAAGTAACATTTTATTCAAATAATTAGATAATCAGAAATTCGAACTCAAATTTTAGTCGTTCTTCAAATCCTTGCCCTATGGCATATTGTGAAGAACCTACACGGCATGATTTTGTTGAGTAGCGAGAGATAGATTGTCTCTCGCTACTGGATACTCTAATTGGACCGCACTGCGTTTACCATCAGGTGCAGTGTAGTCACTTTTCCGTGCCAGGATAAAAAAATATACTATTTTTATCTTTGTTGGCACATGCCAGTTTACAGGACTACTTCCCTTTTCAGAAATATCTACACATTTTAGAACATTTCTATTGCATTCGGCGTATTTAACAGATTCATAACAAAGGAAAACCGTTTCAAACAAAGAATATATTAGAACAGTGGTTACATCAGGTGCAGTATGGTCACTTTTCCGTGCCAGTATAAAAAAAAACTATAAATGAGAAGCTAAAGAAGTGTAACTTCTATAATGGACTTCTAGTTCTGAAGTCCTTTAAGATTCAAGTAAAAGATAAACTTGTGATAGCGATATAGAAACGTATTAAACTAAGGTTTAAACTTAAACTTTCCAACTATTTAGCAATTACGGTCAGAGGGGTTCTGTAAAGGTATATATTTATTTTAGGATCTCTATAAACTACATTATTACAAAATATAGATTTCAATTAGACGTTCTTAAGACAAATATTGTTTTTATAACCGGAGACCAAAAATATGCTTAAAGGAAATTAAAATAAACCAAAAAGCAGCACAATTTCACTAATCTGTATGTATACAAGAAGAAACTGACTGACTGATCGATCAACGCACAGCCTAAACGGCTGGGGTTAGAGACTTGAAATTTTGACAGTAGGTACCTTTTATCACGTAGGCATCCACTAAGGAAGGGTTTTTGGAAATACCACCCCTAAGGGGGTAAAATAGGGGATGAAAGTTTGTATGAAAATCCGTCATTTTTGAAGTTAAATTCATGAAAATTTGTATTTGGCATTTTAGTTAAAAATAAAAAATATATGTTTCAGGATTTTTGGAAATTCCGCCCCTAAGGGGGTAAAATAGAGAATGAAAGTTTGTATGAAAATCCGTCATTTTTAAGTTAAACGCATTAACGCATAATATTGGTATTTTGTATTGTATACTTTTTCTCCCAAACATGACCTCCACGCGGGCGGAGCCGCGAGCAACAGCTAGTCTGTATATATACAAGAAGAAACTGACTGACTGATCGATCAACGCACAGCCAAAACGGCTGAGGTTAGAGACTTGAAATTTTGACAGTAGGTACCTTTTATGACGTAGGCATCCACTAAGGAAGGGTTTTTGGAAATACCACCCCTAAGGGCGTAAAATAGGGGAAGAAAGTTTGTATGAAAACCGTCATGTTCGAAGTTAAACGCATGAAAATTGGTATTTTATATTATATTCTTTTTCTCCCAAATATGACTTCCACGCGGGCGGAGCCGCGAGCAACAGCTAGTAAGTAATAAATAAATAACACCCAACAGTCACACATATAGCCTCGGGGCCATGGGATGGGCTGTGTGGTATCGGTCCCACACTAAGATACGAGTCTTGTGTTGTGGGTATCAGGGACTACGAGAGACTTTCGATCTCACAACACCCAGACCCCGGACACAAATATCTGTCTGTCACACAAACATTTGTTCCTCGGGAATCCAACCCACGGCCTCTCGTTTCACAACCGGCTACTCGCCTACTGTCACGGAGGCTGTCTGAGTAATAAATTATGTAATAATATGTTCCATGATAACTGATCACGTCATGTAAGCCCGCGGGCGACGCGATAAGCTTATTACGGTGGAAATTAACAACCTACAATAGTTGAAGAACTGGCTTTACTTTACGAAAACGCTTTTACGAAGCCCAGCAGAAGTTTAAAAAAATATTGCTACAAGCAATCTGATCTAAAAAAGTTTTTTAATTCATAAAAAGTACACCGACTCCAATAAAAAACAAATTATGCGTCCCTAAAAAATTTGAGGGTCGCCCTCGATTTTTCTGAGATTCCATCATCAGATCCTGACTTGGTGCCAATGGGACCACCTGGGAAGTATACCCTTTTAAACAAAAAAAGAATCACTCAAATCGATCCAGGTGTCTTCGAGTAATCGCGAAACATACATAAAATTCCGACGAATTGAGGACCTCCTCCTTTCTTTGAAGTCGATTTAAAATAGAACTAAAAACAACAGAAACCGTATGCTATTGGAAAAGATTTTGAATAAATCTTGTATAATAAAAACATTGATTAACTATATAGTTTCGCCCGAAACGTCCCCAGTAAATTCTAAAGGACGTAGATTGGATTTGTGACGATCGAGATCAAAACTTCGGGACTTGGAGATTTGGAATATAAAAATATAACTTTAGGGTTGCCAATACCGGAATTTTCTGAATTAAGAAAGTAGCCATTCAATTACGAGATATGGTTTCGGATTTCCTCTGTAAGGGGTTAGGATTTTTGTCTACCGCATTGCATACAAACTTTTCTTCGCCTTTTGTCTTCTTAGGGATCACATTTTAAAAAACGATGAAATATGGGTTATTCATGTGTAAGAGCATGGATAGAAAGCTTCAAATTAATTCACGTAAAGTAATGTCCATTCACGTAATGGTTGTCTGGAAGAGATCGCAGTTTTTTTAGGCAGACGGACCACCTGATGGTAAGTAGTCACCGCCGCCCATAGACTTCTGCAATGCCAGGGCACAGCAAAGCCGCTGCCTACCGTTAGCGATAAAACAGCAGTTTGCAAATTCTATTTAAAATTCATTGCAATGTACTGTTAATATTTTTATTCTGGTGAACATAAATAAATAAATGTTATTTCTGATAAAACTGTTTTGACTCATAGTTAGTTGGATTTGTGACAAACCTCTTGTGAAGCTTACCCGTGTCATTATATGATACGCTGTCATGTCAGCTTGGCCCAGCGGGTTAATCTGAGCGTTGATAAATCAGTCAAGGCATAACGTTATAATAATAATACTAGTCCTGTATTAAACATTGTCTCACTGCTGGGCACGGGCCTCCTCTACTAGTGAGAGGGGTTAGCACTTAGTCCACCACGCTGGCCTAATGCGGGTTCGTAGACTTCACATACCTTTGAAATTCGTAGAATTCTAAGGTATTCCCTTCACCGTTAAAGCAAGCCATAATTAACAATGAATACACACATAACTTTTAGAAAAGGCAGAGGTGTATGCCATTTGGGTTTCGAACATACGACTTTCGTCTTTGCAATCCGTACCGCAACCAACTAGGCTATCGCTGCTATTACGTTATATTATGTAGAAATAAAAATTCGAAATATATGGATTTCTAAGGCCTATCCCGTATTATTGGTAGATGCTCTTGCCCAGCAGTGGGACAAGTTTATTACAGGGCAGGTATTATTATGAATTTCATGAACCAATATTTTTTGTTACAAATGGTCGGTGTTCTAAAACGTCCCACACGTATTTATACTTTTTTTAGCAATACTGTTAGGTAACCTAACATTTATATCAATTTTAATGCTATAATCTATGCTAATAAAGCAGAAGACATTGTTTGAACACGCTAATCTTTGGAACTAACAGTCTGATTAAAATAATTCTTTTTCCATTTTATAGCCTATTTATTAAAGAAGGTTACAAGCTATCAAGCATCATGTTACGACTCTCGAGGGTGGAGTAATTGGCATTCCCAAAGAAGATGCCACAAGTAGCAGCTGAAAATTATATACAGTTATTTTTACGGTTATTAGCCCGGAGTCTGGAATTTGTGCCCGGTATGGCGATAGGCTCGCCATATCACATTATGGGACCGAAATAACTTCGGCGAGAACTGGGTACTGGTTGCACATCTGCCTACCCCTTCGGGGATTACAGGGGTGAGTGTATATGTGTGTTATTTTACGGCCAAAATATTGAGAAATACTACAAACGTGGCTTATAAGTTTACAAAAACTTGAACACTATAGTTATCCTCTTAGAATTTCCAGACGAAGGATTCGCAAGCAAATTCCAAACAAAATCGTCTGGGAAGTTTGTATAACAAGATTGAGACGTAGGGCTGTGTACAGTAATGATCCGGAAAATTATATTTTCTGAAATTCCGGATCAATTAAATTAAATTTAAATATTTTTATAGTGTAAAAAAGCTGAGATTTTGATTGTTGGAAATACATAATGTAGCCTACATTTTATTATTTCGACATCCTTATTGGCGCCGCGGGCGAGAGATGTCTGTGAAACTAGAGACCGTGGGTTCGATTTCCACACCGAGACAAATGTTACAGACAGATATTTGTTTCGGGTCTGGGTGTTGTGGCGCCGTAATCCCTCCTAGTTCTTGATACCCACGATACAGGTTTGACCTTGTGTGGGGTCAGAACTATGTGTATAACTGTTGGGTGTATTTATTTTAATGAAAAATTCACGAAAAACCATTGTATTCCCCGTAAAGATGTATTAGGTATATATACATTTATTCTAGAATTCTACTGAATACAAAGGTTAAGAAATATTGGTACACAATAATAGGGCTGTCAACACCGGGATTTTCCGGACGAGGGTCTCATACATACTCTTTATTCCGCGACACTGTTCACTTTCATATTTATGAATAAATCCAATATACACACGAGCACATAATATTATGTATATTGTGTCAATGCGGGATGATACATAAAATATATTCTCTAAATTCATATTTCATACAAAAGGTTCTTGGATAGAAGTTTTGAGGAAAATAATATTACACTCAGAGGTGTATGCCATTTGGGTTTTCGAACATATGACTTTCGTCTTGACAGTCCGTTCCGCAACCAACTAGGCTATCGCTCCTTTTTTGTCTAAAGTTACGTGTGTATTAAATGTTAATTATCGCTTGCTTTAACGGTGAAGGAAAACATCGTGAGGAAACCTGCATACCTGAGAATTCTTGTAAGAATTTCGAAGGTATGTGAAGTCTACCAACCTGCATTAGGCCAGCGTGGTGGACTAAGGCCTAACCCCTCTCATTAGTGGAGGAAGCCCGTGCCCAGCAGTGGGACAGTGTTTAATACAGGGCTAGTATTATTATTATAATATTACACTAAGTTGATAGGGTTGACGATATTGGGATTTTGCTTGTGCATGTCATGTTACAATGTAACGAAGCAGTGCTTCACTACACAGAAAAATATACTGGTACTGTTTGAAAGATTTTAGAAATAAATCAAACTAGATATTACACGCGGCTCCCCCGTGTGGAGGTTATTTTCGGAAGAAAATGTATACATTCTATGGATGTCTTAAGTTATTACACCTTTCTATATTTTGCTATCCCATAGGAAGCGTGCATTTTCCGGAATAGAAAGTAGCCTATGTGCTATTCCAGACTACAATCTATATCTGTGCCAAATTCCAACAAGATTCGTCCAGCCGTTGTAGTGTTATCGAGTAACATCCATCCAAACATTCGCATGTATGATAATAATAATAATTATAATTCCCGTGGGATAGTTTCGTTTTTGTTTTACACAGAGCAAGGCATCGACATATTTTATTGCATAGTTAGTTGAGGGGTCTGAGAATGACATAGGCTACTTTTAGTCCCGGAAAATGCACGGTTCCTATTGGATAGCATAATAGCTTAATATGTCTCCATGGATTTTACATCTTTTTTTTTATTCTGGCGCGGCAAAGTGACCACACTGCACCTGATGGTAAACGCAGTTCCGCCCAGATAGAGTATCAAGTAGCAAGAGACAGTCTATCCCGCGCTACTCGACACAATCATGCCGGCCAATATATAAATAACTATAACACAGGCGAAGCCGCGAGCAAAATCTAGTAAATAAATAATTTTTCTGCGTCTAAATAAGCATTCATATAAATCACGTCCCAAACAATCAGTCTCATTGACACTACGCGCAATGAAATATGTGCGTCATTAACCCAGGACCTTCGACACAGGACCGGCGTGTATAATATATTACCGAAGGATAAGAGAACCAATGTTAACATGAATAAATTGAAAATCATAACGTATGGGTTGTTAGGGCTACCAATACCGAGATCCCGGTCTATGGTAATATATTCCGTGTAATGAGAGAAATGGAAATTTATGAAAACTTAAATTTATATCCTTAGATAATAGGGTTGTCGGTGATCCAAGATTTTAAACGCACTTAGATATAAAATCTGAAATTGAATGAGGTGTTTTATAGATTGTAGTCGTATGTCATTAAAGAAACCTACTTCCTACTTATATTATAAATGCGAGTCTGGAATAACACATAGGCTACTTCTTATCCCGGAAAATTTTACAGTTCTTTTGGGATAGTTTGGTTTTTCACAGAGCAAGGGATCGACATGATTTTTTGCATAGTGACAGTTTAGGGATCAGAAAATGACATAGGCTACTTTATATCCCGGAAATATACACACTTCCTATTAGATAGCTAAATATAGAAAGGTGGTAATAGCTGAAGATGCCTCCATGGATTGTATACCTTTTCTTCCAAAAATAACCTCAACGTGGGCGGAGCCGCGGGCAACATCTAGTCTTTTTTATGATTAAAACAGACAGCATATTGCATCTTCAACTAGAGCGTTATGCAATATGTCATATTATAGACAGAATGCATTTTTCATCCGAGCTTCAAATGCACTAAATACAGTAGTAGAACACTCCGGCCTTTATTTATTTAATTCGAAACCTTATCTATTTAAAAAGACTGTAACTAGGTCTTGGTTCTCTAAATGCTAAGCAATTTTATTATTAGATATATTTTATATTTGTATGTTGTATTGTGCGTGTACTATGTACTTTACACTGTGATTTTATATTCATTGTGTATATCTCAAAATGTTATATTTGATTTTTATCTGTGGAAACATATAATTTGTGTATAGTTTTTGTTTAGTTGTATCTTTTATAACACTGTTTGTTTCCTTAAAATAAATAAATAAATATTAAATGATAGTACTATAATCTTCAGTAGTACGCAATTCATTTTTCGTCTTATTGCCTATTAAATATATTCTTATAATATATATTAAGTATTTTTGGATTTAACTAAACCTATAAATTATCCATTTATTATAATCGGTTCAATTATTTATTAAAATAAATTTATTTCTTAGAACGCAGAATATAGTTAAGAAATTAAAAGAATAAAATATATTTGATAGACGCATTAAGTTAATAATAAGTAAAGTAAATATTATTACAAAACAATTTTTTTACCTTATTCCAGTAAAAACCGTCGAATCAAATATCAAATCATCTCCAACATTTGAAACCATTGAAAAACACGATCCTTTGTACCGTTATCTGATATTTCCTGCTAACATGAAACGGAAATGTATTCCGATATTCCGCAGCTTATAATCTTGGATTTTTGCTTTAAAGCTAAGACAGCTACAAACAAAGACTGCTGGCACACGACCAAACATCTTATTTACCGGAATGTACCGGATTTCCGGCGTTGGCAACCCTAGGCACGAGCTATTTTATATTCAAATTGGTCGGACGCGGCATCTATCAATACGTAAATTCTTGGAACGTGTTGCATGGGTGTGAAGTTTGTGCATTGCGACAGAGACAGCCGATATTTTGCGGTGATTTTAAAGAACTGATTTCAAACATTACTACAGATATTGAAGTAAAAATCCTTTCATGCTGTAAAAAAAATCTGTCTACAACACCTCTTAATAATAAATCACACCCAACAGTACACATACATCCCATCCCATCCCACACTAAGATACGAGTCTTGTGTTTTGGGTATCAGGGACTTCGAGAGACTTTCGGTCTCACAACACCCAGACATTTGTCCCGGTGTGGGAATCGAACCCACGGCCTCTCGTATCACTGTCGGCTACGCGCCAACTGCGCCACGGAGGCTGTCAAATGTGTCAAATGAACCTCTACTAAATTAAAAATGGTGTTTAAAAAATCTTTAATTTGTATCCTACGAGAGAATTTCGGCTTCACACACACAGGAATTGTTTTTTTTTATCCCGGCACAAAGTGACCACACTGCACCTTTTTTTTTTTTTTGTTTTCGCGGGGAAAGCGTTTTATTACTGCCGCCCGCTCCGGAGGGAAGCGGATTAAGAATAAAACGGGTATGCTGGACTAGCCGGTCTTACGACCCAGCATCCCCCTCGCACGGATGATGGCTATCCGTGCTGCCGCTGGGCCGAGTCCCTAACCCCTATATACAACCCACCCGACACTACCAGCTAAAACCCCGCGGTGGCCTTCTTCGGCGCTTGCGGAGCGATCCCGGGGTATTCTAAGGAGTGCTAGAATTGCAGCCGGAATCGCCCCTGCGCGGTGCTGCGTAGCAGCCCATCTCCATGGAGGGCTAAGGAGCCCCCGCGCACCGAACAACGACAGCGAACGAGGCCTTACCACATGCGCTGCCGTCCATCTCGGGGTCGCACGATGCTCCGAATTTGGGAGTGCATCGATACGGGCTAACAGCCCTCCGCTGCGCGCCCGCGACCCCCGATGGCCCCTATTAGTCGCCTCGTACGACAGGCAGGGGTTACCGTGGTGGAATTCAAACGCCCCCATTCCACAGGGCGGGAGACGCCGGTCAGTCGTCAACCCGGCGCCTCCTACGTCTTCTCTGGCGGCGGGAGGGATCATATCGTTCCCAATCCCTCTCAGCACTCTCCTTCTGCGAGATGACGTTCTCGCAGAAGTGGGCCACCGCACGCCAGGACCTCCGGCTGGCGACCATGGACGACACCACGGCCGGCAGCGAGAGGTCTCCTCCGACGACTGCTCTGAGAGCGCTGCGCTCTTCGTCCCAGGCTGGGCACTCCTCCAACGTATGTTGGGCCGTGTCCTCGCGGCAGTTGCCACAGTGGTGGCACACGGCGGACACCTCCTTTCCGATCCGACACAGGAAGGAACCGAAACACCCATGGTCCGTTAATACCTGTGTCAGTCGGAACGTAGGCGCCCCGTGGCGCCTGTCTAGCCATCTCTTTAGGAAAGGACGCACTGCCGCGACAGCCCTCAAGCCCCCAGTCGGGCTCTCCAGCCTGGAATGCCACTCCTCCACGGCGGTTCTGCGAAACCGGGCCGCAATCTCCCTCGGGGCCAGTCTCTCCTGACGGCGGCTGGACGCCTCCTCCCGCCAGAGGAACGCTGACGAGAGGAGTTTGGCGTCCAACTCCCAAGGGAGTGTGCCGGCCAATACGCAGGCCGCCTCGTGGGAGACCGTGCGGTAGCCCCTTACTATTCGCTGCGCCACCAAACGCTGCGGTTTGCGCAGCAAGGCGACGCAGCGGGCTTTCAGGGACTCGGCCCATACGGGACATCCGTACAGGGCCATTGACCGCACGGACACCGACCGGGACAATTTCGGCAAGGGTTACTAGGTCCCTCCAGGTTCGGCAGCAGGCGTCCGAGCGCGCCCGCCGCCCGCACCAATTTCGGCGACAACTCCTCAAAATGGGCACGGAAATCCCATCGGCTGTCCAGAATCAATCCCAAGTACTTCATTTTTCAGCCGATGGGAATCCGCACCCCCTCCACAATTATGTGGAGCCCAAAAGGTGGCCGAATCCGAGGCCTGTGAAAACAAAGGGCCTCGGTTTTGTTGAGGGCCACCTTAAGGCCCAGTCGCCGAATCCTGGCCACCACCTGTTCGGTTGCGAACGAGGCGAGCAGGGTGGCCTCCTGGAAAGACCTGGCCGTCGCTGTCACCAGTGTGTCGTCCGCGTAACAGACGACAGCGACACCTTGGGGGTTGGTACCACGGAGCACCCAATCGTAGCCGATGTTCCACAAGAGAGGGCCCAAGACTGAGCCCTGTGGAATACCGCATGCCATTGCTCTTCGGTGCCAACCGTTGGCGCCCGGATACACTATGTATCTATCTGAGAGATACGAGTGCACCAGGCGCCGAAGATACGGTGGCACCACGTGGTACCGCAGTGCTTCCATTATGCAGGCCCAGGGTAAAGTGTTAAACGCGTTGGCGATGTCTAGAGACACCGCCACCACCACTTCACCACGAGCCACTGCATCCTCCGCTTGTGTCTTGACCCGCAAAATCGCGTGTATTGTCGATCGGCCTTGCCGGAACCCGTACTGGCACTGTGCCAGGTCCGGCCCGACCCCTTCAAGATGCTCGACGAGGCGAGCGTGAACAATACGCTCGAAGAGCTTGCAAACCTCATCGAGCAACACGATGGGCCGGTAGGCCGATGGCGACTCTGCAGGCCGCCCCTCCTTCTTGAGCAGGACCAATTTCCCAGTGTTCCACTGAGACGGAAAACGGCCCTGCTCCAGACACGCGGAGAACAGGCCACGGAGCCTAGTACCCAGATGCTCGACGGCTAACACCCATGCACGTCCGGGGATACCGTCGAGACCTGGGGCCGTCTTCTTGCCCCGTAGCCGAAGCACTACCGCCCGAAATTCTTCGGGCGAAACCTCCGAAACAACCCTTGCCGAACTTAACGACGATGGCGTCGACGTGTGTGACGCCATCGCTGGAGGAGTGACATTCACAGTGGCAGGGAACAAAGCTGCGACGACCTCTTCAACTAGATCGCCCCGGAGACTCTGAGTCAGTGGGGGCGCCCAGGGGCGATACCTTCTCATCGCCACGCGATATGGACGCCCCCAAGGGTCGTTATCGAGAGTTCCCCGGAACTCCTCCTGAGCTGCAGACTTTGCCCTTGTTATTGCCACGCGCAGCGCTCTCTTAGCCTCCCTGTGGAGGCCGTGAAGCAGCCGCTCCTGCCGGTCTACTCTGTAACACAATTCCGATCGATCGGTATTGGATTTGAGAGATTTCGTACTCTTTATCGCCATATTATTTCAATATTGTGCAACCATTAATATGCAGTAATTGGAATTAAGATTATCATATGAATTGTTATGCAATATTAAAATAATATAAGCAGTAGGGTTGCACTCAGAATACGAAATCTCACAAATCCAATACCGATCGATCGGAATTGTGTTACAGAGTAGACTAGCTGGTCCTCGTCGCCAGAAAGTCGGATCCGACGACGACGGTGTCTGGCATGGCCGCGTCGCAGACGCGCGACATCGCTGCCCCAAACCACGACGCCTCCTGCTCGACCTGCATCAGTGCCTCCGGTGCAGGGAGCCACGCCTGGGCCAGTGCGGCCTCCTTCAGGGCCTCAACATCGAGGACCACACTGCACCTGATGGTAAACTCTCCAAGGTCAACTATCCCTCGCTACTCGTCACAATCATGCCTGCTGAGTAGCTTCTTCACACTACGCCTAAAGGACCCAGGATCATAGGAAGGAGGGAACACGGTAGCTGGCAAACTGTTCCACAGCTTGATGGTGCGGCAAAAATACGAATTTGCGAACCTCTTGGTTCGCGCCGGGGAGTGTACACTACGAAGCTGTGGCTCCGCAAGCCAGTACGCGTGGTGCTGGTGTGGAAGGGAGAGAATGGGATAAGATTAAAAAAAAAACTTCAGAGAATTCGCTATGATATAACCTGTATTACACGTGGAACAGGTGTTTTTATGAGAAGATCAAACATAAGGCGTCTTATCTGTTAAATACTTTTCCACCACGTCATGCAAGCTGTGCACATATTGGTTTTAATCGACTAAAATTTGAAGGTAATAAAGACTATTTTTAATATATATTATTATAAGTATAGATAATTATATATTCGCCGAATATGGATCGATATTGATAAATGATGCTCGAGTAGTTTCCTGCATGTAGGTTTGTATGTTATATGCAACTGAATATAGTACGAAGAAACCCTTGCTAAAACTGAATAAACATCATTGTTGACTGTAATAGGGTAGTTTCCTGTGTTTCATTTTGTACATTATTCTCTGCGCAATCGAATATAATACGCAAAAGAAACTCTTTTGCGGAAACAGAATCCAAATTGCTTGAAAAATGTGGTCACAATATTTATTTTAAATATTGGTATGAGCAAATACAAACAGGCATAAGCGAAAACGATGGCGTATTGGGAACATATCGCTATCTCCCTCGCACAACGGTACAGTACAGGCGATTCATAGTACCGTGACTGTTATTTGACAACTACCCCTTCCAGCAGATCTGAGTGGTGTCTAATTTACTTATTTTTGTTCGATTTCATAAAATTCTTTCGATAATAGGTTTTAGGTAATGTAACTTGTTGATTAAATTAATAAAAAAATCGAGTCAACTACCCTATTATCCTAATGGTTCCTTACCTAGGATGATTAGCGACGCTATTGGAATTAAAAAACATCCTAGTTTAAATGGATAAGATGTTTGGAAGATAGCACCATCCTGGTATCCAATTTTACATTTAATGCCACATTTTACATTAACTTGGACGACACTGCGCTTTCCGTCAAGTGCAGTGTGATCACTTTATTGTTCTAGAATCAAAAAGCAGTTATTTCATAGTTGAAGCTTTCACCCAACGACTGCCATTTTTTCTTACAATACAAGCAAAAAATATATCTAGAATCAAACAGTACAGCTAACAAACTAAGTTCGCTGCCAGTCGAACAGTAAGGGGATTTAACAACTAAGCACCTAGTTAGTAAACAAAGTGAAGAAACAACTTTTGTTTCAAAGGATTTCCAAATAGGTCGTCTGAACGTCAGGATATCTACCAGAAGCATTATACCAATTGGATAAGATGTACTATTTTATAAAACACTTAAACAACATACTCAAAAAGGTATGAATTAGGCTGTCAAACCGTGGTACCAATAGATCGAATTTAATACCGGTGTTAATAACAATACTAACCCTGAATAATACTCTGCCCCACTGCAGCTCCTTTACGAAGGTTAGGCCTTAGTTAGACACACGGGCCTAATGCGGGTTGACAGGTTTGATATTCTTCCTGAGAATTCTAAAGTATGCAGGTTTTGTCACGATTTATTCCTTCACCTTCAAAGCAAGAGATAATTTACAATGAGCACACGTGACTTCAAAAATCAGAGGTGAATGCCATTTAAGCTAATTTTTAATTAACTACTTTCGTCTCAGTCTGTAGCACTGCCAACTAAGCTATCATTGCTTTTATCCCAATTTCCAAGGCCTCCTTTCCTTTAGAAATCTTCTGCAATTGAGGATGTTCATGGACGCTGCAGATGCCATCAGATGTCATTCGGTTTCTGTGGGGGGTCTAGAGTTGGGGTACGATGTTTGGCCTTTGAGTACTCTGACACTAGACCCTCGACCGCTTCTTCACCTTCTTGCCCATGGCGTAGAGTGAAGAAGCAGGCCGGCATGATTGTGTTGAGTAGCGGGGATAGATTGTCTCTCGCTACTCGGTACTCTAATTCGACGGCACTGCGCTTACCATCAGGTGCAGTGTGGTCATTTTGCCGTGCTAGGATAAAAAACAGTTTATAAAAACCCTTACTAAATGGTACAGATTAAATCTCTCAATAAATCCAAATTGATCCAAACGAGGCACCTTGAGCACACGGCGCGTCGCATATCAATACAACTTATCCAATTGTTACGTGACTGGAATCCAGACAACCTAAAGCCCTGTAGGTGTTTTAGGGCGCGAGTGCCAGAATTATTTTTGGAAAGCTAAATCTTAAGTTACCTTGAATTAGACAGCCCTATCGGGAGACTGTAGTGTAAAAATATTAAGGCTAATTCATTCTGGAAATATCTGTCTCGAAATCGATAATCTGCTACTAGAAAATAATACATTGAAAAAGCGACTAACTAACAATCAAAACATTATATAATACTAGCGGGCCCGGCGGCCGTCGTCCTGCCCGTAAAAGCAGCGCCACATCGACTGCAGCGCCATCTGCCGGGCTGATTTGTGAATATAAACCATCTAGGGCGCCACCCAAACGCATACAAAAAAAAACATTCCAATCGGTCAAGCCGTTTAGGAGGAGTTCAGTGACATACACATGTACAGTAGAATTATATATATAAAGATAAGAAAATTTGTACAGAATCGCCAAGAATCGATGGGAGGGAATTTACATCAAAACCGAAACGCCCAACAGTAGCCAAAAAATAGCAGAGAATCAATACAAAATACTGAAAATGATAAAATCGGTAACAACTTACCGATAGACGACAGCACTAATAACATTAACCCACTGACAATCCATGCAACAGATGGCTCAACCACAACCACAAATACAAGGGAAGTATGTATTAATGGAAGGGAGTGGTGATCAGGATCTGGTCCTCCAGAAATCTCACTATACGAAACAGGAAGTTACTTCAGGTTTCTGATAGGTAATTGTATATACACTCATGCCTGTAATCCCTGAAGGGTTAGGCAGATGTGTAACCAGTACACCCACTTTTCGCCGAAATTCGGTCCCATAATGTGATATGGGGCGAGCCTATCGCCATACTGGGCACAATTCTAGACTCCAGAATGATACTGAGTATTTAATAATAAAAACCCAATATCAATTTACCCAACCCGGGGATCGAACCCGAGACCTCAGCACAGCAGTCATAACGCATGCGCAATTACAACTGCGCCACCGAGGCAGTCTTTTATTATTATAATAATTGCAGTAACTGTAACAACCCAGTTAAGCCATTCATGCTGTTAACAGAACAGGAAGACAATGTTGTCATAAATCTTAGTTGTCATCAACTGCAGCGGCGGGCCATCCGCATTGTGAATGATGGAGACGTGAGTAACAACCTGGAGCCGCTACAGTTGCGTAGGGATATTTCCTCGCTTAGCGTGTTCTACCGTCTATATCATGGCGAATGCTCTGAAGAATTGTTTGATCTTATGCCATCCTCTCCCTTCCATACCAGAACCACGCGTGCTGGTTTGCGGAGCAACAGCTTCGTGGTGTCTACTACCCCGGCCCGAACCAAGAGGTTCGCAAATTCGTATTTTTGCCGCACTATCACGCTGTGGAACAGTTTGCCAGGTACCGTGTTCCCTCCTTCCTATGATCCTGGGTCCTTTAGGCGTAATGTGAAGAAGCTAAACAGCAGAGAAGCGAGGAATAGACTGTCTCTCGCTACTTGTTACTCTATCTGACACTGCGCTTACCATCAGGTGCAGTGTGGTCACTTCGCCACGCTAGAATAAAAAAAAACTTTAGATATTCACAAAACTGACATTATCCTTCCTAAATAAATTGGTTACAATATGGAAAAAGATTTTTTCAAATCGACCTCTTAGATCCAGAAATTGACGCGTTCAAACAATATCTCAGCTTTATAATATTAGTATGGATGTAAAATAAGTATTCCTTTACATTTTCTTCACATTCATAATGAGCCATAATTTATAACATTAAAAGCAATTCTCTTAAACATATTTCCACAACGAAATATATTCAGAATAGTCATTAGCCCTTGGAATTGAACACGCGACCCGGCGCTAAAGATGTGTAATTAATAGCTTACATTAAAGCCAGCCACTCGAAACTATAATTCAACGCAACCTGGTTGAGAGTGCTAAGCCGAATGTCTCGCACAAATAGGGGCACTACGAATTTTCTAAAACAGGGACAGTCTTTATTATTCGACTAAACGAAGAAAAAAGTTTACCAGACGTTTTTCATTGTCTTGTAAAAACATTGACTATGACCAAAAGCAAAAAAAAATAAGGAAGATTGAAGTATATGAATGCCTTGCTAGATAGAGAGCGCACTATTACACACTCAAATTACGTCACTTACATGCGTTGTACAAATTCTATACTAACACTTGCTTTGCGGGACAGGGATAGAACATCTCTTGCTAATCCGACCATAACTATAAGCATATCAATATCACATTTTTATTAGCAGATATAAACTTAAACTTTTCAAATTCCGTTAATGAAAATAAATAATAATAATATTAGCCCTGTATTAAACATTGTCCCACTGCTGGGCACGGGCGTCCTCTACTAACGAGAGGGGTTAGGCCTTAGTCCACCACGCTGGCCTAATGCGGGTTGGTAGACTTCACATACCTTCGAAATTCGTACAAGAATTCTCAGATATGCAGGTTTCCTCACGATGTTTTCCTTCACCGTTTAAAGCAAGTGATAATTAACATTTAATACACACATAGCTTTAGAAAAGTCAGAGGTATGCCACTTGGGTTTCGAACATACGACTTTCGTCTTGACAGTCCGTACCGCAACCAACTAGGCTATCGCTGCTATTAATAATCCGTTAATGAATACTTGATAAAAAAAACACCAAGGCTAGTTTTTTAAAACACCTGTTCAATAGTCTCCCTATTCTCTTTAAAAAAATCTTGAGCGGTCTTTCGAAATCAAAATATCGATACGAAGTTGTCAGAATCGTTCTAATTTTCAACATAGAAAATAATATAGACGAGTAATTTTTGAAAATTTATTTTAATCGAGCTGATCTTTTGACAGGGCTCTTAAAACATGATAAACTAACATATTATCACACGAGATTGGAAAAAAATATTCGTTTTTTTGGCCACCCTAGTACATACAAATAGATACACCCACTCACCGATTAGTCACAACTTATCAAAATGGTTACATTTACCCTATCAAATGCAGCTTTTCTCTAAGATATCCTAACGAACAATAAGCTGTTCCATTAGTATATACCCCGATTTAGATCACGTTCAGTCGGGAGCATGCGCCAATTTTCGTCCGTATTGCAATCGCCTCACGTACTAAATAAGTAATTTAACCCATTTTACTTCCCATGTACAGATAATACAAGGCCGTTCTCATGTTTTTTTCTATATTAATGAATAGTAACAGAATTTTCCCTCTTCTTCCTTCTCTCCATCCCTCTCTTTCCCTATCTCTATTCCATTCCCATAAGATTGACAACACACCTATTTTTCTGGTATCATGGTTGTTTATGAGTGATTACTAAGCACCAGGTGACCAGCCAGTCGTTTATCCCCTCTTTTATAAGAAAGGGTGTGTAAGAGGCCCTGGATGGAGGTAGATGGCAGCACTCGATTGTGCCTTCTTGATTCGAAAGACTGGCTGGTTGTGTATTATTTTTATTAAATAAACAGCGCGGGATTTAAAAAATAGAATGGGATAAAAAATGACGATCTGTGGCTTGACATTTAAAAAAGGAGAGAGACATTATGAAAATACAAATAATATATTATATTGCTACTAGCGTGCCCGGCAGACGTCGTCCTGCCCGAAAAAGCAGCGCCACATTAAATATTATGATATTTGAAAGATCACAACCTTTGGTATTTCTCCCACAAATCCCAGCAAATCTAATTTGGTGACATACCAACAGCAGCAGGGTCCAATTGTGTTTTCAAACCATCCAGGATCCCATTAAAATACACACACAAAATTACATCCAAATCGGTCAAACCGTTTAGGAGGAGTCAGGTGACAAACACACGTACAGAAAAATTATAATATACTAGCGGACCGTGCAGACGTCGTCCTGCCCGGAAAAGCAGCGCCACACCGACTGCAGCGCCATCTGCCAGGCTGATTTGTGAATCCATCCAGGGTGCCACCCAAACGCATACAAAAAACATCATTCAAATCGGTCCAGCCGTTTAGGAGGAGTTCAGTGACATACACACGTACAGTAGAATTATATATATTAAGATTATTGTATTTTGATTGGGAGGATATCCTACATTATCCTACATTTAATTTGGAACCCTTCTGAAAACATTACTTATAAAAACTTTATGTGACTTGAATAACAAAATACATTATCTCATACATAAAATTTACCGCTTTTACGACACCAATGCAATTACACTTGCCAATTTATTGTGAATTTTATGTTGGTACGTATTTCCGATATCCCTAACTTTATTTATGGTAACAATTTATTGGGGCTTAAGCGAGACATTTAATCGTTTGAATGTAGATGGTTTTTTAATATTTCTGTAAATGTATATTTATTTTTAAAATACGATATTGTGATGTGATAAAGAATTTCGAAAATTAGTTTCATTAAAATCTTAGAGTAGGTTGTTAGTGGTAGAGCCACGCTGTAGTCATATTTGTCTACAGCATGAATGGGCCGGCTCGACCGGGGTAGTACCACTGTCTCACATAAAACCAACGTAAAGTGACAGTTTACTGTCGCGTTTCGTATGGTAAGTGAGATATCCGGAGGCCCAGATTCCCCCTGCCCTTCCCTAATCCCTATTCCTGTCCTTTAAGCCGGATAGCGCATACATGACACTTTCGGTATTGAGGGTGTTCATGGGCGGTGGAGATCACTTAACACAGCCACTGGCTCGTTTGTCGGACTATACTATAAAAAAAAAGGTAACCAATCTAAGATTAAAAAATAAAAGTCGATCTAAAGCCGTTGGTCATAAAATTGCGTCGAGTTTTACGAAATTCTTATTAAGTTTGCTGAATCAATCGCTCTATATAAATATGTGTTATATAGCTTCATTACAAACTTTTGTCTCAATAGAATTTCAAATAATATACAAAAAGCTTGAAAGTAGATGATACAAATTTTGAATGCTTATTACTAGAAAAATTCGAAGCCAATTTACTTGTATCCATTATAGAAGCAGTGTTACAACATCCTAAAAAGAGGGTAAAGGTACTTTGAATTTGCAACTGCATCTTGAATACAATATAGCTTTTTTTAAATGCTCGATATAGACCCAGCAAACTTAAGAAAAGAGAAATTAGAAAAGTTACCAAAAATGGAAATTTCGGAATATTTTTTTGTTATATGGGATTTTAGTCTCATTGAAAGCTTCCGTGGCGCAGCGTGAGCATGAAAAAAGGGAACGTGGGTTCGATTCCTGCACCGAAACAAATGTTTTGGGTGTTATAGGACCGTAGTCCGTAGTTCTTGACACCCACATGTTTTACCTGGTTTTTCTTTGCTGGTGGTAGGATATTCATATCCGCCCGGATAGCGACCACCGTACACAGGGTGTAAACCCGCCATAGTGGCACACGCAAGTGTGTCGCGTTCCGGGATCAGCCAGTGTACATCCGGTTTTTCTCGGGTCTAGAGTTGGGGTACAATGTTTGGCCATTTTGAGGCCTTCTGAGTACTCTGACAATAGACCCTCGACCGCTTCTTCACCTTCTTGCCCATGGCCTAGTGTGAAGAAGCAGGCCGGCATGATTGTGTAGAGTAGCAGGGGATAGAGATTGTTTCTCGCTACTCGATACTCTAATTGGACCGTACTGCGCTTACCATCAGGTGCAGTGCGATCACTTTGCCGTGCTAGGATAAAAAAAAACCTAGTGTGTGGTCAGAACTATGTGTGTGACTGTTGGGTGTATTTATTAAAACTAACCGCCGCTGCTCTATTATTATTGAGATATAACATTATATTTAAATATAATGCCGGTATTATGGCCACCCTACTAGTAATAGTAGCCGACGCAAACCAAGCCCGCAATGCGGCGAGTGCCTGTACATTCGGCTCCTTGTAACTATTTAAGTTTAAAAGGCTGTTGATAATATCAATAATTTATTTCATTTAAAATGGTAGAGCCACTATGTACTTCTCTACAACTACGGTGATTTGGCTGCTTTCGTTTTTGCCATACCTATTCGAATCAAGCTTAACAGTTCGCATGATAGGACCCATTAAGTAACTTCCATGGTGCTTTATGATTGGCTTCTCCAGACGTAAATGTTCTATATAATAGAGGTTAATAATAACAATACAGCCAACAGTTTCCAACTCCTCCCTATATTTCTATTAACCTCCGGGTAAAAGATACTTAAGCATTCCCAGGGACTCGCCGAGTTTACATGCTCGTACTCGGTGTGGAAATGCGTGCCATTGTCGATCCTGGCTAAACAGGAGTTACAATGGCGGGTGTGGCTGGGATGGTCCTACGTCGATTTGACCGGGCTATTACCATTCTCACAGGTAAGTGAGATGTCCAGAAGGTCTGCTCTTCATTTGTTTCCTTTAAGGCAGACAACGCACTCGTTTCTTGGTTTGCGGATTTTCAGTAGAGACCACTTATTATATCCGCTTATTTACCGGCTCCTATTTTAAATAGTTATATTTATCAAATAAAATGTAACAGGTAATAAAAGTGTGCGTGCTCTTGAAGGTGTTTTCAGCTTATACGTGATAAGCTTCCTAAATGTTTCTTTTTTTTTTAGTTCCTCGATAGGTCACCGCCGCCCATAGACTAGAAAAGCCGCTTCCTACCGTCGCAAAGCCGCTGCGTACGTTTTTATTTTATTTATTTTTCTTAATAAAAATCAATATAAAAGTCGAATAATGTGGAGGTTTCCATCCACTACACAATCCTTAAATACAGCCAACAGTACCACAAAATTATTTTCTCCGGGACTAAAATTGATCCCACTGGGATAAGAAATAGCCTGTAGCCTCCAGGGTTCAAGCTCTATCCATTTTGAATTTCCCCAAAATCTAATGAGCCGTTACAGAAAACGTATATATATATTAATGTGTTCACAATAGACTAGACCCTAGCTAATATTTTGCTCAACATTGCCGGCCCAGTCAATTAGGCTCAGATAAAAAACATAACACAAAAGGACAATTTTAAACAATGGCCACAAAAACGTTTTAGGCCTCCGACAAACACCTGAAAGGCCTTTACTTAGCAAAAAACAGGAATTATTTACCAAATTTCTTGTTTTGTAGCTTGGGTTTTAATATCATATGATGCGTAGTTTTTGGTGAAAACTGAAATGCGCAGAGATTATTTTAAATATATAGTAGCGATCGCCTAGTTGGTAGTGGCACGGACTGTCGAGATGAAAGGCGTATGTTCGAAACCAGTACAAATGGCATACACTTCTGACTTTTCTAAAGTTACGTGTATATTCATTGTTAATTACGACTGACGTGCTGAGGTCTCGGGTTCGATCCCCGGGTATAAAGTGATATTGGCTTTTTCTACCTAGAAATTCTCAATATTAGCCCGGAGTATGGAACCTGTGCCCGGTATGGCGATAGGCTCGCCCCCTATCACATTATGTGACCGAAATTCGGCGAAAAGTGGGTGTACTGGTTACACCTCTGCCTACCCCTTCGGGGATTACAGGCGTGAGTGTATATGTATGTATGTAATTATCGCTTGCTTTAACGGTGAAGAGAAACACCGTAAGAAAACATGTATATCTGAGAATTCCCATACGAATTTTAAAGTTATGTGAAGTCTACCCGCATTAACGCTAGCGTGGTGGACTAAGGTCTAGGAGTTGGGGTAAGATGTTTTGCCGTTTTGTGGCCTTCTGAGTACTCTGACACTAGACCTTCGACCCCCTCTTCACCTTCTTGCCCATGGCGTAGTGTGAAGAAGTAGGCCGGCATGATTGTGTTGAGTAGCGGGGTATTGATTGTCTCTAGCTATTCGATACTCTAATTGGACGGCACTGCGCTAACCATGCAGTGTGTTTCACTTTGCTATGGCAGGATAAAAAAAAATGGAATATTGTTGATCACATTTTGGACATTTTCATGATACAACATCTTTATTCACAAGACCAATATCAAAAAATATTTATGACATGGTAACATTCTGATAACGTGGAAAAAAATGTCCTATGTAATTTGGTTTGTTCACAATATTATCTTATCAGGGCATGTTGTAATTGCCAGTAATTGAAATTGCAAAGTTTTATATTTTGGTCACTGTGTTATATACTTACTAGCTGCTCACGGCTCCGCCCGAGTGGAGTTCATGTTTGGGTGAAAAAGTATATAATATCTACAAAATACGAATTTTCATGCGTTTAACTTGAAAAATGAAGGATTTTCATACAAACTTTCATCCCCTATTTTACCCCCTTAGGGCTGATTTTGAAAAAAATGTAAAACACGTATTTCTTTATTTCCTACCAAAAGCCTAAATATGAATTTCCAGATCCTTAAGTCGAGGAATTATGGATTTCTCATACAAATTTTGAACTCCTATTTGACCCCTTTCAAGGTTGTTTTTTGAGAAAAAAGATAGCCTTTGTCCTTTTCCAGGATATAATCTACCTCCTTTGCAAATTTCATCACAATCTAGTCAACCGTTTAGTCGTGAAAAGGTAACAAACAAACAAACAGAGTTACTTTCGCATTTCTAGTATTAGTATGGATGTGAAATTGTAAATTTTGTTTTCTATCCTTATAAAATAATAATAATAGGCCTGTATTAAACATTGTCCCACTGCTGGGCACGGGCGTCCTCTGCTAATGAGGGGGGTTAGGCCGTAGTCCACCACACTGGCCTAATGCGGGTTGGTAGACTTCACATACCTTCGAAATTCTTATGAGAGTTCTCAGGTATACAGGTTACCTTCCGATGTTTTCCTTCACCGTTAAAGCAAGCGGTAATTAACTTGAATACACACATAACTTTAGAAAAGTCTGAGGTGAATGCCATTTGGTTTTCGAACATACGACTTTCGTCTTGACAGTCCGTACCGCAACCAACTAGACTATCGCTGCTATAGCTTTCTATCCTAAATCCAGTCCACTTAAAATCGGACAGAAACACTGACCCTTCTCTTGAATATTAAAACTGGATTTCATCCCAAAGAACATAATAAAATAAAGATGAGACCCGCACATTATTCAGTTAGCACAAGCCGGGAGTTGCTGGAGTTCCCTGAACGAGTGCCCAGAATATAAAACACACAGTCTGTTCCCTCGGGACGTAGGCGTATTGTCTGGTAGATTACGATTTCTTTTCAGACAAATTGAGTGAAATGGGATTTTAGTGGAATGGTTATTGCATTTTTTATTAACGGCAGGCAGCGGCTTTGCTGTGTCCTGCCATTGCAGAAGTCTATGGGTGGCGGTGACTACTTACCATCAGGTGGCCCGTCTGCTCGTATGTCTATTGGGGCACTAAAAAAATCTTGGTAGTCTGCAATTTGCGTTAGTTGATAGAACATTAAGAAATTCTAAATATCGTTCATATTAATACCGTTTGTAAATACCTCATTACAAATAAATATTTCTATAATTTTCATATTTTAATTTGCGCTTGTTCTCAAAAAGTGTACAGCGGAGTTGTCTCCTGCACTGACGCGCCTATACCGATCGTCCTACCTCTCAGGTGTTGTGCCTGAATCGTGGAGGGTGGCCAATGTGCAGCCGATCCCCAAAAAGGGTGATCGGTCAGACCCTAACAATTACCGCCCAATCGCCATCACCTCAGTGATCTGTAAAGTCATGGAGTAGTATTAACAGCCAATTAGTTCGTTACCTGGAGGATCACTCGTTGATCAGTGACAGACAATATGGTTTCCGCCATAACCGATCAACGGGTGATCTTCTAGCGTTTGTATTGCATCACTGGGGCGAGGCGATTGACAGGCATGGCGAGGCTCTGGCTGTGCTCGACATAGCCAAGGCGTTTGATAGGGTCTGGCACCGTGGCCTTCTCTCCAAGCTCCCGGCATACGGTCTGCCCGACAACCTGTGCAAGTGGATTTCCGGCTTTCTGTATGAGCGTAGAATGCGTGTCCTCGATGATGGACACGCTTCGCAGCTCATGTCAGTAAATGCCGGAGTACCACAAGGTTCTGTGATTTTGCCCACCTTGTTTCTTCTGCATATTAATGATATGTTGTCGCTTGGCAACATTCATTGCTATGCAGACGACAGCACGGTTCATGGGCGTTATTGCAGCAAGCCTCCTGGTTGCCGGGCGGATACTGAGAGGAGACGCGAGGATCTTGTCATGGAGCTCAACCAGGCCTTGGATCTCATATCATCATCATCAGGAATCGGGTTGAGTTTAATGCCAAGAAAACCCAGGTGTGCGCGTTCTCGTGCAAGAAGTCTCCATTTTCTCCAATCCCCGTTCTTCAGGGTATTCCACTCGCAATGCGGAATGACCTTAGTGTCCTAGGTATGGATATCCGCTGCGATCTTAATCCAAGGAGTCACATCGAGGGCGTAATATCCGCCACTTCCCGCAGGGTCGGAATCCTGAACAGGGTGCGGCGGTTTTTCACGCCCGGTCAGCTCTACCGCAATACTGCTCGCATCTCTGGGACGGTTCCGCAAAATACCTTCTCGATGCCTTGGACGGGTTGCAGTGGCGGGCCATCCGCATTGTGAATGATGCAGACGTGAGTAACAGCCTGAAGCCGCTACAGCTGCGTAGGGATATTTCCTCGCTTAGCGTGTTCTACCGTCTGTATCATGGCGAATGCTCTGAAGAATTGTTTGATCTTATCCCATCCTCTCCCTTCCATACCAGAACCACGCGTACTGGATTGCGGAGCCACAGCTTTGTGGTGTCTACTACCCCGGCCCGAACTAAGATGTTCGCAAACTCGTATTTTTGCCGCACTATCAAGCTGTGGAACAGTTTGCCAGCTACCGTGTTCCCTCCTTCCTATGATCCTGGGTCCTTTAGGCGTAATGTGAAGAAGCTAAACAGCAGGCCGGCATGATTGTGTTGAGTAGCGGGGGATAGACTGTCTCTCGCTACTTGATACTCTATCTGGACGGCACTGCGCTTACCATCAGGTGCAGTGTGGTCACTTTGCCGCGCCAGAATAAAAAAAAAAAAAAAACTGAATTAGGAGATAGGTCATTCGCCTCATTCACCACCCAGAGCTTACAGTTACAAAGGTAGCGTCACCCCGTGACATCAGATATCTCTTGATAGGTACCCAATAATATCATTCGCTTTTATATCGTTCAAACTGGGTCACACGATTAGAATAAAACTAAATTAACAGATTCTATCAGTTTATTTTACTTTTTTAGTCCGCCCCGTGACCATGAAGGCTGTAAAGCCTTCAAACGTCGGGTTAAAATGTAAAATAAACTGCGATAAAATCCATAAAATTAGTTTTATTCCAATCCAAACTAATATTATAAATGCGAAAGTAACTCTGTTTGCGTGTTACCTTTTCACGACTAAACAGCTAAACGGATCTGAATGAAATTCAGCAGGTGGATACATTATTTCCTGAGGAAGGACATAGGCTATCTTTTGTCACAAAAAATATCTTAAAGAAGTGAAATAGGGGTTGAAATGGGCAATCCATGATACCTCAAGTTAGGGATCTAAAATATCATATTTAGGTTTTTAGTAAGAAATAAACAATTGTGCGGTCGGGGGAAGGAAGGAAGGAAGTTACGTCTTTCCCTTTCTCACTGTTCCTCACTTCCTCTCTTGCAAAAATGTTAAGTAAGGAGTTCAATCACAAAATTATACTACATGTTGTAATAACTATATTAAATTTATTAAAACGAGTATGACTTATGTGCCAGCTAGAGGTGGGTCGTTGACGGTTTCTGCATTAACGAAATGAAACCGTATCCTATAAACGGTCAACTAGTTGAAAAACCAGTTGACGTTTTTAACTGGTTTGCAGAAACGTGCACAGATCTATACGTTAATTTTCCGTTTTCTTAGCGTCTGTCGTTGATTCAACGACGTTGAATGAAACAGGTTGATAAATTCAACTAGTTTATCTGTGCGCCCGTTTTGTTCGCGTTTGTCGTTGATTCAACGACGTTGAATGAAAGGTCGATAAATTCAACTAGTTTTGCGGTAAAGAGAAAACGTTTGACTCGTTAACAGTTTAAAAACGTTGATTCAACGCCCACTCCTAGTGCTAGCCATCGATCTCAACATATTACAGAGAAATTACCACAGATTAAGTATTAGAAGTAAGCTAGTGCTGACCGACTTGGAATATGACGCTGCCGGCAGACATTTAAGCCAGCATGTCAAGCGTTACTTCGGTCAAAGCCTACTCATCCTGTAGATAAAATACATAGTGGCTTCATAATTTTTATATTTTCAGATAATTTCAATATTTATATCCATGCGAAGAAATGGGTTGCTAGTAAATAATGTGAACACACGTAGCGTGTGAACTGGGTCCCAACTCTATTTAACTTTTTCCATTATTGCGTCCGCAGACTGCTGATCTATCAGGTCTTTACAATGTCGGTTTAATAGCTTTGCTAATATGTTGGATATTAAAGTAAGTACCTACTATGTACAGCGCATAAATACTAAAATTCCAAGTATTTTTGGCTAATAAATAACTTTGTCTGTTTATTGCTACCACTAAACCACTGAACCGATTCATATAAATTTGTTCCAAGAACGCTTAAATCTTACAGATGTTTAGTCCTTTTGTCTCAAAAGCACATGGAGAGGGTGAAACGGGGGATGAAAGTTTATATGGGAAAGCGGTTATTTCTCAAGTTAGGGGTGTAAAAATATGGTATTTTGATAATCAATAACGAATTACGGGTTTCAGTGTTTTGTAATTTTACCTCTCAACGGAATAAACTAGGGGATGGAAGCTTGTATAGGGAATCCAACATTTAATAAGTTGGGATATGAAAATTATATTTAGGCGGTTAGTATGTTTGTTACTTTTTCACACTGGAATGGCTCGAATGATTTGAGTCAAATTCTGAATAGGTCATCAGGGATGAACAAGTATTCCCTGGTTGTGGATTTGAGTCTTGTTAAGGAAAATATTGTGAGTACTTATTCATTGTGGAGGGTCTCTAACGGTACTGAAAGAAAGAAAGAAAGAAATATTTTATTTATTATAAGCAGTACAGTAAGTTAAATTAAATTAAAACTAAACAACAACAAAAAAAACTAAGAAATCAACATGCTTATAATAAATACGGCCTCGACTCAGCATATACTGGTATTAATTACCAGTGCTGGTCTTACGTCGGGCCGGTTGGTGAAGTCACGGGCACAAAACCACTTCCTACAAACAACAGCGTTCGCCGTGACTCATGTTTAGAACTATAGAAACATATTATATTTTATACTTATAACATATTATATTTTATACTTATAATGTGACACCAGGTGATGTCACAGTCATATATATAACCCATCCTATCAATATATGTTACGAGGCATGGAAATTTAAAATTGAATACATTAAAAAGCAAATATCAATTAATAAATCCGCATTATCAAACAGCACACAAACGGTTCCGGAATACTTATGAGCATTGTGCAGACAAGTGGGTCGGAAAACACGAAGAATGAGAAACACCATTTTCCAAGTCATATTGTACCTACATAATCTGTTAATACACCAAATTATATGTATAAGTAGTGGAGTAAAACTGGGGGTGAGTTATTGATAAATAGCATATTTAAATAACAACAAATAACGCATAGAATCTGTTGAGTTGGTGATAAAAATACTACTAATAAACATATACTGTAAAATAAACGTCAATTGGACTTGATTTAATTTTATAGGGCACTAGTATCATGTAATAAGGTCTCCTCAGTTTTCTGATGATCAAAGATGAATTTTTTTAATGTGACCCTAAAGTTGTGTAAATTTTGCAGACTTCTGACTGGAGGGGGGATATTATTCCAGCACCTGGTTGCGGAATAGCGAAAGCTACCTCTAAAAACAGCAGAACTATGACATCGAGTAGCAAGTTGTTCAGCACACCGCCTGGGCCCATAGGACCTGTGACTTGATGTCCATGACAACTTGCTAAACAGATAGCTAGGTGCTTTGTGCTTCAGGACACCAAAGAGAAGACAAGCTAGGTGTAGTTTGCGCCTGTGTTTCATTTTTAAAATAGTGTTAGCATTTAGATAGGGTGTGACATGGGCTCTTAAAGGTATATCAAAGCAGAAACGAGCACAGGCATTTTGCACTCTCTGTATAAGTTTCTGTGTTTTGACCAGTAAACGTGGGCCAAAAACTGTGTCCATATAGTTTAATCTTGACAGGATAAGAGACTCCACCAACTGCAAACGTAGTTTTTCTTGTATGTATGGCCTCAATCTATACAATAGCTTTAGTTTATAAAAACAACTTCTTACTGAGTTTGCAACATGCTTTTCAAACCGCAGATTGCTGTCCATATACAAACCCAAATTGCGTGCTTCATGTACACGCTCGATGGGCTTTCCCAGAAGCATGACACTCAGTGATGGGCTTGAATTTGCTAGTTGATGCTGGCTACCAAACATTAAATACTTTGTTTTGTCAGGATTGAGCAGTAAACAGTTGTCAGTTGACCAGGTTGCAATACTTGAAAGGTCCTCGTTCAGTTTGGCTATTGCATTATCAATTTCCGGTGGTTTAAAAGAGATATATATTTGTAGATCATCTGCATAAATATGGAATTTGCAATGTTTGATATGCATAGTTATATCTGCAGAGTATAAAATAAACAGAATTGGCCCTAAGATAGAACCCTGTGGTACTCCGCTAGTAACAGGCATTTTATCAGAAGTCAACGAAGATCGATCACTACAACTGAGCTTTACATACTGATGACGATTACTTAAATAACTTTTAAACCATTTTAAGGCTATGGGATCAAAACCATAAAATGACAATTTAGCAAGTAAAAGACTAACGTTTATAGAGTCAAATGCCCTTGAAAAGTCCAGCAAAACCAGCAGTGTGCACATACCCTCATCTTGAGAACATAGTATATTGTCTGTTACATCAAGCATAGCTGTCACTGTACTGCGTCCTTTCCTAAAGCCTGATTGTGTCTCCGGCAAAATATTATTATATTCAAGGTAATCAACTAGTTGCTTACAAATTACTTTCTCCATGACTTTAGACAAACATGGTAAAATACTTATTGGCCGCAAATCTTTAAATTCTGAAGGATGTGGGTGCTTGGGTAAAGGTCGCACAATCGCAAGTTTCCAGACATCAGGAAATACAGAAGTAGTGATGGACTTATTAATTAGGTCTTTAATAATGTCAATAGTTTGAGGAAATGTCATAATGAGCATATCCAAAGTAATGAAATCACAACCTTCAGCATTAGATTTCAAACTTTTTATTATTTTATTTATACCTTCCAAATTAACTTCCTTCAAATGAAAGGTAGCATCACTAAATTTGTGGCATTGAAAGAATGTCAGTTGGGAAATGCTGACATCAGAGTTACCTGGAATATTTAAAAAATGGTTATTTATGCTATTGGGGTCATTAAAAGATGAAGGCAGTTCTATGTTATTACTTGGAAGCAATGTCGTCTTAAGATTTTTCCACAACAACTGGGGCTTATTTAAATTATTATTTATATGGTATTTATAATAGGCTACCTTTTCATGGAAGAGGGCCTTGTTAACTGCCGATTTTAAGGTTTTATAATATTCCTTTTTTGTGTCGCACCTATTCTTATGGTAGTGTACTAAAGCATCGTCACGCAACCGCATCATAAGTTTGATGGTATCCGTTACCCATGGATAGGACCGATCTTTGATGACAATGGATCTTAAGGGCGCATGAAGATCGAATAGTGCAACAACACTTGCGTTTAAAATGTTTACTATATCATTAACATTGTCCACTGTTGATATCAGATCCCATCTAATAGAGGAAGAGCCCGTGAACCCCAGACCTACGTTATTTTATAAAAGCTGAAAGTTTGTCAGCGCATGCTCCCAACACAGGTAAGAACGATGGACCATTATGAAGTTTGGGTTACAGTGGCTTTGGCAGGTAAACGTCACTAAAGGTGTGTAAAATACCGATCTAAATACATCAAATAATAAAGTGCGATTTTTTGGTATTACCTTTAGAATATTATTAAAAATCACGTTATTAATTGCCAGACACTTAACATCGTGGCAACCCCTTGCCAGACACCCTTAATGGTCATGAAATTATAATTTTACTTACGTTATAGTATAAAAGCTGATTTTTATAAATAATACTTAGGTAATAAATAGATGATGTTTCCTCATTAGCCAGACACTTTTGATAGTTCCAACCCCTTGCCAGACAAGCATGTAGGGTAGCTGTAGGAGAGCGCGAGTATGGATTGTACAGTCTTACTATTTTGTAGTTTATGATGGTATCAACCAGTCAACAAAGACAGGCCAATAACTGATTTAAAATTCACAATTATTTTCAGTTAAATTATTATTTGTCAGTTTATGATCTAGGAACACATAAGTACTAACAATCACAATGTTATTGAAATAAACCATTATTTAAACTGCAATATAATTTACAAAGTGTTACAACATGATTAACTTTCTGTATTGACTAAGAGTAGTTATTAAGATTTGTTTTATATTGTAAATTTGAGAAAATTTTAAACTTTGTTGTGGTTACTGTTTACTTGTTTGTGGTGGTTTATCAGAATGAACAAAATTAAAACTCATCCTGTAAATTTTAAAACCAGAAGCGACTCACCAAATTTTAAATACATCCATAGGAACATGACCTATGTAGGTAGGCAGGCAAACAACCAGCTATCTCAGTACTTGCACTACCAGAGAACCGCCTCAACAACTCAACAGCGCCAGGGGACACCATCCACAGCAAATTGAATTTTAACACCAAAATCATTAACACAGTAAACATTGACATTTAATTTTGACTATCGTTTAAACGATTTAGTTTGGAACATAAAATAAATCAAAATGATTTACAAAACTTAAGGGACTTACTATAATTTATAAACATAGCACATCCAAATGATTCTCAACATTCGCAACCTTGAAATTTACTGGAGACTAGCAAATTTACAGTACCATTGAGCACTTTTTACCACGTGTAAAGCGGTAGCATATTACACTTTACCATCACTATTTTATTTCGGATGATAGAATTTCAATAATATATAACTTTTTGCACAACCCAAAAAAGTGCATAAAACTAATGATTAATGTTTTCCAAACTCTCAAACAACAAAAATAACATGGTACGAGACTGTAGGATTTACATCACCTGATTTACGAAAGTGGATGTCGAGTTCAATCCTACTTCTGATATCCGGGTTCTATGTGTTGTGGTCAGAATGGCTGAGGTCATGACGTCATCATAGGTCATGACTATGAGAGTTATTCATCCTTCTTTGATCTTCAGATAACCAGGATGCATAGCGTACGATAGTTCAGTAGAAATAACACACTTTCATCTGTTCATTGTTTATTAAGCTACACCGGTTCGGAATGCAGTTATCCACTAGGAAAGAAGCCGGCAATAAAACCTGTAGTTGCTCTTTTAAACATATCACTTTTACATCAGTTGACAATTACACTTTTTACTTATTCAGTCCAATAATTAACAAAAACGACAACCGGCCTTCAATAATAATATTTTTACATTGTATTATGTACATTGTATTTTAACCTGTTATTGACATAATAAATTAAATTTTTTAACAATTTAAGGTAGTTGTAGCATCGAATGTATTTTCTTAAAATGTTTTTAAAATTTACATAGACTATCAGTAGAAATGACAGCTGCGCAGTGAGGGACCGCGGTAGACTTTACTCGCTATCTCACTCGCACACGCCCATATGCATACTGCCTCGCGCTCTCCTACAGCTACCCTACATGCTTGTCTGGCAAGGGGTTGGAACTATCAAAAGTGTCTGGCTAATGAGGAAACATCATCTATTTATTACCCAAGTATTATTTATAAAAATCAGCTTTTATACTATAACGTAAGTAAAATTATAATTTCATGACCATTAAGGGTGTCTGGCAAGGGGTTGCCACGATGTTAAGTGTCTGGCAATTAATAACGTGATTTTTAATAATATTCTAAAGGTAATACCAAAAAATCGCACTTTATTATTTGATGTATTTAGATCGGTATTTTACACACCTTTAGTGACGTTTACCTGCCAAAGCCACTGTAACCCAAACTTCATAATGGTCCATCGTTCTTACCTGTGTTGGGAGCATGCGCTGACAAACTTTCAGCTTTTATAAAATAACGTAGGTCTGGGGTTCACGGGCTCTTAGACCATAATAGCTTGTAGATCTTTGTTGAACGCATTTATATCTATATTTTTCTTGGGTCTATATGTGATTTTACGCGCAATAGATTTCTCCCGTTTAATTTGGAATTCACAGACAATAAGGCAATGACCATATAGAGAACCAACATGCTCAACGGTCACTTTTTTTGCACCCAAGTCAGAGCAGACAACGTCTATAAGTGTCTGACTGGTCTCAGTATGGCGAGTAGCCTCTGTGACCAGCTGAGATAAACTAAGGCATGATAGAAATGTTATAAATTTTATTGTTTTTACATCACTGCTACAAAATAAATTAATATTAAAATCACCTAACAAAATTATATTATCATAATTGGAGAATGAGCTGACAGAATCAGATATAGCGTCAAGGAATAGGTCAGTATCTAACCAAGGTGGACGATATGCTGTGCCAATCACTAGCTTCTTTCCATTGTGGGTACAAGTGAGCCACATTTGCTCAACAGAAAAATGCAATGGGGATACTGGGTGCGGTAGGCTACGTAAATTGATGTCTCGCTTAACGTAGAAGCCAACGCCTCCTCCACGCGAGCGTAACTCGCGCGGTCTAGGAATGTGCCGCAGGCGGTACCCTGGCAGTGCAGGAGCACGCCCCTCTTCACCCACTCGAAGCCAGGTCTCGTTAATGGCTAGTATGTCAATGTCGTTTCGGGCAACCGCGACTATGAAGTTATCATGGTTTGTTCCAAGAGAACCAGCATTAAGCAAACCAATTTTTAAAAACTTATTAGTCATCATCCCTGCCAGTCATCGAGAGACAAAGCCAGTAACAACCGGCATAAGTCATAAAATCTAAGTAAATATGTATAATTATGTTAAAAGAAATTATTCTAAATTTGTAAAATTTGATTGTAATTAGTACTAGATAATACTTAATTAATTGAGATAGTGAATAATTGAAATTGGCAGTCTTATAATATATTGTAAATGTGAGTAAAATATAATAGTTAATCAATTGTTGTAAATAATTTAGATTGTTAGTTGTATAATATATTTTATATGTGTGTAAAATTATGTATATTATATAAATATAATTAATAGGTGTGTAAATGAGATTGAACCGTTTTAGAATACCGGTAATATTAACAGCATGTTCCAGCTGTCTACACAATGCCACAAGATCAAGCAGTCGTACACAACGAAATACAATATGTATCGCAAAGATGGACAAATAGAGCACTAATTTTATTTCATGGCGTTTCCGAAAAAGGTAAAATAATGATATATAGAACAACGCCAATAGCAGACGGATTGTAAACAAAATAAACTCATATAAACAATGCGTTTTTGAAAAATATTTTATACATTTAAAAACTAAGCGATTATATGAACTATACCATAGGCTTATATATGTGACCAACTTTGAGCTATCCAAAAACTCGACCAACATCATCCTCACACGTGATACGCACCACTTTCCGGCCATCCTCTTTGCGAGCGAAAATCTTACCGCCTTTGGTCCATACGTATTTCCAGTTTCGAAGGATGCCTGCCTTTCGTGCTTCGTAAAATTCGTAAAATAAAAATTCGTACTGATAAACAACATCAATAAAGCTGATCATCGTCAAGCTGCCAGCAAAAAGTGTTTGCTGACAGCTTGATGATCAACAACAAGGCAATTGTATATTTCCTGAATGGATACTTTTACCTCTTACTGCCTCAGTGGCGCAGTTGTAATTGCGCATGCGTTACGACTGCTGTGCTGAGGTCTCTGGTTCGATCCCCGGGTCGGGTAAAGTGATATTGGGTTTTTCTATCTAGAAATTCCTCAGTATTAGCCCGGAGTCTGGAATTTGTGCCCGGTATGGCGATAGGCTCACCCCCTATCACATTATGGGACCGACATTCGGCGAAAAGTGGGTGTACTCGTTACACCTCTGCCTACCCCTTCGGGGATTACAGTTGTGAGTGTATGTGTGTGATACTTTTACCTTCAAAATAATACTTTCTTTCTTCAAGCAGTTGGCTAAAATAAAAATAAATATTGCCAGTTATAAATAAAAAACTCGACAGTGAACTGTCAGCTTGTTTGTGCAATGGAAATATTAAAAGTAAGGCAATATTTATGCCAACGAAGAGTAGTGACGGCTGTATACCATACATCATTCGTGCCACAATTCTTCGTTACAACTTTTGTGCATAAAATGAAACAACGGGTTAATGAAAACTAACAACACATAAATCTTCATTTCAGATGCGAAAGTTTCAAACAGCGCCATCTATTTACGAACTTTCAAACTGGGACACAATAGCCGGCTAGCCCTGCCATCTAGTTATTTTGTACGAAATTCCAAGTCTGATATCGTAGCAATAGATGGCGCTGCTAGTACATTAAAGTTTCCAAGCTTCAATACTAGATGGTGTTACAATGGTTACCTTCTAACAATTTTGATTCTAACACAAAAACAAAGGGAGCAGTCTTAAACATCTATTTACATATGTTAAGACGATTGAATAGTTCGATGAACTCATTGAAACCACATACATTAAATGTATTTGAATAGAGCAAAAGGATCGATGTTTTAATGTCTAATTTATGCTCTTCCAAGAAACTTGTTCAAAGGAGATCTGCAACACAGACAATGGACATTATGACTTGTTGAACCGAACTGACGGTAATAAAGTTTATGAATACTTTGAACACAAAGTATAGAAGTTATTTGCGTACGTTTATTATGAGAACGAAGTTTGTACATTTTAAGTGGATATAATATATGAATTAGATTGAAGCAAAGCACTTCAAAGGGTCTTTATCTGTAGAAATAAATGCTCATCAGTTCACAAAGATTGAACCTTGTAGAAAACGGCGATTGTTCGAAGTCTGATGCCTTTGTCCTTCTATCTAGTACGTGTAACGGGAATAACGCACATCCTCAGACACCCCAATCTAAAAATATTATTACAATTATAATTCATGTATTGAAATTAGATTGCGATGAATATAAATATTGTTTTTTATGAAATTAGTTGTACTAATTTTCTACATAAAGTTCGTAATTTTAATCATTTGATTTTTTAAAGTGTTCGTTTATTATGGCATTTAGAAAAGACTTTATCGCATCGAGTTATGTTTCAGTTTCGTTTGTCTTGAACGTTGAATTTAAGGGTGACTATAATTTATCTGAGTGTTAATTATTTTTGGAAAAAAAATCGTCTATTAAAAATTTTTTGATATCGATTCAGTCGCTTATACTGAACAAACTACTTTCAGAGTGTGCATTAATTAATCATGTTACATGTTGTATATATTATATTTGTCTGCGTATGAATGTATATCATATAGTGATAGCAGCGATAGCCTAGTTGGTTGCGGTACCGACTGTTAAGACGAAAGTCGTATGTTCGAAGCCCAAATGGCATACACCTCTGACTTTTCTAAAGTTACGTGTGTATTCATTGTTAATTATCGCTTGCTTTAACGGTGAAGGAAAACATCGTCAGGAAACCTGCATACAGGAGAATTCTGATACGCATTTCGAAAGTGTGTGAAGTCTACCAACCCGCATTAGGCCAGCGTGGTTGGACTAAAGCCTAAGCCTAAGTTAGTAGAGGAGGCCCGTGCCCAGCAGTGGGACAATGTGTAATACAGGACTAGTATTATTATATATGCGCATCCTCATAACGCCGACGCGAATGCTACAATATCATCATTTCGATGCGATATAAACATTAGATAAACATATTGTACAAACAACTATAATTATTCTGTCATGCTTGTGAAATCTGCAGTTGTTCATAAAATAAATAGGTATTTAAAAACACCCATCAAATATTAACTCAAATTCTGTGGACATATTATCGTCTAACATACATAAAAAGACGAATTAAGATTCTCTTTGGAAAGCGGCTTAAAGCTGTATTTAAAAACACGCATAAAACCTTATCTAAAACAAAATCTAAAAACCGCCCCGCAATATCATTACAGCATACCGGCGAGGCGGGGCAAGGGCGTAAGAGGGGGTCCTTCTTTTGCCTAATTAAATCCCTAATCTGGGATGCGACGGGAATTAATGTCTAATCTCTTTAGACGGCTCGCCATGATACGGGTTGCGAAATTTGTATGTAAATTAAAAATGTATATCATAACGTGAATGTATTTTTTATTTAATCGTTTAAAAATCATATATTAATGTATTAAAAACAATTTACTGCTTCGGTGGCGCAGTTGTAATTGCGCATGCGTTGTGACTGCTGAAGTCTCGGGTTCGATTCCCGGGTCTGGTAAAGTGATTTTGGGTTTATCTATCTAGAAATTCTCAGTATTAGCCCGGAGTCTGGAATCTGTGCCCGGTATAGCGATAGGCTCGCCCCCTATTACATTATGGGACTAAAATTCGGCGAAATGTGGGTGTACCTACTGGTTACACCTCTGTCTCCCCTTTCGGGGATTACAGGTTTGTATGTAAAAACAATTTAAACATAGTCATAATAATATCGACATTTTATAGTATGTATTAAAAAAAGATTTGTCAAACTAAACAATCTGTTAGTCCATTTCCCAATTAAGTAAAATAATATTTATTTGTGACTTTTGACATAAAAATTATCTTCTCTTTGGCTATGCTGTCAAAGGCAAAAAAAATATTATATCAGAGTGATTGTTAAAAAGGAACGCCATCTGACTTGTGACTTTTTTTACCGTCTTGAAAAAAATAGGGCGTGATAGGTAAATGGAGTAGAAGCCTCAGGCATAGTTACTTTATTTTTTTACTGACATAGGCTGAAATTAATCTACTAATATACACTCCTAATTTATAATCTATTTTACGTATTAAAACATTTAAAAGAAGTAATTAAAAAAAATTAAAATAATTCACAATCGTAACGTATAGTCACCCCTCAGAATACAGAAAAAACCAGAAACCGCCAGCGCGCTTAAAACTGAAGCTACAAAAACCACTCTAAAACAGAGTGGTTTGAAGTTTTTGCGATTAGTCACTCCTTTGCAGTAAGCGCGTCGTGACGTATTGTACAAGTGTCAATTTTAATTTAAAAATGCCGTCTTGTGTTGTCCCTACATGTAAAAATGCTGCTAGGATTACAAAAAAACAGGATGGGATCACATTTCATCTGTAAGTAGCGCATTCAAAAGTATATTTATTTAATTATTGAATTTCTTTTACTTATTGTGATCGTCTTAGAATATGACGCGTCCATTTTTTGAGTGTTGCCATTTTATTTTGATCGCAAATTTAACACACTTATTTTTTTAAAACTTTTATAGAATACTCACTATTTTTGTGTATATAGTTCTATTGTATATAGTTCTTTGTAATTTTAGTTTCCCTGCTGATGAAAAGAGAAAATCGGACTGGATGAAAATCATACAAAGAGCTCGGCTAGATGAGTTTTGGAAACTATCAAGCCGGAGTGTAATTTGCTCAATTCATTTTGAAGAGCAATATTTTTATGACACAAAAGGTGAAGAAAGACAAAAAAGAAAAGAAAAAGAAGAAAAAAGACTGAGGAAAGCAGCTACTCCAACTAGGGTAGATATAGTCATAATAATTACTTTATTTATATTGTATCCCTCCTGTTCAGTATGTTTGTCATGTATTTTGAAGTAAGGTTTTGGTCAACAAAGGCAAAGGTGTATCAAGTACGCCCACTTTTCGCCGAGCTTATCCGTCCCACAGCGTGATAGGAGGCAAGCCTAAACCGGGCACAAATTCCAGACTCCGGGCTAATGAAACTTCGGTGATTTAAATATATGAATAATCTAATAGTAACGTTATATTTCAGCATTTGGCCTTGACACCAGAGTTTTCCGAGTTGCACATAGGAACATCTAAACCTTCGACATCGGACAATGTGCGTACCCACCTATAATAAATGTTTCAACTGTATACATTATTTTTTGTACTGTAGGAAGTAAAATTAGGCAATTATTCTATATAGATAGTTACAAGTAAACTAAGGCTCATGAAAATTTGCAATCAGGCACAAAGTGCTATTACTAATGCGTTGCCATCCATGAGGACTGAAATGTCATGCCTTGTACGACATAAATTTAACGCATTTGATTAAACTTTTTGTTTTTCTATTTTATGATAAACTTAAGATTTTTCATTTCAGGTTACACAACCACAATCACCTGCGCGATCAAACTCAGAGATTGGTCTCAATGATCAATATTTCTGATTTAGAATCTGTGTTTGATACGCCGAGAAAGGTCAAACTAAAATCTCAATTACGACGAAAACAAATATTTTGTGAGCGTCATGTTCGACGTTTGAAAACATTACAGCAAAAACACAATAGACTTGCCAAGAAGTACGAATCTCTAAAGAGTATATTAAACAAAATAAAAAACAATCGCTACATTTGATTTGAAAATAATAAAATCTTAACTTTTTAAAACTGTGTTTTATTTAAAGTTGTTGGTATAACTCACGTTGGACACCTCTCTAGTTATCATATTCTATAGCAAGTGCATAAAATGTTTGAACACTAATCGCGTAGTTGTGTACAACGTTAGTTTACTTACCCTACTTACAAATATCAGTTAATATTTTTTAATAAATATATTTTCTTGAGTGTTATAAGATTACCCCAAAAAGTGGGAAACCGCTCCGAGCTAGCAACATTACGCGGGTGGGAGGCGGGGCAGGCGCGGGGCGTACGTATTGGTTTTGGACACAGCGCGGTGTATGTAATTATTATTGAGCGCGGTTTCTGGTTTGTTCTGTATTCTGAGAGTCACCCTAATAAAGCGCGAGAAAATAGTAGTCGAATAATTACGTACCAAATAAAATAAAACTCACACACACACACTCGCACTCGCCGGCCGTCGCAAGCGCACGACCCCCGCCCCTTCCACCCTTTCTCGGTCCCCCGCCGTCCTTACGAGTATTTAGTCGCATGCAAATATTCACACTGTGACGTCGCGTGATCTATTTGCAATCTAAGTCGCGCTTGTCGGTCTCTGGCTGTGTTATCTTATACCATAAACATGTACGAATACAATAATGTTAAGTATTTAGCAATGGTGCGGTGTTACATTCTGTCTGGTGAAAGCTTAGATGGTGCAAGGCGAATGTATGCAGAACCAAAACATCTGCAATCTCTACGCCGACAGGGTATTCCGGATCCACAAATTCCCAGCACTACTTTCATTTTGAATACTTATCAAAGGTTGCTCGACCATGAACAGTTCCGTCTTCCAAGCCACGGTAGAGGCAGAGGCCGGCCACCTTTATCGAATCGTACGGAAAACGCAATATTACGTGATAGTTTGTGTTTAGAGAGAAACGGTGTACACTTCGAACAATTACTGGGATATCGCTAAAAGGTATATTTTAATTATTTTGTAATTATGTAATCAGTGTCATTTGTAAATAAAATGATTTCAATCTTTCAAATATGCCTAGTATGTTGTAGTTTACGTAGTATACTCGTCCTGCATGCCTACTATTTTATTCATAGTGGTAAATCATAATTAATGATTAGTTTAACATGTAACAATAATTACAGCATGTAAGAAAGTCCTAAGCCCTTAAAAGTATGAAGGTAAGATCAAAATAATATCTCGAATTATTACTATTGCCGCGCCGTGTAGGGTGTATTTCTTTTATGGATTTTACTAGACTTTCGGAACTTTCGTAATCGAAATGCTAGTATACAAATACTGTTGTCTATAGATTCTATTCCACTTACACAACACGCCATATTATTATCAAGACGGTAAAAAAAATCACCCAGTATAAAGAGAATAGATGGTAAAACTATTGTAAATACAGAGTGTAAATAAGGTTGTAAATATAAAAAAAACCTTTGATGAGTAAAATATTTTGATCGGAATACAAGTAATAGACAAACTGCAAATAGACAACTGCTGAAGAATTTCATAATAATAACGAACACTCAGAATCTACTCAGCACAGTATCTGAAATATTATCAAAATATACCGATCTAAAGACGAAATAGCCCGAATGTGGAAACTGAAACAAGTATCGATAGTGCCAATAGCGCTCTCTACTACTGGCTGCCTATACACATACACAAATCCATACAACTATTAGACCTACAACCAAAAATCTACTTAAGTTTACAATAAGCTGCCATATTAAATACTATTATTAAATATTTTTGCAAACAGATAATAATGGACAAACAAACCTAGGACAAAACGTATAAATCCCGCATAATACACACTTGGTTCACGCCCGTGTCTATTATTATTGTAGTCCAGCTCATTAAGCTATGCTTTATAAAAGAGAAAACTAAAGAAGTGGTAGAGCCACTCTGTAGACATATTTGTCTACAGCATGAATGGGCTGGCTCCACCGGGGTAGTACCACTGTCTCACAGAAAACCAACGTAAAGTGACAGTTTACTGTCGCGTTTCGCGTAAGTGAGATATCCGGAGGCCCAGATTCCTCCTTCCCTTCCCTAATCCCTTCCTGTCCTTTAAGGCCGACAGCACATGATACTTTCGGTATTGTGGATGATGATGATCATGGGCGGTGAAGATCATTTAACATCAGGTGATCCACTGGCTCGTTTGTCAGACTATGCTATAAAAAAATTATAAATCTTTATAGATAAGTACAATGTTTGAAATATAGTAACAGATTTTCAGTATTATGGTTTAGATTTACAAACATTGTCTAAGTTTTAATCATGTTGGGTACCGTGATCCTCACACTAAGCTAGGCTTGTATCGTGGGAAATCACTATCCAAGTTGACAAGCTGAGACAGGTAATGACGAGATTCGATTATACAAAACAAAAAAAAACTAATTATAAATTTTAAAATAGTAAGTGTGTGTGTGTGCGTGTGAATATTTTATTTACTGGATTGATTAAAGAAATATTATAAGTGATGGGACTATATATCCAGATTCTCTTTGGGATAACAGAAACATTTGTTGCTGTAGAGGGATATTCGGAGGAACAAAGGAACTTCAATGGGTCGGCAACGTGCTTGTGATGCTCCTGGTGTTGCAAGCGTCCATTGGCTACGGTGACCGCTTACCATCAGGCGGGCCGTAAGCTTGTTTGCCACCATCGTGGTATAAAAAAAAGGAAATTCAAAGGAACCATGCTGTAAAACCTAAATAATAACCACCAATGTTACCACGGTTTCACAAGAAGTCGGCGAAAAATGGCAGTGTTTTGTGGCTACTTATTTCTACCAAATCGCTATAAAAATTGCAAACATCAAGGACCCATCTCGAAAGCGCTGGTATGCGCCCCGTGATCTGTTGTTTGACGCAAAATATTTGCACGATAAACAATGTTGATTTTTCTTTGTTTCTGTGTATTTGTCTTTGCAGCTGGTTTACCAACGAATTGTTGGCAAGCAACATTATTTGAGGTAATAAATTGTTTTTGAGGTTAGGTTTCAAAAAGTCGAATCAAATTATTTATAGAATCCGGAATTTGTGATTTAATACTAGCGGGCCCGGCAGATGTCGTCCTAGCCCGAAAAGCAGCGCCACATTAAATATTATACTTCAAAGATCACCAAAATCTTAGGCATTTCTCCCACAAATCCCAGCAAATCAAAATTGGTGCCATACCGACAGTAGGGCTACTACCAGGCCTTACTGTGTTTTCAAACTATCCAGGAACCCAGTAAAATATACCCACAACATTTCATACAAATCGGCAATAAGTAATAGTTGCAGCACCGTATTAAACACTGTCCCACGCCTGGACATGGACCTCCTCTACTAATGAGAAGGGTTAGGTTAGTCCACTACGCTGGCCTAATGCGGGTTGGTAGACTTCACATACCTTTGATATTCGTATGAGAATTTCAGACTGCCTCCCTCAGTGGCGCAGTTGTAATTGCGCATGCATTACGACTGCTGTGCTGAGGTCTCGGGTTCGATCCCTGGGTCGGGTAAAGTGATTTTGGGTTTTTCCATCGAGAAATTCTCAGTATTCGCCCGGAGTCTGGAATTGTGCCCGGTATGGCGATAGGCTCACATTATGGGACCGAAGTTTGGTGCAAAGTTGGTGTACTAGTTACACCTCTGCTTACCCCTTCGGAGATTACAAGCGTGAGTGTATATATCCATTCTAATACTATAAATGCGAAAGTAACTCTGTTTGTTTGTTACCTTTTCACGACTAAACGGCTGACCGGATTGTGATGAAATTTGGCAAGGAGATAGATTATATCCCGGAGAAGGACATAGGCTATTTTTGTTATCAAAAAACAATCTTGAAAGGGGTCAATAGTTCAAAGTTTGTACGGGAAATCCATAATTCCTTAAGTTAGGGATCTGAACATTCATATTTAGGCTTTTGGTAGGAAGTAAAGAAATACGTGATTCAACATTTTTGAAAAATCGTCCCTAAAAGGGGCAAAATAAGGTTAAACTTATGAGGTATTCTTTAGATGCAATCTCAAGATTCAGGCACAACACCTGAGAGGCTGCACAATCGCTACAGGTGCCTCAGTGCAGAAGACAACTCCTTGTATTGTATACTTCTGCTCCCGAATATAACCTCCACGCGGGCGGAGCCGCGAGCAACAGCTAGTATGTATATAATTTCAGGTATGCCGGTTTCCTAGGATGTTTTCACCTTTAAAGCAAGCGATAATTAACAATGGATACACATGACTTTAGAAAAGTCAGAGGTGTATGCCATTTTGGTTTCAAATATCAACTTTCATCTCGGCAGTCTCTGCCACTACTAACTAGAATATCGTAGCTTTTCAGCTAATTAATGTATGTACAAAAGCTAAATACACAGCATACACCTAAAACATTTTACCTTCATTTTGTGATAATAATTCTCGTCTAATGTTTGTGAAATATTATGTATTTTACTCGTGAAACTTTTAGCATTCCCAAATCCTTTGAAAGTTTACATGAAACCACATTCTAAATAGTTTGTGTTTAGTATCTTTGTTATATGAAACGGAGTTATACTCAGTCTTATAGCCTCTGAACTTAGTGCATCAGAACCGCGCGTACTGGCTGGTGGAGCTACAGCTTCGTGGTGTCTTCTACCCCAGCCTGAACCAAGAGGTTTGCGAATTCGTATCTTTTTATCATTAAACTGCGGAACTCTGACCAGCTCCCTCCTTCCTATGATCCTGGATCCTTCAAGCGTAGTGTGAAGAATCTACTTGGCAGACCGGCATCGTTGTCTCTCACTACTTGATACTCTACCTGAACGGCACTGCGCTTACCATCAGATACAGTGATCACTTTGCCGTGCCAGGATTAAAAATAGTTTTCGTTATATATTTAAAAGCAGTGACAGTCAATTTGTGAAAATATATGCCACGTTTTTAATTGATCCCCGGGTCAGGTAAAGTAATATTGGGTTAGAAATACTCAGTATCAGACGGTATGGCGATAGGTTCGCCTCCTATCACATTGTGGGGCCGTAATAAATTCGGTGAAAAGTGAGTGTACTGGTTACCACTGCCTACCCCTTCCGGGATTACAGGACTGAGTGTATATGTATGTATAAGCTGACGATCAAATACATTACTAACTTCTCTACCTTCGTGGATACGGATGCCAGCTAATATTGATTTGTGAACGTTTTCTTACTGTTTACCATTATCTATTCTGGTTTGTAATGTCCTTCGTCAAGTCGTGTAAACCCTTGCATCACTGCTCGTTATTGTTCTGCTAAAATGTTATCCGCGCCTGTCAATCATTCTACGCAAACATGAAACAATGGATCGGCGTAACTTCGAAAATAAAGATGTTTTTGTACATGTTTCGAAGTGTACAATTATTTAATTTCATAAAATCACCTTTTCGTTCTGTGCATACTTACCCAGTGATAAATTATAACAACATTAAATGAATTATAAATTAAACTTCATATAAATTTAATGTAATATAAATTTAATGTAACATAAATTAAATGTAATATAAATTTTATGTAATATAAATTAAATGTTGTAATGCTTGATTTTTCAATTAATTAATCATTTATCATTGCTTGTTGCGTTACAAATGACGCAATGACGGGTCGTGTTCCCAACAAGCAAGCATTTAATCCAATATTTATTAATTTAATTATCGTTTATAATTGTTTAATTACGTGCATCAAAACAAACATTATTTACATTGAATATTTAACACACTATAAGTACAGTTAGGAATATCAATTAAAAGATATACAGGGCATTTTTTCTAAAAGGGTGAATATGACGATAGAAATTGATTAATTAATTTATTATTATCGTTATTGTTAGTCGGGGGTCTAGAGTTGGGGTATGTGTTTGGCCGTTTTACGGCCTTCTGAGTTCTCTGACTCTAGACCCTCGACCGCTTCTTCACCTTCTTGCCCATGGCGTAGTGTGCAGAAGTAGGCTGGCATGATTGTGTTGAGTAGCGGGGGATAGATTTTCTCTAGAGAGAGACAATCAATTCAAATTACAGTATCAAGTAGGGACTTGATACTCTAATTGGACGGCACTGCGCTTACCATCAGGTGCAGTGTGGTCACTATGCCGAGCCAGGATAAAAAAAAATGGAAATAGTTAGACAAAATAATGGCATCGCAATAACTTTACGTCACATTAAATGAACATCAAACAGAAATTGATTTGATAAGCTTCTAAATCTGACTAAAGATTTAATCATTTATTTATTGCATCGATAGATTGGGGTTGGGTAAAGTGATATCTCTATTTAGAAATACTCAGTATCAGCTCGGAGTCTAGAATTTTGCTTGGTATGACGATAGACTCGCCGCCTATCGCATTATGGGACTGTAATAAATTCGGCGAAAGCTTGGTGTACTGGTTACACCTCTGCCTACCCCTTCGGGGATTGTAAGCGTGTATGTGTATTAAATGAAATCGATAGTTCGTTTCGATTTGTTGCTGTAATTTTTTTAATAATCTTTCCACTGCTTTTTAATTATAAGTGTTCTTTACTAACGTGTATAAATTTTTGAGTATGTATATTTCTCTCCATATGTTCTTTCCACGCTATATATTATAAAGTGAATGCTCCTCGATTACTTTTTGAATTTACTGAGCACTAAAGGCATATGAAGTTTCAGTTTAATTTTCAGTAGCGGTGTCGCGGGTTTAGACTTTTGTAAAGGTTAATAATGCAAGTCCTAATGGACTCAGCGAGGATTAGTCAAGACCAGTGTTTCCCAAACTATGGGCGAGCGAATATTAGTTGGGCCATGAAAATAGGATCATACTTCGACCGAACGAAATATAATTATTAAAATTGATTTTATTTTCTTATTTGAACTTTCCATTCATATAGTTATGACTATTTATTCATGACAACCAAGAGGTGAGTCTCGAATTCGGAACTTTTTGTTAGGGGGGTCGCTGTTCAGTCAACTTTGAGAATCACTGGTCTAGACAGAAACTGCAGGTATTCTGCTCTAGGTACTAAAAAATCTAGATGTTAAATATTAGAAGCTATCGCTGCAGTTCATCTTATTTTAGAGTTTCTCAGAACTGAGTGAATAAGATATGTAATTTAAAATTATATTTTCAGTAATATTTTTGTGGTCTAATACATGCAAACTAGCATCAAAAGGTGGATTAATTTCGTGGCTAGGTTACATTTTACGTTCACTAACCCTATCCTTAACACAGAAGCGCTTTATAAGCGATAATGATACAAGAACTTAAGCTCACTACTGCAGTACATTTCTTGTCAATGTCCATAAGATTTATTGTAATGTGCTTCAAAATGTAAACAAAAGACAAATTGGTTATCTGAATACTATGCCATCTGTAATATACAAAAGAAGAAACTGACTGACATATCAACGCACAGCCTAAACGGCAAAAAAACGGCCTAAATTGAAATTTTGACAGGAGGTGCCTTTTATGACGTAGGCATCACCACTAAGGAAGGGTTTTTGGAAATCCCACACCTAAGGGGGTAAAATAGTGGATGAAAGTTTGTCATTTTTCAAGTTTTTCAAATTCATAAAAAGTAGTTTAGCCTTTTAGTTAAAAATAAAACTATATATTTTAGGATTTAAGGAAATTCCACCGCTAAGGAGGTAAAATAGGGGATGAAAGTTTGTATGAAAATTGTATACTTTTCTCCCAAACATGACCTCCAAGCGGGTAGAGCTGCGAACAACAGCTAGTCTATTATATATTACTATACGCTTTATATTAGCTTGACCTGTATCAGTCTTTTTATATATCTATCTATATAATGTAATTTTCACCACCTTCCAGACATCCAATTTACTTGAAATTTTGCAATTATCAAGGACCGTCGACAATACAATATTATTTTCAGAATTATTTCCTATCTAGAATCATTAGCATAATAAAAAATATGATCATTTTAGATCATATTATTTCATCACGGGGTCTTGACTTGAAATAGAGGCTTTGAATTATCATACTTTTAATGCTGTTTTGACCAAAAAGAAGAAAATAAATAATAATAATAAAAAAACACGCTATTATAGCTACCTGATCTGAAAAGGAGAAAATATTAAATATGGAGAGTTGTTTCTATAGCGAAAGCGTGATTTTTAGTTTTTTAATCTATCATTTCGATATTATTTTCACTTTGATATATAACAGCAATATTATTTTGTTTTAGGTAAGTAACAACATATGTTTACATGACTTAATATCTTCTGGCCGACGAAATATCTGGTATTTTTTTATATTATTAATTACTAGCTATTGCTTGCGGCGCGGCGGCGCTCCCGTGACAACCTTTTTTGTGTCGCGGGAAAAGCGTTTTATTACTGCTGGCCGCTCTGCATGAAAGCGGAATAAGAATAAAACGATTATGCTGGACTAGCCGGTCTTACAACCCAGCATCCCCCTCGCCCGGATGATGGCTATCCATGCAGCTGCTGGGCCGAGGCCCTACCCCCTATGTACACCCCACCGACACTACCAGCTAAAACCTCGCGGTGGCCTTCTTCGGCGTTTGCGGAGTGGTTCCGGGGTATCCTAAGAAGACTAGAATTGCTACTGGAACCGGTGCCGCGTAACGGCCCATCTCCATGAGGAGGAGGTCATTAGCTCCCGCGCACCGAAGGACACCCTTGGCGTCAACGGCAGCGAACGAGGCCTTACCACCCGTGCTGCAGTCCATCTCAGGGTCTCCCGTGGCAGCATAGCGAGATATAGTTGTTTCCTACTTAATACTTTACTTACTAGACAACATGCGCTGCGCTTACCATCAGGTGCAGTGTGGTCACTTTACCGTAAACTCGTTGACTAAAGATTTATGTGCCAAATTTTCACCATATTTATAACTAGCCGTTATAAAAGTGCTATTTATAAAAGCATTTCATGCCTCACTACTACTCTCTGCATAATACAGATATTCGTTCAAACAGGTATAACTTTTGTTTGAATGCACCGATTTAAATGAAATAAAGACTAAATGTACCTCGAAATACACTCTATGATTTTATTTTCGATTTATTTGTAGTAATACAGTACTTTGGTCGTGATGACAGACAGACAGTAATTCCAAAAACTATTGTTTTCGCCTCTATATCGATCATACAACGTTACAATCAAAATTGAGCATAAATATTTAATTTACAGACAGTGACAAATTTCAGCTTTATTATAGTACAGCCAGCGGGTTACATCTATTTATCAGATGCTCCTACTAGCATAGTTGCTATTAAAACTGTACCTACACTTCGAAAATGACACTGAGGATTTGAAAACTGACCGCTCTATACAAACACCGGTGGAAGCAGAGTTTCCAGGCGATAGAGATGCAGCGATTTTTATGGTTTTTGATGAAGATCGAAGTATAATAAATAAATACACTCAACAGTCACACACATTGTTGTGACCCCACACTATGTCACACATGTATCGTGGGTATCAACAACCACGACGGACTACGGTCCCACAACATCCAGACCCGAAACAAATTCAAATACAATCAAATCATTCGAGTGATAAACATTAAAAAAAACTTTAAGAACTCTTATAAACCCTTAGAAAAACCCAGCTTTCTCAGCGTTTTATTATTTAGGTGTCATAGTACTCTTAAAGTCATAAGCGAGATGTGCGGGCCTTGTGGTGGCGGTTGCTGCGGCGGATGCTGTGACGCTTGCTGTCCCTGCATCACCATCTACACTTGCTGCACAAAGATTTGCTAGTCGGTATAGATACCGGCGCTCGCCAGTCGCTGCAGCGGACCATGGCGTTGAAGAGAGGTAGTGAACCGCAGCGGCCCATAGACTCCATGTTTGTTCAGTGCGATAGTCCTTTTATGTGCAAATAAACTACACTATACGCGTAAAATATCTGTCACACAAGCACTAAAAATGTCTCGTTGCGGGAATGGAACCCACGGCTTCCCGTTTCACAACCACATAAATTTCACACCGAACAAAATGTATCAATACAATTTTTTACAATTATTTTACAATTTTATTATAATAGGTACAAGTTAAATATGTGTATTATACAAAAAAAAATTCTACGTATTGAGAACCTCCTCCTTTTTTTGAAGTCGATTAATAAGTAGTTTGGATTAGAGATCGTACCAACTACAAAAGATTTTTTGTAAACAAAATTCTATTGAAACAGATAGTTTCTTCTTGATGAAGTCATAATCATACTCATAAGTCATTTAATATATAGCGCCTGAGTCCGTAGATTTCGTAGCTATCATGCTGGATCGCAGAACCTTCCCAAGATAATTAGAAAGCCATAAATTCGTCTCATTTGAATTCCAAAAATAAATAATAATTAATTAATATAATATCATTTTACATTACCATTTTCTCTTTGACTCTCAATATTTTCCGTCCAACAAATCCCTAATTAAATCTATTCATAGTAAATACTGAAAATAAACAAGACATAAATAAGCTCCCCCAGGATCGTTATAAAAAACCTTCAGGCTTCGAGCGCGCCATTCGAGCTTCAGAGAACGAGCCTCGGCAGTATGGCGCCAGCCGTCGCGAGAGACAGTTGTGTGTATTGCCCTTGGTGCAGTTTACGAACTCATACATAAATAATATAAAATTAAAGTGCTAAATGTGTAAACATGTGTGTGAAATAAACGTTGGTCGGTTGTAATTTTATATTTGTTTTATAAAAGTGGTCATTTTTATCAGCCTCATTGTGGATAATCTTGACGTAAATTTTTATGACAGTATATTATAATTTAATTTCAAGTATATTTAACATATACGCATAGATTTATATCACTCGAATATAAAGCGAAATTTATAAATTTCAAGACAAGACTCTAAGATTAAGTTTCCTTTGCCTAAAGGTTGTTTAATTATAACTTAGAGAACGACAGGGCAAGTAAACATTAATTTTTAATCATGTTTCAACTAGTAACAAAGAACAAGCGAAAATGTATAATTGAATTTATATTTTCAATTAATGATATTTTTAATTTCGATATCATAATTTACGTTTTTTTCATTAGGAATAATCGCTCAAGAATTGCTATATTAGAAATTATGCCCCAAATCTCGAGAGGCTTGCCACTTATTACATGGCTTTATACACATCTGCCTAGCTCCTCGGGATACGAGCGTGAACCCATGTATGAATAACCTTTTTTTATTCTGACTAACCAAATGACTCTTGTGAAAATACACTAGATTGACAATCTATGATATCGACCACTGTCGCTTCACGCTTGCTCCAAAACTATCAACGATCTATTGTCATAGGTCTTTTCATGATTTTCCCGTGAGAACTTCTATCGTTTATTGATCATGTAGGCAATTACATAGCTCTTATGAGAAGTCAGCACATTAAAAAAGAAGGAAATTTTCAGAAAGCATATCAGCTTAAACATAACATACATAGCATCATCAATAGTCATTTATTTATTTATTTAAAGTGTGTTTATAATTTTTGAGTTTGCTATTATCTGTATATATAAAAGAAGAAGCTGACTGACTGACTGACTGACTGACTGACTGACTGACTGACTGACTGATCGATCAACGCACAGCCTAAACGGCTGGGGTTAGAGACTTGAAATTTTGACAGTAGGTACCTATTATGACGTAGGCATCCACTAAGGAAGGGTTTTTGGAAATACCACCCCTAAAGGGGTAAAATAGGGGATGAAAGTTTGTATGAAAATCCGTCATTTTTTAAGTTAAATTCATGATAATTAGTATTTGGCATTTTAGTTAAAAATTAAAAATATATGTTTCAGGATTTTTGGAAATTCCGCCTCTAAGGGCGTAAAATAGGGGATGAAAGTTTGTATGAAAATCCATAATTTTTTAAGTTAAACGCATGAAAATTGGTGTTTTGTATTGTATACTTTTTCTCCCAAACATGACCTCCACGCGGGCGGAGCCGCGAGCAACAGCTAGTTTTTAATATAATTCAAAGAAATACAAGTAAAGTAAAAATAGATTTTTAATTGAGTTTGAATATTGGTATATCCGAAACATCGCATGTTTAAAACATTTATTTTATACGATAGATTGCTATAGAGAGTTAAAATTAAATAATTTATCAGTGTTTTAAAATACATTTTTACGATAACGGACCCAGTAGGTGGGTGAAAGGGATTTCGCAAATTCTGTACCAGGCCAAATGCCATCTTCTTCTTCGTCATTGGCTTACTAATGAGGATCGTGACCATATATAAATATGGTTTTCTTGAAAAAATAGTGCAGTGGTTTTCCCTTGCCTTATGCACCAGATCTCTTAGGGCTATTTAGGCCCCAAATACCTCACTCTCACTGTTTTTTTATACTGGCACGGCAAAGTGACCACTGCACCTGATACCTGCGCAGTGCCGTCCAATTAAAATATTGAGTAGCTAGAGAACATCTATCCCCCGCTACTCCACACAATCATGCCGACCTGCTTCTTCACACTACGCCATGGGCAAGAAGGTGAAGAAGTTATCCCGCCATAGCTCGGTCGCCGAAGCCCCTTCTGTTGTCTCGCAGGGAGCACCACCGCCAGCTATTCTGACGAACCACTAGCGCGTGCAGGGGGGTTGGCTTGGGTCGGATAGATTTTTGGCTCCGTTCTCCCCTTACTTCCCTTAGTCCAGACGCAGATATTGGATATTTATTGTTTACAACGCTTTGCTTAAGGAAAATATCGTAAGGAATATTCCATAATACGATATGAAAAATTTATCTCTATTGAGCCATTATGAATAACATTTTTTAACAAGCTCCTATTACAGGTCTTATAAAGCTCCGATAACTCATTATGAATAAGACAGTTAGTATTTATATAGATAGAAAAATATGACCCCGCCTGACCGACATCGAAAAAGTTACTTTATTACTATGTTGTTAGGCGTAATGTGAAGAAGCTAAACAGCAGGCCGGCATGATTGTGTTGAGTAGCGGGGGATAGACTGTCTCTCGCTACTTGATACTCTATCTCGACGGCACTGCGCTTACCATCAGGTGCAGTGTGGTCACTATGCCGCGCCAGAATAAAAAAAAATGTATGCATAATTTGTCAATATGGCACTTAGCGGTATTTTTGTATACAGACGGCTGAATGATGTGGTATTGGCTAGACATTGCTTTTTGGCGCCAAAACTGACTAATCATACATATACACTCACGCCTGTAAAAGCCAAAGGGGTAGGCAGAGGTGCAACCAGTACATCCGCATTTCGCAGAATTTTTATTACGCTCCCATAATGTGATAGGGGGCGAGACAATCGCCATAACGGGCACAATTCCAGACTCCAGGCTGATATTCAGTATTTCTAAATAGAAAACCCAATAGTACCTCAACGGATCCGGGGATCGAACCCAAGACACAGCAGTCGTAACGCATACGCAATCACAACTGCGCTACCGAGGCAGTCACTAAGTATTGTTTTTGAATATGCCCTTTAGTCAAGGTTACCATCGTATGACAACAGTAACACACACAAAACATGCACAGTCCTAAAATATTGTAAAATATTCTTCATACATTTTCAAACATCACCTTGAGCGACTTATCATTCAATTTATCTTTGACATTTACAACAAAGCTCTGTTTAATCCACACTTATCACTATTATTTTTCAACTATATGTACGGGGGTGGGCAGAGACTATTGAGTGCCACAAGCTACTACCCTTACACACTTCTTTCGCCCCTTTTCACATTCATACATCTTTTCATACATTTTTGACGGTTGGTACTCCTGATTTGCCTGATTTACTTTTCAAGTCTGAATTAAATTCATAACCTATCAAACATAATTTATCATTTCATAATTTTACAGACTGCTGGTCAAACCTTGCGTTATATATCATAGAGTGCAAAGTGAAAACTTATTGTTTGCAGGCTATTTCAAACATGGCTTCGGACTTTCGAATAGAGAAATGCTAGGCATGGCTTTGATGTTTTAAATGGAATAAACTACATACGTGGCTTTCGCTTTTAGAAATGGCATTGGCTATTTTCAATTTAAGCCCGGTTTTGAAAAAATAACGTCAGACAAGGCGGATGGTGGATTTGCTTTTTATTTGTTGAAAAAAAATATTTTCCTAAAACTTGACTTCCTACTTATTTATTTTATTAATCGCAAAATTGGAATTAAAGACAGAAAAAGTTACATAAAACAAGTACTTTCTATTTACAATATCACATAATTCGTTTCATATACTTTGAATTATGATTGAGAACTTATTACATATCTCCTTTAGCGTAGGCAGCTAAAGAAGTAAGGGGTTTAAAAGCAATACGCGATAATTATATTAAGATGTAGTACTGATGTTTAAACTCATAATTATCTTTCTTATTAAGTTTGTTACTCGCTGCTTCATGAGTAATTTTATCTGTAACTTTATCGAGATAAACCCTTTCACTTATTGAATTATTCTTGGTGATAATTGAAACTAATAATAGCACCGATAGCCTAGTTGGTTGCGGTACGGACTGCCAAGACGAAGGTCGTATGTTCCAAACCCAAGTGGCATACACCTCTGACTTTTCTAAAGTTATGTGTGTATTAAATGTTGATTATCGCTTGCTTTAATGGTGAAGGAAAACATAGTGAGGAAACCTGCATATCTGAGAATTCTTATAAGAATTTCCAAGGTATGTGAAGTCTACCAACCCGCATTAGGCCAGCGTGGTGGACTAAGGCCTAACCCCTCTCATTAGTAGAGGACGCCCGTGCCCAGCAGTGGGACAATGTTTAATACAAGGCTAGTTTTATTATTATTAATTGAAACTTTATGCTTGGCCGCCTTTAACCACTTCAATGGTCCTCGACTTTTGACAGAGCGGTCGCAGTCGTCATCGAGTGTTTATATCAAAGGCTCATGTCATTCGCCTTATGATATCTCACTATTTTTTCGTGGTCTTTATCATTCCATCGCATAGGTGCCCATCTGCCGTATGCCTTCTACTCAGCCTTGCATAATAACTGAATATATACCATGAGTAACAAATAAAATAAAACAATATGTTAAGTGTTTAAATTTTTAAGAAACATACAATGGCATATGGTGGTTCGGTAGACTTTACATACTTTGAAATTTCTTATGTAATAATAATCTACCTGTACATTTACAGGTAGATTTCATTACAATGTTTATTTATAATTTAACGGTAGGCAGCGGCTTTGCTGTGTCCTGGCATTGCAGAAGTCTGTGGGCGGCGGTGACTACTTAGCATCGTTAGCATCAGGTTGCCCGTCAGCTAGTCTGTCTATCGAGGCATTAAAAAAAACACAGGCAGTCGTGGGGACATCCGACAGAAGTGAAAATATATAACTTTGGAATAACTGTGTTCTTTTTTGAAACAGGCTCCATGAAATAGTAACTTTTTTGTTTATGATTGTCAATAATTATAGAACTTAATAGGCGTGCTTATGTCAAAAGTAAAATAATCTGAGCGTGACGATCACGCGAGTTCAGTGGTTCTTCCCCATCCCAAAAGTGTCCAACGTGCCTAAAGAAGTTTTCACTTCAAAAAAAATTAAAGCAAGCGATAATTAACAATGAACATAACTTCAAAACGTCAGAGGTGTGATGCCTCAGAGTTGATTTTGAATCATCGGTAATCCTGTGTACTTTAAGCGTAGTGTGAAGAGGCTACTCTACCTGGACTGCGATTCCCGGGCGCAGTTTGGTCATTCCGTGCCAGAATAAAAAATATCTACGACATCTTGGTCGGCAGTCCGTCCCCTTCTTCGATAAGCTATTCTGCTTACTTCGCCTTAAAACTATAAATGTCTACAGCGGCTATAAAACCAACGACCTAGTAAGATACTGATCCACCTGAAGTAGTTAAATTAAATATAGTGTTATCTTTAAACGTTTTTCATAGAATTTAATTAGTGTAAACTACGTACACTCGTAAATTCAACTCTCTATTAAATTATTATAAAGAATAATAAACATTGTGTGTTGTGTGTGTGTCTTAGGGCTGTACGGAAAAGAAGTTAGTAACGAAATATTGCAAGATCTTATTGCAGCTAAAAGTAGTGTTATGTTATGTGCCTCCGTGGCGCATTCGGTGAGTGTGTGACACCAGCCATGGGTTTTTTTTTATCCTAGCACGGCATAGGCGCAGTGCGGTCCAATTAGAGTATCGAGTAGCGAGAGACGATCTATCCCCCGCTATTCAACACAATCATGCCGGCCTGCTGCTTCACACTACGCCATGGGCAAGAAGGTGAAGAAGCGGTCGAAGGTCTATTGTCAGAGTACTCAGAAGGCCGCAAAATGGCCAAACATTGTACCCCAACTCTAGACCCCCGAGAAAAACCGGATGTACACTGGCTGATCCCGGAACGCGACACACTTGCGTGTGCCACTATGGCAGGTTTTTCACCCTGTGTACGGTGGTCGCTATCCGGGCGGATATGAATATATCCTACCACCAGAAATATATATAGGGTTCAATCCCCGCTCAATAAAATTTTTGTGAAATCCGCAAACATTTGTTCGGGTCTGGGTCGATGGGTTTGGATGTTGTGGGACGATAGTCGCTGACACCTACGATACAGGTTTGAGCTAGTATGGTATCAGTACTATATGTGTGACTGTTGGATGTATTGTTAACATCGTTATTAAATTTGGCCCGATAGAAAATATTCACAAAGTGGCATCGAAAATTTAAAATTTCAATACACTTAAATGAAAATATATATTGTTTTGTTAACACCCAACAATCACACACATAGCCCCGACCCCACACTAAGATACGAGTCTTGTGTTGTGAGTGTCAGGGACTACGAGAGACCTTCGGTCTCACAACACCCAGACCCTGGACACAAATATCTGTATGTCGCACAAACATTTTGTCACACGGCCTCTCGTTTCACAGCCGGCTACTCGCCAACTGCGCCACGGAGGCTGTCAAAAACGAGGTATCTCAATGAACTCTATTAAAAAGATATGTTAATATTTTACTACGTTTCATTCATAACTACCTCGGTGGCGCAGTTGTAATTGCGCATGCGTTACGACTGCTGTGCTGAGGTCTCGGGTTCGATCCCCGGGTCGGGTAAAGTGATATTGGGTTTTTCTATCTAGAAATTCCTCATTATTAGTCCGGAGTCTGGAATCTGTGCCCGGTATGGCGACAGGCTCGCCCCCTATCACATTATGGGACCGAAATTCGGCGAAAAGTGGGTGTGCTGGTTACACCTCTGCCTACCCCTTCGGGGATTACAGGCGTGAGTGTATGTGTGTGTGTTTTATTTATAAATACAAATAAACTTGTTTTAAATTTCGAAAAATGATAATGGCCGTTGCAGTTATGTTCAGACGGTTGAAAATACATATCGCGCTTGCCTGACAATGGTGATACGGCTTCTGAGGCCTATTTCTAGAAGGTAGAGTATACATCAGCTTATTGCCCCGTTTCATTGAAAAGCCTGAACTGCTTCAGACTAAACCTCAAACATTCTCAAGTAACATAGACTAAGGCCTTATTCTTTCGAGCATAATCATTGTAATTTAAATAAAGAACTATAAGTCTGACTATCGCTGAATCAACGCGATGACCTTATATTTGTACATGTAAAAAGACTTTTACAATTGTAAAAACTAGACTACGGTAAACAGGACTAAGTAAAATATTAAATAAAAAAAACACTTTTAGCTCATTACTTAAATTTTTTTTCATTTTATCCTGGTACGGCAAAGTGACCACACTGCACCTGATGGTAAGCCTAGTGCCGTCCAATTAGAGTATCGAGTAGCGAGAGAAAATCTCTCCTCCGCTACTCAATACAATCATGCCGGCCTGCTTCTTCACACAACGCCATGGGCAAGAAGGTGAAGAAACGGTCGAAGATCTAGTGTCGTGTAGTACTCAGACAATACAAATATTATTCGAATGTTTTAATGAATAATCCGTCCTTTTACGGAATTTAAACGAACCTACTTAAAAAAGGTACCTATAACTTTTTTTAAATAAAGTAAAATTTTTAATCAAAATATTGCTTATTAATAATCTAATGATCTAATATTCATTTGTTAATTTTAACAGAACAAACTTGGATGTATTTAACCTTTCAATAAGGAAGGGAGGCCTTCACCGTAATAAGTTATAAGAAAGACGTCGTTTAATACTTCGAACTTTCCGCAAACTATCAAATATGCATAAGACACCCGACAGTCCTTCTACAAACGGTTAAGGATCGATATCTAGATATCCGCTTGTAGAGACATTATTTAGAAACATTGTATCTTCTTTATACCCTGGCACAATAAAGTGGCCACACTGCATCTGATACTTAGCACAGCGCCGTCCAGGAGTATCAAGTAGCGGAAGAGGAGTAGGAACTTTATTTTTTTTTGTTGTCGCGGGGAAAGCGTTTTATTACTGCCGCCCGCTCCGGGGGGAAGCGGAATAAGAATAAAACGGGTATGCTGGACTAGCCGGTCCTACGACGCAGCATCTCCCTCGCCCGGATGATGGCTATCCGTGCTGCCGCTGGGCCGAGTCCCTACCCCCTATGTACACCTCACCCGACACTACCAGCTAAAACCCCGCGGTGGCCTTCTTCGGTGCTTACGGAGCGATCCCGGGGTATTCTAAGGAGTGCTAGAATTGCAGCCGGAATCGCCCCTGCGCGGTGCTGCGTTGCAACCCATCTCCATGGGGGGCTAAGGAGCCCCCGCGCAACCGAACATCGACACCAAACGAGGCCTTACCACCCGAGCTGCCGTCCATCTCCGGGTCGCACGATGCTCCGAATTTGGGAGTGCATCGATACGGGCTGACAGCCCCCCGCTGCGCGCCCGCGAACCCCGATGGCCCCTATTAGTCGCCTCTTACGACAGGCAGGTGTTACCGTGGTGGTATTCAAACGCCCCCATTCCACAGGGTGGGAGACGCCGGTCAGTCGTCCACCCGGCGCCTCCTACGTCTTCTCTGGCGGCGGGAGGGATTATATCGTTCCTCTCGGCACTCTCCTTCTGCGAGATGACGTTCTCGCAGAAGTGGGCCACCGCACGCCAGGACCTCCGGCTGGCGACCATGGACGACACCACGGCCGGAAGCGAGAGGTCTCCTCCAACGACTGCTCTGAGAGCGCTGCGCTCTTCGTCCCTTCGCTATTCGACCTGCTAAGTAGCTTCTTTCCACTTCGCTCAAAAGACCCAGGATTATAGGAAGAGTGGAACACGGTAGCTAGCATACTGTTCCATAGCTTGATGATGCGGTAAAGAAACGAATTTGCAAACCTATTGGTTCAGGCCGAGGTAGTAGACACCACGTAACTGTGGCTCCGAAAGCATGGTAAAGAATGTATATAGTAAAGAATCATTTGTATATAAATAAATACAACTGACGATATTTAAAAAAAATTGAGCTATCGCGGGACGTCTGGCAGATGTGAAACATAGTAATTATTTTGTAGAAATAGTGAGCATAAAAGGATAGCTTATGAAGGTTGAAAAGTGTTCACTTTTTTTAAGAAATAGATAATCCCTATTTGTATAGTGACTTCTGTCGTCACCACACCTTATTGAATGTGCCATGTTATCATATAGTGTGGCGACGCGTCGCCACGTCAGCAGTCCCCCTGACCTGCCACATTAGATGTTTCTCATCAACAACATCATTTACTTCAGACAATATAGATAGTCCTAAAGAACGTATTCAAAGATCAAATGAAAGTGTACCGTGTAGGCGTAGACCTAACTCATATCATGTAAATATGTTTTTATTGACTGGTGTCAATCAAAACTGAACCTTGTATGAATGGGAGAAAATCGATTGTGGCAGAGCCACACGGTAGTTAGAGAAAGAAAATTACACAACCATCTCGGAGAAAACACACGATGAAGCAAATTGATATTGGAGATTGAAGAATCCTCTTCCTTAAACCTATTTATGAACCGGGTATCTGTAATAACTACAATTATATAAATAAAAAAGCCTTATATTTTCCAAGTTTCACAATAAGTATTAGTAATTATTATATAAAGAAAAATAAAAAGTCGTGTTATTTATTTGAGGGAACCCCTGTGGCGAAGGCCTCCAAAGAGTGCCATCTTTCTCGGTCTTTCGCTATTTCTAACCAGTGTGATCCAGCCAGACCTTAAGCCAGACGCACGATCTCGTCCTCTAAACATGTGTGTGGTCTTCCTCTCTGCCTTCTCCCATCGTTCCCATCCAGGTAGTTAATAATAATACTAGCCCTGTATTATACATTGTCCCACTGCTGGGCACGGGCCTCCTCTACTAATGAGATGGGTTAGGCCTTAGTCGACCACGCTGGCCTAATGCGGGTTGGTAGACTTCACATACCTTCGAAATTCTTATAAGAATTCTAAGGTATGCAGGTTTCCTCACGATGTTTTCCTTCACCGTTAACAAGCGATAATTAACATTTTAATACACACATAACTTTAGAAAAGTCAGAGGTGTATGCCACTTGGGTTTCGAACCTACGACTTTCGTCTTGGCAGTCCGTACCGCAACCAACTAGGCTATCGCTGCTATAGGTAGTTAACTTTTGGCCAATCTATTGTCTTGTAGTCTGGCTACATGCACATTTCCACTTTAGTCTAAGTGCGTGTGAAACGGCATCGTTTGCTCTTGATTTCGATCTGATTTTTGAGTGGCGGATTCTATGGATTCTATAACAACTAAAATTAAACTTTAGTAAACTCAGTAAAAACTAACAACCCTGCTCTAGTGGATCGATTGTGTAAACACAGCCTGTTACTCTGCAGATGTACATGCATCACTCATCACTCAAAACATTACGTAAATTATGAAGTTTAGCTCTAATTCTATCGCTGATGTTTTTCACCTTGGTCCGACAATGACTAATATTAAACAGGTAGAGATCGTCTACATTAACTAACACTACTCAATTTTGAGTTTTAAAATATAATAATACTAGCCCTGTAATATACATGTCTCACTGCTGGGCACGGGCCTCCTCTACTAATGAGAGGGGTTAGGCCTTAGTCCACCACGCTGGCCTAGTGAAGGTTGGCAGACTTCACATATCTACAAAATTCCTATGTAGAATTTTTAGGCATGCAGGTTTCCTCACGATGTCTTCCTTCACCGTTTAAGCAAGCAATAATTAAGAAACCTAACTTTAGAAAAGTCAGAGGTGGTGCCATTTGGATTGGTTTCGAACCAGTGACTTTCGTCGTGGCAGTCCATACCACTTCCCACTAGGCTAACACTGCTTGCTATTTGAGTTTTACTGACACAATTGGAGGGAGAATTATTAAGATATATCATTAACGATAAAAGTGACAAGACTGGTTGTCAATATGAATGTGGATGGATGAAAGACTCGTGAGAGACAAAAAAAGAGGTGGATGGATTGCGTGAATAAGGACATGCGCATGAAAGGAGTGAATGCAGATTTGACGCATGATAGGGCTATGTGGAGAGTTTAATCCATTTGTGCCGACCACACTTAGTGTGGGATAAAGGCAGGTAGATGATGATGATCATTAACGGTAAAAGAGCTTAAAGATCCAAAGCCGACTTGACTTTGGCTTTTAATTTATTAATTCTCATTATGTCACATAAACATAAATTCAATAACATTTTCGCTAATATGTGGCTCCTAACTTACATTATACCAAACAGTGAAAAAACAATATGAATAATCAAACAATATTTAAATAACGAACGTTCGAAAATCCAAAATGGCGTCTTCAAACGGCCGCGAGAGCGCGAAAATGACAGCGTCGATAGACAGTTTGAAGCTGTCTAGCAAAAATGCGTCGGTCAGTTCTTCTAAACATGCGTCATCTGAGTCGGTATTGTCGAAGAAAGACAAGGAGTGTCTCCAGATGCAGGAGTGCAAAAAGAAACTCCTGGCTATGGAGCCGCAGATCATCATCAGGGATGAGAACGTGGTGCTGCGGTCTCCGCCGCAGAAGAAGATTGTAATGCCGCCAACTATCAACTCCGAGGTTAGTGTTTTTATGTAAAATCTATATAAATAAAAATGAATCGCCGAAATGCATGTACGCGCATAATGTCCAAATAACTGCACCAAATTAAATAATTCTTTTTTTTGTATTCTTTATTGGCAGGACAATGTTTGTATAAAAGAAAATAAAAAAAACACATTTTTTTAAAGACTACGAAAGATCTTCAATATATTGATTAACATTCAGTTGTTAGCAAGGGATCCACATGATTTTTTGCATAGTGGTAGTTCAGGGGTCAGAGAATGACATAGGCATTTTTTCCCCGGAAAAATAAACGGGTCGGGGGAACGGTTAAGATGACTCCATGGATTTTATACCTTTTCTTTCACAAATAAATACCACGCGTGCGGAGCCGCGGGCAACAGCTAGTATCATATAAACAAGATGTTATCTAATTGCTTACTTACACATGATTACTTTTAAAATTTAAAGAATTTAAAATAACTGTCGAGAATTAATGCTGGCTGAAATGATTCTGCAGATCATGAAAAAAAACGTTGCATTAGCCAACATTCTTTGATTAAATTTAATTTATATACAATATACCAAGTAGTAACAATGCTTTGCCTAGCTAAAAATATAATAGATCTGGGAATCTATCATAAGTATTTTTTTATATAAATACATCTATTTTCAAATCCAATCCATCTAAAGGTTGTCTGGAAGAGATCGAAGTTAGCGATAAGACCGCCGTTTGTACATTATATTTTAAGTTTATTGCAATGTACTGTTACACTGTATTATTTTTCTGGTGTACTATTAAGCATAAATAAATAAATCTATATAAAACACAAAAGTTCCTGCCTATGACCGTTAAAGAATTTGAAACCACTCAACCCATTTCAATGAAATTTTGTGTTTGTGTGTGGTTGGGTCCACCTTAAAAGATACGAGTTTTAGATCCGATAGGCGGCGCTGTTCTCAAGATCTGAATTTCTTTGTTTCAACGAAAATTCGTTCCACAGAGAAGTCGGTTTATGGCAGGACATCGTCTGCCCGGGACCACTAGTTATATATATAGATATTGTCAACAACTTCCAAAGTCTGAATACGACTAACCTAAGAAACTTTTAGGTTTAACGGTTTATTTACGAAAGGTCTAATCCGATCCAGTTATACCTGAACCCTCGGAATTGTGAATCTAGTTTCAATGTAATCTGAACTTCGCAAATTGGACTTGTTCTTCACTCCTTTTTACGTTTATTTTAGTCTCTGGACCTGGAGTTTGTTTAGAGGTGAAAGTTGGGCCACACGGATATTTTTAACTTATTTGTGGTGACATGGGATTTAATGCAACACAGCTTTCCGAGATTTAATAAGATTTAGTAATTAGAGTGTCAGTTCAAAATTGAATCGTTTAAGCAAGTGGCCACTACGGGCACTTTTATATTATGTCAATTATACAATGTTTCGGAAAGGTGGTAGGAATAAAACTCCACGTATTTATCGTTAAATAACTAACTAGAAAAGCCAAGAAAAATAAAATTCGGAATTGAACATTTCATGGCATTTTTTAACGTAATATTAAAATAGTTACTTTTAAAGTCCTTGATAAAGTGTCAACCAACTACCACAGCACAATTTTCAATCACTATTTTGTGGATAGCTAGATTGATATTACAAGTAGAAAAGTTTTGCGAAAGTGATATGTGTTCGGCCATGCATGCCTGTACTTCGCTTATCATGTGTTTTCGTGTGGTTTTGATAAAATATTACGTGGGGGACGAATGGGTACCTTATAAATAAATTAATATTGATTGGTCTCCTTTCAGGGGATCAATGGGCACTTGAATAGGTGACGAATCTACAACTTTTATTCTAGGGTACGAGTTTTAGGATGCGAGTGGGTCCGCACCTAAAAGTTCGTAATCATTTATTAATTGCTTTCTTTTATTATCCTAGCACGACAATTTGACCACACTGCACCTAATGGTAAGCGCAGTGCCGTCCAGTTAGAGTGTCGACTAGCGATGAACAATCTACTCAACACAATCATGCCGGCCAGGTATCATAAAAATAATCATTCCACATTAATTTCAAATTCCAATTATTCAGATAAGATGTAAGATAATGATGTGTATTACCCACCTTTAGATCCGTACTTGAAAAACGAAGAAACAACAAGTGCTATTTTTTTTCCGAAAGTAAGTAGAGCAAGCAAATACAATTTGAGCAAATACCTTACATTTCCTAATATCACAAACGATTCTTCAAGGACTCGCGAAGCAATTACTTGAGCAGTTTTATCCAGATAAAAAATCTCCGTCCCTTGTCGGGCACGTCGCGAAGTGCGTAACAAGGACTCTTACTAGTGATGTGAAATAATTCATATCCTTGGTGTGGGGTGGGATAAAGCTGGTATATGAATTAATCAGACATATAATTACGACTGACTGATAAAGGTTTTTTTTTATAGTATAGTCCGACAAACGAGCCAGTGGGTCACCTGATGTTAAGTGATCTCCACCGCCCATGAACATCCACAATACCGAAAGTGTCATGTATGCGTTGTCGGCCTTAAAGGACAGGAATAGGGATTAGGGAAGGGAAGGGGGAATCTGAGCCTCCGGATATCTCACTCAACATACGAAACGTGACGTAAACTGTCACTTTACGTTGGTTTTCTGTGAGACAGTGGTACTACCCCGGTCGAGCCAGCCCATTCATGCTGTAGACAAATATGTCTACGGCGTGGCTCTTCACTTCACTCACCACTTCCTTCATTCACAAGCTTCATTGTGTTCTGTTTTAATTCTGACTCGTGGCATGAATATAATTTTTTATAAAGTAAAATTAAATACTATACATTGGTAAGCGCTTTGCAAAAAAATAAAAATTGCACGACAGTGTTATGTGAGTTTTATGCACCTTTTTTTTTAGTGCCTGGATAGGCAGACTAGCAGACGGGCCACCTGATGGTAAGTAGTCACCGCCGCCCATAGACTTCTGCAATGCCAAGGCACAGCAAAACCGCTACCTACCTTGTTCATCTATGCACCACCTTAAAGTTGACTGGGAGAGAATAAATGAATAACACCCAACAGTCACACACATAGTCCCGACCTTACACTAAGAAACGAGTCTTGTGTTGTGGGTATCAGGGACTACGAGAGACTTTCGGTCTCACAATACCCAGACCCCCTATACAAATATCTGTCTGTCACACAAACATTTGCCCTGGTATGGGAATCGAACCCACGGCCTCTCGTTTCACAGCTAGCTACTCGCCAACTGCGCCACGGAGGCTGTCAAAGGCCTTTGGCATTAAGTCGGCCTATAAACAATGTATGTATATAAAGTGTATAAATAAATAAAATAAATAATGTGAGAGAAATCAAATTTGAACAAGTTCAAAATAAGGAATTCCAAATTCAAAAATGTTATAGAAATAAAGGCCATCCCTACAAAGTTCCTCACTCGCTCCATAGGGAATTCCGTCCAGACTCTTTGTCTCTATCGAATACTTTCGCGATAAATTCTCAACTCCATTGCGATAGACGTTTCGAAAAGTTAAAGATATTAATGGAGTCGAAGATAATGGTTTCTTATGTTTACGCGAATATTATACATTGAAATGAAACAAATTTTATGGATTCTATCGCGGTTTATTTAACTTTTTTATCCCGACGTTTCGAAAGCTTTACAGCCTTCATGGTCACGGGGGAGACTGAGTTGTATGTCGTCAAGCAAGTATACTGCAATGTTTCTACCCTCCATATAGCTATTTTTTAATTTTAAAATATTGTAGTCCGATCTACGCAGAAGGAGCTCACAGTGTCTTGAGGTGCTGCTGCCAGACCTTGGTGATAGATAAGGTTAACCATATATGACAGCCTCCATGGCGCAGCGGGCGACTGAAACGAAAAGCCTTGGATTCAATTATCGCACTGAGAGATTTTTTTGTGTGACAGATATTTGTTTCGTGTCTGGGTGTTGTGGGACCGTAGCCTCTCTTAGTTTTTAATACGTAGTTACGTAATATAATAAAGTAGAAATAAGTAAATGTAAATATTTATTATTTTTAAATATTTGAATCTACAAAGATGTAACGAAATTTGTCTTATACGACAATAGATGGCGCTTCCTAAAATCGTCTATGCGCGTGATCTTAAATTAACAATACAACAAATTGTTAATTTTTCATCTTTTTGGAACAACCTGTAATTTTAAAAGTATTTTCCTTTATTCATAAATAGCGGCAAACAAACGCTTTAGATGTGTTTGAATCATTACATTTTATAGAAGTAATGGCGTACCGACAAAAAAAACTCCTTTGATAAATAATATAAAGAGATTATACCGTTTAAATGTAAACCGTGAGACTTTATATTGGATTTTCCAGTCTAGAAATCCATTGAAGATTTATTGCCTATCTTCGAATTGACTTTAATTTAGATATAACGTCTATCAACATTTGAGACGCTATAAAATTTAATAATGCTATTATTAGATCTTTAGCTCCTTTTCTCCTTCGCTTTATTCACTTCAAAAACAGATTTTATTAGGTGCCAATATTATGTACATCGATTTCTCCATTTGTGTGATTTGATGAAAGATTTTTGTTTAATTGTAGTTATAGATGTGGTTCTATAAATTTGGTTTATATCTGACTAGCTGTCGCCCGCGGCTCCGCCCGCGTGTAGGCATTTTTTGGAAGAAAAGGTATACAATCCATGGAGGCATCTTAAGCTATTACAGCTTTATATTCTTATTTTTTCTTGCAATTAAAATAGCCTATATTAATCAGTGATAATGTAGCATTCAAATGGTGAAAGATTTTTTTAAATCGGTCCAGTACTTTTTGAGCCAATTCGTTACAAACATACATACAGATCTTTCCTCTTTATAATATTATAGTATAGACAACGCAGTATATATAATAGGTAATACCATTCCCATATAAAACACAGCCACACTGTTGGGCTCAGGCCTTCTCCTTTAATAAGAAGGTTTAGACCTTAGCCCACCACGCCGGCCTAATGCAAGTTGGTAAACTTTGTATACCTTTGACAATTGTTACAAGAATTCTCAAGTATGCAGGTTTCCGCACGATGTTTTCCATCGCCTTTAAACCAAGCAACAACAACTGAATACATACGTAACTTTAAATTTATGCCCATAGGGCCGATATCAATGATTTGCTGGTGGTAGGATATTCATATCCGCCCGGATAGCGACCACCGTACACAGGGTGAACAACCCGCCATAGTGGCACACGCAAGTGTGTCACTTTCCGGGATCAGCCAGTGTACATCCGGTTTTTCTCGGGGGTCTAGGGTTGAGGTACAATGTTTGTCCATTTTGCGGCCTTCTGAATACTCTGACACTAGACCCTCGACCCCTTCTTCACCTTCTTGCCCATGGCGTAGTGTGAGGAAGCAGGCCGGCATGAGTGTGTTGAGTAGCGGGAATAGATCTAGTCTTTTTAAAAATAAAATAAAATAAAAATCTTTATTCATCATGTAGGCATATAAAAGGCACTTATGACAGGTCAAAATACAAATGGAAATTCTCCATACGGGAATGAGTAATTATGGTTAGTGGCGTAGGAACTTGGAATCTACCATCAAGGGCTGGTAGGCAGGGATACAACGTCGAGGATAGGACTGGAAAAGGAGAAAAGAGGATGACCGGAAAATGAAAGGAATCATGATCGTCGGTAAAGGAACTGACGGGAGATGATGATGATCAGGACAGGAATGGGAGGGGAGAAGTTGAAAGGAAACAGGACGGATTTGGAAGGAAAGTAAACCCTAGTCTAGCTAACCTACTAGCCTTTCACTAACTATCTAAGCGATGACGACCCGAAGAAGAAAGGCAGAAAGAAACTCCGGGCTTATTTTTTTCGTCATCAATTGTAACATATTTTTTTCTTCTCATTATAATAAATTTATAAACATATTGTATCAATATATGGATTAATGCATACATAGCACCGTTAAAACGTAAATCTTGATAACATATAAAAAAAAAACAAATTAAAGGGTGTATCATTGCATTAAATCCACATTTACAATTGATCATACATTGGCATATACCTACGTTGAGACAATTTACATTTAAAATATAATTCAAAGGCATACACTTTATAAATTGAACGATCGATCGGTCGTCTATCTCAAATGAATAAATATGTCAGACAAAGAAAAAATGTCAAAATAGATTTTTTTAAAATAAGTATACATTAAGGACCTTTAAAATACACAGTTTATAATTATTCTAGTAATATTATAAATTCAAAGAGATGCCACAGTATCTTGGTGCAGTGTGCAGGACCGATCCCAAACATCCCTATCTGCTATATAATCTGCTACTTTATAGTAGCCTCTAGACATCAATACTTGTTTAACGTGGGATTTAAATGTATTTTCCTGCAAATTCGTTACTTCGGAAGGTAGTTTATTATAAAATTTTACACAGTTACCCATAAATGAATTATTGGTCTTACTAAGTCTTAACTTTGTAACTGCGAGTTTGTTCCTATTTCTTGTATTTAGACTGTGTATGTCACTGTTTTTTTTAAAGTAAGCCAAATTTTTGCGGACATACATTATATTTTGAAAGATGTATTCGGCCGGCAACGTCAGTATATTAATATCCTTAAACAGTTCTCGAAGAGAGTCGCGAGATCGGAGGTTGTAAATTGCGCGAATCGCTCTCTTCTGCTGTATAAAGATTGTCTGCAGATCTGCAGCAGAACCCCACAGCAAAATGCAATAGGACATAATGCTGTGAAAGTAAGCAAAGTATACTAACCTAGCCGTCGCCACATCCGTCAGCTGTCTAATTTTTCTAATTGCAAATACAGCGGAGCTCAATTTACTAGAGATCTTTTTTATGTGTGGACCCCACTGCAATTTAACATCTATTGTAACTCCAAGAAATACAGTTGACGGGACTAAATCTAATGAATTTTCACCTAAAGATATATTTGATTTTTCTTGGGTCACATTAAGCATTGAAAATTTAATACAATTAGTTTTATTTGCATTTAAAAGTAGGTTATTTGCAGAAAACCAGTCCAAAGCTAAGCTAAGAGCTTTATTGGACTCTAAAAGATTCTCATCTTTCCTATCTACTTTAAAGATAAGTGATGTATCGTCAGCAAATAATACTACATCTGCAATGTTATTGACCATGTACGGAAAGTCATTTATATAAACTAGAAATAAGAATGGGCCCAGAATGGATCCCTGTGGAACACCTATCTTAACAGAAGAACCTACAGAAGTAACATTGTCAATAAATACTTTTTGTTTCCGATTTTTTAGGTATGACGACATTAACTTTAGTGCTGGGCCGCGAATTCCATAGAAATTAAGTTTTAAAATGAGAGTTCTATGATCAACGCAATCAAATGCCTTGGAGAGATCGCAAAATACTCCTAAAGCATCTTGCGATCCCTCCCAGGCTTCTAACACAGACTTAACTAAAGCACAACCAGCGTCCTGCGTCGACCGGCCCTTTGTAAAACCAAATTGCCTATTATGCAGGATCTCATTTTGGTTAAAGTGCAACAACATTTGATTGAGAATTAGTTTTTCAAATATTTTACTAAATACTGGGAGTATTGATATAGGTCTATAGTTAGAAGGAGTGTTTGAACAGCCTGCTTTAAATATTGGTACTACTTTACTAATTTTCATTAGGTCAGGAAATATACCGTCTTTTACACAACAATTAAAGATATTTGCCAATATTAAAGATATGTTAATGATTATGTCTCTCGCTACTCAGTACTCTATTTGGACCGCACTGCGCTTACCATCAGGTACAGTGCGGTCACTATGCCGTGCCAGGATAAAAAAAAAACAAACTTACGACTTGCATCTCTACAGTCTATGCTCCCTGATCTTGCTGATGTTTCATACGAAAATTCAATAAAATTGTACTGAACTTAAACTTAAATCCGAGTAGCCCTTACCGTTTTTAAAGGTGAATTTATTCACAAAAATAAGTTGATACATGGTTCAAGTCACCTGTGTAACCCTGACAGGTTTTCGTAGATATATTTCCATTTTATCGCGTTGTCTAGGAGTCAGGCACGGGCTAACACCGGTGATTTATTAACAATAGTTGGTTATAGTGCCTTAGATTTCGCTGCGGATAATATTATATATTTACAGGCTCCCACATGAAGTTTAAAAAATATATATTAGACTGTTTTCATCTTTAAATAACAATTAGTTGCTTACCATAATGTTAATTTATTTGTTTTAATGTTTATTTTTTACTTGCCTCTATATTAATTTTGCTCTTGCTGTGACATGGCGGTTTATCCAACATTTATTTGTGGAAACTTTACTGGTCAATGTATTAGTTTTACTATATTAATGTTATATGTATAATTGTACTGTTTGTTTTCCTAATAAAATAAAATAAAAAATAATATTTATGGCTCCTAACTTAGAGTTTTACACATTTTTATACACAGTCATACATAGTACTGACCCCACACTGGTTTAAATCTGTATTGTAGGTGTGCGTATGATCCTGGGATGGATGTTAGTTCGAGCTGGTTTCAAACCTACGACTTTCGTGTTGGCAGTTTTTATCACTTCCAACCAGGCTAACACGGACTCTTCGTTTACTTCGTTGACAGCCTCCGTGGCGCAGTTGGCGAGTAGCCGGCTGTGAAACGAGAGGCCACGAGTTCGTTTCCCACACCGGGACAAATGTTTGTGTGACAGACAGATATTTGTGTCGAGTCGGGGTGTTGAGAGAGACAGTCACTCGTAGTCCCTGATACCCACAACACAAGACTCGTATTTTAGTCTGGGGTCGGGGCTATGTGTGAGACTGTTGGGTGTTATTTATTTATTTACTTAACGGTAGGCAGCGGCTTTGCTGTGCCCTGGCATTGCAGTAGTCTATGGGCGGCGGTGACTACTTACCACCAGGTGGCCCGTCTGCTCGTCTGTATCGAGGCAGGAAAAAAAAGGACTTATACGAAATAACTTCAGTTACTTGGCAAGTTACAATAGTGCTTCCACGTTTCTTCTAGATAGCGCAGGTGGCCCGTCTGCTCGTCTGCATCGAGGCAGGAAAAAAAAGGACTTATACGAAATAACTTCAGTTACTTGGCAAGTTACAATAGTGCTTCCACGTTTCTTCTAGATAGCGCAGGTGGCCCGTCTGCTCGTCTGCATCGAGGCAGGAAAAAAAAAGGACTTATACGAAATAACTTCAGTTACTTGGCAAGTTACAATAGTGCTTCCACGTTTCTTCTAGATAGCGCAGTTTACCTTTGACGTGGAATTTTACGACTTTCCCGTACCGACACAAAGAAAACACATTTGGCACGGATTTAGGAATATTGTTTAGGGGCGAAATGTTGATGAACAATTTCTTGTTTTGACTTGAAACAAATGTAAGTACCTATAGATTGCTATAGGTATATAAAAATATCGATGGTTCGTGGGGTATTTGATCTAAGCGACATTTTTAAAAAGATACACAAGAGAAAATTCATTAAATTTTTTACTCTACCACCAGTTCGGAATGCAGTTTCTCTAGAGTCTAGAGAATAACGGGCGCCTAGCTCTAGTGAAAATTCAACCGCAATACTTAAAAAAATGGATAAAAAATTAATGGGGTTCTTTTTTCAAAAAGTATACTTCTATAATCATTGCAAATAATTAGAATTTGTCAGCTGTGAGCATGTCCACATTGCCAACCAGTCATGTATCAATGGTGTGCCGGCGCGCCACAAATACTGGCAACTCGCCGTTCTTACATGCTATTTTTAACTTTAATGTTATGGAAATAAAATTGATTTTGGCTTGTATTTACTCTCTACTTTATTACCTTTTTAATATCCTTTTGATACATCAGTGGTTAATTAGCGTATGTTATGTGTTTGACATTGACAGTATGAACGTAAACAATGTATGTTTAATTTTAATGTATTTGTAATACAATATATATAATTCTTCTGTTTGTGTCTTTGTCACCTAACTCCTCCTAAACGGCTGGACCGATTAGCGCTGCTGTCGGTATATTACAAAATTTGATTTTCTGGCATTTGTGGGAGAAATGCCAAAGACTGTGATCTTTAAAATATCATATTTAATGTGGCACTGCTTTTCCGGGCAGGATGACGTCTACCAGGCCCACGTTTATGTATAAAAGCTTTCAGCTGTTCTTTAATTATGCCGAATCACACTCGCCTATTTTTTTATTCTGCCAAGGCAAAGTGCCCACACTGCACCTGATGGTAAGCACAGTGCCATCCAGTTAGACTATCAAGTAGCGAGAGACAATCTATCCCTCGCTACTCAACACAATCATGCCGGCCTGTTTAGCTTCTTCACGCTACGCCTAAAGGAGCGCGTATGTCCATGCGCGTAACAAGCCTAAAAATTGTAAATAGTTTTGTCTTCAAGTATTAATATATTACAATAAAGATGTGAGTGCGCCCCCTACTTAAATCTACGAAAACATACCCGCATTCTTTGGCACAACGGTCACTGCATGCCCCAACACACTGGCGGCCCAAATCGTTTCTCACGCGACTCTTTGTGCCTTTATTCCTTTTACTTGGTTTTATATAGCCTAAGGGAATAGACCGAATTAGCTGCAGTGTTTTGCTTCAAATCGCTTATCCTACTTCCTACTGTATAATATTATAAATGCGAATGTTTGGATGTTAATGGTGATCTTACTCAATCACGCTACAACGGCTGGTCGGATCTGGTTGAAATTTGGCACAGAGATAGATTATAGCCTGGAATAGCACATAAGCTACTTTTTATCCCGGAAAATGCACGATTCCTATGGGATAGCATAATATTTTTTTTCTACCACGAAATACTCGGTATCAGCCCGGAGTCTGGAATAGAGCCCGGTATGGCGATAGGGTCGCCTCCTATCACATCAGCGGACCGTAACAAGCTCAGCGATGTGCGTGTACTGGTAACGTCTCTGCCTACCCCTTTCTTCTGAGTACTCTGACACTAGATCCTCGACCGCTGCTTCACCTTATTGCGCATGGCGTAGTGTGAATAAGCTGGCCGGCATAGTTGTGTTGAGTAGCGGGGGATAGATCGTCTCTCGCTAATCGATACTCTAATTGGATGGAACTGCTCTTATCATCAGATGCAGTGTGGTCACTTTGCCGTGCCATGTTAAAAAAATTACCATTTTTAGTGCAAAGAACTTCTGCCTCGGCCAGAAATATCTGGAAATTTCTTTTAGATAATAATCTAAAAGAAAAACAACAATTGTGACTTCTGAATAAAATTGCTCCACAGAGAACGAAATATTAATCAGAAAAATAAAGCGTCCCATTAGCTCAAGTGACGTTGGATGAATGTAGATGACCCCGTCCCCCCTCCCCCTTCCCTCCACGTAATGGACTACAGCCAGTCGGGCTCCAGAGGGGGCGTGATTTATGACTTTTTGGATTTACTTCAGACCAAGCTAAAAGTTTGAAATGTATGAAGTGTAATTGCCTTAATGTGGTTGTTCTGTTAAGATAGTGTAAATATGGAAACATAATACTCCCATGTGTACTTAAAGGCCGTTGAGTGGCATTTTGGCTTTGACTTATATATACAAAGTAATAATAATAAACCCAACAGTCACACACATAGTTCTGACCACACACTAGGTAAAATCTGTATTTAATACTAGCCCTCCTCACGAGGCACGGGCCTCCTCTACTAATGAGAGGGGTTAGGCCTTAGTCCACCACGCAGACCTAATGCGGGTTGGCAGACTTCTCATACCTTCGAAAAATTCTCAGATATGCAGGTTTCCTCACGATGTTTTCCTTCACCGTTAAAGCTAGCGATAATTAACATTTTAATACACACATAACTTTAGAAAAGTCAGAGGTGTATGCACTTGGGTTTCGAACCTACGACTTTCGTCTTGGCAGTCCGTACCGCAACCAACTAGGCTATCGCTGCTTAACGGCGGCTATCCTGGCACGGCAACGTGACCACACTGCACCTGATGGTAAGCGCAGTGTCTGCCACTCAGAGTCCAATAGACCATCTATACCATATCTACTCAACACAATCATTCGCATTTATAATACATATTAGTACCATTTTTTTCTTGGCACGGTAAGCGACCACACTGCATCTGATGGTAAGCGCAGTGCCTTCTAGTGTCTATCAGAGAGAACTATCCGTCGGCACTCGACACAATTTCGCTAAGTAACTTCTTTATACTTCATTTTATCAATAGGTAGTTGACAGTAAGTCAAAACCTGATAGAATTTTGTTTTTGATTATAGTCTAAAAATATCGAAAATTGAACCATTTTGTTAATTTATATGTGATCATTTAATATTTTCAAGAAACAAATATGCAAAAATATAGTATTTTCACGTGAAATGAAACATCCATCAGTCATGCATGACATCACCGTTCGAAACATCTAAAACGCTGAGCCAAACGTCTATTAATTTTGCGGATGGTCACGTCACACGGGAGGCCATGACAGTTGGTAGCGTTTTGGTGGGAAAAACAAAGTTGGTTTATAAAAATGAAAATTAAATCTTATAAACTTATGTTTTATAATATTTTAATTATATAGACAAGGAAGAATAATATAAAAAAACAGTCAACTAGCTTATTGTTTGTAAATAAAAGCTTTGTAAATCGCTGTCTCTATAGCTCTATCATCGAAGGCCTCGAATACTTTGATGAATATTAACACCGTTCATTTTTCTATTTCAGTTTGTGTCATTTCTTAAGTTATTCAAGTAATTTGTTATTTAAATGCATGTAATATTCTTATAAGGGTTGTGATAAATGTTTTGTCATATATTATCTTACTGTCGTTTGTTCCACGCTGAAATTGTTTCATCTCTGACAGCCATCGTCGCTCAGTGAAACGTGAGGCCGTAGGTTCGATCCCGAAACTCTCTCTTATGTTTCGGACAAATCTTTGTGTGGCAGATAATTGTTTCGGGACTGGGTGTTGTGGGATTGTAGTCCCTCGTAGTTCGTGATACTTACGATCAGGTTTGACCTAGTGGGATCAGGACTGTGTGATTATTTGGTGATATTATCATTATTAATAATAAATAACACCCAACCGTCACACAGATAACCCCGACCCCACACTAAGAAACGAGTCTTGTGTTGTTGATATCAGGGACTACGAGAGACTTACGCTCTCCCCGGACACAAATATCTATCTGTCACTCAAACATTTGTCCTGGTGTGGGAATCGAACCTACGGCCTCTTGTTTCACAGCCGGCTACTCGCCAACTGCGTCACGGAGGCTGTCATATCCATAACATAAATGTCTCAAGTGGTTTCAAAAATCAACGTAAAGGTATATTTGGAGGTTATGGTAAAGTCTCTAAGCTGTCTGGCTTGAGATTTGAATCTAGGACCTCGTCAATCTTTGTCGTGATACATTTCCAATGTGACTATACAGTGACAGGGTATATCATGAGGAGGTAGAGTCATAAGGAAACTTAATTTAAAAAAAAACACCCAACAGTCACACACATAGTTCTGACCCTAGGTAAAACCTGTATCGTGGGTATCAAGAACTGCGAGGGACTACGGTCCCACAACACCCAGACCCGAAACAAATATTTATCTGCCACACAAATATTTGTATCGGTGTGGGAATCGAACCCACGGCCCCTCGTTTCACAGCCGGCTACTCGCCCACTGCGCCACGGAGGCTGTCAAACATTAACATGCTGCTCTAATGTAATGTAATCAAATTTAAATTTGCATTTTAATTGTATGACCAAATACTGTTAACCGATGTTCGAAAGGAGCAACGCTAGATTTTTTGCCCGTTCTTCTCTAGCGAAACTGAATTCCGAACTGGCGGTACAGTAAAAAAAAGCTGGTGGCAGGATATTCATATCCGCCCGGATAGCGACCACCGTACACAGGGTGTAAAACCCGCCATAGTGGCACACGCAAGTGTGTCGCCTTCCGGGATCAGCCAGTGTACATCCGGTTTTTCTCGGGGGTCTAGAGTTGGGGTACAATGCTTGGCCATTTTGCGGCCTTCTGAGTACTCTGACAATAGACCCTCGACTGCTTCTTCACCTTCTTTCCCATGGCGTAGTGTGAAGGAGCAGGCCGGCGTGATTGTGTTGAGTAGCGGGGGATAGATCGTCTCTCGCTACTCGATACTCTAATTAGACCGCACTGCGCTTACCATCAGGTGCAGTGCGGTCACTTTGCCGTGCCAGGATTAAAAAAAATTACTGAATCCAAATATTGTATAGCATTTTGTAATTTGTAAATTTGTATAGCATTTCATGGATTCAATAAATATTTTGTTTTGATTTGATTACTATGGTATACTTATAGGCATAATAAAAGTACCAAAATAATTCCCTCCACAATGAACCTTAATCTAACCCCACGTTGAAGGACCATAAAGCCATGTATTTATTTACATTGGCGGTCGCCAGTTCGACTCCCGCGGCAATAAAAACAGCAATGAAATTCGGTTCAAACACCTGCGTCCGAATCTATAAATTATGTGTGGTTTACGGAATAGTCAAGATTTGTCGAAGATTTAGTTATATCTTTTTTAAAAATAATGATACTGTATATAGACGCTATCTCACAAATTCTATAAATAAATTAATTAATAATTCTTAAAAGTGGTAGAGCCACACTGTAGACATATTTGTCTACAGCATGAATGGGCCGGCTCGACCGGGGTAGTACCACTGTCTCACAGAAAACCAACGTAAAGTGACAGTTTACTGTCGCGTTTCGTATGGTAAGTGAGATAACCGGAGGCCTAGATTCCTCCTTCCCTTCCCTAATCCCTATTCCTGTCCTTTAAAGCCGACAGCGCATACATGACACTTTCGGTATTGTGGATGTTCATGGGCGGTGGAGATCACTTAACATCAGGTGACCCACTGGCTTGTTTGTCGGACTATGATATAAAAAAAAAAAATAATAAATTGAGGAATAATAATTTGACATGTTAAGTAGAATAATGTTTAAAGAAACCACATCTTATTTTATTTTCCTAAATGAAATATTAAGGAACACCACCGACTGCCTCAGTGGCGCAGTTGTAATTGCGCATGCGTGCGACTGCTGTGCTAAGGTCTCGCGTTTGATCCCTGGGTCAAGTAAAGTGATACTATTTAAAAATATTTAGTACTAGCTGTTGCTCGCGGCTCCGCCTGCGTGGAGGTTATATTCGGGAGCAGAAGTATACAATGCAAGGAGTTGTCTTCTGCACTGAGGCACCTGTAGCGATTGTCCAGCCTCTCAGGTGTTGTGCGTGAATCTTGAGATTGCATCTAAAGAATACCCCATAAGTTTTACCTCACTTTGCCCCTTTTAGGGATGATTTTTCAAAAACGTTGAAACACGTATTTCTTTATTTCCTACCAAAAGACTAAATATGAATTTACAGATCCCTAAGTCGAGGAATTATGGATTTCTCATACAAATTTGGAACTCCTATTTGACCCCTTTCAAGGTTGCTTTTTGAGAAAAAATATAGCCTATGTCCTTCTCCAGGATATAATCTATTCCCTTACCAAATTTCATTACAATCCGTTCAGCGATTTAGTCGTGAAGAGGTAACAAACAAACAAACAGAGTTACTTTCGCATTTATAGTATTAGTATGGATCAGCCTGGAGTCTGAGATTGTGCCCGGTATGGCGATAGGCTCGGTATCACATTATAGGACCGTAATAAATTCGGCGAAAATTGAGTGTACTGGATACACCTTTGTCTACCCCTTCGGGGATTACAGACTTGAGTGTATAATATGTATGTAAAATATTAAGTGACTTGGATTCATTACGACGGAACAGAAAAGTGTGGTCGGTGTTCCATTTTCAAATTTTCGCATAACAATGTTTAAAAGTTTGAAAACAGAATATGAGCGATACGCTTCAGTAACTTACAGAATTTTATTGACTTAAATAATTATTTATGAGTAAAAGTAATAATATCTTCTCAATGCCGGTTTATTTAAAAATAAAACAATTATATAATAAACATAACATTTTTAACTCTAAATCTTTTTTTCTTTTAAAGAACAAATATCAAGAACATAAATCGTGGAAGAAGTCCCAATGTCGCAAATGGAAATTAAATAACAATGACATCGTGTTGCGCGGAATTTATATCCCTCTAAAGAGTGTTGCAAAAAGAAGGTTTAAATCTAAAACGAAAATTTGAGTTTGGAATTTTAAATTGTACTTATTTTATTTTATTTTTATGGAAAAAGGGTGCAAACGGGCAGGAGGCTCACCTGATGGAAAGTGATCACCGCCGCCCATAAACATCTGCAACACCAAAGGGCTTACTGGTTACTTACTCACTTTTGGTTTACTGGTCTGATTTTCTTTCTTTATCATATTTTTGTATTGCAGCTCTATAATTTGCCGAACTAAATTAACCAATTGTCTATATTGACCGCTCTTAGTCAATATAAAGTATTTACGCTATTTATAGTTTCATTATGTAGACATAAAGCGAATAAAGTAATATAAATAATATTTGTTTGCCTTCTATGGGTTTGTATCCATTCATTCGATAATTTGTGAAACTCGTTAGTTGACGACCAAAAATCATATCATGAAATTAAGTAGGTACTTAATATGAAGGTAATAGTTCGATAGAGTATCTCATACGGAAGCATGCGGTAAAACCTATTTTGATATAAACTATGAGTCGAGTTACCTAAAGTCTATGTAAAATTTAAACAAATTTTGCTGGTGGTCCTACCACTATTAATATGTAAATGCGAATGTTTGGATGGATGTTTGTTACTCAATCACGCTACAACGGCTTGATGGATCTGCTTGAAATTTGGCACAGAGATAGATTATAGTCTGGAATAGCACATAGGCTTTTATCCCGGAAAAAAAGTGCAGTTCCCGTGGGATAGTTTAGTTTTTCACAGAGCAAGGGATCGACATATTTTTTATCATGGTGTCAGTTAAGGGATCAGAAATTGACATAGGCTACTTTTTATCCCGGAAACATGTACGGGTCCTATGGGATAGCAAAATATAGAAAGGTGTAATAGCTTAAGATGCCTCCATGGATTGTAAACCTTTTCTTCCAAACCACCACGCGGGTGGAGCCGCGAGCAACATCTAGTTAAGAATAAATGAACGAAATTCATTGAACAAATAAAAAAATCATAACAGCTTAACAAACCTGTAATTTATTATAATGTGAATTAACATCGGAGAGGTTCCCAAGAGTCCATTAGCGCCAACACGTGCATTTCCCACGGGCGCTACTATTTCATATCATGTTTTCATAATACAAAGCTTTTAGAATAATATTGCAATGGCTTAAGAATACTAACTGTTTATTGTGGAGGTTATACGAAATGACTTTATCAAGATTATAAAGTTTTGTATGATAAGTACAAACTCTTATAGACTGCCTCGGTGGCGCAGTTGTAATTACGCATGCGTTACGACTACTGTGCTGAGGTCTCGGGTTCGATCCCCGAGTCAGATAAACTTATATTGGGGTTTTCTAGAAATTCTCAGTATTAGCCCAGAGGCTGGGATCTGTGCCCGGTCTGGTGATAGGCTCACGATATCACATCATGGGACCGAAATTCGGCGAATAGTAGAATACTGGTTACACCTCTTCCTACACCTTCGGGGATTACAGGCGTGAGTGTATGTATCTATGTAAACTCTTTAACAGGCTATGTGTGCTCTACAAAGATTTGAATTTCTGGGACCTCCATATAATTGTCAAGATTTCAGCGACGAAAGGTCTTCAGTAGGCTTTAAGTGTTCCTCAAAGATATTAATGACGTTACACCATAGGGATAACTATATAGGAATATGAGAGCACATAACCCTAAAAGCAATCAGTTCCACTTATATTAAATCTAGCCGGGACGTCATCTCCTAAGTGATTTCCCTCGAGAGCGTCCTTTGTCTAACCGTGACGTCACAGGACGTCCCATTAATTGACATCATAAAGAGCGTATATGTGTTATAAAAATACTTGTCGAGGGCAAAATAAGTAATTATATTGAAATAGCCTAGCGATTAGGGAACTGACTGAAGAGACAAATCCCTAAGGCACATACATTTAAATTATATGTGTATTGATTGTTAATTATCGCTCGCTTCAAAGGTGGAGGTTCGTGAGAAAAGAATAATTGAGTAATGAGTATTCTAAATCAAATTTGGAATTTAGGAAAGGTAGGCAGCGGCTGTGCTGTGTCCTGGCTTTGCAGAAGTCTATGGGCGGCGGTGACTCCTTACCATCAGGTGGCCCGTCTGCTCGTCTGTCTATAGAGGCCCTAAAAAAATTCAAACGCAATGTGAATGAATCCTGACTCGTAGCAGCAAACTTGGCACGACGCTTTATATATAACTCAGAATATGAACGGTTAAATGGGTCGCGGTAAGACATAAATACGCCTCTGATACGAGGAACATTGCTACCCGTTCCTCTACACATCTATAACTGTTTTATAAACTCAAATTGTACATTGAATGTCTAAGCTCCTATATGAAACGTGTAATACAGTTTAATCCCGCATAGCTTGAAGTCCTGCGGGAGAAAACTTAATATCAGGACGAACGAGTTAATAGGAACCAAAAGTTATCCTGAGAAATACTTTTACTTAACTAAGTTTGGCACAGACATAAGGGTGGGTTAAGGATGGGTATAAGAAAGTTTAAAATTTAAGATTTTTTAATTATCTTCCTAAAATAATTATTGATCAACAACTGGACTTAATTTTGGCACCAAATTCGTATGATACTAAGAAAGTTTTTTTAAAGTTCCATAGTTTATAAATAAATTAAAATAGTAAGTCTAGTTATAATAGTAGTTCTTCGATAAAGAGGTTCTTCAGAGTTGTAACCCACCCACCCACTTTTCGCCTAATTTCGGTCCCACAATGTGATAGGGTTTTCATAGTCTGTTATTCGCCAACTGAGCCCCGAAGGCTGCCAAAGTGGCGGAGGCCCGTACCCAGGAGTTGGACAGAATATACTGAAGATTTAACGAAACCCTTAATTGTTCCTGTACCAGTTATAACCGGTTATTTAAAAATCTTTGAAGTAATACTAACCCATTTTTTTATCCTGGCACGGCTAAGTAACCACAATGCAGTAAAACCTGATGGTAAGTGCAGTGACGTTCAATACGAGTATCAAGTAGCCAGAGAAAATCTATCCCTAACTACTCAAGTTCATTCTGGCCTGCTGTGTAGCTTCACACTACGCATAACAAACTAACAAAACCTCAATGAACAACTATAAGACGAGAAAATTCTTCACATTTATACCCAATCTAATAAGACATAAGCTCCTGTGATATATCCTTGTTGCAGAATAACGTGACTCCTTCTGACTGATCGCACCTCGTTTGTGGCATGCCGGGGATATATTTTATTAATGGAACAGAAATGTTGGCTTAAGAATATTGTTATTATGAATCATTGTATACAAGCTGTTCCAGAAAGATGGTATTAAAGTTACATGTAGAGTTAGCAGCGATAGCCTAGTTGGTTGCGGTACGGACTGCCAAGACGAAAGTCGTAGGTTCGAAACCCAAGTGGCATACACCTCTGACTTTTCTTAAGTTATGTGTGTATTAAAATGTTAATTATCGCTTGCTTTAACGGTGAAGGAAAACATCGTGAGGAAACCTGCATATTTGAGAATTTTTCGAAAGTATGTGAAGTCTGCCAACCCGCATTAGGCCAGCGTGGTGGACTAAGGCCTAACCCCTCTCATTAGTAGAGGAGGCCCGTGCCCTGCAGTGGGACAATGTTTAATACAGGGCTAGTATTATATTATTATTATGTAGAGTTAGCGATATTGGTAAAGGTAAAAAATGGATATTGGTATTTGAAATTATTTTATAGCACAATCTTAGAATTGTATTGTGAGTTTAAAAAACCTTTATTTTTTATCCGGGCACGGCAAAGTGACCACACTGCACCTGATGTTAAGCACAGTGCCGTCCAGTTAGATTATCAAGTAGCGAGAGACAATTTTTCCCCCGCTACTCAACACAATCATGCCGGCCTACATACCTACCAATGTGTCACCTAATCTAAGCATTGAAAATCTCAAAATATTGCAAAGTTGTTCGTCAGTTAGTTTTATATCAAAATAATAGACTTTTTAAGATGACAAGTAACGAAATATATAGATTTCGTTTTGAAATTGATCATGTATGACAATTATAAATTAAATCTTTTTTATTCGACCTGTCTACTCAATACTGTGCGTTTCAGTTATAGTTAGCACTTATTAAGACCTCAAGGAAAAACGAATGATTCTATTTAAATATCAAAATTTGATTATTTACATAAGAAGTTTACAGACTTTTCAACTTCTCCGATAAATAATATTCACCATTCACTTTGCTCGTATTTTTATGTATATCATCTTTCTGCACCACCCTGTATATTACAAGATATAGAGCTTAATGATAACATTAATATGTGATAGAGATCTAGTGGATACAGCAAAAGATTCTTACTCATACTGACTCTTATATTAAGAGTAATAAATATGTGATGTTAATGAATGATTTGACTAGACATAAGCATTTTTCATTATCATCATCCATGCGCAACGTTGTTTGGTTGGCGTTATCCGTGAGCAACATCGTTGTTCTGGTTTCTTATATTTACGCGAATATTACACATTGAAATAAAACGAAGTTTTCGGATTATATCGCGGTTTATTTAACTTTTTTAACCCGACGTTTATGTTTTACCATACATTAGAGGAGTCACTGACAAGAAGGCTATGTACTGAAGCGGGCTTCTATCAAAACTTTTGTTTTTTTTTAGTGCCTCAATAGGCAGACGAGCAAACGGCCCACCTGATGGTAAGTAGTCACCGCCGTCCATAGACCTCTGCACTTCTTACTTCAAGCCGCCCAAGAAAATTAGTAAATTTTTACCAACTGTCAAATGTCATGTACCTCTACAGGAACCGGGAATATATAAAATAGATTGCGACTGTGGTCTCTCCTATATAGGTCAAACAAAAAGACATGTAGGGATCCGCGTAAAAGAACATATAGCTGACGTGAAACACGACGACGCTCTACGAAGTCTGCAGTTGCTGAACATTCAGAAAAAGGCTCCAACATTATCTTCGATTTGATAAACCACAAATCCTTGCCAAAGAACACCGATTCCTACCTAGGATGATTCGCGAGGCTATTGAAATTAAAAAACATCCTAATTTCAATAGAGAAGATGGTTGGAAGCTAGCACCAGCCTGGGATCCAATTATACATTTAATTAAATCGGAACCCAAAAGACCAACTGCCAGACCTCATGACACTGTGAGCTCTTTCTGCGTAGATCGGATACATCAAAATAAAAATGTAATATCAACTACATGGAGGGTAGAAACATTGCACTACACTTTCGAGATGACATACAACTCAGTCTGCCCCCGGGACCATGAAGGCTGTAAAGTCTTCAAAATGTCGGGTTAAAAAAGTAAAATAAACCGCGATATAATCCGTAAACTTTGTTTTATTTCAACATCGTTGTTTCCGTCAACGGTGTTGCCAGTTGCTAGCTTGAGGGTAAGATATGGTTATCGTTGGCGCTTTCATGATTGTTATATTGAAGTCCATTCAAACATTATTTATTATTATATTATTCTTTTGTTCGTTGATTATTATTCGTTAAAACAAACGAAGTATCGGAAATACCCATGGTCCATGTGAAACCGACTTAAAATATATTATTTGACTTGTATTTCTTTGAATAATATTAAATAGAGTATAAACTGAAAATTATGATATTATTATATACGTCATTATAAACAAATAAAAATATTGCTAGTGTATCGATGATGCTATGTATGGTATGTATACATAAGTTGTTATGCTTTATGTTAAATTTCTTTTTTCAATGTCCTGACTTGTCATAAGAGCTATGTAACTGCCTACATGATCAATAAACGATTTCATTTCATTTGATAAATTACCAATTACCCAATTTAATCATTATATTTATTATGTATAGGACCTTAATGTGTATGCCATTTAAAAATGCGTTTTGTTTCCTTACTATCTGAAATATATTTTCTATACCCTTATAACAATTGACTCTGAATGGCAATTGTGTCATTTTCGACGCCGATACTAGACCAGAATAAACTTTCGAACGTTTCTACCGAATAAAGCAATGACGAAATAAACTTGTTAGGTTTTTTCGTCATTGGTATAAAGTTAATTGTTGCTCGGAAAATCTCAATTTCATCCTATTAATTAAAGGAGTAAGTAAATATGGTATAATAGTTTGCATTCTCTCACCTTGAACTGCCAACTGTAAGGCTATCTGCAAAATGAACTGTAAAACTTATTATTAATTAAAGCGCAGTCCGAACTTTACTCAGCAACATCTGGCGGCGCAACTTTGAACTACTTTTTGCTTGAAGTTTGCCCATCGATTTTTATATGAGTTTTCCTGTCGCACTCAGAGAGCTTTCTTGAATTACCCTTAAGTATTAGTTTATCGACATTAAATCTTATTACATATACAAACATATACATATACACTCACGCCTATAATCCCCGAAGGGGTAGGCAGAGGTGTAACCAGTACACCCACTTTTCGCCGAATTTCGGTCCCATAATGTGATAGGGGGCGAGCCTATCGCCACACCAGGGACCATTCCAGACTCCGGGTTAATACTGAGTATTTCTAGGTAGAAAAACCCAATATCACTATACCCGACCCGGGGATCGAACCCGAGACCTCAGCACAGCAATCGTAACGCATGCGTAATTACAACTACGCCACCGAGGCAGTCATTCATTAAATCATAAAATTTTAAATCTTATTAAAGTCAATTAATCTTCATTAAATGTAACGTTTATTCGCAGATACCATTTTACTTACTTCAATTTTAGGATGCATAGAAATTCGAACTTATACATACATATACATCACGCCTGTTATCCCCGAAGGGGTTGGCAGAGGTGTAACCTGTACACCCACTTTTCACCGAATTTATTACGGTCCCATAATGTGATAGGGGGCGAGCCGATCACCATACCGGGCACCATTCAAGACTCCGGGCAGACCGACCCGGGGTTCGAACCCGAGAACTCAGGACAGCAGTCGTGACGCAGGCGCAATTACAACTGTGGCACCAAGGCAGTCTTATAAAGTTATATAAAATGCAACTAGTTATGCATAGTCTAAAAAACAGTAAATTAAAGTCACCATTTTATTTTACTGGCACTAATGGAGATTAACTATGAATGTTGAAATTTTTTAAACTTTACACGAATAGCAGCGATAGCCTAGTTGGTTGCGGTACGGACTGTCAAGACGAAAGTCGTAGGTTCGAAACCCAAGTGGCATACACCTCTGACTTTTCTAAAGTTATGTGTGTATTAAAATGTTAATTATCGCTTGCTTTAACGGTGAAGGAAAACATCGTGAGGAAACCTGCATATCTGAGAGTTTTTCGAAGGTATGAGAAGTCTGCCAACCCGCATTAGGCCAGCGTGGTGGACTAAGGCCTAACCCCTCTCTTTAGTAGAGGAGGCCCGTGCCCAGCAGTGGGACAATGTTTAATACAGGGCTAGTATTATTATTACTGACTCCGAGTGCACCAGCTAGAGACGTAAAATACTTAATAATAATTTCGAATTTTATTTTAATTTTCATTAGCCTTGAAGGAGAAGACGGTTGTCTTGGTGATTATATTATTTCAAACTAAATGGTGTCTTAACCGTTATATCAACCAATTCTTTACCTTTTCATTAATTAGTTTTAACTAAAATTCGAGAAGTAGAAGAAGAAGAAGGCGCAGAGTCGAAGTGTCCCGTCGCGTTCTATTTTTTAACTACACCGCATGGGGACGCGCGTTGACGCTCGCTATTACTGACGCTCGCACTGTGCTATGCGTGGTGTGGTCGGTGTCTGTCGCGTCACTGATCATCAGTAACGCACGGCGACGCGCGACACCACTCGTTTTTAACCAAGCGTGGACGCGCGATTCCATATTTGCAGAACACAAATTTGTACCTTAATAATGACAAAATAGAGATGAATATGCAATAGGCGAAACACATGACGCGACGCGACGCTTCGACTCTGCGCCAATGTGAGTTGACCCGTAGTGGTAGAGTAAGACGTTGCACGTTTGTACCCGACTAGTTAGTAATCACCAAACAAAAAGGTGGAAAACCGAACACAATCGCTTTTCATGAATGCTTCGGGGTCAGGTTATCTATATTTTTTTTTACTGAGACCTGCAAATAACTATCCCGTGATGGTAAATGTTGTTCACCACTCAGAACCGCCCACAATACTATGAGAATCATTGGTGCAGCCATAAAGTAGGTAACCTAATTAACGGTAGGCAGCGGCTTTGCTGTGCCCTGGTATTGCAGAAGTCTATGGGCGGCGGTGTATACTTACCATCAGGTGGGCCGTCTGCTCGTCTGCCTATCAAGGCACTAAAAAAAAGGAAAGGAATAATCAGAAGGGACGATTTAGGCAAACAAAATTCTCACATACCGAACGAATCTTCACAGTGGCACTAACCAGATCGATATGGATTTATGCTAAAGATAAAACTTAGCTCTAATGGAATAAAATTACGATACTTAAAGCGCTCAATTCACACCAGCCGACCTATAAATACATCAGTACAATAGCTATTATTTCGTGCTCCTCTATTCCAACTTGGTAATATCTGAAATATTGCTACGTTCTATGAAATATAACGAGATTGTGTTATAATGTTGTGTTGACCTTTATACATGATTCGACGAAATAAAACGTTGAATTGGATATTCGGTCTTGTGGTTATGAAACAGTGACCTTGTCACTTCGATCTCGAGCTCACTGCATCTGATGGTAAGTGCAGTGTCTTCCAGGCAGATTATCAAGCAAGTACGGGTGGGGTAAAAGTAAGAAAACTCGAAAATAAAAAGAGTTGATAGCCTTCGTGGCGGAGTGGGCTAGTAGCCGGCTGTGAAACGAGAGATCGTGGGTTCGTTTCCCGCACCGAGACAAATTTTTGTGTGACAGAGAGATATTTCTTTCGGGTCTGAGTGTTGTGGGACTGTAGTCCCTCGTAGTTCTTGATACCCACGATACAGGTTTTACCGAGTGTGGGTCAGAACTTTGTGTGTGACTGTTGGTGGTATTTATTTATTTAATTTAGACGAGTGATTAAAATTCATGTATTTTTCAACGGTGGGTATTTGGGAATTTTGTTAGCTGTGCTTCCCTGTTTTATACCAAAACAAACGAGCTATTGACTTAATGATAAGTAATTAACGTCGCCCACGGGCATCGGCAATGCGAAAAATTCTGCTATCTACTGAAAATACTTTTGTGAACGTCATTTGAAGGACATTTCAACCCTCAAGAAACACCGTGGAGTGGCATCGTAAATGGTAAATGGTACCAGATGGCATGAATCAACTGTCCTCCAGTGATGAGTGGTGTGAAGGTTAAAAGGACTGGAGTCTATGCACTCTTCAGAACAGATTGTAAATGACACAGAGAGAATCATCTCTCTGTGTCATCAATCCATATGTCATAAGGGATACATTTTTTATCTAGTGACCACACTGCACTTGATGGTAAGTGCAGTGCTGGCCAGTTAGAGTATCAAGTAGCGAGGGACAGATTGTCTCTTGTACTCAACACAATCATGCTGACCTGCTGGATAGATTCTTCACACTACGCCATGGGTCAAGCAGGCGAACAAGCGGTCGAGGGTCTTGTGTCAGACTCAAAAGGCCGCAACACGGCCAAACATCGTACCCCAACTCTAGACCTGACAAAAACGGATATACACTGGCTGACCCCGGAACGCGATACACTTGCCTGTGTCACATAATTTAAAGTCTCTAATTACCAGTTAAATTAAATCAAAATATGTAAAAATGCTATACATTATTTAGATTCAGTCTTACATTGTTTACTCTACCGCCAGTGTGGAATACAGTTTCGCTACTAAATATGCAAGAACCTCTAGCGTTGCTCTTTACCAAAACTGATGTACAATATTTTGACTACACTAAATAAAAGACAATTTAAAACGTATTACAATAAATTAGAGCATCTCTATGTATGTTAAAAAGAAATACATTTTACCGTCAAAAGATTGCATAAGCTTAGTAAAGTCCAAATATACATCAAGTCATCCCTTTCTAATCCAATCCTAACCCCATCAACCCTTTCTGATATGATAACACACCCCGTAATTCACCTCCAAAGGTCCGTTAATCCAGTTTTTCCGCGACATAAAGGACCAATAGACTGTCCGCTCGTAAATCTCTACTGTCGACATAAATCCGTTGTCGGTGACGTCACTATGATTTAAAGAAGCCGTCGATGGAATATCTATAGCGTGGGAAATTTGGAATGGAAAGAGGGGAATGGTTTCTGAATATATATGACCTTATTTTTATAGCAACAACAGCAATAGCCTAGTTGGTTGCGGTACGGACTGTCAAGACAAACGTATGTTCGAAATCCAAGTGGCATACACCTCTAACTTTTCTAAACTTATGTGTGTATTCTTTGTTAATTATCGCTTGCTTTAACGGTGAAGGAAAACATCGTGAGGAAACCTGTATACCTGAGAATTCTCAAAAAAAAAAACAAAGGTATGTGAAGTCTGCCAACCCGCATTAGGCCAGCGTGGTGGACTAAGGCCTAACCCCTCTCATTAGTAGAGGAGGCCCGTGCCCAGCAGTGGGACAATGTTTAATACAGGGCTAGTATTATTATTACTATATACAGACGAATGTAATGTAAATTTAGCTCATGATTATTGACAATAAAACAATGCAATGCGACATTGGAACCTGTTTTGCCGACAAAATAATAGCAATTAACCCAGTTACAGCCGCAGAGTTAGACACGCGCTGTTTATATCGATTTTATTGTTTCACGTAAACCAAAGTTTATTAGCTAATTAGAGATTGACCACGAATGTGTTAGGTTTGTAGATCTCGATTTTACACTACTGCAGGAAAAAAGGTGCAGTGTGATTTCGGTCGTACATATGGGTCGTTTAGAACCAAAGTCGGCAAATTAGGTAAAAATAAAGCCGGTATAAAAATATGGGAATCTATGCAATTAAAATCTCCATCGACTAATGCAATGTTTATATTTAAAGACGGCTGTAAGCACAAAAAAAAATATAAGTTGCTTTAGAACCAAAGATGGCAATCGTCCAAACCTCACTAACATAGTCAGCAATCTTTTGCTATCAACCAATCAGAGTCTCCCAAGTCAACAACCTTATTTTTCATGAAGTCAGTGACAATCAAAAATGGCAAACTAAGCAGAAATATAGTAGCAAAGGCGGCTATTTTAGCCTTAGTAGGGGTCAATTGTTGTAAACTCAAATCAGAACTAGACAATCTAGAAAACTAATAATATTTTCGTTGAGTATAGTTTTTGAAGTTATACTTCTTATGGCGCGATGGAGAAAAATGATGAGAGTGAATTTTTACGATGCGATGACATCGTGAAGTTAGTTCTAGGTGGCATGAAAATCGATATGTACTATGTTCAAGTTGTATATTCTAGTATTTTTATATTTAGAACACGCGTAACAGTAAAATTTTTCCTGAGTACCAGGCTAGCAGAAATGTAAGGATACCGTTTGATACCGTTTTTATACAACTGATATAATAGTGACTTCCTTAAGAACTAGAAGCTTCGGAATATAGATATGGCAAGTACGTTATGGTATTATGAAAGACCGAATTAGTACTATACAGTAATAATATTTAGGTCTTTCATGATACTGTAAAAAGTACTGGCCATTAAAATATTTTGTTGTTATTCTTTTTTTATCATTGTTATTGTCATTGATTAATTTAAATACCTCCTGAGATTAAAGTAAAATATTCAGTAAAATTGACTTTTGACTGAAACAATAGTAATCAGTTTTTTTAAATTACCAAATTATAAGTCGGTCCTATTTTGTTGACGTTGGTTCTTTACAACTCATAGGTAACTGTGCCAGTCAACTCATTTCACATTCTCTTTCCGAAACGCGTTGACAGATTCTTATAAATGAGATATTCAATCCTTAGTTGTCGAGGTTGTCAAAGCAACACTGGGTTATTGACGTCAAAAAACAATATGGCGGATGCTAGCTAAATAATGATTTTATAAAGAAAAATATATGAAAGGCTTGGTTAAAAAGACCTATTAGTCTTATCGATGCCTGTTTACAGACCAGTGGGCATTTCCAAAGCACCCGTAGAGCTGATTATAACGTAATTAATTATCTATACTTCTATACTAATATATAAGAGGAAAGGTTTGTATGTATGTTTGTAACGAATTGGCTCAAAAAGTACTGGACCGATTTGAAAAATCTCTTTCACCATTTGAATGCTACATTATCACTGATTAATATAGGCTATTTTAATGGCAATAAAAATAAGGATAGAAAGGTGTAATAGCTTAAGATGCCTCCATGGATTGTATACCTTTTCTTCCAAAAATTACTTAGCAACATCTAGTTGAATTATAAAGCCAACCACGACCTAATTAAAAATAAACAATTCAATATGATTTGAAATAATGATGGAGAATATAATAAATACAATAGTAAAAACTTTTAATCAGAATTTAATAAAATATTCTACCTCGGTGGCGCAATTGTAATTGCGTACGTGATACGACTGCTATGCTGAGGTCTCGAGTTTGATCCCCGGGTCGGGTAAAGTGATATTGGGTTTTTCTATCACGAGATGCTCAGTATCATCCCGCAGTCTTGAATTGTGCAGATATGGCGATAGGCTCGCCCCCTCTCACAATATGGGACCGTAATAAATTCGGCGACAAGTAGATGTACCGGTTACACCTCTGCCTATCGTTTCGGGGATTAAAATACATAAATAATTGTATGTATGTATTTTATTTATGTAGAATAGGGTAGTTTCCTGTGTTTAATTTTGTACATAATTTAATATGCAACCGAATATAATAAGCAAAAGAAAGTCTTTTGCGAAAACAGAATCAAAATTGCTTGAAAAATGAGGTCACAATATTTATTTTAAATATTGGCATGAGCAAATACTCAGAGGCATGACCGAAAACGGTGGCGTATTGAGATCATATTGCTATCTCCCTTGCACAACGGCACAGTAATATGGATTCTGAGAACCGTGACGTCATAGTATATATCATGCATTATTTTACTGTCATTTGACAATTACTCCTTCCAGCAGATTTGAATGGCGTCTAATTTACTTATTTTTGTTCGGATTATAAAATTCCTCGGATAATAGGTAATGTAAATATTTATTAAATTATTAAAAATATTTTAGTCCATTGTCCAGACGATAAAACGCTAAAACAGAATAGGTTTCCAATATTCCAATTTTACTAAAAAAAATGATAGAGCACCTTAATTATTCGTAACGTTTTCCATATAAACGTATGTACCTAAAAGATTCCTTTCCACTGTTAATAATAATATAACGAGCCTATGCATTTTGTCATACAAAGTCGACGATAAAACGCCGCGGCGTCCCGTATCAGTTTTACTGTTATCCAGTCATAAATCCAGGGATATACCGTTGATGTATTTATTTTACATTCACGGATCACGAATGGAGCTTTTATTATATAAAATAAAATATTATTATATTTTTGATATGTTTCAAAAAATATGAAATTCTTTTATTTTTATTGGGGCGTTTTGCGCGTGATTATTATCGATTATTTTCCTGGTGGTAGGATATGCATATCCGCTCGGATAGCGACCACCGTACACAGGGTGTAAAACCCGCCATAGTGGCACACGCAAGTGTGTTGCGTTCCAAGACCATCCAGTGTACATCCGGTTTTTGTCGGGAGTCTAGAGTTGGGGTACGATGCTTGGCCGTGTTACGGCCTTCTGAGTACTCTGACACTACACCCTCGACCGCTTCTTCACCTCCTTGCCCCATGGCGTAATGTGAAGAAGCTACACCCCAGCCTGCATGATTATGTTGAGTAGCGAGAGAATCCGTAACAATATAAATTTGCTCAAAAATAAATACTTTAGAAACTATCTGAATCTGATGGAAGGGGTAATTGTCAAACAGAAAACGATGCACAATATGATTCATGACGTCACTTAGAATGGTCATAACAGATTTGGTCTGTGCGAGGGAGATAGACATTGTTTCCCACTAGACACTATCGCTCATACTATAATATTTAAAGCGAATATTGTGGCCTTGTTTTGTAATGAATTACATTTTTTCTTACCAGTTTCTTCTTTGGATTATTTTCTGTATATATAACATCTGATATAGAAGTATAGAGATGTTAGAATAACAGATTCTTTACTGATCATTCCAACTGAAATGTAAAAACATTATGTATAATATGTAACATAGTTATGTAAATACACGACCAAATCGTCACCATTACAGACTCGTGGTTTATAGGCGGCGTAAAACTCTCCGTATATCACACCGATGTGAACACGCTAGTTCCATGTTATATTTTGTTAGAACAAGATCGGATTGGAGGATTAAGGAGTCTTGTGTCTTTATGACTCGCAAAAAAATTGTGAGTTCCAAGATGTAGGTACTTGAGAACTCCGCTAACCCTATAAAAAATATAGCTATTGGCCGCAGCTTCGCCTGCGTGGAGGTTTTTTTTGGGAGAACAGGTATACGACTCAAGGAATTGTCTCCTATACTGACGCACCTGTACCGATCGTCCTACCACTCAGGCGTTGTGCCTGAACAATTGAGAGGGGCCAACGTGCAGCCGATCCTCTGAAACGGTGACCGGTCAGACAATATACAATTATCGCCCAATCGCCTTTACGCAGCGCACGCAACGGAAGCTCTCAAAAGGAATAAATTTTCCCCGTTTTTGCAACATTTTTCATTGATACTCCGATCCTATTGGTCATAGCGTGATGTTATATAGCCTTCCTCAATAAATGGGCTATCCAACTCTAAAAGAATTTTTCAATTCGAATCAGTATTTCCTGAGATTCGCGCATTCAAACAAACAAACTCTTCAACTCTATAATATAATAGTATTTTTTTTATTTTTTTTTATTTCATAGTCCGACAAACGAGCCAGTGGGTCACCTGATGTTAAGTGATCTCCACCGCCCATGAACATCCACAATACCGAAAGTATCATGTATGTGCTGTCGGCCTTTAAAGGACAGGAATAGGGATTAGGGAAGGGGGAATCTGGGCCTCCGGATATCTCACTTACCATACGAAACGCGACAGTAAACAGTCACTTTACGTTGGTTTTCTGTGGGACAGTGGTACTACCCCGGTCGAGCCGGCCCATTCATGCTGTAGACAAATATGTCTACAGCGTGGCTCTACCACTTACAAGTGTATCTTATAATAGTATAGGTGTGTTAAATATACCTTCACTATGGACATTTCTTTCTCGATTTTCAATATGCTGATATTGTAAATTATAGTTATTTATATGTTGTCTCTATAAGTAAACTCTAGGAAAATTATTTCCACCAATCGTAAACGAACTTCAAGACAAACGTTAATTATATACAATACATTCTGGTGTGATTGCAGAAACATGACTATCGCCAAGAACATAAAGCATTCGCGTAAAATCGGCTTCACAACACGGGCCCACACAACTCGTAAATACATACACTGTATTCATTTATGTTTATATATACGACTGGTGGCGTAGTTGTAATTGCGCATGCGTCACAACTGTGCAGAGGTCTTGGATTCCATCCCCGGGTTTTCTATTTAGAAATACTCAGTATCAGCCCGGAGTCTGGAATTGTGCCCGGTATAGCGATAGGCTTCCCCTATCACATTATGAGACCAAGATAAATTCGGTGAAAAGTGGTCGTTCTGGCTACAACTCTGCCTACCCCTTGCGCGAGTGTATATGTATACAAACGTACATACTATCACGCATTTATTCCATATACAAACATATTATTATAGCTTCGGCTACTTTATTAAAGAGATTCACATCGTTATAAAATAGTCCTGTAATACACCTGTTTATACATCAAAAAGAAAAGAAAGAAAATAAACTTTATTCAGTTCTTTAGATTACATATAGAAACACATAAAAGTAGTAGTAAAAATACACCCGTTACTCCTCAATTTGGAACACCTGTGTCTAAAGTATGACCAAAAGACTATAGGCTCAGCATTTAGTAGTAAAGTACTGCCTGGCGCCGGTATTCTGCCCAGGCATTTCAGATATCAGGTGATTATAAGGGCTGATACTATATTGAACTTGAAAATTATATTTTTTATCCTGGCACGGCAACGTGACCACACTGCGCCTGGTGGTAAGTGCAGTTAGAGTATCAAGTAGCGAGAAACAATCTACCACTCGCTACTCAATACAATCATGCCGACTTGCTGTGTAGCTTATTCACACTACGCCATGGAGCAAGGTGAAGAAACGGTCGAGGGTCTAGTGTCAGTGTACTCAGAAGGCCGCAACACGGCCAAAAATCGTACCCCTAACATTAGACCCTCGACAAAAGTCGGATGTACACTGACAGACCCCGGAACGCGACACACTTGCGTGTGCTACTATGGCGGGTTTTACCCCTACTTTTTCTTAGTCAGACAGGAAATCACGGCGCCATCTTAAAAATTAATTGATATGTACAAATGGTATTTACACAAATAATATATTTATTCAATGTTTTGCTGCTGTTGAAAGGTCTTACAATTCAGATTGAAAAGCTGTCTGAAATGTGTAATAGGGTGACGGCGGCATTTGATAACGTACTTTAGACATAGTTGCAATAAGGTTTGTTTTACTTCGAGAATAGTCCATTCGATTACACTATTTGTAAAAGCCGCTTCGTCACATCCCAGCCCTCAAAAGATGCCGATGCGTTATGAAAACCGAATAATTTTAAAATACCAACTGGAACTGCGAATAAAGAAATTTATAGTGGACAGGAAAGTCGCAATTTTTTTACCCGCGATTATGGAATACCGGTAATACCGCTTTGACTGTAAACTGTTTCTTTTTGTCAAATATGCTCTAGGGCTCTCACTATACAGGCTGTGCCTAGTGTGAGGGCCAATAGTACACTATATCAATGATGTCGAGTTTTCTAGCTCTAGTGGTAACTGCCCGTTGCTTAATTTTAATTTGCATATGTACCTTTTTTTGGGAAATAAAGATAATTATTTTTATTAACTCACAAGTATTAGCTTCGAGTCTGGATGTTATGACTCGTAGTTTATAGCCACGACACAAGAGTCGTATCTTATTGTGGTAGGATTATATGTATCTTATAATCCCGCGGGACATATGCGCTGCAGAAGCCCACCGTGGGGTATTCAGTCGGCACACCGGCGTAGGAAAATTTATTAGGATCCCGATCTAGTAGTCACTCGGATGAACTGGGTTGAAAGGTCGGTGGTGGCATAACCATCTCTCCTACCTTGTCGAGATATCCCTAAGATGGATTTTCCCGTGGAGAAAAAAAGGACTACGTGACCATCTCGTGGGTATCAGGAACTACGAGGAATGTATCACAACATATTTACAGATCATTTAAACATTTGCCTCAGTATGGGAATCGAACCCCCGGCCTCGATCCGTCTTGATAGCCAGCGCCCACCCACTGCGCTACTGACGGTGTTGTATTAATTACCACGATGCCCATTTGTGCCAAAAGGTACCCTAATTTTATAAATATTACACCAAAACTCAGAAGAACCCTAAAATAAAGATATGAAAAAAGATGATCACAGGCCCAAAAAGATAATGCTCCAAGGTCTACAATTACAGTGCCCCCGAATGATCATTAATTCGGACGGGGCAGTAAAGCCGGGCCGTTGTGTGCCGGTACGTTTACAACGTTATTAGGGAATGCAGAATGTTGGGTAAAAGGTAAGTACATACACTCGTAAGTGGCTTTAAGATAGCTACATTACGAGAGCAATGACAATTGGAACTATATTAGTGTTATATTGACGGGACAAAATCGCCTTTACAAAGAATACGTTAGAATTAATTTAAAAATAGAATATAGAATCGATTGGTTAAAAGAAAGTACATTATTTTATCAATGTTATGTAATTTCACATCCCTATTTTTCTATGGACCCTTTTAAATTCATCTCCTTATAATTAAAGTTGTCTGCAAAAGATCGCTTTTATCGATAAGTCCGCCTATTGTAACATACTGTAGTTTAAAAAAGAAATCCGCTCGACCAAAAATGTATTCATGTATATAATAATAATAATACTAGCCCTGTATTAAACATTGTCCCACTGCTGGTCACGGGCCTCCTCTACTAATGAGAGGGGTTAGACCTTAGTCCACCACGCTGGCCTAATGCGGGTAGACTTCAAATACCTTCGAAATTTTTATAAGAATTCTCAGGTATGCAGGTGTCCTCACGATGTTTTCCTTCACCGTTAAAACAAGCGATAATTAACATTTAATACACACATAACTTTCGAAAAGTCAGAGGTGTATACCACTTGGGTTTCGAACATATTACTTTCATCTTGGTAGTCCGCACCGCAATCAACTAGGCTATCGCTGCTACTTTCATATATATACCAACTCTTTTTAATATAAAAACGTGATTCCCTGCTAACTTCCCAGTTACCCATTGCAGATGAAGAAACTCTCACGGGACAGGCACTTTTTACTCCATTGCTGCTTCCAGGAATATTACTTGAATATGAAATAAAGATATCAACTTAGCCCGTGCTTATACGTAATAGCTTTGAATGTAAGGCTACAGTTATGGTTAAAGTGAAGTTGTACTTTTATTATAATATAAGATATACAATTTTTATAGTGGTAGAGCCACGCTGTAGACATATTTGTCTACAGCATGAATGGGCCAGCTCGACCGGCGTAGTACCACTGTCTCACAGAAAACCAACGTAAAGTGACAGTTTACTGTCGCGTTTCGTATGGTAAGTGAGATATTCGGAGGCCCAGATTCCCTCTTCCCTTCCCTAATCCCTATTCCTGTCCTTTAAGGCCGACAGCGCATACATGATACTTTCGGTATTGTGGATGTTCAGGGGCGGTGGAGATCATTTAACATCAGGTGACCCACATTCTCGTTTGTCGGACTATGCAATAAAAACTAAATTTTAATTATAATTATCGTTTATAACTGAATGTTACGTTCTAATAGTAAATTTTATAAGCACTTATAATATTGGCTGAGGGTAAAAAATCCCGGTCGCTTTTCAGTCCCGAAAAATTCAGGAATAAATTTGACCAGTCTCGGGATTGATAAAAATGAAAGAACGTTTGACTTAACATTTTGTCAGCCATCTTGTTTTGCCACCTGATTTTGTAACGAATCTGGTCATAATCAGTACTGCTCTCAGTGCACCTATAATAATAGCTGATTAGTATAATATACCTGTTTTTTGTTACCTGTCTCGAATCCCGGGATCGTGGGATCATGTATAACCAATACCGAAATAAAGGCCGGGATTGAATTCTCTAGTTTTCGGGTATGTCTCTCCTCCCTCTGTTAATAAGAGGGGTTAGTCTTAGTCCACCATGCTGGCTTTATGCGATTTGACTTCACATGCCTAAGAAATTTTTATTTAGAATTTTCATGTAGCAGGTTTCCTCGCTATGATTTCCTTCACCATTAAAGTGAGCGATAATTAAAAACAAGTACACACTTGGATCTGTCTCGGTAGTCGACTTTAGTCCCCTCTGGTTTTATTCGCTTTTATACCCTTTTGCACATAAATAATTTTAATTCAGTAATAAACATGCAGAAAGGCATATTAGTTGCTAAATAATTATTTACTAGTACTTTGTTCCGAACTTTATTACCCTATTTATTTAGACGATATATAAAATGTACTGTAATTTACAACTGTCTACGAAGTCTCTCGGCTTAGTTTTCGTAGCGTGTTACTGTGCTACGTCGTAGAGGTTCTACGTTATTTTACTACTTGGCAATATTTTAGCCTTTTCCACATTACATGGGTAAGGTAACATTTATCATTATCAAATAAAAATTAACAGTATGTTTTGATGTAGTTTACTACATGATTTTATGGTGTCTAAAACAGGTGAATCTCATATAAATTATATAAAGGTAATTTTTACACCTATCCATGGGTATCAGATAAGAATGTTATAAATAACAAACAATGGATATAAACAATTAATACGAGGCCTCAGGTTCAATTCCCGCACTGAGACAAATGAGGGACCCCCAAATATTGATCGGACGTGTGCATTTTTTTTCCTAGCACGCGAATGTTACGACACTGCACCTAGTATTAATGCAGTGCCTTCTAGGTAGAGTATCAAGTAACGAGAGACAACTACCATCGCTACTCAACACAAATTACTTATTTTGGAGCATAATTTATAAGCAGTTTTTAATAAATATCAACTGATAACACGAATTCAATCTCAAAAGACTTTTATTGCAAAACTTGAATACCTATAATAAATACTGTCGCAGCTCATGGCATGTAAGGTCAATATACTTATAAAAAATAATGTGATGGCCATCGAATTAAAGTTTGAAAACCCTTGTTTATTCTCCCGGGGGCGATAGCTGGTGTAAAGCTTTGTTTTTCGGCGCTGCGATCAAAATAATGTCTCTGCACGAGGCTTGGAATTGTTTGTGGTAAATCTGTTTTGTGAATGTTGTTTTTGGCCGTTGCTCCATGTTAACTATTTGCTAACGTTTATTTTAATAAGATATTTAAATCCGTTACATTTTAACCTTACAATTTTCAACCAATATTAAAATGTATTAAATCCGTAAGATATTGAAATAAAACATAATTATTTTTATGGATTTTTTCGATTAATTTTTCCTGACGTTCAGATAATGTATGTCATCACGAAAGCATAGTCTATATATATAAAAGAAAGTCGTGTTAGTTACTTCACTTATAACTCAAGAACGGCTGAACCGATTTAGCTGAAAATTGGCAGGGAGGTAGTTTAGAGCCAGGAGAAGGACATAGGATACTTTTTATCCCGTTCGACATCATTCCCGTGTGACTTGACATTTAACGTCAGTCACTATAAAACGTGGTATAACAAAAAAGAATCAGACTTGGAATAACAAAATTGACGTATAATGACAGCTATGTAATGACGTATGGATGACAATTTGATATTTGTAAGAAATCAATAATAAAACTATTTCTATTAAATAAATAATTCACATTATTGCCCAATTGCCCATTCGTATAAACAGTGAAGTGAACTATATAACTCGGTATGGTTGAAAATTTCCATTCGTATAAACAGTGAAGTGAACTATAAAACTCGGTATGGTTGAAAATTTAAGTTTTTAGGTGAAGTGAAGTTTAATTAATAATGCCGCGACCAAGACGATCGAATCTTTCACGACAAAGCCGTGATGCAAGAAGAATACGAAATACTGCAAATGAAAGGACTGAAGAAGAACAAGAAATTGCACGTGAACAGCGCCGCGATAGTATGGCTCGACTTCGTGCTTCTCAATCACGAGAGCAAAGTGAAGCAGCCCGTGAAACAGCTCGGTTGGCAATGCAGAATCGTCGAGCGAACAACAGAGGTCAACAAATAGATAATTTGCGACGCAGAACAAGATATTTATCAAGTGCTGATTTGAATCGAGCAGCGTTTCAATACGATTGCAGCAATGATTACAGCTTGCATCCTAGCGTTTGCATTGGGCAAATGGACGTAGTTTGCGAGTATTGTGGTGCATTAAAGTTTTCCGGAGAAACGCCTGGATTATGCTGCCTTAATGGTAAAGTGAAATTGCCATTGTTGACTCCGCCACCTGAGCCATTGTATTCATTGCTTTGTGGCGAAACACAAGAATCACGCCACTTTCTTGCAAATACTCAAAAATACAATGGTTGTTTCCAGATGACGTCATTTGGGGCAGATATTATCGAAGAACGGGGATTTAATCCGACATTTAAGGTATTTATTTTTGTACTTATATACAATGTAGTTAAAGAATAACTTACTTTATCTATTGGTACCTATGTAGTATATTTGCTAATTCTGAACTCTACTCTCCCACCGAAAAAAGTGTTTATAACCCAGTTAATACTGTCTGGTTTTTATTTTGTAGATACAAGGACAGATTCATCATCGAATTGGATCATTACTACCTTCCGAAGATACACAGAATAAATTTTTACAAATATATTTCATGGGCAACATGGAAGAACAACTTGATCGACGCCTAGAGATCAATGCAGGAATGAAGCGAGCAATTCTTCAAGACTTGCAGTGTCTGCTTCATGAACATCATGCGTTGGTCAGGTTGTTTAAGAGTGCTTTAGAGCGCATGCCAAGTGATGACTATAAAGTTGTTATCAAAGCAGATAAACGACCATCTGGAACACACGAAAGGACATTTAATGCTCCAACAGTAGACGAAGTTGCCATCCTGATTGTTGGTGAACAATTGGAAAAACGCGATATTGTGCTTACACGTCGCGATACTGGGCAACTGCAACAAATATCTGAAACTCATCGATCATATGACACATTGCAATACCCGCTGATGTTTTGGCAAGGAGAAGATGGATATTATTTTAATATTAAAATGAAAAATCCATTGAATGGTGAGTATCAGTATCATAATTTATTTCATTTATTTGTGAAAGACACTGATTTAAAATACTGCTTATTAAAAAAATGGTTAATGTCTGTATTGTTTGCCTTTAAAATTTGCCTTTGAAATGGTTAATTATCAAATTTTTAATTTCAGGTGAAGAAACTACAAAGAAAGTTAGCTCAATGAATTATTACGCATATCGTTTGATGATTCGTCAAAATGCTGACAACTATTTGCTGCGGTTTCGTCGATTGTTTCAGCAGTATTGCGTTGACATGTATGTAAAAATAGAAACGGAACGTTTAACATTCATTAGGTTGAACCAAGCCAAACTGCGTTCTGAGGAGTACATCCATTTACGTGATGCAGTTAGTACTGAAGAAAATGCAGCTAATATTGGTCAATTAACTATTCTGCCGGCGACATACATTGGTAGTCCACGTCATATGCATGAATATGCACAAGATGCAATGACATATGTTCGTCATTACGGTCGGCCTGATCTCTTTATTACTTTTACCTGTAATCCAAAATGGATAGAAATTACTCAATTGCTGCTTCCCGGACAAACATCAAGTGATAGACACGACATCACAGGACGTATATTCAGGCAAAAAATTCGGTCCCTGATGAACTTTATTGTTAAACAACGCGTCTTTGGAGATACTCGATGCTGGATGTATTCAATCGAATGGCAAAAGCGAGGCCTGCCGCACGCACACATTCTTATTTGGTTAATGGAAAGAATTCAGCCTGACCAAATAGATGATATCATATGTGCTGAGATTCCTGATTATGAAGTCGATCCAGACCTACATGATGTTGTTACTACTAATATGATTCATGGACCGTGTGGTGCCATCAATCCCCAATCACCTTGCATGGTCGATGGAAAGTGCTCTAAACGATATCCACGGAAATTAACGGCGGAGACTGTCACTGGCAATGATGGTTATCCGCTGTATCGGCGTCGATCACCAGATGACAACGGTCGAACTGTCACAACGAAAGTGAAAAGAATGGATTTCGTTGTCGACAACAGTTGGATTGTTCCATATTCGCCACTTATTTCTAAATCGTTCAAGACACATTGCAACGTTGAATACTGCAATTCAGTTAAGTCCATAAAATATATTTGCAAATATGTCACGAAAGGCAGTGATATGGCGGTTTTTGGATTGCAATCCTCGAATACCAACGATGAAATTTCACGCTATCAAGTTGGTCGTTATGTGAACTGTAATGAAGCGATTTGGCGTATATTCGCATTTCCCATTCACGAACGTCATCCTACTGTTACGCATTTGGCGGTGCATCTGGAGAATGGTCAACGAGTATATTTCACGGCTTCGAATGCTACGCAACGTGCTGAAACACCTCCAGCAACTACATTGACCAGTTTTTTTTCAATCTGCCAAAGCGATCAGTTTGCACGAACTTTGCTTTACTCGGAGATGCCACGTTATTATACTTGGAATGCTTCATCGAAGAATTTTCAAAGACGGAAGCAAGGCGATGCGGTTCCTGGGTATCCAGATGTGCGTTCTACTGATGCTCTTGGTCGTATGTATACAGTTCATCCAAAGAATAATGAATGTTTCTATTTGCGGTTGTTGCTGGTAAATGTGCGTGGGCCAACGTCATTTGAGTCACTACGAACTGTTAATGGTGTAATATTCCCAACATATCGTGGTGCATGTGAAGAATTGAAGTTATTAGAAAACGATAGTCATTGCTCTGCATCTCCAAGTCAGATACGCACATTATTCGCTATCATAATTTCGACATGTTTTCCATCAAACCCATGTAACCTGTGGCACAAATACAAGGATAATATGTCAGAAGATATTTTACATCAAATTCGTGTCAGTTCCAGAAATCACGATATTGAGATGAATGAGGAAATAGATACATAATCGTGCTTTACTCTTGATCGAAGATATGTGTTACCTCATGTGCGGTAATTTATTAATCAGGTTAGGAATGCCAGCACCATATCGTGAAATGAATGACGCATTTAATCGAGAATTGGAAAGGGAACGTGAATATGATCACCAGGAATTAGATTTAGTAGTTCAAACGAATGTACCCCTGTTGAATTACCAACAAAAGTTTATGATACTTTAATGAAGGCAATCGATGATGAAAATGGTGGTTTATATTTCCTAGATGCCCCTGGTGGAACTGGCAAGACATTCCTCATGTCATTAGTTTTAGCAACTGTTCGGGCGAGATTTAACATAGCGGTTGCAGTTGCTTCTTCTGGAATAGCAGCCACATTGTTAGAAGGATGCCGTACGGCTCATTCAGCATTCAAATTACCGTTAAATCTTCAAACTATTGAAGAACCAACGTGTAATATTGCAAAACACTCAGCAATGGCCAAAGTTTTAGCGGTATCGAAAATCATCATCTGGGACGAATGCACAATGGCGCATAAACGTGCATTAGAAGCACTTAACCAAACATTAAAAGATTTACGCAATGACTCGAGATGTTTTGGAGGAGCAATGATTTTACTTTCTGGCGATTTCCGCCAAATACTGCCAGTAATTCCAAGATCTACGGCTGCCGACGAAATAAACGCTTGCCTCAAATCGTCAAATCTATGGCGCCATGTGAAGAAACTGCAACTGACAACAAACATGAGAGTTACATTGCTTAATGATACATCTGCTGAAGATTTCTCGGAGCAATTGCTGACTATCGGTAATGGTCAAGTACCTGTCGATGAATCGAGCGGATTAATATCATTTCCAAATAATTTCTGTAATTTTGTCTCATCAAAAGACGAACTTATCAACAATGTATTTCCAGAAATTATTTCTAACTACAAAAATTATGAATGGATGAGTGAGCGAGCAATTTTAGCGGCTAAGAATAAAGATGTAGATGACATAAACTACATAATTCAAAATAAGATCATTGGAACAATGCATTCATTCAAATCTATTGACTGCGTCACAAATGAAGATGAAGCCACCAACTATCCAATTGAATTTTTAAACTCTTTGGACGTGCCTGGCTTACCACCGCACAATTTACGCCTAAAGGTTGGCTCCGTAGTAATCATGCTTCGAAACATAAACCAACCAAAACTGTGCAACGGTACGCGTTTGGTGGTTAGAAAATTGATGAACAATGTAATTTACGCTACGATAATGATAGGAAAATTCAAAGGTGAGGAAGTTCTCATTCCGAGGATACCGATGATCCCAACCGATATGCCGTTTGAATTTAAAAGACTTCAATTTCCGATACGTCTTGCATTTGCCATGACCATCAACAAATCACAAGGCCAATCCTTAAAAGTTTGTGGTTTAAATCTAGAACATTCATGTTTTTCCCATGGGCAATTATACGTGGCATGTTCACGGGTCGGAAGACCATCTGCGTTGTTTGTTTTTGCGCCTGATAATAAAACAAAAAATGTCGTGTATCACATGGTACTTAAATGAAGAGCAACCTATGTACTAAAATACAGAAATAATTATGAATGATTGATGTAGAAATTTAATTTTTTTTGTATTTTTTCCAATAAAAAAAAATCTGCTTATTTATTGACATTAAGGCGGAACAAAGTTCGCCGGGTCAGCTAGTATCATTATAAATCTTAGTTATGTCACCCATAGAATGAACTATCTAAAATCTAGCTCTCTATCCAACTATTAAGTGAATACGGGCAGAAAAATGTGAGAGAGACAAAGCTAACGAGCGGCCAGCAATGACCCTTTTAAATTTTGACTGGTCTACGTCACAGAATTTCATTGGCTGGTGCGGAAAAGAAATAGGTACCGGCCGCACAGTCGCTATGTCTCTTTCTACAAAGTCATCATTTTTGTGAGGATATTGCGCAGTCCATTCTCTATGTCTATGATGTCGTCCGAGAAGATTAGTCAATTTTAACTACTCAAGTATTATCTGGCAACTGGCAATACTCACCCTTATTGACGTGCGTATTATGCGTATTTGTAACCTTAATATTATGGACATAAAGTTTATTTTTGACTTATATTTTTCCTCATTACTTGTGTCACTACTGAAAGCTTTAGAGGTGTTACATACATATACATATACATATACATATACATATACACTCACGCCTGTAATCCCTGAAGGGGTTGGCAGAGGTGTAACCACTACACCCACTTTTCGCCGAATTTCGGTCCCATAATGTTATAGGGGGCGAGCCTATCGCCACACCAGGGACCATTCCAGACTCCGGGTTAATACTGAGTATTTCTAGGTAGAAACACCCAATATCACTTTACCCGACCCGGGGATCGAACCCGAGACCTCAGCACATCAATTGTAACGCATGCGCAATTACAGCTGCGCCACCGAGGCAGTCTTTAGAGGTGTTATTTCTTTAAAATCCAGCAGAATTTCATTGAAATAACTGATTCTTGATTGTATGGGTTTTATTGCTTTTATCTCTTGCTCCATTGAAAGGGTAATGACGCGAGATCCGCCTAATGCTCACTTTCTACACAATTTAATGACAGTGCCCCTTCCTTCATTTTACTTTCCAATAAGTCAATAATTATTTAAAGTTGTCAAATGAAATATTGAATAATTCTAAAAATACTATTACCACTCAACAAACAAACATACTTAGTTAAAAACGTGAGTTTATAAAGTCAATACATTTACTTTGCGTATCATTCCAATCAAGTCAAGGCAAGTCATTCTCTAGGCAAGCGTGCTCCACCGTAGACCACATCATCACTTTCCATCAGGCGAGATAGTGGTCAAACGCAAGCCTATTTCGATTAAAAAAAAAAAAGTCAATACAATTACAACTTTTCAGTAAGTGTTTATTTTACATATCTAACAGGGATGTTATGGAACTCCGTAACCGTAACCGAAACTATCGGATATCCGAAATAAATTTCTATCCGTAACCGTAACCGAATCTGATATAAAAGTTTCAAATAATTTCAGATTTTCTAAATGAATGTTATGGCTGGTTTTTGTTTTTTGTCAGGCCGAACCGACACACGAGCCGCGCGCGTACCTCAATGCATTTATTATATTTAGTTCTATTGCTTAGACATAGCCTGTCAGTCATTTACTCTTGTGGGATTACATTTACTTACATAAAATAGTACAAAATTGTAAGCTAAAACTAAAGCTATTTGTTTTTTACTTTAACAATTTCTTCAAAACCTAATATCCATAACCGAAACTATCCGAAACTAACGGCTAATCCGAAATAATTTCATATCCGTAACCGAATCTGAAACCGATATAAAATTATTCACATATCCGTATCCACATCCAGATACGAAAAACACATTCAAATTCATAACATCTCTAATATCTAACATTACTCAGTACTGAGTACTCTCGGTTAACTATATGTTTTTTATGCTTTGCCCCAATGCTGTACATCACACATGTTGTGTGCAGCTATTAAAAGAGGTAAATTAAAATGCACTTATATATATTAATGCAATATTTAATTAATAGCGAAACTCCGGATCGAATTATATAAGATTTATTCGGATTTCACTGGCCAACAATATATGCGAGCTAGAGCATACAGAAGCAGAAAGCAGCGATAGCCTAATTGGTTGCGGTACGGACTGCCAAGACGAAAGTCGTAGGTTCGAAACCCAAGTGGCATACACCTCTGACTTTTCTAAAGTTATGTGTGTATTAAAATGTTAATTATCGCTTGCTTTAATGGTGAAGGAAAACATCGTGAGGAAACCTGCATATCTGAGAGTTTTTCGAAGGTATGAGAAGTCTGCCAACCCGCATGAGGCCAGCGTGGTGGACTAAGGCCTAACCCCTCTCATTAGTAGAGGAGGCCCGTGCCCAGCAGTGGGACAATGTTTAATACAGGGCTAGTATTATTATTATTAGTATAAAGCATACATATAGTGATGACACGAGTAACAAATTTCAGTATATTATTGCTTTTTAGGAGTACTATTGAGTTTACAATTTAAAATCTGTGCCAGCTAAAGTTAATTTTACACTACGACTGCCTCGTTGGCGCAGTTGTAATTGTGCATGCGTTACGACTGCTGTGCTGAGGTCTCGGGTTCGATACGGGGTAAAGTTATAAAGGGTTTTTCTATCTAGACATTCTCAGTATTAGCCCGGAGTTTGTAATCTGTGCCCGGTATGGCAATAGGCTCGCCCCCTATCACATTATGGGACCTAATTCGGCGACAAGTGTGTGAACTGGTTACACCTCTGCCTACCCCTTCGGGGATTACAGGCGTGAGTGTATATGTATGTGTAGGCACGGCAAAGTGAACACCTGATGATCCTAAATAAATAAAGACTGAGTATATTTTATGATTTATGGTGATTTAATGAATGCTCCCTCAAGTAATACATGTTACATTTGACTATAAGTACGAAAAACGCCTGAAAGCACCTATTCAACATTAGCTTATTACAACACAATCACATTGAACAGGTCCTCAATAGAGCACGTACGGGAGCGGAGTATTATTAACTACCCTCCCTACAACCCCCGCCCTTCAGCCGCGACCCGATCAATAGATGCGTCCTTTAAAATACCCAGCACATTACTATATCGATAGATTGAGTTTTTTAGGAGGCGCTTAACTATTAGGTTATATTTCCGTGGCGCAGTGGGCAAGTAGCCGGCTGTGAAACGAGTGGCCGTGGGTTCGGTTCCCACACCGGGACAAATGTTTGTGTGACAGACAGATATTTGTGTCCAGGATCTGGGTGTTGTGAGACCGAAAGTCTCTCGTAGACCCTGATACCACACAAGACTCTTATTTTAGTGTGCGATCAGGGCTATGTGTGTGAATGTAGGGTGTTATTTATTATTATTATTAATGTCACATTTATCCGAGATCGAACCCGAGCCCTCAGCACAGCAGTCGTACCCCGTACACTAGTACAAATGCGTCACCGAGGCAGTTAAGAGCATAAGTTTTATTATAATATGACAAAATTATGTCAATCTATACATAATTACTTGCCCCAATTAACTGACTGATTCACAACGCAAAGTCTAAACCTCTGCGGCTACAAACTTGAAATTTTGACAGTTGATGCCTTCTATATTGTAAGTACCCATTAAGAAAGGATTTTCAAAAATTTCACCCCTAAGGGGATAATAAGAGAAAAACGGTTGTATGAAAGTTCGTAATTTTCAAAGTGCGAAATAAATGCACACGTGTATCGGCGTTTTTTAAAATGTAACCCCTAATGTTACTGCCTGTTACGTTTTCACGGCTGAACCAGTGAACCGATTTTGATAAGATTTAGTATGAGAATACCTAGAACTTTGAGAATGGACATAGGTTACTTTTTTATATCCTCTCCATCCTCCAGTATATAAATTATACTCGGTGGAATCAGCGAGCAGCAATTACTATTATGATCCTGGGTCCACTAGGCGTAGTGTGAAGAAGCTAAACAGCAGGCCGGCATGATTGTGTTGAGTAGCGAGGCATAGATTATCTCACGCTACTTGATACTCTATCTGGACGGCACTGCGCTAACCATCAGGTGCAGTGTGGTCACTTTGCCGCGCCAGATTAAAAAAATCTAGTAATATACAATAATAAATAAATAAATAACACCCAATAAGTCACACACATAGCCCCGACCCCACACTAAGATACGAATCTTGTGTTGTGGGTATCAGGGACCTAGAGAGACGCACGGTCTCACAGTACCCAGACCCCGGACACAAATATCTGTCTGTCACACAAACATTTGTCCCGGTGTGGGTATCGAACCTACGGCCTCTCGTTTCACAGCCGGCTACTCGCCAACTTCGCCACGGAGGCTGTACAATACAACGTCAACATATAAAAACACGTAATTTATGATTGATAGATAGCAGCGATAGCCTAGTTGGTTGCGGTACGGACTGTCAAGACGAAAGTCCTATGTTCGAAACCCAAGTGGTATACCTCCTGACCTCTGACTTTTATAAAGTTATGTGTGTATTAAACGTTAATTATCGCTTGTTTTAACGGTGAAGGAAAACATCGTGAGGAAACCTGCATACCTGAGAATTCTTATAAGAATTTCGAAGGTATGTGAAGTCTGCCAACCCGCATTAGGCCAGCGTGGTGGACTAAGGCCTAACCCCTCTCATTAGTAGAGGAGGCCCGTGCCCAGCAGTGGGACAATGTTTAATACAGGGCTAGTATTATTTTATTATTATAATTTATGATTGATATAGAAATATATGGGAGTGATTCAACCACACGGTGGGAGGCAGGCGCCGTACGGTCGGGACGTCGACATATCGAAGCGGTTTGTCAATGTTATACTTATGGGGCGATGACCTCGTCTCCTTAGAAATGGCTTTATTGGAACTTGGATTTCATAATCTTTTTGAAGTGAAAACATCAAAAATCACGCTCAGTTTTTTTTTATGAAAAAGGGGGCAAATGGGCACGAGGCTCACCTGATGGAAAGTGATCACCGCCGGCCATGAACACCTGCAACATTAGATTATTTTACTTTTGACTCCGGCTGAAGGACATGTATCCATGGCCATGAATAAATAATTAAAAAAAAACTTTTGACAGAACACCTATGAAGTTATATAATTATTGACAAGCAGTAATAAACAAAACTTACTTCATGGACGCTGTTCAAAAGATTTGAAAAGAGATACTACTTCACGGACGCTGCTTCTAACAGTTATTCCAAAGTTTTAAGTTTTCACTTGTGTTGGAAGTCCCCATGACGGCCTTTTTTTGTTCTATACCTTAGCTGAAAGCATGTACACATACATATGTCTTCTTCTTCTTGCTTTAATGGCCTCTGCGGAGGAACAACTCCACAATTTTGCCAATGTCACGTAATAAAAATATTAACTAAGTAAATAAAATTTATATGATGATGATGATTGATGACAGATGATCCAATTAGCGTGTGTAATGTGTTTGACAATTTGATGAAATGAAACAATGAATGTTTTATTATATTTTATTGTATTTAATGTATTTGAAACCCACATTACATATTATACATTTTAGTTGCTGGTGGTAGGATATTCATATCCGCCCGGATAGCGACCACCGTACACAGGGTGAAAAACCCTCCATAGTGGCACATGCAAGTGTGTCGCGTTCCGGGATCAGCCAGTGTACATCCGGTTTTTCTCGGGGGTCTAGAGTTGGGGTACTATGTTTGGCCATTTTGCGGCCTTCTGAGTACTCTGACAATAGACCCTCGACCGCTTCTTCACCTTCTTGCCCATGGCGTAGTGTGAGGAAGCAGGCCGGCATGAGTGTGTTGAGTAGCGGGAATAGATCTAGTCTCTCGCTACTCAGTACTCTATTTGGACCGCACTGCGCTTACCATCAGGTACAGTGCGGTCACTTTGCCGTGCTAGGATAAAGAAAAAGAAAAAAAGGTTTCTGCAATACTTCTCTATATAAGACTGTTTCTGTGACGCAGTTGTAATTACGTATGGATTACGACTGCTGTGCTCAGATCTCAGGTACAATCCCCGGGTCGGGTAAAGTGATTTTGGGTTTTTTTATTTAGAAATACTCAGTATCAGCCCGGAGGCTGGAATTGAGCCCGATATGGCGATAGACTCGCCCGATCGGACATAATAAATTCGGCGTAAAGTGGGTGTACTGGTTACGCCTCTGTCTACCTCTTCGAGGATTGAATGGCTTCTTCGTATATGTGGCTAATAGTTCCTTCCTTTTCTTTTCATATATCAGAAAAAAGCTGCACGACAAAATTGATGATGTCACCGCCCAGAATGGCCATTACGATGCAGTCGTGGCACAGAGATAGTGAGATGTTCTCATCACTCACTTTTACAATATTAAAAATAATAATTGCAACCAATTTTAAAATCAATTTTGACTGTTACACAGAAAACTTTCTTTTACGTGTAAATTTTTTTTTTTATACCGCGATGGGGGCAAACAAGCTTACGGCCCATATGATGGTAAGCGGTTACCGTAGCCTACGCGCTTGACGGACGCTTGCAACACCAGAAGCATCACATGCGCGTTAACGACCGTTCAAAAACCTATTTACTTCCTTCTTGAAGAAGGAAATAAATAGGTAGATCCCCATACTGTAGTTAGTTAGTTGTTGTTTTTTGTTATCAATTAATGTACAAAATTAAATTCAAATTGGTTATAGTCAAAAATGAAATGGAAAAGAACTCAATTCGCTTTATCATCAAAAAAAATCACAAAGAATTTCATGAGCAATATAAAAAGATATCTTAAGATTACCTTAAACGGAATGCGATTCGTAGATCGGTACTGGCAAATAGCCCAATTTTTACCCTCGTCCTTTAGACCCCACGGATGTGAGCTGAATTTTAATATTCCAGGTTATTTGTTGCAAACTGGTATTTTCTCACAATTGGCTTTATTACACTTGCGGCCCTGTATTTTAGATTGAATATTTTTTATGTATATTATTTGTATTTTAAATTAATTTTTAAACGTAATTTTTTTTATCTAAATAATGAGTTATGAACTTTAAATATCAATGGCCAACAGCCAAAAAAGGATAAGCTACTTTTTTGCGGTATTGACATATATAGAAGCAGCTTTAATATTATTTTTTTATTTTATTTTATTTTAGACTACAAACAGTCACATACACCGACAAAATAAGTTCCATTATATGTATACAACTTACAGACTTTGAGTGCCAACACTTAATTTAAAAACTATAACAACTAAAAGGATCACTCTTTGAATGACGCAAACATGTCGTTAGTCGTTAGTATTTAAAGTAGGTAACAAATAACAAAAATGATTACATACTTTTCAAGTGTTAAGAACAAAATTCTTATTCACTCAAAAAGTAAAAAAATAATAATAATACTAGCCCTGTATTAAACATTGTCCCACTGCTGGGCACGGGCCTCTTCTACTAATGAGAGGGGTTAGACCTTAGTCCACCACGCTGGCCTAATGCGGGTTGGCAGACTTCTCATACCTTCGAAAAACTCTCAGATATGCAGGTTTCCTCACGATGTTTTCCTTCACCGTTAAAGCAAGCGATAATTAACATTTTTAATACACACATAACTTTAGAAAAGTCAGAGGTGTATGCCACTTGGGTTTCGAACCTACGACTTTCGTCTTGACAGTCCGTACCGCAACCAACTAGGCTATCGCTGCTATTTTTTACCTTACCTTATAAATTTTATACTAGTATTTTACCTTATTAATTTTATTCTTTACCTTATAAATACTTGGCATACTAACAAAGCTTAAGCTTAGTATATATTTGTTAGTATTTGAAGATACTATAGGCCAACATCCGATTACTTCCGCATCAAACGTATTTGCATTGATAACAATTGGATTTGAATCCGGATCAGTTCGCAAACTGTTATTAGATTAGCATATTGTAATGTAGGCTCAACAACTCATCGGCAGATCTGGAATCTATTTAAATAATATTTGCAGTTAATAGACGTTGATTTTAATCTGGATAACACAAAACCATGTTCTTGATAAAGTGGTTTCATTCTGCGGTGAAAATTAATGAAAATTATAATGCAATCGTTTATTAATGCTTCTTCACTTTCTTGTCCATGGCGAAGTGTGGAGAAGCAGGCCGGCATAATTGTGTTGAGTAGCAGGATAGATTGTCTCTCGCTACTCGATATTCTAATTGGACGGCACTGCGCTTACCATCAGGTGTAGTGTGGTCACTTTTCCAGGATTTTCCAGGATAAAAAACTTTAATCTCCAGTCCATTTACCAAAAGGCCAATGAGTTAATAAATTTACATTTGAAATGTTAAAAACGGACGAAAATTGGACAGAATTGCCCTTACCATCAGGTCCAATCACACAACTCTAACGCAAAGTTTTGGAAGTGGTAGAGCCACGCTGAAGACATATGTCTACAGCATGAATGGGCCGGGTCGACCGGGGAGGTACCACTATCTCACAGAAAACCAACGTAAAGTGACAGTTTACTGTCGCGTTTCGTATGGTAAGTGAGATATCCGGAGGCCCAGATTCCCCCTTCCCTTCCCTAATCCCTATTCCTGTCCTTTAAGGCCGACAGCGCATACATAATACTTTCGGTGTTGTGGATGTTCATGGGCGGTGGAGATCACTTAACATCAGGTGACCCACTGGCTCGTTTGTCGGACTACACTATAAAAAAAAAAAGCAAAGTGAGTACATTAACTTATGTATACATAACATATATAGCATCAAATGTAAAAACAAATTAAAGAATTTAGAAGCACCTATATAATATGCTATATACATCTCATAATTTTTAGTTATACCTAACAGTCACACACATAGCCCTGCCCAAACGCTAAGATACGAGTCTCCTGTTGGTATCAAGAACTACGGAAGACTTACGATCCCACAATACCCAGACCAGAATCAAATATTTGTGGGTCACACGAATATTTGTCACGTTGCGGGAATCGAACCCTCAGCCTCTGCCAACTTCTCACTCACTGCGCCACGGAGGCTGTCAAAAAATTTGATGATAACAAAATAGAAATATAGTATAAAAGTGTAATTAGTGCAATATAGGTTAATAATCCAATGATCATTATTACCATTATGTGGGTAGAATACGCTGAATTTCCTAACTTGTCAAATGTATTGTATAGCCAGTCTGCTAATAAACGTAATAGGCTGGTGTTAGCAACATCAACAAAACTATGCAAGATGGATATTTAAAAAGGCACAAATACAATGTTTATGATTTTATTGATTGATTTACACAACACTGTTACATATCTCAGCGCTTAATATTATCATAAACGTATGTCAGGATTTACTTAAGGCTTTTAATCTACCAGCATTATTCTCTAAGCTGAACTACGCGGCCATTGAACTGATTACCATTTACACCTACTACACCGAACCACGAATATACTGGCTATCGTCTCGTCTTCCACTCAACTGAACTGAACACCGGAACGCGGAAGGCACTTCGTTTTATGCTAAACATTTACTATTCCCACTTAGGTTGTCATTATTAATGTACCCCCAACTAGTCTCCTAAATACCTTCGGTATTTCTAATAATAGGAAATACCCTAATACTAGTTGGCTGGTTTTGGGAAACCGTTTTATTCTTCATGGTCTATATTATTAAAATTTTATCATTAATAAACATAAACATAAGTTTTCAAGATTTAATTTGCATTTTTATAAAGCAACTTTATTTTTTCCACCAAAACGCTACCAACTGTCATGGCCCCTCGTGTGACGTGTCCATCTGCAAAACTAATAGACGTCTGGCTCAGCGTTTAATAGATGTTTCGACATGACAAAATACTTTGTTTTGACATATTTGTTTATTGAAAATATTAAATAATTACATATAAATGAAGAAAGTGGATTAATATTCTATATTATAAGATTCCGGGCTGATACTGAGAATTTATAGATAGAAAAACCCAATATCACATTACCCGACGCGGGGATCGAACCCGAGCACAGCAGCAGTCGTAACGCATGCGCAATTAAAACTGCGCCACCTAGGCAGTCTCAGGCTCAATAAGAATAGAATCAATAAATTATTAAAAAATAACCATTTTTGCTAATAATTCATACCAGTATGCTGACGTGACGGGAGGCCTACCCTCGTCTATGAATATGACAAGAGGCTATGCCAGTATAATGGCTATTCAGATCCGATGGCATACGAAATGAGGTGCTACGCTGACGTTTTTGGCAGCCTCACGTATTTGACAACGCAATCATGCAGTGGCTTTGTCTTACGAAGTGAGAGCAACTGGCGGAAGTTGTTTTAGCATCATGTATATGCTTATGCTATGTATGCGTGTGTGTGTATGTATGTATATTGTACATATAAGTACGTTGTTTTGTTGGCATCCGACGGACATTCGTAAGGCCTAGACAGAATATCAGCGCCAGGCAGTACTTTACTACCAGGCAAATGCTGAGCCTATGGCCTTTTTGGTCATACTTTGGACACAGGTGTTTCAAATTGAGGCGTAGCGGGTGTAATTAGGGTCTATAATTGTTTTTTGTTGTTGTATTACTCCTTGTGTTTTTAATTTGCATGTCATCTAAAGTGTTGTTGTTTGACCAAATAAAATTTATTGTCTTTCTTTCTTATAAGCTTTTACTCAGTTCTAAGTGGATCATTTGACGATAGAAAGTAGCTCGGTGTTTCAACTTCATAACTTGGTTCTGTTTGTCATGTAGCCTTCAAATAGACAAATGAATGATAGAAAATTTAAATTAATTTAATAAATAATGAGATTAGAGCAGCTCAATGTTCTAACGACGTCTTATGACTAACTATAATAACATTCTTAATTCAGTTTATTTATTTTCACTATCACCAAACATATTTAAAAAAAAATTATTCTAATTTCCATTTTAAATATATTTAAATCCGATTCGATTACTCCTTTTTTGTTCAATCTTTACATTTTTCTTTTGTTTTATGGGTTTCATCCGCTCCTAATACTGTATTAAATAAACTGTGAATAAATCATGGGTTATACAATTTTTTCCTGTATTATCATTGTTTTATGCATTATACATTTGTCGTTTTTATTCCAAATAAAAAATTATGTTAATTAGTTTGCTTAATTGAAATATGGAAAATTTGTTATAAAACTTATTATTAAATAATGATGGTGAATCAAGTTTATTTCAGAGAAAAATATAACATTAATATTGCCTTAACAGCTGCGTAAAGCTACGTATCTTCTCATGGGAAAAACGATAAACTATATAGCAAAGGACATATGACATGAATATCTTATCAAAAGCAATATCTAATTCAATTAGAGTGGCCTTTAGATAATTAGTAAGCTTATATTATTTTAGTAGATAATACGACTACGTCACCGAGGTAGTCATCGGTACGATGCATACGCAGTACGACTGCTTCGCTGAGGTCTCAGGTTCGATCCCCGGGTCGAGTAAAAGTGATACTAAGTTTTTCGAAATACTCAGTATCAGTGTCAGTATTGAGCTCTCGCTTCTAGTTTTATGGAGAAAAATAGGTGTAGTTGTAATATCCTACTCTAAGTTTAGAGCACAGTGTTTCACCATACTGTTACCTGAATACAACCAAAGCTGCGGAAAAAAGCTAGTGTTAAAATAATTGCTGTTCCATAACAATAGTGGTCCACTGACATAACAGGCTCTGTGGCGCAGTGGGCAAACTGCCAATTAAACTAGGAATCACGTGTGCGATTCCCGCAAGACTGCATGTTTGAGTCTAGATTATGGGATCGAAAGTCTTTTGTAGTTCTTGATACTCTTGATACAAGGCAATCATATGTTATTTTGCAATCAAGGTTTTTACTTATATAGGTATTTGATAGTTACAACTGATTTTTATACCACAATGGTGGCAAACAAGCTTACGGCCCGCCTGATGGTAATCGGTTACCATCGGTTACTATGGACGCTTGCAGCACTTGCTTGTTTGGCCCTTGCTGAAAATCAGTGTCAGGTGGACCCTCCCACCTGGCGGACGCAGAGCCTGTGGCCTTTTTGGTCATGCTGCGAACACGGATGGCTGGGGCGCATAAGTATGCCGGGAGACTTTTTTGTTGTGTACTTATAATCTTTAAGATTTATGTGTTATTTTTTTATGTACTTATTAAGTTTCATGCCACCTGGTCCAGAGATTATGGCCAAATAAAATATCTTCTTTCTTTCAACACCAGGAGCATCTTATACGCGTTACCGACCCTAACAAGTCAATGAATATAACTGTAAATATTGACAACCTTATTAGTTTTGAGTCTTCGGGATAGCAATAATCTCATTCGGGTATTAGTATTGTAAGAAAGCAAAAGAGAGGGCCATTAAAGGTGGATACCACAAGATCCACATAGCTGACGTTTACCACTGCTTTGCCACTGCAACTTAATGATCACTGTCATACAATTCAGTACTTAAGGTCCACAACCCCATGTCAGAATGTACCAAGTACCACTATCCAAGTAGTCACAAGTGTGCACGGACAGCATAACCCTCTATGCTGAACTGCCACCAGACCAATAATGGTATAGGACGATGTGAGCTGATGCTCACCATACGTCCGTACAGTAGACAGTCCCAGAACGGACTGCGCTCAAGAGCGCCCGAGCGCTTCCTTTTATTGCAAACCTTTACCCCCACTCAATTGGTAATTATCAATCTACCCACAGTTATTTATAGAGTACCCTCGGATATCTCTAATAAATAGGGACTACCCTGTCAGTATATTATAATTCATGATCTTCACAATATAAGCATGTCATTAAGCACTCTATTAGCTGCGTTTTCGGTCGGCCACTCATATAGGCTTGTCTAATTGAGTTGTCACGCGCCGTCCGAACATCCCGTCTTCGCTAATTGCTTTCTCTAATACTAATGTCATAGGACTTTCCTGAGTGTATAGAGAAAGTGCATATGGTATGCGATGATTAGCAGCGATAGCCTAGTTGGTTGCGGTACGGACTGTCAAGACGAAAGTCGTAGGTTCGAAACCCAAGTGGTATACACCTCTAACTTTTCTAAAGTTGTGTATTAAAATGTTAATTATCGCTTGCTTTAACGGTGAAGGAAAACATCGTGAGGAAACCTGGATATCTGAGAATTTTTCAGGTATGAAGAAGTCTGCCAACTCGCATTAGGCCAGCGTGGTGGACTACGGTCTAACCTCCCTCTCATTAGTAGAGGAGGCCCGTGCCCAGCAGTGGGACAATGTTTAATACAGGGCTTGTACTACTACTACTACTATATGGTATGGCATGAAATGCACTATAAAAGGGTACGTTTAGAAAATTGCGAAATGATGTTGAGTTCCAAAAAATTGTAACTCAAAATCTTACGAATATTATAAATGCGAATGTTTGGATGAATGTGATGTGTCATGGTTGTCATGTTTGTTTTTTTTATGGTTGAACAGATCTGGTTGAAATTTAGCCCAGAGATAGATTATAGTCTCTAATAGCACATAAGCTACTTTCTATACTGAAAAAATGTACGGTTCCTGTGGGATAGATTTATTGTTTCACAATGCAAGGGATTATCATTATTTACATAGTTGTTTAGGGGTTAGAAAATGACATAGGAGTGGCATACCAGGCTGGAAAGCCCAAGTGCGGGCTTGAGGACCGTCGCGGCAGTGCGTCCTGTCCTAAAGAGATGGCTAGACAGGCGCCACGGTGCGCCAACTTTCCGGCTGACGCAGGTACTGACGGACCACGGGTGTTTCGGTTCGTTCCTGTGTCGGATCGGTAAGGAGGTGTCTGCCGTGTGCCACCATTGTGGCAACTGCCACGAGGACACGGCCCAACACACGTTGGAGGAGTGCCTGGGACGAAGAGCGCAGCGCTCTCAGAGCAGTCGTCGGAGGAGACCTCTCGCTGCCGGCCGTGGTGTCGTCCATGGTCGCCAGCCGGAGGTCCTGGCGTGCGGTGGCCCACTTCTGCGAGAGCGTCATCTCGCAGAAGGAGAGTGCCGAGAGGGATCGGGAAATCGAAATGATCCCTCCCGCCGCCAGAGAAGACGTAGGAGGCGCCGGGTGGACGACTGACCGGCGTCTCCCGCCCTGTGGAACGGGGGCGTTTGAATTCCACCACGGTAACCCCTGCCTGTCGTACGAGGCGACTAATTGGGGCCATCGGGGGTCGCGGGCCCGCAGCGGGGGGCTGTCAGCCCGAATCGATGCACTCCCAGTTTCGGAGCATCGTGCGACACCGAGATGGACGGCAGCGCGTGTGGTAAGGCCTCGTTCGCTGTCGTTGTTCAGTGCGCGGGGGCTCCTAAGCCCTCCCATGGAGATGGGCTGCTACGCAGCACCGCGCAGGGGCGGTTCCGGCAGCAATTCTAGCACTCCTTAGAATACCCCGGGATCGCTCCGTAAGCGCCGAATGGGGATGCTGGGTCGTAAGACCGGCTAGTCCAGCATAACCGTTTTATTCTTATTCCGCTTCCCCCCGGAGCGGGCGGTAGTAATAAAACGCTTTCCCCGCGACAACAAAAAAAAAAAAAAGGGGTTAGAAAATGACATGAGCTACTATTTTTCACAGAAAAATATAGTTACAGGTTCTATTCTCGGGAAAATACTTTCATAGTGTTATATACAATATTGTTGTTGTATAGAGCACAATAAAAAATCACGCAAGCGAAGCTGCGGGCAAAAGCCAGTGTTAAATAGAAGCTTGTAAAAATATATACTTATCAAAATACTGCATAGCGCGAAAAACCTCCATTTCATCCCATTAATTTGGCGGTCACCGCTCTAACCGTAAAAGACTCTGAGAACAGCTCAAAGAAATACTATAACCTAATTACCTTTTCAGGAGTTGGCAGCGTCGACCCCAACGCAACGCAACTGGCGCGGTATCTTGATCGCACTGCTGGTGATTGCAGCTGTGCTGGGCCTGATAGTCTTCAGCATAGCACTCCTGACTCCTGCTGGGGATGGTGGCAGGGTGAAGGGCCGAAGACCGACGCTCCAAGATGTCCTCACGCAGCATTACAAGCCTTTTAACGGGACGTGGCTGTCAGGTAAGTGTAATTATAAAAACATACTTTAGACAGTCATACACTTATTGCTTACTAGGTCAAACCTGTGTCGTGGGGTATCTAGACCTGTAAATCAAGATACCCACTATGCTGGTGGTAGGATATTCATATCCACCCGGATAGCGACCACCGTACACAGGGTGTAAAACCCGCCATAGTGGCACACGCAAGTGTGTCGCGTTCCGTTATCAGCCAGTGTACATCCGGTTTTTGTCGGGGGTGTAGAGTTGGGGTACGATGTTTGGCCGTTCGCGGCCTTCTGAGTACTCTGACAATAGACCCTCGACCGCTTATTCACCTTCTTGCTCATGACGCAGTGTAGAAGCAGGCCGGCATGTTTGTGTTGAGTAGCGGGGGATAGATCGTCTCTGGCTACTCGATACTCTAATTGATCCGCACTGCGCTTACCATCAGGTACAGTGCGGTCACTGTGCCGTGCCAGGAAAAAAAAGGTTGTGGGACTGTAGAACCACAACACCCAGACCTGAAACAAATACTTGTAACTTGAACCTCAGCCCCTGCGGTTTATCCCGATCGCTCCTCAGCGACTGGGTTCCGCAGGGTTTGGCGGTATGGATCAGCGGATTGGGAAGGGATGCGTGAATTCTTTGCGTCCTTCCCATGGAAGCGGTTCTGCTTCTCTTCCGAAGATCCTGATGCTTGTGCAGACCGCGTCATGGACCTGGTGGTCATGGGGATGGATCTGTTCATCCCCAATTCCAGGGTACCTGTCGGGCGTCGCAGCCGGCCCTGGTATAATAGTACCTGTGCCGAAGCTGCACGCCTTAAGCGGTCCGCATACGGGGCGTGGAGCGATGCCCAAAAGCATCAGGGTCCAAGCGCGAAGGAGGAGAGGCGGAAATTTAATGCCGTTTCTAGGTCCAACAAAAGGGCTATAGCCAAGGCCAAGGCAGAACATATTGGCAGAATTGGTGAGCGGCTAGAGAGTTATCCAAGGCTGTCCAAGGTAACTTCTGTCTGTCCAGTCTCCCGCCACTGCGTAAGACTGATGACAGTTTGGCCCATAGTGCTACTGCACCGACGCTTTATCCATTAATGCTGGCTCGGTGTTGTCGCCGACACTATTCATACTGCATATCAATGACATGCTGTCTATTGATAGCATGCATTGCTATGCAGGTGATAGTACTATCGACGTGCGATACACCGGCCAGCAGGGTATCCCTCGGAGCACTTTGGAAGAAAGATGGTTAGAACTTGTGTCGGAAATCGAGAGCTCTCTAGGGCGGGCCTCTGAATGGGGTGAAAGGAACCTAGTTCACTTCAACCCCACGAAGACACAAGTTTGCGCGTTCACCGCTAAGAAGGACCCATTTGTCATGGCGCCACAGTTTCAAGGAGTCACTCTCCAGGTTTCCAAGGGTATTGGGATGTTCGGCGTCAATATATCTAACACGGTCCAGTTTAGGAGTCAAGTGGAGGACAAAGCCAAATTGGCGATCAAAAAATTGGGGATCCTGAACAGAGCGAGGCGGTATTTCACGTCGGGCCATAGATTGGCGCTTTATAAAGCGCAAGTCCGGCCCCACGTGGAGTACTGTTCTCATCTCTGGGCAGGGGCCCCGAAATACTTGCTGGACTCACTTGACTCTTTACAGAGGCGGGCCGTTCGGATTGTCGGGGATCCTGATATTACGAATAGCCTGGAACCGTTAGGGCTGCGGAGAGACTACGGGTCTCTCTGCTTGTTCTATCGGTTGTTCCACGGAGAGTGCTCCGAGGAACTGTTTAAAATGGTGCCTACATCACCATTTTATCATCGCACCACCCGACACCGCAACAGAGTTCATCCATACCACCTGGAAACGATTTCGTCTAGCATGGTTCGTTTCCGGCGTTCATTTTTACCACGTACGTGCAAGCTCTGGAATGAACTCCCTGCTGCGGTGTTCCCTGAGCGCTATGACATGTCCTTCTTTAAACGAGGCTTAAAGAGAGTAGTCCTTCAACGGTAGGCTGCGGCTTTGCCGTGCCCTGGTATTGCAGAAGTCTATGGGCGGCGGTGACTACTTACCATCAGGTGGCTCGTCTGCTCGTCTGCCTATCGAGGCACTAAAAAAAACTTGTGCATGTTTTTCTTACGTTGTATTCCTCAGTATTGAGGGTCGTGACCTCCCTTCTGCATCACCTTCCCTCGTACGACCTTTCTCCATCTGTTTATCTCTGGCGGTGTGGAGGGTGATGAACTGTAGAGTCAAGAGCAGTGCGGATCTGGTCAGACCAACGTATTGGGTTGCAACCACGAGGCTACTCTACTTTGCCGGACACGATGAGCTTCTCGAGGTTGATATTGTGGATCACACAGATATGTTTCTCTATGCGGGGATCGAACCTACGGCCTCTCGTTTCACAGCTATCTACTCGCCCGCTGTGCCACGGAGGCTGCCAATTATGATATATTATATTTATTAACAACATACATACGCATTGACGCCTGTGATCCCCGAAGATGTAGGCAAAGGTGTATCCAGTACACCCACATTTCGCCGAGCTTATTACCGTCCCATGATGTGATAGGGGGCGAGCCTATCGCCATACCGGACACAATTCCAGACTCCGGGCTGATACTGAGTATTTCAAATCCAATAATAATTTTACGCGACACGAGGATCGAACTCGAGACCTCGGCACAGCAGTCGCCCGTATACGCAATTACAACAGCGCCACCGAGGCAGCCAATTAACAAAAAAAAAACACAAAAAAATATCTTGGTAATTTCTAATCCATAATATTCATGGTCAAAACCTTATGAATCAGAAATTAAGTCCACAAAATGTAACCTTTCACCACAATACCCACGCCATCTCTAACAACTTACAAAGCTATAAAATTCTCGAGTTCATAAAGAAAATTTTCCCGTTACCAATTTTAACATTAATTTTCCGATAAGATCCAGCTGTGAATCAAGCGGGTCTAACTGGGACTCTTGTACTACATTATTTATGGACTCGCTGCGGTACTAAGAGTTCTCGTGAGTAAACTTCGTGAATTAGTCCTATGGGGGTCGCAGGATGATTTATAACATTTTTTTTATCCTTGCACGGCAAAGTGACCGCACTTCACCTGATGGTAAGCGCAGTACGGTCCAATTAGAGTATCGAGTAGCGAGAGACGATCTATCCCCCGCTACTCAACACAATCATGCCGGCCTGCTCCTTCACACTACGCCATGGGCAAGAAGGTGAAGAAGCGGTCGAGGGTCTATCGTCAGAGTACTCAGAAGGCCGCAAAATGGCCAACATTGTACCCCAACTCTAGACCCCCAAAAAACCGGATGTACACTGGCTGATCCCGGAACGCGACACACTTGCGTGTACCACTATGGCGGGTTTTTCACCATGTGTACGGTGGTCGCTATCCGGGCGGATATGAATATCCGATATAAATGGGAACGTACCATGGTGATGATTATTCGCCAAATAAAAGTTAAGTCAGTCCATGGATGCCTTGGTAATGTTGATACTATGATAACAAAAATAGCTATGTTACAGATAGTTTTATTATAAAGTAGTGATCCCGGGCAGATGTTGTCCAGCCATAAACCACCAATTCAGATTTCGAGAACAGCGCCACCTATCGGACCCGACCCCACACTAAGATACGAGTCTTGTCTTGTGGGTATCAGGGACTACGAGAGACTTTCGGTCTCACAACACCCAGACCCTGGACACAAATATCTGTCTGTCACACAAACATTTGTCCCGGTGTTGGAATCGAACCCACGGCCTCTCGTTTCACAGCCGGCTACTCGCCAACTGCGCCACGGAGGCTGTCAGTTTGCCTTTGGCTGTCACATTGATGTACTTTGCCAGAAACAAATACTGAACTTACCATCAATACATTAGTCACTTCCCATAAAAATCCATTCGAGTTCCAATAGTATCTCAGTCGAAAGCCTTAAATCACTCTGTGTCAACGGTATACCGCAGCGAGTTCGATGAACCAACAACCGACCCTTAAGTGCCTTTTAAGAGTCCATCTCTCATCAGGTTCAGCGAGCTGACGCGAAGGAGATCGTAGTTTTAATTAGATATTATCTATACATAATATGCTTGTCAGTTGACCTATATCCATAATTTGTGCAAATTTAAAATTCGAACAACTTCAAGTGGTGTAGCTTCTCAACAGGCATGCTTGTGTCGAGTAGCGATGAATAGTTGTCGCTACTTGATAGTCTAACTGGACGGCACTGAGCACCAGGTGCAGTGTGCTCACTTTTCCACTTTGTACCAGGAAAAAAATCATACGGAAAAAAAATATACGCTCACGCCTGTAATCCCCGAAGGGGTAGGCAGAGGTGTAACCAGTACACCCACTTCTCGCCGAATTTCGGTCCCATAATGTGATAGGGGGCGAGCCTATCGCCATACCGGGCACAGGTTCCAGACTCCGGGCTAACCCTGAGAATTTCTAGATAGAAAAACCCAAAATCACTTTACCCGACCCGGGGATCGAACCCGAGACCTCAGCACCGCAGTCGTAATACATGCGCAATTACAAGTTCGCCACCGAGGCAGCAGAAAAAAATCATGAATTTTAAATTAACATAGATTGTCCCAGATATATACATAAACTTTCATTGGATTGTCAGTCGAAGATCGCTGCAACACTATAAATAGATTTGTTTATTAGGGGTAAACAAAAAGCATTAATTGTTAATTATCGCTTGCTTTAACGGTGAAGGAAAACATCGTGAGGAAACCTGCATTCCTGAGAATTCTCATAAGAATTTCGATTGCATGTGAAGTCTACCAATCCACATTAAGCCAGCGTGGTGGACTAAGGCCTAACCCCTCTCATTAGTATAGGAGGCCCGTGCCCAGCAGTGGGACAATGTTTAATACAGGGCTAGTATTATTATTATAAACAAAAAGCGGAACAGTAATGCCCTTTTTTTTTTTTTTTTCTTCGGCGCTTACGGAGCGATCCCGGGGTATTCTAAGGAGTGCTAGAATTGAACAGTAATGCCCTACTTGAAAGTGGTACGGTCGTAGGTTCGAAACAAATGACATACACCGGTCTTTTTGAAGTTATTATTCATTGTTAGTTATCAGTTGCTTTAACGGCAATCTGTATATATAAAAGAAGAAACTGACTGACTGACTGACTGACTGATCGATCAACGCACAGCCTAAACGGCTGGGGTTAGAGACTTGAAATTTTGACAGTAGGTACCTTTTATCACGTAGGCATCCACTAAGGAAGGGTTTTTGGAAATACCACCCCTAAGGGGGTAAAATAGGGGATGAAAGTTTGTATGAAAATCCGTCATTTTTGAAGTTAAATTCATGAAAATTTGTATTTGGCATTTTAGTTAAAAATAAAAAATATATGTTTCAGGATTTTTTGAAATTCCGCCCCTAAGGGGGTAAAATAGGAAATGAAAGTTTGTATGAAAATCCGTCACTTTTAAGTTAAACGCATGAATATTGGTATTTTGTATTGTACACTTTTTCTCCCAAACATGACCTCCACGCGGGCGGAGCCGCGAGCAACAACTAGTGGAAAATAGAAAAGAAAGAAAGAAAGACTTTTATTGTCCGAACAAACACAATAGAAAAAAAAAATCGTGAGGAAACCTCCATACCTGAGAATTTCAAAGGTATGTGAAGTCTGCCGACCAATTTTTTAGAGCAGCTTAATAATATGGTAATCTGCCATATAACAATATTATGAATAGTCATAACATTTTTGAACAAAATGACTGCCACAAATAATTAAGGCACACAACAATGGAAGAAAAGTCTTCCTTCAAAAAGTATAATTGAAAAGGGACTCGGAAAATGTGGGCAAATGAAAGCGAGAGTCCTTATTACCACAATCAAAAGTATTTATGGACCCTTAGTAATTTGGAGGGGTATACTACCGATTTCCAACCAAGTTCGAATCATTAATCAGATTGAAGTATATTTTTGTGACAGTTTTCCTTTCCTTATTCGAAATTGGAACGTCGAGGGAAGCTGACCAATTATAATGGTTTTAAGGTGAGGAACCATTATTTTAAGATATATAATTTTTGTGTCCCTTTGTTTGATCACTTTGTTTATATTTTGTCTCAAGATATTCGAAAATAATCGTATAAATTTTGAAGTCTTGTATTTCTGGCGTTTATAATAATATTGAAATATAACGAATTTTACAGATTCTATCGCGGTTTATTTGACTTTTTTAACCCGACGTTTCGAAAGCTTTACAGCCTTCATGGTCACGGGGGAGACTGAGTTGTATGCCGTCACGAAAGTATAGTGCAATGTTTCTACCCTCCATATAGCTGATATTTAATTTTTATTTGTTGTAGCCCGATCTACACAGAAGGAGCTCACAATGTCTTGAGGTCTGGCAGTTGGTCTTTTGGGTTCCGATTAAATTAAATGTATAATTGGATCCCAGGATGGTGCTAGCTTCCAACCATCATCTCTATTGAAAATTGGATGTTTTTTCATTTCAATAGCCTCGCGAATTCTAGACAGGAATTGGTGTTCTTTGGCAAGGATTTGTGGTTTGTCAAATCAAAGATAATGCTTGGAGCCTCTGAATGTTCAGCAACTGCAGACTTCGTAGAGCGTCGGTGTTTTACATCAGCTATATGCTCTTTTACGCGGGTCCCTATATTTCTTTTTGTTTGACCAATATAAGAGAGTCCACAGACACAATCTATTTTATAGATGCCCGGTTCTTGCAGAGGTATATGACACTTGATGAATGAATTTGTTTTTACATGATGCCTGAGTCGTATTAGTCTTGGCTTCTTGATTTTTTTTAAGCTATTGTCTTGTGAATCGAATTCTTTGACGCGATTAAGGTATGTCATGCTCGCTTAAGGGTCTGTGCTTGCGGCGGCGTTATGTGCCGGGTCGGTCACTTCCCTGTGTCATGGTTGAGAAGGCCGATGGCTGGCACATGCGTCATACTCGTGAACGGGTGCTGCTTGTGTGGACTGGTCTACCTGGATTGCTCATTGATTTTTAGAGAAAATAAATAACAGGTGGTATAGCCTCGTTTACAGCTCTGCCTTGTATTGACATGTATACTGTAATTAATCTGTCTCATGTTAATGTGACTTGTCTGCACCACCTTAAGGTTGACTGGGAGAGAATGCCTTTGGCATTAAGTCCGCCTTTATACCTTGTATATAAAGTGTAAAAATAAAAAAACTTGTAGAATGTATTGGTTTATGTTTGAATTATTTTTATAATGTAATGACAAATTACAAAAGACCTACGGCTGAGTTTCTTTTCAGACCAGTGGGCATTTCCGAAGCACCAATAGACTTTTACGTTATTATGACATGTAAATAGTGCCCCTAGTGGCCTAATTTACGAAATAAATGATTTAATTTGATTTTTTTTAGTGCCTGGATAGGCAGACGAGCAGACGGGCCACCTGATGGTAAGTAGTCACCGCCGCCCATAGACTTCTGCAATGCCAGAGCACAGCAGAGCCGCTGCCTACCGATGATTTGACACTTAGCAGGTGGTAAGAATTGACTTATCTTCTTGGGCCGCTTATAATAGGTTTCAATAGAATAAATACATACATACATTTGTAACAACTCTATTACATTAGTATGTTGCAGCAGATTTTCTTAATACGAGTTAATTTGTATTATTATATATGTGAATACTGTTGCCCGCGGCTCCACCCGTGTTGTAGTCATTTTTGAAACAAAAGGTATAAAATCCATAGAGCTATCTTTTACATATTTCTATATTTTGCTACCACACAGGAACCGTTCATTTTTCCAGGATAGAAAACCTATGTCATTCTCTAATCCCTTAACTACCATTATACCAAAAAACATACCGATCCCTTGCTCTGTGCAAAACAAAAATTTATCCCGCGGGAATCGTACAATTTTCTGGGATAAAAAGTAGCCTATGTGCTTCTTCGGACTATAATCTATCTCTGTGTCAAATTTCAACCAGTTCCGTCCAGCCGTTGTAACGTGTAATCCAAGCATTCGCATTTATAATATTAGCAGGAGTAAGATTAACACGAAAGTAATAATACTAGCCCTGTATTACACATTGTCCCACTGCTGGGCACGGGCCTCCTCTACTAATGAGAGGGGTTAGGCCTTAGTCCACCACGCTGGCCTAATGCGGGTTGGCAGACTTCTCATACCTTCGAAAAACTCTCAGATATGCAGGTTTCCTCACGATGTTTTCCTTCACCGTTAAAGCAAGCGATAATTAACATTTTAATACACACATAACTTTAGAAAAGTCAGAGGTGTATGCCACTTGGATTTTGAACCTACGACTTTCGTCTTGACAGTCCGTACCGCAACCAACTAGGCTATCGCTGCTGTTACGAAAGTAATATTACAGATAAATATCAAAATCACAAATTACCCTGACAACACTAAACTCAGCTTTATCGGTTGACGTCCCAGGCCGACGGAGCTTTCACCCAAGCGCCCGGCCACCCACCTGTCCAATTAAAAGCTCGGAAAGCACTCCACCGAAATGAGAAATGTTAAATTCTTTTCCACTGAGAGGGAAAGTGTTTTAAAGACTTTGTGTGAACCGGTGTTTTGTTCTGTAACTGAATAAGATTTTCTTGATATTAAAACCGGTGTTTGTTGAATGTTATGTGAAAGGCATTTGCTACGGCTTACGTGTGTAATAAGAGTTCATAGTGTCGTATCGAAGTTAACATTTTTAAATTTGAATACTGCCATATGCCTTATACTTTTATCTTGCCTATAATGGGGTAGTTGTCTGTGTTTAATTTTGTTTATTATTCGATATGCAACCGAATGGATACTCAAAAGAAAATCTTTTCTGTGTCGGTGGCGCAGTTGTAATTGCGCATGCGTTACGATTGCTGTGCTGAGGTCTCGGGTTCGATCCCCGGGTCGGGTAAAGTGATATTGGGTTTTTCTACCTAGAAATACTCAGTATTAACCCGGAGTCTGGAATGGTGCCTGGTGTGGCAATAGGCGCGCCCCCTATCACATTATGGGACCGAAATTCGGCGAAGAGTGGGTGTACTGGTTGCACCTCTGCCTACCCCTTCGGGGATTGCGGGCGTGAGTGTATATGTATGTATGTAAGAAAATCTTTTGCGAAAACAGAATCAAAACTGCAGTACGTATTATATTCGATTGCATATCGAATAATGTACAAAATTAAACACAGGAAACTACTTTATTAATTATTAATAATTTATTAATTTACTACTTTATTATCAACTTCTTAATCTAATCTGTATCTATGTTATTCTCTCAAGCGTTTCATAACTGCACGCGTATACGCGCACGCGACGGTAGGCAGCGGCTTTGCTGTGCCCTGGTATTGCAGAAGTCTATGGGCGGCGGTGACTACTTACCATCAGGTTGCCCGTCTGATCGTCTGCCTATCGAGGCACTAAAAAAAACGGGTTACCAAGTCTTAAAACTAATTTTCCAACAACACTTATGTTAGAAACATCAACAAAACTATGCAAGATGGATATTTAAAAGGCACAAATACAATGTTTATAATTTATTGATTGATTAACACGGCACTGTTACACATCTCAGTGCTTAATATTAACACACACGCATGTCAGGATTCACTTAAGGCTTCTCTTTATAATTAATCTACCAGCATTACCCTTTTAAACTGAACAACGCCATTGAACCATTTACAATTACTTACTGCCCCGCGAACGAACCACGAATGTTCTGACTACCAACTCACTGCTACACCACTAGTCTTCTGAACTGAACCAACTGAACTCCGGAGCGCGGAAGGCACTCTGTTTTATATTTAACATTTACTACTCCCACTTAGGTTGTCATTATTAACTACCCCCAACTAGTCTCCTAAATACCTCCGTTATACCTTCGGTATTTCTAATAAAAGGAAATATCCTAATACTTACATGTTTTGAAGTTAAACCAGCACATTGTAAAGTGAAGGGATTGTAAGTAAGAAGCACTCCAAGGAACTTTGTTGAAACAAGCTTTGAAAGATATTATTAATACAGTTTCAGGTTCAAGGTGACTTAACCCGAGAATTGTAAAGGTTGTTTATAATAACAAATACACGCCACAGTCACACACATAGTTCTGACCCCACACTAGGTAAAACCTGTATCGTGGGTATCAAGAACTAGGAGGGACTACACCCACAACACCCAGACCCGAAACAAATATCTAACTGTCACACAAATATTTTTCTCAGTGAGGAAATCGAACCCACGGCCTCTGGTTTCACAGCCGGATACTCGCCCGCTGCGCCACGGAGGCAGTCAAATTATGAAGTATTAAAAAAAAAATTTGCTCTAGCGGAGTTTCCCATGTGTGGTAACGTTTATCTATGAGAAGCATAAAACTAGATACTGGTGGTAAGATATTCATATCCGCCCGGATAGCAACCACGGTACACAGGGTGGAAAACCCGCCATAGTGGCACACGCAAGTGTGTCGCGTTCCGAGGTCAGACAGTGTCCATACCGTTTTGGTCGGTGGTCTAGAGTTGAGGTACGATGTTTGGTCATGTTGGGGCCTTCTGAATACTACTATATACTAACACTAGGCCCTCGACTAGGGCCCTGTGGCGTAGTGTGAAGAAGCAGGCCGGCATGATTGTGTTGAGTAGCGAGAGATAGATTGTCTTTAGCTACTCGATACTCTGATTGGACGGCGCTTACCATCAGGTGCAGTGGCTTTGCCGTGCATGCCGGGAAAAAAAAAACACCGCCACCGAGGCATATTTTTTTATTTCTAGCATCTATAATAATGTACCCTGTATGTCCTACCGCTGTGCACGGGCCTCCTCTACTAATGAGAGGCGTTAGGCCTTAATCCACCTCGCTCTTTAATGTGGATTTGCAGACTTCACACACCTTTGAATTTTTTATGAGAATTCTCAGATATGCAGGTTTCGTCACGATGTTTTCCTTTATCGTTAATTGCATTCTAAGAATACTAGCTTTTTCTTTGAGATTATTTTTCCTCATATGTTTTTATTTAATTCTTTCTTTCATTCACAATTGAAAGTTAAAAAAGTTAATTAATACTTGTATTTTTTATTGATGAACACATTTCGTTCCAAATCTGAGACATTTTTAAAATACATTAGTTTTAAATTATGTACCACTAGCTGTTGCTCGCGGCTCCGTCCGCGTGGAGGTCATGTTTGGGAGAAAAAGTATACAAATCAAAATACTCATGCGTTTAACTTAAAAAATGACGGATTTTCATACAATCTTTCATCCCCTATTTTACCCCCTTAGAGGTGGAATTTCCAAAAATCCTGAAACATATATTTTTTATTTTTAACTAAAAGGCCAAATACTAATTTTCATGAATTTAACTTCAAAAATGACGGATTTTCATACAAACTTTCATTCCCTATTTTACCCCCTTAAGGGTGGTATATCCAAAAACCCTTCCTTAGTGGATGCCTACGTCATTTTTTTTTTTTTTATTGGTTCACTGAACTAGTTGTACACAGTTATTACAATGTTAAGACATAAAATAAAAATATCATACAACAGTGTACCACCTTCTTGGAGTGAACACAGCATGCGTGTAAATTATAAATCGGCTTAATTAAAAATAATAAAAATACAGAAAAATAAATTAACAGAGAATAAAAATTAAACAGTAAGAACCTAAACAAAAATTAATATAAACTGGATAAACAGAAAACATAAACTACATAACAAACATATAACTTAATTATTATGTAATGTATTTGGATTAGTTTCTAACAGTCTTTTCAATGAGGATATAGATGTACTGAAAATATCTATATTGTGACAAATTTTATTGTATGTACAGCACATTCTGTAAATTGGTGAATTCCGACTGTGGTTGGTACGATAAAAAGGAAAAGTAAAATTAATTTTATGGAGCAGATTTGAGCTATCGATATTGCCATCTAATATTTTCTTTAAAAAAACTAAGTCGGCTATAGTCCGTCTGTATCCAAGCGGGGTTATTTTATAGTGTGTTAATCTGGATTGGTAAGACTGCAGATTATGACAGAGGTTGTTAGCATAGGAAATATGATATAAAAATTGCTTTTGAAGCCTTTCAAGTCGGTTGATATGTACTGCATAGGAGGGATTCCAAACAGGACTGCAGTATTCTAATAGGCTTCGGACGTAGCAATTAAATAAAATAATAGATATTTCAGAATCTTTGAAAAAACGTGTTTGCCTTGTCACAAAACCACTGAGGCGTGCTCCCTTTTTGATGATATAGTCAATATGTTCGCGGAAATTCAGTTTAGTGTCAACCGTGACTCCGAGATCACGCATACTTGAGACCTCTCCAAGTACAACGCCATTTATGCTATAAACGGCTGGTAATGAAATTATTTTTCTAGTGAACTTCATATGACAGCATTTAGCGGCATTAAGCACCATCTTATTCATAGCACACCAGTCGCTAATAGCGTCAATGTCACTTTGTAAATGCGAAATATCATCAACAGATCGTATTACCCTATATAATTTCAAATCATCTGCAAACATTTGATACTTTGAGGTTATGTTTGAGCACAAGTCATTAATGAAGACCAAAAAGAACATCGGCCCCAGATGAGAACCCTGAGGCACGCCGGAAGGCACTGATCTTTCGAGTGATTTGTAGCCCCGTATTATCACTAGTTGTGATCGATTACGCAGATATGAATCACACCATCTTAAAAGGGAGCCACAAATTCCAGCATGGCCAAGCTTTTGTACGAGCAAGTTATGGTCAACCACATCGAAAGCCTTGGAGAAGTCTGTATATATGGCATGTACCTCATGGCCATTCTCTAGCGCCTGTGATAAATCGGTGACATATTCAAGGAGGTTGGTGTTTGTGGATCTACCTGGCAAGAACCCGTGTTGGTGACAGTTAAATAGTGGCTTTAAATGGAAAGCTAATCTTTTCTGAACCATTGACTCAAACAATTTTCCGATCGAGCATAAAATTGAGATGGGCCTATAGTTTGCGATGTCGCATTGGTCTCCTTTTTTATGGATAGGAGTTATGTGTGCCAGCTTCCATTTTGCAGGGAAGCAACCACTCGATATAGATTTGTTAAAAATAATGGCTAAAGGCTTTGCCAACTGTAAGAAGCATGTTTTAAGAAAGATTGGAGGAATAGAGTCTGGCCCTGGTCCCTTATTAATATCAAGTTGGTGGAGCGTGTCACATACGTCTGAATCGGAGAAATTGAGCGATCCAAGTGATGCGAGATGTTTAGGTGTTTCATCAGTTAGTGAAGCTGATCTGGAATCATTATTGTATATCGAGTAGAAGTGCTTAGAAAATAAATTCGAAATTTCCTGGCCACCCTGCACATTCTGGTCGCCCAAAAACATCTCGTCAGGAATTTCGCTGCTGTTTGACCTTAAAGATTTCATAAATGTCCAAAAATATTTTGGGTTTTGTTTAATATTTGCCTTTGCTTCACTCTTCATGTCGGATATACATTTCGACAACAGTTCATCGCATCGATCTCGCAAAATTTGAAATGTCAAATTATCTCTTGGATTAGCGTATTTTTTAAATTTACGGTGAAACTTTGCTTTTTCTTTAATAGTCCGGATCAGGGACCTACTGAACCAGAATGGGTATTTATTATGCCTTATTTTACTCAATGGTGTATTTTTCTTTATAATGGAATCTATTAAATTGTAAAAGGTATCCACAGTTTCATCAACAGTATAATTTGATTTAAAGTGGTTACTCCAAACAATATCCTCCAGGTCCTTCTTAATACTGTCATAGTTAGCTTTGCAAAAATTTAAAGATAGTGACTTATGAACTTTAGGAGGTTTAGTAATAGGAATTTCCATAGATATATTTATTGCAGGGTGATGCGCGTCTATATTTACTAAAGGAGAGTGACAATTAGATATTTTAAAAAAATGTTGGTTATTAGTAATAATTAAATCAAGCATTCGGCCATTAATGTTAGATATTGAGTTCATTTGAGAAAAACCATTGAAGATAAGTGTATCAACGAATAGACTATCTATTGGATTTAGAGTAGGATTAGCAGTCAAAGAGCACGTGTTACCATCATATTGCCATTGTATGTTTGGGAGATTGAAGTCCCCAATTACGAGTAAAATGGAGTTTGAGGGCATTTTATGATGCGCAACGTTTGTGATATTCGACAACAGAATATCAAGGTGGTTTAGATTAACAGGAGGCGGGATGTAAATAGTGCAGATACACAAATTTATTACCTTATTACCCTGTCTTAGCTTGATGGTAATCCATAAATCCTCGTGTAAAGATTCCCATTGAACTTTCCTAGTCGCTAAGTGTTTTTTAAGCACTGCCACTAGAACACCGCCGCCTTCATATTTATTACTACAGGTAGAGCTACGATCGCGTCTGTATATTGTGTATCTATTGTCGAATAATTCATGGTCGAAGACTGAATCATTCAGCCATGTTTCCGTTAGTAAAACAACGTCCAGTTCCTGCTTTAAGACATTCGTAAAAATCTTTTCAGTTTTAGTCCTTAGACCTCTGACATTTTGATAGAATATATTTAGTTTACATTTGGGAGTTGAATTAAACGAAAATATCATATGTGTAGAATAGCGTTAAACACTTAATTACAAAGAATCGAGGAAATCGGTGCCTTTGACTTGTATTGGCTTAGAGTTTACGTCCTTCCTCAAATAAATTCGACCACCACGAACCCACACGAACTGGAAATTTTTGATCTTCGCAACTCTTCTAGCAGCCGCATGTAATTGTTTATTGCGAGGAGACAAGTGCTCACAGACATAAACCGGGGACTTTTCACCCGCGAGACCAAGATGAGATGAGCTCAATTTTTCAGTCTTATGTGTCCTGTTGTAGGTCTTCACTGCCGCTATAATTTTGTCTCGCACTAATGGACTTGAAAGCTTGGCTATAATTGAGCGAGGCCTAGAAGATTCTTGATTTGTTTTTGCAACTCGGTGGTAATTCACAAGCTCCTGATCAGAGAGACTACAGGCAACAGTATTAGTTAGTTGCTGTATTACAGTTTTCAGATTTTCAGATTTGTGCTCTGGCACACATTGGATTTCCACGTTACAATCGCGAGAATGTTGTTCAAGATCGTTTAATCGTGCACTCAGGTTGGTAATCTCGGACCGCAAATATGAATTCTCAGCCTGTAAGTTATCTAAAGCTTGGTTTTTCTTGTCTAAGGCTTCCTAGAGCTGGTCGTATTTGATGGACATGAAATTTACACTTTCGGTAAGCTCTTGAATCATGCCACGAGTGTCAGAACTGTCAGTAGTAAAATCCCGTCTTATATCAGTGAGGAGGCGCGACAAAGATTCTCCGAGCTTTTTATCTATATACTGCTTTAGATCCTCCAGGTAGTTAACTGGTGGTGTTACTGTATTTTGTGCCTGAGCTTTGGATTGCGATGGTGAGGTCGAGATGTCACCGCGATCTTCTGAAGATTTGCAACCAATACAGGTCCAAGGAGCTTTATTACCCCTGGTTTCCTTGGTGAGGTATTCAATGCACTGATAGTGATAGGCAGAATTGCATTTAAAACAGGACTTAAAGTCACTTGGTTTAATTTGTTTCTTACATTTATAGCAAGCAGACATTTTATAATCCGCGATTTGTTCCGTGTAAGCAATAATATTGTATGTTTAAGAGAGCAAAAAAGATATTATACTATCATACAATACTTGTACTTACATGCTTATATTATACATAAAAGGTACCTACTGTCAAAATTTCAAGTCTCTAACCCCGGCCGTTTAGGCTGTGCGTTGATCGATCAGTCAGTCAGTCAGTCAGTCAGTTTCTTCTTTTATATATACAGATTTTAAATATATATATATTTGACTGGTATTACCTGGAATAATATTAATCCATAATATAAAAATAAAAAATAATTAATAATAAATAAATAATAATAATGTTAAATACCATATGAATAATTAATTGCTAGTGTATTGATGATGCTATGTATGTTATGTATACATAAGCTGATATGCTTCTCTTAAAATTTCTTTACTTTTTTTAATGTTCTGACTTGTCATAAGAGCTATGTAATTGCCTACTTGATCAATAAACGATTTCATTTCATTTTATTTCATAAATTAAAAAATATCGGCTGGAAAAAGGAATTTCAATTTACTTTTAAAACAACACAATCTCATCATTAGTGTTTCTTAAACAACCTGTTAAAAACATCCATACTTTTAACGTCATTTCTTAACCCCAACCTTCTAACACATAGGAATTCTCGAACGTCTTTACACGACTCGTAAAGTTAGTAACAAGTATAACAAATCTTTTGTATCCCTTTGTGTACGGGGTGGACGGGCGGAAAGAGGCGAAAACCGGGCGAAAAGGGGCGAAAGGGGCGAAAAGCGGCGGAACGGGCGAAAACGCTCATGTGCACAAAGCGCGCATTCGTCACGGCTGAACCATTTTTTACGTTATATTAAAATGTTTATCTAGATAAAATTGTCAAGCAATCGCTTTGTAAGAATGGGTATTCGGAATTCCTGTGTTGTGAAAAGGGTCCACATATCTGATAAGTACATACTATACGTACATACAATATTTCGATAATCCTTATATCAAAGGGTTAGGCAGAGATGCAACGGCACCTGCGCTTCGGCAAGATTTCCATCTCATGTGATAAGTGGCAAGCATATCGGAGACAGTCTCATTTCAGGCAAATTATTTGTTATTCGAAAACTCAAATGGTGTAATGTGATGCAGGCTTCCTCACGGTTTTCTTTAGTTTTAATATGAGCGATAATTATAAAAGTGAAAGTTTGTATGTTTGTTACTCAATCACGTAAAAACGGCTGAGCGAATTTGGATGATTTGCAATGAAAAAGGTTCTTTATAAGTTCACTACTAGGCAGATATAGAAAGATGTCTCCATGAATAATTTACAATTTTTTCCAAAAATATCTTCCTCGCGGGCGTTGCCACGGGCAACACCTAGTGTGACAATATGGGGGACAATACAGGACATTGGGGTGAAAAGTATAGTGTTCGAGAGACGAGACTTTCTGTCTCACACAATCACTTGTCTTTGTGCGGGGATCGAACCCATGACCTCTCGTTTCACATCCGCTCTTTCCTGCTAAGCCACGAAGACCAGTGTATTACATCTGTGTATATAAAAGAAGAAACTGACTGACTGACTGACATATCAACACACAGCCTAAGCGGCTGGGGTTAGAGATTTGAAATTTTGACAGTAGGTACCTTTTATGACGTAAGCATCCACTAAGGAAGGGTTTTGGAAATGCCACGCCTAAAGGGTAAAATAGGGGATGAAAGTTTAAATGAAAATCCGTCATTTTTTAACTTAAACGCATGAAAATTGGTATTTTGTATTGTATACTTTTTCTTCTAAACATGACCTCCACACGGACAGAGCCGCGAGCAACAGCTAGTTATACAATAATACGAGTCTATTTTCTCGAAATAGAATAATTCATCACAGTCCGAATACAACCACCTTATCTATAAAACTTATACGAATGCGTCCTCGTGTCTGTTTTGTTAATATGTATTGAAGAAAAACGTATACAATAGGCTAGTTGACTGTTTTTTGGGAAACCGTTTTATTTTATTCTTCATGGTCTATATTATTAAAATATTATCGTTAATAAACATGAGTTTGCAAGGTTTAATTTCCATTTTTTAAAACAACTTTATTTTTACCACCAAAACGCTACCAACTGTTATGGCCTCCTTTTTTTATGTCATAGTCCGACAAACGAGCCAGTGGGTCACCTGATGTTAAGTGTTCTCCACCGCCCATGAACATACACAATACCGAAAGTATCACGTATGCACTGTCGGCCTTAAAGGACAGGAATAGGGATTAGTGAAGAGAAGGGGGAATCTGGGCCTCCGGATATCTCACTTACCATACGAAACGCGACAGTGAACTGTCACTTTACGTTGGTTTTCTGCGAGACAGTGGTACTATCCCGGTCTAGCCGTGACGTGATCACCCGCAAAACTAATAGACTTTGGCTCAGCGTTGAATAGATGTTTCGAACGGTGACGTCATGCATGAGTGATGAATGTTTCATGTCACGTGACAAAATGCTTTATTTTTGCATACTTGTTTCTTGAAAATATTATATAATCACATATAAATTAATAAATTGGTTTAATTTTTTAATTCATATGTGATTATAAAAAACAAAATTGTATCCGGTTTTACTGTCAACTACCCATTCTGGAGACAGAATTGACTACAAAGTAAGTTTTATGACAAGAACAAGCATTTTTGAGGCACGAACATAAAATGTAGGTATTAAAGTTACAACCTTATGCAACATTAAGTTTAATCTATACTATTATATAAAGCTGAAGAGTTTGTTTGCTTTGTTTGTTTGTTTGTTTGTTTATTTGAACGGGCTAATCTCAGGAACTATGGGTTCGAATTGAAAAAATCTTTTAGTGTTGGATAGCCCATTTATCGAGGAGCGCTATAGGCTATATAACATCACGCTATGACCAATAGGAGCGGAGCAGCAATGAAAAATGTTGCAAAAGCCGGGAAAATTGATTCCTTTTGAGAGCTTCCGTTGCGTACGCTGCGTTAAGGGGTGAAGGGACGCAAAATGGCTAGAATTACGTTGAGTTCGAAGAAATCCCTGAGACATCTGCTGGACCAAGCGCTATATTAAAAATATATGTTAAATATAGATTCATTGCGCAACTCTTCGATTAAGCAGAATTTGTTTAAATGCCATAAAATTATTTTAATAAAATCCTAAACATGAAAAATAAAACTTACATTGTCTGCAATAGGGCTTATCGATTCACATTAATTCTTATCAAAATAATTACTTTGTTATCAATTAACAAAAATGGATTAATTACTTTTAGAACATTTCTAACAAAATGTGTAAAAAACAAATAAAAACCTTAATTTTGCCGCAACCGAGGTATGCGACAACTAGCGCTTTGTTGTTTAATAGCACAACTGAAATCGAAGATTAATCTCACTACAATGCAATAGATGGCACAGTATTTAAAAAATAAAAACATTGAAGGCTGGCTTTGTTTTGGAAACGGTTTCTTTACGTTTTGTACGCCGATTTTGAATTTTGGTTTTGCATTGTTTAAATAGTTTGCCTCGGTGGCGCAGTCGTAATTATGTATGCTGTGCTGAGGTCTCGGGTTCGATCCCCGGGTCGGGTAAAGTGATATTGGGTTTTTCTAACTAGAAATCTCAGTAGTATCCCGGAGCCTGGAACCTGTGCCCGGTATGGCGATAGGCTATAGATAGGCCCCCTATCACATTAAAAATAATAATACTTCATGGCATGCCCGTGACGTAACGACTACAAGGGTACGTTGACGCATGTTTTTGATTCAAAATTAATTGCGCGCGCGCTTTTCGTCGCTAACCTTTGGACTGCAGTGCATTTAGTGTTTTAGTGGACCGATATTATGCAATGTCTGGACCGCGTAATGTGCAACCTCGGTACACAAATCAACTTACTTATTATTGTAAATACAATATGTGATTCCTGAACAATTATTGTAAATACCTATCGAGATTTCAACTTTTGAAATACGCCGAAACTAGGTACAGTAAATTATTTCATTATTTTAATAAATTGCGTACCTAAACATCTAAGTTGTAATTAGTGTTCATTTACATATTTTGACCGTACTAAGCCTGAAGTATGAAGGGAAAGTTTGAATAAAATCACAAAAAAATCATGTCACATGTTCGCGACCGATTGGGGTCATAGGGTTCAAGGGAGTTGACGCGTGTATGTACCTTTGCTAGACACACCGATGCACAACTATTTGAGACTTGGTATATTTTGTATTTTTTATTTCTAGCGTTTATTGATATATATTGCTTCCTACGTAATTCTTATGTAGTAAAATAACATGTTTTATGGGTTCTTATGAGTTCAATTTCACTCGGTATAACTACTAACATAATGAGATAAACTTATAAAAATAATAATCCCGATAACTACCCTATAAATTGACTGCCTCGGTGGCGCAGTTGTAATTGCGCATGCGTTACGACTGCTGTGCTGAGGTCTCGGGTTCGATCCCCGGGTCGGGTAAAGTGATATTGAGTTTTTTTATCTAGAAATTCTCAGTATCAGTGTAAACAGGAAGAAAATAAGATTTAAAAAAATACATATTGAAAATAAATCATGTAGAGGATTTGAACATCTGTCATAATGTTAGTATAAGGACGACGTTTACCCCAAGACCAATAATACTTTCTTATAATACTTGTTGAAATTTTATATTAGTTTCTATTTATACTAAATGTTTAACCATCATAATAAATAGGAGGAAAATACAAGCCAAAACCAATTTTATTTCCATAATGTTACCGTTAAAAATCGCTTAATACGTCAAAGATTTTTTACTGACAAGTATTATTATTACATTGAATTGGTTTGATACCCCCGCCAGCGTAGTTGTGAGATTCGTCGAATTTGAAATGATCTTTAGATTCACATACATAAGCCGTAGATTTGCATGAACAAACATATTATTTTGTTTTGGAAACGGTTTCTTTACGTTTTGTACGTCGATTTTGAATTTTGGTTTTGCATTGTTTAAATAGTTTGCCTCGGTGGCGCAGTCGTAATTATGTATGCTGTGCTGAGGTCTCGGGTTCGATCCCCGGGTCGGGTAAAGTGATATTGGGTTTTTCTAACTAGAAATTCTCAGTATTATCTCGGAGCCTGGAACCTAATCAAAAAATATAATTACCGACTACCTAGTCGTGGGCATCCGTTTACAAATAGACTATATTCATACTATATGCATTAAGATTAAAATTAATTAAATATAAATTAATTAAATTAAATATAAAATTTATTAAATAATAATAGACGGTGTTAAACCTTTAACATTTGTTCAGAGTCACCGACAAACAAAATTTAGTCAATAATAATAAATTAAACGTTTTTAAACAGTTATATTTAGCTTGCCCTGGTTGTTTTTTGTGTTTATTTTTTTTATATATTTATTTGTGTATTGCTGAACAAGTAATTTATAAAATTATGATATCGGGAGCAAATTCTTTCCATTTTTTTTTCTTTTACTATGTGTGTAAACAGGAAGAAAATAAGATTTAAAAAAATACATATTGAAAATAAATCGTGTAGATGATTTGAACACCTGTCATAATGTTAGTATAAGGACGACGTTTACCCCAAGACCAATGCCTTTCTTATAATACTTGTTGAAATTTTATATTAGTTTCTATTTATAATAGTAGGAGGAAAATACAAGCCAAAACCAATTTTATTTCCATAATGTTAACGTTAAAAATCGCTTAACACGTCAAAGATTTTTTACTGACAAGTATTATTATTACATTGAATTGGTTTGATAATAGATATAGTTTATAGTTTATATAGTTATATAGTTTGATTGGTTTGCCAGCGTAGTTGTGAGATTCGTCGAATTTGAAATGATCTTTAGATTCACATACATAAGCCGTAGATTTGCATGAACAAACATATTATTTTGTTTTGGAAACGGTTTCTTTACGTTTTGTACGCCGATTTTGAATTTTGGTTTTGCATTGTTTAAATAGTTTGCCTCGGTGGCGCAGTCGTAATTATGTATGCTGTGCTGAGGTCTCGGGTTCGATCCCCGGGTCGGGTAAAGTGATATTGGGTTTTTCTAACTAGAAATTCTCAGTAGTATCCCGGAGCCTGGAACCTGTGCCCGGTATGGCGATAGGCTATAGATAGGCCCCCTATCACATTAATAATAATAATACTTCATGGCATGCCCGTGACGTAACGACTACAAGGGTACGTTGACGCATGTTTTTGATTCAAAATTAATTGCGCGCGCGCTTTTCGTCGCTAACCTTTGGACTGCAGTGCATTTAGTGTTTTAGTGGACCGATATCATGCAATGTCTGGACCGCGTAATGTGCAACCTCGGTACACAAATCAACTTACTTATTATTGTAAATACAATATGTGATTCCTGAACAATTATTGTAAATACCTATCGAGATTTCAACTTTTGAAATACGCCGAAACTAGGTACAGTAAATTATTTCATTATTTTAATAAATTGCGTACCTAAACATCTAAGTTGTAATTAGTGTTCATTTACATATTTTGACCGTACTAAGCCTGAAGTATGAAGGGAAAGTTTGAATAAAATCACAAAAAAATCATGTCACATGTTCGCGACCGATTGGGGTCATAGGGTTCAAGGGAGTTGACGCGTGTATGTACCTTTGCTAGACACACCGATGCACAACTATTTGAGACTTGGTATATTTTGTATTTTTTATTTCTAGCGTTTATTGATATATATTGCTTCCTACGTAATTCTTATGTAGTAAAATAACATGTTTTATGGGTTCTTATGAGTTCAATTTCACTCGGTATAACTACTAACATTAACTAATGAGATAAACTTATAAAAATAATAATCCCAATAACTACCCTATATATTGACTGCCTCGGTGGCGCAGTTGTAATTGCGCATGCGTTACGACTGCTGTGCTGAGGTCTCGGGTTCGATCCCCGGGTCGGGTAAAGTGATATTGAGTTTTTTTATATAGAAATTCTCAGTATCAGTGTAAACAGGAAGAAAATAAGATTTAAAAAAATACATATTGAAAATAAATCGTGTAGATGATTTGAACACCTGTCATAATGTTAGTATAAGGACGACGTTTACCCCAAGACCAATGCCTTTCTTATAATACTTGTTGAAATTTTATATTAGTTTCTATTTATAATAGTAGGAGGAAAATACAAGCCAAAACCAATTTTATTTCCATAATGTTACCGTTAAAAATCGCTTAATACGTCAAAGATTTTTTACTGACAAGTATTATTATTACATTGAATTGGTTTGATACCCCCGCCAGCGTAGTTGTGAGATTCGTCGAATTTGAAATGATCTTTAGATTCACATACATAAGCCGTAGATTTGCATGAACAAACATATTATTTTGTTTTGGAAACGGTTTCTTTACGTTTTGTACGCCGATTTTGAATTTTGGTTTTGCATTGTTTAAATAGTTTGCCTCGGTGGCGCAGTCGTAATTATGTATGCTGTGCTGAGGTCTCGGGTTCGATCCCCGGGTCGGGTAAAGTGATATTGGGTTTTTCTAACTAGAAATTCTCAGTATTATCTCGGAGCCTGGAACCTAATCAAATAATATAATTACCGACTACCTAGTCGTGGGCATCCGTTTACAAATAGACTATATTCATGATACTATATGCATTAAGATTAAAATTATGCATATCAATGATATTATTAAAACAACCATGGAAAATCCCAAACATTATTATAAATCACATTACAATAGGCTATTATAGCAAATAAATACAATAATAATAAAATAAAAAAATCAAAATCGCCAACGGCGTTGCCATGCCGCGCGTGAGTGAAGAAATTAGCAAACACTATATAATAGCCAATAGGTAGATAATTCGAGACTCGGGCACCGCGCGGCACATCAAATGGACCTTCGATCAACAATACAACTAGATAACGGGTCACATATAAACTCAAAGCTAAAATCTGTCCGCGTGAATATATATTACACAGCTATATATTTGTACTAACGAACGAACGAACGATTTATTTGGCGCCGCAGTCAACGTGTTAAGCGATTTTTAACGTTAATATTATGGAAATAAAATTGGTTTTGGCTTGTATGTTCCTCCTACTTATTATGATTGTAAACATTTAGTACATACATACATACATATACATATACACTCACGCCTGTAATCCCCGAAGGGGTAGGCAGAGGTGTAACCAGTACACCCACTTTTCGCCGAATTTCGGTCCCATAATGTGATAAGGAGCGAGCCTATCGCCACACCGGGCACCATTCCAGACTCCGGGTTAATACTGAGTATTTCTAGGTAGAAAAACCCAATATCACTTTACCCGACCCGGGGATCGAACCCGAGACCTCAGCGCAGCAATCGTAACGCATGCGCAATTACAACTACGCCACCGAGGCAGTCTAGACATTTAGTATAAATAGAAACTAATATAAAATTTCAACAGGTATTATAAAACAGACATTGGTCTCGGGGTAAACGTCGTCCTGATACTAAAATCATGACAGGGGTTCAAATCCCGCGCACGTAATATTTTCAATATATATTTTTTTTAAATCTTATTTTCTTCCTGTTGCTCCCGATGTCATGATTTTATAAATTACTTGCTCAGCAATAACCACATTGAACCTTATCAGCGTTTATATAAAAATACAATAAAATTTCTCAAGTGCACTTTGTCCATGAGTATAATAGACTCTAACACTCTAAATTTAAAGCACATTTTCCTTCATTTCGTGGCTGGTTGTTTTGAATCTTCCAATTGCCAATGACAGATATGTACCTACTTATTAGTGCAAGTTGTAAGAATTTAAATACATACCACGATTTGTTTTTACTAATTATAAAACCATAATAACAAATAATTATTATAAGCAGTGATAGGGGTTAAAATTTCAATTAGTAAATTTGACCCAAATAAATACAACAAACAACCAGAGCAAGCTAAATATAACCGTTTAAAAACATTTAATTTATTATTTGACTATGTAAGCAAAAACGTAGAGCCAGCGGTAGTTCAAAAAGTACCTAATTACTGAGAACGAAATATTATGAACATAAAATGTTTGTTTCATTCTCTCTTTTCTATATAAAAGAGAAGGCAACGGTTCTACACCATGCAGCCTTGAATATGTCAAAACAATAATCATCTACAGCCATCGTGCAATGTGATTATAATTTATTTTTATTTCGTTAGTATCCGAATCATGCACGAAATTAAAAAGTAACTACACTTAAAATTGTGCCAAATAAATCGATTTTCTTTCTACTCTATAGTCGTTCGTGTTTACGGTGATGTTTAAAATTTTTTATCATGCCATCTATTGGCGTATACTATCTATAGCCATCTATCAGAGAGTAGCACGGCTAGCTTTTTGAAGGTCGAATCGTCAAAGTCATTGGACTACGTAATTCCCTTAACGGTTAAAGTTACATAACAATCATGTACGACGAAATTATTGGAACGAAGTTCCTGACGGCAGGCTTGGAGAGATAGGGATTTTGCGGCGCGACCGAAATGAAAAATATGTGATAGTAAAAAGCGTGGAAAAAAGTGCGTGGAATAAGAGCGTTAAATGAGACAATCGCATACACAATTAGTTCCTGGGATTTTGCTGCGCGACAATAGTGACGTCCAGTTAGAGTAGCAAGTGATGACGTCCAGTTAGAGTAGCAAGTAGTGACGTCCAGTTAGAGTGGCAAGTAGTGATGTCCAAATTGAGCACGATTTTTTTTTGCAAAAAAAAAACAAAACAAATTAAATGTTTTTAGACTCTCGCGATTTGAATACATATTATAAAATTTTTGGAACGGGTCTTAATCGCGCAATATTTTAATGGTATAAATACCACAATTATTTCCCGACGTTTCGACCGAGTTGCATCGGCCGTGGTCACGGGCTGACAAGAGTAGCAAGCCAAATTGAACAAAACAAATTGCTCTCAAAATTGATTCCTTTTGAGAGCATCCGTTGCGTACGCTGCGTTAACGGTTAAAGTTACATAACAATCATGTACGACGAAATTGTGCCTCTTAAAAAGTTCCACTATAACCTTTTTAATGGTTATCGAATTTGTTCTGAAACAATGCATTATTTGGAAAGGGGTTTTTATAAACATGGTATTAATCCTTATCCAAATAAATACTTTATTCATCACAAGTATTTAATTTTGAACAAAGTTGCCCTTTACGTCATTTGATTTCAATGAATATCTTAGGAGATGTAACAGTTTTAAAATATCTCCGCAGCAAAATTAATATTGTTGTTTGTATGTCTGTTTCTTACCTTTTCATGACTAAACGGGTGAACGAATCCTAATGAAATTCAGTAGAGGGATAGATTATATCCTAGGGAAGGACAAAGGGTATCTTTTGTCTCAAAAAAATATCTTGAAAGGGGTGAAATAGAGGTTAAAAGGTTGTATGGGCAATCCGTAATACTTCAACTTAGGGATCTGAAAATTCATATTTAGGCTTTTGGTAAAAAATTAAGAAATCCGTGTTTCAACGTTTTTATCAAATCATCCCTTAAAGGGCGAAGTGAGGAGTTAACTTATGAGGTATTCTTTAAATGTAATCTTAAGCTTCAGGCACAACACTTTTTTTTTGTCGCGGGGAAAGCATTTTATTATTGCCGTCCGCTTCGGGGGAAAGCGGAATGCGAGTAAAACGGCTATGCTGTACTAGCCGGTCTTACGACCCAGCACCTCGCCCGGATGATGGCTATCCGGGCTGCGGCTGGGCCGAGTTCCTAATACTTATGTACACCCAACCGGACACTACCAGCTAAAACCCCGCGATGGCCTTCTTCGACACTTACGGAGTGATCCCGGATTTAAGTTAGCAGTTGTGCCTGTCTAGCCATCTAGACAGTCACAACACCTGAGATTCTGGACGATCGCTATAGGTGTCTCAGTGCAGAAGACAACTCCTTGCATTGATACTTCTGCTCCCGAAAATAACCTCCACGGGGGCGGAGCCGCGAGCAACAGCTAGTAAATTATATGTGTCATGTGAGCTGTAGCGTGCGTTAATACTTAAACAGGTTAAGCATTTATTGCTGTTTTCGTGGCTTGACTTGGACGTAAAAGAACACATTACAGTTTACTCAGTAAGCATTCCGTTACGCAACTTCATGATACACGTGTTTTGTTGTATATAGTTTATATTGTTTTATACAAGTTTAAGTCAAGAGTGAATATCTTCTAGGCAAGCGTGCTCCACCGTAGACCACATCATCACTTACCATCAGGCGAGATAGTGGTCAAATACAAGTCTATTTAGGTAAAAAATACATACATATAAACGCACTCACTCATCTCCGAAGGAATATCAAATCAAAACAAATCATTTATTTTGTAAATTAGGCCAGTAGAGGCACTTTTTACATGTCATAGTAATGTTAAAATCTAAGTCTACCGGTGCTTCGGAAATGCCCACTGGTCTGAGAAGAAGCACCAAAAAACTTAGCCGTAGGTATTTTGTAGTTTGTCAGTACATTACAAAAAAATTCACACATAAAATACATTTTTAAACATATCACATTTACATGATCAATCAAATATCCGTATGTTGAGTAACAATAAAATCAAAAAATACATTAAATTTAATAAAATTATTAAAAAAATTAAATTGGTAAAATTAAATAAAGCATATAATAAATCTAATTTGGCACTAAGGAAACAACGTAGGGCCTTAATAGCTAAACTTGAAAACTATGAAATAAAGCTAGAAGATAGTAAAAATATTTATGAAATTGATACTGAGCGCTTGCTCACTGAAATTAAAACTTTGGAGGAATCTTTAAGTGTTACTTATAATAAATATGTTTCTTCACAGAATGATTTGAAACAATTAACAATAGAATATGAAGGTAATCTTCATGATATAGTCAGTGATAAGTTAATACCAGCGAACAAATCAAATGAAGTTAAATCATTGTCCGAGTCAAATGTTTTGTCATCTAATAAAACTATGCCTGTACACAGTGCAAGAATACCTCCAATTTTGCAAATAAAACAAACCCCTATTGTTTCAAGTGTTAATGCAAATGTTAATAATTGTAACCTTATAATGTACTCAGACAACATAGGCAAAGGCATTAGTACTTTGCTCAAAAATAGACTAAGTCACTCTTTGGTAAATTATTGTATGCCAGGATTGAGTTTTAAACAAATAGTAGAAAATTTAATACATAAAAATATAATACTGATTCGTGTTTGACACTTCTAGTAGGAAATAGTCAAAGTTTAAATAAAAAAGAGATTACAGAATGTTTTAAAGCAATGCTGAATCTAAATTGTGGTAGGATCATATTGTGTGCCTTCCCATATCTGGACAATGTGTCTGATAGTGTTAATAATAATATTTATATGCTAAACAGGCATATACAATTTTTAATAAGTCATAATAGTGACAAATTTTCTTTTTTTGACACCAATATATTTATTGGTAAAGGCAAGTTGACAAGAGGTACATTGTATCTTTCTAAAAAAGCTTTAAATTTAACTGCTACATCAGTAGCCTATTATACAAACACAGTCATAAGTAATATGACAAAGTTTTCAGGGACCACCGCTATTAGTAATGTTACTAAAATAAATGTGGTGAATAATAATTTAAACATTTAAGGGTGACAACAGAGAAGAATGACAATAATTTAGTTTTATGTCATCAGAATATAAACCGCTTCTCTGGCAAAATTTTAGAAATAGAACTTTTTATAGACACATATAAAATTGACATCTTATGTTTTACAGAAACCTGGCTGAAGGCGCACCATATGAGCTTCAATGTGAATGGCTTCAGGGTCGCCAGCTCGTTCAATAGAGCGTCGGCAGAGGGTGGGGGAGCCCTAATATTAGTTAGAGATAATGTTAAATTTAAGGAAAGAAGGGATATCTCTCACCTTTCTGTTGAGCGGGTTTGTGAGGTCGCATGTGCAGAAACCGAATTATACATTCTTTTATGCGTATATAGGCCTCCGTCATCTAACTTATTAAGATTTATGACAATAATGGAGGATATCCTTAAAAAAATTAATTACAATAAAAAGATATTAGTGTGTGGAGACTTTAATGTTAACATTCTGGTTGATTCCTTTGATAAAAGTAAATTTATATCGTTGTTTGGCTCATTTAATTTAAAATGTTTGTTTTTTGAGCCAACTAGGGTAACATATGCATCGGCAACATGCATTGATAATATTATAACCAATTTTAATATAACAAATAAATGCGTAACAACAGGTGTTCGGTCAGATCACAAATGTCAGTTGGTCAAAATAAAAAATAATTCATGCAGTAAAAACAAATCAATTACATGCAGGCAATTGACAAAAAAGAATCTAGATAATTTTAGTAATAATTTGAAGTCTATATTATATTCTTATACCCCAAATTCTTCTAGGCCTAACGACTTGTACAATATATTGTTCAGTAACATTTGCAATGAATTTAACAAAACTTGTAAAATAAAATCGCTTAAACTAAACCCTAAAACTAATTTTAACGCGTGGGCTACTAAAGGCATACGACGTAGTAGAGATATTTTATATGACTTGTACGACAAAAGGTCCTATACACCTGATGTCAATTTTTCCAAATACGTCAAAAATTATTCAAAAATATTTAAAAAAGTATGTCTCCAAGCTAAAGCCGCACATCTTAGTGAGAAATTAAGACAGTCTAATAATAAAATAAAAACGACTTGGAACATTATTAATACTGAAACTGGTAAAATTAGAATAAATGACTCTATAGCTTTACTTTTAAATGACGAACTGGTTTCAGATAAACTTAATGTAGCCAATTATCTCGAGCAGTTCTTTACTAATATACCTGTAGAGACCACTAAATCCCTGCAGTCATCGGCGACTTTAGCAGAATCATTATTAAAACAAAATGTTAAGGGAAATATGCCCAATTTTTACTTTGAAAGGGTAACATATTATGAAATAGTTAAAGTTTTTAAGTCTCTAAAAACAAAAGGTACTGAAGATTTATGGGGGCTATCCATTAAAGCTATTGAAGCGGTCATTGTAAATATTGCTCCTATTTTAGCAGATATATTTAACCTTTGTATAATTAATGGTATTTTTCCTGATCTAATGAAAATTAGTAAAATTATACCCATTTTTAAGAAAGGTTGTGCACATGACGCGGTTAATTACAGACCTATATCTATATTACCAACTCTTAGTAAGGTCTTCGAAAAAATCATGCTCAACCAAATGCTAGTTCATTTTAATAGGAATATGATATTGCATCCTAACCAGTTTGGGTTTACAAAGGGTCGGTCTACTCAAGACGCTGGTTCAATTTTAATAAAAACTGTGTTGGAGGCTTGGGAGGGGTCTCAGGATGCTCTTGGAGTTTTCTGTGATCTTTCTAAAGCTTTTGACTGCGTCGACCACCGAACCCTCATTGTAAAACTCAAATATTATGGAATTTCTGGTTCATCTCTGGATCTTGTAATGTCCTATTTATCGGGTCGGGAACAAAAAGTTTCTATAGATGGCGTCACATCAATAGGATCTACAGTAAAAATAGGAGTTCCACAGGGTTCCATTCTGGGCCCATTTTTGTTTTTAGTATATATAAATGACCTTCCTTATATGGTAGAGAGGATTTCAAACATTGTCTTATTCGCTGACGACACATCTTTAATATTTAAAGTAAATCGTAAGGATAAAGACCTAGTTACGCCCAATAATGTTTTAAAATTAATATCAAGTTGGTTTTCTGCTAACAATCTCTTACTAAATGCAGGAAAAACAAAATGCATTCGGTTTGCATTACCTAATGTACCAAATATAAATTCGTGTATTAAATTAAACGGAGATTTACTAGATTCAGTCTCGTCAACTGTATTTTTAGGAATAACTCTAGATAGTAAATTGCAATGGGGTCCTCAAATAGAAAGGTTATCCGTTAAATTAAGTGCTGCAGCTTTTGCAGTCCGGAAAATAAAACGTCTAACAGATGTTTCAACGGCTAGGTTGGTATATTTCGCATACTTCCACAGTATTATGTCTTACGGCATTCTATTGTGGGGATCAGCTGCTGATATAAATACTATATTTATTTTACAAAAAAGAGCAGTCCGAGCTATATACGACCTACGTAGTCGGGATTGTTTACGATCAGTATTCAAGGATAGTAATATATTAACTGTGCCGTCTGAATACATCTATCAAAATATCATGTACGTTCGTAAAAATATAAGCAATTTCTATAAAAATAGTGATATTCACAACATTAATACAAGAAACAGAAACAAACTTACAGTACCCTCGTTTAGAGTAGTAAGATCTAAAAAGTCTTTTATGGGTAACTGTGTTAAATTTTATAACAAAATCCCCAATAACGTAATTGATTTGCCCAATAAAATGTTTAAGACTCATATTAAACGTCATCTTATGGACAGGGGCTATTATAATGTTCAACAATATCTAGAGGATAGGGATGTCTGGCATTCGGTTTCTTCCTGCACACTGCGACCTGGCGCCCTGTAGCTTACACCATGTTAGTGTATACAAATAGTATAACAAAATAAAATAAAAACTATATTCATAAAATATTAATAAATGACATGTTGTTATATACACTTAAAAAATAATAAACTATGACGACCGATCGCGTATAAAATAAAATAATAAATTGGCAATGTAATTTGTGACAGGTCATCTACTAGAAATAATGAACCGGACCAAAAACAAGCCCGCTGAGATTGATTTGCTGGATTCTCTCAGGACTGGGTCGCGCCGCGTAGTATCCAGCGGAAATGTAAGCCCGCTGAGTTTGTTTCGCCGGGTCTTCTCAGGCGGGGTCGCGTTTGGATCCGGTGGTAGCTTTTAAAACAAGCGACGTCTCGGAAATACCCATGGTCCATATCAAACCCATTTAAATATATATATATATATATTTGACCGGTATTACCTTGAATAATATTAATTCATAATATAAAAATAAAAAATAATTAATAATAAATAAATAATAATAATGTTAAATACCATATGAATAATTAATTGCTAGTGTATTGATGATGCTATGTATGTTATGTATACATAAGCTGATATGCTTTTCTTAAAATTTCTCTACTTTTTTTAATGTTCTGACTTGTCATAAGAGCTATGTAATTGCCTACTTGATCAATAAACGATTTCATTTCATTTCATTTCATTTCATTTCATTTCATTTCATTTCATTTCATTTCATTTCATTTCATTTCATTTCATTTCATTTCATTTCATTTCATTTCATTTCATTTCATTTCATTTCATTTCATTTCATTTCATTTCATTTCATTTCATTTCATTTCATTTCATTTCATTTCATTTCATTTCATTTCATTTCATTTCATTTCATTTCATTTCATTTCATTTCATTTCATTTCATTTCATTTCATTTCATTTCATTTCATTTCATTTCATTTCATTTCATTTCATTTCATTTCATTTCATTTCATTTCATTTCATTTCATTTCATTTCATTTCATTTCATTTCATTTCATTTCATTTCATTTCATTTCATTTCATTTCATTTCATTTCATTTCATTTCATTTCATTTCATTTCATTTCATTTCATTTCATTTCATTTCATTTCATTTCATTTCATTTCATTTCATTTCATTTCATTTCATTTCATTTCATTTCATTTCATTTCATTTCATTTCATTTCATTTCATTTCATTTCATTTCATTTCATTTCATTTCATTTCATTTCATTTCATTTCATTTCATTTCATTTCATTTCATTTCATTTCATTTCATTTCATTTCATTTCATTTCATTTCATTTCATTTCATTTCATTTCATTTCATTTCATTTCATTTCATTTCATTTCATTTCATTTCATTTCATTTCATTTCATTTCATTTCATTTCATTTCATTTCATTTCATTTCATTTCATTTCATTTCATTTCATGAGACAAAAAAAAAGTCGGTATACGTACAAGGCAGAGTCGTAAACGAGTCTAAACAATAGGCAGAGATGTAACCTGTACACACACATTTAGTCGAGCTTATTACCGTTCATAGTGTGATAGGGTGCGAGCCTATCGCTAAATTCCAATTTCAGACTCCGTACAGAATATTTAGTGGTAGAAAACCCAATATCATTTTTATTCGACAGCTTCCGTGGCGCATTTGGCGAGTAGCCGGCTGTGAAACGAGAGGCGGTGGGTTCAATTCCCATACTGGGACAAGTGTTTGTGTGACAGTCCGGGGTCTTGGTGTTGTGAGACCGTGCGTCTCTCGTAGTCCCTGATACCCACAACGCAAGACTCGTATCTTAGTGTGGGATCGGGGCTATGTGTGTGACTGTTGGGCGTTATTTATTATTATTTATTCGACCCAAGAATCGAATCTGAGACTTCAGCGCAGTCGTACCGCATTCGCGATTACAACTGCGCCTTCGAGGTGAAGGTGGAGGAATATTTCAATACAGCAGATCTATTCTTCGTAATTACTGAGCGATCCAGATGTTGATTGCAACTGTTGAAAGAACTACAGCTAGACCCATTTTTAGGATCTCGTAACACTTCTTTTTTTTATACTGGCACGGCAAAGTGACCACACTGCACCTGATGGTAAGCACAGTGCGCTCCAATTAGAGTGTCGAGTAGCGAGAGGCGATCAAAATCCCCCTCTACTCAACACAATCATGCCGACCTGCTTCTTCACACTACGCCATGGGCAAGAAGGTGAAGAAGTGGTCGAGGGTCTAGTGTCAGAGTACTCAGAAAGCCGCAAAATGGCCAAACATCGTACCCCAACTCAACTTTTACCATCATCTTAACGGTTCTTTTTAAACGTATTGATGATATGATGATACAATATTATTACGTCATTGGTGTAAGTAGTAAATACTTTATCTGTGAGACAAAATATTCACTACACCAATTATGAGAAAATTTAGATTATGGTTTCTTATGTTTACGCGAATATTACACATTGTAATAAAACAAATTTTACAGATTTTAAAATTCGAGATTTTGGGTTAATGAATAATATTTGAATCTTACTACTATTATAAATGCGAATGTTTGGATGGATGTTTGTTAGTCAATCACGCCAGAACGGCTGGACGGATCTGGTTGAAATTTGGCACAGAGATAGACTATAGTCTGGAATAGCACATAGGCTAATTTTTATCCCGGAAAATGTACGGTTCCCGTGGGATAATTTCATTTTTGTTTTACACAGAGCAAGGAATTTTTTGCATAGTGTTAGTTGAGGGGGTTGAAAATGACATAGGCTACTTTTTATCCCGGAAAATGCACAGTTCTTATAGGATATCATAATAGCTTGAGATGACTCCATGGATTTTATACCTTTCTTTCAAAGATAACTACCACGTGGGTGAAGCCGCGAGCAACAACTAGTAATATATAAGTTGGCCAATGTTTGTGGCCATTACACACAATCTACACACGGAAATAGGCTTGTCGAAGTGGGTGCTCTGCACACTCTTTTGTGGACACAAGCGTGATCTTGCGTTCGATAGAATTCATTGAAAACACAATACATTGTGTTTCATTGAACTGAAAAATTGAACAATAGGCCTCGCGAGGGTTCAGGAAATTTAACCGAAAATACGTTCACTCGTGCGGAATACTCTTAAATAATATAAAATTGGAAAGACTGGGCGGCACACCCGGCTTTATGAATCGTTTATATATTGAAGTCAGGTCTAGATAATAAAATAAAGAAAAAATGGATACAAAATTGGCAATTGATATTAGCCAAAAAGTATGCCTGACTATATATGTAAGACTGCCTTGGTGGCGCAGTTGTAATTGCGCATGCGTTACAACCGCTGTGCTGAGGTCTCGGGTTCGATCCCCGGGTCGGGTAAAGTGATATTGGGTTTTTCTATCAAGAAATTCTCAGTATTAGCCCGGACTCTGGAACCTGTGCCCGGTATGGCGATAGGCTCGCCTCCTATCACATTATGGGAGCGAAATTCGGCGAAAAGTGGGTGTACTGGTTACACCTCTGCCTACCCCTTCGGGGATTATAGGCGTGAGTGTATATATATGTATGTATGTATGTATTAATTATATTAGTATTATAGTTTTAATAATAACTAAGGACGCAATTAGAAAGCCATTAGTATTATAATATACATTGACTAATTGAAGAGTTAAAAACTCATGACTTTAAATATAGAAATATTTGTAACTTATGAAGGCGAGAGGAGGAGTGGTAGGATATTGATATCGGCCCGGATAGCGACCACCGTACACAGTATAAAACCCGCCATAGTGGCACACGCAAGTGTGTCGTGTTCCGGAGTCAGCCAGTGTACATCCGGTTTTTGGGGGTCTGAGTACTCTGACACAAGACCCTCGACCGCGCCTTCACGTTCTTGCACATGGCGTAGTGTGAAGAAGCAGGCTGGCATGATTGTGTCGAGTAGCGAGGTATAGCTGTGTCTCGCTCCTATGTACTCTACATGAACGGCACTGCGTATACCATCCAGTGCAGTGTAGTCACTATACCGTGCCAGGATAAAAAACAAATAAAAATACAGTCCATTATTCACGTATAAATAAAAAGCAGTAAACATTTCGATAAGAGTCTGGCGTGAATGTAGACCCTTGTCATCCGTCCTATAGAACCCTGATAAACTCTTATCGAAGGAAACCTTTCTGTGTTTATATTTGACATTTCTTTCTGTTATTTTTGCCTCCATACGCGCGAGTGGTATGAAACAAAGGTCCGCTAGTTCAATCCCAGCTATACATAGATTTTAGTATTTTCAAACGCACTCGCCTGTTATCCCCGAAGGAATAAGTGTAACCATATAACTTATAATATTTTACACCTCTGCCTATTTCCTATTCGGCAGTTCACGACAATCGACGTAACTTTTTGTCGCACGCGTAATATATTCGTTTAAATGATACGCTGCAAAGCTATATAGTGGCGAGCTATAGCAAAATAAAAGAAAATTTTCTCAATTTTCAAATATTGTGCATACCGATTTTCATGTCGATTAGTGGAATGGTAAAGAAATTAATGCACTGCAACGCCTACTTTTCGAGTGTTGCGGCCGCAAACATACGCAAGCTGAATTTTTGTATATAAACCTAAAAATAATTTTAAACTAATAAGGAATTACTAGTGTATTGATGATGCTATGTATACATAAGCTGATATGCTTTATGTAAATAGTTATGTTTTTTCTTTTATTTTTATTGTACTGACTTGTCATAAGAGCGATGTAATTGCCTCCGTGATTAATAAACGATTTCATTTCATATAAATTGGTCTAGTATAATTAAGCTGAGAAAACAACGAAGCCGTGGCTCAACCAGGCCAGGAAATTTTTAATCGGAATTATGCCCAATATGACTGTAGGCCTAGTATCACATCATGGGACAGGAATAAGATATAGGGTTACTGATTGCATCTGCGTACTACTGCGGTGATAGAGGTGACAATTATTTAACATTAGTTAACCACCGTGAGTAGTATAGGTGAGTAGCCTGCTGTGAAATGAGAGACCACGAGTTCCATCCTCGCATTGATACAATTGATGTGGTCTAAATATTTGTGTCGGGTCTGGGTGTTGTCAGACCGAATGTCTCTCATACTTCCTGATATCCTCGATGGCACAGTTGTAATTGGGCATGCATTACGACGGCTGCGCTGAGGTCTACGGGTTCGATCCTCGGGTTTTTCTATTTAGAAATACTCAGTATCAGCCAGGAGTCTCAAATTGTGCCCGGTAAGGCGATAGGCTCACCCCTTATAACATTATGGGACCGTAATGAAATCGGCGAAAAGTGGGTGTGCTGGTTAAACCTTTGCCCACCCCTTCGGGGATTACAGGCGTGAGTATTTATGTATCTACTACGAAATAAAATTGTCCTGGAAGTACTAAAGTTTTTATTTATTTATTTATTTCCACATACTTACTACTATTTACAGGTTACACCCAATACAGTAGTGTAGGACATAATACTAGTTACATTCTATCTATAAACTAATTAAGTCATAAGCGGCCATTGTGAACTCCGTCAATGAGCACGAGAACAGATCAACCTGGTTCGACACCGCATTGAGCACACCCAGCGCGCGCGTCAGCGGTGCGTGCCGCAATAAGTTGGTGCGGGCTCGTGGCACAGAAAGCAATGGCAGTCGCCGCCGTCGCCCCACACACCCATCCGGGACACACAACTCAACTGTTTGTAGGACGCTGGGATTGTGTATTTTACCACGAATCACTTGAACAAATATTTTGCAAAAGCTACATCCTTTCGTACCTCCAATTTAGTAGTAACCTGTCATTCCAAGAATAAATAACGTAGGGAATAGTAATGGGTGACCCGGGTATACACCATACTGTTTTAAATATAAAAACCTAATAAATTTATTTTGAATAATAGAATAGTTATTCGATCCTCACAATTAATACAATAAAGAAGCTGTAACAGCACGATACGGTAAATAGAGTACTAATTACAGAGCGCAGTGCATTCTGCCGAGCGTTCGAGCACTGCTCTCATGTTCATTACGCCACGTTTTAATTACACAAGTCTTCTATTGTATTACAGTTGTTCTTTTGTCGTGGAATTGGTTGTAATAGAATGCTTAAATTATATAGCAGACCTCGTAACACTTTGTGAATTTTCAAGAATAAAAAATAAGTTCGAAAACTAAAACCCGACTAACAAAAAATCACGCTCTAAAAAGTATAAAACAAGAATGTAATAAACATTTTATTGTATTTCATACATATTCATACTGGTGTTCAGAGGACAATCGTGTTCACGGTACATACATACATGCATACTCACATACCGGTAAATTAACCCTCCCTTTTGCTTCGCCGTAGTCGGGTAAAAATAGAAAAAATCTAATTTTGTATTATAATTGGTAAGGAAACCTACACCTCAATTGGCAATGTGATTTGCCTCCGTTGTCCTCTGGAAGATCCACTGTCCATAATCCCAACCACAACAACAATTTATCCGCATATTTATGTATCTGGACGGTCACTTTACAGCCGCCCATGGCACAGTGGTTCAGTAGATGGCTATAAATGGAGAGGCCGTGGGTTGGATTCCCGCACCATGATTTTCGAATTTGTGTGACACTATTTTTGGGACTGTAAACCCCCATTACTTAGGTTGTACATGACTTAGGTTTGACCTAGGAAAGGGCCAGGACTATGTGTGTGACCGTGTATTATACATGTATATATAAACCACAAAAATAACTCATCATAAACTAAAATATACTATATGTAGCCTATACATACAGAACCATTAAATAATTGCAAAACATGGGCAACAGCGGTGATTTCCGCGAAACTGTGCCACGGCTCCGAAACTACGAAATTGGCTATCAATTCAAAGTTTTCCTCTAATTACTGAGTTGGCAAGTTCGCGAGACTCTGCAGTTGAACCTCTTGAGAAATGAGGCTTGGATTATGGAATGTTATTTGAAAATATTGTTGTTATTTCATTAATTGTTATTTTGAAAACAAAAATAATATAAAAGAAAAAATCTTCTTTAAAAACAATATTTTATTTAAATGCGCTTAAAAGAATAAAATAAACTTTTCCTTTAAAACTTTTACTATCAATTTATAACGTCAGTACACAATTGATATGATATAAAAGCTTGTCGCGAGATTTACCTGTGTAGATAAACAAGTTTTAAAACTTGATATGATTGTTTTATTTTTTTAAATTTTCAAACTAAGTAAATACGAGTACTTAAAGCTCGCGACATACATTGTCATCCAAACTAAACGTGTATACAAAATTTCAGTTCAATCGGTTGAAGATGTCTGCTTCAAAGTTGAGTTGCAAGATTTCACTAGAACAAGCATACATTCATTGCAAGTTATATAAAAGTTTTTAATAACAATATTTTTCCTGAAAACGTTATAATTTCTGTTCCCCCATAACCTTATACGAGCTATTTAAATTACGAACAAAAAATTTACACTGCGATGGAATATTAACCGAACGAAGATTAGATATTGACAAAAAAAATATCTGCAATCTGCCTTTTTTTTATTCTTGTGCGGCAAAGTGGCCACACTGCACCTGATGGTAAGCGCAGTGCCGTCCAGATAGAGTATCAAGTATCCCCCACTACTCAACACAATCATGCCGGCCTGCTGTTTAGCTTCTTCACATTACGCCTAAAGGACCCAGGATCATAGAAGGGAGGGAACACGGTAGCTGGTAAACTGTTCCACAGCTCGATGGTGCGGCAAAAATACGAATTTGCGAACCTCTTGGTTCGGACCGGGGTATTAGACACCACGAAGCTGTATTTTGTATGTATCATACAAAAATGCGTCCCATCTGTCAACTGTCGATTTATTTTCAATTTAATTTCAATAGACTGTCTTGTCGTTGTGTCATTGTAAACATTATTCACACATAATATCACAATTGTGCTTTGAACCCTTAATTATGTAAAGTGGTCCTTTATCTTTAAACTAAATCTGTAACTTTGAATCTACCTCATCCATTCTGACACTGGGGTATTAATCATTAGCCTATACGAATTTCGGTACTGAAGTCCGTAAAGCCAATATCGGTCGACCTCTGGCCTTCTGCCAATCTGTCCTGATAACTGTTATGGAATTAAACGACCTATACATCCATTTTGGGAATGCGGAACGTTTTATTATTGCTAAGCTCTCTTTGAGATTGGCTACGGTTTTGCAGGTATAAGATTTAGGTGCATTCAAGTGACCTACTTTGTCGCAGTGAAGGTTTTATCATGAACTATATACATAAGATTTATGTTTTGTGCATATGGGAACGTGGAGACATTATGTCATTGTAAACGGGCAATACTTTATCTACTTGAAAACAAGTCAGTTTGGACCAGCATGATTTTGTTGAATAGCGAGGAATAGATTGTCTCTCGCTACTTGATACTCAACTGGACGGCACTGCTCTTACCATCAGGGGCAGTGTGGTCACTTTGCCGTGTAAACAATAAAAAAAAATTAAAATCAAACTGCGTATAAAGGAATTAAGTCATAAGCCCAAAATAACTCTATTAAATGTAACAAAATATAGGCAGGGAACCTGTTTTTTGTTATCTCTGGGAAAGCGTTATATACCTGCCGTCCGTTTCGGGGGAGAGCGTAATTATTACAATAAAAGGCTTATGCTGTACAGCCGGTCTTACGACCCAACAAAAATATGATCACACTCCTTGCAACTCAATGAATGACACAAGCATGACGAGAAATCCTTTCAAATCAAATCAAAACATTTATTGAAGTGGAAACTCCTTTAGGCACGTTGGGTACTTTTGGGTAATAATATAATGTAACGCGCAATATTTGGGACAAGCAATCGGAAAGAGGGACATAGAAAAGTAGAGATGGAGAGAAGCCAGAGGAGAGTTGAGGCGGAAGCAGTGCAGAGGAGAGGGAGTTGAGAGAGGGGCGGAGAGGAGAGGAGGGGAGAGGAGAGGAGTGGAGAGGAGAGGAGAGGAGGGGAGGAGAGGAGAGGAGAGGAGAGGAGAGATGTGGGATGAGGTTGCATAAATCTAATTGTCGCCCGACTTGAATTTATCCAAACAGTATTTATACTTAAACGGTACTGGCAATCATTTGTTTATGGAGCCTCGGTGGATAGATATTTGAATTTTGAAATGTCAATGTTATTTTATGTGAAAATATTTGCAATAAATGTATTCCGTTTTATGAGCTCTTTATAATTATTAACTTTAGAATTTCTTTGTAACAATCACGTTGTAAAACTTAAGAACTTAATAATCTTATGCTACAAAACGTATTAGCAGGAGCATTTAATGTAATCCTTATTAAAAGGTGTACGGTTACGGAGGCGAGAGGGCACCGCTGCGTGAGCTGATCCAGTTACAGTAATGCAATGGGATGCAGACGGGCGGTTGGAGGATGACTTTTTACGACATCATGGTTTAGTTGAAGTATTCTAAGACTGAGAAACCGGTGAGATCGTAGATTGCCAGATTGGGCAATCAATACGCTACACAAAAAGTACTTAAAAACTAGCTGTTGCTCGCGGCTCTATGTTTGGGAGAAAAAGTATACAATATTACTATTAATAAAGAGTATTTACTGTGAGTTTGAAATCGCTACTATCAAAAATAACGAGGTTTCATATAAACTTCCAACCCCAATTTAAGCCCGTTAGGGGTTCCAAAAAAACCTGAATAACATTTTTTTATTTTTAACTAAAAGGCAAAAACTACTTTTTATGAGTTTAACTTCAAAAATTACGGATTGTCATACAAACTTTAATCCCCTATTTCACCCTCTTATGGCTAGTATTTTCAAAAACCCTTCCTTAGTGGATGCCTACGTCATAAAAGGTACCTACTGTCAAAATTACAAGGCTCTAGCCGAGCCGTTTAGGCTGTGCGTTGATATGACAGTCAGTCAGTTTCTTATTTTTACAGATTGCTCAATAACAATAATAAAAAAGCATATATATAACATTTTTTTAATTAAAGTTCTCATAAAAAAATATTTATTGTTCGGATTAGAAGGAGATGCTCTATCTCTTTCGGTTGGAATTTGTATGTACTTATAACTAACGTAATTTCTAATAGTGCGCTTTCTGCCTGGCATGACATTAAAATCCTTATATCTTCGATTAATACGTGATCAACCCTAGTGTCCAAGCGAAATAGACTAAATTCATCCTTACTGAAATACCTTTAATTTAGCTTTTTTTTTATTATTTTTTTATTAATTTGGTGTACACCTCTGCCTATGCGTTCGGGCATTACAGTGTATATGTATGTACGTATATTTATTTTTTACTATAAATAGCCTTGCGTTTGACCACTATCTGGCCTGATGGTAAGTGATGATGTGGTCTACGGTGGAGCACGCGTGCCTAGAAGATACCTATTCACTCTTGACTATGATATCTATATATCTATTAATATAGAACACTTTTTATTGGTTTCTTTCATGGCCAGCTTTTTTAGGCCAAAAAATTATAATATCAGCAGCGATCACATATAATAGGACGAAAATACCGTGAGTGCTGCACCTCTGCTCATCGCTTCGAGAGTATATACGTGAACTTATGTAATTCGTTTTTAATGTGATTACTCAACGTTGGCTGTACACATCTGCGCCATGTTGTTTTTAAACCTAACTTTAGCAAACGACAAAAGTTTGACATTCTTTAAAGCTTTGTTCTCAACTTTATACATTTTTAAAGCGTTAATTGTTATTTTAGACATTTAATGCCGTAATAAGGAAATTAGCTTGCATATATACTGATATTACAAACCTGATATTAGAAATACTCTCACTGGACGGCACTTAACATCGGTTGCAGTGTGGTCACTTTGCCGTGCCAGGATAAAAAAAAACTACTAATGGGGACTACCAACACAAGTGAAAAACCTAAAACTTTGGAATTACTGTGTTCTTTTTTGTAACAGCGTCCATGAGCTAGTAACATTTTTTGTTTATGATTAAAAAATAATAAATAATATGAGCCCTGTATTAAACATTGTCCCTCTGCTGGGCACGGGCCTCCTCTACTAATGAGAGGGGTTAGGCCTTAGTCCACCACGCTGGCCTAATGCGGGTTGGTAGACTTCACATACCTTCGAAATTCTTATAAGAATTCTCAGATATGCAGGTTTCCTCACGATGTTTTCCTTCACCGTTAAAGCAAGCGATAATTAACATTTAATTAATACACACATAACTTTAGAAAAGTCAGAGGTGTATGCCACTTGGGTTTCGAACATACGACTTTCGTCTTGGCAGTCCGTTCCGCAACCAACTAGGCTATCGCTGCTTGTTTATGATTCATCATCATCATCATCATTTCAGCCGAAGGACGTCCACTGCTGGACATAGGCCTCCCCCAAAGAGTGCCACAATGACCGGTCCTGCGCCACCCGCATCCAGTGGACTCCCGCGACCTTTACCAGGTCATCAGTCCACCTTGTGGGGGGTCTACCCACGCTGCGCCTTCCGGTACGTGGTCGCCATTCCAGAACCTTTCCGCCCCAACGGCCATCGGTTCTACGCGCAATGTGCCCCGCCCACTGCCACTTAAGTTTAGCGATTCGGAGGGCTATATCGGTTACTTTGGTTCTTCTACGGATGGCCTCATTTCTGATGCGATCACGCAGAGAGACTCCCAGCATAGCCCTCTCCATTGCCCTTTGGGTGACTTTGAGCCTTCTTACGAGGCCCATAGTAAGGGACCACGTTTCAGTTCCATATGTCATCACTGGCAACACACACTGGTCAAAGACTTTCGTCTTGAGACATTGCGGAATATTGGACGAAAAGATGTGCCGTAGCTTCCCGAACGCTGCCCAACCGAGTCGGATTCGACGATTAACCTCTTATGATTTTATGATTGCTTGTCAGTAATTACAGAACTTCATAGGCGTGTTTATGTCAAAAGTAAAATAATCTGAGCGTGATAGTCACGCTAGTTCAGTGCTTTTTCCTCATCCCAAAAGTGCCCAACGTGCCGAAAGAAGTTTTCATTCAAAAATATTAAATGGCAGCTGGCAAAGTCACTAGTGTGCAAAGTACTTTCTTTCTTTTCTTCTTTCTTTCTTTCTAGTGAGTCACCTGATGCCCAAGGTCGGCAAAATGGCCGGCTGATAGACATTACTAACTGTTATATCATCTCGACCGTCGGAATTTGCTTTGAAAGTAGTTTCTATACATATTTTTCAACATGTAAAATTTTATTTGTTTATACTCTTTATTGTACACTGGAATATATGATATTAAACACATAAAAAAAATTAAAAGTACAATTGGCGGTCTTATTTTTGGCGGCGAAAATTTGAAAAGGGAAAAGAAAGAGGGCAGACTGTGTACATTTAACATAACCGACTGCAATAATCTAAACAGAAAATTATAAATAAACACTGATTATAATAATTTTAAGGATTTCTTATTTACGTAGAAAATGTAATATTAAAACTAATTTCATTATTTGCAATTTAAATCAATTCTTTTTGGAGTCCTCCTCATTTTTTTAAAGTCGGTTAAAAAACAACAATAATAAAAAACATGTTTTCATACATGCCATTGACTGACGGTCAAGAAGATATACTCCCCGTAACCAGTTCAGTAGAAGTTGGCTTGGTATCACACCAGCAGGGCAGGCGTGACACTTCCTGCACCCTGGGCAACGGCGGTCATGATGACCGACGGCCAATTTCTTGACAAAAGGTGGTTGACGGCTGTCGCTTTTTGTGACAGCCTTTGCTCGAAGTTCGGGCTACTCCCGAGTTTTATCTCGGGGGTGTCGGCGGGCTCGGTGTGCGCTCACCCCGCCGCCGAGCAGGCAGTGGGGGGGACGCTCTCTCCTGCTGTCACCGTCGTGCATCGTAATCCGGTCAGGAGGTCTGTGGTCACGTCTCGCGCTCCGACTGGACCGAGGGTCTTGGCTTAACCGCCCGGGCCGCGAGGGAGAAAACCTCTATAAAAAGTCACCCCGAATCCCAAGCGGCGGCGCACCGCGAGGGGATGCATGGCCGATGGGTAGTTCGGTCGCTAGTGCGACTCCCACTGGAGTCCAGCTGAAGCTCCGAGCGGGTTATCGCGAGATACCGCGTTGGCTTACCCAGGTACAGGGGGCTCTGCCTGGGCGGACTATTTATTTCCCCCATAATCGTGGGAACAATTATGATAATTTCACAAAAAAATAAAATTAAGGACGCTGTGGTGAAGAATTCTGTCTCTGGGGAGGCTGGCGACCCCGGGAAGACGAATGACGCAGGGCCGAAGCCCAAAAAGACGGCCAAGATCGCAACTAGTGGAGTACTAACCCGCTCGAAGAGGGCGTTAAGAGATCGGGAACAGGACGGGCTTACCAGCGATAGCGACATCGAACCTGCACCCAAAGTGTTGGCCGTGTCGGGGAGCCCCCCTACGGTGTCTGACGTAGACACTGCCCAAATGGAGACGTCAGCAGTCTCGGCTGACGATATGGACTGGCGACTGCGACTATCGGGCATAATTCGGGACGTCGCTCATAAGTCCCAGAACCTCAACGAAACCGAGCAGCGGAGACTGGACATTGCTGCGAATGAGCTCCTCGATAGGGCTGAGGAGTCAGCCTCTATAGAAGTAGGTAGGCTAGAGGCCGAGAAGGCGGTAATGGCGCAGCAGATAGTACTTCTGAAGGCCTCCCTGGCAGCCCAAGAGAGGTTAATGGCAGAAATGCTAGCAACTGTCCAGTCACTTGGACAGTCGCAGCCGGCGACCCAATCGAGTGCTTCTTCATGCGAAGGTGAACACAAGCAACTCGAGTGCCGTCTAATAAGTATTATAGACGCGCGCTTGGGGGCGATAAGCTTGAGGCTGCCTCCAGAACCCATCATGCGCCCCCCGTTGGCTGCTGACCGGGCCAAAGTTGGGGCGACCGTGCAGCCGCCGGATGCTGTCGCTGGACCCTTGAAGGCCCAGCCTGTTGTTGCTGGTCCACTGACCACTCCGAAGGGCAAGGGGCAGGGAAAGGGCAAAAGCAACGCCCAGCCCGCCCCTAATGATGGTCCTCAAAACATGCCTGCTGTTGTGGCTGGGCCTGTACCATCAACGTCCGCCACGTCCCAACTTCCTCTCCTGAGTAAGTCCCGCAGGGGGGGAAAGAGGAACAAAAGAGGGCGTGTCGCTCCACGGGCTCAAACACCCTGTGAGCCCCGGCCACTACCCCCCGCCCCCGCATCAATGGAGGAAGGGTGGAATGTTGTGGCAAAAAAGGGGAAAAAGAATCCCCAGCCCTTGCCGAGTGCTGCTGCTTCCGCACCGAAGCCGCAGCCGGGTCGGCCAAGGTCACGGATTCACCTGCCCCGCAAGGCAGCCGTCACGTTGACGGTGACACCAGAGGGGTTGGCGAGGGGCATCACGTACGCCCATGTGCTGCGTGAGGTCCAACGATCCGTGGATCTGGCTGGCCTCGGCATCTCCGAGATGCGAGCTCGCCTGATGGCGACGGGCGGGTACCTGTACGAGGTGCCCGGCCCGGAGTCCGAAGCGAGGGCCGACTCCCTCTCCAATAAAGTGAGGGAGGTGTTCCGCGGGACGGAACTGGAGAATGATGTCCGTGTTTCCCGCCCGTTCAAGACCGCGGAACTGCGAATATCCGGGTTAGATGCGTCTGCCGACCCGGAGATGGTGGCTGCGGCCCTTGCAAAAGCGGGGTGTAATGCGGCAGAAGATTTTAAGGTCGGGGAGATCCGCCCCGACCGGTCGGGCCTTGGTGCGGTGTGGGTGCGCTGCCCCGCCAAGGTTGCCGACAAAATTTTGAATTCAGGCCGCGTGCTGATCGGCTGGGTAGCTGCACGCGTCCAGCTCCTTGAGCCGAGGCCCATGAGGTGCTACCGCTGCCTGCACAGGGGACATGTGCGGGCACGGTGCACCGAAGAGTGTGACCGTAGCGGCATCTGCTACCGCTGCGGTAAACTGGGCCACAAGGCCAAGGGGTGTTCCGTGGAGCCGCATTGCGCAGTTTGCGTAGATGCAGGTAAACCCGCGGGGCACCAGGTGGGCGCCAAGGCATGCGTCGCCTCCTCCCGCCCTCGCCACGCAAATCGTGGTCGAGGGAAGGGGGTTGTGACCCAGCCGACAGCGCTCCCCGTAGAGGAGCAAATGGAGATTGCCCACACATTTGGCACAACGTTTCCTCCAGGCGAACATTAATCACTGCGCCAGGGCCCAGGACCTGCTAGTCCAGAGCATGGCGCAGTGGTCGATACAAGTGGCTGTGGTCGCCGAGCCTTACTTTGTTCCCCCCAGGGAAGACTGGGCAGGGGACCTTAACGGTTTGGTGGCCGTCATCACTCGGGGCGCCGCCGGCTCCCCGCCCTTCGAAAAAGTAGCGAAGGGGTCGGGATGTGTGGCGGTTCTGTTGGGGGGGATCTGGATTGTCGGTGTGTATTTCTCCCCCAATAGATCCCTGGCCGAGTTCGAGCTCTTTCTCACTCGGCTGGGGGCCCTGGTGGTGCAAGGCAGTCAGCCTCGCCCCGTTCTCGTTGCCGGCGACTTCAATGCTAAGTCTCTGGCTTGGGGTTCGTCGGTGACCAATGGGCGCGGCGGGGCCCTGGAGGAATGGGCGATCTCGGCCAACCTGGCCGTCGTGAATCGCGGGTCGGTTAACACGTGCGTGCGGCATAATGGCGGATCGGTGGTAGACCTCACGTTCGCCACCCCAGCTATTGCCCGCCGTGTCCGTGACTGGAGAGTTCTGGTGGACGAGGAGACGTTGTCGGATCACCGATACATTCGGTTCGACGTCGCCTTGTCCCCTAACACCCAGTCCAGTGGAGAACCGACCGGCTCGCGGTCGGACGGCCCGCGTTGGTCAGTAAAACGCCTCGATGTTGAGGCCCTGAAGGAAGCCGCTCTGGCCCAGGCGTGGCTCCCTGCACCAGAGGCACCGATGCAGGTCGAGCAGGAGGCGTCGTGGTTCGGTGCAGCGATGTCGCGCGTCTGCGACGCAGCCATGCCCCGAGTCCGACGTCTTCCCGAGAAGCGCCAGGTGTTCTGGTGGTCGGCGGAACTCACGCGGTTACGTGTCTCCAGCGTGGCCGCCCTCCGTCGTCTCGCCAGACATCGTCGTCGCCGGATCCGTCTTCCCGGCGACGAGGACCAGGAGCGGTTGCTTCACGGCCTCCACAGGGAGGCGAAGAGAGCGCTGCGCGTAGCAATAGCTAGGGCAAAGTCTGCAGCTCAGAAGGAGTTCCGGGGAACTCTCGATATCCTTGGGGGCGTCCATATCGCGTGGCGATGAGGAGATATCGCCCGTGGGCGCCCCCACTGACGCAGAGTCTCCGGGGCGACCTAGTCGAGGAGGTCGTCGCAGCTTTGTTCCCTGCCACTGAAGATGTCACTCCCCCACCGATGGCGTCACATCCATCGACGCCATCGTCGTTGAGTTCGGCAAGGGTTATTTCGGAGGTTTCGCCCGAGGAATTTCGGGCGGTGGTGCTTCGGCTGCGGGGCAAGAAAACAGCCCCGGGGATCGACGGTATCCCCGGACGTGCGTGGGTATTAGCCGTCGAGCATCTGGGGACTAGGCTCCGTGGCCTGTTCTCCGCATGCCTGGAGCAGGGCCGTTTTCCGTCTCAGTGGAAAACTGGGAAGTTGGTCCTGCTCAAGAAGGAGGGGCGGCCCGCAGAGTCGCCATCGGCCTACCGGCCCATCGTGTTGCTCGACGAGGTCTGCAAGCTCTTCGAGCGTATCATTCACGCTCGCCTCGTCGAGCATCTTGAAGGGGTCGGGCCGGACTTGGCACAGTGCCAGTATGGGTTCCGGCAAGGCCGATCTACAGTACACGCGATTTTGCGGGTCAAGGCACAAGCGGAGGATGCAGTGGCTCGGGGTGAAGTGGTGGTGGCGGTGTCTCTAGACATCGCCAACGCGTTCAACACATTGCCCTGGGCCTGCATAATGGAAGCACTGCGGTACCATGTGGTGCCACTGTATCTCCGGCGTCTGGTGCGCTCGTATCTGTCAGATAGGTACATAGTGTATCCGGGCGCCGACAGGTGGCACCGAAGAGCGATGGCATGCGGTGTTCCACAGGGCTCAGTCCAGGGCCCTTTCCTGTGGAACATCGGTTACGATTGGGTGCTCCGTGGTACGAACCCCCGAGGTGTCGCTGTCGTCTGTTATGCAGATGACACGCTAGTAACAGCGACAGCCAGGTCTTTCCAGGAGGCCACCCTGCTCGCCTCGTTCGCAACTGAACAGGTGGTGGGCAGGATACGGCGACTGGGCCTTAAGGTGGCCCTGAACAAAACCGAGGCCCTTTGCTTTCACAGGCCTCGGATTCGGCCACCTTTAGGGCCCCACATCGACTTGGAGGGGTTGCGGATTCCCATCGGCTGTAAAATGAAGTACTTGGGATTGATTCTGGACAGCCGGTGGGATTTCCGAGCCCATTTTGAGGAGTTGTCGCCGAAATTGGTGCGGTGGGCGGGCGCGCTCGGACGCCTGCTGCCGAACCTGGAGGGACCTGGTAACCCTTGCCGAAGTTTATACGCCGGAGTCGTGCGGTCAATGGCCCTGTACGGATGTCCCGTATGGGCCGAGTCCCTAAAACCCCGCTGCGTCGCCTTGCTGCGCAAACCGCAGCGTTTGGTGGCGCAGCGAATAGTAAGGGGCTACCGCACGGTCTCCCACGAGGCGGCCTGCGTATTGGCCGGCACACTCCCTTGGGAGTTGGACGCAAAACTCCTCTCGTCAGCGTTCTTCTGGCGGGAGGAGGCGTCCAGCCACCGTCAAGAGAGACTGGCCCCGAGGGAGATTGCGGCCCGGTTTCGCAGAACCGCCGTGGAGGAGTGGCATACCAGGCTGGAGAGCCCAACTGCGGGCTTGAGGACTGTCGCAGCAGTGCGTCCTGTCCTAAAGAGATGGCTAGACAGGCGCCACGGGGCGCCTACGTTCCGACTGACACAGGTATTAACGGACCATGGGTGTTTCGGTTCGTTCCTGTGTCGGATCGGGAAGGAGGTGTCCGCCGTGTGCCACCACTGTGGCAACTGCCGCGAGGACACGGCCCAGCATACGTTGGAGGAGTGCCCAGCCTGGGACGAAGAGCGCAGCGCTCTCAGAGCAGTCGTTGGAGGAGACCTCTCGCTGCCGGCCGTGGTGTCGTCCATGGTCGCCAGCCGGAGGTCCTGGCGTGCGGTGGCCCACTTCTGCGAGAACGTCATCTCGCAGAAGGAGAGTGCTGAGAGGGATCGGGAACGATATGATCTCTCCCGCCGCCAGAGAAGACGGAGGAGGCGCCGGGTGGACGACTGACCGGCGTCTCCCGCCCTGTGGAATGGGGGCGTTTGAATTCCACCACGGTAACCCCTGCCTGTCGTACGAGGCGACTAATAGGGGCCATCGGGGGTCGCGGGCGCGCAGCGGAGGGCTGTCAGCCCGTATCGATGCACTCCCAAATTCGGATCATCGTGCGACCCCGAGATGGACGGCAGCGCGTGTGGTAAGGCCTCGTTCGCTGTCGTTGTTCGGTGCGCGGGGGCTCCTTAGCCCTCCATGGAGATGGGCTGCTACGCAGCACCGCGCAGGGGCGATTCCGGATGCAATTCTAGCACTCCTTAGAATACCCCGGGATCGCTCCGCAAGCGCCGAAGAAGGCCACCGCGGGGTTTTAGCTGGTAGTGTCGGGTGGGGTGTACATAGGGGTTAGGGACTCGGCCCAGCGGCAGCACGGATAGCCATCATCCGTGCGAGGGGGATGCTGGGTCGTAAGACCGGCTAGTCCAGCATACCCGTTTTATTCTTAATCCGCTTCCCTCCGGAGCGGGCGGCAGTAATAAAACGCTTTCCCCGCGACAAAAAAAAAAAAAAAAAGGCGTGACACTTCCGTCTCGTATGGCGGCTATCACATGACTCTCTCCCCACTACCGTGTTGCCACGCGTAATGCTGGTGGTAGGATATTCGTATCCGCCTGGATAGCGACCACCATACACAGGGCGAAAAACCCACCATAATGGCGCACGCAAGTGTGTCGCGTTCCGGGATCAGTCAGTGTACTATCGTCGGGGGGCTAGAGTTGGGGTACGATGTAGGCCGTTTTGCGGGTTACTGAGTACTTTGACACTAGACCCTCGACCGCTTCTTCACCTTCTTGCCCATGGCGTAGTGTGAAGAAGCAGGCCGGCATGATTGTGTTGAGTAGTGGGTAATATATCGTTTCTCACTACTCGATACTCTAATTCTCTCTCTAATACTCGGCACTGCGCTTACCATCAGGTGCAGTGTGATCAATTTGCCGTTCCAGGATAAAAAATGCACTGCACGCGCAGTGCCGTTATCTTTCTTCCTATAAACCCGGGCTCTTAAAGCGTAATGTGAAACTGCTCAACATGCCGGCATGATGGTGTTGATTAGGGCGGGAGGCCTCTCTCTTATACTTTACATAGACGCCACTGCGCTAACCATCAGGTGCAGTGTGGTTTTCCAGGATAAATTTTGTAAGGGTATTTAATGCACATGACACGCCCGCTAGCCCCAGCGAGGCTGCAACCATTTCGTTTAAGATAATGCTTTCAGACTTGACCTAGATTTAAATTCAGCTCTGCTTCTCTTTGTGTTACGACAAACGTCAATCTACTTTTGATAATTCTTCGCGTTTGTTTAAACTTATTGTGATAACGTTTATCGGTTTTTTAATTCTGGGCAACATTGTTAAATTAGATAAATCGGTCCCGACATTCTTAAGTGATTTCCAACTGAGCTTACCAACAAACAGAATATAATTAGCAGCCTCCGTGGCACAGCGGGCGAGTAGCCGGTTGTAAAAAGACAGTGCGTTCAATTCCCGCACCGAGACAAATGTTTGTGTGACAAACGAATATTTGTTTCAGATCTGGGCGTTGTCGGACCGTAGTCCCTCAGTTGTTACCCACGATACATATTTTACCTAGTGTGGGGTCAGAACTATGTGTGTGACTGTTGGGTGTATTGAATGAAATGCCAGTGAAAAAAATAACAAATCTTTTTGTTCACTATAAAACGACTGAACGATCTAGCGCCTAAGAAAGTCGTTCAAGCTATTCCTAACGTAATCGACGCAGCTGGTTCTCCTAGCTAGCTCTACAACAGCTATTACATTTTGTAATTTTATAGAATCGTCGCATTAGTACGGAACCAACGGTGAAGGGCAGGGGAAGCCAACTGTAATGTCTCATAAAATTATTCTTTTTTTTTTACTGCCTGGATAGACAGACGAGCACACGGGCCACCTGATGGTAAGTAGTCACCGCCGCGCATAGACTTCTGCAATGCCAAGGCACAGCAAAGCCGCTGCCTGCCGCTTTATATATATTCATTAAATTCCCAGCTCTAAAAGCAGTGATAGCCTAGTTGGGCTTGGTACCGTCTGTCGAGATGAAAGTCAGAGGTTCGAAACCCGCCCAAATGGCATACTCTATGACTTTTCTCAAGTTATCGGTGTACCTATTCATTGTTAATTATCGCTTGCTTTAACATTTGACTGCCTCGGTTGTAATTGGGCATGCGTTACGATTGCTATGCTGAGGTCTCAGGTTCAATTCCCGGGGTGGGGTAGAGTGATATTGGGTTTTTCTATTTAGAAATACTCAGTATCAGCCCGGAGTCTGGAATTTAAACCGGTATGGCGATAGGCTCGGCCCTATCACATTATGGGACCGTAATACATTCGGCGTAAAACGGATGTACTAGCTTCACCTCTGCCTGCCCCTTCCGGGATTACAGGCGTGAGTGTTTATGTATGTATGTAAATAAAACAAATTGTATGGATTTTACGGTTTTTTTACTTTATAGTCCCGACGTTTCCAAAGCTTCGATGTCACGGGGCCGACTGCTTAATGTATTTTTCTTAATTACTTTAACATTTTTTTGTTAATTGTTTGTAACACTTTCTGAATTACATTTCATATTTTCAGAATCTTTATTATGTTTTAATGAAGTCAAAAATAATCCAACGCAAAAGAACTTTGAAACCTCTTAACTTAAAGAGGATTTTCGAGATTTTTTTATGAAGTGTACTAGAAAAGAGGCAGTACTTAAAAATCGAATATATCGGCAGAATAAGTCTCCACTCCACCCTAAGCACTTGGAAACTAATCCTAATACAATTTTATCGTCCCTCTTACTATTAGAACGGCCATGGCGCCATTTCTACCTCCATAACGAACATAAACCCATATTAAACAGTATACTGTGACGTAATTGCTCTAATCGTGTAACATTTAGTTTAACGCCATCTAGCGACAAAAATATTACTATTTATTGTTAGTTTGAGTGGACTGTATTGTGACATTTTAATTATACCAAAATCTAGCGTAATATCAGTGTATGGTTATTATTTGTGGTGAGATTTATTCGGGTAAATAGCGTAATTAATAATATTATTGCAGGCGAGTATCTCAGTACGAGAGTTTTAATTATCTGAAAATACAAAAGTTATCATTTTGTTTTTGGTATGTAAGGGTAATCTTTATAACTGCTTATTGCATCATAATAAAAAGCTAGCGTGGTGGACTAAGGCCTAACCCCTTTCATTAGTAGAGGAGGCGCGTTTCCAGCAGTGGGACAATGTTAAATACGGGGCTAGTAGTATTATTATTTATAAGAAATGCTACATTATTCCGGAGTAACGTGAGTTATATTTTATTATAAAAAAAAACTCTATGATAATGATGATGTAACACAAGGTTTACGCGAGTGATGCCGCGAACTAAAGCTAGTATCCAAAAATGTTATGTATGTCACTGATATAAAGAAATTGAGATAAATTCTCGATATAACCAGCCATATTTTACTTTACACACGGACAGAAATAAAACAGCTAAACCGCGAAAATACTGCGTCCTACTCACGTAACCTGGTGCTTCGTGATTTCATTGCTCATTATATTCGTAAGTGCATTCCTCGGGTTTGTCATATTTTAAAACGACCACCGTTGCATCATTTATGCAATATGTTCATAGTTAAAAACCAGCGGCAGCTCGGTTGGTTGCGGTACGGACTGTCAAGACGAAAGTCCTATGTTCGAAACCTAAATGACATGAAAAAGCGTATAAAACATAGTGAGGAACTACATGAGAATTCTCTATATTCTCTTATTCTCCATTTCTATAACTTATCAGGTTATTGGGTAGATTAGGTAACATTATGTATTGTTTTTTTCTTCTTCTTCGGGTGCCTCTCCAATCCTCCAGTAGGAGGCTGGCCATTGTTTTTTTATTTCTTAGTTATATTAATAGCAGCGATAGCCTAGTTGGTTGCGGTACGGACTGTCAAGACGAAAGTCGTAGGTTCGAAACCCAAGTGGCATACACCTCTGACTTTTCTAAAGTTATGTGTGTATTAAAATGTTAATTATCGCTTGCTTTAACGGTGAAGGAAAACATCTTGAGGAAACCTGCATATCTGAGAGTTTTTCGAAGGTATGAGAAGTCTGCCAACCCGCATTAGGCCAGCGTGGTGGACTAAGGCCTAACCCCTCTCATTAGTAGAGGAGGCCCGTGCCCAGCAGTGGGACAATGTTTAATTCAGGGCTATATAGTATTATTATTTATTATTAGTTATATTATATGTGTGTGTATATATAATTTTAGTCTTATTATAAATTTGTATAAGTATGGATATAAATGTCGTGCACATCTGTTATATACGCAAACATTAGTTAGGGATTTTATTATATTTATGTTCGCATCGTTGGTGTGCCTTAATAACTAATTAAACAACAATTATGTAGAGTGTTGCCAATTTCATAGGTATTTTCAATAATAAAAAACAGGTATGAACTGTTTTATTTCTTCTGTGCGTAGTGTTTTATCCATTTACCACTTCACTTGAGGATATCTGACCTTACAAGGATTACGAAATGAATTTTTCAACACCATTCCTATACATCCTATACAAGCATGACCTAACATAACATAGAAGCTTTCCCCATTTACCCTTGGCTAAAATATGAAAAACTTAACCCACCTTATGTTTTCTCACTATAATGTTAACATTTTAGTTAAACTAGGTTTAAATTCACATAATGGTTTCTTTACACAAATATTACACATTGAAATGAAACAATTTTACGGATTTCGTGGTTTATTTTACTTTTTAACCGACTTCAAAAAAAGGAGGAGGTTCTCAATTCGACGGAATCTTTTTTTTATGTATGTTCCCCGATTACTCGAAGACGCCTAGATCGATTGGAGAAACAATATTTTAACAGACTACAAAAAAAGGAGGAGGTTAAAAATTCGTCGGAATCTTTTTTTATGTATGTTACCCGATTACTCGAAGACGCCTGGACGGATTCGAGAAATTCTTTTTTTGTTTAAAAGGGTATACTTCCCAGGTGATCCCATTGGCACCAAGTCAAGATCTGATGATGGGATCTCAGAAAAATCAAGGGCAACCCTAAAATTTTGTAGTGACGCATAATTTGTTTTTTATTGAAGTTAGTGTTCTTTTTATGAATTAAAAATCTTTTTCTTATAAGTTTTAAAGCAGACAGGTTAAGTTAACATCAGTACTAAAATAAAACGCAATAAAATCCGTAAATCTAGTTTTATTTCCCAATTTAGCTCGACATATTCATTTAATTTTTATACTAGCCCCACATCAAGTTTATCATGCAAAGTCTAAGAAACTGTTACCATCCTGGGTTCAAACCCCTGGTCGGATAATTCCGTGCTTGAGTTTTCGATTCTAAAATCACATGTTCACCATCTGTCATAAGACGGAAAAAATCTCGGAAAACCGTAGGTTACCTCTGCCTACCCCTTCAGGAATACAGCCGTGAGCTTGTTATTTATTGCTTCTATTAGCCCCAAAGCCCACAAGCTACCGACATATTTTTACAAAACGGGACATTTACACAAATCCCTAGTGAAGGAGATTTATCGCTGTTGCATTGGGACCAAGATTGATTAGGGCCTATGCCAACCCCTACATCCCATCGCACGGTCCCCTGTTCCCGAGTTAATCCCAATCACTCCACGGTGACGGATAATGTATTACGCTGGTATGGTCGGCCCTTGTCACTCTGATAAAAAACATTATGATTTCAAGTTTTTCGATCATTTTATGTATAAGTTGTATGTAAATGCGGCACATTTCTTGTGGTTCATTTAAAAAAATACACCAAACAGTCGCACACATACTACATAGTCATACACTCCTCTGCACGCGCCATATATCAAAAAAAGGGTAAAAAGAAAACTGGCTCAATTGTGGCTCTTAAACTTAGCCTACTCATATTATAAATGCGAATGTTTGGTTACTCAATCACGCTACAACGGCTGCACTGATCTGGTTGAAATCTGGCACAGAGATGGATTATAGTCTGGAATAGCACAAAGGCTACTTTAAATCCCGGAAAAATGTACAGTTCCCGTGGGATAGTTTAGTTTTTCACAGAGCAAGGGATCATCATGATTTTTTGTATAGTGGCAGTTTAGGGATCTGAAAATGACAGGCTACTTTTTATCCCAGAAAAATGCACGCTTCCTATGGGATGGCAAAATATAAAAAGGTGTAATAGCTTAAGATGCCTTCATGGATTGTATACATTTTCTTCCAATAATAACCTCCACGCGGGCGGAGCCGCGAGCAACATCCAGTAAGGAATACACTTAGGCCCACTTGCGCGATCATGGGTATTTAACTCGGTGTTAACAGCTAACACAGGGCTAAATAAATAATTTGTCTTGCGCCATCAACATTTTCGAGCAAACCTAGGGTTTAACTTCTAAATATTTAACCCACCGATTTGGGAAGGTTAAGTCGCTAACCCTGCGGTTAGTCTTTTTGTTGGTAGGTATTGTGTAATCTATTTTGTGGTTTTTAGTTAAAATATTACTACAATGATCATGAATTGTTATTCTCTGACGATGAAGATGAAGTCATTGAATATATAAGCTCAAATTTTTATAACAAAAGGGTTACAAAACGGTCAGAATATTATAATACACATAAAAGGGCAATGTTTGAATTTTTCAACTATTTACATAAAAGCATATTATCATTTATCGTGAAATAGGGAGCACATAATCGAGGTTTCTTCTTCATTACACTGACTTTCTGAATTCAACAAATAAATAAAACACCACAAAAAAACAAATAACACGAATTTGACAATCTTAAAACAAACAAATTAAAAAGTTATCAACCATCATAGAATGAAGGACACACAAATACGCATCTCTATATAGTGTGCTGTAGTGTAAAAGAGACTGAAATATTGTTTAGTTTTTATGTATATTCATTCATCCTTGGACGGACTACAACAGATGTGCATCGACATTTCAGTGTTCCCAGCTAAAATAAAAGAAATATCGGGTTAGCTAACCCAGCGTCAGTTTTTAGTGGTGCAAGGTGAAATGAGAGTTAACATTTTAACATTCTAACCTGGGTTAATAAACTCTAAATATATTTATTTAACCCTAATTTGCGTGCAAGTGGGCCTTAGAGAGGTCGAAACTGTTTGCTTGGTATCGTATCTGAGAAATGATCTTGGGTCTACGTTCAACTCTTGCTAGACTATCGCTGCTTTTAGGTAAATACCATAACTTTATCAGCCTCCATGGCGCTGCGGGCGAATAGCCGGCTGTGAAACGAGATGTCTTGGGTTAGATTCCCGCACCGAGGCAAATGTTTGTGACAGATATTTGTTTCGGGTCTGTGTTGTGGGACCGTAGTTCCTTGTAGTTCTTGATACCCACGATACAGGGTTGGCCTAATGTGGGGTAAACTCATTGGCAAAGGAAATGACGATCAAACTTTATAATTTAATAAACTAAGAAATTGAAATAAAACGAAATTTACGAATTCTATCGCGGTTTATTTTACTTTTTTATCCCGACGTTTCGAAATCTTTACAGCATTCATGGTCACGGGGCGGGCTGAGTTGTATGTCGTCACGCAAGTATAGTGCAATGTTTCAACCCTCCATATAGTTGTTTTTTAATTTTTATTTATTGTATAATATTGTTATGTATGTCGGGACGTCGGGATAGCCGATCTGCTCCATCTTGCTTATTCGTGAATTTGTATCACGAAATTCCATTGTAGGCGTTAAACTTCAGGAATCGTTTAAATAAGTGGACTATGGCCTTGACTTTACAATATTTTAATAATACAGACATTTAAATAACTTAGACAATTAGGGATTACAATAATAATTTGCGATTTAGAGCCAATGGGTTTGCGAATCATACAACGCACTACCGCTGTCAACCAGAGAACTAATTGACCAGCCATTCGCACGTAATGACAGACGTTACTCCATTTGGGGTTACCCGCTCTTAATTACAAATAGTATTTAATCGAATACAAAACCATAATTCCTTAGAAATAATAAAGTTAATGGATAATTCTCAAAATTGACTGATTTTCATTATTCAATAATGTCGCGCGCCGTTATGTATAATATTCGCGTAAACATAAAAAACCATTAATAAACTAAGATCAAATTCCGTCCACCAACCGATCACTAATACATATTACTTAACCACTGTAACTTCACAAGGATACCTGTGTTCGGAAAAAGGTAATAAGTATTGAGGAAAATACAAACCAAAATCAACTTTATTTTCATATCGTTAAGGTTACAAATACGATTAATACGCACTTCAATAAAGTCGAGTATTGCAAGTTATAGCGCGGCCAAACATGGCCAGATGATACTTGAAAGGTTAAGCAACCCTCCTTCCTATGATCCTGGGTCCTTTAGTCATAGTGTGAAGAAGCTAAACAGCAGGCCGGCATGATTGTGTTAAGTAGCGAGGGATTGACTGTCTCTCGCTACTCGATACTCTATCTGGACGGCACTGCGCTTACCATCAGGTGCAGTGTGGTCACTTTGCCGCAGAATAAAAATAACAACAGTTTAATCAACTTAATGTAAATATACACAAATACTATCATATAAAAACTCCAACTACATACTTAGAGTAAGTTCTGCGATAGAGATTGCATGTTTTAATCTATTGAATTGATCCCGCTGCGGGCATTCAATGGTTTATATTTACACACGAGTGGCTTTGCACTGGCCTATATAATTTTTATTAATCACGGACTGATGCCTGATGATGATTTTTTATAACATAGGTCGGCAAAAGAAGAATTCGTTAGATGTTAGTGATTTTAATCTGCCTCCATTTACTAAAGGCTATTAAGTTATTGAATTTAAATATGAGATGTTACAAACAGGGGCGTGGCCACCGCCGTATCAGTGCTACGAGGCCCCCGGGATACAAGGGCCTCGAACGTGTGTAAACAAAAATTCGTAAAATTATTATCTACAATCTCACTTAAGCTAACCTTTCATTTGCGCCTCCCAACAAATTTTGATACAGGGCCCGTCTAACCACTGGTTCAAAACGTTTTTTTTTTATAGTATAATCCGACAAACGAGACAGTGGGTCACCTGATGTTAGTGACCACCACCGCCCATGAACATCCACAATACCGAAAGTATCATGTATGCGCTGTCGGCCTTAAAGGACAGGAATAGGGATTAGGGAAGGGAAGGGGAAGCTGGGCCTCCGGATATCTCACTTTACCTTGCGAGAAAAAAAATCTAAGACGCTCAAGGCTAATTACATTTCTATGGACATCACTTACACGTGATACACGTTGTGTGTTGTTGTGTTGTGTTGTATGAATGGGCCGGCTCGACCGGGGTAGTACCACTGTCTCACAGAAAACCAACGTAAAGTGACAGTTCACTGTCGCGTTTCGTATGGTAAGTGAGATATCCGGAGGCCCAGATTCCCCCTTCCCTTCCCTAATCTCTATTCCTGTCCTTTAAGGTCGACAGCGCATACATGTTTCGGTATTGTGGATGTTCATGGGCGGTGGATATCACTTAACATCAGGTGACCCACTGGCTCGTTTGTCGGACTATGACATAAAAAAAATAATAATATTAATGCAAATGTTTGGATGGATGGATGTTTGTTATTCAATCACGCTACGGCTGGACAGCTGGACGGATCTGATTGAAATTTGGCACAGACATAGATTATAGTCTGGAATAGCACATAAGTTACTTTTTATCCCAGGAATATGTACATGCTTTCTATCAGATAGCAAAATATAAAAAGGTGTCATAGCTTAAGCTGCCTCCATGGATTGTATACCTTTTCTTCCAAAAATAACCTCCACGCGGGCGGAGCCGCAGGCAACATCTAGTAATATATATGTTGCTATAGATATCGCGAAGTTTAGAAATAATAAGTTGTTATAAAGTACTGGTCGTATCAGGACTTTCCCGGCCGTCGACGTGGCGGCCAATCTATAATTCAAACCTGAAATCTATTGATCCCACTTAACAAATAGTTCTGATTCGGTAATCAAGCCATTATTCGATATTCATTATTCTGGGCATGTTCTATTTAACGCCCATTCTCGGTAATTAATTTGAGTTAAAAAGCTGATCCGCGTTGATGACCACTATTAAACTCTGTCAGTCGGTAATTAGGGTTTTAGAATTAATTACTTGGCCAATATTAATGGGTTGGGTTAGGTTAGGTTGGAATTGTGAAGATTAATGCTACTCGTAATGAGCATCTATTAATTTATCAGAAGAGCCTATTAATTTAACTGCAAACACAGAAAATAATTTAGTAAATTTATTATATTACTAGTAGTAAATTTAATAAAATAACAATTATTATTATATATTACATTTTGCATGTTAAATCATTAATCTGTGTATCTATTATTTTGTTAAATAGGTTTAACCCTTCTTTGGAAATGTTATTTTTGCGTATTCATAATAGTTGTTATATACTTAAGATATTAGCATATATTTATTATATAATAATAATAATACTAGCCCTGTATTAAACATTGTCCCACTGCTGGGCACGAGCCTCCTCTACTAATGAGAGGGGTTAGGCCTTAGTCCACCACGCTGGCCTAATGCGGGTTGGCAGACTTCTCATACCTTCGAAAAATTCTCAGATATGCAGGTTTCCTCACGATGTTTTCCTTCACCGTTAAAACAAGCGATAATTAACATTTTAATACACACATAACTTTAGAAAAGTCAGAGGTGTATGCCACTTGGGTTTCGAACCTACGACTTTCGTCTTGACAGTCCGTACCGCAACCAACTAGGCTATCGCTGCTATTTATAATATATGTTTTTAAATGTTTATTTGTTTCGTTTAATGAAAGGAAGATTTTTCAGTTTATCAATAACAAAAAACGGACTCAAAACACAGCGAGCGATAGGACATAGACATATTTGATACTGTTATATTGGTGATATTTTCACAGAGAATAGACTCCTATCATCTATATAATAATACGTGAAGAGAAAACTCTATCCTTTTTAAACATATTGCGCGCCATTTCCCAATGTCAAACTCATAGAACAAGCTTGCTACTGACGTGATAGAACACAATTCAAAAATATACGCATAGATTATAGGTATACAATTTGAGAACGAAACCTCAATAACGTTCACTTATTGATATTTCAAAAAATATAAATTACGTTCGAATTTTGATTACTGAAGCTTTTGATTACATATAAAATATTATGCAAATTTAAATATAGAACAATAGCCTATTTAGAGAGTCTTAGGCATTCCATGCAATCCCGCTGTCTTTTCTGAGACATAGTGACGAGAGATAGAATGCTGACCATTTCTAGATCGATGCCGGGATCAAAAGGTCGGATACGAATTTAGTTCTCGTGACAAAACTAAATGCATTGAATAGCAAGGGTGAGAGCTGCCGGAAATGTAACTAATCTAATAGCAATATGTTACTTTCTCTCAGTTTTCTTTAAGACAGTGGTACTACCTCGGTTGAGCTGGGCTTTTCATGCGGTCGATAAAACTGGTTAGACTCTAACTAGTTTTATCTAACCGTTAGAGTATTTTAAGCACACAAATCTAGAATAGTAATATAGAGTCTAGAATCTGTGCCCGGTATGGCGATAGGCTCACCACAAAAAAAGTGGGCGTACTGGTTACACCTCTGCCTACCTCTTGGGGGATTACAGGCGTGAGTGTATATGTATATATGTGTATGTTAATAATATTGGGTTTTTCAATCACGAAATAATCAGTATCAGTCCGGTATCCAGACACCGGTGTAATGATAGGCTCACCCTCTATCACATCATGGGACGTGGGCTCGGAATGTATACTGGTTACACCTTTAACTACACCTTCTGGAGTTACAGATATTGGGGTATTTCCTATTATTATAAATACCGAAGATATATCGAAGGTATTTAGGAGACTAGTTGAGGGTACATTAATAATGACAATCTAAGTGGGAGTAGTAAATGTTTAATATAAAACAGAGTGCCTTCCGCGCTCCGGTGTTCAGTTCAGTTGAGTGGAAGACGAGACGATAGCCAGTATATTCGTGGCTCGGTGTAGTAAGTGTAAATGGTAATCAGTTCAATGGCCGCGTAGTTCAGCTTAGAGGGTAATGCTGGTAGATTAATTATAAAGAGAAGCCTTAAGTGAATCCTGACATGCATCTGTGTTAATATTAAGCATTGAGACGTGTAACAGTGTTGTGTAAATCAATCAATAAAATAAAGTGATAAACATTGTATTTGTGCCTTTTTAAGTATCCATTTTGCATAGTTTTGTTGATGTTCCTAACACAGATGTGTTATATACGCATTTATAAAATAAGCCGCCTATAGATTCATTTTTTTTCGCTAATAAAGTAGTCGCCGTGGCATCAACTATAGATTTAAATGTAATATACTTCCTACATACAGCAAGTAGTCATTCGCTGCGTTCACCCAAGGGTTTTGGAGTTTAAAGGACAATGGCAGGTTCCCATACATGAAATTAGTTGACATAAATATGTAGCGTTTAGAAGTGAAAAAAATATCAAAAAATTCAGCAGCAATTCCTAAACAATAATGTATTAGGGATTTCTGATGAAAAAGTCTAATACTAAAGATATTTCAATTTAAAGATTTTGAGGTTATGATCTATTTGACATTTCTGAATAAAATATTTTTATCTATGAAGCTGATAAAAATGTTATTTGCCTATTTTCCAAAGAGCATTATAATACTACTGCTATTGTCACCTGAGGCAGGGTCGTGAATTAAACATGTACCTACTGAACTTGACTTATAACTATTGTGGGGAAGGTGATCCGCCACACTGTAGGTACTTACACACAAGTGTTTACATTCGTGTTTACGTTTACATGTTCAGATATGAACACATGATACTTAATTATAGGAATAATTTGTTTATTTTTTGGAAATCGATAAATCCTTTAAACTTATAAACTGCGGAACCGTTTTTAATAATTCACCATTAGATTTATACCAAAAGTAACATAAGCCATAATATAATTTATTTCAATACAAGCTAAGTTGGAATGGAAGACACAGAGTTTGTCAATAGTTGTGCTGAAAATATCTTCAGACCCTAAATCTGGACTTAGAAATTAAATTAGAAAACGGGTTCTAAATAAAAATAAAACACTGTTTTTTTTAATGTTTATTCATCTTCATAATTATCCTATCTTATATATCTAAAAATGCTGCAGGGACAGATATGTCTTGATGTCTGGCCCGTCCCAAATACCAGATTACTATCATGGTATAAGCGCAGCAGCCCACTGTACGACGCACAACCAAGCAACTACAATAGTATTCTATAATGCCTGCTCGACCAGCCTGGTCGGACCAGGTACATTATTTTCAATTAGTAATTAAACATAATACTGTTTATTTGAAACATGGTGTGATTTTATTTTACCTCTTATCAATAAGGTATCTGAACTGCCTCTTAAATGAAATTAAGATGAACTAATTGTTTCTTTGCACACTTCAATTATAGAACTACCGTGGAAACGTACATGTTCACCATAATAGGAACGTGTTTGTCGAATTTGGTACGTTCTCACGGCAAGTATTCGTGTATTTAAATTATGTCACAATATGTCAGTATGAAATGACGGAAGTAGTGATTTTTTTCCTAAATAAGATAAGCTATGGTCGTAACTATACAGCCAAATAACAGACGATCCAGTCATTCACTAAGTTGGTAAAAAGTAAAGCTGATTTATTTTTGTTATTTGTAATTGTAGGAACACACACACTTGCATTGATTTTATAGTTTTTTTTAACGGCTTATAGAATTCTTATGAAAAAGATTTTTCTTTGGACTAAAAGACCTTAAGCCATTCATTAAAAAAATCTGACGGCCATAACACGTTACAAAAAATCAATTGAGATTTTTAATAAATTATACAACTTATCTATACTTACACAGCTATTGTTAGTATGCTGAAAAATCATGCAAAATAATAATATTTAGATTACAAAGTATGAAATTCCTAAACGCAATTTTTTTTTGTAACTACGATTTCGCCATTGTCCTTTCATTAGGCGCATTGGGTGATTTTCGGATGGGTAAAATCTTAAGACTTCGCCTTACCTAGCTTAAAGTTAATAGTTTTAATTTTCATTATTTTTATCCTGGCACGGCAAAGTGACACTGCACCTGATGGTAAGCGCAGTGCCGTCCAATTAGAGTATCAAGTAGCGAGATACAATATATCCCCCGCTACTCAACACAGTTTTATAGTGCAATTCATTTCAATATCGAACAAAAACCGCTGATATTTCATATATTTAAGTGTCTATCGGCAGTCTTTAATGACTGCCATGTTATTTGTTTTAACGCTAACTAGGCTAGGCTGGCATTTAATCAAGTCCCGGTGTGAGAATGTAGCAAGAAATCTGTATAAGTATTTTCTTACTGGCTGTAATATTATTAAATGTTAATAAAATAAGCATTTAAGTTTTATGTGACATTTTATTGATTTAAATACAAAGTAATATTTTTCTTTTTTATTTCAGTAGTAAAACGGTGTTTCTTTATTTGAATATTGAGAAACGAACTTTTTTTTATAATATTGATGAATCCCCGAAGCATCGTTCGTTGGGAATATATATCATAATTTTATCAGTCACGTTGATAATTATTTATTGCTAATAAATAAAAAAAGGCCTTTTTAAAATAGAACAGAATAAAAGACTAAAGATTGTGAACTTGAAAGAAAATAATTATTTTTTTATGGCAATACTTATTTACTACAGTTTTTCCAATTTATATAAATCATTTAAAATTAGAACTAGTTTTATGAATTTTATCGTGTTTTATTTTACTTCATGTTCACGGAGCGGATTGATTTTATTTCAATTTTATTACACATAGTGACTGCCCCGGTGGCGCAGTTGTAATTGCGCATGCGTTACGACTGCTGTGCAGAGGTCTTGGGTATGATCCCGGGTCGGATAAAGTGATATTGGGTTTTTCTATCTAGAAATTCTCAGTATTAGCCCAGAGTCTGGAATCTGTGCTCGGTATGGCGATAAGCTCGCCCCTATCACATTATGGGACCGAAATTCGGCGTAAAGTGTGTGTACTAGTTACACCTCTGCCTACCCCTTCGGGGATTACGAGTGTATATGTATGTATTATTAACCGACTTCAAAAAAGGAGGAGGTTCTCAATTCGACTGTATGTTGCTTTTTTTTTTTTTTTTTTATGTTTGTTACCTCGTTTCTCTGTACTGTGTGAACCGATTTCGACCATTCTTTCTTTGATTGAAAGCTGGTGCTTGTCATTTGGTCCCATAAAAATATGGTGAAGATCTGATGAATATCTTCGGAGCTGGAGAGGGTAACTCCTTAAAATTAAGTAGTATTCCAGTGGTTCTTTTTGCATTACGTTCATTATAAAAGTTAAGTTTCAGTGAGAGAGGGTAAAAGGGGTGGGGGTGAGGGAGGGGGGTGATAAAATTAAAATACACGTAAATTCTAATATCTTCAGCAGCTTTTAACCGGTTTTATATAATTTACCACTAAAAAGCAAAAAATAAATTATTACTTTTTAAATAAAAATTAAACCGCCTTCAAAAAAACCCAGACACAACTAAAAAGCAAAAAATAATTGGTTACATTTAAATCAATTAGTTATATGCAATTTAAATCAATTATTTGGAGTCGGTGCCAGCCAAAACATGGAAAAAACAGAATAATCAGGCATACAAAAAAATATAAAATAGATCCAGACTTGGTTTTTATAAATCTAAAAGTAAAGAAAACAACACCGGCACCGACTCCAAAAATAATTGATTTAAATTGCATATAACTAATTGATTTAAATGTAACCAATTATTTTTTGCTTTTTAGTTGTGTCTGGGTTTTTTTGAAGGCGGTTTAATTTTTATTTAAAAAGTAATAATTTATACATATATCAAATTCATTTTCCTAGTTGGTCACAGATCGTCGGGAAGTTGTGAGAGTGGTCATTTGGTATTCTTGTATAATTTCTTATCGACTTACTCGAAATACAAAAGAGGTAAAAGTTGACTATATGCAAATAACATCTGAATGTATTTTAAAAATCCTTTATATCAACTATAAACTACAAAAAAAAGTTAAAAATCATGATCCATTTTAATGATCACAGCTATCTTAAAAAAATCTACTCAAATATATTTAAGTTAAAATTGTTAAGCAAAGGAGATCCGCAGGTTTCCTATGTAAACTGGGCTAGGTGGTGAACACAAATGGGGTATGGTTCTTAACAATAAGGATATGCCACAATTTAACTACGATAAAGTATTTTTGAGCCAGGTCATAGGGTTTCAAAGTTTTATCAACGTAAAGGTATACATAATCTACTATTTTCTACCATCTTTAATGACTATGATTTTCATCAGATATGATCTCCTTAATGATTATAATTATAAATAACTATGTACCTTAACCTACCACTAATCACCTTTCAAGATGGGAATACATTGTATCAAGTATATCCGCCAATAGAAATAATCAATCCGTTATAATAGCCAAGGGTCGTCGTAAAATATAAACACAAAATAACCGGCACCACAAATCGAAAACACATTGCGCAATGTTCTCGCGACAAATCACATACCACAGATTAAGTATTAGTAGCAAGCTAGAGATTGAAAATGGACAGCTGTTAAAAACTTGAAGTGTCAATTATCAGTCGATCAATATTGCAATAATAAAATCGATGAACTACCCGAGTCATTTTATTTTAGTGTATTTTCTTTTGATTAATAAATGTTTGAACAAATGCCTTTCTAATGTACTTCCAATGTTTATGCTTCTATAGTTTTTGCCAACATTCAATCTCGTTTAACAAAAATTGAAAGAATATCGATTATCGATATTAGTTTAATTTGCAAATCGATACAATATTTACAAAAGCTATATTAGCAACCCCACGATCATTTACAATAAAAAATGGTAGAAATATTTTTGTGTTATCGTTATATTTCTTCTAAATCTGATTGCATCGGTGTAGGATGAAATAAAAATGAGAAATAAAGTCTAAAAAATACAAGTGATTTTTTGGTTATTAAGAATATCTTGTTCATGCTGTTCCAAATCTGCCGATCTCCTTATTAATTAAAACTTAATTGGATTACACATTTTGATTTTACACCGGAGACCGTCGATGCCGGTGAAATTACGGTCAAAAGGACGGTCGGATTGATGGCCGCCGTTCCGTAAGTCTACGGATTGGCTGGTAAGCAATAGGTAAAGGTGTGATGTGAGGAAAAGGACTAGGGTTGTCAATAAAAGTTTTTTAATTCATAAAAAGTACACCGACTTCAATAAAAAAACAAATTATGCGTCACTACAAAATTTGAGTGTTGCCCTTGATTTTTCTGAGATCCCATCATCAGATCTTGATGACTTGGTAATTAATATTGTAATACTTTCGAGTAACATACATAAAAAAAAGGTTCCCGCGAATTGTTAACCTTCTCCTTTTTTTGAAGTCGGTTAATTATAATAAATTCTATTTTTTAGATATAAGTGTCACAGCAGGGTATTTTTGATTGGTTTATTTTTAATACACCTATTACGTAGCGTTGTTAATGGGTAAAACTTTTGTCGTTTTGACAGCTTTGTCGTACCACTTTATCACAGACCATGTGAAGTAGCTTTTAGTATTTTCTCGGGGGTCTAGAGTGTGAGTACGATGTTTGGCCGTTTTCACCTTCATGCCCATGGCGTAGTGTGAAGAAGCAGGCCGGCATGATTGTGTTGAGTGGCGAGGGATAGATCTCTTGCTACTCAATACTCTAATTAGACGGCACTGCGCTTACCATCAGATGAAGGGTGGTAACTTTGCAGTGCCAGGAAAAATAAAGTTGCAACGTATCCCGTATAATACAGTAATCCCTTCACTTCACAATACGTATTCCTTTAATTTAGGGTCGATGCTACTAAATGCGCCCATGATTATCTGTTATTAATTATGTGCGATGGATATTATTTCCGATCACGTAACCCTCGTTTGCCACCCAGAATTTTGTTTTCCTTATAAACTCAAAACAGTTTAATTAATTAAGAAATTAAATAACCTATAAAAGTACACTCAATAATACCAGTCTAGTATTAAACATTGTCCCACTGCTGGGCGCGGGCCTCCTCTCCTAATGAGAGGTTAGGCCTTAGTCCACCACGCTGGCTTAATGCAGGATGGTAGACTTTTGGTAGGCAAGTGCAATATTAAACAATAAAAATACTAGAAAGTATATCCACAAATGCGAATAAATAACACACAAAGCATCATCTCAACGGTAGGCAGCGGCTTTGCTGTGCCCTGGCATTGCAGAAGTCTATGGGCGATGGTGCCTACTTACCATCAGGTGGCCCGTCTGCTCGTCTACCTATCCAGCCATAAATCATTAACACACGATCAACTATTAATTAGCATTATTTTACACATTTATAAGTTATATTTTAATAACTTTAAGCCTAATGAGAACCTTTGCGCCTTTAAACGACATTTTTTTAATTTAATCTTGATGCCAACCCTGGAGTTGGCCTTTGGTTTAATTTGGAGCGAAGTGTTTTGCGTTTGTGTGGAACTTTATGTTCGTGTTAACGTTTATAACTAAGTGCTTACCGTTGTTGCTTTATTTTCACACTTATTTGCGGTTTCTATATAAAATTGGGTCTGCGCTAATTGTTTTAAGGTAGCGCTTGCTTTATTTAAAAGTAAAAAAAAAATTTTGTTTAAATAGCTAAGTAGAGCAAGCAGCGCGCGACTGCCTCGGTGGCGCAGTTGTAATTGCGCATGCGTTTACAACTGCTGTGCTGAGGTCTCGGGTTCGATCCCCGGGTCGGGTAAAGTTACACTGGGTTTTTCTATCTAGAAATTCTCACTATAAGCCCGGACTCTGGAACCTGTGCCCGGTATGGCGATAGGCTCACCCCTATCACATTGTGGGATCGAAATTCGGCGAAAAGTGTGTGTACTGGTTACACCTCTGCCTACCCCTTCGGAGATTACCGACGTGAGTGTATATGTATGTAAGCAAGCAGCGTTAGCTTAGTTGAGTTGTGCGGTCTGTCGAGACGAATGTCGTATGTTCGAACCCAGCCTAAATGGCATACACTTCTGACTTTTCAAAAAGTCATGTGTAAAGTTTTAATAGGACTCTAGTATATATGAAATTGATAAACTCCATCACTATTTGATCGATAACCATGATAGTTGCCACATAATTTACTTTGAGAAGGCTTGTATGCTATCCATTTTATTTTATCTTACCACTAGATGGTGCTGCACAGCAACAATTTCTTTATTTTTTAACCGATTGCCATGAAAATTCGTATGCATAGACTTTTGAACACCAAGAATTATCTCGCGCCATCTATCTTTCTATAACTCGCAAGATGGCGTTGTATAGCATCATTTGAACGTAACCTCGCATAGGTATATAGGCGGACCAAGTATCATCGTTCATTTTCCCTTTTCCTTTTGATCGACTACCTCAGGTTGCTATATCACTCCCTGAGACCGTCACTACGGGTGATAATAATCTGGGAATTGCATTGTTCGCCATGCGTCTTTTCCTGTAGGCGACCCTGTAGAGTTTAACGGCCACTCAACACGAGAAATTGATACCAAATTAGTCACCTCCTGACTCCTTAAAGAGGTGCTACAGATATTAAGCTAATCAAGTTACCCTCGACCGCTTTTTCACCTTCATCATGGCGTAGTGTGAAGAAGCAGGCCGGCATGATTGTGTTGAGTAGCGGGGGATAGATTGTCTCTCACTACTCGATACTTTAATTGAACGGCACTGCGCTTACCATCAGGTGCAGTGTGGTCACTTTGCCGTGCCAGGTTAAAAAACCTAGTTTGAATAAAGAAGACTCAAAAGTGTTATTTTCCAAAAGAGCATTTCAAATCATATTTGAATTAAGAGACAACCCTACAAACACTTAAAAATCAAGCACAAAAAAAATCACCAACCAGAGCATCTGAAAATTAACACTAAAAACTTTCAAGTGAAAACTTGCAGAATCCGCCCAATCTCAACTCATAAACTATTCCGCTCGCGACTACCGACAAATTGACTTCCGGTGTGAGCGAGCCACATCCGCCGCACCCGGATACGCCGCCATATTGGACGAGCAAACAAAATGGCCGACGCTGTCGTACAGCAAATGTCGGGTGCGGCGTGATGCGTTTTATCATCAACTATTGTAAGCGATAAAGATGGGTGTGGTAGCACTTGCCCGTAAAGATTGCCGATACCCTTTCATTAATCATACGCTTTGACCTTCTAACGTAGCTTCCTGAATGATAAAGTTCATAGGTTACAAGCATTTGCTCTCGGGTTCGCCCGCGTAAAAAAAAAATACCAAATCTTATCAAAATTGGCTCATTGGTTTATTCGTGAAAACGTAAGATAGAAATCTTTAGATCCCCAATTCACCCAGTTAGGGGTTACATTTTGAAAAACGCCGTTACACGTGTATTTTTTTGTAACCAAAAGCACGTATATGAAATGTCATGCTTCGTACTTTTAAAAATGACGGACTGCCATACAGCCGTTTTTTCCTTACCTTAACTTACTTCCCACCTTAGTGGTGAAAATTAAAATCCCTTTTTAGTAGATACTTACAACATAAAAGGCATCAACTTCCAAAACCTTCTAGTTTGTAGCCCCAGTGGTTTAGCCTCTGCGGTGATGAATCAGTCAGACAGGACAAGTAATTATAAATGTATGGATTGAAATTAAACTAGTTTTACACATTTTATCGTAGTTTATTTTTCTTTAATAGTCCCGACGTTTAGAAAACTTTACAGGTCATTAAGAAACATAAACCGATAAAAACGTAAAATTAGTTTTATTTCAATGAGTTATTGCGCAATAAAAAGTTTTTTAATTCATGAAAAGTATACCGACTTCAATAAAAAACAAATTATGCTCCCTATAAATATTGAGGGTTACCCTCCATTTTTCTGAGATCCCATCATCAGATCCTGAATTGGTGCCAATGGGACCACCCGGGAAGTATACCCTTTTCAACAAAAAAATAATTTCTCGAATCGGCCCAGGCGTCTTCGAGTACTCGGGAAACATACATAAAAAAAGATTCCAACGAATTGTGAACCTCCTCCTTTTTTGAAGTCGGTTAAAAATAAGAAACCATTATTTAAATCAAATTGAATAAAGCAATAACTACAAAATAACCTTGAACGAAACAACGTGAGGATTTCTGCATATTTAGCCTATTAGCCAGGATAAGGCCAGCGTGGTGGAATAAAGCCTAACTTCTCATTAGTAGAGGAGGCCCGTGCCCAGCAAAGGGACGCCGTTTTACATGGCTATTATTATTAATAATTAATTAATAGAACATAGCATATAGCAGCGATAGCCTAGTTGGTTGCGTTACGGACTGTCAAGATGAAAGTCGTAGGTTCGAAACCCAACTGGCTTTTCTAAACTTATGTGTGTATTAAAATGTTAATTATCGCTTGCTTTAACGGTGAAGGAAAACATCGTGAGGAAACCTGCATATCTGAGAGTTTTTCGAAGGTATGAGAAGTCTGCCAACCCGTATTAGGCCAGCGTGGTGGACTAAGGCCTAACCCCTCTCATTAGTAGAGGAGGCCCGTGCCCAGCAGTGGGACCATGTTTAATACAGGGCTAGTATTATTAATAGAACATACTTTCAGATCACAACAACAGTTTTATAATTTCATCCGGATGACACCAGCGGGCGAGGAGCCAGCTGTGAAACGAGAGGCCGTGGGTTCGATTCCCACACTGAGACAAATGTTTGTGTGACAGACAGATATTTGTTTCGGGTCTAGGTGTTGTGGGACCGTAGTCCCTCGTAGTTCTTGATACCCACGATACAGGTTTTTCCTAGTTTGCGGTCAGAACTATGTGTGCGATAAGTGTATTTATTTAACCCAAGTTATTTTCGATATCACATAAACCACAATTAATGGTTAACCAAAAAAGCGTTACTGGAATTTCGTAAAATAGTTTACTTGGCAATAGAGCCTTTAAAACATTGTGTATATTGCTGTGGTGGACAGACGATGCGGTCACAACCACTTTTCAATTTTACCAGTGCCAGAGGACAGCCAAGCCACAGCTCACCGTAAACATCATACATACTCTGTAATCCCCGAAGGCAGGTTAGGCAGCATATAACCGTCCCATGACGTGATATGTAGTGAGCCTATTTCTATATACCGCAATTCCAGACTCCGGACTGATATTGAGTATTTCGTGTATTAGGGTATATTTCCTATTATTAGCAATACAGAAAGTATATCGAAGGTATTTAGGAGAATTGTTGGGGGTACATTAAAAATGACAACCTAAGTGGGGAGTAGTGAATGTTTATCATAAAACGGAGTGCTTTCCGCCGCTCCGGTGTTCAGTTGAGTAGAAGACGAGGCGATAGCCAGTATATTCGTGGTTCGGTGCAGTAAGTGTTAATGGTAATCAGTTCAATGGCCGCGTAGTTCAGCTTAGTAGGTAATGCTGGTAGATTAATTATAAAGAGAAGCCTTAAGTGAATCCTGACATGCGTTTGTGTTAATATTAAGCACTTAGATGTGTAACAGTGTTGTGTAAATCAATCAATAAAATGGTAAACATTGTATTTGTGCCTTTTTAAATATCCATCTTGGATAGTTTTGTTGATGTTGCTAACACAATACGCAACCATTTTTGCCCATGCCATACCAATATTTAAAATAAATATTGTGACCTCATTTTTCCAGCAATTTTGATTCTGTTTTCGCAAAAGAGTTTCTTTTGGGTATTATAATCGGTTGCATATCTAATAATGTACAAAATTAAACACAGGAAACTACTCTATTCCCACTTGATCAATAATCGATTTTATTTAATTTCAACTTCATCGATCTTTTCTAACTTATTCAACGCCCAACACAATGCGACGTCAGACTATTGTAGAGTTGCCAACCGTCCTGTTTTCCCAGGACATGTCCTAGTTTTTAGAGTGTCCCGGGGTCTCCTGGATAGTTTTTAAGGGTTTTAAGCGCACTTATGTGGTCCTATAATTTAAAATTCGCACACCACTTTTGCAATCCTTTCTTTAGGGGCGGCTTCTCGGCTCGCAAGTGTTCACGCTAATTTAAAACAAAGATCTTTTCTGTTTTTAAACTGAATTGTCCTGGTGGTTGAATTCCGGGGTTGGTGCCCCTAGACTATTGTTACGTCGCAAACTTTTAGATAACTATTGTATTTAAAAATACTGGCTGATATTAAATAACAAGTCACCAGTCTGAATACATTTAAAACAAATTTCTATTAAACTTTCAAATGGAATCAGATGTTTATGTTTATAAATTCAAATGGGATTACAGTTGAAGGCGAAAAATTGTGTCTAAAAACTTTTCTTATTTGAAATATTGATGAGACATTTCGAACGAATTACTATTCAAATGGGAATGTCAAAACTGTAAGCTCTTGAAATAAATTTGTGTAATAAGAAAAAAAAGTTATTTTTCAAGTTGTCATCTGGAATTGTTTAGTGATTTATGAAATGTGGGATTCGTTTGTACATTGATTAATTTTGTTTTTTTTTTCTCTCCCATTAATATTAATAACACCTAATAGTTATGTAGAGAATCGGGTGATACTGTTGCTCTAGCGAAGGGGAAAATCTCCAGTCAGCCGGGTGTTGTACCTGACCGGGATAGGCCCCTCCAATATTTGATATTTAGAGTTTCTATACAGGATGTTACAAAAGTAGGGTACTAATAAAAGCATCATGTATAGAGTTGGTGATTAATAACATGTCAACAAAGTTAAAAATCCCGTAAACCTCACTTAAACTAACGTAACTTTTTATGAAATCATTTGTTTTATGATCCAATGATAATGCTAACGAACTATTTTTAAAGTGTGTAAGTATATTTAGTGCTTAGATAATTGGTTGACACTTAATCAAGAGTTTTAATAGTTGCAATTACATTTTATGATCATGCTACAAAATGATACCCCCGCCTGTAATCCCCGGAGGGGTAGGCAGAGGCGTAACCTGTACATCCCCTTTTCGCCGAATTTCGGTCCCATAATGTGACAGGGGGCGAGCCTATCCCCATACCGGGCACAAATTCCAGACTCTGGGCTAATACTGAGAATTTCTAGATAGAAAAACCCAATATCACTTTTCCCGACCCAGAGATCGAACCTGAGACCTCAGCACAGCAGTCGTAACGCATGCGCAATTACAACGGTACCACCGAGAAATAATTTTTAAAATTTCAGTTTGTTGAGCACTAAACCCGCCATATGCTAATGTGTAACGGATGCAATGCCCTCTCATTAGTAAATGAAGCCAGCAGTAGGCTAATATACAAGATTAGTTTTTGTATACCATAAAGCCGAAACACCCAAATTAGATTTGGGTATAAAAGATCAGATAAATATATCATATAATAATAATAAGGAAAAATGACGCGGTGACATGCAAAAATATTTTTTCCCGTTTCTTGTACGACGCATAGACATACGCGGACATTGACCCTTTTAGCGGCCGGCTGAGGTTAGGTAGGTATGTATCGATGAACGACCGACACGCGCCGGATTTTTATTAAGTAATAAACAAGGTAACCAGCTCGACGAAATTTTTTATATGTTTTTGGGATACACATATAATATGTTAAAAATTAGTGCAATGGATTGTGATACTGAATCTCAACAAACTACTTTCGGCTTTGTAGTATACTCAAAAAAAGTTATTTATTCATAAAAAGTACACCGACTTCAATAAAAAACAAATCATGCGTCCCTTTAAAATTTGAGGGTTGCTCTCGATTTTTGTGAGATCCCATCATCGGATCCTGACTTGGTGCCAATGGGACCACCTGGAAAGTATACCCTTTTAAACAAAAAAAGAGTTTCTCGAATCGGTCCAGGCGTCCTCCTCCTTTTTTGAAGTCGGTTAATAATGTTGTATAAACTGTATTATACGGAGATCATGTTATTGTTGAGCCAAAATAAATTCGGTTAACATTTTCGCTCGCCATTCTTGAAGTTCGTAAGTGATCCAAGCCGGTAAAAGCCGAGTTGTGTTCCCGGCTTGATTGATTGAAAACGAGGCACAGCAGGGATCCTACAATTTACTTTGTACACAGACTGGCGTACTCCCTCGGGAGCTTCCAGTTATGTTAACTCAAAATATCAGATCGATTAGGAAGATACATTGTTCATAAGACCTTATCTATAAGAAAAGTCATGTTTATGGCCTTATTTATTTTTGTATTTGGTGAAGAGAAATCTTTCTTACCTTTTTAAGCATATTGCTTGCACGGAATAGTGTGAGATTTAAACTACTCAAAGTTTATATGGATAAAAAAGGATTGTTGATTAGTTATTTGCATCCACAATACCAGGAGAAAAATGTGTGCATTGCCTGTGTTAAAAGAAAGTTAAGGAACTGAGAAAAAATTACGATTAATTCATCAGGATGTATCTCACACACCGGTATTCTGTGAGATAGTGGTATTAACCCAGTCCAGACGGCCAATTCATGCTTTAGGTTTAGACAAAACTGACTACCACATGGCTCTACCGAATACTCTATTAAATAAAATATAACAATTAATAATAATACCCTACACTCACACACATAGCCTCGATCCCACACTAAGATACAAGTCTTGTGTTGTGGGTATAATGGACTACGACGAGAGACTTTCGGTCTCACAACAAGCAGACCCGACACAAATATCTGTCACACAAACATTTGTTCCATTGTGGGAATCGAACCCACGGCCTCTCGTTTCACAGCCGACTACTCGCCAATGCGCCACGGAGGCTATCAAAAAATTATAGTTGGTTTGCTAATGTTCTATTAAAAAGGGGTTTTCGTGAAACCTTCACCATTAATTCTTTGTTTCAGATGAGGAGCTGGTCTTCCGAGACCGGTGGGGAGGGCTGACGCTGTTCAACGTCAAAAACTTCACCACGAGGCTGCTCATGACCAATACTACATTTGTGAGTAATTTTTTTTATTTTGTTTAAGACCGCCTCGTTGGCGCAGTTGTAATTGCGCACGCGTTACGTGCTGTGCTGAGGTCTCGGGTTCGATCCCCGGGTCGGGTAAAGTGATATTGGGTTTTTCTATCTAGAAATTCTCAGTATTAGCCCGGAGTCTGGAATCTGTGCCCGGTATGGCGATAGGCTGGCCCTCTATCACATTATGGGACCGAAATTCGGCGAAAAGTGGGTGTACTGGTTACACCCCTACCTACCCCTTCGGGGATTACAGACGTGAATGTGTATGTATGTACTTATAAAGATTTAATTGCAACTTTTAATGAAACGATACTTCACTTTAAATTTGCAACACAGCGTCATTTTTAAAGCCTTCTTAAAATTTATAAACTTGTATTCTTCAATACATGTAAAATCCTTTTATAAAAAAGCGCTTAAATAAACACTACCTAAACAAACCACAACAGAAGATAATCTAAGCAATATAGAATCAGAAAGTCCAATAACTTCAGCCACAACTATCGTAAGCGTTATCGATATTAGACCCGAATCTCTTATGAACACCCTCGAAGGATCGATAAAAGGGAATACAGAAGCACAATTGTATATTCAACGGGTTCAAACAAGATAAATATATTTCTTTACTCCTAAGAACTTGGGAATTGCGAGGTTAACCGGCCGTTACACTGAAACGAATGAGGATCTAATTTTGTTTTGAAATGGACAATTGACTGTTTATTTTATCCTGTTATTTCCCTGATCTTGTGCTCTTAAAAACCAAGAAAGCTGTTCCGTTTAATGCATTTTTGTCAGGGGTCTAGAGTTGGGTACGATGTTTTGCCGACTTGCGGCCTTCTGAGTACTCTGACACTAGACCCTCGACCGCTTCTTCACCTTCTTGCCCGTGACGTAGTGTGAAGAAGCAGGCCGGCAAGAATGAGTTAAGTAGCGGGGGATAAATTGACTCTCGCTACTCGATACTCTAATTAGACGGCACTGCGCTTACCGGTAGGTTCATTGTGGTCACTTTGCTAACCACACTGCAATCAATCAATCATCGAGAATTCTCTTACTTCAGAGTTTTTTTGAATCTCACAATCAACAGCTTTACTTGCAGCACGTTTTACTGCTCCTAATCTATACTCATAAAGTGATAGCTTTTGGTTTGTAAAAAATACTTTCCTCAAACATATTCACAAACTACAATGACAAAATCTAGCTAATAAACATTTTGTTTTTCGTTTCCTCCTTAACAAAGATTACACCAACGACAAAGCTGAATAAGAGTAAATAAACGAAAACGTAGATAGTACTTTTTAATTAGAAAGCAAAAAAAACAGTCGTAAATCCACCTTTACCCTACGACCATAAAAATGACTGACATGTCCTCAAAAATGACAGGAGGAAGTCGTCCAAAAAGCGTTTCGTTGTCCAATAACAGAATCATAAATTAATCCCGGTCGGACGTTGTCATGGGCTCAATTGACCGGCACGTATAATCCGGTTTATTCCGGCATGAAACACGAGGATTAAAGGCTCCAGTGATGGACATACATTTTTCAAGCGACCTTACTCTTTGATGGTTATGGCGGGTTCATTAAATTGTTATTTATTCAAATGACGTGTGAGTAATAATTTGAGTTGCGAGTGGTGATGATTGCGTTTTTTGTGTCATTGGTCATTTAAACCAGGATCGAATAAGTAAAAAGAAGTCATTTGTTGGTGTATGTCGTTTAAAGTATTGACTAAATAAAGTATTTTTTTCTGTTCAACTGTTTTATCAGCTTCTAAAAATAATTATGAAGAAATCATATTATAGAATGACTGTTGGTTTGTTACCCGACTAGGGCGAAGCAAAAGGGAGTATTATGTTTTATTATATGTCCCAGGAATCGATTCAGTGCTTTCTCATTACAACAAAATACTGCAATCGCCACTAAAAATCTATGATTCTTATTAAAATTCAATATTCAATACTAACTTTTGCCCGCTTCTTATTGTTGGATCGAAAGGGACTTTATTTTTTTATTGATTCGTTCTCTCGTTTTAGTTCAATTATTCGTCAGTAAGTATTGTAATGGTTACAATTTTTTTGTAGCGAATTCATTCCTTGCAACTACGGGGATACCCAGGTATCGATAGAAAAGTCAAGTGGCCCTAAAACAATATAGCTTATTTTCATTCCCTATGTCGCCCTCTAAGAGGTTGATTAAAAATATACGACGGACTGGGTTTTCTGGGACCAAAGGTCTCTCTTAATCCACTCATATTAGAGTGGAATCAGGAACTATGTGCGCCATCGTGGGATGTATTTATTTATTTTATTAATAATATAAAAACTTTACAAAAATATTGTTTTCTTTTAAGATGATAACATTCGTAACGGTGTGAGCAGCACCCTACGAGATGCTAACACATAGATTCATATAGATTATCCAGATTTATTAGTTTGTGAACACAATCGAGAGCCGTGACACTCGACCTATCGATCGAGTGGGCCATTAACGGCGCCATTTTATTAACAGTGTTGCCATATTGAAGGTATAGATTTTTGTTTCTAGTAACTTTGATTTGAATTAATATTAATTACAGATAATTTTAAAGCTTTAGGCTGTCTACAGCTCCCAAAACGGAAAGAAAATTTACAATATGGTTTTTTATAACAATCAGTGTTTTGATGGATCAATATTTTGCCCCTTTTTAGCTCAAGTCTAATAATTGGTGACCACACTGCACCTGATGGTAAGTGCAGTGCCATCCAGTTAGAGTATCAAGTGGCAAGAGTCAATCTATCCCTCGCTACTCAACAGGATCATGCCGGCCTGCTGTGTCGCTTCTTCACACTACGCCTAAAGGTCCCAGGATCATAGGATGGAGGGAACACGGTAGCTGGCAAACTGTTCCACAGCTTGATGGTGCGGCAAAAATAAGAATTTGCGAACCTCTTACACTGTAAAAAATCTTAATATAATAAAAAATACTACCCATTATTTAATGTCTCCAAGAAATTACACTTATTATTTCTGTACCTTCGCTTATTCCATGTAAATGATGACAACGTTGTAATGATAAATGACAGCAATTTTATAAATGCATCTAATTTACTACAAAACAAAGGACAGTCAGGCGAATGCGGTTGTACAATGCAGGGTTGCCATGTTTAGTTTTTATGTAAAAATGTTTGAGCTGTAAATGATTGGATTAAAAAATATATTATTATGCTTTATTCGCTTCTATAGCTTAGTAGCAACATGGGAGCAATGGGATCTGTAGTATGGCCTTTACCGAAGAATAAGCTTATATAATATCAATATTTGTGTCCGGGACATGGGTTTTGTGAGACCGAAAGTCTCTCGTAGTCCCTGATACCCACAACACCAGACACGTATCTTAGAGTGGGATCACGGCTATGTGTGTGACTGTTGGATGTTATTTATTAATCTACACACCATAAGAAGCCTCAATGTGTTATCCACTTAATTCGTATCGAATCATACAAATAAATATCAGAGATACCTCAATTTTACGCTGTTTTATACTAAAACTCCCAATGATTGCACGCTGCACTTGGCAACCCAGCACTTAATAGAAACAAAAATATTTTTAAATGGCGCGTGAATTGGCCAACAGCGGCTCTCGTGTTTATTAATTTTAAAAATGGCCACCGATTTTACTCGACATTTGTTCATGACGTCTCGCGCCGTTTATTTACTGGCATTGCAATTAAACGCTCAATATTTTTCACAATCATTTGTGATGAATGTTTTGTGAATTCGGTTGTTGTGCGAGTAAACATTTCTGAATGCTTTTAACGTTTACGTAGTTTAAATTTGAATAGATGAATAATGGCGGGAATCTTGTACACATAACCACAGAGCTTGGACAGACTGTACTGGATATTTTGATTAATAGAAATTGTACGGCAGAATAAGACAATTGAATATAAAAAGTTTATCATTTTATTTGATTTGTCAGGGTCTACAGTCGTGCTACGATGTTTTGCGGCCTCTGTGTACTCTGATACCCTCGACTGCATCTTCGCCTCCTTGCTTCATGGCGTAGTGTGAAGAAGCTACACAGTAGACCAGCATGCTTGTGTTGAGTAGCGGGGGATACATTGTTTCTCGCTACTTGATACTCTAATTGGACGGGATTGTGCTTACCATCAGTTGCAGTGTGGTCACTTTGCCGTGCCAGGATAAAATATAAATTAAAAAATATTGTTTCTCACTACATAATACTCTACCTAGACAGCACTGTGCTCACCATCTATTGCAGTTTTTACCACACTGCCAGGATAAAAAAAATTAAGACACGTTGTTCTGACCCAAATATCGGAATAAGAGCAGATTAAGCGTCAACACAATTAGGTCTACTTACAAAACCATCTTTATAGTATGCGTGTCTATCAACAGAGGGAGCTGGACGCGGTAGACTTCAAGGTGTCTGCAGACTTGAAGTTCGTGCTGTTGATATCTGACGTGCGGCCTGGGTGGAGACACGCCCGACTGGCGCGGTACCACGTATATGACGTCATCAACAGGTAAGACGACATATTCAACAACCAAAGCGTCTGCACTGAACTTTGATAACGTCTAAATTTATGCCTAATAGACTAGTTGAATGTTTTTGGGACACCGTTTTATACTTCATGGTCTATATTATTAAAATTTTATCATTAATAAAGATAAAACATAAGTTTTCATGATTTAATTTGCATTTTAATAAACCAACTTTATTTTTCCCACCAAAACGCTACCAACTGTCATGGCCTCTCGTGTGACGTGACCATCCGCAAAAGTAATAGACGTTTTTTTTTTAGTGCCTGGATAGGCAGACGAGCAGACGGGCCACCTGATGGTAAGTAGTCACCGCCGTCCATAGACTTCTGCAAAGCCAGAGCACAGCAGAGCCGCTGCCTACCGTTTGGATCAGCGTTTTCTTAGATATTTCGAACGGTGACGTCATGCATGAATGATGGTGTTTCATGTCACGTTACAAAATACGTTACAATTTGTTTCTTGAAAATATTAAAAAATCACATATAAATTAACAAATTAGTTTAGTTTTCAATATTTTTAGGTTAAAATCTATTATAAACAACAAAATTCTATTCTGTTTTTATTCGGTTTTCACTTACTGTCAACTACCCTATTCCCTAGGAGACGATTAACTATAAATGCGTTAATAATAAGCGTTAATAATGCGTTTATAAAAAAAGGTTTTACGAAACAATATTTAAAATTCAATTCTTATTCTTTGGTCTTGGCTTATTCTACTTGATACATTAATAGAAAATTCCCTTTATAGAAGGGAAGAACAGATCCAAGCAGTGAATTGGAGTTAATAAGGTCTACTCAAATTCCAGGAACAAAATCCCGATATCACCAGTGGAAGATGACCGCTCAGCGCCACTACTGCAGTATGCAGAATGGTCTCCAGTAGGTTCCAGTCTGGTATTTGTCCACGATAATGACATTTACTACAAACCAAGAGTACTGAAGACCCTCGTCTGCAGGATAACCAAAGACGGTATGTTGAAATGATTTTTCATGTATAATTACTACTAGTTAACGACGACGGGTCATCTAATGATAAATTGACACAACTTTGTCAGATTATGAAATTGTTTGGCAGTCTGGAAACTTCATAGACCATACGAAACAATAGGAATGCCATGGTTACACGTCGGTTTTCTTTCTTTTTTTTCTTTCTTCTTTCTTTCATGACTCTAATGACTCTACATGCTGTATTAATAAGGTATTATACTGTTACATGCAAACATTACAACCATTTTTTACAATTCGTAATCCCAGGCGTACCAGGTGTAGTCTTCAACGGCGTGCCAGACTTTCTATACGAGACAGAAGTTCTACGACTGGATAGGGCTCTCTGGTTCAGCCCAGATGGACAGACGCTGATGTACCTCACGTTCAACGATACGCAAGTCCAGCAATACAAGTATCCTTGGTACGGACTCGATCAACCAGAGCCGCCGGCGTACCCTACCATCCGGACGCTGAGGTATCCGAAGGTAAGTCTATATCCATATAAATAAAAATTGCTGTTCATTGGTAAGCACGTGACTTAAACGGCTGGACCCATTTAGCTAAATTTTAATGTTCGTATCAGCCTGTATAAGGTTTATAAGGGAAAGTATTTTGGGAACATTGCCTGGGAAATCGACAAACTCTGAAAATGGTTTTTTATATGTATTGTATGATTAGCTAGCTATTAGCTATTTAGCTAGTGTAAGGGCAAAACCTAGTGTATGTACGCATCTATTGGGGCAAAGCTCCCACCGATTGCAAGAAAGGAACTCACAGAGTCTTGTCGGAGGAAAATTTATTCGTGCAACCAATATATTTTTTTATTTATTTACATTTCATACATAAATTGATATGTAAAGGTGGGCTTAATGCCTGAGGCATTCTCTTGTAGTCGAACCTTGGGTGATGCAGAGATAGAATGAAGTAGGTAGGTATATATATTGGACAAGGTACTCCCGGGCTGGTGTTTGTCTAAGTCCCGGAGTCAGCTCCTCGTTTTTGTGGTTGGTGACGGCCGCGTCACAGCTTGAAGTCACTTCAAAGTTTGTAACTTGCACATTACTATTGAAAACACAGAACGCGAAGCAAGCCAGAGTGTGTACAGAGTGCAAATATGAGACAAGAATTATATACAGCTAATAATGTTAATTGGTTTGATGTGGGTGTATTTCAAGCCATTTTATCTGAAGGAACATCAGATACAGCTAAGTTGCTTTATGTTTCCACTTATAAAATACTTAAAAACTATTAACGGATCACTGTTCTTGTATTATGCTGTTAATGTGTGTACATTACGGGACTGACATAGTCAGACTTGACTCAAAGTTCCTAAATGAAATAAGAATAAAAAAAAAAAAGCTTTTTTTTTCCCCGCGTGGAAAATCCATCTTACGGATACCTTCTGGTCCTCGGGGGAGGAGAGATGGTTATGCCGGACTCACCGACCTTCCGACCCAGTTCGCCCGAAGGACTACTAGATCGGGACCCTAACCAATTTTCCTACGCCTGTGTACCGACTAAAAACCCCGCGGTAGCCTTCTGCAGCACATGTGGGACGATCCCGGGGGATCCTGAGTGTACTCTGGATTGCTGCCGGAACCATCCGTGTGCCGTGCCTTTACGACCCGTCTCTTCTTGGGCTAGATGCCCCCCACAATTTACGCCGCCACCTGAGGGTCGCACCATGAAGATATATATATATAAAGGCCGCACATCCCCCGCTGTGCAGCCGCGACCCCCGTGGTCCCTTTTAGTCGCCTCTTACAACAGGCAGGGTATACCGTGGTAGAATTCTTCAGGGCCCCCATCCCACAGGGCGGGCGTTGCTTTTACGGGCAGGACGACGTCTGCCGGGCCCGCTAGTATATTATAGTTTTTTCAATTACTGAAGGTCCTATAGCCTTTTCTCAAGTCACTTCCTCAAATATTATTTCCTCTTGTTTGCAGGTAAACACAAACAACCCGGTAGTGACAGTGTACGCTGTGAGCCTCAAGACGCCGAAATTCCTGTTCCCCAACGCGATCAACTTCGGACCACCGGTCGATAAATGTACGTCATGTTAAAAATTGAGCTTTTTTATCCTAGCACGGCAGAGTGACCACACTGCACGTGATGGTAAGCGCAGTGCTTTCCAGTTAGAGTATCGAGTAACGAGAGACGATCCATCCCCCGCCACTCAACACAATCATGCCGGCCTGCTTCTTCCCAGTACGCTGTGGGCAAGAAGGTGAGGAAGCAGTCGATCCTACGATACATAATACCAAGAGATACATCGAACAGCTTAAAAAAGTAAATGAGACGCCTTTCAAATCTCATAGAGAGGGTAGTTGTCAAATGATAGAAAAAGGATGCACGATATGAATCATGACGTCACTGCCTAGAATGTTCATTACACTGCAGTCGTGCGAGGGAGACAGTGAGATGTTCCTCCATGCACCTATATTTGCTCAAGACTTAAAATAATAATTGCGGCCTTGTTTTGAATCAATTTTTATTCTATTTCGCAAAAGCGTTCCTCTTTCTACTATTTTCAATTGCATGTCAATTGCAAAAACACAGGAAACTACCCCATACACTCGGATGAGCCACCAAGACATCTACCTTCGACTGCCAATAAAAAAGTTGTACGTTACGCTATTTGCAGCATGGTACGTGAGATGGACAGAGTGGATGTCGGAGCGGCAGATAGTTGCTCTTCTCCTCAACCGGCCGCAGAACCTGTCCATCATCAGCGTCTGCAGCGCCGTGCATTACAACTGTCAAGAGGTAATGATTGTATGATGATAAAACCTGATTCCAGAGTGTATGGTGCGTACTACACAATATTATAATGCTGTTGAAGTTTAGTAGGCAGCGGCTTTGCTGTGCCCTGGTATTGCAGAAGTCTATGGGCGGCGGTGTCTACTTACCATCAGGTGGCCCGTCTGCTCGTCTGCCTATCAAACAATAACTTGGCGATCACGTTGTTTATTTAAGTTGACAAAGATTAATTGTTTTTTCTGGTACGACGAATTGACCACACTGATGGTAAGCGCAGTGCCGTCCGTTAGAGTATCAAATTATAGAGTTGTTAAAAATAGTTAAATATAAGTAATGATGATTGCACTATGGCTTTAGGTGAACTGATGCGAATACATTGATATAATGAAAATGACATGGTAACGTACAATGCTGACTCGCCCGTGCAAGTATACGTACACGGGGAGGTACAATGTGCGGTTTGTATAGCATAAACCGAGAGATGAAAAAACGAATCGACATCAATCAAAACGCCGACTTAAATAAAAAACACAGTATGCGTCCCTATAAAATTTGAAGGTTGCCCTTGATTTTTCTGAGATCCCATCATCAGATCCTGACTTGGTGCTAATGTGACCACCTGAGAAGTATATTATCCTTTTATACAAAAAAGAATTTCTCGAATCGGTCCAGGATTATATAGGTTACTAGCTGTAGCTCGCGGCTCCGCTCGCCTGGAGGTCATGTTTGGGAGAAAAAGTATATAATACAAAATACGAATTTTCGTTTTCATGCGTTTAATTTAAAAAATGTCGGATTTTCATACAAAATTTCATCCCGTATTTTACCCCTTTCGGGGTGGTATTCCCAAAACCCTTTCCTTAGAGGATGCCTACGTCATAAAAGGTACCTACTGTCAAAATGTCAAGTCCCAGCCTTTTAGGCTGTGCGTTAATATGTCAGTCAATCAGTTTCTTCTTTAATATATACAGATTAGTGTGGCTATAACTTTTGGGATGATTTTGAAAAAAATGTGAAACACGTGTTTCTTTATTTCCTACCAAAAGCCTAAATATGAATTTACAGATCCCTAAGTCGAGGAATTATGGATTTCCCATACAAATTTTGAACTGTTGCTTTTTGAGAAAAAAGATAGCCTATGTCCTTCTCCAGGATATAATCTATCTCTTTGCCACAATCTGGTCAGTCGTTTAGACGTGAAAAGGTAACAAACAAACAAACAGAGTTACTTTCGCATTTATAGTATTAGAATGGATATATGAAATATTCAAATATCGACCATTGTCAGATCTACCGCGACGAGTCAGACGGCACTCGATGGTCCGGATTGGGCGCCGACCCCGAAGACCCCGAGTGCGGGTGGTGCGGGGGGCGCGCGGTGGTGGGCGCGCGGGGGGCGGTGTTCACCACCACGCCGCTGCGGGAAGGCGCCACGTCCTGGAGACATGCTGTGCGCATCGCCGCTGATGGGCGGACACCACTCACGCATGGGAACTACGAGATCAGCCAGCTGCTGGGCTGGGATGAGAGGAGGCAGCTGTTGTGAGTTGCTTTTATTGTCAACTTGTCTTACTAATCTAACTGTGGTGGGAATTAATAAACAGCATCCTTAGCACAGTGGGGAGTAGCTAGCTCTGAAATCAGAGGCCACAGATTCGATCCCTACATGATTCATTTGTGAATTGTGACTACTCGTCCGCTGGCTAGGTTTAGGTTATGTCACGTGATCTTGCTAGAAGACATGTATGTTCTTGCTGTATACAGGTACGTACTAGGCACGGGTGTGGGTCGCGCCGGTGAGCGTCACCTGTACCGAGTGCGTGCGCCGCGCGATCCTGTGGCGTGGCCCGCGCCCCCCGCCTGCCTCACCTGCCCCGGGGAGCCCCCGCCTGACGTCACAGCTGATGCACTCAGTGAGGAACCGGTGAGACTTATTTCCAATTATGATAGTCCATGTCTAAGCAGCGATAGCCTAGTTGGTTGCAGTACGACCTGTCAAGACGAAAGTCGTATGTTTTCTAAAGTTACGTGTGTATTAAATGTTAATTATAGTTAAATTAGTTAAATATATAGTTATTGCTTTAACGGTGAACGAAAACATCGTGAGGAAACCTGCATGCCTGAAAATTCTCATACGAATTTCGAAGGTATGTGAAGTCTACCAACCCGCATTAAGTCAGCGTGGTGGATTAAGGCCTAAACCTCTCATTAGTGGAGGAAGCCCGTGCCCAGCAGTGGGACAATGTTAAATACAGGGCTAGTATTATGGTCCATGTCAAGGTTCATCTGTACCAGAACCAGGGAGTCAGCTCATGCACTCACTGAGGAACCGGTGATTCTTAATTCTGCCACCATTACAATAAATAGGTCATGCCAAGATCTACATCTTGTATCTACTTCACCATCAGCAGAGAACCATCGCCCAACCTCACTCAGCAAGGAACTGTCAATACTTGTATCCAATTATCCATGCCTGCCAATGTAGAAGCCATCTGCAGAAGCGAGCTGCCGCTTGGTGTCACTACCAACGTGCTCTGTAAGGAATTAGTAAGTCTTGGTCCTATTTTGTCGAGGGTCTAGAGTTGGGGTACGACGTTTCACCGTTTTGAGGCCTTCTGAGTACTCTGACACTAGATCTTCGACCACTTCTTCACCTCCTTGCCCTTGGCGTAGTGTGAAGAAGCAAGCCGACATGATTATGTTGAGTAGCGGGGGATGGATCGTCTCTCGTTACTCTAATCGGACGAGACTGAGCTTACCATCAGGTGCAGGTGGTCACTATGCTATTCCAGGATAAAAAATATATTTCTCTGTTACAATAGTCCCTGCCAGGGTCCGTTTTGATATGATCCACACCATTCGACTGACATCCCTTAACTACTCAGCGAGGAAGTAACAAGTCTTGAATTTGCATTCTCCTCATTCATTTTAATAGATTTAATGTAATTTCTCCAGGATTACGTGAACGCAACACTATCGCTTCCATCATGGCCGACGTCTACTGTACTCCCGGACTCTGATCTGGATGAGAACGACACGCTGCCCACCGACTGCCTCTACAACCGCATCATATTCAGCAAGAACTACTCCTATTTCGTCCAGGTTTGTCATCTATCAAAAATCAATAATATTTAATGTGTCTTAACCTTGGTACCTTACATCTAGTTTATTCAATATACTAATGCATAAGGGTTGCCATGGTCAATGATCTTGGGTTCCAAGAATTTCCTGAAGATATGTTTTCATTATAAAACTTTTTTCAATAGAATTTTCATAGTGTTCTCAAATAACGTATGAAAAATCTTTAAAAAGTAGATAGTACCATACTTAAATGCAAACTGTCTGGAAATTAACTATTAAATTTATTCACGTGTATCCTATAGTCAAAGAAGAGTTTTGATATCGTGATATAACTGATCTAGCCACATTCCTAACAAACAAAATTAAATGCGCTGGATTTTTAGTTCATTTAATTTTTTTTTGCTCCTACAAAAAATACAACAAATTTAAAATTTCAAGGTCAGCGGATTTTTTTTTGCGATTAATTTGGGCCGCTAACTAGATGGGGCTGTATTAAGCGTATTTGTAACGTTAATATTATGTAAATAAAGTTGATTTCGGTTTGCATTTTTACTTACTACTTACTACCTTTTCACCGGCGCGGCGTCCTTGAGAAGTCAAGGTGTTTTTTTTTCTTGAAAGCCACTTCTCCCTTGGTATGAACCAGGGCCCTTGTCTTCTTTATTTATTTATTGACACATTTGTTTTATTTGTGAGCCAGTCTGTTAGTTACGCTCGAATTTATTTATGTTTTGTATTTATTCCAGCTCAACAAAAATTCCTATCTTCTACCAGTGGTTCTGCTTCTTTCTTTCTTTTTGAAGTGATAACTTCTTATGGGAGGGTACACCGCCTCGTAACGTAACGTGTTACGGCGCTGTCTGGCTTCTGTATTAATTTCTATTTCTGTTCGTCCATAATCTCTGTGCTATATGTTGTTTAAGTGAAACTTATTTATAATCGTTGTGATTTGATTTGAGTGGGATCTAGTGGGTAAAATATATTTATTAATCAACAAAAGATTTTATTTATAAATAACTTTCCCTCAGATTATCATATTAATATACATGAACAATTTCAATATTAAATAGTTCAACTTAGATTAGTTTAAGTTATTTTTTTCTCAAGTGTCAAGGTGTTAAAGCAAGTGTTGTGTTGTTCCCAGGAGTGCCTGGGTCCTGGCCCAGCGCGCGCGCTAGTACGCGACCACCGCGGCGTGCGACGCGCTGCGCTCACTGACGCGCACGCGCTCAGACAGAAGTTCGCGGCGCTCGCGTTACCGCAAGTCAAAGTGTTCCGGGTGGAGGTAGGGAACTTTTACCCGCTAGTTGACTGTTTTTGAGAAACCGTTTTATTTAATTTTATTTTCATGGTCTATATTATGAATAAGGTGTAATAGATGTATTTTCTGTAGGTACAACCGGAGAGAGAAGCGCGCGTGCGTCTGCTACTACCGCCGGGGTTCAGAGAATCTGATGATCTACCGCTGCCTTTAGTTTTACACGTGTAAGTAAAATGAACGGTCAAAATACATTTTAGGTTTTTTCTGGCGCGGCAAACTTTCTTCCAAATTGGAAAATACATGAAAATTAGTGTTTGGCCTTTTAGTTAAAAATAAAAAATATGTATTGCAGGATTTTTGGAAATTCCACCCCTAAAGGAGTAAAATAGGGGTAGAAAGTTTGTATGAAATTCCGTATTTTTTGAAGTTAAGCGCATGAAAATTGGTATTTGGCCTTTTATTAAAAAATAAATATATATATCAGGCTTTTTGGAAATTACATCCCTAAAGGGGTAAAATAGGGGAAGAAATTTTGTGTTGTGGCTACCTCGGTGGCGCAGTTGTAATTGCGCATGCATTACGTCTGCTGCACTGAGGTCTCGGGTTCGATCCCCGGGTCGGGTAAAGTGATATTGGGATTTTCTATCTAGAAATTCTTAGTATTAGCCCGGAGTCTGGAATTGTGCCCGGTATGGCGATAGGCTCGCCCCCTATCACATTATGGGACCGAAATTCGGCGAAAAGTGGGTGTACTAGTGTACACCTCTGCCTACCCCTTCGGGGATTACAGGCGTGAGTGTATATGTATGTATGTATGAAATTTTGTATGAAAATCCGTCATTTTTAAAGTTAAATGTATGAAAATTGGTATTTGGCCTTTCAGTTAAGAATAAAAAAAATAATAATACAGGATTTTTGGAAATTCCACCCCTAAGGAGGTAAAACAGGCGATGAAAGTTTATATTAACTCTTTTATCGGGGGTTTATCAATAATCCTACTAATATTAGAAATGTGAATATTTGGATGGATGGATGTTTGTTACTCGACGGAACTGGTTGAAATTTGGCACAGAGATAGATTGTAGTCTGGAATAGCCCATAGGCTACGTTAATCCCGGAAAAATGTACAGTTTTGGTTTTATTTTAGACAGAGCAAAGGATCCACATGATTTTTGACTAGTGTTAGTTGAGGGGCTACTTTTTATACCAGAAAATGCACGGTTCCTACGGGATAGCATAATACAGGAAGATGTAAGACCTTAAGAGGTCTCCATGGATTTTATACCTTTTCTTTCAAAAATAACCACCACGCGGGCGTAGCCGCGGGCAAAAGCTAGTGACTTATATTAAAAAATAAAACAACAGATTTTAATTAATTTGAAAATATAAATAATTTAATAATAAATAACACCCAACAGTCACACACATAGCCTCGACCCCACACTAAGATACGAGTCTTGTGTTGTGGGCATCAGGGACTTCGAAAGACGCACGGTCTCACAACACCCAGACCCCGGACACAAATATCTATCAGTCACACAAACATTTGTCCCGGTGTGGGAACCGAACCCACGACCTCTCGTTTCACAGCCGGCTAGTCGCCTACTGCGCCACGGAGGCTGTCAAATATGCTATGTATATCTTGTTCAGATCTGCGGAGCCCGGCGGTCAGCTGGTGACGGAGCGATGGCAGCCCAACTGGGGCTGGTACTTGGCCGCCACCAGGAACTTCATCGTCGCTGAAATCGACGCACGTGGCTCTGGTGGACAGGTACTGACCTGCCGCTCTTTAAATTGTCTTGTATAAATGAAGTAGCTCAGTAATAAAAAAAAACTCAATAAAAATTGCTCAAATGAGAGTCTGTGTTTGTATACAGATGGATAACAACCACATTTTTTATATCATGGCACGGCAAAGTGACCACACTGCACCTGATGGTAAGCGTAGTCCGTTCAGTTAGAGTATCAAGTAGCGAGAGACAATCTATCCCCCGCTACTCGACACAACAACAGCAGGCCGGCATGTTTTTTTTTTTTTTTTACTATAAATAGTCTTGCGTTTGACCACTATCTCGCCTGATGGTAAGTGATGATGTGGTCTACGGTGGAGCAAGCTTGCCTAGAAGATACCTATTTACTCTTGACTAAAGAGCGAATGAAGGTAGGAAGACGGTAGTGGAATGAGACTTTATGCTTCTAGCCTTCAGACACAAGATGAAATACCACACAGTAGGGGGACTAGTCTGGAGACTGCGGGGACGCCCGAGCCCCCCCGGGAATGTCCATCGGGCCCTCTCAACCGGTCGCCGACCGGCACGATGGCGCAAGCCCGGGATTTTTCGTCAGTTGGCGGGGCAGCCTTTCGTGTGTGGCTAGCACACTACTTGGGCCCCCAACTACCTGCGGTCGGCCAGCGGTGCACCGTGCCTCGGATCCCGCTACCCTCCACGACTAGTCTCCCAATGCGGCGTTATCACCCTGCGTCAGATTAGCCCAACTGCACTAAGCAACTATTCCGACCCGTCTCCCTATGATTGTGTTGAGTAGCGAGAAATAGATTGTTTCTCGCTACTTGATACTCTAACTAACTGGACGGCACTGCGCTTACCATCAGGTGCAGTGTGGTCACTTAGCCGTGCCAAAATAAAAAAAAACATTCCGCGATCCTACTTCACACTATCCTACCACCAACGAAATTATGAGAAACTAACTATGTTTATGTGTGCAAAGTAAGTAACAATAAGTTATAACTTTATCGCTATAAAAATAACATTAAAATAATATACAAGTAAATAAATCCTAAATCGCCCTCTTCTTTCTTACTCTCATTAAGACCAGCAATGCATCTATCATTTATTTATTAATCAGGCAGTAAAAGCGCAGCTGTGTGAAATCTAACAACCCGCATTGTGCCAGCGTGGTGAACTAAGGCCTAACCCCTCATTAGTAGAGGAGGCCCGTGCCCAGCAGTGGGACAATGTTTAATACAGGGCGTATTATTATGTTAATCAGGTAGACAGTTGTCATACAACTGATATGCAGTGTTCTTTTGTACAGTGGGTGTTCTAGGACGATGATCAATTCCTTTAGGTGACCCTCAGTTCTAAAAAGGAATACATATACACTTACGCATGTAATCCCCGAAGGGGTAGGCAGAGGTATAACCAGCACACCCACTTTCGCCGTATTTATTACGGTCCCATAATGTGACACAATACCAAACTTTGGGCTGCTACTCAGTATTTTTAAATAGAAAAACCCAATATCACTTTACCCGGGAAAGGAACCCAAGACCTCAGCACGGCAGTCGTAACGCACGCGCAATTTCAACTGCGCCACCGAGGCAGTCGATATCATGACACTTGTAACAGATTCATGAAGGAAAAACTTAAATATGTTTGTTTTGGTTCCAGGGTGAGGAGTTAAGGACTGAAATATACCAAAAACTATTGTCTATTGACGTGGAAGATCAGATTGCAGTACTGTCGTGAGTATATGAACTTTACATTGTTACAAAAATAAATGTACTCATACATACATACATACATACAAATACTCACACTAAATAAATACACCCAACAGTCACATAGTTCTGACCCCACACTGGGTAAAACCTGTATCGATCAACAACCACAAGGGACTACGGACCACAACACCCAGGCCCGAAACAAATATCTATCTGTAACACAAACATTTGTCTCGGTGCGGGAATCGAACCCACGTCCTCTCGCTTCACAGCCATCTTGATAAACTTTTTTCGCCTTCCCATATTGTTACAACTTCTGATACGTTACTTTTCATGTAAATTTACTTTTTGATAAATACGATGACCGGTTACACAAATGTTGGCAACCCAACTTGACATGGATGGACATTTTATCTTAGGTGTCACATTATTTCGTGAGGTGTAAAATCAAATCAAGTGGCATATTTACGGTACGGTCTTGGGTCTTTGGATGCCAAGCTTTAAGAGGCAGCGTAAATTTTGGGAGATTTTCGTAATTGTTACTCATCTTTTTTTTTATTGGCGAACTAGGCAACCGATTAGCGTAACGCAAAAAAAAATGATCCCCGATTTTGATCCCGCCCACACACCCGCTTCTGTAACTCCTGTCTGTAACACTGGCAACCATATAGACAGGGAGTCAAATTGTTAAATTATCTGATGAAAGTTTTTTTTTATTTATTGAGGAAAAACAAACAATTGTACATTACAAAATTACAACACAGTATAGTTACATAGTATACGATGTATAGATGTATGGTGATTGGTGATTGTGTGGTTGCAGTTGGTTGCGCGACAACCTGCGCATGGTGGACGGGTCGCGGGTGGGGGTGTGGGGGCGCGGGTACGGCGGGGGCGCGGCCGCCGCGCTCGCTGCAGCCGACGCGAGGAACGTCACCGCCTGCGTCGCCGCCGTCGCGCCGCTCACAGACCTCAGATACCACAGTCAGTAGCAGTATCTCTAGTGCATGGGTTCTTTTAAGTATATCTTGCTAATAACTCTACTTTTATAAACAGCTAATAATGAATTACTTGTAATATTTGATGTGAGGCATATGGTGTTGGCATCTGCGTTTTGATGCTCCGTCTATTGACAAGTATACATCTTACATGGAGTATTAATGTAAGTTTGTTGGTGTTGTTTGTTCAGACTCGTACTGGACGGAGCGCGTGGGTGGGTGGGGGTCGCGCTGGGCAGCCGTGCTCGGCGGCGGCGCGGCCTGGAGACGCGCGCGGTTCCTGGCGCCGCGCCGCGTGCTGGTTGCGCACGCACCCGCAGACCTGCGACACCACGCACACCACGCGCTCGCACTAGCGCGCGCGCTCACCGCCGCAGATGCGCTCTACCACCACCAGGTACACAACACCTCGCACCTCTGGGACGGTTCCGCAAGGTACCTTCTCGATGCCTTGGATGGGTTGCAGCGGCGGGCCATCCGCATTGTGAATGATGCAGACGTGAGTAACAGCCTGGAGCCGCTACAGCTGCGTAGGGATATTTCCTCGCTTAGCGTGTTCTACCGTCTGTATCATGGCGAATGCTCCGAAGAATTGTTTAATCCTATCCCATCCTCTCCCTTCCACAGCAGAATAACGCGTAGGTACTGTTATGCGGAGCCACAGCTTCGTGATATCTACTCCGGCCGAACCAAGAGCAGAGCAAATTCGTACTTTTGCCGCACCATCAAGCTGTGGAACAGTTTGCCAGCTTCCGTGTTCCCTCCTTCCTATGATCCTGGGTCCTTTAGAAGGTCAAGAAGCTACACAACAGCCGGCATGATTGTGTTGAGTACCGAGGGACTTCGCTACTTGATACTCTAATTGTCCAATGCCGTTAAATTGTTAAATTGCCATCCGGCACTGCACTTACCATCAGGTGCAGTGTGGTCACTTTGCCGTGCCAGGATAAAAAAAACACACACACACACACCAAACACGGCGTTTCAAAGCCGTAAATATGCCGTATCATATCCTATTTTTCTTCATTAGGTACTTTCTTACTTACTCTTCAACAATAATAGGCAGCATTATACCACTCTGAGAAAAGACTTTGGAATCCATCAACATCCATAAGGTCTATGTTCAAGTTCTCATTGGGACCTTACGAACATTCCACCAACAAGCGGAAGACATCCTACGCTACAACACATATTTTTTTTATTCCAGGTGTATCCAGACGAAGGTCACAACTTCGAACATTCCTCAGTCCATCTCTATAAGACATTGGAACAATTCTTCGACGAATGCTTCGGTCCGGTGGAGGTCGCCGACTGGGACACGGGAGGAGTGGGGGGACTCTTCCCCTTCCGCGATTAACGAATAGGCGTAATCGTCTCATAAAACTAGGAATGTGGAATAAAACAAGGTCATCTAACCCAGTTCACTTAGCCTTGAGGTCACTTAATTGAACATTGTAAATCTGGAGCTCTAGTTAATAAGTTAAAATGAAAGCCAAATTATACTTATTAGTTTCCTCGTTACATAGACTTCAAGACAGATAGTCTTGTTTCAAGTGTAGTCAAGTTAAGACTTTTTTTCTTGTTATTTTATATAATTTCATCGCTAGTCGGGTGTAGCTACACATTACCATGGCGACTATTTATTGCGCTAGCATGATTATGTTGAGTAGCGAGGGATAGTTGTCTCGCGTTACTTGATACTCTAACTGGACGACACTGAGCGCCAGATGCGATAAAAATAGACTACCTGACTATTGTTTAAACAACGCGATGATCCTATATTTGGCTTTGAAAATAGACTTACAATAATCAAAATTGGCTACGATTGAAAAATCAAAAATAATTGGTGCCGTCACTAGAACTCCAGGATTATGCATGTCAATACATAAATGACATCTACAGGCTTAAAAACTGAGTGTCATATACTTCAAAGCATACTTAAGGGTACTTAAAAAGAATGCTAAATCAATAAAAAAATGTTGAACTAAGAACATAGCTACAAAAAAAATGGCTGCAAATTAAAAAATATGGAATATCAAACATACCAAATGATTTTACTAAAATGTGAAGTGCATTCGCGATGTTTGTATTTACCTTAGTCAACTTATATAGTGACGGAAAAAAAATAAAGATGCGAGACAAAAATATTGTGAAAATATATTAAAAAGAAAATTTTTAATATCAGTCACCAAGATCTCGGAATGCATGATTACAAAAATGACTCTTAATGAACCAAAATGTGTTTCTCGATGTTGTGTTAGTTAAACATAATGTCTCAAGACACATAGATTTTATTATATCTAGTCATCCCATGAATGTTAAATATAATTATAAATGTTCCTACAAGTACTTAGCATAGCAGACCAATATTCTCCTAACCCTTTACTCCCCATGACAAAAACAAACGAGCTCTTTATTATTTGGCGCCAAAACTAAATCAATGACGTAGAGAGAAATCTTCATAGCAAAGAGTTCTCCTAAATATACGTTCTTAAATACTGGTGTTTAAGTCCATCCAATATTTTCCTTATGAGGCAAAGATTTGACAGACATTTGGCATATGGCGGCGAGATATTCGCGCGAGGAATCGGTATATTTCTTGGTTTAGCTACATAAGGGGCCATTAATTAATTACGTAAGGGTCCAGTGACACCATTATATGTTAGGGAGGCTTTAATGGACAATGAAAAAACTCTGCATTTCCTCATCTCTAGCGGGGTAAAAGTGATTCTTACGTAATATTTTATAAGTCGTAATGTGCATAATAATTATTCTTGATGCAATAAAAATCTTTGATTTTGGCAAACAATTGATGCTCTTCTAACGACATTTAACTACTATAAGAGATAACTATAGGTATTTGCCTACGTAAGAAGTGGGAGGAGTTCGAGAAATCTTTTGTTTCCTTACATGGGGGTTGCGAGAAGTTAAAATGGTCAAAACTGTCCTTACGTAATAAATGAATGGCAGACTACTTGAGCTACATTGTAAAAATAGCCCCAGATTAAAAGGACAGACCTTTCGAAAGGTTCGTATAAAAATATAATGTTATAATGACTTCATATATCAATACAAGTAAAAACAGATGATACCGTTATTTGTCCATAAAACTCATATCTGTCCTATACCAATAGAAAAATAATTTTTTTAATAATAGTTCATTTTTTAATTGATTTTTAAAATAAAAAAAAGTTCTTTGACATTCTAAATAAATGAGTATATTTTCAATGCTTCAAATAAAATAGCTACTAAAAGTCGTCAAATTTGTCTTTGGCGCCCATAGCGTCTATTTATTTGGTTTTTGTTGGTGTGCAGCGCAGAAAGCGAGATGCGATGTTACTTTTTTATTTTTCTACAAATTCTAGAGATACTTATTTCGATATTATAATAGATCGATAATACAACCAGTTTTAGTTGTTCTCCCTTAGTCTCGCAAAAAAACGCACCCAAATAACTATTTATGGGTTCCTTTCTCGATGTCTTTTACTGGTGGACTTTGGCGTAATGCGAAGAGTTTCTATTATAATATTAACAAAAATATATCTTAGAAATTGGCGTTCACCTACAACATCACTTATGTCCTCATACTATAAAATCCCTCTATCCCGCCGCCAACTCTAAACTCAATTCTAAATAACACGGACTTAAAATGTAAGAGTAAAATCACGTATGGGACAATTTCTTATGATTATTGTAAGAGATGAATATTTTAGAATATAACGTATGGAAAATATTATCTTAAAAACGTTTCTATATCGCTTTCGGTGTCATATTCGAAGAAATGTAGCTTTAATAGACATTCGTCGACTCTTTATTAGTTTGACTATCTCTAGTCGGTAATCTAGTCTAGTCGGTATTCTGCGTCTAATAGATATGACAGCTTGAAGTGCGTTCCTTTACTCTTTGTCATTACTTCATTCATTTAACTCTATGGTAAAGTATGTCCCCTATTTTGTTAACTAGATGTTAAATACCGATATGTTATAACATTAAATGTTCAATCGATGTTGAGACTAAAATTATATAAAAATGTGATAGGTGTTTTTAATTGTATATTAATGTAATTGATTGAATTTAAAAGGTAATCGACTGTGTAAAGAGTTTTCATTTATAGTGTGATTAATGGGATATTTTTAAATGTAGGCATATTCCTACGTTTGTCCAGCGGTATTTTTGTAATATAAAACAAAATAAATTTATGTGAGTTAAAAAGTTACAAGTTATGTTAAAAAATACTAGCATTGCATCGCTGTACCTTATCCTATGCCCCTTGACCAATATAAGTACTGATTATAGGTCGAAAGCAGCATGCTTGTGTGCTACTTAGGAGTATGTTTCTTATATTCTATACCTACCCCTGATATAAAGAAAACAATCCCACATATATTTGACCTAATACTAAAAATATATATATTTTATATCATAGTCCGACAAACGAGCCAGTGGGTCACCTGATGTTAAGTGATCTCCACCGCCCATAACATACACAATACCGAAAGTATCATGTATGCGCTGTCGGCCTTAAAGGACAGGAATAGGGATTAGGGAAGGGAAGGGGGAATCTGGGCCTCCGGATATCTCACTTACCATACGAAACGCGACAGTGAACTGTCACTTTACGTTGGTTTTCTGTGAGACAGTGGTACTACCCCGGTCGATCCAGCCCATTCACTGCTTCTTCCGGACCATTCATTCTGCCACTTTCTAATTATCTTACGTCGTGGCTATCAACTACTTCAGTCTCAAAAAACAGTTCCGAAACCAATATTTGTGCGCCAGGCATTGAATCCGCGGCCTCTCGTTTCACAGACAGCTCTGAGCTACTCGCTCACTGCGTTATAGCTATTGCGTTATCGTTTAAGAATGTAATTATTTTATTAAAGGATTTTACATTCCTACAGGTATCATTTATTTCATGCAATAGTATTTTTTTTTTGTTCACGGGCTACAGCCTTTCAACCATACTGCATAGTGTTATGTGAAAACAACACTATTCTATTAGTAATGAGAGTATAGACAAAACTTGTAACTTTTTAATTATAATTAAATAGAAATGAGTGTTAAATACAAAGCTATAAAATATTTATTAGGTCTAACACCATCAACAAATAATAAATATAGATGATCTAATTATATATTAGTGAATACAGAATAGTACCCATTTCTTTCAACCTAAAGTTTTTATTTTTAACCCAGATACTCGGTACATAAAAAAATTATACCCACGATGAAATATTAAATTCTATAAATATTTAAAATAAAAAAAATACATAATCATATTTACACTATATTACTTATTTAAAATGAAATATGTTGATGGTAAAAGATCTATTGCAAATTCCTTGTTGACAAATACCCAAGTTCAAATAAAAAAGTTATAAATGGATATTAAAAAGTAAAGTGATAGCTGTGAATATTGATAGTTTGATCATCGCTCACTGGAAGAATGTGTAATAATGTATATTTATGTTGAGATGTTTTGTTAAAAAATACATAGCGTAAAATTATATAACTTGTTTCATTTGTCCTAATTCATTACAAATATTATATGTTTGCTAAATATATTTTAATATTATTTGAGTCGTATAGAACCAAAATAAAAATCTGCATCAATTATTCCAGTGACTTATAATTAAAAACGGCCCGACCCGACTGCCTCGGTCTCGGGTTCGATCCCCGGATCGGGTAAAGTGATATTGGGTTTTTCTATATAGAAATTCTCAGTGTTAGCCCGGAGTCTGGAACCTGTGCCCGGTATGGCGATAGGCTCGCCCCCTATCACATTATGGGACCGAAATTTGGCGAAAAGTGGGTGTACTGATTACGCCTCTGCCTACCCCTTCGGGGATTACAGGCTTGAGTGTATGTGTGGCTAAAAGCTTTCTAAAACACAAAACAAAAGTTGCTTTAGAACCAAAGTCGGCCATCTTTCACTATCAACCAATCAGAAGCGTCTGTCAAGTCAACAATCCTATTTCTCATGAAGTCAATGACCGATCAAAAACGAGAAACTTGGCAGTACAGTAGGAAAGGTGGCCATCTTACCTTAGTTGGGATCAAACTCAGCAATCTAGAAAATTTAATAGGATTTTTCACGGTTAAGCTTATTTTTTTATCATTGTTGTTGTACTTAGATAGATTAGTTTGCGCTTACTATCAGATGGAGTGTGGTCACATTGCCGTGCCAGTATATAAAAAAAATGGCGAACCTGTATCGTAGGAACTATAGTTTCACAACACTTAGACCCGAAACAAATAACTGTGGATCATACAAATTTCTGTCTCGGTGCGGGGTCGAACTCGCGACCTCTTGTTTCACAACGGGCACAGGTGGCCAGTCTGCTCGTCTCTTATCCTGACACAAAAAATTACCTAGGATGTAATAAATGACGAAAATATGACTTGGCAGCATGGTCTTGGACCTTAGCCGGTTCCTTGTGGTGCGAACAAAAAAAATGACGAAAATGTACAATAACACTTAAGAGCGAGGAGAGTTTTCATACAAGTAGGGCGCAGATTATCAATGGAAAGACTGGCGCACATTAGAACAGCTAAAAAAGATGTGGTCAAGATATCCATCATCTAAACCACACTTACAGAGGCAGTGTTGCCAACTTGACAGATTTCCCGTCAGTTCTGACGGGTTGGACGAATGGAAAACGGGAAACAAAATGGTCTGACGGCTGACGGATTTTTTGAAGGATTAATATTTTGGGAATTCGGTTGACGGGTTTTTGCTTCTATATATCAATGGGTTTTTGGCGGAATTTCTTACTTATGTTGACGGGATTGAAAAATTATAGTTGGCAACACTGTACAGAGGGAATGGTCACGAATTCTAATTTTGAAAATGAACCGAAAACACAACCATGAGTATTTCTCACTTATAAACGCTAGCGACAACGGAAAATATTTATATGACGAACAGCGCCTCTGGCGGTTACGTGAGAAACTAAATTAAGTATTATGAACGAAACATTCCATACATAAAGGCAACGTTACAACTCTAGCGACGCCGGTTACCTATCGAACTTTATGAACTCATGGTTGAGCTACAGAGTAGAAGATTGATTTAGTCGTATTCGGCAAATTATGTAATGTAACATTTAAAAAAAATATAATACAAACTTATTGAAGGTATACTGGTTTCTCATATTTACGCGAATATTATACATTGAAATAAAACGAAGTTTACGGATTATATCGCGGTTTATTTTACTTTTTTAACCCGACGTTTCGAAGACTTTACAGCCTTCATGATCACGGGGGAGACTGAGTTGTATGTCATCTCGAAAGTGTAGTGCAATGTTTCTACCCTCAATGTAGTTGATATTAGATTTTTATTTTGATGTAGTCCGATCTACGCAGAAAGAGCTCACAGTGTCATGAGGTCTGGCAGTTGGTCTTTTGGGTTCCGATTTAATTAAATGTATAATTGGATCCCAGGCTGGTGCTAACTTCCAACCATCTTCTCTATTGAAATTAGGATGTTTTTTAATTTCAATAGCCTCGCGGATCATCCTAGGTAGGAATCGGTGTTCTTTGCGGGTGAAATGTAGAAATGTAGGGTCCCGCGTAAAAGAACATATAGCTGACGTGAAACACCGACGCTCTACGAAGTCTGCAGTTGCTGAACATTCAGAAAAAGGCTCCAAACATTATCTTCGATTTGATAAACCACAAATCCTTGCCAAAGAACACCGATTCCTACCTAGGATGATCCGCGAGGCTATTGAAATTAAAAAACATCCTAATTTCAATAGAGAAGATGGTTGGAAGTTAGCACCAGCCTGGGATCCAATTATACATTTAATTAAATCGGAACCCAAAAGACCAACTGCCAGACCTCATGACACTGTGAGCTCTTTCTGCGTAGATCGGACTACATCAAAATAAAAATCTAATATCAACTACATTGAGGGTAGAAACATTGCACTACACTTTCGAGATGACATACAACTCAGTCTCCCCCGTGATCATGAAGGCTGTAAAGTCTTCGAAACGTCGGGTTAAAAAAGTAAAATAAACCGCGATATAATCCGTAAACTTCGTTTTATTTCAATGTTATTGAAGGTATTTCTGGCTAGATATTGCCAGAGAACTTGCAGTTAATAGTCACAATAACTGAGAAAGGAATTCCATTGTTTGGTCACTTAAAATTGTACAGTAACTAAAGCTGTGGAACAGTGTGCCAGCTACCGTGTTCGCTCCTTACAATCCTGAGTCATTTAAGCAAAGTGTGTCGCTACTTGATACTCTAACTGGACGGTACTGCACTTACCATCAGATGTAGTGTGGTCACTTTGCCGAGCCAGAATATATCTATACTACAATAAAGCTCCACAGGCACTTTGTCTGTACATGTCTCAAATGGTATGCCGGCGCACCAAATACTGGCACACACGCCGTTCTTAGATGCTTTTTCAACTTTAATGTTATGGAAATAAAATTGATTTTGGCTTCTATTTACTCCCTACTATTTTACTTTTTTAATATCCTTTGAGACTCGAGTGTTAAATATTTTAATTTTGATTGTAACGTGTTATAGTATCCATATAGAACCCAAAACAATAGTTTTGAAATTATTGTCAGTCTGTATGTCAAGGCATCACGTCCAATGTACTGTATTGCGACAAAAGAATCGACAATAAAATCATAGAGTATACACTCGAGGTAACATTTAGTCTTTATTTCATTTAAATCAGTGCGTTCAATCAAAAGTTATCTGTTTGAACGAATATATGTATCATGCTAAGAGTAGTGAGATGAAATTATTTTATAAAAGGAAGAAAACATTGGAATAAAACGAAATTTACGGATTATATCGCGGTTTACCACCACCACACCAGGTCACCAGCCTGGGATCCAATTATACATTTAATTAAATCGGAACCCAAAAGACCAACTGCCAGACCTCATGACACTGTGAGCTCTTTCTGCGTAGATCGGACTACATCAAAATAAAAATGTAATATCAACTACATTGAGGGTAGAAACATTGCACTACACTTTCGAAATGACATACAACTCAGTCTCCCCCGTGACCATGAAGGCTGCAAAGTCTTCGAAATGTCGGGTTAAAAAAAAAAAAAAAAAGTAAAATAAACCGCGATATAATCCGTAAATTTCGTTTTATTCCAATGTATAATATTCGCGTAAATATAAGAAACCAGGAAGAAAACATCCACGCGGGCGGAGCCGCAGGCAACACCTAGTTTATAAATAAAACCACAAGTATGTGTATCACATTTATTATCTTACAGACATAACTCGCTTACAACAAAATTGATCTACACTAAGCATCGTGCCAGAGGTACCCGCCAACACCAGCGAAGCAACATTAATAGATCTGGAAAACAAAACTTATATTATTATTCAATTTTATTGACTTCCACCAAAATAACATTACAAGATTCCTATTGCTATACTCACTGCATCAAAAGTGGCAGCGAAAGACTAAATTATGACAATTGAAAATTAACCTTGTGTCCTATATAATAAAGTTGGTTTTAGTATAAAAATGAAACTCCGAGTACGTTGAAGTGGCGGGCATAATCATATAAATTTGACCACAGTTCTAGCACACAGTATTGAGTAGATTCAGTACACAGAATAAAAGTTGTTGTAAATATTCTAGAACTACCAGGCTTAGCATTTGCAACCATGTAAGGATTTACTAAACACATCTAATAAATCTCAGATGACGGACGTATCAGATATCGCTTTTTAAATACTTGTAGTCACCTCAAGTTTGTAAAATATAACACTATCAGTTAATTCTCATTATTTTTCTGTAAGTATAGACAGTTAGAGCCCGTAAGTTTAACTATAACTTGGTACGGACCTCAGAATGACCACTGTATAGGTCCACATGAATTGAATTGACTGCACACTGACCAAACTGCAAATGAACTAAGAATAAACTGCGCTCTGCTTTTATTGAAAATCTTCACCCCTTTTATCTACCCAGTAATTTTTAATTTATTTCTAATAAACAGGGACATTCCAACACTATATTTACGACCTAAATAATATTCTACTGTCAAATAGATGCAAAAAGCATAGTCATATCATTTATTAGGGGTCTAGAGTCGGGGTACGATGTTTGGCTGTTTAGCGGCCTTCTGAGTACTCTGACAATAGACCCTCGACCTCTTCTTCACCTTCTTGCCCATGGCGTGGTGTGGAGGAGTAGGCCGGCATGATTGTGTTAAGTAGCTGGGGAATGATTATCCCTACTCGATACTGTAATTGGACAGCACTGCGCATACCATCAGGTGCAGTGTGGTCACATTACCGTGTCAGGATAAAAAAAACTGGAGTTAATTATAACTATGGGCTTACTATCATTAGACCGAATAATAAGTACCCACCATACAGTTTACTTCCAGCGGTTGTTCTCGTAGTCCCATTTGGAGGCAAGTCCGTCCACAGGGTTGACCTTAAGGTCCAACATACGTCTCAGCTGTGCCTTCTGGTTCTCTTCACTCAGTGATTCAGGGATTGGGCTGTATACTGTAAGGACAAATATTTAAATTATTTTACACAACTTTAAAAAGAGAAGTTGGGATGTAAAGGAAAATATAAACAAGATAATTTGTTTCATTCTTGCAATAGAGACAAGGACAGTTGGCCTTTCGCTGTTGAAAAAAGAAAAAACTACTTAAGAGTTCCAAGGAATTCCAGACAAGTCTGTAAAACCAATCATTGTATACAGAATTTTTGTTAAAAACGACTATTATGAAACATGAAATCTCAAATCCAAATACAAGTTTTCAATAACCTTTCTATTTATCCGGGAAAGTCTTCAAAAACAGAAATGGCGGTTTTTCGAAGCTATTTGTCTTTCAACACTACTTAAATTGAATAGTCATTATTATTATAACATGTATTTACTTATGTGACCTCGTGAAGCTGTAAAAGCAAATGTGACCTCGTGAAGCTGTAAAAGCAAGTGTGAGCTAACAGCACAAAACCGTGCGAAAAAAAAACTTGTGACCTATTTTCTCTCATATATCATGACCATTTCGACGGCCTCCTAGGCGCAGTTAGCGAGTAGCCGCCTGTGAAACGAGAGGCCGTGGGTTCGATTCCCACACCGGAACAAAGGTTTGTGTAACAGAGAGATATGTGTCCGGGGTCTGGGTGTTGTGAGACCGAAAGTACAGTAGTCCCTGATACCCACAACACAAGACTCGTATCTTAGTGTGGGGGTAACAGTGTGTGACTGTTGGGTGTTATTTATTTATTTATTATTGGTACAACAATAACTCACCAAACATCTTCATGCCCATATAAATCCATACAGAGAAGGAAGCAATGAGTAATCCCCATCCGACAACACCCTTCCACTCTCCGGTGGGGGCCTGGAATTCAGCGAATGTCTGGCAGAAAGACACACGGTACAAGGCTTTCTTCTCTTCTAGGGTCAGCTTGCGCCAGTCTCCCTTTTCTTTCTCACGGAGGACCTTCACATCAGGAGTCTCGGGGCGATATCTGACGGCGGGAAGGGGGAACTCGGCCATGTCTACGTAGTTCGGTTGGCCGTTGAAGCCGTAGCCTACCCATTCACGGTTACCGACCTGTGAAAAATTAGTATAACATGATGTATCACATATGTATCAAAGGTGTAGCTAATACAGTCATGTTTTATTTGTTGAATTACTTTTTTTTTTTTTTTTTTTTATATTATAGTCCGACATACGAGCCAGTGGGTCACCTGATGTTAAGTGATCTCCACCGCCCATGAACATCCACAACACCGAAAGTGTCAAGTATGCGCTGTCGGCCTTAAAGGACAGGAATAGGGATTAGGGAAGGGAAGGGGGAATCTGGGCCTCCGGATATCTCACTTACCATACGAAACGCGACAGTAAACTGTCACTTTACGTTGGTTTTCTGTGAGACAGTGGTACTACCCCGGTCGAGCCGACCCATTCATGCTGTAGACAAATATGCCTACAGCGTGGCTCTACCACTTTCAAAAGTAAGTTTACTTGCTTTAATAGAAGTGAATATGAATAAAAAAACTTTTACAAATTGAACTGAGAATCTCACTGGTGTTTCACACTAAATACGCAACCACTATTGTAAAAAAGGGATATTAAACTAAACATGACTGTTTTCCAATGGAAACTTCGTTTTGATATATTTATTACTTGTATTATAGTTTAAATGGCTACATACATATAAATTGTCTGCTTTGCTGAGGTCTCGGATTCGATTCCCAGGTCGGGTAACATTGATATTAGGTTAGGTTTTTTCATATTGAAACTGAATATCAACCCGGAGCCTTGAATTATGTCTGGAATGGCGATACGTTCGCACAATCACATCATGGGACAGTCATAAGCTCAATGAAATATGGGTGTACTGGTTACCTCTGCCTACCCCTATGCAGATTACAGGCATGAGTGTGTATGTACCTTTTAATATGGTTTTGAAGAGTTAATTTAAAAATTGACTGCCTCGGTGGCGTAGTTGTAATTGCGCATGCGTTACGATTGCTGTGCTGAGGTCTCGGGTTCGATCCCCGGGTCGGGTAAAGTGATATTGGGTTTTTCTACCTAGAAATACTCAGTATTAACCCGGAGTCTGGAATGGTGCCCGGTGTGGCGATATGCTCGCCCCCTATCACATTATGGGACCGAAATTCGGCGAAAAGTGGGTGTACTGGTTACACCTCTGCCTACCCCTTCGGGGATTACAGGCGTGAGTGTATATGTATGTATGTAATTTAAAAATACATCAGTATTATTAAATCTGTTATTACCTTGCCAAGTTCACTGAGGCCAGAGGAAATAGACCTAGTGCAGAGAGGCACGCGGACTGCATCTAACAGCGCTCGGCGCATCAGGTAGTTGGCCATTCTGCTGGAAATACAATGGAACTTATTAAGGACTGTTGAACTTAGAATGTACTATATTGAGGCATCCTGTATGCTAAAATCTCGTACACTCTCAATATATTACATATAAGAGATAAAATTATAAAACAATTATGAGTTTAAACACTAATATGTTTTGCTGTGGCTTTCTGAGTATTCTGACACTAGACCCTTGACCGATTCTTCAGCTTCTTGCCCATTGAGTAGTGTCAGGAAGTAGGCCGGCATGATTGTGTTGAGTAGCGAGGGTTAGATTGTCTCTCGCTACTTGATACTCTAATTGGACGGCACTGCGCTTACCATCAGGTGCAGTGTGGTCACATTGCTGTGCCAGGATAAAAAAATAGCTGAAAAAATATATGTCACTTCAAAATTATTTATTTGTAGAAAATAACAGTAACATTTTTTAATATGGAAAAAAACTACACCTCAGTTTTTGTAATACACTGAAAGAGGGTGTGGTCAACACATTATTTAATATGAAGGCAGCGGATATAAAGTAATCTATATTAATGAATGTTTGTTCCTCATTTATGTTCTTATGCTTCATCTGAATGTTATAAAACTTTGTCGAGTTGTATGCATATTTACAAATAATTCTGACAGAAATTAAAAATAAACAAATGGGGCATTGCAAAACATGCCATGCATTAATTAGTGATCTTATTAACGATCAACGGAAACTTAGAATTTATATTAATCCTAACTTCGAAGGTATTTGGTGTGTTAAAATAATGAAATGCTTAGTACAGAATATAATATTGAGCAATTTGAATATTCTTGTCTACTTATATATAATAAGAATATTAATCATATTAATGAAGTGCCATTAGTGGTGGTTTGCCCAAATATTAACAAAAAAAGGAACTAATACATTTTACATTAATTAGAACATTCAAGGATTTAGCTAAACAGGGTTTCAAGTCTACGGAATTCAGTATCATAGTGAATAGATAAGATACGAATGTAAAATATGAACAATTTACCTTTTGTTTTAAAATAAAATAACGCGTAGTACTTTATAAAATTTAATCATATAGAATTCAGTGACGTAAATACAGGTAAAATGGGTCTGTAGATGGTATTTACAGTATCTTTAGACGATTTGAGGTTACCCCTGTGATATCAATCAATAGGGAAATGTTACATAACATTAAAACTCTCCCTTCCTGTATTCCCAATTACAATTTTACATTTAAACTAATTTTAATATCATAAAAGAGGATAACTAAATAAAAACAAAAGTATTATTACCTTTTTAGCTAACAATTCTTGAATTTCGAATGTTTTGTGTGAATACGTCGTAAAGTTGTTTCATGTAACTTACCGATTAAAATACACGTTTTATGCACACAATATTTAACAATACATTAAAAAACACAGCAAAGCCAATTAATTTAAGGATAAACGGGGTCTTTACCTTTTGAAATGTGATTTCTTTTTGAGAAAAATTCTTATCGCCCCACCACCAGTATGATTAAAGATTTTGTCGACCCAAGCGACACCTATCAAAACTTTCAAGAAATCGATATTTGCTTTCCGTTTTACGCAATGTGTGTTGTAATACTGTGATATAAAATAAATTACGTTTTATTTATTAAAAAATATTGTATTCTGGGATATATTAAATATTGTGTTTTTATATGATATGATAAACATAAAAATTAAATCCAGTTTATATATTGGAATTTTGTTTTTTCATAACATTTTAGAAAAACACACCATGATTACAATTTATTGAAGAAAGATTTAATGTGATCATTAGTGACCGACCGAAGGTTCGGTTTCGGTGTCGGCAAGTTTCGGCAAAAAAAACGAGTTTCGGTACCAGTTTCGGTTTCGGCAGAAAACCTGCCGAACCTTCGGCCGCACCAAAACTGCATAAGTAACTTACGTGAATTATCGCGCGTCGTCTTGCCTTAGGGAGGGTCTTTAATCAAGGAATATCAATATTTATATATCAATGGGGACAGTTCGTGTATCTTGTGTCACCTACCATCTATGAGCTGTCAGATCGCGGGTCGGTCTGGCCTGATTGTTTTGACAAAGTAATAATTAATTGACCTCATAATTGTGGACATACCGTATAATTTAGAAGAAGGCAAACGTTCCGAAGACTCAATATCACTGATCCCTACGCGGTTCATAAATATAGTCAGTAAAACATTTTAGAATATCACTGATGCCACAAACTTAGAAGAAAGTAAAGTCTAAAGTAAAAAAAAAACCCAACTACTTTGCAGAATGTTTTGTATTGTTGCGATAAGTGGCATACGACCACGGTTATCCCAGAACACCACTATGAATATGTATGAGGTACAATAAAACATTTATTAGTATTATATTTATTATATTCTTGTTTCATACTTTTTAGAGCGTGATTCTTCAGTAGTTTCAGTAGTCGGGTTTTAGTTTTTGAACTTAATTTTTATTTAAAGTATTTTGGGGTTTTGCAGAGCCACATCACATTTTTATCTGTTTAGGGTTTTTTTTTAATTATGATTACAAGTTTAGAAGTTATGACGGAACAAATGAACATTAATGCATACATACATACTTACATAATTACATACCGATCAACAAACACTTTGCAAAGCCGTAGTCGGGTAAAAAATTAGTTTTTATGACTGACGGGATATATCTCGCAAACGGTACGTTTGACAAAAATATTATGTACCAATCCCAACCTTCATTAAATCCATGTTTAATGATGCCTCACATGATCGGGTGAGGCGAAAACATTTTTTGTTCACGACTTCTTGCCCCCTAGAGGGCGCCATTTTCAATTTAATGTGACGTCACATAGCCTATAACTAGCGGACAAAAAAGACGCTTCTAACGACATCTAATTTGTCTAATTATGAGAAGTAGTTTAGAAGTTACACATACCGGTTAAAAACATAATCCTCCCTTTCGCTTCGCCGTAGTCCGGTAAAAATAATGGCAATATCAAACAAATATATAATTATTTAATTTTTTCACATACTTCAATTATTGATTTTTATTTAACGTAACACAGGTTCACTGTCTGTATAATGTGTAAGTGTATGAAATAAGCCAAATTTCTCTAAACAATAGATTTTAACATTTCTGAAAAGTTTCGGTTTCGGTTTCGACTGAAACTGTAACAGGTACCGAATATTCGTTTTCGGTTTCGGTAGAAATTCCTGTTTCGGTCGGACACTAGTGATCATTATTATTTGTTTTATTTGAAAACACCAGCGAGGTGTGAACGTTATAATGATCGCATTAAATCCGTATGGCTGTAGTGCGATATTTTGTCATAACACTTAAATGTATTTTGGTGGACTGCCTCGGTGGCGAAGTTGTAATTGCGCATGCGTCACGACTGCTGTGCTTAATTCTCGGGTTCGATCCCCAGGTCGGGTAAAGTGATATTGGGTTTTTCAATTTAGATATACTCAGTATCAGACCGGAGTCTGGAATTGTGCCCGGTATGGCGATAGGCTCGCCTCCTATCACATTATGGGACCGTAATAAATACGGTGGAAAGTGGGTGTACCTACTGGTTACACCTCTGCCTACCCCTTCGGGAATACAAGCGTGTGTGTATATGTATTCTGGTTCTGAATGTTAAAAATATTATGTCAATAATGTAGCCAAGACTGCGAAATTCAAATCCCTGGAAATTGGGCAGAGTAAAACTAATTTATTTATGAGAACAATAAAAAAAAACAGAATTTTGGGCAATGTGACAAGTATGTAACATTCAGTTTTTAACTTTTTTATTGTCCATGAGTGCCTCAGACAGTAGATCGTATAACTCATTTTTAGGTATAAAATCAAACAAATCAGTTTCATTATTTCTAAACGTTACGTCTTTGAATGAATCCGTGGCTATGCTTAAACCACCATGTTCTAAATCTTCAAAAGCGCCATTTTTCTTTTCATTATCAGATAGATAAAGCAGCGTTAGAACCGAATCATCTGTATTCTGTTCCATTAATTGTTCTTTTAGTTTCTGTTTATTTTTACTTCTATCGACTTCTGCATTTGATTTAGTTTTGCTACTAACGTCTTCCATTTCCGAAACTTCATCAGAATTTACAGTCTGTTTTACATTTATATCATCCATTAGTTTAGCTAAATCTTTCTCTAGCTTTTTCTCATTCGTATTAGAATCGTCATTCAATGCTGTGTATGTTTGGATTTTCGTCGTAGTAAAGTCTTCTAAATTCATTTGTGTTCTAAGATTACTAATATCGGGTATATCTTCCTTGGTAGCTGTGGTAGTCTTCTCAGTAGGAGGATGAAATATATGTTTTTCTGCGTTATGATTTTGAATTCGTTCTATATTCTTTTGATCCACCATTGTATTTAGAAACTCGTTGAAAAGTGCATCATCGTTTAGTACTCTTAGAGTGTCAGTTTCAGCGATGGGTACTGGCTTCATCACGTCGTCTCCTACGGGTTCAATCTTGAACGTCGTAGGTTTGGGAGACGTTTGGACTAAAGGTGGTCTGAATGGATGATGCGGTGGTTTAAGTGTTGTTCTCTTTTTAGAATGCGGTACTTCCTGTGAAATATAAAAATTACTGATCAAAGACCAACTTAGATCAAAACTATTAATATTATGTTTTTTTAATAAACTTTGATATTAAGCTGAAGTTCGGATTATTCTCATAGATATTCAATATAGACTCATTTAACAAGCGTTAAATTTTAGTTATATTTGTTACTTGAGGATAGGTACAGAATTTAGGCGTATATTAAGAAATAAGAGCTTTACGTCTGTAGTGTCTTTACCTGATCCATAATCTCTTCGATCCAGTCAGCATAGTACCCTATTTTGGTGAAGACTGTAGGTGCGTCAGGAGCACCGCAAACTGGAGAGCCGAAGCTGATTACTCCTGCCAGCCTACCGTTGACCACACCTGGTCCTCCTACGTCACGCTATGAAGAGATAGTTGAGAGTGTTACCAAGCGAATTTTAAAGACCTTGTTTGATATTTAATAACAGTTATCTAGGAAATGCAAGTAGGTAAAATAAAATATTGATGTAAGATCGCGTAGTAGAGTAAAATAATTGAATCAAATGTACGTATTGATGTTTTATCCCGGCACCTGATGGTAAATACAATGCAATCCAAATATGATGTAAACCGTCAAGAGATGATGCATGCGATGATGTTCGTCCGGATTGTGTAATGTTAATGTAAACATACAGACTGACACTGGAAAACGACTAGGTGGAACAAGCCACTATTATATTATATTCATTATTTTACCTTCTCACCCCCATCCTGATTATATTTTGTAATCATTGTTATTCACTTACATTGCAAGCACCACCACCTTTTGAAATGAAACCCGCGCAGAAATTTTTCCTAGTGACGTATTCTCTAAAATGTCCAAAGATCAAACACTTTAATGTAATTTTCACTGAGTACTATAACTGACATAATATTTACTATCGCAGTTTTATTAATCCACCAAATATCAAATCTATAAAATAGTGGCAACAGTAGTCAGTGTAGAACTGAATTGATATATTTTGTACGCAAGTGCGGCGCTTAATATCAGTCGAACGACCTGCTCATTTCATCATCTATCTATATAAAAAAGCTAGAACATCTAGCTGCATGATCCTAAAGCTAACAATATCGAACAAATATATGTGAAGGTAAAAAGATAACTCACCTGGAGTAGATATCTTTACATTCCCGAAACGGATAGTAGTCCAATACAGAAAAAGATAATCGATTTGTCCAAAGATTTCCGACTATATTACTTGACTGAAAATAAGAATACAATAATAACAAAATAACAACACGATGTTAAATAAGCAATCAAAACAGATTAACGCCAAAATGTTAGATAACAGAAGAACCAGAAGCTAATGCCAATAATTTCGTAATTTAGAAATAAGTTTATTAATACGTTTGGTATGAATCAAAAATCTCAACTATGCGCTTAGGTCAAAGGAAGCTGAAATGACATATTCATGGTTCATAATATCATTCTTCTTCTTCTTAACTGTGATTTTCCTTCACTGTTATCGTCATCGTGAGGAAACCTGCACTTCTGAGAATTCTCATAAGAATTTCGAAGGTATGTGAAGTATACCATCCCGCATTAGGCTAGCATGGTGGACTAAGGCCTCTCATTAGTAGAGGAGGCCCGTGCCCAGCAGTGGGCCAATGTTTATTACAGGGCTAGTTTAATATCATTTTTAGGTCATAGTAGTTGGCATTTGGGAACCCAAAAAATCGATTATTCTAATTTTTGATGTATACAAAGTTCCAACCAACATCTCCTTGACCCCAATTCCACCTCTCTCGGCCAACAGCCGATGCAATCAGCGACAATGGGATAGCGATATAAGAGCGAAGTATAGAGTAAGATAACACCTGCCAACGTCAGACTAATACAATATTAATAACCTACGCCCTTAGCACCCCATCCGACAATAGTAACACCATCAGTGGTCTCAGGTAGAGGACTTGCGTTTCTATCTATATCAATCTTCTTGACCCGTCTACCGCGTCTTCTGAATTTGATCCTTCTAACCAGCCGCATCAAACACAAATTGTTCCTCAAGTTCTTAGGGTTGTATTCTGGATGAAAGTAAATCTCCAATACGGGAATATTCTCCCCTGCGGTAGCGTAGTAGTTACTGCCAACTCGTACTGAGAGGAAAGATGGGTTCTCGCGGAAGAATCGGTTATTCCACGCTCTTGAAAATACATCAAAATCATATTGCATGGTATTAAATGAAAGTAGTATTGAATTAAACTATCTTATAAATATCATTTATGATCACTGGCTACTTTAAAACCAAATTATATAAAAAAGTCAAATGTTTTAAATAGTAAAATTTTTAAACATTTAACATATCCAGTCGTTGATAGTTAAGTTACTCACAGCTGTAAACAAGAAGCGGCGCTAATGATCAAGTCAGATTTGATGATGGATCCTCCACATTGGAACTTCTGGAAGAACTGAACACTAGCCATGAATGGAAAGTATTTGATTTTGGTCCTATCACCGCGGTAGATACGCCGACCACTTTGTTCTGTAGGGTCTGTGTTAAAAAAAAATACTAAAATATAAATAATATTAATTTTTCTGACATTGCTACTAAAATATATGAGGAATCGTGGGCAAAACGTCTGGACATAGACAAATTAAACAAATTATAAAACCCAACGAAAGACTTACCCCAAAATTCTATATCACTCACATCTTCATCACTTTCTTTTGTGTTGTTACTTATGGTTATATCTTCTTGTGTTATGCCATTGTAAAGACTTAAAATCCCACCATCCACATCAAAATTTGGAAACTGATTATTATATCTTTCAATCAAAATCTCTTTCTTTAAATCCTCCAACTCGGTAAGAAATCGAGCTATATTTTCAATCCTTATTTCTTCACTTGATGTTTTGTTAGTATATTCAGAGTCTTTACTATTTCCATCAAGTACCTCATTGATTGTTTCTATTAAAGTTCCACTTTTATTAATGCTGTCAACTCTGGTTTCTTTGACGATTTCTTGTAAAATATTATTTTCATCTCGACTTGCAGCTGAAATACTATCGTATATCTGTGTATAATTAAGAATTTTATCATGTTTTACTTTTAGTTGAGTAAATATAGTACTTAGCATGTCCATTATATAGAATTCAGAATTCCTTGCAAACAGTTTATCCGGCTCTAATTGCACTAAACAGTTTATTTTGATGAGATTATCGAACATTAACAGATTGAGAATTATCCTAACAACAAGTAACATAGCAATATTTTCCCGTTTTCGCGTATATTATCAAATATATACGTGTAAAATAAATTGCAATGCATTTATAGCATTTTTATTGTAGTTTGAAATTATTTTTGTTGTGCGTACATGAGACGTGACAAAAGTAAAAAGATAAGTAATAGAAATGTAAAATTGACTTACAGACATGTATCTACTGGTACTATTTTACTGTCTTGCAAGTTTTATACTTCAAAGTCTTCAAACTAACCACCTTATAAACATCTTAGAACTAAGAAATAATTTATTTCACACAGTAAATGAAAACGTACATAACATAATTAATAGAATGTTTGCAGCATTAAAATTAAATTCAAACTTTTTGAAATCGACCAAAATCCGACTCTTGCTCATAATGCATAGTGATCTGAACAATATAGCTGTGAAGAACTTTGATGTTTATAAAGAAATACTAAACATTAGTAAGACTGAAAACTATACCTATTTGCATACTGATTTAGAAGTTACAGATATTATTAATCAAATTGTGAAAGAGTATTCAAAAGAAAAGGAAGTGAAACATGCAGAACATACAAAAAAAGACAATATTACTACAAATCCCTCCAGCTCGATAGAATTGTTAGATTTTCTGGAAGATTTTTTACGAAAAGTAAACGCTTTGACAGTAGATAATTTTACAATGACTTATTCAAATAAACGATTAGACAATAAAACAAGTGTATTCGAACTCGAAAAAAGAAAAAACCACGATCTAAAGTCATGGAGTAAGTAGATAATATTTAGTTGCGTTTTTGTAACTATGATCATCTTTGCTGGTAGTAGGATATTTATATCCGCCCGGATAGCGACCACCGTACACAGGGTGTAAAACCCGCCATAGTGGCACACGCAATAGTGTGTCGCGTTCCGGGATCAGCAAGTGTATATCCTGTCTGGGGTCTAGAGTTGGGGTGCGATGTTTGGCCGTTTTACGCCCTTCTGAGTACTCTGATACTAGACCCTCGACCGCTTCTTCACCTTCTTGCCCATGGCATATTGTGAAGAAGCATACTGGCATGATTGTGTTGAGTAGCGAGGGATAAATACTCTCGCTACTTGATACTCTAATTGGAAGGTATTGCGCTTACCATCAGGTGCAGCGTGGTCACTTTGCCGTGCCAGGATAAAAAGAAACAAAATTTTCATCAAATTGTTTTTTCCGAACAGATTTAATATAAACATCGATCAACCTGATACTTTCCAGCATAATAAGCTCTTAATATCTAGATATCAAACCCTTTAATAGTATTTGTCTGTTGACCACACACTTTCAGGTCTTCCCACAAACCAAAAAAGCGAGGAATTATTCAACAACCTGACTAACAGACGAATATATAAAGGCAAAAGGACCAGGATCAAAAATTACCCGTTCGTAGCCAGTGTCCACGTCATGAATGAGTTCATGTGTGCTGGTTCTATCATCAGCAAAGACCTCGTTATCACAGCAGCGTCTTGCTTGCAAATGTAAGAATAATATTCCATTACATAAGATATCACTGAGACAGCGCGGTCGCAACTAGCTGGTGCTGCTGTCAAAATGTAGTTTTATACTTGGATATGCAACCAATCAGACGCCAGTTACATCCTAGTAAGATACTGATCTTGATAAATCAGTATCTTCTAATCTGATCCAAGGTTATTAATAATGTTAAGCCTGAGAGTTAGTTCAGAGTTTCAATGTATGCGTTTTATAAGCCAAACCAACATCATTAACTTTGTAATTAAAAATCCTAGTAGCGTCTATCCTAAGTAACCTCTCACGCAGCACTCCTAAATAAAATTTCTAAATAAAATTTCACCGATAGTAAAAATAGCAGCCATAGCGTAGTTGGGTGTGATAGGGACTGCCAAGACGAAAGTCGCAGGTTCGAAAACAGTTCAAATATCATACACCGCAAACTTTTCTAAGCTACGTGTGTGTTCATTTTTAATTTGATTGCTTTCACGATGAAGAAAAACATCATGTGGCAATCTACATACCATAAGAACTTCAAATCTGGGTGAAGTCTACCAACCCCCATTAGACGAGCTTGGTGGACTGGGGCCTAACCTCTGTCATTAGTAGAGGAAGCCCTTGCTCAGCAGTGGAACAGTATATAATAATGGGCTGGCATTATTATTATTTTACAAGGCACACAACAGCCTAACAATTTCATGTTTACTTCCAGTATCTACAATAATAAACGCCTGAAAGAAAATCCCACCTCAATTTTCATTCGGGTCGGCAGCGATTACACCAAGCGTTTTGGCGAGACCATTCCAATACGCAAACTCCATTTCCATCCCCAATACGAACCTTTCAGTCTTAAGAACAACCTGGTACTCTTGAGGATGGGCAAGCAGCTTAAGTTCTTGAAGAAGAAACGGAAGATCAGACGGATCCAGTACGAAAAAACAGCAACGAGACTGCAAGATGTGGATGAAGTCACTATTTTAGGATGGGGCGCTACTGATGTTAGTTTAATATTATTTTTTTAGAATGTCTCTGTGGCAGCGTACAAGATGTAAACGGGTGGGATCCTGAGGTCAATTCTAAATTACACAACTCAAGATTTGTGTGAGTTATTGGAATTCATTTGTGCGGGATTAGAATATGTGTTATATCGCAAACAAAGCAGATTGAAACTCAAATCCAAATGATAAGGCCCTTTTAAATGCACAAGTACCCAATTCCGGTATAAAATATGACTTTAAATCAAAGAAAACAAAGGGTTTTATAAATATGTAAACAATACAAGTTCATCACAGTATAATTTCAATTGGGGTGTCTAAGGCTGTTCTTTATTCCTATGACATGCTGTATAATTTACAATACCTTGTTCCAGAATGTATCGGGCGTTAAAACTTATCAACCGCTTTTAGTTGCTGATATTGACGTGTATGATTTTGAGAAATGCCAAGAAATTTACTCAAAGTATGTAAAATAGTATACATTTATTGAACGATTTTTCACCTTGGCTACAGTTAACTATAGAATTGTTTTCAGGGCTTACGTCAGCGACCATAACTTCTGCGTTGGTTATGTCTCTAAAGGTGGTGGCGCTTGTAATGTCAGTATTTCCAATAACCTTGAACCTCCTTATATTTTTTTTATCCTGGCACTGCAAAGTGACAAAATTGCACCTGATGGTAAGCGCAGTGCCGTCCATTTAGAGTATCGAATAGCAAGAGACGATCTATCCCTCGCTACTCAACACAATCATGCCAGCCTGCTTCTTCATACTACGCCATGGACAATAAGTTAAAGAAGTGGTCGAAGGTATAGTGTCAGAGTACTCAGAAGGACAAAAATTATTACATAAATCATTTTAATCATACATTTCAGAAAGACATCGGAGGACCAGGAGTAGTGAATGGGGTGCTCGCAGGAGTGATAAGCTTCGGTCCTCCAGTGTGCGGGACGCCTCACATGCCAACTGTACTCGTCAAACTTGGTTTCTATGCTGCATGGATAGAAGGTCTTATGAAACAGGTTATAATTTAATAATAACTATCTATCGATTGTCTATTTAAAAAAATACTGTGTTTTCTGTTACTGTGTTTTGTTATTTCTTACAATGACAGATGTTCTGAAAACAACTGTAAATCAATTCCCATATTCTTCCAGGAATTAAACACGAAGATTACAGAACAAATAACATCGACTAAATTAAAGACAGAAGTATTTACCACCACTCCAACAAAAGAGTCAGATGAAGCATATCCACAAAATCCAAATTACGCACGAACTGGAATCAAACAAAATTATGCCGAAGAAGTAGTAATTCTCAATCAAATACTAAACGATGTGATCTTATCAAATAAGAGTATTATAGATGACCTCCTCTATGGAGCTTTAGAAGACGATTTCAGTGATATTTTCAAACCATCAACAAAAGCAAAACTCCGTCATCACCCACTTGTACTTGACTTTGGGAAAGAACATCAACCATCTGTAACAATGGAATTAACAACATCCTCCCCAAGATTACCAACGCATCCTAGTTTAAATATACACTATATGGATGATTACGATGAGAAGATAAGGTTTATGGAAGCAGCTGACCATTTAACAACAGTGTTAACACCCCCTACAACTCGCACACCTACCACTACAGAAGAGCCAATACATATCACTGACATAATTGGACGTTCTAGAAATAAAACTAGATGATACTGAAAGTGAATATTCGAAAGTAGTCAGTTCTGAAGATTCTGAGAAAGTATCAGATAATTATGAAGCTGAAAGTGAAGGAATTAGTATTGATGTAGAGGTTGCGCGGCAAAGAAAAAATACAGCTACACAATTAAATTCTGAACCAAGAGTTGAAAGATTAAAGCGTAAAGAATTTTCTGTATATAGAAACATAAATAAACATAAACCAAAAATTATTAAATCAGAGACAAAACGGGAATTAACGAAGCCTTATACTTCAAATAGAATCCATAAAGTCACTCGATTGATCGTTAATAGTAAAATTAATGTGGATGAATATGAAAACTATCGAAGTAGAACCCAGAAGAGAAAGAGTAAAAAAAGACATAGATTTAAGTAACATTTTACAATGGTAGGAAAAACATGAGATTAACATAAATATTTGTCGGGGCATCATGAATACGGACACTGAATTGAACTTGCAAATAGCTTTAATTATTGTAAAATGTGGGCACCGTCACTTGCTTTGCTATTTTGAAGGTGGTTTCGAGTTGTTTATCGTATGATCTCACTCACGGAGTGGGGCACGACGCAAATCACAATATAAAAGAGCACCTCGCCATTTGACAAGGAATTGTAAAGTAGTTGTTGAACAGTTAGTAGCTTTAGAGGTCGTAATGCCGGATTACGATTTGGAAGACGGTGTCTACCTAGTTTAAAGTAACTCTTAGTGTTAAAAGAAGTTTCGTGGGCTGTATAGTGTGCTCAATCCTGGATAAGCTGGCAATGTGGTTTAGTGCGTAGAGAGATAGTCAAAAGGAAGTTCTTAACCGGGCTATAATTGGCGTAGGCCAGGGAGTGAGTCGAAGGGATACAGTTGTCCGGGTTACGACCAGAGGGTACGCTCTGGGTTGTAGATTGAAGGGGCGCTGTGATCCGGGCTGCACTGCCTTGGTTGTGTCGTAGTTTCGAGTAGTTGTGGGTATTGCCAGGATTGGGAACATCATCAGTGGTTTGAGAAAGTGATCGATGTACCAACATTAATTGTAATTCAAAGTGCTGTGTTTAAAAGAGCAACCATGAGGGTTCTTGCCAGCTCTTCCCCATGGATGACTGCATTCCAAACTGGTGGTAGCTTTATTAAACTCTGAAGTGTTAATCACGTGTTTTACTTCCGAACTATCATACGGTGAGCATCCTGACAATATCTGGAGATCGGAGAGGGATGTGTAAGCCCTCTCACGACCCCGGCCCGTGGACATGCCGCTGACATATTTATAATTTTACGTCTTTATAGATTGTTATTTTTACCATAATTTTTTTTTTTTAAAATAATGTAGTTTTCCTCCATGACCTTATTTAAGTTTATTAAAATAATATCTTAACTAATTATAAAGATAAATATTAGTTTATTAGTTGATATGTAGAAGTAATTTCTTAAAAGAATGAAACCATTAAAAAATCTGTCACTAATACAAAGCTATTAAACTATTCCTAAATAGCACCTGAGGCTATATTTTATAAAAAAAAATTATTTTATCCCTGAAAAAACTTTAATGCTAGTTAATCGTCGAAATATCTAATAGTTTATACAATAAGAAACTGCTTAACGAAATAATAATACAAATATTATACTTGTCGCCATTAACGGCATGTTAGTAGGAAATACAAGTCTTATACTGCTCTGGCGATCACCCGATATTATGAAGTAAAGCCACTTGTAGAACATCATAACACGTTAATGGTGAATGTGAAATAGATACCAAAACTTTTGTTGCGGACATCATCGAAGCGCCGGCAGACGCCGAGTGAGCCAGCCTTCGAGCGTGTGAAGCTACGCCGCAGATAGTTAATTGTAAGCGGGCGTCACCGGGTGCGATGTAAAATAACGCGTTGTGATTGGTCGGCGGGAGGCCCAGGGAGCGCCGCTCTCTGATTGGCCGACCGCTAGACGGTACAGTCTCGCACCCGATGAGCGCTCACATATTGCGAGCCCCATATAAGATGGGGCAAAATGTAATTAGTTTGTAGTCCGTCGGAGATCATTGTGATAACAACATATAATAAATACAGTCCACTATTAGTCAGCAAGTTTTGGCTTTTCATTGGTTACCCGCCAGCGACACTTGAGGAGTGGTGGAATAAGTCCGCTACAATTTTCAAAAATAATAAAAAGCACTCTGTGGTTAAAAACACAACTTGTAAATAATAGAAAACATAAATAACCTGTGTACTGCAAAAATTCCGGGGCTAAATTCCACAATTTAAAAACAACACGACACAGTCAAATTTTGACACACATCAAAACATCAAAAATGTCGCTGTACATATTAAAAAGTTCACTAGCTTTGCCTGCATTATCCAATACAAGGACGATCTACAACCGTTGCAGGATTGGCAATAGAGACTGGGTGGGGTTTGGAGTTAATGGAATGGCAAATTATAAGGACGACGCACACCACCCTTTCCCTGCTGTGAGGTTTAAGGAGAACACCCGGGATATTTCGGTAAAGTTTCCTTTGTCATTAAAGCTGCTTCCACAAGCACTAGAAGATTCTATCTTAAAACTATGAGCACTGAATCTCAAATGGCCTAGTGCCCTAGAAGCCAGTGACTAGTCTTGTGTTTCTATACAAATTTAATGTTTTAGATTAAATAAGGCACTTCTATTTATAAAACGTCTTATTTTGTGGACTGATTAAAAACTTATTTTGAATTAAAATTAAAAAGGCCCTCCGCGAGAAAGAGAAAGGCGACTGGAAGCTCCTGTGTTGTGAGGAGAAAAAGGCGCTATACCGGGCGTCGTTCTGCCAGACGTTCTCCGAGTTCCAACATCCTACAGGAGAGTGGAAATTCATCCTGGGATTCGTGCTCATCGGCGTCTCCTTCTCCTTCTGGGCTTTTATATTCAACCATTATTACGGTAATGTGGTTACCATTTTTTATTCCATTCTTTCGACTATTTTATTGAAGTACTAGCTGTTGCTCGCGGCTCCGCCCGCGTGGAGGTTATTTTCGGGAGCAGAAGTATACAATCCAAGTAGTTATTTTTTCTTGCAATTAAAATAGCCTGGTGTTTCTGTACCCATTTCTATAATTCTTTTTTATTAAATTAAATAGGTAATAATGTTAACATTTATTAATTAGGGATGATTGAGAGTGTTGTAAACGTAAGAGTAGACAAATATAATCAGAAATCTCCGAACTGCTAAGCTATCGGGAGTTACACGTGTTATTGTGAGTCAACCATAAAATATAGACATTTGCTGTCGTGGAATATTTTTTATATAATTTTAAGGAGAACATTTCCGTCATACATGATTTCTGTGTAGCTTTAACTATTAAGGCTGCACACGCGACGGAAGCTTAAAAAATGGAGTAAGTTCTCCTGTTTTCCTAACATTTCCCTTCACTGCTCTGCTCCTATTGATCGTAGCGTGATGAAAAGTATACTATAACCTGCCCAGGAGTATGAAGAACAATTATACCAAGTTTTGTTGAAATCCGTCGAGTGGTTTTTGTTTCTATAACGAACATACAGACAGACAGACAGACAGACAGACAGACAAAAATTTTACTGATTGCATTTTTGGCGTCAGTATCGATCACTAATCACCCGCTGATAGTTATTTTGGAAATATATTTCATGTACAGAATTGACCTCTCTACAGATTTATTATAAGTATAGATTGAGGTACGCTACAGTTTTTAATATATTAATGGGCATGGTTCATAGTTCACGAAAACCGACGTGAGGTGGCAAACGGTGGTTACAATAATTTTCTTACTGGTATAATTACTGGCGTTGATCGTTGGGTGTGTATGGTACAAAATACAAATGATTTCTAAAGAAAACGACGACCGTTTCGATAGTTTTTACGGATGACGATTATAGATTTGAGTTACTATAATATAATGCATAGATTATTTCAGTTTGGGACCCCCTTCCTACGTCGTTGTCGAAGGAATCGCAGAAAGCTCAACTACGCAGAATGCTGGAGCTGCGAGTGAATCCGATCGATGGTATATCTTCCAAATGGGACTATGATAATGATAGGTGGAAGGTACATGTTTGAATATTAGATTTTAATAATAATATTAATACACCCAAAAATCATATAGACACATCTTTCCAAAGCATAAACTCTCTCACAGTACCTAGAGCAAATTTTCCAAAGACTTTTGAAACTAACAAATACATTTTATTTCATATCAAATGCCCATATAAGTTTTTAATCAAATCAAATCAAATCATTTATTTTGTAAATTAGGCCACTATGGGCACTTTTTACATGTCATAATACTGTTAAGGTCTACTGGTGCTTCGGAAATGCCCACTGGTCTGAGAAGAAGCAACAAGAAACTCAGCCGCTCAATCTAAAGTAATATTAGAAAGAAGTAAACCGTGTTTGTTTCTTTGATAATCTCTGAAACTATTGAATTTTGATTCTATTCCGAAATTTCTTTAGCCAATAGCAAGCTTCATTATCCATGAGTATTTTTCATTGAGTTCAAAATTAGATTATGGTGTGAAATCGACTTACAAGTCACACATCGGTGGATACGCAAGTAAGAACAATTTAACAGAATAATTTGAATTTATTTCAGTAATAATTCTATATCTTCGAAGATAACTAAAGGACGGACGCATTCAAACGTTTATGAATCTTCAATTATTTTTTATTGGCTTTACTCATGATTCAAACAATGTATTATTTACGACGATTCAGAATGCACCTGAACGAGCGAGGAGGCGCTCCTATTTATTGCGTAATTAAAGTCTATTTTTAATATGTTTGTTGTTTGTTTGTACCCTCGTTATGTTCCCATAAACATCTAATACCATTAGACAAGGATGAATTAGAATCTACTTATATTATAAGTTGCTTATGTAATATTTAAGGCCGACATTGTCAAATGGTGAATATAAATGCCGGCAAAGACAATAATTTATCTTGTGTTGGAGATGTCACTGTCGCAATATTAAAAAAAGCATCTTATACATATCAATCCCAAGAGTTCAAGTTTTCTCCATACTAAATGACAATATATTTTATATGAAGCAAGGGGTGCTATAATTAGACCTCACCTCACACAGCTTAACACCGCTACTGCTATATACGTTTATACATACAATAGTGGGGGGACTTCTTCAAGTCGTCGGTCCATCGTGCAGCAGGGCGTCCCACACTACGTTTGCTTATACACGGTCTCCACTCCAACACATATCTGCTTCATTGGCCATCTGTCCGTCTGCAGCCGTGACCAGCCTACTTCCATTTTAGCGTGCTAATTTTGCGAGCAATATCTATGACTTTGGTTCTCTGGCGGATGACTTCATTTCGAACTCTATCCACGAGAGTAACCCCACGCATTGCCCGCTCCATAGCACGCTGAGCGACTTTAAATTTATGGACCAGTCCATTTGTGAGTGTCCACGTTTCAGCCCCGGAGGTCATTACGGGTAGGACGCACTGGTTAAAAACTCTTGTTTTTAAGCATTGAGGGATCAACGAATCAAACAGGTTACGTAGTTTACCGAATGCCTCCCAGCCCAAACGAATTCTTGTATCTGCCTCTTTCTCGAAGTTGTGCCCTCCTAGTTGGATTATTTGGCCCAAGTATACGTACTCTTGCACAACCTCGAGAATTGCATCACCCATGACGACGGGTCTCAGAAGGACGTGACCGTTAAACATGACTTTTGTCTTGTCAAGGTTTATCCCGAGACCTATCCGTTTTGAAGAACAGTTGATATGAGGAAGCACAAATCATCTTGCCCTTTGCAATCTTCATTCCTTTCCTTAAAAGCTGGCCATCTTCTGGTATTGTGGGTGCTCAAGGACATCGAGTTTTTTTTTTATTCTGGCGTGGCAAAGTGACTATACTGCACATGATGATAAGCGCAGTGCCGTCCAGATAGAGTATCAAGTAGCGAGATTTATCATTAGATGACTCGCCTGTTTGTCGCCCTACAGTATAAAATGTATCAATTTAATTTATGAGAATGACCAAAACTACTCCAAACATTAAACTATTAAAGCCTATTGCTAATATTTTTCGTAATATTGCATCGTTAATACTAATTACAAACGAATAAATTATACGATAATGAGTCATCGATTCCGGTAATTAACAACAATAACATACAATTAGGAAATTCATTATGATTTCTTTTTATTTGCCTGATTGACGTGAAAATTGCTCGCTGGTCTGATGGTAAACTCCACATCTGCACATATTTTGTTGAAACTACACTCAGAACCTTGAATCGCAAAATAGCGTGCCACTTCATAGCACTCGTCACCTTGACATATAAGATGTTAAGGCTCATAATGGCCAGTAATGTCACTAGCTTCAATGTCCTTCAATCTGAGAGATTTCCACACATATACTTGAGGGCAGAAATAGTGATATATAGCCAGATGATATGTATCTATCAGTGATACGTTTCGTTCAACTTTTTCAGTCCCGTTGTAACAGCGTGGACACCCCTTGTCATATCGAGCACTAATTTAGGCAATTCACGTTCGGCATTCACAAGTCTTGGTCACACAGGTTGGTTGCGCACAGTATGCAGATAACATCTGGAGTTGTATACTAAATACTATATGAATCTTGTGGAGACTTGGAGGAACTTCACTGCCTTTTCTCCAGACGTAAATGTCCTTTATTGGAGGTTAATACCTCTTTAGTTTATTAATTGTCTCCCGCTTTGTTATGGATGGAATTGGACAATTTATATTTCCAACTCCCCCCTATATTTCTATTTGATTAATTTCGTTGCGGGATAAATGATAATTCAGTATTCCCAGGAACTCGCCGAGATTAATTACTTGGTGTCGAAAAACTGCGTGCCATTGTCGATCCTGGCTAAACAAGAGTTACAATGGCGTGTGTGTGTGGGCGGGATAGTCTCACAAGTCTTGGTTCTCGACCTGATCAAACCCAGTACCTTTTGGATTCCAGTTAAACGCAACTATTACACTAATGAGGCGAAAATAATCATAATAAGCCAATTTATCAAGCACCAGTGGCAGGTCCCGTAGTTTCGATACAGGATGCAGTTTCGCCAGGCTAACCGGCAGCGCGTGGTTTACCGTCCGCTACCACAATATATAAAGTGATAGACACAAAAACCTGCAGTTTGTGTAGTATTAACAACAACATGAAGTGCGCGGTAAGATCGTATTCTTTAATTCATTTAACTTTAAAAATCTGAAGTCCAGCGTACGGTAGGCAGCGGCTTTGCTGTGCCCTGGCATTGCAGAAGTCTATGGGCGGCGGTGTCTACTTACCATCAGGTGGCCCGTCTGCTCGTCTGTCTATCCAGGCAATAAAAAAACAGGTTTAGGAAATTGGAATAACGATAGTAAAATAACAAGACCAAATTTCGAATAGAGTAATGGGGATTCGAGACTCCCATGACAAAAATCACAGTGTATCCAAATAAGCCAGCATAATTCTATCGACAGGCTCCGTGAAGCACTTGGGGAGTAGTCGGCTGTAAAACAAGAGGCCGTGGGTTCGATTCCCACACCGGGACAAATGTTTGTGACAGCCAGATATTTGTGTCTAGAGTCTGGGTGTTGTGAGACCGAAAGTCTCTCGTAGTCCCCGATACCCACAACACAAGACTAGCACCTTAGTGTGGGGTCGGGGCTATGTGTGTGACTGTTGGGTGTTATTTATTTATCGATTGTAGGGATGTCATGTCAGTGTTGAACACTGGTTAAAATATAAATGATATCAGAAGTGCTTTTTAAAATTGATTTTATAAATGGAAACAGAACAGTGGCTTAATTTATTTTGTTTCTGTGCAGGTTGCAATAGTTCTCGCTCTCATCGGCATGGTGGTCACTAACCCTGTCCCACCGTTGGGACTGGGACTTGGTAACTCATTTCACTATAGACACTTTTTGAACACTCACAAGACAAACAGAAAATCACGCTAAGGTAAGGCGGTGTTCTGCCTGTAAACGGGCGCGGATACAGGGAATGAGGTTACCTAGTCACTACCTTCCTTAACATTTCACTTAACGGTCGATGAATGGTGTTTGTTATAATTATTGTAGATTTATCATTCCCCTTTGAGAGTAATATACTAATAGTTTCAATGAGTGTTCTATGACTTTAAATGACTTATATAATTTAATATTTAAATAATAGCTATGTCCTAATTATGTGTTGTAATTCCTGGCTCTTTAAGTGTTGTTCCCATTTGACCTGCATCCCTTTTAGACTCGATCCGTGCCTGGAATAATAATAGCAAAGAATATATAACACCAAACAGTCACACACATAGTCTTGACCCTACAGTAAGATAACGTTTCAACGGAGAGAGATAGACGGAAATATCTACGACAGTACTTTCGGTTCCACACACCTAGACTCGAAACGAATATTTGTGAATCATTCAAATATTTTGCGGGGATCGCATCAGAAATATGTAGAGGAAAGGGTGATAGTGATTTTCAAGCTAAGATTATAAATTTGGTTACTTAGTATGTGCAAAGACAACATTTTAATATAAAGCAGTTATAATTACCTTCCTCCGGCGACTTTCTCAAAGGATGGATGCGTTTCGTAGTTTTTAACAATGCTTAACATAATAACTGGGATATTACGAAATTCTGCTTCGCAAAATGTTCACGGGCTAATTATATTTCAAACATACAAAAAGTAATAATTTAAAAATGTTATGTATTTCTGTTTAAAATTCTAGTTTCTTAGTTTATTCTTGTAAAAAATATTTTATTTCATAGCTACTGACTGTTCAAAAGGAGTAAGAAATAGTGGAAAGAAAGAAAATGAACCAAAAATATTGAAGCCAAATAACATGTCAATCAAATCTAGATCCAAACTTGGGCTAAAAACTAAAGCCAAAATGCAGCCGCGTCATAATATGACTTACGTCGTTTGATTTCGAATTTTATGGACATGTTATTTAGCGGTGTGAAGTTACAGGAGAGCGATATTAGATGAGCTATAGATTACTAACCACTACTCACGACACCTTTACAACCTCTGTTCATTAAGTAGCAAACCACGTAGAAAAGATGTAAGAGGGAGGTATCAGCAATATTCGACCTTGCTATACTGTATTTTGGGTAACTTTGAAGAAATGCTGCGTTTTGGAGTTGCGTCTTTTCTACATGGCTTGCAGTTTCCCTCTTAAAAACACCAACAAAAACTACTCCATCTTTCACAGGACTTTCGTCTCCCGTCTACTTCAGATCGAGCATCGTGAACCACGGCGTGTCAATGCCAAGTGTCGCCGTTGTGTCTGCCCCGATCGTTCGCCCAATCATCCAAACCCCTATAATCACGGCCCCCATCAGCGCCCCTATCATTACGCCCCCCATAATCAAGACCCCAATCATCGCCGCCCCTGTATCCCTGGGTTGGTCGGGCCTTGGACACGGACTGGGTGGTTACGGCCTCGGAGGCGGCTGGGGTGGTTACGGCTACGGTAAAGGCTGGCATTGAATATTCACGATTGTGTAATCTACCTTCTTCATTGTAATAAATATTTTATTCGCTGTTTGCTTGGTTTTATTGTTATGAAATTCCATTTTATTGTTATTGAGAATTCTATAAGCTATATATTTATCATAAATTTCACCATTGATTGTTAGTTAGCTACTGTTGAAACTGCTTGAAACAATTTATTTGAAACTAATATCAAAATACTAAAATTAAAGATCTTTGAAATGTTCTACTAAAAAGTAAGAATTGAGCCAATTCATGCGGTTGGGTGATTTAATACTATTGAACTAAGAGAAAGATTAAAAGTAGAACATACAATGGCCGATGCTAAAGCGCGTACCAAAATGGCGACATTCATTATTTTGTTAGTTGGTGTTAGTCCACACAAAGAAGCGTACGGTGAGGAACTGCCTCTCCTGACAGATACTTCCTCCGACGATAGTAAGTAAATGACCTCAATTACTTGTCTAACGTTATTTCCATGATCTACCCGTTCTCGTACAATATTATTTGTTCCTATAGACGTTGCCTAACCTTTTTTCTTTCTTGGCGCTGCGGGCGAGTAGCCGGCTGTGAAATGAGATGCCGTGGGTTCGATTCCCGCACCGAGACAAATGTTTGTTTGACAGACAGATATTTGTTCCGGGTCTGGGTATTGTGGGACCGTAGTCCTTCATAGTTCTTGATAACCACGATACAGGTTTTACCTAGTGTGGGGTCAGAACTACGTGTGTGACTGGTCAGTGTATTTATTTATTTATACTGTGGACGTTCACTGGAAATTAATCATTTACTATCAGGACGATATTGGCCGATTGTCCACCTCTGCTAATAAACAATAAATACGTCGTTATAGATGGAGACATTGTCATAAAAACAAGTAGACTTAAGTAAATACTCGACCTTGTTTTATTTGAGAACATCATCCAGAACATATGTAGATAGACTTGAACATGTTATTTCCAGTGGAACGTGAAGAGATTTATCGCCGCAATATGGTTCCTGATCAGCACAGGCAATACGAAGGGCTACCAATCGAATTCCCGAGCAGAAGAGCTGGTGATCAAGGAGCGGAGTCGACTACCGCCAGTAATAAATGTTATACTTTATTTTCCCATAGTAACTAATATATTGTTGTGCAGTAACTTACCTGGAGAAACAGTAAATCAGAATTCGAACGGGGATCGACCAGTTTCATTATTCTCCGTGAACACATCATGAAAAAGGTCGTGTTCTTGAGAAGCAAATGTATTATTAACAATACTATATGTAATACTTGCCCATGATTTGTGTTGGTTCCTGTAGGCAAGTTTGTATACAGAATAAATAGGCTGGCTCGATCGAATTTCCACCAGTGTCTTCTGTGTGATGTTAAGTTTACTACATTTTGTACGGAGTGTACCTATGTTTTTTGAAGGCTCAAATTCCTCTCCAATTCCCAATCCTGTTTCCTCATCTTCAAGTAATGATGAATATGATGGTCAGTTAGTGAAATTCTACCCGTGTTTTGACCTGTCTTATGAGCCTACATGATCAATAAAAAAATTACCATCAGACCGACTGACCTGTTTGCCGGTCTGTTATAGAAAAGATTTGACATTTCTACCGTGGAAAGATAAGCTAGGTTACTTAAAAGGGACTATTGTCCGCAGCGACAACCAGGGTCTTCCCCCCACTAGACCGTCGCTACCGGCGCATCTATAACCCTGATGAGGTGGCAACAATCGAAGAGTACCCGTTCATGGCTGCCTTATTAGTGAACAAGCAATTGTGGTGCGGCGCGGTTGTGATCGGACCAGACAGAGTGCTTACCGCCGCGCACTGTTTACAACTGTATGGGTAATTTTTACTATAGTCTAACGGTCTTATTCATAATAAAACGCTTATCGAAGGTATAAACCTATATTAGTTAAAACGTCATATAAGCCTATGGAACGTTTCATAAAATTCTTTATTCATAATCGTTTCATAAAGCTTTGATAAATAAAATGTCCCTATCGTACACAATGTTGCCATTTCGTAGAAAAAATGTGATTTCAATTGATTTCATAGAGGTTTTGTCTCTGGAAAGAGCCAAAAAAACGACAACTTGTCATTGTCATTGTCATTTGTAAACAAACTTTACTCTTGAGGGTAATCACTGTCGTAAAGCCATATATTTTTTAAAAAAGAAGAAGAAGACTCTTGATGGAAAATTTAATTTGCCTTGCAATCTAGAAAGGTCTCATTTGGCCAGAATGCAGCAATCTGCAAAGCGGCCGAGGGGTGAAAACTGGCTAGAGGAAGACAAGGTTGGTGCAGCCATTTTCTGGTTATCAAAATTCCTCTTTGCGCTATTTATGTATCCATTACTAACATTGTTTTTGCTTACAAGCTTTTCTTGAAGGAGTTAGTGGGGGAGCGGGTTCATGTCATCGAGAATAAAAATACAGACACGAATTCCAATTCCTTAAAGGTTGCGGCGTGGAGCGGTTTGAGAGAGAGGTGCAACTTAAATCTAATTGTTATTCTTGCATTGTTTTAATGTCAAACAATGTGCACAACGATATAAACAAACTTCGTTTTTATTCCAGCTTTAATTGTATGTGTAAAGGGGCCCCACGCACAGTAAACCAGCTGAAGGCACAGTGGGGCCTTCTGAAAATTAAGGCAAAAAAATTTAAGGCAGAAGAGAAAGGTGGTTTTAAAGACTAGTGGTGGCCCACCACCAATCATAAGAGTCAGTAGTGAAGACATTAGCAGCTGGCTGCCTAATGAATTCAGTACTGACAACAATGAATTTGATTCAGATCAAATAAATCAGGTAATATTTTATTGCTTGTTTTTATAATTTGACAATTGAGTCATAGTTTTTGTACTTGTAACTATAGGTATATTTGAGGTGAGAATACTTTTGTGTAATGAAAATTCACATTTACAGAACTAATATTCGTCAAAACCATCCACCTCACAAGATCAAGAAAATTGTATAATTCAAGAGGTATGTTAAATCAAAAGTCAAAATTAAACTCAAATCATTTTTAATAAGTAATGTAAAGATCACCATAGAGGAACACACCCACGAAGCCAGAGGAAATTATTACTTTGCCAAAACAAAACTTTTTTTAATAAAACTTCAAAAAAACTATTTATTTTTCAGATAGTTGTGCCTCCTCAGGGTCTGATTTCACCTGAATATATAAAGACGGTATTATTAAATCAGTTTTATGCTGTAATCATGTAGAATTCTGTTGTAGGTATATAGATAAATAATACTTTATATTTTTCAGGCAGTAAACCAAACCAATCAAACAAAAAAATCTCCAAACCCATCTCCACCTGGAAACATACAGCAGGTATTTACTAATCATCATTATGTAATTTCAGTTTTATGCTAAAATCCTGTAGATACTATTTTATTAAATGAAATTAATTTTTTAGATGACATATGTGGAGCCTTCAGATCCACCTCCACCAATTGCTTCAATTCAATTATTTAAAAAACAGTAAATCACAAAAAAAAAGATTCCTACAGTAAGTAAACTTATATTTCCATAGTTATAAAAAGTTATATAATGTTTTGGTTAATAATTAAATATGGGTGTGTATATAAACTTAATACAGTTTAATAATGAACTTTACCCAACAATAAAAAACATATAATAATTATACATCTAACATTAACCAGCTAATCTTAAATCTACATTCACACCCATCAAGAATTGTAACATAAATATCAAAGAAAAGGTATTGCATTATTTTGTATATTTATACACTGCATTATTTCAGGTTCATCGCACAGCCGCAGAACAAATTGCAGCGGTGGAAGTGCAACGTATGAGAGAGCTCCATGCTCTGCAGATGGAAAGTGAGCACCAGAGAATTAAAAATTAAAACTTGAAAGAAACATTACTAAAAGAAAAAAATAATTTAATAAAAAACAAAATGACGAATAAAAATATAGATAACTGAATTTTAAACGATGTTTAATTATTTACCTTTGAGTGATAAAATTTCATTCATTGAAGTGCCTTGCTATTTGTTTTGACGTTGTTCCTCTGCAAAGAAGTGGGCATCTTTATATAGTTTGCAGCGTGTCGTGCGAGCGCACGCGCTACTCTGCTACATATGCGGCTGGTAGCGGCTTGAGATAATCCATGGAGGTCTCCAGCATCTTCTTGCATCTATAACATAAAGAAAAGAGTCTTAACAGTAGCTCATCATTATATACAAGTTAGTAAAAATATCAAAAAGGATTAACTTGCCTCACGACGACCTTAACACCTTATTGCAGTTAATACTTGCAATTCTGGTGATGTGCCACAACCTTTACGATTCAGCTGCAACTCTTCGCGGATTAAATCAATAATAACAGCAGTCGATTATTTCGAAAAACGTTACCGTTTACGGAATTCCTTGTCATCCAGAGAAAGTGGATCGAATCTCTGCCTATACAATTTCCTAGACGAAAGATTTTCAATAAGTGCAATGGTATGCAGAGATTGTAAGGCTTGCATTTTTAATAGGTAAGTAAATAAAATGCGCTACAAGGTCGATCTCATATTATATAGTATAATAAATACTCTTTGGTCGATGTGTTTTTACTTGATTAAAAGTGACATCGAAAATAAGCGTCAAACACGAGACAGCTGATCGACGTCGGCCATTTTTTTTGCTATGGAACGTTTATAGAAGGGTCTTCGCTTCCTTAACTTTATCGGAGAGATAAAGTGCGTTTTAGCTCTATTGAGCCATTATGAATAACGTTTTTTAACAAGCTCATCTTAACGGCCTTTTAAACCTCCCATAACTCATTATGAATAAGACCGTAAGATTGGAATTCGTCACGCTAGTCTGTGGTTTAGTTAGATCCATCGAACTATGTGCTAATTTATATCTCTTTTTGACCTATGGGTATGAAGAAAAATAAAATTTTTTTTCTAGAAGGCTATGCTCAGTGGCGGACTTAGCCCGTCAGAGGTCCAGGCGGCGAAACTAAATGTCTCCCGGTCTGCTTAGAAATACATGTTGATAAAATAATTTATCAAGTATCAAGGGCTTCCAAATCTGAAGAAGTCTTATATTAATTTATATTTTGGAGGTCCCCAAGACAATAGGCCCAGGACAGGCTTACCCCCTTAATCAGCTACTAGTGATAATATTTTTAAACAGAGCATTGTGAAGTTGTGATTATTACAGGACCAGCTTATTCATTATAAAGCAATATGGAGGTTGTAATGAGATTAAATGTTAATTAGAAAATGGATACTCCCAGAAAACTCAGAGTCACCGTACACAGTGTGTAAAACCCGCCATAGTGGCACACGCAAGCGTGTCGCGTTCCGGGATCAGCCAGTGTACATCCAGATTTTGTCGGAGGTCTAGAGTTAGGGTACGATACGATAACGATGTTTGGCCGTTTTGCGGCCTTCTGAGTACTGTGACACTATACCCTCGAACACTTCTTCACCATCTTGCCCATGGCGTAGTGTGCAGAAGTAGGCCGGCATGATTGTGTTGAGTAGCGGGCGATAGTCTCTTGCTACTCGATACTCTAATTGGACGGCACTGCGCTTACCATCAGGTGCAGTGTGGTCACTTTGTCGTGCCAGGATAAAAAAAACCTTAAACACTAAGCATAGTCCCAAAAATCTATTTACAGGCAATACAACAACCGCTTCTTCAGAGAATATGTGAAGATGCTTACAGTGAGAGTGGGCTCTTCCAACGCCACGGCAAGCGGCGAAGTCCTGCACGTGGTCGAAATCTTCTTCCATCCTAACTATAAACCTACTACTCTGGAGTTCAACTTTGCTGTGCTGAAACTACATAAAAACATGACATTAAACAAACACGAGCCTCCGGTCGACATGACAGAATATTCTAGAGAGAAGGTCGTGCCAGTTGATAACAAAATTATGTTCTTGGGATGGGGTTCTGTATTGGTAAGTTGGTTATAATTGAAATAACAGTGCCCTAACAAAGACATTTTTGGAAATCGTGTCTTGGTTGTAGGGCAGAAACCACTATTAAAAACTACCGTATTCGAATTAAATTTTAAAATCATCATAATTATGTTCACTATGTTGACTGCCTTGGTGGCACAGTTGTAATTGCGCATGCGTTATATAATGATTGCTATGTCGAGGTCTCGAGTTCGATCTCCGGGTCGGGTAAAGTAATATTGGGTTTTACTATTTAGAAATATTCAGTATCAGCCCGGAGTCTGTAATTGTGCCCGGTATGGCGATAGGCTGCGCCCTATCACATTATGGGACCGCAATATATTCGGCGAATTGTGGGTGTACTGGTTACACCTCTGCTTACCCCTAAGGGAATTACAGGCGTGAGTGTATGTGTGTGCATAACTATGTTTGACCGACTGTCAGTTATATACATTTGACCAATTTGATTTATGAATTTTGAATTGGACAATCAAATTCCCTCGACGATTCACTGAGTAAAGAATACCGGTTAATTGAAATTAATAATTCCTATTTGTTTACCAGAATACTTATGTGGAATTATATCGGTTTATTCTTATAGCGGCCTTTAAAGACGGACATTCTGACGGCCCACTAGATGGCGATGACCGTCATCACTAGTCTTAGGTGATAACGGCCACCCTTTACAACAGCAATCCGAGGAGCCCATGCAATTAACGGTAGGCAGCGGCTTTGTTGTGCCCTGGCATTGCAGAAGTCTATGGGAGGCGATGACTACTTACTATCAGGTGGCCTGTCTGCTCGTCTGCCTATTGAGGCACAAAAAAAACCTGCCTATTATGAAATATCCTTAAACACTGGTAGCTAGTTGAGGCACAGGATTAATGGAGGTAGTCCTAAACCTTTAATACTGTAGGTAGGTACTCGAATTTGTGACTGTTACAGGGTATGAGCGGGACCGGTGGTCAAGTTTTGCTTCAGAAGGTTGAGCTTCCTATCTACGATTTAGCAGACTGTCAAGAGGTGTATGGCAGGTTAGTCTAAATATTTGGTTATGATTGGATGAAATATAACAATAATAATAATAACACTAGCCCTGTATTAAACATTGTCCCACTGCTGGGCACGGGCCTCCTCTACTAATGGGAGGGGTTAGGCCTTAGTCCACCACGCTGGCCTAATGCGGGTTGGTAGACTTCACATACCTTCGAAATTCGTATAACAATTCTCAGATATGTAGGTTTCCTCACGATGTTTTCCTTCACCGTTAAAGCAAGCGATAATTAACATTTAATACACACATAACTTTAGAAAAGTCAGAGGTGTATGCCACTTGGGTTTCGAACATACGACTTTCGTCTTGGCAGTCCGTACCGCAACCAACTAGGCTATCGCTGCTATTATGCGATTGGATGAAATGTGGATTTTTTATTGTAAACAAGGTATTTCTTTCACTTATGTTTGCAGAGATCTAGTTACTAGAAACAATTTCTGTGCTGGCTACATAACGATTAAGAAAAACGTGTGCAATGTAAGTATTCGTATGATTATACACTGTCCCACAGCTTGGCGCGGAACTCGGGAGAAGGCCTAACTTACAGCCAATCTCAATAAACAATCGCAAACCACATTTACAGATCGATCCCGAAATAAAACTATCAAACAATGGCGTGGGCATTGAAACTTTATTTTTATTGGCTCATGTCTGAAAATGGTCTGTAGACAACGATTAAGTATTGAAATATGACGTTAATATCTCATTACACAGCCGTCTACTTGCCCGCTGTACCACAGAAACTGTCATTATAACAACAAAGTAGTTCTAGTTCGATACTTTGCCAATAAGTTACTATTCCTTTTTCTTTATCCTAGCACGGCTAAGTGACCACATTGCACCTGATGGTAAGCGCAGTGCTGTCCAATTAGAGTATCAAGTAGCGAGAGATAATCTATCTCCCGCTATTCAACACAATCATGCCGGCCTGCTTTTTCACACTTCGCCATGGACAAGAAGGTGAAGAAGTGGTCAAAGGTCTAGTGTCAGAATATTCAAAAGGCCGCAAAACGGCCAAACATCATACCCCAACTAGATCCCCGACAAAAACTGGATATACACTGGCTGATCCCGGAACGCAACACACTTGCGTGTGCCATTATGGCGGGTTTTACACCCTGTGTACGGTGGTCGCTATCCGGGCAGATATGAATATCCTAGCACCAGCAGTTTGGTGTTATTTTTATTCCCTATAGCATGATGCAGGCGGCCCAGCTATAATGAACGGCAAGTTGGTGGGCATCCTATCGTTCTCGTCCAAGCGCTGCGATGAAGCGGACCAGCCGGCCGTGTTCTCGACAGTTGGCACCATTGTGCCGTGGCTGGAGAAACTTGGAGAGAAGAAAATGCAGTTACGGTACTACCAACATCCAACAAATTACTAGAGTACCATAGACTAATTTTTGAGATATGGCATATGACATGTATTTTAAGTTTAGTTTTAAGACTACCCTGGTGGCACAGTTGTAAAAGGGAATGCGTTGCGACTGCTGTGCCGAAAACTCGGGTTCGATCCCCGGTTCGGGAAGGTGATATTGAGTTTTTCGATTTAGAAATGCTCAGTATTAGCCTGTAATGGAACGGAGTATGGAATTGTGCCGGTATGGCGATAGGCTCGCAGATATCACATGATGGGACAGAAATAACTACGGCGAAAGGCGGATGTACTGGTTACACCTCTGCTTACCCCTAAGGGGATTACAGGCATGAGTATGTATGTATGTAGAATATACAGTCGGCAAAAAAGTTTATTATTTAAGTGCATAAAACGACATTGATTTTATTCCAATACAAAATACAACAATTGAGCAAGATAAGGATATTTTTTACGGTTTTTTGTCATTATAAACTGCCTCGACTCGACTGCCTCGGTGGCGCAGTTGTAATTGCGCATGCGTTACGACTGCTGTGCTGAGGTTTCGGGTTCGATCCCCGGGTCGGGTAAAGTGATATTGGGTTTTTCTACCTAGAAATACTCAGTATTAACCCGGAGTCTGGAATGGTGCCCGGTGTGGCGATAGGCTCGCCCCCTATCACATTATGGGACCGAAATTTGGCGAAAAGTGGGTGTACTGGTTACACCTCTGCCTACCCCTTTGGGGATAACAGGCGTGAGAGTATATGTATGTATATGTATGTATAAAAACTATTCAATAATAATGCAATATTTTACAAGCGCTTTTCTTTTTCAGACACACAGCACTAAAATCATCAGAGCCGTAATAAAACAATGACGTACATCAATAAAATATATTTATCTAATACTGATCCACCCGCGGACTACCAAGAAAAACATTCAAACATTTTTAAAACTTTATTTATACTGCTAACCAACATGTACATTGAATAACTTAGTTACAATTTACGATTACATATTTTTTGTTTGTGTTACTTAGCGGATCTTCAAACGTTTGGAATGGTACCGAGCTGATTCCCGTAATATTAACAACTTTAAGCTATTTTAATATATGGCGTATATATCCAAGAATTAATGCGGAGCCTGCCTATCTCCTTTCCCGCGGTTTTTCCGCCATCTTTCTAAATGTCAGTTGTCAGTGACATGATGCGGCCAGAGTATTTTCCCGCGTGTTTTGGTGTCGTTAACAAGATGGCGCTTATATCCATCTAGGTAGCCTATAAATAACAAATTACATTGATAACAATTAGAAGTGATCGCATCCAAAATTTTATTAGGCGATTATTTTGTTAAACAGTTCGCTTAAGCTATGCGGTAGTTGATGTGCAGCTCTGGCTTGATGTCATACACCAAGCTGAGAACATCTTTGATCACCTGAAAAAGAAATATAAACCATCAAAACAAAATACCATAAATACATGATTATGGACACCGGATATATTTTTAAAAACTAAAATATTTCCTAAACTTATAACTTTAATATTTTTTAATCTAGTCCAATTTTAGTTCAACGTCAATCTATAGACTCCTGTTTGTGTGTTCATCTACAGTGTATAAAAGCCTGATCAAACTGCAATTTACAAAAGCCCTGAAGTCATCACCCTCTATTTGACAAGAATAAAATGTTTATTCATAATATAATGTTAGTGGCCACAGATTTGACACAAACTTTTGCCTTCAATGTACATTACTTATATTGTTTTTAACCAATATTCTAACAATTAACATCTTTATTCCTAAAATAAATGAGAACATGCATAACCTAGTAACCCCGCCATAGTGGCACATGCAAGTGTGTTTTACACCCTGTGTACGGTGGTCGCTATTGCAGATATGAATATCCTACCACCAGCACAAAAAATACAAAGAACTATAACTTTAATATGGTCTTAAAAATATTCATGGTACACATGTCTACGGTATAACATATCAACACATACCGCCTCCTTCTGTGTCTGCACCATTTTGTTCATTTCATCGATCTTCACCCTGGTCTCAGCATCGATCTTGGCGGCGACACCTTCCCTTGAGCCCATGTGCTGTACACACACAAATAATTCTAATAATATTCAATCATTAAACATTCGAATGTGGCCCCTTTAGTATTTAGGGGTTTTTGTAAATAATATGATAAAGAGAGCCCTATAGGGCTGACATCGTTTTTACAAAGACCCATAAAAAAACACCATTAAATATATAATACCAACAGAGAAGAGAGGGGTTATGCTAGTCCACCATGCTGATCTAATCCAGGCAGGTAGACTTCACATCCTTTAAAATTCTTATAAACAATTTTCAGGTACACAGGTTTTACGATATTTTTCTTTGCCAATGCACGACACAGACAATTTCGTACCTCATAGTTCTTGATACCCACTATACAGATTTGACCTAGTGTGGGGTCAGAAGTATGTGTGTGACTGTTTAAAACTTCTTTAGGCACATTTGGCACTTTTGGGATAGGGGAAAAGCGCTGAATTCTAGTAACTTTGACATAAGCATGTCTTTGAAGTTCTATAACTATTGACAATCAATAATAAACAAAAAAAGTTACTACTTCATGGGAGCTGTTTAAAAAAAGAACACTGTAATTCCAAAGTTATAACTTTTCACTTCTGTCAGTAATCCCCATACTGCCCTTGTTTTTTATAGTTGTAAATGACTATGTGGACCCTAATGTTTCAACCAGTCTATTATGACTATCAATAAAGTCTTTATCCTAAATCAAATATAAGGTGAACATGTTTTTACTGCAAAAATCAGACTTGTTTGATTTTTTATTATAATAACAAATAGTCACAATAACTAATTGTGTGTAGCTGAAACTATACAATGTTATATTTAATTATGTGGAATAACAGTCCCTGACAACTGCAACAACAGGATTTGCCATAAAATAAGTAATTTTTTTTTAATTCATAAAAGTACACAGACTACAATAAAAAAACACAAATTATGCATCAATATAAAATTTGAGGGTTGCCCTTGATTTTTCTGAGATCCCATCATCAGATCCTGACTTGGTGCCTATGGGACCACCTGGGAAGTATACCCTTTTAAACAAAAAAAGAATTGTTGAATCAGTCCAGGCGTCTTTGAGTAATCGGGGAACAAACATAAAAAAAATATTCAGACGAATTGTTAACCTCATTTTTTGAAGTCAGTGAAAAATAAAGAACATGTAGTTGATGCAGTTAATGTTGCCTATAACTTATGAAGGTTTATCTCGCAATTCACAACTTCAATGCTATTTTATGTAATCATATTGTGACTGAAACATTTCTTATCAGCTGTCAAATATCTAGATGTATGGTTGGTTCTTAGCTGATAAGGCATCATTTAGGCCCTTTCTGAGTTAAAACAAATGGTTGACCAATGAGCAGACCCACTAGCCACACTCCAGATTTTAGATCTGTGTTTCCAGCAGGAATATATTAAAGCTTGTCTTAAACACATTTTGATTTAAAGCAAATGTTGGAGAAAGAGCAGGCCCACTAACCACACTGCAGCTATCTTTGATCTCTAATGTTTCCAGCAGGAATAAATTGTCTTAAACACCTTACTATGCTCTTGTATCCTACGATTGGATATTTAATACCCTGAAAAGTGTTATTGTAGACTAGTATTGCTTAATATTAGCAATGTTATGTAGAAATTTTAAAACATTAGTTATTTTATAGGGTGATCTCATAAAAATATTTCTATTGTGTTTGTAGATCTAAAATAGACATAAGTTGTAGGCTGTTTGTAACACATACCTTGGCCTCAAACTCTTTGAACTGCCTCTCACGCTCCTGTCTGTACTTCTCTACCTCATCCTGGGCCTCCTCCTTGGCCTGCTTTAGGCGTTTCGCTTTTCCTGTAATCAAGATAGTTTTTATTGTTCTTGATATTTAAAAGTACTTAGTAATGGTTGAATAGAATAATAAGTTTGAGATAGAGAACTAAATGTATTATAAGATTATATGATTTGGGTAAAAAATCCTTATATCCAAGGACAATAGTTTATCTATTCTTAAATAAGTAAATCCTATATGAACATAGATAATTATATTGTATTATAAAAATATAAAGTGTTCTTGACTCTTACTACATAAATGGCAAGAACGTAATAGAAAAACTGCGATGTTAGCTCTGAATATACGAAATACAATGTCGAATTAGTACTTTTGACCAAAAAGAAACATGGAAGAACTTATAAGAAATGATTTTGAAGGAATTAGATCATTCATAAACTGCGTAATCTATCGATCAAGAAAAGTAGGGAAGCAATCATGTGAGCTTATGAGGTTGCCACGACATTGATTGCATAGAATCGATGGATTTGGACGATTCGAAATCACACTTTACCGTGAGAAATATAATGACGGCAGGCTTTAGTGAACTGTAAGGACACTTCGAGACTGCCATAAAGGGCGGTGTACGAACAAGGTAAAAATAAACGACTTACGCTTCCTCGCCTCTGAGACTTTCTCGGCGGCGCGCTTCTCAGCCGCCAAAAGTTGTTGGATTCCCTGTGTCTGGCTCGCCATTTCTGATTCACACAAAAACTATGTCGAGCAAGAATCAAGACCGAGACACGAATCAATAAGCGCAGTAGATTGTCGTGACGAAAGTCATATGATTACATTAGTACCAACATGTTGTCACAATTGGCGCTGTCATCGACTCGTGCTCGCAATTTTATGAGTGAAACGGAACGTAATACTATTAAAAAGAGTCGTTATCTTCACGGAATATTAATACTTGACATTTACTTCAAACAAATAATACGCTAACTAGAGTTTGATGACTGGAAAAAATTTAATTTGACTCTTTTAGTATTTAAAAATAAACTTAATAGCGCTCGTGATTATACGCTTGTGTTGAAAGGAACGTGACTGGTGTGACGTTTGTGCAGGTTGGTAAAAACCTGCTTCAAAATATTACAATAGATGGCAGTGAAAGCAATTCTTAATGACTTCGAAGCTTTTCGTGAAAATATAATCGCATTATTTTGAAATATGTGAAACAATTAATTTATGTAACATAATAATCAAATTTTATTCGAATTAAAAATGTGAATATTTTATTACAAACTATTTTAAATATTTATTTTTACTTTGGCTACTTTGGCTGTTTCCTTATTCAACAGCGAATATTCAAATTACAGAGATAGACTTAAAAATAATAAATATTTTCCAGCTTTCAGTACCTATTTCATTTTCTGTGTTTACTTGGCTTATGAATGCCTCCACTGATTTTTAAATAAACAACATTATTCTAACCTAAAAATAATAACAGTGATCCTTCGTAAATAATCAAAACCAACGAAATAGAAATATAAATCCTGATGATAATTCCTTTTCTAAATGCAATAATAAACGGAATGCGTTATCAAATAAAATAGATTTTATATAGAAGAAATAAAAACGTTTTTTTATAATTTCAGCGTATGTATTACGACTGTTACTTTGTATTTTAGTTAAGGATTTGCGTTGATAGCTGTATAATGATAAATATTACTATCAATGATAATTAAAATAGGATTACAAAACTATAATATTATGTCCACAAACATCGTTGGCCGCAACCGTTACTCTAGTAGTTACTACTTACTAGAGTTACTAGTATTACTATCTCTGTCTGTGTCATATAAAGTGAATGAAAAACAGCATATGTGCACCTGGCAGCGTGGCAGTGCACAATTGAATAAAAAGATGTACATTGCTTCATTTAGACGGAGTTTATAAAACTGTTTATTTATAAAGCAGCGATGAATTCTGTTAAATATAAATTGTGTGAAGCGAAGTAGTGGAACGCTCTCCCCCCGCGCTGTTCAGTGTACGTCACAATTTCTTTATCATTTCGGTGGCAAACTTAACGTAGCATGGCCGTCGACTGGAAGTATTCGCAGTTTTACTTCCACAAAGAATACGCGATAAACCTAGCGCAGAGCGAATTGAGAAAAACTTTTTTAAATAAATTCTTTACGCGAGTGAGATAAACAATAATACAAGTGTTTGCAAGACAAGCGAACAACAGCAGCGACCCCGTTTTATATTCTATTTATACGGTTTTCTTATATAAAATGTTAACAAAAATGTGGTTAGTCAGTCAGCCGAATTCTGTGATCCTCGAAGTGAAGGTGGACCCCAATGCCATCGGCCAGGAATGCCTTGAAAAGGTATGTCGCATTCAGTACATTTGGAAAACTTAAATTTTGACATCTTGATTTCGAATGATGTTTCTATAAGAACAAAGTTTTGTTTACAACCAACTGTATACATATTGGTTTTTATTTAAACTGTAGATCACAGCTTAGATACGGTATATGTTAGTATGCCTTTCAAATTTAGAACGTTCGTTTGAATTTAGAACGATATGGCCAGATGTTTAGATCTTTTTTTTTATTTATTGTAAGTTAATATTGTTTTAATGTACACAATGTGACTGAAGAAGAAGTATTTAAATGCCTTGCATTATTGTATTATAACAAAAGCATTGTCTACGACACGTTCGCTGATCGCTCGACGTCACTGTTACCTTGCGGACTTTGGACCCGGCAAGCAGCATGCACGTTCACGCCTCACCTTCGTGACGGCTACCGAACGAAATTTACTCCACGCGGGAAATCTCGAATTGAATCTTTCATGCACTTACGTCATGTTTTCTTTGAAACTATTGTTAAGCTGGTCATGGTTAATTACAATGTCGATATAACGAAAGCTTATTATAGACAATAATTATCGCGAGGTTCGGCGCCAGAATACCTTCAATGTTAGTTGGCTTTGTTCCAGTCCATCCATTGTATGCAACTTGAATTTAAGGACAATCCGAATAAACGGATTCACTCGAATAAGAATGCGGCAACGCTTAGCTCGACCTCAGGGAAATGCGCTTAGCAACTAGGTCTTTTATGTAGGTAACTTACAACTTCTTTTAAAGGGAACTTGACCAGTATTCATTATCAATATAATCTACACCACATTATTATTTACACACATAAATAATTGCTGAAATAAGGTTTTGCTTGTAGACTAATCTAGACAATGGATTTACCTAACTCTTTTTGCGTGTTCATTTTTTTTTTTTTTTTTATAAAATATGCAATAGTTCTCCAGCAAACAGTTTACCTACCTTAACTTATAAAATTTTAATCGTTCGTTTTCGTTGTCACTTAAAAGGCAAAGGTATTAGGAATTTTGCAGCAACAGAACAGCAAATACTTAATATCATGTAGTTACGTGCCCACGTTTATTTTATAAGTTTGAAGTATATTACTATCGAAATTTTAATTTAATAACACAATACGTACATAAGAATATATGTATTTGCATATGTTTATTACCAACTTGTCCGATCTGTATCCATTTCGCATTCTTTTGAAATCGATTGTTCCCACTGTATAAAATTCTAGTTCTATAATTTTCATATTGTCGATTGCAAAATTAAAAATATTTTATTACCATAAGCACAAAAATCATGAGAAATTAACATAGGTACAATACGATCTGTTACTGCAGCATTTCGTCAGTGTTGTAACACAAGTTACGCAAAATATCCTCGCTGGCGATGAGAAAACTTACAGAACGATGTTCACAATGATTATATTACAAGTTTGGCACTGTTCCTGAACCTTTATAATCGGAGAGAAATCCGATATTATACCATATACTTCTGCAACTATTTACAAATCATACTAGTGTATAAAATGGATCTATTTTTTGCGTTTTTGATTAAATCAGCCATAATCTTAACCAATAAGATCTTAATAATTAAAGAATTCTATAATAAGAACTCCAATGATGTCAATGAACGTCTCGTCTTTATTAATAGGTTATAATTATTTGTTTCGTATCAAATGTGAACAGATGTAAATCTAAACTTCTATCTTATAAAATACTATATATTTCTTGCATATACAGTTAACCGTTTATACAGATAATTATAGCAACGTTACGGTATGAAATATAACGTCAAGTTGTTATAATTATGTCCCACGTTATGTTACTTATTTCACTCTAATTATAGAGTAAACCAATATCGACTACAAATGTATTTCGGTTTTTATTCTCAATAGAAATGTCTCCTGCAATTCTGTGAGAAATTTCGTCAGCCACAAATCCTTGTAAGGCTAAACTAAGGTATACATACCGGTATTCATGTAATAACAATATAAGATTCGTTATTTGAAATAAATTGTCGGTTGTAACATTTATTTTATTTTATGAAACATACAGCTAAAATATTTCAACAAAAAATATTTTTATCGTTATATTTGCAAAATGTAAGATATATATCCTCTTCGTCGCTACATGTGATTCTCTAAAAATAGTCAGCCGTCGTAACGCCTAAGATGTTATTCATATAACGTACGGTGATTGTTCACCGAGTCCAAAGTCCAACCATTCGACAACAGCTGTGAACTCTCTACCGTGCGAGCGAACACGTGCGCACAGCGTGATCATTCGGGATACTATGTTACTATTTTAAACGCTATTGCTATAGAAACTAGACTTTATTTAGCCTACTACGATATTGAGGTAAAACACCTTGTTTTTTGCCTCATTGATATCAGACTCTATAGCTTATAAACATAAGGTTGGAAATTGAAATCTGTGTAACTCCATTCGAAGGGCTATTTTAGCACTTTCTTCGTTGTATTATGAACTCTGCGTCTATGGAATATGGTTTAAAGTGAGTGGTTTTGATTGAGTGTACTTTTGTTTTGTTTAGCGGCGAGTGTTTTAGCAACTGTTAGTTGCCCGCATTGACTGTCCTATTTATTTGTCGAGGATAGTTCAAAACACTTCCCTTGAGTCGTCACTATGTCTCGGCTTTTATCCCAAGTACTGAGTAAAGCCCTTTGATTTTATTAAAAATAGGTTACAAATATCTGTCGTCAATTAGTGACATTAGCGAGGACCTGTATTCATAGATTAGAATTTAGATGACATATATGCATTTGTGAAGAATGTCACGTAAAGGTCGAAACGACTTCCTGGAACCTTTAAACAAGGACAGCATACAAAAAGTGATCAGACTATAAATTCACAGGAAACTGAAACAAAATATTGTCTCAAGAGATATAACTTGTTAGACGCGAATCATAATTGCGCTAAGATTAGTTTTATTATGCATATATTATGCAGTTACGAATGATCCGTCATGTAGGAACTATAACGTTTTAATAGTGTTTTAATTTGGAAGTCCTTTCAAAAACCCTTACATAAAATGGCGCCCATTAAATACACAATGGATATTCAAATAGATGCAAAGTCATAACAGCTCAAGCAAGAAGTTAATTTTAATAATTTATAATAAAGTACGGCGATAGTCTATCGAAGAATTGAACGGACTTTCGAGACAGAGATCACGGGTTCGACTCCAGCTCTGATACTTCTGACCTGTCCAAGTCACTTGTCTATTTTAACCTCCATATCTGAGAGTTCTATAAAAGATTTTTAAAAGTATGTCTACCAAACGCAACAATGAGACAGAAAAGTTTAAATCAAAAATTCACCCCTCTGCCTTTCATACTAAACTAATACTATGGGTATAATAACTCAAGGTTAGGACCTTGTGTAATGTTTTAGAAGTAAAAACTAACAATGAAAACCTGTTGCTATTTTTTGGACCTAACATGCATGTTCTTTGTTTTCGAGACAAAGCATTGCCACTTATTTTTAATTTGTTTGCTTTTAAGTATATTTATGCTGATTGGAAACGAATTATAACATTACTTAATAATGTATTCAATTCAACCAATGAAGAAGGGTTTCAATAGGGTACAACACCTAATGTGAAAAAAAAAAACAAAATTAAAATCAAGTCATTAACAATTTATTCAATGAAAACCGATTGACAATTTCAGCATAAACATAAAAACATCACATACCTATGCTAATTAAAAATTCGCTTAAACCAATCTTTATGTTTTAAATTCAACGTTGGTTATATACTTTGTGCGAAAAATTAATACCTATATTGCTATAACAATCAAATTTACTTTATTAGTGAACATTAAAACTAATAAAAAGCAATTAGCAGTAGTGAATAAAAAGTAATCTAAACACAGCTAAAAAGCCCAAAACCAAACACAGTATCTCACCAAATATTGTTGAAAAACAAAAAAAAAATAAAGTAGATGTTTTCAGAAACAATAATTTTGCTAACATTAACAACCTACAGAAAGATTGTGAAATATATAAAATAGTTAACAGTTTCACATTGTTATGGATCGTAAATCATAATGGTCGGTTAGTTTGGACTTTGTACCCTGTTCGGGGTCGACCAATTAGATTCATTGTGACTTGCTACAAAAACAGCGGTTAAGGAGGAAAACCACAAATAATACATTCATTTTACAAAAATAATACCTATTTCTAAATGAGACTCGTAAACATAAAAATTATGCTTATTATTGTTATTTATTGCATGACATTTTAAATTTAGAATGATTATTTATTTTTTATTTTGGTTTAAAGTTTTTGGTCTTATGTCGTGGCCAATTAGTGTTTCGTGTTTACAATAAAAAAAAGGATAAATCCTATTTATTGCTAGGGATTGGAATATGTGCCATACATGACTATAGGCTATCACATGAGACCGATGCATGGCGTACTATGGCTACCCGTTCGCTTATACCTGGAGGGATAGTAGTAGTAAATAATAGATATAGTTCCACTCCCATGGGTCGTACAATTTAAATAGCCTATAATATTGCTTAATAAAAAGGTTAAAAAGTACAGAAATATTTTGTATAACCTTACTGGTAATTTCAGAGATGAGCGAGGTCAAACAAATCTCTAATAATTTACGATGATGAATAGTTCCAAAAATAAGTATATTTCTAACCACACAATATACTGTCAATTATTGCGAGAATGAAGTGTTTAGAGTACACAAAGAATTCTCACATACTTTCACGAAGGATCTATTGAAAACGCTTAAAATATTCACATACTGTGCCTTAACAAAAACCGAGTACAGCCGAAATGTTTTGTCGGCCTGTTTAACTTTCCAATTGGCTGGCGGACTTTGTACCGTGACGTCATCGTGTCTGACACACACCCAGTACGTGTTGTCCTGTCCTGTCCTGTTGAAGTTTATTGTATACTGCTGCATAGAGGCTTATTTCTTTTAATCTGTATATTTGATCGGCCACAACAGCACATAATTCCCAACAGGCACACATACACCCCCCAACAAAAATACGTATACTGGTGGTAGGATATTCATATCCACCCGAATAGCGACCACCGTACACAGGGTGTACAACCCGCCATAGTGACACTCGCAAGTGTGTCGCGTTCCGGGATCAGCCAGTGTACATACGGTTATCGTCGGGGGTCTAGGGTTGGGGTACGATGTTTGCCCGTTTTGCAGCCTTCTGAAACTAGACCCTCGACCGCTTCTTCACCTTACACCAATCAATTAATTAAAAGAAAACTATTTGACTATATAATATAACGAAACTTGTTTTTTATGTGATACTAGGTAAGATATTAATCCTTGGCCCCTGTTACCACTTTCACATGTCACACATTTATGACTATAACTTTCGGTAATTTATAGATATATTAGCTGCTAACTTCTACTTTAATTAATAGATGGCGCTGTACATATTCAAAGACAAATATATTTCTAGAATGTACGGCAAAGGAAATCGCAACACAAATCCTAAGATTACTTTTATGAATAATAAATTCAAATAATATGATTAATTAGGATCCATAGGCACATCCCTCTATAGATTTAACAGTCCATTGTGATCGGTTAACAATCAAAACAATAGATTATTTACTGAATGAACAACGTGCTTTGAATTCGTATACTTATTATATCACAAGGCAGATCTAAACGCTTGATTAAACCCTGTATTGACTGACAAGTATATCGAATTGACCTATGCGGGAACAATAAAATAAAAAGTTATTATTATTTAACTAAATTATATGTCCAATATTACCACTGTTGGACACGGGCTTCCATGCTAATAACAAAACTTAGGGTATTCCACAATGCTGGCCTAATAAAAGTTGGTAGACTTTACATGCCTTTGAAATTCTTGTGGAGATTTCTATGTATGCCGGTTTCCTCACGATGCTTTCCTTCACCGTTAAATAAAGCCATAATGAACAAATTCACGTAACTTCGACATTAAAGGTGTTAACATTTCACTATAAAATTTAATACACACATACATAGTTTGAGAGAATTTCTTTGTGTTGCTTCAGACTAGGAAGATAAGGGGTCGGGAATTAATATGGGTGTATTTTGAATATGATTTGCTGAGAAATTTCACAGCAAAAGACAGTCGTAGAAGCTAAATACTGCAACAAGTGTAAATACTCCAACCCCACATTTCCATGGAATAAAGTAAAGAATATGTAATAAGTAAATAAAACGTATTAGTAATATTTCTATAAATTGTTTTATAACAACCACATGTTACAGTTAACGCGAATAAAGTTCAGTATGTGTACATGACTCCTGAGATCTAACCGAAACGTCGTCATGCTGTAAATTTATACATAAACAATACATATATGACATTTATCATGTGTATAATAATTGAATCAGTCTTGGTGAATTGCAGAAATTATACTGGATATGTAAGTGCTAGTCCGGATATAGTAAAACCCAGTTAAACAATAGGTTAGTTGGCTATTTTTGGAAAACCGTTTTATGTTATTCTTCATGGTCTATATTATTAAAATATTATCATTATTCAAGATTTAATTTGCAATTTTTAAACCATTTTTTAGACGTAGTATATAGACGTTTGGCTCAGGGTTTTAGATGTTTCGAACGGTGACGTCATGCATGACTGTGGGATGTTTCATGTCACGTGACAAAATGCTTTATTTTTACATATTTGTTTCTTGAAAATATTAAATAATCACATATAAATTAACTTAATTATCGATATTTGTAGACTAAACTCTATTATAAAAAAAATCTATTAGGTTCTCTTACTTACAGTAACTACCCTATTGTGTTGTAGGTATCTGGACGAAAGAATTTCACGCTCGTATGCAAGAACAAACCTCTTTGTCATGTGTTGATTTCTGTGCACGATGATGGTCAGGTTTTGTTTGTAAAAATGAACTATGAAAAACAAATATTTGTGTTGGTACGGGAGTCAAACCCGCGGCTTCGTCTCATAGCCGGCCTGGCCACAGAGGCTGTCCCAATATTATGACACCATAATATTAGATTTGATTCTTGGGTCAGGCAATGGTTTAAATTTGATTTTTTTTTAGATTCCTGTGTTTCGTATGTTATATGGATCTTTAGCACCTAACAAGTTAAAAACTGACTACTGAAAGCGTTTTCGAGTAACTATATTAGATCTGTCCAAGCAGTCCACCGTCCAAGTAGAGTGCAGCACGATGCAGCGCTGTGATCGCGGACCTTGGCTCACTTGTACACCTATTATCAGTGACCTCGTGGTTACGTCACGTGATAAGGGCACACTCTAATATTAGCTCTAGTGTAATTGTTAATATCGTATAAATACGCGTCCCGGGGGCGCAACGATACTGAAAGATTCCGGAGATCTGATTGGTCGGTGTCACCATGATTCTATATTTAAAATTCTCATGTCAGGTTTAACAACTACCCACTTAGCTGACGTCAGACTTCCTTAGTTTTCAATAGAATTTCTTAAATTACACTGGTTTGGAATCTCTTCTGTAATAACTTGCTATCAAAAAACTACCTCTATCAAATGTGTGTAAATAATTTTTTGGTCTATATGTATAAGAAATCCAGATATTTGCTCACTGAAAATAGTTAGTATTCAATAAAAGTTGTGTAATTATGCTGAACAAAATGACGTAATAACGTTAAAGTTATGCGAAACAATGTAACATGATAACATGTGAACTTTGATAGTGATGTCATATTCCCGCATCAAATTTATAAAAAAATGTAAAACCCAGATCGAAAATGTAATCTTAATATACACTAATCATAGACTTTTTTGTTTCAATTTCTCTTTTTTATATAAAAGAGAAGGCAAAGGTACACCATGCAGCCTTCTAATCATGAAATAGAGAATGGACTGAGCGTTTTCTATCCAGCTACAATGTGAAAATGTGAGAGAGATAAAGCGAACGTACGGCCAACAGTTGTCTTTTTCTAGAATTTTTATTGGTCTACTTCACCTTGCAAGGCGAAAACAAATAGGTATTGGCCGAACACTCGCTTTGTTTCTTTTTACAAAGTGGTCAATGTTGTTAGGATATTGCTCAGCCCAGTTCTTGTCTAAGACACCAACATCATAAACTACATACAAGTTGGTTGTGTATTTGTTTGGATCTTCTGTCGAAGCATAATTTGTATAAGCTTAATTTTAGGTTAATAACCTCGCGAGCGCGATACTTTAACAAGGTAAATTTTTTATGGACGCATAAAGATCAAATTATCAAAATAAGTGGCTTCAGTTAATGTTAACTGTCAGTACGTTTTTGTAGGTTACTTATGTCGTGGAAGTTGAGTTGCATAATGGACTAACACATTAAGGAAGGAAAAATTTGATAATATACCTCAACTAATCAAGGCGCACTTTGAACCCACTATTATTTTCCTTAAATGCGTATTGTGGTTTGATGGGATAAATTAAAAATACCATTAATCAACTAATTACGTTAATATTGTAAAGAAAATGCCATTTTAGAGCGACGCAAAAGTTAGACTGCCAACCTAAAACCTGGTCTTAAGACCAGTAGACCTACTCTTGAAATCAATTCCAATCTCGAACTCGACACAGTTTCAATTCCAATCTAGAAGATATTAGAACTCTAACTCACTTAACTAAATGAAATAGAATATTTACGAACTAGCGATCATAAATACTTTATTTCATTTAGTTACTGAAAATTCCGCCGTATTCAGTTAAATCGTGCGCTGGTATTGCGTTCAATAGTGACAATTGTACAGTTTTCGAACCCAATCCCCATTTTAAATTGGAATCGAGTGTCAAGAGTAACCATCCTGGTATTCGAGATTTAAAACTTGAACTGACACTTTACAGAAATGTGACAGAATATAAATTTTAAATTTAGAATTGTAATTTAATTCGGCTGTAAAATATGCTAACGATATGCCTTCTAAAAAAATTGACGATGAGTTGTTGCCGAAGCTTTGTAATTTCGTAAAATATTACCAAATATTTATTTTATATTTCAATAAATGAAATTTTTATCGATAAATTATGATAAACTACTTGACCGATAGTAATAGCCTCTGATCTTGAACGCGTGCGTAATTTGCGATAATTTTGCCAATTCTATACAATATAAGTCGTCAGGGTTATCTTTATGCCTGGGATATGAGTGCATTGTTTTTATGGCGATGCCTTCAGATGGCCTTACGATAAGTAAATGGTTTTGTTCGACATGAATACGTTGTTATTTAGCATATTCAAAGCCTGCATTTTAATGTTGTTTAAGTTGACTAAATATATACGACCATTCACAAACATACTCCTAGACTGTGTACGGTTATCAGGAACTACCGTCGAACCCGTGTCTTCTCGTTTCACAACTACCTCGCCATCTGCGCCACTGAGGCTGAAACTAAGAACTTGATAAACGGAAACTTTCCACGGAAATGAGAAATTGTGCTTATTAATTTGATCTAGTGCCATTTGATAATTATCAAGTGTTTTTGGTGACTGTGCATCATATTTTTGGGAAATTTTGGAAACAATAATCATGATCATAGTTATAGATGACACTGAAATTACACTGGTTAAAATCTCTTTTACCGTTGAGCAAAGGCCTCCCCTTTTAATAGAGGAAATTGGACTGTGACCCCAAATTGGTCCATATACATAGATTTTTAAAAAATAATTTTATATAAAATTAATAACTAATCAAGATGGATAGTACTGAAGAAGTTAAAAGAATTGATTGTTATAATGATAATTCGTTACTTACCAATGTTACAAGAGTAATATTCGAGAGATTTCGGTGAAACGCTCGGGGTTATCCGCTACCTACGCCACTGACATTCACTGCTTAGGATGAAATAAAGTTTTCGAAGCGTGGTTTTCACGTATCACTGGACTCGAAGCGTTTCACTTTTTTTAATCTTTGTTTCTTCTGCCAGCTGCTAGCATCACTGGGGAGCAATCGATCATCGATTATAGCTAAATCGATTATTCTACTGGAAGTATGACGACATTTTTTTAATATCACAAAGTGATTCCTATTTCAAAATGTTATTTTTTATCATTTAATGAGGTTCCGGTTCGTGATAAATCATTATTAAAGATTACACATTAGTTCAAACTCCAAAAGTACAGATTAGATATTTGAGTGCGACCGATTTTTTTTTTTTTTATTTATTAATTTGATCATTAGTGAAACCTTATTAATTCGAATAACCTTTTTTTAACATGTGACAAAATATAAAAAGTCTTGTAAACGGTATACTGATGTATTTGTGTTAAAATATTTTTTGTATCTTATTTCAAATACATAGTTTTTTTATCGGAAATCGGAAAGCCTTTAATTCAATTTTGAACCTTATTACGCACAATACTGAGTCGTGTTTGATCGCGTTTTTTTATATAAGACGAGATATAGTATAATCCAAAATGCACCGAGCAACATGTGCGTATTCGGAATGCAGTTAATGACATTATAGTAGTTCAAACCTTGTACGCTGAGGTAGACGTTTAGCCGGTCACGTAGTCAGTTCACGTTGTCACGCACCGGTCTACACACAGCTAACTCTATCATAGATAATAGATATTAATAATATAGAACGTCTTTTTCTATTTTATATAGTGACTAGATGTTGACCGCGGCTCCGCCCGCGTGGATGTTATTTTTGGAAGAAAAGCTACACAATCCACGGAGACATCTTAAACTATAAAAGTATATTATATTTTGCTATCTCATAGGAAACGTGCATTTTTCCGGGATAAATAGTAGCCTATGTCATTTTCTGATCTCTAAACTGCCACTAAGCAAAAAATCATGTCGATCCCTTGCTCTGTGAAAAACTTAACTATCCCACGGGAACTGTAAATTTTTCCGGGATAGAAAGTAGCCTATGTGCTATTCCCGAGTATAATCTATCTCTGTGCCAAATTTCAATCAGATCCGTCCAGCCATTGTAGTGACAAACATCCATCCATCCAAACATTCGCATTTATAATAGTAGTAAGATTAGGCCAGAAGATTTTCATGATTTGCTTGGTTTATGACGTAATTTTGACCATGGCCTAAAACAGTTATTTTTAATGCCTGGATAGACAGACGGGCCACCTGATGGTAAGTAGCACCGCCGCCCATAGACCTTCTGCAATGCCAGGGCACAGCAAAGCCGCTGCTTACCGTTATATAGTATTGAATATATAGCTTGACCTCTATGTAGTACGGGGCGGCATACAATATAAAGGTCAATTTAAATGGATTTTAATGACTTCATTGATTAGAGTGTAACTTTCCATTCCATCTGTGGATTTTCCACAGACGGAGTTGCGGACAAATCTAGCGTTATTCCTATTTAAAAATAAATAAATTCTGGCCGGTAAAGTGACCACACTACACCTGATGGTAAGCGCAGTGCCGTCCAATTAGAATATCAAGTAGCGAGAGACAATCTATCCCCCGCTACTCGACAGAATCATGCATGCTGTGTAGCTTCTTTACACTACGTCATGGGCAAGAAGGTGAAGAAGCGGTCGAACATCGTAGCTCAACTCTAGACCCCCGACAAAACGGATGTATTTTTGTAGAAGTAAATTATTTTTGGGAGATAATGTGAGATTATCTGAAACAATATAACAATGCAATGTCTCAATATACCAAGTTAATTAAGAATGTTTAAAGAAAAATTGTCATAAATTGTCATAGTATAAAAAATAATCACGTTCCCATTTATTACTCATTGTGAATTCGTCACATACTTGTTTGCAAAAAACACGGTTGCTATGTCAAATATAAAATACTGGGTTATAATTAACAAAGGTGTTCAGAAGCAATAAGCTTTGTTAGCAATTAAAAGAATAAATTTTAACAATATATTCGTAGATTTAAATTTACAATTTTATTCATGATCATGATGATAGCAATTCAATCCTTTACAAATCTACACAATCATACTTTTTTGGCTCTCATCTCAAGAATCTTGTTCAAGATTGAATTAGGTGATCTCATTTGATGATCTAGATTCCAGATGTAAGATAATTCATTGCAAATTAGGACGTTGCAAGTCATAATTACTCCAAGGATGATTCCTAGGAAACTGGGTCGGTGCCAGGACATCACAATACAAGTGGTGTATGATGTAATAATTGTTATGATACAAAAGGTGCTAAACTAAGCTTTATTCTGACATTAACGTATGAACAGTATTAGCTGTAAATTGTCATTGTATTTGTTCAAGATGAATAATTATGTGATGAACTTTCGCCATTACGGTTGTTGCTATCCAAGCGCGGGCTTCACTTAGCTACTAATCACTGAGATTCCCGATAGTATATTTATCCCTATTAGTCGTATATTGAGTCACACAATGACCCCGGTCGCACGTGCCCATCTCGTGTTCTGGCCGTCGTCCAAAACTGCCAACATTGCGTCTTGCAAACTTTATGGCCATTTTATTACTGCTTTTTAGGTTATGTTTACTAAAATGTGTTTCGAAACAGAATTTGTAGGCAAATAAGTTTCTTTTTTGGCTTAGCACTACGCTATTTAGTTAGAAACTTGGTAGAGTACTTTGACTTTATTGATGGAGTACTTGCACGCACTAAGTTGTACAAGACTGATGCCACTGCTCCTGATGTAATTAGAATACAGCTCAAAAATAATATTAACCATCGAAAGAGCGACCCTCGGCAGACGCTAGAATTATAGCACGAAGAAACTAGATGTACCTAGATTCTCTGGAACGAGGTACTATTGCGGGTTTTCACCATAATTATAGGTTGTAGATCCATCCATACAAATAAATATAAGTACTATCCAACATTCATCAACGTTCATAAAGATGATTTACCTCGCTATATGATACTCTAATTGGACGGCACTGTTGTCAATTTCCAGTGACAGAATAAAAAAAAATTGTCTCGTTTTTTTCGTTCCTGTTTGTTAGTACATAGCACGAGATAGTATTCTTTGAGTTCTTGTACCAACATAATAGTCACAATTCAAGCTGGTTTACAGCGAAGCCTACGTTGTACCGATAAATATATTTTTTGTTACTGGGTTTAATAATGTTTAATACTGGCTAGTTTTTAAGAGTTTTTATTTTGTTGTTTTTTTTTGTATAACATGTGTACGTCACTGCTTGCGCTGCAGTATGGGTTAGCCTGTACTGCAGCATGTAGCTGAATAGGGACTCCCATTGTTGGATCAATTATTATTATTGAATATTTAGATGACCGAAAGGCTTGGGAATAAGTTATCCTATTACTTAGAAGTTAGTCATTAACTTATTATTGGGAACTTTATATGTTTGTATAAGAGTTATATATATTAAGTTATGCCAATATTTTATTTGCTTAACATTGCGAACTTATATGCCTTACATGACTTTACTTGATATGATATTATTGTCTTAGTATTTAATTGTTGTATTTAGTCTGGGTATGTCATGCTCGCTAAAGTGTCTGTGCTTGCTGCGGCGCCATGTGCCAGGTCGGTCTCTTCCCTGTAACATGGTTGAGGAGGCCGATGGCTGACACATGCGTCACTACTCGTGATCGGGTGCGGCTCGTGTGGACTGGTCTGCTCAGACTATTTCAGTAAGGACCAACTGCTTTAAGAAATCGAGATTTCACTCTCACGATGGTCATGTGCTGTAATGAGTTTTATTTCACAATCTTGCAATAAGGCAGCTTAACACACATTGAGCTGCTCTAATCTAATGTAATTAAATTAAAATTGTATAATAATTGTATTACCAAATATTGTTAACCAATGTTGAAAAAGAGCAACGCTAAAGTTTCTTGCCCGTTCTTCTCTAGCGAAACTGCATTTCGAACTGGCGGTCGAGTAAAAAATTGACTGAATCTAAATAATGTATAACATTTCATGGATTCAATAAATATTTGATTTGATTTTGATTGTCCAGTTTTTCTATTTTTTTTATGTGTTTTTAACATCCGACAATAAAAAACATTTTCTTTCTTTCTTTCTAAAATATTACGTAGGATTATAAATATTCATGTTTATTATTGTTATCCACAATTCAGCTATTTATCTGAGTAGGGCTTAGAGATTACGTTTGAATATTTTATTATTCAAAGCAATCCGTATCGATGGACTAAATACGGTTATCATAGATAATCTATTATTTTTTTATACACGTCACAGAAGGTAATCACTGTGGATTTGTTATGATATGGCAGCGACTTGAGTGTCTTTCGTAAAGAAAAATGACATGGTTTTGGTACTTTCAACAGTTCGCTCAATTTTATTCAGAAATAATTTGGTTTATCAGCGGATTTGAGGATTGAAGAGACCACAATCTAAAGAATTATGTTTTCTTTCAAGGACTCAAAGCAACGTCATTCTAGTTAAGTGTGTAATTAACTTCAGATTGCTTAAGAAGATTTACTACTGAACTTGACATTATAATAGAATTATCTTATTATTAATAGGCATTAAACATAATTTACAATTTGACTTACGACATTTTGAACTATTGAATAACCTGTTTTTATTATAACTCGTTAGAGGACCTTTAAAGATTGTGTGATTTTAAAATTGGCAATAAAATTGTGTCTTCGTCCGTAAATCCGCCGGACGCCATGACAGCTGCGAAGTGCGCCAAATTTGCAAAAAAGCGTCACATCCTTACAAAAACGTTCGGTTTTCCGGCATAATGGCTATAATTTACTTTAAAAAATCTTTAGACTACCTAAACATATTATGGTTATAAGTAAGTTTTTTACAAAACTAACTTAATCGCCCGCTGATTATTGGTCCGAATTACCAAACTACATTCAAAGTAAAGATACACCCATATTACGCCTTAGGAAAGAATCGTAAACTACCGCCTGACAAAGACCAAACTGTTCTTTCTTGGGGATGTTTAACGACTTTCATAGAAACACTGCGATGTAGCCATAGACATTTTATTAACAAAGAGGATTTACCTTACTTTCCTGTTGACGTCAGACGCCAAAGACAAGCTATCGAAATAATCTCCATATACGTTATTGCAACTCTACGTAATCCAATGTTGATAAGAACCGGATTTGAATGTAAATATCTAATTATCTTTAGGGATTATTTATCGTAATCTATTATGACGTCCATTCTGGATGAAAAATCATTGTTCCTAACCGGAGTTATTGTAGTTTAATACCCACTGATTTAATATTGGACTGCCTCGGTGGCGCAGTTGTAATTGCGCATGCGTTACGACTGCTGTGCTGAGGTCTCGGGTTCGATCCCCGGGTCGGGTAAAGTGATATTGGGTTTTTCTATCTAGAAATTCCTCAGTATTCGCCCGGAGTCTGGAATTTGTGCCCGGTATGGCGATAGGCTCGCCCCCTATCACATTATGGGACCGAAATTCGGCGAAAAGTGGGTGTACTCGTTACACCTCTGCCTACCCCTTCGGGGATTACAGGCGTGAGTGTATGTGTGTGTGTGTGATTTAATATTAGGTTAAGTCTGAATTAAAAATGAAACGCAAAGGCTATAATTAAATTTAATGAGCTATAATTCTAAAGAGTTTGCTTTGTTTTGAAGGTATTATTTAAAATCAATAACTTATTATCTTGCTTCAGCAATTTATAACATAAAATAGAAAAAAAATGTGTTATCTGTATATATAAAAGAAGATACTGACTGACTGACATATCAACGCAGAGCCTAAACGGCAGTATGGTCGATTGACCAGCCTGTCCTTTGGACGAATAAAAAAAAAAGAACCTAAACGGCTAGGGTTAGAGACTTGAAATTTTGACATTATGGTATAGTCATCCACTAAGGAAGGAGCCGCGAGCAACATAAAAAATAATCAGAGCTTGCCTGACATGCAAAGGAATTAGGAACAAACAGAATAATGTAGTAATTAAAATAAATTCGCAACACAATAGTTTTAACGTAATTTTGTTTATTGCCCCCGCGACGGCTAAGACGTTTAAAAAAATAATCCAAACTAGACAATCCGGTTATGTAACATGTCACATTTTTTGCGACTACAGATTCAACTTAAGAATATGACGTCACGCATCTGTAGCTCAACTATGAGTTTATGTCAGAGTTACGATAGGTAAACGAAGTCGTCTAGCATTGTATGGAATGTTTGGTTCTTACAGTACAAAATTTCGTTTCTCACGTAACCGCCAGAAGCGCTGTATTTTTTGACATATTTTACGTTGTTGCTAGCGAATATACGAGAGAACAACTCATGGTTGATCTACTAGACGCGTATGCGGACGCGGATGGAAAATCGTGTATTTAGTTATAATAATTGACTGTTTGGAATAATATATTACACCAATTTTTTTTGAACCGTGGTGCAGCGGCCGAGTAGCCTTCCAGCCAGACAGATTGTTTCGGGTCTGAGTGTACGGACCCACGTCCGTAGTTACTCGTAGTTCTTGATACCCACGATACAAATTTTAGTGTGGGCCGTGGGTTCCAAACTATATGAGGCTATTGGGTGTATTTATTATTTCTCCGAAATTATATCCGTCCCATGATTTTAGGTGACTCTATCGTTACTTAGGACACATTTCAATCTCGATATCTTGTGGGATTTTATAAAAGCAAATACAAATTTTAATGCTTGAAAGGTTTATGCGCGAAGCCTTATCCTGCGGCGTACAAAAATATATTGAAATCATTAAGCCAACGCTACGCATAGTTTAATAAACAAACCACATCTATTTCCATTCATATAGACAATATAATAAAATAAAACACTTTATGATTCGCCCACTCAAATATGTTTCAATTAAGATTTGATACAGCTATAGATTATACTGTCAGACGTAATATTTGCAGTAAGTAATTGCTTTATCTCTATTTTTTGTTTATTATTTGCTCTAACAGAACGAACAAAGGAACATTATGAGCTGTCTTAGGTTATTTTTTGTCTTAAAAATAATAAAGCGTGATGCTAGTAGCTCGAATGTTGAATATATTAAGATCATTTTTAATTTTATTGCTAATTACATTGTACATTAACGTCATCATACGCACAATTTATTTTAATGTAATAATAAATATATTACAAGAAACATAGCCGCTGTCATTTCGCGCGAAAATCTATTATGCGCATTTAAATGTGCTCCAAATGAAGGACAGCCAGAATAACAATAAATTGTACAGTTTATGTTTGTGTCTATGTGTGTGAAGCAGAAGTGTGTCGCCGAGTTTGCGAAATAAAACTGTTTATTAAGTTAAATGCAAATAACCTCCATTTTGTTTTACTGCGCGGGACGCATCTGTGGTACATATTTATAACCTCACTTTTGATACTGGCCATTATTGGTGCATTTTTGTTATTGTTTGCTTGTTTAAATCGTGTTCTTTTCCTTTAAACTTGCTGAAACATAGTTTTTTTTGCTCGGGAACATTCTCGTTTATTGATTGTTTTACCGATAATATTTTTTTACAAATTTCCACGGTAATATATTGGATGAATTAAGTTTACGTTAATATCCTAACATTTATAATTGATTAACAATAAAAAAAAGAATCTAATTAATACTTACGATTATTTAATAACCGTTTTAAGTCGTTTCCAAAAGACAATAATGAAAGAATATCGTTTTTATAATTAGGATGAAGGGTGTTGTTTTTAGAAAAACTCACTTAGAAGCAATATTTTGGAATGATATGTAAAAAATAATAATTGTTTGAACACAATAAAAACCTAACTGATTTCGACCTTTGCAAACAACCTATATTGTGGGCGTAGGTCCTTTATTATAAGTCAATTATTTAAAATGCGGATTGAAAAATATATAATTGACGGTGTTACCAACTATAATAGTAAATTATTTCTAACGTAAAAACTGAAGGACACTGTCAATTTTATATACTTAGTAACATCTAAATATAGTCTGCAATCAGGTAGACCCATAACCTTTCGTTCATTTAAATATTTAGTGTTCACGTTTCTATATTAAGTTTGTCATAAAACATTAATCCAAAATTTACCTTAGTTGTTACGATTGCCTTCTTAGTTCATACTAAAATCTGGATCATCCAACATTAAATCGGCATCGCAATATTTACTGCCTGCTGCTATTACAACAACAAGCCCAATTCCATTTTCATTTGCGCAGTAGAACTTGATAAATGGCGGCCATATTTGTTATAATAACAACGTCCAGGTAAATAAATACAATCGACACAAGAAATACGTTGTACAGCCGCCATCTTGGTTAGATCTTATATCATTCATGTTTTGATGGAATTTGTACCCTATACTTTGAAAATTATTATCTACTAGATGTTGCCCGCGGCTCCGCCCGCGTGTAGGTTATTTTTGGAAGAAAAGGTAGGTATATAATCCAGGGATGCATCTTAAGCTATAACACCTTTCTATATTTTGCTATCCCATAAGAAGTGTTTTTTTCGGGATAAAAAGTAGCCAATGTCCTTGTCTGATCCCTAAACTGCCAATATGTAAAAATCATGTCGATCCCTTGCTATGAGTAAAAATTAACTATCCCACGGGAACTGTACATTTTTCCGGGATAATCTACCTCTGTGCTAATTTCAACCAGATCAGTCCAGCCGTTGTAACGTGATTGAGTAACAAACATCCATCCATCCAAACATTCGCATTTATTTATAATATTAGTAAGATTCATCGGATCAAGATATTGTTTTTAAAACTGATCACAAGTTGAGTTCTAAGGCAGTAAAGTCGATGTATACACAAAGACGAACATAATTATTCAAACTGACTTATAAATACATCACTTATCGTCTTTAAGGTTTAGTTGATTCCCATGCTAATGTAATTGTCACGCATTAAGTATGCCGATTACCTGTATATTTTGCAGTACAGTATCGACAGAATCAATATTGAACTGTTATCATTACTTAAGTACACATGGCAACGCAAATATTACCGCATAGAGACATTATAATGGGTACACGATTCATTTACTTTGCATTAGGTATATTGACTACAGTAATTTGACATGTACATATGTCGTCAACCTAGGTCTAATTTGTTTTTATAGCAGAAACACAAAAAACAAGCGAACATGTCAATTACCTTTACTTATTTCAGTTATGCTTGTAAAGCACTCGATGATAGTAATATGATATTTTACTGATGGTAGGATATTCATATCCGACCGGATAGCGACCGCCGTACACAGGGTGTAAAACTCGCCATAGTGGCACACGCAAGTGTGTCGCGTTCCGGGATCAGCCAGTGTACATCCAGTTTTTGTCGGGAGTCTAGAGTTTGGGGTACGATGTTTGGCCGTTTTGCAGCCTGAGTACTCTGACACTAGACTCTCGACCGCTTCTTCACCTTCTTGTCCATGGCGTAATGTGAAGAAGTTGGCCGGCATGATTGTATTGAGTAGCGGGGGATATATTGTCTCAGTACTCGATACTCTAACTGGACGGCACTGCGCTTACCATCACGTGTAGTGAGATCCCTTTGCAGTGCCAGGATAAAAAAAATGGAAGAATAATGGACGTTCACATAAATAAATAAAGATACGGGACAAAACCAACTCGTCCTGAAACAACTTAATCAACAATGCACCTTTCTTTAACTATTCCGGAGTATTTTCATATTCCAGCCGGTTGCTGTATCAGATTGCAGTACAAATAAAATTCGACTAAAAATCACGTTGCATGTCTAAACAAGGGTTAGTAACTAGAGATACATTGGCTGTTATGTTAACAGCTTATATTTTATCTACGTTGTTGTTACTTCCATAGTACTTCTTATTTAATGATGCTGGTTCGTGAGTGACTCATCGAAATTTATACAAATTTCTAACAGACTACAGCAAATAACTTGTATATTGAAAAAAATGGTATACAAAAAGCACCAACTTCCCAACAAGATCAATCGCTTATGTAATATTTTCTTGTAGGTACAAAGAGGAACACTTCTCTTCACAAAATATGGAAGATAATTTTATTGCATAAAATAAATAACGCCAGCAGCGAATATGCACACAGTCTGTGTCCTATCCTGTGTCAATGTCACAGTATTTTGGGTTTATCTAAACGATATGGCCGTACTCCGTGGTTATTTGATTATTTTGCAGCATTTAGCGGTTTGTACTTATTAGCGTTGATTACAGAATTGTCTATATGTAACTTTGATTTGCAAAAGTCGTCAAGTCTCACGTCTAGTAATAATACAGAATGTGTTGTTGTAACAAGACGAGTGTCTTTTTAACCGACTTAAAAAATGGAGGGGGTTAACAATTCGTCGGAATCTTTTTTTTTATGAATGTTGCCCGATTACTTGAAGACTCCTGGACCGATTCGAAAAATACCTTTTTTTGTTTAAAAGGGTATACTTCCCAGGTGGTCCCATTGGCACCGAGTCAGGATCTGATGATGGGATCTCAGGAAATCGAGGGCAACCCTCAAATGTTATAGAGACGCATAATTTACATGACGCGCTATGACATGTCCTTCTTTAAACGAGGCTTAAGAAGAGTATTCCTTAAACGGTAGGCAGCGGCTCTGCTGTGCTCTGGCATTGCAGAAGTCTATGGGCGGCGGTGACTACTTACCATCAGGTGGCCCGTCTGCTCGTCTGCCTATTCAGGCAATAAAAAAATGATTTTACCTAATAATTCACAAGTTCAAACCATTACGCACAAGCTATGCACACACTTAAAGAAAGTGCTTCTATTAGTTCTCACACTAGATCAATTAGACTGATTTAAATTTTAAATTAATTTTACTTATTTATACACTCAGAGTGGCATCGCCTAGCAAGGAATAAAATGTACACGATTTTTTTTTGTTTGTCAATTTTTTTTCGTTGCTCTCATATTTGTCTGTAAGGCTATGATTGTTTAATCTCCATGCCTACTTTATTCTACCAATTTTCTTCACTTCTTCCGCGGGGATATCTTACTTTCAGAAGACACTAATTACTCTTCTGTTCTACTACAAAATCTAGATAGACATGCATTAATAAAAGTGTGAAAATACTGGTCTGTGGTCTGGACTGCCTCGGTGGCGCAGTGGTAATTGCGCATGCGTTACGACTGCTGTGCTGAGGTCTCGGGTTCGATCCCCGGGTCGGGTAAAGTGATATTGGGTTTTTCTATCTAGAAATTCCTCAGTATTAGCCCGGAGTCTGGAATTTGTGCCCGGTATGGCGATAGGCTCGCCCCCTATCACATTATGGGACCGAAATTCGTCGAAAAGTGGGTGTACTGGTTACACCTCTGCTTACCCCTTCGGGGATTACAGGCGTGAGCGTATATGTATGTATGTATGAAAATACTGGCAATTATTAAATAATTTTACTCTCCAATCTGATTTAATCATATGCAATAACCGAAATGATTGCTATTACAGTAAACACTCGATAAAGAAATATTAAAAATAGCTTATTAAAACGGCTTGTTATCGATATAATTCCGCCAAGCCCGAAGTTTTTACAGATCATTCACCCCAAGATAACGAGTCAATGCATCAATGTTAATTAAAAATGGTGCATGACTTCTCACAGTTACTGCGGAAGCGCTTATGGTTAGAGTTGCAGTACGCGATGCAAATTAATATTATTAAATATTGGATTACTTCCTACTTTTTTTAATCAACGATCGTGGCAAGCAAGCTTATACGGCCTGTCTGATGGCAAGCGGTTACCGTAGTCTATGGACGCTTGCAACACCAGGAGCATCACATGCGCGTTGCCGACCCTTCAAAAACCTATTTACTCCCTTCTAGAAGAACCACATACTGTAGTTAGTCCCCTTGAAAAAACCTCGGCAGGGAGCTCATTTCACATTCGGAGCGTTCGTGGGAGGAAATTCCTCATTTACTCTTCGTCCTTTGTGACCCTCATTTGTAAATCCAACCTTAGAATTTTAATATCATTAATCGGGAATGCAATTCTAATCATAAGTTTAAACGTTTTCATTATCCTATGTTATTCCAAGGAGTTTTGCATAATTGCGAGTAAAACGAGTACGAGTAAAAAGTTTTAAATAGGCGACAAGTGTGGCGGCAACTAACCGAAGACAATGTTTGATTTTAGAATTGCAGTGTTCGGTATTTCAATTTAGATAGTGATAATGGCGCTTGTACACGCTCGTGAAATATAATACACAATTATTATATTTTATTGCATTAAAATATTATTAAGACTTTAAAAATACTTACCTATATGTTCTTAGTATGGTAGACTAGCAAGTTTTTTTAAGCTTGCATAGTTGATAACCACTCCATGAGCTACACACGGTGACTGCGTGATCACACTTGTGTCATTCACATTTCAAATGTAGCCGTTGTAGATTATATCGACCTGTATTATAAGCGGTATAGTCACTATACTATAGTGATAACTGAAAGCAATTGCTGAGAGCTTCTCGCTTCGCATTTAATTTACCCTGACATTAGTTAACTAGTCGAAAGCCAAAATGGAAAGTAGAGAGGCATTTGAAAAACGCCATAAATCATAACATGTGGACGTATATTGTTGTTAGGGAACCAGTTATCGCATAGATAGTTTACATCCCGGAAAAAACATCGATTAACGATAAACGACGAATATGATAACATGGAAGCAAAGCTGTCGTGTTTTACCTATAATTATGAAATTTCATAAAAGGCTACTGAAATAGACATCTGTCAGTCTGTATATTTGGAGTACACGTCCTTAAATACCTCATCAGTAAGTCTACAGAGTTTTGAGAGGCGTTTCTACTTTTTGAGTCCAGTTATATTTGGCAGTATGTTGTAATGTTGGTAAACTTTACACGCAGACCGATCCGCCGATTTATCGACAAAGAAACGCATAACCGGACTCGTTTGGCGATCGATCGGGCGCAACTGCACGCCCTCGATGCGTGATCTCAACAAACAGAGACCGAGATATATGCGAGAGCGAGACGCAACGCAAACATATGGGATGCTACACGCAGCAGGGCCCGGTGATTTAATGTGTTTTTTACAACAGGTCTATTTTGACTACTTTGAATGCGCATTATAACTAAATCATATTGTCGTTATGATATTTATATTATTGAGTATCGAATGCACGACACAATCTAACTGTTTGAAGTGAACCATTTTGGGTAAACCAATATGGACGAAAACAATATGGCCGCCTCATTAATATAGAAAGTTTATTTATGTTTAGTCGCACTCTACAGTACTTTTCACACGAAGCGGTGTAATCAATATTTAGTAAATAACATTAACGAAAAAAAACATAATATTTTTCTTTGTGATTTGTTAATTGTCGCAATATTTACCGATTAATAAGTGGACGTTTGAATTTAAAAGTTAGTTACAAATATTATTGAAACCCAATCAGGACATAGCATATTTGCCCCTTGTTGGAAAAAATTAAGATTTTTCTATTTATAAAGATGAAAGGAAAGTTCTCAAAATAGTCTGTTTGAACATATATTATTATAAGAATCTCTTGGCAGATTCGGGCGGGGTCGACGGCTCCATGATTCTAAAAGGTATATATCCGAGTATGCATATATAATCGGATAACGATAAATATAATAACACCAAATGATACCTTATTTTTTAAGCACGCTTTTGTTATTTTTCAATCGGACACACTTAATTGTACCTTATATTACCAAGAATATCGAAATTATATGCGCTGCAAATGAATTTTCCTCGTGACTGGTTAAAATTAATAATAACCTTGAATTTTTAAATTCCCGTACCCAAGGCCGTAGTAATTATTATAGATTAATTAGTGCCAAAGTTAAAGGCTATTTTTTATTACTCCCGTGTGAATGATGCCTATAGAATGTACCGTAATATAATGACCTCAGTGTAATTTCCCCCAGGAACTTGTTTCTGTTCCTGGAATTCAATAACCAAATTGCTTCGGATAATGGTAATTGAGGGTGTAATTTAGTTTCACCATCAATCTTGTTTACCGTTTACGGTGCCTACTTTTTGTTTTCATATTACGATAATATAGAAAATGTATGATTGCGTAAGCAAAGCAGCGATAGCTTAGCCCATCTAGGTACGAACTTTCGAGACGAAAGTCGTAGGTTCTAAACTAATTCAAATGGCAAACGCCTCTGACTATTCTAAAGTTACGGTGTAGAAAAACATTGTCAGGAAACCGGCATACCTGAGAATTCTAAGAATATTATATAAATTTGCGGAAGAAGCGTGGTGGACTAAGGCCTAAAACCTCTTGTTAGTAGAGGAGGCCCGTGTCCAGTAGAGGCTAGCAAAATTTACTCCTGGTATTATATTAAACTATTTCGTTAATTTGAAATCACATTTGATATGAATGAGAGTACGAAGAACAAATAACATAGCAGGCCATCGTATTGATGGCAACCGTCAAGAGATTCTTTTGTTTGTCGTCGCCATTGAGCGTGAACTAAGCGTAACACTTCAACGTTCGTCGGCCCATATTGTTTTGGAAAAGCAAACTGATGAAGTTTCTGCCATTAATATAGAAAAGTAAAATAAATATTGTAAATTGCCAAAAACCAAATAAGTATTAAGCACAGAAGAAAAATATACTTATTCTGGTGTAGAGGTCGTAGACTCCTTTCTCTGCAATGATTGGTGCGTAGGGAATGCTTCAACTGCATTGTTGGACACAAGCCAGACATTTCATGCATTTTGAATATGATTACAAACTGCATTTTGAAATATCTGGTTATATCCCAATTGTCGTTGCTTACATCTAAATTCTCGTTTGTCTATTTGGCGATATATTTCACACTTTGTCGGTATTTGTAATCCATACTAGAACTGTTTGCAATATGGATTCGTGTAATATGTATACTAGCTTAAAGTACGCCAATTGTATTTCCTTGTTGGGGAATACAGATATCTATCCTATTATCTCCTAAGGTAATAGATTTTCTAACTTATATCAAGATAGATTTCCATTCAGATTGCGTTAGGTTTAGCTATCATCAATGGTCATTATTGGCAATCATACTTCGTAGGCATTATTGTGTAATGTTTTGTTTCTATAGTTTCTACCTTCAACAATGAACCTGCTTTCTTAGTTTCCTTGTTTTGCTGGTTTGGTTTGAATCTTAATTACTTATACTTTATCATTATCAACGATTTGTAAATTGTTGACAGCCAGTGTGTGTTTTTAATCTAGGTTGATTAATATAATCAGTATTTTCTTCTTATACTCCATGGAATAGTATTTATTTTTCATATGTCAATAATTATAAACTATGGAACCTTCTCGAATTATTAGTAGACCGTCAACGTTCAAGTGAAGCGTCGCACAAGACGGCTCCTCATAGGCACAGAACTGGTCCTTACGTATCGGATCTTTTTGTCCGTACGCATGTGTAAGGTCGACGGCCTCTGTGAGCGCACGTGATATTGCCCCGCGAATTGTGGCTTTTCCAGGAACCTCCTAATGTAGTCGTTGTACAGACATCAAAGTTACAATTGGTACACGCACATGTACTCTTTAGCTTAGACATTGATTTCACCATTCATAAAGCATTATATCTTGATCCATTTGTATATATACATCGATCAAATAGACAAAAGGAATAGGCTAGTCGCTTGTTGAAGGATACCTAGAATATTTTTGTTCTCGACTTGTAGCAACTGTCGAAAACATAATCAAAATACGCCATATCAAATAGTATAGTCATAGTAAAAGATTCAATAATAACAAGGTTGACTGGGAGAGAATGCCTGGCATTAAGTCCGCCTATATACCTTGTATATGGAGTGTATAAATAAAAATAAAATATTTGTCGAAGTGGCTCATTTTGACCCACTCCAGATAAGAGGCAATTAAGATTATTTAGTACGTTCACACGTAGGCTCGTTCTAAACAGTGTACGATAATGATGTACTATCATAATAATGATCTAATTGAAAGCGGACACTTTGTTTACTACAAGGCTCATTGACACGTTATCTGCACGCTTGCGATCGCGTTACAGCCTCCAGTTTACATTGTCTAAGGAATACGCTGATATGTACATGTGCCTTTATTTGAATTAATTTTTTTTATTCGACTAAAGGACAGGCTATAGTCAATCGCCCATACTGCCTAGTCTTACGTATTATTTGAATTAAATAATTTGAACGCGTCAAAATGCCAGTGTACATGTATGTTGTTATCTCTTGTTCAAAAATTGATCTGGTAAGATCAGACCTAGGTATATTACGCTGTAAAAAATAAAACATTATAACAATATGTTTATTCACTTGGGAAGGATTTAGTTAAAGCACTACTCGATTTTAAACAAATAAAAGTATAATTTGTGCTGTCTGCCTTTACCGACAGCTATCAAAACCTTATGTCTCTTCATTGAATATTAATTGTTTATTTAATACATTCAAGGTAAAATATATAATAAAACATTTGTAAGTCAATAACAATTAATAAATAATGTTTTTTATGATCATGCAGGCGTAAATAGTGTTTTGATCAAAGTACACACAATAAGTAATTAATAATCCGTGTTTACTAAATTAATACTTGTTGAGTGTCAGCGCGGTCAAAACCATCACAGTGTAAATAATAATTGTAACATACATATACACTCACGCCTATAATCCCCGAAGGGGTAGGCATAGGTGTAACCAGTACACCCACTTTTTGCCGAATTTATTTCGGTCCCATAATGTGATAGGGGGCGACCGTATCGCCATAACGGGCTCAATTCCAGACTCCGGGGTGATACTGAGTATTTCTAAATAAAATAAGCCAATATAACTTTAGCTGACTCGGGGATCGAACCCGAGACCTCACACAGCAGTCGTAACGCATGCGCAATCACAACTGCGCCACCGAATCTTACTTCTTACTACTATTATAAATGCGAATGTTTGGATGGATGGATGGATGTTTGTTACTCAATCACGTCAGAACGGCTGGACGGTTCTGGTTGAAATTTGGAACAGAGATAGATTATAGTCTGGAATAGCACATAGGCTACTTTTATCCCGGTTCCCGTGGGATAGTTTCGTTTTTGTTTTACACAGAGCAATGGATCGATATGATTTTTTGCATAGTGTTAGTTGAGTGGTCTGAGAATGTCATTTTATCCCGGAAATGCACGGTTCCTATGGGACAGCATGATATAGAAAGATGTAATAGCATAAGATGTCTCCATGGATTTAATACCTTTCCTGTCAAAGATAACTACCACGCGGGCGAAGCCGCGAGCAACGTCTAGTTATAAAATAAGTACGAAATCAAATTGTTCTGTTAATTGGATCATCGGATATGACTTGTACATGTCATACACCAAGTGTCTATCTGACTTGAGAACAAATGCCGAAACAGGTAGTTTTTAAGTACCTACAGTATTTTTTGCCGTATTATGCAAATGTCATGTATGACAATTTCCGAACTGAAGTTAGAAGTTCCTATAATACGTATGATAATCAAAAAGCCATAAGAACATTATTAAATTCTACAAATAATTCGACACACATTTGCATCCACATTTTTTATCATGACCGGCACTTCTGGGTATAAGCCTCTTCTCTGGTACGGCAAATCAAACCATCCTGTGCCATCGTGTGTGAAACGAGAGGCCGTGGGTTCGATTCCCACACCGGGACTAATGTTTTTGTAACAGACACATATATGTGTCCGGGGTCTGGGCGCTTTGAGACCGTGCGTCTCTCGTAGTCCCTAATACCCACAACACAAGACTCGTATCTTAGTGTGGGGTCGGGGCTATGTGTGTTCTTATTCACAAATGTCCCTACAATGTCATCTGACCATCGGGCTGCTATGTACCCAGATCCTTTGTCTAATTTCCACCATTCCACAATTGCCTTACCGTCAGTCTCGTATTGCCAAATTCATTTTTTAATATCACTGTATTACTGCAAAAACCCTATATCCTTGACTTGCATATATTGAGCCAAAACAATTTTAGTATGTAGGTCGCACATGCCATATTGGCCATTATTGTTGTCTCATATATCCACATTAATACCTCATCGTTTTTTATTTGCACAATGACAGTTCAATAAATAATGCAAAATGTGTTTCTTCTACATACTAGTTTTTGTTCGCTGCCCTTTTCGCGGGAAAATGTAATTCTTATAAAAAATCCTTTAACAACGAAAAATATAGCCATTATGGATTATGTAGCTTCCTCTCAGTAAAAGAATATTTTATTATTTAACTTTGTACGTAACTTTACACATATTGTAAAAACAGTTTTAAAGGAACGTATTATATGATGTGTGACGTCACTATTCTTAATGGAAATTACGGCGCAGACGTGCGAGGGAGATGGGTGTTCCTAATTGCGCATTAACGCAATAACTTTTGCTCATATCAATAGTTAAATTGTAATTGCGTCATCATTTTTAATAATTTTTTATCAAAAGGGTTTCTTTTTCATAATATTTTCGGTTGCATAACAAAGAATGTTGGAAGATAATTTAGCTGGTATTATTACTATTCTGACATGTCAATAATATTTGATAATATAATATTCCTCATTGCACGACACAAGCAATTCGATAATTACGCTGGGCAAACAAAAATATTGTAAAACGATATTTATTTAATCCATGAGTCATTAAAATTTAATACCCATTCTAATTTATGAAAAACATGTTTATCACTGAATTACTTCGCAGTTCATAGTCATAGTGTAAAAATATACAGACTGTAAATAGTTTGATATAAACGAAAAACAGACATCGGATATAGCGGTTTCACGAGGTTTTCAGTTGTAAACCAAAGTTTTGTACCCAAATTATTTTTATAAAAGAGATTAGAATTATTAAACAAAATATAATTACTAATTATGCTGCCAATAAAGTAGCAATAATGAACCATTTGAGAAATTAAAAAAACACAAGATTATTCGCAACAGAAGCGGGTAATTAGCGGGCATTACATATTAAATGTAAATTATCGCTTGCTTTAACGGTGAAGGAAACACCGTGAGGAAACCTGCATACCTGAGAATTCTTATAAGAATTTCGAAGGTATGTGAAGTCTACCAACCCGCATTAGGCCACCGTGGTGGACTAAGGCCTAATCCCTCTCATTAGTAGAGGAGGCCCGTGCCCAGCAGTGGGATAATGTTTAATACAGGGCTAGTATTATTATTTATTATTACATACTAAATAAATGTCATAAGCCCTGCCAACCCAAAGATGTGGCACTGGAGTTATCACATTAAAACAACTCCGGTGCTGTCTGTCCTCCGTGACCGACTTGCACTCGCTTGATGTACCTATAGCGTCGCGCGGCGGTCTCGCCTTTTATAACAAACTGGATATTTTTATACTGTGCTTTACTTACTTCTGCGTAGTTTTTGTTCTATTGTTAATAATAGACACGCCTGGTTTATGTGTTTAGCGAAACAAATTGTTGTAAAATACAAATATTGAGTTTTATATAACACGCATTTGCTCGCAGATTCGCCCGCGTAAAATAAAAAAAAACATGATCTTATCAAAATTGGCTCAGTGGTTTATCCGTGAAACGTAACATGTGTACAAACAAAAGCACGTATACGAAATTTCTTGCTTCTTACTTTTAAAATGACTGACTTCCATACAACTGTTTATCCCCTAGTTTACCCTCTTAGGGGTAACATTTTCGAAAAACCCTTCTTAGTGGATACTTACAACATAAAAGGCATCAACTGCCAAAATTTCAAGTTGTAGCCCCAGCGGTTTCGGCTCTACGTTAGAGTTGCCAACCGTCCTGTTTTCCCAGGACATGTCCTGGTTTTTAGAGTGTCCTGGGATGTCATGGATAGTTTTTAAACAACGTCCTCGGTTTTTAAACAACGTCCTCGGTTTTTAAACAGCGTCCTGGGTTTTTAAGCAGTGTCCTAGGTTTTTTTAATTTTGTAATCCTTACTTTCGGGGTGCATCTCAGCTCGCAAGTGTTAACGCTATTATAAAACAAAGATGCGTCCTGGTTTTAAATTGAATTGTCCTGGTTTTTCTAACTTCAAAAATCCTAGTATTTGAATTCCGGGGTTGGTAACCCTGCTCTACGTTGATGAATCAGTCAGTTAATCAGGCCAAGTAACTATATATGTAGGTATATAGAGTCTAATAAAGGTGACTGCTGATATGAAACGCGTTCATATGTCAGTTTCCTTGGCCCAACATGCAAGCCGGTTGTGAAACAAAAGTTCGCGGTTTCGAATCCTACGCCTAGATAAATGTGTATGTGATCTACAAATATTTGTTTGGGGTCTGAGTATTGAGTCTGAAAGTTTGTCGTTCTAAGATAGGAACTAAGATACCTTAGTGTGGGGTCAGGACTATGTTTGAGACTGTAACAATAAATAAATAAAATAACAAAAGCTAAACTTGAACTGGCTACTTAAAAACCATGGTTATTTGCTACCATTATGCGCATATATACAAGATTAGTTTTTGTATACCATAAAACCGAAACACCCAAATTAGATTTTGGTATAAAAGATCAGATAAATATATGACATAATAATAATAAGGTAAACTCACGCGGTGACATGCAAAAATAATTTATCCCGTTTCTTGAACGATGCATAGGCATACGTGCGCCGCGCGCTGCTGTTTGTTTCCCGCCAAATTATTATGTAGGCATATGTGAACGACCGACACGCGCCGCATTTTTATTAAGTAATAAACAAGGTAACCAGGTTGACGAAAATTTTTATATGTTTTTGGGATACCAATATAACACGTTAAAAATTAATGCAATAGATTGTGCTACTGATTCTCAACAAACTACTTTCAGCTTTGTAGTATACTAAAATAATGTTGTATATATATGAGCATGTTCGCATGTGTATACCCAGTATTGTAGTAGTGTTTTGTCGTTTAAACTAGCGGCACTCGCTAATGTTACCAGCGTTTTTCATTTTATACCAAATGTGTATTTTTTCACAGTAAAGACTACAAACTTAAAATGAAATTACTACATATTATATGTATTTTTACTGTTCTGTAATTACAACCTAGTGTTAATTATTGTATTTATTACACTATTTATTTTAATCTGGTTAACAGCTTGAAACTTGTTTAGATATAAAATATCAGTTTCGTATCTAAATTACAACAGTTCCTTAATAATAGCCTCTGATCGCCAACTTTCACTTAACGACGCAGACGACCCGAGTTTTGGCACGCAATTACTGCCTCCAGCATATAATACTTAAACTGTTACATCCTTAAAAACCGGATTAAAATCTTGTTGAATGAAATCACTACATCCCATCAACATAATGGCAACATTAAGCTGTCTTATCTTGAGTACTAGGTTCGATACCACGCCGAGCCTATCTGTCCTGTTGGAATTTACATACATGCATATACACTCGCGTATGTAACCCGCAAGGGGTAGACAGATGTGTAACCAGTACACCCACTTTTCGCCGAATTTGTTACGGTCCATAATGTGATAGGGGGCGAGCCTATCGCCATGCCGGCCACAATTTCAGACTTCGGGCTGATACTGAGTATTTATAAATAGAAAAACCCAATATCACTTTACTCGACCCGGGATCGAATCCGAGACCTCAACACTGCATTCGTAACGCACGCCCAATTAAAACTACGCTACCATGGCAGTCAAAACAGTCATTCTGTTGGAATTTATGTTGAAAATGAAATAAACTCGACATAAGATTTAGTTGCAACTCTGTCTACTCTTCTGGGGTGCAAGCTTATATTATGTATTGCAGTGGCGAAGGGTAAATTGTAAAAGGAAGCGCCACGCTCAATTTTTTTGTTACTGTTGCCATCAATTATAACAATTATGATATTTCTCTTTGTTTAATTGTTACAATATTTAATTACTTGCTTATTCTTAAGTTAACAAAGGCATGTTGGAAATAACATGTATGGAGCCTTCGTCACAGCTGTATTGCAAATGCAAGTATAGTTCCATTAAAAAGTTTATTGCTAACATGGTTCACATTTACTGCTGATTAAAAGAACACAAACGCTAATTAACATATCGTGAATGCTATTTACGGATTTTGAAATTTATCAAGACAGTAAATTGGCAAATACTATAGAAACTTCATTGCATTAGTTATTATTATTTTGCTTGTATTTGGTTTACGTCTTCATTACTATTATTCTCTTACAGATGTGTACAGGATAGACAAAAAGTACTTTTCAATTTTGATAAAACTTTTTGTGGTTAAAGGGCATACATTTTTTAAAAACGAGTACTTATATGACCTTGCTACGGTGACAGGGGCCGAAGATAATAGTAACCTAATCTGGAAGTTATGGTATAAAGAAATGAACATGTGTAACTTCCAAAAAAGAATATTCCTTTTCTAGCAGTCATGTAACAAGCTCCAAAACCATAAAAATAACCTCCATCACTCTTTGTTCCAGGTATGCGAGAAGCTGGAAATCGGCGCAGAGGCAGATTACTTCGGTCTACGCGTGAGCCCTGGATCAGGTCCCGGAAGATGGCTAAACTTGCGGAACCCCCTCGATCCACACCGCATCCCTGGCGGCAGGCTGGACCTGCGCGTCAAGTTCTGGGTTCCCCCACATCTACTCATCAACGAACCGACGCGCCACCAGTTCTATCTCCATGCTAAACTAGATCTGACTGAAGGCAGGCTGGTAGTAGCAGACTTGGAAGTGGCCAGGAAGATCATTGCCTACATAGCGCAGGCTGAAACTGGAGATTGCGATCCTGATGTACCCCCCACTCATATATACGAGGAATGCAATAAAATTGGACCTCAAGGTGACAAACCCGAAGACCATATCGACAAAATCATAGAATACCATTGCGAGATAGCTGGTATGAGGGCATCGCAGGCGGAGTACAGGCTTCTGAAAGAGATTTCGAAGCTCGAGTCGTTTGGCGAGGAGTTGTTCTTCTGCAAACCTGTGACGCAGTTTAACAACGCTCACAATTTATACAGCCACCTACTGTACCATCGGCAACAGGCTGAGGAGCCTCAGGCGAGAGGTGAGCACATTGATGGTGGGGCCACTGTTGGGTGCTTGGCTACTGGACAGAGTGAGGATGGCTGTGGCTGCCGACTCAGTACCAGCGTCGGAGTCAGCCCTCATGGCATCGTGATCTATCGACCTTCGTGCAATGGCGAGAAGGATATCGGAGTCGAGAAGCAGAGGTTAGTACTTAAACCATGATTTTAATATGTTTGAGGAATATGTTTTTTTTAGTGCCTGGATAGGCAGACAAGCAGACGGGCCACCTGATGGTTAGTAGACACCGCCGCCCATAGACTTCTGCAATGCCAGGGCACAGCAAAGCCGCTGCCTACCGTAAACCGTATCTTATTTCCGTACCGTAATGTTACTATGCCATGACTGTTTGGCCATTCCATGTTCCGTAACTGGATTATTCGTTTCTATATATTTCTATTAATTTCCTTGCGTTACCCAGGTTGGTTCATTCCTACCAAACCACTTCCACAGCTCCGTTACATCCCTGCCGTGTCCAATTTATTTAGTATATAATTTTCTATCACGAATAATAAGCTAACAGTCTTATTTTTATTGAGTATCCGTGTACCAGAACATGCGATTTCTAAATAGCAAATTATATATGTAATGGACGCCCGAGGCGTATAACATTTACAACCATGTGATTCTAATTTGCCTGTCATACGATACAGAACCAGTCAGCAAATATCTCATTAACTACGTAACATACAATTATAAAAAATCCAGTAATCCTAATAAAGAGTAACACCTTCGAAATTATTATTTAGAATTCTCAGGTTTTTTTTATACTGGCACGGCAAAGTGACCTCACTGCACCTGGTAACCTGGTAGACAATATATCCCTCGCTACTCAACACAATCATGCCGGCCTGCCTCTCCACACTACGCCATGGGCAAGAAGGTAAAGAAGCGGTCGAGGTGCTAGTGTCAGAGTACTCGGAAGGCCGCAAAATGGCCAAACATCGTACCCCAACTGTAGACCCCGACAAAAACCGGATGTACACTGACTGATCCCGGAACGCGACACACTTGCGTGTGCCACTATGGCGGGTTTTACACCCTGTGTACGGTGGTCGCTATCCGGGCGGATATGAATATCCTACCACCAGCAAAAAAAGGTGTGGAGGTTTCCTTACGATGTTTTCCCAATAATAAACAATGAATGCGCACATATCTTCCAAAGCCAGAGATGCCATTTGGATTTATATCGGCCCTCGACTTTCGTCTCTGCAGTGTACCACTTCCAATTACGCTATCGTTTCGTAGTATTACTAACGACTACTAGGGAACTGATTCTTCTATGCTTTTTATTGTATAATTTATTACATTTTGGTCACGAGCTATATGGAGTGTTTCAAATGGGAACGAATCTTCTTTGTTCAATAGATAATACTTATTTGTCTCAGATAAGATATGGTAGCGAAAACTCTAGTTTAGTGTTGCGTTTAGTTACTGCTAAATAGAATTGATATGTATTTAGTGGCTGGTATCTGTGAAATTTCGAGGGCCTCATAAGGACCACCACCCCAAAATTTTTATAATCATTTCTGCTTAGAAAATATTCAGTTAGTGCTATAAGTAAATAATTATTTTAAGATTCACTATTTTTAAACGCTAACTGAGATTAGTAGAAAATTTAAGAATTGTTGGCCCAAGTTATAAGCATGTTCTTATGCACGTTGCATTTGTAATCCAGACATGAGCCCCATCATTCCAAGCTTATTAAATACAGTCGATTTTAAATCTAATAGCTATCTCAGTCTATATATAACACATGCCGCTGAATTCTCGAAGTTATGTTTCGGATTGAGTTCTAGAGTTGGGGTCCGATGTTTGGCCATGTTGCGGCCTTCTCTGTACACTAGACCCTCGACCGCTTCTTCACCTTGTCCATGGCGTAGTGTGAAGAAGCTACACAGCAGGCCGGCATGATTGTGTTGAGTAGCAAGGTTAAGATTGTCTCTCGCTACTTGATACTTTGGCACTGTGCTTACAGTCAGTGCGGTCATTTTCCCGTGCTAGGATAAAAAAAATATAGCTCTAAATACTGTGATATTGTTTCCAGTATCCCATACACGGCTATCCACCGAGCGCAGCCGCTCCGCCGCCTCTTCCAGCTGTCATATGTGACGGACGAAGGAAACGAGGCCACTCTGCCAGTCAAGATGGCGACCTCAGGCCAGGCCGCGGCGCTCTACCGCGCCGTCACTGAGAAGCACGCGTTCTACTGCTGCGAGACTGTGCGGACTGATGTCACCGAACAGTTTATCAGGGATTTGAAGGTATGAGTCTTCAGAATTTATATCTTTCTTCTTTTAGGTTACAAACGGTAGGCAGCGGCATTGCTGTGCTTTGGCATTGCAGAAGTCTATGGGCGGCGGTGACTTACCATCAGTTGGCCCGTCTGCTCTGTATTTACAGCTAATTAAACTGTCGTTAAGTATTTGGCTGTTGACTTTACCATACCAACCCTCCTCTAACCCTTTAAGGCCCACAACATATCCATGATTCTTCTGTTCTGTTTAATGTCACGAAATAATTTTAGCTTAACTACCTATTTCAGCAATTACTTAAAATAGTTAAATGACATCAACCACAGTCAATTCATAATCAATGGTACCAACATACCTGATATTTTTGAAACCGTAGACAAAGCGTTTTATATCTATTTATGTAATAGATTATAACAGACCACAGAGAACTAGAAATCTATTTATGTTATGCTATTATTTTAAAATATAATTTGATGTAATTCAACCGCGCGTAAGCTATGCAAATTGCAAATAAGAATGCGTCATAGCTTAGCAATGCAAAATGAATTAAAATGCTAGAATAATTCTAAAAACCCACACAGATCGGTAAAGTACATTTAAAGACACATGTGGACTTTGAACGTTTACATATTAAACTATTGGAGGCGTGTCTCTCTGACCTTCAAGCCGTTTCGATCAATTTGAATGTAATATGACTTACATTTTCACGCGGCTTACCTCGTGTTTTGGGGTTAGTTTATGGATTTCCCGCTTATATTTATTCCCCACAACGGACATACCATAAATAAAATTGACAATATTTATACCTTATTTGGCTTTTCATAAAATTTCATGCATGTAACAATGTTAAAAAACATTGAAATAGTGATTTTAATAATAAAGTACCGAGGAATTTACGTCATTTGTGTTGTCTCTTGATAAAAAAAACATCTAGGACGTCATAACATTTAAATCCTTATACTTATTTGTCAAATGCGTTATCTGTAATCCTTACTTACATTTTATCGTAATCGTATTTTTGCCGCACCATCAAGCTGTGGAACAGTTTGCCAGCTACCGTGTTCCCTCCCTCCTATGATCCTGGGTCCTTTAGGCGTAATGTGAAGAAGCTAAACAGCAGGCCGGCATGATTGTGTTGAGTGGCGGGGGATAGACTGTCTCTCGCTACTTGATACTCTATCTGGACGGCACTACGCTTACCATCTGGTGCAGTGGGGTCACTTTGCCGCGCCAGAATAAAAAATAAAAAAAAATCGGATAAACAGACATACAAGTGAATTTATCACGTAACAAATACGCAAATTATTGAATATTCGAATTATTGACATAATTTATAGAAACCGGTATTTCAACTTTATACTGAAATAGTTTGAACAAACCCTATGGCGCCGAAGTAATGATATTCTATAAATTCCATTTGGTTTATTCCACTAAAAACAACTTAATCTACACTTCTCTAATCATTTATTTTTTGTTGATGAGAGCGTACATATGACCCAAATAGTATTTTTATTTTTTCATCAATACCTGATAACAGATATCTGTACCCAAATTGCAATGGCCGTACTGAAATCCCGCCAAAATGTCTTGTTTCGTCGATGAATGTTGCGGACTCATCTGGTGTATTAACTATTAAGTTCAGACTATCCCGCCCACACACCCGCCATTGTAACTCCTGTTTAGCCAGGATCAACAATGGCGCGCATTTTTTCGACACCGAGTAATGAAACTCGGCGAGTCTCTGGGAATGCTGAATTACTGTCTTTTATCCCGCAACGAAATCAATCAAATAGGGAGGAGTTGGAAAGTAACTGTGACCGTCAAGGGGCGCTCTTAGAGAAAGAAGTCATCAGTTTTTTTTTATCTAGAGATTATTCAACAATCTAAACAAAAACTCTAAACGAAAGTAAAAAGATTCTATGATGTACGGTCCGTTAAAAAAATAATATGTATATAAACATTGTGTGGTGTAGTATGTCGGGTAGGTTGCCATATATTAGACATTATCTCATCATCATCATCATCATCATCATCAGCCTATCGCAGTCCACTGCTGGACATAGGCCTCCCCCAAGGTTCACCATTGAACCCGATCTTCGGTTCTATGCATCCAATGTCTGCCTGCAGCCTTGCGCAGGTCGTCGCTCCATCTAGCAGGAGGGCGTCCCACACTCCGTTTACCTGTACGCGGTCTCCACTCAAGAACCTTATTTATTTCCTTATTTTCGTACTCATTTTGTCAAGCTTAAGTCTGAGTTAAGTTGTAATGTTGCTTCCACAATGACGTCGAGCATCTTGTAGAAAATATATATATATATATATATATATATTTTTTTCGTTTTTCCCTTGTAATGGGAAGGCAAAGGGATTGTAGAAAATATAGTTTCAATACGTATACAAATTACCTAACCTCAATAAATTATTAAACAAACATACAGCCTAAATAATCAAACGTAGTTTTTCTGATGTCATTAATTAATATTGATAATAATTATTCTAAATCAACATGTAAATTAAACTACGTAATGGATAATAAATAATACAATCAGTTGATAATCAAACAAATGCCTATCGATTTTATTGTAAATTAATGTTTTGTTGTTTTTCATACATATTATATTTGATGTTTTTCAAGTGAATTAATGGTTCTCATTTCGACGCATGTTTTTATACGTAGATGTTACCTGATATCTCTGCTAAATGTGAAGAGGCTTTTATATTTTCTGCTTATAGCGTTTACGTCATAAGATCCCATACAAAATATAACGAATAATCAATCAAGAGAGATTATTAAAATAAAATACTGTTTAATATATTCTTTCCCAGCAATTAGTGGAAAGGATTTTCTACAATGTAGATCTTTAGAACATATCCTAATTATCAGAAGATGCAGTATGTCCTCGTGATAAGTCTACAAAATACAATGATTATCTAGTATGCAGCAGCAGGAACATGCGAATATTAAAACAAGTTTGTTACATTACTATTGCGAACACACTTTCAGACGCCATGTTTTAATACCTTTACAAATATTAGCTTGTTATGACAACAGATGTTTTTATATCCGTGACTTCGGTGTTTACGCTTATGGTGGATCTTACTAGATGGCGCTATAGATTTTTTGCAAGTGCACCTATGCTATTAATATGCAATAGTATTATATTCCGAGGATGTAGTAATTATGTGATCATATTTGTATTAATTCAACTTGCAATTCTTCAATCGCATTTAATTATTCCAACAACGACTCGTTTAGCCAATTATATTCAAAAACACATTAGATAAGTAATGAGGTTACACACATTATAAATAAATAAAAACAAATAAATATTATCAATGCCGACCGATAATTAATAAAGGAAATATTATGTTGTTGCAGGATAAATACGATAAATATTCCACGGATATCATAATTATAGTCATGCACAAACTACGATAAATAAATTTTGATATTAAAGTTAGTAACTAGTCAATACATATCATTGAAATAAAAGAAAATAAAGTTGAGGATGGATGCATTAGACTAGGGACTATTTTTATAGGGGAGTATTTATTTGTTATTGAATTACATGTAATAAAATGTTTACGTTATGAGAACAATTTGTAAATACTAATACTAGTCCTGTATTAAACATTGTCCCACTGCTGGGCACGGGCCTCCTCTACTAATGAGAGGGGTCAGGCACTCAGGCCTTAGTACACTGGCCTATTGTGGGTTGGTAGACTTCACATACCTTCGAAATTCTATTGAGAATTTCTCAGATATGTAGGTTTCCTTCACCGTTAAAGCAAGTGATAATTAACAATTAATATACACATAACTTTAGAGAACTCAGAGGTTTATGCCACTTGGGTTTCGAACATACGACTTTCGTCTTGACAGTCCGTACCACAACCAACTAGGCTATCGCTTTGTCAATATTAATGTTATAAATGTTTGTTGTACAGGGTACGATAGCGTCTATCTTCAACGATTCTACGACGCTGGGCCGACGCTACGTGTTCGACATCCGACGCACGTGTCGCGAGGTGCACGACCGAGCGCGCCGCGCCGCACATACCGCACATGTCGCACATACCGCACATGTCGCACACAACGCACATACCGCACACAACGCACACGCCGCCGCCACCACTGCGCACGAGCCGCGGCTCAGGCGACGGGAGACCGAGGGTTCTGACCATAAGGTACGTGTCATTGTGAAACCTATTTGAATAAAGTTTAAGTGACTTACAACGTGATTTAAATAATGAAATTGAATATAACGTTTTTTACCAAAAATATTGCTAATCGATGGCTCGTTTTCGGGACGGGTTTTTAACGAATAGTCTGTATACCTTTTACAGTTCGCTTGAACTGTCAAGCATCCCAATGTTTATTATAGCTATTTTATCGATCTGAACGGTGTAGCCTTTTTTCAACAAAAATATATTAATTATGGCCTTATTTTAATTAAATTTAATTAGTGTAACTACACTGCACCTGATGTTACCTATACCTCGCTACTCAGCACATGCCGGCCGGCTTACTTACCTAAGCGTGTTTATTGTGCAGGAGTCCCGTTCCCGTTCCCGGTCTCGGTCTGGTGGCGGCGGGGGCGCCGGGGGTGGTGTGAGCGGCGGCGAGATGCTCGCGTGCCGCGTGTGTATGGACAGCGCCATCGACACGCTGTTCCTACCGTGTAGACACGTCGTCTGCTGTGGGGACTGCGCTTCCAGGTAACAAACTAACCTCAATCTCTCATAAATAAATTCACACAACAGTCACACATAGTTTTGACCCCACACACTAGGTCAAACCTGTGTCGTGGATGTCAACTAAGGACTACGGTCCCACAACACCCAGACCCGGAACCAATATCTATCTGTCACGCAAACATTTGTAATCGAACACACGGTCTCTCGTTCAACTGCCGGCTACTCGCCCGCTGCGCCATGGAGGCTGTCAAATATACACAGACAAACCGATTCAAGCTGACATTATCAACTCAAGTTAACAGGTCGTTACTTGATAGTTGATACCGTTTGAGTTAAAGTAATCCTGTCAAAATAGCCATAGCGGCTCCGCCCGCGTGGTTATTTTTGAAAGAAAGGGTATAAAAGTCCATAGAGTCATCTTAAGTTATTACATCTTTCTATATTTTGCTATCCCGCGGGATCCGTACGTTTTTCGGGATAAAAAGTAGCCTATATATATAGCTATTCCACACTATTATCTATCTCTCTGCCATATTTCAACCAGATCCGTTCAGCCGTCCTAACGTGATTGAGTAACAAACATTCGCATTTATAATATTACTAAGATTACATTAAAAAAGAACCAAACAGTCAGGACTGCTGACAAAAGTGAAAACTTACAACTTTGGGAATTATTGATTTTATTAATTAAACTTTATTAGTTTATGATTGCTTGTCAATAATTATAGAACTTCATAGGCGTGCTTATGTCAAAAGTATAATAAAAGGTTGGACTAAGCATATCGGTGATGCGAACCCATAAGTTTTCCTGCTCAACGCTGCTAAAGAAATTTTCACTTGAATAATAAACCTATACTCATAATGTATTTTGTCTACAGATGCAACCGCTGCCCCCTCTGCAGAGCTGAAATAGAAAAACTCATGCATGTATTCCTGCCAGTGGAGTTCCAGAAGAGTCCCGGGTTAATAGTAAAATGAACGAAACTATACAACGTTGCTCGCTGAACACGACACACGAATGGATTTAGTTATCGCTTCGCCATGTTGGCTGAGTATGTGCCTTGAGGAAAGTCGGCTGATTAGGCTTGTGTAGCGCCTCGACTACTGTGTGGCCTTAACAGACTGTATGTGTGTGTGATTGTCTAGTCAGAACTGACTTTATACATGATAAATTGCATTTTTGTGAAACTAAAAGTGTCATGTACAAAATGGTGTCGCATTCCATGATCGGGAGTGATTTTGGTTATTACCGAGAGATGGCGTTGTACGCACATTAGCACTCGTGACACTCGTTGAATATGTACGCGATATAATTTCAGTACTTATTTAGATTGATAAGATCATTTTGATTGTGCTTACGAGTAATATAATGTACCCGTAAATTCTTATAATACGCCTTCGTTTTAGAAGGAATTATTTGTTAAGAAATTTAAAGGAAACTTACGTATGTTGTGTTGAAAATTAAAAATAATGCATTTTTACTTAAACACTTGCCTTTAAGATTATATCCACCTGCCATGTGCTTTTGGGAAGTATTTTCCTTAACTTTATGCTGTTACAGTAAGTTTAATTTGTAAGACCTGTGGTCTATAAGCTAATCTAACATGAAAATATTAAAAAAAGCAAATAAAACATTTCTAATTATGAACACTAAACTGTTGTTTTATTTTACATACATATACACTCACGCCTGTATCCCATGGGGGTAGGCAGAGACTATTGAGTGCCACAAGCTACGATCCTGACATACTTCTTTCGCCTCTTCCACATTCATACATCTTCTCAAACATTTTCGACAGTTGGAGGTACTCCTGAATTGCCCTTTTAGGAGAAGATCATTTACTTGATCGGTATTGCTGGTGGTAGGATATTCATATCCGCCCGGATAGCGACCACTATACACAGGGTGTAAAACCCACCATAGTGGCACACGCAAGTGTGTCGCATTCCGGGATCAGCCAGTGTACATCCGATTTTTGTTGGGGGTCTATAGTTGGGTTCTTCTATAAATCAATGGTTGGGGTACGATGTTTGGCCGTTTTGCGGCCTTCTAATACTCTGACACTAGACCCTCGAACGCTTCTTTACCTTCTTGCCCATGGCGTAGTGCGAAGAAGTAGGTCGGCATGATTGTGTTGAGTAGCGGTGGAAAGATTGTCTCTTGCTTCTCGATACTCTAATTGGACGGCACTGCGCGTACCATCTGGTGCAGTGTGGTCACTTTGTCTTGCCAGGAAAAAAAAAAGTTATTTAAGCAACATTTACCATTGTGACGGACTAAGGACTCTTCCCTCTCAATAGAAGAGGACAGTAGTAGGTATACCAGACTCGGAATCAGCAGTGGAATTTTATACATTTTTTATTTTCCTACATTAAAAATAGTGGTCTAAGAAGTAAAAAATATATCGATATTGCATATCTTTAGTATATATAATTCTACTGTACGTGCGTATGTCACTGAACTCCTAAACGGCTGGACCGATTTAAATGTTTTTTTTTTGTATGCGTTTGGGTGGCGCTCTGGATGGTTTAGATTCACAAAGTAGCCCGGCAGATGGCGCTGCTTTTACGGGCAGGACGACGTCTGCCGGGCCCGCTAGGTATCTATAAATTACTGAAATTATGTGGAACGCAAGTAGTCATCTTATTAAATACGTTTAATATTGATTCAAAAAAGGATATTAAGATAGTGTCACCTCAACTTGCCAGTTGGCCAGAATGTTTGAATAAGTGTATGCACTTCCCTAAATGTTATTTTCTACTAAGGGCCAATTACAATATACATGTATAGATCGATCTAAAAAATAAACCAAAGTATGGTTTTTGTAGGCGTGGCATTGAAACTTTCTTCTTATTGCCTCCTGTTTTCACGATGATACAGGTAGGTACTAGGCAGAAAGCCTTGAGTCGCCGACCTTATTTTCATCTAATAATGTCGTAAGTGAAGAAAATATTCCGTGGTTAAATGGGGTCAGATTATCGCATTGATATATAAAAGGGGATATCACACAAGATCACGTGACCTGAAGCCAAATGTTTCCCTAAAATGGCGTCGACTCCACCCACTGCAAATTGTGTTGTATTCATTTCATCGATAGTATTCATATCGTATTATCGATAAAATAGATTTTTTGCACACAATGACCATAATAATGAATTTGTAGACTCAATTAAAATTAAGGACAATTTATTACCATTATTCTGATAGATCATAAAACTAACAACATAAAATAATAAATAATGTCTGAAAATTATCTTTTGACATACGTTTATATATATCTTCTATATATCAATGGATTATCGTCACAGACTGTATTATTGGACATCTGAGGTATATTTTACAATTGAAAAAGAAACAGAAAGTTAGTTTCCGCCTTAAATGTTGCCTATTGTTTAGATATAAATTCAAAAATAATGCAATTTAATTGAATAAATAATGAGATCAGGTATAATTAAGTACCTTATTTTGTTAAAAAAACATTTTAATATTATATGCTTTACGAAATGTTTTGGTGCTGCATGGTAGAGTTTTCATAGCCTGTGTGTATAAAATTATAGAACATTGTCTATGATAAAATTGTTACCACATCGTAAAAATACCCAATTGTGACAGGTAACTTAAAGTTAGATGTAAAACTTTTATGTATTATTTTAATTCAAATATATGTATATTTTTAAGATTATCTTTATTGAAATCTAAATCGGCAAAGAAATGAGGTGAAATTAAATCACATTAAGCATTCTGTTATGTAGATAAACATTAAGGTTACTTAAATTTAAATAAGGAACCACTTCCTTTTTCATAATATAGAACAAGAAAATGGGTGCGTGTACTTATGTACGCGCGTGAGAAGTTATACTTTTTTAGCATGACAATAGTTTTTAATTGCATGCAAATCTTAATAATTTTAATAATTAATATTAATAATATTTTGATTTATTTCAATAAATAATACCTACGGATAGGTAACCTCAATTATATTGGAGCACTTGAAATAGTATAGAAGCACTTTTTTTCACTAATATTTACGAATAGTAAATAATATTCAATTTAAATCACTACTGAATATAACTTATAGATAACCTTAAGTAACTTAGAGGTTCTATTTCTATTTTGTTGTATCTATTTTTCGAAGAATAAATTTCATTCTCATTATTTTTTCATAACGGTGTTACTTTTGTGTCACGGTATGCGCGCGCATCTTAAAATTTTACTCTCATCATTTTTTCATAAGGCGCCTAAAGATGTATATCTTCAAAAAGAAATTTTGTTACAATTTTGTAAATGATTGTGTCAGAATTTTCTAAATACTAAGCCTAAAGTATAAGCTTAGTTGTCGATGTAACACGGCTGTGGGACACATAATTTAGTTATGGCAACATTATAGCGCTGTCCGGACGAACGCAAGATGGCTGCCAATTTATGTGAACGCAAGGACAGACAGAAAAGTGATATCCGTTTGTGATATTTCGTTTATATTTGTGATAATAACTTTTTACTTATTATTTAATGTTTGTGTATGTGCTTAAAATAAGTTGATGTGCAATATGTTATGAGTTTTGTGTGGTTATAAAGTCGTTTGTGCAATCCTGATTCGGATGTTAATACAAAAATAATCGTTGGAATTGTGATTATTTATGCAGTGATACAACTTTACGGATCGTTATGACGCTTGTTGTTGGATGATTACCGTTGTTTAACGTGAGTAATGTAATTTTTTTATATTGTTTGTCCGTACGTGACGTGAGAGAATTTCGTCAGAGCTGTAACCTATTTGTCTATATCGGGTGTTGGGGTGGCGTGGCTGGTTAGCCAGGCGCCGGTCGCCGGCTCCGCCTCACAGCTGTTCGCTTCTCACGGCTGCCTAACGTCATGGCCGTGGTGGAAACATCAACTGTTACTCGAGCCGGCTACGTAGTTTTTAATTAGTGTAACCGTGTCGTTATCACTATAACAGATGTTTTGTTAACGATCTACAGCGTTTCCAGTGTATTTATAGTGGTTAGATTGCGTCGGCATCACAAACACAGTTTTTCAATTACGTGTTGATAATGGTGTTTGGACACGTCTGATTTTCGTCTATGTACATCCGACATCAAACTGTATACGTCTTAAAAGTGTGATAGGTCAGTCAGCCCAATCGATTGCCCTGACTAGAGAACTCCAATTGTCACATGTGTAGACAGGAGCATACAAAATCCTTAAAATATAATTTAGTGTTATCATTAGTATTATTGTTTTGTTATCACCAGAAACAAGTTCAATTGAAGTTTAGTAGAACAAGCTAATCACTTCAAAGGTATTCTATTTATCAATATCACTCATAATCTTGTGGATCTACACAAAAAACATTTCTTTTAAATATTGGTAAATAGATTTATATACATTTTGAACTTACTCATAATTTTTTCAGTAACTAATACAAATAACTTGCAAGTCAATATCAGTATAATTTTATAAACAATTTTGATTATACATTTTACATTATCAATAAACAATAATGTAAAATGTTTTGTTAAATAATTTCATCCAACCACATCTGTTTTCCTGGTATGTCCTAGCTCAATCACTATATTACACAGTTTAATTCCTTAAATGAAAACAGCATAATGTTGGTGATACTGTAATACATTCCGTGTCAAAAAAAATAGTTTTTTTTTTTTTTGTTAAAATGATCGAGATCCCTCTGAACGCATCTGTTTCCGGGATTATTTGCCTGTTATTATATAGGTCTTAATAGCGTTATATCATTATAAGCATGTCATACACTTAGCGAATTATTTATCTACAAAAAAAAATGATTTTTTGTCTCTGCTGTAAAATCAGTTCTTGGTGACATAGCTTGTTTTGTAGTATCACCAACGATAAGCTGTATAGTTTAGTGAAATCACCAACAAAAAAAATACCTAAAGTAAACCATACCTTATTCATAATTATTTAATCATTTAAGCCACTAATGTCAATAACAATTATAACAACATTATTCAAAGAAAGGGTAATTAGGTTTAGAGTCAAAGTTTTCCTCAATTTACAAATGACTGATGATACAAATAAAACTCAAAATATTTTAATCTGTGTAATGTAGGAAGTGTAAATAACAATATTACTTTATCAATATCTAGAATTACATGCATTGATATTGAGTAACTGAGTGATCGAACAAAGCCCTAACCACTCTCATTCGTAGAGTAGTACCATACCCAGCTTAGTGATAGTGTATAATAATATTATCAAGAGCAGTGGTTCCCAAAGTTGACCAGACCACAACCCACCAAACAAAAATTCGACATTCACTCACTTCTCATTCATTTGTCATGAATAAAAAAGGGGCATAATTATGTGAATGCAGGGCTGTAGAATAAAAAACATTCATATGCAACCAAAAATCTTAATACTTAAATACAAAGAGTGCTAGGTTTCGTACACGTTTCGTAAAACTGTTTCATTTAGTTGAATGAGTTAGAGTTCAATATCTTCTAGATTGGACTTGAAACTGCATCGAGTTTGAGATTGGAATTGATTTCAAGAGTAGGCCTACTGAAACAAATATCCGTCTATCAAACAAACATTTGTCTCACATTGGGAATTGAACCCAACACCTCTCGTTTTACAACCAACTACTGGCCTGCTGCACAACTGAGGCTGATCTATAAACATGAACCCAATGTGAAACTAAGGTAATTTGAACACTATTTCCCTTCCCAGAGCATTGAGTGTTGTGTAAACATTTCAAATGGTTTGACTGTTTGTAATTCAGACATCAGGCTAGGCTGGACACAGGCTGGCATCAATTTAATGTGTAGGTTTTAGAACAGTTACATTTCTAGTCTGAGCAATCAACTTGTGTTACATCAATGATATAAAGCAGTTTTAAAATTAATCTTTCTGCATTTATTTCTTTTTTATGGCCCATGACATTTAGATCAAAAGTATGATTACTTCCTTGATATAGTATTAGTTTGGAAATATCCAAGTGAAAAACACTTAGATTAATCTGACAATAGTCTGATGACAATGCATATCTAAGTATTACTATAACATGGCTTAAGGCCAGTTAATTTTGAAGCATAATACAAAATACTTGATATGGCATAACAGCTACTCATTTTTGACTGTTAGAATATTATCTGTAATGAATATTTGCTTATCTACCTATACTATCTGTATTAATACTTGCTTATCATAGAAAAAATAAGTCTATAACTGAGTTAGATCAATACAAGAGCATAATTAATATTATAATAGATCTATTACACAGTATGCTTTCTCATTTGGATAAAGATACTCAAAATAGGTAACATACTATAATTCTCACACAGGTATAAATTGTTATTTCTTTTTTATTCTGGCACAGTAAAGTAACCAAACTACACTGGTAAGCACAGTGCTGCCACTTAGAGTATCAAGTAGCGAGATAAATTATCCCCCGCTACTCAATACAATTATGTGGGCTTGCTGTGTAGCTTCTTCACACTACGCCTAATGGACCCAGTATCATAGGAAGGAGGAAACATGGAAGCAGGCAATCTGTTCCACAGCTTGATGGTGTGGCAAAAATACGAATACGAACCAAGAGGTTCGCAAATTCGTGGTTCTTTACAAGCTTCTTGTCTTCTTGTCAAGTGTTCTTTCTGACACTAGACCCTCGACTCCTTCTTCACCTTCTAGCCCATGGCGTAGTGTGAGGAAGCAGACCGGCATTATAGTGTTGAGTAGCGGGGGATAAATTGTCTCTCGCTACTCGATACTCTAATTGGACGACACTGCGCTTACCATCAGGTGCAGTGTGGTCACATTGCCGTGCCAGGATAATAAAAAAAGCTTGTTAGTATAATATAGCTTTCAGTTCTCTTTGTATTTCCTATAGTAACCCATAATGACTTATTTCTCATTCCATAAAATTTAAAACACTGATTTTGAGACTCGTGTGACCTGAATATGTCAATAGCAATGATCTAGTATTTCTGCAGATGTGCTAAACTTTGTTTTTTGTGTTAATTCAGTTTTTGCAAACACTTTCATTCTCCCAAGGTGAAATACATTTAATATTTGGAAACTGTTGTCAGTTTTAGAGATTTGAATTCCAATTTTGCTGGGTAATACACTGATTTTAAATGCGATTACATAATTAAGACATAAATCTAGGAACTATCTAGATACGCCATTTCACGATCGTCAGCGTTATATGTGGACTACACTACCATTAGATACAATGAAATTACTTTTAAATATCAGGGTAAAACAATTAATCGGCGCTGTATTTTCAAATGTTGACCATATAGTCCCGGTTACGCAGTACTAGGTTTCCTATTGATTACTATCAAGTAGATTTTCCGTGAGTTGCTTCATTTTGATGAGACGCCCAACTTTTTTTTCTCTTACAAAAATTTTCGATTGTGGTAGCTAACAGGGGTAGCAGGGACAAAATATGTTAATTTGATGATTCTTAAAATATGTATCACTAACTGGGCGTTTTTTTGTTAAATCTCAAGATAATTATCTAAATTATTCGACTGCTACCCCTGTCAGCTACCACAATCGAAAATTTTTGTAAGAGAAAAAAAAGTTGGGCGTCTCATCAAAATGAAGCTACTCACGGAAAATTGGACTGATAGTAATCAATAGCAAACCTACTACCAGGGATCCTAGACTAATAGTCATTTCATGTAAAAAGATGACGATTATGGTTGTTGTACTGTGGGATGTTCAGAAAGTTTTGGCCCAATATTCACTAGATTAGAGAAAACTGCATGAATAAATGAGAAGACTGCATCGGTGGCGCAGTAATGTCGTCTGTGCTGAGGTATCGGGTTTGATATTAATGAAAGAACTTCAATAACATACAAACTTGATTTAATAAATTATGGTCGAATTTCGAACACTGAGCGATCATTACTTCAATCATTAATGTAGAGTGATAAATTATTATTTATCAAAACATATGCAAGAATATAAACAGTAATTAATTAAAATATGAGTTGGAGTTTTATGTTAATAAAAAACTATTTGTGCACCATAATAAACAGAAACAGGTATTCAAATCAAAAAATATTATTCACCAGTGACCGTGAGACGGCATTATTGTCTCCCAAATAGATATTTGTTTTAAATTTTAATAGTTAATCACTTTTTTTTGTTTCTAACGTCATAAATCTCATAAATTACGAAACTTCCTCATTATAAGTGCTAAAGCACTGGCTGGCAATAAGGATGTGGTTGTGGCATTAATATCACCAATAAATAATAAATTATCTAAATTCGTATGTGGAAATCGATTTTTAAATGTTTAGGATGTGGACATTATCTAGGTCAGTTTTCAGCGATAAATATTTGAATATACTATGTACTTATATCACTCGGGTTTATAGACAAATAATATCAAGGGTTGGAATACCATCTACTGTAAACGATGGTGATGCGATGACCGGCGTGGTATGAGGCCTTTTTTTTATCCTGGCACTGTAAAGTGACCATACTGCACCTGATGGTAAGTGCAGTGCCGTCTAATTAGAGTATCGAGTAGCGAGAGACAATCCATCCCCCGTCACTCAACACAATCATGCCAGCCTGCTTCTTCACTCTACGCCATGGGCAAGAAGGTGAAGAAGCGGTCGAGAGTCTAGTGTCAGAGTACTCAGAAAGCTGCAAACATCGACCCCCAACAAAAACCTTTGCCTTCGCTGAAGCGGGGTGCAGGTCGAATAACACGCAGCATCGGGAGATGTTGTTTATTCCCAGATTCACAACCAAAAAATCCGCATATGACCATTGCACGCTATTTTATGCGTTTTTACAACTCAGTGCTACCCACAAAAAACTAACACTACTCGACATTTAATCGTTATCTTTAGACAACATCGTTATATTATTTTGGCACAACTTATCATTATTATTATGACATAATAATAATGATTTGGACGTTTTGGAGTTTGAACGAAAAATGATGTCATTATAGCTTATATGTAGACAAATGCCTCCAATTGTTAATTAAGTCTGGAAAAGCATGGTTATGGCAATATACGCGTTTTTTGAGCAGAACTATCAAATACAACTTATTTCCACCCACGCCTATATTACGACCGTGTTCTCGTATCAAACTTAGTCGTTGTACTAATTTGTCATAATTCACACGCCCCTATTGTTATACCAAGGATTAGGTACTCTTCCTCAATAAAATGTCTAAATATCACAATATTTCCTATATCCTGGTTATTGATAGTGAAACAAAAGCTAATAATTGTATTGCCACAGTGGAATAATACTTGGTTATAACACTACATGGTAATGGTGAAATGAAATGAAATAAATTTCTTCAAATCCACTAACTAATTCAAAAAAAATAATTTGATAGTGGTAGAGCCACGCTGTAGACATATTTGTCTACAGCATGAATGGGCAGGGGTAGTACCACTGTCTCACAGAAAACCAACGTAAAGTGACAGTTTACGCGTTTCGTATGGTAAGTGAGATATCCGGAGGCCCAGATTTCCCCTTCCCTTCCCTAATCCCTATTTCTGTCCTTCAAGACCGACTGCGCATACATGATACTTTCGGTATAGTGGATGTTCATAGGCGGTGGAGATCATTTAACATCAGGTGACCCACAGGCTCGTTTGTCGGACTATGCTATAAAAAAATAATCGTTTATTAATCATGTTGGCAATTACATAGGTCTTAAATAAAGTCAGTGTACAATAAAAAGGAAAAAAATCAATTTACAGAAAGCATATCAGCTTATGTATACATAGCATCATCAATACACTTCTTCTTGTTAGTCGGGCACTCCTGGCGGAATGGTCGTGGTTATGGATCGTCGTATTGGTCAGTTGCAGCATTTGCGTTACGTTTCCATTGTTTCCTGTTCGTGGCACTGCGTGTACACTCAGCAAGGGAACACTTCGTAGATGATTTGAGAAGGTCTGTCCATTTTGTGGCATATCGGCCGCGAGAACGTTGACCCTCTACCAATAAATGAATAGAACACAAAAATATTAAATATTATATCTCAATCAGTACACTAGATATTTCCTTATTAATTATAATGTATTTATAATTATTTTTAGGTTTATTTTTAATATTATTCAAAGAAATAGTAGTCAAGTAAAAATATATTTTTTAAATGGGGTTTATATGGTATAAACCCCATTATTTGTATTCTGTGAAGAACGTCGTAGGTTGTACATTTGTATTTTTAGATATATAAGTCCTTTAATATTATCACAATGTATAACTGTTTGTTTTTCCTAAATAAATAAATAAATAAAAACTCTGATACAAACTGGTTACCTCCAAATAAAGTGACCCGTATATAGCTTATACGTCGCGCAAATTGAAAATATTACGAGTTTGAAAATATTACGAGTCCTAAGACATTTCTGAGATACCTACTGCATCCATTCACTATACAAACAATATATGTTAAATGTGGCATCATTACGTTTTTATTATCTAAATGCAATTACTATTGATGTTCTCAAGTAATGTAGATTTTTTTTAACTTACTCCGGTATTAAAAGATTTTTTTCTTTATAACTCACAATTCATTTCACGTGTGTCCTACATTTAACCATGTGTTATAACATCATAAAACATGAATCTGAGATTTCCGAAGGCCTTCATCCATTCCGTCCGTTGCTCTTTTAGTAAGTTATAATATTTGGTATTTCTTGGGGTACAAAATTGAATGGCAAAGTTTCATTGCAAGTAATTTTTCTGCGAGAATACTACTTGAGGTGGTTTTATTGCGCTGCCGACAAAATCAAATACAGAGGGTCTAGCACATGAATTCAAACATTTATCCCTTCAGTTACAGATCCTAAAGTTTATTTAGTTTATTTATACTGTATGAATTTAGTTAGTAAATATTATAGTTACTGCTATCTCATTTTGATGCATGTTGCGAAACCCTTTAAAAAGTGGTGCAATGAGACTTTTTGTAATGAAAACTTCTTTTGGCACGTTGGGCTCTTTTGGGATAGGGAAAGAGCAAATAAGAACGGGCGTGACCATCACGTAAGATTCTTTTGAAATAAGCACGCCTATGAAGTTCTTTATATTATTGACAAGCAATCACAAACAAAAATTGTTACTACTTCATGGACGCTGTTTCAAAAAATAATACAGTAATTCCAATGTTTTAAGTTTTCACTCCTGTTGGTAGTGCCCATGACTGCCTATTTTTTCTCGTCGTACTAACATATCTAAGAAGAAGTTGGACATCATCATCATCTACCTGCCCTTTATCCCACACTAAGTGTGGTCGGCACAAATGGTTTGAACTCTCCACGCAGCCCTATCATGCGTCAAATCTGCATTCACTCCTTTCATGCGCATGTCCTCATTCACGCAATCCATCCATCTCTTTTTTGGTCTCCCACGACTCTTTCTTCCATCCACATTCATATTGACAACCAGTCTTGTCACATGACTTTCATCCCTCCTCATCACATGCTCATACCAAGCTTACCTAGCTCGCTAAGAAGTTGGACATTCAAAGTTAAAAAAAATAATTCCAAAATCTACTAAAACAAAATCGCGGACTGCCAAAGGCATTCGATCAATTAACAACGCGTGTGTACGACAGTCATGTAGGTTGAACGTGCTGACCTGAGTGTTAGTGTTATACAGATAACTGTATAATCGATTGTCATATCGATTATGGAAACGACAAAATGATTGGTGTTATTTTTTCATTCTGACACGGTAATGTGACTGATACATGATGGTAAATACAGTGCAGTAGATAAATGTGTAGAATGGCGTTGCGTCATCGATGGTCGCTAATATTATGGCCCTAAACTTTAGGGCCTAAAGTGACTGGATATCCCTGAACGGTCACTACTAGAACATTTATGTTTGATTTTAGACTACGAGTACGGGTCAATTATGAATCACGTACCTCTAACAGTAACAGACTTCAAAAAAAGGAGGAGGTTTACAATTCGTCGGTTTTTTTTTGTATGTTCCCCGATTACTCGAAGACGCCTGGACCGATAAGAGAAATTCTTTTTTTGTTTAAAAGGGTATACTTCCCAGGGACCACCATTGGCACCAAGTCAGGATCTGATGATGGTATCTCAGGAAAATCAAGGGCAAACATCAAATTTTATAGCGACGCATAATTTGTTTTTTTATTGAAGTCGTGTACTTTTTATAAATTAAAAAACTTTTGTTGTCAAAAGCTCACATAGCTTTTTGATTTCACTTTAGAACATATGTCGCTAGTATGAAGGAAAATGCTCAGTTAATTATTTTATTACAACGTGTTAGGAACATCAACTAAACTATGCAAGATGGATTAAATATCACCAAAAGCACAAATACAGTGTTTATAATTTATTGATTGATTTACACGGCACTGTTACACATCTCAGTGCTTAATATTAACACACACGCATGTCAGGATTCACTTAATGCTTCTCTTTATAATTAATCTACCAGCATTACCCTTTTAAACTGAACAACGCCATTGAACCGTTTACAATTACTTACTGCCTCGCGAACGAACCTCGAATGTTCTCACTACCAACTCACTGCTACACCACTAGTCTTCTGAACTGAACACCGGAGCGCGGAAGGCACTCTGTTTTATAATTAACATTTACTACTCCCACTTTGGTTGTCATTATTAACTACCCCCAACTAGTCTCCTAAATACCTCCGTTATACCTTCGGTATTTCTAATAATAGTAAATACCCTAATAAACGATTGAAGAAGTCAATCAACTCTGGGAGCTATTTCCGTATTTTTTATAGCATTGAATGGCAAACCAGTATGTTCGTAACTCATGAACACTGACAGTACCAGAAAAATGGATGTGTTACCTGCTTTAGAGAAGGAATAAAAAAAGAAAGAATATTTATTTGGCCATTGTCTGAACCACATGGCAGTAAGTAGTAGGTACATACAGCAGCACAGAGAACATAATAAGTAAAGATAAACTCGCTGTTGGTAGGATATTCATATCCGCCCGGATAGTGACCACCATACACAGGGTGTAAAACCCGCCATAGTGGCACACGCAATTTATTTGTAAGTCACTGCACTTCTGTCTCGTTTTATATATTCCTTGATTAAATAACTTTAAAAATTAAATACACACAAGTAACTATATTATCAAACATTATGTCAACCAGAATAAACCCTCAATTGCCAAGTCAAATACTGAGAGTAAATAAATACTTAACACCTTTTGATAATGTTGCAAATAAAACGACGCGATCTTGCGCCAGTATTTTTGTAAACAAGATGCGTTATTTGCGTAAGTATTTCGTTATTTAATAAGAAGTAAAACGAGCTAACGAGCTTGAAACCACTATCTATTCCATTTTATATGTATAGACAGTCTTTAAAGGGTAACGAACCCTAAATTATTATGACCTTCGATTTCAAGCATTTCCTGGCAGCCCTTTCTAGTGATTACCATATAAAGATATTTATGCTGAATAAGCCATTATACATTTTATGACGAAATATAGTTTCTTTAATAAAAATAATAAATATAAACCTTTTTGCGTAAACACAACCGCAAATAATTCAGTAATAAGGCTGATATTATTATTTTAACATTGGTATGAGCAAAAGTGAGTGCATATTGGGAATATCTCACTGTCTCACTCGCACAACTGCAACGTAATGGCCATTCCAAGCGGTGACGTCATGAATCGTGCATCCTTTTTGGGCATTTGAAAATGTATTCCACCCAATTTGAATCGCTTCCAATTTACTAATATTTCAATGGGTTCATAAAATTCTTTCTACAGTAGGTAATGCAATTTATCGTTTTTTTTCATGTAGGTACTCTATTATTCTTGAACACTTTAGTAAAGTGTTTAAACAATATTATACCGGGTATACTATTATTAGTCTGTCTGCAAAAAAAAAACAAAACTTATAACCTACCTTACCTATTATAACCTGGGTATCTTTAAGTCAAGAGTGAATAGGTATCTTCTAGGCAAGCGTGCTCCACCGTAGACCACATCATCACTTACCATCAGCCGAGATAGTGGTCAAACGCAAGCCTATTTATAGTTTAAAAATAACATACATTTATTAATTCTGTTGAACGAGTTGAAAACAAACAACCAAACTACGCGTAACTTCACCTGACCCGAAACCAATTTGCGTTTTCCCGTCTCGTTTGTCCCCCTCTTTTTAATTTAGAACAATGCTTCGGCGACTGTCGGTGCGGCCGGCGGGATGCGAGGCCGCGTGCTATTCAATAGTGTCGATAGGGGGCACCTGCATAACGCACCTGGTGTGGACGTAGCGCATCCCTCAATCAGAGCCACCGCGATTCAATAGGTTTCGTTTTTTTGGACGATGAATGTACAAATGGAATTGTGGTGAGTCAGTTTGCTGTTTGTCTTGGTGCAGATGTTTAGGTTAAAATGGTTTGTAATGTAGAGTTGTAGACAGTTGAACATCCGCACACAGTATCGATAATGGACCATTCATCACTAAGTAGCGTCAGTCACCTTGGTTTTCTACGAGATAGAGACAGAAACTCGGTCAAGTCTACTCGTGTCCTACTTTTTTTTTTTTTTTTTTATACACGTTGGTGGCAAACAACTACTACCTTAACAAATAGTTCTAGCCATTTTGTTGCCTATTTCCTATGATAATCTGAGCTTGATTAAATAAAGCGAAATGCTACAAATATTGATTCGGGAAATCAACCCGTAATCTCGCTTTTTGCAGTCGATTACTTTCCATTTTATATCAGTTTTTGGGGACAAGCTTATCGATATTTAAACTGTATAAATGTAGTTTTAATATGTATGTATGTCCATCATCAGCTGGATGAAAGCTTTGGTTAATTATTAACGCTGTTGAGGCTATTCGCGTTGGCCTAGTTCGGACATGCTGGTGAACCTTTAGACATTTGCACTTTCGGGATTGGCGAAAATAAATATAGTCATAACTTTAACTGTAGCTATTGAATATAATGTATCAAATATCCGATCGTTAGGTAAGCCACGAGATATTCCTGTAAATGTATGTAAAATATGACTAAATAACGGAATTTTATTCTTCTAAAAAAACGGATGATAAATTATTTAAAAAAGTCCCTGGGCTTGTCTTGTACACGTAGATTCATGTTATATTAGAGATTTAATCTTGTTTGCCTTTAGAATACAGATAAAATAATTATTATCAAGTTAAAGCTACATACATATATCAATATTCATGAAAATAACATTTTATTGCAAAGACAGTGTATCAATCAAACAAATAATCTTTATAATATTAGTATATTGATAATATAAAGATTTTTTGTTTGAACGCGCTAATTTCTGGAACTACAAGTCAGATTTTAAAAAGTCCCTTTTCTTTTTATGGCCTATTTATTATGGAAGGTTATAAGCCTTCTAAGAGCACGTTCTGACCTACAGGAGTGGAGCAAATGGGTGCCAAACGGTCAACGCGGCGAGCAACAGCTAGTCTTTAATAAATAATTAATATATTCAGAGAAGTTCGTATAAGAAACCGGTTTCATCGTATTACCTAATACGTGTTGTGGAATCCGGTGTCCCGCAAAAAATATGACTAAGCTTTTTTATTTAAGATAGATTGGCCCGAGGCTTGTTATAAGACAAAGCTTGGCTTTGTTCTTTTAACGTTTCCTTTGACAAATTAGGACAAGTCATAAAACGTGACGGTTTTCGTCGCAGTGTAATAATTTTGCTGATCTAGGTTTTCTGTAAAAAAATATGATCGATTAGTATTTTAATGATGTAAAAAGTATGTAGTTTTAAGGTTTCTGGTAGTAATATTATTATGAAGGTGTGCAATAAAGAGTTATCTATATATCTATCTAAAAATGACTGTGATGTAATTCATATGACACGATTAGATGACACGGGCAGATCATGAATAAATTGTTGTCACATTCTGTTATTAGAATACACTGTGATGATGTAAAAGTAAAGAGAAACGGTTTTACTGTGGTAAGTATCACTGTAGACAGTTTTGTCTACAGTTTGAATGGGTCAGATCGACCGGTTTGTTGCCTCTGTTTTACAGAAAACTAAAGTAGAAACAGCTTGTTGTGTTGTGTTTTGCCACTCCCATACTTCGTTCATTTCTTTTAGAGCCAGAGCATGAATCTTCTGGTATTGCGGGTACATGTGTAATAGAGAGATCATTTTCCATCAGGTGGCTAACTTTTCTCGTTTATCGGCATTTGCTATAAAAAATAAGTTTGTGGCACAATTTTTCATGTGTTCAGCTAAGGTAACTGCGGTAACATCTAGAACAGACTAAATCGTTTGCACGAGTGCTCTAGATTTTACCCAAGATATCAGCAATGTTGGCATGCCAATTGAAATATATATTGAAATAGAAATATACGGTATAGCGTTTACCATCGTGCAGTGTGGGCACTTTGCCGTGCCAGGATAAAAAAATACATCCAACCAGTGACACACATGGTTCTAACCCCACACCAGGTAAAACCTGTGTCGTAGGTACCAATAACTACGAGGGACTCGACCAAGACCAACAACCAGACCCGAAACAAATATCTGTCTGTCACACAAACCTTGGCTTGGTGCGGGAATCGAACCCACGGCCTCTCGTTTCACAGTCGGCTACTCGCCCGCTGCAGCACGGAGGCTGTCAAAGAGATACATTTGTGTCATATATTAAATTAATGCTATCATCCATGTCTGTGAGATGAACAGATGCTGTATAGTCGGTCAGTCACCTCGCTTGAACCTTTAGAAGTAATAAACGTATTGTTTACGATTCATAATAAGACCATCAACCCACTATGAATGAAGGAAAATAAAACTGTAAATGTCAACTTATACTCTAGATCACGTTTTTAGGTCAAATATAATTCCCACGACGTGTGGCTTACAACTGTAGATAACTTATGTTTAATTTATATACCCCCATAAATTCTTGATTAAGTATGTACAGTCAGCGGTAGAATTATGTCCGTATGGATTGAGGAGCCATTTTTGGTATTAAACGTAGATATTACTGACTGCTTTGCTTTTGGCGCAGTTGTAATTGCGCATGCGTTACGACTACTGTGTTGAGGTCTCGGGGTCGATCCCCGGGTCGGGTAAAATGATATTGGGTTTATCTATCCAAAAATTCTCAGTATTAGCCCGGAGTCTGGAATTTGTGCCCGGTATGGCGATAGGCTTGCCCCCATCACATTGCGGGACCAAAATAAATTCGGCGAAGAGTGGATGTACCGGTTGCACCTCTGCCTGCCCCTTCGGGGATTACAGGCGTGAGTGTATATAATATATAGAATATGAGTGTACGTAAATATTACCGCAATTTAGTAGTAAATTATGAGAATCTGTGTACTCTATCGTGGAATTTGTGGAATATTGAAATTAGTCTACATTTGGCGGAGTTACAGTCCAATATAAAATCATGGGTAATGCAAAAATGAACGTGGACACTTCCATTCAACAAAAGTACACGAACAAGAAATAGAATCTCACATTTTATAAAAATTTATCAAATTTTGTATTATGAGTGTGTTAGCACTCACCTCCTTATGTTGCGACAGCTAATAAGCTACTTTTATGGTTAAAGGTGATGTGCACGATTTGTTGAAAACTGTACGTGTTCAGCGACTTGTGTTGCTGACTGTACTTATTAAAGACTATTAAATTTTTACTAAATATAAACACATACGTAGAAACTGCGGAGGTTTTGTGACTTAAGATATAAAGCCTACTTGAATAGATTTTGTATAATAAGTATACTCTGTGTAGAGAATACCATAATTTATAATATGATAAATTATCTCCGAAAAGAGCAAGTCACGAATAAGCTCAACCAGTGATAAAGTTTGAATGTAGAACATACAAATAAGGTGGCACTCAATACTCTACCAACCTCTATTAAATATAGGCGTGAATGGGTATGTTTGACGTGTCTTAAATAGTAGGTATCGCATATTTCAATGTGGAAATTAAACTAAGATCTCTAGTTTCTCAGCCTTCTGTTCAACCACTTTGCTATAGATATCGACATCAAATTATCACTTGCAAAAATTATGAAATGATTATTTTATAGTCAGCAAAAAAAAACCCTAAAATGGCGTTCATCGGAGTTTGTTTTATACTGAACACGATGTTGATTAGAATTGTATATCAATCTATAAATATGCAGTAATAATTCTCGTATAAATAGGCAGGATTGTCCTGTCTATACAAAAGTTATGATATCGCGAAACTGGCTTAGGGCTACCATCCGTTCTAGTTAACAAGGATTTGTTCTAGCTTTAAAAGGGTTGTCCGTTAAATACTTGTAGGTTTGTTACAAACAAAGCTATGACAATTTTGAAGGAATTAAATAAAAATTAAACCGCCTTCAAAAAAACCCAGACACAACTAAAAAGCAAAAAATAATTGGTTACATTTAAATCAATTAGTTATATGCAATTTAAATCAATTATTTTTGGAGTCGGTGCCGGTGTTGTTTTCTTTACTTTTAGATTTATAAAAACCAAGTCTGGATCTATTTTATATTTTTTTGTATGCCTGATTATTCTGTTTTTTCCATGTTTTGGCTGGCACCGACTCCAAATAATTGATTTAAATTGCATATAACTAATTGATTTAAATGTAACCAATTATTTTTTGCTTTTTAGTTGTGTCTGGGTTTTTTTGAAGGCGGTTTAATTTTTATTTAAAAAGTAATAATTTATTTTTTGTTTTTTAGTGGTAAATTATATAAAATCGGTTAAAAGCTGCTGAAGATATTAGAATTTACGTGTATTTTAATTTTATCACCCCCCCTCCCTCGCCCCCACCCCTTTTACCCTCTCTCACTGAAACTTAACTTTTATAATGAACGTAATGCAAAAAGAACCACTGGAATACTACTTAATTTTAAGGAGTTACCCTCTCCAGCTCCGAAGATATTCATCAGATCTTCACCATATTTTTATGGGACCAAATGACAAGCACCAGCTTTCAATCAAAGAAAGAATGGTCGAAATCGGTTCACACAGTACAGAGAAACGAGGTAACAAACATAAAAAAAAAAAAAAAAAAAAAGCAACATACAGTCGAATTGAGAACCTCCTCCTTTTTTTGAAGTCGGTTAAAAACAAGGTGCCTCTTTACCCGAATATGATGATAGCAGTCGGTCTATTGCTTATATTTTTTACTAGCTACCTGCCCCGTCTTTCTGTTAGTCAATATTTAGGGTTTATACACGCGCCATCGTGGAATTTATAAAATTATTTTTAAAGGTATAATAAGGTTTAGGTAGCGTTAGCCATGAAAGCGCCTGAAATAGAACTTACAACGTAACTGAAAACATGAACGTTCTCTACTATTTATAAATTTAATTAGAATGTATTGTACAAATCAAACATTGGAAAAAAATGCCTTAACGATCCGTTGCGTAATTTAGAAAAATTAAGCGGACAAACAGACAGACACATTTATTTTACAGTTTTTTTCCTGAAATGGCAAATTGACCATACTGCTGATGTAAAGCGTAGTGCTGCCGAGGTAGAGTATTATAAGCGAGAAAATTATCTCTTGCTACTCGACACAATCATGCCGGCCGGCTTGCATGCCTCTTCACGAAACATGTCTAACAATGTCTCAATTTATTAGATTTCGTCACTTGTCTTAGAGGTAGACATAATCATTTTTTTAGTGACTCGATGGGCAGACGATCAGACGGGCCACCTGATAGTAAGTAGTCACCACCGCCCATAGACTTCTGCAAAGCCAGGGCACAGCAAAGCCGCTGCCTGCCGTTAGTATTTACATTGGGTTATACTGATCGATTGCATTTGTGTGGCTTTGTCCGACGCCCGCCAAACTAATGGTAACTCTAGTCTGCTTTTATACCATAGATAGTATATTCGCAACATAGCGATACATCAAACGCTGACACTGACGGATTACACGTTGATCGGACGCGCGGCCGTTACGGCGGCGTTGTATGGACGCTGCTGACATATATACGGAATGCAGTGATGATTTATAATTAAAAATAGCTGGGAAATATGTTTTTAACACTGTTATCAAATTACCTATTAAAAAATACCTCTTCGATTTTTTTAATGACCTAGTCAAAATTGTAAGTTATTAACTTTGATTCTTAGTATCTATTGTGTTTTGCTAGTAGTTTTTGAACTACGATTATGTAGTCTAAATAACGCCAATTTTAGATAAAAATACCCACAGTATTAGAGAATATGGTCATAAAATGATTTGCAACGTTCTATATATAGCCTATGTCGTATTTTAAATGCACATAGTTGAACGTGTCACGCAAGAGATCCGGGCCTCAATTACGTATGACTAAATAACACGCGTAGTCTTGCCATGCAAAAACATGTCAATACAGTTTATATAATTACCTATGTGTCATGACTAAGTAAAGAATCTGCGTGGTTACAGTGTATATCGTTGCTTTTTATTATAGTTTACTAATATATCCGGTGTACATCCGGTTTTTATCGGGGGTCTAGAGTTGGGTTACGGTGTTTGGCCGTTTTGCTGAGTACTGTGACACTAGACTCTCGACCGCTTCTTTACCTTCTTGCCCATGGCGTAGTGTGAAGAAGCAGGCCGGCATTATTGTGTTGAGTAGCGGGTGATAAATTGTGTCTTGCTACTCGATACTCTAATTTGACGACACTGCACTTGGTGCAGTGTGGCCACTTTGACGTGCTAGGATAAGAAATATATATATCATTTTCCTCTTTAAACACGAGCGGATAGAGTGAATAAAAATGCCTTCAAGGTATATTTGTCGTGCAATGTTGTACGATGCAACATTTTTACCAAGAAACACGACATCAACGCGCTGATGTCACGCGTGATCATGTTACTGTAGTTTAAAATATTGCGTTATTGTATTAAATGCCTGTGTCTTCACATATAATCAAAGTATTTGACGAGATATTTTGTTTGCTTATGTTTATGAAAACGAGGAATTGTTTATAAACAGTTAAACAAATAAATAAATAACACCCAACAGTCACACACATAAAGTAAGAGTATTGTGTCGTGGGAACCATGAACTATGGACTACGGTCCCAAAACACCTAGACCTGAAACAAATATCTGTCACACAAACATTTATCTCGCTTTAGAAATCGAAAATCTAGGCCCTCGTTTCACAGCCGGCTGCGTCACGGACGTTTTCAAATTTAGTTTTTCATTTAGTATTTATTTGTTAAAAAACTGCTCAAATTTCCCAGATTCGAGACAAATACTCATGGATCACTGAGGCTTCCATTATTTTTTTCTTCTAAGGTACAATTATTTACTAGGCGATTGTTACCTTAATAAACATTACTTACGTCGCAAGGGATAGAATATAGAACAGGTTTATTATATGTAACAGTAATTTAATCCACAGCTGGATAATTTATGTTCACACAAGTTGAATGTTGACGTTCAATCGAGCGCGCGATTAACTTTTAATAAATGTCAACTTCGTATAAACACGTATGTATTTATGTAAGTGTGCATTCATTTGAATATTAATATTCAATTTGCACTTTTATAGATGCCCATTTAAGAACTAACTAATGAACTTAATTGAATATGAAGAGTTGAAATTGTTTTTGAAGTGTTTATGCGGTTTTGTTATCAGCGCAGTTGCTTTGTTGTGTTTTATGTATTTTTATTACAATATTATGATAAATATGATATATTTCTTCTTTTTTTATTACTCAAATGAATCGCCATTGGTTACTTTTTTAAATCGTGTTGATAGTTTTTAAATATGTTGTGTCGTAGTATATTCAATTGTGTTTTCTTTGTTTCTCTATTCAGCCAGAGTAAGACTTGTACATATTATAGTTGCTCTATAACTATTTCCTACACCCATATTGAGCTTCAAACGCCTGCAAGCGACGTTGGTTTCGATCTCTCGCTACTCGACACAATCATGCCGGCCTGCTTCTTCACACTACGCCATGGGCTAGAAGCTGAATAAGCAGTCCAGGGTATAGTCTCAGAGTACTCAGAAGGCCGCAAAACGGCCAAACATCGTATCCCAAGTCCAGACCCCCGAAAAACCGGATGTACACTGGCTGATCCCGGAACGCGACACACTTGCGTGTGCCACTATGGCGGGTTTTTCACCCTGTGTACGGTGGTCGCTATCCGGGCGGATATGAATATCCTACCACCAGCAACTTTTATCAACTTTTGATCTATAATTATTCTCATTTCAATACAATATCACGCTTCACATATGCCGGTTGTGACATTCTTGCCGCCGAGACTAGATCGGAATTATATTTGAACTAAAACTATCAAATTTTGGTCTTGGTTATTTCGTACAGTAATGGGCGGTATCGTACACGTAATCAAGACTAATCGGGCTTTACGCATAAGGTCTGAATATGCATGTTGGGTGCGGCCCGTATCTTGCACGCTGTCTGAACGCGCTAACTGGATGTTCCATTCATGTGTCGTCTTCCATCTTGATTTATGATTTAATACCATAAACTATTGCCTCTGTACATGTATCTTTACATCATACTTTTTTTAATAGAAGTGGTCTGCGGTTGAAGATTGAGGTTAAGATTATTTCGGTATATATTTATACTAGCTGTTGCTCGTGGCTCCGCCCGCGTGGAGGTCATGTTTGGGAGAAAAAGTATATTTTAGAAAATACGAATTTTCATGCGTTTAACTTAAAAATGAAGGATTTCCAAAAAATATTCACCCCTATTTTACCCCCTTAGGGATGATTTAGAAAAAATATGAAACACGTTCGTCTTTATTTCCTACCAAAAGCCTAGATATGAATTTCTATATCCCCAGCTCAAGGAATTATGGATTTCCTATACAAACTTTGAGCTCCTATTTGACCCCTTTCAAGGTTGTTTTTTGAGAAAAAAGATAGCATATGTCCTTCTCTAGGATATAATCTATTCCCTTACCAAATTTCATTACAATCCGTTCAGCCGTTTAGTCGCGAAGAGGTAACAAACAAACAAACAAACAAACAAACTTAGTTATTTTCTTATTTATAGTATTAGTATAGATTTCGGTATCGGATAATTGAAGCGTCCTCCTGCACCGTGGATGACACGTGGTGTTCGGATGGCGATGAGGCGAAGGGACCGAGTTTTTCGTAGATACAAAAAGGACCGCTCAGATGAAAATTGGTGCCTCTTTAAGGCTGCAAGGAATCGGTGTAATCAGATGGTACGTAATGCTAAACGCCGTCATATTCTTAGTAATATCATTTCCTCTTCCCCTGCTAATATATGGAAATTCCTCAGAACTTTAGGAATTGGCAAGGGAAAAAACTTGGACTATCATGGTAAAACTATTGGTTTGGATGATATTAACGCTCATTTCTCCACTGCTAACTTAATTGATCCCCAAACCAAGAGTTGTACCAAAAACCTTATAGTCGGTCTCTCCAGGCCTAACATCGATCCCCTGCAGTTTTCTCCGGTGCCACCTGATGAGATCAGGAAAGTAATCCTCTCCATCAAGTCCAATGCGACTGGCTACGACAACATTAGCCGTCGTATGATTATTTCCGTCCTGGATTATCTTCTTCCCGCTATTTCCCATATAATTAATGTCTCCCTCTGTACTGGGGTTTTCCCGTCTTTATGGCGGAAAGCCTTTATTATACCTCTTCCCAAAATTCCGAACCCCTCACTCCCGACGCATTTTCGTCCCATATCTATTCTTCCTTTCCTTTCAAAGGTGCTGGAGGCCTGTGCACACAAGCAGTTGACTGGGTTCGTGCACCTGAATAAACTGCTGTGTCCTCTGCAGTCTGGCTTTAGGCCCGGCCACAGCACCGTTTCCGCTCTCCTCAAAGTGACTGGCGATATTAGGGCGGGCATGGAGGATACCAAAGTCACCGTGTTGGCTTTGGTTGATTTCTCTAATGCCTTCAATACCGTCAGTCATGACATCCTGTTATCAATCCTCTCCCATTATTTGATCTCTCCGGCGGCACTGGAATGGTTCTCCTCTTATCTTCAGGGGCGCCAGCAGTCGGTGCGCCTTGGTGATTCTTCATCAAACTGGTGCGATGTTGACTCTGGAGTCCCTCAAGGCGGCATACTTTCTCCATTGCTATTTTCTATCTTTATTAACCTCATAAGTCAAAACCTTCAGTGTGCGTACCATTTGTATGCCGATGACTTGCAGATATATTCTCAGTCTGGGGTCGATTGTGTGGCCGCAGCTGTGGACAGGGTGAACAGAGACCTAGAACATATAAAAAGTTGGTCCGACAGTTTCGGTTTATCTGTGAACCCTGCGAAATGTCAGGCCCTAATCTTAGGTAGCTCAAGAATTATAAGCAGACTGGATCCTACGACCATACCCGCTGTTGTATTCGATGGCTCTGTCATTCCTTTGTGTCAGAGTGTTAAGGATCTTGGGCTGCACATCGACTCCACCCTGAGCTGGCGGTCCCAAGTAAACTCTGTTAGTCAGAGAGTCACCGGTATCCTTCGTTCTCTTTACCGTCTGAAGAATTTTCTTCCGTTTAAAACTAAGACAATGCTCGTGCAATCCTTAATCCTTCCGGTAATCGACTATGGTGATGTGTGCTATTACGATCTGAATGCAGATTTACTCAACAAACTTGACCGTCTTCTAAATAACTGCATTCGATTCATTTTTAATCTTCGTAAATATGATCACGTTTCTTCCTATCGTTCGCAATTAAAATGGTTACCCATTCGCCAGCGCCGATCTATGCGGGCACTTACTACTCTCTTCTCATTTCTTACTTCTCCTACACCTCCCTCTTATTTATCTTCACACTTTCAATACCTTTGCGACAGCCATAGTAGGACTCTTCGCTCATCTAGCAATCTTCTTCTAAAGTGTCCCCCTCACAGCTCCGACTTCGTTCACTCTTCTTTCGCTATCCAATCAATACTTCTTTGGAATTCACTCCCTCTCGAAATCAGGTCGTGCACCAGCCGATCGGCTTTCAAGCTGAGAGTTCGTCAATTATTGCTGAATGGAGTGGCAGAATCACCACATCATTAATTTATGATATATATTGATATGTATATTTTGTATATATTTACATGTGTTTATATAAGTATATGTAATAGAATGTATTACATATTTATGTTTTATATATATATTATGTATTGTATTTTACAATATATTGTATTCGGATTTATTTATTTATATAGAGCTTAATAATATTGTTTTTTTTACCTTCTTCCTGTATATTTTTATGCACCTACCTTGTTCATCTCTGCATCACCCTAAGGTTGACTGGGAGAGAATGCCTTTGGCATTAAGTCCGCCTATATACATTGTATATGAAGTGTATAAATAAAAAAAAAAAAATCGGTATTAATATTTTTGCAGCAGGGATAATTCGCAAAACGATTGAACAGCCGGCTGGCCTACCACCAGCTCTTGGAGCAGTATTGTTGTAATATTACGATGCAATACTGTACTTATCATCAGGTGCAGTGTGATCACTGCCGTGCCAGGATAATGGTACAAAATAGCATTGTAATATTACAACAAGACTGCTCTAAGAGGTGGTGGTAGGCCGCCAGGTTTTGTATGGTGCATTCAAGGGCAGATTCCGAAGAAAAACCGTAGCTTAATTTTATAGTATAAATAAACTGCTTTACAAAATACAAAAAAGTAGTCAATATATATATATCATAGAGTAGTCACATAACTTCTCATCTAACCCGAACTTTCACGCCTCGCGAGCGAGTCAGTACATATAACACTGCATAAATAATGTACGTAGATCAAAGGTTTCGATTCCAACGCGTGGGAAGTGAGTTGGATTCTGTGTTGATAAATATCTAGTTTTGTATGTTATGACACGAATTTAATTATTTTTGGGTTATAATATAAATTACTCATTTCGCAAGTGGTGCTAGACAACAATACTCATCCCACAGCGACTTAGCCCACACTAGGTCAAACCTGTATCGAGGGTACTAAGAAATACGGAAGACTACGGACCAGAAACACAATAACCAGAGACACGTAAACATTAGTCTCTGTGCTGGGTATTGAACCAGCGGCCTCTTGATTCAATGTCTATCAAGTAGCAGTAAAAATTTTACATAAACCATTGAAACTGATATTAGAATTAGTTGCTGATATTTTGTTGCTAAAACCAGTTCCCTCAGATAAGTTAGCAGTAACGAAATAAGCACTTATTGAATCGATTCATGGGCCTGAATTATGGAATAATTTGCTAATTAGCAACTAATTTCTAGCTTGATAGACCTCTTGATTTACAGCCGGCTACACGTCCTGTGCGGAGGCTGTTAATTCTGTACAATGCAATAGCTGGCTTTCATGCTGGTTAGAGTATCTGTTAAACATTACGCTTTATTTCTATCACAGAACTTCTTGTCACGGAATCAATAACTATCTCAACAAAAAGACTGCGCATAGTACAGTGCTGTTTTGAAACCGTAGTATACAATTAAAGCCCGTTAATCGCTGACTGATAATCGATATTTATCATAAATCTACATGTATGTATACGTAGAAAAACAAATAATTAAGAATGTCATGTCGGGGATCTCCCTTACTTCGATTAAAAAATAATAATATAATATATAAAGTAACAGAAATTTTCCACGTATTTAAAATTCAATAGACTTGGCTCCTTATAAATAAAGGTATTTACGACGTCTTTTTAAATCTATGTTTGAGTGAGAAATATTTTTTTGGCGGTATCGTGAGTGCGTGTCATGACCTCTAGTTATCTGCATGCCGTACCTCTGAGCCACGCCCACGGATCACGGCACCGTATGAGACTTTATAACATTACTTTTAAATGTGTACTTAGACATCAGTAGACTTTGAAGTTATGTATTTTGTATAAGTGATGGTGAAAACGGACAATTCAGACTAGTAGTTATGTAGTTTGTTAGTCTATTTCCCAATAACTAATTAGCATTTTCGCTTATATTCTGACAATACAATTATCATTTCTATTTAAATTTAATAACGACGTTATGAAATTTAATTAGAATTGAAAGTAAAAAGCAAGATTGATTTCTAGTGTACGGAAGTATATAGTTCCATGTTTATTGAACTACTGCTTTATTGTTTTGGAATACAGTTTTTTTTATATCGTGGCTCGGCAAAGTGACCACACTGCACCTGATGGTAAGTGCAGTGCCGTCCAGTTATAGTATCAAGTAGCGAGTGATAATCTATCCCTCGCTACTCAATACAACTGTTTATATTTTCGGACGCAATATACCTACGCGCGTACTTTTCCTTCAGACCAATCTATATGTCAAAGATGGTCTATTTCAACAATCGTTAAAATTGGTTCACATTTGGCGGATAAAATATTTGCTTTAAGTTTGGCTGTTGTGTGGTACAAGTTCCTGATACAGGTTTAATTAACATTTTTAAAGATACGTAAAGAAACGTATGTGTCGGAAATCTTTTGTTTGTAAGTGGATGCTTACACACATACACTCACGCCTGTAATCCCCGAAGTGGTAGAAAACATTTTTAAAGATACGTAAAGAAACATATGTGTCGGAAGTCTTTTGTTTGTAAGTGGATGCTTACACACATACACTCACGCCTGTAATCCCCGAAGTGGTAGAAAACATTTTTAAAGATACGTAAAGAAACATATGTGTCGGAAGTCTTTTGTTTGTAAGTGGATGCTTACACACATACACTCACGCCTGTAATCCCCGAAGTGGTAGAAAACATTTTTAAAGATACGTAAAGAAACATATGTGTCGGAAGTCTTTTGTTTGTAAGTGGATGCTTACACACATACACTCACGCCTGTAATCCCCGAAGTGGTAGAAAACATTTTTAAAGATACGTAAAGAAACATATGTGTCGGAAGTCTTTTGTTTGTAAGTGGATGCTTACACACATACACTCACGCCTGTAATCTCCGAAGTGGTAGAAAACATTTTTAAAGATACGTACAAGTACACCCACTTATCGCCAAATTTTGGTCCCATAGCATATCGCCATACCGGGCACAGATTCCAGACTCCGGGCTTATATTGAGGAAATTCTAAATAGAAAAACCCAATATTATTTTAACCCGACCCGGGGATCGAACCCGAGACCTCAGCACAACAGTCGTGACGCATGCGCAATTACAACTGCGCCAGCGAGGCAGTATAAAAATCAAAGTCTATTTTATTTCCCTATTATTAACGTTACAGATACGGTTAATACGCACGTCAATAAGTGATACTTGAGTGGATAAGAACGAAACATTCTACACATAAAAAACAACGCTACAACGCAAGCGACGTTTACCGGTCGTAACTTTTTAACATAAACTCATGGTTCGGCTACTAATATGATAAGAGTAACAGTGAGTTACTGTACTGATACATTGGTGTTTATATAATGGGGCTACCACACACTATATACGCTAGTTCAGGCTATGTTTTCATTCTGGTACGGCAAACTGACCATACTCCACCTGATGGTAAGCGCAATGCTGTCCAATTAGAGTATCGAGTGGCGAGAGACAATCTATCCCCTGCTACTCAACACAATAATGGCGGAAATCGTTGTGTATTCTCCCCTACAAGAAGAATACACAAGTGATTGTAAGTACACTGGAGTTTAAATAAATTGTAGATCGTTGGGAGATATTGCGTCTCTCGACGGTCAAAATTATGCCGGCCTGAAGAGACTCCGTATACACTTGTAGAATGTATTTACTATTTTCTATAATAATCATTTCAACGTATTAAGTTTTTACACATATTTTATGACTAGCTGTTGCTCGCGGCTCCGCCCGCGTGGAGGTCATGTTTGGGAGAAAAAGTATACAATACAAAATACCATTATATAATAATATTTTACCCCCTTAGGAGTGGTATTTCCAAAAACCCTTCCTTAGTGGATGCCTACGTGATAAAAGGTACCTACTGTCAAAATTTCAAGTCTCTAACCCCAGCCGTTTATCGATCAGTCAGTCAGTCAGTCAGTTTCTTCTTTTATATATACAGATGATATATAAAGTATGTTGTACTATAAATGTAGTGTGTTAGCACTGTTATAATTCGATTTTAAATAATTTTACCGTGATAATTAATTAGCTTTGGTTCGCATACGTCATAACGTTAATCGGTACAGTAGAGGAATTAAATTCTATAGAAAAAAGCCGTTTGAATTTGCTGGACATCTTTACAAATTTTATTTTCCTAAAAGCTTATTCGGAGTATAAAGAACACTTATAAAAGTTACCTCAATCGGCCCGACCGCTTCACGCGACGCGCTTTCGAACGAACACCGTTACATTTTTCGTTACATTTTTATTTATATAGATAGATAAAAATTCGATGTTGATATTAACCGTTCAAATTTTTTAATCTAGATTGTGACCATGGCGACGCCCTCTGAAGTGTGCTTACTCGTTATGCTTGTCGAAAATATAAGATCTTACGGATTAAATGATCCCATATATCTCGCTACTTGATACTCTAATTGGACCGCACTGCGCTTACTATCAGATGCAGTGTGTGACCACACTTTGCCGTGCCAGTATAAAAAAAAATGTTCCTTTGACTGCAACTTGAATTAGATTATCATTGAAAATTACTTTTTAATTAGTGCAACAGTGTATAGATCATTGGTACAATGACCGAGTAGGTAGTGGTTTATAATGAATTAAAAATATCAGTAATAAAGTAAAAATTCTTGATAAACATATACTGAAAATTATGTTCATATGAATTTAATAAATAGAGAAGTAGTATAAAAGGCATAAAAATGATTAGTTTTTATGTATTTCAGGCTCGCTAAAGGAATAACAGCGAAACCGCATTACGGGAACTGGCACGGGCTTAGAGTAAAAAAATTACTGAATCTAAATAATAATAACATTTCATGGGTTTAATAAATATCAGATGTTAATTTGATTTTAGTTTGAAAAAAAATTATTAAACTTTCCACACGAAACGTTAATTTTTCTTTAAAATTATCGCGTGCTTATCGTCTATTCAAAAACTATACACTATATATCAGGCATAATTTACAACCTGAATAAACCTTCATTGCGTCGTCCTGGTGATTCATAGGTTAATAATATTGGTGTATAAAGTCCAGCGCTCAAATTTTCAAAACAATTAGTATTGTTAAATCTTTAATCCTTGTCGCTTGGGTCGATTGTAATCCCTTAAATGCTCAGCGTTTTGGGCGCATAGCTATCAGTCTAGTATTAAAAGTTTTAAATTCTACGATCACTTAAAGTCTATAGTTGACTCAGCTAGAAGGATCAAAGGAAACATTGTATACGGATCTCCACTGGGTGCTCAAATTATCTCTTTAGTCCCGTTTCGTCGCTTCCCACTTTAGTAAACAAATCAAAAATTAGTCCAAGTAACATTTGCCTTGTGTATACAAAGCAGTTATCAAATACTTATATATTCTATATTAGTTACAGTAGTACATACTGCTATTATGTCACTAATACACGGAAATTATCAAAAAATGGAAAGGGACAGAATATTTCTTTCTAAACCAAAAACTTTAAACACAACACACACATAACGGAATTTTACTAATTATATGATTTAAATAATTTTCTCAGTAAACCAATTCAATGTAATTTTATTTATCACCATAACCATATTTTAACATTATATTAAATAAACATTCGGTAGTTTAACCTACCTATTAATTATTCTAACTACATGAATTATAGTCATGAGAAACCGAGGCACCTTGATCAAAACGAGGCATCCATTCATTAAATTGATAGTCAATTCATCAAGACGTTCAGAAGCCAACGTACCGTGCCTACGATATAACAATGAGGATATTTTCAACAGGGTTTAATTCTGCATATGAATTATGAATACGCGTGGATTCCACGTGGTTATTCATATCCGCCGGGATAGCGGCCATATCGTACACAGGGTGTAAAACCCGCCATAGTGCCACACGAAAGTGTGTCGCGTTACAGGATCAGCCAGTTTACATCCAGTTTTTGTCGGGGTCTAGAGTTGGGGTACGATGTTTGGCCGTTTTACGGCCTTCTGAGTACTCTGACACTAGACCCTCGACCGCTTCTTCACCATCTTGCCCGTCGTGTAGTGTGAAGAAGCTACACAGCAGGCTGGCATGATTGTGTTGAGTAGCGGGGGATAGATTGCCTCTCGCTACTTGATACTCTAATTGGACGGCACTGCGCTTGCCATCAGGTGCACTGTCGTCACATTTCCGTGCCAGGCAAAAAAATTGCCATGAACACAGATTTTTCGATTTCCCAGTTGCTTATATCCTAACATTTAATTCCGGTCTCTGACATTACTGAGAGCCCTAATGGCACAGTAAGCGAAAAGCTGACTGTGTAAAAATAGGCCGTGGATCACCACATCGACAGTGATGTTGGTGTGATTAATCATATTTATTTAGAATGAGTGTTGAGCGATCAAAAGTCGGTCTTCGTTTTTTTTTATTAGCTGTAACTCCCCTGGTTTGGACCAGGGCCCTTTTCATCTAACTTCTAGATAACACAAGTTCTTTTTTTTACGTATTGCTAGCCTAGTTACGCTCGTACTTATTTCTTGCTTAACATTGGTGTTCTTCTGACAGTAGCTCCCACTTATTTTGCTTTTATAAGTATGTGTTCGTTTTTTTCCACTTCTTCCAAATCAATATTGTTTCTTTTCCTTTCCTACTTTATTTAATATATTTTGCGTGCTTACTGGTAGTTACATGTGATTATCCTACAGCTTTTCTAACCTTATTGGTCTTGGTTCCTGATACCCGTAAATAAATAATTGTATCTTTTTACGGAACTAGAATTATATTGTATGATATTATGACAATTGACACGTATTGAAATAGTTTATGCGTGGACTTAAATTTCACACAGAATTAAGGCTTGGCTCTATTTACATTGGGTTGTATTGTTTCGCCAATATTTTAACAACACCGTGGTTTCCGGCTAAATTAGTTTTCTTAGAAAATATTTTCGCCTATTCATTATTAGTATATTTATTTGTGCTTTTGGTATTTGTACCTTTTTCGGCTTCGGGCTTTGTGCCCGGTGGTTATTTATTGTATTCATTAAAATTGGTGGGTAAATTGTTTTTTTTGTATTGTCTGTTATCACATTTCTTTGTACCTTTGTTAGCTCAGTTGAGTTGTACTTTATAATTTGGGTTAGGTTAGAGTATTTTGTATTGTATCATCTACTTGCCGCGTAAGGTACTTAATATTTCCACAAAAACAGACAAACTCATCATAACTAAGACATAAGAGACTAACTGTTTGCTTGAAAGTGCCTAGACTTGCAGACATTACTTGAGTTAAGACCACGTAAAGTTATATTCACGTCTAGCTTATGAAAACTTAACAAACCTACTTAACACAATTCCACACATCCCAACATTACCACCAGCGCCTCGCAGCGAACACAACTTACTTATGTAAAAAGTGAAGTAGCTAAGTTAGGTTGCCATAATCCTAAGAACTAAGGGGTCCAATGAATTTGTTTTTAAATAACAAATAGGTGCATATTTTAATAATAATAATATTTTTATCAACCAACAATCACACACATAGCCCTGACCCCACACTACCCCGACCGCAAACTAAGATACGAGTCTTGGTGTTGTGGGTATCAGGGACTACGAGAGACTTTCGGTCTGACCCAGACTCCAGACATATATCTGTCTGTCACACAAACATTTGTCCCATTTGTTTGGAATCGAACCCACGGCCTCTCGTTTCACAGCTGGCTACTCGCCAACTGCGCCACGGAGGTTGTCACTTTTGTCACACAAATATAATTACTAAACTATTCCTTTTACCCATGTTTCATCAGAAGCCAACACAGCCAAGTCACTACCATGCTCAGATTAAAAAGAAAACTGTAAGCTTACTTCCTAGAAACAGCCAGCGTTGGTAGTGTGTGCGACTCAAACTGAAACTTCATTACCATCGGCCACAACAATATACGACCGCGACAGGCCGCAAATTACACACTAACACGCACACACACACACATGCGCGACATATTCAACTGTCACACGCACACTCGACACGATCCGCAGATAGACTCCGCCAATTACTGAACGATAAATTCGTTCTGGTAAATACATGATTAATTTAATGATTAAAATATGGGGTTTAATTTTTTTTTTACCCTGGCACGGCAATGTCACCACACTGCACCTGATGGTAAGCGCAGTGCCGTCCAATTATTGTATTAAGTAGCGACAGACAATCTATCCCCCGCTACTCAACACAACCACGCTGGCCTGTTTCTACGCCATGAGCAAGAAGCGGTCGAGGGGCTAGTGTCAGAGTAGGTACTCAGAGGGCCGCACAACGGCCAAACATCGTACCCCAGCTCTAGATCCCCAACAAAAACTGGATGTACACTGGCTGATCCCGGAACGCGACACACTTGCGTGTGCCACTATGGCGGGTTTACATCCTGTGTACGGTGGTCGCTATCCGGGCGTATATAGTAGATATAGTAGTCACTTAAGGTGACCACTGAAAACTGGTGTGACTGACTGAAAACTGACACACTTTTCTTCTTCTTCTTCAAGTGCTATTAGTATTAGTTTTAAACATAATAAAATTGACAATTGTCTTGTGGTATGTGCGTGTTGTGAGCTGTGCTAATAAATAGTTTTTCTTTCTGCTTTGTAATTGAATATCATTTTGTGTATTATTATATTCAGCTTACCATATACCTATATATACCTATATATATATCATATGCTTCAATATACCCATATACCATATGCTTCAATATACCCATATACCATATGCTTATATGCTATGTATATAGCTTATAATATATATATATATATATCTGGTATATGTATATAGCTTATGCTATGTATATAGCTTATATGCTTATGCTATATATCATATGCTTCAATATACCCATATACCTATATATATATCATATGCTTCAAGTGCTATTAGTATTAGTTTTAAACATAATAAAATTGACAATTGTCTTGTGGTATGTGCGTGTTGTGAGCTGTGCTAATAAATAGTTTTTCTTTCTGCTTTGTAATTGAATATCATTTTGTGTATTATTATATTTGGTTTACGGCATATTGTTTATCATGCCTGTGTGCATTGGAGTTAGCGAAGTTATACTGAGAAATTCAAAAATTAAGTTAATATGAACATTGTTCATATTATATCTTTAACATTTAGGCAGCCGCTTATGGCAGATCTATTCTTAGTGTTAAAATGAACTTAGACGTTATTGCAGATTAGTGCACACTGTCTCTTGCAGTTTTAACATGGCACATATCGTATTTTGAAAATGTATAGCATTTTTCATCAGATACTTGATTTTTGTATGAGTCTTGGTCATTAGATCCTGAAGACTTTTACAACATTATGTAATGCTGAATAGAACTAGGAAGAGTAAGGAATTCGGTACTTCTAAGTCCAATTTAGATTTCGAAAGCCATGTTCTATGTCTAGATAATCAAAAACCATAGATGTTTTTGGGTAGTAACATCGAAAATATTTCAGCCCATCCCTACAGTACGTTGTTACTTGTCGATGAACACCCAGAGAAATAATTTTTTTATTATGAATTATTTTGTAAGCAAGTTTGTGTCACTATGTATTTTTATACGAAATCGTGTGTGTATTATCTACGCAAGTAAAGTTCTTACTCGCGAGAGCGCCGTGTCGTGTTAAATAAATGAAAACGTACACACTAAAAGCACTTGAATGCCACAAAATAACTTGTGAAAATATTAAATTTATAGTTAATAATATAGTTTTCTTCAAATCCACAGTAAATAAATGTGAGAGTAACTAAGACTGATTGTTACCTTTTACGACGTAATCTCTAAATGAATCGCAAATCAATTTTACATAGACGTATCTAACTATGTATCTATATAATAATTATGGAAATTATTAGAATAAAAACAGATATATGAGGATTTAAAAGAATTAAAAAATATATCTAATTTTACATCCTTTAATGTTTGCATTATAAATGGGTTACAAAGAAAAAATCTAAAAATAATTTTACACTAAATTCTAAAACATAGCATACCGTTTTATATATGACAAGTATCGAAAACTATAACGTTTGTCTACGTAGCTGCAGTAAAAACATATCGTAAAACCGGCAACTGTTATAAATTGTTTATTGTTTACCGGCACAGTTATACAAACACGCTTTTATCTCATCAATATAATATAAAGTATATAGGTAATAAAATATCACGTGTCTGTGCTTCCGAGAGCTCATTAACATATATTTTTTTATTCGTTTTTATTTTACGGCCTACGAAGGCAGACGATCTGACGGCCCACCTGAGGGCAGATACTCTTGAGCGTCATCAAGATGCGAAGTGGATTGTTGACTGGTTCTCTGGATGAGTTCATTTCGAACCCTATCCAGGAATAAATACTCCTGGAAAGTGAAATTTCACCCACTTTCAAAACTCAACATCAAGCTAGCAATCTAACGATGGTAACGTCGATTTACTTCGAGACAATTAAGGTCACAGCTCATTCGATCCACCCGGCATCCAACCCGCACCACTTCGCCTCGTGCGGTAAGTAGTGTAGTTGATGTAGTGAGCGCATACCCAAAGAGATGCATATAAAGAATATTATACGCACGAGGCGAGGCGGTGGGGGTTGGATGCCGGGTGGGTCTAATGAGCTGAGACCTTTATACTGACCCGATCAAGTTGGCTCATTCATGATATAGATAAATAGGTTTCCAGTGTGGTTCTACCACTCTTAAAGTTGATATGACTAGTTCGTTATATTATATACTACGACTAGAAAGACTTACTAGTAGACCTACAACGGTAGGCAGCGGCTTTGCTGTGCCCTGGCACTGCAGAAGTATATGGGCAGCGGTGACTACTTACCATCAGGTGGCCCTTCTGCTCGTCTGCCTACAGAGGCATTAAAAAAAACCTTAGATTCAAACCCATATTGATAAATCAACATGTACACACCAACATATGACCTTTACATACCTGTATAGATGAAGAAGAACTGTAACATTTCCCAGAGAGAAGCGTACGCTTTGCGCAAAATGATTACCGTTGGGCAAGGCAACCTCGGAACCGAGGTCACCGCGCAACCAATTTCGAAAAACTTACGTCTAACTGCGTTTTGCGATCACGCAAAAATACACGAGCCGTTGAAACTGTACATTTAAAAATATCAATTTAATGTTTTTTTTGTTACTGCCTTCATAAACAGACGAGTAGACGGGCTACCTGATGGTAAGTAGACACCGCCGCCCATATACTTCTGCAATGTCAGGGCACAGCAAAGCCGCTGTCTACCGTAATTTGTTTCCGACACATGGCATTTGTCGGAGTGTATAATAATACGCTGATACACATTTATATATTCCTGAAGGTTAAGGCAGAGGCTAGAGACAAAGTCCGTTTACAAGAACACTGAGAGGTTTTAGCTAAGCGTTGATTTCTGTATACGTGATTGGTCATTTTTGTTTACGCCAAAAATAAATAATACACCCAACAGTCACACACATAGTTCTGAACCCATCATATCACCATATCATCATATCACCTATGACATGGTTGGATATATTACCGCAGTGAACTGTGGGTGTACTTGTTCCATTTCTGCCTACCCATTCGGGAATACGGGTGTGAACATATGTATGTATTGTTGAAATAACAAATACCAAACCGAAACGATGAAAATAAACTATACTTTTTCCGCCAATATAAAGCATGTATGTTGTTCGTATATGCCCACATTTGGCTTAAACACATAAAAACACAATCGTATCCAAATAACTTTAACACAATATTTTCATACAATAAAAGCATTAGCCACGATGAAACTTGGCCTGCCTACGCAATAGGATTTTCGTGAAACTCGTGTGTATGTAATACAAAAAGAATATATTTTCAATGTTCACTCGTGCGCGACGGCTTAAGGTCAGTACAGACCAGGCGGAGAAATACGGGCGTGTTCCCAAATATATTAACTTTTTTTTATTTTGGAACTTTTACCCATCAATGGTATGTCAGTTCCATCGTACCCTGAACATTATACAGTCTTAAAAACAATTAAAATAAAAATATATTTACGAATAATAAAATTTCAGGTTTGGGAAACTTGTTAGTATCCTGCGAGTAAAACCGTGTTGCATAAGATTAGCCAGTATAGTTCGTGCTCAGTGACACAGCATCGCCTTTTAAATACGACTGATCGTAATTTTGCTCGTTATTAGCCATACTGCTCCAGAGATAGCCAGTAGGCTTGCCAAAATGATAATCAATTAGCTTAAATTATGTTTTGAAACAGGAGAAATAAAAAATCTTGTAATTAAATAAATAAATAACACCCAACAGTCACGCACTTAGCCCCGATCCCACACTAAGATACGAGTCTTGTGTTGTGGGTATCAGGGACTACTAGAGACTTTCGGTCTCACAACACCCATACTCCGGACACAAATAACTGTCTGTCAGACAAAGATTTGTCCCGGTGTGGGAATCGAACCCACGGCCTCTCGTTTCACAGCCGGCTACTCGCCAACTGCGCCACAGAGGCTTTCTGAGAATTGACGAGGAGATTGAGGTCAGTAGAAGAAGTAGAAGCAGCAGGTGTGTTTGTACTTTTTCTACATTAGGGGTCCACATTCTCTGCCTACACAAATAATAGGGAGGCGTTAGTTTCCTATTTATTTCTTGGATGTTACTAAATACCCAATAGAAATTTCATAACAGCAAAATTTATTATCCGTAGAAAACGGTACAAGTTTATGCGCGTTAATTTGCGCGTGGTCTACACTGACTCTTAGTTGCCAAGTCACAGCGCGGGGTCATTGTTAAGCTCAAATCGTGCCGAGGAAAAAAATAGAACGATCTCCATAATATTTGCGAATTTATCTTTGTTCGTGAATTTTAGCTTTAAAAGGGCGGACACAGCCCCATATTATAAAGGCATAATAGTATTAAGACACGCGTAAGCAGCAATGTCTACGTCATTTAACACACACATACACATACTTGACACAATGTTTTTTATTATTTTAATCAAAACGTTACCCAAAATCTATTGTCGAAACAATTTTATAAATCCGCTCAAAAATAAGTTACAAACATTTCAAACGTGGTGGAAGGCGTAGATACGATAGAAAAGGATGCGCGATATGATTCATGACGTCACCGCCCGGAATACAGTGCAGTCGTGCGAGCGAGACAGTGAGATGTTCCCACCACGCACCCACTTTTGCTCATGCCGAGGTTAAAATTGCGACCTGATTCTTCAACCAGTTTTAATTCTGTGTTTGCAAAAGGGTTTTCTTTCGTATAATTTTCGGTTACAAATAAAATATTGTATCACTTTTGTGGAAGTTGAAGAGTTGTTTTAGCCTTGTTCATAGAGATGAAACTAAGTAACTTACTTTTACTAAAGCGGTTATAGGAATAAATAAATCAAAAAAAAACTGAAGTTGTTGTACGTGAAATAATAATTTGAAAATGATTAAATTTAAATTAATAAGATAAATGCTAGTGTATTAATATCACTGCCTCGTTGGCGCAGTTGTATTTGCGCATTCGTAACGACTGTTGTGCTGAGGTCTCAGCTTCAATCCCCGGGTCGGGTAAAGTGATATTGGGTTTTTCTATTTAGACATACTCAGTATCAGTCTGGAGTCTGGAATTGAACCCGGTATGGCGATAAGCTCGCACCATACCACATTATGGGACCGTCATAAATTCGGTGCAAGGTGGTAGTACTGGTTACACCTCTGCCTACCCCTTGGGGAATTACAGGCGTGAGTGTATATGTATGTTAGTATATTATTATTATTAAATAAATATGTTTACATAAGTTAATATGCTTTCTGTTATATTTCCTCCTTTTTTTAATATACTGTCTTGTGTAAGAGCTATGTAATTGCGTACTAGGCATATAAACGATCTCATTTCACGAGTCTGTATTCTATATACGAAATTTGCCGCAACCCGCAGTGCCCCAAACGAACATGACGGATGTACGTCAAAAAGTGTAACAATTGGCAAAATTTCATACGCGATGCGGAACTCAGCCCGCGGCGGTGGTAACCACGCAGGTCCGATCCGATATTGATTTATTTTAGATATTATTTCAACCAACGAACGAGTCTACTGTGTGGGCTTTGTGTTGAGGGTAGTTGTGTTTTGTTCAAACAGGTCGTTGCCGTAATTGTGTTTGGGAACATTAATGGGTTGGTAGGAGGCCGCGTTGTTCATTTCCAGGCTGGCATGATTGTGTTGAGTAGCGAGGGATAGATTATCATTGTCTCTCGCTACTCGATACTCTAATTTAGACGGCACTGCGCTTGCAATCAGGTGCAGTGTGGCCACTTTGCCACAGGATAAAAAAGTTAAAAAAACTAGCCAATTTACACTATAGTTTTTTTTATCATCTATAATGAAATGAAATGAAATGAAATGAAATCGTTTATTGATCAAGTAGGCAATTACATAGCTCTTATGACAAGTCAGAACATTAAAAAAAGTAGAGAAATTTTAAGAAAAGCATATCAGCTTATGTATACATAACATACATAGCATCATCAATACACTAGCAATTAATTATTCATATGGTATTTAACATTATTATTATTTATTTATTATTAATTATTTTTTATTTTTATATTATGAATTAATATTATTCAAGGTAATACCGGTCAAATATATATATATATATATTTAAATGGGTTTGATATGGACCATGGGTATTTCCGAGACGTCGCTTGTTTTAAAAGCTACCACCGGATCCAAACGCGACCCCGCCTGAGAAGACCCGGCGAAACAAACTCAGCGGGCTTACATTACCGCTGGATACTACGCGGCGCGACCCAGTCCTGAGAGAATCCAGCAAATCAATCTCAGCGGGCTTGTTTTTGGTCCGGTTCATTATTTCTAGTAGATGACCTGTCACAAATTACATTGCCAATTTATTATTTTATTTTATTCGCGATCGGTCGTCATAGTTTATTATTTTTTAAGTGTATATAACAACATGTCATTTATTAATATTTTATGAATATAGTTTTTATTTTATTTTGTTATACTATTTGTATACACTAACATGGTGTAAGCTACAGGGCGCCAGGTCGCAGTGTGCAGGAAGAAACCGAATGCCAGACATCCCTATCCTCTAGATATTGTTGAACATTATAATAGCCCCTGTCCATAAGATGACGTTTAATATGAGTCTTAAACATTTTATTGGGCAAATCAATTACGTTATTGGGGATTTTGTTATAAAATTTAACACAGTTACCCATAAAAGACTTTTTAGATCTTACTACTCTAAACGAGGGTACTGTAAGTTTGTTTCTGTTTCTTGTATTAATGTTGTGAATATCACTATTTTTATAGAAATTGCTTATATTTTTACGAACGTACATGATATTTTGATAGATGTATTCAGACGGCACAGTTAATATATTACTATCCTTGAATACTGATCGTAAAGAATCCCGACTACGTAGGTCGTATATAGCTCGGACTGCTCTTTTTTGTAAAATAAATATAGTATTTATATCAGCAGCTGATCCCCACAATAGAATGCCGTAAGACATAATACTGTGGAAGTATGCGAAATATACCAACCTAGCCGTTGAAACATCTGTTAGACGTTTTATTTTCCGGACTGCAAAAGCTGCAGCACTTAATTTAACGGATAACCTTTCTATTTGAGGACCTCATTGCAATTTACTATCTAGAGTTATTCCTAAAAATACAGTTGAAGAGACTGAATCTAGTAAATCTCCGTTTAATTTAATACACGAATTTATATTTGGTACATTAGGTAATGCAAACCGAATGCATTTTGTTTTTCCTGCATTTAGTAAGAGATTGTTACCAGAAAACCAACTTGATATTAATGTAAAGGTTGGCTCTGGCGGAGGATTGAAACACAACGAAGTCTGGTTACATACTATTATTTATTAGCATAAGCAATCCTTTATATAACAATGTTCCTTATACTAGGTACATACATCTCACCTTCCTGGCAAACAAAAAAAATAAAATGAATGAAATTTATTTTATTTTTACTTATAACAACATATGATTCTAGGTAACTACTTATACAGTTTATAAAAGTTTTTTTTTTATATAATATGTTTATACTTCTTATCAATACATTAGGATACACAACATAATACAAAGTTTAATAAAAATATAGATACGATACAAAATTAATGTTATATCTGCTTACATGGTATTATATGAATATATCTACTTAATATTAATAGACAAACTTTTATTTTTTATACTGTAACAGGCTGAAAATACAATTTTGTCCTGTTTTTATGTATAATGTATGGTTTGTTATCTTTCAATATTTCTACATTTGGTGAGCATTCTCTGATTACTTTAAATGGACCTGAGTATATACTTTGGAACTTATTGCCGGATTCATTTCTAATTAAAATTAAGTCATTGGGCTTGTATGCTACAGGATTAATATTACGATCATACTTAGCTTTTCTTTTTATTTTACTGACAATTAAATTATCGCGTGCCTCTTTTTGTGACGTTTGTATTCTATACTTTAACTCTAATGGATAGTTATCGAAGTTATACAACGGGTCTACTTGACCTGATGTAAGATTCGATGGTAATACACATTTCTTGCCAAAAACTAATTCAAAAGGTGTAAATTTAGTTTCAGTATGTACAGATGTATTATATGAGAAACACCAAAAAGGAAGCCATGTGTTCCATGTCTCTGGGTGCTTTTCAGTATGTATTCGTAAAAAATTACCCAAATGTTTGTGAGAATTTTCCAAGGCGCCGATGCTCTGATGGTGATATGCTGTAGATTGTAACTGGTTAATATTTAAAAGTTTACAAACCTCTTTCATTGTAGATGATAGAAACTCTGTTCCTCGGTCTGTAGCAATTTCTCTCGGAATACCGTATCTGAGAATAAAATTATTAACAAAACTCCTAGCTACTTCACTCGTAGTTTTTGTTAACAATGGATAAGCTTCTATATACTTACTTAATTCACATTGTATAGTTAAAATGTACATATAATTATTGTAATCTTTTTCTAACGGACCTACTATATCTAAGTAAATTTTTTCAAATGCCGAATTGGCTGTTGTGGTAATCGTCATAGGTTCTTTAGTATGATGTGACGAATGTTTCTCTTTTTGACATTTATCGCATCGTTTTACAAATTCTGTAACATCAACTTCAAGACCTGACCAAAAATAATATTTTTTAATATTATTTAACATCCGTCTTATGCCCGCGTGGCCACTTGTGGGCAAAAGATGGAAATCATTTAGGATTACACGTTGGTCGTCTTTATTATTTATTCTCTCAACATCTCTTAAAATACAAAATCGTGGTCCGGACCATTTATCTATACTCCTTATCTCTTTTATCACTTTCTCTATAAAAATATTATTGTTATTATTTTTTATGAAATATATTTCCTCTATATTAATTCCTTCACAAAATAAATTCAGTTCTCTCACAAATTCGCCTGGCGATAATTGTGATCGAGAAGCTAAATTGATAAATATAGTATTTTTTGAAGGCACATAACATAAGCATTTACTTTCGTGCTTAATCTCCTTTAATTTACGATATCGTATTAAATCATTTGAGCTACTAAAACGTAATTCAGTAAGCTGCTTCGGTTTACTATATATTTCCACAACTTTTGGGTGATCAAGCCAATTGTTCTGAGAAATAATAGCATCCCGTGCTTGCCTAGCTTTTTGACCTCGCGTCATTACATTTACTACCCCTTGGTTCATTTCTTTTAACATTTCTGACGTTATCTTTATCCGAGAAAGAGCGTCAGCTACGACATTGTGTTTACCTTTAAGATATTCAATCGTAAAATCGTATTCTTCTAAAATAATTCTAAATTTCATTAATCGGCTAGACGGATCGCGCATACCAAATAAATAAATAAGTGGTTTGTGATCCGTATGAATCTTGAACTTACGGCCATATAAATAAGGGCGAAAATGTTTTACTGCCCAGACAACCGCTAGTAATTCTTTTTCAATGGTAGGATACCTTTTTTCCGCGTCATTAAGACTTCGACTAGCATATGCCACAGGTTTTCTATCGCCATTACATAAAACTGCGCCAATGGCATATCCGGATGCATCAGTTTGCAAAATAAATTGATTATTATTAGAAAAGTCCGGATACTGTAGTATGGGGTGTGAAATTAAGTTCTGTTTTAATAATTCAAAAGATTTTTGACACTTGTCATCCCATTTAAAAACTATATTTTTCCTACATAAATTATTTAACGGATGAGCTTTTGTTGCAAAATTCGGTATAAATTTCCTATAATAATTAACGAATGCTACAAATCGTTTAACATCCTCGACTTTTGTCGGAACAGGATAATTTTTAACAGCTTCTATTTTATGTGGATCAGGTATCACACCGTCTGGTGTCACAATATGACCTAAATATAATATTTCTTTTTGTAAGAAATTACATTTTTGCGGGTTTAACTTTAAATTGACTTTACGTAATCTTTCAAAAATATCTTGAAGATTTTTAACATGACTCGATAAATCACGGCTAAAACAGACTAAATCATCCTGGTATACCAAACATTTTTCATATGTTAACCCCGTCATTGCTAAAGTCATCATGCGTGAAAAAGAACTAGGACTAGTTTTTAGCCCCATAGGCATCCTAGTCATTTGATACTGACCTGAACAAAAGGCAGTATATTTGCGACAATTGGGATCTAAATTAACATTATAATATCCTTGATGAAGATCCAAATGCGAAAAATACATGCAACCGGAAAGTGAATCTAATATTTCCGTAATATTTGGAAGAGGAAATTTGTCATCATGTATACAATTATTTAGCTTTCTATAATCAATAACCAAGCGCCATTGTTTGATTCCATTAATATCGGATTTCTTTGGCACTAATAAGATGGGACTAGACCATTCGCTTTGACAAGGCTCAATAATCCCTTCCTTAATCATATTATCAATCTGATTTTTTATTTCATTTTTCAAAGAATGTGGCAACCTATACGGTTTTGAATATATTGGCTGAGTGTTTGGTTTCAACTCAATAACATGTTGGTAAATATTAGTGGTTGATAACTTATCTCCTTCCAAATAAAAAATGTCGGAATATTTAGCACATAAGTTTTCTATATTAATCTTTTCTTCTTTGTTTAAATGAGTCAAATTTAATTTTGAAAATAATTGTTTAACTCGTAATGCATTTTTCTCATTATGACCAAAATTACAAATATCATATTCTTTCGAACTATGTATATTAAGATTTATCTCAGATAAACTTAAATCTTTAGTCGTGGAGTTCAATACTCTAATTGGTATTTTACCACAAATTGGTTTGACTAATGCACTCGCAATAAAAACGCCTTCCTGAATTTCTTTCGAACATATTACGCTTTCCTCTGTTAAGTTAGTTTCAATGTAATGTATTGATTCTGACCTAGCGGGTAAGGATATTAAATAATCCATTGAATCTATTAACTTTAAAAATGTTTGTTTAGAATTATTATGCAATAATGATAAAGTTTTGTTGTTAAAATCGACAACTGATCTATACTTTCCTAAAAAGTCTTGTCCTAGAATTCCATGTGACTTACAAGGTAAGGTATCAAATACATAAAACTTATGATTAATGCTTTGCCCATCAATTGAGAAATGTAAATAAATGTATCCAATAGCTTGGACTTTGCCACCGATTCCATTTATGGTTATGTTTTCTTTATAGATTGGAACGTCGAAATTGAGAACATGTTTATGTTTTATCGCTGAGATGGATGCGCCTGTATCTATGAGCCAAGTAGAAACATAACTTTGATTATAAATTAACTCTACACAATAACCACTACCATTTGCCAAAATGCTATAATTTTTAGGGACGAAAAAACTCATTTTCGTATCCATTTTGTTGCATTGAGGAACTTGGTTGGGGATGTGAATCATTATCTAATACCCTAATGTGTCCTCTAAATGATGACGTATGACCTCTATATTTATTATGAAACGTATTACCTCGGTATTGTGGTCTATTTCTGGACGTCATCCCTCGTGGATTGTATTGCTGCGGCAACTGCTTGATGCCAGCAGGGGTGACGTTTGGCTGCGACCACCGACCAGGGCCTCGTCCGTACCCACGACCAGCATTATACGTACCTCTTCGGATGGTCTGGACCTGAGGCTGCCTGAAATTGTGTATTAGGTATTTTTTATTCTCACGTCTCATTGTCAATAAATCATTAGTTGAGTTTGGTGATGACACATCTTCATCAATAGCGGCCTGAATTGCATCTTTCAGATTATCAAATTTCTGAGCTGAAATAACTGTACCGATCCTACGATTTCGTAATCCCTCACTAAATTGCCTAATGGCCTGTTTTTCGTTGACTGATTTTAACACATTATATTTTTCTGTGTTCCCTTCAGACTGCGAAATGGTAAGGTCAACAAACATTTCATTTAATGTTTTGCCGAATTTATCAACCGACAAATCATTTTGTTTTGACCCTAAGAGTTGCTTTTGCAATGCACTGGCAGACTTTTTTGGTAATAACATTTTTTTTCATATCGTCTAAGAGATCTGAAATATTATTATATTTATTGGCCAATTTTAATTTGGCTGCTTTTGACAATCTCGTTTTGAGTACAAAAGAAATTAAACGCATTTGAGATTCATTATCGATGCCGGTACTGTAAAATTCTATACCATCAATTAATTGCTCTGTATTTTCCTGTTCATCAATCATGACTGGTAATAAGTTCAACGCTACTTTCATGTCAAACTTGTCCATTTTTGAACAATCTGAAGTTTCCGATTCACACATTTTAGAAATTTCTTTATATAACTTATTAAAATCTTCACAATATTTTACTATTAGTATATCTTCGTTACTATCAAAACTCTTTATTTTAGTTATATTATCTAAGTAACTATTATATTGTTGAACAATTACATTGGCCTCATTAAGCTTCTTTTTTAATATACTACCATGTCTTCGAGAAGGGCCAATTTTAATTAAGTATTTTCTTATTACTAATAAATCTTCACACAACTTTTTTAAATTTATTGCCATAAAGGACTAATCCATTTTAAAATATTATAATATAATAATGAGAATTAGCTCACCTGGGTTTTCAATTCAAATTCAAATCTGAAAGTACATATAAAAAAAATATGATGCATATAAATATTACACATATAAATATTTATATAACAAATAATGTAAAATATAATATATTAATAGGTATATCTATAGTGTCCATTATATCTCATTGTATGCCGATTTCCTCTTGATTTGTTGACACCACACTGCACTGGACTTGGGACGTCTGCTTCTCAAACTTTGCCGTTGCTGATCTTTAATTCCGGGTTGATCTGGCACCGTCGGAAAGATAGTCGCCTTCCTCCATTTCCACCTTGCTCAATCTCCTGGCGAATCCAACGTAGATGGCACTTTCGATAAATTCGAAAAACCATAAAAAGTATGCCGACTGCCACACAGATTACAATGATGCACATTAGAATATTTGTAGTAGATATGTTGGCTCGTAGCTCCTCTATTGAGGCATTATTCGTGCCTCCAGCCGCGTTTTGGGCAATTATAACTTCTTCTTTGGACTGTTTTTGTCCCATTTTATATAGTGTTGTGCTTTAAACACGTCGTAATAACTGTTCGCAAACGAATAAAATAGTTCCATGATGTATAATAAATACCATTTGATGTTTATAAATGTCGGTCCTTATACGGCACACTCGTGTCGGATGAGCGCGCGCATGGTGTCGCCTTTCGGCAGGGTCGCCATGTAAAGGTTGGCTCTGGCGGAGGATTGAAACACAACGAAGTCTGGTTACATACTATTATTTATTAGCATAAGCAATCCTTTATATAACAATGTTCCTTATACTAGGTACATACATCTCATTAATTTTAAAACATTATTGGGCGTAACTAGGTCTTTATCCTTACGATTTACTTTAAATATTAAAGATGTGTCGTCAGCGAATAAGACAATGTTTGAAATCCTCTCTACCATATAAGGAAGGTCATTTATATATACTAAAAACAAAAATGGGCCCAGAATGGAACCCTGTGGAACTCCTATTTTTACTGTAGATCCTATTGATGTGACGCCATCTATAGAAACTTTTTGTTCCCGACCCGATAAATAGGACATTACAAGATCCAGAGATCAAGATATATAGATACTAATATAAAGCTGACGAGATTCTTCAGATGGATTTGATATTTTAGCATCTTATAGTCTACTAGCTTTTGCACGCGACTTCGTCCGCGTTGAGATTAAGTTGTATAATGGTGAAACCTCATATCAAAAACATATATACCAGAATTTTCTATCTAATTCAAATGCATTAATCCAGAATAACCTGGTATTTGTGTGTCTTTCTTGAATTTGAAGGATACGAGAGTTCGTGCTACATAGGATATCGGGAAAGGAAGCACGATTCCTTTTTGGCCCACGGGCGGATCCGAACTCCGAAGTGATTTACACACATGGTCGGCTCTGAAGAAATAGTATATTGAATTTACGTTATTTTACCTACTGTACAATATCAAATTGTATGATAAGCATCTTTATATGTTAGAATAGAAGCAAATGCCTTTGATCTTGCTGATTAATTGCATTCATTATTGACATAAAGGTCATATTTAATTTATTCCAATATTATTAATATGTATATTATTATTTTAATATTATTAAAGGCTAAAGGAAGAAATCTCGACTGCATGGCTACACCCGTAATCAAGAATGATACTTAGAAAGCCTATTGCTGTGGGTAGATTTCTGTTTTAATCATTGGTTTATTTTATAATTTCAATCATAAAGAAAGCAACGCATAGCTAATAGCTCGCTTAAGTGTTGTTTATGCATGCGTTGGATAGGGGATCAGCCAAAAACTCAGAAATATTTAATATCGAATTTCGATGTTCCAATTTTCAAAAGTCCGAATTCCAGAATACCTAAGAATTATAATGTCTTTTATAAAAAAAACACGCAATTTATTTTACCGAAAGTCGTAAATCCGATTTGTTTGTTTTCCGATTTTCATAAGTCCGAAGAATCAAATGCTCGACGGTCCGTAAAACGACATCCACGATTATTGAATCCTTTGGTTTAGGTTATGTCAGAACAGTGCCCATTAAAGCGCCAAAACCCCTATTGTTGATTTTTAATCAAAATAATTATTCGATATTTTGAAATTCGGTATTTTGAGAATAGTAATAATTATAAACGTTAGGAATATTTAAATTTCGGAATTATAAAAATAGGATGAATGATATATCGGAGTTGTTATATTAGGAATATTGAACCATTCGGAATTATGAATATCGGTATTTAGAAATTCGTATTTGTGACTCTCGGAATAAAGTTTTTCGTATTTATGTAGTGTACCCGTTGGATAGGCCAACCAGTAACTAGAAGTCGGCAGTATTATACAAAGATAGTAAAAGAGTCGGTCCGTTCCTGGACGCTCCGCGTGCTGTCCTGTTTGCACAACACAGCCGTGATTCCATCGAGCTGGATCAATCCGTTTGGACAAACATTCATTATTTATGTCTATTGTGTGCGTAGGGAAATGTGCTTGGGTCTTCTGTCGTTTTAAACAGAGTATATAGATCAAATTGAAAAGGTTTTGGTAAGGATGGAAAGGAACGAGTTTTATTCAGATTGTTAGAGGATAATATCTGATACACCATCTAAACCAGTGGTTCCCAACTTTGAAATCATTTTTGTCAGCGGGGACCACGACGTACAAGAAAAAAAATAGAATATTTTCTACCTAGCCTCTAGATATTTGGAAAATGCATGACACCAGCGCAAGATCCCTCCTAAACCTCAATTCAGTGTATTGCAATAATACCCTAAATAAATAAAGTTGTATACATTAAGGAGTAAAATGGATATACCCCGTACAGTTCATATACAAAAACCTTACATATTTCTTTTGTACCTTCTCTAGCATGAGTCTATATTTATTATATTATTTTAAGTATAATTATAAAATATATTTTTTAGCAGAAAGCTGGACCAAATTTTGACTCCTGCGGACCACTGGTTGGGAACCTCTGATCTAAACCATGTCTAGAGTGATGTAGTTTTTGTGGAAATGACAATGCACTCACAAACACTAATTGATCATCTCAAAGGTGGATCAAATTATTTTGGCGATAAGGTTTAAAAATTAATTACATTGCTTTTGACAGTCAGCGTGACACAATTTTCACTAAAAAATAATTTTAATCCAAATGAAATTTATAACACTTAGGGAAAAGTAGTTTGTTATTAATGAAAGAATGTTCAGAATCGGACGAGTAATTCCTAAAATTACTTCCTACGGCTAAACTCGTAATCTTTACTACTTAATATTTGCATTAGAAGCTTCTGTCCGCAGCTTCGCATGCGTGATTAGGTTTATCAGTGCCGTAGGGGACTAAATCCCACAGGGATATTCCAGCCTACTTTTAAATTTATCCTTTTCCCTAAAACAAACATTAAATAATTACTAGACGTTATCAAGTATAATACTAGCCCTGTATTAAACATTGTCCCACTGCTGGGCACGGGCCTCCTTTACTAATGAGAGGGGTTAGGCCTTAGTCCACCACGCTGGCTTAATGCGGGTTGGCAGACTTCTCATACCTTCGAAAAATTCTCAGATATGCAGGTTTCCTCACGATGTTTTCCTTCACCGCTAAAGCAAGCGATAATTAACATTTTTATACACACATAACTTTAGAAAAGTCAGAGGTGTATGCCACTTGGGTTTCGAACCTACGACTTTCGTCTTGGCAGTCCGTACCGCAACCAACTAGGCTATCGCTGCTATCGTTATCAAGTATAAAAAGTTGTTAATCGCATAACAACTTTTTATATATTTATATGAACTAGTGTTAATTCAACTAAAAGAAACATAACTACCGAATACTTAACCAACTGAATCCAAAAACCGTTCACAATCCAATCGTGATTGTATTGTCCAAATCAATAAACACATCAGCAAAACACGGTCGTATTAATGCGTGCTGATTCGCACGTGTCGTGTTTGCATGAGAGTGTACAGCTGAGTACGATGTGATTGTGTATGGAGATTTCATTTGTTCAGCTTTGTGTGGACAAACGAAAGATTTTGTTATGTACTTGTGTATATTAAACAAATTGACGGTTTGCGGCATCATTGATTTGAGCGCCATTTTTGAAAAGTTACAGGAGAGGTTTAAAGTTTTGTGTGTTTTGGAAGAATACCTCTCCACTATAAAAAAATTATTGCGTGGATTTCAGTAGAATTAATATATTACTTGTACTCTAACTTTATGACTTATTTTCTTGTATTTATGATACTTATTTTCTAAAATAAATGCGCCCTGTTTCATCAGTCGATTTGAGCGCCAAAAATGTGCACAAAAAATTAAGCTACGCTCAAAATATGCAGAAAAAGTTGGTGATACCGAATATAACTCAATATAGCAACAATATGTATGTTGATTTTACGATCGCTTGATTAGTATTTTGAGTGTTCCGTTTAAATAGAACGCCAATTCCCGTTATGAAGGCTAATTAATGTTCAAAATATTTCGATCTTGTCTCGGCGTCAAGAATGTCACTATCAGCATACGTGATCCGGGCTTTATTTTAAATTGCGATTCGAAATAGATCACTGACACACACTGTATATTTTTTTGTGAATTCATAACCTACAGTTCAGTCAACGTTAATTACATACGAGAATTGCTCCTCCGATATAATTACAAGATCGTTGGATTAGCGATGGGCAATAACTTTAATATTTCCTGTTAGATAAACGTTACATTGAATGCAGACTAAATTAAATAACTCTTGCAACATTTCATACATAGCTACATTTACTTATAGGTAAATGATTTTAATTCTTTAGTTTCCCCCGCCATCTAAGACCGACTTACACGGTTCGATTGATCAACAACAAAAACTGTTAATTCAACAAAATCAAATACACCACGACTCAATTTCACGTAAAAAATCTATTTCATTACAAAAAACTAACTTGTTAACTCTTTAAGTATTGTAGTTTTTCCTTTTTTTATTTTCTTTTCATCATATGCTTCATTACTGAGGGTCGTAGCTCTTTGGAAAGGTTTTAAATGAGTCTTTGAGTTGCTTCCATACCTACCACTCTGTCTTCGGCTTGTCTCGAGGATGTGGTTTAATTGTCAGGAGAAGAGGGCATATTCTTTCCTGAAAGGCCGGCAACGCTTTTGCTAGCCCTTCGGTGTTGCAGATGTTCATGGGCGGCGGTGATCACTTTCCATCAGATGAGCCTCCTGCCTGTTTGCCCACTTAAAAAAAAGAAAAATATTTATGTAAAAAGTCCATATATTATAATGTTATTTATTTTTATTTCAAAAAAACTAAGCTCGTGGCATCGACGCCGATGACCCCGTAAACACGCCATGTATGTCTCGAGTGGGAATGTAAACGTTCGTTGCTCCCACCAAATATTCCCCACGGAACAAGTATATAATTCGCTTTTGCTTACCGGACCCACAGCACAACTCAATTGTTAAACTATACATATACAAACATCATCTGTATAAATAAAAATTAAATGCTGCTCGTTGGTACGCGCATTACTTGAGTGCTAAGTGGCTAAGTGACCACACTGCACCTGATGGTAATTGCAGTGCCGTCCAGTTAAAGTATCAAGTAGCGAGAGACAATCTATCCCTCGCTACTCAACACAATCATGCCGCATGCAAGACTAGACCGATATGACTATTTATTCTACTAATATTATAAATGCGAATGTTTGGATGGATGGATGGGTGTTTGTTACTCAATCACGCTACAACGGTTGAACGGACCTAGCTGAAATTTAGCACAGACATAGATAGTATGGTATAGCACATTGGCAACTTTTTATCCTGCAAAAATGTACAGTTCCCGTGGGATAGTTTAGTTTTTCACAGTGTAATAGCTTAAGGTTTACAATCCATGGAAGCCATTTCTTCCAAAAATAACTTCAAGGCACCAGCTAGTTTTCTTATATATTCGTAATAGCCCGAATAAGGTTTCTGCAGGTAAAACAACACGCAGGCAATAAATATAACTTATAAGGCAGTGAAAGTTTAACAGTAAAACAAATAAAAATACTATTTTGAATTTGTAGGTAAAATAATTTAAATGTTTGTTTCCAATTTTAGACTGGTAAAGAAAAATGAATTGCATAAAAATTCACCAACGTGGTCAAAGTTGGAGGGTTTCCTATTCAGTTAAAGGTTGCGGCGTGGTGCGTGCTACGGAACGTGAAAGTTTCCTCGCGAACAAACTTGATTTTCACAGGTTTCCCGTGTTGTAACTCCGGGGCGAGGTGCGGCCGCGGCGCGGCGTCTTGTGGCAAACTTTTGATGGGCTGTGCCAATTTGATTTGAACGCACGTAGCGGGGCCTAGTTTGATTTGTTCTTAGTGAAATACTTCGCTCTTTTATTGCTTGACGTTTCTGAATGTTGTTTGTGAAGTGTGAGTATCAAGTTTTTATATCCTCATTAATGTATTCATATGTTCAACTTCACTGTGGAAGACTTCAATTTTATCAATTACATTTTATCGAAAGTTGAAGGCCTATAAACCACGATGAACAAAATCATTGGTGATGTTTCACATGCTTTTTAAAGATAAACAATCAACACCAGTTTGGTCGTGTACCGATCGACTACTTAGTCTATGGATATTTCAACTACCCGAGATGAGAATGCGTGGTTTACTCCATAAAACTATTTTAACCCGAGGGTCAATACTAAGTAATGTGAAGAAGCTACTCGCCGCGGCAGGCCGGCATGATTGTGTCGAGTAGCAAGGTATAGTTGTTTCTCGCTACTCGATACTCTAATTGGATGGCACTGTGCTTACCATCAGATGCAGTGTAGTCACTTTGCCGTGCTAGGAAAAAAAAACTTGTATTTAATTTTACATTTAGAATGATTTTTTTTTATTTTATATCAACTTTGAATCTATCCTCTTATGACTTTGTATACCATTTGCGACGTTGAAAACGTCTTGACTAGATAGGAATGGAGATTTTCAATTAATTGATCTTCTGGTCCTGTGTTTTGTGCATTTTTGATACGTCAATGTTAATCTCAAAATATTTCAAATTGTGACACGTTTAAGATAGTAAGCTCTAAGCTAACAGACTAGGTATGACATACAATATACTGTCTTATTTCTAAGGCTGATATTTACCAGACAACCTCAATGTGATGGAGTTTAGAATCAAACCAACACTATAATTATTTTAACATTTTATAATGTAATTTCCTTACTAGTTAAACTGGAATAGTTTCAATGTTCACTTTTATTTTGTAAGTTAAGCTACTAATGTAATATCTGTACTATGTAACATCAAAAATGTATCCCGTATTAAGATTTCCTCGATACAGGCTTGCTTTGTGAGGAAATCGTTTAAAAAAAATGGTCAATACACAGGCGGATGATATTTATATACGCCTTAAATCTAAATTAATTGTAGATATAGCAACATAATTGCCACTATCATTAATCTAAATCGTTCCGCTGACCTACAAAGTAAGTGACTAGTCTGGATACGCGGCTCGACCGTATGAGTCACTATGTAAATGAATAGGAATGCCCTAGTGCTTGTTAAAGACCTCTTGAAACATAATAAGTGAAAGGAATAAAGTGAAATGCGTGGTTTGCTTCATAAAACAATTTTAACCCGAGGATCAATACTATGTACTGTGAAGAAGCTACTCGGCCGCGGTAGGCCGGCATGATTGTGCCGAATAGCAAGGTATAGATTTTAGGCAGCGGCTTTGATGTGTTCTGGCATTGCAGAAGTCTATGGGCGGCGGTGGTTACTTACCATCAGGTGGCCCGTCTGCTCGTCTGCCTATCGAGGCACTAAAAATAAAAAAGGAATGATTATTTGTTATTGTTTTTATATTGTATTCAAATCATTGTCTTGCTAGACAGAGAGCGAACTATCCGTACCAATGACGCCAGTAAGTACGCAATACAACTCTAACTGACTCCAGCTACTCAGCAGGCCGGTATGATTGTGTCGTGTAGCAAGGGGTACTTGAGTCTCGCTACCTAATACTCTAACTGGACGGCACTGCGTTTACTATCAGGTCCATTGTGGTCACATTGCCATGCCAGAATAAAAAAGACCATCAAACCGAGGTGTTCATTTAACTCTCAAAGGAACATTGACTATCTTGGTCGACCTGATTTCGAAGAAATATAATGGGACAAGCCCGCAAATCAGCTGTGCGCATTTTTTTTTAATTTACTCACACCTGTAATGCACGAAGGGGTAGGCAGAGGTGAAACCAGTACACCCACATTTCACCGAATTTATTACGGTCCCATAATGTGATGGGGGGGCACTATTCCAGACTACGGGATGATACTGAGTATTTCTAAATAGACAAACCCAATATCACTTTATCCGACCCGGGGATCGAACCCGAGACCCTGAGGTCTCGGGTTCGTCACACAGTCGTAACGCACGCACAACTACGCCACCGAGGCAGTCTTTATTTTTTTAATTTATTAAAATGAAAACTGCGGTAGGTCCATAATGTTTGCTGTATTTGTCACTACTCTGATAATAATTATGCAACATGTTATAAAGGTGTGGTTACTTAATTCACTTGGTGGTGTGTATTTAAGGGCCGTTACATACATTTTTTTATCTTTATCTGGAACAACTGTATAATATATCTCAACTAAAAGAGTAAATACATATTTATACATTATTGTACTTCCTACACCATTGTCCCCAAATAAACTATATAATATACAAAGAAGAAAATCAATGCAATCAAAACACCAAAATAAAAAACCAAATATAGGCAAATGTTCAACTTAGTTTACTTATATGTATATTTTATTCCATTTTTCAGTATTCTTCTTTATTTGTATACAATATGCACTTGAAGCTTATCGAAAATTACGTATCCTAAAATTTCTTTCAAAATTTTACTCTTTTAGTAATGAATTACTAGATTGATATGTCACCTCATTAACCTTTTTCTAACACGCTGTCATAGTTAACTGGAAAACTGTCAGGAAACCGAATAGTCTTATTACATCTGTATATATAAAAGAAGAAACTGACTGACTGACTGACTGACTGACTGACTGATCGATCAAACGCACAGCCTAAACGGCTGGGGTTAGAGACTTGAAATTTTGACAGTAGGTACCTTTTATCCCGTAGGCATCCACTAAGGAAGGGTTTTTGGAGTAAAATTCATGAAAATTAGTATTTGGCATTTTAGTAAAAAATAAAAAATATATGTTTCAGGATTTTTGGAAATTCCGCCCCTAAGGGGGTAAAATAGGGAATGAAAGTTTGTATGAAAATCCGTCATTTTTAAGTTCAACGCATGAATATTGGTATTTTGTATTGTATACTTTTTCTCCCAAACATGACCTACACGCGGGCGGAGCCGCGAGCAACAGCTAGTTTAACATACAAGAACACATCATAACATTAATACAGAAAGGCATTTGACTCCGTTCTCAACGAGCTCGGGTCGACATTCGTGCGGTGTGGCGCGGGTCATGCGTGCTATCTGTACTGTGACCCCGGAGCCACCATTATGCGCTTTATTACAACTAGATAAGATTCATTATCGATCGTTTGTAGACTTTGATAAGGGCGCGACCGCACGGCCAATGTATCTTTCTCGTGACACGCGCGATATAACGCGGCGATATTGGCGCTTGTGACTTTATGGACGTAAACGTGAATCGGATCTGAACAGAAAAATGTTTTGATTTCGGTAATTTCATTAGTACTATAATTTATTGTAGTGCACGGTTATAAGTCTAATAATGATTTGCAAACCAAACTAGACCATGTCTTAACTTAGTTCCGGTGAAGTTAGTAAATATGCTGTTACATTTGGAACAAAGTTAGTATATTTAAGTCACCAGATATAAACCAGTGGTCGAATACAACAACCTTAAGTTTCAAACTGATTATATAAATTTACTGCTACTTTCAATATATAATCTTCATATTGGTCTGCAGATCGTTTCCAGAAATGAGTCAATAAGAATAAAGTTTCAATGCCACGCCATTATTTGCAACAAAATGTCAACCATGTGCCCCACATGCTGTTAAAGACATTTTGGGAATTGGTCTTGGGACCTCGCTATACAAGCTTTGCTTACTGCAAGGGTCAACGGTTAACAGTTTTAATTTTGCTACATTAGCACTAGTTACTCTTATGATAAAAATGTTATTAGTTCCTAAGCAAACAGTTTTGTACTTTTTAGTTTTTCCTCATACTTATTTAATTGGTATATTTTCGAGATCGATCTCTACATGTGGTTTGAGATTGTGTATGAAAATTGGCTGTTAATCAGTTACGTTAACCTTATATTTGTAAGAATCTACTAAATCACCGTAGAATGCTGCAGTACCAAAAGAAATAAAGTAATAAATTCGAATATACTGAAAAGGTTGGTCTATGAAAAAATTATATTTGATGAAGCTTTTCAAAAGGTTCGACGCTTTCGCCGGGAGGGGGGCAGATGTGTCAGTATAAACTCCCCTCTCCGCTTCACCACCTAGCTCCGCCCCTCCCCCCAGAGTGCCGTAGGGGTGGCCCGACACGAACTCCACGGCTATTAATGTCGAATAAATATTTTTATTTTAAAAATCATGCACCCGGCAGTCGGGGGACGGGGTTTTTTGTGTACACTGTCGCGGTTGTTTTATGTGATATTTTTTATTCCGTCGCAGGCTACTACGCTCTGCGAGTGTTGCGCGGAATATGATTTCCATATTTTGTAAACTTGACGCATTTGTTGTGGTATAGTTTATCGTGTTGTTATAATTGGGCACTTTTAAATTTACTTTATTTTACATATACAATCACGCCTTTTGGGGATTACTCCCCAAAAGGGTAGACAGAGGTGTAACCAGTACACCCACTGTTCGCCGAATTTCGGTCCCATAATGTGATAGGGGGCGAGCTTATCGCCATCACGGGCACAGGTTCCATACTCCGGGCTAATACTGAGAATTTCTAGACAGAAAAACCCAGTAGCACTTTACCCGACCCGGGGATCGAACCCGGAGGCCCCAAGTAGTAACGCATGCGGAATTACAACTACCCACAATAGGTCAAACCTGTATCGTGGGTATTAATAAGTACGAAGGACTACAGTCCTAACACACAGTACCGATACAATTTCTGCGGATCACATATTTGTCTTGGTGCGGGAATCGAACCCGCGGCCGCTTGAATCTCAGCCGGCTACGCGCGCCACAGAGGCTAACACGTCGGTTCATATGTATTTAAAATAATAATAATAATAATAAATCTTTATTTCAGGCATATTAACCCGCAAGTTGTCAGCATTATGTTAGTTACATTGTGCTTATATAAATAGGTTGTCTATTCTATCAACATGGGCTAAGCGAGCAATAAAACAACGATTTAATTTGATGTTTAATCAGAGCCTATTAGTGATGACACGTCGGTACCTTCACGCTCATTATCACATGAACACAATATATTATGGTAATAATGATTAGACATACGCGCGACTATAGAACGCGTGGCCGATAGACCGAAAGCAACCGGTTTCACCACAACAAACGAACTGCTACAAGCTTTATTAGTAGTGTGGTAGCTTCGTTTGCGTGTCGTGTTTGTTTTGTTTAAAATAATTGATAGTTATTATGTAACAAAATATTTAATGAATCTAACATAATATAAGCTGACGCCTATATCCGTGAAGGTGTAGAGATGTAACAAATAGACGGCTCGCTGAACTTATTTTCCTTATCATAGGTGGAGGTTTGCCACCTATGATAGGACCTCATATCGGAGATGAATTTCAACATAAGTACACTCATTGATAATTATTAGAATAGAAAACACAAATTTCTGTTATACACACGTGTTCAGTAACTTAATGACAACTTTTAAACTGAGGTTTTGTAGGGAATTGGTATGAATGAGTGATATTTTACCTCTCATATATTATAATATTTTTAGTTGAAATTTCTCCGAATTAATAGAAAACACAAAATATATTCAAATATAAAATGGTAACATAATTGATAAATATTTTTCGTATTAATATTTTCAATTCATGCTGTGACATGACATGTGTGTGTTTATTTGTATTGAATATTTCTAATGTAATTACCCCTTATTGTCCGTATAGACTGCCTCGGTGGCGCAGTTGTAATTGCGCATGCGTTACGATTGCTGTGCTGAGGTCTCGGGTTCGATTCCCGGGTCGGGTAAAGTGATATTGGGTTTTTCTACCTAGAAATACTCAGTATTAACCCGGAGTCTGGAATGGTGCCCGGTTTGGCGATAGGCTCGCCCCCTATCACATTATGGGACCGAAATTCGGCGAAAAGTGGGTGTACTGGTTACACCTCTGCCTACCCCTTCGGGGATTACAGGCGTGAGTGTATATGTATGTATGTATGTCCGTATAGATAAATAAATTCCTGACCTAGCAATTGAACTCAGGAAATCACCGCTTTCTCAGCATAAAACTACGTGACGACTAGACTAGTTAGATGATTGTTATTGAAAAGCTGTCTTGCATAAAAACCACTTGAATGAACAGCTGCTGCGGCGTCTCGCGTGGTGACCGATATTTTCTGAGTCCCATATTCCTCTTGCCTTCCGAATTCCTATTTCTATAATTTAAGTCCACCAACGTACACCTTTTCTTTGTCTGTGCGTTTGGTAATTGTCACCTGATTTCATTTATAATCAGGTGAGCAGATAGTTTGCGAGCTTTGCTATAATGTCTTATTCAACTTTTTTTGTAAGAATGTCCTAATTACATCATATAAATTTTTGTATGTAATTATCATTTTATTACTCCGTTGGAACAAAGTGTTCTGGGGTTTACAAAGGGTTACCTTTTATTTGATATTTATAAGTATAATTTATGAGGATCCCAGTGCCGTCCTTGTTTTATGTATCAAACAAGACTTTAGTCTAGCTGAATGGGCGCAATCAATGTTTGTGTACTGTTTGGAGGCCTAAGGAATCCTACCAAAACTATCCCGACTGAAATGTTCCAATGACTAGCAGACAATGCAATGGCGATCTATCATATTGCATTAGATCTGCCTGGTGGTAGCATTAAAGCTGTGGAACTAATTATAATTTTGTTTTGGATGCATTTCGTTGCGTGAAAAATATGGTAACCAGGCCGGTCGTTAATTTAATACATTACAATATGTTTAAAATTGCCATTAAAGTAGAAATACTTGTTGCCGTATTATCACATATTCGTAAATATTTTTCTTATCATAACTAAGTAAGGTATCTATATGTCATTGAGAACTAGCGCTGTATTACATAGGAACAGCCTAGCAAATAGCCAAACTAAAGTTCCTATTGCGGCGATTCATTATATACACAACTTGGGTATTTTTTCATTACCGTCTCCACAGTAAGCTGTAATTCTTTCTTTCTGTATTTGGTTTCATATGAAGCTTTCGCGTTCCTTGAAATCCTCTTACAAGCTTACGTGCGCAACTTACGGTGTGCTAATTGCAAAACTTACTCCAAGTTAGCGCTGCTGTTGTGACACGACTGTAGCCACTTGGGTATTACGGTGTTATTGATTTTTTCATGAATGCAAAGAGTTGAGGTTACAGAAGGTCTAATTGAATTTTGTCATATAAAGTTACATATCCTCATAAATCCATCAACGCACAAACCGAACTTATGGTTTTTAAAAGCTATCATTTTGGCAGTGTATTATGAAAGGATCTTTTAATATACTATCTCCAAAGACTTGCAAAAATGTATGGGAATCAGTATTTTGTGGTTAATTAGATTTATTTTAAAATTGATATGCAATATGAATGATATTTGACACAATCACATAAAAATAATTTTCATTTGACAGCCTCCTTGGCGCAGTTAGCGAGTGGCTGGTTGTGAAACGAGAGGCCGTGGGTTCGATTCCTACACCGGGACAAATGTTTGTGTGACAGACAGATATTTGTGTCCGGGGTTTGGGTGTTGTGAGACCGTGAGTCTCTCGTAGTCCCTGATACCCACAACACAAGACTCGTATCTTAGTGTGGGGTCAACGCTCAGGGAATAAGATAATACAATATATGTTACATTACATTACATACATACATTATTTTATAATATACATACCTCAATGGAATCCTCGAAACAATCCTATATCTCTGTCGGCACCACTATTTATTACATATCCGCACCGTCTCCTGTGGCAAGAGTATTAAGTTAAATTACTGACTGCACTGTTAACTGGTCAATAAACTGCTAATCAACTGGTTGGCAAACTGCATCACCATACGCAGAAGTGTCCTCCTTTATTGAAAACTTTTTACACCCCACTCAGTTCGCGATTACTAATGTACCCTTCCTTACTTTCCAAAATACCTTTGATATACCTTCCATATTTCTAATAAACGGGAACTACCCTAACACATATCCTAAAAATACCCAGTGAAACTCGTTTCTTGTTAGTTTCGAATGCAGATTATTGAAATAAGATGACCGTTCTTAATACGGTATAATATGTTGAGCAATAATAAACCGCTAGTTGTAAATAAATATACATTAGTTTACATCTAATTAATTAACATTCTATATTGAGTTAATAATTACTTAGCGAAATCAATATCTGAGAGTTATTACCGACTAACGTTTCTAATTATACTTATACTAGGGCTGCCACGTTTTGGTTTCCCTGCATTTTTACGGACGGAAAAGTGTCTCGGTGGAGCAGATGTTTTGAAAAATCATAAGAAACGCAATTGTTGAGATATTTTAATTTCTGTGTCCACTACTGGATAAAAGTCCTTTGTATTTTACTCGGGTGTAGTCACTGAGTCTACCAAGGTGGTCAAATCAAATCAAGATGGTGTTACTTAGCGCCCGAAAAACTTTCCACTCCTCGAAATCATAACAATATTTTTTTTGCAATCAAAAGATACATTTTATTCTACAAAAATCTCCAAGGTTGTTGACTGCTTTGTCCCGCGGCAGAAAATTAATTGAAGGTAGGCATAATTCTACGAAATACTTACGTGCGTAATTTGTCTCCAAGTGAATTGAGACACCATAAAAGTTTTACATAATTTCGTTGAATTTCTTTTGACGTTTACTTTATAGAGGGCCATTTATAAGTTTTCTAAGAAATGTTTTGAACATCATTAATTGGATTTCCAGTTACGATTACATAAAACTGTTATTACTGAAGTACTTTTATATAAATAAGGACAGATCTTTCTTTACTTGTACGTGCTGTAATTAAACAAGACAGCCTCTAGCGTAGGAGGCGAGTAGCCGGCTGTGAAACGAGTAGCACCGAGACAAGTGTTTGTGTGATCTACAAATATTTGTTTCGTGTCTGGGTGTCACCAGAGTTATGGTAACGACATGAGGAAACCATAGAATTTCAGTTGGAAATGATTGAGCCAGATAGTATCAAGATTCCATAGAATACCCCGGGATCGCACCGTAAGCACCGAAGGCCACCGCGGGGTTTTAGCTGGGAGTGTCGGGTGGGGTGTACATAGGGGGTAGGGACTCTGCCCAGCGGCAGCACGGATAGCCATCATCCGTGCGAGGGGGATGCTGGGTCGTAAGACCTGCTAGTCCAGCATAACCGTTTTATTCTTATTCCGGATTATATTATATTCTTCCCCCCGGAGCGGGCGGCAGTATTAAAATGCTTTCCCCGCGAAAAAAGATAGTACTAAGTTACGAGCTCGCAGACGGCGTTAAAAGCGCTGATCTGACGTTTTATAGGACTACTAGCGGACCGTGCAGACGTCGTCCTGTCCATAAAAGCAGCGCCACACCGAATGCAGCGCCATCTGCCGGGCTGATTTGTGAATCTAACCATCCAGGGCGCCATCCAAACGCATGTAAAAAAAAACATTCAAATTGGTCCTGCCGTTTAGGAGTTCAGTGACATACACACGTTCAGTAGAATTATATATATAAAGACAATCTTCAGAAGACGGAGGATGCTGAAGACCAGGTGAAGTAATCAAGGTAGACCACCATGTTTGAAGAAAGATTATCTGCTATGAGACTAAAATCCTTTTGTCGTTCCTTATACCCACAACACAAGACTCGGTAGCTCAGTGTATATCACGACTATGTTTACAGATCGTAGTGATTTCTCGCAACATGCGTGCCTGTAGACTAACTAACACATAGGACGGACAGACAGACCAATCAATATATTCATGCTTGTACGCGACGCATCCATATACGACACGAGCCAGTACTAATTGGCTACCCTTTGTTTATCCCTCCCTACATGTAGATACATGTGTGTGATGTTTTGACTGGGTATCAACTAGTAAAAATTGACCATAGGTTCAATGCTATAAAACGGAAGGAAGCTGTAGGTCTAAAGATGTGATGGAAAACAAAGTTTGCATTTCGCTTTAGATCCCAAATGACAGCATAATTATATCGAGTAGCAAGGGATGGTTTTCTCCCGCTTTATGATACTTAACTGGACGGCACTGCGCTTACCATCAGGTGCAGTGTGGTCACTGCCGGGCCAGGATAAAAAACGGCATTATATTTATTCAGTATTAGTATTGTAGTTTTAGATTTCCAAATAGTTTTTGAAGGATCGGCAACGCGGATTTGATGTTCCTGGTGTTGCAAGCGTCCATAGGCTACGGACTACGGTAACAGCTTACCATAAGACGGGCCGTAAGCTTGTTTACAACCATCGTGGTATAAAAAAAACGTTTTAACCATATTGGGTACCGTGATTCACACACTAAGCTAGGCTTGTATCGCGGGTATTCATGTATGTAATTACTTGATAATCACATTGTTGATAATAAACGGATAACCGGTTTGGTAATAAAAAAGGATGGAAATATGCCACTAAAGTTCCAGTTATTGCGTAATAAATTAAAGTTTCTTTTAATTTGATTTTTAAGTTCGCGCGAGTGAAGTGACGTTTTGCGTGTGTTTTTTGAACATATTTCATCATAAAATGTTTTAATGTTGTAGCACAGTCTGGCTTTAAATATGATTTGTACTCATTGGTACTTATAAGCAGCGATAGCCTAGTTGGTTGCGGCAGGTATGTACTGTCAAGACGAAAAGTCGTATGTTCGAAACCCAAATGGCATACGCCTCTGACTTTTCTAAAGTTACGTGTATATTCATTGTTAATTATCGCTTGCTGTAACGGTGAAGGAAAACATCGTGAGGAAACCATACATACATACATGCATACCTGAGAATTTACATAAGAATTTCGAAGGTATGTGAAGTCTACCAACCCGCATTAGGCCAGCGTGGTGGACTAAGGCCTAACCCCTCTCATTAGTAGAGGAGGCCCGTGTTTAGCAAAGAGACAATGTTTAATATAGGGCTAGTATTATTATTATATACTTATTGTATTCAAGAACGATACTTAGGGAGCTCTATGCTATGCGTAGATTTCTGTATACGCCATTGATTATTTTTGGCGCCAAGCAAATTCTGACCAATTACGTATATAGACATCAACGCATAATTTCGCTTGAGTAATGCGTTTGCATTCAGACGCAAGTGTGCTTGTTATCCAACTTTTTAATCGGGTTAGAGCTTAGGGTTTTATCTGTCAAACTACTCTCCTATGCACATATTTACTGTTTATTTATATAAACATTCCAGATACACAAATCGAACCCGGTAATAAACCAATCTAACTATATAATTTGTAGACGAAATTTTATTGTTATTGGTTTATTTGTGAGTACGAACTGCACATTGGAGATTATTGATATTGACCGTTTGGAGTAATGTCTATCTTCCATCTATATATTAAAAGGTAATTTAGTAAGCGCATTGATTGAGAACGGCTGGACTGATTTAAATACATACATATACACTCACGCCTGCAAACCCCGAAGGAGTAGACAGAGGTGTAACCAGTACGCCCACTTTTCGCGCATTTTTGGTCCCATAATTTGATAGGGGGCAAGCCTATCGCCATACCGGGCACAAATTCCAGACTCCGGGCTAATACTGAGAATTTATAGATAGATAAACCCAATATCACTTTACCCGACCCGGGGATCGAACTCGAGACCACAACACAGCAGTCGTAACGCATATGCAATTACTACTGCGCCACAGAGGCAGTCTGATTTAAATATATTTTTTATTAAATATGTTCTAGTCCAAGTATGTTTTTTTTGGGATAGATCAATTACTAAAGTTGCCGGAATATGCGAGAAAATCTGTAAGTGATTTTTTATGTGTATTGAGTCTCCTAATGTACCGACAATCGTAGGTATGTAAAATATGTAATCGTAAAATACATAAATAAAATCAATATTGAACACAAAATTATTATTTGAAAAAATAAAATATCTTTTTTTAAATCTTTATTGTACGATGCATACAATAAAGATTTGAATACCAAACCGCGTAGTCGTTGCGGTCGGCACATTAGAGTCGACCGCGACGTGCGGCCCCCGCTCTCCATTCAGACCTCGTCAATGTCTCTCGCAGGCGTGCTTTTGTTCAGATCTCATTTGATATAGATTGTATAATGATTTTGTGAATAAACATTTTTTTTAGCTCTATTTTAGTTCTTTTTCTAAGCTCATTCCGCATTGCGAGTGGGACACCCTGAAGAACGGGGATGGGAGAAACATTTAATAATGTCGCTCTACGATCGCTTTTACACTGCTACACTAGATTTTAACCAGTCATGTATCATTCGCTTGCCAGCTAGCGGACAAATACTGGCAATACTCGCCGTTCTTACAGGCCATTTTTAACTTTAAAGTTATGAAAATAAAAATGATTTTGTCTTGTATTTACTCCCTACTTATTCCCTTTTTCCGACACCGGTATCCATTTGAGACATTAGAGGTTAATAATTGGTCTATCGCGTGACTCTTAAGCCCTTTACGTCCATGTTTATACACGCGTCCCGGCTTTGGACCATTATTCTGAGTCAACCTTAGCAGATGACACATACAATAACAGATTTTCCTGTACACATTTCAAATACCTACAGTAGTTTAGTAGCGCCGGAGGACAACTTATGCTGATTAAATAAATTATCTTCTCCCAAAAAGGGTAAATCACTTTAAATCGTAAAAAATGTATGAATCTGGATAAGGCGAACGAAGTGTGAGGATCGTAGCTTGTGCCACTCAATAGTCTCTGCCTACCCCACGCGATGCAGGTGTGAGAGTTTATGTCTGTATTTATTATTTTGACGTATCTCATAATATTAAGGTATCAGGAACTACGAGATTCTGTTCTGTTGCAAATAGTTGTGGATAACGCAATAATTTGTCTCACTGCGGGAATCAAACCTCTCGTTTCACAGCCGGCTACTCGCCCACTGCCCCACCGAGGCTGTCAATTGTGCCTAATTTTTTCCACATTGTTTTGTATTAAAGTAGACGTTGCCCGTGGCTCCGCCTGCGTGGAGGTTATTTTTGGAAGAAAAGGTATACAATCATGGAGGCATCTTAAGCTATTACACATTTCTATATTTTGCAATCCCACAGGAAGCGTGCGTTTTTCCGGAATACAAGGTAGCCAATGTCATTTTGTGATCCTTAAACTGCCGCTATAAAAAAAATTATGTTGATCCCTTACTCTGTGAAAAACTAAACTATCTATCTACGTACATTTTTTCGGCATAAAAAGTAGCCATAGGCTATTCCAGACTATAATCTATCCCTGTGCCAAATTTCAACCGAATCCAGCCGTTGTAGCGTAATTGAGTAACAAACGTCCATCCATCCATCCATCCAAACATTTGCATTTATAATATTATAATAGGATAGGATTGCTGAACAGTGCTTACCGTACAAATCTTATACTAACCGAGGTACGTCAATAATGTTTCATTCATATAGAAACTGTGCAATTATAATTATTCTGAATGCATGCTCCGAGATAACATGTCAATCTGGTGTCCAATCAACCGAGCGGTGTGTCAGTTTTAGCAGTTCTTGTAGATTGGTAATTGCCGGCCGCAGCACTACAATGCGTCTCGAGTGGATTGCGACCGACTATCCCATGTGAATCTGGATGAATCACATGTATCAACCTGATGTTTTGTAACGTGGTTATTTTTGTTGTGATCGACGAACTAGCTGGGGTTTCTGCAACGATTTATATTGATTTAATAAATATAATACTAGCCCTGTATTAAACATTGTCCAATTGCTGGACACGGGCCTCCTTTACTAATGAGAGGGGTTAGGCCTTAGTTCACCACGCTGGCCTAATGCGGGTTGGTAGACTTCACGTACCTTTACTCTTGACTTAAAGATACCCAGGTTATAATTTTCGGGAAATATAGACTCCGGCATAGAGTTCCACTCTAGCGGTGCGCGTGATAAATGTCCAAGCCAAACGCTTAGTGCGCACTGTTGGAATATCAACCATAAATAATGTAATTTATCTATACTGTTAAGTATGTCTTCTTAATAAGGATACATTTTTAAGAAAGGTTAAAGGCGTAATAAATTTTTATACTTGATAGTGATAGTTTCCGACCTTATAGGAAATCCCAGCCACATATTTACGCGTAGTGGCGACAATTTCTCTCGTACTTACAACCGGCCTGCAGTTATACGAAATAAAGTTAATGATCGTCTCCGGTCGAGGCCGTTGTTTTTTGTTAAAATATTATTACTAGTGATGTGCGAACTTTCGGATGTACATATATTCGGTATAAATACGATACACGAAAAAGGAATATTTGAAGAAATAATTTTTTGTCTGCCTTATCTGGATGTTACATACATACATACACACACATAAAAAAGGTAAATTCTAAATAAATGGACTAAACCAAAAAGGTCATGGTAAATATAGATTTTAACGATGTACAAGTTTGTTTTATTGACACCAAATTTAAATGAACTCATTTATTTCTGTATCTTTGTCGGCAATGTTTTTACGTTAAAACAACTAAACCTATTTCGATTAAAAATCTTATGAGGATAGCTTTAACTCAGGGGACGGAAATAGGTTACTTAATTCTCTCTAATTTTTTTCGCTAGCGGCACTGTGAGAAAGTGCAAGTATCTTTAATTTGAATTTGCCTCGGCTTATTAATGTCACAGTAACATCACTAGTTTATACATTATTGTGAAATTCGGAACACGTTTTCCTTATCGGACATGTGCTAAAAACTGACATAACTTTGTAACAGTTATGATGGGGATGGGACGGGGAGGAGTGTGCTTCATCGTGTTTGGAAATTAGGTTAAATGCGTGCGGAATAGATGTTCCATGACGTAGGATCTCTTCCTTTTACATTTAATACTCTTTTATTTTCCAATTCAGTCATTCGATGAATGAAGAATCCCAGATGAAATCAAAATTCTTATAGCTAACTTTTTTCAGTCAAAATATAATGCCGATTACATATATACGTTTGCATCCCTTGACGGTTGCTAGCATTATGCCGGTCTGAATTAACTAGATACACCAAATGAAACTATGTTTGTTTATTCACCATGTTTAGTAGCTATGTCTATAGCCTACATATGTATGGTACTCGTCATCTTAAACATACTAATATTCTCTTGGAAACTATTAGGCCGGTTAGCAATTGCCGGAGTTTCACTCTACTATACTTATATCTTATTCGTATTCATATAATAATAGCATTAATACGTATATGTCTTTACGTAACAATCATACATGTAAACTGAACATAACCTACTACAATATTTTAATTTAATTATCTGACACTGGTACGTGAAGATTGTCTTGCTTTCCAGCATAGGCCTGCCCTAGAATTTGCCACAGTATACGGTTCTGTGCTTGTCTTTTCCGAGTAATACCCGCTATTGTTCGTGCTATTGTAACTTCGTTCTCCCATATTATTATATATACACAGTCAGGTCATAAATATTGTCACACAGTAAAAACTTTTATTTTAGAATCCTGGCCACAAAAACGTTTATTGAATTCGAATTTCAAATTGTTCATGAAAATAAAAAAGTATACTTTTTAGAATTTTACTCATTTTTAAATATGGAGTGGACGCTTAAAGAAGACCGTGTTGCAGTAATTGCGTTGCATCGTTGCGGTTACGCGCCAATTCAAATTTTTGACATACTGAAAAATTTGAATATAACCAAAAGATTCGTTTATCGTACCATCAAACGACACAATGAATACTCTAGTGTAGATGACAGGTCAAGAAGTGGTCGCCCTCGGTCTGTTAGGACTCCAGCAGTGATAAAAGCTGTGAAGGCGCGAATTCAAAGAAATCCCAAACGTAAGCAGAAACTGTTGGCCCTTCAGATGGGGTTAAGCAGAACCACGGTGAAAAGGTTGTTAAATGAAGACTTAGGGCTTCGGGCATATCGAAGAAAAACAGGACATCGTTTGAATGCTCGTCTAATGGACCTGAGACTGAAGAGATGCCGCGCTTTGTTGAAGCGGTACGCGGGAAAAAAATATCGGGAAATTCTTTTTTCAGATGAAAAAAATTTTACCGTAGAAGAGAGCTACAACAAACAAAATGATAAGGTGTACGCACACAGTAGTGAAGAAGCGAGCAACCGTACTCCGCGTGTCCAACGAGGTCATTTTCCATCCTCGCTCATGGTATGGTTGGGAGTTTCTTATTGGGGCTTAACAGAGGTACATTTTTGTGAGAAAGGTGTAAAAACGAATGCAGTTGTGTATCCAAATACAGTCCTGACGAACCTTGTGGAACCTGTTTCTCATACCATGTTCAATAACAGGCACTGGGTATTCCAACAAGATTCGGCGCCAGCTCATAGAGCGAAGAGCACACAAGACTGGCTGGCGGCGCGTGAAATCGACTTCATCCGGCACGAAGACTGGCCCTCCTCCAGTCCAGATTTGAATCCGTTAGATTACAAGATATGGCAACACTTGGAGGAAAAGGCGTGCTCAAAGCCTCATCCCAATTTGGAGTCACTCAAGACATCCTTGATTAAGGCAGCCGCCGATATTGACATGGACCTCGTTCGTGCTGCGATAGACAACTGGCCGCGCAGATTGAAGGCCTGTATTCAAAATCACGGAGGTCATTTTGAATAAACTTTAGTGTCATAAGAATCTATGTTTTGTTAAGTTTATTTTGGTATATAAATGGTTACATAATGAATAAACTTGTTTCAATTATTTTATATTAAACATGTGACAGAATTTATGACCTGACTAGGTATATTCGTATCCTTATTATTAATATCATATTATATGTATGCTGGCATCCGTGCAACACTCCTTGGCCCTTGCTGAAAACCAGTGTCAGGTGAACCTGACCTGAACCTGTGGCCTTTTTGGTCATGTTTCGGACTCGGATGGCTGGGGCGCATAAGTATGCCGGGAGACTTTTTTCTTGTGTAATTTTAGCCTTTAAGATTTACCTATGTGTTATTTGTTTTCGACCTGGTCCGGAGATCATGGCCAAATAAAATATTTTCTTTCTTTCAATATAAAACAGTGGTACCTACGTTGTTAACAGTGAGGCATGGAGAAGGCGAAGGCGTACATAAAGAGCTCGCTGGGCACGAAGCCGGCGTCGCCGTCGCCGTCGCGCGACAAGCCGCCGGCTTCCACGCTCGACGACGCGCGCATGTGCTTCGTGTGCGGCGGCGGCGGGTTCAGCGACCACTACACCGTCAGGGTGAAGCCTGATCCCCAGGTAAACTTTATCAACCCCAGAAGGGTTACTCTTCACAATAGATTCCAATTTAAAATTGGAATTTGGTCCGATAACTGTACAATTAGCACTCTTGAACGCAACCCCGGCGTACTATTTAACTGAATACGGCGGATTTTTTAGTAACTAAATTATATAGAGTATTTACGATCGCTAGTTCGTAAATATTCTATTTCATTTAGTTGATTGAGTTAGAGTTCCAATAACTTTTAGATTGGAATCGAAACTGTATTGAGATTGGAATTGATTTCAAGAGTAGGCCTACTGTACCTACCTACAATCACCAACAGTTCACATGGTTTACGGTAGGCAGCGGCTTTGCTGTGCCCTGGTATTGCAGAAGTCTATGGACCGCGGTGACTACTTACCATCAGGTGGCCCGTCAGCTTGTCTGCCTATCGAAACACAAAAAAAACACGCACGTCATTAACGGTCAATATGTATGATGATTTGATGTGTGACAGTGATACGTGATATATGTACGGCAATAGGTTCTGTAATTTTTATCACAATATTATGATGAATACCAGCTGTATTAAACTTATCCTACTGCTAAGCACGGAACTCCTCTGCTAATGAAAGGGGCTAAGCCTTAGTCCACCACGATGCGTTATAATGCATGTTGGTATGCTTACTGCACATACCTTGGAATTTCTAATGAGAATTCTCAGGTATGTCGGTCTCCTCAACATTGAAGCAAGTGATAATTAACAATGAATATACACGTAGTTTTAGACAAGCTTCGCACCTACCACTATCGTATCGGCAAGTCCCACTCTAAACTTGGCTATCGCTGCTTATTTACTACAATAAGGCAACTTAATTACCCCCAATGAAGTACTCTAATCTAACATAGTCCACATAAGTTGCATTTTAATTTTATGTTGTACGCTAGAGTTACTTGCCCGTTCTTCTCTAGCGAAACTGCATTCCGAACGGACGGTAGAGTCAGAAATGAATGAATCTAAATAATATAACATTTTTTTTTTCAAATTCATCGATTACCATTACATTTCTTTAAGGCAACGCACTCATGATGCTTTTGGTATTGTGAGAGTTCTTGAATAAAAGAGATCACTTACTTTCAAATGACGAACTAGATCGGTTGCTACTAAAAGATAATTTGGCGTGGTCATTGCTACTATGCCCTATTAAACACTAAGCAATATATTGCGCTTCAATTCTTGTGTATCGAATAAATAGCTTGATGTCCTTTCTAATAGAAAGGACATCAAGCTACTTCCCAAGCATGGGCAACACACGCGATGCCTTTGTTACTATGAGTGTTATCGACGACCACACACCACCACACCACATGGTATAAGTGAGCAAATCTGAGACCAGACAGCCTCTACTTACGACTCGACTCGGCTCGTCTGCAGGGATCATTCCTGATAGCACAGGTCATTTCAAGTCTAAAACACAATTCTCTATTTGGGATACCCGGTTCCCTTTATATGTTTGTAAAGTATGAGGAGCCATTCGCAGTCAGGAGAGTCACAATAGTAATAACCGAAAATACATTTCTTTAACTTCCATGATATCTTTAATTGAATCGAATATGTACTTTATATTCTTTGGTGTCTTCGTCTTCGTGGCTATGTTCATTTATCAGTTTAATATAAAAATATTTCATATACACCAACATTATTTAGTTGTATAAAGAAAATGACATAATAACATCGCAGGTAACAAACACAATCGTCAATGAAAACGTAACGAAAATAATCGAAACCGGACGCCGGGCGGCCCCGAACCGGTTCCACTTGTGCCAATTGACACTCAGCTTTAAAACTATTGACATTTGACATCTGATGATTTCTACTACGCCGGCTTGGTGAAACATGAAGATTGTAGTGATGTCATGTTTGTTGGTGTTACGGAATGACCGGTCTGCCGGTTAATCGGTTCATTCGACAGCCTCCGTGGCGCAGTAGGCGAGTAGCCGGCTGTGAAACAAGAGGCCGCGGGTTCGATTCCCACACTGGGACAAATGTTTGTGTGACAGACAGATATTTGTGTCCGGGGTCTGGGCATTATGGGAACGAAAATCTCTCGTAGTCCCTGATACCCACAACACAAGACTCGTCGTATCTTAGTGTGGGATCGGGGCTATGTGTGTGACTGTTGGGTGTTATTTATTTATTTGGAGAAGTATTTATTTTTTAATATTATTCCATATTATATACATTTTGGTTGCCTGGCGTTATAAGTTTTGCTTATTATATGATAGTCTCACTTAATATGACATCATGACTAGGCATCGTCGTAGACTAATTTCACCTCGGCCTACTCTGCGTATACATGCTTATGTATATATTAAGCTTTTCCAGCTGACTTAACACTATGTACTATGTGTCTGTGTTACTAATTTTATGTTTGATCCTACAGTTTTAATTACATTAGTATTGACATACATACGTACGCACTCACTCTTGTAATCCTCCAAGGCGTAAGGTGTTACCAGTACGCCCACATTTCGGAAAGCATATTACCGTCCCATGATGTGATAGGGGGCGCGTCTATCGTCATGCCGGGGATTCCGGGCTGATACTGTGTATTTCGTATTAGACAAACCCAACATCACTTTAACCCGGCCGGGGATCGAAACCGAGACCTCGGCATAGTTAGTCGTAACGTTACAACTACGCTACCTAGGTAGTCAGTTAATAGTGACATATTAGCAAATTAAACTTCGGAGCATGTTCATAGTCTGGAAATATTTCAAATTTCGTTCTAAAATTATTTAGAACGAAACGAACGGTAGGCAGAGCAATGCTGTGCTCTGGCATTGCAGAAGTCTATGGGCGGCGGTGACTACTTACCATCAGGTGGCCCGTCTGCTCGTCTGCCTATCCAGGCACTAAAAAAATAAATAAAAAAAAAAAAAAATTAATTATAATATTTACCAAAATAAATTGCTAATTAGCAGAATATTAATTATTAATTTATTGTTGTTTCATTACATGTTTTCATTAATTATTCGTATTTAACAAGTCAGTAACTTCCCTTTGTAATCAGTACTGTTATATTTTTCATTGTCCAATTAATAAAATCCGCTCGTCTACTATTTGCCGATTGGCCGATGTAAATGGCGAATTTCTGACGTTTACCCAATACGGTATAGCCGTAAGAGAGGATACATTTTGATATTTTATTATCGGATTTATTTGTTAGTGGTGTAACGTCATTGTATTTATTATTTTAGTTGTAGTAAGACCATTAGAAGATATTTTTTCAATAATAATTTAAGACTGTCTCGATGGCGCAGTAGTAATTGCGCATGCGTTACAACTGCTGTGCTGAGGTCTCGGGTTCGATCCCCGAGTCAGGTAAAGTGATATTGGGTTTTTATATTTATAAATACTCAGTATCAGCCCGGAGTCTGGAATTGTATCAGGTATGGCGACAGGCTCGCCCGCTATCACTTTATGGGACTGTAATAAATTCGGCGAAATGTGGGTGTACTCGTTACACCTCTGTTTACCCCTTCGGGGATTACAGGCGTGAACGTATATACAATATGTTTGTTTCCCTCGATATAAAGTTAATTTTATTTGCTAACGGATTTTGTTTGCTTTATCTTGACTTGTTATTTACTTGTTCTAATTATTTTTATTAAAAAAGTTGCCTACTTTATTTATGTTGAAATCGATTAAATAGTCCATTCTTAACATACTACTTTCAGGGCGTAATTTTAGTATTTAACATGTTGTATATTATCATATCAGATAACTCACTCGATGCAATAACTCGAGCATCCGCGGCCCCGTGTGAACCTACATTTACGCATGAATTAACACAAGAACGCACACTCATTTCCCTTCGATACCCATTAAAGAGTTGACGTGCCTACCGATTGCAGATATTCCGGTAACATTAACACGGAAAATCTAATAACTTATTCACAATCCCCTGCCCTAGTTTCATTTAATTTCAACTTATGTTCACGTCACTTTACTTAAATTTAATTACAAAAAGATCAAAACGTATGTGTATTTGAAGTAACGTTCCGAGATTTGTATGCGAGTTGCGGAGAAAGTCATGGGAAATATTACAACCAGATCTCACACATAATTCATCTAAGCACAAGTTTTATCATTAAAATAAAGTTACCACTTACTTAGACATCATGTATACAAACAACACTTACAATTTATAGGGTTGACGCGTATAAATTAATATAAAATGTTGTTGCCTCGGTGGCGTAGTTGTAATTGCGCATGTGTTACGACAGCAGTCTGAGGTCTCGGGTTCTATCCCCGGGTCGGGTAAAGTAATATTGGGTTTTTCTATATAGAAATTCGCAGTATCAGTTCGGAGTCTGGAACCTGTGCCCGGTATGGCGATAGGCTCGCCCCATATCACGTTAGGGTTCGAAATTCGGCGAAAAGTGGGTCTACTAGATACACCGTTATTTTGATACTGGCAAGGCAAAGTGACCACACTGCACCTGTTGTAAGCGCAGTGCGGTCCAATTAGAGTATCGAGTAGCGAGAGACGATCTATCCCCCGCTACTCAACACTATCATGCCGGCCTGCTTCTTCACACTACGCCATGGGCAAGAAGGTGAAGAAGTGGTCGAGGGTCTGCCTACCCCTTCGGGGATTACAGGCGTGAGTGTATGTGTGTGTGTAAAGTGTTATTTAATACATGTATAAATTATACAATGTAATAATTTAAATTATATTCCTAAATAGCGTAATATAAGAATTTACTTATTTGTTTTATTTACAGCAACGATATAACTTTCTAACAATATTGTTTAAATTTTCAACAGGACCTCTATGGAGTCAACATATTTCTTTTAGTTGTTGTTGCTACGTGAAATATATTTCCTTAAAATAATTTCGACTTCTATGAAACATAGATATTTGCATATCTTATCCTGTGACTACTTTCAGATGGGCGTGTCCGATACCGCAGATTTATAACCAAATATAGTTACCTGTGTGATATTTTCCGCCTACATGCCGTATGTCCTTGTGACTTGTCCGCCCCCACACAGCGAGCTCAAAACCACAGGCTTTGTTTTATTATTCTAATATATGACGCATTTCTAAAATGCAACCAACTTTATTATTAATAATACTAGCCATGTGCTAAACATTGTCCAATGCTGGGCACGGGCCTCTGCTTGAATGAGAGGGGTTAGGCCTTAGTCCACCACGCTGGCCTAATGCAGGTTGGTAGACTTCACATACTTTTAAAATTCTTATGAGAATTCTCAGGTATCCAGGTTTCCTCACGATGTTTTCCTTCACTGTTAAAGCAAGCGATAATTAACATTTAATACACACGTAAAGTCAGAGGTGAATGCCATTTTAGTATTAATAATAAGATGGATAAAAGCGTATCTTTATAATTAGGTGAACAGCAATGGTGCATTCGTTAATTTCAAGATTGTATGAACGTTTAAAACTGGACAGAATAGATTTAGGGTTGTCATTGCTATCAACTTTAGTATAAAGTTATTGGTAATATTGTATTTGTTTGTCGTATATCCACTTCGTCCTTGTAATACCTCAACTCGACTGGGTTTAATAAAAATAGACATTTTATTTTTTGACAACCCTATAAACGTCTTTTAAACTGCTAATACGACTAATGAATGCGCCGTCTGTATTTACATAAGGCGGTCCGGTCCGCGGCCGATGGTGCAAAGCGATGATTGATTTTTGATATATTCGCAACACTTTGATCATACTAACACATATAGCTGTTGCACGCGGCTCGGCTCGCGTGGAGGTTATTTTTAGGAGAAAATGTATACAATCCAAGGACGTGTCTCCTGCACTGACGCACCTGTACTGATCGTCCTACCACTCAGGTGTTGTGCTTGAATCATAGAGAGAGGCCAACGTGCAGCCGATCCTCAAAAACTGACCGGTTAGACAATTTACAATTATCGCCCAATCACCTTTACGCAGCGCACGCAACGTAAGCTCTCAAAATGAATTTTCACCGTTTTTGCAACTTTTCATTGATGGTCCGCTCCTATTGATGATAGCGTGATGTTATATAGTATATAGCTTTCCTTGATAAAGAGACTATTCAACACTAAAATACTTTTTCAATTTGAACCATTACTTCCTGTGATAAGCGCGTTCAAACAAACAAACTCTTCAGCTTTATAATATTAGTATAGATTAGGTGATTAGGATGATGATTAGGATTACGTGGGCAAGTTAGACGCCAACAGTGTTCAGTGATTATTTTAGCACCGTCTTTTTAGGGTTTTAGTTAATGTATGTGTAGGTGAGGGATGTCGCTGTGATTTTGATGTTATACGAGGCCTATATTTTTTTTTTTTATAAAAAAGAAATAACACTATTTAGTGTCTCTATCCAGTGTAATAAAATAAGGTCGGCGAAACGGCGAACTAGTTACAGCATACCTTTCCGAGTTACATGCTACATCATATATCAAAACAATGATAATCTTTACTAATAATTTCATTTTTATTAATGAAGCTTTACTTTGTAATTGTTTTTAATTATTTGTCATTGCGATAACAATTTGAAATATTGTGTCAATAACTAATTTTCAAGAAAATAAATTATCGAACAATTCAAGCAGCAACGTGTGTTTATCATAGTGTAAGCAATGTTATGAGAAATTCCTTATACAACAATTTTGCAAATTGGCGTTAAATGTTTTACGTCTTGTCTGTTACACCTAGTGCAAGTGAACCGGTTCGTACAACCAGTTTGAGTAGCTCACGGTGTTTTGAATGAAACGCTAAAATGTTGTTTGTATATATCACGACTGTGTGCTATGCTTTGTTATAGATATGTAGGCTGTATGTGTAAGTATACGATGTTAAGAGATAAATTGAAATCTATATTGCAAATATGTAATGAAAATGTATATGTAAGTAGCGATAGCCTAGTCGGTTGCGGATTTTTTAGTGCCTCGGTACGGACTGTCAAGACGAAAATCGTATGTTCGAAATCCAGATGGCATACACCTCTGACTTTTCTAAAGTTACGTGTGTATTAAATGTTAATTATCTATACGGTGAAGGAAAACATCCAGAGGAAACCTACATACCTGAGAATTCTCATAAGAATTTCGAAGGTATGTGAAGTCCATACATATTCCAACCCGGATTAGGCCAGCGTGGTAGACTAAGGCCTAACCCCTCTCATTATTAGAGAAGGCCCGTGCCCAGCAGTTGGACAATTTTTATTACAGGGCTAGTATTATTATTATTATGTGTAGGTATACCATGTTAAGAGATAAATTAAAATCTACATTGCAAATATTTACTAAACGAAACCAGGCGTGGCACATTCAAATATTTGCTTTTAGATATTTTTGATGTGTAACATTTACCTATCGCTTTCCTGCGATCTCTGGGAGTGATTTGGAGGAAAGCGACGGAAGTGATACATTACTTGAATATACCATACTAATAATTTATAAATTAGGGAGGTATTACACTTGTGTATACCATCATTTCCTCACAATGTTTTCCTTCACTGTTAAACCAAACGATAATTAACATTTAACCTGCATATCTGAGAATTCCTATACGAATTTTGAAGGTATGTGAAGTCTACCAATCCGCATTAGGCCAACGTGGTGGACTAAGGCCTAACCCCTCTCATTAGTACAGGAGGCCCGTGCCCAGCAGTGGGACAATGTTTAATACAGGGCTAGTCCTATTATTATACCACATTTTAGGAACACCCACCGTTAGAAGCAAATAGTTATTGCCTAGCGCCCAGTGTCAGTAATAGATCATTAACTCAAAGTAAAAGTAAAGTAAAGATTGTAACACTCATGTAATATTCTTACAAATTTGATAAATTTTACAGTGTTAATTGCATTTAGCGGGTTCTTTGAGGCACCACGTAATTAGTTATTAACTTTGATGTGTTGTAAGTGGAGTAACGATCTCTTCTTTTTTTACATATCATGGCTCCACCGTAAAGTAACGATCTCATATTATATTTGGGTGTGACAGATATTTAAAAAAAATATGACACCTGACTATCAATTAGATAAGTGGCATATTTATGTCATATATAATTTAGGTGTAATTTATATTTATTTAATTTATAGTAATTTATATAATATACTTAATTTTAATTTTCGGATGCTCTTTGAGTATGTATGGTAGATAGCGAACGAAGCCAAAGTTGTTCTATAGTATGCGATGTGAAATCCATATAATAGCTCGCTGTACCTAATGGTGCGTGGAACAATACACATTCCCATAAGAAAATCAGACAGTTTCCATGCGTTCGATTTAATAAGCAATGGAGGGAAGTTGCGTCTCAATCAGCTTGTCCATGTGATTAACCAGTCACTAGTTATATGTACGGTATATACTGAGATCAACAACAGCCTCCGTGGCGCTGTTGGCGAGTAGCCGGCTGTGAAACGAGAGGCCGTGGGTTCGATTCCCACACCGGGATAAATGTTTGTGTGACAGACGATATTTGTTTCGGGTTTGGGTGTTGAAGGACCGCAGTCCATCGTGTTGATACCCACGACACATTACCTAGTGTGGGGTCAGAAGTCAGAACTATGTTTGTGACCTCTTATTATTTATTTCAAGCGTAGTAAAGTTATGTTATTCATTAAAGTCTTTTTCATTGTTAACATAAGATCATCGCGTTGCTTCAGCGGTATAAAGATTTATTTTTATATCAAATTCTTCCATAGGTTAGCGTGATTATAGAAATTAAGAGTTCAAATCATGTTTGGCTGTGGGAAAAAAAGTTAAAAGTCTTAATACGAGTAAATATTAAGATAACTCTGAGAGAATAGGAGGTGTACTGCTGGCCTTTGAGGAAAGACTAGATTTTATTCTGAAAGATGAAGTGAATAGTGAGAGATCAGTATTTGCAAGCTTCATATTGATAAATGTTGTTTTTTAATAGACTTCAAAAAAGGAGGAGGTTCTCAATCTTTTTTTATGTATCTTCCCCAATTACTCGAAGACGCCGGACCGATTCGAGAAATTCTGTTTTTTGTTTAAAAGGTTATACTTCCCAGGTGGCCCCATTGGCACCAAGTCAGGATCTCAGATAAATCGAGGGCAACCCTCAAATTTTATAAGGACGCATAATGTGTTTCTTATTGAAGTATGTGTACTTTTTGAGGCTATCATAATGGTTTTATTGTTGTTTATAGAGCTCGGAGCCGTACTTCCCATTCCTGGGCGCTCACGCCCCTCCTACTGGGTACCGCGCGGACGGGGACGAGGACGGCACCGTCCGCTGCTGCTGCGTGTGCTACACCTTCCTGCGGCAGCAGTGGGAGCAGTACGACAGGGAGAACAAGCCGCACAACCAGCGGTTCTACTGGATGAAGCGGCTCGACGGAAAACCTTTCATCGGTGAGTCAGAACTTCGACTTACGACCTTTTTCGTTGTAAACCACAGTGCGTGTTGCTGTTTTACTATGTGTATCGGTGAGTCAATAACTTGATTTTTATCCTTTAATTTTTATCCTTTAGTAGGTGGGTGTCTAAGTGGCTCAATTGTATTTTGCATACGCGGTACGACTGGTGTGTTGAGGTCTCGGGTTTGATCCCGGGTCAGGTAAAAGTGAAGAGTGTTTTTCTCGAAATACTCGGTACTACCTCGGAGTCTGCAATTGTACCCGATGTGGCGATAGGCTCGTCCGCTATCACCAGTGACCATGGGACGGTAAAAAGCTCGGTGAAATATAAGTGTACCTAATTGTTATATCTCTGCCTAGTCGTGATTACAGTAAATAATTGAAATGAGTATGTATGTATATAGATGGGTAAGTTACGAACTACGGCTTTTAGGGCTTAAGTATTATATCTTTAAAGAAGCGTGCAAATTAGTTTTGTGTTCGACTGTGTATGTACTGAAAGGTCCATAACGTCCTCCGTGACAGTATAAATATTTATCTGAAACATAAAAATATCATCGAGTAATATTTCAAAATATGAATGTATGAAACTGTTTCTCGTTACTCGAAAATCAATACTATAATTCGTGAATATTTTACTGAAACGTACAATGTAATACGAACGCGGTTCGGCTGTATAGCGATGTGAACAAGTCGCGATTGATTCCCAATGCCCTTGTACAATGTACTCTCGATAAGGGCTTGATACACTGAACCCGGGAGATATTGATATTGTTAGAAACACAACAGAGTGCTATTTGAGGCACTTAAACAAAGATTACCATTGTATTGAGCAATTTAATGATCACTGTTACACAACTCAGTGCCCACCGTTAACAACCGTGTCAAGATTTACCAAATACCACTTTCAAATTAGTCCCAAGTGCGCACGAAAAGCATAACCCTCTATGCTGAACTGCCACCAGACCAACAGCGGTATATGCCGATGTGAATTCATCGCACACGCGTAATATCCTAAAAGTAGAGATAAATAAATAAATACATCCAACAGTCACACACATAGTCCTTATATCACACTATGTCAAACCAGTATCGTGGATATCAAGAAGAGGGATTACGGTGTCACAACATTTAGACCTGAAACAAATATTTGTGGATCACACAAACATTTATCTCTGTGCGGGGATCGAATCCGCGGCTTTCGTTTCCCAGCAGTTTACTCGATCGCTTTACTTCAGAAGCTGTCAATATAATAGTAATGTTTACTTTTCTATAGTATTTTTGTCTATGAAACCCAAAATTTCATTGATTTTCTATTGTTTCGGCATTTTTTTTATTATTGTCTTTGCGAGAAATCTCTTACAGTTCTCGGACAGTGTCGCATTACCTCATATTTGTCTATACTATATATTATATTATAAAGAGGAAAGATTTGTTTGTTTGTTTGTAATGGATAAACTCAAAAACTGTCTAACCGATAAAAAAAATCTTTCACCTATGGAAAGCTACATTATTCCGGAGTAACATAAGCTATTTTTTAATCCGAAAAATGTTATCCCGCGTGATAGACGAGGACGGGATAAAGATATTTTTACCGCGAAGCGTAGTTCGCAGTGATAGCTAGTTGAATATATTTTTGTTTGCATCGCTACGTACGCAGTGGACGGGATACCTTCATTCTCCCGTCGCGCGTCCGTCCTCCGGTCAGCAATCGAAAAGCCCGCTCAAACGGAACACGACGGATGTCACCATAAAATATGAACGGTCGGCTGTCCGTGCGTTCCGTTTACATATTTATTGGTGAATGGCATGTTAGTTAGGGAGAAATCGGTTTTGACTGTGTTGTAAAAGAAAATTTCAAATAAAAACTGACTGCCTTGATAGCGCAGTTGTAATTGCGGTAGCGTTGCGACTGCTGTGCTGAGGTCTCGGGTACGATCCCCGGTTCGAATGAAGTGATACTGGGTTTTTCTATTTAGAAATACTCAGTATTAGCCCGGAGTCTGAAATTGTGCCCGGTATGGCGATAGCTCCCATATCACATTGTGTGACCGTAATAAAATCTGCGAAAAGTGGGTTTACTGGTTACACCTCTGCCTACCCCTTCGGTGATTACAGGCGTGAGTGTTTATATGAAAATAAAAAAGAAATAAAACTGATAAAAAAATTATAAGAATAGTTTTTGTAAGAAACGTTAAGAATGTAGTTAGACATGTTTTAGGATGTCAAGGTGCTTCTTTAATTTATAGGATACACGTGAATAGTTTTAAACACAGTTATTTATTTTGTACATTTTTGGGACGATGCTCCATCACATATTACTTTATTATTTGGTTTGCTCTTATATTTTTATAGGAAATTCACTCGAAATGGGTCCCCAGGAAACTTAATATCCAAGGACAACCAAAAGCCTAAGGCAAACAATAATGTACTATTGACTTGTTTCCACAACTAAAATTGAACTCGAGTGCCATAACGTACTTTCGACAGTATAGCTATACTTACGGTAGGCAGCGGCTTTGCTGTGCCCTGGCATTGCAGAAGTCTATGGGCGGTGGTGACTACTTACCATCAGGTGGCTCGTATTCTCGTCTGTATTTTTTTTTATACTGGCGCGGCAAAGTGACCGCTGCACATGATGCTAAGCGCAGTGCCGTCCAGATAGAGTATCAAGTAGCAAGAGACAGTCTATCCCTCGCTACTCAACACAATCATGCCGGTCTGCTGTTTAGCTTCTTCACACTACGCCTAAAGGACCCAGGATCGTAGGAAGGAGGGAACACGGTAGCTGGCAAACTGTAGATACCACGAAGCTGTGGCTCCGCAATCCAGTACGCGTGGTTCTGGTATGGAAGGGAGAGGATGGGATAAGATCAAACAATTCTTTAGAGCATTCGCCATGATACAGACGGTAGAACACGCTAAGCGAGGAAATATCCCTACGCAGCTGTAGCGGCTCCAGGCTGTTACTCACGTCTGCATCATTCACAATGCGTATGGCCCGCCGCTGCAACCCATCCAATGCATCGAGAAGGCAACCGTCCCAGAGGTGCGAGCAGTAATGCATTCCCGGCCGCACTTGTGCTTTATATAAGCGGTAGAGCTGACCGGGATTTCTATCCAGGCAGTAAAAAAACAAGTATAGCTGGGATATGTACCGCCGTGTTTAGGCTGGGTATCGTAAATTCGAAAGTCCACCCCTCCCCGTCGCGGTACAAACTCTGCAGATAAATAATATTAAAACATACCGACCGACGAGCGTGGTGCTATGATGTTTATATTTTAGTATGCCGTGGGTATTGATCGGTTATACAGGTATGTTGTGTATAGCGGAATAAGTCACTTTTATGCGGAGTGTTTTTAACCGACTTCAAAAAAAGGAGAAAAGGTTCTCAACTCGTCGGATTTTTTTTGATGTATGTTCCCCGATTACTCGAAAACGCCACGGCCGATTCGAGAAATTCTTCCTTTGTTTAAAAGGATATACTTCCCAGGTGGTCCCATTGGCATCAAGTCAGGATCTGATGATGGGATCTCAGAAAAATCTTGGGCAATCTTCAAATTTTATAAGTACGCATAATTTGTTTGTGCACTTTTTATGAATTAAAAAACTTTTACTTATTTTATCCTGACACGGCAATGTGACCACACTGCACCTGATGGTAGTGTCGTCCAGTTATAGTATCAAGTAGCGAGAAAACTATATCTCGCTATTTGACACTATTGCCCGTTATTTTTGTACGGCTAAACTGTTATTACTTCCGTTTATTAACCATTATTTGAGGTTTTAAAAATTACATATTGACGCAAATAGCATTGTCTGTCTCGCGAAAAGGTATCTGTAACGTTTTGGTTCCATTAAATGAATGAGATTATAGTTTAAATATTGTATATTTTGTAACTGAATATAAAGGGGAGGAGTAAATTCCTATACCATATCTAGACCAATTTTAATTAATTAAAATTGGTATGTAACGATCTTTATTTATTTATAGGTCGTATTAACATAGTGGCCCGCGTGTAATATGTTGACAAGTAAACGTACGATACGGTACGACTGCTTTGATGAGGTCTCGGGTTCGATCCCGGCTAGGGTAAATGATATTAGACATTTCTATCACATGTACATGTATGATGACAGGCGCCTCCCTATCACATCATGGGACGGTAATGAGCTCGACGAATCCCTTTGGGGTTTACAGGCATGAGTGAGTGTGTATGAATGTAAAATATTATAGCCATGTTTAAATTGACTGCCTCGGTGGCGCAGTTGTAATTGCACATGCGACGCTACGACTGCTGTGCTGAGGTCTTGGGTGCGATCCCCGGGTCGGGTAAAGTGATATTGGGTTTTTCTACCTAGAAATACTCAGTATTAACCCGGAGTCTGGAATGGTGCCCGGTGTGGCGATAGGCTCGCCCCCTATCACATTATGGGACCGAAATTCGGCGAAATGTGGGTGTACTGGTTACACCTCTGCCTACCTCTTCGGGGATTACAGGCGTGAGTGTATATGTATGTATGTATGTATGTTTAAATTGTCCATGAGTCGCAGTTGCGTCGCGACAAGGATTATCCGTCTGTAATACCACCCACTGTACGCTTTGTCTTTGCCGATAACACTGTGTGTGCGAGAACAGTATGACATTTTGAATGTATTATTTGATTTGTCTAGTTGTAGTTTTCGATACTGTGCTATGAAGCTCTGGGAATGCTTAACAGTCTATACCGCGCAACGAAATGAATCATGTACAAATATAGATAAAAGTTTGAATAATACTCTCGAGGAAGGCACAAGTTGAAAATGAATCACTTCGAAGGAAAATGGTTTACCGAAGACTTGAAATGTCGTTAGCGGAGTCGCCTAACACAGGCACTAATGCTTAAAAGGAGGCTCCAGCGACCATTTATTGTTAACAAAAAAGTTTGTAAAGATGAATAAACGTTTACTAAAGGAGGCCGCGTGAACAGGGAAATTGCGTTTAAATATATGGAAAATAATATGTATAAATTGTCTGTTTCTACCATTCAAAAGTAAATTGCTTTCTGCTTATCAACTCGCCGCGATCTGCTAATGTGTGTAATTAAATATGGCGGTAAACAATAGTTTTTATGCCAGTTCGATTCTTGGAACTATGAGTAAATTCTTCGAATGCCGTTCCTGTTTTGGTATATAATTTGTGTTTTTTATGATGTTTCATTTTGTGTTTTGAATTTAATTAAATTATATTTTCGCTTATGATTGTTTTTCCTAATTTGATACAATATTTTTTGCTGTTTATTCTATTTAACATAAAAAATGCAATGTGGTTATTAATTTGAAACACAACTGTACTATAAAACGGTCGGAAGTAAAATAAATTATCTTTAAATGTTATTGTCCTTTATCTTAACAATATAATGAATTTCTTCAAGTTTCATATTGGCATACCGTATCTTCGCTTCTCGCACACGGATCCGGCCGAATGATAGACGGACGGGAAAGCGTTCCGAGTTATCTTTTATATATTTTTGTACTTAAAAGAATAAGCTCCAAAGCGTATATTTTCTTTTGCGGACGGTTTTTATGCGTTGTTTGCCATCCTTTAAAGACGCAAGTCGAGCTGTGTTGGTTCAGGTGCTCTCTTTTTGTGCGTTTGCCTTTTGTATTATAATATTTTCTCGTTGGAATTATTTTTGTTTGCGAAAATGTGTTTTTTTTCCTAGAAAAAAATATGACGCTGGCGGTCGGTTGTAACTATCTTTTTGCATATAATAAAACCAGCCCTGTATTAAACATTGTCCCACTGCTGGGCACGTGCCGCCTCTACAAATCAGAGAGGCTACGCCTTAGTTCATCACGCTAGCCTATTGCGGGTTGGTAAACTTCACATACCTTTGATATGCTTATGATAAATCTCATGCATGCAGGTTTCCTCACGATGTTGTCACCGTTAAAGCAAACTATAATTGACACGTAACTTTAGAAAAGTCAGGGGTGTATGTCATTTGGGCTTCGAATATACGACTTTCGTCTCACCAGTCCGTAACACACCCAACTGGTCTCCCACTGTTAGTACATACAATTAAAATATGTTTAGTATAGAGACCTTATATTTACGTTTCCGGGTCACAAGACTCGTAGTAATGAATAAAAACAACGAACAGTGCACGAAGTCCTGACCTGTGAGATATCATATCTTGTGTCGTGGGTATCAGGAACTATGAGCCACGTAACACGTTCCGCCTCACAACGCATTTGCTGATCACACGTATTTTATTGACAACTATCTGTTGCCTGCGGCTCCGCCCGTGTGGAAGTTATCTTATTTTTTTTAATACACTTTATACAAAACTGGTGGTAGGATATACATATCCGCCCGGATAGCGACCACCGTACACAGCGTGAAAAACCCGCCATAGTGGCACACGCAAGTGTGTCGCGTTCCGGGATCAGCCAGTGTACATCCGGTTTTTTGGGGGTCTAGAGTTGGGGTACAATGTTGGCCATTTTGCGGCCTTCTAAGTACTCTGACAATAGACCCTCGACCGCTTCTTCACCTTCTTGCCTATGGCGTAGTGTGAAGGAGCAGGCCGGCATGATTGTGTTGAGTAGCGGGGGATAGATCGTCTCTCGCTACTCGATACTCTAATTGGACCGTACTGCGCTTACCATCAGGTGAAGTGCGGTCACTTTGCCGTGCTAGGATAAAAATATATATATATATATATGTACAGACGGACTTAATGCCTGACGCATTCTCTACCAGTCAACATTTGGGTGGTGCAGAGAATAATCAAGGCAGGTGTATATAATTGCAAAAGGATGTAGATAAAGTATATATGATCATATACGAATACATATATAAAACTTACGTACATAAATATATAGTAATAAACATACAATATCGTAAAAAATAAAAGAAAAAAATATAACATAATTATTAATAAAAAAATATAACATTATTATATCTTATACTATTAATAAAATCATTCGTTCTCTCACAACTACTCTTTGCATAATACAGATACTCGTTCAAAAAGGTATATACTTTTGATTGATTGCACCGATTTAAATGAAATAACTAAATGTTACCTCGAGATACACTGTACGATTTTATTGTCAATTAATTTGTCGTAATACAGTACTTTGGACGAGATGTCAGACAGACAATAATTCTAAAAACAATTGTTTTGGGTTCTATATAGATAATATAACATGCTACAATCAAAACTTTTCATAATATTTAATGTAGAAGAAATGGTTCGGCCGATATTTTTTAAGCGAATTTGTATAAGTTCAGCGGACTATTGATTGAGTGACTTTCAGAATTTAAGTTGATAAAATGAAGGTCTTGTTAGAGCTATTGATATGCTCCATGTCAGAACGACGAACCAGTGGCACACACAACATCGAGAATTTATTTTTAAATAACCGACTTCAAAAAAGGAGGAGGTTAACAATTCCTCGGAATCTTTTTTTATATATGTTACCCGGTTACTCGAAGATGCCTGGACCGAATCGAGAAATTCTTTTTTTGTTTAAAAGGGTGCACTTCCTAGGTGGTCCCATTGGCACCAAGTCAGGATCTGATGTTGGGATCTCAGAAAAATCAAGGGAAACCCAAATCAAATTTTATAGTGACGCATAATTTGTTTTTTATTGAAGTCGGTGTACTTTTATGAATTATACAATTTAGTTTTCTTTAATAAGTAGAACTCCTTTAAAGCATGTCATGGAATGATTAAACATTTTATGTCATGATACTTAAGATTAAAAGTTCGCCATGCCTGCCCCACGTGATCAATTTACTAAATAGAATTTGAAAATAATGAATGTCAGATACAAATTTGTCAAACATTTGTTCAATTCTACACCACGATTGGTATTGTTTCCCAAGTTTTATAGAATACTCCATTGTGAGATTGTTTACAATGAGCACCACGGTAACAATGGTGCGTTGTTTCGTTAACAATTGTTGCCGTTTTGTTTAGACGTGTAAGTTATTCTTAGTCTTGTTAGTCTTAGATAGTATATACTCTTGTAATAAATATAAATTTATTTATTTATTTATTTAATAAGGTACACCAACAGCATACATATCTTTAATTTTTAAATACATTGTATGTGACAAATGGCTGATATGCATGCCACTTACAGGTATACACAGCATTTAAAAAAATATTTTTTACTAACAACTTAACATAAACACAGAGAACTTAAAAACTAATAAAAATAATAGGAACTTACGAAATACTAAATATTATTAATAAACATTAAACAATTAAACAAAAGAATTAACAATATTTTATTTTACATAGTTTTTTTTTAATTTTTTTTTTATAGAAAACATTTAATCATGCCTCGAGTTAATAGAAAAGAAGGCCTTTCTAAAACGAGTAAGCGAGTATGCCAGTATGTCAACACTAGGATCAGATTTGTACATTCTATTTAGTTCTCGACACATTCTCGTTATGGGTGAGTTTAAGCCTATATTAGTCCTACAGAATGGAATGTGAAATATGTGCATGATGGGATGTCTAGTAGGTTTGCGGGGAACAGAATAGTACAAGCTCTCAACCAAATTACTACATTTTATAGAACCATTAATAATTTTGTACATATAAAGTAAATCATGAAAGCAGCGTCGTTCACGTAAATAAATATACTCTTGTGGGGTCCAGCTGAAAATCAGTGCTGTTTTTCAGAAGCGTATACTGAGCTGGTGCCCCTTCCACCGCACATGTTGCAGCAAATCGCCAAATTATGTAATTAGATATTATATACATTTTTTCGTTTCTGTATTGTGTGTGTGGAAAATTAAATGGTTTAATTAAATTTTATTTCAGAATATTGCAATATCGCAACTTAATTAACATACATTGAGCTGCTATAATCAAATGTAATAAAACTTGAATCGTATATTAATTGTATGATCACATATTGTTAATCGGAGTTCGAAAAGAGCAACGCTAGAGTTTCTTGCCCGTTCCTCTCTAGCGAAACTGCATTCCGAACTGGCGGTAGAGTAAAAAGATTGACTGAATCTAAATAATGTGTAGCATTTCATGGATTCGATAAATATTTGATTTTGATTTTATTGGAAGTCTGATGGAAACGTTGGTAAAGATGAAAAATACTTGGAGAAACAGATTGGTCCGAACCGATGGCAAAATGTTAGCTGGTGTTTCAGGTTTTTAGCAAGATAAAAAGGCCAAGTTAATCTCTAGATGGACTTTGGGAAATCCAGCTCAGGTTACTTCTTAGATGTAAAAGAAAGCCGTAGCTTTAGCCGGTGACCATGAAGGCTGTAAAGTTTTAGAAACGTTTTTTTTATCCCGGCACGGGTTCACACTGCAACTGATGGTAAGAGCAGTGACGCTCTGTTAGTGTGTCAAGTAGCGAGACACATTCAATCCCTCGCTACTCAATACAATCATGCCGACCTGTTACATAGCTGCTAAACACTTCGTCTAAAGGAGCCAGGATAATAGCTGGCAAACTGTTCCACAGCTTGATGGTGCGGCAGAAATACAAATTTGGATTAAAAACTAAAATAAATAGAATCCGTAAAATTTGTTTTATATCAATGAATATGTCGTCAGCTTCGCTGTTGTGAAATCGAACATCTCATAACACCCGGTACCCACAACGTAAGACTATATCTTAGTGTGGGGTCAGCTCTGTGTGACTGTTTAATGTACTTCTTTATTTATTCAATAAATGTTATCTACACAAGACCACAAATATTAGTAGGTACATCACGAGTTATCTCCATGTTATGCGATCTTTAACATAGGTCACGGCTTTTGACTCTAGTATTGATAAGGCGCAGAAAAACATAAGTATAGCTTCGGCTTGGCGTAAGAACTAACCGCCTCCTTTTGTTATCTTGACGAATTACAAGAGATATGGAAAGAGGCAGACGAAGGATTCTGAACTGCCATCTCCTTAGTGTGATGTCGACTGTATTAATGAGCTGGCACGACTTGGCTATTCAAAATCAAATATTTATTGAATCCATGAAATGTTATACATAATTTAGATTAGGACATTTTTTTTACTCTACCGCCAGTCCGGAATGCTGTTTCGCTAAGAAGAACGGGCAAGAAAATCTAGCGTTGCACTTTTCACTCCGGTTAACAATAATAACAGGATCACAGGATGATTAACACTGATAACAGGATGCTGTTAATTCGGCCAGCAAGTTTTAACACTAAATATACACCCAACAGTCACGCACGTAGTTCTGGCCCACACTAAGTTAAACCTGTATCGTGGATGTCATGAACTAAGAAGGACTACGGTCCCACAACACCCAGACCCTGCGCGACTGCGTCACGGGTCACCAGTCATCCATTCTCATGTCAAGTGATCTCCACCGATCATGAGCACCTACAACAGCCTACAATCGAGGCCTTGGGTTCGATTCCCGCACCGAGACAAATGTTTGTGTAACAGACATATATTCTGGTCTGGGTGTTGTGAGACCGAAAGTCTCTCGTAGTCCCTGATACCCATAGCACAAGACTCGTGTTAGTGTGGGGTCGGCGCTATGTGTGTGACTGTTGGGTGTAAATTATTTATTTATTTACAATACCAGAAGAATTCTGTGTGTCCTGGCGGCCTAAACGGAAGCATTCTTCGGCCTCGTTTCACAGCCTGCCGGCCTTTATATACACAAGTAAATTTGCTTCAGAAAACATTTGACAATACGAACGATAGCGGTTTTAAACCTTTTAAAGCCCGATGTTTACAGTTTTGATATAACAGTGGTGGTGCTCAAGACGCGTGCCCCGCGTATGTCTCATGCGTGACACGCCTGCGTACGCGTGTCGTGTGACATAATCTCCGTGGATTTACACACGTTATCAGAGCCTACGTCATACAGGCGTTGTCTTTCCTCTACTAAGAAACATGCTCGGCTGCTCTTGGAGCATTACGTTATAAACGAAAGGTAGTATTATCGTGCAATAGTTGAAAATGCTCTACTTAAACATCTGAATAATTGATTAAACGAACAACTTTACTAAAGATTAATGGTAGGATATTCATATACGCCCGGATAGAGACCACCGTATACAGGGTGTAAAACCCACCATAGTGGCACACGCTAATGTGTCGCGTTCCGGGATCAGCCAGTGTACATCCGGTTTTTGTCGGGGGTTAGAGTTGGCCGATATTTGGCCATTTTGCGACCTTCTGAGTGCTCTGTCATTCAACCCTCGACCTTCTTGACCATGGCGTAGTGTGAAGAAGTAGGCCGATATGATTGTGTTGAGTAGCGGGGGGTAGATTCTCTCTCACTACTGTAATTGCACGACACTGCGCTTACCTTCAGGTGCAGTGTGGTCACTTTGCCGTGCCAGGATAAAAAATATGTAGCAAATCAAATCATTTATTTTGTAAATTAGGCCACTAGGGGCACTTTTTACATGTCATAATAATGTTAAGGTCTACTGGTGCTTCGGAAATGCGCACTGGTCTGAGAAGAAGCACTAAGAAACTCAGCCGTAGGTCTTTTGTAATGTGTCATTACAATTTACATTATAAAATAATTCACATATAAAATACATACATCCTTAAACAAGTCACATTCACACGAAACAAAAATAAAATACGGTACCTATACATGTTCATACAAGGCAGAGTCGTAAACGAGACTATACAACCTGTTATTTATTTTCTCTAATTAACAATCAATGAGCAATCCAAGCAGCACCCGTTCACGAGTATGACGCATGTGCCAGCCATCGGCCTCCTCAACCATGACACAGGGAAGTGACCGACCCGGCACATAACGCCGCCGCAGGCACAGACCCTTAAGCGAGCATGACAAACCTTAATCGCGTCAAAGAATGATAGACATACAAATTCACAAGACAATAGCTTTAAAAAACAAGAAGCCAAGCAGTATCTGGCTGTGAAACGAGAGGCCGTGGGTTCGATTCCCACTGAGACAAATGTTTGTGTGACAAACAGATATTTGTTTCGGGTCTGGGTGTTGTAGGACCGTAGTCCCTCGTAGTCCCCAACACCCATGATACAGATTTTACCCAGTGGGGTCAGAATTATGTGTATGACTGTTAGGTGTATTTATAAATAGGTTTTAAGTAACGGTAGGCAGCGGCGTTATTAATTAATATAATGTTGGCATAAGGCTCGGTTTATTTCCCCTTACGTTGAAGATATAAAAACATTCACAAGTGTTTTTTATTTTTTTTAGTGCCTCGATTGGCAGACGAGCAGACGGGCCACCTGATGGTAAGTAGTCACCGCCGCCCATAGACTTCTGTAATGCCACGGCACAGACAAGCCGCTGCTTACCGTTAAATAATGTTTATTCGGTTGCGTTACGAGGGATTTGTTTATTCATTTAATAGTTAGTTATTCATGTGAATGTGACTATTTTTTTTTATAACATAGTCCGACAAACGAGCCAGTGTTTCACCTGATGTTAAGTGATCTCCACCGCCCATGTACATCCACAATACCGAAAGTCCTCCGGATATCTCACATACCATATGAAACGCGACAGTAAACTGTCACTTTACGTTGGTTTTCTGTGAGACAGTGGTACCAACCCGGTCGAGCCGGGCCATTCATGCTGTAGATAAATATGTCTACAGCGTGGCTCTACCACTTCAGACTACTTGAAATCTTGTGACAATGGTTTGCTTTATAAAGCTTTTGTTTTTATACTGCTATCTATAGCTTACAGGATTTTACGCCTATAAGATTTCTGGGATTATTTTGTAATTTTGACGTTCTTTATTATATATTTTAAATTCTATATTATTGCGGAATCCGGATAACCATTTATTTTCTTATTCCATAAAAACAAACATTTTATGAAATAAGAAAGAAGACTATTACCGTTAGAACAAACAAAAAAAAACTATATATACAAAACAGAACCAGCGATAACCTAGTTGGTTGTGGTACGGACTGTCAAGACGAAAGTCGTATGTTCGAAAACCAAACGCATACACCCAGCGATCTATACATCGACCACATAACCCATAGACACCTAATGCATAATCATTCGCAATGCAAACTGTTCTGTCAACCACCTGAGGTGTGCGGGCGCGGTACACTAAACGCTTATTGGTCCGTACAAGGCCACGACAAATTCTAAAGTAAAGATAGGGATGGGGTATATAGTTTTTATGAAAATAATTATCGATAGATTCTAATGAATACGTAACCAACATATCTTTCTTTTTATTATTTTCATAAAATACAAAATTTGTTAAAAACTTATTTATGAAATAAGTTTTTAATAAAAACTTATTTATAAAATAAGTTTTTAATATTTTGTAATTTTGGCTTCCCCACATAACACGTAATAAAACTGTAAGCATAGTGAAATGTTAAGTAGATAGTTACATAGCAATGAAGTTTATGTACTGTTGACTCTTTTGCGTAAAATAAATTATTTCTTAATATTTTTCGGTAATTACCAAATAATCTAAATAAACAATACACTTTTTTTAAACTACCTTAGCTTATTTCATAATATACAACATATCCTCCCCTACCTTATCATCCATCACTAACCCTTAGCTGGTAACCTAAAAACATTTTTAAAAAAATCTCTTCCAGCAATCTTAAACGGTCAAGTTGTCCTTATAATTTCTTCATAAACTAAATTTATGAGGTTAACATGTATTTGACATTTTGTTAAATAGTAATATGCTATTAAATGTTAATGTGTTATATTTCATCAACTTTCATCAAATTAATGAAGAATATTCGTATAATAAACCGATATCGATATTCCGATGACTCTCCGGTACGGCACATCACTACTTCCACGTGCCATTTTAAGGAAGAAAAGAATGCAACTATAATACTTGCCTAATTTTGTTATGAAAGAAAGGGATGCACAGTAAGTGACGTCGACCGACAAACCAATTAAAGTTGAACTCCTGTAATACTAAAACGAATGTGGGTAATAACTTATGATTATAAATAATTAAAAAAAACCAGCTTAACTGCGAAATATTATGGCATTGGTTTTAAAATTTGAGCTATTGATGACTTTGCCACACCGTTTTAAGCTACAAGGAGCCCTTGCAGCAAAGTTTTTAATAATTTTATTAAGCGAGCGCAGAGATGTGCACGGATCACGGATCTGGACGTTACTGAACAGACATTAGTGGGCGTGGTTTTATATAAGATCTATTTCCCTAATGTGATGTCTGAAACCGTTCGCCCTTTATTAGGCGTCTATGGGTTATGTGGTCGATGGATCTATATGTACTACGTACTAGATATGGCGACCAGAACAAACATTATGTTCCACCGAGTTGCGGTGGAACCACCGCACCGACGTCAGTTTGCTTCATGCCACCTAAGAATGCACACCACATTGCATCTTTCAGTGTCGAGTTAATTTTAGTTATTTGTAGCGACATTCTCGAACAAATCTGCCTTAAATTGATTTACAGTGAAACTGTTAATAGTAAGGTAAATAACATAATTTCATAACTTTTAGAACGTAATATCAATTCTGAATACGGGGAGTCTATATTTCACAACAAAATTCATTATATAGTTTGTCCCGTTTAGGCGCGCGGAAAGTCCCGTTCGAGAAAAGTGACGGGAGTTATCACGATTCTAAGTACCAAATAGTTCTTAGTAAAGTGAATAGATGGCATTAGTGGGCGGACAAGGTTTTTGGAACATATTGTTTCTTCGACAGTTCGTGTCTATCCATACTAATACTATAAATGCGAAAGTAACTCTGTTTGTTTGTTTGTTTGTTACCTCTTCACGACTAAACGGCTGAACGGATTGTAATGAAATTTGGTAAGGGAATAGATTATATCCTGGAGAAGGACATAGGCTATTTTTTCTCAAAAAACAACCTTGAAAGGGATCAAATAGGAGGTCAAAATTTGTATGGGAAATCCATAATTCCTTGACTTAGGGGGTCTGTAAATTCATATTTAGGCTTTTGGTAGGAAATAAAGAAATACGTGTTTCACATTTTTACACAAAGTAAAATAGTGAGAGAGTGAGAGAGTGAGAGAGTGAGAGAGTGAGAGAGTGAGGAGTGAGAGAGTGAGAGAGTGAGAGAGTCCGTCAGTCCGTCAGTCCGTCAGTCCGTCCGTCCGTTTGTTTGTTACCTTTTCACGACTTAACGGCTGACCGGATTGTGATGTTTGGCAAGGAGATAGATTGTATCCTGTAGAAGGACATAGGTTATCTTTTTTCTCAAAACACAACTTTGAAAGGGGTCAAATAAGAGTTCAATATTTCTATGGGAAATCTATTATTCCTCAAGTTAGGGATCTGAAAATTCATATTAAGGCTTCTGATAGCAAATAGAGAAATACGTGTCTCAACGTCTTTGAAAAATCATCCGTGAAAGGGGCAAAGTGAGGTTAAACTTATGAGGTATGCAATCTCAAGATTCAGGCACAACAACTGAGAGGCTGGACAATCGCTACAGGTGCCTCAGTGCAGAGGACAACTCCTTGGATTGTATACTTCTGCTCCCGAAAATAACCTCCACACGGGCGGAGTCGCGAGCAACAGCTAGTATAATATAAGTCAATGCATACACCTTTGATTTTTCGAAAGTTATGTGCTTATTAATTGTTAATTATCGCTTGCTTTAACGGTGAAGGAAAACATCGTGAGGAAACCTGCATACCTGAGAATTCTCATAAGAATTTCGAAGGTATGTAAAGTTTACCAACCCGCATTAGGCCAGCGTGCAGTGTAGTCAATTTGCCGTGACAGGATAAAAAAAATTATACTGTACCAAAGTTATGAGCTCACGATAGACAGGCGACGGACGCGTTCCTAGACCCACGACATATAAGACGATTGTAAAAAGTTTTTTAATTCATAAAAAGTACTTAAAAGCAAATAAAGGTTTGAGGGTTGCCCTTGATTTTTTTGAGATCCCATTATCAGATCCTGACTTGGTGCCAATGGGACCACCAGGGAAGTATACTCTTTTAAACAAAAAAAGAATTTCTCGAATCGGTCGAGACGTCCTCGAGTAAGCGGGGAACATACATAAAAAAAGAGATTCCGACTAACTTGAGAACCTCCTCCTTTTTTGAAGTCTGTTAAAAAATGTCCTCAACCGCCGCCCGCGCAGAGTCGCGTCGGTTCTTGTTTGTGGAGTCGGTCGCGTCTCGCCCGGGTTCACTTTCACTGGCCGCGACCGGGTCGAGGCCACCGTGCGGTCCACTCAGATGATAACGTGTTGATTACCACAGTTACACATTCGGCGTATTGATGTAAAAGAGCCGTCATGGCGCAGTGGGTCAGTCGGCAGTGAAACGAGAGGTCGAGTGTCATCTGCTTATTTTTTCCAATACCAGCCCTGTTGAGATGTTTGAATGGTTAGGTTAGGTTAGTCCGCCACGCTGGCCTAATGCCAGTTGGTAGATTTGAAATTTTTAGGATAATTCTCAGGTGACGTCGTGACAACGTTTTTCTTCATCGTTAAAGCAAGCGATAATTAACAATAATACATACGTAACTTTGGAAAAGTCAAACGTGAACCTACGACTTTTTATAGACACTCCGTGTCACTTCCAACCAAGCTATCACTACTTTTTTTAAGATATGCGAATGATTCAACAAACTTCTCGGAAGTTTCTTGGACCTCTGAAGTTACATTCTACAATTTGCGCAGCGTCCTCATGGTGATAATGGCAGCAGGCTAACTATTCTAGTGATCGAGTCGCTCGGTCACGCGGTACCACTTTCACTGGCGCGGGCGTGCGGGTCGAGGTCATGCCACGGATCAGCTGATGTGGTCATTACACTGTAAAGGGCATCTTGACGGAATTACCTTTTGAATAATTTCTTTTTTATAAGTATAAAGGCGAGGGGCAACGGTAATTAATGATTTCATTCTTATTCTGTGTGTGCCGGTTTACTTATGCCAGTTTGTGGGTTGGTCATGAAGAGGAAGTTTTACTAAACGCATGTGCAAATGCACAACACGGATAGTAAATGTTAAGTGAACAGATTGATTTTTTCCGAAGTTATGCTCATTTTTCATTAGAGACTCCAAAAAAGCCAATGCCCAATCCAGCCTGTTTGCTTTATAGACGGCATTCTCGAGAAATGATGAATATCATTATAGTTCATCTAAATTTATTTTAAGCTTACATATAACTAAGTGTATTTAGATTAAACCGGTTCATGTTTTAAAATTGTTTCGTTTTAATATAATCCAATCTAACGTAACTCGTAGATCTTGAACTAATCGGTACAGAAGGAAAAAACAATTAAAGTGGTAGAGCAAATTTATATACACTTTTATGTATAGCATGAAGGGTTCGGTTCGAACGGGACTAACAGCTCGCTGCGCTGAGCGGGATTTCCGACGTGACTCACGATTGCTTTCTTTTAAAGTTCCCAACGTAGTCATGATTCCTGTGATATCGTCGACGTTAACCGGCGATGATCACATTCTTTTTATTCTGGCTCGGCAAATTTACCACACTGCATCTGAAGGTAAGTGCAGTGCCGCCCAAGTAGGCTATCGAGTAGCGAGAGACAATTTATCACTCGCTACTCGATGCAATCATGCCGGCCTTCTTCTTCACACTACGCCATGGGCAAGAAGGTGAACAATCCGCAAAACGTCGTAACATCGTACCCCAACTCCAGACCCCCAAGAAACTATCAACTAGTAAATCAATATAGTGGTAGAGCCACGCTGAAGATATATTTGTCTACAGCATGAATGGGCCGGCTCGACCGGGGTAGTACCACTGTCTCACAGAAAACCAATGTAAAGTGGCAGTTTACTGTCGCGAATCGTATGGTAAGTGAGATATCCGGAGGCCCAGATTCCCCCTTCCCTTCCCTAATCCATATTCCTGTCCTTTAAGGCCGACAGCGCGCGCATATATGATACTTTCGGTATTGTGGATGTTCATGGGCGGTGGAGATCACTTAAATTTAGGTGACACACTGGCTCGTTTGTCGGATTATGCTATATAAAAAACTATCCCTCAGATGCCCTCTAGCTTTATACCATCAGGTGATCCATCTTCTCATCTGTTAATAATAAAATGGTTGTTGTTTCCAGGCGCTGACATGACGTTCCAGGGTGAGTACGCAGCGCAGGTGCTCGGCTTGTCGACGGAGACGACCCGTGACGAAGGTCCGGCGGCGTCTCCGCGGCCGACCTCGCGCCCGCCCTACACCGGAGACCCCGCGCCGCCTGCCTCCTCCCCGTACAGGAAGGACGATAAAGACACCAACCACGTCAACAAGTTTGTCAATGTGAGTACGTTTGGACTCATTGTACGGAGTCAGATGTTCACTGCAGATGCGCCGGTGAACCTTAACTGAGAATGTGATTGTAGAGCTGGCTGAAATCAAAGGAAGTTTGTTTAGATAGATAGATAACTCTTTATTACACACCATCATAATAATATTACAACAAGAAACCTTAAAACTAGAGTAAGTTACAATAGACGGTCTTATCGCTAAAAGCGATCTCTGCCAGACAATCTTAATTATATGGAGATAAATGAAAAGGGTTCGTAAAAATAAGGAATGTGAAACACAATAACAATGATATATATATACACATAAACATAGCATACAAACCCATACGTACATATATATGCATACACGCACATAGCAAATGTTTATTGCGTAGGCAATGATATATGAAGTTCTTCTGAAGTCAATACATTAAATAGAAAGAAAGGTATATAACAAAAAAAACATTTAAATTTATTTGAACGTTACATCAAGTAATCAAATCAAGTTCCAAATAATGTCAGATTTTATACGGACACCTAATAGAGACTATTAGTAAGTTTTGCAGCCGCGGAACTAAGTAGTAGATGGTGTAAATGACAGAAGTAAAACTCAGGGTTGTACACAAGGCATTAAACTATATTTCGCACTGCGCCATGCAACTTCTCGGACCTAGTTTTGCAAGATGTTGCAACAGTGTTACTAGTCTGTCTCATAACTCCCGACTCCTGGTAATCTGGTTTGTAGGATGTATCGAGACGTCAGCACACCCCGACCACACATGGTAGACCGCGGTAATAGGGTAGTGTCCTGTATTTAATTTTGTACACTATTCGATATGCAACCGAATTAAATACGCAAAAGAAACCCTTTTGCGAAAACAGAATCAGAGAAAACAGAAATTGCTTGAAAATTGAGGTCACAATATTTATTTTCAATATTGGTATGAGCAATCTCCCTCGCACAGCGGTACAGTAATGACCATTCTGACCCGTGACGTCACGGGACATATGCATCCATTTATTGTCATTTGACAATTACTCCTTCCAGCAGATTTGAATGGCGTCTAATTTCCTTATTTTTGTTCGGTTTCATAATATTCTTTATATATTAGCTTTTTAGGTAATGTAAATTCTTGATTAAATAAATAAAAAAAAACCCCTATTTTTTTATTAAACACAAACTACACCAAGAACGCACACTGCTGTATATTTACTATTGTTGCGTATACGCACTCTAATGTCTGTGTGGACTGCCTCGGTGGCGCAGTTGTAATTGCACATGCATTTACTGCTGTGCTGAGGTCTCGGTTTCGATCCCCGAGTCGGGTAAAGTGATATTGGGTTTTTCTATTTAGAAATACTTAGTATCAGTCCGTAATCTGAAATTGTGCCCGGTATGGTGGTGGCTCGTCCTCTATCACGTTATGGGACCGTAATAAATTCGGCGAAATGTGGGTGTACTGGTTACACACCTACCTCTTCAGGGATTACAGGCGTAAGTTTATGTGTACATATTGCAGCGAATCGTTGCTCTTGTTTCTGTTATTATTTGTGTTGGATTATTAAATGATTTATGGTTTTATGGTGTGTGTATGTGTACGCACTCCAACGTGAGCTGGTGACGTGACGGATGGTGCTGTTGCCAACTGTTGTATATCATTTGTATAACCATGGTGTTTATGTTTCAGCAGCGGTACGGCGTGTCCGGCGGCGCTGGAGGCGGCGTGGTGGGTGCGGGGGGTGGGGGTGGTACGGGTGCGGGGGGCGGTGAGGAGGAGGGCGGGGTGCTGGACCTGCGCGCTCGCGACCCCTCCGTCATCTCCGTGGGGTCGCAGCACTCGGGGGCCTCGGAACCCGCTGGATACCTCGACGCTGTCAGGTGACGACCAACCCATATTGATATAACTTATACACAAATGCAGGTTAAACGCATGTTATATGTAAGAGGTGGCCCAGCTCCTTAATAATCGAGCCATTATTTAAATTTTTCGCGAGCCGCAATTAAATACGTATTTAAAAGGTATGCAAAAAAGGTATTACATTTTTTTATCGTTTATATTTGTTGTCAGTAATTTAAAAAACATTTCGAAACACATACGGAACGATAATATTTTCTTAAATGTACATATAATGTATTATTTTACTGTCATTTGACAATCACCCCTTCCAGCAGATTTGAATGGCGTCTAATTTACTTATGTTTGTTCTGATTCATAAAATTCTGTTGACAATTGGTTTTAGGTAATGTAAATTGTTTATTAAATTAATAAAAAAAAATGGAGTCAACTTCCCTATTGTGTGTAACAGTGTCTTCTCTCTGTTTCCAGATCGACAGTGTCTGTGTACTCTGGCAACTCCAACTCTAGCTCGGACCGCGACATCCTCGACCTGTCGATGCCGGACAAGAACTCCATGACGGAGGTGTGCTACGTGTGCGGCGACGAGTACAAGCGCGGCACGCTCTACAACCTGCACACCAAGGAGCCTAAGGACAAGTCGGTCAGTATCATGTCGACACACCTGCTTTTATAGTAAAAAAAATTTCATCGACATTCTAGATTAAAAAAAAACATGTGTGTCTCGGGACGCTCGACAGAAGTGATAACTTAAACTTATCTAAGTTGAACTATTTCCCACTCGATCCCACTCAAATCAAATCACAACGATTATAAACAAGTTTCACTTAAAATATAGCAAAATATATTAATAAAGATGCCAGGCAGAGGGGCGAATGAACGCGTTACGTTACAAAGCGGTTTACCCTTCCATAAGAAGTTATCACTTTAAAAATCACTGCACCGGATGGTAAACGCAGGTTCAAAATATCGAGTAGCGAGAAACAATCTATCCCCACTACTTAACAAAACCTTGCCGGCTGCTGCTTCAACACGGATTCTATACTTCTTATAGAGCTGACCATAAAGAGTCGATAAATAGACCATTAATAAAATTTAAATAATGACAATAAGCTAACCATAAAAAGAGTCGATAAATATACTATACATAAAATTAAAACGTTTAAGGCTAAGGAGCAATTTAATATATTACTATAAGAAGTCTGCCTTACCTTGCCAACTTTGGTTCTATAAGACTCAATTTTAATTGCATTCTGTTTAGCAGCTTGCTCTCATTATTACTAACATTACCCACAGCACGGCTAGAACACAATATCATTAGGGATGAGTCGAAATGATGATGGAATACCTCCTCCGATACGTATATTATTGATGTTTTGTTGTCGATAAACAAAACATCAATAATAAAATCGTTGCTTCATTCTGTCGGTCATAGATGGCGCCACTAGTTCGTTTGATATAGACATGAATCCAATAATAGGGTAGTTTCCTATGTTTAATTTTGTACATTATACTATATACAACCGATTATAATACGCAAAAGAAACACTTTTGCATAAACAGAATCAAAATTGCCTAATAATTGAGGTCACAATATTCATTTTAAATATTGGTATGAGCAAAAATGGTTGCATAGTGGGAACATATCACTATCTCCCTCGCACAACAGCACAGTAATGGCCATTCTGAGAAGCGTGACGTCACGGCTCATGTCATGCATCCTTTTACTTTCATTTGACAATTACCCCTCTCAGCAGATTTGAATGGCGTGTATTTTACTCATTTTTGTTCGGATTTATATAATTCGTTCGATAATAAGTTTTAGGTAATATAACTTGTTGATTAAATGATTTAAAAAAAACGTGTTATCTAACCTATTGCCTGAATATATTTGATGGTATTTGCTTAGTTTTGTTGTTATGAAACATTTTGGCAAAGTTTCTGATCTTGGTCTGTAGTCCTTCATAGTTGTTGATACTTGATACAGGTATAACCTAGTGTAGGGTCAGGACTATGTGTGCGACTGTTGGGTGTATTAATTTAAAAAATATATTACCTGTATATAGTGTCTAACGCACTATATAGATATTAGGTATCTATTCGATTCGATTCGAAACTTATACAGAGAGTGCAAAATGCCTGTGCCCGTTTTTTCTTCGACACTCCTTTTAGAGCCCATGTGCTTATTTAACCAGTCACGTATCAAAAGCATGCCGGCATGCACAAAATACTGGCAACACTCGCCGTTCTTACATGGCATTTTTAACTTTAATGTTATGGTAATAAAATTGATTTTGGACAGACTCTACTTATTATCTTTTCGAACTGCGGTGTCCTGGTGATTCGAGAGTGGTTAAATGCTAACACAATTTTAAAAATGAAACCGCTTATAACGAATCGAATATTTATTTCTTTGATTCTGCCGAGCTAACTACAAAAAAACGTTGTTGTCACTTGTCAATAATTATCGTTTGTGAGTCGGTAAAAAATTAGATCACGTGTATTAATTACAAACACAAAACTTTGCCAATTGCGATAACCTCTGCATTTGCCAATTAATGTTGAAATCTTTAATTATCAAAAGATTTGTTTTTGGCCGCGATTTCGTCCACATAGAATGAGTGTAAATTCATTTATAAAAACCAACACCCGCCCCGTGGGAAAAATATGACACAAAATTAATCAAAAACCGAAAATATTTATGTTGATCTGATCACTACCAAACTTTAAACCATCACTCGCTGGGATAATCAGAAGATTGTATATTGCTTCGCGTACATCTACAATTTTTGTATTAAAAAAGACCTTGTGCATATCCGATTTAATTTAATTGTTAGCATCGGTCTGACATGTCTAATCGAGCATTTTTTAACCAGTATATACAGTCGATAAATTATTTTTCTGTACCCATTATCTTTTCTAAGTAAGAATTCTCATGTGAAGTCTACTAACCTGAATTAGGCCAGTGTGGTGAACTAAGGCCTATCCCCTCTCGGTAGTAGAGTAGGTGCCCAGCAGTAGGACAGTATAATTCAGTGCTGGTAATGTCACATAGGATGAGATTTCGGATTGATACAAATATAATTTTTTTTTTTACTTCTTGATAATGTAATAATCTATATTATTCCACGGGGTGTGATTCGAAAAACTGTTTAAAATGGTGCCTCCATCACAATTTTATAATCGCACCACGCGACACCGCAACAGAGTTCATCCCTACCACCTGGAAACGATTCCGTCTAGCACGGTTCGTTTCCAGCGTTCATTCTTACCACGTACGTGCAAGCTCTGGATTGAACTCCCTGCAGCGGTGTTCCCTGAGCGCTATGACATGTCCTTCTTTAAACGAGGCTTAAGAAGAGTAGGCAGCGGCTTTGCTGTGCCCTGGTATTGCAGAAGTCTATGGGTGGCGGTGGCTACTTACCATCAGGTGGCCCGTCTGCTCGTCTGGCTATTCAGGCACTAAAAAAAATGGTATTTTACCTAATCCCCTCCCTCCTTTCCCTCCACAATTCGTTCTCATTATCACACAGCCTTGTACATTTACACTTAGGTCGTGTCCGAGTATAGCGTATGATTTTGCGTATTTTACAATACGACCGGATCGAACCGGTTATATTATGTCTGCCAGATAAGAGTTTAACAAAAAGTGTCATGTGTGCGCGTGCGCAGGTTGTCACGAATCACCCGGTAAATCGGTTCGAAGTGGTTATTGGTGACTAGTATTGATAAATAGTATGTTGCATAGTTTAAAAAACGATGAATGAAATTCAGTTTTTTATGTATATATTATTTACTACCTTTGCACGCGATTCTGTCTGTTAAAAGTCTATTTTGTCTTATTTACGTTTTCAATTTGTTATCTTATGTTAACGCGAATGTTACACTTTGAAACTATTTTACTACTAATGAAAACGTAGTAAAAAAATTAAATTGTGAAGGCTGTAAAGTTTACGAAAAATTTAAAATAAACCGCGATTAAATCCGTTAAATTATTTTTATTTCTATGTTTACTATAGTTTTGATTTGAAATTATAGTGAAATCTGAATAGAAATCGTCTATTTTCTTTGTACGCGATAAGGTTACATTAGAATTAGTGTATAAGTTACTGATCATAATCATCAATTACAATTTTATAAGATTTCATTAAAATAAATAAAAAAAAAAAAATAAAATAAAAATCTTTATTCATCATGTAGGCATATAAAAGGCACTTATGACAGGTCAAAATACAAATGGAAATTCTCCATACGGGAATGAGTAATTATGGTTAGTGGCGTAGGAACTTGGAATCTACCATCAAGGGCTGGTAGGCAGGGATACAACGTCGAGGATAGGACTGGAAAAGGAGAAAAGAGGATGACCGGAAAATGAAAGGAATCATAATCGTCGGTAAAGGAACTGACGGGAGATGATGATGATCAGGACAGGAATGGGAGGGGAGAAGTTGAAAGGAAACAGGACGGATTTGGAAGGAAAGTAAACCCTAGTCTAGCTAACCTACCATTGATGTTGAATACGCTCTATGATTGGGTTTGTAATGGTATGGTCATTATTGAACTGTATATGAGCTTATTACACTTCTGTCTACCCTTTTGGGTATGTAGACTGGGTAGTGGTATAATACATATAAAAATGCTTTTATTTTTTTATTTAACTATACAAACATAAGAATGGTCCACAATATACATACAGATGATACAATGAACATTAAACAAACAAACAATATAACTCATTGTAGTAATACATATGATTGTGTGTGTATACATGTTAATAATATTTGATAAACGGTATTTTATAAATGTTACGTAAGAAATTAGTAAGGCAATACGAATATCAAATTGAACTCACGGTCAGTTTACCCGACACGGAGATCGAACCCGAGACCTCAGCACAGAAGTCGTAACGCAAGAGGCAGTCTCTCGATACTTAATACTCTTTCTGGACGGCACTGTGCAATGTGGTCACTTTGTCGTGCCAGGATAAAAAGAGCACCAACTCATTGTTCCAAGTGATGTAACATTTATTGCAAGTGTAGCTGCTCCACATAAGTGAACGTCTCCTCTCGTCATTATCCTACTAATATTATAAATGCGAGTGTTTGGATGGACGGATGTTTATTACTCAATCACGTTAGAACGGCTGAACGGATCTGGTTGAAATTTGGCACACAGATAGATTATAGTCTGGAATAGCACATAGACTACTTTTTATCCCCGAAAAATGTACATTTGCCGTGTGATAGTTAAGTATTTCACAGAGCAAGGGATCGACATGATTTTTTGCATAGTGGCAGTTTAGGGATCAGAAAATGACATAGGCTTTTTTTTTCTTTAGTGCCTCGATAGGCAGACGAGCAGACGGGCCACCTGATGATAAGAAGTCACCGCCGCCCATAGACTTCTGCAATACCACAGCAAAGCCGCTGCCTACCGTTAGGCTACTTTCTATCTCGGAAGAATGCATGCTTCCTATGGAATAGCAACATATAGAAAGGTGTAATAGTTTAAGATGCCTCCATGGATTGTATACATTTTCTTCCAAAAATAACCTCCACGCGGGCGGAGCCGAGGGCAACATCTATAGTTCGCGACAGGTCGACATGGCAATCGGGTGGTATGAGGTGAGGCGCGGGGGAGGGGTCACCCCGCATCCCCGCACATCGCCCGCGCCGTCTTAGTCGTAGCGCTGCACGACGCACGCTTCGATCGCTTCTTCGTCACGTGTTAAAAGAAAAAAACAATAATTAATTCTTAAGCACGAGAACTAATCTGAAAAGTATTAGAAAATTGTGACATTAAACGAAAATACAATTATTATAATTACCCTGTCAATCAGACATTGGATATGGCTGCGTTTTACACCGGCTTTTTAGAACTTTGCCCAGAATACAATCCGAATCGAAATTAGCAGGACCCAATAAACAATTAAAATCGCCCTTAATTGATATTAATTGTGATGAATAAAATATTTTACTTATAATAAACCTTATTTAATTAATTTTCTTGTTTTCTTAGTCTTATTTTCTTGCATTGCAATAAAATAAATATCGATATAAACTACTTGTTACATTTTGCCACATTACTGGAAAACTATAGTAATCTCTATATTATGTTATTTCTTAGGTGTTTTTTTCCGGTACGCCAAAACTTCCATTATTAATTCATCAAATTTAATGATTCAAACACGATTTTAAAGCTTATGTCAGCCGCTTTTTACGATAAATTTACAAATGTTTTAAAATTATAAGTTTTGCTATTAATAAAGTGAAAAACTAAAAGTGCCATCTGTTGACAGTATAATGAACTAATTTGTTGTATTGTTTATATTACGTAACTAACTACTATCGGAGCGAAGTATTCTCACGGGTCATCTAGTAATATAATAATAGCCCTGTATTCAACATCGTCCCACTGCTGGGCACGGGCCCCTTCTACTAATGGGAGGAGTTAGGCCTTACTCCACCCAGCTGGCATACTGCGGGTTGGTAGACTTCATGTACCTTCGAATTTCTTTTAACCAGTCTGGTATCAATGGTATATCGGCGCGTCACAAATGCTGGCAACACTCGCCGTTCTTACATGCTATTTTCAACTTAAATATTATGGAAATAAAATTGATTTAGGCTTCTATTTACTCCGTACTACCTTACCTTTTTAATATTCTTTTGATACGCGAGTGGTTAAATTTCTAATGACCCAGACTTGTCATGTAGCAGTATTAAAAATAACCAGATCTATTTAAAATACTATCTGGGACGAACAGAGCCGCGATTAAAACTTAGCAAAACACATAAAACGTCGAAAATTGTAACATTGCGCATGTCAAAAGCAAGATGGATTCAAAGTTTTATAACTAAATTAATTGAGTAATATAAATTAATAAATTCTTTGAATCCATACATTTTTGAGCTAATTGGTATATTATGAATGACATTAGAAATTAAAGTTTTTTAATTTAGTTTGACGTCACGCGTGTTTTTTGTAAAACAAGTTTATATTATTATCGTAAGAAGAAATCTTGCAACTGCTACTTAGTATCTCATTACCGACTATTTGGAGACTAATGTCATAGAGCGTATTATTACGGTGGGTGCTGTACTAGAGCGCTGAGCCCGACCAAAAAGCTATCGAGGTGGAGGTCCACTGTGATACACCATGGCTGCACACTTTTTTCTTTATTAGAAACGTTGAAAATGCAGGTGATTTGTTTTTAAAGCGACTTTCCTTCACACCATTTATAGATAGATTTTAAACAATCATTTTCTCTCGACAAACCTGACTTTACAGCGTGATTTCGCATTAGTTATAGGAATTAACCAATAACTGACTGCTTCGGTGGCGCAGTTGTAATTGCGGATGCTATACGACTGCTGTGCTGAAGTTTCGGGTTCGATCCCCGGGTCGGGTAATGTGATATCGGGATTTTCTGTTTAGAAATACTCAGTATCAGCCCAGAGTCTTTACTTTTGCACGGTATGGCGATGGCCCCCGATCACATTATGGGACCATGATTTCGGCGAAAAGTGGGTGTACTGATTACACCTGTGCCTACCCTTTCGTGGATTACAGGCTTGAGTGTATATGTATGTATTAACCAATAACACGCAGTACTTATGTACCGTCAGTGCAATTACGGGCAGTGTCACAGCTCACAGGTCGTAGTTTATCGCGGCGTGTATTTACACACGATGACGTAAACAACAGTTAAACCCCATCTGCTATCGGCGGTTTTGCCGTATTACTGTTTCGATTTAACATTATTATAAGCTTACTTGGCTGTTCTTTTTATATATCATAGTCCGACAAACGAGCCAGTGGGTCACCTGATGTTAAGTGATCTCCACCGCCCATGAACATCCACAATACCGAAAGTGTCATGTATGCGCTGTCGGCCTTAAAGGCCAGGAATAGGGATTAGGGAAGGGAAAGGGGAATCTGGACCTCCGGATATCTCACTTACCATACGAAACGCGACAGTGAACTGTCACTTTACGTTGGTTTTCTGTGAGACAGTGGTACTACCCCGGTCGAGCCGGCCCATTCATGCAGTAGACAAATATGTCTACAGCGTGGCTCTACCACTTTTTGTATTGTTTCAACTGTAGTCAATGACAGTAGTTTTAACAGCCTCCGTCGCGCAATAGGCGAGTAGCCGGCTGTGAAACGAGAGGCCGTGGGTTCGATTCCCACACCGGGACCAATGTATGTGTAACAGATAGATATTTATGTCCGGGGTCTGGGTGTTGTGAGACCGTGCGTCTCTCGTAGTCCCTGATACGCACAACAAAAGACTCTTATCTTAGTGCGGTCAGGGCTATGCATGTGACTGTTGGTTGATAAAAAAAAATTACTATCGTTAGTCTTCTTTCATAATTAAATATAACATCATCGCATACTTCCAGCTATACCAGTATTAAACATTGTCTCACTGCTGGACTCTACTAATCAGGGGTCAGGTCCAACACGCTGGCCTAATACGGGTTGGCACACTTCACCTCCCATCCAAATGCTTATTTAGAATTCTCAGGCATGCAGGTTTCTTCATGTTTTCCTTCACCTTTTAAGAAAGTTAACAATTAATACACACGTAACTTTGAAAATTCAGACGTATGTACAATTTGATGGTTTTAAACTAGCGACTTTTGTCTTGGCTGTCCGTACCACTTTAAACTGGGCAAAAGTTCAATGCGGGAACCAGCAGCCGACGACTGCTTCTTGTCATTATTATCTTTTTTTCCCCGCGGGGAAAATCCATCTTACGGATATCTTCTGGACCTTGGAGGTGGAGAGATGTTTATACCGGTCTCACCGACCTTTCGACCCAGCTCATCCGAGAGACTACTGGATCCGGGAGCTAACCAATTTTCGGTCTACTAACTAAAAACCCCGCGGTAGCCTCCTGCAACGCATGTGGGACTGTCCCGGGGATCCTGATTGTATTCTGGATTGCTGCGGGAACGATCCCTGCGCGGTGCCTTTACCACGTTCCACGTTCTATAGCAGAACGATAATACGTATATATAGCCACACATCTCCGCTGTGCAGCCGCGAACCCCCTGACCCCATTTAGTCGCCTCTTACGACAGGCAGGGTATACCGTGGTAGAATTCTTCAGAGCCCCCAATCTATAGAGCAGTTGTCATCATTACCTGCCTGTAACACTAAATTCTCGCGCATGAATAATGCTTTATACAAAATTATTTAATACAAGGATTGATTCCGCAATTTGTGAGTATTTATTTAAAAAGGTACACCAACAGCATACATATCTTTAAGCTTAAAATCCATTGTATGTTCACAATAGGGTAGTTTCCTGTGTTTTATTTTTTACATTATTCTCTACGCAATCGAATATAATACGCAAAATAAACTCTCTTGCGAAAACAGAATCTAAATTGCTTGAAAAATGAGGTCACAATATTTATTTTAAATATTGGTATGAGCAAATACTCACAGGCATGAGCGAAAACGATGGCGTATTGGGAACATATCACTATCTCCCTCGCACAACGGTATAGTACAGGCGATTCATAGTACCGTGACGTCACGGTATCAGATATGTATTCTTGTACTGTTATTTGACAACTAACCCTTCCAGCAGATTTGAGTGGTGTCTTATTTACTTATTTTTGTTCGGATTCATAAAATTCTTTCGATAATAGGTTTTAGGTAATGTAACTTGTTGATTAAATTAATAAAAAAATCGAGTCAACTACCGTATTGGCTGATATGCATGCCACTTACAGGTATACACAACATTTAAAGAGTAAATATTACTTTGTAACTAAAAACAACAATACTTTAAATAAACACAGATAACTTAAAAATAATAGGAACTTACACAATACTAAACAATTGAACAAAGGAATTAACAATATTATAAGTGATAGCAGCGATAGCCTAGTTGGTTGCGGTACGGACTGTCAAGACGAAAGTCGTAGGTTCGAAACCCAAATGGCATACACCTCTGACTTTTCTAAAGTTATGTGTGTATTAAAATGTTAATTATCGCTTGCTTTAACGGTGAAGGAAAACATCGTGAGGAAACCTGCATATCTGAGAGTTTTTCAAAGGTATGAGAAGTCTGCCAACCCGCATTAGGCCAGCGTGGTGGACTAAGGCCTAACCCCTCTCATTAGTAGAGGAGGCCCGTGCCCAGCAGTGGGACAATGTTTAATACAGGGCTAGTATTATTATTATTATAAGTGATTATAAACAAATTAGTAACAAAATTCAAAATCAGTTCAGGATCATCGTGACGTCACCAATGGATTCTGTCTGAGAGCAAACAGCCGATAAATTGAAACACGCACGGGGCTATCTCAGGTCGCCGGGTCCGAGATCCAATGTTATCGCAGTGGAAAATATCTAGTGTCGAGTTGACCTTGGGTTATCGTAGTCTGTGTACTGAGGAGCCGAGTACATCTTGCGCACGCACTTGTTTGTGCCAACGTTGCAGATTATAGGCGCAAGTAGTTCTCTATTGAGGGCTTGCATGTGCATGACAGTAATAAACGCAAATACATCGCTCGCCTTTAGGTACGACGAGCAAATCGTGTGAAGAAATTCCTTAGATGTTTGGTTCTAGTCTGTATTAAAAAAATATATAATAAATACGGCTTCATTACAGAACTTTTTGTCTCAATAGAATTTTTATTTGTTTTTGAAAACGCAAAAGTCTTAATAAAGTAGATGGTACCGATCTTGTAATTCTCTGGAAAACTACTTGGCCTATGCAGGTGTGTTCTATATTAAAGTGTTATGGCATCCTATCAAAACCAGGTCAGGCTATGTTTTCAACGTTTGCAACAAAAAATAAATAAACCATATTGCTGGATCTCGGGGAATGTTGCAAAATGGTACTAATGATAACACCATGTATAATAGAGTCGGTGATTAGAAACTTATTAGCAAGGTTAAAAACGAAAATAGGAATTTGAATGTTTTCTGGGCATTTTTGTAGCAAAATCTGGGCAATCTGAAAATTTTATTTTTACTTTATAACTCTTGATAAAATGTCCATTGATTATATCTAAGCATTAAATATACTTAGGCTCTGCAAAAATAGTTCGTTAACATTTGTCATTGGCTTTAAAAATCATAATACCAATGATTATATAAAAAATCTAATTAGAATTACTTAGATAAGGTGAGGTTTACGGGATTTTCAATTTCATCGATAACTAATCACCAACTCTATACATGGTGCTTTCATTAGTACACCCTTTTGAAACATCCTTTTTTTTTTTTTTTTTTTTTATTCTAGCACGGCAAAGTGACCGCACTTCACCTGATGGTAAGCGCAGTACGGTCCAATTAGAGTATCGAGTAGCGAGAGACGATCTATCTCCCGCTACTCAACACAATCATGCCGGCCTGCTCCTTCACACTACGCCATGGGCAAGAAGGTGAAGAAGCGGTCGAGGGTCTATTGTCAGAGTACTTAGAAGGCCGCAAAATGGCCAACATTGTACCCAAACTCTAGACCCCCAAAAAACCGGATGTACACTGGCTGATCCCGGAACGCGACACACTTGCGTGTGCCACTATGGCGGGTTTTTCACCCTGTGTACGGTGGTCGCTATCCGGGCGGATATGAATATCCTACCACCAGCACAATATATGAATATATCCTGTATATGAATTAAATAATGCATTTAGAAATGTTAGTTAAAATATACTTTAATAATGTAATACATATTTACCGGCCCTTCTATGTTGTTTATTTATTTAATATATCAACTGTGTTATCATCTGCACACAATAATGAGTTCAATCGTTTTTTGGTACTGCGCATCATTTTAATAGACAAGTTTATCTTTAAACCGGTACGAACCGCTTTATTTATTTTCCTGTATCTATTCATCTTTGAAACTATTTTTATGGAATCGTCTTAAAAAAATGCTGTTGACTATTCGAGGTGATGTGATGCAGGTATTCTGTGATGTGCAGCGTCGTCTCCCCCCTCAAATTTTGTTACGCACCTTCAACTTTTTAGTTTTTTTTTTCCATAAGTGCTACTTGTCGTCTGCACATCACACTGGGCCACTCAGAGGATGAGCGTTGTAGCACTGCTCAGACTATACTGTGGCGTGTAAATTTTATTTCTTTGTCATTGTTCTGACATAAATTTCAGCAGGCCGTCATGTTGTTGAGTGTGTTGTTTAGTGGGGTATAGATTATCTGATATATTATATGTTATATGATTTTTAAAGCTATTTTCTTGTGAATTTGTATCTCTATCATTCTTTGACGCGATTAAGGTATGTCATGTTCGCTTAAGGGTCTGTGCTTGCGGCGGCGTTATGTGCCGGGTCGGTCACTTCCCTGTGTCATGGTTGAGGAGGCCGATGGCTGGCACATGCGTCATACTCGTGAACTGGTGCTGCTTGTGTGGACTGGTCTACCTGGATTGCTCATTGATTGTTAGTTAGAGAAAATAAATAACAGGTTGTATAGCCTCATTTACGACTCTGCCTTGTATTAACATGTACCGTACCGTTTTTTTTGTTTCATGTGAATGTGACTTGTTTAAGGATGTATGTATTTTATATGTAAATTATTTTATAATGTAAATTAAATAATATAATAATACATAGATAGCAGCGATAGCCTAGTTGGTTGCGGTACGGACTGTCAAGACGAAAGTCGTAGGTCCGAAACCCAAGTGGCATACACCTCTGACTTTTCTAAAGTTATGTGTGTATTAAAATGTTAATTATCGCTTGCTTTAACGGTGAAGGAAAACATCGTGAGGAAACCTGCATATCTGAGATTTTTTCGAAGGTATGAGAAGTCTGCCAACCCGCATTAGGCCAGCGTGGTGGACTAAATCCTAACCCCTCTCATTAGTAGAGGAGGCCCGTGCCCAGCAGTGGGACAATGTATATATATATACAGGGCTAGTATTATTATTAATGTAAATTGTAATGACAAATTACAAAAGACCTACGGCTGAGTTTCTTAGTGCTTCTTCTCAGACCAGTGCGCATTTCCGAAGCACCAGTAGACCTTAACATTATTATGACATGTAAAAAGTGCCCATTGTGGCCTAATTTACAAAATAAATGATTTGATTTGATTTGATCTCTCGCTACTTGATGAGCAACTGGACGGCACTGCGCTTACCATCAGGTGCAGTGTGGTCACTTAGCCGTGCCAGAATATGCAACAAATCTAACAATGTCGTATACGTGATCGCTTATACATCTCAACTGATTGAACCGACTTCAAAAAAAGGAGGAAGTTCTCAATTCGAAATCTTTTTTTTGTGTATGTTCCCCGATTACTCGATGACGCCTGGACCGGTACGAGTTTTTCTTTGCTTAATAGGGTATACTTCCCAGGTGGTTCCATTGGCACCAAGTCAGGATCTGATGATGGGATCTCAGAAAAATCTAGGGAATCCCTCAAATTAGGGACGCATAATGTGTTTTTTTTAGGTCGGTGTACTTTTACAACTTATCATAATGGTTTAATTGTTATTTATAGAGAAGTCGGTGTACTTTTTATGAATTAAAAAACTTTTAAAGTTTTTAACTTTTCAACAATTTCATACAAAAGGTTTATATTTAATTCGTTCAAAGCTGTACGGATCGATATTATGCAAAACTATCAATGTAGGTAGACACCGTGAGGGGTAAACACGATAGCGGTTATCGTGTGGAGTGTCTGCCCCCTGAACCCTGACCCGCGGCGCACTCTCTTGTGAGTAAACAGCACTGATCATCATGTCAATCGTGTTGAAACATACCTACAGCAAAGAAGGTTGGTGCGAGATTAATGAACAAAAGAAATAAAGAAAGAAAATAAATTTTATTTGATCACACAACAACACTTTAGATAACATACATATTAAAAAACACAAGGAGTAATACAACAAAATATTATAGACCCTAAGTACACCCGCTACTCCTCAATTCGGAACACCTATGTCCAAAGTATGACCAAAAAGGCCATAGGCTCAGCATTTGCTAGGTAGTAAAGGACTGCTTGTCGCTGGTATTCTGCCTAGGCCAGAATGTCATGAATGTAACAAGATGTGTCAACAGAACGAGCTAAGGAATACTATATACTTCAAATTACAAATGTCTCCGTTTTTACAGCGTTGCGCGTTAAATCATAGTTTGTCGTGCCCAATGAATACCACCTAACAATCACACACATAGTCCTCACTACGCAGTATATATACTCACGCCTGTAATTTCCAAAGGCTACTCCTTGGCAGAAGTGTAATCAGTAAACACACTTCGCCGAGATTATTACCGTCCTATGATGTGGTAGACGAGTCTAGCCATACCACGCACAATATGGTATTTGACAATTTTCCTTTTTGGTCCTTGACATCGATTGAGGACTCTTCACTTACAGTCCCCGTAATATTTTTATTATTGAAATATACTCAATTTATATAAAAACCGTGATTTAATTTTTTCATATATATCCGGGTGAAGGCATGTCAGGTCATCAGGCCGAGGTTGTGAGACGGTTTACACGCCCCTCTCAGATCGCCAGATACAGCCAGGATGCATAGCGTGTAATAGTTCGGTAATAAAACACAAGATTAACACTTCAGAGTCTATTTGAAGCTACCACCGGTTCGGAATGCAGTTATCTACTAGGAAAGAAGCCGGCAATAAAACTTAGAGTTGCTCTTTTAAACATATCACTTTACATAAGTTGACCATTACATTTTTACTTATTCAGTCCAATGATTAATAACAACGACCACGAGCCTTTAATAATAATTTTTACATTGTTCTTGTCAAAAAGGGCGCGCTGACTATGTCAATTGATATTTATTTTCAATAGATGGCGTTACTTGACTATTTAATTCAATTTATTTTCTTCATACTCCGATACGGCCATTCTGCAGTGCGATGCGCGCTCTGCATCGCTTGCTCAATCCCTTCTGTAATGCCGTTCTGATACGGCGATACCGCAGTGGGACGAGTACTCTGCACTGCTTGCTAGAACCTACTGGAACTTAAAATATCATCAGTATACACAGGCTAGGGTACACTCATAGTGCCCCTATGCCAACATTGTTAATATTTATTACAGTTATGGTCCACAAGACATAGTAAAGATGCTAGCAGTAACCACTGTTCTTCTAAAATGATCAGAGTAAATGTTAATAAAACTTAACTGTTGGCTCATCATGCCAACAGCAAAATTTGTTAGTGGTACGTGATATCATTTGTTATAAAGTTCATTTCTGGTTACTATGTGATACTAGCTTAACTTGTTAGAAAATATGTTACTGTTCACGACATGTGATAACAGTTCAATATGTATGCTCACTATTCGTGGCATTAGTTCAATGTGTAATGTTCAGTGTTAAAGGAAGGATAGGCCGGTGAGAGGTCGTAGCTGTTTTTCAATAGAGGTCCTAAGGAATTATAGGAAAGGTCGATGCTGTGCTCTGGGTGGCTCATCACACCGTGGCACACAGGGGACTAGGATAGGAATGACATATTGAACGCCGCTACACGTCAACAGTCATAATTGTTGTTTATAGCTTTTAGCTTGCAGCGTTTTAGCTTGTACCTTTGTAGCTTGTAGCTTTATTTTTAGCTTACAGCTTTTTAGATTACAGCTTTATAGCTTGCAGCTTTTTAGCTTTGAACCTTAAGCCTAAAACATTGAGCTTTTTAGCTTTTAGACTTTTTAGTTTTTAAATTTTTCTTTGCAACATTCGGCTTTAAGATCTTTAGCTTTAGCGTTTTGTATGTGTGTGTATATGTGTGTTACACAAAAGAGAACAATATGAAATTGTTTTTAAGTTTGCGGCTTGTTTTTAACCTTGCAGCTCGTTTTTAAGGTTGCAGCTCGTTTTTAAGGTTGCAGCTCGTTTTTAAGCTTGCAGCTCATTTTTAAGCTTGCAGTTTGTAGCTTATGTTGTACACAAATAAGAAAACAATATGAAAGTTGCTCACCCAGTTTTACTGTCTCGTTGAATCAGCATGTTGGTTAGATATCAGGTCCTTACCACTAGTGACAGCAAGGTTTTCAAAATACTTTGTGGCGCTCCGACTCGGCTATTCTGTAGTGCGATGGATGCTCAGCATCACTTGCTAGATCCTTTCTGAAACTTAAAATATCATGAGAGTACACACAATAGCATGATTTGCGAGAAAATATGATACTGTCCACTCTACGTGATAACAGCGTAATAGTTTTTTTTTTTTTTTTCTTTTCTTTTCTCTTTTTCTTTTCTTTTCGTTTTGTTTTTTGAGATTATTCGAATAATCATTGCCCATGAAAGGTGCTGCGGCAACACGGCCATTCTGAAATGCGATGCGTGCTCTGCGTCGCTTGGCAGGCCCTTTCTCAAACAGGTTCTGAAACAGATTAATAATCAAAACCGAGCTTCGGTATTTCCACAGAACACTTAAGCACAATTATTAGAATGCATTGTAGCATTCAAATTATTATTCTTAGTAATCTGTTCACTCAATGTGACCATAGATAAATATTTAAAAATTTCTAGTAAATAAGTAACATTTGCTGTACATAGGAAAGTGAGTGAAGTTTTTTTTTTTTTTTTTATTATTATTATTTTTGTTTTATCAGTGCAAATGCTCCACGCATTAATGCCTGATTTGATTTCTCGTAGACAAGGATGTTGCTGTGGTGCTGAGCGGTCCTGAACGCCGTGGTCCACAGAGGCTCTAAAGGAAATGGGAACTAGGGCGATGCTGGGGCCTAGGCCTTATACTTATGACCGTGGTCCCCAGAGGCTCTAAAAGAATAGGAAATAGAATTTCTCGTAGACAAAGTTTTTTTTTTTTTTTTTTATATCAGTGCAAACGCTCCACGCATTAATGCCTGATTTGATTTCTCGTAGACAAGGATGATGCTGTGGTGCTGAGCGGTCCTGAACGCCGTGGTCCACAGAGGCTCTAAAGGAAATGGGAACTAGGGCGATGCTGGGGCCTAGGCCTTATATTTATGACCGTGGTCCCCAGAGGCTCTGAAAAGAGTTAGGAAGGAAGCGGCGAATATGAATTATAGTCTTATTATTTTGTAGTTTATGATGGTATCAACCAGTCAACAAAGACAGGCCAATAACTGATTTAAAATTCACAATTATTTTCAGTTTAATTATTAATTGTCAGTTTATGATCTAGGAACACATAAGTACTAACAATCACAATGTTATTGAAATAAACTATTATTTAAATTGCAATATAATTTACAAAGTCTTACAACATGATTAACTTTCTGTATTTACTAAGAGTAGTTATTAAGATTTGTTTTATATTGTAAATTTGAGAAAATTTTAATATTTGTTGTGGTTACAGTAACATTAAATCTGTAACCATAATATCACTGCCTAATTAGCAGTTAAACAAAAACTTCAAATATTAATTAAAGTACCATCAGTTTTAATAAAACTAAAAGAAGAATTACCATCAGATTTTAACACCAGAAATTAAAACAAAAATCAATAAGGTAGGAAATAGAACCTGGTATTTTTAACTTAATGAATTGTTTAGTTTATCAGTATGAACAAAATTAAAACTTGTCCTGTTAATTTTAAAACCAGAAGCGGCTCACCAAATTTCAAATACATCCATGAGAAAATGGCATATGTAGGTAGGCAGGCAAACAACCAGCTATCTCAGTACTTGCACTGTCAGAGAACCGCCTCAACAACTCCACAGCGCCAGGGGACACCATCCACAGCATTTGGAATTTAACACCAAAATCATTAACACAGTAAACATTGACACTTAATTTTGACTATCGTTTAAACGACTTAGTTTGGAACATAAAATAAATCAAAATGATTTACAAAACTTAAGGGACTTACTATAATTTATAAACATAGCACATCCAAATGATTCTCAATATTCGCAACCTTGAAATTTACTGGAGACTAGCAAATTTACAGTACCATTAAGCACTTTTTACCAGGTGTAAAGAGGTAGCATATTACACTTTACAATACCATCACTATTTTATTTCGGATGATAGAATTTCAATAATTTATAACTTTTTGCACAACCCAAAAAAGTGCATAAAACTAATAATTAATGTTTTCCAAACTCTCAAACAACAAAAATAACATGGTACGAGACTGTAGGATTTACATCACCTGATTTACGATAGTGGATGTTGAGTTCAATCCCACTTCTGATATCCGGGTGAAGGCATGTCAGGTCATCAGGCCGAGGTTGTGAGACGGTTTACACGCCCCTCTCAGATCGCCAGATACAGCCAGGATGCATAGCGTGTAATAGTTCGGTAATAAAACACAAGATTAACACTTCAGAGTCTATTTGAAGCTACCACCGGTTCGGAATGCAGTTATCTACTAGGAAAGAAGCCGGCAATAAAACCTAGAGTTGCTCTTTTAAACATATCACTTTACATAAGTTGACCATTACATTTTTACTTATTCAGTCCAATGATTAATAACAACGACCACGAGCCTTTAATAATAATTTTTACATTGTTCTTGTCAAAAAGGGCGCGCTGACTATGTCAATTGATATTTATTTTCAATAGATGGCGTTACTTGACTATTTAATTCAATTTATTTTCTTCATACTCCGATATATATAATTTCGCGCTAAAACGCGTTGTCACGTGACATCTCTATGTGACGTCATCGCACATATACAAACGTTCGTGATACCTAACAACATAACAAATTATTTGCATTTATCTGTTTGTTTTTGGCACCGAGAGATACAGATTAAAATTCTTATATTTAATGGCGAAAATAAAATGTTTATAAACATTTAAAAAAAAATGTATTTAATAAATATTTTTGCCCACTATCCTTTTTCCTGGTGCAGTTTTATATTTTTTGGTTACACCAGTCAAACACCCTATTCCAGACGCTGGACTAATACTGAGTATTCCGTGATAGAAAAACCCAATATCTGTTTTGCCCAATCCTCGGGTCGAACCCGAGACCTCAGCACAGCAGTCGCACCGCTTTCAATTGCAAATACGCCACCGAAGCAGTGAAACAGTAAAATACTTTCATCTCGGGTCAAGGGCATTAGGAACTACAAGAAACTCCAGACCAAAATTAATATCTGTGACTCACACTAACATTTGTTTTGGTACAGCTTCTCACATTATATCTTATTGAAATTATAGCCGACCAATCACGAGTACGTTACCCTTCCCTTCCCTAATCCCTATTCCTGTCCTTTAAGGCCGACAGCGCATACATGATACTTTCGGTATTGTGGATGTTCATGGGCGGTGGAGATCACTTAACATCAGGTGATCCACTGGCTCGTTTGTCGGACATTGCTATATTAAAAAAAATTATATATGAATTTTTTGGCATGAATGGGCCGGTTCAGCCACGAGTATAGGAAAAAAGTCAGGGGCATTATTCTCTATGTCCTTACAAATGCGTTAAGTTAAGGCATTACCGAATACCATAACATACGAACTTTTATTTTTTATTATTAAATAACACCCAACGGTCACACACATAGCCCCGACCCCACACTAAGATACGAGTCTTGTGTTGTGGGTATCAGGGACTACGAGAGACTTTCGGTCTCACAACACCCAGACCCCGGACACAAATATCTGTCACACAAACATTTGTCCCGGTGTGGGAATCGAACCCACGGCCTCTCGTTTCACAGCCGGCTACTCGCCAACTGCGCCACGGAGGCTGACAAAGAACTACATGCGAATAACACGCGGTCAACGGAACGCGCCTCGTTACGCGTTTGTAATGACATAGAGAATCATGCCCCAGCAGGCTAATGTGTGACGAGCACACTTCTATTATGAATACGCAATCATAACTCACTGAAAGGGCATTAACGATAATGATGTGATGATTTAGCAAAAATATATCGATTGCTTGTAAGTTGTAAGCTACACATATTGCGGGTTGAATGATGCCACTACACTTTGTTACTTCATATCAGTGGATACGTCAGCTAATCGTAATAGTATGGGATGAACGTGAAATATTGTACAACACACAGAGTGAACGATGTTTGTAACAGTGTGACAACCAATAGCAAGCGTTTATTTGAAGTGTGTGTATATTTCAGTGCGTAACACTTTTACGAATTGGTTTTCCGTCGAAAATGTAGTAGATGAATGAAAATTTTATACATTTTTTCATTGTGGCACTCAATAGTTTCTGTCGAACCCCATGGGATGCAGGCGTGAATGTATATTTTATTATATAAATATGTAAACTTCGTTTGTTTGTATGTATGTAAGGGGGGGGGGGGGGGTAAACTCTAGAACTGAACCGATAAAAAATAATAAACAATAATAGATAGTTGTACTATTCCCGACTAATACAGGAAATATTTGATTTTGATACATTCTAGTTTCAATTCTCAGTATTTATCAATCAAATCCGAAGAAACACCGTTTGTTTATCTTTATCGGCCGTAGTTGGTAATACGTGAAAATTTTATGAGAAGTTAATATCACTACATGCCTGTCAGTTATATTGAAGCCACAATAACGTTTTATATTATGAAAATGTATTTAATAACCGTTTAGTGTACTTTATAGCCTGTGAGATAACAATTCGATATGTGGCCCGTAAAATTGGAATATTTACGAAAAACTGAATGGTGTTATTTATATTAAATTTTTCTACAGTACCGGCTCAGAATACAGAATAAACAGTTTAGTTTTAAGCGCGCTGGCGGTTTCTGTTTTTTCTGTATTCTGAAAGTACCGGTAAACGTTCACGCATGCAAAGCTGTGGACAAAAGCAAGTGTATGTATAAATATGTGGGAGAAAAGAACGCAAGCTAGTGAACGAATTGGTTCTATTTACTGTTAGCATAATATTTGCTCTGGTCCAATTATGAACGCCTATAACAGAACTATAGCTGCTATATTTAAATTTGACGCTACAAAAGTACATATCTGTGACACACTTGTAATACGGTAAATGTCAATATTGAATTATTGAGGACAGAAATACGTTTTTCGGTTGTTAACGAACGGAGCATGTGCGTTTGGCGTCGGTAATTTAAATCGTAGTTGATGTTCATCATCAGACTATCGCAGTCCACTGCTGGACATAGGCCTCCCCTAAGGTTCGCCACTGAACCCGTTCGTTGATGTTCACTACGAATTAATACACATTAACACGAGTTATAGTAAGTTGTTAATACACGACTTAAAAAAGATATATTAATCGCAGTTCTGAGTACTCTGACACTAGACCCTCGACTGATTTTTCGCCTTCTTGTGTGAAGTAGCAGACCGGCATGATTGTGTCGAGTAGCATTTGATAGACTGTCTCTCGCTACTTTGTACTCTAATTGGACGGCACTACGCTTACCATCAGGTGCAGTGTGGTCACTATGCCGTGTAGGGTAAAAAAGTTGAACTTTTTACTAAAACTGAACTGTAGGCCTACTCTTGAAATCAATTCCAATCTCGAACTCGATACAGTTTCAATTCCAATCTAGAAGATATTGGAACTCTAACTCACTCAACTAAACGAAATAGAATATTTACGAACTAGCGATCGTAAATACTCTATTTCATTTAGTTACTAAAAATTCCGCCGTGTTCAGTTAAGTCGTTCGCTGGTGATGCGTTCAATACAATTCATCCAATAGTACAATTTTCGAACCCAATCCCAATTTTAAATTTGAATCGAGTGTCAAGAGTAACCCCCCTGAACTGAACGATTAGAATTTGACCCAAATACTTAGTAATTAAAGTAATAATGTAAAGCAGGTGAATGTTGTTTTTCATATGTAACAAGCTTCACGTGTCACGTGTGCGTTACAGAACAAGCAGCCGTACTTCCCGATCTTCGGCGAGCAGCACCCGCGGCCGGCGCGCTCGCGGCCCAAGGACGCGCAGGGCACGGTGCGCGCGTGCGCCGCCTGCCACCACCATCTGCTGCACCAGTGGAACCAGTACCAGGTACTACACTAACACACATACACTCTAATACCTACGCCATAAAGACCTTTATTGAGCACCATGTATACACACCCTTTTTTTATATCGTGGGGAAAGCGTAATCGCCTCTGCTGCCGCCCGCTCCGGGGGGAAGCGCAACAAGAATAAAACGGTTATGCTGGACTAGCCGGTCTTACGACCCATCACCCCCTCGCCCGGAAGATGGATATCCCGGGCAGCCTCTGGGCTGAGCCCCTACCCCCTATGTACACCCCACCCGATACTTTAACGGTAGGCAGCGGCTTTGCTGTGCCCTGGCATTGCTGAAGTCTATGGGCGGCGGTGACTACTTACCATCAGGTGGCGCGTCTGCTCGTCTGCCTATAGAGGAACTAAGAAAAACTTATTTGTTGCTTACGGAGCGATCCCGGGGTATTTTAAGCAATGTATAGGTTACCCTTTTAATAACTACAACATAAAGGCCTGTGGCGGTACATGAGTGCGCGCGTCGAACGAATATCGCCATTCTAAATCACGGTAGCAAAGTTTGCGCGACGTTTCACATATCGAAGTAGTTCCGAATATAAAGGAGTCTAAGGTCTAAAGTCTAAGGAGCCGCGTCCGGTTTAGGCAAATGACCTGCCTGAATGGAGATCTTCGCTAGAGGAACATTATCACCAATTCCTCTACATGCTTTTATTGTACAAAGGTATTTTGTTAACGTTATTGGAATACAATTGTGTTTTTGTGTGTTTTAGCTAACTGATACTATTATGAAAATATAATTCCCAACATTATGTGTCCAAATGTCGACTGAACATCATTACGGTAGAGTCTTATAGTCTAGTAGTCTATACAGAATGTTGCAAAAGGGGGTTACTAATGAAATAACCATGTATACTGTCGGTGATTGATTAGTAACCTACCGGTGAAGACAGAAAACCCGTAACTCTCTTCAGTTTCTGAGTAATTGTGATTTGAAATTGTTATGGATTCGTTTTATGCTCCCTGAAGCCAATAAATAAATGCTAATGAACTATTTTTGCAGTGCCTATGCAGTATAGTTAATGCTTAGGTAATCGATTGACACCCTTTCAAGAGTTTTTAACCGACTTCAAAAAAGGAGGAGGTTAACAATTCGTCGGAATCTTTTTTATGTATGTTACCCGATTACTCGAAAACGCCTGGACCGATTCAAGAAATTATTTTTTTGTTTAAAAGGGTATACTTCCCAGGTGGTCCCATTGGCACCAAGTCAGGATCTGATGATGGGATCTCGGAAAAATCAAGGAAAAACGTATTTTATAGTGACGCATAATTTGTTTTTTATTGAAGTCGGTGTACTTTTTATAAAAGTAACAAATTAATTTTAAGATAGCGCTACAAAAATGCCACGACAAAATGCAAATACCAATTTTCGTTTTTTAACTTTACTAATAAGTTTCTAATCACCGACTGTATACGTGGTGCTTTCCTTAGTACCCTCCTTTTGCAACATCCTGTATACTATTTGGAACCCACAACTTTCGTCTCTGAAGTCTGTTTTTAGTATTCCACTTTTAATTAGGCTATCGGTGCATCCGTGATATGCAAAACTAATCCGAAGACAGACAACAAACAGATTATATTGTTTTTGTCACAAACCATGTTCACGGACAATGCAAACATTGTTCCCTTTTCTTCTTTTTCAAAAATTTTATTTACAATACTATATGTATACCTAATCCTAATTCTGCTTTATATATTTTCCGTTTATATTTCAATGACCTAGCAATAGCCTAGTTGGTTGCAGTACGGACTGTCAAGACGAAGGTCGTACTTTCGAAACCCAAGTGGCATACACCTCAGACTTTTCTAAAGTTAAGTGTGTATTAAATGTTAATTATCGCTTGCTTTAACATCGTGAGGAAACCTGCATACCTGAGAATTCTTATAAGAATTTCGAAGGTATGTGAAGTTTACCAACCCGCATTAGGCGAGCGTGGTGGACTTAAGGCCTGACCCCTCTCATTAGTAGAGGAGGCCCGGGCCCAGCAGTGGGAAAATGTTTAATAAAGAGCTATTATTATTATTTACTTCAATGGCCTAGGACGCCTGCACCTAAGTTATGGTCTATAAATGACAGTTGATATCTTAAGACATCTTTGACCTGAGTACGGAGCATAGTCTCTACAACTGCTGTGTTAATTAATTACGTTAATTATCTCGAATATATTTCTAACGCGAGGATAAGGGTCACATGCGTACGGACACGAAGATAAATCATAACGATATCAGTAATCGGGTACGACAACCGACTGCTTATAAAAATGTATTTAACATAATAATTTATTGTTTTATGTTGCATGTCTCGGGTTCGATCCCCGGTTCGGGTAAAGTGATATTGGGTTTTTCTATATAAAAATTACACTGCTTACACCTCTGCCTACTCCTTCGGGGATTACTGGCGTGTATATAGAGAGAAACTTCTAACCTGTCTCGAGTTCCATCCCCGGGACGGGTAAAAGTGATATCGGGTTCTATCAATGATCAGTATCAGCCCGGAGTCTGGAACCTGTGCTCGGTATGACGATAGGCTCGCCCCCTATCTCATTATGGGAACGAAATTCGACAAAAAATGGGTGTACTGCATACACCTCTGCCTACTCCTTCGAGGATTACAGGCGTGTATCCTTCCATGGGTTCCATCCCCGGGACGGGTAAAAGCGATATCGGGTTCTATCACGAAATGCTCAGTATCAGCCCGGTGTCTGGAATTGTGCGTGGTATGGCGATAGGCTATCACATCCTGTGACGGTAATAAGCTCGCAGAATACGGGTGTTTACACCTCTGCTGACCCCTTCGGAGATTACAGGCGCGAGTATATATATACGTATTTAAATTGCATAAAACAGACCCGCATACAATCACCATCTTGTTATATATTCATAATGAGATACATAATGATAATGTATTTTTAGCACAGATCGCTCTTTTATAATTAACATTTGACCCCAGCGTGGGATATCTACGAGTATAATAATACTCATTTTTATGTATGAGAGTGTCACATGATTAGCATACGATAAATAATGATTATTTAAATGGATACAGTTTCCCTTCTTTTAGTAGTCGCAACCTGTGGTTTTTTATATACTAGGAAAACAAAAGCTAAAGTAATAGCAAATTAAATATATAAAAGAAGAAACTGACTGACTGACATATCAACGCACAGCCTAAACGGCTGGGGTTGGAGACTTTAAATTTTGACAGTAGATACCTTTTATGACGTAGGCATCCACTAAGGAAGTGTTTTTGGAAATACCACCCCTAAGGGGGTAAAATAGAGAATGAAAGTTTGCATGAAAATCCGTCATTTTTTAAGTTAAACGCATAAAAATTGTTATTTTGTATTGTATACTTTGGCGGACGGAGCCGCGTGCAATCTGTATATATAAAAGAAGAAACTGACTGACTGACTGACTGACTGACTGATCGATCAACGCACAGCCTAAACGGCTGGGGCTAGAGACTTGAAATTTTGACAGTAGGTACCTTTTATCACGTAGGCATCCACTAAGGAAGGGTTTTTGGAAATACCACCCCTAAGGGGGTAAAATAGGGGATGAAAGTTTGTATGAAAATCCGTCATTTTTGAAGTTAAATTCATGAAAATTAGTATTTGGCATTTTAGTTAAAAATAAAAAATATGTGTTTCAAGATTTTTGGAAATTCCGCCCCTAAGGGGGTAAAATAGGGAATGAAAGTTTGTATGAAAATCCGTCTTTTTTAAGTTAATCGCATGAATATTGGTATTTTGTATTGTATACTTTTTCTCCTAAACATGACCTCCACGCGGGCGGAGCCGCGAGCAACAGCTAGTTAAATATAAAAAAGTGCTAAAAATCCCAAGCGAATTGAACATTGTCACGTGACTTCATCATGTACTCAATGAATTAGTTTTACGTAATCCCTACTACCGTATGTAGTAATAAAACAATGTATTTAATCATATGACACTTAATTGACATCGCCTCTGCTCCCGGTGTATCGGGGGTTTATCTAAGAGCCGTTTCGGGTCGCTTTTTATTTCAAATATAACAAACATTCATATAAAGAACCTTGATGTACAGAAAATAAGGTATACAATTAAAATTTATAAACCATTCGGGTGGTTTGTTGGCGAAATAACAAAAATTCATTGGATTTTGAACCATAATTTTATATAAATAAATTATAAATTCAACTGCCTCAGTGGCGCAGTTGTAATTGCGCATGCGTTACGACTGCTGTGCTGAATTCTCGTGGTCAAAGCTCGTCGCTCGTCGCAGGCATCGATCCCCGGGTCGGGTAAAGTGATATTGGGTTTTTCTATCGAGAAATGGTCAGTATTAGCCCGGAGTCTGGAATTTATCACATACGGGGTGTATCACATTATGGGTCGGAAATAAATTCGGCGAAAAGTTGGTGTACCGGTTATACCTCAGCCTACCCCTTCGGGGATTACAGGCGTGAGTGTATATGTATGTATAAATTCAGCCGAAAAATGTATTATTTCTAAAGATTTGTTTGATTCTGAACTCTGATCTGATAATAATAAAGAATGAAATTAATGATATGTTCGTCAAGTAACAATGTTTATCCATTTATTAAATTATGTTTGAATATATCTTAATATATGCAAATAAAGCATCAAGAGTTCATTAATATTAAAATGATGATCCGCGCTTTGAATTTGTATACTGATGAATGAGAGGGATTTTTGTATGAATAATAATTTGACAGTAATTGAATGATGCACCGCGTCACATTAGCTCTAACCGCCACATAATATTGCGGATGAAGAAGAGATTTCGGCGGCCTCCAGGTTCAAATGTGTGATGACCTTTACCGGTGCCGCTGGAAATTTAAATCTTCTTAGAAAGAAACACTTATAGGTATTTCCGGATGTTTCAATTTCCCGGCAACTTTTCCAGAGTATCATTTTCTGAAAACCTTATTAAAACGAAAGAACAGCATAAGATTTTCATTTATAATAATATATAATACTAGCCCTGTATTAAACATTGTCCCACTGCTGGGCACAGGCCTCCTCTATTAACGAGAAGGGTTAGGCTTTAGTCCACCACGCTAGCCAAATGCGGGTTGGTAGACTTCACATGCTTTTGAAATTCGTATAAGAATTCTCATGTATGCAGGTTTCCTTATGATGTTTTTCTTCACCGTTCAAGTCATAACTTTAAAAAAATCAGAGGTGTATGCCATTTGGGCTGGTTTCGAATATACGACTTTAATCTCAACAGTTCCTACCACATCCAACTAGGCTATCGTTCCCTAAAACATATGTTTTAAAGCAGCGATAGCTTGAATATATATTCATCTCATCATTCATCCATTAATTAATGAAAGGAATACAAAAGACAAAAGAAAATGAAATAATAGACAACTTAGATATCTCTTTAGTAACACTTCTTGAAAAAGAATACATTTAGTTCTCCAATGTATTTGTTCATCTTGTACGTTTGTAATTTAACCAAAAATAGAGTGAAACAAATCATCCACCATTGTTTTTAAAGTTATTTGCTTTATAATGGTGTGAATAATATTAAAATGAACAGACAATACGTTGTTTGCCGAAGCTGGCTGTGTTTACAGCATCGTCTCCAGTTTATTGTGTTCTCGCTTTTTGTTTTATACATGAATTGGTAATTATTACTTGTAATTAGTAACTATTCTTTGTCATACTTTTATTTCAATGGTGGCGTCACTTTTTGTCGACAATTAATATTATGGTAAATGAGAAACATGGCAATATCATTGCTTGTTGTTGTGTTTTGTATAGTCAATGAGATTTTGCGAAATGCGAATGCTCCGAAGAATTGCTTAATCTCATCCCATCTTTTCCCTTCCACACCACGTGTACTGGCTTGCGGAGCCACAGCTTAGTGGTGTCTATTACTCCGACACCCGGCCCGAACCAAGAGCAGAGAAAAATCGAATTTTTTTCGCACCATTAAGCAGTGGAACAGTTTTCCAGCTGCCGTGTTCCTTCTTATGATCCTGGGTTTTTTCTGCTAAAACAACCGTTAGCAAACAGTTGTTTTGGTAGTAAGAACCGTTGTATTAGTAGCGGGAAAATTATACCAATTAGTGATAGATTATTTTAGCCTACACAATTACAATAAAATATTTTCACTCAATGAAAGTTCCGCGGCGCGGTGTTCGGAATGATACGCGCTAGTTAAAATAACTGTGTGCACATTTCGGCTGAAGTAATCGACACAATGGCGTACTTAGCATGCGCCAACACACTGGAACGTAAAGATTGGCACGCACCGGGAGCACTCGCAAATGGAACACACCGTCTGCTTTCGAGGAAGGTTTATATTATCGTCATAAGTTTGTCATTTGACACGAAGATTTTATTACGATTATATGTAGGCTTTGCAGTGCCCTGGCATTGCAGAAGTCTATGGGCGGCGGTGACTACTTGCCATCAGGTGGCCCGTCTGCTCGTCAGTCTATCAAGGCAGTAAAAAAAAGAATTCGAGGACATATAATCGGCACACACGTAAACAAGCTAATCTGCAGAAGTCAAGTTTATCAGGAGATCGAATTAAAATAAATAATTGATGCTGTAAATGAGGATATTCACGTTTCTTTTCAAGTTGGTAAATGTATTGGTTTAAGACAATTGCCTTAAAATATATTGATTTTCTATGTTAATAATCTCAACTATATTCACATTGAGGATTTTACTGTTGCAAACAACTAATTTTAGCAAAACAGCTTATGGAAAATACAATTTTACAACTCAATGGATGTTTAATTAAGTTGCCTTATTGTGATATGAAAAAATAAATTAAGAAAACTTATTTCCGCACATGACTCATGAACGCGATAAAAATCATGATTACTTTCTACTAAAACGAATACCCGTATAGTCTCCTTGATCAATGCTAATTAATCAAGAAATCTAATATTTGTTGAATGCGTGAAATGTTATACATTAGGTATTTAACACAGGGTGAAAAACCCGCCATAGTGGCACACGCAAGTGTGTCGCGTTCCGGGATCAGCCAGTGTACATCCGGTTTTTTGGGGGTCTAGAGTTGGGGTACAATGTTGGCCATTTTGTGGCCTTCTAAGTACTCTGACAATAGACCCTCGACCGCTTCTTCTTCACCTTCTTGCCCATGGCGTAGTGTGAAGGAGCAGGCCGGCATGATTGTGTTGAGTAGCGGGAGATAGATCGTCTCTCGCTACTCGATACTCTAATTGGACCGTACTGCGCTTACCATCAGGTGAAGTGCGGTCACTTTGCCGTGCTAGAATAAAAAAAAAAGTTTAGATTCAGTAATTTTTATTCTCTACCCACAGTTCGGAATGTAATTTCTCTATAGAAGAACGGAAAGAACAAACAAGAAACTAGCGTTGCTAATACAATAATAAATAATAATGCTGTCCATCGCAGTCTATTTTACACGCGTTTGTCACACTCTTGGTGGGTGGCCACCTTTACAGTACGGCCAGCTGATGAATTAACCATAACTTTGTTAATGAGAGAGTTTGGATTCAGATCCGCCAGTTAAATTGTTATGTTACGCCATACGTTCGTACGTGTTAATTGTACTGTTGGCCAGTGTGTAAATTACCGTAGGTCATAGGTTCTATAAAAATAGAGGCTTTTTTATATTATCCGTGGAGCAGAGATGGTCGTTGCTTCAATTCTCGTATCCAGATAGAACCTATGATATAAGATTGGTACCATTAGTACAGAATGTGGCTTCTTCGTCTTTTGTTTCATGTGACAATTTTGACATCCATTGAGGATGAAATAATTTTAGACCAATATTAAGCAACTGCTATTACAGTAGGAAAAGCCCTACTAAGGGCATCAGAGTGCAAAAGTTAAGCCAATGCGGAAATAAAAGCAAGCTGCAAGTTTGTGGGGATTCCCCGCACGCACCCTGACCAGAGGCCGCATCAGAATATCCCAATTTTATCATGTTATATTGGCATCGCTTAACCTGCTTGCGGAGTGGATTGAGCGACTTACTTACCGTCCACAGTAGACAACCTGGGAAATGTCTTCTGTGATCTGAAGTATTTTTGTGTGACTTTTGGGTATATGGTTTTTTTATACCACGATGGTGGTAAACTAGCTTACGGCCCGCCTGGTGGTAAGCGGTTACCGTAGCCTATGGACGCTTGCAACACCAGGATGTGTGGTGTGTTGTGAGTTAGGTATTGTCAGAAACCCTCCTGTAAAGATCGGCAACTCTTTAACAAGTTGTAGATGTAAAAACTCAGATCACTTCAGAAAACTCACCGAGTATGGCGCATTCGAAAGTATTTACAAAAGTTAAATAAGAAAATTTTCAAACGTTCTCAAATGTTTTTTCCCAAACATAACATACAAATTACACGTTTAACATTCGAACCCATTATAGTATTAAGTAATAAACACGCCGTCAAAAAACCAGTCTGTTTGATTGACACACGAATCGAGTTTAGAGCGACATACATTAATAATGCATGAATGGTCGGGCTATGTAGATGAGCGAATGAATTGGATGTGGCTTATAAAAATACATGATTTCATTGAAATGTCAATGCGAATGGATAAGTCGAGACGCAGATCCAAAACAGGGTACGGGGCAATTACCTTTCCCAACTCAAATAGCAATGAAGTACTTAAATATGTATTTATACTGCCGAAACGGATGTCGCGATGAACCTATCACCCAGGGTACAAACGTCATTTTAAATCTACGTGTGTATTCATTCTTAATTAGCGATTTAATTTAAGACAGCCTCCGTGGCGCAGTTGGCGAGTAGCCGGGTGTGAAACGAGAGGCCGTGGGCTCGATTCCCAATCCGGGACAAATGTTTGTGTGACAGACAGATATTTGTGTCCGGGGTCTGGGTGTTGTGAGACCGAAAGTCTCTCGTAGTTCAGACTCTTCTCTTAGTGTGGGTCGGGGCTATGTGAGTGATTATTTGGGTATTATGTGGATGTTATTTATTCATTAAATTGATAAGAAACATGTCGTGATTTTGCATTAGCTTTCAGAGTAAGAAAACTGTGTGTGAACCAACGTAATTTAGGACAGCGTGGTGGACTAAGCTTAAAATATTTTAATAGTCGATAGTCTATGCCTCTTGTACAATACGTATTAGGCACTGAGATAGATTCTGACTTTCTATAAACTGAACCAAATAATTGCAAATGCCATAAAAGTGACTTTATAGGTACTGGAATTGAATCCGTTGTATGTAGCATTCAAATGAATGAACATGAAATGTGTGAAGCATTCAATCACACTAGTCTTAAATTTATATGGCAAGTGTTAGGAACATCAACAAAACTATGCAAGATAGATATTTAAATACAATATTTATAATTTATTCATTGATTTACACGACACTGTTACACATCTCAGTGCTTAATATTAACACACATGCATGTCAGGATTCACTTTAAGGCTTCTCTTTATAATTAATCTACCAGCATTACCCTTTAAGCTGAACTACGCGGCCATTGAACTGTTTACACATTGATACATTTACTACCCCGCGAACGAACCACGAATATCCTGGCTATCACCTAGTCTACTTCACAAAACAACTACGAACTGAACCCCGGAGCGCGGAAGGTACTCTGTTTAATATTAAACATTTACTACTCCCACTAGGTTGTCATTATTAATCTACCCCCAACTAGTTTCCTAAATACCTCCGTTATACCTTCGGTATTTCTTATAATAGGAAATATCCTAATACAAGTGGAAATAGAAGTAGGTCATAGTTTAAAATAATATGAAAATGTTATCTGCAATACCATTTGGTCGTTAAATAGGAACTGTAAATGATACGTTAATCTAATGTTTACATTATAAATTGATAAGCATTCCAGTAAAAACTGTTTATCTAACAACATTCATTCGGCAAAATATTACAAAGCGAAACCACTTATAATGTTAATAAAAATAACTACATACGTATAGAAATTAAATTAATTTTACGTATTTTATCGCGGTTTATTTTTGCTTTTTTTTTCGAAAGCTTTACAGCCTCCATGGTCACCAGGATCAAAATTAGTTTTATTTCAATGTGTAATATTCGAGTCAATATCAGAAATCATACATACATAAACAATCTCACGAATGTAAGGGTATCTTCAGGGGATTCTTAGCCTAACCACGGTGACACTAGACTAATTAAGCTATTATATCTAGCACCCATTTAGTACCCATGTATATAGAAGAATCACGTTGTACCCAATTTTGCCTACAGCTCGAATTTATTGCACCGGCTTAAGTTATGTGGTACAAGTGTAACACAGAAAACAGACGTGAAGTTATAGGTTGCTGATGGGTTACGGTCAGTAAGATGGCAGTTGATCCAGAACACCACTTCCTGAGAGGATGACACCTTTTAGTGGTAGACTAAATCTGTTGAAGTCCAATGGCGGTAACTAAATATCTCCTGCTTAGAAATGCATGTATGTTAATTGATCTGTTTTTGGTGACTTCCAAATCTTAAGAAGTCCTCAGATGGGGCAGTTCGCCCCTTCCGCCCAGCTCCCCCCTTTTAGTCTGCTAGTGTTTTCTAATTAATTAGTTGGGCCACGAATGTACCGGTAGTTCGGGGTCGCAGGAATATTTTCAAAGGTCGACCAGACCATGGAAACTGATTTAACAAAAATAAAACTGACTCAAACAAGCAGCAAATAAAATTAGCTTCTAATCTTATCTATACCGGGGCTGTTGCAGTTTTCCTCGATGATTGATAACATCGATTCCAAATTGGTTAGATTAGATTGTGAGTTAATTTTAGATTTTGCTAGTTTTTTTCGATCGGTTTTATTTTTATTAACATGTTTTAATTTTACAACTTCCTATGAAAGATTATATTGGTTGGCGCCATACATGATCCATGCATAAATGCCAAAGTTTTACAAATTTTCCTCCCTTTAGATATTGAATTTGAATAATCAAAATCAATTAGACATTTATAAGGGACATAAAAATTATATGCGTTATTCTTGCGTCGGTTAAAAATATCACATCTTTGAAGAAGTCAATTTAGCCGCGTATGTCGAAGGTGGTACAAGGTCGTCAAAATGTTGAAATTTCACATAACTTATTGTCACCGAGCACAGGCACCGACCCTCAGGCTTTCTCGCGACGTCGCGACGTCACCGGCGCGTGCGTCTGTGACCCACAAACGCTCAGTCGTACGAGCAGACGCGTCGTGAGCCGACGTGTCAACTATATCAGACCGCTTATCTACCCCTACCACTGTTAGTGCAGACTACAGAACGTGTGATAGTGTCAAGTGTGAAGGGTGGACGGAGGATACAGTGCTTATGTTGAAGTGTTACGGTGCTTGTGTTGTGTTCTGTGCTAGTGTGGCAAACGTGTCAAGTGAATAGAGATGAGATGCTGGTCAGCACGTGCGGCAAGGAAGAACGGCCTTTAAACTTCAAGGTATAGAGTTGTGTATAAGTGACATCGCCAGATGGGTCCTGGGTCGTTTAGGCTTAGTGTGAGCTAATCAGCAGGCCGGCATGAGTGTATCGAGTGGCGAGGTGTAGTGTGTCTCACACTACTACTCGGTACGGATTTTTTTCTCGATGTGACGTTGGGCTAACCCATCACATTATGGGACAGAAATAACTTTAGCGAAAGATGGGAATACTAGTTGTACTTATTGCCTACCCTTTTGAGAATTCAACCATGAGCATACGAGTATGTATATATTATAAAATTCAGTTTCTTTTAATTAACTAACGGCATTTTGTTGGTTTTTTCTATTTTATTAGTCGTAAAAATTAAAGCGTTTTATATGAGTTAATTAAAATATTTATTCACTCATTAAGTAATTAAAACTTGAGAATTTCTAACGCACTGTTGGACGTTGTGAAAATTTTATGTAACGTTCGGATTGGGCAAGTCATGACGAATAAAAATTACGGATGAAGAAGCAGTTAATTACCAGTGATGCCCGTCTACCATTAGAGTTGCTACGTCAAAACTTACCTAAGACACTAGCGTTAAGTTCAGCCTGGCATTATCTTCCTAATATTATAAATGCGAAAGTTTGGATGGATGGTCGGATCTGGTTGAAATTTGCCACAGATATAGACTATAGTCTCCTTTTTATTCCGAAAATGTACGGTTCCAATAGGATAGCAAAATATAGAAAAATGTAATAGCTTATCACTCCATGGATTTTATACCTTTTCTTTCAAAAATAATTACCACGCGGGCGGAGCCGCGGCCAACAGCTAGTAGTTTATATGTCAGAGTTAGTAATAAATTCTTAAACTAAGTATTCATAATGGAAAGAAAGAAAACGTCTATTAATTTTATAAATTTGCTTGGTTCAACAATGATCAAAATGTCGTCAACACACGTACATCGATATTGCATAAGGATTTCATTTCTGTCATCATTCAGCCAACCTGTGCTAGTCCACTGCTGGCCATAGGCTTCTCCCAAAAAGCGCTATTAGACCCGGTCCTCGGCTATACCCATATCTATCTGCGACCGGCCTGCACATATCGTCCTAGATTACGTCTTCCAAGTTTTTTTTTGTCGCGGGGAAAGCGGTTTATTACAGCCGCCCTCTCCGGGGGGAAGCGGAATAAGAATAAAACGGGTATGCTGGACTAGCCGGTCTTACGGCCCAGCATACCCCTCGCCCGGATGATGGCTATCCGAGCTGCCGCTTGGCCGAGTCCCTACCCTCTATGTACACCCCACCCAACACTACCAGCTAAAACCCCGCGGTGGCCTTCTTCGGCGCTTACGGAGCGATCCCGGGGTATTCTAAGGAGTGCTAGAATTGTAGCCGGAATCGCCCCTGCGCGGTGCCGCGTACCAGCTATCTCCATGGGGGCTAAAGAGCCCCCGCGCACCGAACAACGACAGCGAACGAGGCTTTACCACCCGCGCTGCCGTCCATCTCGGGGTCGCACGATGCTCCGAATTTGGGAGTGCATCGATACGGGCTGACAGCCCCCCCGCTGCGCGCCTGCGACCCCCGGTGGCCCCTATTAGTCGCCTCGTACGACAGGCAGGGGTTACCGTGGTGGAATTCAAACGCCCCCACAGGGCGGGAGACACCGGTCAGTCGTCCACCCGGCGCCTCCTACGTCTTCTCTGGCGGCGGGAGGGATCATATCGTTCCCAATCCCTCCTCAGCACTCTCCTTCTGCTAGATGACGTTCTCGCAGAAGTGGGCCACCGCACGCCAGGACCTCCGGCACGTCTTCCAAGTCGGCCGACCTGCCACCACCTCTTAGAGCAGTCTTGTTGTAATATTACAATGCAATTTTGTACCATGAATCCGCATTGGTGAGAGGTGGAGCTGGTGAAGAGATGGTGGTTGGCCGCCTGTTTTCGCGGCTCTGTGTACGACTTTACTCGAGGTTTTACAAACTTTGCTATCCTCTCTCATCTTAGGCGTGTTTTATCAATTGTATTGAAGATTGTTTGTCTAGTAAATTGTACTGCTAAAATAAATTACTATACAAACTTTGCTACACCCTTTCTTTTATTAAGAGTTGAATAAAACATTCTTAAACGTTAACTAATCTATAGTACAAAATCAATACTTTTTTAATTATTAATTATATTATATTTAATGATTTCGGCATATACATAATATAATAATTAATATGTTTAATTATGATCAATGAATGACATACATTTATTTTTATCTAACTCTAGTGAGTTATCGAGTATCTTAACCAGCAGGTAAAATTTTTGTATGATGTTTTTTTTAATCCTGGCGCGGCAAAGTGACCGCACTGCACCTGATGGTAAGTGCAGAGCCGTCCAGTTAAAGTATCAAGTAGCGAGACAAACTATCCCTCGCTATTCAACACAATTATGCAGCCCTACCGTGTAGCTTCTTCACACTACGCCCAAAGAATCATAGGAAGGAGGGAACACGGTAATATAATTAAAAACTAATTTGTTAATTAAACACTGACTATTTTATAATTATCTAAAAATAGGTCTAAGGAAGGATGCGACATCCATTAAACATTGATAACATAAAGTCGTTTCCTACGCGGTGTAGGCAGTGTAGATAAAACTTTAATTGTTTATGATAAACCAACGTTCCCCGGTTTTTTTTTATCTTTATCGTCGTAAATATGTAGCGGTTAAGTTTATGTAGGCTACGCTTTACGCATAACCAAATCATATTCCAATTGATGCAGCGTTTGTAGAGATCGACAGCCTCTGTGGCGTAGTGGGCGAGTAGCCGGCTGTGAAACGAGAGGCCGTGGGTTCGATTCCCACACCGAGACAAAATAATGTTTGTGTCAGAAAGATATTTGTTTCGCGTCTGGGTGTTGTGGGACTGTAGTCCTTCGTAGTTCTTGATACCCATGATACAGGTTTTACTCAGGGTGGGATCAGAATTATGTAGGTGACTGTTTGGTGTATTTATTTATTAGACGCAAGAATGCTATTTCAAAAATTATGTTTTTCATATATAAATAATTGCAGCGATAGCCTAGTTTGTGGTATGGACTGTAGAGACGAAAGTCGTATGTTCGAAACCAACACAAATGGCATACATCTCTGACTTTTCTAGATACGTGTATATTCATTGTTAATTATCGCTTGCTTTAACGGTGAAGGAAAACAACAAAAAATATTGTAGTTATAACTTGTAATACAGGCAGCACGACTTTCAAATATAACAACGGGCTACTTTACGACCGAAATAAAATTAACTACCGAGTTACAATGTGACACTATCAGGACAAAGAGTGGCTTGCGATGTGGCTTTTACATATGAGGCTGTCAGTGCAAAAGTGGCCTAACCCTCAATTTTCATAATCTGACCTATGTACTACAAATGATTTAAAATGTGCGAAAATTTAATGCAAAACCGGCCTATCTCTAGTTTCACCAATTGTCAATATGATGACAACAAGATGGCATTGCAAAAATTGCATTTATGTACATTGATTTAAAATTCATGAATATACAAACCCCATTATTTTCATACTCATTGTCTCAAGCTTAGGCCACTTTTGCGCTGACGGCCTCATATATAAATAAATACACCCAACAGTCACACACATAGTTCTGAACGCACACTAGGTAACCCTGTATAGGGCTATGTGACCACACCGCACCGGATAGTAAGCGCAGTGCGGTCCAATTAGAGTATCGGGTAGCGAGAGACAATCTATATATCGTACCCCAACTCAATACTCCCGACAAAAACCGGATAGACACTGGCTGATCCCGGAACGCGACACCCTTGCGTGTGCCACTATGGAGGGTTTTACACCCTGTGTACGGTGGTAGCTATCCGGGCGGATATGAATATCCCACCACCAGCAAACTTCATAAATTATTGTATTCAGTTTGGATGTTATGCTTGCCAAAGTCTAAGCATGTGCCAGCGGCGTGTTTTGGACATTTCCCTGTAAAGTGTTTGACGAAGCCGACAGCGCACATACGTCTTCTCGTGAACACTGTAGCATGTGTGGACTGTTTTTTTTATATCATAGTCCGACAAACGAGCCAGTGGATCACCTGATGTTAAGTGATCTCCACCGCCCATGAACATCCACAATACTGAAAGTATCATGTATGCGCTGTCGGCCTTAAAGGACAGGAATAGGGATTAGGGAAGGGGGAGAATCTGGGCCTCCGGATATCTCACTTACCATTCGAAACGCGACAGTAAACTGACACTTTACGTTGGTTTTCTGTGAGACAGTGGTACTACCCCGGTCGAGCCGGCCCATTCGTGCTGTAGACAAATATGCCTACAGCGTGGCTCTACCACTTCCAATGGTCTGCTTAGACTATCATTGCTTAATGATATAAATCTTAATTTATTCATACTATAATTTATTATTGCATGATATAATATGGCGACATAATTAACATGCATTGGAATATTCTAATCTAATCTAATTTAAATGATTATATTTAGTGTAGTGCCATTATTGTAAATTAGTTTTTGTAAAACAGTCGTTTATTGGCCAGATTAGAACACGCTGCATATGCCCTGTATATTAATAAAGTTAAATATATAATAATAAATAAATAACACCCAACAGTCACACACATAGCCCCGACCCCACACTAAGATACGAGTCTTGTGTCGTGGGAATCGGGGACTACGAGGGACTTTCGGTCTCACGTCACCCAGACTCGACACAAATATCTGTCTGTCACACAAATATTTGTTCCGGTGCGGGAATCGAACCCACGGCCTCTCGTTTCACAGCCGGCCACGGAGGCTAAGTTGTCCTGTTTTCTCTAATGTAGTATGTCATTCAATTTGTAAAGGATTTCGAGTCTCCTATTTGTGTGAAACTCGTCGAATGGACATTTTTAGTCGTACACAGTATCGGTATTTTGTAATGAGCCCAATAAAGCAGCGCGTGATCAGGAATCGAATGTTCATTTTTGCATCGATTATTACAACATTGCCACTAAATCGATTCGTCGATACTAGAATACGTAATGTGTATACTGAATACCTGTGTGTACCATGTAATAAAATTAAAATTTCTTAATACGATGATTATTTTTATCAGCGACTTAAGCTGCGATAAATAAGGGGGGAGTGGAACGGACGGTCGAGAGTTTAGTTCAGTTTAAATGTCACACACTTCCGAAGTTACGTTTGTATTGATTTTTAATTATCGTTTGCGTAAACGTTGAAGGAGAAAATCGTGAGGAACCCCGAGATTTTTCATTAGAATTTCAAAGGTCTACCAACCCGTAATATGCCAGCGAGGTGGACTAAATCTTAAACCCTCTCATTAGTAGAGGAGGCCCGTGCTCAGTAGACATATATGTACCTAACTATTTATTACGGATTTTGGTTCACATTGAATTTATGATTCATTGTTAATTACCGTTTGCTTAAATGATGAAGGAAAAAATCATGAGGAGACCCGAGATTTTTCATAACAATTTCAAAGGTATGTGAAGTCTACCAACCCGTATTAGGCCAACGTGGTGGACTGAGTTCTAAACCCATTTCATTAGTAGAGGAGGCTTGTGCCCAGCAGATATACATAACTATATGTTACAGATTTTGGCTTGCATTCAATTTATGTTCGAATTCAAAGTAATATTTTGATCAACGACGGAAAGTAGAAACCTATTTACATATTTATTTATACATAGTATATACATATACACTCATACATATATTCATATATATTAAATATTAATATAGTTTTTATATTAGTTGTTGATGATCAAAACTTGAAATACGACATTGATGTTTATTATCAATTGATTAATATTAATATGGCATTGGTTTGGAGATTTACATACGCAGGTATTTAGGTTGCATCCTGCAGCTAACTTGGAGGTTAATACCTGTATAATAATAATGAATACACCCAATAGTCACACGCCTAGTCCTGACCCCACACTAGGTTAACTCTGTGTCGTGGGTTTCATGAACTACGGAAGGACTACGGTCCCACGACACCCAGACCCGAAACAAATATGTATGTCTGTCACACAAATATTTTGTCTCAGAGAATCTAACCCACGGCTTACACGGTAACCACACTGCACCTGATGGTAAGCACTGTGCCGTCTAATTAGAGTATCGAGTAGCGGGAGACACCCCCGCTATTCAACACAATCATGCCGGCCTGCTCCTTGACACTACGCCATGGGCAAGAAGGGGAAGAAGCAGTCGGAGGTCTAGTGTCGGAGTACTTAGAAGGCCGCAAAACATAGTATCCCAACTCCAAACCCCGACAAAAACCGGATGTACACTGGCTGATCCCGGAACGCGAGACACTTGCGTGTACCACTGTGACGGGTATGGGTCTATTGTCTATACTTAAAACATCTATCAGCTTTGTATTGCACACTTGTTCAACTGCTGAATGAGAACCTCCTCTACAAGTGAGACGTCGGACTTATGGTTAATGCTTCCACATTTCATAGACTCCATCTCTCACCTCAAAACGAATGGTAGTGTAGGAAATATTCAATATGCAATGTCAATTGATAAACGCTGAACGCTATCACACGTTGACACTACACACTACAAAGCCCGCAGTATTGATAAGATGTGATATCTGGGGCGAGTTCATCGGCCACGGGCAAGTCGCGATGTTTTATAGCACAGACCAGTAAACGGGCAAGTCTCTCGCCTCATTTTGTTCATTTATGTTCCTGTGTACCTACACAGGACACAGGATGACCTGGCATTGGCCAGCGTGGTGGACTAAGGCCTAACCCCTCTCAATTAGTAGAGGAGGCCCGTGCTCTACTATTATTGTGTTCCTGTGTCTCCTAGATGGGGCAGAGGGCGTCCACAGTGCTTCGCCATCCCGTTCTGTCTTGAGCTTCGTGTTTTATTTCGCTCCAGGTCTTTCCAATAGTCTTCGCTTTATCAATGCTAGTCCGCCACCAGGTCTTGCAGGTTGGGGATTCCAGTCCAGGGCTTGCTTCGGGATGTGGTTTGGATTCCTTCGGCTTTGGTCTATCCAACTCCATTTGCGGCGTTTAATTTGCTGATCAATCCGGACTGACGGTACTGATGGTAATATATTCATTCGGGAAGTGAAATGTGGGTTTGAAGGGAGTCGTGCCGGTACTGTGTTTGTGATCCCACTTTATATTTTGTCTAGTGACTAATGTACATAGGGTGCAAAACCGGTGAGGCTCTAGGTCATTCCATTTAAGGTAATCACAATTTTTATTTGTTTTCGATTCCAAAAATCACACACGAATCAGCCAATATTGAAATTTGTGTCCGATGCGACTTGATTCGCCATCTATATGGGTCTTAAACAAACTCGAAGAAATGTGTGTGTACTCTTTACCTACGTGCGTGCCTCTGCCGATCGCCTCAGGGATTCAGGCAAGAGTTTATGAGAAACGAAATACTCAACATATCAAGAAGATATTAACATCCGTAACATGACACCCAACAGTCACACACATAGCCCCGACCCCACACTAAGATACTAGTCTTGTGTTGTGGGTATCAGGGACCTAGAGAGACTTACGGTCTCACAACACCCAGACCCCGGACACAAATATCTGTCTGTCACATTTGTCCCGGTGTGGGAATCGAACCCACGGCCTCTCGTTTCACAGCCGGCTACTCGCCAACTGCGCCACGGAGGCTGTCGATATTAATTATAAATGACACGAAAATCTCATGATTTGCGATTTGAACCCTGATCCTTCCGCTTCCTCGTGTTACTCACGGTGATAGATCGGTAAATAGAAAATGAGCACATCTCACAGTTGCCTAATTGTTTATCCATGATGTTATTGCGTTATATGTTTGTTGTGCTTACAATGCATTAGCAAGTCGTGACGTGTTAGATAGGCGGCGCCGGGGGCAGGCCTCCTCAAACAATCTATACTAATATGAAGCTGAAGAGCTCATTTGTGTGAATGCGCTAATATCTTGAACTACCCGTGAGATGAAGAAATTTCTGTTTTTTTGTTTTTTATCCTGGCGCGGCAAAGTGACCACACTGCACATGATGGTGTGTGTGTAGTGCCGTCCAGATAGATTATCAAGTAGCGAGAGACAGACTATCCCTCGCTACTCAACACAATCATGCCGGAAGGAAGGAGGGAACACGGTAGCTGGCAAACTGTTACATAGCTTGATGGTGCGGAAAAAATACGAATTTGCAAACCTCTTGGTTCGGGCTGTGGTAGTAGACACCACAAAGCTGTGGTTCCGCAAGCCGGAACGCGTGGTTCTAGTGTGGAAGATTCTTCAGAGCATTCAAAGAAGCGAAGAATGTTAACTGAGTGGAATTTTATAATAGTTAAAATACCAAGTCCATTCAAAAATTAACTTTCGCTTCGAAACTCTAATTTCGAATGTTTTTTTTTAATGAATAGAATTTGGAGTATTTACATAACTAAAAACATATTCGAGCAAATATGGAAAGTATTTTTACTTTTGAATAATAGATAAATCTTAGAGAAAAGCCTTCAAAATTCACAATTAAAAAAGGATTTATTTACGTACTTATAGTTTGTATTACTATATTGCCCAAGTGCAGTATATCACGCGCGCCGGCATAATTGTGTCGAGTGGCAAAGGATGTCTCTCGAGACTTGATACTGTATCTGGACGGCACTGCGCTTACCATCAGTGTGGTCACTTTACACGTAATACGATTTCTTGTGTTTGTGTTGAAGTTTCTATTACGCGTTTGTGGGACAGGAAAATGAAAACTGTGTTTCTCGGACATTTACTAGTGTTATGTCAACGTACTTTCCTAGGAAGTAATATAATAATTTAAGTTGCAAAAATACCTTTTTTTTCTCCTCGGGGAAAATTTATCTTACGGATAACTTCTGGTCCTCGGGGGAGGAGAGATGGTTATGCCGCACCAACCTTCTGACCCTTTTCACCCGAGGGACTACTGGATCGGGGCCCTAATAATTGGTGTACCGACTAAAAACCCCGCGGTAGCCTTCTGCAGCGCATGTGGGACGGTCCCGGGGGATCCTGAAGGTGCAAAAAAATTTATGACCTAGATTTGTGAGACTATGTGCTAAATATAAAATTCTTACAGCCTTGATAGCACAGCGGACAAGAAGGTAGCTATGAAATGAGAGGTCACGGATTTGATCTCCGTACTAAGACAAATGTGATCCACAATTGTAGTGATCAGGGCGTTGTGTGATCATATCGTAGTTTTTGATAGGTACCAATAATACAGGTGTGAACTAGTGTGGAATCAGGACTATGTGTGTGACTGTTGGGTGTATTTATTTATTTTTCACCAACCGTGGATAACATGGCCTTTATATATAGTTTTTTTAATTTCGTATGAACACCCAATTCCAGTAAAATTTACGTAAGTGCTATTTTTATTTCTCAGAAAAAAAAATTATATTTGACACTATACTCTGTAAATTTATGAAAATAGGTCTTGCAGTAATACCGACACCTGTTAACACAGTTCTTCTGTGTCACTGAAAAACAGTAAGTATAGGCGTAACAATCATATAGTGGGTCAACGCGTTTGATATTGACGAAAAACCGATAGCCTTTGTTTTTAAAGCTGACAGATAGTGCAATTCTTGATCATGGCTTTCTGGCGGAACACAAGCGCCTCACACCGACGAGATGGCAATGACGCCAGGCTGAATCGCGGCTTTTAAATTTGAGCGACACATTGTATATATACAAGCTCCAAGTATCAACGCTTGGAGGGGCCGCGGCCGGTCGGGCATAACACCTGCCTGACTGGAGATACCCCCCTTCGCTAGAGGAACACTACCACCCGTTCCTCTATAGCTTACAGAAGTTATAGTGGCGGGATAGTATAGCAATTATCAAAGTTCACCACCCCGCATGACCATCCCATATGTGATTGATTTGAATTAATGAAATCGCCTGACCAAGTTATCCATAATAGCGAATACTCCGAAGATTGTTTAATCTAAAATAATTGTTTGAAAAAACCCTACGATAAGAGTTATTAGACCATTACCAGAACATTTAAACGATTTGTCCGATATTGTATTTTTAAGCATATTTGCCTGTAAAATTAATAAGGCGTTAATCCATGACCGTCATTAGTGGGGTCGGGAAAAGAGGGGATAGATTTTTGGGATATCACTGTAATCTCATACGAAACTTAATACTAATTTGCCAATTCATGCCATTTTTAAACAACAAAGTTAGCAATATTGTTACTGCGTCACGTCGTCGCTTCTCGATGGCGTATCGCACGCACCTGCATACTTGTTGACAGACTATATAATTTTTAAACTGTGAATATAACTTGGTTCATTGCATGCTTGTCCGTCTGTTTCTGTTTGTTTAGGTGTCTGTGTTTGCTTGTTCGCATCACTTGCACAACGCTTCTGCACACGTTCGTTAGCCAGTTTACACAGGTTCGATACGTTATGGGAACATTTATTTTATAACAATGCATCAAATTACTTATGTAACGTGTGATTACCGCTCGCTTTAAAATTTATGAAAAACATGAAAGGAAAAATGAGAATTGTCAATGTATATTTCAGAGCACGCTAAACCTAAATGCGTTAGGTTGGTGGTAGGCTAAGCCTTGACCCGTCTCATTAGGAGAGAAGTTTCGTGTCCCACAGTTGCCATTTATAAACTAAAATATCTTGGTGACATAATAATAACATCCAACTGTCACACCCATAGTCCTGACTTCACACTAAGATACGAGTCTTGTAGCATGGATATAAGAAACTAAGAGATGCTTTCGGTCCCACACCCAGACCCGAAAGAAATATTTTTGGATCAGAGTAGTTTCTTAGATACGTGTTGAAAGAATAATTATACCTTCAGATTTATTATATCAGAGTAGGTAATCGTATTATAAAAATATTAATATACAGGGTACACTCATAAAAAAATCAAATAAAAACGTATGTACTTTAGGTAAACCTTCCAGAATCGCCTCTATTATGAGAATTATGACTTATTTATAATGTATATTCTTTGAACTGATTAGTTCAAAGAACTTATTATTTACATTATAAATAACTGAAAGGTCAAGTAAATAAAGATGCCCTGAATCTTTGTAGCAATATTGTAACAGTGTTAATTGTAAAAATGGTTTATAACTTTATCTAAGAGTTGAGGAATTGACCAGTTCTGACCTCTATACGATACTTTAACATTAAATATTACACTGTCTCAATGAGAGGAGTTCGGCCTTAATCCACCACGTGTTCTAATGCAAGTTGGTTGACTTCACATACCTTCAAAGTTAACCCAATCCTTCCACATTATAAAAGAATAGTGGGCTATATTTTATATTGTAGGCAATTTGATTAGAACCGAAATATGAAAAAAAAACTTTACAAAAATATTGGCATGAGCAAAAGAAGGTGTGTAATGGGAATATCTCACTGTCTCCCTCGCGCGACTGCAACGTAATGACCATTCTAGGCGGTGACGTCATGATTCATATATTTTTGTCATTTGACAATCACTCCTACCTCCAAATTAGCTTCTAACTTGCTTGTTTTTTAACGAAATAAATAACATATATACATATACACTCTCGCCTATAATCCCCGAAGGGGTAGGCAGAAGTGTAACCAGTAGACTCACTTGTCGCCGAATTTCGGTCCCAGAATGTGATAAAGGGCGAGCCTATCGCCATGCCGGGCACAGATTCCAGACTCCGGGCTAATACTAAGAATTTCTATTAAGAAAAACCCCAATATCACTTTACCCGACTCGGGGATCGAACCCGAGACCTCAGCACAGCGGTTATAACGCATGCGCAATTACAACTGCGCCACCGAGGCAGTCAGAATTAAGCAATGCTTTTGATAAAAGGTTGTTAGGTATCGTAACTTATTGAAAATAACCCGTCAACTACCCTTTCTTTTAGGGTTCACAACCCATCTGTGATTCTTGTCATGGCTCATGGCCTTGAAGAACACTTGTCATCATAAGGCTGGCTCACTTGCAGTGTTTCTTTCTTCGAAAATGTTAACTTGCGGGACACCTAACACACATTCCAGTCGGGTAACGTTCACTGCCGACAAGGTCACAGTTTATCTTAATGATAGTATTTGCCAACTACGCACATCTGTCACATGATGATGTGTCACATTTCTCCAGTGGCTAGATAATCAAGTAATCTACCATCTATAGAGGGTGTCCCAAGAAAACGAATATTTTTTTCAAGCCTCTTGTGATAATATGTTAGTTTATCATGTTTTAAGAGCCCTGTCAAATGATCAGCTCGATTACAAAAAAATTTGGTGTCTCAAAATTTTCAAAATACCAAAATGTCAAAAAAAAGTCTTGTATCGATATTGTTTTCTAGGTTGAAAACCGATATTTTGATTTCGAAAGGTTGCTCAAGATTTTTTAAACTTTCAAATTTAAAGTAATTACTATGTTTTCGAGCGACCTCCAAATCTGTAAATGAGGATGAAGTGGTAGAGCCACGCTGTAGACATATTTGTCTACAGCATGAATGGGCTGGCTCGACCGGGGTAGTACCACTGTCTCACAGAAAACCAACGTAAAGTGACAGTTTACGGTCGCGTTTCGTATGGTAAGTGAGATATCCGTAGGCCCAGATTCCCCCTTCCCTTCCCTAATCCCTATTCCTGTCCTTTTAAGGCCGACAGCGCATACATGACACTTTTAGTATTGTGGATATTCATGGGCGGTGGAGGTCACTTAACATCAGGTGACCCACTGGCTCGTTTGTCGGACTATGCTATATAACAAAAATGTTCAATAACGGCGGTTATCACTTACTCATATGTTTTTTTTGTCCTGGTTGAAGCTTCTTCATACTACGCCTAAAGGACCCAGGATCATAGGAAGGAATCTATCACACAGTACAACGTGTAACAAACTAGTTCTAGCCGCACCGAAAAATATTATTAAAGATATTTTTTTTTGTATTATTTAACTAAAAAAAATTACTTTAGTAAACATACTGATAAATCGCCAAGAGGTTATCGCGCGGTTTGTTGCCGCTGATGATGATATCTCGATTATTTTAAAAACTTTATAAACGATCCGAAAAAAGGAGAAAAGTTTATTTCTGCGCGTATTTTTTGCCTTTTTGTTGGATTGGATTTACCTATATTGTGATCCCATATAAATTTCTTTGAGATCTGATAAGGGAGTACAAATTAAAAATATGAAACGAATAGCAAGAAAAATGTCGCGATTGCATTATTATATTAAAATGTACATCCATTGTACAAAAAAATCAAGATAAAATAACTTCGCCCATAACTTAAAATAATGACTTCGAAATCTTACTAGAAAGTAAAAAAATCTTACATCGAAAAGTAGGGTTCTTATGGGAGTTTTTTAATTTACCGATCTATGGTGTCACTTACTTTAAAAAGTCTTGTACTGAATTATTTTTCCTGTAAGATATGAATGTTTATTTTATAATTTTTTTGTGTTTATTGTTAAGAATGACACATGACAGGTTAAGTCGTGTATTATGCAACAGATCACTGTATTATCGTGGTATAGACACATGATTGTTTACGTGACACCAACGATTTAGATAAATCACACGAGTGGCTATTACTGTACACTGCACATTATATTTTTAACTGATTTTATTAATAGAATACACTGAAGTAATATTTAATTTATTGTAAACCTACTTATATATTATTACCTTACTAATATATTAACTGCGAATGATGGATGGATGGACGTTTGTTACTTAATCACGCCGGCTGGACGGATTTGGTTAAAATTTGGCACAGAGATTACTGTGCTTATGCCACAGATTCCAGACTATAGTCTGGAATATCACAAAGGCTACTTTTTATCCAGAAAAAATGCACGGTTCCTATGAGATAGCATAATAACTGTGTCCTACAGGAACAGTGTATTTAAAAAAAAATTCAATAGTTTGTGAAATCGAGTTTTGGTGTATTTTCGTCAGGCTTGATCAATTTACACATTAACGAAAAATATTTTCAAAAAAAAATTATTAAAACGAATGTAACAATTTTGTAAAATCCACGCCGTTGTTTATCATGCTATTAGTGTCTCACATATACCGATAAAATTTTCCACGCGAACGAAGTCGCGGGCAACAGTAATATAAAGCGGTAATATAATGTCAGGAAAACGAATGAATACACATTATATTGAAGACAACTGCACGCACACTAATTGAACCGCAATCGGATTACTTGAACTGGGCACATCGGGCTAGACTTGGTTGCTGGGTTCTGGTATGCCTAGGCACTGTCTTCTATTGTAAACCTTCACCCGCTCACTCTATAATATCAATCTACCCCAAAAATATTTTATGAGACCCCGGTATTTCTAATAAACAGGGACTATAACAAGAAATATTTAGTCTGTGGATTTTATCCACGTACCGTTACAAATGATTGTATTGTCCATAATTTGTGAATGAGGTGTCCGGAGACTAATATCCCCAGTAAAAGCATATATTCCAGGATCGTGTCGGGTCCGTAGGTCAGTGACCCAACATCGGAAGCAGAATCTAAAGTGCACGTGACAAGCAATAAACTTGATAGCGATAATTATGATAACATTTCTGCGATGACGCCGCTTTAATCTTTGATAACGTGGTAGTCTATTTAAAGGAACAAATGTTATCGAAGTTTAATGCAGAAATGACACATGAACAGAATGTACATTTTCCGTTTACACGTGCCTCCCGGATATTGGAAGATTCAGTTAACAGTAGTATTTATGCATATAGAATACTTAAAGGGCGTTATTATTAAAAGTAGAATAACTTTAGTCTTGATTTAAGTCAACAAATTTGTATGGGGTGCCATAGCAACTTGTTGATATAGGCCTGGTTTAAGGTTTGTCTTCGTTTTATAAGACTTATAGGCTTATAAGGTAGCAAGGTAGGTGGTAAACTAAACAGCAGGCCGGCATGATTGAGTAGCGGGGGATAGACTGTCTCTCGCTACTTGATACTCTATCTGGACGGCACTGCGCTTACCATCAGGTGGAGTGTGGTCACTTTACCGCGCCAGAATAAAAAAAAAAGGTGAGATTTTTCAGACACCCATATCCGTATCACCATCCTAATTCCCATCATTTACCTCTAAGACTAGCAACGCAAATATAATTCTTCTGGTATTTAGTTCGTTGGCGGTAAAGATTACTTTCTAGAAATTGGCCCAATTGCTCCTTTGTCGATTTGCTCCGTCTATACATAAAACACCGCAGTAAGGTTGATAGAAGCTCGCAATTATTCTTAATAGCTGTTGCTCGCGGCTCCGCCTGCGTGGAGGTTATATTCGGGACCAGAAGTATACAATCCAAGGAGTTGTCCTCTGCATTGAGGCACCTGTAGCGATTGTCCCGCCTCTCAGGTGTTGTGCCTGAATCTTGAGATTGCATCTAAGGAATACCCCATAAGTTTAACCTCACTTTGCCCCTTTTAGGGACCCTATTTCAAAAACGTTGAAACACGTATTTCTTTATTTCCTACCAAAAGCCTAAATATGAATTTACAGATCCCTATGTTGAGGAATTATGGATTTCCCATACAAATTTTGAACTCCTATTTGACCCCTTTCAAGGTTGTTTTTTGATAAAAAAAGATAGCCTATGTCCTTCTCCAAGATATAATCTATTCCCTTACCAAATTTCATTACAATCCGTTTAGCCGTTTAGTCGTGAAGAGGTAACAAACAAACAAACAGAGTTACTTTCGCATTTATAGTATTAGTATGGATGGCATTTTTTACCTAGTAACGTACAACCTTCTATAATAATAAGACTAGCCCTGTATTAAGCATTGTCCTACTGCTGGGCACGGGCCTCCTCTACTAATGAGAGGGGTTATGCCTTAGTCCACCACGCAGACCTATTGCGGGTTGGTAGACTTCACATACCTTCGAAATTCTTATGAGAATTCTCAGACATGCCGGTTTCCTCACAATTTTTCAAAATTTCTCACCGTTAAAGCAAGCGTTAATTAACATTTAATACACACGTAACTTTAGAAAAGCCAGAGGTGTATGCCATTTGGGTTTCTAACATACGCCTTTCGTCTTGACTGTCCGTACCGCAACCAATTAGGCTATCGCAATTATATAACCTTATATAACATTGCAAAAAAGCGAAATGCTGAATAGCGTTTCATTAATCAGTATCAAATAAATAGACGTATAAATGTCCGTTTTCCAGTATATCCAATATGATAAGCGTATAGTGAGATATCCGAGGTGGCGACCCATCCGGGTGGCTTCGATAACCCGACCGGGACCTCGCGACCTCTCGAGATTACCACGAACGTATTATATTCGCGTTAAGAAGTTTGGTGGGAAAAATAAACTGATATATATTAACCTTAATATTATATTTATTTTAATTATACTGGCGCGGCAAAATGACCATATTGCACCTGATGGCAAGCGCAGTGCGGTCCAATTAGAGTATCCTCTATCTATCCCCCGCTACTCAACACAATCATGCCGGCCTACTTCTTCACACTACGCCATGGGCAAGAAGGTGAAGAAGAGGTCGAAGGTATATTGTCAGAGTACTAAGAAGGCCGCGAAACGGCCAAACATCGTACCCCAACCATAGACCCCCGACAAAAAATGGGTGTCCAATATTGCCAACATTATTCGAAATTCTCAGGTATATAGGTTTTCTTACGATGTTTTCCTTAAGATAAAGTATATTTTACACCGCAGTAGACGGACATCAATATAGAAATAATATTAATCTTTGATAAAACGTGTGGCTTTATCAACTGGAATATCACGCTGCGTCTGTGATAACACGTGGTAGTGTATGCTCTTAATCTTAATAAAGCAATGAAGTGACCAACAAAACATTTAGATTATATTGGATTACGCAAACATAATACTGACTGAGGTAATGGTTAGTTGGCACGATTTTTTATATTATTTTATAATCAACAAGTTACGGTACCTAAAATATATTATCGAAATAATTATATGAATTCGAACATAAATAATTAAATTACATGCCATGCAAATCTGCTGGAAGGGGTGATTGTCAAATGACAGTAAAAGGATGCATGATATGAGCCGTGACGTCACCTCCCGGAATGGCCATTACTGTGCAGTTGTGCGAGGGACATAGTGAGATTTTCCCACAACGCCCCCTTTCTTTTGCGGATTATATTCGGTTGGATATCGAATAATGTACAAAATTAAAGGGTCTCCGTCCTCCTTCCTCATTTTCCGGGCTGTAAAATATTTATTTCCATCTATAAAAAAACAAATGAGAAACATAAACATGATTAACATGATATTAGAGTAGCTACGGTATGTTATTGAAATATGTTTATTTATTTTATAAAATGACATGGTGTAACCTGGAATGCCACTTATGGTGGTGTAGAGACAAAAGAGCAGGATTGTAAAATAACGTTTTATTTCAAGAGGAGGAGCAAGAGAAACGAAAAAATAAGTAAATTTACATTTGAATACGGCTTTATGTATATCTTTATGTATATAATATATATATATATATGCAGGTCATAAGTATTGTCACACAGTAAAAACTTTTATTTTAGAATGCTGGCCACAAAACAGTTTATTGAATTCGAATTTCAAATTGTTCATGAAAATAAAAATGTATACTTTTTAGAATTTTACTCATTTTTAAATATGGAGTGGACGCTTAAAGAAGACCGTGTTGCAGTAATTGCGTTGCATCGTTGCGGTTACGCGCCAATTAAAATTTTTGACATACTGAAAAATTTTAATATAACCAAAAGATTCGTTTATCGTACCATCAAACGATACAATGAAGACTCTAGAAGACTCTATGACAGGTCAAGAAGTGGTCGCCCTCGGTCTGTTAGGACTCCAGCAGTGATAAAAGCTGTGAAGGCGCGAATTCAAAGAAATCCCAAACGTAAGCAGAAACTGTTGGCCCTTCAGATGGGGTTAAGCAGAACCACGGTGAAAAGGGTGTTAAATGAAGACTTAGGGCTTCGGGCATATCGAAGAAAAACAGGACATCGTTTGAATGCTCGTCTAATGGACCTGAGACTGAAGAGATGCCGCGCTTTGTTGAAGCGGTACGCGGGAAAAAAATATCGGGAAATTCTTTTTTCAGATGAAAAAATTTTTACCGTAGAAGAGAGCTACAACAAACAAAATAATAAGGTGTACGCACACAGTAGTGAAGAAGCGAGCAACCGTATTCCGCGTGTCCAACGAGGTCATTTTCCATCCTCGCTCATGGTATGGTTGGGAGTTTCTTATTGGGGCTTAACAGAGGTACATTTTTGTGAGAAAGGTGTAAAAACGAATGCAGTTGTGTATCAAAATACAGTCCTGACGAACCTTGTGGAACCTGTTTCTCATACCATGTTCAATAACAGGCACTGGGTATTCCAACAAGATTCGGCGCCAGCTCATATAGCAAAGAGCACACAAGATTGGCTGGCGGCGCGTGAAATCGACTTCATCCGGCACGAAGACTGGCCCTCCTCCAGTCCAGATTTGAATCCGTTAGATTACAAGATATGGCAACACTTGGAGGAAAAGGCGTGCTCAAAGCCTCATCCCAATTTGGAGTCACTCAAGACATCCTTGATTAAGGCAGCCGCCGATATTGACATGGACCTCGATCGTGCTGCGATAGACAACTGGCCGCGCAGATTGAAGGCCTGTATTCAAAATCACGGAGGTCATTTTGAATAAACTTTAGTGTCATAAGAATCTATGTTTTGTTAAGTTCATTTTGGTATATAAATGGTTACATAATGAATAAACTTGTTTCAATTATTTTATATTAAACATGTGACAGAATTTATGACCTGACTAGGTAATATGAATATACAGTACTTACAAAAATACATGTAAAAATCACAGATCATAGATTGTTCTTCATCATACCGTCTTCATTGTACAACTTGCCATTAACTGGCTCTACGTATTTATGACAATCTTGAAATGTAAAAAGTGTCCCTAGTGGTCTAATTTAGTGAATAAATAATTGAATTGTTCCAGATGCGCGGCGTGCCGTCCAACGAGCGCGTGTACACACTGCGCACGCGGCCCCCCTCGCTGCTGCCCCCCTCCCCCCTCAGCCTGGCCAGCTCCGGCGACAAGTCCCTGGCGGCGCACACCTCCCCGTCCCTGGAGCGGCCCGCCAGCCAGCCGCCGGCGCACGCACACACGCACGCGCACGCACACACGCCCGCCACCGCCACGTTTGTGTGCTACGTGTGCGGGGTGAGCGCGGCCAGCTCGCAGCTGCGGCTCGTCTACTGCTGTCCGAACCCTGAGCGCGAGCCGTATTACCCCTTCATCACTACGCTTAAGCCGCATGTCGACGCCAGCCCTATTAGTCCGCAGGGTGAGTGGTTTTTTTTAGTTCCAGGATTGGCAGACGAGCAGACAGACCACCTGATGGTTAGTAGTCACCGCCACCCACAGACTTCTGCAATGCCAGGGCACAGCAGAGAATTTAATGTTTTATTCAAGTTTTATATTATTTTTATACAGCCTCCGTGGCGCAGTTAATGCTGTGAAACGAGAAGCCGTGGGTTCGATTCTCACACCGGGGCAAATATTTGTGTGACAGACAGATATTTGTGTCGGGTTTGGGTGTTGTGAGACCGAAAGTCTCTCGTTCCTGATACCCACAACACAAGACTTGTATCTTAGTGTGGGATCGGGGTTATTTGTGTATCTGTATGAAAAATATATGTATTTACTACATTCTTCGTACAGACATGTGCGCCTGGTAAATAATCCGTATGAAGTATTTTATTTTTGATCATCGTCACGTGTGATATTATGTTCTCCGTCTACTTATTATTGATCATCCTTGAAAATTAAATAAGTGATCTAACGTGTTTGGTGGTATGCAGAGACTTCCATCACATACTCTTCGGAATGTATTTTTATTGCATTATTTGCGATACAATTGGGTATCGTTTTTCAAAATGAGTTAACATACCCAAATTGAGATGGGGTATTGCGTGTCCTACTTTATACCCCATCTTGTGACGAGTGGTAGTCTTATTCGTGACAAGATGGGGTACCCCGTATCCCTATCCATAAAACTGGCCGTTTGATTGTGAATGTATTTGTGTGTGATCGCAGGCATGGTGCAGATATGTGCGGCGTGTTACAAGAGCATTCCCCACAAGTACCCCGCGTACGGCGACAATGGGGAACCAAACGCCCACCACAACAACTCGCATACCAATAATATTAGGTAATATAAATACTTATATTAATGTATTCATTAACGTGTAAAAGTGACCCGTATATTTATTCATTTATACACTTTATATACAAGGTATATAGGCGAACTTAATGCCGAAGGCATTCTCTCCCAGACAACCTTATTATTATCTATACTTGACTTAGAAAAGAAACTGGTGCTCGCATACAACTATAATAAAATTAAATACAGATATACCTGGCATATGCCACTCGGGAGAATATATCAGTCCTCTTCCAAATGGGTTCTTTCGTTAGTAGAAGAAGTTATTTCCACACAAACATTGCCACTTCTGTTCTCCCTTTTAGGGCTGAAAATATAGGAAATCTCTCGAGTGATACTTACAATATTAAATCCATCTAAATTACATCCTTAACTATTTGAGGTGTGTGAAGATACATCATCAGGAAATACACCCAATGGTACCTAGTCCTAGTCCACATAGTCCTACTCCAACACTAGAACAAACCTGTACCGCTGGTATCAAGAGTTCTTGATACGAGGGACTACGCTCTCACAACACAAACTGCGGCCTTCTGAGTACTCTGACACTAGACCCTCGACCGCTTCTTCACCTTCTTACCCATGGCGTAGTGTGAAGAAGCAGGCCGGCATGATTGTGTTGAGTAGCGGGGGATACTCAACACAATTATGTCGGATAGTCTAACTGAACGGCACTGCGCTTACCATCAGGTGCATTGTGGTCACTTGGAAAATAATATATCGGTACGTGAATCAAACTCACTGCCTCTCGTTTCGCAGCTGGATTCTCGCCCTCTGTGCCACGAAGGTCGTTAAAACGGTGGAAGATTGATAAATTTTTGATGATTGCAGGTTTAAGCCATACGACATAAAATCTAGTTCAAGCCAGAAGAGGCCATCGAACGCCCTGTCCAGCAGTCCGCAGGGTCACCTCGTGTCCGGAGAGAACGGCATGGGAGTGTACAGGTACAACTGCGCTACGCCGACGCGGCTGGGGTAAGGAATGGGAGACGGCCGGTCATACACAAACGGTACTGCCGCGCTGACCAAACATGCACTCATGGTTTAACCTACATTGAGTTATTAAGCTTCGGAATTAGCATAAGCACTATAAAATTTGATGGTTGCCCTAGATTTTTCTGAGATCCCAGCATCAGATCCTGACTTGGTGCCAATGGGACCACCTGGAAAGTATACCCTTTTGAACAAAAAAAGGATTTCTCGAATCAGTCCAGGCGTCTTCGAGTAATCGGGGAAAATACATAAAAAAAGATCCCGACAAATTGTTTTGAAGTCGGTTAAAAATAAATAACAACCAACAGTCACACTCATAGCCCCGACCCCACACTAAGATACGAGTCTAGTGTTGTGGCTATCAGGGACCTAGAGAGACGGACCCTCTCACAACACCCACACCCCGGACGCAAATATCTGTCTGTCACTCAAACATTTGTCCCAGTGTGGGAATCAAACCCACGGCCTCTCATTTCACAGCCGGCTACTTGCCTACTGCGCCACGGAGGCTGTCAAATGACTGTATATGACTCAATACAGCTTAAATGTCGTAGTTACAGCTTTGGTCTAAGCGCGGCAGTACATAGGGTGTTAAAGTATTGACAAATGGAATTAATAAGTATATGTATTGAGTTCGTTCAATTTTGGGGTAGTTTGGTGTGTTAATTTTGATATTGGGATAGGGTAGAATCGAGTCTTTCAATATTGGGGTAGGGCATCGAGTCGTTCGATATTGGGGTAAGGCATCGAGCCTATTCAATATTGGGGTAAGAAATCGGGTAATTTCAATATTGGGGTAAGGCATCGAGCATTTTAGTCAATATGATAATAACGTAGGCTATTCAGAAATCCTGAAAGCCAAAAAGCTGTGTCATATTGAGTGCTTGCTTTTGCTTAGTTATTATTTTTTTTATTTAGTGAGTGAGGTTTAGAGATTATGGGGTTATTTTCTTCTTTTTAGTACCTACTGGGGCTTAAAATGGGAGTCGGGCAGCCTTGAATAATATAGGCTTTTTATATATTCTGGTTAGGGTAGAAGTACCTGGGGAAATATATCTGCGTAATATAGGCGAGGAAGTGGCCTGGACAGGGTTGGCCCATCCCGAAATTCAGCTAACCAGCACCCAAATTTTATTATTAGTGTCTATTAGAAGCACATTTAAAACAAGAACAAATATTTTTCGATATAATTGGGGTAATTGATATTAATAATATTTTACTAATAAATTTATCGGATTTATTTTATAGGATAATTTAAACACGTCGGAGTAGTTAATGTAGGTTTCTCGATATTAAGCAGAAAGAGTGCAGAGAAGCCAATTCTCGACGATAGGACGCCTGACTAAGTCCTACGACTGACTATAAATAGTAGAAACACCACACACCTTACTTTAACAGAGCAATTGGGGTAATTCGCTTTTTATGCAGGTTCTGCGTATGGGATTATTTTAGTACTAAGTACTAAATTATGAAATGTTGGTTGTATAAGTTTTGAACTATGAGTCCATTTTAAGGTAAATTTCCACCGTTAAAAGTTAATAAAACATTCGTATAGATTTGAGGTATAAAGGATCTGTTTAGTGGGTTTGCGGTGTCAGATTCGGCTGGTGTAGTACAAAATGACCTGTTGGTAGCGTTTAGTTTGTATGATGCATTGTAGTCACAGACATAAATGTAAATAGACGCTGTAAGAAATTCAATATAGTGCTAGTAGTATTGATGTAAATTTTTTCTACAGCAAATGGGTTGGCTCAATAGGTTTATTATTACTATGTCACAGGAAGCCGACGTGAACTAACATTTCACTATTGCATTTCGCGTGGAAGTGAGATTTCCGGAAGCCCAAATCCCCTTCTGATTTCCATTCTATTTTTATAAGTTCGGAAACACACTCATGATTATTTTATTATTATGGGTGTTCATCGTCGATAGAAGTTATTCTCCGCGACCCCATGATCCACTAAGACCTTTAAAAAAATCTTGTCATTATGAAACGCAAGCGTATTAATTCTCACTACCTACTTTGTCATTGTATTGCGCAAAAGATCATGAAAGCGTTGCCCAAGATATTCTACACACTTATGGTGTCTATTTACATCTTTAATCTGTGGTTATAGTTTTGTATTCAAGTTTAGAGTATATATTACTTCATTGTAGATAAATAGAATTATTATAATTTGATGAGCATGTAAATATTATGATTTGTACTATTTGATTTAAATATGTTTATTGAAGGCTTTAGTACCCTGATGGTAAAGAAATTAAGCTTAAACTCTTTCAGCATGATATGCATGTTTTTATGATTTTTTTAGTGCTGTTTTTTTGTTGTGTGAAGTGTGTACATATTTGTCTCATTTGACAATAATTATGTTTTACACAGTATGGTATTTGATAACATTTTTTGGGCGCAACCAAAGTCTCAATATTTGCTGTATTCAAGAGTTAAGATTGATCTCATTATGAATACGTTTAGTGTTTGAAGGGCTTCTTTTTTATACTGGCACTGCATGTTGATCACGCTGCACCTGATGGTAAGCGCAGTGCCGTCCAGTTAAAGAATCAAGTAGCGAGAAACAATCTATCCCTCGCTACTCAACACAATCATGCCGGCCTGCGGTGTAGCTTCTTCACACTACGCCATGACGCACTACTACTTAGAAGGCCGCAACACGCCAAACATCGCCCAACTCTAGACCCCCAACAAAAACCAGATGTGCACTAGCTGATCCCGGAACGCGACACACTTGCGTGTGCCACTATGACTATCCGGGTGGATATGAATATCCTACCACCAGCTGACTACTACTGACATTTCTTTTTAAAAAATTAAACGAGGCTTAAAGAGAGTAGTCTTAAACGGTAGGCAGCGGCCCTGCTGTGCCCTGTCATTGCCGAAGTCTATGGGCGGCGGTGACTACTTGCCATCAGGTGGCCCGGCTGCTCGTCTACCTATTCAGGCATTCAAAAAAAATTGTTTAAATACTAGTGGTAGACTTTTGCGCTTACCATCAGGTGCAGTGTGGTCACTTTGACGTGCCAGAATAAAAAAAATACCATATATGTGTACGTATATTTCGCTTCGTTCCACATGATCCATATAGTGACACTAACACATCACTTGATCCCTTATATATTGTCGTGTCAGGTGCTACGTGTGCGCGGGCCTGTTCCCCCAGCAGTCGATGGAGTGGCTCTCCACCTCCGCCGAGTACATGAACTCGCACGCGATGCACTTCCCCTGTTTGGCGGGAGGGGGCAGTGGCGGCGGCAGTGGGGGTGGGGGCGGAGGCGGGGGTGGTGCAGGCGTCAGGGGCGGGGGTGGTACGGGCACGGGGGGTGGAGGGGGCAGGGTGCTCGCGTGCTCGCGGTGCGTGCGACACCTGGCGAGGCAGTGGGAGCTCATGGACGCGGAGAGAGTGCCGCTAGAACATCGCAGGTAACCACCAAATGTATATAAAGTATTTCTCAAATAACACACAAAAATTACCCATTATATTAGAAAAGACACGATTCGCTGTATGTGCGGTGTGCGGGGTACCAGCTCGGTATACGCTGCTGAATGACAGCACGGATTTACAGCTGGACCCAGTATATCCGTGTTACTGCAGTTTTTCTACAGGTAAGTGGTCTGATGTTACGCAATCTCACCGCTTATTACGCAAAATACCTTTTCGTATTGTAAAACTCGTCTAATGTGTCTCATTGCTCTTGTGACATCACGACAGATATTAAAAATGTAACACGCTTAGCTTCGTACAGTAATATGTGTGGTGTCTATTTGAATGTTCGGTCTGTGCATGATATATGTATTGAACCGCAGGTCGGTAGACGAGCCAATGGGTCAATACCCCGGAGACTGTAGGGTTTTTTGAAAAAGCTGTAATTACAAACGTTACTTAGGATCGCGGGTACTTTTATTTATGCCTTTTCGGCTTAATACATCAAATATTTTTTTAGTAAATTAGGGCACTATGGGCACTTTTTACAGGTCAGAATTAATAACATTTACAAAACTTTACCGGTGCTTCGGAAATGCCCATTGGTCTGAAAAGGAGCACTATTACATTAAATAATATTAATCCTACTATAATATTGTAAAGCGAATGTTTGGTTGGATGGATGTTTGTTACTCAATCACGCTACAACGGCTGGACAGCTGGACAGATCTGGTTTAAGTTTGGCACAGAGATAGATTATATTCTGGAAAAGCACATATGCTACATTTTATCCTGAAAAAATGTACAATTCCCGTGGAATAGTTTAGTTTTTCACAGGGCAAGGGAACACGACTTTTTGCATAGTGGCAGTTTTGTGATCAGAAAATGACACAGGCTACTTTTTATCGCCGAAAATCCACGCTTCCTATGGGATAGCAAAGTATGGAAAGGTGTAATAGCGTAAGACGTCTCCATGGATTGTATACCTTTTAACCTCCACGTGGGCGAAGCCAGTAAAGCACAGTAAATCCTCACAAGCTGACACGGTTCCTGTCCAACCTTGTATAGTGATAGTGTTAGTGATGATCGCAGATACAACATTCCGTCGCCGCTGCCGTCCAACTGCAGTATGAACGGCGAGCGCGTCATCCCCACCCCGCCCTCCACCACCTCCGACCGGACCGTCGCTAGTAATAGTGGTGAGAACAAATGTTTTTTATTCTTATTCAATGTAGGGATTTTGAGTCAAGTCTGACTATGTCCAGGCGCGGATCCAGCTTTCAAAATAGTGGTCACAGACACCCGAAAATCGGCCAAGTGCGAGTGGGCGTATGACCTTGCTCATGATTGATATCGAGCATTTCTACAAAGATGTTTATAAATTATATGACGCCCTGACCAAGATTCAATACAGAGTAGTTTCACGTGGGCAAGCTGTTTTTTTTTATTTTGGCACGGAAAAGTGACCACACCACACTTGATCGTAAGCGCAGTGCCGTCCAGTTAAAGTATTGAGTAGCAAGAGACAAACTATCCCCCACTACTCAACACAATCATGCCGGCCTGCTTGTTCACACTATGCCATGGGCAAGAAGGTGAGAAGCAGTCGAGGGTCTAGTGTCAGAGTACTCAGAAGGCCACAAAACGGCCAAACATTGTACCTCAACTCTACACCCCTGACAAAAACCGGATGTACACTGGCTGGTTCCAGAAACTAGCAGGAGTGTAGCTCAGTCTTAATCGGTGTGCGTACAGTCGTTCTCAGTTCTCTGTAGTTTGTGTTTAATCGATGATGGCTAATAATTGTATGTTTGTATGTCAGCGTGTACGTCGATCTACTGTTTCCTGTGCGGCCTGCACTCGGACCTGACCCTGGCGCGCGTGCTGTACGGACAGCCGCAGGGCAACGCGCCCTACTTCCCCTGTCTACTCACGCACCAGGTAACTGACGTACACACACACACACACACACACACACACCACGCCAGTACTTACGGTATCTATTTAGATCTTTGGTCCCTAACAAACATAGATTTGAATTCCATTCATACTTAGTCAATATATGCGTTTTCATTTTAAAATTCGTCCATATGCTTTAACGTATGAGTTAAAACTAAAAATCTTTGTGTTTTATAATTGATTTTTAAGCAATGGAGCCACAGGCCAAACCCACTGTTATGGATTGTTATCTCACTAAATATTATCTTTTAAATTCCGGCACGACAATGTGACCACACTGCACCTGATGGTTAGCGCAGTGTCGTCTAATTAGAGTATTGAGTAGCCAGAGACAATTTATCCCCCGCTACTCAACACAACCACGCTGGCCTGGCCTATGGCGTTTCTTCACACTACGCCATGGGCAAGAAGGTGAAGAAGCGGTCGAGGGTCTAATGTCGGAGTACTCAACACGACCAAACATCGTACCCCAACTCCATACCGATTAAAATCGGATGTACACTGGCTGATCCCGGAACGCGACACACTTGCGTGTGCCACTATGGTCTATGGCGGGTATTACACCCTGTGTACGGTGGTCGCTATCCGGGCGGATATGAATATCCTACCACCAGTAAATATGTATATATCCAATGGTCATCAGAATCTAAACATATATTAATAAATGTATTTGTTCCAGAGTCATCCGAACGCGGAACAGCTGCGTGAGAACGGGTCCGCTCTAGTCTGTACATTCTGTTATCACTCGCTACTCAGCCAATGGAGGAGGTACTGTCACCATTCTATATTTTAACCTATTATATAATCATCCCTTGCTTTACAAATCCGCATCAGGCCAGCGTGGTGGACTCCTGGCCTAATTGGTAGAGAAGATCTGTGCCCAGCGGTGGAAATTGTATAATATAATTTTTAAATATTTGGTGATAGGCTCGCCCCCGATCACATTATGGGACTTAAATTCGGCGAAAAGTGGATGTACTGGTTACACCTCTGCCTAACCCTTCGGGGATTACAGACGTGAGTGTATATGTATGTATTTTCATTTTTCGTCAATAGCGGCAAACATAAGCTTTAAAATGATATATGAATCATTAAATTTGATAAAGAATTATGGAAGTTATGGCGTACCTACAAAAAAACACCTTTGAGAAATATTAAAAGAGATTATAGTTGTTATGTATTAGTGCATACGGTGCATTGTCGTGTGCAGGTACGAGGCGGCGGGCGGGTGTCCGGCGGAGAGGCGCGCGTACAACACGCACGACTACCACTGTCACCTGTGCGGCATCAAGACTTATCGGAAACGAGTACGAGCGCTACCACTTAAGGTAAACAACACACATCACATCACATCACGACACAGCCTTGACAGCCTCTGTGGCGCAGTTGGCGAGTAGCCGGCTGTGAAACGAGAGGCCGTGGGTTCGATTCCCACACCAGGACAAATGTTTGTGTGACAGACAGATATTTGTGTCGGGTCTAGGTGTTGTGAGAGGGTGCGTCTCTCTAGGTCTCTGATACCCACAGCACAAGACTTGTATCTTAGTGTGTGGTCGGGGCTATGTGTGTGATTGTTGGGCGTTATTTATTTATTACTAGCTGTTGCTCGCGGCTCCGCCTGCGTGGAGGTTATATTCGGGAACAGAAGTATACAATCCAAGGAGTTGTCTTCTGCACTGAGGCACCTGTAGCGATTGTCCAGCCTCTCTGGTGTTGTGCCTGAATCTTGAGATTGCATCTAAAGAATACCCCATAAGTTTAACCTCACTTTGTCCCTTTTAGGGATGATTTTTCAAAATCGTTGAAACATATATTTCCTTATTTCCTACCAAAAGTCTAAATATGAATTTACAGATCCCTAAGTCGAGGAATTATGGATTTCCCATACAAATTTTGAACTCCTATTTGACCCCTTTCAAGATTGTTTTTTGAGAAAAAAGATAGCCTATGTCCTTCTCCAGGATATAATCTAATCCCTTACCAATTTCATTACAATCCGTTCAGCCGTTTAGTCATGAAGAGGTAACAGACAAACATACAAACAAGCAGAGTTACTTTCGCATTTATAGTATTAGTATGGATTATGATATGTAAATGGCGGTAAAACGGATAACTGGGTCGCCTGCTGGTAGATGATAACCACCGCCTATGGACAAGGAATACCAAAGGATTCGTCGGTGCGTTGCCTGATTATCATCCATAGACTTTAACTACTTCCACTTTGTAGTAACTACGTATTGAATTTATAATTTTGTTTCAGGAATTCCCATTTTTAGTTCAAAGGCGGACTGAAAACTCTTTATTATTAGAAAACGGCGACTATGCCGTCGTTTGTTTAGACTGCTATGAGAGTTTACGGTGAGTTTTGATATTTTAATAATGTGTACAGTGTTATGATTATCCATGTTTATGTGCTTGAAGTTGATGGTATATGAGTAATGATGGCGGAGCTTTGGCAAGTACGTGGAAGAGTTATATTGAAACACTAGCGGGCCCGGCAGGCGTCGTCTTGCCCGGGCAAGCAGCGCCATGCCGACTGCAGCGCCATCTGCCGGACTGATTTGTAAATCTAAACCATCTAGGGCGCCCCACGCCACCCAAACGCATACAAAAAAAATCATCTAAATCGGTCCAGCCGTTTAGGACGAGTTCAGTGACACACACGTACAGTAGAATTATATATATACAGATAGACAGAGCCTATATATAAATATAAACATCTAAGGATCCCAAGGGAGAGGGGGTTAAAGAAATCGCTACATGACCTTATCTCGGGGTAAAAGTCATTCTTAAGATATAAGTAGGAATATACAAAATAGACATTTTTTATTATAACAAAATGACCATACAACAATGTCAGTACCTGCGTCAGCCGGCCTGGCCCTGACCCTTCTCGTTAGTAGACGGTGTATAGTACAAGGTTATGTGTGTTCGTGTGTGTGTGTACAGGACGCAGGCGCAGGACTACGAGCGGCGCGGCGTGCCGGTGGAGAAGCGCGAGTACAACTGGCTGCAGCAGCCGCCGCCGCCCGAGGACAGCGCTGACGTCACCATCGCCAGGCTGCCCTCCGGCGACCGCTCCGACAAGCTGGTCAGTACCACCACCACACCACCACCACCACCAACACCTTCAAATTATTTCTCTAGACTTCCTTTATTCCCCATTTCCCTTCGTCGTGGTACCCTGGTCTACTAGCCCTTGACGGTTCTGATTTTTTTTTTTTTTTTTTTTATCCTAGCACGGCAAAGTGACCGCACTTCACCTGATGGTAAGCGCAGTACGGTCCAATTAGAGTATCGAGTAGCGAGAGACGATCTATCCCCCGCTACTCAACACAATCATGCCGGCCTGCTCCTTCACACTACGCCATGGGCAAGAAGGTGAAGAAGCGGTCGAGGGTCTATTATCAGGGTACTCAGAAGGCCGCAAAATGGCCAAACATTGTACCCCAACTCTAGACCCCCAAAAAACCGGATGTACACTGGCTGATCCCGGAACGCGACACACTTGCGTGTGCCACTATGGCGGGTTTTTCACCCCGTGTACGGTGGTTGCTATCCGGGCGGATATGAATATCCTACCACCAGCTGTACTTAAGTAATCATTTATTCCGTATGTTGTATGTCCATCAGTACAAGTGTATGTGAGTCCATATTTTTGCCCACCATCAAGTTGTGAACAAGTTTTTCAGGTACCGTTTTCCCACCTTCCTACGATCCTGGGTCCTTTACAGCAGGCCGGCATGATTGTGTTGAGGAGCGAGGGGTAGTTGGCTCTCGCTTGATATTGTAACTGGACCGCCGCTTTACTTAGTCAGGGTAAAAAGTATGTTTTATCCTGGCAGCCTCCTTGGCGTAGCGAGCGACGAGTCGGCTGTGAATGAGAGGCCGTGGGTTCGATTCCCGCACGAGCCAAATGTTTGCGTGACAGACGATACAGGTTTCTCCTAGTGGGATGTCAGGACTATGCGTGTGTTTAACTATGATATGTGTGTGTGTCAGATCCCACAGTCGCTGGTGATACAGAGGAGTTCGTCGAAGCGGAACAGTCCGAAGCAGCCGGCGCCATCACTCACCGACAGAAGACTGACGCCCGCCAAGATCGACAAGCCAAGCGATCAAGGTACGTATTGTTATACTGAATTGTACCTTGTGTGTATGTGCATACAGTTGAGTTTTGTTTGCAAGTGCGTTTGACAATTTACCTAGTATAGTTGAGACATAGATGGCTGGTAGCTATCAATCAAAGTGCATTTTCTTACGCACGTGCTCATTGCGTATTATAATTATGGACTGTAACAAAACAGACTTTATTTTAAGTTATTGTTGAAAATTCGCATAAAATGTAGAAAATGAAAAATATATTGTCAAGGACATGCATATTATTTTATTGTTTTTATCAATTTTATAGTTACCTTAGCTAAAACGTTAAGGAAAAAAATTATAAACCCAATCAAAAATAACTTAAAAAGTTTTAACAGTAGGCAGCGGCTTTGCTGTGCCCTGGCATTGCAGAAGTCTATGGGCGGCGGTGACTACTTACCATCAGGTGGCCCGTCTGCTCGTCTGCCTATCGAGACCCTATTTATCATAATTGGTATATAAAGAATGCACATTATGAAGTCAATGTTCAGAACGAAGATTACAGGGCAGTCGTGCGAAGGAGATAGATACGTTCCTATCGCACACGAAAATTTGCTCATACCAATATTTAAAATAATAATTAGAAATGTTGTTCTATTTTTGAAATAGTTCTTTTTTTAAATAAGGTACAAATTACTATATACAATATGTAACAAAAACCCTGTTGGGTCTTTCAGGACCGTATATGTATACGTATAAGCATAACAAAAAGAAAGAAACATTTTGCAAAATCTAACTAAGAATATAGTTTTCAAAATAGCCATCCATAAATATGATCGTAGAAAAATAATGCAACTGAACAAAATGTTATTTACACCTACGTTTCTAACTAATGCCGAATCGGTACAAATGGCGCGGCTGGTTCAAAGGGTGCCGACAGTGGCGCGTGCGCCGACGACCTACCTAACCCTTGTGCACGGTCAAGGTCGCTCCCGCCTCAGTCGGTCGCGCAAATTACTTCGGGACGGACTTATCTATTACATTACGAAATTAGGTAACGGTTGTGTGTGATTTGCACACTAAGTGCGATGTGTTACTGAAAATATGAATTGAATTATTTATTGTGTCTCGAGAAGTGTGATTGCAATTATGCAGCAGCATGAAGTCTTTACGAAGAACGCCGAGAATCCTTTGGATTTCTATCTCTGGAGCACCATTAATCAGTCTGTATTCCAAAAGACGTGTGATTCCGAGGAGGAAATGCGCTTACGAATAGTCGCAGCATTTGAAAAACTCAAATCTGATACACCAGTTCTGCGACGCGTACGATCCAACATTGTAAACCGACGCGACGTCACAAATACCTACAAAATACCTACTACCTAGAGATACAAGGCGGGCATGTTGAACGCCATCTTCCAGGTGGTCAAGTGGACATTATTATTAATTAGTGTCAGTGCTTTGACAAATAAAAAAAAATAGTCCGGTAACAATTGAAATCGTTCATCACATTGATAAACAGCTGAGTGATATTACGTGTAATATGAACCTTGTGAACCCGCCGCGTTTGATGATGTGCCGACGTCGCACATTGCTATCTTGCTCTGACTTCGCATCACCGTTGCTTGCAGAGGTAACAAATCCAAGTACATATTTTACAAACAAATAAATTAATAACATATTATTAAAAATATTTTTATCGCGATAATTTACGTATCAGCTTGGGTTTGAATTCTTTTTCTCATATCGGAATTAAAATTCCCAACAGGGTTTTTGTTACATATTGTATATACAAACAAATGTTACCACGAAATTAGGTTAGGGTTGCTATCGTGTCCGGAAAACCACATAATATGTACAGTACACGACACGCAAGCTTCAACCGATCGACGGTACACGTGCGATACGCCCTCTAATACACATAAATATACATTATATCGCGGATCGAACGGTTAAATAAAGTATGAACGGTCGGGGCGGACGGGTAACCACCTGTGGATGTCTGCCAAGTACTCTCCCTAAACAGGGGTGTGCATAGATGAAAGAGTTTGCAGGAGTTAAATTTAAAATTGTTGCTTAATTATGCCTAACATGGTGGTGTCTCTGAGAGACAGTGTTCATATGCTATATTTAGCACCGTACCAAATAACTATCGTATCGTAATGAAATCTGATTGGGAAGTAATTTCCTGTCGCTATTATGCTATGATAACGCCTTAGTTGATGGCTACCTCTCGGACGCCTATAAAAATTCATTGCACTAACTATAATTAGGATATATAGATAGTCTGAACTTGATATTTAATATAGCTTTATTTTATTTTTTAGGTGAAATGTCACTGCAACATTAGTGCAAAAGGCCATCAATGTTTTAGAATGATAATATAAAATAGTATTTTGATAAGGTCTGATACGAAAGGCTAAAAAATAAGAAACAAAATACATATTTATCTTTGTGTTAAATAATTGATTAATATTATATATTATTTTTTAAACTTCACGATATAACGAGAAGTTCCTTATGCAACTATTTACAAGAGCAGATCAGTTGATCGGAATAATTTATCTCGAATTTCACTTCCAATTCGAGAACTTTAATATTCCTGTAGGTATAATTCACGTAGCCAACATTATATCGTATCTGTGATACGCCCATTCTGTGGCCTTTCTTTTCGTACTCTGGGGTGGTAATACGATACCGTCTTAAGTGCAAGAGGGTACACTTAGTCGGCCGCGACCCCTCTAACCCTCCCCCGCCATGTCTTACTCTCTGTGTTGCCAACCTTACTTTATAACCTTACGGTATTTTACGCCAATATGAAAGAAAGAAAGAAATAATTTTTATTAGTGGTTTTCTTATAAATTATTCATTAATTATTATTAATATTGTATATTCATTTGAATAGGAATAACGCAAGTTAATATATTTTAGTTTACAGTTTTGGACTTATGGATAAAGAGATTTCTATGACACACTGTATTATACGGAAAGATTGTACTGCTGTAAAAGGTAAAGACTCCACGCGTGGAACGATACTTAAGTAGTATAATTTTTTTTTATACTAGCCCTGTATTAAACATTGTCCCACTGCTGGGCACGGGCCTCCTCTACTAATGAGAGGGGTTAGGCCTTAGTCCACCACGCTGGCCTAATGCGGGTTGGCAGACTTCTCATACCTTCGAAAAACTCTCAGATATGCAGGTTTCCTCACGATGTTTTCCTTCACCGTTAAAGCAAGCGATAATTAACATTTTAATACACACATAACTTTAGAAAAGTCAGAGGTGTTGTATGCCACTTGGGTTTCGAACCTACGACTTTCGTCTTGATAGTCCGTACCGCAACCAACTAGGCTATCGCTGCTCTATGAGTCTAATTGCTATGCATAAATTTGCTTACATATTATTGGTTCATTTTCGGCTATCAACAAAAAATTACCAATAATTTGGACCGTAGTTCTCATTGTATAGATAACAATCAAAATTACACCGAAAAAAATCCATAGTGATGTGATCTGAGAGCATAATTTATGCCCAACTTAAATTTAGAAGTACAGTTATTTATCCTGGAAAACCATGAGTTTATGTCAAACAGTAACGGCAGGTAAACAAAGTCGCTAGCGTTGCAGAGTTGTTTTGTTTCATACAGTGCCAATTGTAGTGTCTCACAGAACCGCTAGAGGCTCTGTATGTTTTGTCGTATAAATATTTTACGTTGTCGCTAGCGTATATACGTGAGACAAACTCATGATTGAGACAGGCTAAAAAAACTCTAGCGTTGTACGCACACACATACACTCAGGCCTGTAATCCCCGAAGGGGTAGGCAGAGGTGTAACCAGTACACCCACTATTCGCCGAATTTATCACGGTCCCATAATGTGATAGGCGCGAGTCTATCGCCATACCGGGCACTATTCCAGACTCCGGGCTAATACTGAGTATTTCTAAATAGGAAAACCCAATATCACTTTACCCGACCCGGGATCGAACCCGAGACCTCAGTACAATAGTTGTAACGCATGCGCAATTACAACTGCGCCACCAAGGCAGTAGTTGTACGCTTTTAAAAAAAAACCTTTATAAATTTCTAAATTCGAACAGTAAGCGACCACTCGGTCACTTAAACACCCGTTTACACATCTAAACGGGTGATTAAAATTTAATGAATTGACTTACATGGAAAATCCAACAGACAATTAATATATGCAAAGTGTTATTCTTAATAATAACCAAAATCAATTTTCAACATTGAATTCACTTAAATGCCTAAGGGTCATATTAGCATGGTAACGTTAAGGCGCATGCGACGTTTCGATGCTGACGTATACACGATAGGAAGTCGGGGATAACATAACATATCGGTATTTCGCATAGATTGTTTCGTGAATGGTCTAAATCACGAGCCGTGGCGGGGATAATTTAAATTTCGAACGTTTATTGTTTATGCCGTAATTCATGATTTTATTGAAGGGGTATGAAACGCAGTTATTATGGGTTTTCAGCAGTTTTTATATCACACCCATTAGGATTATTAAGAATCCTCATTAATATTTCTTGGTGTTAGTTCTTGTACTTGGTTTTTGTGGTAAACTGTCGCTGTCTACTTTTTTTGTATGCAAACACGTGTTTTCGACAATCGATGAGACGGGAGTTATGTTTTTGCACTGTTACATATTGTCGCTTAATTTTTATATTAAAGCTATCGTATATTAACACTGGCAATATCCGAAGGATCATGATTGCTGTTGCTGACCTGATTACGAACGAGAATTAAAAACAAGAACCTACTGAAATCCTATTTCACAAAATCAAACAAGCATTTACTTCACGTACATCCGGTTTTTCTCGGGGGTCCAGAATTGGGGTACAATGTTTGCGGCCTTCTGAGTACTCTGACAATAGACCCTCGACCGCTTCTTCACCTTCTTGCCCATGGCGTAGTGTGAAAGAGCTGGCCGGCATGATTGTGTTGAGTAGCGGGGGATAGATCGTCTCTCGCTACTCTATACTCTAATTGGACCGCACTGCGCTTACCATCAGGTGCAGTGCGGTCACTTTGCCGTGCTAGGATAAAAAAAACGTACGAGTTGGCTCATTCATATTGTACACAAAATTGTCTAGAGTGTTTTCTTTCTTTGCGTCGCATACCAAAGTGTGTATTTCTATGTCCGTCTTTGAATTGAAAGATAAAGTCAGTAACTCGGTTTAAAAAATATTTTATGGTGAAATTCGTAATCTCAAATCGCCACTTCCTATAACTCACGCCGTTGCACGTATCGACAGCGCCATGTCGCGCGACATCCATCGCTTTTGATGTATCCGCCGATCGAACCGCTTTGTGTCTGCGTCTACCGCTCTACAGATTTGATTACATGTACACTGTATATATGACGATATCATGTTGGTGGCATTTCGTCTGAAATTAGTAAGTAGTTAGAGCCACAATAGCAAGTTTTGTCTACAGGATAGGACGGTAGACAGCGGCTTGGCTGTGTGACTACTTACCATCAGGTGGCCCGTCTGCTCGTCGGCCTATCCAGGCACAAAAAAAAGTATGAATAGTATGAATGTGTCAGCTCTACCGGATTAGCACTACTCTTACAACTAAGCGATGTGATGTTTTTTTTATTCTGGCACGGCCCAGTTGTCACATTGCACTTGATGGTAAGCTCAGTGCCGTCCAGGTAGAGTATCATGTAGCGAGAAACTATACCTTGCTACTCGACACAATCATGCCTGATGAGTAGCTTGTTCACGCTACGCTTAAAGGACCCACGATCATAGGAATTTACTGTTACGTTTCGTACGGTAATATATTTTTCCAGTATGTGTGTTGTAAGAAAAAAGTATCTCATATTTTACTATGGCGTCCAACTGTGTGTGTACTGTTGATATTTATTCATTTATATTTTATTTTGTCCACATGGTAAATCCATGTATTAATTATTAATAACTCTTGTTTTGTTTGTATTTTCATACTGCTCTATACATTTTCTTATTGTACAACACACTGATAATTCTTTTACTAGAGCACCGCTGCCGCTTATAACTTACGTCCGGTCCAACCTGAGTTGAATTGGCGACCTCCCCTATTACGCGATTGATCCGTGCCGTTCTGTCTACGTGTATTGTACACACAGTGGTTGCTATCAATAGGCGGTCATAAATCACAATAGCGTTAGTTTACGTGATAATCGATATATATGTCACTAGATATTTCCCGCGGCTCCGCTCACCTGGAGGTTATTTTTGGAGGAAAAGGTATACTATGCACGGAGGCATCTTAAGCTTAATAGCTTATAATAGCAAAATATAGAAAGGCGTTTTTTTTGTCGGACTTTTCCGGGACAAAAAGTAGCCTATGTGCTATTCCAGACTATAATCTATCTCTGTGCCAAATTTCAACCAGATCCGTCCAAGCATCGTAGCGTGATTGAATAACAAACATCCAATAAGGAACGTTACCTGAGAACTATTATCGAAAGAATTTTATGTGTATTAAATGTAAATATAATATATGCTAGCTAGTTTCAACATAGTCCATTCTAAAACCGGACCCCAGACCAAATCATGCTTCACTTGTATGATTCACATGAATAATAAGCCGCGATAGAATCTGTAAAATTGTTTCATTTCAATGTATAATATTCGCGTAAACATAACAAACCATCACATGAATAAATAAATAAATACACCCAATTGTCACATAGATAGACACACTAGGTAAAACTGCCTCAGTGGCGCAGTTGTAATTGCGTATGCGTTACGACTGCTGCTGTGCTGAGGTCTTGGCTTCAATCCCCGGGTCGGGTAAAGTGATATTGGGTTTTTCTATCTAGAAATTCTCAATATTAGCCCGGAGTCTAGAATCTGTGTCCGGTATGGCGATAGGCTCGCCCACTATCACATTATGGGACCGGAATTCGGCGAAAAGTGGGTGTACTGTGGTTACACCTCTGCCTACCCCATCGGGGATTACAGGCGTGAGTGTATAATTATATGTATGTACTAGGTAAAACCTGTATCGTGGGTTTCAAGAACTACGAGGGACTACACCCACAACACCCAGACCCGAAACAAATATCTGTCTGCACACACAAACACTTGTCTCGGTGTGGGAATCGAACCCACGGTTTCTCGTTTCACAATTGGCTACTTACTCGCTGCACCACGGAAGCTGTCTAAATGAAATAATTGTACACCGTATACATTGTTTTGTTATAAATCCCTCCATTGTCATAACTGAACGTATTTTCCCGATATAAACGTACCCCCGATACTGTTACAAAATTAGCGCCGCTCTCACAACGGGCTTGACAATAGAGAGGGGACCGAGGCGCCTCTCTATTCGACGACGCGTCAAAGCCCGGATTATTGGAAAGCCATTTGTGGCATTACCGAGCTACCGAGACGCGGGCATGGAGTTGTTACGGTCGTGGTGTTAGCGGGTAGCGGAGAGCAAAGCAAAGCGGAAGCGTGTAGTTGTTAACATATCCCATGTTACCGTGAAGATTGATTTTGTACAGATTTATTACTTCCACCACTTTTTTGGTCCTTTAGAATAATAATAATTAAAAAATAATAAATCAAACTACGTTTGCCCGGTACTGGAATTTGTGATCGATATGGCGATAGACTTGTCATATGTCACAACATGAGATGGATATAAGCCAGGCGAGCCTGTAGTGTGCTAGTTGCAACTTTGTCTACCCCTCAGGATACAATGGTGTGCTTATGTTATTACTTTAGTATGCCACTTAGAGTAAATTATTTACATCAGTATTATGATAGTATTCAAATGATTCACATTATATTCCCTATTCAATTAGATATACTTATTATATTATTAACGCGAAATATAATTTGCTAAATATTGCTTGGATCTATGCTCAATATGTAACATAATCGAAAGGCATAAATAAATACATCTTGAACCTTTGCGAACCTCAGTATTTCCCGCTAATATTCAGACCGCATGTCGGCTTCCTTTTTTCAACTGAATTATAGACAGCAGGCGTGCCGGTGTGCTCTGACGTTGTTTTGTGAGCACATTGAATTTGTTTTGAACGTCGTCGTATACGAGATTTTGTTACTTGGAAATACGGAATATACTTGTGTGTATCTCATCGATTTATTATTTTTCGCACGAACCATCTGTTACCGGCTTTGTCGCATGAATTGAGCTCTTAGTAATCATTTTAAGAATCATCATAAGAATCTTCGGGAATGTGTATAATATTAATACAAAATAGCTATTATGCATTATTTGCCCTGTCAAAGATCGGGATTAAGTTGTGTATTTCTTGATAGCTACATTTGGACATAATATGACACAGACATTATTTTTTTTATTTTAGTTTTTATATATTTTAAACAAAACAAACAGTTACATCTATATATATACACAATACTTTAGTTTAAAACTAATCATTTAAATGTTTTCGCACATCGATGGGTCCTACGTACATGGACCAAACTAACATTTTGGTGGATTCGACTTTTTGATGGAAAATGTTTATTTTTCAGTCTAATCAATATGGTGGACTTTAAAAAAAATGCGATTGTGTTTGAGAACACTTTATTTTGTATCAGTAAAATGACTTTTCCGTGTTAAAAGTATACCAAACACTGATAGCTTCTCCCGTAAAGTTTTGATTTTGCACTTTGGCCCCTTTACATAGGACCCATCGATATATGATATTTATTATACAAATATTCGGGAATTTAACATAAACCCTATGTTCATTCCAAATGATCTCATAAAAACTTCGTTCGATCCTATTCAACTCTTATACAACAATCTCAATAAGCTTAGAACCTGTCTACAACACAGTCTCAACAACTCGTTGAATATTCACAACACTATAGTGAGCTGACGCGACAAGTTTCCCTCCTCACTCCCGTCCTCCAGAGCCTCCCGCGCCAAAGGAGGTACTTCGAGTGGTCCTGTAGTGGTAGCCTCTCGCAGCCTGTCGGGAGATGTCTAGGACGATTTTGTCTCTATTTCTTTCGGATAGAGGGTAGACGAGAGAATTCGGGTGTAAAAAAAGGTATCACGCCTACTTATTTGGGTAGGATAAGTGGAAAATAATGATGATAAGTGATTTCTAAAAGTTCTAAGTAGGTTATGAGTTATGATGTCTCAGAAAATGAACCATTTTATCGATCTTGATGTAAAATTGGGATATTAAGTCAACTGCTATCCTGAAAATTGTATTACGCAGGTTGTGGTTGCCTGTAGTCTGAGTTACAATTAGTTCTCTTTTCTGATTGTTATTATGTATTTTATATTGTAAACTTTGTTGGCAATCCTCGAAATAATAAAAAAACACTGATGTCCATAAACAAAAAATGATTATTAAAATGGATAAACAATAATGGCGGTAAAAAATAAAGATTTTGTGACCGAAACCTGAAACAATGTAGTCGAAAACAAACCATCAAAGCACGTCAAAAACACAATACATATAAAGCGGTACGGACTGATCGCCATTACATAAATTCATCAAACGGGAAGCCAGACGGATGTATAAAAATAAATGTATGACTGTGCGTCTGGCTACGAGGCTGTTAATAAATCGGGGGTGGGGGCGGAATGTGGGAGGGGTACGATCGGACACCGCGGTGGGCGACAATACGTGTAGGGTTGGTGGGGCAAAAAGGCAGCGTTTTTGAGGTTAAACGCTGGTCAATGTGCAGAAAAAACACACAGACAGCTTCCGTGATGCAGTGAGTTACTAACTAGCTATGAAAAGAAATGCGCGTTCGAACCTCATACTGAGATAAAGTGAGAGTTTGTGAGATCCATGAATATTTGTATCAGGACAGAAACTCTTTCTTAGTTTCGATACTAGCGACACAACACACAATAGTATCATTAGTGTCCTGCTAGAATTATCTGTATGCTTGTTAGATTTATTTATGTCTTTAAGTTAGTTGACTGCATTTAGTAATTTTTAAAAAGTGTATATTTTTCATATGTTTATTCAACAGAATTATAAATTATTTTGCAAATAGCATAATTCTGAAATGTATATTCAAACGTCGAATACAAAAATAAATTTATTTTGTGCATTAGCACAAAATAAATTTATAGGGTTAGGGTTGGCAATTTAATAATTGCCAACCCTAATAACACCACGCTGGGCGCCAATAGCGTTCGCTCCGCAACAGAGCGGTCATTATGAAATATTTTTATTATTTCAAAGAATTTCCCAGTTAATAACCGCTGAGTTTTTAATTCTTTGCCCGTCGATCTTCATTATTATTATAGAATTTACGACGATATTTTATATTTAAGCCGTACAACATAATTTTATTTTTAAGCTTTTGATATTTTTGTAACCGATATCCGTCTTTTTTATCATTCATTTTAGCTCTAACTTATATCTAAGTTTACGTCATTTATACTCATACGTATTATACTCATATAAGCTTTTAATATCAGCATTTTTGCTGTGTAAGACTTTATAATTTTAATGTGTATACCTAACACAAAAAGGAAATTATTATAGTGATGTTAAATCTTCGCGAATAACACTTATAGTTTCAATCTGAACAGTTTCACCATAAACATTGAGCAATAAACAGATTCAGTTATATCATACAGGTAGCTCACCAACTAGACAGGACCACTTTGAAACCCTCCAAGCGCATGCGTCAAACCAGCAGGTTATTTGTCGGGGTAAAGCGTGCCCGTTGCGACGAGTTGTTTATTTTTGACATGCCCCCCCTTCCCCTACCCTTTCACCCGACCGCGCTGCTAGCGAAGTCATTTGTCATGGCGCCGCTCTCGGCCAATTTGTACCAGCGCGTAGCGGTAATGCGACGAGATCGGTATGTCCATGCAATGACTCTTTTTGCCCCTCATCCGCGTGTTGAGAGTTGGTGGTTTTATTTTGTATGGTTCTGTTGATTGGATGAAAGGGGGAGCTGATTGATATAGATGCAGTAGTTGTTGTAATTATATTTTAATCCTATAGGAAGGTTTACAGTTAATAGATAGGTTGCGAAATCTATTCTAGTTCGTGGATTTAAGGACCTATCTCGCCACCTAGTTGTTTTAACGCCTCGAAATTGAATTTGAAGTAGAATAATTATGATAGGAGATAAAATGTAGTTGTATCTATATATCTTTACTTGAGTTCCATTTTCATAATTATAAATTTGAGCGTGTTCAAGTGTCTTTACGCGACGAAGATATATATTTTTGTTTACATATGTATAGATAAAACAATTATTATGTTCAGGAATATAATGTGATCTTAACAACGTAATTAACGTATTTTTCTGTTATCCTTGACAAACTACATTTGGCATCATTCACTAATGTGTACTAAAATATTGTAATTTCATTATCAAATTCCATCTATAAAAACCGATCGCCGTGCGAGAGAACATTCTCGAAACGTCGCGGCCGAGCGCCTGTAACAGGCCCGTAAATTATTGAAACCGAGGCACCGTGGGAGCGGGACCTGTGCACTCAGGTCATAGATCGGGTCGGGTCAGGCCGAACTACGCTACTTTGCACGCATGCAAATCATTGGAAAGTTTTACTGACACCATTACAACGCCATTCATAGATGCAGCACCCTTCCTGAATAACATTTTTAACATTAAAGTCACATATGCACAAACCACCATTTCACTCCGAGATAAAAGTGTGTGCAATTAGCCTGAGGACTGTAGCAGGGCACGCGCGCTTGGGGCGTTGCTATGTGAAGGGGTGGATAGGGGGGTACAAGGAAAACATTGCAACGCGCTCGTGCCAAAACGAGCAAGGGGGGTTTACGTGTAGTACTACCGGAGTCTCCGGCCCGCGACTATTCGTTTCGCTAGCTTAGTCTAATACTATGTTTGCTTGATGCAAAAGTTTAGATTGAATGTCTTTCGTCAGACGACAAATTGCCAATGACGATTTTTTTGGTCTGGCATCTTCGAGACAGCCCCCGTAGTGCAATGGGCGAATAGGCGGCTACGAAACGAGATGCCGTGGGTTCGATACTTGTTCCGAGACAAATGATTGTGTGACAAATAGATATTTGTATTAGGTCTGGGTTTTGTTTGCTCTTAGTTCGTGATTCCCACGATGCAGGTTTTACCTAGTATGGGATCAGGTGTGTGAATGTTGGTTGTATTTATTTATTTATATATGTATAAAGTTGTATACATCAAACACATCGATTCGGCTACAAAGCCACAGAACTGTCACTGAGTGTACATGCACGTCGGTAACACAATATTTGTTCGGCGGTGCAAATCGCTGCCGGGGTCCGGGGTGCATACGAGCTGCGGTTTGGAACGAGGGGAGGGGTAGGGTTGTCTACGATGGTGTTTGTATTTAGTATTTTACTTATAAGGGGTAAACTACCGTTAAAGGAATATGCTATCACGTGAAATGTAGGTTTTAATAATTATAATTTAAGCTATACTAGTTATCTGCTTATCTGAGAATTCTTATGCGAATTTCAAAGGCATGTGAAGTCTACCAACACGCATTAGGTCAGCGTGGTGGACTAAGGCCTAACCCCTCTCATTAGTAGAGGAGGCCCGTGGTTGGCAGTGGGACAATGTTTAAAACAGGGCTAGTAATGTTATTACTTATTGCACATAAGAATAAGGGTCAGCTAAATATCCATATAGATAACTGTCATCGTCGGTAACGCAATATTTGTTTTGCGATGCTAATCACTCCCGGGTGCGCGAGGGGAGGAGTATGCCAGGTTTTTTGTATGTAGTATGCTACTATAATGTCTTTCTATTCGATTCTATACCAATATATGAGTAGAACTCTTACAATTTTTTCTGATCTCACTATATTTAAAACGAAGTTAGGTTCAAAAAAATCGATTATAGTCGTTGACAACCCTAGCTATGGGGTGATACAGCGGGCCCGTCCGACTGTAACGAGAGGGGGTGAGTGAAGTGGGGGGTAGTTTGTACGTGACTCGGGTCTATGATGCCGATGCTGCAGACGGGATCTGATGATGCGTGACAAATCCGAGTTATTGCTATTAGTGATTAGGAAGTTGAAGAATATGTAAGGATTACATATTTTTTTAGAATCTTATAAGGCTTTTTTATAGAACACACGTGAATAGAATTAGTTGTTTTAAAGACAAAAGTCAACAATTTTGTATAGATTTCTCAAAAATTCAGCCTTAATATCCGCAATTAAACCCTTCACTTAACTAAGTTCGAGACAGCCTTAAGTAAGTTAATACTTCACGATTCAAACTATGCGACAAATTAATAACCAAGTGGCAAGTTCCTTAGATAGTTGGCGCGATGGAATTGTCAGAGGGTCTGAATAAACGCGAGCGCTTTGTATAGACGGGTGTGGTACGATAGGGTCTATGTAACAAGCGAGAGCGGGTAGCGGAGCGGAGAGCGGTGTGTCTATTTTGTAACGTTATATTTAATTCCTGAACTCCTGACCACATTATATTTAATTTTCACGGCTGAGTACGGCTCACACAGTAGCTGTATTGGGCTGCATGCATGTAGCGTAATTTTTTACCCGCCGTGCGTGTGTCACCGCGTAGACCTTCGAATTAGTGCGTGAATTTTTCTCGGTGCTTTAGAGTTGCGGTACGATGTTTCGCCGTTTTGCGGCCTTCTGATCACTCTGACACTAGATCCTCGACCTTCTTGCCCATGGCGTAGTGTGAAGAAGCAGGCTGGCATGATTGTGTTGAGTAGCGGGGGATAGATTGTCTCTCGCTACTCGATACTCTAATTAGACGGTTTCTGCGAGGTGCAGTGTGATCACTTTGCCGTGCCAGAATGAAAAAATTGTGCCTGAATTACGCCTAGCTGCTAAAAAATCCACTATAACAAAGACGCACTCTGTTACGATGTTTATCTAATTATAGAGAAAAAAAAAACTACAATATCGATTAGCGGGTTTACTTACACCAATCCCACCAACCGTAGAATACCAAAGGTCGTAACTCCAACGCGACACCGACTAAGAAACCCGCCCGAGACTGCTCCAAATGGACATGTCATCACCTTTAAGTATAGTACACCGTTGCCAATGAATTTCCAACTCTGTACCACTTTATTAGAGCTCAGATTACTGTACCTGGTGGTGTGCGAGAACCCCTCACAATGGTCACGTGTCGTCACGCACAGTGTGTGAATCTATGTTGTTTAGATTTTCAGCCTTATTCTTTTAGGTTTACGGTTGTTTTTAGCTACCGACGGATTTGTTGCTATATCGGTTTGCAGTATCAAGACGTTACGGCCTCGGCATCCCCTCTTTACGAGCGCTTAATCCCCGAGAAGCTATAGTGGTTCTGTGTGTTAACATTGTCGGCTACGACACGAGAAAATAAAACAATGACACTGCATAATCATGCTTTTGAAAAACGTGTTTTTTGCTATTTTTAACACGAGTTTATTATAGGTAGAAATCAGCATGCTTTTGTCCTAGTTACGTTGCGTGTGTATTCTAAGCACTAGGGCAGAATTGAATCAGGTGTAAAGTATTACGAAAAACTTGTAAAAAGAGTATAAAAACATTTGTCTATTGCGAGTATTGTCGCCTAATGCTTTTACAGCCTGTCAGACTATCCCGCCCACACATCCGCCATTGTAACCCCTGTATAGCCAGCATCGAGAATGTCACGAATTTTTTCGATACCGAGTAATGAAACTTGACGAATCTCTGGGAATGTTTAAATGTCTTTTATCCCGCAACGAAATTAATCAAATAGAAATATAGGCAGGAGTTGGAAATGTCAATTGTTCTCTTCCCTCCATAGCAAATGGGCAGACCAATAATGAAGAGTAATTAAACTCTATCATAGGACATTTACGTCTGGAGAAGGCAGACGTAAAGCACCACGAAAGCTACTTAACCTCTCATGGCTTAAAACGATAAGGGTGTTCGGAAAAAGGTAATAAGTAGGGAAGTAAATACAAGCCAAAATTTTATTTCCATAATATTAAAGTTAAAAATCGCATGTAAGAATGGATAGTGTTGCCAGTATTTGTCCGCAGCGCCGGCAAGCTTATGGTACATGACTGGTCCTATCATTACAACCATTCACTTGGTTCTTGCTCACTTCGCCACGGAGTATGTATATTCCCCGCGGTACAATGGAGCTGCGCGCCGCTAATACGCATGCGCGGCGGCAATGCGGCCCGATGTCTCGGGGGCACGGGCCGCCACTCTGTTGCCCTATACAGACTACTGTAACAAATTACTTCACACAGCTCCACTGCCAGTACCCACTCGCTTGTATTGTTAACCGACGTAAAAATAGCGGAGGTTCAGTTTGACACGTGTATTTTGTGACACGTATCTTTGATTCTTTTTTTATTCAAAGTATTTCTAAAATGAGGTGCGTTTTTAATTAGCTCATGTTGTACATCAACTTTGAACGAAAACTTGTATTTTACACGCTTTATATTACTGTATGTATGTTTGATTGTTTGTATGCAACTGAATCTTCTAATGTAATTTTCACCACCTTCCAGACGTCCGGGTTTACTTGAAAATTTGCAATGACAATATAATATTTTCATAACTTTGGCCTTATATTCTATCCAGGATCACCAGGATGATAAAAAATGTGAACATTTTCAATGTATACCATTTTATTGACTGATGTACATAACACTGTTACACATCAGTGCTTAATATTAACACAAACGCATGTAAGGATTTACTTAAGGCTTATCTTTATAATTAATCTACCAGCATTACCCTCTACGCTAAACTACGCGGCCATTGAACTGTTTACACACTTACCGCCCCGCGAACGAACCACGAATATCCTGGCTATCACTTAGTCTTGTTCACAACTCAACTGAACACCGGAGCGCGGAAGGCACTCCGTTTCATGCTAAACATTTACTACTCCCCACTTAGGTTGTCATTATTAATGTACCCCCAACTAGTCTCCTAAATACCTTCGATATACCTTCGGTATTTCTAATAATAGGAAATACCCTAATAAGTGGTAGATTAAAAGAAACTACGAGTACTTATCTTACTACTATTATAAATGCGAATGTTTGGATGGATGGATGGATGATTGTTACTCAATCACGCTACAACGGCTGGACGGATCTGGCTGAAATTTGGCACAGAAATAGATTATAGTTTGGAAAAGCACATAGGCAACTTTTTATACCGGAAAAATGTACAGTTCCCGTGGGATAGTTTAGATTTTCACAGAGCAAGGAATCGACATGATTTTTGCTACTTTTTCTCCAAAATATAGAAAGGTGTAATAGCTTAAGATGCCTCCATGGATTGTGTACCTTTCCTTCCTTCCAAAAATAACCTGCACGCATGCGGAGCCGCGGGCAACATCTAGTACCAAAATATGTTGGTATTTCACTGTTGACGGCACCCCAGGCGTAAACCAGTATTATGTCCAATCGTTATATTTATTGTTGGCTTGTACAAGAACAAAGAATATAAAAAGCTAACAATAACTCGTCGACAATTTTTCATTAAGCGCAGTTATTTCATAAAGTTACGCTCGTCGTGGCCCGGGGAGAATCTGTAATATTGTTTTAATATCGTATGTGCGGGGCACGGTCTGTTTGCTTAGAAAGATCGGTGAACAAATTCTAGTGGGTCTTAGATTCATGATAACTTTCTCTATTCAATGTGACTGCAACTTCTGTCACTGCAAACTGTAGAACTCGTATGTATCTGTATACAATAGCCATATCTATAATGAATCGCCGAAATGTATGTACGCGCATAACTTTCGAATGACTAAACCAAATTGGATAATTCTTTTTTTTTGTGTTCGTTATTGCCAGGACAAGGTTTGTATAAATGAAAAACAAAAAAAACGAACAGATATTTTTTTAAGACTAACAGATCTTCAATATATTGACAAAACATCGACAGATTGACGTTCAGTTGTTAGCATGAGATCAACATGGTTTTTTGCATAGTGGTAGTTTAGGTGTCCGTGAATGACATAGGCTATTTTATCCCGGGAAAAGAAACGTTCCTATGGGATAGCAAAATATAGGAAGATATAATAGCTTAAGATGACTCCATAGACTTTATAACCTTTTCTTTCACAAATAACTACCACGCGGTCGAAGCCGCGGGCAACAGCTAGTTTCTAATAAAATACACTGTTTCATACATTGTGATATAAATTATTAAGGGAAGCAGCGACAATCTATCAAAAAAAGACAGTCTAGCTATAATTATATTTATTGTACACAATAAAATAAAAATAATTCACACGAACTAGTGTGTCGAGTAATCATCTAATGGGTTCAGAAAAGCTATGTGTTCCCTAGTTACTGCGTGGGAATCATTTTCAAATCAGAATAATTGGTAATCATATTAAAATTATAAACAGCTAGTACATAATTCAATATTGACATCGGTTTTACGTGTTACGTGAGCAAAGTTTTTTTTTATGGCATAGGCCGACAAACGAGATAGTGGGTCACCTGATGTAAAAGTGATCTCCACCGCCCATGAACACCCACAATACCGAAAGTATCATGTATGCGCTGTCGGCCTTAAGGACAGGAATAGGGATTAGGGAAGGGAAGGGGGAATCTGGGCCTCCGGATATCTCACTTACCATACGAACCGCGACAGTGAACTGTCACTTTACGTTGGTTTTCTGTGAGACAGTGGTACTACCCCGGTCGAGCCGGCCCATTCATGCTCTAGACAAATATGTCTACAGCGTGGCTCTTCCACTTTCAACATTTTCAACAGATTCTAAAAATTCTCTATATTATTTTTACAGACCTCATAAAATGAGATCGAGATCTCTTTATTATACTCAGTAGATAAAAAAAATGCAAATCAATTACCTACTATGTTTATTATATTCTTTAATCGTGGCTCTATTATGTAAACTAACAATATATTTAAACTTTACAAACAACGTATTCATCCACCCTTGCGTTTACCTCCCCACGGACAATTAATTCCGACCCGAAACGCAGCTGTCACCGGTGACAGGTGACGCGTGACATTCGACATATGATGTGTGACGTCGCGCGGAACGTCACGCGTGTCGGTGCGTGATACAACGAGAGTGTCTGTGCATATAATGCAATAGTTAGTTTACACTGCCGGTATTAGATTACGGTAGAACTGAAGATCTGAGGGACAATTCTCGTATTTAATTGACATTGCGACTGAATGACGGAACTGAGATTAGACTAAAAATTGGTATTAATGTAGGTACTTCATGTATAATGCGTTTTATTTTCTGTCAACTTTTGATTTAATTTCAATCTCATTTCAATACAATGTCACAATTGACGTTGTATACCAATTGTGACAAGATTCGAAGTATATATTGCACATTTTAGTTACGATAATTTGCCAACTGATCACTTTCAACCATAATGTCGAGGGGGGTGAGTTACGTATCAAATAGCGGAACCTCACTCCCCTCCGACACCAATACACTTGAAACACCACTGACCCTGTAATAGATGTAAGCCTTATAGTGAATCATTTAAATAAAGATAAAAAAAACATAATCTCGAATAGAACAAGGTGTTTCAAGCATAATGGTAAACTTTTTACATTTACAATGCTAAGTAACACATTGATATATTGTTTCTGGTCTGTATGTTCTGGGACCGTAGTCCCTCGTAGTTTTTGATAGCCACGATACAGGTTTGACCTAGTGTGGGTACAGAACTATGCGTGTGACTGTTGGGTGTATTTTTATAAAAAAAAGTGATTAGATAGCGTGATAGTCAGGAATCCAGATTGTTGATTTCTTACCCTGTTCGCTGTTACCCATGTGAAGGACTGATTAGCGATCAGCCGAGCCACCCTCTTTAGTCCCCTCGCGGTAATTAATCGTGACACAAAACGTATCTGTCAAGCGTGGAACGTGACATGTGACACTTGGCACGTCACTCCGCCGAACCGCCGTGACAAAGCGAGTGTCACGTGAAGTGGACGCGAGGTGAGCGGGATTGAACCCCGTGACTTGTGTAGTGTGTGGATTAGATTTATCGTTCGAGATTTTGCTGTGGGAAATTAGGAGGTCTAATACTGGAGTCGAATGATATGCGTTTTATGCTTTCATGCATGCATTGTTTAAGGTGTAATTTTTATCATGATTTGGAATCAAATTTTGGAGTGCAATCTAGACGTGGTTCTATCACTAACTCTGTGTAATTTATTTTGCCTTTGATAGTATTCTGTAATGTCTTTAATAAATAAATAAAAAATACTAGTCTCGGATATGTCACACTCAGCGCTATAGGACATTATAAAAGGCTGTGAAGTGAAATCAGGGGGGTGAGTCGAGAGCGGTCCGACGAGTTTATTTAATACGCCCTCGGGCCGGTCCTAATGAAATTATACGGCTGGTTCTGCACGATGCGATGGTGGAACCGGGGTTTGCAGTCTGGGAAGATCATTTTAATTCTGTTTAGGATATGGGGACATCTTATACATAAGTTAATGTTTTATATTTTTTTACTAACTTGTTATGATTTTACTAGATATTGCCCGCGGCTCCGCCCGCGTGGACGTTATTTTTGGAAGAAAATATATACAATCCATGGAGGCATTTTAAGATATTACGCCTTTTGATATTTTGCTATCTCATTTTGAAGTGTGCATTTTCTGATCGCTAAACTGCCACTATGCAAGTAGGTGAGAGACAATTTATTCTTCACTACTCGACACAATCACGACCTGCGATATCTGAAACTACTGATACGATTACGAGAATTATTTTATTAATAGGAAGCTGTATGGTTTCTGTATGCTACAGGTTTTATTTCATTGTCATGAAAGTGAATTTTCAATGAGAAATCGACTTTCATGCTGGAAGAAATCTATGATTAATATTGGCTCGTTACCCAGTATCTACTCTAGCTTAGCAGGCCAGTACCCTAGTGTTGCACTCCATATGCAACCCTGTTGAATGTGAGGCGGCGGATGTATTTTATTTATAAATAAAGCTCGTTCCACGTATACGAACCCTGACTTTGAATGTCTCACCCACTAGATATGCGGTTAGCTAAAAACATCTAAAAAGCTAACAACGCCGCACGTCCGTGTACTCTATGCTTCACTTTAATGCCGTTTCGCAGTTTTTTCTCCCTTCTAATAAAGTTTAGTCAGCGAAATGTATTTTCCCCGGGATCGTTTTGATTCACATTTTAATTGGCTCGTTCCGAAAACGTTATTATCGACGATGAGGGGTTTTAGATTATTTTTTAAGAGGATTATTTTGTTAAAGTACCTCTGAAGGTTGAGGTTATGATGAAACAACAGGTTTGAAAGAAAGAAAGAATATAAATTTTATTTAGTCAAACAATACTTTAGATGACATGCAAATCAAAAACACAAGGAGTAATACAACAACAAAAAACGATTATAGATCCCAAGTACACCCACTACTGCCCAATTTGGAACCTGTGTCTAAAGAATGACCATAAACGCCATAGGCTCATTTGCCAGGTGGTAAAGTACTGCCTGGCGCTGGTTTAATGTACCGATTTTGAAACGGTTTTCTACATCATGTAGTAATTTTATCCTAAAACTTATGTATAATACCTACATCCGAATCAAAAAATAAATAAAAAAATATACTCCCAATAGTCACACATAGCTCTGACCCCACACGTAGTAAAACCTGTATCGTGGGTATCAAGAGCTACGAGGGACTACGGTCCCACAACACCCAGACCCGAAACAAATATCTATCTGTCACACAAACATTTGTCTCGGTGCGGGAATCGAACCCACGGCCTGTCGTTTCACAGCCGGCTACTCGCCCGCTGCGCCACGGCGAAATGTCGTATACTATTTTGTATGTTTTAAAATAAAGATATTTCGGAACCAAGTTGCCAAAAAATTTACTTTCATGACTTACGTAGGCTAAGCCAGCGGTTCTCAACCTTTTTTTACTCAGCGACGCACTAACATACTTACATGCAAAATGTTTAATTTTTCAAGTGAAGGAGGTACATTTATTTAAAGAAAATCATTAATCTATACAATTACCATCATCATCAGCCGGTGTCAGTCCACTGTTGGACGTAGGCCTCTCCCAAGATGCGCCACTGAGCCCAATACAATTACCCCAGAGATGCAATTCCCCCGGGTCACCTTAGATAGAAATATCGTATTTGTAAATCTCGCGACACACTTGACAGCTATTACGCGGTTCCCAATTTTTTTAAATCTGCATTGCACCTGTTCGAAGCTGGACCGGGTCGCTAGTAAAATATATTTTACTTTAAAACTGCTTTTTTAGCGATATTCATAAGTTATTAGTAATGCGCCGCGTCGCAACCTGCCAGTTCATTCTTGTGCACGTCTCAGCGCGGGAAAGAGCCAAAGTTCTTGTACTCGAGTCGCCTCTAGCGTCGGTGACGTGTGGTCACCATGTTTGTGGTATAAATGAGATAATATTAGTAATATATAAAAGAGTTTTATTGTCTCGCTACTCTAATTGGACGGAATTGCGCTTACCATCAGGTGCCGTGGGGTCACTTTGCCGTGCCAGGATAAAAAAAAGAATGACCAGTATTTTTTTTATTTGGTAAGATATGTATGTAACATATATATTGTTTTTCAAACAGATTTTACCATATCTGTTAAGGAAGTTAGAGTAACCCGAGCACCAAGTCGAGCGTTGGATAACAAGTTTTAAACAATTTTATAACTATTTTTTGATATAAAATGAATAGTAAATAATATAGTTTGCGTTAATATATAGTAATGGGAGTTTGATGTCACACGATATAATAATTAAACACTGCCTCTTTGAATTAACGAAATTTCGCCAGGCCCATTCGCCGTGCCACATCTTTGTTATAGATACACTGTTTACTGCATTACAGAAATATTTATTTGGTTTGTCAAATAATATTTTCAATACATGTCCCGTGTCGCGCATCCGATATGGTGACACTAGTCGAAGTAGGCAACAACGTCGAACGACGCAGCTCCCGCGAATTATTCAAGTCGACTTTCCGGAGCGTTGCATGTTGCTTACTCGTACGGTTGGGACGCAGCGTTGTCACAAATTGTCGATAGTTTTGGGACATTTGTACGGTAGTGCTGTGCGATTTTTGAATATGCCGGCTCAACTAAAATTGTATATATTCTACGTTATGTGGTTTTCTATAGCGTTTTATACGATCAGCGAGGTTGTCGTATGGCCTAGATAATAACTCTACACCTTTATAATATCAATTTGTTTGTTTACCTTTTTAAGTGGATATCAATTCATTTTGATATGCTGTTGATGAGCGAATAGATACATTAACATTTGTTCATTTAATATTATGTTACTTATATAAATTACAGCTTGTTGTTATAATATCCTGAAATTGTTCGTTTGGAACTAAAAGTATGGTTATTAGCACATTAAATCAAGAATTTTGAGCAAATTTTAATATATTCTACTATGTTATATCATGGATGGTCTAGCATCTCATAGGAGACACATGTGCTTAGTACTAGGCAGTACAAGGTTGCTATTTTTTGTTTTTTTAGTGCCTCGGTAGGCAAACCTGGCCACCTGATGGTAATTAGTCAATGCCAGGGCACAGCAAAACCGCTGCCCACCGTTATTATTATAATTTATGCAAAGAACAAACTTTTAATATATTTTCACATCGATAAAACACGATCACTGCTCTAGTAGGGTGGTGGTGGGAGCCGTGTTTTGGAAGGGGCACAAAGTTTCCCTGTGATTAGCAGACGAGCCCACCCACACACGGCACTCGCTAGCTACTTGTTTACCATTAATATATCCGACATGCGCGGATGCGAGTTGGATGAGGATCCCAATGCGGATGTCATATTCACTTTACAAACAAAACATGGAATAAAACTAGTTCTTAGTACTAAAATTGATTTGTCAATTAATTTAAATAACACAGTTATACTCAAATTGCACTACTTAGAGGTATTAGTTTTTATTCGTTTGAAAATGTAATTTTTTACTTATTCCTTTTTTCGTCTCGAGTTTTTTTTGCTATTGCTTATTTAGACGGCATTTATTCTCGAATGTCGCCCCTCTCACGTTGATTCTTTTTGCAATACATTGTTAGTTGTTACTATCTGACATTGTACATGATCAATTTAAACACAAAATACTTTTGGATACAACTGCATCTATAGATGCGAATGTGTATTTCCATCCCAACCCTAACCGGTAGTTATGCCGTGTGTTTTATGCGACGTAACGCGGTGAATGGATCGCATGGTTATTTTGTATACATAATTTTCCTAGGTCTTTGTATGTAGACTAAACATATTCGTAGGTGTTAAGTCGTCTGGGCGGAGAGTTAACCGAATAAAAACATTAAAATAAAACTAGCTGTTGCCTGCAGTTTCGCAGACGTGATTGCGTTTATGAAGCTCTGCGGGACTGTACCCCAATAAATAAGTGCACCTAAATTTTTTCTCCGTGAAAACATGTTCCAGGCCGCGAACTCTCAAACGAGATAAAAAGTAACCTATGTTTTCATCCGGGGTATAGTCAATCTGTATGCCTAATTTCATTTATATTTATATTGGTCCAGTAGTTCTAACGTGGTGTGCTAACAATTTGTCATGTTATTTATATAGAAGTTTATAACAAACTGTTGAATTAGTGAGGTTAAATTATTTGTTCAAGCTTTTGTAATGTTAGTAAATATCGTTTTAGAATCCGGGAGTCGTGGTTTCGTTATAAAAGTAATTTATCTCTAAAGAGAGTAAATGTGGGTGCACTCGTCTCACTTCTATCCACTTTGATATTAGCGATATTATGACTACATCGCTGATACGTTATCCGTTTGTTGTAATTCTCGTTGGCAAGGTTCGTACGGTCCGTTCTGATTTATGAGGACTGTTGATTCAACAGTGCGGTGGCGTATATTGGTAATTTTGAAAACTAGCTAGAAATGACATTGGATGGTTTTTTACTTATATTATAGTTGGTGATCTATAATGTAGCGTATAGAGTAATATTGCGATACTCTGATATATTTTTTTACCACCGATTGTATGATAATTTAGTGACACAAATTGCATATTTTATAATTGTGTTTTATTTTTGTTTCAGGTATGTTCTTATATTAAGTTGACTTTTTATTTCGTAAGTACATATTTTCTGTATAATATTTACTTATACGGTAAAGACGTCGCCTTAGTAATTATGTTAGCATTACATAGTTTCTGATCAGAAACGGTGATACTACAAAAACCATCAAATCCTCAAAGGTCACCAAAGGTAACGCACTAAATAAACAATAAAAATGGCGTACAAGCCGATATAAAATAATACTGAAATGCTGCCACTTCTATATTATTAAAGTCTATGTCGTATGCATGGCTCATGCGCGTCCCTCGGTGGTTTTATAACAAGCTATCGTGTCGTGTCTCGCGTTGACACTTGACACTACTCTCCACTAGTGTCGCCCGACACTCCGCCGCCCACATCGATACGCCACTATATCGACAACTCTGACACCGGTGGGTTGTCAAACGGCTTGCGTTGAAAACCAACCGGATAATGGTAGTTTGTCGGTAGTCGGGACTGACTCGGAAGGTAGAGCGAGGTTGAAAACGCAATGATGCTGTGATAAGTGTAAGAAATATGTATATCGATAAAATGTATAGTCTTTTAATATCTCCATACGAAATCTGATAACACGGGTACTAGTGGAATGCATAAATTTGTTACAAGTAACTTCCAGTGAGCTCTGGGTTCTATTTGATTGTTGACACCTCGCCTATCCTACCCTATCGAATATCGATGTAAACGCGAGCAGCACTAGCGATACGTACGCTACGTTATGCCGTCGCGACATATTACTTGAGCGTTTTTGGATTTTGGTGATGCGTTTGCGTAATTTTTGACCATCTTTTTTACATTATCGAAATTTAGTACCGGTTGTAAACCTCATTATGGTCTCCATCAGCATAACACAAATACCTACAAATGTTATATAATGTGTGATACGTATGTAATGCTACACGTTAAAACTGGAACCTGCCAGGCCTAATGTTGTATAAATAAAATAAATAAATAATTATGTATGGATAGATTTTGTCAATTGATGTACCTTGGCACACTGCATCGGGTTGAGGTATAATGGAAATGAGTATCGATATGGTTAACTACAAACATCGGCCCATCACTAGTTTCGTCGAAACGCGTGGTAACTTAGCGCGTAGTTCCCCGGCTTACAATGTGAAGCGAGCAACAGTTGCGAGTGCGTTCGTAGTTCGTGCTGACGATGTAGCGACCGGCTAAAGGGGGCGGAACGGGCGAGATGCGGCGGAGTAGCGAAGTGGCGATGTTGAAACGTGGTGGATTCACACGCAACATCTTTATGGCAAATAATTTCATTTTTTTTTGTGTAGGAGTTAGTATAGAGAGAGAGACAAACATGACGGTCTCCGTGGCGCAGTCGCCTGTAAAACGAATGGTCGGTGTCTCGAGACAATTTTTTGTGTAATACACAAATATTTGTATCATGTTTGGGTGTTGTGAGACCAAAAGTATTCGTGTTTCCAAAACCCATGAACATTGTGTGTCTGTTGGAGCAGATGTCGGCTTTATCGAGTAAAAATTAGAATAGGTACACAATCTAGAAACAAATGTGACAATGAATATGCATGGATATTGGATATTTTCGTCAAAAAACACTAAATAATATTTGAGAATTGGCCCGCATAACTGTTGGCGGATCGGGCGGAGTGGGCGGAATTGAGTGAAGGGGGCGGAGTGGCAATATTGAATGGCGGCGGATTTGCACCGTTTTCCGGCAACAAGCGGCGCGTGTTGCGTTCATGTTATGATGTTTGTTCAATATTGATTTTTATTTTATTTTCATCGAAGCGGTTTATTAAAAACTGTCTGCGTGGAAGTGTATTTCGAAGAATTTCAATGTTTTAGTAGACGAGGTGTTGAAAAATCAGTATCTTTATATAAATATTGTTAATATACTGTAATAATCGTCATTTTGTTCATCTAAACTAATATCAGACGCTGTATCAATTTACGCTTTACAGTTTACTGAATTTTATGAGAGTGCACGTAGATTTATTTATTATACTACAATCTTTTAAAGTTTTATCAAGTTTAGTTCCAACAAACAATCTCTATCCATATGTACAGATCGACCCCAAAACAAATTTGGCGTGACTTTGAGACTTTTACTAGTCCAATTCTGCAAAAATCTGGTCGGTAATTGAGCACCTGTAAATATCCCTATTTTAGTAAGGGCGACATCTATTGGAGGTAGGAAATATATAACAAACTCAGGATATAATTTACAATTACTGTGTTAAGGGACATAAACAACAATAACAACTTATGACACTCAACTTTGTTGTCTAGTGATAGTAAAGTAAAGGTCGATGTCGATGTCTGGCACCGTTATCGATATATCGAGATCGCGCCACACTACCGAGCACCACGTTGAATTGGCTCTCTCGCCTACTTTTATTTACGTCACGTTAAAAGCGGGGTGAAATTGTTGAAGCAACGCGGAAGGGGGGTGCGGTAAATTGATTTTGTCATATTAGTAAAGCTTACGTGTTTTTCGTTGATTTATGTGAAGAGTTTTGCCCATTTAGATCCTCCAGGGTGTTGACTAGACGGTATGTCTTAACAAAAACTAGGCGAAATACTTTTCGTATATGGAACACAAACTTACACCTTTGTTGAAATATAAATTAGCAAATATGCACCCTTCGACGTGCTTATTTTATCCCATGATATGATAGGACATGCCTATCCCGTTGCCACAACTCTTGAACGCTCGACTGCTAATCGACCGCAATAGCCCTCCGATTGGATATCCTTCCTGCAACATGTGTAAAAGTATGTTGGACTTGCACACTGGAGTGACATAAGGGCAAAGGGATAAAAAATAAGCATAAAGTAACTTGAGCAAAAAGTATTTTTACTCGGCTTTGTAATTTCCTGTTTGGATTTCTTGACGGTGGTGTGAAGAATTTTGGAATTATATCGGTTTATTTTTAACTGTTCTTACCGTTCTCACAGATTGTCTGCAAAACTTTCAAAAGATGGTCACAGTAGAGCGTGGAGACTATCTCAACAATATACCTGCCACTGTAACTCCTAAAAGTTAGGAAGGTTTATCGCACGCTTTGGTGTGATGCTCGGTGAGTCAGGAAAATAGCAAATAATGTTTTCAGAGTTGCTGGATTAAACGGAACAGATTCATTTTGGTTATTACAAATTTTGATAAATAAAGGTTTCCGATGTTGCTCAGCATGCAACGTACTTATATCATTTATACAAAGTCAAAACATGATGTAAGATGACGTTAACCTGCACCAAAATTAATTGAACATGAAAATCTACAGAATTCAAAACCATGGTCACAGTAGCCGTTCGATGCAAGAGGTAATCGCTTTACCGAGCCGCGCCGCCTCCGCTCCGCTTCGCGCCAAATCTAATTTTTACTAGGGAAGTAATGTGGAAAGAGTGGAAATGACACTGCACCGCGGACTTTCGACCCCGTACAACCTTACACAGGTGTCTGTCCCACTCTCCAGCCTAATGTGTCCCATATTACATCACCGTTAAGATTCAAATTCGCGCAAGTGATTGGTCGTTTAGTACGCACGTGCGCAATGCCCTATGTTGTTGTGCCAGTCGGACGTCGGTCGCGTCGAGGAGTGCACGTGCGTCGGGTTGACATGCTCCCGCGTTTCGAAGTGTTTGTGTGTCGTAAATTGGATGTGTGCGTATTGGATGTGTTTTTTTAAATTGTTGCATACGGAATTGTTAAAAAATGTATATTTGTGAAGACTTGACAAGTGGTACTTAATATAGAAAGATGCAATATACCGTTTAGTAGAGGTAAAGTTTTTCTCGACACGGTCGTGTACCAGGCGTCCATGGCCCGCGTGGAGGTATTGGAAGTTGGAACTCGGTCCGCCGACGTCGCGTCGGGTGCCCACTTTTTATGTTTTAATAATGGAGGTATTAGCGGCGCGCGACTGTCGCCACGCGTCGCCGCTTTGTGCGGGATATTTGCGGGACTAATGGCGGTGTTTCATGTATGTCGGGAATGCGTTACGAATAGGGTTTGTTTGTTGTAGCCACGCTCGGTTAGTTTTCTTTATAGTGACAACACTTTATGGCCTTTGTGTGGTACGATACGGGTGTCATGGTGTTATTTTGTAGCCGGTTTTGCTGTGAAGTTTAGATTGTTGGATTGCTTTCCGTACTCTATTCTCTTTGGAGTTGATCGTTATTTTTAGGATTACAAAAATATAGGTATGATAAAAATACATTTTAAAGTCGTGACGAATTTGAAAGTATATTTTGATTCTAGGATTTTGCGAAATAAAGCGAAAGTTATACAATGAAGACAAGAATTTATAGAAGTTTTGGGGTCCCGTTACGGAATGAACTGATAGATGTTCAATACTTTTATAATCCAGTACCCTAATTCTAATCGGAAATGCTCGATCGAGTATTAGTTTTTGGGGTCCCGTTTCGGACTCGACCGATGGATGTTCAAGTAATTTATAATTTAGCATCCCTAATCGGGTTCGATCAACATTGAATTTATAATCATGTTTCAGTAGTTTATCGACACGAATATTTAAATTGACAAAATATTTATTGAATCCATGAAATAAATAAATACACTCCCAATAAAACTTTAAAATGTGGGACCACATTCCCAACTCACAGAGGCAGATAAAAAATATTATGCCGACATTAAAAAGAAATTAAACTCTCACCGCGTGGCTAATATAAAGGTCTTGTATAACGCTTTTGGTCGCATTAATGGAGTTTTACGACCGTCTGTAACAGATCTGTATTTGATGAGATAAAATGTTTACTTATCGAGGTTTTTTTTGGTCTAATTGGCTAAGGATTGTCTGAAGATCTCTACCTTGTTACTCATATCCTTAACAGAGGGATGTGTCTCGTCTGGCTCTTAGCGGTTAGAGCCTCAAACAAGTCTATGATGGTTTTAATTTAGAATTATTTGTGTGACAGTCAAATATTTTTGTCCGGGATCTGGTTGTTGTGACACCGAAAGTATCTCGTAGTCTCTGATACCCACAACACGAGATTCGTATCTTAGTGTGGGGTCGGGGCTATGTGTGTGACTGTTGGGTGTTATTTATTTAAATCGGTTATTAACAATCCAAATAAAATATCCATCTGTCTCTCGTTCATTTATCTCGGTGCGGGAATCGATCCTACGACCTCACGTTCCACAGCCACATCAACGGCTATAGAGGCATACATAACGGGAGCCTAATTGATTCCAATCGGAAGACGACGGAAAGCGTTAAAACATTAGTTGATTTACGTCGCTCGTCAAAAACGTTTAAAACTGTTTAACGGTTAATTTTTAACTGCGCACCGGTTGTAGTTTACGGCTCCACGTGCGATGCGACTGTTAAACATTATCGCTGTTCTGGTAACTCACTAAACCATTGCGTTTGGTGACAACTCATGATTTTTTTTTTTATTTTGCTGGCACGGCAAAGTGACCACACTGCACCTGATGGTAAGCGCAGTGCCGTTCAATTAGAGTATCAAGTAGCGAGAGACAATCTATCCCTCGCTACTTCACACAATCAAGCCGACCTGTAGCTTCTTCACATTACGCCATGGGACAAGAAGGTGAAGAAGCGGTCGAGGGTCTAGTGTCAGAGTACTCAGAAAGCCAAACATCGTAACAACATCAAACACCGTACCCCAACTCTAGACCCCCGATAGAAACCGGATGTACACTGGCTGATCCCGGAACGCGACACACTTGCGTGTGCCACTATGTCGTGTTTAACACCCTGTGTACGGTGGTCGCTATCCGGGCGGATATGAATATCCTACCATCAGTAAAAGTGTGTTTCAGTGTGAGGTGCTGATTCAAATAAATTAGGTATATTTACATTCAAAAGATCTATACAGCGTCCGTGGCGCAGCGGGCGAATAGCCGGCTGTGAAACGAGAGGCCGTGGGTTCGATTCCCGCACCGAGAAAAAATATTTATGTGACAGACAGATTTGTTACGGGTCTGGGTGTTGTGGGACCGTAGTTCCTCGTAGTACTTGATTCACACGACACAAGACTCCTATCTTAGCGTGAGGTCAGGAATATGTGGGTGACTGTTGGGCGTTGTAGGACTTTGAGTATTCATTAGCGAAACTGATCATTTATTATCGTGTCGGCCAGTTGCAAGTTTGTTGCCGTAACTGAATTATCAAAAAATTTACCCCCATATGACTGAGGTGTTCAAGGAAAAGCCAAAAAAAGCCCATCCTGTCTACGCTTTAAGAGGATTAAGCATGATGTAATTATGAAAATTCTTCGATAAAATTAAATAGTAACATTGCCATCGAAAAGCCTGTGTTATCTTGAATCAAAAACGTGCATTTTTGATTAAACTTTCAGTCGGTGTAGATTGATTTGATATTTGTTTTATACTAGCTACTGCTTGCGCGCCGGCATGATTGTGTTGAGTAGCGGGCGATAGATTGTTCCGCTACTCAATACTCTAATTGGACGGCACTGCACTTACCATCAGGTGCATTTTGTTCACTTTGCCGTGTCAGGATAAAAAAATGCCCAGTGTGGCGGAATAAGGCCTGACCATTTTATAAATAGAGGAGCTCCGTTCCCACCAGTTGGGCAGGAATGGTATTATTATTATAATATAAAGGCCCATAATGAGGATGTATTGGTATAATTTTACATTTGTACAGCCTTCAAAATACTGAAGCATTTCTTGTTTGCGTCAACCCTGACGGCTATCCGAGCCGCGTTGTCCCTAGAGAAACGCCTCGAGCGCTTCAAGCGTAACAAGCGATCCACTCTCTCGACGCAGCGCTCGTTTTTTTAAATTTTGTTTGTGACTTTTTTAATTAAAATCCTCGGCAATCGTTAAACGGGCGGAGCGATATAGAAACGTTCGGTGCACACAATCTATGCCTCGCTACCCAACACCTTCATACCGACCTGCTGTGTAGCTTCTTCACACTATGCCCTGGGGCAAGGAGGTGAAGAAGCGGTCGAGGGTCTAGTGTAAGAATACTCAGAAACATTGTACCCCAACTCTAGACACCCGACAAAAATACGGATAGACTAGGAGGATGCCTCTGGTATTACGTCCGCCTTTATACATGTAATCATACATTCTATGTATGGATTGAAATTAATCAATAAATGATACCCCCCATACCCGTTAGTGATTTTTTGTTACCAGTAGTTTGAAGGCGCCTTTTAGCATTATAGGCTGCCTAATGATTGTGTTAAACCACTCGTTTATCCATTTAATTTACATTTGAGTTCTGTTTTAATAGACAACTATAAGCCAATACCATTATAAATGTTTATTATTTGTGTCGCTGCAAGCGCTTTATGGTCAAGATGTCCCATCACGTGTTTTTACTGTTTTTTTGTGAAGCCACGCCCGGTCAAATGGCTGTTTGTTAATTCGCCACCGGCGTGGGGTCGTCGGGGTGTCACTTGCGATCCCAACCTCCACGCACAACCCACAAGATTCGGGACACAAAAATTATGTCATTAATATGATGAAATTCAATCTGATACCAATGGGTGTTATATTATTAGTGTCCGTGTTGTCTATCAGAATATAGTGTAGTATAAATATAATACGGCCTCGGTTGCGCAGTTGTAATTGCGCATGCGTTACGACTGCTGTGCTGAGGTCTCGGGTTCGATCCGTGGGCCGGGTAAAGTGATATTGAATTTTTCTATTTAGAAATACTCAGTATCAGCCCGGCTGTGTGGCTTCTTTACACTACGCCATGGGGCAAGGAGGTGAAGAAGCGGTCGAGGGTCTAGTGTCAGAGTACTCAGAAGGCCGCAACACGGCCAAACATCGTACCCCAACTCTAGAGCCCTGACAAAAACCGGATATTATCATTGGATTTTAAAAGCTCTAGCGTGTACAAAGTTAAAAACATAATAACTGAAAGTATCATTGCATTCGGTGTGTCCAACCGTTATGCACAAAGAATTTCTGTTTGTGTGAGAGCGTCGCGCTTTGTGTGCCGGATGTCGGCTTTTTCAATATTGGATTATAAAAAAAGCACTACACGCGTCTGCGAAAATGTTTCCGGCGGCGCGTTGTTCCATTTAACATTTTTGTGCGACGTCTGCGTGCGTGATGGTTGCACGCTCCGGTCGATGTTGGTATTTTTACGCGTGTTTTTTTTTGTATTGTACATACGTATTGGGAGTATTGTCGGGTTAGTTGTTTTGGGTTCGACTTGGTATGGATTTCGAACAGGTCGAATTTTTGGTTATAATGTTTGTGGTTTATGATTTTTTTTATCCTGGCACGGCAAAGTGTCCGCACTACACCTGATGGTAAGCGTAGTGCGGTCTAATTAGAGTATCGAGTAACGAGAGACGATCTATTCCCCGCTACTCAACACAATCATGCCGGCCTGCTTCTTCACACTACACCATGGGCAAGAAGGTGAAGAAGCGGTCGAGGTCTATTGTCAGAGTACTCAGAAGGCCGCAAAATGGCCAAACATTGTACCCCAACTCTAGACCCCCTAGAAAAACCGGATGTACACTGGCTGATCCCGGAACGCGACACACTTGCGTGTGCGACTATGGCGGGTTTTACATCCTGTGTACGGTGGTCGCTATCCGGGCGGATTCGAATATCCTACCACCAGGAGAATTGGTCTATGAGACAGAAAAGTTTGGGCACCTCTGTTCTAGCGTATACTCATTTCTCATGCTTAGCACTCGAGAGCGGGCATCGTGTCTGGCGCTCGGTTAGAAGCGATGACTCAGCCACTGCGTGCGCGACACCAGCGGCTGCATCAATTAGTTTGATACGTAGACGTCGCTAAAATTAGGGTTGTCGAAACGCGAAAATGATTTTTTTTATTGATTGAATAGAAAAGTAGGTCTACTCTTGAAATCAATTCCAATCTCGAACTCTATACAGTTTCAATTCCAATCCACAATATATTGGAACTCTAACTCACTCACCTAAATGAAATGGAATATTTACGAACTAGCGATCGTAAATACTCTATTTCATTTAGTTACTAACAATTCCGCCGTATTCAGTTAAACCAATAGGGTATTTGACAATTTTTGAAGATTGATGGACATCGATAGAGGACTCTTCACTTATAGCCCCCGTAATATTTTTATTATTGAAATATACTCAATTTATATAAAATCCGTGATTTAATTTTTTCATATATAATTTCGCGCTAAAACGCGTTATCACGTGACATTATCTCTATGTGACGTCATCGCACATCTACAAACATTCGTGACACCTAACAACATAACTAATTATTTGCATTTAACTCCAGTTTTTCCACAAAAATGAATGAGCTAGCATATAAATATTGTTCAATGCCTTTGTGTAAAAACTCGACACTAAATCACGATAAATTGTTCATCCATGTGCCAAAATCCAAAGTTTTAAGAAAGAAGTGGCAGATTTCGACTATCAGCCCTTGTAATGCCTTCTTCCATTCTTATAGAAGACTTGAAGACGAAATTAACACGTTTCCACACGTTTACACATCGAAAAATATGTTCTTCCTTACAATTTTATTTGTCGTAGGATGCAATGTTTATGTGCGATGTCGTCACGAGTAATGGCGGCCGGTATTGCTACGTTTTTGGCACCGAGTGATACAGATTAAAAATTCTAAATTTAGAATGACGAAAATAAAATGTTTATAATACATTTAAAATAAAAAAATGTATTTAATAAATATGTTTGCCCACTATCCTGTTGACAGGTAGAGAATGCCTCAGGCATTATGTCCGCCTTTATACAAATTTTTGTATAAGAAGTTTAAATAAATAAATAAAATATCCTTTCTCCTAGTGCAGTTTTATATTTTTTGGTTACACCAGTCAAACACCCTATTGTAAAGATTTCGAACCCAATCCTAATTTCAAATTGGAAGCGAGTGTCAAGAGTAACCCTCTAGACAATAAATATAAAAGGACCAGCGAGTTACTTGATGGGTTAACCACAGCTTTTAAGGAGCCACAATGCTAAATTCCGTTGCTGGTCTATTCAAACTCAAAAGGCCAGAAGTGGAAATTAGGATGGTCTTGGGTGTTTTTGTTGACAAGATGTTTATTTTTTATCCTGGCACTGCAATGTGGCATTTAACGTGGCAACAATGCTATCGTTTGGCCTTTTTCCTGTTATAGTGACACTTCCCTACACGAACTGACCTCTGACTCAGATGACTGGCTCGATTCATGGTATAGACAAAATTGACGATATATATTTTGTATCTGTGTCGCGCCGTTTCCCGCGCTTTCTGGGTATTTCATGTCATGCATAAAATCTGTGCGTAACCAACTAGCGATTGATTCACTTGTCCGTCCCATCCTCATATGAATGCGTTTGCGTATTTTTGGATGTTTTTTTTCTTCATTTATGTCATACTAAGAAGAGTAGCGCGGTAAAGCAATGAAACTTGTCTGTGTTATTTCTACGGGCCCATTGTCGACTCTGTAATCTTCTAAGTAAAATGTTAAGACATGTTTAATCACGTGACTAAATAAACCAAATCCCAGCATGTTAATTGAGCTGAGTTTAAAGTTAAAATACATTCACATATACGAAACTTACACATAATGTTTTCCTAACCTTCTAATGGAAATGTATACGTTATCATAATAATATCCACAAAATACATTTATTCTCTACCCTTAAATGTCAGCAATTACGACCGCAACAAAAACAACCGGCTTACCGGTTATCTTAATAACAGAGGTCCGGCAGGCGGCAACCCTACGACCCCGGCCACTTAATTATTTGCCCGTACGCCGCGCAGCGCAAAGTGGCTCCCGTGAGACGGACGGAGAATGCTCACCGGCCGACACCGGCGCTAAATCACGTTCTCCGGTAAAGCCGGTAGCGCCGTACGACCGGCCACTCCGGTGGCAGCGACGCGTATAAAATGTTTTGACTTGCCGACCGCGGACAATATCCTTTTGTTATGTGCCAGTATTTTATTTGTGTCTCGTTGGAAATGTTTCTGGTGCAAATTGACGGTGTTCGGTAGTTTGTTTTGAAGTCGCGTCTATTATTGTGGAGCTTTTTTCTACTGAATTATAAGGTTTTATTTTATAACGTAGGATATCGTGTTGTTTGAAATTGACACTATGACACATGCTGGTTATAGTATGCTATTGAAACTCACCCAATAGAAATTTAATTTGTGTTTTATCGGGAAATATGAGTTCAAAAATCGGTCCGTGTATCGGGAAGTTTGTTTGTCTCAATATAATCTTTGCATTATCGTCGTCGTCGTCAAAGAATTGACGTTTTCTTCCCGCAAGGTATTGACCCCGCTTAATGGCAGTACTTAATTACCTATTTTAGAAGCTTCAAGTTTTAACTTGGCTCTTTAATGAGACCATTGTTTTTTTATTTAAAAATCTGTTTGAACTTTGGAAAATCGAATACTCGAATATTACATGTTAAAAATTTCTGTTATAAAAATAAATGTTCCCAATACCTACCCACACTATTGAAAACCGTTGCAGATTCAATTTTAAACTCACACATGCATTTGATGATAATTGATTCGCGCTATCGTCTGTGTTGTGATAATGTACTGTGACGCGAGTGTAGAGGCCGCGCGGGCCGACCGCGACCTAGTGCTGTGCCGTGTGACAGTGATGTGGCAGACGCTAGTGATGTGCCCGTGCGTGTGCGTGTAGTGTCGCCATGGAGTATCGGGCGCCGCACCCGATGGCGAGCGCCGGCTCACCGTACTACCCGCATCCAGGTAAATATTGCAACAGTTAACAGTTTTTGATTTAAATCTTAAGTTTCCATTGAGGGCTCGTTTTAATATAGGCGCTTAATGCAACTAACTTGTTTTTAGCACTGGGTAATACAGTTGATAGCCAACGTATGGTTTAAAAGAAAACTTTGAATTTCGAACGAAGACTGATTACGTAAAATTCGTAAAAGTGTCTGTTTTTGCACAAGTATCAGTCAACTTACTTGTAACACAGTACTTAAGTATGTGCTATGGATAGGACGTGTACACGCTGTTTGGTTCCTTCCCCCTACCAAATTATAAAAAAAAATTATACCGCTGGAGGTGACTGCATTAAACCTTAACCCGTAGCGGTGACGTTTACGCTGCGGCCTCGCTCCGGCCTCGCGCCGCTCAATTAACCCGTCACCGACGAACCGGCGCAACCGGTGCGGTTCGTTCGGGGCCGGAGCGACCCCGCCGGTAAACACCGCACCCAACCCGTTCGGTATGGTTTCCAATTAGCGGCGACTGTTAATGTTAGGTACGCATGTGATTTTACGGTAGATATGATATTAACCCTTGACGGAAGATTGGAATGCCGACAACCAAAAAAATAATTGGCATATAAAGGTGATTTTCAATGATAATGTATTTTGATCCTATCTATGAAATATTTACCCAATAACTAAGAGCTTGTTCGATATTAAACCATACGGTTTTTGAAACTCTTTATCTTGAACTGCATATGTCCTTAACATTAACACAACAGAACGAAATGCTAAAAAAAACCGTTTTAACACTCGAAGCCTGTAATACTTGAAGGGGTGGGCAGAGATAACCAGTACACCCCTTTTTCGCCGAATTTCGGTCCCATAATGTGATAGGGGGCGAGCCTACTGCGATACCGGGCACAGGCTCCAGACTCCGGGCTAATACTGCGAATTTCTAGATAGAAAAACCCAATATCACTTTATCCGACCCGGGGATCCAACCCGAGACACAGCAGTTGTAACGCATGCGTAATTACAACTGCGCCACCGAGGCAGTCAACAAATTTCAATGTTTTAACAATTATTGACTGCAATTTTAAAATACTCGTATTGTACATTCTTTGACACGAACACACTATACAGTAGAATATATAGCGTACTTGCACTATACCGTGCAACAAAGGAGCTGTACACCGGTGCAGTGATCATTACGTTTGTCGCAACAAGCGGCGCGTCTCGGAGGTGCAGCCGGGACACCCTGCGCCCGTGGCGAGGTGCGCGCGCATGTATGTACCCAGCCCGACGCTTCGGGCCGACCGCTGTTAATGCACAAGCGAACCGGGTAGTGATGCACAAGCGGAGCGGATAGCGAGCGATTTAGTAATACAAATTATGTATATAACTATGATAAGCAATATAAAGATGTCACATTATAGAATACAAACATGTACTTGGTTCATGTTAAAGGTAAATGTCAAAGCGTAAGTTAAAAATGCGACGCAGCAAGGGAGCGCAGTCAATAAATTATACAAACCCTAACACAGTTAACAATCTTTTTAATAATGTTGTCCTAAACTCTAAAGGTAATGCTAACTAAGGTTATTTAAATGAAATGAAGATTTTCTGGTGAACTTTTTTTCACGAGGAAAAGCCACACCGCATGCATAAAAGTACAAAACGACTACAAGTACTAATTAGTAATTATCATAAGAATTTGCTATAAACAATATTTTTTTCGTAAGTTAGGTTGGTACAACAAATTATGCAGCTGAAATAAGAGAATAAAATTAAATTTACATGCAATATGCGTATAGCATGAGCATAAATTACATGTCACTATGGTATCTACTGTATTAAAATGACATGCCAGAAATAATAAACATTTTTATTTTCGAATTCATTTGAATAATACAGACATAAATATAACAATCGCTAGATTAGCCGCTAAACGCTTTCACTCCCGCCACATCGTATGCCAGACGGGTGGTTATGGACGTGGGGGCGCCGCGGGCCGGAAATGGCCGTCAGATTTGTCGCGCGCCGCCAGCCCGCCAATTACCGCGCCCTATCTGCGCTGAGCGCGTGATTTATGTACTCAGTATTGCCAGAGCCAGGCACCGGCTTGTTGCTACTGTTTTCGTAGAATTTTTGGATAGCACACCTGGGTGTAGTTTGTTAGCTGATATACCGTTATTGTTTATTAACCTTCGAAAGCGGACGAGTTGATCTAACTAATAGTATTTTTACCATACCGTGCAGCTAATGGACGTCAATTATGCCTAGGGCACAGCCAGTTCGCTCCCTACCACAAAAAAAACTATCAGAACGAAGTCAAAATTGTCTCTGTAGACAAAATTTTATGTAGCGAAAGTCTCACAGAAAGAAAATGCGACGTGAAGTGACAGTTTCTTGTTGCTTTTATTTTATTTTATTTTATTTTATTGTTTTAGGATTGCTTACGGAGTTTACAATAATACTTAAAATCTACTTATGAATACAATAATAGTCTCTTTTGTAATTGCAACTCTGATTACAAGCAATCACAGCATGAGCCACAAGACAAAACATTTTAAAGCAATATTAATAACAAAAAAAAATTAAATATAACGTAACAATAATAATTATGTTCAGTGTACCAGAATAATAAAAATACTTTGTATTTTAAACGCTTATGCAGTAAAAAAATATAAGCAAAAAGAAAAAAATTACCGTTCAGCAATACAATTCAGTAACTTACGTCTGAATAGTGACAGACCATCACCAAAGATGTCGACGTCATTACAGACGCTGACTGTGTGGTTGTACAGACCAGACAGGCGAGGAACAGGTGCTTGTTTCCCAGTATTTGTTCTATTGAACCGAACATGAAACAAGGGACCGGCCTTACGCGGTGGTCTACGGGGTACCTTCAATACAAACTTATTTAATAAAGATGGTGCATCTATTACGCCATTCATAATTTTCCTTGTATAACAGGATTTTCCCCATCTGGATTATTTTTTTCACGGCAACACACTTATGATGTTTTGGAATTGTGGACGGCCCAGGCGGGGCCACTCACTATCAGGATACTCTCTTGCCTTTTGTCGGCGTATATTATTTAAAAAGTATTATTAGAAAAAGAATATACTTCAATAGACGTTTATTCCTTATGAAATTATATTTATGCTCCATTAAAAAAAAATTAAGCACTCGGTAAAACTTATAAAAATACAACACACGAACACACCGTGCGTAGGCCAATTGTGCCGCGTAAGACTTGACAATACGTAGAAACATGGCCCCCACACTCGGCGCGCGCGGGAGGACGCCACGGGCCGCAGTGGGGTCGGATTTTTTATATCCGCTCACGATCCGCCGGATAAGTATATCCGTACCGTTTTATTATAGGTTTATCCGGCCGTGATACGGTGCGGTGACCGCAGTTTTTTTGTGACTTGCGGATACAGTTGGATTTATCATTGGGAGATTGGAGATCGTTTTTGTCGAGTGAAAGTCTAAGACTAGGTTGCTAAATGGGATGCTTCTTCTAAGTTTGTAGACATTTGTGTGTCCGTCAGAGTTGAAGAGCATATTATAAGTAGATTAATTTAATTCTTTCTTCATCCAACCGAATGATCAAAGATTTCGGCTCTTATCCTAAATCATTATTTCAATAAAATTTAATTATTTTATGATATGAATGATGGTATCGTATAAAATAATATACCTAATATATTATTTTTAAAGACCTATGGCTGTATTAATACAATGTATTTCCCAAGCATTACTAGTCTTTGAAAATGTCCATAGTGGTGATCTATTTGCTTAAAAAAAACAGTCAGGAAAAATCCCACAATATCCAAACCCATAGTCACCGTTCCATTTGGGCGTCGCGACGCCCTACAGCGCCACTCGACACTCAATTACCCAGCCGGCATTACTGCGAATTACCCCCGACCGTTTTTATTATGTACCCGTTTTGAGGTCGAACTAGAGATATTTTACGAGCTTAGCGTCTCTCGTCGGTAACTTCGTAGCCGAGACGATTCGTAGCTCTGTGGGTGCCGTAGCTTATTCGCTACTTATCCTCGAGTTGAATGAGTTTCGTAGCACTTCTACGACTATTGTAGCTCATTGGTTACTTATGTCTTTTTAGATGAGTATTCCTGCTGAGAGCTACGCCTGAGTACGCTACTTGGCGCTTGCTACTTATTACTTTTGTATGCAATAGAGTTTCTTTGAATTACGATCGATTCTCGAAGCTTATTGGCTAGCGAGTTTTCTCATTACCGCGATTGTGCTTCCGGTAGTTTAACTGAACGAGTCAGCGAAGATAAATAATGGGTTTGATAATTTTTTTGACTGCGTGATTTTGTGTATTTATTGCACGGATTTAACAGTAAATATACAGTAAACAAATGTGGAAGCTCTGAGAAATCAAAACAAAATAGACGCTCTGAAAATGTAATGCAACAGAAATATTCGTGGTGCGGCTTGCAAAGGTACTTAAGCTGATAGCATTAGAGAACAACAGCAGCGACAGCCTTTTTTATTCTGGAATTGCAAAGTGATCACACTGCGCCTGATGGTAAGCGCACTGTTGTCTAGGTAGAGAATAAAGTAGCGAGAGCTAATCTAAACCTCGCTACTCAATACAATCATGCCGGCCTGCTGTGTAGCTTCTTCACACTACGCCTACAGGACCCAGGATCAAAGAAACATGGTATTTCTATGAAAAGCACAGACCCACCGCGAACTGCTTTGTCATGAAATCAAAATAATTTAAACAGAGGCGTCACTCGGTCTTTCATCAAATTATATTTACTAAAACGACAAGCGGCGCGTCGGCCGCGTTCAGCGAAACTTTTTAATTAAAAGCCGAGACGTAGCTCCGTCCCCGTCACTGAGATTATCGCACAGAAATCCTAATAAAAATTCATCTACGGAACACGGTTCACCGCGTCCGTAACGTTCACGTAACGCCCACAAATTTCGACTCTGATGTCGGTGGCACAAATCGCGTATTCCAACAAACAGCTTTGCGATCCGTGCCGACCTAAACGACACTTTGTGCCTTGTTAAATAGAGCTGATTTTCACTTTTTACGACTCTGAGCGTCGGGCGCCCAAATAGAAATTGATTCGCTCCGTAACGTAAGGTCTTATGTTCACATAGCGTCCAGTGTAGTGAGAGCTCCGTTTGGATGGCGGCATCCCCCTGCGTGTAGCGTTTGTCTAAAGGCGAGCGGGTTGAGGGAGCTCTCACAGCGACGGTTCTCGGCGTACTTAGTGTGTTGTCGCGCCGAGTGTCGGAGTGCTCCCGAAGTGGCGAGGGTGTACCATTACAGTTAGTAATCGCTTTGATCCCGATGAAGTTGGTAACAGAGTGCCGTGAACTGTGCGATAGAGCGAAACGCAGAGGCGTCACTGTATTGCTCGGGCGATTTTCACGCGATTGGTCTACCCAATTGAACGTCAAACCGATTATTATAGCTGTTCTGAAAATTACGTGGGGTTACACTCCAATTAATATATGAGTCGTATTGAGCCAAAGTAGGGCCGACTTATTTAATTTGGCAAATTAAATTAACGTATAATTTTTGTTTAAGTCAAAAGACAATTTTGATAAATAAAATATTTTAATCTGAGTATATATTTAATTTAAGCTATGACAACAACAATGGGACAAATGAAGCTTAAAGCGGTGCAAAATATTATAAAATTTTCTAGATTGCCGAGTTTGATCCCAAGAAAGGTAAGATGGCCGCCTTTGCTATTGTACTGCCAAGTTTGTCATTTTTGATTGGTCATTGACTTTATTCGAAATAGGATTGTTAACTTGACAGTCGCTTCTGATTGGTTGATAGTGAAAGATTGCCGACTTCGGTTCTAAAGCAACTTTTGTTTTGTGATTTAGGAGGGTTTATAGCTGTTTTTAATTGTAAAACATTGGAATAGTCGATGTAGATTTTAATTTCCTATATTGCCATATATTTTTTTAATTTCTGCCCAACCTACTAGTTTGCCGACTTTGGTTCTTTACAACTCATATGTAGAAAGATACAAAAGCGAGTGGAGATGCCCATTTTTCAGCTACTTGATACTCTTACTGCGCTTACCTCAAATTCACCACACTGCACCTGATGAGGTGCAGTGTGGTGAATTTGACGTGCCAAGATAAAAAATAAACAAATGGTAATAACTGTAAATAAATATTAACAGCGTGACTAACACTTTCAGACGGAAAGTACGTCGTTTGATTGACAGTGAAAAATTATTCAAAACATATTTAAATAATGATGCGGTATTATTAGAACGGTCCGTTCTGGTTTATTAATGGATGCACGCTTGTGTTAAGAGTGGTTGGGGCTGATTGATTCGCCGGTTTTAAATTGAAGCAGCCGTGACCCGAATGATAATTTTATTACACTGTTTGAATTGAAGTTATCTGAGTTTATTTATACAATGTTGTTACTGTTATGAGGAATTGTTTTACGGTGTTCAGAAAATGTAATGAGGTATTTGTATTGTAATGGTGTTTGCTGGTCTATTTTCAAGACATGTTTGGGAGTATGATCAATAGGCAATGCTACTCAATCAAATCATAACACTTAATCTGCTATATTCATAAATGTTCCGTCATATTTCGTCACTACACTGTAGTAAGTAGCATCGGGCCGAAATATTAATGAAGCCTATCGTTAAACCGTGTTTATATACACTAGTTGCCATGGCAACTCATAATAATTTGATTTAGATTAACCACTCAAGTATCATCTTATATTACCATACCATATTTGGCCGCGCAAAACCTAGCAATACGCGTCGTTAATGACGTGCGTGTTTGCGTTAATATTTTGGAAATAAAGTTGATTTTGGTTTGTATTTTTACTCACTACTTATCATTGTCTCTATCATTTTATATAGCTATCAAGGTAACTCGATTCCCAGGCCATTTGTAAGCATGAAAAATATAAGCTATCACAGGTATAAAACACGCAGTCTTGTAGGCATAAAAACATAACCTCTCCTAACAATAATAAAATACTTAAAAGAAGGTTCGAGTCTTTTGTTCAAGATCAATAAAAATATGATTATCATCACAACCTCTCAGAGACATCATCTCGTTAGGCATAAACAGTGGGTGGTGTCGGTTCTGCGCTTATATTGTTTGAGCGACGGCGGGCGGGGTGGCGGATCGGCGCTGCTGTAATGGAAATCCGCAGACTTTGCTCACAACGCGTGGTGTAAGACACGAGCGGAGCGATAAGCGAAGCGGTTTACAGTCGCCTGTATAAAGAGATTCTCAATTCGTCTGTAATTTTTATGTATGTCACTGCGTAATGTTGACCGATATAATATGTTTAAAGTCAAGTGCAGTCCCAAATTTGGTGAAAGTATATTTATGATGAGTTATGTGGGGAAATGGCGATGCTTTCAAATGGATTATGGCAAACGCTCCGAGGTTCCGGCTATTTATGTTTTAGTTAATGTTACGGGAACTTATTATTAAACGTCGCCTAACTCTCAACTAGATCTAAGTGACTCAAAATAGTTTATTAATAGTATGAAATAAGTCAAAAGAAATTATATAATCTCGGTGCGGACTGCCTCGGTGGCGCAGATGTAATTGAGCATGCGTTACGATTGCTGTGCTGAAGTCCTGGGGTTGATCCCCGGGTTGGGTAAAGTGATATAGGGCTTTTCTATCTAGAAATTCTCAGTATTAGCCCGGAGTCTGGAATTGTTCTCGATGTGGCGATAAGCTCCCCCCTATCACAGTATGAGACCGAAATTCGGGGAAAAGTGGGTGTACTCGTTACATCTCTACCTACCCCTTTGGAGATTACAGGCGTGGTTTTTTAGGAATATGTATGTACCTAATAAAATAACTGTCCGGTACCCTATTGGTGTACATCATATCGCTCTCATCTCGTGACTTGTGCGGCTGCGTGTTGGGGCGCGGTTTGAGAGGGCTGTCAGTGTAGCATCCAGCACCCCCTCCCTCCTGCCCCCTCCCCCTTCCCTCAGGCCCCTCACCGCCCTCGGCACCCCAACGCCCCGGCCGACAGACGGTTACACACAGCGCCCCGAGTGTTGCCAACTGTTTGCAACGTCTCGGGACGTGACGGAATTATTGTTGTTTATTTTCATAACAAACTTACTTTATATTGTATTTGCACTGTTCTATGGAGTTGATGCGTAGATTAAATAATGTCTTTAACAAGTCTTCTTAAATAATGAATAAATACACTCAGTTACACAGATAGTCCTAACCCCAACTTAGTTAAACCTGTATCGTGGGTATCTAGAACTATGAGGGACTACAGTCGCACAACACCCAGACCCGAAACAATATGTCTGTCATACAAACGTTTGTCTCGGTGTGGAATTCGAACCTATGACCTCTCGTATCACAGCCGGCTACTCACCCGCTGCGTCACGAAGGCTTATTTACCATCATGATGTGGCTAGTATAACGTAATAGGCGAATTAATTATGACTAGGATTTACCCTGGCACATTTAACTACACTACATTACTCTGCTAATGAAACTCAAGTACACTGGATTCCAAATCAAATATCAAAAAATTATAAATCTATAAACGGTCGCTAGAACCATGCCGGCCCTGTTAAACTGACTGCTAACCGGATTAATCCGAAATTAGCCACTCTTTACTGATAATATGTAGAATTGATTGGAATGTTATGTAAAATAAATATAAAATTATTATAAACACAAATACTATTAATATAAAATTAATTAGACATTTATAATCCTTGGACTCTGATATAAATAGTAGAAATATCGAGTAAATTCGCGCCAGCAACTCAATCTACGGAAAAATAAATTGATCTGGCAACCCTGCGCCGTTGGGAGTTGCCTCGCTTACAGCCCGGTCTATCGGTATCTATAAATATCGAATAGCCTAACACAATCCACGAGGGAAGCTACTGTGATTTCACGCGCCACTTTACTTCAAATACTTGGTAAGGGAGAGCATGATAAATAATAAATACATCCACACACACAGTCCTGTAGGCCTACTCTTGAAATCAATTCCAATCTCAAACTAATCCGAACTCGATACAGTTTCAATTCCAATCTAGAAGATATTGGCACTCTTAACATAACCGAGTTGAAGTGTTAATCGAGTCTACGATCGACAATCATTGTGGCCATTTAACACAACACTACATAAAACCAAATCCGATTTTCAACTCGATACGTCTAAATCTACTCAAGAGTGCCAAAATCGATCGAGTGCGATCGTAAATACTCTATTTCATTTAGTTACTAAAAATTCCGCCGTATTCAGTTAAATCGTGCGCTGGTGTTACTTTCAAGTGTGCCAATTGTACAGTTTTCTATCCCAATCCCTATTTTAAATTAGAATCGAGTGTCAAGAGTAACCCTCCTGATGCCACAGTAAGAGCGAGTCTGTGGCGGCACACAAGCGCCTCACACCGACGAGATAGCAATGACGCCAGGCTGAATCGCGGTTCTTAAATTTGAGCGACACATTGGATATATACCAGCTCCAAGTATTAACGGTTGGAGGGGCCGCGGTCGGTCGAACACAACACCTGCCTGACTTGAGATACCCCCTTCGCTATAGGAACACCATCACCCGTTCCTCTACAAGTCTTTTGTCGTTATCGGAAACTACGACAGACTTACGGTCTCACAACACCCAGACCCGACACAAGTAGTAGTGGTCTGTTTAAAAAAAGAACACCATGATTCCAAATTTTTTAGTTTTCACTGCGGCCACAGTCGCCATGACTATTTGATATTTGTTTTATTTAATTATCGTACGGACCCCAGTAGAACTGATGCTTCAGTCAGTTATTGTAGGCCGAGGTGATTGTGCCCACGTCGGACGGTTGACATGTACTTCTCATATGGTTCAGTGTAGTCACTTTACATTGCCATGGTTATATAGAAACTCAAGAGATTCTGAGTTTTGATGTCAGATCCACATTTTGTGGTTCGTCATTACTATAATGTGCCTGAAAATTTCATCCTTTTGTTATTTTTTATGACCTTTATTACAGATGCACAATACTATATAAAAAAAACTTAAAGTCCTATTTTTTTTTATATAGCATAGTCCGTCCTTTGAGCCAGTGGGTCACCTGATGTTAAGTGATCTCCGCCGCCCATAAACATCCACAATACCGAAAGTGTCATGTATGCGCTGTCGGCCTTAAAGGACAGGAATAGGGATTAGGGAAGGGAAGGGGGAATCTGGGCCTCCGGATATCGCTTCTAAAAATCTGTTCGTCTCTTGACGAAGGCCTTCTCCAACTCCTTCCACTTCATCCTATCCCGCGCAGTTCTAGTCCAAAGCTTCCCTGCTGCCGCTTTTAAATCAACGTCCCATCTTCTACACGGACGCGGAATTCACACATAATCCGACAGAAATGTTGACCAAACTCTGTCTACCCCATAGAGGTTATACGCGTTACGATATACGCTCATATATTTTTTTTTTTTTTTTTTTTTTTTTTTTTTTATCGTGGCTCGGCAAAGTGACCACACTGCACCTGATGGTAAGTGCAGTGCCGTCCAGTTATAGTATCAAGTAGCGAGTGATAATCCATCCCTCGCTACTCAATACAATCATGCCGGCCTGCTGTGTAGCTTCTTCACACTACGCCTAAAGGACCCAGGATCATAGGAAGGAGGGAACACGGTAGCTGGCAAACTGTTCCACAGCTTGATGGTGCGGCAAAAGTACGAGTTTGCGAACCTCTTAGTTCGGGCCGGGGTAGTAGACACCACAAAGCTGTGGCTCCGCAATCCAGTACGCGTGGTTCTGGTATGGAAGGGAGAGGATGGGATAAGATCAAACAATTCTTCAGAGCATTCACCATGATACAGACGGTAGAACACGCTAAGCGAGGAAATATCCCTACGCAGCTGTAGCGGCTCCAGGCTGTTACTCACGTCTGCATCATTCACAATGCGGATGGCCCGCCGCTGCAACCCGTCCAAGGCATCGAGGAGGTACTTTGCGGAACCATCCCAGAGGTGCGAGCAGTATTCCATTCCCGGCCGCACCTGTGCTTTATATAAGCGGTAGAGCTGACCGGGCGTGAAAAACCGCCGCACCCTGTTCAGGATTCCGACCCTGCGGGAAGTGGCGGATATTACGCCCTCGATGTGACTCCTTGGATTAAGATCGCAGCGGATATCCATACCAAGGACACTAAGGTCATTCCGCATTGCGAGTGGAACACCCTGAAGAACGGGGATTGGAGAAAACGGAGACTTCTTGCACGAGAACGCGCACACCTGGGTTTTCTTGGCATTAAACTCAACCCGATTCCTGGTACCCCATGATGAGATGAGATCCAAGGTCTGGTTGAGCTCAACGACAAGATCCTCGCGTCTCCTCTCAGTATCCGCCCGGCAACCAGGAGGCTTGCTGCAATAACGCCCATGAACCGTGCTGTCGTCTGCATAGCAATGAATGTTGCCAAGCGACAACATATCATTAATATGCAGAAGAAACAAGGTGGGCGAAATCACAGAACCTTGTGGTACTCCGGCATTTACTGACATGAACTGCGAAGCGTGTCCATCAACTAGGACACGCATTCTACGCTCATGCAGAAAGCCGGAAATCCACTTACACAGGTTGTCGGGCAGACCGTATGCCGGGAGCTTGGAGAGAAGGCCACGGTGCCAGACCCTATCAAACGCCTTGGCTATGTCGAGACTCACAGCCAGAGCCTCGCCATGCCGGTCAATCGCCTCGCCCCAGTGATGCAATACAAACGCTAGAAGATCACCCGTTGATCGGTTATGGCGGAAACCATATTGTCTGTCACTGATCAACGAGTGATCCTCCAGGTAACGAACTAATTGGCTGTTAATTAGTCGCTCCATGACTTTACAGATCACTGAGGTGATGGCGATTGGGCGGTAATTGTTAGGGTCTGACCGATCACCCTTTTTGGGGATCGGCTGCACATTGGCCTCCCTCCACGATTCAGGCACAACACCTGAGAGGTAGGACGATCGGTATAGGCGCGTCAGTGCAGGAGACAACTCCGCTGCACACTTTTTGAGAACAAGCGCCGGGATACCATCCGGACCACTGGCCTTCCGGACGTCGAGAGACTGCAGCTCACGCCGCACATCACAATGCCTGATACGGATATCAGGCATTGTGTGACCGCAACCGGGCAGCGTAGGTGTTAAAGGAGCATTGCAGTCCTCGAGTCTCGAATTAGCCGCGAAGAGGTTTGCCAGTAAATCGGCCTTCTCTTGCGAGCTATGGGCCAGTGTTCCATTACGATATCTCAGCGGTGGCAGCGAAGGGCGACAGAAATTAGATTGGACCGCTTTAGCCAAGCTCCAATAAGCACGACTGCTTGTCGGGTGATCGGCCAAAGCACATCCAATCTTGGAGACGCGCTGGGCATCCGCTCTAACATACTCCCTCCTGCAAGCCTTGGCAGCACGGTTGTAGGCTGCTTTGAGCGACTTGAGATTGGGATCCTTCTTAGCGCGACCCCTGATCCAAGCGCGATACGCCGTCTGTTTTCTACCAACAGCATCGGCGCATGCACGGTTGAACCAGGAGCGTCCTCGGCCGTTGCCCGCGATCTCAGAGGAAGGAATGTAATATTCCATTCCTAGTCTGATCTCGCAGGCAACAGCGTCGGCACTCGCAGAAGGATCCTTTCCCTCAAAGCAGCGCTGCTGCCAAGGGATGGATGCGAAATAATCCCGCATACCATCCCAATCTGCCGACGAGTAGTGCCAGACCCTGCGCTTGACCTTCACGGGACGTGGAGGCAAAGCGCGAGGTACTGACGTCCCAACCAGACAGTGATCGGAGGTCCCCAGAGGAGCACCAACCGACACCGTATACCCGGTCGGGTGACTCGTCAACAGAAGGTCCAGCAAAGAGGGCGCATGACTCGCTACATCTGGGATCCTGGTAGGCTGGTTCACCAGCTGTGTCAAGCCATGAGTCAAGGCGAATGCATGAGCAGTTCTACCAGCATGGTCAGTTCTGGAGGAGCCCAACCACAACTCATGGTGTGCGTTGAAGTCCCCCAGAACCACCAATTCCGCTGTTGGGAACTGCTCCTGCGCGTCGTCTGTCGCCTGGCTAATGTAATCAAATAGCCGAGTTGTCTCAACGTCCCCGTCGTGTGACCTGTAAAGGCACACGTAAACCCGACTCTGAGAGCCGAGGTCGACGTGTACCCACAGGGTGGAGAAGGAGGGGTCCTCCATGCAGCGCAGACGGCGACAGCAGACGTCCGACCGAACATACAGGCATACCCCGGCCCTCGGCCTGAAGCTTTCTTCAAGTGAGTAGCCGGGGTAAAGCAAGTATGTGGTATCGGTCGGACTACAAATCTGCGTCTCCGTCAGGAAGAGAAGAGCAGGCCGGGCCGTCTCAAGATGGTGGTGGACGGCATTAAGGTTCGAATGGAGTCCGCGGATGTTAGCGAACTCCATTGTGAAAGCGGTGGTGGGGTTACGCACCGCTGTAGGTCCTGTTCTCTTTATAGGCACTGTCATGGAGTTATGGGGGGAGGAGGTGAAGAAGCGGTCGAGGGTCTAGTGTCAGAGTAATCAGAAGGCCGCAACAAGCGCCGGTCCACTAAAAGAGCCAAGAGGAGGTGAGCTGATCCGCCGGACGGAAGGGCCCCCGTACCCTCCCGGGATAGGCCGCCGGGACCCCACATCCGGTCACCAACCGGCACGACGGACCCACCCAAGATTATGCGCGGCATGGTGGGGCAGCCTCTCATGGTGGTTAGCCACGATTGGGCCCCTGTACTGTACCGCGGGCGGCCAGCGGTACAACCGTTTCTACAGGTCTCCCTGGCCGACGGATCAACACGCCTCCAACCGACTGTGAACCGGCTAATACCGGCACGGCCAAACATCGTACCCCAACTCTAGCCCCCCGACGATAACCGGAAATACACTGGCTGATCCCGGAACGCGACACACTTGCGTGTGCCACTATGGCGGGTTTTTCGCCGTGTGTACGGTGGTCGCTATCCGGGCGGATACGAATATCCTACCACCAGCTTAATTATAACAAGCACCACTGGGGTTTAAAGTTTATCTCTGTGCCGTAGGAATGAAGTTACGTAAGTAAATAACTGAAAGAAAATAATATTCGTCGTGGCGCTTCCCAGTGCCGAGGGTAATATGGACCGAGATAAAAACGAACAGACAGACGTACATCCTTTATACACAGGTTGAACGGTTGGATCCATAGCATTTGCTGTGGAGTGGAATATCTTGAATTCAGTGTCAAGGTTGTGCAAAATGTTATGCTAGAAAGTTTTTTAAATATGGAAGGATTGGGTGTGAAGGTAGTGAGATTTTTATTTATTCTGCACGGCAAAGAGACCACACAGCACACACAGCTCCAATTAGAGTATCGAGTAGCGAGTGACAATAATTTATCCCCCGCTACTCAACACAATCTTGCCTGATTCTTCACACTACGTTATGGGCAAGAAGGTGATGAAGCAGTCGATGGTCTAGACCCTCTAAACCTCCCTAGGGTCAGAGTACTCACAAGGCCGCAAATCGCCCAAACATCGTACCGCAAATCTAGACCCCCGAAAAAAACTGGATGCACACTGGCTGATCCCGGAACGTGACACACATGCGTGTGCCACTATGGCGGGTCTTACAACCTGTGTATGGTGGTCGCTTTTCGGGCGGATATGAATATGCTACCACCAGGAGATGACTATTTTGATGATGCAAGTTTTGTAATGTGTATAGAAAGTTTTAAAAGTCATCAAAGTACTTGTAATAAAAATTACAACTTAAATAAATAAAATCACTGATATTTTGTCCACGTGATCTGCCTCTTTGAGGTTGTCCGTAGGGAATATTTGTTATGGTAAAAACTGCGTTAACTATATTTAGAGTTCCCCTCGACTATACAGCTCGTTTTACATCCAAATTTGTCTCCAAAATCTCAAAAAAGATGTGAAACATAAACAGTAAAACGGCACGTGTGTTGTCTCAAACTGAAAATAAATAACTTTAGGAAAACATTTTTTTTGTGGAAACCTTTAAAAATAGTCAGCAATCTGAAGAAAGATAATAACTTATTCTATAATTGAGCTGCTATGGATATTTTAACTTTTAGTATGAATAACTAATTGTAATCCGTGGAAAATGTTGTGGATTGTATATTAGCCCATAATATGTAACTATACTGTGATGTAATTTTGTAATGTACAATTGTTTGTTTTTCCTCAATAAATAAAAAAAAAAAAAACTAGAATTATTTTTAAACTGCTTTTATTTGATTAATCTATCTACATATACACTGAGGCTCCTAAGGAATGGGGGTAGGCAGACTATTGATTGTCACAAGTTACGATCCTGACACACTTCTTTCGCCTCTTCCGCGTTCATGTTTTTGATAAATTTTCGACGCTTGGAGGTACTTATAATTTGCCCAAATGAAAAAGAAATAAAATAATGTCCAAAAATAAACTTGAACTAAAAAGTTTTTAATTCATTAAAATTCATTCACCGACTTTAATAAAAAAACAAATTATGCGTCTCTATAAAGTTTGAGGGTTGCCCTCGATTTTTCTGAGATCTCATCATCAGGTCCTGACTTGGTGCCAATGGGAATGAGAAGTATACCCTTTTAAACAAAAAAAATAATTTCTCGAATCGGTCCAGGCGTTTTCGAGTAACCGGGGAACATACATAAAAAAAGACTCCGACGAGTTGAGAACCTCCTCCTTTTTTTGAAATTAGTTTAAATTCTGCAATAAGTTACTTCCCATTTGAAAAACAAACATTGTCAACCCTACACTACATGCGACGAGCATGGTCGTGTATATACACGATTACACACATGCACGCGCGAAATCCGACCAATAAGAGGCGAGCGACGGGAATAGGGTTGTCACTGCGACTGCTATAAACGATATAGGTATTAACTATTAGCGTTCGCTGTTAACTTGTATCAAAGAGTAACGGCCGTGTAGACTTGTCGAGGTGGAAATGTTGGCAGTCAGATTACAGTCGGTTAGAATGTATGAGATTATATCTTGACATCGAAATATCAGCAGCAATAGCAATAATAATAATAGCAGCGATAGCCTAGTTGGTTGCGGTACGGACTGCCAAGACGAAAGTCGTATGTTCGAAACCCAAGTGGCATACACCTCTGACTTTTCTAAAGTTATGTGTGTATTAAAATGTTAATTATCGCTTGCTTTAACGGTCAAGGAAAATATCGTTAGGAAACCTGCATACCTGAGAATTCGTATAAGAATTTCGAAGGTATGTGAAGTCTACCAACCGGTTTAGGACAGCGTGGTGGACTAAGGCCTAACCCATTAGTAGAGGAGGCCCGTGCCCAGCAGTGGGACAATGTTTAATACAGGGCTAGTATTATTATTTTATCGAAATATCGGCCTAAGTGTATGTAGTCGTTGAACAACGAAATGATTCCTACATTGAATAGGACTAGGAGTGAACTGTTTTTTTCGCAAAGCTCAAATAACTACATATTACAAATAATACACAATGGCTAAAATATACATAATAGTACACTTATATACCTTTGACTGCGTCACATGTAAAATTGGTTAAAATCATGTAATACTGGCAGTATTACATGATAAGACCTCATTATTTTATTGAAATGAAATTAATTTTACGGATTTTATCGCGGTTTATTGTGCTTTTTTACCCGACGTTTTGAAAGCTTTACAGCCTGAAGCCGAAGTGGACTGAGTTGTATATCTTCACGAAAGTATAGTGCAGTGATTCTACCCTCCATATAGTTAGATTTTTATTTTTTATTTATTATAGTCTGATCTACACGAAAGCAGCTCACAGTAATTATTATTTTAACTCAAAAGATGTGGTATAATTATTTGTAGCAGAGTATATAAATATTTCAAAAAAATAATCACGCAATTTATGAACAAACACCAAAGTAGGCACAAATAAAAATATGTTCCTTTCTGACCCATCATGTAGATGTAGGTGCGGTCTAAACAATCTATGTCATCTGTTCACCGACAGATGGAGTTACGGACGGGGTGACTTGTCGCAACTCAAATTAGCGCCTCAGACTGAATTAATTAACATTCGCCGCTTCGTTGACAACCCTAACGGCAGACAGAGAGGGAAATAATATCAACCGATGAGTGAAGGAGAGGGAACAACCTAACCCTTCAGGGGTGGTTATGAATGTTTATCATCTGTTGCTCTTCCTTGCTTGCGTTTATGGTATTATGTGTGTAGTTTTACTTATCTTTCCTCATTTTAAGCATTAATCATATTTATTTTTTTAAATTAGTTTTTTTTTATTATAATAATAAGACACGGGCTACGCTAAGATTAGGCCTTTTATCCAATACTGCTGGCTTAATGCGGTTTAGTACATTTACCTTTGTTTTTCGGAGAGCTTTCAAATATCGCAAATTTCTCACAACGTTTTCCTCGAACTTTAAAACAAGTGATAATAAAAAAGCACGTATTTGAAAAGTCATGCGTGCCCTTGGATTGAACTTGACTTGTTCCGTTCCGTTAGTCTATCGTTAGTGTAATACTGTTCAATCGTGACCCTAGTATGTGATATTATAGTGGTAGAGCCACGCTGTAGACATATTTGTCTGCAGCATGAATGGGCCGGCTCGACCGGCGTAGTACCACTGTCTCGCAGAAAACCAACGTAAAGTGACAGTTTACTGTCGCGTTTCGTACGGTAAGTGAGATATCCGGAGGCCCAGATTCCCCCTTCCCTTCCCTAATCCCTATTCTTGTCCTTTAAGGCCGACAGCGCATACATGATACTTTCGGTATTGTGGATGTTCATGGGCGGTGGAGATCACTTAACATCAGGTGACCCACAAGCTCGTTTGTCGGACAATGCAATAAAAAAAAATCAAATGTGACCCGACGACTAATACAATTATGAATCGGTTATGTGTCACGGTCCAGTGAAGCGACCCAACGCAACAAGCGGATCAGTTTGTTTACATAAATAAATAAATCTAACAGCCGCACCCATTTACAACAAGGACGTAATAAAAATGTATTTTGTATAATTATTATTTGCATAAACACCAATACGATCGATGTTATGGAACGTGATAACACTATAAAAACGACAAAGATACTCACATCATGTGGTAGTTGGATGCTCGACACCGTTGCTGGAAACAACGATGTTGACAACAGATATCTGTATATATAAAAGAAGAAACTGACTGACTGACTGATAGATCAACGTACAGCCAAAACGGCTGGGGTTAGAGACGTGAAATTTTGACAGTAGGTACCTTTTATGACGTAGGCATCCACTAAGGAAGGGTTTTTGAAAATACCACCCCTAAGAGGGTGAAATAGGGGATGATAGTTTGTATGAAAATCCGTCATTTTTGAAGTTAAGTTTATCAAAATTAGTATTTGGCCTCACAGTTAAAAATTAAAAACACATGTTTCAGGGTTTTTGGAAATTCCAACCCTAAGGGGGTTAAATAGGGTAAGAAAGTTTGTATGAAAATCCTTCATTTTTGAAGTTAAATGCATGAAAATTGGTATTTTGTAGTGTATACTTTTTCTCCTAAACATGACCTCCACGCGGGCGGAGCCGCGAGCAACAGCTAGTCGTTAATAAAACAACGACTCGCTGGTGGTAGGGTATTCATATCCGCCCGGATAGCGACCACCGTACACAGGGTGTTACCTGCCATAGAGGCACACGCAAGTGTGTCGCGTTCCGGGATCAGTCAGTGTACATCCGGTTTTTGTCCAGGGGTCTAGAGTTGGGGTACGATGTTTGGCCGTTTTGCGGCCTTCTGAGTACTCTGACACTAGACCCTCGACCGCTTCTTCACCTTCTTGCCCATGGCGTAATGTGAAGAAGCATGCCAGCATGATTGTGTTGAGTAGCGGAGTATTGATTGTCTCTAGCTACTCGATACTCTAATTGGACGGCACTGCACTTACCATCAGGTGCAGTGTGGTCACTTTGCCGTGCCAGAAAATAAACCATGCGTATCGTTGATGATAATATTCAAAGCACCTTAAAGTGGCAAATACGGAGCAATCACTTACAAAGAAGACTACATGTAGAAAAGAACTCACTTAAGCGTCGTTGATGAATACAGGCGTAACTCAGTCGTCGTGGGGTCAACAGTGTGACCCGGCGCGGTTCAAATTAATTCGAGTCATTTGACATTACGCACTGCACTACAAGTACGCTGTAACATCGACATATAGAGTGTTACAATAAATGACGGACTTTCGACCATTGAAGTAGTTTTAGCTAAATTTATATTTTATCGAGTTAATGATGAGTTTATTTGGAAGAAGTTAATATTCAGAACTACTGATTCGATATAAAAAACATACCAATCGGAAGCCAGGCTATTCTAGTTTAGTTGTAAGCTATTACTCATTACGCCATAAGTGAGTTTTCATAAGAAATTAATTTGCTACGGCAAATTCGAAGATATCCGCAGGTCAAAACCCCTCTCCTTGCTGCATGTAAGGCAGACCTATCATTATTCTGATATTGTTATTGTGGGAGCTCTTGCGTACCTTAGATCACCTAACATCAGCTGAACCACTCACTCGTTTACCGGCCTCTGCTGTAAATAGGGTCAGCTTTCTTTCATAAGACTAAAATAATCATACCGTTGGTATATTCCGTGTCGTCAACCCTACTTGGTTTATGTGTTATTACATCAGTTCTCATTAAAACAATGTGTACGGGCAAGGGTCCCGCGCCGCGCCGCATCGCCCGGACCTTCCAATTGACCCCAGCCAATTGATTTGGCCCCCGACATGATGTAATGCACGCAGTACGTTCTAGTTGTGTCGCTTTTGAATTATTGTGTTGAGTCAACAGTTTGTGTTGCAGGTCGGCACATTAGAGTAGTTAACGGTGTTTAATGTTGTAAATTTATTTAGAGTTTAAATTATTTGATTCGAGCCGGGTGTCGGGGTAGTAGACACCACGAAGCTGGGGCTACACTCCTTTTTAACCGACTTCAAAAAAGGAGAAGGTTAACAATTCGTCGGAATCTTTTTTTTTTATGTATGTTACCCGATTACTCGAAGACGCCTGGACCGATTCGAGAAATTCTTTTTTTGTTTAAAAGGGTATACTTCCCAGGTGGTCCCATTGGCACCAAGTCAGGATCTGATGATGGGATCTCAGAAAAATCGATGGAAACCTTCAAATTTTATAAAGACGCATAATTTGTTTTTCATTGAAGTCGGTGTACTTTTTATATATTTATGATTCCTTGTCAATAAATAATAGAACTTCATAGGCGTGCTTATGTCATAAGCATAAAAGGTTTTTAATTCATAAAAAGTACACCGACGTCAATAAAAAACAAATTATGCGTCACTATAAAATTTGTGGGTTTCCCTTGATTTTTCTGAGATCCCATCATCAGATCCTGACTTGGTGCCAATGGGACCACCTGGGAAGTATACCCTTTAAAACAAAAAAAGAATTTCTCGAATCGGTCCAGGCGTCTTCGAGTAATCGAGTAACATACATAAAAAAAAAGATTCCGACGAATTGTTAACCTCCTCCTTTTTTGAAGTCGGTTAATAAAAATAATCTGAGCGTGACGGTCGCCCGAGTTCAGTGCTTTTTCTCCACCCTAAAAGTGCCCAACGTGCCTAAAGATGTTTTTACTTTGAAACGATCCTATCAACTACCTTGCACATTGTAATTATTACTAATACTGACTTATTATTTTGTCCATTTATATGAAGAATTGTTTGTTCATGGTTACTGGGTCACCATGTCCCATTCAGGAAGCGCGGGAGATAGCATCTGCATTACCACCTGCCCGTAACGTGTCATAATAATGGGAGTTTTATGCGTCTCTGATGTTATCTTCACTTGTTGAATGATAGGGTGGGTTCCTTGGTTACGCTGGTACAAACTTTATGTTTTGTGGATAGCTGGCTTTGGCCTGCAGCTTCGCATGCACGAATCACTTTTCCCGAATTTTCAGAATAACTTTTCTATTTCTTCGTGTAAATACCTTATTCAGATTATTACTACATATTATAGAACATAGTCCTCTGCCGCTTCTGTCTGTCTGTTCGCGATAAACTCAAAAACTACTGAACGGATTTTCATGCGGTTTTCACCAATAGATAGAGTGATTAAACGGTGGGAAAAGAGCAACGCTAGAGTTTCTTGCCCGTTCTTCTCTAGCGAAACTTTCGAACAGGCGGTAGATTAAAAAAGATTGACTGAATAAAAATAATGTATAGCACTTCATGGATTAAATTAATATTTGATTGGATTTAACTAAACTCTATGTTTGTCGACAGGCGTGTCGGCGAGCAAGATGGGCAAGCGGCCGGAGCTGGCGCCCAACAAGGGTGGTCCTTTCGCTGCCGCGCTCCGCTCGCTCGCCAAGAACGCCGGGCCCGACGGCAAGGACGGTGAGTGCACGCCGCTTGCCGGTGCGAGTACAATGTGACTCACATCCCGTGCGCAACGAGGGATACTGGAATATGGATCACGCGATCAAAGTGTTCTTTATTTAAAAGTATTTGTCTGGGAGCTGGCCATGTTTTGATAACACGTTATTAATTTTCTAAAGGACATTAACTTGAGTTATATAACTTTCTTTTTACAACGAAAACATCAACTCGAGGTTGGCTGTTCTGTTCTTAAACGTCCAACTCAAAATCCAGTCAACAAAGATCGTTAATGTAAATATATATCCAGTATCCCTCGACGCTGCAAAATCCCTTTTTTCTTTTTTTTTCACATAAATATAACATATCGCCGACACTTGTTGGGTCGACAGTCCATATACATAGATATTGTTCGTTCGCATCTATAACTCATACCGTCATAGATTATAAGTTTAATCTTTCACCTGTGTAATGTTGTAATGGTTGACAAATGTCAGATCGTGTCGTGACCGTGTCGTTTTGTCAATCAAGTAGCTTATGATGTAATAATTCATGTGTACATTATTTGAAAAGGTAAATTGAGGTAAACATATTTGTTTGCTTTGGGCTCGTAGCTTTTACTTCAGGAATTGTAATGATGACCTTTCTTTTTATTAACATCACACTTTTCCTAATTTATAACGGTACCGATTTAAAAATATATTTCTATTTTTTATTGTGATTAACTTAAACATTATTTTTATTATGTTTTCAAAGTCGTGTGCATCTCTTAAAACACATAGCATAAATCCAATTTCTGGCATCCGTTGAATTCATTTATATTTAATAATTATAATTAAATATCGACATTAATTTCTCTTATAAATATAGCAGTTGTTTTGTTTTGAATTGTGATTGGAAGTAAGCTAAGGGTCCAAAGCATTGGTCGTCCCGCCCTTGAGACGTAGATGGGGGGGTGGTTTGTTGAGCATGCGAGTGTCCAGGCGGGGCCGGCGCGACCTCCGACCGGGAGCCGAGCAAGGACAAGCCGCAGCCGCCGCCGGCCAAGCGCGCCTCGCCCCACCACCTACCCGCCAGTGGGTTCCAGCCCTACCGACCTGATGACAGGTAAATATAACAACTTTTTTGAATATTAGAATCGTTGTGATTTCAAACTCGATGAAACGAAAAAGCGACAGTAAAAGAGACAAACACATAAATCTATAGGACTAAGCCCACGGGAGAATGAGACAGAATATACATTCAAGGCGATTCGAGTGGGATGGAGTGCGATCAAGTGGGATCGAGTGGGATCGAGTGGAGTCGAGTGGGGTCAATTAGGATCGAGTGGAATCGAATCGGTTACTGTTATTGTACACACTGCACCTGATGGTAAGCGCAGTGCCGTCCAATTACATAGAGTAGCGGGAGACAATCTGTCCCTTGTTACTCAACACAATCATGCCGGCCTGCAAATGTATCCATAACCATAGATATATCATCTATGCATACCACTTCTTCACCTCCTTCCCATGGCATAGTGTGAAGAAGCAGGCCAGCATGATTGTGTAGCATGAGTAGCGGGGGATAGATTGTCTCTCGCCACTTGATACTCTAACTGGACGGCACTGCGCTTACTATCAGGTGCACTTTGCCGTGCCAGGAAAAATTGTTCATCGTTAGTACAAGCTCTGTGGAGCTGGTGGCTTTAATCAGTATGGGTAAACTGTTGTGTGGTGTTGTAGACTGTCCCACCCCGCGGCGTCGTCGTTCCCACTGCTGGAGCCGGCCGCGTACGCTCCGTACGCTCATCCTAGCCTCTACTCCAGCGCAGCGCTACAGTACAGGTACTTACACTTCGCTTATTTATACCAGAAGTAAATCAACGGTAGGCAGTGGCTTTGCTGTGCCCTGGCATTGCAGAAGTCTATAGGCGGCGGTGACTACTTACCATCAGGTGGCCTGTCTGCTAGTCAGCCTATCGAGGCATTAAAAAAAAAAGAGAAGCAGGTTATAGTTAGTGATTGATTGTGTTGAGTAGCGGGGGGTAGATCGGCTCTCGCCACTTGATACTGTAACTGGACGGCATTGAGAACCATTGGGTGCAGACTGGTCAATTTGCCGTGACCGTAAAAAACAGTGTCCCCTACTCGTGAACAGCCATGATGTAACGCATTTTAACATATTTATACAACATTATTTTTAGTATATTACAAAGCCGAAAGTAGTTTGTTGAGAATCAGTAGCACAATCTATTGCACTAATTTTAACGTGTTATATTGGTATCCCAAAAACATATAAAAATTTTCTTCAACCTGGTTACCTTGTTTGTGTCGGTCGTTCACCTATACCTACATAATACTTTGGCGGGAAACAAACAGAAGCGCGCGGCGCGCGTATGCCCATGCATCGTTCAAGAAACGGGATAAATTATTTTTGCATGCCACCGCGTGAGTTTTCCTTATTGTTATTATGACATATATTTGTCTGATCTTTTATACCAAAATCTAATTTGGGTGTTTCGGCTTTATGGTATACAAAAACTAATCTTGTATATAAAAATTCAGCTTTCTTATGTTTGTGTTCACAAAACTCGAAAACCTGTTTTAAAATATATTTTTTTGGCCTTGATTACGCGATCGAAACCTCTAAATTGGATTTGTCGTGAGTCGTGAATTAAAAATTTCTTAGCGAGACCGTAAAGAGCGAGAGAAAGAATCATACTATTTAAGTTGTTTTTCATAGTTATAACGCATAGTTCTAGCTATAGTCACACATAACTGTTGTCGCTATTTGTTGTGTCGTAAAAATATCTGTAAAATCTGATTATTACTGAATCAACACGATGGAAAAGATTCGCGACAGTTATGACTTGACTACTGTTAACAACATGGCCTTAGACATGTATGTTTTATTATATTTAATTAAATAAAACGAATGTTACGGATTTTATCGCGGTTTATTTTACTTTTTAACCGACTTCAAAAAAAGGAGGAGGTTCTCAATTCGACTGTATGTTGCTTTTTTTTTTTTATGTTTGTTACCTCGTTTCTCTGTACTGTGTGAACCGATTTCGACCATTCTTTCTTTGATTGAAAGCTGGTGCTTGTCATTTGGTCCCATAAAAATATGGTGAAGATCTGATGAATATCTTCGGAGCTGGAGAGGGTAACTCCTTAAAATTAAGTAGTATTCCAGTGGTTCTTTTTGCATTACGTTCATTATAAAAGTTAAGTTTCAGTGAGAGAGGGTAAAAGGGGTGGGGGTGAGGGAGGGGGGTGATAAAATTAAAATACACGTAAATTCTAATATCTTCAGCAGCTTTTAACCGATTTTATATAATTTACCACTAAAAAGCAAAAAATAAATTATTACTTTTTAAATAAAAATTAAACCGCCTTCAAAAAAACCCAGACACAACTAAAAAGCAAAAAATAATTGGTTACATTTAAATCAATTAGTTATATGCAATTTAAATCAATTATTTGGAGTCGGTGCCAGCCAAAACATGGAAAAAACAGAATAATCAGGCATACAAAAAAATATAAAATAGATCCAGACTTGGTTTTTATAAATATAAAAGTAAAGAAAACAACACCGGCACCGACTCCAAAAATAATTGATTTAAATTGCATATAACTAATTGATTTAAATGTAACCAATTATTTTTTGCTTTTTAGTTGTGTCTGGGTTTTTTTGAAGGCGGTTTAATTTCACAAACATAATCATTGCACTATACTGTCGAGACGGCATACAACTCAGTCTCCCCCGTGACCATAAAGGCTGTAAATGTAAAGCCTTCGAAACGTCGGCTTAAAAAGTAAAATAAATCGCGATAGAATCCGTAAAATTCGTTTTATTTCAATTCGCGTAAACATAAGGAGCCATTATTAAACAATCACATATAAATTAACAAATTGGTTTAATTTTCGATATTTTTGGACTACAATCTTTTTTTTTAGTTCCTTGATAGACAGACGAGCAGACTGGCCACCTGATGGTAAGTAGTCACCGCCGCCCATAGACTTCTGCAATACCAGGGCACAGCAAAGCCGCTGCCTACCGTTTCTATCTATTATAAAAAAACAAAATTCTATCTGTTTTCACTTACTGTCAACTACCCTATTATGACTTGGCTACTGTTATCATCGTGTATGTTTTATGCAGACTGGCAGCGGAGGAACAAATGTACCTGGAGCGGGTGTTCCGCAGCGGCGTCGGCGTCGGCTGGCTCCCTCCGTACGCGCTGTACCCGCCGCTAGCGCCGCCACTGCCGCTCGTACAGCACGCGCCGCACGCAGCGCACGCCGCGCATGCACAGCACGCCGCGCACGCACAGCACGCCACGCACGCCGCGCATGCGTTACACGACGAGCGAGAGAAGGAGATCGCGCTGCAGAGGGAGCGCGAGCGGGAGCGGGAGAGGGAGAGAGAGCGGGAGAGGTGCGTGTCTATTGTGTACAGATAGTGGCTTGTGCATGCCGAGATTGTGATATCTTCATTTTGTACAGACTTAATGTCTATTAATTTAACGTTGTCAAGCAGTTATTTATCGACGGGATAAATTAAACAATCCTGCTTCCTTTTATTATTATTGTTGTCCTTCGAGCTGGATTCCTATTTATGCTATAAACGAATTGTATATTTTCTTAAATTATGTTTAAGACTTTTTAAAATGAACTGTCTTGTTTTCGTTTTTAGCACAGTCATAGAGTTTTTTTTTGTGTAGGCAAGACGACATGTTCACTGTCACATTTTATAGTTAAAAGCAAATATTAAGTGGTGTTAAACGAAAAAGTGGTAGAGCCACGCTGTAGTCATATTTGTCTACAGCATGAATGGGCCGGCTCGACCGGGGTAGTACCACTGTCTCACAGAAAACCAACGTAAAGTGACAGTTTACTGTCGCGTTTCGTATGGTAAGTGAGATATCCGGAGGCCCAGATTCCCCCTTCCCTTCCCTAATCCCTATTCCTGTCCTCTAGAGCCGACAGCGCATACATGATACTTTCGGTATTGTGGATGTTCATGGGCGGTGGAGATCACTTAACATCAGGTGACCCACTGGCTCGTTTGTCGGACTATGATATATAAAAAAAAACTAGAAATATTTTTGTGTATTACAGAGAGCGAGAAAGAGAACGCGAACAGCGCGAAAAAGAGCAAAGAGAGCGTGAACGAGCGCAGAGGGAGAAAGAGTCTCGCGCCCGGGAGGCGATGCGCGAGGAGCAGAGGGCGCTGGCGGCGCTGCACTCGCACGCGCATGCGCACGCACACGCACACAGCGCGCACCTCCTGCCGCCGCCCGTGTACGCACTGCCGCGCCCGCTGCTGCTCCCGCCGCCGCTGTACCGGCCCTACCGCGCCTACCCCGCGCCCTACGAGCCGCGCGCACACCGCACGCCCCCGCCACCCTCCGCCGTCACCTCCGCCCCCGCCGTCGCAGCCACCGCCGCTGACCTGTCGCCTGCTGTGGTCAGCCCCGCGCCCGTGCCTGCACCCGCCGCCGCCACCGCCCCCTCGCCGCAGCCCCCGCCGTCGCCCGCGCCGGACGCGCCCGCCGGTGAGGACGCGGCTCCCACCGCCACCGGCCCTCCACACGCCCCCGCGCCGGCGCCCGCCCCGACGCCCCCCGCCGCGCCCGCGCCTACGCCCCCCGCGGCCGTGTGACGCGCGTGTGTGCGGGCGGCGCGGTGCTCGCGACCACACACACACACACATTCACACGCACACACACACAGTCTGACACACATCGAACGTGCTGCGCATGCGCTGCGGCGCGCTGCGTAGTTCTCAGTAACTGCCGTGGAAGTCGGGGGGCGTCTATAATGAAATGACGCGCGCTGGCACTCAATTTGAACCCTACTGCGTACGAAATTTAGTCCGAAGATTGATGCATCGCGTCATTTTTGATTAGATAGCTATACCGTTATTATATTCGGGAAATATTGCGCTTAAATAAGGTCCATAATTGTCACTCGCTCCGTCTCATTGTCTTCCGTTAAGCGCTGTCGGGTAAACGGTAACCGGCATGACCGCTGTCGGCATATTAAGGTATGACTTTACTCGGTCAGGTGCTGCCTTATTCGACTGCAGTGACATTCGTGCAATTATGAACTCCTGACTGCAGATAACTTCGTCCTGTTGAATATATCGGCTGCGCATGCCGTCCACCTGATAGCATTGTTTAAACGTTTTGTGTTTTTACTCTGTGTTAAAGAGGTCTCTGAAAATAATTTCCTCGACTATTCTAATCTTTGTAACTAGCATAAATGAATCTCCCGAAACTTAAGGGCTATTCTAAAAATTCACAAATGTGTAACAAGTGATGCGCTTAAGTACCTCTATGGACAGTTACTGGAAACTACGCAAAGACACTATTTAAAAATGTTTTGAAATAAGCAACGTAAAATCTAGAGAGACAGTCGTAACTGAATGAAGGATAGTAAGTCCAGTCTCATGATAAATACATTTCTGAGAAAATCTAGGTGATCTGACGTTGAGACTAAGTTGTATGCCACTTGATATTCTACCATATAGCGTCTGGCATACGGTTGATATTAAAATAAATAAAACAGCAGCTCAAAGCTCTGTAAATGTTTTATTATATTAATGTCAATTGCATGCCAAAGAGTTTGTTGGTGAATGTATTCTTTTTACTGCCACTTTATACTTTAAAACAATTAGACTTTTTACTTTGAATTTTATCGATTTATAAAAGTCGATATTTCTCGCTCAGATTTTGACTGTCTCTCAAGGTTCCATAATAATCCAGGGTCACTGGAATGTCCAGTAAAATACAGTAAGAATATAATATGTCTCAGACCCTGGGTGCCCCTGTGGACATTTATCGATATCGATAAAATACTATTACACATACCGTTCGTTATTATTTCGCTTCCCATGTTTTTCGTCGTGAAAAACGTAAAGAAATGTTCCAAATTGAAGTGTGGTTATCGATATCGATAAGTGGAGCCGCACTAGACACTAGACTGACAACAAAGTAATTCATTGATTGAATTGTCGATACGTTATCGTTAAGCGTTAAGTTACGAAGGTTTTTGTTAAGGCGAGTATAGAGATGATCGTGTGCAAAACCATTGTGATAATCATTCACCGGTATTACGTATAGTGTTTCTATACGTCTATCTCCTTTTCTCGTATACTACTGACGCATGTGCGAGCTAGACGGAACTGTGTCGATTGTTTTTCTATCGATTTTTGTTCTCAAATAACTCGTGTGATTGGTGCGCTTTTTTAAACTGTTATACTTTTGTTGTTATTGCTAGTAAAATGTTTTGTCCTGCTCTCTCAGACGCAAATGCCACTCGGCGTGAGAAGACAAAACATAGTACCTAATGAGACTTACACCGTTTATTACTAATGTTATTATTTCTTGTTTACATTTGCTATAGACTGTACGATGACATGTTCCTATTGGAAATTATATCGATATTGTATTATCGAGTCATTGACTGATTGTAACTGCCAAAATAATGTTTTACTGTCATCATTCGTAGTGATGTGCGTATTTTGCTTGTATAATATTTATATAACTCCGTATTTAATTTATTTAAATGTGAGGCATGATGAATATAACAGTAGAATCAAAGTGTACCATCACACAATTGTCTTAAAAAAACTACTTTTCAAGTATATACAGAAATGGTCTAAATTAAACTAGAATTTAGAATTTATCGAAAGCTACGGTGCACACGTCTCAGTTACGCTTATTAATGTTGCCACTGTGAAAAAATCACCAATATTAATAAAAAAAAACATAGATTATACTGCTAATGTAACAAAAACGTTTAAAGCTGCCTGGCGCAGCATTGTATAGTTAGGCGAGCGGTTATATATATGTATATTTAATTACTAAATATATGTATCGATAAGGCACGACAAAATCGACATTGGCCTCGTTATCGATGAAAACCATCGACTCGATAAAAAACCTATCGATAAATAATGACGACGTAACGTCTTTCGGGTACTTACAATGTCGATTAGAGTGAGTTATCGAGTCGATGGTTTACGAATGTTGACAATGTGAAGTGTAACATAGCTCGTTCGGGGTCGGTGAGACTAAGTCGCGCGTGTCAGCTTCGCAATATCGACTCTACTGCATTTGTGATAAGTGTTAGTTTCCGTTGCAGTGTTTTGTTGTCTCACCCCTCTCAGTGGGGGGACGCGACCCCGCTCGATCATATGACTGCATTATCGATGTGAGAACACGGAATTTTATAATGAAAAGTAAAAAAAATACAAGAAAACCTCTTTATACTTTAGATAGGTACTTTTAATTTTTAGCTCTTAATAGGTGTTCAATATTTTTCAATCTATAATAATTTTTTTTTTCATTCACGGTAAACAGCATTTAGCCGGACTCGTATCCGGGACGTCGCGATGTGTAAATATATAGTTAGATACGATATGGACAATACCTAACAAGTGAAAAAATAAACAAATCAAAAAGGTTTTATTGGAAAATACATTTCAATGAAATTAACGTGTGTGCATGCTGGGCCTAGGGACGTGACGCGGGCTAGACTCGTTTATCGACAAACATTATCGACTATTTATATATATATTTGAATCACTATCTCATACAATTTAGACTTAATATTACTGAATATAAAGTATATTTTTATACTGGAGGTCTCAGTCACCGAGAAGAATTATTATAATACAGTGCAACCTCGATATAAAAAAGCTGAATAGAAAATATTCTTTGTAACAAGTAATTTGTTACAGTGAGGTTTGTTAAGAAGTTAGGTTAATCTACTATTTTTCGGGATTTATTTTATGGGATTTCGAAGAATTTGTTAAATTGAGGAAATCGTTATATCGAGGCTCGTTATACTGAGGTAACGCTGTATATTTTAATTGATATTCAGGATAAAACTATTTGAAACAGACACAAAATATATTTTTAACGCAATAGTGAAATGTGGGACCCCGCGACACGGCCCCAGGTGGTAGTACATTTTATTTTTTGTTCACTGCCAACCCCTTCCCGTCCCGTGCTTTAAGATAGCGCATGTAGTTAGTGTATGGTGCTGTTGTTAGCTTATAGGTGTTGCAGCGGAGGCGGTTCGTCAATACTTACTGAACCGGATCGACAGAAATGTTGCTACATACATACATGAGGGTAGGCAGAGGTGTAACTAGTACACATTTCGCCGAGTTTAGTACTGTCTGTGGGGCGAGCCTAACAACATACTACGCATAATTCCAGACTCGGGGCTAATATTAAGTTTTTCGTAATAAAACCAATATCACTTTTACCCGACCCGGGTTCGAACCCGAGACCTCACAGCAGTTGTACCGCGTACGCAATTACAACTGCGCCGAGGCATGAATGTTTTTATGAAACTTGAAAGGTTTTTTGTAAGTTAGGCATGGATTCATGATTTTAGGGTACTTTAAACTACTTTACAATAAAGGAAAAATGTTATTACATATACAGGCTGGTATAAAAACTGGGTAAAAAATAAAAATCATATTTGAGACCATGGCAATATATTGTGTACATATTATAATATAAGACAAAGTCCCCTCGCGTCTGTCTGTCTGAACAAGATAAACTCAAAAACTGCTGAACACATTTTCATACAATTTCAACCAGAGGAAATGATTAATTAGTAAGGTTTAGGTATATAATGCATCTAAATTTAAATTAGCTGAAAAAGAATGATTGTTAAAAATTACGAATAAAACCATGCCATATGGGAGCATAATAGTGGAAAGGCTACGAAGCACCGCTAGGATTAGAAATTAAATGCAATTAAACTACTTGAGTGTGATAATTTACATTTTTATTAACCGACTTCAAAAAAGGAGGAGGTTAACAATTCGTCGGAATCTTTTTTTTTTATGTATGTTACCTGATTACTCGAAGACGCCTGGACCGATTCGAGAAATTATTTTTTTGTTTAAAAGGGTATACTTCCCAGGTGGTCCCATTGGCACCATGTCAGGATCTGATGATGGGATCTCAGAAAAATCAAGGGAAACCCTAACCTTTTATAGTGTCGGATAATTTGTTTTTTATTGAAGTCGGTGTACTTTTTATGAATAAAAAACTTTTACTTTTAATCGAATCCACATGCTCGAACGTAAATATATTGGCCTATATGTTCTGCTACCCGTGCGAAGCTGGGTTTTGGATTAAAATATTTCTGAGTATATTAATATACACTCACGCCTGTAATCCCCGAAGGGGTAAGCAGAGGTGTAACTAGTACATCCACTTATCGTCGAATTTCGGTCCCATAATGTGATAGGGGGCGAGCCTATCGCCATACCGGGCACAGATTCCAGACTCCGGGCTAATACTGAGGAATTCCTAGATAGAAAACCCAATATCACTTTACCCGACCCGGGGATCGAACCCGAGACCTCAACACAGCAGCAGTCGTAACGCATGCGCAATTACAACTGCGCCAACTGCGATTCTCTGCCTAAAATAATAAAATATTATTTAAAATTAAAAAACTCGCTTTAATAAAAAAGCTAAAAGCTTTAAGCTAAACTAAAAAGTATGGTATAAAAGCGTAAGGTGATTTTTACTATATCCTGATAATAATTGTCCCGCGCTTTTTTACAATAAATTAATAAATAATAAAATAAATAACGCCCAACAGTCACACACATAGCCCCGACCCCACACTAAGATACGAGTCTTGTGTTGTGGGTATCAGGGGCCTAGAGAGACTTTCGGTCTCACAACACACAGACACCGGACACAAATATCTGTCCAGTCACACAAACATTTGTCCCGGTGTGGGAATCGAACCCACGGCCTCTCGTTTCACAGCCGGCTACTCGCCAACTGCGCCACGGAGGCTGTCAATAATAAAGTAAAACAATTATTTTATAAATTTTAGTTCCGTTTTTTTTATCCGGGCACAGCAAAGTGACCACACTGCACCTGATGGTAAGCGCATAGTCCGTTCAGTTAGAGTACCAAGTAGCGAGTTACAATCTATCCCTGGCTACTTAACACAATCATGCTGGCCTGCTTCTTCATACTACGTCATGGGGAAGAAGCGGTCGAGGGTCTAGTGTCAGAGTACTAAGAAGGCCGCAAAACGGCCAAACATCGGCTAAGGCGGGTTTTACACCCTGTGTACGGTGGTCGCTATCCGGGCGGATATAAATATCCTACAACCAGCAAGCTAGCTATTAAAGCGTGTTTTTTGTTTTCTTAAACTATAATTTATTTTTTATTTATATTTATTTTAGTCCTTAAACTTTCTAGTACTTATAATTAAAATACTCGATTTCAAATCAAGAACACATGATAAAAAAATGTGATCTAAAATATTTTTTATTATCCTGGTGCCCCTGGTTAGGATATATGGTCAAAGTTACAAAATACTAAATCGTACGTCTGGAAGGTGGTGAACGTTGAAAGATTCCGTTACATACAAACATATGAAGCTAATATAAAGCGTGTAAATAGTCTTGTGAAAAAAGGAAATCTGAAGGAGGGTCATGAATTAAATTCCTCGAGCTTACTTCTAGATACGTTAATTTTGAAGCCAAAGAGCATTAAGCCCGCCTTCCACTGCGAGCGGAACGAGCTCCGTACGGATGAGAACTGCATATAAGTGCTTTCACTGAATAAGAATGAGCGGAGCGGAGTAAACGAGTTCAAAGAATCACAAAAGTGGCCGCAGAGTCGATTGGACCCCGCGCGACTCGCTGAATTTCATACAAGCCCTTCCACTGCGAGCGAGCAAGCGAAGCGAACTGAGCGAGTTAAAATGAGTCCGCTGTGTCATGGCGTCGCACGCTAGTTTTAAACGGACTCTGCTCATCTGAACCATCTCATTTCTCGCTTTGCCGCTCCGCAAAGTCCGCTGCTAGTGGAAGGCAAATGCTGAAACTCTCTTTTAGTGGAAGTGCATAACTAATTTACTCCCGTCCGTTCGTTCCCTCTGTTTCCGTTCATTACCCTGTTTTACATAAAACCACCAAAGAGAGGGAACACTACATAGATACGAGAAAACTTTATTCCGAAAGTCACAAATACGAATTTCAAAATACCGATTTTCATAATTCTCCATGGTTTAAATTTCTAATATAACGACTCCGATTTATCATTCATCTTATTTTTATAATTCTGAAATTTCACTATTCCTAACGTTTATTATTATTACTATTCTCAAAATACCAAGTTTCAATAGATCGAATAATTATTTTATACAATAGAGGTTGTACGGTTTGTGATATACAAACCGCACATTGCACCTGCCCGTGTACGTATAGTTGCACGGGCGAGTCAGCATTGTACGTTACTATGTGATTTTCATTATATTAATTTATTCGCATCAGTTCACCTAACGCCATCGTGCAATCATCATTACTTACATTTAACTATTTATAACAATTAATCTTTGTGAACTCAAATAAATAACGTGATCTTCAAGTGATTGTCTTTATCTTCATCTCAACTACAACAACATTATAATATTGTGTGGTACGCACCATACAGAGGTGATCTGGCTTTAATGCAAAAAGTAATGTAAAAAGTAGTGAGTAAAACACAAGCAAAAATGAATTTTATTTCGATAAATATACAATTCAAAATCACTCGTCAATAAGGGCGACTTTCGCCTGTTTAGTTGCGCCGCCGGCATATCCTCCTGTCACGACAGTTTAATGGTCACTGTTCTAACATAACCTAACCCAAAGGATTCAATAATAGTATATGTCGGTTTCGGACCGACAACCCATCGAGCATTTGATTCTTCGAACTTATGAAAATAGGAAAACAAACAAATCGGATTTACGACTTTCGGTAAAATAAATTACGTGAATTTTAAAAATAGACATTATAATTATTAGGTATTATGAAATTCAGACTTTTGAAAATCGGATTATCGAAATTCGGAATAAAATATTTCGGAGTTTTTGGGTGTCCACCAAAGAGAATACTACAATGGTAAAACTATATAATTATTCTTTTTATAACTGCTGTTCAAAGACAACTTAAACTACGCTCTTTCGGTAGATAATAAATGAAATACTCTATGACTATGTTCCTTGCACTTTACTTCTGTCATCTTTATCAACGTCCAAGAACTGTCAAACCAAAACTACAAGAAAATAAATACTGGAAATGTACGCAAATGGCCAGACCGATACCAAGCATTCACCCCAGAGACTTGACACACTTTGACGACATCAAGCCGAAGTCGAAATCCATCGTCAATTTAGCTATCGATACGATAAAAGATAAGTCATCTAAGAATTTAGTATTAGGCACTGTCACCGGCTGGGTTACTGGCGCCGGCTTCGTGAAAGTGGGTAAGATAGCCGCATTCGGCCTAGGCGGGGGTGTATTATTGCTACACTTCGCCACAGAACTCGGTTACATCCAAGTTAATTGGGAGAAGATCCGTGAAGCCACTGCGGGAAGTCAAGCCTGGGTGGAATGGCTGCTGCGATTCGTGAAAAAGAACAGCTGTTTTACTGTAGGTTTCATCGGGGGTTTTTGTTTCGGTGTCGCGTCTTCTTAAACTGTTTTATAGTGAATAGTAATTATAGATCTTCTTGATGTTTTCATTGTGAATTTTATTGAAATAAATATTATGAAATGGAAATTCTTTTGCCAAACACCATGTCCACGCTTTTAAAGTTGTTTTAAATATAACTAAGTGATATGCTCTTATCAACGGGGCTGTTCAAGTGTAACATAAACACCAAAGGGGGGTGGGTAGTCTTTGCTTTGCTTATTTTTAACTAACTTTTACTCTTTCACTAAAAAAATTTGATGATTCTGATTTGAACATGGCAATCCTATTTGTCTAATCTTAAAAGCTGAAAGGGTGTTTATGTCATAGACATTGTTAAAATTATACCAATGCTTAGGTAAGCGTAGAGGGGAGGAACTTAACTTACATTTGGTGACAAGAGGGAGAAGGGGTTTGAAAATGACTAAAATTCTGCTTACGTAAAATTGAATGACCGCAACTGGTTTAACGTGCACTAATTAAACAGTTTTATACGAGTGTTTTTCCTGCAACCAAAGTTATATTCGAGATGCCTAATCTCGAATTATCTCCAAAATCTCTACATGTTTGTGTAATTCACAAATATTTATTTCTGGTCTAGGTGTTGTGGGACCGTAATGCCTCGATAATCGTTATACCCAAGATTCGGGTTAACCTAGTGTAGGATAACTAATTTGAAGCTATATGGTTGCATTTAATACCTACATGGTTATAACGAAAGTAAAGATTAAAAGGACATTTACTTCGCTATAGTGATTATGTCTACAAGAACATGACATAATTTTATCGGATAACACATATATCAGTTATATTTGCCGTTGCGAAATATGTCGTAGGGTTCATACTAGTTGCAGCATCAATATTTGTAAATCTTTTTTATTCTGGCACGGCAATGTGACCACACTGCACCTGGTGATAAGCGCATTGCCGTCCAGTTAGAGTATCAAGTAGCCAGAGACAATCTATCCCTTGCTACTCAACTGCTGTGTAGCTTCTTCACACTACGCCATGGAGCAAGGAGGTGAAGAAACGGTCGAGGGTCTAGTGTCGGAGTACTCAGAAGGCCGCAACACGGTCAAACATCGTACCCCAACTTCAGATCCCCGACAAAAACCGATGTACACTGGCTGACACCGGAACGCGACACACTTTCGTGTGCTACTATGGCAGGTTTTACACCCTGTGTACGGTGGTCGCTATCTGGGCGGATATAAGTATCCCACCACCAGTAAAATATACAATAGGTACTTTCCCCATGTCCACAAAAATATTGATTTCACAAAATCGATCTTCAGATGGCGATTTCACCTTACAGCAAGACCTCATATAGGTAAATAGAATTAAGAGTAAGTAATTTATGAAATGCCTACATTTCAACTACATAACTTGATTAGGGTAAAGTGAAACAACTAATGATGAAAACTATGAAATAGGCAGAAATATGAGAAACAAATTTGGTAAAGCAATGAATGGGCCACCTGATGGTAAGTGATCACCTTTTATCAACATGAGAAGTAGAAGAGAGAGTTGTCTCCTGTACTGACGCGCCTATACCGATCGTCCTACCTCTCAGGTATTGTGCCTGAATCTTGGAGGGAGGATAATGTGCAGCCGATCCCCAAAAAGGGTGATAGGTCAGACCCTAACAATTATCGCCCAATCGCCATAACCTCAGTGATGTGTAAAGTCATGGAGCGACTGATAAACAGCCAATTAGTTCGCTACCTAGAGGATCACTCGTTGATCAATGACCGCCAATACGGTTTCCGTCATAACCGATCAACGGGTGATCTTCTAGCGTTCGTATTACATCACTGGGGGGAAGCGATTGACAAGCATGGCGAGGCTCTGGCTGTGAGTCTCGACAAAGCCAAGGCATTTGATAGGGTCTGGCATCGTGGCCTTCTCTCCAAGCTCCCGGCATACGGTCTGCCCGACAACCTGTGCAAGTGGATTTCCGGCTTTCTGCATGAGCGTAGAATGCGTGTCCTCGTTGATGGACACGCTTCGCAGCTCATGTCAGTAAATGCCGGAGTACCACAAGGTTCTGTGATTTCGCCCACCTTGTTTTATCTGCATATCAATGATATGTTGTCGCTTGGCAACATTCATTGCTATGCAGACGACAGCACGGTTCATGGGCGTTATAGCAGCAAGCCTCCTGGTTGCCGGGCGGATACTGAGAGGAGACGAGAGGATCTTGTCGTTGAGCTCAACCAGACCTTGGATCTCATTTCATCATGGGGTATCAGGAATCGGGTTGAGTTTAATGCCAAGAAAACCCAGGTGTGCGCGTTCTCGTGCAAGAAGTCTCCGTTTTCTCCAATCCCCGTTCTTCAAGGTGTTCCACTCGCAATGCGGAATGACCTTAGTGTCCTAATTATGGATATCCGCTGCGATCTTAATCCAAGGAGTCACATCGAGGGCGTAATATCCGCCACTTCACGCAGGGTCGGAATCCTGAACAGGGTGCGGCGGTTTTTCACGCCTGGTCAGCTCTACCGCTTATATAAAGCGCAGGTGCGGCCGGGAATGGAATACTGCTCGCACCTCTGGGACGGTTCCGCAAGGTACCTTCTCGATGCCTTGGATGGGTTGCAGCGGCGGGCCATCCGCATTGTGAATGATGCAGACGTGAGTAACAGCCTGGAGCCGCTACAGCTGCGTAGGGATATTTCCTCGCTTAGCGTGTTCTACCATCTGTATCATGGCGAATGCTCTGAAGAATTGTTTGATTTTATCCCATCCTCTCCCTTCCATACCAGAACCACGCGTACTGGCTTGCGGAGCCACAGCTTCGTGGTGTCTACTACCCCGGCCCGAACCAAGAGGTTCGCAAACTCGTATTTTTGCCGCACCATCAAGCTGTGGAACAGTTTGCCAGCTACCGTGTTCCCTCCTTCCTATGATCCTGGGTCCTTTAGGCGTAATGTGAAGAAGCTTAACAGCAGGCCGGCATGATTGTGTTGAGTAGCGGGGGATAGACTGTCTCTCGCTACTTGATACTCTATCTGGACGGCACTGCGCTTACCATCAGGTGCAGTGTGGTCACTTTGCCGCGCCAGAATAAAAAAGAAAAAAAAAAGTAGAAGCCGACATTTCAAGAAATGGGTTTTTCTTTTTGCCCTCGAGCAATATTACTTACTGCATGAACCAGCGAACATTACGGCACATTAAATTTTAACGACACTTTGCGACTCGGCATATTCATACTGGAGAGAAACTGTCTATGACACGGCTACCATTTATATATTTATTATTTATTCGGAAAACTTACAGCTAGCATTTACAATATAAAAACATAATATTAGACACATAAAATTTAAAAGTTTCCACAAATAGTTAAAATTATTTAAAAAATGTGTTGGTCGGCTAAGGCACATAATAAAAAATTATACACGAAAATAAAATGTAATGATTCGATTCTACAACATTTCAAAGTCTTTTATCATTTTTTTTACTGCCTGGATGGGAAGCCACCTGATGGTAAGTAGTCACCGCCGTCCATAGACCTCTGCAATGCCAGGGTACAGCAAAGCCGCTTCTACCGTCCTCTTCAGTGGAAAGGTACCTTAGGAAAGGTATAGGTCCAACTGTAATATACATATGTTCAGAGGTAATGAGCGTAGTGTAATGCCATGCATTATTTTGTAATTTAAATTTCGGGCTATATCTGGAGAGGAGTTACATTCACATAAAAAAATGATGGGAGTAGGAACCGCGGAGTAAATTTGCCGATTTATTACACATCAATTACTTTTTAGTCATTTAATAATAATATATAGGTACACCCAACAGTCACACACACAGTTCTGATCGCACACTAGGTTAAACCTGTATGGTAGGTATCAAGAACTACAAGGGACTACGGTCCTACAACACCCAGACCCGAAACAAGTATCTGTCTGTCACACAAACATTTGTCTCGGTGCGGGAATCGTACCCACGGCCTTTCGTTTCAGAGCCGCCTACTCGTCCACTGTATTACTATTCGTATAATAATAATAATAATAACCGATAACCGTCGGCTGGTGTCACATCACAAAAATAAATTAAAATTGTCTAACGGGCCTCTACGTGTTGGCTTCGGCCCCACGCACGCCTTCCAAATGTCCGGGACTCTATAGTCCCGTGATTACGGTGTGACAAACATAATAATAATAATAATAATGCTTTATTTATCTCCAAAATCAATTTTACATAAAATAACTTATAAAATAGGATTAGTGAAATACAATGTGAGAATGTAACAATTAAAATTAATACAATGTATTGGGAGAACGAATTACACATTTATAAACTTAAGATTCTTGATCCCTACACTAGGCATTGCCTGTATCGTAGGTGACCAAATTACAATCCAAGTTACTAAAAAGGTTAGGATGTGAAACGTCAATGCAAGTTATGTATTAATAACATTTAGGTGTGTGTGTGCGAGTGTGTGAGTGTTTGTATACGTGTTTGTGTATATGTGTACGTGCATGTGGATGAGTGTGTGTTTGTGTATATGTGTAAGTTTGTGTGTGTGCATATTCCAGTAAGCTACCTAATCACTTTGGTAAGCGCTTCAATATCACTATATTCAAGGGAGCATAACCACCTCTGGACCTTTATTTTTGTTTCTCTGACCGAACAATGTTTTATGGAACATTTTACATTTACCTTATTGTATATATAAGGATGAAGAAAGCTACTAAATCTTCTTGCAAAAGATGTGTAAATTGTTGGCGTTGGTAGTTTGTATAGGCGACCCCTTGTAAGGATCCATTTTAGAAAAAGTCACTTAAGTAAGACGTCCATTACAGCAGAACAATAAAATGATTTCCGAAATAAGTACTATGTTTATAAACAAGTTGCGACAACTATTTGAATGAGAAAAATTATTGGAGTGAGGCAAGGGCCAGAGACAATAACTTCACGCATACTCGAGAAGAGAGGCAGGATACACATTATTGTGTAATATTACAGAAATTAATTAATTTATAAGTAATAAGCTGTAAGAATAATTATTTTACTTCACTCTCTACAAAAAAAGTTGCTAATTGTCAGAGAAATACATATACACTGACGGCTGTTATCCCCGAAAGGGTAAGCAGACGTGTAAGGGTAACCAGTACACCCATTTTTCGCCAAAATTCGGTCCCTTAAAGTGATAGGGGGCGAGCCTATCGCCATGTCGGGCACAGATTCTAGACTCCAGTCTAACTTTGAGAATTTCTAGACAGAAAAACCCAATATCACTTTACCCTACTACCCGGGATCGAACCAGAGGCCTCAGCGTGCGCAATTACAACTGTGCCACCGAGGCAGTCTCTCGGAGAAATATAAAAAAAAACATTAAGAATACAAATTTAAATATGTAAAACTAGCTGTTGCTCGCGGCTCCGCCCGCGTGGAGGTCATATTTGAGACAAAAAGTATACACTACAAAATACCAATTTACGTGCATTTAACTTTAAAAATGAAGGATTTTCATACAAACTTTCTTACCCTATTTAACCCCCTTAGGGGTGGAATTTCCAAAAACCCTGAAATATGTGTTTTTAATTTTTAACTGTAAGGCCAAATACCAAATTTCATAAACTTAACTTCAAAAATGACGGATTTTCATACAAACTATCATCCCCTATTTTACCCCCTTAGGAGTGGTATTTCCAAAAACCCTTCCTTAGTGGATGCCTACGTTATAAAAGGTACCTACTGTCAAAATTTCAAGTCTCTAACCCCAGACGTTTTGGCTGTGCGTTGATCGATCAGTCAGTCAGTCAGTTTCTTCTTTTATATATACAGATTAGCTGTAGCTAATCATCATCTGAGGCAGGATTTTACGAAAATAATAAATGAATTGGGTAATGGAAGTCTGGTTAATTCATTGAGTATTTTCACGACTAGAAGCTAAGAATATTGGTAACAAATATTAAATTAATCGTAAGGAAGTAATTACCCTAGTTCTTTTTCAGATTTGAGCCATAAGTACGGTACACAAATACCTATTGAAATAGCTTTAAACAAATTTAAATTTTTGTCGGCGGAGTTGTCATCTGCACTGAGACACCTATAGCGATCGTCCTGAATCTGGTGGTAGGATATTCATATCCGCCCGGATAGCAACCACCGTACACAGGGTGAAAAACCCGCCATAGTGGCACACGCAAGTGTGTCGCGTTCCGGGATCAGCCAGTGTACATCCGGTTTTTTGGGGGTCTAGAGTTGGGGTACAATGTTTGGCCATTTTGCGGCCTTCTGAGTACACTGACAACAGACCCTCGACCGCTTCTTCTTCACCTTCTTGCCCATGGCGTAGTGTGAAGGAGCAGGCCGGCATGATTGTGTTGAGTAGCAGGGGATAGATCGTCTCTCGCTACTCGATACACTAATTGGACCGTACTGCGCTTACCATCAGGTGAAGTGCGGTCACTTTGCCGTGCTAGGATAAAAAAAAAACTCAGGTGTTGTGACTGTCTAGATAGGCACAACTCCTAACTTAAACTTCTAGCACTCCTTATGAATCCCCGGGATCACTCCGTAAGTGTCGAAGAAGGCCGGTTGGGTGTACATAAGTAGTAGGGACTCGGCCCAGCCGCAGCCCGGATAGCCATCATCCGGGCGAGGGGGTGCTGGGTCGTAAGACCGGCTAGTCCAGCATAACCGTTTTATTCTCATTCCGCTTCCCCCCGAAGCGGACGGCAGTAATAAAATGCTTTCCCCGCGACAAAAAAAAGTGTTGTGCCTGAAGCTTGAGATTACATTTAAAGAATACCTCATAAGTTAACTCCTCACTTCGCCCTTTAAGGGATGATTTGGTAAAAACGTTGAAACACGTATTTCTTTATTTTTTACCAAAAGCCTAAATATGAATTTTCAGATCCATAAGTTGAAGTATTACGGATTGCCCATACAAAGTTTTTAACCTCTATTTCACCCCTTTCAAGATATTTTTTTGAGACAAAAGATACCGTATGTCCTTCCCTAGGATATAATCTATCCCTCTACTGAATTTCATTAGGATTCGTTCACCTGTTTAGTCATGAAAAGGTAAGAAACAGACATACAAACAACAATATTAATTTTGCTGCGGAGATATTTTAAAACTGTTATATCTCCTAAGATATTCATTGAAATCAAATGACGTAAAGGGCAACTTTGTTCAAAATTAAATACTTGTGATGAATAAAGTATTTATTTGGATAAGGATTAATACCATGTTTATAAAAACCCCTTTCCAAATAATGCATTGTTTCAGAACAAATTCGATAACCATTAAAAAGGTTATAGTGAGCCAACCGAAATAGATAGACATATGCTATCGCAGACTTTTTTTAGAACTTTTTAAGAGGAACAATTTCGTCGTACCTGATTGTTATGTAACTTTAACCGTTAACGCAGCGTACGCAACGGAAGCTCTCAAAAGGAATCAATTTTCCCCGTTTTTGCAACATTTTTCATTGCTGCTCCGCTCCTATTGGTTATAGCGTGATGTTATATAGCCTATAGCGCTCCTCGATAAATGGGCTATCCAACACTAAAAGATTTTTTCAATTCGAACCAGTAGTTCCTGAGATTAGCCCGTTCAAATAAACAAACAAACTCTTCAGCTTTATATAATAGTATAGATATAGATTTAAACTCTACCAGTGCTTTGGAAATGCCTACTAGTCTGAGAAGCACAAAGGAACCAAAGAACTAAGCCGTAGGTATTTTTATGTTCTCAAACCTATCTGGTACAAAGAAAACTATTTTCATAAATAATTTAAATTAGGCTATGAAACAACTTTGTACAAGTTTTCCTGATAGTTGATAGAACCCGAGGCAGTACTAATGCAGGAGACCCCGACCCATTTATTTTGTAGCAAAGTATCTATCTATACTGCATGCATCTACTAGGGTACTTATTATTTTTGTATATTCTTTGATATATAACTGAATCTAATACGAGAGAGAAGCCCGTATGCGAAAACATAATTAAAATTTACGCAACTGTTATTAATATATATTGGTAAGAGTAAAAGTAGGTGCATAGTGGGATAATCTTACTATCTCCCTCACACGACTTCACCATAATGTCCATTCGTTTGGTGACGTCATGAATCAAAATGTCGGAAAAATCATGCCGAGTGGGTAGGTTACGGAACAACGCCTAGAGAGGAGAATAAAATATTTTGGTTAATAATTATCGTTAAACTCATGGTAATCGTGAGACATAGCGCAACTCCTAATTGTTAACAACATCAACAAAACTATGCAAGATGGATATTTAAAAAGGCACAAATACAATGATTCCACTTTATTGATTGATTTAATTATCACTGTTACACATATCAGTGCTTAATTACCACAACCGCATGTCAGTATTTACTACAGGCTTCTTTTTATAATCAATCTATTAAGCGTACGGTCAGCATTACTCTCTAACCTGAACTGATTATACTTACTGCACCGCGAACGAACCACGAATGTACTCGCTTTCAAGATGAAAGTGAGTACATTCGTGGTTCGTTCGTCGTCCTCTACTACACCACTGGCGTTTACCCCAAACATTTACTACTCCCCACTTAGGTTGTAATTATTAGGTAATGTACCTGCAGTTACTTTCTAAAATACCTTCGGTATTTCTAATAATAGGAAATACCCTAATATCTTAACATTTTTTGTAATAAATATACTATTTTTATTATATAACACTACGAGTAATATAAACATTATTTACATTATTTTTATACTTGCACGACAAAGTGACCACACTGCACCTAATGGTAAGCGCAGTGCGGTCCAGCAAGAATGTGAAGAAGTGGTCAAGGGTCCAGTGTTAGAGTACTCAGAAGGCCGCAACACGGTCAAACATCGTACCCCAACTTTAGATCCCCGACAAAAACCGGAAGTCCACTGGCTGATCCCGGAACGCGACACACTTGCGTGTGCCACTATGGCGGGTTTTACACCTTGTGTACGGTGGCCGCTATGCGGCGGATATGAATATCCTACCACCAGCTACATTTTAATCTAATCCACATGCTCGAACGTAGTAGGCTGATAAGACATTAAGACAGAAAAATGCTGGCGTAAATGCTCTACCTACTACCCATGAAAAGTATGGGTCGCTATTACTACATAATTCAGGTGAGTACAAAAAGTGTTCATAGAAATACTGTAGTTTGTGCTTAGCTTATAGTAGCTTTCATAGTTGCTGTTTTAAAATAATCTCCTATCCTTTTTTGCATGATATAGTAACTACTAATTACATTTTACTATACTGTTCCAAGGTATTTAAAAATTAGAGCCTTTTAAAATACACAGGGCAAAGCTGAGGCCAAGGCCCAGGTGTGTTGGATTACTAGTATTACCAAGTCGTTCGTATATGAATACGATCAACTAAGCTCTTGAAAATGTGTGCTACCTACAATAGGGTACCTTAGAATTTCAATCTACTGGTGAATCCTAAATGACTAAAAATGCCTAAATTTTAGACTACTTTATAGAAAAGTTTGTAACAATAGTTAAAATTGACTATAAATTAAACAATAGGGCGTAACACGAATTAAAAACTACGTGAGATTAAATCTAAAATTGTCGACTTGGAGTTGTAAGAAAAGTACAAATAGTGCCTAATCTTCAAAATTTAATCAAGTCTGATATGAACACACGGTGATATTGAACAAATCGATAAAATACAATCAATGAATTACTAAAGTGTTAGAATAATACTAGAGACACAGTGCCATAAAATATGGAATAAAAACCAAATTTGAAATGTTTCATAAAATGTATACTGTTAAAATAGTGAACAAAAAAAGTATATAGTATGATAATACGACATTCTTTTAAATATTTAAAAATTGGTAGTGATATTTAATTTACTGTTTCCAGCACGACCACTACCTATAGTGCCTCTGCCGCTGACCCCTGAGCTCGAGAGACCATCAAGGGAAATTCCCAAACCGCCAGACCCCTACACACCAGAGGAGAATGTCTTTGATAAGCCGTTTATCCCACCCAAACCCATTCCTCATTCACCAAAAATATCCCCATCATCCATTCCAAATCCCAGCCCCAGTGTCACGACCAACAAACCGATTGAACAGGGATACCCAAATTACGGCGGGTATTTGTACTCAATACCAGGGTACTCTGCTTTCCAACCAGTATCTTACCCTCCAGTGGTCCAACCAACACCTGAACCAACCGTATCGAAAGAATATGCACCGTTCCCAGCTGTCACCAAAGAACCAGAGACTGAAATGCCTGTGGAACCTAAAGAAAAACCGCAGACCGATTTTGAAGAGCATTTCACTCCTGAAATAATTCCTGCTGCACCGGCACCGGAAATAAACCAGAGTGAATCTAAAATGAGTATTACTTCAATGACGCAAGGATCAGGAGCCACGGTGACCATACCGTCCCAACAACTAACTAACATACCGACAATTAACAAAGAAATTAAGAAAAAGCCCGAAAGATTCAGTCTCAAAACGAGTATACCTATTAGTAAGATCGATATGAAATGTGTTACTCAACCGATAAACTCATCCGAAAATGTTTTCCAAACTCCTAAAAAACCGATTCCATATAATCCAGTGTTTGCGAAGGAGATGGGATCTAAGATCGAGATACAAAGCAATATCGTAATAAAATCAGCTAGCAAGGAGCAAGAAGTCCGAACAGAAATACGACAAGAAGTGCGATCCGAACCTCGAGCAGACGTTCGACTAGATGTGCGGCCAGAAATACGACCAGATTTACGCACAGAAACACAACTAGATCCGCAGGCAGAAATACACCAACGACCAGATATGCGCCCAGAAATTAGGCCTGAACCGAAAATTATAACGACGACCAATAACAGCATCAGTACATTAATAAATGCGGCCGAAGTTATAAATAAACATGATAACCAGTTTAGAATACCAGATCCACCACCAGATCTTCCAAATTATCCAAAAGACCCGCTAAATACAGAGAGCAAAGTTAACTTTCCTAATAAGCCAGGAGAAAACTTTAACGAGCAGAAAAATCAAATATTGCTCATTCAAAACAATCCTACGAACTCTAAAATGTTGCTTGCTATCCAGCAGCAAAATCCTCAAGTGTTATTGCAAAGAACTAACTTCGATCCAAAAAACCTGCAAGCTCCTTCACGATTGTCAAGTCAAAGCAAAAAATGTAAAGAGGAACTAAACGATAATATGTCCTCTAAGGTGGTGGCATTAAAACGACTACACCAGGAAAATTGCGACGAGAATGACTTCGAAAATTTGATTACCGAAAATCAAATTTATGGTAACAAGATAGTCGTGAAGGAGAAATCTCAAGGAACCCTGCAGGAGCAAGATTTAAAGAAAACAAAAACAAATGATAAACAGGCGCAACAAGAAACAAAAAACGTTGTGTTACGGCCAAACTTTTTATACGTTAGCAATTTACAGTTTCCGGCAAATTTAATGATGATTAAAAACAACGGTGATATAAATCAAACTACTGAATGTAACAAAATTAAAGTGACTCAGAACGAGAATACAGTGACAACAGAAATATTAACAACATCGAACAACTCAGACATCAACTCAACAGTGAAAACCCCGATGGTACAAAACGTGAATGTAAGTAAAGAATTACACGTGCTGAAATCTAACAACAACGTTATACAAACAATATCAACAAACAACAAAGATATAGTGTTACAGACAAATCAAAAGGTAATAATGAATCCACAAATAGTATACCAAGTGCCCATGATTGTAGATACAGACAATAAAATAAACCAACAAACGTTCGTGAATAGAGAATTCCCGATAATACAAAAGCCCGGTCAGAAACAATCCGATCAAAACAAAAACGACAAAGTGTATATGTCATGCCCCTATCAAATGGATGCAAAACTCCAACCGAAAATTTTCATAACCAACATAAGGCCGAAAGTAAATAAAACAGATGAAGTAAGCTCTTTAGATTTATATGAGAAAAGAAAGAGACTGCGAAGACTGAAGTACCTCTCAAACCGCGAATGTACTGCGAAAGACATTAAAAAGACAGATAAACACGATTTGTTGAACTATATTATCACGCCGGATAAAATGACTGCCGAGATTTACAAAGAATTTTCGAAAACAAAAATGCAAGTTGACGAAGGGAGCAGTGACAGCAGCAGCGACTATGGAGAAAAAGAACTGGATGATTACGCGGCTGTTATTCGAGACTACTCCGTGGAGGCTGACAAAGAAGATGGCAAAGTTGATTTTCTTGCGGGTTTGAGATTGGCTACAAGGGATGCTTTCAAAGGTATTGTTGATTTTAATATCATTGCTTAAATCGCCAAAATGTGACCTACGTTTCATTTATAACTCCACAGTCTATTTATTTACAGATAAATAAGACTTTTATGAATATCCCAAACTTCAAAAGGGTAAAAACACATAACAGATGAACGAGATATTTTCACTTAATTCTATGATAAGATAGCATAAATTCTAATTCAGACAAATTCTAATTCAGACAAATTCTAAATCATTTTTCGAGCTTTAAACTCAAATACCTATATACATAAAGATTTTAATTTACGACCTTATCGGTTACTCAATTTATAACATAATAATAAATAACTACAGCCAATAGTCACACACACACACTAGGTCAAACCTGTGTTGTGGGTATCAAGTACTACGAGAGACTACGGTCCCAACTCCCACGACACCCAAACTCGAAATAAATCTATCCCTTATTTTATAACCAGCTACTCGCCGGCTGCCATAATAGAGCTTTTATTTTTCTTTAGGTACCGTGTTCATCTCACCGATATTGAAAATTTGTTCATCTACGTCGTCTATTAAGATTCTACGATTTTAAAAGCCCCAAACCTTTTTGCAGATAAAAAGATGGAGCTCCAAGAACGTATTTTGAAGTTCGACTCAGTGGCGTCGGCATACGTGTCAGCAGGGCGACTCGACAGGCTTGCGCAAGACAGCACGCCTATAACCAACCCGCATGAAACAGTCGCACAGATACCCGGCAAGTGCGAGCCACCAGACCCTCAGGACGTAGTGTCTCTGCACAAGAAGCAGATGTTCCTGTCGCAATTGAGGCTGGCGCAAGTCACTTCGAAATATAAGGAAGGTTAGTGTCGTTATCCTGTCACGCTTAAATAGGATAGCGATACATTTATACATTCCATGCACATTACAGAAAGATGACTGACTGCCTCAGTGGTGCAGTTGTAATTTTGAATCGGGTTCGATCCCCGGGTCGGGTAAGGTGATATTGAGTTTTTCTATTTCTAGGTCTAGTATAGCGATAGACTCGAGAACTATCACATTATGGGACCATAATAAATTCGGCGAAAAGTGGGTGTGCTGGTTAGGTATACCTCTGTCTACCCCTTCGGGGATTACAGGCGTGAGTGTATATGTATGTATCACAGAAAGATTTAGCAAAGGATTTTAAGTCTATTATGATGATATTTACTTTTTAATATTATATTCCAATTGAAGGCTATTTTAACTACCGAAATAAGACAGACCACAATACTAGCACTGCACTCTGTCCTCCTTTTTGGGTATACTGACTTGCGCTATAAGGTACGATGTATAAATACAATAATTATATCTAACTATTATGTACTTTCAGATTATGAGAGAACATGGAAGGAGATATTAAAAGAGAGAAAAAGAAGAAATGGCATCACAGATTCTGAAGATACTGTGAAGCAACGTAAGATCCTGGCTCTGGATCCGAACAGTCAACTCCAACTACTGACTGAAATAAAGAACTCAGTCAACGAGAACAATAATCGAATCAAGAAGAGACTAGACTCATTCTGCAACGACAACGAAGAAAGCATCCGTGTCTTGGCCGAGAAGAACTTCTCCGAACTAAACAGACTGTCCAAAATGGCTGACAGAAGTGTCAAACTATTTAGTGGTCAAGACAGGAAGAAGAGAGATTTAAACCCTGGCTTCGACAGCGAAAACATTCAAAAACCTAACATAGAAAGATACGAGCCACCCATAAACATACCTAGTATATCGAAGATAATTACTTTGAAATCTACCCAGGACACATGTGCTGTAACTTCCAGTCCAGCGACATCAATGGATGAGCCGCTGAACTCGGCGGCGGGTGTCACAGAAATGTTTCAGGAACGTGAGGCCAATGAGAGAACACGGGACTTCGGATGCCAGGTGGAAGAGGCATGGTCGGGGATTGAAGCTGTGCTAAAGAACTACAGGGAATTTGATACAGGTATCTGATAATTTTCCATAGTTTAGTAGCGACAAAATTACTCGTACATTAAGACAAAATCTAAAAAAAATTGAGTTCCACGAAATTCCTGAGAAATTTGCTGACTCATTCGTTATGAAATAAATTGTTACTAATAATAAACTTATTATATGTAATAATATAGGTTAAACATGAAAATTTCTCTCATAAATTGGCATTTCAATTTAGTTTAGTTTTGTCGGGGGTCTCGTGTTGGGGTACGATGTTTGACCGTTTTGCGGCCTTCTGAGTACTCAGACAATAGACGCTCGACCGCTTCTTGCCTATGGCGTAGTGTGAAGAAGCAGGCCGGCATGATTATGTTGATTAGCGGGGTATAGATTGTCTCTCGCTACTCGATACTCTAATTGGACTACACTGCGCTTACCATCAGGTGCAGTGTGGTCAGTTTGCCGTCTCAGTACAAAGAAAAAGTCCTCCACTTAGGAACGCAATTAAAAAATAATTATATGTCTTAACAGCATTCTTAGCCAAAATTTAAATAACCGCTATTAAAAAAAACACATTACACTTTACCCACACAAAATTCTAGTTTGTAAATAATTTTACAATCATCATAATTACTATTACATTAAATTAATGCAATAGAATTTTTAAACATTTAAATTGGTATTTTTATTTCCACAGCACGAAGGCGAGAGATAGCCGACCTTCAACGACGCAACACGAATCTTAGAGTGGAGTGCGCTCACGTGACCCGCTCGGCGTCGCGCGAGTCAGATAGAGCGCGGGCTCTCCTGGCCGAACGACAGCACCTTGCCGTGGAGGAAAACAACCTCAGGAACTCCATACAGCGGCTACGGGCAGCGGTCGACACGGTCAGAAACTCTGGCACTTCTTCAAAAGGGACATGACTTGTGGTATTTTGTCGGGGGTTTAGAGTTGTGGTACGATGTTTGGCCGCTTTGCAGCCTTCAGAGTACTCTGACACTAGACCCTCGATCCCTTCTTTACCCTCTTGCCCATGGCGTAGTGTGAAAGAGCAGGCCGGCATGATTGTATTGAGTAGCGGGGGATAAATTCTCTGGCTACTCGATACTCTAATTAGACGACACTGCGCTTACCATCGGTGCAGTGTGGTCACCTTGCCGTGCCAGGATAAAAAAGAACTAGTATAATCTTTGCAAAGATAAAAAACCGACCCATCAATTGGTTTCGGGTGTAGTTGTTAGCCTGCAACCCACTCTTATCCCAATCCCTCGAATGCAGGAACGTTCAGTATTATTCACGATCATCTTTAGTTTACGTAGGATTGTATATAGTATGCCCACTTAAGGCCTTTGTAGTCTTTCACTTATACATAATTCGACAGTTGGCGGGCTATTTGATACAGTTTTTTTTATGGCTACAAGCCCTTGATACAGTTATATAGCAATGTTTCTGCATCTTTTGAGCCTAGTTGAAATTTTTTGTGCGCTTTTTTTGGTGCTCAAATCAACTGATTTAATAGTGCACATTATTTATAAAATAATGCTCCTGAATGCATGAAAATAAGTCATAATGCTTACACAAGTAATTTATAAATTCTACTAAAATCCACGCAATAGTTTTTTTTTAAACTTCAACCTACTCTTCTATAACTTTTAAAAAATGGCGCTTAAATCAATTATCCCGGAAAAAAAATGGCGGGAATTTGATTTGATGTTGTATTGTGAAATAAGTGAAAAAAATATTCCAGGCATGGCTTAGGCCTTTAAATTACATGGCTTTAGAATGAGAAAAATATCGGACATGGCTTCCCCCTTGTGAATAGATGAAGTCTGCAGACAGGGCTTCGGCCTTTTGTGTAAGTTAAAACCAGAGAAGAAGAAGACTTTAATTCTAGCCCAGATTTGGAAAAAATAACGACAGACATGGCTGCATGGTGGAGAACCTTTGCCTTCTCTTTTATAAAGTAAATAAATAAAAAAAAACAATTATCCCGCCAACAGTCGATATAACATGCTGTTTAAAATATAGTATAATCTTACAGTGACGAAGGCAATATATTTTCAAAAGGATATTTTTTTTTCGTTTTTTTTTTGTCATAACTACACGCATATATTGCAGTTATTTAGTAAAAGTTTCAAAAGCTTGGTAAAGAGAAACTGGAAGTATGGAGTCTTCGCTACTGTAAACTTACGAGTAATGCAATAATATTCGACGGAAGACTAGCTCAGTCCTGAGGGAAAATGGTCAATTTGTATTATAAATGTGTAGTTTAATCGGTAATATTACTACTAGTCATATTTATTTTAAGGTTAAGACTAATATCACATTAAACTTAAGCTTGTCATTTAGCCTAATCGATATTAAGCGTTGAATAAAAAAAAATATTCAATTTAAAATCGTATATAAAGAAATATAAATGCAAAGATTATTTTTGTAAGTTTCACAAAATAATTTTTGATAAACCACAGAAAATGGCGGTTTATCAAAATATGATTTTTTTTATATTTTTTATTTATTTATATGATTTTTTTTAGGCTCTATTTCACAGTTTAGAAGCTAGTATGTTCGATGGTAATGAATCCTACAGCTTAATAAAAAACGGGGCCATTAAATAGAACTTGCGCAATTATTTAGTTGCCATGGATAATATATCAATATTTATCCGTTGCCTTGATTTTTTTTTTGGGCCTTGGTAGGCAGACGGACCACCTGATGGTAAGTAGTCAACGCCGCCCATAGACTTCTGCAATGCCAGGGTACAGCAAAGCCGCAGCCTACCGTTGATAAAAATTATTAATTGATAAAAAGACTACGAAACAGGCTCATTTAGTGTAGAGTTAGGATATTTTAACGGCCTTCTTGTTTAAAAATGTAATGGCCTGGACAAAAAACTCAGAACGCATTTCAATTTTGTGGTAGTTTCTTTGTTTAAAATTCATGCTCACATGCAAAGAGCATTATAATACTACTCACATGTATTTGATAACACAATGTCAATTAAGTATGTATTTTTAGTAATTTTTAAACAAATTATATCGAAATTAGTTTTCTATGTCTTACAATTACTTTCAAATTATTACCTACTTAAATGTCGTTTAACACTTTTATATAACCAATGGGGTCATTCAAGAACGTAAGCAGAATTTTAGTCATTTTCAATCCCCTCCTCCCTCGTAAGCAAAGTTCTTCTCCTCCCCCCTACGTAATAAGCATTGGTATAATTCAAAAAAGTCTATGACATAAATGTCCTTTCAGCTTTTTAGCATAGACAAGTAGGATTGCCATATATGTTCATTGACATGGGTTTTCCACGTTCCCAAACAGGCGATATTAGACTTTATTGACGTGCTTTTAACCGATTTTAAACGGAATATTTTAAAAAGAAAATTTCATTTAGTTTGAAGTATGATGTAGCATATGATACTGTAATTTCTCCAGGACGACACGAAACTTGCAATGTATTCTAAGCTAGATCTATGTGTGTATACATTATTATTAATTTCTGATGGGTGTATGTTTGTTTTCTTCTATCCAGGCCGCATTAGGAACTTGTATGACGAAGTCATTTGTAAATAACCTTAGATATAAAAGGGAAAGTCCCTGTGATGGACTTTTGTTGTGCAATATTTTAATGTAAAACGCAATAATTTGGAATGTCATTTGATAATAAATAAATTAACTAAATTTTGGATTTATTTTATCAATTTCCCTGTGCATAAGTAATTCTTTTTCTAATGAGACCGCTCCAGTCCGCACACATTTTGACAAAAGAGTTGAAGTTTCATGTACAATAATCAATAATACTTACTTATATATGTCGGGAGCATGTCCACGGCCTCAGGTTTGTGAAAGGATTTACACATCCCTCTCCGATCACCAGGTATAGTCAGGATGCACATCGTACGATAGTTCGATAGTAAACTCAAGATTAACACTTCAGACTTCAGAGTTTATTAAACTGCTGCCAGTTCGAAATGCAGTCATTCATGGGGAAGAGTCTGGCAAGAAACCCTCATGGTTGCTCTTTTAAACACAGCACAGTCTAGGTTACTATAACTGATACTAATTACAGTTTCACATCACGTTAACTTATTACTTTAAACAGTATTTCGGCATTACGACCTCTAAGTTACTAGCTATTCAAGATTGAATGTGTCCTCTACAAATGACAAGGTGAAAAGAAAGAAAAAGATTTTATTACCAGAGCAAATACAAGGAAAATACAAAATAAAACTTAAAACAAAAACAAAACTGTTTGCTCCGACAACAGGTGCACGCTTTTATTGTGATATTTTCTATTGTGCCCCGTCTGTGCGCAAGATCACCCAATAAACTACTCAAACCCACCCTCAAAATAGCAAAACAAGTGAAGGTACAGACATTTTACAAGAAAACGAGTTATTTGAAAGTTCAATTGAGTATCCGTTTTCATGTTGCTCCAACATATATAATGTGTATATATGCTTATATGTATGTAATATGTGTGTGTATATATTTATAACATCTACTTCTCTACGCAACCCAAAGGTCGACAGGTAGAGAATGCCTTAGGCATTATGTCCGCCTATATAAATGTAGTCTAAAAAGTTTAAATAAATAATCAAATATATCCAACCGTAGATTGCGCAGTAGTTGAGGATGTACATATGAAGGAATGTGTGGGCCATATTCTTGACAATTAATAGGGGTGATTATATCCAAGACAGTTTTAACATTGTAGCTCAACCAAGTTTTTCTCAAGCGTGTTCGCTAGCGACGACTTAAAATATTTATATGACAGAATATACAGCGCATCTATCAGTTACGTGAAACTAAATGCTGTAATAAGTTTAACGGTAAGCAGCGGCTTGTCTGTGCCCTGGCATTGCAGAAGTCTATGGGCGGTGGTGACTACTTACCATCAGGTGGCCTGTCTCATCGTCTGCCTGTCGAGGCACTAAAAAAATACTTCTTTACTAGATTCCTGTATACGTGATTGGTCCATTTTTGGCGCCAACAAAAACTCACCAATCACATACCTTATTTTTTTTTTGTCAAAACAACAGACTATAGTCTTTCGACCATACTGCCTAGTCTTTCGTGACAATGTGCCATTCTAGAAAACTAGAACTAGTGTTTTAATTTTGTGAGACCATATAGATAAATACCTACTAGAAGCCTAGGTTGAGTTGCAGCGACGGGACATCCGCATTGTAAATGACAGCTGTGCTTGGATATTTCTGTACTATGGCATAGTTCGGCAGATACCTTGTTCTCTACTTCCTACGATTCTAGTCCTTTGGGCCTAGTGCGAAGAAGTTACTCAGCAAGCATGGTTGTGTTAAGTAGCAAGGTATAGTTATCTCTCGCTATTTGATATTAATATTTGTAAATAAAAACCCATGTAATCATAAAATCTTTATTATATTTATAGTTGTTTTACAATTTTACTGTCAACTAATTAACACTAAATATTAACATTTATAATATTTCCCAATATAACTTATTACCTAAACTTAAGTTTTACATTGTAAGTATAAATTGAAGAGAATTAATATTGGACGTCTAGAAACTACGGTACTAAGCAAGCTCCTACGTCATGCCGGTTTTTTATAAGACAGTAGAACCTAGTCGGTTCTTATATCTAGACAAAACTGTCACATGGACATGTCCTGTTAAAAAATGATTATGGTAACCGCTAGTCAGCCTTGTCCCAGCAACACAGAGCAGTTCCTATTACAATGAATGCTATCCCCAGAATTGAACCTGGAACAATGTGACATAAATAAATAACACCCAACAGTCGCACACATAACCCCGACCCCACACTAATATACGAGTCTTGTGTTGTGGGTATCAGGGACTACGAGAGACGCACGGTCTAACAACACCCAGACCCCGGACACAAACACTTGTCCCGGTGCGGGCATCGAACCCACGGCCTCTGGTTTCTGGCAAACTAATAGTTCAATAATCAACGTAAAAATATAGGTAGTAACAGAATGATGCGCCACTACACCGGTTCGACTGAGACACACTCACAGAAAACCGAGGTAAAATTATTTAGGTATTGAGTGAAAATTTCGAAGGGACAAATATATCTTTCCGTTCTCTCCATATCTCCATTCCTTTTATAGGGTCAGCAACAATCCATACTAATACTATAAATGCGAAAGTAACTCTGTTTATTGGTTTGTTACCTCTTCACGACTAAACGACTGAACGGATTGTAATGAAATTTGGTAAGGGAATAGATTATATCATGGAGAAGGACATAGGCTATATTTTTTCTCAAAAAACAACCTTAAAAGGGGTCAAATAGGAGGTCAAAAGTATGGGAAATCCATAATTCTTCGACTTAGGGGTCTGTAAATTCATATTTAGGCTTTTGGTAGGAAATAAAGAAATACGTGTTTCACATTTTTACACGAAGTTAAACAGTGAGAGAGTAAGAGAGAGAGAGAGTGAGTCAGTCAGTCAGTCAGTCAGTCCGTTTGTTTGTTTGTTACCTTTTCACGACTAAACGGCTGACCGGATTGTGATGAAATTTGGCAAGGAGATAGATTATATCCTGTAGAAGGACATAGGCTATCTTTTTTCTCAAAACACAACTTTGAAGGGTGTCAAATAAGAGTTCAATATTTGTATGGGAAATCTATCATTCCTCAAGTTAGGGATCTGAAAATTTATATTAAAGCTTTTGGTAGGAAATAGAGAAATACGTGTTTCAACGTTTTTGAAAAATCATCCCTGAAAGGGGCAAAGTGAGGTTAAACTTATGAGGTATTCTTTAGATGCAATCTCAAGATTCAGGCACAACAACTGAGAGGCTGGACAATCGCTACAGGTGCCTCAGTGCAGAGGACAACTCCTTGGATTGTATACTTCTGCTCCCGAAAATAACCTCCACGCGAGCGAAGCCGCGAGCAACAGCTAGTCTACTATATTTGTTGAGTGGTATAGTTTACCATCAAGTGACCCACTAGCGCGTTTGTCGGATTTAAACTGTACAAAAACATATGAGCAATGTACCAGTGAAAATAGTTGGAAATAAAGAAGATTTTTTGCCGAGAAATATAAAATCTTTTTTGACATAAATGTGTAATATTGTTTTTTAATTAATAATATCAGCACTGTATTAAACTTGTCCCACTGCTGGGCACGGGCCTCTTCCCTCCACGGTCTACCACGCTAGCCTAATGCGGATTAGTAGACTTCGCAAGCCTTCGAAATTCTTATGAGAGTTCTCAGGTATGCAGGTTTCCTCACGATGTATTCCTACACTGTTAAAGCAATCGATACTTAACAATGAATACAAACGAGACTTAAAAGTTAGAGTGTATGCCATTTGGGATGGTTTCAAACCTATGACTTTCGTTTTGACAGTCCGTACCATTCCCAACCAGGCTATCGGTGCTTTTCTATATCTACTTATATGATAAATAGTTTTTTTAACCTGGCACGGCAAAGTGAACACACTGCACCTGATGGTAAGCGCAGTGCCGTCCAGTTAGAGTATCAAGCAGCGAGAGACAGTCTATCCTTCGCTACTCAACACAATCATGCCGGCCTGCTGTGTAGCTTCTTCACACTACGCCATGGGCAAGATGAAGAAGCGGTCGAGGGTCTACTGTAAGAGTACTCAGAAGACCGCAACACGGCCAAACATCGTACCCCAACTCTAGACCCCCGACAAAAACGGGATGTACACTAGCTAATCCCGGAACGCGACACACTTGCGTGTGTCACTATGGCGGGTTTTACACTCTGTGTATGGTGGTCGCTATCTGGGTAGATATGAACATCCCATCAACAGCTATTACACAGCCAGTAGAAGAGAAAGAACACAGTTTTTCTTGTTATTAGCAAGCAAATGTGATATTTACCAGCATCCAGGGCTTCTTCGGTGCCAATAGCAGCCCCCGTGATCGCTGTGATGGCGAACGCGGCACTGTTGGCAGTCGGCACGGCTATTGACAACGGCGCACGTTGGACAGCAGCTAGATATACCAACGAACCGGCCTGGTTGATCAGCCACGGCACTACGTACTGACAACAGGGTAGTTGACAAATGAAAACATGATAGAATTTTGTTTAATAGATTTTAGTCTCAAAATATCGAAAATTAAACCAATTTGTTAATTTATTTACATACATGTACACTCACGCCTGTAATCCCCGAAGGGGTAGGCAGAGGTGTAACCAGTACACACACTTTTCGGTTCCATAATGTGATAGGGGGCGAGCCTATTGCCATACCGGGCACAGGTTCCAAACTCCGGGATAATACTGAGAATTTCTAGATAGAAAAACCAATATCACTTTACCCGGCCCGGGGATCGAACCCGAGAATTAAAAATATTAAATTAAATATTTTCTAAAAATATCGAAAATTAAACCAATTTGTTAATTTATATGTGATTATTTAATATTTTCAAGAAACAAATATGTAAAAGTGAAGCATTTTGTCACGTGAAATGAAACACCCATCAGTCATGAATGACGTCACTGTTCGAAACATCTAAAACGCTGAGCCAAACGTCTAGTTTTGTGGATGGTCACGTCACACGAGAGGCCTGACAGTTGGTAGCGTGTTGGTGGGAAAAATAACGTTGGTTTATAACAATGCAAAATAAATCTTGAAAATTTATGTTTTATGTTCATTAATGATAATATTGTAATAATATAGACCAAAATAAACCGGTTCTCCAAAAACAGTCAACTAGCCTATTTTATACAGGCTGTTTTAAAAATGTGGTATAAATAAAAATATGACCAAAACAGAGGTGATTGCTAAAATTGTAATCTCATAAATCTTATTTTACTTGAGTGACTGCAATTTGAACTTTGTATGGAATTTATTTTATACTTGAAGCCAATGATATTGCTAACGAACTATTATTACAAAAGTATACTTACATACATATACAGTCACGCCTGTAATCCCCGAAAGGGTAGGCAAAGGTGTAACCGGTACACCCACTTTTTGCCGCATTTATTACGGTCCCATAATGTCATAGGGGGTGAGCCTATCACCATACTGGGCACAATTCCAGACTCTGGGCTGATACTGAGTATTTCTAAATAGAAGAACCCAATATCACTTTACCCCACCCGGTGTTCGAACCCGAGACCTTAGCCTGTGCTGACTACTGTCAGTCGTAACGCATGCGTAATTACAACTGTGCCACCGAGGCCGTCATATTATAGTAAGTATAATGCTTAGATAATCGGATGACACTTTATACAAGGTTTTAAAACTGACGATACAATTTTAAGACCGCGCTACAATAATGCCAAGAAAAAATTCAATTTTCATTTAACTTTACAAATAAGTTTCTTATCGCTAACACATATAGTCCGGAGTGACCTGACCCCACATTATATAAAGTAGATTTTTTATAGAATAGAACAGTTTCTTAGGGTTTACCTTCCAATTACCAAGAAGGAATGTGACTTCAGCCCAAGCCTGACCCAGTCTCGTCTTGGCCCTCACGTTTCGCAGTCCCTTGGTCCCTTTTCGGATGAAAGGATTGGTGCACCCCCAAAACACTCCGGTTAGCAATAACAAGCCTGCAAACCGGTCAGTGTTTCAGAATGTTATGAGGCCAACAATATAGGTTTCACGGCTCGCGAGTTGTCGCGCTGTTTTAAAACAGAGACGCATCCTGTTTTTAAACTCAATTGTCCTGGAGGGTTACTCTTGACACTCGATTCCAATTTAAAATTGCGATTGGGTTCGAAAACTGTATAATTGGCACTCTTGAACGCAACACCACCGCACGATTGAATACGGCGGATTTTTTAGTAACTATATGAAATAGAGTATTTACAATCGCTACGTTCGTAAATATTCTATTTCATTTAGTTGAGTAAGTTAGAGTTCCAATATCTTTTAGATTGGAATTGAAACTGTATCGAGTTCGAGATTGGAATTGAGTTTCAAGAGTAGGCCTTCTGGTTGGTCCAAGTTAAAATCCTAGTTTTTGAAACTCGGGGTTGACTTACGCCGGGTGTTAATAATAATAATAATACTAGCCCTGTATTAAACATTGTCCTACTGCTGGGCACGGGCCTCCTCTACTAATGAGAGGGGTTAGGCCTTAGTCCACCACGCTGGCCTAATGCGGGTTGGCAGACTTCTCATACCTTCGAAAAATTCTCAGGTATGCAGGTTTCCTCACGATGTTTTCCTTCACCGTTAAAGCAAGCGATAATTAACATTTTAATACACACATAACTTTAGAAAAACTTGTCTTTAACTTTAGGTGTTAATAAACTTAAATATTAGATAGATTGTCGTTGTTGATTATGTAGTTAGCCGTATCTTTAGATCTTTATTATAGATAGAGAAATATGACTCAGACTGATAAAGAACAAATTATTTTATTGAAGTTATACTTCTTTAGAAAGTCAGAGGTGTATGCCACTTGGGTTTCAAACCTACGACTTTCGTCTTGGCAGTCCGTACCGCAACCAACTAGGCTATCTCTGCATGCATAGCTTTTCTAAAGTTATGTGTGTATTAAAATGTTAATTATCGCTTGCTTTAACGGTGAAGGAAAACATCGTGAGGAAACCTGCATACCTGAGAATTTTTCGAAGGTATGAGAAGTCTGCCAACCCGCATTACGCCAGCGTGGTGGACTAAGGCCTAAACCCTCTCATTAGTAGAGGAGGCCCGTGCCCAGCAGTGGAACAATGATTAATACAGGGCTAGTATTATTATTATACTTCTTTAGGCGCGTTATGAAAAAATGATGAGAATGAAATTTTAAGATGCGCGTGACACAAAAGTCACACCTCTGAAGTTTTCCAAGTACCAGGCTAGCAGAAATGTAAGGAGATTTGATACCGTTTTTATACAACTGATATAATATTGACCTCCTTAAGAGCTAGAAGCTTCGGTCTGAATTATAAAATTTAAATTAATCATTTAAATGTGGCCAGTATGGGTATTGTGAAATACCGAATAAGTACTATACAGTAATATTATTTTGTATAAAAGTAAAATTTGCCAAAACGAAACAAACGGTTTGTGACGAACTGAAATGCTTATAAAAATATTGCATATTAGCACATGGGCCAGTGTAGGTTGTTTGACGTCAATTATAATAATTCCCAGAATAGTACAGATAAAAAAAAATCAAAAAATTTTGAATAAACACATCTGGCTGCTCGATTTTTTTGAGTTAGCGTGGGTATTACAGTATCTTATTCTAATACTGCGATTCATTTTGAACCTGGAAAACAGCGAAATCGAGGTCATAGTTAGTAATATCTAAACCAAGGCGTTGACATAATACAGATTTTTTTTTGTCCAAAATAAAAATACATGTGTCCACATATATTTAATATAATAAAATAGTTTACATTTAGTGGAAATCTTCCCATTACATAGTAATTTAAAATAACTCTGTATAATCCATAATGTAAAAATAAAGTAAATAAATATAAATTGCATTTAAGGCATATTTTTAATCCTCAGATAAAATGTCTATTGATTAATCCATAGTTTTGAAATTCATGGTCCATTTTTCAATTGTCATACTATCTTACAATTAACTATCTGTCCAATTGAAGCTTGGGAAAAATATCTAAAAATTTATTAATTCATCACAAGTTCATAAAAAACCTTTATATAATACTAGCTGTTGCTCGCGGCCCCGCCCGCGTGGAAGTTATTTTCAGGAGTAGAAGTATACAATCCAAGGACTTGTCTGCACTGAGGCACCTATAGCAATCTATCCTGAATCTTATGAACACATGAGAGTCAGGAGTGCCTGAAGCTTGAGATTACATTTAAATATTACCTCATAAGTTAACTCCTCACTTCGCCCCTTTTAGGGATGATTTGGAAAAACGTTGAAACACATATTTCGTTATTTCTTACCAGAAGCCTAAATATGAATTTTCAGATCCCTAAATTGAGGAATTATGGATTTCTCATACAAATTTTGAACTCCTATTTGACCCCTTTCAAGATTGTTTTTTGAGAAAAAAGATATCCTATGTCCTTCTCCAAGATGTAATCTATCTCCTTGCCAAATTTCATCACAATCCGGTCAGCCGTTTAGTCGTGAAAAGGTAACAAACAAACAAACAGAGTTACTTTCGCATTTATAGTATTGGTATGGATATATAAAAAAAAAAAAAATTCTACAAAAAAAGGGTACATTACTGAAAAATTTAATATATACAAAAAAAGCTTAACTATCAAATGTTGCACCAAAAAGGTTTGTAAAATTAAAATTAACTTCATAATATTTCTATGTTATTGAAAATATTAAAAACATTAAAAATAAATATAAATAACAAGCAAAACACATGTACTTTTGATAAGTAAAATAACTGAAGTTTTTTTTTATATATCATAGTCTGACAAACGAGCCAGTGGGTCACCTGATGTTAAGTGATCTCCACCGCCCATGAACATCCACAATACCGAAAGTATCATGTATGCGCTGTCGGCCTTAAAGGACAGGAATAGGGATTAGGGAAGGGATGGGGGAATCTGGGCCTCCGGATATATAACTTACCATACGAAACGCGACAGTAAACTGTCACTTAATGTTGGTTTTCTGTAAGACAGTGGTTCTACCCCGGTCGAGCCGCCCCATTCATGCTGTAGACAAATATTTCTACAGCGAGGCTCTACCACTATGAGATTGTAAGTATTTGCTCCCATTATAATATACGACAATTGTAAATCATCATCAATGTGCATATGCGCCTGATTTAAAATACTTCAATACCCATAGTTTAACCCTATCAGTCCTTTTTGTTAAAAGTTTTTAATCTATTTACTTAATATAAAAAAACTAGCATCAAAACCCATTCAGCCATTTCCAACATAGGTCATTCAATTAACAGAAAAAAATGTGTTATATGTATAGAATTATATCAATAGAATTTTATCCATGGTTATACAATGTTAGTAAGTTGCATTTAAAAAGCCTTATAAAGTTAAAGTCATTATTCTCCCAATCGTACCCCTGGAGTCATTGGTTTTATATCTTTAAAGAGACAGTGATGTTCATCCATCCATTGAACAAAATCCTGTCCAATCACCACAGATATTTCTAAAAGCATCATACAATCGTCCTCCGCTCTGTGAGCAGTCGGAGTCTTGCCCCCTACCACCCGTTTATGTGTATTTTCTATGTTAAACGAAAGCCCTGGCTTTTGGTTTCCCTCATAAAAAATCTTTCGTTTTTTCCCAGATCGCTTCACATCTGTCAATTTGCGTTTCTTCGGTGTTATCTCGTTTATAGCTTGCATTGATGTCAACGGCCTGAATTCATCTTCACTATCCGATTCTAAATACTTTGAGCAAAGTTTTTCTGATATTCTTTTTCTGTCATTCTCGTAGATATCATATAAAGCATAAAGGCTGTCTGCACATAGTATGTCATCTGAGAAGTGGACATCTAATTTCTCCAAATGATTTTTTATTATGGGAAAGTCAAAACTCATTCCGTTGTGTGACACTAAGCAGACAGGTTTTTCCAATATGCTAAGGAAGGTGTCCAGTTTTGTGAAGACTTGCTTGTTAAAGGGCACTTGATCTTCAAGAAGGTCGTTGGTTAAGCCCGTCTTGTTGCTAGCTTCAATGCTGACCATTTTCCGCGGGTTCAAGCACAGAGTAATTTTGTTAATAACTCTCGGGCACACAGACACTGACAGTGCAGAAGACTTTAATAATTCACCCTGTTCCAATAAATGGTCTCGTCTCACCGCGACCATGCTTAGTTCGGTGATACGCGTACGATTATTTTCCTCTGCAGGCAAACCGCTCGTCTCGATATCGAAAAAAACAAATGTACAAATTCGCGCCATTTCTATACCCACTACAGCTTTGTTATACCGTTCGCTTTACACTGTGTTGAATAAAACAAACCTTACCTAACGAGTACAGCATTATTGCAGACCGCGATAGCACCACTACTTATTATTTATAAATGCGGAATGCACATTAACTAATATTCCTAATTAGTTTGCGGCTAATTTAAAAACAAATAACTTTTGATTGGGCTATAAATTAATATAACAAATACATCATAAATAAAGATAGAAATCAGCACTTCTTCGGGTTTCCGCACCGAGGAATATCACAATTCATTTTCCGTATATAGTATAATACTCTTTGATTCATATTCATTACTCGTCAATTCAATGTAATCTACATTGAATTGAAAAATCATTTACAATTTACTTTTACAAGGTATTTGTCATTTTTTTTTTTTTTTATTTATTCATGTCCATGGATACTAGTCCTTCAGACGTATACGTAAATAAATACAAAACTAAACTAAACAAAAAAGAAATAAATACAAAACAAAGACTAAAAATTAAATTAAAATGTTCTCAACAGTATGAATTATAAATCTATATACATTTTATAATTGAAATTAAATTTTCTCTACAGTATGGATTATAAAGTTATATAAGCTATATACATTCTGGTATCGGACAATAAATCTTCTAATCGGCGGGGTATACTTTCAACAGCTTCATATTCAACATCATTTTCATTTTTGTTCTCATTAGATATACTGTCACTGATGTCGTTAGCTAATACTAAACGGTCAATTCCAAATGCAGGGCATCGAAGCACAATATGGTCCAAGTCGGCGTTAATTTGATTACAATATTTACACTTATTATTATTTACTATGCGCAGTCTGTGAAGATGTGCTGGAGTCAAACAATGGCCCAACCTCATTCGTGAGATGCAGGTAATAAACTTCCTGTCAATATATTTAAGTTTGTCGTACCAAGGTCTCGTTGGTATTTCTTTTTGTATTTGCCGGTACCATTTTCCTTTGGTCTGCAGTGTAAAGTCCCAGTACTGTTTCCATAAAAGTTTATTGTTAGTTTTAAACGAACTGTAATAGTCGGTAAAAGGAACTTTCATTAATTCATTGTGATCGTCGTCAGGGTCCGCATGGGTAGCCCTATCCGCTATTTCATTTCCCCGTATGCCACTGTTTTTCATCTCCGAGTTGTAATAACTTATTTTTAATTACAAACAGTAAATAGTTCGCCTTATACGAAATATTAATGTTTTTTAATGAGTACAATACACTTTTCGAGTCGGAAACTATTAAAATATCCTTTAGAGAGTTATTTAACAAATCAATATAGAGTAATGAAGAGTAAATTGCATAAACTTCTGCTGTAAATATGCTACAATTGGTATTAATCTTAATACATTTTGTATGATTTAATTGAGGATCATAAAATGCTGCTGTACAATAATTATCACTCTTAGATCCATCTGTATATAAGAAATAATAAGTATTTTTGCTGTTCTTAAATTCTAAAAAGTCTGTATTATTATGTATAGTATTTTCATTTAGGATTACTCTAGAAGAATCAACAAGAACTCTGAATGGATTAGTGTACAATGGCCAGTTATTATATTTTTTAATATGTACAGAATTTTCTTTAACATGGTTATAAATTGTTTGAATTTCAGGTATTGTCCCATGAACAAGTGAAGAAATAGACATTACATTGGATGAGACTAATTCTATGGCCAGTGGATTCACTTCTAGTTTATTATGAAGAAGACTGTTATTTAAGGACACAATTTTCAAATAAAATCTTTGAGCTAACTGTAATCTACGCAAAGCAAGAGGAGATATACAAGTTTCTATTTCTAATGAATTAATAGGTGTAGACTTCATAGCCCCACAAATCAATCTCAAGCCAATATTTTGAATTACATCCAACTTCTTTAAAAGAGTGCTGTTAGCATTCATATATGCTAAGCTGCTATAATCAAAGTGGCTTCTAACTATACTTTTGTACAACATAGCCATTGTTTTTGGGTCAGACCCCCAAAAAGTGCCTGCTAAATATCTTAGTAAATTAATACCCTTGAATGCATTTTTACAAATATAGTTAATATGCTGATCAAATTTGAGTTTATCATCAATAATGACTCCCAGAAATCTATGTTGCTTTACTAATGGGATCTGATTTGTATTGTAAAAAATATTAACATCATTAATGTTTAACTTTCTACTAAAAATTAAAACAGAACTTTTTGAAGGGCTAATATCAAGTTTAAGCTTATTATGGTAGAAGTTATACAGCTGTTTTAATGCAATGTTTATGTTATTTTGAGCAACATCAAAATTTTGATTTATACTGTACAAAAGTAAGTCATCTGCAAATTGTAGGATCTTTATATTTGTTGTATCAACATATTTTGTTATTTCTGATGTGTATAAATTATATAATAGCGGGGACAATGTAGCCCCCTGCATTATACCTTTATTTATACTTTTAGGTCCATGTAGTTTGTTATTATATCTAACAAAAACAATTCTGTCACTCATGAAGTGATATAGCCACTTTAATACATGGGCAGGTACACCTGTGTCATTTAGAACTTGAATGAGTTCTTCTATGTTAACATTATCAAACGCTCCTTTTACATCCAGAAAAACACGTATCATATTGGAGTGACTTAATCGAGCTAGTTTTATATCTGATATTAATGATACAAAGCTTTCAGAGCAACTTTTACCTTTTCTGAAACCAAACTATAGGAGGAATTACATTATTTGACTCTATAAAATAATCCAATCTTAATTTTAACATGTTCTCAAAAAGTTTTCCCAAACATGAAGACAAAGATATTGGTCTATATGAAGATGGACAATTTATTGGCTTATCAGGTTTTAGTATAGGAATGACACATTGAGTTTTCCAGGAATCTGGTATTACCAGTTCTTTCCACATTTTATTATAAATACTAAGTAGAATGATTTGTGCATTTAAATGTAATTTTTTAACTAAAATATATGGAATGTCATCTAGGCCTGGTGTAGTATCTCTTCTTGTACTCAAAGAAATATGTAATTCATCTAAATTAAAGGAATTATTGAGAAATGCATTAATATCATTTTCTGTTGCCTTATCAAATAAATAAGTAAGCCTATCTTGATTGTGTTTAGTTGTGTCCGCTAAGTTATTTAAAAATTCGGGAACCCAGTCATCAATAAAATTTCGATTTTTATTAGTGCTTCCTATCCTCTTAAATTTTCTAACATAACCCCATATACGAGAAATAGGTGTTAATCTATTGAAACTACCACATAAATGGCGCCAAGAATCAATGCTTTCCTCCTTTAATATCCTTTTCTTGATAGCATCCATCTTTTTATATTTTATCCAATTTTCTATTGTAGACTGAGAAAAATAATATTTTAAAGCATTTTTAGAGTTATTTACAGCATCAGCACATTTCTGATTCCACCAAGGGACTGGTTTTCTTGAAATTGAGTTTATTGATTTTATTTTAACTTTAGGAATAGTTCTATCTCTTAAGGTTTTTAATATTAAAACAAAATGATTATATAATGATAGTGAACTGTCATGAAAATCCAAATGTGAAAAGCCATTTTCACTTAAAGAGAAGTATTCAGGCCAATTTGCTCTAGAGTAAATATATTTTTCTTCATTTACAGAAGGGGCACAGTATAATGATGGTGTCACAGTGATCTCTAAGAGAGTTGGAAGGTGATAACTACCCATTGGATCGTCATGAACAGACCAATTACAAAGATGAGCAATAGAGGAACTGACAAGAGCCAAGTCTAAAGCAGCAGCATGTCTACCTGGATAAGGAACAGTTGTTGGGGTACCATTATTTAACATGCACAAATCATAATCATCAATAATATTAAACAGACATTTACCTCTAATGTTATCATGGTTAGAACCAAAAGCCATATGATGGGCATTGAAATCACCCATTATAACACATGGTCTCGGTAGGGAATGAATAAGTCTCTTGAGTTTAGAATTGTCAAATTGATTAGTGGGTGGACAATATATACAGAGCAAATATATAAAACCAGTTTCAGTTTTGACCGAGATACAAATGTTTTGAACAGACTCATGGTACAATGTGTCAATAACTCTATACTCTAAACCATGTTTAATTAAAATACCTACTCCGTTATGAGGATTTTCTGACATTTTGTAAATAAAATTATATGATGGAAAATTGGGAATTCTAGAGTTGGATTTTAACCATGTTTCATTAAGTAAACAAATGTCGACTGATTTTTCATTTAATAAATTTTGTAATAAGGCTTTTTTGCTCTGCAAACTCTGTATATTAAATTGTAATATTTGTAAAAAATTATCCATTATGTTAGATTTGATAAAAGTATTTCTTTAATTTTCTTAGTAGTTAAAGGAGAACTTTCTAAATTATTACCAAGCATTACAAGGGATTTCACTATTGCTCTAAGAATAACATCGTTATTAACTATTTCTTGTACATTTAGTTCAGTAGTACCTTTAGAATTAATATATTTTTTTTTAATGGGCAATGTGGGAAAAGATTTCGCATGGAATGCAGGTGGAGTACTCACCACAGTGGCATATGAGTTCTGCATGTATCTATTCTTTTTTTCCTCAATCTTCTGCTTTTTAACTGGACAGTCTCTCGATATTGCCAAGTGATTCCCGCTGCAATTAATGCAAACTATCTCTTCTACCTGACATTCCTTATAGGAATGTTGACCTGAACATGAGGAGCAGTTCTGCACTCCTCTACATACTTTTGCTGAATGGTTAAACTTTAAACATTTATAGCATTGAAGTAGTGGTGGGATGTATTTGCTGACCGGATATCTAAATAATTTAATATATGCATACTCAGGTAAAGATGTTGAAGCGAATGTAACTATTACTGTTTCTAAAGGTGTTAATATTCCGTCTACCTTCCTCATCATCCTCTTGATAGAAATAACTTCAGCATCGCTGCTAATATTTTTGTAAATTTCTTCATTCGACAACTCCTTGGGAACAAATCTTAAAACGCCTATTTTTTCTGTCAAATAAGATGGAATAAATGCTTTTAATTTATATTTTTCCAAAAAATCTTCCATTTTTAAGAAATTATTTGCAGATGCTGCAGACTTGAAAGATATACCAATTTTAAGAGCATTGATTCTGTGTACTCCAGTAATGTCCTTAACATAGTCACTTAACATATTTGTTAAAGTTATAGGGTTTTTATTTCCTATTTTTTCATTCTCAGTAGACTCTACATATACTATATAAACTGTGTTATTATTTTCCAGGAAAAGTCTTTTATAGTTTGGTTTCATGAAAATACTATACTTATCAAGATTACCGCCCTTAGCCTCCTCAGTGGTAAGACGAGAATATTTCCTCCTCTTGAAGTCTCCCGGGTCCTCACCATTACTGGGAGGACCCATGTTGAATGGATTTATTTAATAATAGTATGAAACAAAGTATTTACACGTTGTTAACTAATAATTATTAAAATAAAACTCTTGGAAAATTTTATATTGCCGCCTTATTTGACTTCCCGCCAAAAAGTCAAGGTATTTGTCATTTGTGGGCCAGTGATGCCAGATTGATTATAAATACAGTAGATTTTCTGTAATTTTACTGCGCTAACTTTATAAACTCATTTGCAAAAAAAAAAACGGGCACCTAAGCAATGAACCATTTCAAATGTTACTATTGGTTTGTTTGATAATTATAGGTAGTTTTACTTTCACAATTTTGTAAATTAATAAGCAAATAATCGTTTTCGTCAGTATTATCATAAAATTTTGATAAAATTTATGGGTTTTAATGCTAAAGTTCACTAGTAGTGTATGCTCGCTAGTAGTGCATATGCTCGTGAAGTAAAAGTTAACAGATTTTTGATTGTTTTTTCTTTAATAAAGTAAAATTTCCTATTCTTAATTGTCAAAGCTTCATTTATTGCTGTTTAGCTGTCTCAATAATGTTAGAGAAAGTGGTAAAAGCTACCAAAATTATTGCGCTGCTCGAAGAGGGTTGCAGCCAATGCTTCGTGGCTCAGAGGCTAAGTGTGAGTCGCTCGACGGTTCAAAGGACCTGGCAGCGGTATCAAGACACCGGTTCCGTCGAGAGAAGGCCTGGTTCTGGAAGAAAACCATGTACCCAACCACGGTATGATCGTTTTCTTGTGAGTCGCGCATTGAGAAATCGCAAGTCTTCGTATGTGGACCTTAAGAACAACCTCGAAGAAGTAAGAAATGTGCATATTAGTCTATGGACGGTCAGGAGGAGGCTTCTCGCGGCCAATATACGCAGTTATCGCCCGGCCCGCGGCCCTAAGTTACTCCGTGAGCACAGAGTTGCCAGGCTTAGGTTTGCTTGAATTTGTGAGTCATGGACTCAAGAAGACTGGAATAGGGTATTGTTCTCCGATGAAGCCAGGATATCTCTGTTCGGTGAAGATCGACGTCGGCGAGTGCTACGAAGACGAGGAGAACGCTTTGCAGAGGCTTGTTTTGAAGAAATCACACCTTATGGTGGGGGCTCTGTTATGTTTTGGGCAGGAATAAATTCAATGGATCGTACAGAGTTAGTCTTCATTGAAAACGGCTCACTGACTGGACATCGATACATAACGGAAGTTCTAATTCCTCATGCACAACCCACATTGGCTGCTTTAGGCGAAGACTCAATTTTTATGGACGACAACGCTCGCGCCCACCGGTCTGGCGATGTGGAAGCGTATGTGCAAGAGGTTGGCATTCGTCGTTTGGATTGGCCAGCTTGAAGTCCCGACCTCAATCCTATAGAGCATGTCTGGGACGTTCTGAAACGACGCGTGAGATCAGTACAACCGGCTCCGCAGACCATCAGAGAGCTGAAGAATGTGATTACCGCGGAGTGGGAACGTATTCCGCAAGCAAGTATCCGGGATATCCTCGCTAGCATACCCAGACGAATTCAAGCTGTGATTTCAGCTAGAGGGGGTCACTCGATACTAAACATTTTTATCTTTGTTAACTTTTACTTTTATTTATTTATTTATTTATTTACTTCACGAGCATATGCACTACTAGCAAGCATACACTACTAGTGAACTTTAGCATTAAAACCCATAAATTTTATCAAAATTTTATGATAATACTGACGAAAACGATTATTTGCATATTAATTTACAAAATTGTGAAAGTAAAACTACCTATAATTATCAAACAAACCAATAGTAACATTTGAAATGGTTCATTGCTTAGGTGCCCGTTTTTTTGCAAATGAGTGTATAACTATAAAAAACTATAGACTATTTTAAAGTAAAGGTAAAACATTTTATGAAGCTCTTTTATTTATGGCCAAATTTCGTTATACGAAACAACTAAAAGTAGCAAAATTATAAATTAATTTATGTAATTTAAATAGAATTCCTATGATTTCAAAGCGTGTTTACTATTATTTTATAGTAAACATACTTTAATTTAAAATACATATTATAACATCCAAATCACTGTAAATTTGCAAATTTGATCTGGCATCCCGCATCACAGACGCATGTCACTGTTATCAGTTATGGTCGGTGACTTTCTTCGTAAATATTTTTATTCGCCAAAAGGACAGGCTATAATCAATCGACCATACTGCCTAGTTTTTTGAAATCAGGTTTTTTTTTCTTTGGTAAGGCGCAACTCGTGCATCTGCCAGTATCAATAACAGGATACACATTTTTGTGTAAGTTATAATGCTAGTTTAAACTAATAATTTTTGATTCGTTGAAGTTTTGAACGCCCTAATCTCTGGATCGACCAGGCAGATTTGTTTTTTTTTCTTTATATTATAAGCCTATAAAACTAGCTTTTGTCCTCGACTCTTTTTGTTGCTAAACTCTTCTCTCGTTTCAGTTCAAATATTCAACAGGAAATTAAATAGATTAATGGTTATAAATGCCTCGATGCTTTGGATAGATTACAACTATAGGTTATCCGCATTGTGAACGATGCAGATGGGACCAACCGCTACAGCTGCGCAGACCGGAATATTTCTTCGCTTAATATGTTCATGATACTGTCTGTATCATGGCAAATTCTCTGAGTAATTGAGTTATCTTATCTCATCCTCCATCTGCAACCTGGATTTGTTCGAGGAGAATCTTGTCATGGCGATTTACAAACTGAAATCAGCTGGACAACGTCATTAAATTAGTTAACACAAAAATGATATAATTTTGATATACTTCGATTCCCGGGTCGCGTAAAGTAATATTGGGTTTTTCTATTTAGAAATACTCAGTATGCACCCGGAGTCTGGAATTGTGGCCGATATGGTGACAGACTCGTCCTCTACCCGATTGTGGGACCGTAATGAATTCGGCGAAAAGTAGGTATACTGGCGCGTACACTTCTGCCTAGCCCTTCGAGGATTACAGGCGTGAGTGTTGTGTATACAGTACTTTTGAAAAAACACATCCGCCGTTTCGACTACTTACCACAAAACTGTGAGCTACAGGAGGATGTGTATTTAATGATCTACGAGTCTTGATGAATTATGGAGCAAATAATATTATACTATACTAAGTACTAAATTATGTTATAGTTTATAAATCTAAAATATTACTTCAAGTCTTGTCTATTTTGTATGTAATAAGGTTCAAAATGGAAAGGTGGTGTGTAGTCAATTTAAATACTTCATTTTGTTTTTTTTTTAGTGCCTTGATAGGCAGACGAGCAGACGGGCCACCTGATGGTAAGTAGTCACCGCCGCCCATAGACTTCTGCAATGCCAGGGCACAGCAGAGCCGCTGCCTACCGTGTACTAAATACTGCGTACCGGTGTACTTTAATACCATGTGATAAATTACAATTAAATAACCCAATATTGTGACTTGCAATATTGATCTAAAACTAACATATCAGTCAATTTTTAAGACTGCATTACTGACTGCTCTGTAATAAAAAAGTTTAAATCACACAATTGTAGTCATACAAATAAATATTTTTTTCCTAATGAACGTTTTTCAGCTGTACCTAGACATCGTCCACAAATGATCCAATAGCAATAGAGTTACAATGCCACAAAAAATATATTATGACGGGTTTATTTTCAAATTTATCACAAAAAACCTTAATTCAAATTAAATAAAAATTGATATACATTTCATAAATAATTGTCTCCATAATATAAACCCTGACAAACTCTTCAAAAGACATTTCACAGTGTAAACAAATTGAATTTTATGAAAAATAAAGAAGGCATTCATTCTATAGGAGTTCTAAATTAAATATTTTATTATTGCTATATTGATATATTACTATCAAGCATCATGATGAAGATATTGCGTGTCATACTGCTAGTTCTATTGGTAAAAATTCTCTAGATACAAAGAATTCAGTAGTTTCATACATAAAATATGTAATACGTAGCTGCAATAAGTACAATCAATATTGATACAATAGGAATCCAATAACGTTGCAGCCAGTTTCTATCATCTTTGTTTACAGCAACTCTCTTTTCCTTATATTTCTTCTTTTTCCCACTTAATTTCCACTCATACTCTGCAAGCTCCCTTTTATTTCTCTCTTCCTCAAGCTCTTTCTGTCGTCGTTGTTCCTTTTCTTTCTCAATTTGTGCAGTTATTTTCTTCTCTTCACACGATTTGTCACAGATAACTTTTGCTGTTCCACTCCTTACCAGATTACATGCAGCCTCCTTCTTCAAATTTGAGCATGAGCAGTATATTTTAGTCTTCCTAGTGCAGGTTTGATTTCCGCAAGGCCCAGAATGACACGTGTTACGGCAACGATGTCCACATTCCAAGTTTTTAGGGCACTGTTGTTGGCATGATAATTTCTCTTCAGTTGCTATTGATAGCTCTCGGCAGCGTAAATACAGCTCTGTGACGCCACAGTGACATGGAATTCTTTCTATCACATCGCATGGTGGACATGGTCCTTGATGACATTGACGAATGGAGCATTTGTGTACACACTTTTTTGGACGAGGCACCATACATTCCTTTTCACAAGGTCTACAACTTGAAGGCACATTTTCGTTAGTTCTCACAAGATGACACAATAAAGCACATGTGTGGTTGCCACAAGGCAATGGACGGCCACATTCTCTCCCACAAGATCGACGAGTTGCCATATGGCATGGTTGCTCTTCTGTCTCATGTTCACCCAAACATATAACCGAGACACCTAACTGACAACAGACAACTAACCTGTCTCAATAATGTTAGAGAAAGTGGTAAAAGCTACCAAAATTATTGCGCTGCTCGAAGAGGGTTGCAGCCAATGCTTCGTGGCTCAGAGGCTAAGTGTGAGTCGCTCGACGGTTCAAAGGACCTGGCAGCGGTATCAAGACACCGGTTCCGTCGAGAGAAGGCCTGGTTCTGGAAGAAAACCATGTACCCAACCACGGTATGATCGTTTTCTTGTGAGTCGCGCATTGAGAAATCGCAAGTCTTCGTATGTGGACCTTAAGAACAACCTCGAAGAAGTAAGAAATGTGCATATTAGTCTATGGACGGTCAGGAGGAGGCTTCTCGCGGCCAATATACGCAGTTATCGCCCGGCCCGCGGCCCTAAGTTACTCCGTGAGCACAGAGTTGCCAGGCTTAGGTTTGCTTGAATTTGTGAGTCATGGACTCAAGAAGACTGGAATAGGGTATTGTTCTCCGATGAAGCCAGGATATCTCTGTTCGGTGAAGATCGACGTCGGCGAGTGCTACGAAGACGAGGAGAACGCTTTGCAGAGGCTTGTTTTGAAGAAATCACACCTTATGGTGGGGGCTCTGTTATGTTTTGGGCAGGAATAAATTCAATGGATCGTACAGAGTTAGTCTTCATTGAAAACGGCTCACTGACTGGACATCGATACATAACGGAAGTTCTAATTCCTCATGCACAACCCACATTGGCTGCTTTAGGCGAAGACTCAATTTTTATGGACGACAACGCTCGCGCCCACCGGTCTGGCGATGTGGAAGCGTATGTGCAAGAGGTTGGCATTCGTCGTTTGGATTGGCCAGCTTGAAGTCCCGACCTCAATCCTATAGAGCATGTCTGGGACGTTCTGAAACGACGCGTGAGATCAGTACAACCGGCTCCGCAGACCATCAGAGAGCTGAAGAATGTGATTACCGCGGAGTGGGAACGTATTCCGCAAGCAAGTATCCGGGATATCCTCGCTAGCATACCCAGACGAATTCAAGCTGTGATTTCAGCTAGAGGGGGTCACTCGATACTAAACATTTATCTTTGTTAACTTTTACTTTTATTTATTTATTTATTTATTTACTTCACGAGCATATGCACTACTAGCAAGCATACACTACTAGTGAACTTTAGCATTAAAACCCATAAATTTTATCAAAATTTTATGATAATACTGACGAAAACGATTATTTGCATATTAATTTACAAAATTGTGAAAGTAAAACTACCTATAATTATCAAACAAACCAATAGTAACATTTGAAATGGTTCATTGCTTAGGTGCCCGTTTTTTTGCAAATGAGTGTATAACTATAAAAAACTATAGACTATTTTAAAGTAAAGGTAAAACATTTTATGAAGCTCTTTTATTTATGGCCAAATTTCGTTATACGAAACAACTAAAAGTAGCAAAATTATAAATTAATTGATGTAATTTAAATAGAATTCCTATGATTTCAAAGCGTGTTTACTATTATTTTATAGTAAACATACTTTAATTTAAAATACATATTATAACATCCAAATCACTGTAAATTTGCAAATTTGATCTGGCATCCCGCATCACAGACGCATGTCACTGTTATCAGTTATGGTCGGTGACTTTCTTCGTAAATATTTTTATTCGCCAAAAGGACAGGCTATAATCAATCGACCATACTGCCTAGTTTTTTGAAATCAGGTTTTTTTTTCTTTGGTAAGGCGCAACTCGTGCATCTGCCAGTATCAATAACAGGATACACATTTTTGTGTAAGTTATAATGCTAGTTTAAACTAATAATTTTTGATTCGTTGAAGTTTTGAACGCCCTAATCTCTGGATCGACCAGGCAGATTTGTTTTTTTTTCTTTATATTATAAGCCTATAAAACTAGCTTTTGTCCTCGACTCTTTTTGTTGCTAAACTCTTCTCTCGTTTCAGTTCAAATATTCAACAGGAAATTAAATAGATTAATGGTTATAAATGCCTCGATGCTTTGGATAGATTACAACTATAGGTTATCCGCATTGTGAACGATGCAGATGGGACCAACCGCTACAGCTGCGCAGACCGGAATATTTCTTCGCTTAATATGTTCATGATACTGTCTGTATCATGGCAAATTCTCTGAGTAATTGAGTTATCTTATCTCATCCTCCATCTGCAACCTGGATTTGTTCGAGGAGAATCTTGTCATGGCGATTTACAAACTGAAATCAGCTGGACAACGTCATTAAATTAGTTAACAGAAAAATGATATAATTTTGATATACTTCGATTCCCGGGTCGCGTAAAGTAATATTGGGTTTTTCTATTTAGAAATACTCAGTATGCACCCGGAGTCTGGAATTGTGGCCGATATGGTGACAGACTCGTCCTCTACCCGATTGTGGGACCGTAATGAATTCGGCGAAAAGTAGGTATACTGGCGCGTACACTTCTGCCTAGCCCTTCGAGGATTACAGGCGTGAGTGTTGTGTATACAGTACTTTTGAAAAAACACATCCGCCGTTTCGACTACTTACCACAAAACTGTGAGCTACAGGAGGATGTGTATTTAATGATCTACGAGTCTTGATGAATTATGGAGCAAATAATATTATACTATACTAAGTACTAAATTATGTTATAGTTTATAAATCTAAAATATTACTTCAAGTCTTGTCTATTTTGTATGTAATAAGGTTCAAAATGGAAAGGTGGTGTGTAGTCAATTTAAATACTTCATTTTGTTTTTTTTTTAGTGCCTTGATAGGCAGACGAGCAGACGGGCCACCTGATGGTAAGTAGTCACCGCCGCCCATAGACTTCTGCAATGCCAGGGCACAGCAGAGCCGCTGCCTACCGTGTACTAAATACTGCGTACCGGTGTACTTTAATACCATGTGATAAATTACAATTAAATAACCCAATATTGTGACTTGCAATATTGATCTAAAACTAACATATCAGTCAATTTTTAAGACTGCATTACTGACTGCTCTGTAATAAAAAAGTTTAAATCACACAATTGTAGTCATACAAATAAATATTTTTTTCCTAATGAACGTTTTTCAGCTGTACCTAGACATCGTCCACAAATGATCCAATAGCAATAGAGTTACAATGCCACAAAAAATATATTATGACGGGTTTATTTTCAAATTTATCACAAAAAACCTTAATTCAAATTAAATAAAAATTGATATACATTTCATAAATAATTGTCTCCATAATATAAACCCTGACAAACTCTTCAAAAGACATTTCACAGTGTAAACAAATTGAATTTTATGAAAAATAAAGAAGGCATTCATTCTATAGGAGTTCTAAATTAAATATTTTATTATTGCTATATTGATATATTACTATCAAGCATCATGATGAAGATATTGCGTGTCATACTGCTAGTTCTATTGGTAAAAATTCTCTAGATACAAAGAATTCAGTAGTTTCATACATAAAATATGTAATACGTAGCTGCAATAAGTACAATCAATATTGATACAATAGGAATCCAATAACGTTGCAGCCAGTTTCTATCATCTTTGTTTACAGCAACTCTCTTTTCCTTATATTTCTTCTTTTTCCCACTTAATTTCCACTCATACTCTGCAAGCTCCCTTTTATTTCTCTCTTCCTCAAGCTCTTTCTGTCGTCGTTGTTCCTTTTCTTTCTCAATTTGTGCAGTTATTTTCTTCTCTTCACACGATTTGTCACAGATAACTTTTGCTGTTCCACTCCTTACCAGATTACATGCAGCCTCCTTCTTCAAATTTGAGCATGAGCAGTATATTTTAGTCTTCCTAGTGCAGGTTTGATTTCCGCAAGGCCCAGAATGACACGTGTTACGGCAACGATGTCCACATTCCAAGTTTTTAGGGCACTGTTGTTGGCATGATAATTTCTCTTCAGTTGCTATTGATAGCTCTCGGCAGCGTAAATACAGCTCTGTGACGCCACAGTGACATGGAATTCTTTCTATCACATCGCATGGTGGACATGGTCCTTGATGACATTGACGAATGGAGCATTTGTGTACACACTTTTTTGGACGAGGCACCATACATTCCTTTTCACAAGGTCTACAACTTGAAGGCACATTTTCGTTAGTTCTCACAAGATGACACAATAAAGCACATGTGTGGTTGCCACAAGGCAATGGACGGCCACATTCTCTCCCACAAGATCGACGAGTTGCCATATGGCATGGTTGCTCTTCTGTCTCATGTTCACCCAAACATATAACCGAGACACCTAACTGACAACAGACAACTAACCTGTCTCAATAATGTTAGAGAAAGTGGTAAAAGCTACCAAAATTATTGCGCTGCTCGAAGAGGGTTGCAGCCAATGCTTCGTGGCTCAGAGGCTAAGTGTGAGTCGCTCGACGGTTCAAAGGACCTGGCAGCGGTATCAAGACACCGGTTCCGTCGAGAGAAGGCCTGGTTCTGGAAGAAAACCATGTACCCAACCACGGTATGATCGTTTTCTTGTGAGTCGCGCATTGAGAAATCGCAAGTCTTCGTATGTGGACCTTAAGAACAACCTCGAAGAAGTAAGAAATGTGCATATTAGTCTATGGACGGTCAGGAGGAGGCTTCTCGCGGCCAATATACGCAGTTATCGCCCGGCCCGCGGCCCTAAGTTACTCCGTGAGCACAGAGTTGCCAGGCTTAGGTTTGCTTGAATTTGTGAGTCATGGACTCAAGAAGACTGGAATAGGGTATTGTTCTCCGATGAAGCCAGGATATCTCTGTTCGGTGAAGATCGACGTCGGCGAGTGCTACGAAGACGAGGAGAACGCTTTGCAGAGGCTTGTTTTGAAGAAATCACACCTTATGGTGGGGGCTCTGTTATGTTTTGGGCAGGAATAAATTCAATGGATCGTACAGAGTTAGTCTTCATTGAAAACGGCTCACTGACTGGACATCGATACATAACGGAAGTTCTAATTCCTCATGCACAACCCACATTGGCTGCTTTAGGCGAAGACTCAATTTTTATGGACGACAACGCTCGCGCCCACCGGTCTGGCGATGTGGAAGCGTATGTGCAAGAGGTTGGCATTCGTCGTTTGGATTGGCCAGCTTGAAGTCCCGACCTCAATCCTATAGAGCATGTCTGGGACGTTCTGAAACGACGCGTGAGATCAGTACAACCGGCTCCGCAGACCATCAGAGAGCTGAAGAATGTGATTACCGCGGAGTGGGAACGTATTCCGCAAGCAAGTATCCGGGATATCCTCGCTAGCATACCCAGACGAATTCAAGCTGTGATTTCAGCTAGAGGGGGTCACTCGATACTAAACATTTATCTTTGTTAACTTTTACTTTTATTTATTTATTTATTTATTTACTTCACGAGCATATGCACTACTAGCAAGCATACACTACTAGTGAACTTTAGCATTAAAACCCATAAATTTTATCAAAATTTTATGATAATACTGACGAAAACGATTATTTGCATATTAATTTACAAAATTGTGAAAGTAAAACTACCTATAATTATCAAACAAACCAATAGTAACATTTGAAATGGTTCATTGCTTAGGTGCCCGTTTTTTTGCAAATGAGTGTATAACTATAAAAAACTATAGACTATTTTAAAGTAAAGGTAAAACATTTTATGAAGCTCTTTTATTTATGGCCAAATTTCGTTATACGAAACAACTAAAAGTAGCAAAATTATAAATTAATTGATGTAATTTAAATAGAATTCCTATGATTTCAAAGCGTGTTTACTATTATTTTATAGTAAACATACTTTAATTTAAAATACATATTATAACATCCAAATCACTGTAAATTTGCAAATTTGATCTGGCATCCCGCATCACAGACGCATGTCACTGTTATCAGTTATGGTCGGTGACTTTCTTCGTAAATATTTTTATTCGCCAAAAGGACAGGCTATAATCAATCGACCATACTGCCTAGTTTTTTGAAATCAGGTTTTTTTTTCTTTGGTAAGGCGCAACTCGTGCATCTGCCAGTATCAATAACAGGATACACATTTTTGTGTAAGTTATAATGCTAGTTTAAACTAATAATTTTTGATTCGTTGAAGTTTTGAACGCCCTAATCTCTGGATCGACCAGGCAAATTTGTTTTTTTTTCTTTATATTATAAGCCTATAAAACTAGCTTTTGTCCTCGACTCTTTTTGTTGCTAAACTCTTCTCTCGTTTCAGTTCAAATATTCAACAGGAAATTAAATAGATTAATGGTTATAAATGCCTCGATGCTTTGGATAGATTACAACTATAGGTTATCCGCATTGTGAACGATGCAGATGGGACCAACCGCTACAGCTGCGCAGACCGGAATATTTCTTCGCTTAATATGTTCATGATACTGTCTGTATCATGGCAAATTCTCTGAGTAATTGAGTTATCTTATCTCATCCTCCATCTGCAACCTGGATTTGTTCGAGGAGAATCTTGTCATGGCGATTTACAAACTGAAATCAGCTGGACAACGTCATTAAATTAGTTAACAGAAAAATGATATAATTTTGATATACTTCGATTCCCGGGTCGCGTAAAGTAATATTGGGTTTTTCTATTTAGAAATACTCAGTATGCACCCGGAGTCTGGAATTGTGGCCGATATGGTGACAGACTCGTCCTCTACCCGATTGTGGGACCGTAATGAATTCGGCGAAAAGTAGGTATACTGGCGCGTACACTTCTGCCTAGCCCTTCGAGGATTACAGGCGTGAGTGTTGTGTATACAGTACTTTTGAAAAAACACATCCGCCGTTTCGACTACTTACCACAAAACTGTGAGCTACAGGAGGATGTGTATTTAATGATCTACGAGTCTTGATGAATTATGGAGCAAATAATATTATACTATACTAAGTACTAAATTATGTTATAGTTTATAAATCTAAAATATTACTTCAAGTCTTGTCTATTTTGTATGTAATAAGGTTCAAAATGGAAAGGTGGTGTGTAGTCAATTTAAATACTTCATTTTGTTTTTTTTTTAGTGCCTTGATAGGCAGACGAGCAGACGGGCCACCTGATGGTAAGTAGTCACCGCCGCCCATAGACTTCTGCAATGCCAGGGCACAGCAGAGCCGCTGCCTACCGTGTACTAAATACTGCGTACCGGTGTACTTTAATACCATGTGATAAATTACAATTAAATAACCCAATATTGTGACTTGCAATATTGATCTAAAACTAACATATCAGTCAATTTTTAAGACTGCATTACTGACTGCTCTGTAATAAAAAAGTTTAAATCACACAATTGTAGTCATACAAATAAATATTTTTTTCCTAATGAACGTTTTTCAGCTGTACCTAGACATCGTCCACAAATGATCCAATAGCAATAGAGTTACAATGCCACAAAAAATATATTATGACGGGTTTATTTTCAAATTTATCACAAAAAACCTTAATTCAAATTAAATAAAAATTGATATACATTTCATAAATAATTGTCTCCATAATATAAACCCTGACAAACTCTTCAAAAGACATTTCACAGTGTAAACAAATTGAATTTTATGAAAAATAAAGAAGGCATTCATTCTATAGGAGTTCTAAATTAAATATTTTATTATTGCTATATTGATATATTACTATCAAGCATCATGATGAAGATATTGCGTGTCATACTGCTAGTTCTATTGGTAAAAATTCTCTAGATACAAAGAATTCAGTAGTTTCATACATAAAATATGTAATACGTAGCTGCAATAAGTACAATCAATATTGATACAATAGGAATCCAATAACGTTGCAGCCAGTTTCTATCATCTTTGTTTACAGCAACTCTCTTTTCCTTATATTTCTTCTTTTTCCCACTTAATTTCCACTCATACTCTGCAAGCTCCCTTTTATTTCTCTCTTCCTCAAGCTCTTTCTGTCGTCGTTGTTCCTTTTCTTTCTCAATTTGTGCAGTTATTTTCTTCTCTTCACACGATTTGTCACAGATAACTTTTGCTGTTCCACTCCTTACCAGATTACATGCAGCCTCCTTCTTCAAATTTGAGCATGAGCAGTATATTTTAGTCTTCCTAGTGCAGGTTTGATTTCCGCAAGGCCCAGAATGACACGTGTTACGGCAACGATGTCCACATTCCAAGTTTTTAGGGCACTGTTGTTGGCATGATAATTTCTCTTCAGTTGCTATTGATAGCTCTCGGCAGCGTAAATACAGCTCTGTGACGCCACAGTGACATGGAATTCTTTCTATCACATCGCATGGTGGACATGGTCCTTGATGACATTGACGAATGGAGCATTTGTGTACACACTTTTTTGGACGAGGCACCATACATTCCTTTTCACAAGGTCTACAACTTGAAGGCACATTTTCGTTAGTTCTCACAAGATGACACAATAAAGCACATGTGTGGTTGCCACAAGGCAATGGACGGCCACATTCTCTCCCACAAGATCGACGAGTTGCCATATGGCATGGTTGCTCTTCTGTCTCATGTTCACCCAAACATATAACCGAGACACCTAACTGACAACAGACAACTAACCTGTCTCAATAATGTTAGAGAAAGTGGTAAAAGCTACCAAAATTATTGCGCTGCTCGAAGAGGGTTGCAGCCAATGCTTCGTGGCTCAGAGGCTAAGTGTGAGTCGCTCGACGGTTCAAAGGACCTGGCAGCGGTATCAAGACACCGGTTCCGTCGAGAGAAGGCCTGGTTCTGGAAGAAAACCATGTACCCAACCACGGTATGATCGTTTTCTTGTGAGTCGCGCATTGAGAAATCGCAAGTCTTCGTATGTGGACCTTAAGAACAACCTCGAAGAAGTAAGAAATGTGCATATTAGTCTATGGACGGTCAGGAGGAGGCTTCTCGCGGCCAATATACGCAGTTATCGCCCGGCCCGCGGCCCTAAGTTACTCCGTGAGCACAGAGTTGCCAGGCTTAGGTTTGCTTGAATTTGTGAGTCATGGACTCAAGAAGACTGGAATAGGGTATTGTTCTCCGATGAAGCCAGGATATCTCTGTTCGGTGAAGATCGACGTCGGCGAGTGCTACGAAGACGAGGAGAACGCTTTGCAGAGGCTTGTTTTGAAGAAATCACACCTTATGGTGGGGGCTCTGTTATGTTTTGGGCAGGAATAAATTCAATGGATCGTACAGAGTTAGTCTTCATTGAAAACGGCTCACTGACTGGACATCGATACATAACGGAAGTTCTAATTCCTCATGCACAACCCACATTGGCTGCTTTAGGCGAAGACTCAATTTTTATGGACGACAACGCTCGCGCCCACCGGTCTGGCGATGTGGAAGCGTATGTGCAAGAGGTTGGCATTCGTCGTTTGGATTGGCCAGCTTGAAGTCCCGACCTCAATCCTATAGAGCATGTCTGGGACGTTCTGAAACGACGCGTGAGATCAGTACAACCGGCTCCGCAGACCATCAGAGAGCTGAAGAATGTGATTACCGCGGAGTGGGAACGTATTCCGCAAGCAAGTATCCGGGATATCCTCGCTAGCATACCCAGACGAATTCAAGCTGTGATTTCAGCTAGAGGGGGTCACTCGATACTAAACATTTATCTTTGTTAACTTTTACTTTTATTTATTTATTTATTTATTTACTTCACGAGCATATGCACTACTAGCAAGCATACACTACTAGTGAACTTTAGCATTAAAACCCATAAATTTTATCAAAATTTTATGATAATACTGACGAAAACGATTATTTGCATATTAATTTACAAAATTGTGAAAGTAAAACTACCTATAATTATCAAACAAACCAATAGTAACATTTGAAATGGTTCATTGCTTAGGTGCCCGTTTTTTTGCAAATGAGTGTATAACTATAAAAAATATAGACTATTTTAAAGTAAAGGTAAAACATTTTATGAAGCTCTTTTATTTATGGCCAAATTTCGTTATACGAAACAACTAAAAGTAGCAAAATTATAAATTAATTGATGTAATTTAAATAGAATTCCTATGATTTCAAAGCGTGTTTACTATTATTTTATAGTAAACATACTTTAATTTAAAATACATATTATAACATCCAAATCACTGTAAATTTGCAAATTTGATCTGGCATCCCGCATCACAGACGCATGTCACTGTTATCAGTTATGGTCGGTGACTTTCTTCGTAAATATTTTTATTCGCCAAAAGGACAGGCTATAATCAATCGACCATACTGCCTAGTTTTTTGAAATCAGGTTTTTTTTTCTTTGGTAAGGCGCAACTCGTGCATCTGCCAGTATCAATAACAGGATACACATTTTTGTGTAAGTTATAATGCTAGTTTAAACTAATAATTTTTGATTCGTTGAAGTTTTGAACGCCCTAATCTCTGGATCGACCAGGCAGATTTGTTTTTTTTTCTTTATATTATAAGCCTATAAAACTAGCTTTTGTCCTCGACTCTTTTTGTTGCTAAACTCTTCTCTCGTTTCAGTTCAAATATTCAACAGGAAATTAAATAGATTAATGGTTATAAATGCCTCGATGCTTTGGATAGATTACAACTATAGGTTATCCGCATTGTGAACGATGCAGATGGGACCAACCGCTACAGCTGCGCAGACCGGAATATTTCTTCGCTTAATATGTTCATGATACTGTCTGTATCATGGCAAATTCTCTGAGTAATTGAGTTATCTTATCTCATCCTCCATCTGCAACCTGGATTTGTTCGAGGAGAATCTTGTCATGGCGATTTACAAACTGAAATCAGCTGGACAACGTCATTAAATTAGTTAACACAAAAATGATATAATTTTGATATACTTCGATTCCCGGGTCGCGTAAAGTAATATTGGGTTTTTCTATTTAGAAATACTCAGTATGCACCCGGAGTCTGGAATTGTGGCCGATATGGTGACAGACTCGTCCTCTACCCGATTGTGGGACCGTAATGAATTCGGCGAAAAGTAGGTATACTGGCGCGTACACTTCTGCCTAGCCCTTCGAGGATTACAGGCGTGAGTGTTGTGTATACAGTACTTTTGAAAAAACACATCCGCCGTTTCGACTACTTACCACAAAACTGTGAGCTACAGGAGGATGTGTATTTAATGATCTACGAGTCTTGATGAATTATGGAGCAAATAATATTATACTATACTAAGTACTAAATTATGTTATAGTTTATAAATCTAAAATATTACTTCAAGTCTTGTCTATTTTGTATGTAATAAGGTTCAAAATGGAAAGGTGGTGTGTAGTCAATTTAAATACTTCATTTTGTTTTTTTTTTAGTGCCTTGATAGGCAGACGAGCAGACGGGCCACCTGATGGTAAGTAGTCACCGCCGCCCATAGACTTCTGCAATGCCAGGGCACAGCAGAGCCGCTGCCTACCGTGTACTAAATACTGCGTACCGGTGTACTTTAATACCATGTGATAAATTACAATTAAATAACCCAATATTGTGACTTGCAATATTGATCTAAAACTAACATATCAGTCAATTTTTAAGACTGCATTACTGACTGCTCTGTAATAAAAAAGTTTAAATCACACAATTGTAGTCATACAAATAAATATTTTTTTCCTAATGAACGTTTTTCAGCTGTACCTAGACATCGTCCACAAATGATCCAATAGCAATAGAGTTACAATGCCACAAAAAATATATTATGACGGGTTTATTTTCAAATTTATCACAAAAAACCTTAATTCAAATTAAATAAAAATTGATATACATTTCATAAATAATTGTCTCCATAATATAAACCCTGACAAACTCTTCAAAAGACATTTCACAGTGTAAACAAATTGAATTTTATGAAAAATAAAGAAGGCATTCATTCTATAGGAGTTCTAAATTAAATATTTTATTATTGCTATATTGATATATTACTATCAAGCATCATGATGAAGATATTGCGTGTCATACTGCTAGTTCTATTGGTAAAAATTCTCTAGATACAAAGAATTCAGTAGTTTCATACATAAAATATGTAATACGTAGCTGCAATAAGTACAATCAATATTGATACAATAGGAATCCAATAACGTTGCAGCCAGTTTCTATCATCTTTGTTTACAGCAACTCTCTTTTCCTTATATTTCTTCTTTTTCCCACTTAATTTCCACTCATACTCTGCAAGCTCCCTTTTATTTCTCTCTTCCTCAAGCTCTTTCTGTCGTCGTTGTTCCTTTTCTTTCTGAATTTGTGCAGTTATTTTCTTCTCTTCACACGATTTGTCACAGATAACTTTTGCTGTTCCACTCCTTACCAGATTACATGCAGCCTCCTTCTTCAAATTTGAGCATGAGCAGTATATTTTAGTCTTCCTAGTGCAGGTTTGATTTCCGCAAGGCCCAGAATGACACGTGTTACGGCAACGATGTCCACATTCCAAGTTTTTAGGGCACTGTTGTTGGCATGATAATTTCTCTTCAGTTGCTATTGATAGCTCTCGGCAGCGTAAATACAGCTCTGTGACGCCACAGTGACATGGAATTCTTTCTATCACATCGCATGGTGGACATGGTCCTTGATGACATTGACGAATGGAGCATTTGTGTACACACTTTTTTGGACGAGGCACCATACATTTCTTTTCACAAGGTCTACAACTTGAAGGCACATTTTCGTTAGTTCTCACAAGATGACACAATAAAGCACATGTGTGGTTGCCACAAGGCAATGGACGGCCACATTCTCTCCCACAAGATCGACGAGTTGCCATATGGCATGGTTGCTCTTCTGTCTCATGTTCACCCAAACATATAACCGAGACACCTAACTGACAACAGACAACTAACCTGTCTCAATAATGTTAGAGAAAGTGGTAAAAGCTACCAAAATTATTGCGCTGCTCGAAGAGGGTTGCAGCCAATGCTTCGTGGCTCAGAGGCTAAGTGTGAGTCGCTCGACGGTTCAAAGGACCTGGCAGCGGTATCAAGACACCGGTTCCGTCGAGAGAAGGCCTGGTTCTGGAAGAAAACCATGTACCCAACCACGGTATGATCGTTTTCTTGTGAGTCGCGCATTGAGAAATCGCAAGTCTTCGTATGTGGACCTTAAGAACAACCTCGAAGAAGTAAGAAATGTGCATATTAGTCTATGGACGGTCAGGAGGAGGCTTCTCGCGGCCAATATACGCAGTTATCGCCCGGCCCGCGGCCCTAAGTTACTCCGTGAGCACAGAGTTGCCAGGCTTAGGTTTGCTTGAATTTGTGAGTCATGGACTCAAGAAGACTGGAATAGGGTATTGTTCTCCGATGAAGCCAGGATATCTCTGTTCGGTGAAGATCGACGTCGGCGAGTGCTACGAAGACGAGGAGAACGCTTTGCAGAGGCTTGTTTTGAAGAAATCACACCTTATGGTGGGGGCTCTGTTATGTTTTGGGCAGGAATAAATTCAATGGATCGTACAGAGTTAGTCTTCATTGAAAACGGCTCACTGACTGGACATCGATACATAACGGAAGTTCTAATTCCTCATGCACAACCCACATTGGCTGCTTTAGGCGAAGACTCAATTTTTATGGACGACAACGCTCGCGCCCACCGGTCTGGCGATGTGGAAGCGTATGTGCAAGAGGTTGGCATTCGTCGTTTGGATTGGCCAGCTTGAAGTCCCGACCTCAATCCTATAGAGCATGTCTGGGACGTTCTGAAACGACGCGTGAGATCAGTACAACCGGCTCCGCAGACCATCAGAGAGCTGAAGAATGTGATTACCGCGGAGTGGGAACGTATTCCGCAAGCAAGTATCCGGGATATCCTCGCTAGCATACCCAGACGAATTCAAGCTGTGATTTCAGCTAGAGGGGGTCACTCGATACTAAACATTTATCTTTGTTAACTTTTACTTTTATTTATTTATTTATTTATTTACTTCACGAGCATATGCACTACTAGCAAGCATACACTACTAGTGAACTTTAGCATTAAAACCCATAAATTTTATCAAAATTTTATGATAATACTGACGAAAACGATTATTTGCATATTAATTTACAAAATTGTGAAAGTAAAACTACCTATAATTATCAAACAAACCAATAGTAACATTTGAAATGGTTCATTGCTTAGGTGCCCGTTTTTTTGCAAATGAGTGTATAACTATAAAAAATATAGACTATTTTAAAGTAAAGGTAAAACATTTTATGAAGCTCTTTTATTTATGGCCAAATTTCGTTATACGAAACAACTAAAAGTAGCAAAATTATAAATTAATTGATGTAATTTAAATAGAATTCCTATGATTTCAAAGCGTGTTTACTATTATTTTATAGTAAACATACTTTAATTTAAAATACATATTATAACATCCAAATCACTGTAAATTTGCAAATTTGATCTGGCATCCCGCATCACAGACGCATGTCACTGTTATCAGTTATGGTCGGTGACTTTCTTCGTAAATATTTTTATTCGCCAAAAGGACAGGCTATAATCAATCGACCATACTGCCTAGTTTTTTGAAATCAGGTTTTTTTTTCTTTGGTAAGGCGCAACTCGTGCATCTGCCAGTATCAATAACAGGATACACATTTTTGTGTAAGTTATAATGCTAGTTTAAACTAATAATTTTTGATTCGTTGAAGTTTTGAACGCCCTAATCTCTGGATCGACCAGGCAGATTTGTTTTTTTTTCTTTATATTATAAGCCTATAAAACTAGCTTTTGTCCTCGACTCTTTTTGTTGCTAAACTCTTCTCTCGTTTCAGTTCAAATATTCAACAGGAAATTAAATAGATTAATGGTTATAAATGCCTCGATGCTTTGGATAGATTACAACTATAGGTTATCCGCATTGTGAACGATGCAGATGGGACCAACCGCTACAGCTGCGCAGACCGGAATATTTCTTCGCTTAATATGTTCATGATACTGTCTGTATCATGGCAAATTCTCTGAGTAATTGAGTTATCTTATCTCATCCTCCATCTGCAACCTGGATTTGTTCGAGGAGAATCTTGTCATGGCGATTTACAAACTGAAATCAGCTGGACAACGTCATTAAATTAGTTAACACAAAAATGATATAATTTTGATATACTTCGATTCCCGGGTCGCGTAAAGTAATATTGGGTTTTTCTATTTAGAAATACTCAGTATGCACCCGGAGTCTGGAATTGTGGCCGATATGGTGACAGACTCGTCCTCTACCCGATTGTGGGACCGTAATGAATTCGGCGAAAAGTAGGTATACTGGCGCGTACACTTCTGCCTAGCCCTTCGAGGATTACAGGCGTGAGTGTTGTGTATACAGTACTTTTGAAAAAACACATCCGCCGTTTCGACTACTTACCACAAAACTGTGAGCTACAGGAGGATGTGTATTTAATGATCTACGAGTCTTGATGAATTATGGAGCAAATAATATTATACTATACTAAGTACTAAATTATGTTATAGTTTATAAATCTAAAATATTACTTCAAGTCTTGTCTATTTTGTATGTAATAAGGTTCAAAATGGAAAGGTGGTGTGTAGTCAATTTAAATACTTCATTTTGTTTTTTTTTTAGTGCCTTGATAGGCAGACGAGCAGACGGGCCACCTGATGGTAAGTAGTCACCGCCGCCCATAGACTTCTGCAATGCCAGGGCACAGCAGAGCCGCTGCCTACCGTGTACTAAATACTGCGTACCGGTGTACTTTAATACCATGTGATAAATTACAATTAAATAACCCAATATTGTGACTTGCAATATTGATCTAAAACTAACATATCAGTCAATTTTTAAGACTGCATTACTGACTGCTCTGTAATAAAAAAGTTTAAATCACACAATTGTAGTCATACAAATAAATATTTTTTTCCTAATGAACGTTTTTCAGCTGTACCTAGACATCGTCCACAAATGATCCATTAGCAATAGAGTTACAATGCCACAAAAAATATATTATGACGGGTTTATTTTCAAATTTATCACAAAAAACCTTAATTCAAATTAAATAAAAATTGATATACATTTCATAAATAATTGTCTCCATAATATAAACCCTGACAAACTCTTCAAAAGACATTTCACAGTGTAAACAAATTGAATTTTATGAAAAATAAAGAAGGCATTCATTCTATAGGAGTTCTAAATTAAATATTTTATTATTGCTATATTGATATATTACTATCAAGCATCATGATGAAGATATTGCGTGTCATACTGCTAGTTCTATTGGTAAAAATCTCTAGATACAAAGAATTCAGTAGTTTCATACATAAAATATGTAATACGTAGCTGCAATAAGTACAATCAATATTGATACAATAGGAATCCAATAACGTTGCAGCCAGTTTCTATCATCTTTGTTTACAGCAACTCTCTTTTCCTTATATTTCTTCTTTTTCCCACTTAATTTCCACTCATACTCTGCAAGCTCCCTTTTATTTCTCTCTTCCTCAAGCTCTTTCTGTCGTCGTTGTTCCTTTTCTTTCTCAATTTGTGCAGTTATTTTCTTCTCTTCACACGATTTGTCACAGATAACTTTTGCTGTTCCACTCCTTACCAGATTACATGCAGCCTCCTTCTTCAAATTTGAGCATGAGCAGTATATTTTAGTCTTCCTAGTGCAGGTTTGATTTCCGCAAGGCCCAGAATGACACGTGTTACGGCAACGATGTCCACATTCCAAGTTTTTAGGGCATTGTTGTTGGCATGATAATTTCTCTTCAGTTGCTATTGATAGCTCTCGGCAGCGTAAATACAGCTCTGTGACGCCACAGTGACATGGAATTCTTTCTATCACATCGCATGGTGGACATGGTCCTTGATGACATTGACGAATGGAGCATTTGTGTACACACTTTTTTGGACGAGGCACCATACATTCCTTTTCACAAGGTCTACAACTTGAAGGCACATTTTCGTTAGTTCTCACAAGATGACACAATAAAGCACATGTGTGGTTGCCACAAGGCAATGGACGGCCACATTCTCTCCCACAAGATCGACGAGTTGCCATATGGCATGGTTGCTCTTCTGTCTCATGTTCACCCAAACATATAACCGAGACACCTAACTGACAACAGACAACTAACCTGTCTCAATAATGTTAGAGAAAGTGGTAAAAGCTACCAAAATTATTGCGCTGCTCGAAGAGGGTTGCAGCCAATGCTTCGTGGCTCAGAGGCTAAGTGTGAGTCGCTCGACGGTTCAAAGGACCTGGCAGCGGTATCAAGACACCGGTTCCGTCGAGAGAAGGCCTGGTTCTGGAAGAAAACCATGTACCCAACCACGGTATGATCGTTTTCTTGTGAGTCGCGCATTGAGAAATCGCAAGTCTTCGTATGTGGACCTTAAGAACAACCTCGAAGAAGTAAGAAATGTGCATATTAGTCTATGGACGGTCAGGAGGAGGCTTCTCGCGGCCAATATACGCAGTTATCGCCCGGCCCGCGGCCCTAAGTTACTCCGTGAGCACAGAGTTGCCAGGCTTAGGTTTGCTTGAATTTGTGAGTCATGGACTCAAGAAGACTGGAATAGGGTATTGTTCTCCGATGAAGCCAGGATATCTCTGTTCGGTGAAGATCGACGTCGGCGAGTGCTACGAAGACGAGGAGAACGCTTTGCAGAGGCTTGTTTTGAAGAAATCACACCTTATGGTGGGGGCTCTGTTATGTTTTGGGCAGGAATAAATTCAATGGATCGTACAGAGTTAGTCTTCATTGAAAACGGCTCACTGACTGGACATCGATACATAACGGAAGTTCTAATTCCTCATGCACAACCCACATTGGCTGCTTTAGGCGAAGACTCAATTTTTATGGACGACAACGCTCGCGCCCACCGGTCTGGCGATGTGGAAGCGTATGTGCAAGAGGTTGGCATTCGTCGTTTGGATTGGCCAGCTTGAAGTCCCGACCTCAATCCTATAGAGCATGTCTGGGACGTTCTGAAACGACGCGTGAGATCAGTACAACCGGCTCCGCAGACCATCAGAGAGCTGAAGAATGTGATTACCGCGGAGTGGGAACGTATTCCGCAAGCAAGTATCCGGGATATCCTCGCTAGCATACCCAGACGAATTCAAGCTGTGATTTCAGCTAGAGGGGGTCACTCGATACTAAACATTTATCTTTGTTAACTTTTACTTTTATTTATTTATTTATTTATTTACTTCACGAGCATATGCACTACTAGCAAGCATACACTACTAGTGAACTTTAGCATTAAAACCCATAAATTTTATCAAAATTTTATGATAATACTGACGAAAACGATTATTTGCATATTAATTTACAAAATTGTGAAAGTAAAACTACCTATAATTATCAAACAAACCAATAGTAACATTTGAAATGGTTCATTGCTTAGGTGCCCGTTTTTTTGCAAATGAGTGTATAACTATAAAAAACTATAGACTATTTTAAAGTAAAGGTAAAACATTTTATGAAGCTCTTTTATTTATGGCCAAATTTCGTTATACGAAACAACTAAAAGTAGCAAAATTATAAATTAATTGATGTAATTTAAATAGAATTCCTATGATTTCAAAGCGTGTTTACTATTATTTTATAGTAAACATACTTTAATTTAAAATACATATTATAACATCCAAATCACTGTAAATTTGCAAATTTGATCTGGCATCCCGCATCACAGACGCATGTCACTGTTATCAGTTATGGTCGGTGACTTTCTTCGTAAATATTTTTATTCGCCAAAAGGACAGGCTATAATCAATCGACCATACTGCCTAGTTTTTTGAAATCAGGTTTTTTTTTCTTTGGTAAGTCGCAACTCGTGCATCTGCCAGTATCAATAACAGGATACACATTTTTGTGTAAGTTATAATGCTAGTTTAAACTAATAATTTTTGATTCGTTGAAGTTTTGAACGCCCTAATCTCTGGATCGACCAGGCAGATTTGTTTTTTTTTCTTTATATTATAAGCCTATAAAACTAGCTTTTGTCCTCGACTCTTTTTGTTGCTAAACTCTTCTCTCGTTTCAGTTCAAATATTCAACAGGAAATTAAATAGATTAATGGTTATAAATGCCTCGATGCTTTGGATAGATTACAACTATAGGTTATCCGCATTGTGAACGATGCAGATGGGACCAACCGCTACAGCTGCGCAGACCGGAATATTTCTTCGCTTAATATGTTCATGATACTGTCTGTATCATGGCAAATTCTCTGAGTAATTGAGTTATCTTATCTCATCCTCCATCTGCAACCTGGATTTGTTCGAGGAGAATCTTGTCATGGCGATTTACAAACTGAAATCAGCTGGACAACGTCATTAAATTAGTTAACAGAAAAATGATATAATTTTGATATACTTCGATTCCCGGGTCGCGTAAAGTAATATTGGGTTTTTCTATTTAGAAATACTCAGTATGCACCCGGAGTCTGGAATTGTGGCCGATATGGTGACAGACTCGTCCTCTACCCGATTGTGGGACCGTAATGAATTCGGCGAAAAGTAGGTATACTGGCGCGTACACTTCTGCCTAGCCCTTCGAGGATTACAGGCGTGAGTGTTGTGTATACAGTACTTTTGAAAAAACACATCCGCCGTTTCGACTACTTACCACAAAACTGTGAGCTACAGGAGGATGTGTATTTAATGATCTACGAGTCTTGATGAATTATGGAGCAAATAATATTATACTATACTAAGTACTAAATTATGTTATAGTTTATAAATCTAAAATATTACTTCAAGTCTTGTCTATTTTGTATGTAATAAGGTTCAAAATGGAAAGGTGGTGTGTAGTCAATTTAAATACTTCATTTTGTTTTTTTTTTTAGTGCCTTGATAGGCAGACGAGCAGACGGGCCACCTGATGGTAAGTAGTCACCGCCGCCCATAGACTTCTGCAATGCCAGGGCACAGCAGAGCCGCTGCCTACCGTGTACTAAATACTGCGTACCGGTGTACTTTAATACCATGTGATAAATTACAATTAAATAACCCAATATTGTGACTTGCAATATTGATCTAAAACTAACATATCAGTCAATTTTTAAGACTGCATTACTGACTGCTCTGTAATAAAAAAGTTTAAATCACACAATTGTAGTCATACAAATAAATATTTTTTTCCTAATGAACGTTTTTCAGCTGTACCTAGACATCGTCCACAAATGATCCAATAGCAATAGAGTTACAATGCCACAAAAAATATATTATGACGGGTTTATTTTCAAATTTATCACAAAAAACCTTAATTCAAATTAAATAAAAATTGATATACATTTCATAAATAATTGTCTCCATAATATAAACCCTGACAAACTCTTCAAAAGACATTTCACAGTGTAAACAAATTGAATTTTATGAAAAATAAAGAAGGCATTCATTCTATAGGAGTTCTAAATTAAATATTTTATTATTGCTATATTGATATATTACTATCAAGCATCATGATGAAGATATTGCGTGTCATACTGCTAGTTCTATTGGTAAAAATTCTCTAGATACAAAGAATTCAGTAGTTTCATACATAAAATATGTAATACGTAGCTGCAATAAGTACAATCAATATTGATACAATAGGAATCCAATAACGTTGCAGCCAGTTTCTATCATCTTTGTTTACAGCAACTCTCTTTTCCTTATATTTCTTCTTTTTCCCACTTAATTTCCACTCATACTCTGCAAGCTCCCTTTTATTTCTCTCTTCCTCAAGCTCTTTCTGTCGTCGTTGTTCCTTTTCTTTCTCAATTTGTGCAGTTATTTTCTTCTCTTCACATGATTTGTCACAGATAACTTTTGCTGTTCCACTCCTTACCAGATTACATGCAGCCTCCTTCTTCAAATTTGAGCATGAGCAGTATATTTTAGTCTTCCTAGTGCAGGTTTGATTTCCGCAAGGCCCAGAATGACATGTGTTACGGCAACGATGTCCACATTCCAAGTTTTTAGGGCACTGTTGTTGGCATGATAATTTCTCTTCAGTTGCTATTGATAGCTCTCGGCAGCGTAAATACAGCTCTGTGACGCCACAGTGACATGGAATTCTTTCTATCACATCGCATGGTGGACATGGTCCTTGATGACATTGACGAATGGAGCATTTGTGCACACACTTTTTTGGACGAGGCACCATACATTCCTTTTCACAAGGTCTACAACTTGAAGGCACATTTTCGTTAGTTCTCACAAGATGACACAATAAAGCACATGTGTGGTTGCCACAAGGCAATGGACGGCCACATTCTCTCCCACAAGATCGACGAGTTGCCATATGGCATGGTTGCTCTTCTGTCTCATGTTCACCCAAACATATAACCGAGACACGCGTCTCACATGGAGGGCAGTCTAAAGTCATTATTTTAGTCTTTGGGGGTTGCACTTCCCAGGGTGTAGCGGGCTTTTCTATCTGTTTGAATACAACAGCTACATACTCATGGCATACGGCTTTGCAGTCATGCCCACATCTTGCATAGGTTTTATAGCATACTGCTTTACATGGTGGACAGTCACCAAAGTGGCAAGAATGCTTATTTTCATCAGCATGTCCACATTTATATTTAATCTTGCATGGCAGTGAACACTTTGGTGGTTTTACAGACTTCTCTCTTCCACATGGTACTCTGATGTACGTTTCTTTACACCTGCAGGCAATTTTCGATTCTAAAGGACAAGGGTAACAGGGTCCATGATGGCAAATGTTTGTGCATTTATGTCGACCACATTGGAGAGGTTTGTCACAGATTTTTTCACATGTAGGACAGTTTCCATTGCAACATTTGCGAGCACAGCTATGTTTACCACAGGGTCTTATGCCTCTACATTTAGTTTCACATTTGAACTCTTTACTGCATGGTAGAGATCTGGTATGTGTGCCGCAATAACATTTCTTCTGGACTAGTACTTGACAGGGTGGGCAGGGACCTCTGTGGCATTTCTCTGGGCAATTGTGATCGCAATCATCATGCAATTTTCCACAAGTACCTAAACATGTCTCCATAGTATCTGGACACTGGACATATTTTTTATTTGCACCGCACGGACAAAACTTTGTACCTGAATTAGGGCATGCTCCACAAGCTCCGGAATGGCAGACTCTCTCACATTTGTGATATCCACATGGGTATATTTTATTACAAGGTTTTTTACAGTACCAGACTGGGTCATTGCAGGGGCGTTTTGCCTTCTCAGTGCCACACTGACAAGGCTGTACACTTGTGTAGCTGCAAGGTGAACAATCACCTTCATGACATTCACTTTCACACTTGTGGGTGCGACATAGCAATGTTTTCTTGCAGCGTTGCCCACAAGACCATTTTGCAGCACTACACCTAACTCTCTTACGCTCTTTCTCACAGAAGCAGATTCGATCAACTGTTTGAGGACAAGGAGGGCATGGCCCCGGGTGACAAAGGAGCAGGCATTTATGTTTACAGCTATCTCCGGCTGACAACCTTTTGCCACACACCTCACCACAAGTGTGTGGTATCAACCAGGCATGGTAGGGTGGGTCATCAGTTTTCTCACAAAAACATCTGTATTTTCGTGGGATTTCGTCTTTGGAATACGAATGTCTACACTTCGGGCAATACCACTCGATTTTTTTAGGTACAAACAGTGTCACAGGCCCCTGGTTTACCTCGTTGCGTAAACTGATACTGTCGTTCGCCCATTTTTGAATGCAAGATAGATGAAAATAGCAGAAACAGTGGCCGCAACTCCATATCGCGTCAGCTCTTTTGATGGAACCTATGCATATTAGGCAAGTAATTGAGCGACCATTAATAGCTTCTTCTAGAACGTTCTTGGTCCTATTCAGCATCTGAGAGTCACCGCCACGCGACCAGTAGCTTTGAAAGACGCCTTCCAACACGCTCGCTTCAAATGGCTCTTCATCCTCGGACGAAGACAGCTCTTTCATTTCCTGCAAATGTTTTTGTACATTTTGCTGCAGTTTTGCAGCAGCATCCCTATATCTTCTAGCCATTGTGTAATCTTCTTAAAGTCGTATTGGAACCAGTTGAGTATGACTTATAATTTTCCGGCTTTCCCTTGGATTTCTAGGTAACTTTTAAATGCCGATTTCCAAAGACCAAATGGAAATAATAAGTGACATTTGACAAGTTCCAAGTCGGCATGACGTTGACAATCTCATGAAGACTAGAGTTTATGGAGTATAATCACATGTTGAAAATGTGAAAAGCAAATTACTCAAAACCTGACCACAATAGTGGTATGACCCTAGTTGGTCGCTTAAGTTATGAATACTTATGAATGTAGCAGTTATAAACAGAGTCAAGTGTGTCACTATCCTACTCTAATAACTTTTGGCGCTATCTTTGGTGGCGATAGGCTCGCCCCCTATCACATTATGGGACCGAATTTCGGCGAAAAGTGGGTGTACTGGTTACACCTCTGCCTACCCCTTCGGGGATTACAGGCGTGAGTGTATATGTATTATGTATGTATGCTATCTTTGAAATTGCACCATCTGCTACTGTGGCGCCCGCACCACCCTAATTTATCGCTTTGGGACCGAGACTTTTGTAATACACAGAGATGGTACTCCTTATATCCTAGTCCCCTTGGACAATCTTAAATGTGTTCTGTATTCCAAGATGGCCGATTACCTAAAAAAAAAACATTAACTTTTTTTGCGTTGTGGTTTTTTGATTGATAAAATCGGGTATTGGCAAAATTATCAAACGATGAGTCGAACAATGGAGCCCTAATATGAAATTAGAATGTAGTAATAAATAATAATAACTGGCGAATAAGATCCTTGCATAAATGGGATCCAGAATCTTGAATTTGGATTAGCTAAAATCACTCTAATTTTAGTTTTGGTTGCATCATTGTTATATAATTTTGACTATTATTTTCCAGTTTTAAGTTTTTGTTTATTCATTATTATTTTATTTATCACCATTTTGTAAAATTAACTCGTGCGTTTTTGAATACGACCAATAGATGTCACTTTTCGCCAACAGGAATTTGAATACTCTAATATTTGAAGCAATATTTTAGTCTCGCACATTGATAATAATGTCTAAATCTATCCATTGGAGGAAGTAGGGAGGTCCTAGATAGTCGTTTCAACTTTGTATTTGTCGTCATTACCACAAGCTGTCCCACGTATTGGAACACAACAATATAATATACTGTACTGCTTGTTGGTAGAAATAAAGCATGAGTGGTATAGTAAATAAAACAATTTGTATTATTAAGGTAGGGTTACCAACCCCGAAATTCAAATAAAGTAAGGATTGCAAAAGTAGTGTGCGAATTTTAAAATACAGGACCTGATCAGGGCGCTCTAAAAACCCAGGACGCTGTTTAAAAACTATCCAGGGCACTCCAGGACATTAAAAACCAGGACACGTCCTGGGAAAACAGGACGGTTGGCAACTCTAATAAAGGTATTTATTAAGGTTTTTTTATCCTGGCGCGGCAGTGACCACACTGCACCCGATGGTAAGTGCAGTACCGTCCAATTAGAGTATCAAGTAGCGAGAGACAATCTATCCCCCGCTACTCAACACAATCATGCCGGCCTGCTTCTTCACATTATGCCATGGGCTAGAAGGTGAAGAAGCGGTCGAGGGTCTACACCCCGACCTGACACTAGTGTCAGAGTACTCAGAAGGCCGAAAAATGGCCTAAAATCTTACTCCAACTCTAGTTTACACCCTGTGTACGGTGGTCGCTATTTGGGCGGATATGAATATCCTGCTACTAAATAAAAAATATTTAGATACATATTATAATGATAAAATAAAAGAATTATTATCGAATTAGACTTTTATTTTATAAATCCATGTTACAATAGGTTATGCCTTAGACTTTAGACATTCCATTAGCGATCACATTTTTCACAATCTTATTTCCAATGGACGGATATTTATTAACTCTTCGTTACTGACCGGCGACTCGAATTACTTATTATGGACACTTACAATAAAGTAACAAAATGACGCCAGTCAGTCAAAATATATTATAAAAGCATTACAAATTATAAGCAAAGAACTATGCACAAATATTTCCATTCTATACCTATATTAGTAGATAAAAGCTTTTTAAACACGACCTAACTAAAAATGGTAACATTAAAAATAGGTGTCGATGGCACTACATATCTATTTTAGTTAAAAAAATTAATGTATTATAGCACCGCTCTGGGGGTTTACTTTTTATTCAATGCAAAGTTAAAGTATTAAAAATCGTCGCTTAAGAAATCATACAGTTTTTGTGGCACAAAACATATCGTTCTACATTAGAAAATCCTTTCGTTTTTTCTACAGATGCCACATAAGAATAGTGACTTGGCAGCATGGTCTCTGACCTTAGCTGGTTCCCGGTGGAACGAATAAAAAAACATAAGAATATTATGGTCTCTACTTTTAAGCTACTCCACAGAAACCCTCGTCAATTTGCAGTAATCTTATTCGTACCTGTTTGTAATACAACGTGTATACTACTCATTATTAAGTTTTACTATCCTACAACTGGGTAATATGTCACCGTTTTTAAATATGAACCATAGACATAGATCTGACACAAATGCATCTACTTCGCATGCTGAGACGAAGTATGACATTTTGCGCAAGCGTAATCTAACGTATATACAGTAGGTACTAAAATATATGACACGTTTGGTCTCATATAGATGGAAATACTTGTGATTTCTAATTAGATCTATGTCTATGTTTGGATAAATACTATCAAGCTGTTTCAATGCTGCTCTAGCCACTAGAAATGTTCCCTTAGTAATACTTTTACATGAAATATCAAATTGCATTTGAAACAGAATTTTGTTACTACTTATTGTTCTCTTAAGCGACAATAGAAAAAGTCACATGTTACGGTTGCCCTGAATGGGAATTAGTGTTGTACTCTATCGAACACGACTGTTCACTTCTGGTTTTTTATTTTTACTTGATAATTTGAACCAGCCAGCCTTCTTATTATTGTCTCTAGGCATAGACACGGATCTAGAAACCCTGTCGCGATCTCTCGCACTCTCGCTGATTACTTCACTCGACTGACTCTTCTTCCCGTCTCTCGGAGTCGATTTCCGTGGCGTAGTGCTGTTCTCTCGGCGTTTTTCCGTTTTTTTGTGCAGTGTTGTGTTCGAGCTACTTAACCGACTATTCGGCGTCCGTCTGGCAAGTGTAGTATGGCTGTACGATTTATTTTTTTGCAACGTTGGTCTTTCTTCCGTGAGGGTTTTGGTTGAGGACGCTTTCTTGATCACTTCCTTGTTAGACTTCCTGGGTTTTTGTGCGTAGTGAACGTCGTATTGGTCGTTGTAGTGTTTCGGCGTCCACGGAGCGAATAAAGAGAAGCTCTTCGTGGTGCTTCTTACTTGTACGTTTGAGGAGTTTATCGAAGAGACGTCGTCGCGGGAGCGGTTGCGCGTCAACCTGCCCGGGTCAGGGATGTCTCCGACTAGAAATACACAAGTAATATTAGTGTTTATACAACATCATTTTAGGTAACCTACGAGAGTATCTCAGTCTCTACCTATAAAAGAGAGCGTCCAAAGCGTTTATGAAATTCGAGAAATGAGTCCGGAATTGCGTGACAGATTTGATGGGCATTTACAGGTGCTTCGATGTGGAATCTGTATGTAACTCATCAATTATTCTAAACTTTGTGAGAGTTTATGATTGTAAGCCTTGAGACGTTGGTTAAACTATAAGAGACACCACATAAGAAGCTTTACGGAAAGAGCTTCTCTCCTCAAAGTCCGTAAAATCACCGCTGTTTCCATTGCAGATGCTCATGGATGTCGGTGATCATTCCTCATCCAAGAATCACGTAGTATACCTTCTCTGCTATACAAAGATGTAGAGAGACTATCCCGGCCACACCCGCCATTGTAACTCCTATTTAGCCAGGATCGACAATGGCATGCATTTTACAACGAGTAATGAAACTCGGAGAGTCTCTGGGAATACTTAACTGTCTTTTATCCCGCAACCAAATTAATCAAATAGAAATATAGGGAAGATACATATTACATATACGCCTGTAATCCCCGAAGGGGTAGGTAGAGGTGTAACCAGTACACCAACTTTTCACCGAATTTAGTACTATCCCATAATGTAACAGGGGGCGAGCCTATCGCCATACCGGGCACAATACCAGACTCCGGGCTGATACTGAGTATAAATAGTGATAGTAAATATAGGAAGGAATTGGAAATATTATACAAAGAGGTAGTTACCAGTGGTGGCGTGCAGGTAGACGACGCTGCGCTGTGATTGGTGGCTCGAGTCACCTTCAGTGCTGCTCTCTGCGGAATTAGCCACGGGTGTGCGCCGACGCTGTCTGTAACATATCAATCCAATAAACTTTAATGCACTTTGTTCTAACCTCGTCTATAGTATGCAGGCATTAGGCTAGCGACGTGGACTAAGACCTCTGGCATTAGTAGAGGAGGTCCTTGCCCAAAAGTAGGCCAGTGTACTACACGGCTGATATTATTATTTAGTCTTAATCCTATATTAAGAAACCTTTTATTGTGAATTGGAAACTAAAAGGGGTTTACGGTCCGATACTAATCAAAGTTCCTAATTTTTCTGTCGCGTTAATAGGGGTAGCGATAGTTAGAAGTGGTATGGATTGTCAAGACAAAAGTTGTAGGTTGAAACCAGCCCAGATGACTTTGTCTGACTTTGTCTGTTACGTGAGTTAACATTGTTAATTATCATTTGCTTTAATCGTGTAGAAAAACATTGTGCGGTAACCTGCATACCTGCGAATTCTAATAAGAATTTCTAAGGTATGTGAAGTCTACACATCCGCATAAGGCCAGCGTGGTGGACTAAGACCTACGTTTCTCATGAATAGAGGAGGGCCGTGCCCAGCAGTGGGCAAGGTACAGTATAATATATCAGACACAAATTTAATTATGTATGCATATCGAGTGTTTTTAGATTTGTAAAATCAACATTTTGATCATGTGATCATTGGTTGGAACTAGGAATTCAGCCGTATCAAAAAATTCCCTGCCAGTGAACAATTAAGTGATATTTCTCAATTTAATCTTATGATTTTAGTTAAAAGTATATATATAATATCAAACTCACATCACATCCCGACTGATCTCCTGTTTACTGCTCCGAAGATCAGAAGAGCTGCCTCTCTCTTCAGTCCTCCTTCTCAAATCTCCTTTACTCCCCTTCAAAGTCTTCGAGCTACTGTGACTCCTCGATCTATCATACGGAATCGGTGGCTTCCTTTCTACCTTCTTCTCAATCTGACTTTCATTCTCAGAGTTGCTCTGGATCTCAGATATATTCTGAAGGTTTCGTTTATAGTAATGCTTCGTTCTGGGAGACTCTTTCTCCTTCTCTTTGTGCAGACTTGATAAGGAGTAGCTCTTGGCGGAGAGCTGGCTGTCGATCTGGTCGATGCCATTGCTGGAACTCGAAATGGTCTTCCGCAGGGTGCCGTGGCTTCTGGTCTGCGGATGGCTCTTTGACTTACTGACGCTGGACTTCACGTTGGCATCAGAGTCAGGGTCGGTGTCGCCGAAGAAGCGCAGGTTCTTCGCCGGAGAGTTGAGGGGTTTCGTTGGCTTTGACCAGGTTTTCTTTGTCGATTCATCTTCTGTTGTGATCGTGCTTTCTTTTTCAATCTGGAATTTGGAAAATTGTTATTGTACCCGAAACTTACATAAAATACCTATACTCACATTGAATTCAAATCTTGAGCAATATAATTAGGTTTGTCAGCATCAATGCGGCAATGGCAGCCCATCAAACTGCATTGGACCAGCGTGGTAGTATTACAATGCAGTAGGATGGCAAAGGTGATTAAAGGTCAAAGCTCATTAGAGCCACCTGGCATCCGACTCGCACCGCCTCACCTCGTGCGGTTATATTCTTTATATGGACCTTTATGGATATGCTCTCCCTACATCAACTCGATTCGGTGACGCTACGCTACGAGGCGGTGCGGGTTGGATGCCGGGTGGCTCTAATGAGCTGTGACCTTTAAAATGGCGGTACATCATACGTTTAGCCGCAATTTGAGCGCTGAGCGGCTTAGACAAGAAGCGACAAAAATGAGTTTTAAGGTGCATGACATGCAGCGTTTTAAAGCTTTTATTGTTATTTTGAATTAGAATTTCGTTATAAGAATGTCAAAAATGTTACGATTTTTTTTCAGGATGTCTTAATGTTAAACTAAAATAATAGTTTGGGACACACGTGATTAGTCAGTATCAGTAGTAGCATTGCATTAAAAACCTAAATCGTTTATTTTGTTTCTTTTTAATTATTTATTTTCAGATTACTTATAGAAATTCTATCGAAAGAGTCAGTTGTTGCAATAACGGCATATTTGTAACATATTTATAACTAGCTGTTGCTCGCGGCTCCGCCCGCGTGGAGGTCATGTTTGAGACAAAAAGTATACACTACAAAATACCAATTTTCATGCAATTAACTTCAAAAATGAAGGATTTTCATACAAACTTTCTTACCGTATTTAACCCCCTTAGGGGTGGAATTTTCAAAAACCCTGAAATATGTGTTTTTAATTTTTAACTGTAAGGCCAAATACCAAATTTCATGCGTCTAACTAAACTTTAACTGCAAAAATGACAGATTTTCATACAAACTTTCTTCCCCTATTTTACCCCCTTCAAGGTGGAATCTCCAAAAATCCTGAAATATATATTTTCTATTTTTGACTAAAAGGCCAAATACTAATTTTCATAAACTTAACTTCAAAAATGACGGATTTTCATACAAACTATCATCCCCTATTTTACCCCCTTAGGGGTGGTATTTCCAAAAACCCTTCCTTAGTGGATGCCTACGTCATAAAAGGTACCTACTGTCAAAATTTCAAGCCTCTAACCCCAGCCGTTTTGGCTGTGCGTTGATCGATCAGTCAGTCAGTCAGTTTCTTCTTTTATATATACAGAAGATTCGGCAATTGAGAGCATAGTCCAGGAAATTTTTGCAACCTAAAATAGGTTTTACGACTTAATCTTAGTTACTCTTGTTTAAGACTATTGCTAAGTGGAAGACTCATTAAAATATAATCTGCCTATTCGGCTTTTAGTTAGAGGTTAAGGAATTTAGTAGTAGTCATGAATGGAGCTAGCCCATTGACCAGTCATTTTGCTATCTCAAGAAGTTATATAAGATCCTGAGGGGCTTTTCTTTTAATTCTGTGGAAAGTGCTGATGGTCTCATCCATCAAATTGGAGGCAAGAATATTTGGGTGTTTCGGAAGACTCATATGACTTACTTTTCCTACTTTCCCTCTCTTTCTGGTAAGTCTGTCAAGTGACTTGAACCAGTTGCCTGAAGATATTTGTGGCTGAGGCGTCTGCCTGGACGCCTGCCGTGGTGGAGGTGATGGGGTGGGGCTGGGCGTTGCTAGGCGACGCCTTCCGCGGTATCTCTCCGCCTGGAACGGAATTTATTTATTGCGTCATGTTTTTGTAGTTAATTTTAAAATTAGAACGTTTTAGAAAATGCCAGTAATGATTTGCGTTTTCAGAACTATTTTTTAATAACTGTGCTAGTCATTATAATACAGTACCACATTGATTAATTGACGTTTCTAGAACTTACGTACCAATGAGAAACACGAGTGCATTCCACTCTTTAACAGACAACTATTAAATTGTTTTCGGTGACCAATAAATTAAAATTTCAAAGACAATTTATTCACATTCATTGGTTTTATTTATTTTAATTTTCATGTGATTATTAGCAAACATTGATATCCCTAAATCTTTATGGTATTTGATAACGCAGTATCACGATAAATATCTTAAATACATTTTTGTTTTGTCTTTACGTTATATATTTTTTGTAATTTCATTTCCTGTCTCATCGTGTCTTTGTAAAATTGTAGTGTGATTAGTGTTGTCGCTTTTAAATTTAGTTGTAGTTGTATTTAAACGACGAAGTATGTGTAAGTCTGGTGTTTAGTATACGCTGACGCCAGCCCAAAAACACCCACTCCAGAGCAACTATCGGTAGTTACCTTTGACGGTTCACCTTCAGTTATCCCACGCAACGCAACATGGAATTTGTCACTTCAATTATCGTTTTTATTTGGACAACCTGTAGTTAAATTATTACTTATTTTTACAAACAAATTCACATGCATTATTTGAATGCTAACACTATACAAATTTATATAGACAAAATTAACTGTAGCTATCCACACTACCGCTCAGGTTGGTAGGTTTTTTATGTACCTAAGTATTTGTTGTTATGCAAGTTTATTGACAGCACCGCCGTAAATTCAATTCATTTTATTCCTCTCCATGCATGGTTCTCTGGAAGAGATCGCTCTTAGCGATAAGACCGTCTATTTGTAACACCTAGATAAGTAATTGATACAACTTGTTTTTGTATGTTGTGGTGTAACAATAAAGTGTTATATTATATTATAATCATAATAAATTTGTTCCCGTCTGGATAACTACCTACATGGTGAAAATCCTACCATAATACCACGCCGTGGAGCTAAGTGTTTTTTTTTATCCTGGCACGGCAAAGTGACTGCACTGCACCTGATGGTAAGCGCAGTGCGGTCCAATTAGAGTATCGAGAAGCGAGAGACGATCCATCCCCCGCTACTCAACACAATCATGCCGTCCTGCTTCTTCACACTACGCCATGGGCAAGAAGGTGAAGAAGCGGTCGAGGGTCTAATGTCAGAGTACTTAGAAGGCCGCGTAACGGCCAAACAACGTACCCCAACTCAAGACCCCCGACAAAAACCGGATGTACACTGGCTGATCCCGGAACGCGACACACTTGCGTGTGACACTATGGCGGGTTTTTCACCCTGTGTACGGTGGTCGCTATCCGGGCGGATATGAATATCCTACCACCAGCATATAATTCTGCTCACCGTGAATAATGCTTAATATTTTGTCCATATAAGTATAGACCAAATCAAGTATACCCACTTCGCGCCAGGATAAAAATTCACACAAGATAGAAATATCGTTGACAACATTTCGAGTTCGTAACCTCTATTTTTTATTTGAACCTGACTCACACAGATGATGTATATCTAACTAGCTGTTGTTCGCGGCTCCACCTGCGTGGAGGTTATATTCGGGAGCAGAAGTACACAATCCAAGGAGATGTCTTCTGCACTGAGGCACCTGTAGCGATTGTCCAGCCTCTCAGGTGTTGTGCCTGAATCTTGAGATTGCATCTAAAGAATACCCCATAAGTTAACCTCACTTTGCCCCTTTTAGGGATGATTTTTCAAAAACGTTGAAACACGTATTTCTTTATTGTATACCAAAAGCCTAAATATGAATTTACAGATCCCTAAGTCGAGGAATTATGGATTTCCCATACAAATTTTGAACTCCTATTTGACCCCTTTTAAGGTTGTTTTTGAGAAAAAAGATAGCCTATGTCCTTCTCCAGGATATAATCTATTCCATTACCAAATTTCATTACAATCCGTTCAGCCGTTTAGTCGAGAAGAGGTAACAAACAAACAAACAAACAGAGTTACTTTCGCATTTATAGTATTAGTATGGATAAAGTCGAGGTATCGTCACGTCTATGCATCTCGAGCGTTCGTTGACACCGACTACATAAATCACATTTTAAAGATCCTCATATAAAATTATAACCAAAATATATTTACGCGTTACGACTGCTGTGCTGAGGTCTCGGGTTCGATCCCCGGGTCGGGTAAAGTGATATTGGGTTTTCTATCTAGAAATTCTTAGTATAAGCCCGGAGTCTGGAACCTGTGCCCAGTATGGCAATAGGCTCGCCCCCTATCACATTATGGGACCGAAATTCGTCGAAAAGTGGGTGTACTGGTTACACCTCTGCCTACCCCTTCGAGGATTACACGCATGAGTGTATATGTATGTAAAATATATTTCTTTTTTTTTAATAACAGCGTTAGACCAAATGGCATACACCTTTAACTTTTCTAAAGTTAAGTGTGTATTCATTGTTAATCATCGCATGCTTTAACGGCGAAGGAAAACATCGTGAGGAACCCGGCATACCTGAGAATTCTCATAAGAATTTCGAAGGTATGTGAAGTTACCAAACCGTATTAAGCCAGCGTGGTGGACCATGGGTTATCCCCTCACATTAGTAGAGGATGTAATACAGGGCTAGTATTATTATTATATTTCATTTTCTAAGAAAAGTAAACAAGAGTTCGATGGTGGAATAAGCATACATATACACTCCTCCTATCACGTCTTGTTATGGTAAGTAATAAACGTAGCGAAAGTGGAGATGTATTGGTTACATCTCTACCTACCCCTTTGGGGATAACAGTCGTGATGCCTACGTATAATTAAAAAAAAAAACACATTTTTGTAATGTAAAGAACCCATAGAACGCTATCCGTATATTTTTTTCACAGATCATATCTGATTACCTCATAGAACCGTCAAATCATGAAGTAATGCGTCTTATTTCTTGTGGTATATAATCATCTTAAAAAGTAAGGAAAAAAGTGACAGCAGAGTGACGTCATGATTCCCAGATACACCCTGTACGACCAGCAAATAAAACCGCAGTTCCAGGGTTCGCTTGAATATCATCCATCCGTTTACTGTCATTTGACAATTACCCCTTCCAGCAGCCTGAATGGCGTCTAGATTACTTATTTTTGTTCGAATTCATAAAATTCTTTCAATAATAGGTTTTAGGTACTGTAAATTGTTGATTAAATTAATTAAAACATCAAATTAAAAAGTCAAATTACTAATAACATACTGGCAGCATACAAATAGTGTTCCATTTTCAAAATATTTAAAGTTGTTTTGGAAGCGTGTGATGCCGTTACGTGTTTGAAGAAAACGTTAGTCGATGGTTGTCGAACTGATCGTGATAATTTGCCGATAATGAATTGTCAATTAGACTAAGAGCTTATTTTTTGGTCTACTAACTTGTTTTCTTAAATTTGTTGCGTGGGGATTGTAAACGAAACTTCATTATATAGTAGGCAAGGACCTATACAATACAATACAATACAATACAATACAATACAATACAATACAATACAATACAATACAATACAATACAATACAATACAATACAATACAATACAATACAATACAATACAATACAATACAATACAATACAATACAATACAATACAATACAATACAATACAATACAATACAATACAACAACTCTTTATTGTATAACCATAAAAGATAATAACATAGCATACATAATAAAGACTTAATTACTAAATGGTCCTACGATACAATGGGCGGTCTTATCGCTAAAAGCGATCTCTACCAGACAAACTTTGGATGGACAGAAATTGAAGTAGAAGAAGTAGACGGTGGTGTACAATAAAGAGAGCAAAAAGAGAAAAAAAAATATATATATTTTAAAATAATTACAAAACAAAATAATACGAAATACTAATACTTATAAGACCTATTTAAGAGATAAACCTGCCTTTTTTTATTATATATCTCAATAAATTCCTATCGATCAATCGTCAGCGTTACATCAGTCCATTAGAATCTCTATATAATTTTCTGTACAGTAGCATATTAGATATACAGAATAAATACACACAACTAAGCGCTCAGCTGTAATAGTTTTATTATTTATTTTCTGACAGCCTCTGTGGCGTTGTTGGTGATTACCCGGCTGTAAAACGAGAGGCCGTGGGTTCGATTTCCGCACCGGTACAAATGTTTGTGAGACAGACAGATATTTGTGTAGGTATTGTGAATACACAAATATCTCGATTTCTTAAAACAGTTGGTCCTTGCTGATTGAGCCAGATTTTACTAAGATACGAGCTCCCAGACGGCGTAAAAATCGCTGACTTTATGTATTTATAGGATGATGAGACATCTCAAGACAGAGGTTGTTGAAGACCAGGTGAAGTAACCAAGGAAGAAACACCATTTATAAAGAAAGGAAGAGCCTATCTACTATGAGACTAAATCCCTCTTGTAGTTCCTGATACCCACAACACAAGACTTGTATCTTTGTATGGAGTCGGGGCTATGTGGGTGTTATTTATAGCAGTCACACACATAGTTCTGAGCCCACATTAGGTCAAACCCGTGGGTATCAAGAACTACGAGGAACTACGGTCCCACAACACCCAGACTCGAAACAAATATCTGTCTGTCACACAAACATTTGTATTGGTGCCAATCGAACCCACGACTTTTAGTTTCACAGAGGGCTCTGTGGCACCGAGGCTGCCAGAAAATGAAAAGAAAATCATAAAAACTATTACACTTGAGCGCATAGTTCTACAAAGCGGAACATTGGATTCCCTTGTACAAGAGCAGCGAGGTCGCCAAGCAACCATATGGCAGTCGACCCCGCGCGTCTTAAATTGGCATGCGCCGAAATAGGCTTGTTGACATATTCAACAACGTCCGTTGTACGTAGTCGGTAGAAACAAAGATTTAAAAGAACAAATCTTACTACTATTATAAATGCGAATGTTTGGATGGATTTTTGTTAATCAATCACGCCAGAACTGCTGAACGGATCTGATGATATTTAACACAGAGAATAATTGTCTGGAATAGCACAAGCTACTTTTTATTCCGCAAAAATGTAGCTTTTTTTATAGTATAGTCCGACATACGAGCCAGTGGGTCACCTGATGTTAAGTGATCTCCACCGCCCATGAACATCCACAACACCGAAAGTGTCATGTATGCGCTGTCGGCCTTAAAGGACCAGGAATAGGGATTAGGGTAGGGAAGGGGGAATCTGGGCATCCGGATATCTCGCTTACCATACGAAACGCGACAGTAAACTGTCACTTTACGTTGGTTTTCTGTGAGACAGTGGTACTACCCCGGTCGAGCCGGCCCATTCATGCTGTAGACAAATATGTCTCTACCACTTTAAAGTTCCCGAGGGATAGATTTAGTTTTTCACAGAGCAAGGGATCGACATGATTTTTTGTATAGTGGCAGTTTATGGATCAGAAAATGACATAGGCTACTACTTATCCCGGAAAAATGCCGCTTCATATGGGATAGCATAATATAGAAAGGTGTAAGCTTGAGATGTCTCCATGACTTGTTTTTTTATCCATATTAGAGTATCAAGTAGTGAGAAACAATCTATCACCCGTCACTCAACACAATCAAGCCAGCCTGCTTCTTCAGACTACCCCATGTATTATATTGTATATCTTTTCTTTCAAAAATAACCTCCACGCAGGCGGAGCCGCGAGCAAGCTAGTTAGCTATAATGCTACGTGGTACCGGTATCTGCATCACAGTGGCGCCACCCCAGTTGATACGATCTATTCATACTGTAAATAACTAGCTACAATACTGTTTTGTGTGTGTGTTTATATTTAAGTGTGAAGTCAAGCGATCAATAATCAGCGGCATTAATTGTATTTAAATAAAACTGACAAGTGTCAAGATAAAGTTCGAACGTTTTTGTCGTAAGTCAACAAGCTGATGCGTTTTAAATATACAGCCTAAATTAGTTTGCGGTTAATAATATTGGAAGGCGAACTAACAAAACTGAACTTACGAACGGGCATTATTGTTTGAACTATCAATTAGATGGGTATTGCGAAAACATTACCGATAGACAAACATAGTGTCTGTGCTTCATAACTTATACGGTAAAATAAATACCTGAGTTCATGTTTTGATCTAGAAAAACATTTAAGTATTTATGATAAAAATAGGAAATTAGCTTGTAGAACATCATTTAAACATAAAAAGGTCAATAAAAACGTAATAAATTCTACAATAATTGGAGGTAAATGTTTTTTTTATCCTGGCTTGGCAAACTGACTACACTGCACCTGATGGTAAGTGCAGTGCCGTCCAGTTAGAGTATCAAGTAGCGAGAGACAATCTATCGCTTGCTACTTAACACAATCATGCTGTGTAGCTAATTCACACTACGCCTAAAGGATCCAGGATCATAGGAAGGAGGGAACACAGTAGCTGGCAAACTGTTCCACAGCTTGATGATGCGGCAAAAATACAAATTTGCGAACCTCTTGGTTCGGGCCGGGTAGTAGACACCACAAAGCTGTGGCTCCGCAAGCCAGTCACGCTAATTGATCATTCAGGGTATTCAATTCTACGAGACTTAGAAGATGATACATTTGGAGACGACAAGAGCTAAGTCTGCTTAAGATGGAGTAACGTAATAGCTGCTGTGAAGGAAGATCGAGTTGACAAAGATAACGCGCTAGACAGAATGAAAAATTTGAACAGGTAACATAATCTATATTTTGTAATCAATAATTTATCGAGAAAGACAAAATATATTTATGAATACTGAAATCCAAAATAATATGGGATCTTGAGAAGTGTATTAATGGGTAGAAAGGTAGTTCATTTTATTATGCTAACTAACTAAACTGATGTTTCCTTTTATGTGGCACAAAGGAATTTTTCCTTAATTCCTAAAAGCCTATCACATAAGTCATCATACTTGTCTTCGTGCCCTTTTCCTACTACAGATCAGTGCATCAGTTAAAATAAACGTTGGAGAACAGTTTAAACTTATTTACATTTAAAATCTAATGGTATGTCTTCCATATTATCTGGGTAGAGACTATCCCGCCCACACACCCGCCATTGTAACTCCTGTTTAGCCAGGATCGACAATGGCACGCATTTTTTCGACACACTGAGTAATGAAACTTGGGGAGTCTCTGGGAATGTTTAACCGTTTTTAATCCACTAAATTAATCAAATAGAAATATAGGGAGGAGTTGGTAAATTTTCCACTTCCCTTCATAGCAAAGCGGGAGGCAAATAATTAACTAAAGAGGTACTAGCCTTCAATAAAAGACATTTACATCTGGAGAAGCCAGACGTAAAGCACCATGAAAGTTACTTAATAGGTCCTATCATGCGAGCTGTTAAGGTTGATTCCAATAATAGGTACGAGTTATGACAAAAACACCGAAAAGCACAGAAATTTCTCTTAGTCTCCACAAGATCCATATAGTACACAACTCCAGATATTATCTGGATAGGCACCAATATTTGCTCCATTTCTTCTGACAAACAACAGCGTGTAAGCCAAGCCAGCAGGCCGGCATGATTGTGCCGAGTAGCAAGGGATGGTTATCTCTTGCTACTTGATACTCTACCTGGACGGTACTGCGCTTACCATCAGGTGCGGTGTGACTTAACCGTGTCAGGATAAAAATAAATGTGGACATATAGTCGACGCATAATGTAAGTGCCACTCCTGATTTATAAAGGAGTCAATAATTAGAATTTTTAATTTTTAGACAGGAAGGAAGAATTTGCAGATCTAAAATGGGACTGGACAGGCCACGTCTGTATAATGCACCTAGACAGGTGGGCGAAAATCAACTGACTGGATACCACACGACTGTCGATGAAGACGTGGAAGGCCAAGAATGGGATGGAGGGACGACCTGGATGCTTTTTCTAAGCAATGGCGCAATATGGCTGATGATAGAGAGGAGTGGAAGAGGGAGGCCTTTGCCCGGCAATGTGACATAAAATAGGCAGGCTATTAATTGGGCTATTACAAACGGTAGGCAGCGGCTCTGCTGAGCTAAGCATTGCAGAAGTCTATGGGCGGCGGTGACTACTTACCATGAGGTGGCCCGTCTGCTCGTCTGCATATCCAGGAACTAAAAAAAAGACAGGAACCAAGATTAGACCAGGAGCTATTTGATACGTAACCCATACCCTTCTTGGCTCTTGAGTTAAGAGAGGTACCATGAGATTTTTATTATTCATAGTTGCTGTTGTTTATAGACAGGCTTACAATAAGACGAGCATCCTGCTCCAACTATTGTAATTTAATCTCCAAATATCCTGTTTTATAAAGATTTACGATTGCTCGTCTAGTAATCGAAGCCTCTATCTAGTCTGTTACTGTACAGTCACATTTGTTCTAAAATAAATGACGTCCAAATATTATTTTACCGAAGCGCTCATATGTCGTGTACACAAAAAAGAGTTCAATAAACTAGGGTCAATATCACGGATGATGTCACCACGTGGTCTCGGTAGACCCAAGCGGTCCCAATAATGAGCCATCGACGCATTTGGACCATAACACGTCGCAGGTGAGCACTTGAGTTTACACAGATTCAAAATCGTTGGCAAAATGCATCTCCATAAAATATTATTTGTCACAGTCCGTTACAATTAGTTATGGATCTTTTGATGGCCCATGCCAATTTTGAACCTTACTGCAGACAAATTAGTATTTGAGGACTGATACCACGCGCTATTTAGAATTCAGACATACGCAGAAAACTAGCCAAAACAATTGATGAGTTTGAAATAGATTTGCACCTGATGGTAAGCGCAGTGCCGTCCAGATAGAGTATCAAGTAGCGAGACACAGTCTATCCCCAGCTACTCAACACAATCATGCCGGCCAAATTCTGCAAGTGAGGATTCATATTTTGTAATTTTTATCTTTTGTATATTAATGTCATCTATCATACTAAGACAAATATTTATATACCTATATAATACAGGAGACCACAGCATGCAAATTTATAATTTTATACAGTGACTCTGAATATTATTATAATTTTACAACACTAGGAAAGAAATATAATAAGTGTATAGATCAATGTCATTACTGTGTACTTGGTGACAACTCAGCATTATATAGTGTTGTCGCTACAAATAAGTTTTAGTGGTCGGCTTAAGCATATTATTGTAATGAATCTATGGGCTGCGTCTAAGTTATTAAATGGGTCCTAAATTAGATCACCGAGTTGGATGATAATAGTTAAATAAGTTCACTGTTTATGATATAAGGCTGCATGGTGGAGGATCTTTGCCTACTTTAAAAAAAGCGGGAATGGAATAAAAAAATGTTTATTGAATATGTACATCAATTAGAATAATCCAAAGCGTATAAATCGCGAAATAAAAACACATTTTTTGAAACTACATAAACCCCAAATTTATTAGTCACACCCGATGTTTCTTCGTTATATTTAAATTAATTTTATTTAATTGTTTAACATGCATATTTGTATTTAAAAATATGTTAAGGTCTAGATTTATGATTTCCTGGTTTCGGATAATCAACCGTATTTTTGATGTGCAGTTCATTTTATGTAGTACAAAGAAATAATTTTAAATATCTATCTTGCACTTCTTCTTCTTCTTCTTCTTGCTTTAATGGCCTCTGCGGAGGAACAACTCCACAATTTTGCCAATGTCACGTAATAAAAAAATTGATAAGTAAATAAAATTTATGTGATGATGATGATGATGTTAAATATGCACTTGAACTATTAAGTTTAACTGTCAAATTGCTACGATTGACATAATTTCAAGTAATTTATTTAACTGTAAAATGCACGCTACCGTTGTCTAGGTCATATAAATGTGCAAAATTATAGAACTTTAAATTAAGATTTATTAAAAGAATTATTAGAATTCAAGGAAAAGGGTAGTTTTTGCCTGATGGCGTAGTATGAAGACGCTACTCAGCAGAGCGGCGTGATTGTGTTGAGTAGCGAGGCATAAATTGTTTCTCGCTACTTGATATAGAGAGACAATTATTATACACCTCACTACTCGACACAATCATGCCGCCATGTAGCTTCTTCACACACGCCTAAAGGACTCAGGATCATAGGAAGTAGGGAACACGGTCGCTGACAAGCTGTTCCACAGCTTGATGGGCGGCAAATATATTAATTTGGAAACCTCTTGGTTGGGGCCAGGGTAGTAGACACCACGAAGTTGTGGCTTCGCAAGCCAGTACGTGCGGTTCTGGTGTGGAAAGGACAGGATGGGATAAGATTAAACAATTCTTCGAAGCATTCGCCTTAATAAATACAGGAAACTACCTTATAATGCGTTACTAGATGTGTTTGCTAAACTCCATTATGTTTGTAAATCATGTCTGACCTTCAAAGCGTTTGCTGTATAAACATCCTTTACTTATAAGAGTAAATGACCGCAGATAAGTCACCTTTTGTGACGAACGTGGGTATACATACATTGTAATCTTACTAGCCGACGCAATCTTCATCAGGAATTGTTTTTATAATTTTTTTTTATCTTGGCACAAAGTGACCACACTGCACCTGATGGTAAGTGCAATGCCGTCCAATTAGAGTATCAAGTAGCGAGAAACAATGTGTCCCTTGCTAGTCAACACAATCATGCCGGCCTGCTGTGTCGCTTCTTTATATAACGCCATGAGGCAAGAACTAAGAAGGTGAATATGAAGTGAAGAAGCGGTCGAGGGTGTAGTGTCAGAGTACCTAGAAGGCCGCAACACAGCCAAATTGATGTACACTGGTTGACCCCACTACACTAGGTCATATAAATTTTTTTTTTTAGAATGTCCCGGCTTTAGCACACATTTATGACAGAAGCCTATCGCCTGACGCAATGCGTGTCATACATTTGACACTGTTTACTGTTATGCGTAATCGAAATTGTGAATATATGAGCGATTCGCGACTTTTAATATTGTTAGAAGCAGAAGCGTTTTACAACATGGAAGTAGTCAGCTCGCTTGAAACGATTACTACTTTTTAAACAAAAATTAATGCTGTTGTTATCCACAGCTCTTGAGAACAGCTGGACTGATTTACCGAATAAGGAATCTAGCCGAATAAGGTCATTAGGGAAAGGAAAATTGGAAAAGTTGACCCAACGAAAAATTCTTGAAAAACAAAGTTTTTTCGTGGCATGGCAAAGTGACCACACTGCACCTGATGGTAAGCGCAGTGCCGTCTAGTTAAAGCATTTAGTAGGAGAGCCAACTATCCCTCTCTACTCGACACAATCATGGCGGCCTGCGGAGTAGCTTGACAATATGATGGATGGCACTGCGCTTACTTTCTGGTGCAGTGTGGTCACTGTGCCGTGCCAAAATAAAAAAAAAACTTAAATTATCAACATGTGTTGTTAGATAATTGGATAAAAAATGGAGCCCGTTTTTTACAGCACTAGGGCTGGTTAGATCAGGGCAGTGACATAGTTGCAGACTATTAATAAACAACATTGTTAATGTTTCAAGTAATTTGTTTGCGGGAGACCAATACCGGCTTGTCTGAATAAGTGAATTCGGCGACGACCTGGTGGCTGGCAACACAAGGGTATGTGACGAGTGAAATAGGACGGGCTCGCTGGTTGGCTCGGGCGGTCAGTCAATCAGCCTATGTCTTTTTGAGATGTTCAATAACATTTTTTTTATCCTGGAACGGCAAAGTGACCACACTGCACTTGATGGTAAGCGCAGTGCGGTCCAATTAAAGAGTCGAGTAACCAGAGACAATTTATCCCCCGCTACTCAATACTATCATGCCGGCCTGCTTCTTGCCACTACGCCATGGGCAAGAAGGTGAAAAACACGTTTAACGCAAAATATATTTAGGTTAGCAAGAATGCCATAACGCAAGGTGCGAAATTGCCGATGGGGGAACATAAAAACAACGTGATAAGTAAATTTCTCAATATGTACGCAAGTATTAACAAATGTACTGAGGAGCGGGTCGTACAGGAGCAACGGTGTACTTTCACTTTTGCGTGGAGGTACAAAGCACAGGCGGTAGATGTAGACTATTTATTTTAACGCAGCTTTTGAAGTTTCGCTTGCGTGACTCCATTTATTAGTTTTTTTTATTGCCTCGTTAGGACGAGCAGAGGGGCCACCTAAGTAGTCACCGCCACCCATAAACTTCTACAATGCCAGGGCACAGCAAAGCCCCTGCCTATCGTTAGTACCGGAAGATATTGAAATCCTATAAAAAACTTTATTTTCCGGGCATTTTCACTTATATTATTTACCCTAAAAATAAAAAAATTATAGCCAAATCGGTCCAGCCGTGTTAAAGTGCCGACGAATAGCATTTGATTTTTATTCAAATAAATAAAATTGGAAATAAAGGGGATATTATTGCGGACGACGGAAAACTTAAGCTTCGGCGAATAGTTGATTAATATTTGGCGACACATGTATATAAACAGTCAAAATTAAGCTTCATAAAACTAGAAACAGTAGAATAATAAAGACAACAAGCATAAAAGTAAATGTAAATTATAGGGCTCAAATAAATAATGAATAATCAATAATAGACTGCCTCGGTGGCGCAGTTGTAATTGCGCATGCATTACGACTGCTATGCTGAGGTCTCGGGTCCGATCCCCGGGTCGGGTAAAGTGATATTGGGTGTTTCTATCTATAACTTATCAGAATTAGATTATAGAGTTTGGAACCTGTGCCCGGTATGGCGATAGTCTCGCTCCCTATCACATTATGGGATCGAAATTCGCCGAAAAGTGGGTGTACCTCTGTCTACCTCTTCGGGGATTTCAGGCGTGAGTGTATAGATGTATATGTAATAGTAGCTTTTGGTCCATATATGAATAGCAAGCTTTTTATAACCTCAATGATCAGCCAAGTTGCTATTCAACGTCCAATTTATTATCGCTTCAGCTTATCACTTAGACATTAAATCGATTGCAGCTTGCAATATTTGCCGGACATTCTATAGGTTACGATTTTATTTAAATTGTTGTTGTTTACTTGAATAGGTACACCTACAAAATAACAATTCAACATTGTTGGCTTACGTATTAAAAATAAGATTTTTTTCTCTGACTCAGTAAAGTAACCGAACTGTGCCTGATAGTAAGTGAAGCAGGCCGGCATGATTGTGTTGAGTAGCGGGGGATAAACTGTCTCTCGCTACTTGATACTCTATCTGGACGGCACTGCGCTTACCATCAGGTGTAGTGTGGTCACTTTGCCGCGCCAGAATAAAAAAAAAGTCCGTCCAGTATATCAATTATTATTATGAGTTTCTGTAAAAAAATTACTGTAGGTAAACAAAGTCGTCAGCGTTGCAGCGTTGTTTTTATGTATGGTATGTTTCGTATAGTACCAAATTTAGTTTCTCCCGTAACCGTGGGTCGCTGTTTATTTTATCATATAAATATTTTACGTTGTCGCTAGCGAATATAAGTTTAAAACTCATTGTGGAGCTACTGAGTCGATTATCATTCAATTCGAGCTACTTTTTTCTAAAATAATTAGTATTAATGGCTTTTTGATTACACTGTAGGGTAGTGAACGAGTAGTCGGCTTTGAAAGAAAAACCGCATATGCAATCTTCGCACCGAGGTAAATGTTTGTGTGATCTATAAATATTATTTCTGGGATTAGTTGGGAATTTTCTGGTAGTTGATACCCACGATAAAAGATAATTAAATCTTACACATCAGATCTATTTGTTTGTCTTTTGTGGGCTTATTTTATGTTTCCTGGAGTTTCGCTTAACATACATTCGGTGGTCTTTTTGTCGGAGGTCTAGAGATGGGCTACGATGTTTGGCCGTTTTGCGGCCTTTTGAGTACTCTGACAGTAGACCCTCGACCTGTTCTTCAATTTCTTGCCCATGGCGTAGTGTGAAGGAGCAGGCCGGCATGATTGTGTTGAGTGGCGGGGATAGATTGTCTCTCGCTACTGGATACTCTAATTAGTCGGCACTGCGCTTACCATTAGGTGCAGACTGCAGTGTGATCACTTTTCCGTGCCAGTATAATAAAAAAAAAGAAACGCCCGACTATCACTATAACTCGGTCCTCCCCGTAACCAAGAGGGCTGTAAAGTTTTTGAAACGTCTGGACTAAAAAAATAATTAAAATGAGATTGATTTCAATAAAAATAGTCATAGGGACTACCGACAGAATTGAAAACTTAAAACTTTGGAATTACTGATTTTTTGAAACAGCGTCCATGAATTAGTGTCTTTTTTTATGAGTGCTTGTCAATAATTATAAAACTTCATAGGCGTGCTTACATCAAATGTAAAATAATTTGAACGGTCGAGACGATGATGACTGAACGATGCTTTCTGTCCATCCCAAAAGTGCCCATCGTGCCTAAAGATTTATTCACTTCAAAAGAAATTTTGACTATAGTCAAACTATAGTTCAGTATTTGTCCCCCGCTTTGCTATGGAGGGAAGTGGACAATTTATATTTCCAACTCCTCCCTATATTTCTATTTGATTAATTTCGTTGCGGGATAAAAGACAGTTATTAAGCATTCCCAGAGACTCGCCGAGTTTCATTACTCGGTGTCGAAAAAATGCGTGCCATTGTTGATCCTGGCTAAACAGGAGTTACAATGGCGGGTGTGTGGGCGGGATAGTCTCTATAGTCAAACTAGACAGCAGTTGTAATATTAAGGCCTGAGTCCACCATCACCTAGTACTGTAATGTATTGATTCTACACAATTGAACAAGAATCCGGGGTATCTCAATTATAAGCTTCAACGTTAAGCGATGGTGCGGCATCGGTTCTAGTGCGCTGTGTAATACCACGGTACTAATTGAACTCGATTATACCCATAAATACACCCAACAGTCACACACATAGCCCCGACCCCACACTAAGATACGAGTCTTGTGTTGTGGGTATCAGGGACCTAGAGAGACGCACCTCACAACACCCAGACCCCGGACACAAATATCTGTCTGTCACATAAACATTTGTCCCGGTGTGGGAATCGAACCCACGGCCTCTCGTTTCACAGCCGGTTACTCGCCAACTGCGCCACGGAGGCTGTCAAAATTGTTACTCCATTAGGTAAAACCTGTATCGTGGGTATCAAGAACCACGAGGGACTACGGTCCCACAACACAGTCACATAAAAATTTGTCACAATGCGGAATCGAATCTACAGCCTCTAGTTTGACTGTCGGTTACTCGTCTGATGCGCCACGGACATTTACGTTTGAGGATGATCTTTGCTTTCTATTTATTTAGTAATTCCTGGAATACCTGATGCCGATATGTCAACACAGGCAAATCGTTTTTAAATCAAGCGAATAAGCAATAACTGAAGCAGAAATTACAGCACTATTTATGCTTGTCTAAATATTTAAAGAGTATCATGAAGACGTCTTCAGTCTCTTGGATGGGGAAGCAATTAACTATTAACAGTGTCAGGCGTGGATGAGTGACGCACTGCTTAACAAGCTTATATCTGTTTCATGATAGGTGACGAAACCATACAATATTGGGGATAAATTCCAATCCCATTTGTATTATTGAAAACTTAAATACAAATTATTCGGAGTTGGATTTGACCTGAGGACCAATTTTACAGTTATGCACGCTGATACTAAGCCAATGAAATTAGAAATAGAGCAGAATCATGCAGTGTTACGTCTTGGCGTATATCGCTAGATTTAGGAAAATGTTGTTATTTTTGACACTTTTTTTTCTATTTAGGGTCCAATAGTAATATCAGTTATTAGCGGCGTTCTAACTAAGAATTACTTTATTCGTAAAATCCATTATAATGGATTTTTTTGAAGTGCGTGCGATACCGAATCTCCAGATTAAGGGTTCCGAAATTAGGGGAACATGTTTTTGGAGGACTGTTGGGCGAATTTTTGTAATATTTTAAGCGGAAACACTTCTCAGGCACATCTCGATCGGGAACCTTAGTAGCTTCGCAATGAACCGCCGACCTTTGAAGTGATAGGTCGCCGCGTCTCAGGCGAGAGTTATTGTATCGTAGTGTTCCGCATTATTTCGTGAATGGATAAATGCATTCAGTCGCACAGTCCTGACCCCATATACCATATAAGTTGTGTACTGGTATCATGCACCATAAGGCATTTTCATTCCAACCAGAAATAATGGGAAAGATTACTGTAAAATTTAACTTCAGGGCACTGATTTTTTTTAATTAGCGCATAAACATATCCAAAAAATCATGTCCATCCCTGCGAAAAACAAAAAATATCCCGCGGAAATTATACATTTTTCTGGGACAAAAAATAGTCTATGTGCTATTCCAGACTGTTATAAATGTCTGTGCCAAATTTCAACCAGACCCGTTAAGCCGTTCTGGCCTAATTGAGTAACAAACATCCATCCTTACATCCATTGTTAATTAATGCTTGCTTCAAGACTGCAGGAAACATTTTGAGAAAACCTGCATATCTGAGAATTCTGATAAGAATTTCAAAGGCATATGAAGTACTAACCCGCACTAGAACAGCGTGGTGGACTAAGGCCTAACCCCTCTCATTAGTAGAGCAAGCTCGCGCCTAACAGTGTTTAGAGGGGCTGGTATTATTCTTATGTCAGTTTAATGGAATTCCTGGCGGCCATTTGAACTCCTTCAATAAAGGCTTATTCACGAGCTATGTGCCACGCCCAATGACATTTTGTTTATGTCTAAAGTTACGTGCGTCTAGTTATCCTATATTTCTGTATTTGAACGTTAATACTGAATGTTGGAAACTCAATAGGGTAATTGACACGATTTGTTTTATTATTTTAATCAACAAATTAAGACGTCCTTCAAATCGTCTGGAAGGGGTAATTGTCAAATGACAGTAAAAGGATGCATGCATAGTGAAGATATATATAGAGATAGTGAGATATTCCCATTACGCACACATATTTCCTCATACTAATATTTAAAATAAATATTGTGACCTCATTTGGAAGCAAGAAGCAAGTTTGATTCTGTTTTCGCAAAAGAGAATCTTTTGCGTTTTATATTCGGTTGCATGTCGAATAATGCACAAAATTAAACACAAGAAACTAACCTATGAGGAGGAGCCCAAGGTAACACTTTATTTTGAACATGCCTCGATGAAAAACCCCTCTTCATGCTTTCTTTTCTATATCCTAGACCGTACGTACCTAAAGCTTGACTATTTAAAGTAAATAATGACCTAACCTAACCTAACATATGTTCGAATATTATACAGCATGCCACAGGAAGAACGCGTACCTTCAGACACCCAAATTTAAATATATATGATAGTAATACATACGCTGTAAATATTCTATAACTGTGTATGTAAAAATATTTATTTCTCTCAACATAAAGTTTATTTTATGTGATAACGGATTAGCATTTTAAAAGGCCTTACCACCTGCATTTATGATTAAATTTCGTCTGTTCTGCGAAGTAAATGTTATTTAGTTAGTTCTAATTATGTAAAGAAAAATACGCAGTCATTGGGACTACTGACAAAAGTGAAAACATAAAACTTTGGAATTACTGTGTTCTGTTTTAAAACAGCGTCCATGAAGTTGTAACTATTTTTATTATGATTGCTTGTCAATAACTATAGAATTCTATAGGCGTGCGTGTCACGCTGGTTCAGTGCTTCCCCATTCCAAAAGTGCCCAACGTGCCGAAAGAAGTTTCACTTCAGAAATTACCTATTTTAAAAATTACTGCAATCAATTCAGTAGCCCATTTGTAACAAACTACTTTCAGGGGGAGCATTTATTGTCACATGTTGTATAGATGCAAAGGTACTTACCAGTGCTGGTGAGTCCATAGGTCCAGCAGTCCTCGACCTGGACTTGCGTAGATCACTTTCACCATCCGAAGGTCTTGAGTGGTGGTCGCTCTCCCGCTCCGAAGAATTGTATCTTCTGGTCTCTTCTTTACGCTCCTTGTATCTTCTTTCTTCTCTTATAGTGCGGTTGTATCTGGGTGTAAATTTAATTTGTTTTTGATTCTTGAAACTTTGAATACAATGATATAAACGATAAATCTCTCGACTTTAAGTATAAAAGGCCTCTAATTTTTAACGGGTGAAGATATTTCTACGTTCATAGTTAAGAATCGTTTGAATAAAACAAACTTTTATTAATCGAGCCGTTTAAAAGCTTCAATGCTACAGAAAGGCTTCAAACTTATAACACCCCTCTTTTAACGTTGGAGGTTAAAAATGTATTTTTATGAAAAGGTTTATTTTATATTATAATGTAAAAGGAAGAACATAATTATATTTATAATGTAATCTTAAATAGATTTATGTACAGTGCATGTTTTGAGATAAGCAGAGCCTTTCATAAAACAAAAATAAATTATGGTTCAAGAAATGTATTTAAAGCAAAATTATTTAAAAATAAGTGCATGTAAGTGTTTATTAAACTTCTAAGCAGCGAAGTTTATTTTGCTGATTATTTATTGTTTAAAATATTGGTTAATATTATTGTGGCTGATATCTGATATATATGAAACTATTAAATTATAGTTTTTTTTTACCTTCCGTCAATATCACTACTTCTATATTTTCTTTCCACGTCGCTGTCTCTGGGATCTGAACTCCTGTACCTATCCAAATCTTCTCTAGAGTTTCTGTATCTCCTCTCATCTATTTTGTAATCTCTATCCAGATCTTCTTTAGGAGTTTTATATCTTCTCTCATCTACTTTGTAGTCCCTATCTAGATCTTCTCTAGAATTCCTGTACTTCCTTTCATCTATTTGGATATCCCTTTCAAGATCTTCCCTAGAATTTCTGTATCTTCTTTCATCTGTTTTGATATCTCTATCCAGATCTTCTCTAGAGTTTCTGTATCTCCTTTCATCTGTTTTGACATCTCTATCTAGATCTTCTTTAGAAGTCCTGTATCTTCTCTCATCTAATTTACTATCCCTATCCAGATCTTCCCTGGAATTCCTGTATCTTTTATCATCAGCTTTGCATTCGTAATCAACCTTCCTGACAACGATGTCGCTTGGTTCAGGATCTGTGTATCTAGAACGGGAAAATAAATAGATAGAATATCGAGTTATCTTACTAATATTATAAATGCGAATGTTTAGATGGATGGACGAATGTTTGTTACACAATCACGCTAGAACGGCTGAACGGATTTGGTTGAAATTTAGCACAGAGATAGATTATAGATTGGAATAGTACATAGGCTACTTTTTTATCCCGGAAAATGCACGGTTCCTATGGGACAGCATATATAGAAATATGTAATAGCTTAAGATGTCTCCGTGGATTTTATGTATGTAGTCCATGTAGTCGTAATTAATGATTCTAAATTAATAATTATTATGATAAATAAATAATTGTAATAAATAACTATCATCAGAATCTGTTAAGTATCAGGGTGACATAAATGTATTCGATGCTATCAAAACATTCTGAGAATTGCGCGTGATTAACTGTTTTGTTGTTATGTTTTCCTGCTATGTACATTTTCATATTCCGAATCATCAATCTATGTTTTTTAATTTTCGACTAGCGGATTTTATTAGTCTTTTAATTTGCTAGATTTGGATTACTTCGAATAATAATTAATATATTGGTGGTATTTCTTTTTAAATTAATTTATTGCTTTATTTGCAGGATATCCTACAAGGAATTATTTTTATGGACTTTGCACCTATCGTAATTATCTTTGCGATTAAGATTAAATGGTTACATAGAGCATATACAAGCTATTTTAATCTTGAAATGTATAAGCTCCCACTAAAAAAACGATATATATTTTGCATTTTCTTATTCCACTCAAACGTGAAGTATGCGGAAGTATGAATGATGCAAAAAACCTCACTGACGAAATCAGTTCTGGCAAATAAATAATTTGGACCAATTTAAGTACCCTGTATCGATATAGGGATCGAAAACTGGATCCCCAGTTCATAGCCCATATGTAGCGCCATTAAATCGGGCCTTGAGAAGAAGATGAACAGCTCACTCAACTAATATTAAATTATATTGACCGGGACATTGAAATGAAAAACCCTAGAAAATGTAACTATGGCAACTAAAGTGACAGCTGTTGTGGTCTGTAAGATCACATGACAAATTGTCCCATTACCATTCCCTCAATTCTCCTATCATTATGTACGGTGTAGTCAAAACAATTAACACAAAAGAATAAATCAATGAAAACTACCTTCTATATTCGGAGTCGTCATTGGCAAGATGTTCCGGGCTCTTGAGTACCCGCGTGCGAGTCTTCTGCTGGACTGGGTCCTTCTCTTTCTTGCTCTTCTTCGAAGAGTCGCGAGAGAATAGCTGTTTCATCTAAAACAATAAAACTATTTTTGAAGAATACCTGAAATGACGTCCGTTATTAATGCTGGCACTAAAAGTGCAGTAAAATTCAACAAATTAGTCTAGACGCAGACCGTTTTGGATTAGTAGAACTAAGGATATATTTAGGTTCCATGTTACTCTGTTTAGGGCTTTTTAATATATATTTCAAGCAAGGAAAGGCAATATCACAAAATGTGATGAAGATGTTGCCATAATCTTGTTAAGTATCCATACTAATACTATAAATGCGAAAGTAACTCTGTTTGTTTGTTACCTCTTCACCACTAAACGGCTGAACGGATTGTAATGAAATTTGGTAAGGGAATAGATTATATCCTGGAGAAGGACATAGACTATATTTTTTCTCAAAAAACAACCTTGGAAGGGGTCAAGTCCAAATTTGTATGGGAAATCCAGAATTCCTCGACTTAGGGATCTGTAAATTCATATTTAGGCTTTTGGTAGGAAATAAAGAAATACGTGTTTCGTGTTAAATAGTGAGTGAGTGAGTTTTGAGTTTTACAATCTCAAGATTCAGGCACAACAACTGAGAGGCTGGACAATCGCTACAGGTGCCTCAGTGCAGAGGACAACTCCTTGGATTGTATACTTCTGCTCCCAAAAATAACCTCCAGGCGGGCGGAGCCGCGAGCAACAGCTAGTTAGTTATATATTTACTATCGCAGCAATATTATCAGCTACAGATTTTCGTGACAATATTGCTCGTTTAATCCTTTTTTTAGATTGCCTACCAGTATTTGCTGTAGATACAAGTGATTAAAGCGTAGATTTAAGCGTAGATTTGATTACATCATAAGTATCATAATAAGTACTTACTTTTTCGAGTCCAGAAAGTTTCTTGGTGGCCTTAGGCGGTTTTGCACTAATTTTGTCTTCGAGTCTGCTTGGACTCTTCTCATATCTTTCCAGTTTTTCGTAACGAGACCCGTCGTCGGCACTCCTATCCCTTGCCCCGTACTCCTTCTTATGTCCTTCTCTGTACTCCTTGAACCTAGCTAGATAATCACCGTTTGCATAGATTTGCTCACTAGCGTAATTATCTTCAGTGTGCCTTCTTTCACTATCCAAAAATAGGGATATGTTCCTTACATCATCATCGCTCTCGTTTCTTCTGTGCTTTCTGTGGATTTCACCACTCGAGTCCTTTCGGAAATCATTTTCTATGCCAGAATCGACAAGTCTGTTATCAACGTCGAATCTTCTGGGCGATCTGTCATCTCTATAGTAATCTCGACTGTCACCAGAATCGTGACGTCGTATTGTGAAGTCCTTCTTAAATTTTTCTTTGCCTTTGGCTACTCGTAAAGAGTTGTAAGAATCAGGATATCTGGGTAGGTTTGCGTATTCCTCTTCCCGTTCCTGAGCAATTTCTGGATTGGAAGCGTAATGACCTTTCCGCTTATCAGTCCAGTCGTCCTTAGATTTATATTTTTGTCCAGTTTGCAAAATATCATGACTAGAAACGAGATGCTTTTTGGCTTTATATTTTTTTTCTTTGTACTCGTCCGGTGTTAACACCGGTTTAGAAATGTTCGACTCTAAGCTAGGCGGTTCATATTCTGGCTCTGGAGGAAACACTTTCCTACCATCTTTGTACCTAGTGTCAAGCCGGTCGATGAACTCACGTCTATCATTCTCTCCTTTAGGAACCTTATGGAAAGTTCGTGATTCTGTATTATATTTAGTTTTATGATTATCGGAATCGTATTTACTATAGTCTTCAGTGATACTGCTTTCAGCGAATCCGTCCCTTTCTACAGTATTGCGACAGTATTTAACCGTCTCATTTACGAATCGTTCTGTGGCTTTCATACGTTTATCTTCTTCATATGATTGATCGGTTTCTAAGTACCTCGTTATAGGTGCATCCTTAGTAATTCGTTCGCGGTCGTATCTCCGCGCGTTTAGGCGAGATTCAAGCAACTGTCGTCTGTGACTCAGTTCATTGAAATTTAAGTCGAGTTTAGTGTGCTCTGCTTCATACTGCTTCTTCTTTGTATCCATACCATCAGCCCTACCCCTGAATGTGTCGATGACATCTTGAGATTTTTCTTTATTAGAAGGATATTCGTTAGAGTATGTGGGCTCTAATTCTTCAAAACTCCTCAACTTATATTCCCTGAATCTCGGCTTTATCGGCGAATCGGTGATTTTGTAACCCTCGAGACTGTTGAAGTTTTCGTTATCGTCTATTTTATAATCGTAGTCGTACATTTTGGTGTTGTTAAATCTATTTTTTTCTTCGTAGCCTTCGTCTTCATCAGAGAAATTGTATTTATCTCTTGTAGGCGAGTAAGTTTTGTGTGCTTGTCTTTCTAACCTTTCTGAATCTCTGATGACCTGTGCGTATAAAATGCCTTTACCATTCATTTTATCAGCAGGCGAAGCTTCTCTTTCTGGGCTTGGGTTTCTGGCAATTAGATTAGGGTCGGGACTCACGCTAGATTTTATGTACGAGAAAGGTTGATTAGTATGATCACCGTTAGGTGCTATTACATGTGTTTTAGTCGGTGGAGTAAACTGATCTTCCTTAAGAATCTTTACGATGTGGTCTACAGTGTGTCCTCGCGTCAGTGGTGGCTTGTCTGGTGGCTGCTGACTGCTATGTATCATATCTTTACTACCATACACGTTCTCTTCTATCTTTCGTATGCTTTCTTTAATTTTATCTTTTACTTCGACAGGGCTCTCTTGAGGCTTTGAAGAATCTATTTCATCGATAAGATTAGTTTTTTTTACTTCTGTTTTGCGTTTCGGTGTGTCGGTTACGGATGGCGATTTTTCTTTCTCTTTCTCTAAAGATTTTCCTCTCTTGTTTCTGGTTGGTGGTTTAGGGTCCTGTTTTTCCGGTGTTTTGTATCTGGGTGGTTTTTCTACGGGATTTACTTTTTTGCTGTCGATCGCTTTTTTGAGATTGTCAAATTTATTCTCCTTCTTCGTCGATTTATTTTTTTGATACGCTTCTAAAGGCGGCGTGTTTTTGAAATAATCTTCTCGTGGCGAGCTTTCTATTATCGGCGATAGCTGCGTCTTTTTATTCCTTAGTGATTTGAGAAATTCTTCAGTTTCACTGCCTGACCTTTTGCGTATCGGTTTATTTTGGGTATTCAGGTTGGTGTTTGACTTTAAATCTGTGACGTCACTTTTGCTTCTCTTGACAACTGCTACAGGCTTGGTGGTGACCACAACAGGTTCATTAGGGGTTTTGTTATTTTGTGTTTTTCTAAATACAGTGGAGAGAGAAGTTCGTTCTCTTCTCTTTCGTGAACTCACATCACTGGTGGACCTGCCAAGTGGAGTTTTGCCTTCTGGTGTTGCGTCGTCACTATTCCGTCTGGTCTCTTTGAACTTTCTTCTGTGCGGTAGAGAGAAGAACTTCTCCGGCGGATTATCAGCTGTACAAGTTACACTCTTAGCTGCAGCGAGTACTTTGTTAGCTTCTTCTATTAGTTCCTTTTCTGAGAGGTGTGTGAATGGTTCCTTCCTCACGGATGGTATTTCAGAGGTGCCCCGCGACTCCCGCGGTTTACCTGCAAGAGAAATATTGTTATCAACAAGAGTAATTAAATAAGAGAAGGGGATAGTTTGAATAATGTCAAAATGTAATGTGACATACCATTGTATTGTGTGATTAAATAATTTAGTAGATTACCAGATAAAAATAAAAATATTAGTATTTATGACTTAATAGCCGGTAAAATAATGCCAATGATACATTACATTTAGTGTTAAAATATAAAATTAGATGTTATATCTACGTGTTACACATGTTAAGGTTATTAATAACACTACTCCTTATCACAACATTAGTGACTATATAAAAAGTCATGCACGTTCAGATATATACCGATAAAAATATTGTTTCCATAAATTTTCCAATACATTCAAATAACTTAAACTTAAACGAGGCTTAAAAAGAGTAGTCCTTCAACGGTAGGCAGCGGCTTTGCTGTGCCCTGGCATTGCAGAAGTCTATGGGCGGCGGTGACTACTTACCATCAGGTGGCCCGTCTGCTCGTCTGCCTATCAAGGCACTAAAAAAAAAACTTAGTATACTTAATTTGAATTCTGGAAAATATCAGCCATCATAATTCTGTTGACCAACTATATTTGTTATTGTTCTTTTTTTATCCTGGCACACTACACCTGATGGTAAGCACAGTGCCGTCCAATTACAGTATCGAGTAGCAAGAGACAATCCATCCCCCGCTACTCAACACAATCATGCCGGCCTGCTTCTTCGCTTAACGCCATGGGCAAGAAGGTGAAGAAGCGGTCGATGGTCTAGTGTCAGAATCCTCAGAAGGCCGCAAAACGGCCATACATCGTACCCCAACTCTAGGCCCCCGACAAAAACCGGATGTACACTGTCTGATCCCGGAACGTGACACACTAGCGTATGCCACTATGGCGGGTTATTGGAGTCGAATAATTTCAAAATGTATTATTTCTGTCTTCTATGAGTACCTACTGCACTAATAGTAGGCACATGGTAATGAGTAGATCATGCGTAGGTCGAGACATAATGATAATGATCTCAATCTGAATGAGAATGTATGTACTAATACCGAACTGAAAACACTATAAACTATGTACGGAAAAGTATCTCGGACAGCACGGGAATTAATTACTATTAGCACTTAGTACGTGTACTAATCAAGACTACCTGCAACCCATACATAAGCTATTATCATTTACGGCTAAAGCGATCATTCGCATGCAAATATTATTTGACATTAATTTGGAGCTGGCCCTAATGCACCGAGAGGGCAGGATTCGTTTAGATGCCGGTTAAATGTGGAACAATTTGCTAATGTTGTCATCCCTCCACTTTTAATACAGAACTAATGAACATAAGGCTGCAGGCGCCAACTAGGCTGTACACAAGCGGGTGACGTCAGTCCTCGCTCATTGCTAAATATAACTGGGACTTTCAACGCGAAACCATTTTTCGGCAAGTTTATCAACTCTTGTTTATTTTTTATTGACGCTTTTACACATTAAAAAGGATTCTTATGGGCAGAAGCAGAAAACTGTTATTTAATTATGTTTCGAAATTCTAATGTCATTATAAACATGTAGAAATCAAAATCAAAATCAAATCAAATATTTATTGAATCCATGAAATGTTATCATCATCATCATTTAGATTCAGACAATTTTTTACTCTACCGCCAGTTCGGAATGCAGTTTCGCTAGAGAAGAACGGGCAAGAAACTCTAGCGTTGCTCTTTTCACACCGGTTAACAATATTTGGTCATACAATTAATATACGAATTATTAGAAGACGGGTATCAGTGTTCTAATAAAGAGGAAGATCTCCAGTCAGGCGATAATTATGCCTCACTGGCCGTGACCTCTCAACCGTTCATACTCAAAGAATATAATATGTGGAGCGCAAACTTTGCTACCGCGATTCAGGATGAATAAATAAAAATGCTGTTCATTGGTAACTTGACTTGGATATTTTTTTAATGTTTGTAACAATCCGAATAAGGTTTTTAGGTAAAGAAGAAAACGATAAATTTTGGAATAAATTAGAGTGCTTTTTTCTATAGAATTTCAGTCTCCCGTGGTAAACTCTAAGTAAAAATAATAATAATACTAGCCAAATATTAAACTTTGTCCCACTGCTGGGCACGGGCCTGCTCTACTAATGAGAGGGGTTAGGCTTAAGTCCACCACGCTTGCCTAATGCTGGTTGGTTGACTTCATTTACCTTCGAAATTCTTATGAGAATTCTCAGGTATGCAGGTATCCTCACGATGCTTTCCTTCACCGTTAAAGCAAGCGATAATTAACATTTAATACACACGTCACTTTAGAAAAGTCAGAGGTGTATGCCATTTGGGTTTCGATCATACGACATTGGTATTGTCAGTCCGTACCGCAACCAACTAGGCTATCACTGCTCTTTTTCACTCTAAGTACCAAATAAAAATTTGTCTTGGCGCCGTATCGAGTCCACGGTATCTCATTTCACAGTCGGTTACTCACTGGGCCACAGAGGCTGCCATTTTAAATAATGTAGCGAGACAAACATAATTTACCACAAAAACACATAACTAAAAAATCCTCAAACGTGAACGCTAAAGATTTAATCTTGTTTGTAACATTTTTTTCTAGAGTACAAACACTGCGTACCTTTCTCTTGTTCAGCAAGGTCGAAAGTACTTAAATTAATCTTTATTCGGTTAATAAATTATATATTGATTGATAAACTGAACTTTAAATGCCACGCTTGTGTCCTCGAGGGGGTGGGCAGAGCTCAGTCGTACTTCTTAGTTGACGTCATTACTCTCCCGTAAAATCGGAACAACTGCCGTTAGAATTTTGAACTTAAAGTACACATACATGCTGTTGGTAGGTTTCATTCATATCCGACTGGATAGAGACTACCGTACACAGGGTGTAAAACCCGCCACTGTGGCACACGCAAGTATGTCGCGTTCCGGGATCAGCCAGTGTACATCTGGTTTTTGTCGGGGGTCTAGAGTCGGAGTACAATGTTTGGCGGTTTTGCGGTCTTCTGAGTACTCTGAAACTAGACCCTCGACAGTTTCTTTACGTTCTTGCCCATGGCGTAGTGTGAAGAAGCAGGCCGGCATGATTGTGTTCAGTAGCAGGGGATAGATTGTCTCTCGCTACTCGATACTCTAAATGGACGGCACTGCGCTTACCATCAGGTGCAGTGTGGTCAGTTTGCCGTGCCAGGAAAAAAAAACTTACCTACATTCTCAAGCGTCTCTGACACTCGTCGCTAGTTTTACTACTGATACTCTATGATCTCATAGTTTAATTTTTACAGGCTTGAAAATAGGAAAACCAAATTACCAAAGAACTAGACAGTGAGAAAAGTTATGAGATTTTTTTCTCATACATACATATACACTTACGCCTGTAATCCCCGAAGTGGTAGGCAGAGGTGTAAACCAGTACACCCACTTTACGACGAATTTCAGTCCCATAATGTGATAGGTGGCAAACCTATCGTCAATCCGGGCACAGGTTCCAGATCGAACCCGAGATCTCAGCATAGCAGTCGTAACGCATGCGCAATTACAACTGCGCCACCGAGGCAGTTTTTGGTATTTCTTTTCCTAATGGTAACGAATTATAAAATCATGCTTACTTATATGTTTTTACCCATCGTGCCGTCTTCTTATTGACTCTCATCTGGTCATGGGTTATGAGGCATGGGTCAAAGTTAATCTGACGGACCTAAGAGCCGAGTGTCTTCTCAATGTAAATAAATAATGTGATAATAATAAATAATAACACCAAACAGTCACACACATAGCCCCGATCTCACACTAAGATACGAGTCTTGTGTCGTGGATATCAGGAACAACGAGAAACTTTCGATCTCACAACACCCAGCCTCCGGACACAAATATCTGACTGTCACACAAACATTTGTCCCGGTGTGGGAATCGAACCAACGGCCTCTCGCACAGCCGGCTACTCGCCTACAGCGCCACGGAGGCTGCCTATATCTAAATGCAGTGATATATCTAAATTTCATCAAAATCGCCAGTTTATCCGTGAAATTTACACAGCTACTGTGCAATTATTAATAGATGAAAATACTGACATAGACTTCACCTAAACTGTAGAACTATCCGTAAAATATTGCAGACCTTTTTTGTCATAATTTCTAGATTATTGATCTCAGGTGACTAACACGTGTGGGTGACGGTACAATAACCGAGAAAGCACATTGCGGTTAATAGTGACGACATCTACCGGTCATCGGTGGAAGCTACTTAGGAAACACAGCTATTTTTTAAAAACCCTTAAAAGACATAACACTTGGCTTTATTTAATCTCCTGTTTGAAATTGGACCCTGTTAAGCAGAAAAGATCCAACTGAGATCTTCATACTTTTGCGTCAATGCAGTTTAAAAGACAGCTAATTTAAAAATATGCAGTAACTAATTGAAAATTAGTTGGGTAACAAAACATGACAAGTTTTTTTTAGGTAAATGTCATCAAACTGCCTGGATCTTTTGTGCACATATGAAGCTTGTCATACATACATATACACTCATGCCTATAATCCCCGAAGGGGTAGGCAGAGGTGTAACCAGTACACCCACTTTTCGCCGAATTTCGGTCCCATAATGTCATAGGGGCTAGCCTATTGCCATACCGGGCACAGGTTCCAGACTCCGGGCTAATACTGAGAATTTCTAGATAGAAAAACCCAATATCAATTTACCCGACCCGGGGATCGAGCCCGAGACCTCAGCACAGCAGTCGTAACGCATGCGCAATTACATACATAAAACTGCGCCACCGAGACAGTCTTATGAAGCTTTATTAGGAGGTTATGGCTATGTATTTAATTCGATTTCATAAAAAATATTGGTAGGATCTTTTCTGGTTATGAGGGTCCAACTATTATGAAATACACAAGGCGATCAAACATACGAGTGAATTCTTGTGTCCTGTAACAGGAACTGAACTCCGTTCCTAACCCCTCTCATTACTAGAGGAGGTGCCCAGCAATGGGCCTTGGAAAATACAAGTTTTGTATTATTATAACAAGACCGGTATTATTGCTCTCTGTCGGGGACAGAACCTGCAGCCAGAAACTCGCTTACTGTGCTATATGAACTAACAAAGAGTTAGCAGATCTGGGAACTGAACCCAGAACCACCCGAACAAAAAACAAACACGGACGCAAACCAATAATGGAATGGAAAGATTTAATAAAATAAAATTAAAATAAACAAATTCAATTAAAAGCCAAGAAATATCGAGTTAAATATTACATCTACCAGGATATCAGAACGTTAAAAGATGTTTAAGATTCCACAATCACACCTTTGACCCGGTCGACATAATCTTAGAAATTATATTTACAATTCAGCGTTTCCGCGTAATAATATTCAAAATCTTATTAATATTAATGAGTAACGGAGTCTATATGCTTGTAAGATCATCTCTAGTTTTAGAATAAATGATATAGCTGCCATGGTCCCTATTTTTATCAACAGCATGATAAGCCTAACAGATTACCACTGTCTCACAGAATCTTCCCACATAAATGTAATGATTTTTATTTTGGAATCAGACAAGTGAAGTTTTGTACATTATTTGATATGCAACCGAATACAATACGCAATAGAATCCCATTTTTGAAAACATAATCAGAATTGCTTAAAAAATGTGGTCACAATATTTGTTTTAAATATTGGTATGAACAAAAAAGGGTGTGTAGTGGAAACATCTCATAATCAGGCATAAAATTATTTTTGTAGTACGCCGTATGAGGCTACCCTGTTAAGTGAGAATCGTTAAAGAAATTGTTAGCTAACATAGATACATTCGATAATAAAAATTACGCTGAAAGATAAATAACAGAAGCTTAGGATTTCCGCAATTGCCTGTATAAATTAAGGCTCAGTAATCAACTTGACAAAGTAACTGTTCTTACCGGTTCAGAGACGTTAGTTTTTTGTAATAAATTATGCGGAATTAATTAAGACTAAAGATGTGTGAGGAGACATCAATTTTATATTATTTTTTATATTATATAAAAAATGCGAAGAAAATGAAAAGATAACTAAAATGCTGTATTTGTACTAGGACGTCATAACAGACTACCGACGTCCTATAACTATCTATCCAGATGATTAACATAATGGAATTTTGAAGCAAGTACACTTGTTTTATCTATACGTTACATCGCAGTGTCATAGTTACAGTAGACATAGATAATGAGCAATATCCTCACAAGATTGACCATTTTGTAGAAAGAGACAAAGCGACTGTGCGGCCAATATCTATTCCTTTTTGCTCCTGCAAGTCTGTGACGTAGACCAATCAAAATTCTAGAGACCTGCTGGCCGCGCGTTCGCTTTACCTCTCTCACATTTTTCAAACAGTATTCTATGTGAATAGAGGAGCTCGGTCCATAGATGGGCTGGTTCAACAGGGGTGTTACCAATATTTTTACTCGACTCAATCAAAAGGGCAAAAAAGCAGCGATAGCCTAGTTGGTTGCGGTACGGACTGTCAAGACGAAAGTCGTATGTTCGAAACCCAAGTGGCATACACCTCTGATTTTTCTAAAGTTATGTGTGTATTAAATGTAGATTATCGCTTGCTTGAACGGTGAAGGAAAACATCGTGAGGAAACCTGCATATCTGAGAATTCTTATACGAATTTCGAAGGTATGTGAAGTCTACCAATCCGCATCAGGCCAGCGTGGTGGACTAAGGCCTAACCCCTCTCATTAGTAGAGGAGGCCCGTGCCCGGCAGTGGGACAATGTTTAATACAGGGCTAGTATTATTAATCAAAAGGGAGGGTTATGTTTTACATATATTAACTACTAAACACTTTGCCGTTGTTTCGTACGGTAAGTAATATTTTTTGAAGGACCAACTCTACCATCTTCATAGCTATTTCTTTACTTAAAGGCCGGCAACGCTTCTACAATATTTGCTCTGGTATAAAGAGGAGATACTTATACACATCTCATCTACTAGTTTAATTATCTATGTTATAAAATATCAAAAACCGTTTTTAAACGGGTCGGTGAAAAATTACATCAGTTATTGATTGTGCTTAAACGCCGACGTTCCACATACGAAGGTAAAATATAGAACAAAAAAATCCAGTTTTCTCTATAATTAATTTATTCATATTTCACAAGAATTCATTGGAGTTGCTACTGAATTGTCACTAACTTGTATCGAATCTGTTTACTTAAAACATATTTCCTATCTCTTTCACACTCCACTCACAAGTACATGAAGTTGTGCGATAAATATCTTTTCGTCGCACGTCTATCAGTGAATATAATGCTCTATTTACATAAGTGTCTCTACGTGTAGCAGACAAGGTCTTTGCCTTCGGCATTCAAGATCTAAATTAGTTAGCACATGTTTTGGACAAACAAGCGAATGTGACCCCGTTGTTTGTTTTTGGCGTTGATTCAATTTACTTCTAATGTTTTATATCGTCCTGGTACTTTTGGTTGAGAGAAATGCGTGTCCTTTATAGAGTATGGGTTAGGGGAATACACAATACTATTACTTTATAGGGGAATACAAGACGCCTCAATGTTTATGGTAGCCTGGTACCTATCGCTAAAGTTCGTTTACGTACTGTTTACAATTTACGAATTTAATAATTTATTTTGCAAGTAACAACCAAACACGTTATTTTATTATACTTCAGTATTTTTTTCAAATCACCGTTACATACCAATTAGATATTTTAATTGATGATTTAGCTAAGAATCAAGAATTATAAAACGTAATTACAGGCAATGAAACGAAATGTATCATTAAAAACGAATAACATTTAAATAATCATAAAGACACAACTGGCGCAGTTGTAATTGCGTACACGATACGGCGGCTGTTTTCAGTTCTCGGGTTCGACCCTCGGGTCGGGTAAAAGCGATATTGAGTTTTTTTGTCATGTAATTAATACTCAGTATCGGCCGGGAGTCTGGAATTGCGCCTGGTATGACGATAGGCTCGCCCCTATCATATCATGGGGCGAAATGTGGGTGTACTGGTTACACCTCTTCCTACTCCTTCGGGGATTACAGGCGTGAATGCGTATGTTTGTATATGGATTTAAAATGCAATCAATTTTTTTCGGACTGATTGAAATATGTAATTATTATTATTATTAAACATTTGTCTCGGTGCGGGAATCAAACCCACGGCCTCTCGATTCACAGGTACACGTCCACTGCGCTACGGAGGCTGTCTATTGTCTTATATTATTTTTCTTACCATGAATGGAATTTCCAAGATATAATATGTCACATATGGACGAAGCACACTATATTTAAATAAACACGAGTAATGATTTCAATAACATAAAAATGAGTCATTAGTGACATAAAAATGACTTGGTTAATATTGTGTCAACCTACCATTACGCCCACAGTTAACGTCATACCTTTGTCACATATAATATGTAATCAATTACTCATTGTAAACATCCGCAATTGAATGAGATGATTTTTTGCAAGTTATATTATTACTTATTGTTTATTTTTTTCACGTGGAGGATAAAACCTCTGTTCAAGAAAACAAGGCGACGAATCCGAGAACGCTCTATGCTACAGTAGAGTTGCCAATCGTCCTGTTTACCCAGGACATGTCCTGGTTTTTTAAGCAGCGTCCTGGGTTTTTAAGCAGCGTCCTGGGTTTTTAAGCAGCGTCCTGGGTTTTTAAGCAGAGTCCTTGGTTTTTAAAGCGCCCTGATAAGGTCCTGTATTTTAAAATTAGCACACCACTTTGGTAATCCTTATTTTCTTGGGTGCGTCTCAGCTCGCAAAAGATGCGTCCTGTTTTTAAATTGAAATGACCTGGTTTTTCTAACTTCAAAAACTAAAAATCCTAGTATTTGAATTCCGGGGATGGCAATCCTATGTTACGGTAACCGACTTCCTCTACCAACAAGACGTTTGTTTAAATACTGAAGAATATATATATTATTATTTATTTGATAATTTAACATGAGAGACAACTAGATGTTACCCGCGGCTCCAGCCGGGTGGAGGTTATTTTTGGAAGAAAAGGTATACAATCCACGGAGACATCTTAAGTTATTACACCTTTCTACATTTTGTTATGCCATAGGAAGCATTTTCCGGGATAAAAAGGGCCTATGTCATTTTCTGATCCCTAAACTGCCACTAAGCCAAAAATCATGTCGATTCCTTGCTCTGTGAAAAACTAAACTATTCCACGGGAACTGTACCTTATTCCGGGATGAAAAGTAGCCTATGCGCTATTCCAGACTATAATCTCTGTGCCGAATTTCAACCCGATCCGTCCAGCCGTTGTAGCGTGATTGAGTATCAAACATCCATCCATCCAAACATTCGCATTTATAATATTAGTAGGATATATATGTGCCTCGTTTCATAGATTATTATTTGGGCATGTAGAGACGTCACATCCGATATTTGTATAAAAAGAAGGGGTGATTGTCATACCGAGTTTACTTTTGTATTTTGGTAGTTTCAATAAGTACTGTCCCTGAAAGCCCACAAGTTTTCCTTTGTCACCAACATCCTGCCGTCTTGCTGTCCATTTCGCTACGTATTTCACTTTGCTTTAAAAATCGAAACTACTAATGAAAAAATATGTCTCAAACTCTGATTGCGTCGTAGCGTCAAATTAACACCTTGTTCTTGAAGCGCCATTTATAAGAAGTAACATTACATAGACATTGAAAAAATGTAAAACACATGTCCATTCTAAATAATGTTTTTCAATTCACTTTACTGTACACCAATTAGATTTAAACAAGGCAAAGTGTTTTCATATCAGATAAAATTAAGATTGAGTCATTATGCTCTAATGATTGCTAAATACAGCACCCTTGACTGGTTTGTTTATTTCCTTACACACTATATCGAGGTGTTAAATAGTTACGCGATAGGACGATCACACACTATCGATTTTTATCACGCATTTTTTTACCCAGAGTGACCACACTGCACCTGATGGTATGTGTGATGGTAGTTTCGTCCGGTTAGAGTATAAAATAGCGAGAACCAATCTATCCCACGCTACTCAACACAATCATGCCGGTCTGCTTCTTCACACTAGGCCATGTGGTAGAAGGTGAAGAGCGGTCGAGGGTCTAGTTCCAGAGTACTCAGAAGGCCGCATGTTTCTATCTTGCGCTGATTTGAATCAGAACAGAATATATTCGATTTTTTTATGTATCAATGCAGACCTATTATAGATGTCTTATGGCACATAATATCCCATTAAATTATTTTCTTTTTGGGTTAAAATGATCAATGATCAAGATGAAAAATTTACTCAATTTCTTAAGTTTTAGTTATACATTATTAACCTAATATATATCTTACTAGCTGTTGCTCGCGGCTCCGCCCGCGTGGAGGTCATGTTTGGGAAAAAGTATACAATACAAGATACCAATATTCATGCGTTTAACTTAAAAATTACGGATTTTCATACAAACTTTAATTCCCAATTTTACCCCATTAGGGGCGGAATTTAAACTGAAACATATATTTTTTATTTTTAACTAAAATGCCAAATACTTATTTTCATGAATTTAACTTCAAAAATGACGGATTTTCATACAAACTTTCATCCCCTATTTTACCCCCTTAGGGGTGGTATTTCCAAAAACCCTTCCTTAGTGGATGCCTACGTGATAAAAGGTACCTACTGTCAAAATTTCAAGTCTCTAACCCCAGCCGTTTAGGCTGTGCGTTGATCGATCAGTCAGTCAGTCAGTCAGTTTCTTCTTTTATATATACAGATTTCACTGATATAGAGCTACCCTTATTTCCTACAATCACTAGAACGGGTTAAGGTTGAAATCAGAGGTCGGAATATGATGGAAAAATGGCGACAAACAGTCGGCAACTTGCGCAAGCGCAGTAAGACAAGTGGGTAGCGATCCTTGGACGCTTCCGTTCGAAGCAAAAAGAAACATTTATTTTAAAATAAAAAAGGATGTATAAATGTTGTTACATTAATTATTTTTTTGTTGGCAACAGTAATTGAAACTGGTGTGTGATTCAGTTTTGCTCGTTTTATCTCACGGCAATTGGTTTAAAACGTTGACCTTAAAATTTAATGTAAATTAGAGGTTGGTAAGATAAAGTTTTAAACGAAATACGTTGTTATATAAAGAATGTTTGTTATACAAATGGAAATACAGAACTTACAAAGAATAAAACAATTAATGTTAATGCATGCAGGGCAAAGTGACCACACTGTATCTGATGGTAAGTGCAGTGTCGTCTAGTTAGAGTATCAAATAGCGAGAGACAAATATAACTCGCTATTCGACACAATTATACCGGCCTGCTGAGTAGTTTCTTCACACTACGCATAAAGGACTCAGGATCATAGGAGGGAACACGGTAGCTGGCAAACTGTTCCACAACGTAAATCTTCACTTCTAGCGACGGCCCAATGACAATTTTGTTTCCTTACCCAATGCTCGAACTCATACCACATTCCAGAATCGTAGTACGCTCCAAGACTAATGAGGTGATTTCAGTATCCAATAGATGGCTTGACTAACATTTTGAAGGTCACATTTACATCTAAATTACCATCGTAACAATGGAAGCACGTGGGTATAGTTTCATCATCATGGATGCCTTGGATGCCATTGTATATCTACGAAATGCTACGAGGAACATTGTAACACTAGACGAAACAACTAGTAAACTGGAAAAACGAGAATGGCAGACCCTCGACCGCTTCCTCACATTCTTGCCCATGGCGTAGTGTGAAGAAGCAGGCCGGCGTGATTGTCTTGAGTAGCTCATAGTACTCGATATCATATACATCAGGTGCAGCGTGGTCAATTTGCAGTGCCAGGATAAAACAAAATGGTAAAGTAGACCAAACAATTATTGGGAGTAAGAACAGTCCGCGCATCATGTTCTTTAGGAGTGTAGGCTCGAGCAAATGAGCGCAAGATTATGCCTATAACATTTGGAGTTGTATACTATATAGATCTTGAGGAGACTAGGAGGAATTTCCGTGCTTTTTGGCGTTTTTGCCATACCTACTATTTGAATCAAGTTTAGCTTGCACGATAGGACTCATTTCGTAACGTCCGTGGTGCTTTACGTCTGGCTTTGCCAGACGTAAATGTCCTATGATAGAGGTTAAAACCTCTTTAGTTGATTATTTGTCTCCCGCTTTGCTATGGAGGGAAGTAGACAATTAATATTTTGCGTGCCATTGTCGATTCTGAGTAAACAGGAGTTACAAAGGGTGTGTGGCCGGGATAGTCTGTAGTAGATGAAACAAGTAAATTGACGTGAAATGGGAATTTTGCTCTTGTATCGCATGCGCTCGGTGACGTTACTGCAAACAACTTGGAAGCTCCTCTGAAGTTGCTAGTGTTTATTTGTCAATAAATGATTCATTTGCTTCTTAGTTTAAAAAAGTCTAACGCCCAAATACTCAAACGCTACTCAACTGGCCGTCTCCGTAATACGCTATACATTTATGACAAATAAGGGGGTTCAAATGTTTAATACGATCTTAAATGCTTAAATTGCGTATGAGTATTTGGGATTTAGATTTATTGTTTAAAAACAAGAAACCTATTGTGTCCCACAAGACTCCCCCATTTCCTTCCACTGATCCCTATTATGTGCCTTTTCTGGCCACGTAGTTTCGAAGGCGTCTAAGTCGTCCCGCCATCTCTTCCATCGGTCAGAAGCTACCCACTCGGTAACAGTTTCTGCCCATTGTTTAAAGTCACTTAATATATAAAGAGCTACCTATAAATATTTGGAAGGCGTGATTACGGCCAAAGCCAATTGACATGTTAAACAATTTACATGAAACTTCATAATTTAGGTCAGCAGAGCAGCGGCAGGAAGGTCCTGTCTTCTCGTGTTAAAGCACAAAATGATTCATTTTTACAAGCTTTCGAAACACTGCATACGGCTCAGGTCAATGCCGACATGGGTAACCATTTGCGTCGGATATCGTCATGTATTACCATTTTAGGATAGCGTCGGATCGTTCTCCGCTCACTCATGATTGCCTAGTAGCTTTATTAGTCTGATTTCTATCGATAATTTCGATATTTTGCTACCCACAACATTAGGTCTAAAGCAACATCTTAATTGAAAAAGTAGAGTGTAAATAAATATATAACTTGAGTCACTATGTTAAGGTCAACCATAAAAATTGCGGCAAGTTGCAAGAAATTCCTGAGAAGTCTACTGAACCGATCGCTGTATAAAAAATATATGTTAAACTAGTTGTTGTCTGTGGTTCCGCCCGTGTGGAGGTTATTTAAGGGAGAAAAGTATACAATCCAAGGAGTTGTCTCCTGCACTGACGAACCTGTAGCGATCGACCTAACTCTCAGGGTTTATGCCTGAATCTTGAGAATGCATCTAAAGAATACTTCATAATTTTAACCCCTTACTTTACACATGATTTTGCAAAAAAGTTGAAACACATATTTCTTACCAAAAGTTAAGCTAGGGATCTAAATATGAACTTTCAGATCCCTAACTTGAGGAATTATGGATTGCCCATACAAACTTTCAACCCCTATTTCACTCTCTTCAATATTATTTTTTGAGACAAATGATAGCCTATTTCCGTCCCTAGGGTAAATCATCATTACAAAACTTGGTCTGAACAAAATCGGTTAGGAGTCAATCCTCACCCAATCTCACGTAGTGGCGGGGAGGGTGCTCTAGGCAAATCTCACGTAATTTTTTTCCGCAAGAAAAAGTGAAATATTGTGAAAAAACTGGGTGAAATTAAGTTTAAAAATGTTTCTCAACTAAAATATGAAAAATTCTTAAATACTTGTCGTAACTTTGCTTAAATTTTAAGTAAATTGTTTTTCTAAATAAATAGAATGCAATCAAGAATGGCCATTACTGTGCCGTTGTGCGAGGTAGATAATGAGATATTCCCACTACGCACCCATTTTTGCTCATACCAATGTTTTAATTAAATATTGTGACCTAAGTTTTCACGAATTTTTGATTCCGTTTTAACAAAACAAATTAATCGTCCCTATAAAATTTGAAGGTTTCCCTCGATTTTTCTGAGATCCCATCATCAGATCCTGACTTGGTGCCAATGGGACCACCTGGGAAGTATACCCTTTTAAACAAAAAAAGAATTTCTCGAATCGGTCCAGGCGTCTTCGAGTAATCGGGTAACATACATAAAAAAAAAGATTCCGACGAATTGTTAACCTCCTCCTTTTTTGAAGTCGGTTAAAAAGAGTTTCCGTTGCGTATTATATTCAGTAATAATAATGTACAAGATTAAACACAGGAAACAACTACCCTATTATATTTAGGAAAAACTTTGTTTACTCTTTTGTTATGAATTACCAATTTTACCGAGGAAACTTGTCGAAATATCCTCGTCGTAACTTTACCTACCGTTTTGACGGTATGGAGTATAATATGGCGTACCAAAGACAATAAGTTATGTCATAATTAAATACAATAGATCAATAAACTTATGCGTCGTGTTCCACTTACGGGCATTACGTTAGGACAATTACATAATAAGCCTGCAGGCAAATTAGCTCGATTTATCAACTAAGTTCAAGAAGGGGTAACTAATACGTCCGTACTATATACACGCCTGTAATCCCTGAAGGTATACGCAGAGGTGTAACCAGAACACTCACTTTTCGCCGAATTTTCCCATAATGTGATTGGGGGCGAGCGTATCACCCTGTTTTACTCGCGGCGCCGCCCGCGTGGAGGTCATTCTTGTCACAATTTCACCCCTTTCAAGATTATATTTTTACCCCAGGATATAATCTGTCTCATTGCCAAATTTCATTACGATCCGTTAAGCTGTTTAGTCGTGAAAATGTAACAAACAAACAAACGGAGTTACTTTCGCATTTATAATATTAATTAGTATGGATACACACATACATGTTTTCATTTATGTTTTGAAATAAATTTCGTTGTATACGTCGAGAATGATCGAGCAAAATAAGTCTTTAAAATTTAAATAAACGCAACAAAAATTACTCATGTTAACGTAATTTTTTCCGTCATTATGAACATGTATTTTGATCATTACAATCATCAGTCATGTTGATCATCATCGCAAAAACGTATTCGCAAAAAATGATGATTTATTTAAATCGATCGACGTTTGACGCGAGCATCTTCATGTTAATATTTATTAACATGTTTCTGAAGATGTCTTAACATTAATGAAGTCACTTTGTTTACAAAATGAATGGGACGGACGTTTGGGGTGCTACACATCAGGTTATCATCTGTCTTGTACTGACACTTTGGTGTACTGCAACCAGGGGCATGCTCAAGACAGTGATCTTACCAATGACAAAAATGTATAGGTTTATTTCGTCATTGGGTCTTACAGAAAACGAAAGAAGTTTCAGTTTCCGCTTGCGTTTTATAGTGACATTAAAGGAGGTTTAAACACGTTTTCCTATCCTCATATTATTGATATATTCCAAAGATATAGAAAGAGCCGAACAATTGACCAATCTGTAGAGACCATCTATTGAGTGGTCAGCACCTGTATCTTTTCTGGATGTGACTACAGTAGAAAAATACATATCTCTCACACTTGTCTATCCGTATTCCACACATTTTATTCACTTTATCAGATAGGGAACGTCATTTTTAATTTTTGTTAGGTTCTGTCTTCTATAAAAATATAGACGAACGGGATAAATTAACTATTTTTGGTTAAAAAAAAAGTTTCTTTTGAAGTGATAACTTCTTACGGCAGGGTAAACCGCTTTGTAACGTAACGCGTTCATACATTGCCACTCTGTCTGGCTTCTTTATTAATTTCTATTTCTATCGTTCCATAAGCTCTGTGCTATATTTTTTGAAGTGAAACTTCTTTAGAATCGTTGTGATTTGATTTGAGTGGGATCGAGTGGGTAAAATATATTTTATAATCAATAAAATATTTTATTAATAAATAACCTTTCCTCAGATTATCATAATAATATACATAAAGTTTAAGTAATAACCTAAGCTTTTCTCAAGTTAATCAATTTCAATGTTAAATCGTTCAACTTGGATTAGTTTAAGTTATCAATCGCTTCTGTCGAGACGCACACTTTTGTTTTTTTATTTAATTTTGGAAAATATCCAAAAACAGCACACATGTACTAGGCAAGCATGAACCGTAAGTGTACCACGCCTGCACGATTGAGGTTACACGATTAACAGGCGAATGTGGCACCGTAAGGTTCAAGGCTCTTGCCGTCACATGCCCTCGCTTCTGTATAACATTTATTAAATTATATTTCGTCTTACGGATGTCAGGAAATTACCATTGTTTTTTTGTACTTTTTGTTTAGAATAGAACCAGTAAGTTCTAATGTAGATAAACCGTCACTTTAAGATTGTATTGAATTTGTTCTTCAAGAAGTCTCACGATTTATTTGACTAATCATTGTAAGACCTGTCCCGGGCTTTTTTTTTACACACATACACTCACGCCTGTAATCCCCGAACGGGTAGGCAGATGTGTAACCAGTACAGCCACTTTTCGCCGAATTTCGGTCCCATAATGTGATAGGGGGCGAGCCTATCGCCATACCGGGCACAGAATCCAGACTCCGGGCTAATACTGAGAATTTCTAGATAGAAAAACCCAATATCACGTTAACCGACTCGGTGATCGACCCTGAGACCTCAGCAGCACAGTTCAATGCAGCAGCACAAACGCATGCGCAATTACAACTGCGCCACCGAGGCAGTCTATATTTTTTTTTATTTCAGTAGTTGTAGGTACGCTTTGTCTGCATGTCTCCGTCACTCATAGATGCATATGAGTATGATTCTATGCCCTTATTCTTTTCTTAGTTACACACACAGAATTAATTATTATTAACATTACCAGCTTTACTTAAAAGTTTTATACAATTATTTAATAATATTTTGTCACGATATTTTGAGTGATTTTTACGCGTGAGGAAGCAAGACCTAGTAAAGTACGAAAGTGCAGTCTTCAAATCTGTCAGTATTTTACAAGCAAAAAAGTCCTTGTATTTAACACAAATAATCTAAATCATGACCTCTACCAGGATAACAGAGCGTACAAGAAGTGTTAACGCCAGAGATTTTATCTTTCACGAACAAAACCGGACGCTAGAAGCCGATAATTCTCATTATAAATCAATAAAAACTTTTAGTACTTGATAATGACTAGTTTTTGTGGCGCTTTCCGTCTGTTATTATTAATATAACAATATTGTTTATGACAGACGCGTAAAATTGCCAACCCGCATTTGGCCAGTGTGGTGGGCTAAATCTTAAACTCTGTCATTCGCAGAGGAGACCAGTGCCCAGTTGTGGGACATATTTAACACAGGGCTGGTATTATCAACCCAGTAATAGGGTAGTTGACATGAATTATTTATTGTTTTAATCAACAAGTTACATTATCTAAAACCTGTAATCAAAAGAATTTTATGAATCCGAAAAAAAAAACAAAAATGCTGGACGAGGTAGTTGTCAAATGACAGTAAAAGGATGCATGATATGAGCTGTGACGTCACCTCTCAGAATGGCCATTACTGGGCGGTTGTGTGACGGAGATAGTGCGATATTCCCACTACGTACTCTTTTTCTCTCTCTCTCTCTCTCTCTACGTACTCATACCAATATTTAAAATAAATATTGTAAATTTATTTTCAAGCTATTTCGATTTGGTTTTTACAAAAGGGAAACCAGAATCAAAAGCATTTCGATAACGTTGAAAATTAAATACAGGGAGCCCTATTATATTATCTCACTGCCGGTGTCTCTTTTACTAATGAGGTTTAAGCTTTAGTAGCAATTGCATCCTACTAATATTATAAATGCGAATGTTTGGATGGATGGATGGGTGTTTGTTCCTCAATCACGCTACAACGGCTAGACGGATCTGGTTGAAATTTGGCACAGAGATAGATTATAGTCTGGAATAGCACATAGGCTACTGTTTATCCCGGAAAGATGTAGGTAAAGTTCCCGTGGGATAGTTATGTTTTTCACAGAGCAAGGGATCGATATGATTTTTTGCGTAGTGGCAGCTCAAGGATTATAATATGACATGGCTACTATTTATCCCGGAAAAATGCAAGCTTCCTATGACATAGCAAAATATAATTAAACAAAATAATATAAATATAATTAAGATGCCTCCATGGGTTGTGTATCTATTCTTCCAAAAAGTATTTTGATATATAAAAAGTACACCGACTCCAATAAAAAACAAATTATGCGACCAAATAAAATCTGAAGGTTGCCCTCGATTTTTCTGAGATCCCGTCATCAGATCCTGACTTGGTGCCAATGGGACCACCTGGGAAGTATACCCTTTTAAGCAAAAAAAGAATTTCTCGAATCGGTCTAGGCGTCTTCGAGCAATCGGGGAACATACATAAAAAAAAATATTCCGACGAATTGAGAACTTCCTCCTTTTTTTGAAGTCGGTTAAAAATAACCTCCACGCGGGCGGAGCTGTGGGCAACATCTAGTAAGTATATAATACAAACCTACGGCTGATAGACCTTCTCTTTTTATCCACGCCAGTGTATTGTATACAGGAATATTAAATTTGCAAATAGTAGATGACTAAAAGCAATACATATGTACGCAATTGCTTATAACACTCAAACACCATTCTTATTACTTCATTACAGGCCGGTTGACCGAGTTCGCAGAACAGGTTTGCGTTGACGTCTGCAGGTTGTGAACTAATCAAACGTTTACTAGACATGACTTCTTTATTTAGCTACTGCATTATCCCACTAATATTATAAATGCGAATGTTTGGATGGATGGATGTTTGTTACTCAATCATGCTACAACAGCCGAACGGATCTGGTTAAAATTTGGCACAGAGATAGATTATAGTCTGGAATAGCACATAGGCTACTTTTTTACCCAGAAAAATGTGTAGTTCCCGCGGGATAGATTACTTTTCGTAGAGCAAGGGATTGACATGATTTTTTGCATAGTGGCAGTTTAGGGATCAGAAAATGACATAGGTCACTTTATATCCCGGAAAAATTCACACTTCCTATGGGATAGCAAAATATAGAAAGGTGTAATACCTCCACGCGGGCGGAGCCGCGGGCAACATCTAGTAGTGTTAAAAAACACGAGTACCTATAATAATAATAATACATAACACCCAACAGTCACACCCCCGACCCCACACTAAGATACGAGTCTTGTGTTGTGGGTATCAGGGACTTCGAGAGACTTTCGGTCTCACAACACCCAGACCCTTGAAACAAATATCTAATGGCTGTCACACAAACATTTGTCCCGTTGTGAGAATCGAACCCACGTCCTCTCGTTTCACAGCCGGCTGCGCCGCGAAGGCTATCAAAAATACTATATTCGTAAGGTTACTATTAATATTAAACAATGTCACAGGTTGGTTCCGATGATTAGAAGTTTGAAAGAATAAAATATATAAATTGAGATACATCAATGCTTTTTTAAACAGTCGTGTAAAATCTAAATGTCCGTTTTAAATATGCAACTTATTTGTAGTTATCTAATAATTTAATCAATTTGTATAACATACTGTCGAAAGAGTTTTTGCACCCGCGCAATAATAAGTAACTAAGAAGCTATTCCGCCAGAAAGGGTCATTGTGAAATTAGAGAAAAAGGGCACAATATGACGTCACCACTCGGAATGGCCATAACGGTTAAAGCCAACGAGGAAGTGTGCTCCCACTATATACCCACTGTTGCTCTTACTGATATTTATAAAAATTGCGTCCTCATTTTACAATTATGATTCTGACTTCACAAAATTTTCTTATATTATTTACGATCGAATGATGGGCAAATTAAATACACCCAATAATAGTCCTGATCCCATACTAGGTTTAACCTGTATCGTGGATATCAAGAACTGCGAGGGACTATGGTCCCACACCAGCCAGACCACAAACGATTATCTGTCACACAAACATTTGTCGCGATGCGGGAATCCAATCCACGGCCTCTCGATTTACAGCCGGCTACTCGGCCGCTGCGCCACGGGGGCTGTCAAATGATACATAGAATATTTTGGAATCCGTGGAAAAGACACAATAATTCTCAACGACATTTGATTTAAACCTCACTAGTGTACTTTACCAGGCTAAAATATAAAAAATCTTTTAGTCATGATTAGGATCTAAGGCATCTCAGCCCGAGGCAGTAGCCGGTGGCTTCAGACGGCCTTGACAACAGGTTCGGCGATTAAAGAAATCGCTTCTAGCTCAAGGTCGGAGCAGGTTTGAATCTCGACTGGGCATTCTTGAGGATCGGAGAAAGGCGAGGCAGGTGGGCGAGTGAAGTAACATCAGATTAAATGCATTTTTCAATATAACAGATATAGCAAGTGAGTTATCTGATGTTTAGTGTACCGCACATGAAAACCACAGCAAAAATAGCAAAGCAATAATAGTAAATTATTTAAAAAAAAGGTTTGATTAAAATAAAACTAATTTTACGGATTCTATCGCGGTTTATTTAACTTTTTTAATCCTGACTTGAGCCTTCCTCTGAATGTTCAGCAACTGCAGACTTCGTAGAGCGTCGGTGTTTCACATCAGCTATGTGTTCTTTTACGCGGGTCCCTATATTTCTTTTTTTTACTGATATCAGAGAAAAATTTAAATAAACCGCGATAGAATCCGTAATATTAGTTTTATTTCTATGTTTAATATTCGCGTAAACATAAGAAACCAAAATTCTTTAAGCTGGTGGTAGGATATTCATATCCGCTCGGATAGCGACCACCGTACACAGGGTGTAAAACCCGCCATAGTGGCACATGCAAGTGTGTCGCGTTCCGGGATCAGCCAGTGTACATCCGGTTTTTCTCGGGGGTCTAGAGTTGGAGTACAATGTTTGGCCATTTTGCGGCCTTCTGACACTATGACAATAGACCCTCGACCCGCTTCTTTACCTTCTTGCCCATGGCGTAGTGTGAAGAAGCAGGCCGGCATGATTGTGTTGAGTAGCGGGGGATAGATCGTCTCTCATTACTCGATACTCTAATTGGACCGCACTGCGCTTACCATCAGGTGCAGTGCGGTCACTTTGCCGTGCCAGGATAAAAACAAAAGTTAATTAATTGTCTTTGTTTAGTCAACCTCATTGATCATACGAAATAAAAAATAAAATGTAGCAGTAGTACTCCTGAACTCATAATAAGATAATTTCTTTTCATGAATTTCAGATACTATAAAAAACTTTCCGAACAAATATTTACGGATCATTTAAACATTTGCTTCTATGCGAGAATCGAACGCGCACTGTCGTGTCAATCATAGTAGTCAAATGCCCCGTGGAAGTTGTCAAACAAAGCCATAGCAAAGCAGATTCCCGTCTCTTTACTGTGAGTGAATACAACACGGTGATGTCTGCCCAATCATGCTGCAGACAAAATTGCCGTGTTCCCTCATTCCTATGATCCTGGGTCCTTTAAGCGTAGTGTGAAGAAGCTAAACAGCAGGCCAGCATGATTGTGAGGGATAGACTGTCTCTCGCTACTTGATACTCTATCTGGACGGCACTGAGCTTATGATCAGGAGCAGCGTGGTCACACCGCGACAGAATAAAAAAAATTATTACATAGAGTGCGAATCAGATGGGACATCAAGGACCTATGAGGACAAAATGTGGAAAAGACTAGATAAATGATCTATCGCATCTCCTGAATCTCATTTCGTAATTTTCCAAATGTTTACTAAAATACACAATAATACATTAAGATATTACAGAACAGTTCCTAAAGAACATACGGAAATTTATATTTCAACCGGAAAAAATACCTTCGTTTCAAAATACTGTTTTCAAATTCAAAAATACGTATGGTAAACAGCGCCATCTATCTTGCACACGAGTTAATAAAGTTCATTAAACTATTGGTAAATATATGAAAATCAATAAAAAGCGAGGACCATGGAAAATCAGTTTGTAACGATACTGCGACGGCATATTATGTCTGCGCTTTCCGCTTTAAAAAACACATGAATATTTTAAAAATGCTAGCAACACAGTACTGGAGTTTTTGTTGTTTTTTGTATCAAACTAACAAGCAGGTTACCTGAAAATAAGTTATATTAGAGTTGCCAACCGTCCTGTTTTCCCAGTACATGTCCTGGTTTTTAAAGTGTCCTGGGGTGTTCGGATGGTTTTTAAGCAGCGTCCTGGGGTTTTAAAGCGGCCCGATAAGGGCTTTTTTAGCCTCGATAGGTCCTGTATTTTAAAATTCGCACACCACTTTTGCCATCCTTACTTTAGGGGCGGCGTCTCAGCTCGCAAGTATTAACGCTATTTTAAAACAAAGATGCGTCCTGTTTTTAAACTGAATTTTCCTGGTTTTCTAACTTCAAATCCTAGTATTTCAATTCAGGGGTTGGTAACCCTAAGTTATATCAATATCATCACAATCAGTGGAGGCCCTAGCAAAATTTTTAGGTGGTGCGAGATCTCAAAGTGGCCCCTCTAAATTCAAAACTTTAGTGTTCCTATACTATGCAGTTGCTTATCCGTGATTATAAATAGTGTGAGATTCTTCTTCTTTCCATTAGTCTGGTGGCAAGATATTCATATCCGCCCGGATAGCGACCACCGTACACAGGGTGTAAAATCCGCCATAGTGGCACATGCAAGTGTGTCGCGTTCAGGGATCAGTTAGTGTACATCCGGTTTCTGTCAGGGGTCTAGAGTTGGGGTACAATGTTTGGCCGTTTTTGGCCTTCCGAGTACTCTGAGACTAGACCCTCGACCGCTTCTTCGCCTTCTTACTCCATGGCGTAGTATGAGGAAGCTAGACAGCAGGCCGGCAAAATTGTGTTGAGTGGCGGGGGATAGTCGATCTCGCTACTCGATACTCTAATTGGACGGCAGTGCAATTACCATCAGGTGCAGTGTGTTCACTTTGCCGTGCCAGGATAAAAAACACTTGAATTAATAAATTTTTTACAAAATTAAACATAGTAAAGTACATTCTGCCGTTTGATATACTATGATTTGCTATAGGCGTACTCCTGCACGACCGACCGTGTCTCAAAATAAATTAATTACACACAACAATCACACATTTTGATCCCACAGATAGTGTTGACTGTGTGACTAGTGTTGTGTCGTATCAAGAACTACGAGAGATGTGGGTATCACAGCACCTTTTATAGTGGTAGAGCCACTCTGTAGACATATTTGTCTGCAGCATGAATGGGCCGACTCAACCGGCGTAGTACCACTGTCTCACAGAAAACCAACGTAAAGTGACAGTTTACTGTCGCGTTTCGTATGGTAAGTGAGATATCCAGAGGCCCAGATTCCCCCTTCCCTTCCCTAATCCCTATTCCTGTCCTTTAAGGCCGACAGTGCATACATGACACTTTCGGTATTGTGGATGTTCATGGGCGGTGGAGATCACTTAACATCAGGTGACCCACATGCTCGTTTGTCAGACTATGCAATAAAAAATAAAAAACCTACCGAAAAAAAATTGCCTCGGCTACTTATCCGCCGCGCCTCGGAGTCTGACAAATCAATATAAAAACGACTATTTAAAAACTACAAATTAAATTAAAACCTAACAGTTATGTTTTATTACTTTCCCTCCATCTCTGGTATTTATTTGTTTTTGTCTGTGTTTTTTATGTTTATCAAACAATGTTGCAATCAGAATTCGTCATGAACCATCATCGACTATTAGGAGCGAGTTTTGTCGGTTGTTTTTTTTTTATTTTAAAAACGCTCTAGGCATGACATTCGCGGCCTCGTTTCGTATTAATCCATTGGCAGTATGTTATGTAATTTTGTTTTCTCTCACGGTCCATGTTTTTTAAATTATAATTAGTATTTTTACGAAATATTATTCATAAAAGGTTTAAAGAAGTTACGAAATACAGAATTTTTAGTAAATATTATTTAGCACATAGGAAAGGGTCTAAAAATCTAACTAATGCCCGGTTAGTTTACACCACATTAAATATTTTAGAATTTTAGTCTACCATAAAATTAGTCTGTTATCTGTTTCTTTCACTCCTGTGCGTTTCCTTATTAGTGCGAGTGAGAGATGAAGTTGTTATCGCGAACACGGGGTTTTAACGATGCATGCTGAAGGAATGGATAGCGATAAAAAATTACTTGAAAATAGAACTCTAAAAGTAAAACATAAAGGTAATTTTTACGTTTATTTTAAATAATACTCTTTCTGAAAACTTTACATTTTATAAAGAATCTGGAAATCGCATGCATACATATTATGAAATTTAAATAGATATTCAAGAGAATAAGGAAGAGTAAACATTTCTAAAAACAATTAATCAAAACATGCCGGAGTTGGTCTACTGCATTCACTTACTTAAAACATGCTACTAATACTCAAAACGCTTAGAATACTGGAACATAAATAAAAAATATATGATATTCCGGTTGAATAATTTGTTAGTCAAAGATTAACAATCACCATCCATTCCCCAACATCAGGCCGCACTCACCGAATCTCTTAACGTGAACGTCTCTATTGAACGACACTCGGGGTTTCTCTTTAATTTCCTTAGGCTCAGTTTCAACTAAAGCGCCATCTTCTGACGGCTTGGTGGCTTCATCAGTCATTGGGCAGACGAGGCGGACAACCTCTTAGACACCGTCAACTCTAACTTAACATCGATTATGTGGTTCTGTAAAAAGCATTGTCTTCTGAATCGATTGAAGGATTAAAATCGATTTTATGATAACTTTTGTTTATTCTTGTATTCTTAAAAAGATTTTATTCTTGATTTGAATTTTAAAATTAATAAACGATATTTTTATAAATGGAACATTTGTTTCTAGTTATAAATCGATCAATAGCTTTAATCGTATGTATTATTAAACAAACAGTACTACGTACCTCCCCGTGTGTTGTTTCAACATGAGTGTTTCTGTCCTTTGCTATAATTAGAGCATCGTTTTCGACCGCATTTTGCACCAAACCCTGTAACAAACATACAATTTGTTAATAAATATAATAATAATACTAGCCCTGTATTAAAAATTGCCCCACTGCTGGGCACGGGTCTCCTCTACTAACGAGAAGGGTAAGGACTTAGTCCACCACGCTGGCCTAATGCGGGTTGCTAGACTTCACATACCTTCGAAATTCTTTTGAGAATTCTCAGGTATGCAGGATTCCTCACGATGTTTTCCTTCACCGTAATTAATACACACGTAACTTTAGAAAAGTCAGAGGTGTATACCATTTGGGTTTCGAACATACGACTTTCGTCTTGACAGTCCGTACTGCAACCAACCAGGCTATCGCTGCTGTTTGCTGTGATAAACATATAAAAATCGATGTTTCATTGTTCTTATTTTATGCGCTGCCATACCGTTCATCTGATTGCGATAAAGTTTATTTTATTCCATGTTCTCGCGCGTAGGTTAGGAAGGTTGTTGTAGTACACTTAAATAACTGTAGGTGGCAGGCGTGTCGCACTGGCAAATGTATTTGAAGGAGCATTTCTGCAACTCTATAACGTGTGCATGACTTAAGAACAGCTGGATCGGTTTGGCAATTTTTCATCTTTATAATCCGAAGGTTTTAAGTTTAAATTGGTCAGTGATCGTAAAATTGGGGAATAACTTGAAAGTGCTTTATTCCATTGGATTTCTTCTTTGATACCGATAAACGCAATGATGCAAAGTTGCGGAAAAAAACTAGTAGCATTTTTTTATACCTCGATAGGCAGACGAGCAGACTGGCCACCTGATGGTAATGGATGGCCATAGACTTCTGCAATGCCAGGGCACAGCAAAGCCGCTGCTTACCGTAATATTAAAATAAAACCATAAAATTACCCAAGCGATAAAATAAAAATAAAAATAAAAATCTTTATTGATCACGTAGGCATATAAAAGGCACTTATGACATGTCAAAACACAGATGGAAATTCACCATACGGAAAAATAATTAATTATGTCTAACGTCATGGGAACTTAGAAACCACCATCAAGGGCTGGTAGGCAAGGAAGGTTACAACGAGGACGGGACTGGAAAGGGAGAAAAGAGGGAGACCACAAAAAGGAAGGAAGGTAATCGCGGTCTTCGGTAAAGGAAGTGACTGGAGCAGATGATCACGGGAAGGCGCAGGAATGGGAGGGGAGAATGCGAACGGAAACTGGACGGATATAGAAGGGATGAGTGTAAACCCTAGTCTAGCTAACCTACCAGCCTTTCACTAGCTACCTAAGCGATGACGACCCGAAGAAGAAAGGCAGAAAGAAACTCCGGGCTTGTTTTTTTCGTCATCAATTGTCATATATATATTTTTTTTTCTCATAGTAATTTTACAGACATGTTATTTTCATTTTACGATGTTGAATGAATCCAGACACGTTGTGAATCTTGTAGCCTACATACTTACAGATTCCATTTAAGATGTTTAACGTGCTCATTTGGTCAGTGGATCGCTTACGAAACAAATTGGTCAGCGGCCTGCTAATGGACATGTCCAAGTTAAAAGATACAAGCGATTCTTAAATTACACAAGTTTCAGACGAGAAAATGAAGATTTGTGTATAGGTAATAAATAAATACCATGAATATGCATCATTCATACAACCCTCGATTCTATCCTGACACGACAACGTGACTACACTGCATCCTACGTTAGGCGCTTTGTCGATATAGAGTATCAAGTAGCGAAAGACAACCAAACCTCGCTACGCGACACAATCATGCCAGCCTGCTGAGTAACTTCTTTACACTACGCTTAAAGGACCCAGGATCATAGGAAAGAAGAAACACGGTAATTGGCAAACTATTCCACAGCTTGAAGGTGCGACAAAGATATGAATATTATGGAAAACCGACGCTTTCTTAGTTGGTGTCTAAGTGATCAGTGGAATTCTCGAAGATCCAAAATCAAAAATATTTACAAGTCCTATCAGCATAATGCAATAAATGTAATGTCCTCAGCAATAATTTTAGTAAGGATCTAATATTTTGATCATCAAGCAAAAAACGTTTTCTTTGTTGCCGAGTTTAAAGTGATAATCAAGATTCTCGGAGATCATAAAATAAAAAAATATCTTTATTACTGATTATCAGTGAGACTTCTTTCTAAAATATTTTGATCGTAAAGCGCAAAACATAACTTGATAGCCCCCGTGGCGCAGTTGGCGAGTTGCCGGCTGTGAAACGCGAAGCCGTAGGTTCGATTCCCACACCGGGACAAATGTTTGTGTGACAGACAGATTTTTTTGTCCGGGGTCTGGGTGTTGTGAGACCGAAAGTCTCTCGTAGTCCCTGATACCCACAACGCAAGACTCGTATCTCGTGTGGGGTCGGGGCTATGTATGTTACTGTTATTTATTCTTATTTATTATCGCCAAAGTTTATGTCTTAACCACTTTTATCTTTTACCCAATCGACAGTTGTAGCCATTACGATATTCCTTAATGGCATCGGTGTACATAATTTATGAGAAGTTGTAACACAATAATTATGAATTAAAAGTATCGTTAGCACGTTATATACAGAATCACATGTCTTTGTGCATAATATACTTACATTAGGTCCCATTAAGTTACTTATAGTATACGACCTCAGCGAGCACGAATGCAAAGTGTATTCGTGTGCAATTCTGTGCGCTACTTACGGTATGAGATAAAGTCAGTGAGTTAAATTATATATTTTTTTATAGCATAGTCCGACAAACGAGCCAGTGGGTCACCTGATGTTAAGTGATTTTCACCGCCCATGAACATCCACAATACCGAAAGTGGTTTTCTGTGAGACAGAGGTACTACCCCGGTCGAGCCGGCCCATTCATGCTGTAGACAAATATGTCTACAACGTGGCTCTATCACTTCTAAAATACCGAATTGAATTTACTTCTTAAATCCATGAAATACATTATTTAGGTGACAGTGGCGCCGTTGGCGAGTGGCTACTCGCCAACGTGTTGTGAAACGAGAGGCCGTGGGTTCAATTCCCACACCGGGACAAATGTTTGTGTGACAGACAGATATTTGTGTCCGGGGTCTGTGAGTCCGAAAGTCTCTCGTAGTCTCCACAACACAAGACTCGTATCTTAGTGTGAGGTCGGGGCTATGTGTGTGGCTGTTGGGTATTATTTATTATTATTATTTTATTGAGTCATTCTTTTTTAATACGCTAGTTCGGAATGTAGTTTTGCTAGAGAACGGGAAAGAAATACTATCGTAGCTCTGTTGGAACACTGATTAACAATATAGATATAAATTAAAATACAGATTATATTAGCGCAGCTTAATGTATGTTAATTGAGTTGTCTTTTTGTAATATAGTGGAAATAAAAATTACAAAACCCTATCTATGCCTTACATGAGAATGATGAAAATCACGATCCCAAAGCAGTAACGACTAAAACACTTTGAAGTTTATTTTAAAGGACCAAGTCCTCTCCCCGCCACCGAGGCAGTTACTGGAATATGTGTCCTACTGCTATATCTTTATATGTAATTCTACTTTACGTGTACTACTGAACTCCTCCTAAACGGCTGGACCGATTTGAATGATTTTTTTTGTATGCGTTTGGGTGGCACCCTGGATGGTTTAGATTCACAAATCAGCCCGGCAGATGGCGCTGCAGTCGGTGTGGCGCTGCTTTTACAGGCAGGAGGACGTCTGCACGGTCCGCTAGTACTATATAGTTATTATAAGTTTCAAGGTAAGAATTAAAAGGTTTGAATTTGATTACCACCATACAAGTTATTCAAATTACACAAGATAGAATGAGAAAATGTCATTCAATCAATTAATGAACATAAACAAAACTTCCGAAGAAGCGTGAGTTTAGTAATCATTTTACTAATATAGCATAAGCTGTAGGAGTTGAGTGGTGAGCGTGTGGGCAGCGTCGCTTCAAGGTGTTGACCTCAGCGCTAACACCTTGCGATTTATGTGTTCCTGGTACGTGGATCTATGATTTCTAAGAAAATGTATGAATGAATTGACTTTGTTGCTTATTTATCAATAAAGTTATTATTAAGTTTTTATAATTTATTTAATAACTAAGAAGTAAGTTTTAAAAACTCTCTTTTTTAACTTTAAAGGACAATGGGTAAAGTGGGGTTCTTCTATTTCGGGGTTTTCTATTTAGGAAATACTCTAGTATACGCCCGGAGTCTTGAATTGTGCCCGGTATGGCGGTAGGCTCGCCCCCTATCAAATTAATTATTTAAGTAGTAATAATTCGAGTAGATTATTTTTACTCAAATAGGCTTGCGTTTGACCGCTATCTCGCCTGATGGTAAGTGAAGATGTAGTGTCTACGGTGGAGCACGCTTGCTCACGCTTGCTATTCACTCTTGACTTGAAGATACCCAGGTTATAATTTTCGCGAAATATAAACTCCGGCAAAGAGTTCCACTCTCTAGCGGTGCGCATGATAAATGTACTAGCAAAAAGCGCTTCGTGCGCACTGGTGAAATATCAAACATGTATCGATGACGCTTTGCCATGTCTCTTGTCGTCCGATGATTTGAATTACAGCTTTGTAAGTGGCATATTTTGCATCTCGTCATAAATGCACAAAGTATTACGCCCGTGCAAGCTCTGTGCTATGCATTGATTGTGTTTATTTTAGTGCCAAAAATGAACCAATGACGTAAACAGATATATATGCAAAGACAATCACAAACAAAAAATACTACTTCATAGACGCTGTTTCAAAAAGCACACAGTAATTCCAAAGTATTAAGTTTTCAGTTCTATCTATAGTCCCCATGACTGCCTATGTTTTTTATAATTAGCACACAGTATATATATTGTCTCTGTTCTATTCACGGGTTCTCCTCCAAAAAATCGCGAGATTGTGCCATTTTTTTGCGTTCCACTATAAAGTCGTCGCTAGATTTTAAAATAAAATTTATTTTTGAGTTTTTTTGATTTTTGAGATTTGACAGCCTCCGTGGCGCGTCTGAGTAGCCGGCTTTGAAACGAGAGGCCGTGGGTTCGATTCCCACACCGGGACAAATGTTCGTGTGACAAATAGATATTTGTGTCCGGAGTCTGGGTATTGTGAGACCGAATGTCTCTCGTAGTCCCCGATACCCACAACACAAGACTCGTATCTTAGTGCAGGGTTGGGGCTATGTGTGTAACTGTTGGGAACACCCAAAAATATATATAAATAACAATTTATATATATTTATTTATTTTTGACACTTCTTAAATTTTCAGGTGTCTTAACGCACACGTAATTTCGATGGTGCGTGTCCTGAAGGCATGTATACATCTATTTCACCAGTCAGTTCATATCTTCGCTATCGCGGCATTATAAAGGATCAAACTAGTGTTTTTAATTTGGATTCAGAACGATTCTGTGATTAATTGAAGATACAAGTATGACCGGAGGGTATAACATCTCGTTACGTAAAGGTTAGCTGTTCAGACGGTTGTATTTTGTTAAACTCCTTCGAAGGTGATATGGGACAGTACAGTCGCAGATATAATTTCATTTTCAATAATATTTCTCTATATATGACATAATATTTTCAAACGAGTACCGAATTCAATGCATTAATTGAAAGCTGGTTTAACAGACTGTATTTAGCTACTTAGAATAATTCGTTCAGTTATTTAGAAATTTTGGAACTTGGTGCCGTGTACCTTACGGTAAGTGCAGTGCCGTTAGTTAGTGTATTAAGTAGCGAGAGCAACTATATCTCGCTACTGGATATAATCATCTTGACCTACTGAGTAGCTTCACACTACGCCTAAAGAACCAGGATCATAATAAGGAGGGAGCACGGTAGCTATTATCTTTGATTTGTGCTGGCATCCGTGTGGCCCTCAACGAAAATCAGTGTCAGAAGGACCCTCCCACCTGGCGGACGCTGAGCTTGTGGCCATTTTGGTCATGCTTCGGACACGGATGGCTGGGGTGCATAAGTATGCCGGGGCACCTTTTTGAGTATAGTCTTTAAGTTCCATTTGTTTTACGTATTAGGTAATAAGTATCCCTATGTTAATCTTATGTGTAGTTGTATGTAATCAATGCCACCTGTCCGGAGACAATAGCCAAATAAAGAATTTTCTTTCTTTCTAGCTTAGATACTGTTCCACAGCTTGATGGTGCGGCAAAAATAGGAATTTGCTCAACACTCAACGTAATTCTCAGTTTTTTTGTGAAGAATGTTCTTAACTACGCTTCTTTCAAATTCTTCAAGGAACATATTTCGTGCGCAGCAGTACATAATTCCAGTTTGTAGATAAGCGATATAAAATTTATGAATGCTAGATGAGTGCTTAATGTTAAAAAACCCGTCGCAGTTCTCCGACATTGTAAACCGATTTATGTTCTTTATTTATGCATTCGACATTTATCTTGTGTAATTCCGTTAATTGCAATGCTTGAGTTTTGTTCCGCCTATCTCAATGTATTGCATTGAATGTTGATGTTAGTCTGTTTAATGTTACTTTTTAATTCTGCATCCAATTGATGTTTATCCAACATAATATTTACACCATCCGTAGCGCAGCGGGCGTTCAGCCGGTTGAAAATAGAGAGGGTTCGATTCCCGTGCCGAGACGAATGTTTGTGTGACAGACATTTGCTTCGGGTCTGGGTGTTGTGGGGCCGTAGTCCTTCGCAGTTCTTCATACCCATGATACAGGTTTGATCTAGTCTGTGGTCAGGACTCTCTAAGTCAGGACTATACATATAGTACAGTAACATACACACATGTGTATGTTGGGTGTATTATCATTTTACAGACTGCAGATCAGCTTGGAGGCTATATATCATTGATCAGAAAATTCATAGCCAAACTTAGTATTTTTAACTGACTTATAAAAGGAGGAGGTTCTCAATTCGACGTGTATTTTTTTTATGTTTTTTACCTCAGAACTCCGTTACGTTAATATACGTTTTCTTTGTAAATGACATTGATAACTTCTTCCGGTTTTCACATAGAACTGCCTGACCTAATTATTGCCATGGTTTACTATAAGATTTTTTTATTCTTGGACTTGACCACACTGCACCTGATGGTAAGCGCAGTGCCGTCCAATTAGAGTATCAAGTAGCGAGAGACAATCTATCATTCGCTACTCAACACAATAATGCTGGCCTGTAGCTTCTTCACACTATGCCATGGGCAAAAAGGTGAAGAAGCGGTCGAGGGTATAGTGTCGGAGTACTCAGAAGGCTGCAACACGGCCAAACATCGTACCCCCTCTCTAGACCCCCGACAGAAACCGGATGCACACTGGCTGACCCCAGAACGTGACACACTTGCGTGTGCCACTGTGGCGGGTTTTACACCCTGTGTACGGTGGTCGCTATCCCGGCAGATTCGAATATCCTACCACCAGATTTAATCGTATGGAGATTGGATAACTCTAAACAAACCCGCGATACGAGTTTTTTCGCTGTTGGATTGTTGCTCGACTCCTCGCTGCAAATAAGGGTGTACAAGGCCACACATTTCGGCCAGCGGCTTTGCGCATGCGCGACATGTTAAGGGAAAGGTATGAATTCATTAAGATATGATTTTTGATTGTGATTGTGTAAGCGAGGATAGTTGACTCTCGCTACTTGATACTCTAACTGGACGGCACTGCGCTTGCCATCAGGTGCAGGTGCTGTGCATAGGGTCATTCAAGTATTACAGAATGCAGAATTTTAGTCTTTTTCAATACCCTACCCTACTCCTCCCTTTTGTCAGCAAATGTGAGCAAAGTTCTTACCCCTCCCCCCTACGCTTACGTAAGCATTGGTATAATTTTAATAATATCTATGACAAACATCCTTTATGCTTTTAAGCATAGACAAGTAGGATTGCCATGTTCGAATCAGAATCGTCTAATTTTTTGAATAAAATTCTAAATAAATAAATATTACATCAGCAATCGCCATTTCCATGTCCATCATGTCATGAAAAATAAGCAAAGCAAAGACAACAGAGCTGATAAATTCCAGTCTCTGATTGAAGTGTTTTGTTGAATACTGGCATAAAATAATATCTATTTTTAAACATAATTCAATGGCATTATTTTATTTTAATAATTTAATTCCATCTTTTTATGTCTTACTAATTACAATATTAATCTATTTAGAACGAGCTATTATGATATCGGAAGTAGACGACTTGGTAGGGAGACTCCTTAGAATACCCCGGGATCGCTCCGTAAGCGCCGAAGAAGGCCACCGCAGGGTTTTAGCTGGTAGTGTCGGGTGGGGTGTACATAGGGGGTAGGGACTCGGCCCGCGGCTGCCCGGACAGCCATCGTCCGGGTGATGGGGTACTGGGTCGCAAGACCTGCTAGTCCAGCATAACCGTTTTATTCTCATTCCGCTTCCCCCCGGAGTGGGCGGCTGTAATAAAATGCAATGACAATTCCCCACGACAAAAATAAGGCTATGTGTGAGCAATAAAGTTTTCGGGTATACATTAAAATCCTATATAGTAAGCCCAGTAGGGACAATTCGTATGGTCAAGTGTAACTGGCCGTATTTTTCAAAAACATTATTTTTTTTACTTTCATTCCCCTTTCCCAACTGACAGCAAAAACTGCCATTTCTCTGCAACATAGTCGGGAAGAAAGCCTTTGTATTAAAATTCGGGAGACGCTCTGCATTAACGAGCTTCCATTTCGGGAGCAGCCATTATCCCGTGTATAAATTCTTTGACCATATTCCAGACGGTGTGTTTGTTTTTATATCCCCATGGATTTTTGTTGTTTCATAAACCATTACGGGTTATTGGCCTCGATAATCAAAAAGGCGGCTTGGGGTTTATTTCAATTGGTATATATTTATAATGACAGCCTCTGTTGCACAGTGAGTGAGTAGCCGGCTGTGAAACGAGAGGCCGTGGGTTCGATTCCCGCACCGAGACAAATGTTTGTGTGACAGACAGATATTTGTTTAAGGTCTTTATGATGATGCCATAGTTCCTCGTAGTTCTCAAACCTATTTTTTTTTTGTCGCGGGGAAAGCGTTTTATTACTGCCGCCCGCTCCTGAGGGAAGCGGATTAAGAATAAAACGGGTATGCTGGACTAGCCGGTCTTACGACCCAGCATCCCCCTCGCACGGATGATGGCTATCCGTGCTGCCGCTGGGCCGAGTCCCTAACCCCTATATACAACCCACCCGACACTACCAGCTAAAACCCCGCGGTGGCCTTATTCGGCGCTTACGGAGCGATCCCGGGGTATTCTAAGGAGTGCTAGAATTGCAGCCGGAATCGCCCCTGCGCGGTGCTGCGTAGCAGCCCATTTCCATGGAGGGCTTAGGAGCCCCCGCGCACCGAACAACGACAGCGAATGAGGCCTTACCACCCGCGCTGCCGTGTGGTTCTCAAACCTGCCAGGTATATTTTAGTACCAGATATAATTTTTAAGTTTTTACATATAACGTTGTTCTAAGAATAGATCCGAATAATGCTCTTGAAATATTTAAGGTTACAAACAAAATAATGACATCATGCGAATTTTCCCAAACATGACGGTTCACACATACTGAGGAAAACGATACTAACTCATGACTAGAATAATAATTACCAAGCTAAACAGAGTATCCGCGTTTATCCCACAGCTGGGCACGGGCATCTTCTACTTATGAGAGGCTGGGCGATAGTCTAAGATGCAGGTTGGTAACTCCATATACCTTAGATTTTTTTTTAATTATCATGTATGCACCTGCTTATTTTTAGTAAACCTTTCCACACGAAATCCTAAAGCGCGCAATAATAAGATGGCCCAGTATTCTATTATTTTAATCAATATAGTTACTTAAAACCTTTTATTGAAAGAACGGTATAATAAACAACTTAGAAGCAATTCAAATCATGTGGAACAGGTAATTTTATGAACAGGTAAATTGTCAAAAGACAGAAAAGGTTGTATGAATTATGATGTCACCGCCCAGAATGGCCATTACGATGCAGTCGTGCGAGAGAGAAAGAGAGTTTCCACTAAGCACCCACTTTAGTTCATAATGATATTATAAATGATTGTTGTATCATTCTTTAAGCTACCTCGGTGGCGCAGTTGTAATTGCGTATGCGTTACGATTGCTGTGCTGAGGTCTCGGGTTCGATTCCCGGGTCGGGTAAAGTGATATTGGGTTTTTCTATCTAGAAATTCTCAGTATTAGCCCGGAGTCTAAAACCTGTGCCAGGTATGGCGATAGGCTCGCCCCCTATCACATTATGGGACCGAAATTCGGCGAAAAGTCGGTTTACGGTTACACCTCTGCCTACCCATTCAGGGATTACAGGTATGAGTGTATTTATATGTATGCTCATTCTTTAAAAAAAATATACCGTTTTCGGAAAAAGGTTTCTTTTTCGTATTATGTTGTTCATGTATCTGTGTTGTTAGCTTAACTTATATATAACTTAACGGTAGTCAGCGGCTCCTCTGTGCCCTTGCATTGCAGAAGTCTATAGGCGGCGGTGACTACTCACCATCAGGTTGCCCGTCTGCTAGTCTGCCTATCGAGGTACTAAAAAAGGCGCCTTTTAAAAGACCTTTATTTGAGTCGTCGCGTCGCTTGGCCATCTCAATATATTAGTGTGCCAAGAATCAGAACTCCGATTAAGTTCTTTGGACTTAACTTCTTTTTCTAGGGCGAGTCCTACGTCGGGGTCGTGTGTTCACAATAGAACTGTCATTGCGGTTGTACAGGGACAGTGTTGCCTCGAAAGCGATCGTGATGAGACATCTTCCAAAACATGTTTAGGGCGACGATGGAGGGAGATAGTTCAGTTTTACGGCTCAGCAATCATAAAAAAACAAATATTTATTGAATCCATGAAATGTTATACATCATTTAGATTCAGTAAATTTTTTACTCTCCGCCAGTTCGGAATGTAGTTTCGATAGAAAAGAATGGGCAAGAAACTCTAGCGTTGCTCTTTTCACACCGGTTAACAATATTTGGTCATACAATTAATTATATACGAATTCAGTTTAAATACATTAGATTAGAGCAGCTCAATGTATGTTAAGTTGCCTTATTGCAATATTATGAATAAAAATCACTACAAGACCTAGTAACGCACATGATCGTCGTGACAGTGATGAAAATCTCGATTTCTTAAAGCAGTTGGTCCTTATTGAAACGACTAAACACTACAGTTCTATTTGTTTTTATTATCCTGGCACGGCAAAGTGACCACACTGCACCCGATGGCAAACGCAACACCTTCCAGTTAAAAAATCAAGTAGCAAGAGATAATCCATCCCCCGCCACTCAACACAACCATGCCGGCCTGCTGTTTAGCTGCTTCACAATACGTCTAAAGGACCCAGGATCATAGGAAGGAGGGAACACGGAAACTGGCGAACCGTTACATAGCTTGATGGTGCGGCAAAAAACCAGATTTGCGAATTTCAACTTCAAATAGAACTGTGTGCCCAGATATTTGGGAAATCATCGACATTTGTCACAGCAATCGTACTACTACTGTACTGTTATTTTTTTAGAATCCAGTATAGAATGTGTTTACTAAAACCTCTGTACCTTGGACAAAGACTTTGTAATAAATAACGTGTGGTGGTATAAAGAAACCTGCTAGGCTTATCTTTCCGTATGCGACGGTCGTCGGAAACGAGTCGACCCCCAAAAACAAAGCGAACCGAATTTAAATTAGTTAAATATTTTGTGGTAATATAAAAAGTAAGAGTTGCAATATCACTAGTATAATGATGTGGCTATTTTCGTGGGCTTTATTTTTCGAAACCACGTGATGGGTTTTAGAGTATTTACTGTCATTTATATTTCTTCCGGAAGATTTATGTATACATGCGTATTATATTTGTGGAATCTAGGCACCGGTCTCCTCTGCTGATAAGAGGAGTTGGTCTTAGTCCACGTTGACCTAATGCAGGTTTGTAGACTTCACATACCTTTGAACTTGTTATAATAATTCTCGGGTATGCAAGTTTCTTCACGATGTTTTCCTTCGGCGTTAAAGCAACACCTAACAAATCAAATCATTTATCTAGTTAATTAGAGCCCCTAGGGGCACTTATTACAGGTCAGGATTAAGTTTATCTACCGGTGCTTCGGAAAACTGGTCTGAGAAGAAGCACCAAGTTTTTTTTATAGTATAGTCCGACAAACGAGCCAGTGGGTCACCTGATGTTAAGTGATCTCCACCACCCATGAACATCTACAATACCGAAAGTGTCATGTATGCGCTGTCGGCCTTAAAGGATAGGAATAGGGATTAGGGAAGAGAAGGGGGAATATGGGCCTCCGGATATCTCACTTACCATACGAAACGCGACAGTAAACTGTCACTTTACGTTGGTTTTCTGTGAGACAGTGGTACTACCCCGGTCGAGCCGGCCCATTCATGCTGTAGACAAATATGTCTACTGTAACTTACTCCATGTAACTTAGCCGTAGGTCTTTTATATTTTTGTCGTGACATTATATAACAATTTGTTAATACATACACTGAAATTCCTTAACTTTAGAAAAGTCAGATGTGTATGTCGTTTGAGTTATAAGGTTCGAATGGTACTATCGTCTTGCTAGTCGGCAACTTGGTAATGGCTGATTTTCTTATAATATTACATCACTTTTTACCATAATCTGTACAAAATAAGTAATTACCATCCCTGATATACGCTCGCGGCTCGTCCCGTACTGTTCATAAATCAATGGGCAAAAAGCGAAAGTGCCCAAGTACAATGGCCGATTGCCCTGTAAGGACGCGGTCACCTTGCTCGAAAGGTGAATCAACGAACCTTTTTGTTTCGTTACAGCTTCGGCGAAAGGGTTTGGAAAAACTTTTATTCGCTTTTTGCGGTGTTATTTGGAGACTGTTTAATGTTCGGCTGTGATTGTTCTCAGTTTAATGGTCACATAAAATACTGTTATTTCGGTTTCAACTTTAGGTGATGAAGCGGTTCAATAAAACACAAAATTAATTTGCGAAATCAAATCAAATGGTTATTTCTAAATATATGTGGTCGATGGAATTTGAATCGTTAAGCAGATATAGAATAAAGTGAAAATGAAATGTAAGATAGATGAACTTAGTATTCATACTAATATTATAAATGAGAAAGGAACTCAATTTGTTTGTTACCTTTTCAATACCTACTAAACGGCAGAACGGATTGTGATGAAATTTGGCAAGGAGATGATAGATTATATCCTGGAATAACGCATAGTCTACTTTTTATCCCGGAAAATCCACGGTTCCTATGGGATAGCGTAAGATAGAAAGATGTAATAGCATAAAATGTCTCCGTGGATGTTATACCTTTTCTTTGAAAAATAACTACCACGCGGACGGAGCCGCGAACAACAGCTAGTTAGTTGTTAAGATTATAAAATAATAATAATAATAATAATACTAGCCCTGTATTAAACATTGTCCCACTGCTGGGCACGGGCCTCCTCTACTAATGAGAGGGGTTAGGCCTTAGTCCACCACGCTGGCCTAATGCGGGTTGGCAGACTTCTCATACCTTCGAAAAATTCTCAGATATGTAGGTTTCCTCACGATGTTTTCCTTCACTGTTAAAGCAAGCGATAGTTAACATTTTAATACACACATAACTTTAAAAAAGTCAGACGTGTATGGCATTTGGGTTTCGAACCTACGACTTTCGTCTTGACAGTCCGTACCGCAACCAACTAGGCTATCGCTGCTTTCTATCTGCTGATAAAATAATAAATACAGATAAAAGTAGCCAGTGTGTTAGGTTAGAAATGGGTTGGTATAGGGGATTAGGTTAATTTGGTTAGGTAATTGGGGGTCAATCACCTCGGGGAAGCCAGTTCGCCAAGCTGGTCTAAATTGGCATTGAAGGTGGAAGCCTACCAAAACGAGTCCGTAAATTACAAGTTTGGCTATTAATAAAGAAAGAGTAGGAAAGGAACGGGGAACTTAATGTCTCTATCGGTAGGTAAGTACGGATACAAAAACAGGGTTTATTATGGCACCCCTTAAAAAAATATAGGTGGTCAAAAAAAAAATGGAGAAGTTCTCTATGCTTTGCCGTAGGTATAGCCGGTATACAAATATTTTACTTGATCGAGAAAGAAAATTTCGTAATGAAGCACAACGTCGTAATTCAACACATCCTACTAATATTATAAATGCAAATGTTTGAATGGATGGATGTGTGTTACTCAATCACGCTACAACGGCTGGACGGATCTGGTTGAAATTTGGCACAGAGATAGATTATAGTCCGGAATAGCACATAGGCTACGATCTACTACTTTTTATTCCGGAAAATGTACAGTTCCCGTGGGATAGTTAAGTTTTTCACAGAGCAAGAGATCCGACATGATTTTTTGCATAGTGGCAGTTTAGGGATCAGAAAATGATAAAGGCCACTTTTTATCTCGGAAAAATTTACACTTCCTATAGAATAGCAAAATATAGAAAGGTATGGGTAATAGCTTAAAATTCTTTCATGGATTGTATACCTTTTCTTCCAAAAATAACCTACACGCGGGCGGAGCCACGGGCAACATCCAGTATGTAAAAATACTTTTTTACATAGCGATTGGGTCAGTAGATTCCTCAGGAATTTCTTAAAACTCGACGCAATTTGTGTGATTTGCGCGACGAATGGCTTTAATAGACCCATACTCCCGACCTGAGCCGCGCCCGTTCGTATGTTTGTCTTTACACGTGCGAAGACGGAGCGGAACGCTAGTATTATTGCATTTGTTCGACTCAGCCGCCAAAATGTATCAATTTAAGTTGTTTGAATAATTAATTACCGTTAACTTGATATTTTATTTACTGTAACTGAATTGCAGCAGTAGCTTATATACTTTTTCTCCCAAACATGACCTCCACGGGCGGAGCCGCGACCAACAGCTAGTATTAAATAATAGAACGAACAAATTGTTTCGCGTCATTGTTTTCGAATACAATAAGTGATTAATGTTATGTTATTTTTTGACTTCGGTGACGCACTCGGCTGTGAAACGAGAGGTCGTGATCTTCAGGCCGAGACAGAGTTGGTGTGACGCACAAAATGCTTAGATTCTGGGTGTGGGGAACCGAAAGTCCCCATTGAGAGAGAGGGGGTTAGAGAGACTTCTTAGTAATTCCTGATATCAACGTAACATAATCATATCTTCAGTGGAGCCAGGGATTTGTATGTTGATATTTTTTATAGGAATGTCATTTGCTTCAAATTTTAATACATATACACGTCTGTAATTCCCGAAGGTGTAGGCAGAGGTGTAACTACTACACCCACTTTTCGCCGAGTTTATTACTGCCCATAATGTGATATGGGGCGAGCCTATCGCCATACGGGGCTCAATTCCAGACTCCGTATTTCTAAATAAAAAAACCCAATATCACTTTACCCGACCCGCGAATCGAAACAGAGACCTTAGCACAGCAGTCGTATAGCATGCGCAATTACAACTGCGCCACTGAGGCAGTCTTCAAATTAAAATTTTAAGTTCCTCGATTAAGCTTGTATGGAAGCTATGATACCGCAAACAAATCACATAAACGAACACTCTATCGCGTTGGAGGTTAAAATAAAAAAATACTGCCTGCCTGATTAATAAATAACATACATATACATATACAATCACGCCTATAATCCCCGAAGGGGTAGGCATTTCGGTCCCATAATGTGATAGGCGGCGAGCCTATCGCCATACCGGGCACAGGTTCCAGACTCCGGGCTCATACTGAGAATTTCTAGATAGCAAAACCCAATATCACTTTACCCGACCCGGGGATCGAACCCGAGACCTCAGCACAGCCGTTGTAACGCATGCGCAATTACAACTGCGCCACCAAGGCAGTAAATAAATAATTATAAATACAGTAGCGCTACTCAGAAATATTAAATATATTTTTTATCTATTGAATTGAACACTCTGCTGATAAGTGGGTCACGGTCATCAGGCAGGTGCCATAATATTTAACGAAATATCCATCGGACCCGCAACGAATCGATGTAAACGCCCTACAGTCCGTGCACGTGTGCCGACTTACATCAGGTTTTTTTATGTTTTTATACGTGGACGTATTAAGAATTTGATGGGGGGCGATATTAACGAAAAGAGTTATATCACTTCCTTAGAATGGCGTGATTGGCTGTGAACCAAGAGTGGTCAAGTACTCAAGTCTGACAATTTTTTTTCAAAAGGAAAATCTTTATGGCATTCAATTAGGCTGGATTTGGCGAGAGATTGAATATTACATTATCAAAGGACGGATGATATTGAGTAACTGTTGTAAATTATTGGAGCCGTGATAGCCACGAGGGAAATAGTACATACAAAAAATGTACTAGAATAAGTTAAAGTTTTACTACGGAAATTAAGTATTTTGAGATGGAATTGTTGTTCGCAATAGTGTTAACGAGGTTGACTTGGAGAGAATGCCTTTGGCATTACGTCCGCCTATATACATTGTATATGAAGTGTATAAATAAATAAATAACAAACCTGTCTACGGTTAGTATTTTTACTACGCTTCCGTAGTACAAATCACACACACACACATACACTCACGCCTGTAATCCCCGAAGGTGTAACTAGTAACTAGTACACCCACTTTTCGCCGAATTTCGGTCCCATAATGTGAAAGGGGGCGAGCCTATCGCCATACCGGGCACATTTTCCAGACTCCGGGCTAATACTGAGGAATTTCTAGATAGATAAACCCAATATCACTTTACCCGACCCGGGGATCGAACCCGAGACCTCAGCACAGCAGTCGTAACGCATGCGCAATTACAACTGCGCCACCGAGGCAGTCGTAGTACAAATTAGTTTAAAATACGCAATATCACAACTTCAAATCATTTTAAGTCCTTTAGTTAAACACTATTTTAAATGATTAAATGTGCAGCGGATTGGGGGCCAAGCCCAATTACTCCTCACCAAATACGTCCCCATCAACAGGTTCTTTTTCCATGTTTTTATGTATTTGCATAAAGTTCTTAGAAGGACATTATGGTGGATTTGCGTGATGAAAATAATTTCTGCATCTGTATGGATGTTCAATACTATTTTTGTTGTTATGATGATTGCACGAGTCATTATTTTTTTTATATTAATAACTATTATTGCGACCGAGAGATTGTTACCGCGACATTTTTCTGACCACTTTTTTTTATCCTGGCACAGCACAGTGACAACACTGCACCTGATGGTAAGCGCAGTGCTGTCCAATTAGAGTATTGAGTAGCGAGAGACGATCCATCCTCCGCTAATCAACACAATCATGCCGGCCCGGTTCCTCAAACCACGCCATGGGCAAGAAGGTGAAGAAGCAGTCGAGGGTCTCCGAAGGTACTCAGAAGGTCGCAAAACGGCCAAGCATCGTACCCCAACTCTAGACCCCGAAAACCGTATCTGTTAGTAATAAGTAACTAAAGTACCTTATACTGAGTATAATGAGGATCAGCAAATGTCCAGTCGCGGGTTCGATCCCAACAGGTCAAGCACCTCTGACTTTTCGGAGTTATGTAATTATAGTTAATTATCGGTTTAACGGTGAAGAATATTTTGAAGCAATCATCATACCCGACATTGCTTCATAAAAATTTCGATATATAATAGCTTTAGGCTAGTAGTTTTTCCGGCAAAGGTCGATAAACTTGCAAGTCACTATATAGTATTTTCACTGTCTTGTCCTGGAACATGGGTGCGTTATAAAAGAAGGGGAGTGGAAATTATAGAAGGTACGAGATATGGGCCTTACAGGGTACATCCAGACCCCTAACAAATATTTTAGGCAGCGGCTTTGCTGTTCCCTGGCATTGCAAAAATCTATGAGCGGCGGTGACTACTTACCATCAGGTGGTCCGTCTGCTCGTCTGCCTATCGAGGCACCAAAAAAAAATTTCTCTGTATCCGGGAATTGAAACGGCCTATCATTTCACAGCCGGCTACTCGCTCGCTATCAGGAGTCTGACAGATGGTAGTAGAGGAAAGCCATGCCCAAAATTAGGGCAGTGTAAAATACATGGCTGATATTTTTTTAACCTGGCACGGCAAAGTGGCCACACTGCACCTGATAGTAAGCGCAGTGCGGTCCAATTAGAGTATCGAGTAGCGAGAGACGATCTATCCCCCGCTACACAATCATGCTGCTTGCCTGCTTCTTCACACTACCCCATGGGCAAGAAGGTGAAGAAGCAGTCGAGGGTCTAGTGTCAGAGTATTCAGAAGGCCGCAAAACGGCCAAACATCGTACCCCATCTCTAACCCCTGACAAAAACCGGATGTACACTGGCTGATCCCGGAACGAGACACGCTTATTATATTGACATCACTTCTTATTTCAAGTTTCTATGCATAGTTTCAAATAATTATCAAGATGCTCCATTTAATAAGCATTAAATATAAGATATACAAATGTGCGGGCTGGTACTGTGGCATTTCCTTTCATCATTTACCTGCCCTTATCCCACACTAAGTGGGGTCGGCACAATTGGTTTTAACTCTCCACGCAGCCCTATCATGCGTCAAATCTGCATTCACTCCTTTAACGCGCATGTCCTCATTCACGCAATCCATCCACCTCTTTTTGGGTCTCCCACGACTCTTTCGTCCATCCACATTCATATTGACAACTAGTCTTGTTACATGCCTTTCATCCCTCCTCATCACGTGCCCAAACCAAGCTAACCTAGCACTCCTCATCTTTTCTACAATTGGTGCTACTTTCAGACTTCCCCTTACATACTGTCGCATTTCCTTTAAATTATAATATTTGAATATTAATAGAACGGTACTAAGACGGGTCGTCGGGTCACTGGCATAGTTGTGAGTCCATGTGCGGAACAATCACATACGCGACCCCATAGTAGGTGGTGGTTTGCTGGTGGTAGGATATTCATATCCACCCGGATAGCGACCACCGTACACAGGATGTAAAACCTGCCATAGTGGCACACGCAAGAGTGTCGCGTTCCGGGATACATCCGGTTTTTGTCGGGGGTATAGATTTGGGGTACGATGATGGCTGTTTTGCGGCCTTCTGAGTACTGACACTAGACCCTCGACTGCTTCTTCACCTTCTTCCCATGGCGTAGTGTGAAGAAGCAGGCCGGCATGTTAGTGTTGAGTAGCGGGGGATAGATCGTTCGCTACTCGATACTCTAATCCATCAGGTGCAATGTGGTCACTTTGCCCTGCCAGGATAGAAAATTGATACAACAATAGCAGCTAAAAATAAAAGAATAAAAATGTAAGAGTAGCACTTAAGTACGACTGGATCGATTTTGCTATTTTATGTGTCAACAATGCGCATGTAAAAAAATTAAAACATTTAAGATAAAAAATATATATGATAGATAGTTTAGATAAATATATAAATAAATAGTTTATACTAAATAGGCAATTAAAAAGTTAGAAAAAAGATTAGATACATAATAATATGGTAAGATACCATCAAGCTGTGGAACAGTTTGCCAGCTACCGTGTTCCCTCCCTCCTATGATCCTGGGTCCTTTAGGCGTAACGTGAAGAAGCTAAACAGCAGGCCGGCATGATTGTGTTAAGTAGCGGGGGATAAACTGTCTCTCGCTACTTGATACTCTATCTGGACGGCACTGCGCTTACCATCAGGTGCAGTGCAGTCCCTTTGCCGCGCCAGAATAAAAAAATGATAAATACCAAAACTAACATAGAAATTAAGGAATACTAACACTTACTTAAAAGTAAACTGTATATTTTTGCAAGAAATAAAACAGTTTCAGTTGCTTTTACTATGAAATTACAACCCCATGGTACCGATACCTAAACATGTAAGCGAAGTTACAAGCTAAAGTTAGCTATCAATACTTAGTTGACATCCTTCGCTCGTCTAAATCCGTCGATGACACGCGAGACTTATGCAGAACCGGTCCGAGATTATTCACATGCTGTGTTTCCTCGTAACAAACACGTAAATACAAATAATTCAACACTCTGATAATGTTCTGAATATTTTTACAAAATCTGTATATGTAATAGGGTAGTGGCCTGTGAATAATTTTGTACATTATTCGATATGCAAGCGAATATAACACGCAAAAGAAACCCTTTTGCGAAAATATAATCAAAATTGTATTAGGGTATTTACTATTATTAGAAATACCGAAGGTATAACTGAGGTATTTAGGAGACTAGTTGGGGGTAGTTAATAATGACAACCAAAGTGGGAGTAGTAAATGTTTAATATAAAACGGAGTGCCTTCCGCGCTCCGGTGTTCTATTGAGTTGGTTCAGTTCAGGAGACTAGTGGTGTAGCAGTGAGTTGGTAGTGAGAACATTCGTGGTTCGTTCACTGGACAGTAAGTAATTGCAAATGGTTCAATGGCGTTGTTCAGTTTAAAAGGGTAATGCTGGTAGATTAATTATAAAGAGAAGCCTTAAGTGAATCCTGACATGCGTGTGTGTTAATATTAAGCACTGAGATGTGTAACAGTGTCGTGTAAATCAATTAATAAATTATAAATATTGTATTTGTGCCTTTTAAATATCCATCTTGCATAGTTTTGTTGATTTTCCTAACAATTGCTTGAAAAATGAGGTCACAATATTTATTTTAAATATTGGAATGAGCAAATTTTTGAGACTATCCTCCACACACCCGCCATTGTAACTCCTATTTAGGATAGAGAATGGCACGTATTTTTTTGACACCGAGTAATGAAACTAGGCGAATCTCTGGGAATGCATAGAAATATAGAGAGGAGTTGGAAATATGTAATTGGTTAGTCAATATCTATACACGTAAGAAGAAGCATGAAGTAATAAAACCAGATTTCGTTATTATTAAGAGAATTCAGTTTCTGATAGAGCCAAGAAATGAGAAGAATTTGCCGTCATAGAAAAACCAATTAATAATAATAATATAATACTAGCCCTGTATTAAACATTGTCCCACTGCTGGGCACGGGCCTCCTCTACTAATGAGAGGGGTTAGGCCTTAGTCCACCACGCTGGCCTAATGCGGGTTGGCAGACTTATCATACCTTCGAAAAACTCTCAGATATGCAGGTTTCCTCACGATGTTTTCCTTCACCGTTAAAGCAAGCGATAATTAACATTTTAATACACACATAACTTTAGAAAAGTCAGAGGTGTATGCCACTTGGGTTTCGAACCTACGACTTTCGTCTTGACAGTCCGTACCGCAACCAACTAGGCTATCGCTGCTATAAAAACCAATTACACAAAAATAATTAATCTATAATGGAAGGAGAACTTAAACGCCAATATCTTACACCTGATCAAACGAACATTCAATACGACCTTTCAATCGCAGACTCGATAACAAACAATTATATTCCTTTGTCTATAAACAAATATAGATACAAAAATCATTATGCCAGTATTTAGATCGGCGCGAACGAATCAGGCAAGGCCGAATGACCACTTGCCTTCACTTGTAACATTGCTGCGGTATAAACTACTTTTGCTACATATTATCACTCAGTAACGGGTTATGTACTTATTTTTAAACCTTTACACAATAATAATACTTAGTCAATTTAATAAAGCTGTGATTTACTGACTTTTTTTATACTGGCACGGCAGTGACCACACTGCACCTGATGATAAGCGCACTGCCGTCTAGTTAGAATATCCAATAGCGAGAGACCTGTCCTCGCTACTCGACACAATCATGCCGTCCTGCTGAGTATCTTAATGACACTACGCCATGGGCAAGAAGGTTAAGAAACGGTCGAGGATCTAGTGTCAGAGTACTAGACATCGTATATATAATCCTCTTCACCGTATCCGGTGACAGCGACCCAGGACTAGTAACGTATCCTGGGTCATCCGCGCGGGAATATATTATAGTGGATAACTGTTGCGCAGGTGTAGATCCACTCATTCGTCCTCAAAGTCCGGGTGCCGATGAATCGGTTGACCGAATCGACCAGCAAGAAATTGAGGATGCAGGAGGCTGGCTACATGTTTTTAGACATCGTACCCCAACTATGGACCGCCGACAAAAATCAGTACACTGACTGACCCCGGAACGCGACACACTCGCATATGCCACTATGGCGGGTTTTACACCCTGTATACGTTGATCGCTATTCAGGCAGATATGAACATACTACCACTAGCAGATATCTATGTACTTATTTTTAAACTTGTATAGAATAATAATACTTAGTAAAATTAATAATGCAGTGATTTACAGACCTCGGATGATATCAATATTTTTTTTATCCTGCACCTGATGGTAAGCGCGCTGCCGTTCGGTTAGAAAATCCAGGAGCGAGAGACTAGTCTCGCTAATCAACACAATTATGCCGTCCAGCTGAGTAGCTTCTTCACACTACGCTTAAAGGACGCAGGATCATAGGAAGGAGGGAACACTGTAGCTGGCAAACTGTTCCACTTGATGGTGTGGCAAAGATACGAATTTTGAATGAATTTTATGTTTTTTTTATTTCATACTAGCTGTTGCTCGCGGCTCCGCCCGCGTGAAGGTCATGTTTGGGAGAAAAAGTTTACAATACAAAATACCAATTTTCATGCGTTTAACTTGAAACATGACGGATTTTCATACAAGGTTTCTTCCCCTATTTTACCCCCTTAGGGGTAGTATTTCCAAAAACCCTTCCTTAGTGAATGCCTACGTCATGAAAGGTACCTACTGTCAAAGTTTCAAGTCTCTAATCCCAGCCGTTTTGGCTGTGCGTTGATCGATCAGTCAGTCAGTCAGTCAGTCAGTCAGTTTCTTCTTTTATATATACAGATATTTGATTAGATATCTGTAGCATTATAACCAATTGGACTATTAATGCGATTCTTGGTGATTCGTTTTATTTACATGATTTATTTGTTTGTGAATATGTAATACTTTAATTTTTTTACATGATATACCATCGCAACCTAATTCCAACGAAGTACTAATCCTATCCTCTTATAACCTCAATAATTTTAATATTGCTTGTAACTTAATTTATAGGACTGGCATATACCATGTATAAAAGTCCTTTAAATAAAAATATAAATATTATTTTCATGGTTACTTCATTAAACTCGCAAACTTAAACTTAACTTAACAAAACGTATTTTTGCCGCACCATCAAGCTGTGGCACAGTTTGCCAGCTACCGTGTTCCCTCCCTCCTATGATCCTGGGTCCTTTAGGCGTAATGTGAAGAAGCTAAACAGCAGGCCGGCATGATTGTGTTGAGTAGCGGGGGATAGACTGTCTCTCGCTACTTGATACTCTATCTGGACGGCACTGCGCTTACCATCAGGAGCAGTGTGGTCAATTTGCCGTACTAGAATAAAAACAAAATTAAAAACGCAGTTATAATTTTCATTAGTTAATTCGCATGTAATCAGCATCTAAGTGTACTTTAGATAATACAATAATGATTGTAATGTGAGAATTCTCAAGCTACTAGGATTCTTTGTCATTGCCAAGGATGCTTTATAAACATTATACAATAGAATTATGATTATTACTTATTTACATGGTATTTAAATAACACCCAACAGTCACACACATAGTCCCGATCCCAGCCGATACGAGTCTTGTGTCGTTGCTATCACTTACGAGAGACCTTTAGTCTCAACACCCAGACCCGACACAAATATCTGTCTCTCATACAAACATTTGTCCCGTGTGGGAATCGAACCCACGGCCTCTCGTTTCATAGGCGGATACTCGTATACTGCGCCACGGAAAATATCAGGTATTCGCTTATAAAATTTACTAAACATGACGAGACTAGTTGACAAGATTTTTTATGATTTAAATTACATTTGATATAACACATTATAGAAAGAATTTTATAAATCCACTCAAAAATAAGAAAGTTAGAAGCCATTCAAATATGGAAGGGGTTGTTGTCAAATGACAGAGGATGCACGATGTGAGTTGTGACGTCACCTCTAGAATGGGCTATACAGTGCAGTCGTGCGAGGGAGATAGTGAGATATTCCCACTACGCATCCACTTTTGCTCATACCAATATTCAAAATGATAATTAGGACGTATTTTTTTGAATTTTTGATCCTGTTTTCGGAATAGAGTTTTTTTGGTATTATATAAAATAATAATAAAAGAGAACGCTACCTACCCTATGATTTACTTCCCACAGCTGGGTACGGGTAATGGGCCTCTACTTATGAGGAGTTTTGTCTTGACCCACTATGCTTGCTGGTCAGAATATTTTTACTTTACTTTCACTTTCAATTATTCGCTCGTCGATGCATAATTATTTTAAAATTCACTAGCATTTAATGATATTTACATTTTCGGAATATGTAAATTAACTAAATTATTAAAATTATCTTATCTTAATCTCACTCAATTTTGAATCTTATTGGGTACGTAAGAGTGTATGAAAACAGATTTTGTACGTCAGGATTATAAAAACTTCATCTAAATGCATACTTTCGACTTTCGCGTAGCATCAGGCTTGAGCTTAAATTTTAGCTTTGAATTGTAATAACGATGATTGGAGTTGATGTACAAAAAAACTAGAATTAGTTTATGATACAGCTATTGTACAAATAAATGATAAATTTGTTGATAAATAAATAATAAAAAAAAACGTAGAGTGCGCTCGCCTTTCGAATTTCCAAGGTTTTCCAATCGGACTACAGTATGGGGTTCTTCAAGAAGGGAGTAAATAGGTCCGTGAAGGTCGGCAACGCAAATGTGATGCTCCTGGTGTTGCCTCCATAGGCTACGGTAACCGCTTTATCAGGCGGGCCGTAAGCTTGTTTGCTATCATCGTGGTATAAAAGAATTAAGACCAGTTCAATCAATACCTAGTAAACCATAGACTTCTTAAAAGACCATTAACCCAAAAACTATTTTGAATCGAACAGCGTAAACGTTCACAAGCGAAATAATGTCGGTTATAAATCACTAGGGCCTTAATTACAGTTAGTACAAAACTAGAGCAAAAAGCCAGTTGCTCTATACCCGAGCGCAGGACGATAAAAAGCGACGTGGACAGCAAAGGACCGAAAGCAGGCGTTTATATTGAAGTTTTTTTTTTGGCTCGGCAATGTGACCACACTGCACCTAATGGTAATCATAGTGCCGTCCAGATAGAGTATCAAGTAGCAAGAGACAGTCTATCCCTTGCTACTGAACACAATCATGCCGGCCTGCTGTATAGCTTAACCCACACTCTTCACACGACGCCTAAAGGACCCAGGATTATAGGAAGGAGGGAACACGGTACCTGGCAAACTGTTCCACAGGTTGATGGTGCTGCAAAAATAAAATTTGCGAACCTCTTGGATCGCAGCTATGGCTCCGCCCGTCAGTAGACTTGGTTTTGTTGTGAAAGGGGGAGGACGGGATAAGATAAAACAATTCGAAGAACAATAAGATAAAAACATTTGTCCCATAAATGTTTTTAGCCTCTTGTGATTAGAATACATATTATAAAATCAAGGAACTGATCTTAATCGCGATTATTTATGATAAAAATAAAGACCAAGGGAAGGTAGTTGTCGAAACCCTGACCATACGTTACGAAGACATCCCTATAGTTTTAATTAATCAACTTAAAAAAATATTATTATCGGCCTAATACAATTAAGTTTTATAAATTTTAAATAATTTTTTACTTTTTTTTATGAAAAAAGGGGGCAAACGGGCAAGAGGCTAACCTGATGGAAAGTGAACACCGCCGCCCATGAATATCTGCAACACCAGAGGGCTTGCAAATGCTGGTGGTAGGATATACACATCCGCCCGGATGGCGACCACCGTACTACACAGGGTGTAAACCCCGCCATAGTGGCACACGCAAGTGTGTTGCGTTCCGGGATCAGCCAGTGTACATCCGATTTTTGTCGGGGATATAGGAGTTGGGTACGATATTTGGCCGTTTACGGCCTTCTGAGTACTCTGACACTAGACCCGCGACCGCTTCTTCACCTTCTTGCCCATGGCGTAGTGTAAAGGAGTAGGCCGGCATGATTGTGTTGAGTAGCGGGGGATAGATTGTCTCTCGCTACTCGATACTCTCATATAGTTTATAGCTTGAGGAAATGTAACTACCCTTTAATCTGTATATATAAAAGAAGAAACTGACTGACTGACTGACTGACTGATCGATCAACGCACAGCCAAAACGGCTGGGGTTAAAGACTTGAAATTTTGACAGTAGGTACCTTTTATCACGTAGGCATCCACTAAGGAAGGGTTTTTGGATATACCATCCCTAAGGGGGTAAAATAGGGGATGAAAGTTTGTATGAAAATCCGTCATTATTGAAGTTAAATTCATGAAAATAAGTATTTGGCCTTTTAGTTAAAAATAAATAATACATGTTTCAGGATTTTTGAAAATTCCGCCTCTAAGGGGGTAAAATAGGGGATGAATGATTGTATGAAAATCTGTCATTTTTTAAGTTAACGCATGAGTATTTTGTATTGCATACTTTTTCTCCCAAACATGACCTCCACGCGGGCGGAGCCGCGAGCAACAGCTAGTCCTATATATACTGACGAGCCAGAAACGACCACGGGCAATTTGGTTCACAAAACATCAGTAAAAAACCAGAGTATTATCATATTTATGTTAAACAATGTACGGTTGTTAGAATATATAATAATAAGAACGAGTTTTGAACGTTTTATTACTTTAACAAAATTAAGGAAGGTGAAGGAAAACTAGTTACACAGCCAATGTAATGTCAGACTTGATTCAGTATTGGATGATGTGAAATTGTAGAACAAGTTTAAAAATATCCTTTAGGGAAATTTCGTCTAACATACATAGATGGAGCTATTTTAAATTTTAGTAAGGGCTTTCAAATCAAATTTATTTCATAGCACTTACAAACGTCTTTTTACAACAATTCTCCGTGGAGCAGCGGGCGCGAGGAGCCGGCTGTAAAATGAGAGGCTGTGGGTTCGATGTCCGCATCGAGACAAAAAATGTTTGTGTGCCAGACAGATATTTGTTTCTCCATCGCCATACCGGACACAGATTCCAGATTCCGGGCTAATACTGAGAATTTCTAGATAGAAAAATCCAATATCACTTTACGCGACCCGGGGATCCGGGGATCCGGGGACCGGGAATACAGTAGTCATAACGCAATTACAACTGCGCCACCGAGGCAGTCGATGAAGATACTGCTGATGACTGAAGATGCTGGTGGTAGGATATTCATAATTATCCGTCCGGATAGCGACCACCGTACACAGGGCGAAAAACCCGCCATAGTGGCACACGCAAGTGTGTCGCGTTCCGGGATCAGCCAGTATACATCCGGTTTTTGTCGGGGGTCTGGAGTTGGGGTACAATGGCCATTTTGCGGCCTTCAAAGTACTCTGACACTAGACCCTCGACCCCTTCTTCACCTTCTTGCCCATGGCGTAGTGTGAAGAAGCAGGCCGGCATGAGTGTGTTGAGTAGCGGGGATAGATCGTCTCTCGCTACTCAGTACTCTATTTGGACCGTACTGCGCTTACCATCAGGTACAGTGCGGTCACTTTGCCGTGCTAGAATAAAAAAAAAATACTCGTTTAAAATAAGTTCAATGCAAAGATAGAAAGATATTCACAAATTGAAATCAATGAGATACATGATCTATATATTAGTTTGGTGTTAGGCGACCGGTTCGCGTGTCCTTCTGTACTTCCTGACTCTTAAACATTACGCTTAGATATGATAAAAGTGAATGCGGTGTGTTCAGGACTTAATTTAGTTGTTAAGTATGCCAGCGATAGCCCAGTTGGTTGCGGTACGGACTGTCAAGACGAAAGTCGTATGTTCGAAACCCAAGTGGCATACACCTCTGACTTTTCTATAGTGATGTGTGTATTAAATGTTAATTATCGCTTGCTTTAACGGTGAAGGAAAACATCGTGAGGAAAACCTGCATATCTGAGAATTCTTATACGAATTTCGAAGGTATGTGAAGTCTACCAATCCGCATTAGGCCAGCGTGGTGGACTAAGGCGTAACCCCTCTCATTAGTAGAGGAGGCCCGTGCCCAGCAGTGGGACAATGTTTAATACAGGGCTAGTATTATTATAAGTATGGGCTGTTTTAACTCAAAAGGCAAAACCAAATATTTATTGAATACATCAAATAAATAAACAGACCCTACAGTCGCACACATAGTTCTGACCCCACACTAGGTAAAACCTGTATGGTGGGTATCAAGAACTACGAGGGACTACAGTCTCACATCACCCAGACCAGAAATAAATATTTTTCTTACACACAAATATTTATCTCTGTGCGGGAATCGAACCCACGGCCTGTCGTTTCACTCGCCCGCTGCGCAACGGAGGCTGTCTTAATAATGAATGAATCTAAATAATGCTATACATTATTTAGAATCGGTCAATCTTTTTTACTCTACCGCAAGTTCGGAATGCAGTTTCGCTAGAGAAAAACACGCAAGTAACTCGAGTGTTGCTCTTTTAGAACATCGGTTAACAATATTTGGTCATACAATTAATATACGATTTAAGTTTAGAGCAGCTCAATGTATGTTAATTAAGTTGCCTTATAGTAATATTGTGAAATAAAACTTATTACAAGACTTATTGCGAACATGATCGTCATGAAGGAGATGAACTTAATTTACTTTATCCCGAGCCAGTGAGAGTGACGAATGCTTTATTCACTTGATTACGACTGGACCGATTTAGCTAATATTCTTAGTATATTTCCATAGGCCAACGTTTTTAGAGAAATATATTCTAAAAATATAGCAGCGATAGCCTAGTTGGTTGCGGTACGGACTGCTAAGATGAAAGTCGTATGTTCGAAACCCAAGTAACATACACCTCTGACTTTTCTAAAGTTATGTGTGTATTAAATGTTAATTATCGCTTGCTTTAACGGTGAAGGAAAACATCGTGAGTAAACCTGCATACCTGAGAATTCTTATAAGAATTTCTAAGGTATGTGAAGTCTACCAATCCGCATTAGGCCAGCGTGGTGGACTAAGGCCTAACCCCTCTCATTAGTAGAGGAGGCCCGTGCCCAGCAGTGGGACAATGTTTAATACAGGGCTAGTATTAGTATTAGTATTGTAAAAATAGTCATAATGTAATACTGTAAATGCTTTCTGCATGGAAAGCTGCAGCCAAAAGACAAAGGGCGGCAGAGGTGTACACCCACTTATCGCTGAATTTATTAGGGTCCCATAATGTGATAGGGGGCGAGCTTATCGCCATACCGGGCACAATTCCAGACACCGAGCTGATACTGAGTATCTCTAAATAGAAAAACTCAATATCACTTTCCCCGACCCGGGGATCGAACCCTAGACCTAGCACAGCGCAATTACAACTGTACCACCGAGGCACTCCCAATAACCCTTCAAATATACCGCCACGCTAATTCCCTGTCCTAAAACTTCAGTTGCTTTTTGAATTCGCTTAACGTTCAAATCTAGAATACGTCCAATAGACACTGTCACATATCGAACATTTGCTACTCGATAGACAATATATTCATTTCGCAAACAATTCAAGGTTGCGTCGCAATACTAATTTGCATAACAAAGCAGATACACCTGTCGAGATGCTCGGATTGTAGCAGCTATATACATCGATACAATGGTTTACTGATTGTTGGAGATTCTACTCTCTATAGCTATTTTATTATTTTTTATCCTGGCACGGCAAAGTAACCACACTGCACCATGTCCATTTAGAGTATACACAATCATGCCAGCCTGCTTCTTCACACTACGCCATGGGCAAGAAGATGAAGAAGCGCTCAAGGGTCTAGTGTCCAAATACTTAGAAAGTCCTAAACGGACAAACATCCCCAACTCCCAACCCCCGACAAAAACCGGATGTACACTGGCTGATCCCGTAATGCGACACACTTGCGTGTGGCATTATGGCGGGTTTTACACCCTGTGCACGGTGGTCGCTATCCGGGCGGATATGAATATCCAACCACCAGCAAATGCTCGTTTATTTTAAAACAATAATACCTTGCTATTAACACAGACTTGGCTATTTAAGATATATAGTTGCTTAGATTGTACGATGATAAATTGAGCAAAAAAAAACCAAATAAATCTAAATATCAACTGCCTGGGTAGGTAATCAAAAACAACTGTAGTTTTAATTGCTTCATACAAGCAAAGGACATTCGAATCCGGTTGAAAATGTAAGCGAGAGGTAATTGCTATTTATTAACAAACCAGATTTTGTATTGAACTTCTAATTGGACTATTTTGACTGCGTAGTCTCCCGAGTAAATAATTTAATCTGATATATCTTCATTAGAAAATAATTCCATTATTTAATAAAGGAGAATCTGTAAAAAACCATCAGCTTATGAAAATACGATCAAGAGAAGATAAGTGGAGTTTTAAATCAAACAATAATTATAAATATTTTTCAAATATCCTTATAAACGTTAAAATAAATAAAAACCACCGTCTGTGTGTATGAGCGAATAGCTCTCTAGTCATCGAAGCAAGCACAAGCTAGCATAAAGCACCTGCCATGGGCAGCATCAGTGGCTCACCGCGCACGTAGCCGAAAGGCCGTGGGCTCGATTCCCACACCGAGACAAATGTTTGTGTGACAGTAAATATTCTTTTTATACTGACTCGGCAAAGTTACCACTTAGATAGTTGTTTCGGGTCAGGGTGTTGTGGGACCGTAGTCTCTAGTAGTTCTTGATATCCAGGTTACAGGTTTGATCTAGTGTGGGGTCAGGACTATGTGTAATGTCTTCTAGTAATGTCGAACTGTAAAACAGAGCACTGTCCGTAGCCTGCCTCAGTCCACTTTCATAAAGGTGTTCTATCGAAGTGAATGTGACTCAAGGCCCTACGCAAACCGCAAATAGTTAAGAAACCGTAATCGTTACGTATAAGCGGTGTGTTGAATGTTGTTATGAACTCGTTATTTGATACACACTTATCAACTGGTCTTGAAGTGGTATATGGATTTCTCTGTAGAGCGGGCGAGCGAGCATATTTATGAGATTTTTAGAGGCAGAAGTGGTAATTTTTATCCTAGGACGGCAAAGTGACCACACTGCCCCTGATGGCAAGCGCAGTGCCGTCTAATTAGAGTAGAGAGAGACACACACACAATCATGCCGGCCTGTTTCTTCACACTACGCCATGGGACAAGAAGGTGAAGAAGCGGTCCAGGTTCTAGTGTTAGAGAACTCAGAAGGCCGCAATACGGCCAAACACCGTACCCTAACTCTAAACCCCCGACAGAAACCGGATGTACACTGGCTGACCCCGAAACACGACACACTTGAGTGTCCCTATATAAGCACAGTGCAGTCCAGATAGAGTATCAAGTAGCAACTATTCCTCGCTTCTTGACACAATCATGTCTGCCGAGTAACTTTTGCCCACTACGCCTAATGGAACCAGGATCATATGAAGAGGGAACACGGTAGCTGGTAAACTGTTTCATAGCTTGATGGTGCGGCAAAGATAAGATATTGCGATTCTCTTGGTTCAAAGCTGTGGCGTGGAAGGGAGAGGATGTGATAAGATTAAAGAATTCTTCGGAGCCTTCCCAGTGATACAGATGGTAACGGCTGTACGAAACTGTAACGGCTCCAGACTGTTCACGTCTGCATCATTCACAATGCAAATGGCCCGCCGCTGCAACCCATCCAATGCATCGAGTGGGTATTTAGCGGAACCGTCCCACCGGTGTGGGGAGTTTTAATTTTTGAAGTAAAATTATTTTTGCTAATGTGATGACGCGCCAATCTCATGTACGAATATAGTGCGGTTGTATTTCAGAAGAAGGCAGGTAGGTACCCACGATCCAGGTTTGACCTAGTGTGAGGTCAGGACTATGTGTGTGATTGTTGGATATATTTATTTATAATTATTTCCTCATCTCATTCAATTAAAGCCCACGGTCATATCAAACTCAAAACCATGGTAAATTTGACTAAATTGCCCATGAATAGGATCTCAAAGTTCACCTTGAACTTTCGACTATGAAACCAATAACTAATGAGCTGGTTAATTTGATGACATAAGTCCTTTGGCCATGACACAGCCACTGCCCAAATGAATAACACGTCACGATGCAACAATTAATGCATTATCGACACCGCGTGACAAGGTCAGTGCGAACGGTGTTATACGTCAATGCACAGGGCTGCCAACCTTTCGTCAAGTTGACAGTGACAGCATAGTAAAGTTGTAGTTAGAAAAAATAAACAACACTACAGCACTACTCTTACAACTCGACAATCTATTATTACTGTCTGAAACGAAAATGTGCTTACTATAGGCATATTGAGTAGTAGTTATAATACAGTATAGATAATAAAACGCATCTTTCAAGAGCAGAGTGAACTCGGGTAGTTTTACAGTTACAGTTTTAGAAAGTATTTTTTATCCTGGCACGGCCATGTGACTACACTGCACTTGTAAGCGTAGTGCCGTCCAATTACAGTATCGAGTAGCGAGAGAGAATCTATCCCTCGCTCTCAACACAAGATAATCAACAACTCAACACAATCATGCCGGCCTGCTTCTACACAGTACGCCATGGGCAAGAAGGTGACGAAGCGATCGAAGTTCTAGTATCAGAGTATCCAGAAGGGAACACAACCAAACATCGTACCCCAACTCTAGACCCCCGATAAAAACCGAATGTACACTGGCTGATCCTGGAACGCGTCACAATTGCGTGTGCCACTATGGCCGGTTTTACACCCTGTGTACAGTGGTCGCGAGAACGAATTTGTAAAACCTGGCGGTTTTTTCATAAAATGCTCGATGAATTTTTTTACATTCTACACATTTTTAATTGATTTCAAAATCCACTGTCAGTTAATATTTCTAGCTGCATCACGTTATTCAATCTGTACAGAGATTAACTTGTGGATTAACTCGTCACCTGTCATACTTAAGTTTACAACTAATCGTGTCTTAATCGTGTGTTACCTGCAGTATTTATTGGAAACCTGCATGCCATTACACATGGCAAACGCATATCAAAAAACATAAATTACTTAGTTATTTATAAAAACCAGCAAAGAAACAAAAAAGATGCCTTTTGAATTATTACTAAATTAAAAGCATAGTTTTTGCTTCCAATATTGAACAACAACACGAAGAGGGTAATCACTTAAAAATGCATCTTAATAATGATTTTTTTACAAAAACATAACATAAGTTATGACTGGCAGAGATTGCCTCGGTGGTGCAGTAGTAGTAATTGCGCGCAGCGTTACAACTGCTGTGCTGAGATCTCGGGTTCGATTCCCAGATCGGGAATAGAAAAACCCAATATCAGCTTGGGGTCTGAAATTGTGCCCGATATGACGATAGGCTCGCCTCCTATCATATTATGGGACCGTAATAAATTTACCGAAAGTGGGTGTACTGGTTACACCTCTGCCTATTTCTTCTGGGATTACAGGCATGAGTGTATATGTATATAACATAAGTTCACGCTTACATCCTCGAAGAAATATATAACATCAATCAGTGCACTCACAATTCACAGGTGTTATATCTGTACGATGTTTAGACGTCTTATACATAAAAATACATTTTCAATCATTCAACCCTATTTAAAGTGCATAGGTACGTGCTGAAACGCTGTCATTACGCTTTGTTCCATATTTAATTATTTACCCACGTGTAAAGGTTGGCAGCACTGGACGCGGTGACCTTGCGCTGACGTCGCTTTCTGTCACGACTATTTCTTCAATGTGACATAAGTTACTTTAGAAAACAGCTGCATTTACCTTTACGTTAAATATAATACATATACCTCTGTTGAATTTGAATATATCTGTTAGGGCTATGTGTGTTACTGTTTAGTATATATAATAAAAAAAATTATAAGAAAAAGCATACCGCCTGAATAGTTTATGTCAGTTAACTCACTGCTTTATACGCTATTTGAATGATCAATTCGATTTAGTAATGTTATAATGAATTACAATTTTCTAAAATATGAATCCGATGGAAGTAAATAAATGCTTCCTTAACTTGAAATCTCTAAACAAAAATAAGATAATGTTATAAATATCTTAATTTAGTACATCAGAATCGGCACCAACATCCAGATAAAAACTGCAAGTAATCCTACGTGCATTTTGTTTTAATTGCTATGCTTACTTGGTAATAATGTAGTATGTAATAAAAACCACATTATTGCATAATGAACCAAGAATAACAAAAAATGCATATTGGGCGGTCTTTCCCTTCCAATCGATCATAGAGAGAGGTAATTTAAACTAGTAGAGAGTGTGTAAATAATATCAACAAGGAAGACACGAAAGGGCGAAGTTCGAAATTCAAAATATACACATCCTCGTGAAATGCACAAACGATATATTTACTGTCATCTCTGTCAAGTAAACACTGACAGTTGCTGCAGTGACCTTGCATCGACGACCTTGTGGTCGGCGGTTTTCCGCGTATACGTCAACAAGGCTGCTTTGTAAAATCTATATTATATAAGTAATCGATACTTGTAAGCTGTTTTTATCGGATGTTTTTGTAACACTGTTATAGTGATGTCAAATTCCGGGAAAAACTTTGTTATTTTGTAAAAAATATATATTTAAAACGAATTATCGTTTTAAATTGACGCATGCATAAAAATTAATAAAAATGGGTATCTAATTTTTATGCATTAATTTTCTTCTTTCACATCTTTTTGGCATGTGAAATCTATTTCTTTGCTTGATCTTGAAAATCTTTATATCACTCTTAATTATTTTTTGGTATGAATCAACGCATTGTTGTGTTAAAGATTATTCAAAGCCTCGAGTATTTTGTAGGATGATCACGTTAATTCCCTTGCCAGTACAAATAAAAACAAAGCATTTAATACCAATTAATATGCAGAATATGCACATGACAATTAAATGTCATGCATTCACGCGTGCAGAGGTTGACAACATTGTCAATGCGTGATCACTTTGTTAGTCTGTACTTATTCTAAAAACTCAATGTCTTCTAGTTTTAAGTGTTTTTGTATGGATCCAATAAATATTATTATTACTTATGACACGCTTCAATGAACTTTACTTACATATATACATATACACTCACGCCCGCATCCCATGGGGGTAGGCAGAGACTATTGAGTGCCACAAGCTACGATCCTGACACACTTCTTTCGCCTCTTCCACATTCATACATCTTCTCATACATTTACGACGGTTGGAGGTACTTCTGATCTGCCCTTTTAGGAGAAGATCGTTTATCTGATTCGTAAACGTTCTCCTTGGGCGCCCTCTACCCACTCTTCCAGTCACATTTGCACGGTAAATAGCTTTCGTAAATCGCCTTTCATCCATCCTCTCCATGTGGCCAAACCATCTCAGCATACCTCTTTCTATCTTAGTCACCACATCATTCTTCAACTCACAACGATCTCTTATCACACTATTCCTCATGCGATCAGCAAGGGTGACTCCACACATACTCCGTAAGGAACGCATCTCCACCGCATTAACTCCACTTTCATGCTTCTTCTGCCACACCCAACTTTCACTTCCATACATAAGTGTCGGTACCAGCACACCATTATGAACAGCCATTCGCGCCTTTTGTGACACCGCCTGGCTGCTCATTATCGCGTGCAAGGCACCATTCACTTTATTACCTGCCATCACTCTCCTTTCAATATCCCTCTCATATTTCCCATTTCTGGTTAACACGCTTCCCAAATAAACAAACTCTTTCACTTGTTCCACTCTCTCACCATCTATATTTATGTTACATTCCGTAACATCTTCCTCTCTTTCTATCACCATAACTTTCGTCTTACTTCCATTAATTTTCATTCCCTTCTCCTTAAACGACTCATTCACTACATTTAACATGTCTTGTAGCTCCCCCACCGATGACGCAAGCAATACCTGGTCATCGGCGTAGAGAAGACACTTGACATGCAACTCATTCATTCCCAGTCCACATTCCATATCTTTCAAAACTGTCAAACAGCTGTCCATATAAAGATTAAAGAGCCATGGAGACGCAACACATCCCTGTCTAACACCTCTAGAAATGTTAAACCAGTCTGAGTGCGCTCCATTTACCCTTATACATGCTTTGGAGTCCTTGTACAAAGACTTCAAAGCACTCACTAGGCGGCTCTCAATCCCATATGTTAGTGACAGTGTTGACCACAGTTCATCCCTCGGCACACGATCATAAGCCTTTTCCAAATCTACGAAGGCACAGTACACCTTTTTGGACTTGGCCAAGTGTTTTTCAACGATGCACCTTATGGAAAAGACTTGATCAGTGCAACCCATTCCTCTTCTAAATCCTGCTTGCACATCCCATATTTTTTCTTCACTATCATTCTTACTTATAAATGTTATATTTTCGTTATAAAGATTATTGGATAACTGTCTAATGTGGTTTTGAAAGGGTTTTGTTGCCCTCAATCCCTACTAATATTATAAATGCGAATGTTTGGATAGATGGATGGATGTATGTTTGTTACTCATGCTACAAAGGCTGGACGGATCTGGTTGAAATTTGGCACAGAGATGGATTATAGTCTGGAATAGCACATAGGAACCCTTGGCTTATTATCCCGGAAAAATATACAGTTCCCGTGGGATAGTTTAGTTTTTACAGAGAAAGAGATCGACATTATTTTTTGCATAGTGGCAGTTTGGGGATCAGAAAATGACATAGGCTACTTTTTATCCCGGAAAAATGCACGGTTCCTATGGGATAGCAAAACATACAAAGGTGTAATAGCATATGATGCCATGGATTATATTATACCTTATCTTCCAAAAATAACCTCCACGTGGGTGGAGCCGCCAGCAACATCTAGTTGTCTATACTACACAACGGAAAAGATTGTAAATATACCAGATGTGACATATCAACCATGCCAAGTTGGTTTTGAGAATGGATATATGCTCAGGTTATTATTAGTAGTTTGTGTGAAGACTAGAAGATAAGATGACGGTTTTAAACGTTAGAAAATATACTCTTAAAAACAACTCTGTTAAATCCTTAAAAATAGTTTTCGTTTCGGACGGCTAGTTTGTAAATATTAAAATAAAAAGACCCCAGGATAGGTATTATACTTAATATTGAAAATTATTTTTATGAAGTAATATTACCACTGTTTTTGTTTTACGATATGAATATCATGCCTTCAGAAAAATATTGCGAACAGTGCAACTTTTTAAAATTCATAATCCCAAATCATTTAAATTTTGTAGTAAAATGTTTCGAATCTCTGAGCTATGTGGTCACTTAATAATCACAGCGCTTCGTATTTCCATTCCAAGAACAGTAGTAAGGGCTGTGTTCGTCATTCATGCGTACTTGTAAATATTCAGAGATTCATTTAAATGTACAAACATCATTGATCTAACATATATACGAATCTATGATACATTAGAGTTTTTCCAGGGTCGATTGTAAAATGCACTTGCAGAATAAATTATTGAGAAATTGAGTTGATCGTTTACAAATAATGTTGAACTGTCTTAGGACATAGGGTACTTTAATTTTAATCACCCCCACTCTCCAGTCTATACATTTTCCGTGGGCGAAACCGCGAGTAAACGCTAGTTTTATTAATAACATTATAAATAAAGTAAACGGTAGGCAGCGGCTTTGGTGTGCCCTGGCATTGCAGAAGTCTATGGGAGGCGGTGACTACTTACCATCAGGTGGCCCGTCCATTCGTCTGCCTATCGATATGATACTAGCCCTGTATTAAACATTGTGCCACTGCTGGGCACGGGCCTCCTCTACTAATGAGAGAGGGCAGGCCTTAGTCCACCACGCTGGCCTAATGCGGGTTGGTAGACTTCACATACCTTTGAAATTCCACGATGTTTTCCTTTACCGTTAAAGCAAGCGATAATTAACATTTTAATACACACTAGTCTGCCTATGGAGGCACTAAAAAAAACAAGTGTAGTACAAAACACACGAAACAATGTAACATAGAGTCATGTATAAAATCCACTTGATAGTTCGGGCGCTTGACGTCAGTGTCACCTTGCGTCGCCCACATATACTCAGCTCCATTCACACCTGTGTTAACTTCTATCTCTACTAATGTAGGTGTTATATTATTTTTATTTCATATTTATCTATTTAAAAGCAGCGATAGCCTAGTTGGTTGCGGTACGGACTGTCAAGACGAAAGTCGTAGGTTCGAAACCCAAGTGGCATACACCTCTGACTTTTCTAAAGTTATGTGTGTATTAAATGTTAATTATCGCTTGCTTTAACGGTGAAGGAAAACATCGTGAGGAAACCTGCATATCTGAGATTTTTTTCGAAGATATGAGAAGTCTGCCAACCCGCATTAGGCCAGCGTGGTGGACTAAGGCCTAACCACTCTCATTAGTAGAGGAGGCCCGTGCCCAGCAGTGGGACAATGTTTAATACAGGGCTAGTATTATTATTATTTATCTATTTATATCCCCTATCATAGCAGCGATAGCCTAGTTGCGGTACGGACTGTCAAGACAGGGTTTTTCTATCGTGAAAGACTTATATACCGATACTAATCGGCCCGAAGTGAAATGTGCTCGGTATTGCGATAGGTTGGCCTATCACATCATGAGACGGTAAGACGGCAAGCAGACCACGCTGCATCTGAGAATAAGTACAGAGTAATGGTCAGACAGTCCAAAGAGACAGGCTTCACCAGATGTAATGTCCTTTATTGGAGATTAATACCTCTTTAGTTCAGTATTTGTCTCCCGCTTTGCTATGGAGGGAAGTGGACAATTTATATTTCCAACTCCTGCCTATATTTCTATTTGATTAATTTCGTTGCGGGATAAAAAACAGTTATTAAGCATTCCCAGAGTCTCGCCGAGTTTCATTACTGGGTGTCGAAAAAATGCGTACCATTGTTGATCCTGGCTAAACAGGAGTTACAATGGGTGTGTGGGCGGGATAGTCTCTCAGTCCATAGAGACGATGCGTTTTACAATCGCTCAATTTTTTATAGCCGAAGTTGGTACACTGGAGGTCACCTGATCTCCACTGCTTATGAACATCAGTAATGCCAGAAGAATAATGTTTGAGTTTAAGGCGATGGAATGAGAATAGCGAAGGGAAGAGGAATTATCTAAAATTGATAGCTATATAAATATAAACACAACTCACGAAAACAGGCCACTAAGACATTTATCTCCGTATCGTTGGTGTAATTATGCAAATTCATTCTCATTTACACAAAAATACACAAGATAGAAACACTGCAAAAAATAATTAAAAGTACGATTGGCGGTTTTATCGCCATCGGCGAAATTCGTAACTCCTTTTCGGAAACAAACTACCAACCAAACTAACAACGTAACCAACGCCTGATAGTGATCACTATATATTGAGATAGGATTGAAAAGTCATATTCAATTTCAGTCAAAGATCCTTGATAAACATTAAAAAGTGAAATCAATAATGTAAATTAAAACCTTTACGAAATCGACACAAAATACGCAGTTAAAGTTTCCTACATATCGTTTGGCAATAATACGCTCGGATTAAAAGTCCAAACAGTCCTTTCAAATATGTAAACTACTATAGATATAAACAGATCTGGAATTTTGATCTTTAATATTGAAGCGATAAGGACGAATGCAATGTATATGGTTTGTGTTAGTATGGGTGTCCAATTAAACATTTGAAACTTCATTGATTTGAATCTTGGAAATGTCTGTTTTGGCTTTACCTTGATCGGTGTGTGGGATGTGCACAGGACATTGCAAGTGATAATTTATAAAATTATAGGAGTTTCGTCAAGTATGACTATGATTCTCTTATTTATAGCAACGAACACGTGAATACAGATGGTGGGAGGTCATTGCCGCTCATGTTAGTGATCAGTTATCTACACAAGGATCTATGTAGCTAGTGTAAAGGTGCCTTTTAAACTGGGTATCTACACTAGTAGAATAATCTCTGTCTCTAAAAGAGAACACTCTTTAAAATCTTCTGATTGGAATACTATTTGCAAAGCCTCCCAAAGGTGTCCTCAGAACATGCAATGACTTAAACAACAATCTTGCGATGGAACACAAATAATTCTATCACACGGATTTGCGACACAAGATATTTATTACCCGCCAAAAGCAATAAATTATTGACATTATAGCAAAAAAACGAACGGACGCCCGCGTGGCGTGGGCCAGAGCCAAGGAGACGCGGCGGCCAATCAGCGACGAGCTCGTGTGACGTCACCTGCGCCCGCGCACCCGCAACAACATTAATGAGTTGGTGGATATTGCTTGATAATTCATCATCATCTACCTGCCCTTATCCCACAGTAAGTGTGGTCGGCACAAATAGTTTGAACTCTCCACGCAGCCCATGCGTCATTCATCAAATCTGCATTCACTCCTTTAATGCGCATATCCTTATCCACGCAATCCATCCACCTCTTTTCTCCCCCGACTCTTTCGTCCATCCACATTCTTCCATTGCTTGATTTTTTTATAATAAATTCCTCCGTAGGCGAGAAGCGCTCTGTGTTGATGAATTCACTTTTTACATTTTTTCAGCGCTATCCATTAAGTAAACACAGAACTTTTAATCACATGAAATCCATTTCATATTTAAATACTAAATACATGCTGAAAATATGACAATTTGTAGAAACATCAAATGCAGTAATAATTACATAACTGAGGTGACACATAACACTCCTTTAGGGCAGTCGTACACAGTACACAGGGTGTAAAACCCGCCGTATTGGCACACGTAAGTGTGTCACGTTCCGGGATCAGCAATGTACATCGGTTTTTGTCGGGGGTCTAGAGTTGGGTACGATGTGACAGCCTCCGTGGCGCAGTCGGCGAGTAGCCGGCTGTGAAACGAGAGCCTGTGGGTTCGATTCCCACACTGGGGCAAATGTTTGTGTGACAGACAGATATTTGTGTCCGGGGTCTGGGTGTTGTGAAACCGAAAGTCTCTCGTAGTCCCTGATACTTATGATCTTAGTGTGGGATCGGGGCTATGTGTGTGACTGTTGGGTGTTATTTATTTAATTTAATGTTTGACCATGTTGCGGCCTTCTGAGTACTCTGACACTAGACCCTCGACCACTTCTTCACCTTCTTGCCCATGGCGTAGTGTGAAGAAGCAGGCCGGCATGATTGTGTTGAGTGGCGGGGGATAGATTGTCTCTCGTTACTCTAATTCGCACTGCGCTTACCATCAGGTGTAGTATGGTCGCTTTGTCGTGCCAGGATAAAATTAAAGTCAGAAAGAAAGAAAATAAATTTTATTTGAACAAACAACAACACTTTAGATTACATACAAATTAAAAACACAAGGAAGAAGTCAAACAGAAGTCGTGTAAAAAGTGTTTTGAATAATTTCTTTTACTCCACTTATCGGTTTCTTGATATCTAAAGTTTCTGTATACCTCTCTGCGATTACTAATGAACTGCTTACTCGAGATCCGTATTTGTCAACAAACTTCTCAGAATGTTACCGAAAACTATCACAAGCTGTGATGCAACCCACAACCGATCCCACTTCATTTGGAATTCAATACGAAAACATACATAGTACGTATATTGAATAAAAAATGTATTTGCACAAGCTAGTGCCGTCTGTACCGGGACTATTGAAAATTGCGAGGATTCTGTTACAAAATCATTATTCCATTTGATGCAGCAAAAAAGTGCGAGTCTAACAACATTTTAGTCTACTTTTGTATGTGGTAGTCGTGCTGTAAATAGTCAAGTTTATTTAGCTTTTTTTTTAGTGTCTGGATAGGTAGACAAGTAGACGGGCCATCTGATGGTGAGTAGTCACCGCCGCCCATAGACTTCTGCAATGCCAGGGCACAGCAAAGCCGCTGCCTACCGTTGAAGGACTACTCTTCTTAAGCCTTGTTTTAAGAAGGACAAGTCATAGCGCTGAGGGTGTTCCCTGCACCGATAACCTGTACCGTTGCACATTCCAGAGCTTGCACGAACGGTAAGAATGAACGCTGGAAACGAACCGTGCTAGACGAATCGTTTCTAGGTAGTATGGATGAACTCTGTTGCTGTGTCGGGTGGTGCGATGATAAAATGGTGATGTAGGCACCATTTTATAAGTATAAGTTGCTTACTTAAGCCAGCGATCTATATGTACTACTTACTAGATGCGGCGACCAGAACAAACATTATGTTCCACCGAGTTGCGGTGGAACCACCGCACCGACGTTAGTTTGCTTCATACCACCTAAGTATGCACACCACATTGCATCTTTCAGTGTCGAGTTAATTTTAGTTATTTGTAGCGACATTCAGGAACAAATCTGCCTTAAATTGATTTACAGTGAAACTTTTGGCGCAGGGAAAGTCCCGTTCGAGAGAAAGTAACGGGAGTTATCACGATTCTAACTTCCAGATAGTTCTTAGTAAAATTAATAGATGGCATTAGTGGGTGGACAAGGTTTTTGGAGCATATTGTTTCTTCGACAGTTCGTGTCTTTAGAATATAGGTCAATGACTTAAGCATACCCTTTCATTATGCTGAGCAGTTATCTGAGATCGGTTACATGGAGCGTATCTGATGATAAATGACCACCAAAAATATGACCACACTATCTGAAGAATCAAGGATACGTTTCTTCAAAAGATTGGTATGGAAGAGATTAACGCCATTCCAAATTTAACCGTACACGACGCAACCGCAAATCGTTACTTCACATCAGTTTTTTGTAAGACAGTTATCAAGCCCGACATGCTATAGATAAAGCAAGCTACAAGGCGAACCTAAAAAACTGCTGCCATTACTCTTTCGTGTGCTTTTTTGGCTCGGCAAATTGACCAGACTGCACCTGATAGTAAGCGCAACGCTAATTAGAGAGAGATAACTATCCATCGCTACTCGACTCAATCATGCCGGCTTCCTATGTTTTTTTTTTATCATGGCACCGCATAGTGACCCCACTGCACCTGATGGTAAGCACAGTGTCGTCCAGTTAGAGTACAATCTATCCCTTTCTACTCAACACAATCATGCCTGCTGTGTGGCTTCTTCACACTACGCCATGGGCAAGAAGGTGAAGAAGCGGTCGAAGGTCTAGGGTCAGAGTACTCAGAAGGCCGAAAAACGGCCAAACATCGTACCCCAACTCTAGACCCCCGACAAAAACCGGAGGTACACTGGCCGATCCCGAACCGCGACACATTTGCGTCACTATAGCGGGTTTTACACCCTGTGCACGGTGGTCGCTATCCGGGCGGATATGAATATCCTACTACCAGGCAGATATATGTACCTAAACCTTATATTATTTGTAACAAAATAATGTATTTACCAACATAGTTTCGTAGCAAGCGTTATCTATTAAAATGTCGTACAACGTCCCTTGCACACGTGGCGCGACGGTGACAGATATACATGACTGCATCACGATGTATTGATATGTTTGTATCACCTTTGAGTTATGTTGCCTTAGTACTTACAGCAAGTGCATGACATACTAGGTGACTGCATCGGAACTAATATTTATTAGCAAGCTATCTGTCAATCCATACTAATACTATAAATGCGAAAGTAACTCTGTTTGTTTGTTTGTTACCTCTTCACGACTGAACGGATTGTAATGAAATTTGGTAAGGCAATAGATTATATCCTGGAGAAGGACATAGGCTATCTTTTTTCTCAAAAACTACCTTGAAAGGGGTCAAATAGGAGTTCAAAATTTGTATGGGAAATCCATAATTCCTCGACTTAGGGATTTGTAAATGCATATTTAGGCTTTTGGTAGGAAATAAAGAAATACGTGTTTCAACATAATAATAATAATAATAACGTTTATTGTCACCAAATAATTACATACCTTAGACTACACTCACATGTGGTTTTAAACATGATAAGTAATAAGCTCTGTCGTCTAAACTAGGCCGAGCCTGTATCTTAGACGACAGTCCCTTCCATTGACACAAATTACATGTTATACTATACATGTTATGGGGTATTCTTTAGATGCAATCTCAAGATTCAGGCACAACACCTGAGAGGCTGGACAATCGCTATAGGTGCCTTAGTGCAGAAGACAACTCCTTGGATTGTATACTTCTGCTCCCGAATATAACCTCCACGCAGGCGGAGCCGCGAGCAACAGCTAGTTTATTATGTTTTTTGTTTACTTCCCACAATGCTAGTTTCAATATTTATTATCTGTTTTTCTATTCTTAAAAGTCGCGTGCACGGACCGAATGATTATAATTTAATAATATGGTAATTTAAATCCATTTTGTACCACTTTGGAATTCTGTTGCCTTAGTACTTTTTTATCGTTTCTGTGACGTCATAAGGTTAAAAAAGACTTGGCATGTAACATCGGTGAATAAATAAATACTACAACAACAATGAAAGTAGATTTGCACCTTATTGAAGTTCTGTTATCTTAGTCATTTTGTTAAGTTATGAGAATTATCTCCGTGTATAATAAAAAAAAGAACGTAATTCCTTATTTAGTGGATTAACCAGTGCACTTGCGGTTCCGGGTAAGACCATAACCGTATTGGGCATATATCCAATCCAAGCTAACCACAATGAGTTATATTCTGTTTGTTTATTTATTTTTTGTACCATTTGTATGTTTATTGTGGACCATTTGTTGGTGTTGTATAAAATAAATAAATAAAAAGAAGCTAAGTTGGTTCTAGGACGCACCCTTACTGGTTTCACAGCATAAGTACGCTGCATTAGATCAAGGATGCAATTCACTAAGATTTTTTTATCTTGACGTGGATACTAAAGCTGATACATGCAGACAATAATAAATACACCCAAGATAGATAGCAACCACCGTACACGTAAAGCCCGCCATAGTGGCACACGCAAGTGTGTCGCGTTCCGGGATCAGCCAGGGTACATCCGGTTTTTGTCCGGGGTATAGAGTTGGGGTACGATGTTTGGCCGTTTTGCGACCTTCTGAGTACTTGGAGACTAGACCATCGACCGTTTCTTCACCTTCTTGCCCATGGCGTAGTGTGAAGAAGCAGGCCAGCATGATTGTGTTGAGTAGCGGGGGATAGATTGTCTCTCGCTACTCTAATTGGACGGCACTGCGCTTACCATCAGGTTCAGTGTGGTCACCCTGCCGTGCCAGGATAAATAAAAAGTTTTAACACCAAAGCAATCCCTTTTTTTAACCGACTTCAAAAAAAGGAGGTGGTTCTCAATTCGTCGGAATCTTTTTTTTATGTATGTTCCCCGATTACTCGAAGACGCCTGGACAGATTCGAGTAATTCTTTTTTTGTTTAATAGGGTATTCTTCCCAGGTGGTCCCATTGGCACCAAGTCAGGATTTGATGATGGCAACTCAGAAAAATTCAGGGCAGCGCTCAAATTTTATAGGGACGCATAATTTGTTTTTTATTGAAGTCGGTGTACTTTTTATTACATTAAAATCCATATCATGTACTTAACTAAACAAGCCTCAGATATGAGCGTTAGTGCGAGGGCGGAGTGAAGGGACTCCGGCACTTGTGCTAGTAAAAGTTACAATATCGACGTTCTCCTTGACTAGGTTTTGATTAAACTATGTTAATTCATTATATCAGAGACTGTGTTCATGATTATTATCATAGCAATCGTTTTTGCAAATAATGTCATACGACACACACCCAAAAACCCGCGCGTGCAAATTTATTTTGTTTTTTTTTATACTACTAGTATTATAAATGTGAAAGTTTGTGGTGATGTTTGATGCTCAATCACGCAAAAACGGCTGAACGAATTTCGATGAAACTTGGCACATAGATAGTTTATTCGTTGGATTAACATAGAAAGTTGTCATTTTTTGTTTTAAAGTTAAGCGACACACAGGTCGTGTATTACGAAGAACAATACACTGGCCAATAATAATAAAATAGTAAATACCTAAATAGTAGACGAACAATAGCAGCGATAGCCTAGTTGGTTGCGGTACGGACTGCCAAGACGTAGGTTCGAAACCCAAGTGGCATACACCTCTGACTTTTCTAAAGTTATGTGTGTATTAAAATATGAATTATCGCTTGCTTCAACGGTGAAGGAAAACATCCTGAGGAAACCTGCATATCTGAGATTTTTTCGAAGGTATGAGAAGTCTGCCAACCCGCATTAGGCCAGCGTGGTGGACTAAGGCCTAACCCCTCTCATTAGTAGAGGAGGCCCGTGCCCAGCAGTGGGACAATGTTTAATACAGGGCTAGTATTATTATTATAAACTAACAAGCCCATTTTAAGAATACTTAAATGAGCTCTTTACTATGAGTAGATTACTTTACATGATTCTGTACAATCACGGATACAGTTTTGTTTTGCCGCAAGCTGTGGAACAGCTGACCAGCTAACATCGTTCCTTCCAATCTTCTTCCTTTCCATCCGTGATCCTTTATGCGTAGTGTGAAGAAGCTACACAGATCGGCATGATTGTGTTGAGTAGCGGGGGATAGATTGTCTCTCGCTACTTGATACTCTAACTGGACGGTACTGTGGTATCATCAGGTGCAGCGTGGTCACTTTGCCGTGTCAGAATAAAACATATTGGCGTTAGTCTATTTAGACTTAAATTCTTATTTGAACAACTGTCAGATATCCAGCTTTCCCGTTTTCCTTCGAACAGACATAACTTCAAGTCAGAGGTGCGTGACCTGAGGGCTGGGATCAAACCTGAGACCTCTGCAATTCCAGTTCCCATATTGGCGCTTACATAAACCTACTATCCTTCTTCCTACTAATATTATAAATGCGAATGTTTGGATGAATGGATGGATGTTTGTTAGTCAATCACGCTACAACGGCTGGACGGATCTGGATGAAATTCGGCACAGAGATAGACTATAGTCTGGAATAGCACATTTTATCCCGGAAAAATGCACAGTTATGGGGTAGATTAGTTTTTCACAGAGGCAAGGAATCGACATCATTTTTTGTATAGTGGCAGTTTAGGGATCAGAAAATGTCATAGCCTACTTTTATCCCGGAAAAATGCACGCTTCCTATGGGATAGCAAAATATGTAATAGCTTAAGATGCCTCCATGGATTGTATTTTTTTTTATGGAAAAAGGGGGCAAACGGGCAGGAGGCTTACCTGATGGAAAGTGATCATCGCCGCCCATGAACATCTGCAACACCAAAAGGCTTGCAAATGCGTTGCCGGCCTTTCAGGAAAGAAAGGTTTCCTTCTCTTCTTGAAGGTTCCCAGGTCGTAACGGTTCGGAAAGACCGCCGGCGACAGCTGGTTCCACAGAGTGGTTGTGCGTGGCAGAAAATGCCGTAAAAATCGAGCTGTTGTGGAACGCTGGACATCGAGATGGTGCGGATGGAATTTTACGTTTTGGTGCGATGTCCGATGGTGAAATTCAGCGGCCAGGATCAATCCAAACAATTCCTCGGAACATTCCCCATGATAAATGCGGTAGAAGATGCAGAGTGATCTCTACGCAGAGCCAATGGATCAAGCCGTTCGGAAAGAGTTTGATCGTCGATAACCCGAGCTGCCCTACGTTGAATGCGGTCAAATGGAAGTAGCTGGTACTGGGGGGCTCCCGTCCAGAGATGAGAACAGTACTCCATGTGGGGCCTAATTTGCGCCTTATAGAGATTTAGGCGTTGACCCGACGAGAAGTACCGTCTCGCCTTACTGAGCACACCAAGCTTCTTTGAGGCCAATTTGGCCTTACCTTCCAATTGACCACGGAACTGGACGTTGGCGACGAAATGTCGACGCCAAGTATTCCGATACTGGATTTGCCAGACAGGTGAGTGTTCTCTAAATGAGGAGTTACGACAAATGGTGACTTTTTAGCGGTTAACGCGCAGACTTGTGTCTTTTTGGGGTTGAATTGGACTAAGTTTAGTCGACCCCAGTCCGAGACTTTGGTTAACAAGGACTCGACTTCAGACACAAGTTTGTTCCAGCTCTCGTCGACGTATTCCCTAAAATATTAGCACGGCCAGTGTACAGTACATCTACAGTGCCATCGTCTGCATAGCAATGAATGTTGCTGATTTGCAGCATGTTATTTATATGCAGAAGAAACAGAGCAGGAGACAGTACTCAGCCTTGTGGAACACTAGCATTGACAAATTTAGGATCAGAGCATGCACCGTCGACGACCTTGATGCTCCGATCTGCCAAAAAACTGGTGATCCAGTTGCATACCTTTTCTTCCAAAAATAACCTCCATGCAAGCATAGCTGGGGGCAATATCTAGTATAGTACTTTATTAAATTGATAGCTAGATCAATTTATTTATATGTAAAACTATTCGAAGGTCGCGTTTGTCTGCACGGAATATATATTACCTATAACAAAGAGCAATGTTCGAGTTAATAGTTTTTTAGTCTGACTTATTTCAATATACTGGCTCAATAAATAGCATCTGGTGGACAGTTGCACTATTACATACCTCAACTATGGAGATTTTTGGTCAACACAACCCGAAATTTTTTTTTGTGAATCACACAAACATTTGAGAACCTCCATGGCACAACGACCGAGTCGCCGGTTGTGAAACGAGAGGTCGTAAGTTCCATTCCCGCTACGAGACAAATGACCGTAGTCCCTCATAATTCCTGATACCCACGATACAGGTTTGACCTAGTATGGGGTGAAGACTGGTTGTGTGACTGTTGGGTGTATTTATTATTTGTATCAATACAGGGATCGAACCTGCGCCTTCTCATTTCACAATAGGCTACTCGTAAACGCCAGTCATAGTTTGGTCTGTATTTGCTTCAGGTTCCTGTTTTGAGACCATCAGTCCCTTGTAATTAATACCGACGTCACAAGTTCAAGATAATCAATATATAATTCTTCTGTACGTGTTTTTCACCTAACTCCTCCTAAACGGCTGGACCGATTTGGATGAAACTTTGTGTGTATATTTCAGATGGTTCCTGGATGGTTTGAAAATACAATTGGACCCGGTAGGTGCCGCTAAAATAGGGTTCTTTAATTTTCAGGACAGGACCACATCTACCGGGCCCGCTCGTATAAATATAAAAACGATTTTCAGTGGCAAGAATTTATTTTACAGCCCATTTAAGTGGTAATCTTATAAAAAAACACCATATGATAAAAACTATGATTTAAAATATCATATGTTTTTTTATCCTGGTTATACTAGTTAGGATATAAGGCCAAAGGCTTAGGCTTAGAGTAGGTCAAAGTTATAAAAATATTGTATTGTCATCGGTCCTTGATACTTGCAAATTTTCAAGGAAAATCGGAAGTGTAAGTGGTGAAATTACGTTGAAAGATTCCGTTACATACATACATAGATAGATACAGATAAAGCTAATATAAAGTGTCTAATATATGTGGAATATATCTTCATTATAAAACTTTCGTTTTCGATTGTAATTATATAAGTGTTCTCAAATAATATGTATTAATAGAAATACTATCTTATTTATGCGGATTTTTATGTAAATTTTCTTCCATTCACGTGTTTTAAAGTAATAAGTGGTGACATCCGAAACTAATTAATCTCGCTAAAAAATAGAAGCTTGCTAAAGAAATAGATCTCAAGCGTACGGAACTCCATTTTGACAGTTTTTATAGCGCTCTCAGACCTCAAGGTCATTGATGTAACCTACAAATCCTTGTTTTGAGAATATACATACATATACAATCACGCCTGTAATCTCCAAGGGGTAGGCAGAGGTATAATCTAATGCACCAACATTTCGCTCAGCTTATTACCGTCCCATGATGTGATAGGTGGCGAGCCTATCGCCATACCGGGCACAATTCCAGATTCCAGCCTGAGTATTCCGTGATAGAAAAACCAATATCACTTTACCCGACCCAGAGATCGAACCCGGACCTCAGCCCAGGCGTACCGCCTACGCAATACAACTGCGCCACCAAGGAAGTCAATAAAAAAATACGATAGACGATAAATTTACATTTAGTGTGTGCTAAAATAAAATTCAACTTTGCACTAAACAACCTGTCACCAAATAAAAATCACTATACTACTGGTAAAACGACCTTTCAAGTTGGTTCGCGTTGGTACAATCTATTTCGGTCGGTAGTGACTGGTCGTGTGGACATTGCATATTTATTACCGCAGCTAATTCAGGTTACCGCACAACGAGACGTGGCGTCGCTTAGGCATTGGCTAGCATGCATCTTTACAAGTTGACAAAAAGTTAGTAATTCAAAAGACTACTAGTAAATAGTTCTGACATTTATGATGTTGATGTAGGAACTTGCCTTTTTTCTTTTGCGAGGAACCCCAGAGTCAGGCTTCGCGACCACCCTAAGGGTCGCGCCCCACAGATTGAAAAACACTGGCCTAGCTCATTGTGTCAATACAAAATAGATTAAGCCACGCACTTGCATGCATACATGATGCACATATGGCCATTGGTAAATACAATATTTTATTATACAATTCATTGAATGTTATACAATTCATTAGTAAGCGTAATAAGAAGCTACTCAGCAGAACGGCATGATTGTGTTGAGTAGCGAGGTATAGTTGTCTCTCGCTACTTGATACTCTAACTGGACGGCACTGCGCTTACCATCAGGTGCAGTGTGGTCACTTTGCCGTGTATAAAAATTAGTCACAGTTTATTAGTTAATGAACTGAGTTAAAATATAAACAACGAATACTTACTTCTTCCTACAACACAATAATACTGTTTTTCGAATCGAAACATAAAGGTACCCAAGCTGGAAATTGATCTTAGAACCTCACTAAATTCTGAGTCTAAATATAATGCTATTAGAAGTATGAAGAAAAGCAATGAGATGGATAAGAATAAAATAATTATTTATTATAAAATAAGTTTCTGCCTCGGTGGCGCAGTAGTAATTGCGCATGCGTTACGACTGCTGTGCTGAGGTCTCGGGTTCGATCCCCGGGTCGGGTAAAGTGATATTGGGTTTTTCTATCTAGAAATTCCTCAGTATTAGCCCGGAGTCTGGAATCTGTGCCCGGTATGGGTATAGGCTCGCCCCCTATCACATTATGGGACCGAAATTCGGCGAAAAGTGGGTGTACTGGTTACACCTCTGCCTACCCCTTCGGGGATTATAGGCGTGAGTGTATGTATGTAAAATAAGTTTCGATGTGCGACGGGCTTAAAGTCCTTTACATTTTCGTCACATACTGCGGTATACAGGTTGCAACCTGTTAACATAATAGACACGTTTAATTATAGTCCGAATACGTTTTAAATTGTGTTCCTACATTTTTAAATAAATTAGTTTTTATGACCCGTTTTATGTAAATTCTGTGTTATTTTTTTTAGTGCCTCGATAGTCAGACGAGCAGACGGGCCACCTGATGGTAAGTCACCGCCGCCCATAAACTTCTGCAATGCCAGGGCACAGCAAAACCGCTGCCTACCATTCTTGTATATAATGATGTGTTTACTTGAGTTACCCTGACAGTTTTGTCAGCAGCGTGAATGCACTAGCTCGACCGGGTTGTTTGGTGGACCGGGTGACCACTGTCTCACAGAAATCCGACGTGTAGTGCTTGCGCAGCCTATTGATTTTACGACCTGTAAACGTTTCTGATAAGTTAGACGTATTGCTTTTTATATTTTATAGTAAAGACCGGATGGAAGATCATTTATTGTGAATGGTCATTTTTCTGGCGCCAAAGGCTAATAAATGCATGAAAATAAGTCACAAAGATGCAGTACCTGATAACACAAATAATACATTAATAAAAAAAAATAACACCCAATAGTCACGTCTTGTGTTGTGGGTATCAGGCACTACGAGAGACTTTCGGTCTCACAACACCCAGACCCCGGGCACAAATATCTGTCGGTCACACAAACATTTGTCCCGGTGTGGGAATCGAACCCACGGCCTCTCGTTTCACAACCGGCTACTCGCCAACTGCGCCACGGAGGCTGTCAAATCCACGCAATAGGTTTATTAGTGATAATTTTCCGAAAAACAAAAAAAACTTTATACCCCTCTCCTATAACTTTAAAAAATGTCGCTGAAATCAAATAGGACGCCAACCGTCGATATATCGATCAGGGATTACATCAAGGGAGTCACTTGACTAGATTGGTTCAGTAAATGCACAAGTCACTTGAACAAATTGACCCATGAGCTTGCGTCATCTCTTCACACTGATGGTGTTTTAATCACTTCTTAGGATTGTGTTTTTAGATGTGCATGTTGGATTTCCTCATACGTGCCTAATTAGACGTGTATTTGTTCATATAAAAGCAGATGCAGAGCCTTATGATAAAACGTAGATTAAAGGAACTTGTTTAGACTAACATTAAATCCTACATTTTAAAATAATGTCCACTTAGTTTAATTCATAGTTTGTAAGTTATACGTTTTAAATATGAAAACTACTGTATTTCCTTTTATTTTTAATTTCATTAAAAGAGTTGTCAAAGTTGTCAGGTATATGGAACTTAGCCATCAAAATATGACAGCTTCCGTAGCGCAGCGAGCGGGGAGCCGGTTGTGAAATGTCCCATGTGAAATGCCGTGAGTTCGATTCCCGCACCGAGACAAATATTAGTGGTATCAGTTGACAGAACAGACGGATGTTTCTTTTGGGGCCGTAGTCCCTCATATTTGATACCCACGATAAATGTTTGGCTTGGGGTCAGGACTATGTGTGAATTGTTGGGTTTATTATTATTTTTACATTGATGCCTCCTATAAACACATATTTACAATTGGATACAAATTGACTTAAGTACTGTTCGAGTTAATTGCAATATTGTAAACAAGAGAAAGTATTCCGTTTCGCTCTCGATTGCAGGACGTGTCGTGTGTCCTCTTGATAGATTTATAGTTTGTTTGTTACTATGTTAGAGAATATTTAAACATTCATTCGATTACTTGTTTATTTTTAATTAACTGACTTCAAAAAAGGAGGAGGTTAACAATTCGTCGGAATCTTTTTTTTTTATGTATGTTACTCGATTACTCGAAGACGCCTGGACCGATTCGAGAAATTCTTTTTTTGTTTGAAAGGGTATACTTTCCAGGTGGTCCCATTGGCACCAAGTCAGGATCTGATGATGGGATCTCAGAAAAATCAAGGGCAAGCCTCAAATTTTATAGTGACGCATAATTTGTTTTTTATTGAAGTCGGTGTACTTTTTATGTATTAAATAACTTTTACTTATTAGCACACAACCAATAGTCTCCTGACGAATTTATCTCTTCCGAAAAATCTGCGCATTTATTGCCTTTTTAAAACATTCTAATTATTATAGTGTCAATATGTCAATCCGTTGTGATTTTGTCTACCTATTCAATAATCTAGTCTTAACATAAAAATGTGTATGTAGTCATCATTCATCTTTATACATATAATTCTACTGTACGTGTTTATGTCACTGAACTCCCCCTAAACGGCTGGACCGATTTCCATGATTTTTTGTATGACATCATCCTGCCCGTAAACGCAGCGCCACACCGACTGCAGCGCCATCTGCCGGGCTCATTTGTGAATCTAAATTATCCAAGGCGCCACCCAAACGCATACAAAATCATTCAAATCGGTCCAGCCGTTTAGGAGGAGTTCAGTGACGCGTACAGTAGAATTATATATATAAAGATGAAAAAGTGCATAAACTGGTCCAATAGGAAGCGCGTTGATGTCGTTTACTTGGCGCTCGGTCCCAACACCGCCCGGTGACTTAATAAGGCTTTGAGTTGGGCGCTTACGTCACCGGACACGCTCGACCGCTTCAGCTTCCAGCCCACGTTACGCCCGCGCACTTCACGGCTTTTTGCTTTAAGGGTGTAGTCGGAGTGAGAGCGGGTAGCGGGGGAAGGAGCGGGTTGAAGAATGAACATTATGTTGAAGATGAAAATGTAAAAAATTGCCTTAATTATGTATCGTAAATCGCAATTACCAATTCCTGTGTACCAGTGTGTGCGTATATGAAATTACTAATTTTAATATTATATTACATTTGTCGGAGCGTGATGAATATGGACACTGAATTGAACTTGCTAATAACTTTATTTATTGTAAACTGTGGGTAGCGCCATTTGTTTTGCTATTTTGAAGGTGGTTTCGACTTGTTTATCGAGTGATCTCACTCGCAGAGGAGTGGGTCACAACGAAAATCACAATATAAAAGAGCACCTCTTCTCTGGTGCGGCATTCGTGTATAGTCATTGAAACAGTTAGTAACTTGTCGGTCGTAATGTCGAAATATTGTTAAAGTAGTAAGTTAACGTGATGTGAAAGTGTTATTGTGTACCACATATTGTAATGTAAACTGTGATGTGTTTAAAAGAGCAACCATGAGGGTTTCTTGCCAGCTCTTCCCCATGGATGACTGCATTCCGAACTGGTGGTAGCTTAAATAGACTCTGAAGTGTTAATCTCGTGTTTTATTACCGAACGATCATACGCTATGCATCCTGACCATACCTGGAGGTCAGAGAGGGACGTGTAAGCCCTCTCACTGCCTCGGCCGATGACCGCTCGACCCGTCATCAGAAGTGAGATAAAGGATCAACACTCACTATCGTGAATCAGGTGATGTAATAGTACACAAAGTACCAAAGTGTTATTTTTGTTTTTTTGACAGATTAGACAACATTGGTTGTTGGCTCTATGCGCGAACTTTATTGGGTTATCCAAAGAGACTATAAGAATTCTATTATCAAAATAGTGATGGTATAGGTTCCCCCAAGAGCACTGTAGTATTCTATCGTGTTTTACTTAGTAAAGAGTGCGCAATTCACTGTGGTCTACTGTACATTTAAAAGTTAGGAGTTTTCGAATCAATTTGATGTTCTATGTTGACGAAATGTAATAAGTCTCTAACTAAAGTCGTGATTAAACGATCGTTATGAACAATCTGGAAAATATGAAGCGTTGATGATTACTGTGTTAATGATTTTGTGTTTAAATTCCATATGCGGTGGCTGAGCTGTGGCGGATCTGTGGCGCAACTGTATCGGTGTGGTTGAGGTGTACGAAGTGCAATGGCGTGTACATTGCGTGTTTACACATGTTGTGTGCGCGTGGATTTATGTGAAATTTGGTGAGTCGCTTCTGGTTTTGTTTTTATACCCCCTGTTAAAGCGAGCAATTAATTGAGATGTTAATATGAGGGTTTAGTCTATACCTTGCGTCCGTAGCCTGGTTATTGTCTACTCAATGTATTTTGAGTGACCTCGGGTCCGCGGTCCGCGCTTAAGGTATATGAGGGAGGGTCTGTGTAAAGGTCTGTGTGAGGAGCCTATGTGGCAAAGGTCTGTGTGAGGAGCCTATGTGGCAAAGAGGTCTGTGTGAGGAGCCTATGTGGCAAAGAGGTCTGTGTGAGGAGCCTATGTGGCAAAGAGGTCTGTGTGAGGAGCCTATGTAGCAAAGGGGTTCTATGTGCCGGGGTTCTATGTGGCAAAAGCCTATGTGGGTCCAATCTGTGTTGGTTATTACCCAATCTTATTAGATTAGGTCAGATATGGCCGAGCTTGAATGATACTGTGTGGTATTTTCTTTTCAGGTACATCACACTGGGACGTGTGAGCTGTCAGGACGGCCGTGTCGGAGCGTGATGAATATGGACACTGAATTGAACTTGCTAATAACTTTATTTATTGTAAACTGTGGGTAGCGCCATTTGTTTTGCTATTTTGAAGGTGGTTTCGACTTGTTTATCGAGTGATCTCACTCGCAGAGGAGTGGGTCACAACGAAAATCACAATATAAAAGAGCACCTCTTCTCTGGTGCGGCATTCGTGTATAGTCATTGAAACAGTTAGTAACTTGTCGGTCGTAATGTCGAAATATTGTTAAAGTAGTAAGTTAACGTGATGTGAAAGTGTTATTGTGTACCACATATTGTAATGTAAACTGTGATGTGTTTAAAAGAGCAACCATGAGGGTTTCTTGCCAGCTCTTCCCCATGGATGACTGCATTCCGAACTGGTGGTAGCTTAAATAGACTCTGAAGTGTTAATCTCGTGTTTTATTACCGAACTATAATAATATATAATAATATAATAAACTATAATAATAATAAACTATAATAATTAAATTTCATATTATTGACATTAATAATATAGTTACAAATAATTATTATTGCTTGACAGGAGGTAAAAACTATCTCCCTTTTATTTATAAGCGACAGATAGCTGATGCGCTATCCTATTATTTTTTTATTACAGCCAAAAATTTACCTGCCGGCGATTACAACTTAGGCGGGCTTTAACTTAGGCAGAAGAACGACAGGATATAAGAATAAAGTACCGTCACATAGTCCGTATGGTAGGAAGTGGCCTATTAAATATTCAACAAATTTAGAAATACTACGTTGACCTATTTGAACCCAGTTTAACACAAAGCCAGTAGTGTTTTATTTTCTGATCATTGCACAAAATTATTTCAACTAGACTCTACTTTGTAACAGTATTTTTCATTTCATAGAAGGCTTATCCATACAGTATAATGATCTAAATAAACCTCCCGCTGACAGTATGACCGCAGCCGAATTTGTGCAAAAACCTGTGTTATACTAATTAACATTGTCTGGCCACCGAGCCACTATGTTTATTTTGAACTTGATAAAACAATACGCGGAGAAGTCGCGGTTCGATTCCTGACAACCACATTCGTACATGAACGATGGCTCGTATATGTGTCATTAGGACGAACGAGAGTTAATAATATGTCAGGGGACCCAAGCGACATTATTGGGCACCCAAAACCATACATATGGTGCATCTTCCCAACTTATGAAGCACTTAAGGTCAAGCAAACATTGGATCAGAATAATAAGATGCCTTATTACTTAGACACTTTATTCGTGGGACAGCGAAGACTCTTTGGTCTAGTGGTTACGTTCATAGCTTATTAACTACATAATATAACTATAATATATGTAACTAATGTAACTAAACTATAATGTATGTAAAGTTAACATAGGTATAATTGACCTTGACAGTAACACTTTACATCAGCAGTGAGTTAATAATTACTAACATTAGTAGAGCGCACCGGATTAACACTCTTTTTTTTTGAGTTGTCAACGAACATAACTCATGGGATATATGACTGCCTCTGTGGCGCAGTTGTAAAAATGTAAGCAGGACCACAATTGTGCTGAGATCTCGGTTTCGATCCCCGGGTCGGGTAAAGTGATATTGGGTTTTTTATATAGAAATACTCAGTATCAGCCCGGAGTCTGGAATTGTACTCGGTATGGCGATACGCTCGCCCCCTATCGCATTATGGGACCGTAATAAATTCGGCGAAAAGTGGGTGTACTGGTTTAAGATCACAGCACATTAGAGCCACCCGGCACCCGACCCGTCCACGGGTGGACGCCGCGTTGTCACAAGTAAACGCCGCGTCGCGACTCGTGGGACTTGTGTTGGCAATGCGCAGCAACGCAAGGTAAGCAAGCGAGCAGCGAGTTGTCACCGAGTGTTCAACTCGCCGTCCTCGCGTGAACGGCTTACGACCGAGGCGATCCGGTGACGCTACGGAATTGATGTAGTGAGCGCATATGCATAAAGGTCCATATAAAGAACACTAACCGCACGAGGCGAGGCGCTGCGGGTCGGATGCCGGGTGGTTCTAATGAGCTGTGACCTTTAAACCTCTGCCTATCCCTTCGGGGATAACAGGCGTGGGTGTATATGTATGTAAGAATGTACTGAAATTCAGGTATACTGAATATGTTTTTTTTTATAGGAATTCAGTTTCTTACGGATAAACGCAAACAGCACATGCGAAGCGCACTAATATTGTATTGATATAATTTCGCCTCGAGTGTTCGATAGTACCGTGTAATTATCTCAGTGGACAGTTGCGTGTGGCAAGGCTTGGGAGGTCTCGGGACCAGTTCCCGGCGGGGTCGTCCCGCCAGCGCAACTATCTACATTTTAAATCAAACCATTGTTTCACCCTCACTTTGTGTGGGGCTGCGCTAGTGAAAGATGATTCTTTCGCTTTGTATCAATAAACATTTAAAGTGTAGACTTTGTAATACTTCGCTTGATGCTGTCGGTTTTATGTCAATAACTTTATCAGTAAAATATGGTAATAAGTAAAAAAACATTTTCAGTGATTTACATTAATACTAACTCTACTCACATAATTACGTTCTTCAGTACAGCAAGAGATAAAATTCTACAGAAAAGATTTTTAATTCATAAAAATACACCGACTTCAATACAAAACAAATTATGCGTCACTATAAAATTTGTTTTACTTTGATTTTTCTGAGATCCCATCATCAGATCTTGACTTGGTGCCAATGGGACCACATGGGAAGTATACCCTTTGAAACAAAAAAAGAATTTCTCGAATCGGTCCAGGCGTCTTCGAGTAATCGGGTAATATACATAAAAAAAAAGAATCCGACGAATTGTTAACCTCCTCCTTTTTTGAAGTTGGTTAAAAAAAAAGGTTTTTCTGAAATTCGCATATCCCTGTGCAACTTTTCCAATTTTTCCTTCGCTAAAAACCTTATTCGAACTAAAACCGTTCTCAAGTGATGAGCTACAAGCGAATAATATTCTATTTTTAAACAGTTAGTTAGAGTAGAAGCTATGATAGTCTAGTTGGTTGCGGTACGGACTGTCTGAACTGACTGAAACCTGCATACCTGAGATTTCTCACAAGAATATCATAGGCATGTGAAGTCTACTAACGTGGTGGACTAAGGCCTAAACTTTAGTTTTAATTTTACAAAATGTTCTAGCAAACATTTTGTAAAATTAATGTTATTATTTTATATGAAAGTCTGGTTCGTTCGTTGCTTGAGTACTGTGCGGTTGTATGGCGTCCTCACTATGCAACCCATAGTTTACGACTGGAACGCATTCAGAAACGCTTTTTAAATTACTTGGCCAATTGTTCACCTGCTGCCAAAGGAATCATGAGCTACGTTAAGAGGCTTCAATTATTTAGGATTACCTCTTTAGAAAAGCGTCGTGATTTATTGGAACTTATGTTTTTATTCAAAATATTGCATGGTAATGTTGATAGCCCGGAGCTACTATCCAAAATTAATTTCAAAGTTCCACACCGATTTCCTAGGTATCCTATGAAACTCCTAAGTCCACCATTTCGGAAAACTGTATTTGGGTCAAATTCGCCTATCTCAAGATTATGTAGTATCTATAATCAAAACTCCAATAAGATAGATCTGTTTGGCACAAGTCTATTTGAATTTAAAAAGCAATTAAAACGTCTCGGAAATGCTTAACATTATCACGAAATTGAATAACATTGTATGCTATGCATATACTATAACTATATTGTATATGCATGGAAATATTGTGGTATTTTTTTTTTGTTTCTTTTGTACTTTTAGGTAGCATGTCCTATTTATTTGTATGAAGTGTTCACTTTTTTATGTTGTGCCCTTAGTTTAGTTATGTAGTAAATGTATTTTGTATTGCAAATTAGTGTAACAACTGTTTGTGAACCCATTAAAATAAAATAAAATAAACCCTTTCATTAGTAGAGGATGCCCGTGCCCAGCTGTAGAACAATGTTTAATACAGGGCTAGTATTATTATTTATATAGTTCATCAAATTTATAGTACTAATCTTACAAAAAGTCAAACTATACACAATTATAAAAATACCATTAGCGTGTGTTTACCGATGACAAGTAACTTAATAGTTATTTAGTTACTTGTAGTTTGCGTTTGACTTCAAAAATGACGGATTTTCATACAAACTATCATCCCCTATTTTACCCCTTTAGGGGTGGTATTTCCAAAAACCCTTCCTTAGTGGATGCCTACGTAATAAAAGGTCAAAATTTCAAGTCACTAACTCCAGCCGTTTAGGCTGTGCGTTGATCGATCAGTCAGTCAGTAAGTTTCTTCTTTTATATATACAGATAATTTTACTTAACTATTACGGTGTGTATAATCTATGCGGCATCAGAAAGCGAAGTCATAAAACGAAACGTTCCACGTGCAAGGGAAGAAAGCGCACGAGAGTTGAACACAAGACGATGAGGTGAGAGTATGTATACATACATATACACTCACGCCTGTAATAACCGAAGGGGTAGGCAGAGATGTAACCGGTACACCCACTATTGCTGAGTTTATTACGGTCCCATAGTGTGACTCCAGGCTGATACTGAGCATTCCTAAATAGAAAAACCCAATATAATTTTACCCAACCCGGGGATCGAACCCAAGACCCCACAGCAGTCGTATCACATGCGCAACTGCGCCACCGAGGCAGAGGTAAGTGTATAGTCTTCAAAATAGAGGTTCATACACCATGGTGACATTGTAAAAAAAATGCATTGGCATTGTATACATAAACAAAAAAATACACCCAACAGATACACACATAGTCCTAGCCCCATAACATGTCAAACCAGTATCATGAATATCAAATAAGAGACTCGGTCTCACAACACCCAGTCCAGAAACAAATATCTATGAATTTATATAGGTGCGGGAATCAAACCCACGCCCTCTCGCTTCACAATCGGCTGCTCGCTCGCTGCGCCACGGAGGCTGTCAAATTGACATTGAATGAGATTATGGGAATAAGTCATATGTCGAGTTGACTATCGCAGTGGTGTATCCAGTGCCGTCTAATTGAACCTTTTGGGTGTTGATACTGTTGACAGACGTAGCGTTTACCATTAATAGCAATAATAATAAAAGGCAATATTATTGGAGAACGTTTACGAATCAGATAAACGATTTCCTAAAAGGGCAAATCAGAAGTACCTCCAACCGTCGTAAATGTATGAGAAGATGTATGAATGTGGAAGAGGCGAAAGAGGTGTGTCAGGATCGTAGCTTGTGGCACTCAATAGTCTCTCTGCCTACCCCCATGGGATACGGGCGTGAGTGTATATGTATGTATGTATTATTGGACACGGCACGCATTGTGAGGAGGTTCCTCACTCTGGTGTCCTAACCGCCGGTGGCTTGGGTCCTAGGCTTCGCCATCGGAGGGTGCACATTTTTATATTTTTTATATAATAATTTATATTTAAAAATGTAAAAAAAACCTTTTTGAATAAAGAATACTGTACGTAATAATAACACACCCAACAGTCACACATAGTTCTGACTCCACACTAGGTAAAACCTGTATCGTGGGTATTAAGAACTACGAGGGACTACCACACCACAACACCCAGACCCGAAACAAATATCTGTCTGTCAAACAAATATTTATCACAGTGCGGGAATCGAACCCACAGCCTGTCGTTTTCACGCGTCTTTGTTTTAAAACAGTGCGTGCGCTTTAAAAACCCAGGACGCTGCTTTTAAAACTATCCAGGACATCCCAGGTCACTCTAACCAGGACATGTACTGGGAAAACAGGACGGTTGGCAACTCTATCGTACAGTTAATAAGACGTCACCAAACCTTCACGCTTTCGTACATTCCATCAAACAACCAGTTCTAGTAAAATTGTTATTTGAAAAAGTCACTAAGTAATGTTCCGCGAGGCGATTTACAATGTATTTTAAAAGACATATTAATAATAATGTGAGACTTAGTGGAAAATTTCAGAATTATTAAACATACATACATATACACTCACGCCTGTAATCCCCGAAGGGGTAGGCAGAAGTGTAACAAGTAGGTACACCTACTTTTCGCCGAATTTCAGTCCCATAATGTAATAGGAGACAAGCCTATCGCCATACCGGGCACAGGTTCCAGACTCCGTGCTAATACTGAGAATTTCTGAATAGGTAAAAACCCAATATCACTTTACCCGACCCGGGGGTCGCACCCGAGACCTCAGCACAGCGGTTATAACGTATGCGCAATTACCACTGCGCCACCGAGGCAGAATTATTAAAATATGAATAATACGAGTTTATGAGCCATAAAAAGTATTAACGCATAGATTCCTTCATTGTTATAAGTTGTAAATACAACGTACTTAAATTACAAAAAATTAAAATTTTCGAGGTTGAACTCTTGCCTCTGACCCCAGAAGCTCTGACGCAAATCCTTCAGCATAACATGAATAAATTACTTATAATAGAAACATTTCATGACAAAATTAAACAAATCTCAATCATTCGTCGGTAAAAAACGGTAAACCACATAAAAACCCGTAAAGAAGCACAACCACTTCCTAATTTAAAATTTAAATAGACACTATTAAAATAAATTAGAAAAAAATACACACTCACCGAACAAATCCTTTTCGAACGCAACGGTGACAGTTCAAAACGGTACACGGATAAACTAGTAAACAACACAGATCACAGTCGAAACCGACACGGTGCTTACAAATGAAAACGATAACCGCACAATCAACTCACTGCACTACATAAGGACATTTTTTAATTTCGAAAAAGGAACCACAGCACAATCGTAGTCATATGACAGTTCGAGAGAGAAAAAATGGCAACACACCCGCTCCTGTCAGCGTCTCGAGGTCGACTGAATGAACAAGTGAGCGAGTGTTACGTAGTCGAGGCTTTGCCGCGAATTCGTAGGAGGCCGTATTTGCAAGGAAAACTGCTGTGGTTTATATTTTTTTATTATATTAGCGCAGGCGTCTATCATACAGCCGATTTTGGCTTGTGAATTTGTCATTAATGTCCTCTGATGTCATCATATAATCGATTGATATTCATGATATTTTTAAGCATTAATTCGAAAACAAAACTAGTATATCCAAAATTGAGTTTTTTATTTAGGTGTTAGATTCATTAATTTAAGTAAAGATAAGTGTTTTACAAACCATAAACGATAAATCCAATATGGCTGCCAAAATAGAATTCCAAATTTAAACCACAAGCTGTTGATGGCTCGAAATTGCGGCGTAAGATCTAATTTTATGGAGGAATGTAAACAATATCCATTACTGACCTCTGTGTACCCAAGGCTCAGGCAGTATGCACCAACCTACACTCTGTGTTCTGACCCACACCTTAAATACCAAACCTTAACATATTGAAACTGAACGTTTAAACTTCTAACTCATTCCGTTTATCCGAGTTAACTTCATTGAATGTTATTTATAGTTGATATGTTTACTTATTTGAATTTTACACGTATTATGCTATTGGGTGCCTTGGCTTTTGGTACCAGTGGCGAAAGGTAGAGATTTTCAAAAGAGAAGAGAAATTTAAACAAGTAAAATTGTTAATTTTTATTACAGATTATTATTTAATTGTTTGATCTTATTGGATTTCCACACCAGAACCACGTGTACTGGCTTGTGGAGCCACAGCTTCGTGGTGACTACTACCACGGCCCGAACCAAGAGCAGAGCAAACTAGTATTTTTGCCGCACCATCGAGCTGGGGCACAGTTTGCCAGCATCAACGTTCCCTCTTTCCTATGATCCTGGGTTCTTAGGCGTAGTGTGAAGAAGCTACGCAGCAGTCCGGCATGATTGTGTTGAGTAGCGGGGGATAGGTTGTCTCTCGCTACTTTTATACTCTAACTGGACAGCACTGCGCTTACCATCAGGTGCAGTGTGGTCACTTTGCCGTGCCAGAAAAAAAAAGATTTATTTATTTACGCACAATATTACATGCATAAGCTCAAAAATCTTAAAAATATGCCAATAAACTCGCTATTTATCACATTGCGGGACTTAAGTAGTTCTATTATTTCCATTTTTGCCTACCCCTTTGGGAAATCAGGCTTGATTTTACCTGTAATACGTTATCAATGCGGCATGACAAGACAGACTTTTTTCTTCAACCATAATGTTTAATTTTACATTTAGGACCATTTTAATGGTAAAGTCGGTTTTAAGAAATGCAAACTATTTTAGCGCCTTATAAAGTAAACTTTTATAACAAATAAAGGTGAATAGCAACCTATTTTTAGTTACAACGCGTCATTACCTGTTTTATCCCGTAAGTAACAATAACCCGTTTCTCGGTACCGGGATCTTACGCATGAGTCATTATCTAGAAGGCTCGGTAATTATGGATGACACCATATGCACCAGGGATTACACTGATGCAGATGACGTCAGAAAATCTAGTAATAAATATACACTGTCAGAATATCCTGGAATTACATCAGCCACCTAGCACAGTCTTTTAAAGAGGAAAAGCCAATAATATAAAGTAATTTAAGTTATAACATGGAAGTCAAATTATAAACGAAATCTTTTTTATCCTGGCATGGTAAAGTAACCACTGCACCTGATGTTAAGCACAGTGTCGTCCAGTTAGAGTATCAAGTAGCGAAAGACAACTATACCTCGCTACTCGACACAATTATGCCGATATATGATATCGAGCCCGTATCGATGCACTCCCAAATTCGGGGCATCGTGCGACCCCGAGATGGACGGCAGCGCGTGTGGTAAGGCCTCGTTCGCTGTCGTTGTTCGGTGCGCGGGGGCTCCTTAGCCCTCCATGGAGATGGGCTGCTACGCAGCACTGCGCTGGGGCGATTCCGGCTGCAATTCTAGCACTCCTTAGAATACCCCGGAATCGCTCCGCAAGCGCCGAAGAAGGCCACCGCGGGGTTTTAGCTGGTAGTGTCGGGTGGGGTGTATATAGGGGTTAGGGACTCGGCCCAGCGGCAGCACGGATAGCCATCATCCGTGCGAGGGGGATGCTGGGTCGTAAGACCGACTAGTCCAGCATACCCGTTTTATTCTTAATCCGCTTCCCTCCGGAGCGGGCGGCAGTAATAAAACGCTTTCCCCGCGACAAAAAAAAAAGGACCATAGGAATGAGGGAACACAGTAGCCGGTAAACAGTTCCACAGCTTGATGGTGCGGCAAAGATACGCATTTGCGAACCTCTTGGTTCAGGCTGGTGTAATAAACACCAAAAATTTATAGCCAATACGCGTGGTTCTGGTGTGGACGGGATAAGATTAAATAATTCTTCGGAGCATTCGACATGATACAGACGGTGGAACACAGTAAGCGAGAAAATGACCCTTCGCAGCTATAGCGGCTCTAGGCTGTTACTCACGTCTGCATTATTCAAAATGCGGATGGCCCGCCGCTACAACATATCGAAGGTGTCGAGAATGTATTTTGCGGAACCATCCTAGAGATGCGAACAGTATTCCATTCCCGGCAGCACCTGCGCTTCATATAAGCGGTAGAGCTGACTGGGCGTGAAAAACCACTAGCTTGCTTGCTGCAATAACGCCTATGGACCGTGCTGTCATATGCATAGCAATGGATGGTTACCAAGCAACAACATATCATATCATCTGTATATATAAAAGAAGAAACTGACTGACTGACTGACTGACTGACTGATCGATCAACGCACAGCCTAAACGGCTGGGGTTAGAGACTTGAAATTTTGACAGTAGGTACCTTTTATGACGTAGGCATCCACTAAGGAAGGGCTTTTGGATATACCACCCCTAAGGGGGTAAAATAGGGGATGAAAGTTTGTATGAAAATCCGTAATTTTTGAAGTTAAATTCATGAAAATTAGTATTTGGCATTTTAGTTAAAAATAAAAAAAATATGTTTCAGGATTTTTGGAAATTCCGCCCCTAAGGGGGTAAAATAGGGAATGAAAGTTTGTATGAAAATCCGTCATTTTTTAAGTTAAACGCATGAGTGTTTTGTATTGTATACTTTTTCTCCCAAACATGACCTCCACGCGGGCGGAGCCGCGAGCAACAGCTATTCAAATATATTATTCAACCACCTCTCCCTGGTGATCCATATTATCTGTCACTGGTCAAAGACTGATCATTTAGGTAGCGAACCACTTGGGTATTTATAAGTCGCTCCATGACTTTACACTGAGGTTACGACGTTTTTTACACTTAAATAAATTGACAAATAAAATAGGGCTATATTCATAGATTTATATTAATTAAGTCACCGGGCTATATTAATTAAGTCACCTAAAAATTTATAGCATCCGTATGCCGAACTAGGTTAGAAACCTGTATCTCAGCATTTGGCGCCGCTTCACAAACTTTACTTAAATTTACTCGGTTTTTTACCGGATACATTTCGGCGAGTGTGCCTTGGAAGTACATAATTTAATTCCCCCAACCCCTTTCCATCATCGGACGACAAGAGACTCGGCGAAGCGTCATCGATACATGGTTGATATTCCACCAGCGCGCACGAAGCGTTTTGCTAGTACATTCATCATGCGCACCGCTAGAGAGTGGAACTCTTTGCTGGAGTCTATATTTCCCGAAAATTATAACCTGGGTATCTTCAAGTCAAGAGTGAATAGGTATCTTCTAGACAAGCGTGCTCCACCATAGACCACATCATCACTTACCATCAGGCGAGATAGTGGTCAAACGCAAGCCTATTTAGATAAAAACAAAAAAACTGTAGGTAGCCTCTGTCTCAAATCTTAACTAAAATAAGTAAAGTTTTTTTAATTCATAAAAAGTACACCGACTTCAATGAAAAACAAATTATGCGTCTATAAAATTTGAAGGTTTCCCTCGATTTTTCTGAGATCCCTTCATCAGATCCTGACTTGGTGCCAATGGGACCACCTGGGAAGTATACCCTTTGAAACAAAAAAAGAATTTCTAGAATCGGTCCAGGCGTCTTCGAGTATTCGGGTAACATACATAAAAAAAAGAGTCCGACGAATTGTTAACCTCCTCCTTTTTTTGAAGTCGGTTAATGAAATTACAAATGAAATAAAGTGGATATGGTAGACAATATATTGTTGTATTGTATTGTGCCTCTCTGTGAAATTAATGAATGTGTAGGTGTATGTGTGTGAGAGGGTGTGTGATTATATTTTTATACTTATGAATAACAAAACCCAAGAATAATGCATACAGAATCATAATATTAAAAGTCACTTTAAAACTTTTAAGAAGTCTTCCGTCTCTTGATATCCCAATGTCAACAACCATGCTGTTGTTTTTATTATATCTTATTTAACGAATAAACAGATATTATTATATTCAGTTTATTATAGACATAAGGTCCCAGTCCAAGATTGGACAATAATTATTAGATTTTGACTAATTAGGGTCTAAGACCTGAGAGGGTCTGGGCTGTTTCTTGAGGTCTACCTAGAGTTGCCAACCGTCCTGTTTTCCCAGGAGATGACCTGGTATTTAGAGGATTCTAGAGTGTCATGGAAAGTTTTTTTTTTTAAGCAGCATCCTGGGTTTTTAATGCGCCTTGATTAGGTCGTGTATTCAAAAATTCACGCACCACTTTTAAAATACTTAACTTACGGGCGGTCTCACGGCTCGCTAGTGTTCACGCTGTCTACGCCATTTTAAAACAAAGACGCTTCCTGTTTTTATACCGAATTGTCCTGCCGGTTTTTTTTTATTCTGGCACGGCAAAGTGACCACACTGCACCTGATAGTAAGCGCAGTGCCGTCCAATTAGAGTATCGAGTAGCGAGAGATAATGTATCCCCGCTACTCAACACAATCATGCCGGCCTACTTCTTCACACTACGCCATGGGCAAGAAGGTGAAGGAGCGGTCGAGGGTCTAGCGTCAGAGTACTCAGAAAGCCGCTTAACAGCCAAACATCGTACCCCAACTCTAGGCCCCGACAAAAACCGGATGTACACTGGCTGATACCGGAACGCGACACACATGCGTGTGCCACTATGGCGGGTTTTAGACCTTGTGTACGGTGGCCGCTATCAGGGCGGACTTGAATATCCTACCACCAGCAATAGGCTATTTGACAAATTTTCGAAAATGATTTAAAACTATTATTTATTACATAATAAGCACACTATATTGATATTTCCGGGAAATCTACTGTATTTTTAATGAAAATCAATGTTAAAATTTAAATCTCCAAAACCGCGGCAAAAACGCTATTTCTGTAATGGCGCTGATCATATGACACGTGTGACGTCACATGCAAGTAAACAAGCTAATAATGATAAGCAAAGCTAAGTTTTATGATAATTGTTTTATCAACAATTATCATAAACTGCTTCAAAAATAGACCAACAATAGAATTTATCACCCAGAAAACATAAAACGCGAAATAAAATCACTCGATGAAATTATGTTTACTTGCGTGTGACGTCACCAGAGTTGCAATCAATCACAGAGTGTTCACATCACATATAAAATTAAAAAAAAATGTTGTACTTTATTTCGTTTAATTTGCAAAAAATATACATTATTTTGTTTAAAATAAAATGAAATATGGTTTTTTAAGCTATTGTCTAACAGGATGACCACAATTTGCAGTGTATTTTCAATGTTGTCAAATAGCCTATTGTAGCACGTTTTGTGAGATTTCGTACTCTTGAGTGCGACTCTAGCGCCATATTATTTCAATATTGTGTACATATCTTTGTAGCCATTAATATGAAGTAATTAGGATTAAGATTATCATTGGAATTGGATTCAAGAGTAGACCGGCTGGTCTGTCCAAAACGATTGGTTTTTGAATAGGAATTCAATAACAAACAAACAAATTCAATAGCAATAAATATTGACTAGGAAGGTCTGTCAATATTTTGGGATGATTTTGATACCTTAATATTCATGAGTTCTATGACGACATGACTTTCTATAAGCTAGCCACATTCATTTTATTACTAACTAATGGGTAGTTACGCTATTTACCTACAGGCTGTATGGTCGATGGTTCCTTTGCCCGTTCTTGAAAATGGAAACAACAAAGTATTTTTCATGAACAGAACAATACGATAGGCAGCGAAACAATAGACTAACATCTAATTACGTCCCGTTAAATCAGTAATACGTTAATATCAAAGTTTACGATGTCAGACCAATCACGTCAAAACACTGCGATTGATAGTGATTGTACATCGACTCTCGCGACAGTTGCTTCGTTACCGCCCACACCGCGTCCTACAGCGACTACACATTGGATTACACGATGTACTTTTTGCTGTGTATACAGTGTAAAATATCTATTACTGTCCTCACCAGAGTAAAAATGTGCTCTTAGACAAGAAGTTTTTAGCACAAAATCTGAAACGAGCGGTTTATTTTACGGTAGGCCGCTTTGCTGTGCACTGGCATTGCAGAAGTCTATGGGCGGCGGTGTCTACTTACCATCAGGTGGCCCGTCTGCTCGTCTGTCTATCTAGGCAATAAAAAAACGAGTCATAAATATTACACCCAACAGTTACACACATAGTTCTGACCCCACACTAGTTAAAAGTAAAACTACGGCCCACAACATTCAGACCCGAAACAAATATCTATCTGTCACACAAATATTTGTCACGGTGCGGGAATCGAACCCTCTCGTTTCACAGCCGACTGCACCACGGATGCTGTCAATTAACAGAAAACTCTCGTTTACGATTCTTACTTCCAAAAATACCTAATATAAAGCAGCCTCATATAGTATACTATAAGAAACAATTCAAAGTTCTATTTAAAGGGTACCTTTAAACGGGACATAAACGATGATCGCCACTGTATTGATCAATTTAATGATCATATTTACGCACCTCAGTGTCCATCGTTAACAATTCCATGCCAGGATGTACCATTTACCAATTAGTCACAAGTGCGCACGGACAGCATAACGCTCTATGCTGAACTGCCACCAGACCAATAGTGGTATAGGACGATGAGAGCTGATGCTCACCATACGTCCGTACGGTAGACAGTCCGTTCTGGGGTTCTATATTCAAATTCAAATTCAAGTCATTTATTCAGTAGGTAAATAGGTCATTGATGGCACTTTTACCCATAAATATGATAGGTAAATAATATTATTTAAAATCTATGTGTGCTTCGAAAATGCTCTGATTTGAGAATAAGCCTAAAAACTCAGCCGGATGTCTTTCGGAATTTTCGTCTTACATAATATAAATACATTTTTTTTTTATAGTCCGAGAAACGAGCCAGTGGGTCACCTGATGTTAAGTGATCTCCACCGCCCATGAACATCCACAACACCGAAAGTATCATGTATGCGCTGTCGGCCTTAAAGGACCAGGAATAGGGATTAGGGAAGGGAAGGGGGAATCTGGGCTTCCGGATATCTCACTTACCATACGAAACGCGACAGTAAACTGTCACTTTACGGCGGTTTTCTGTGAGACAGTGGTACTACCCCGGTCGAGCCGACCCATTCATGCTGTAGACAAATATGTCTACAGCGTGGCTCTACCACTTCCAACACTTTTAATTAATAAAATGTATTTAAATTATGCAATAGTTATGAATAAATTTAGGGTTGATATTCGTGTCCATTTAATTGATCAAATAGTCAGTAGTTAGTAGTGGACGAGTCTAATACTCTCTCTCATATAGTGAAGACAACGCAAAGCCTGAAATCTTTTTAACACTATTCTACTAAATGTGTCGCATAGCACCATCTTGCGGGTTACTTGGTAAACATAACAATAACTACAGTGCCATCTAGCAAAATGCGTAATTACTAAAAATGACAACTACGCGCATTATCCTTTCAAATTTAGGAGGCAATGTGGTTACAGATTTCTGTATGATTCTATGACAACATAATATGCTCGGATTATACTATTATGATTCCATTGACATTTCCAAGATGAAAAAAACAACTACCTAGCTTCCGATTATTGAATAACTAGTTGACCTAATTTTTTCGTTAAAATTCGAAGTCAATTTTATGCAGAAGTTATGAGAAGCAATATTTAGAAGAGTTACGAATTTATTTTTATATACATATATTTAATTTATAAACCTATTTTCATCCTGTTACTAAGTATATCTATTTTATTAGTGTTGTTACTATTAATTACAAAGCCCACCTGATCTAGTGCAATTGAGTGATATATTTTACAAAGGTTTTATTACTATTTCCTCGTTATAAAAATAATTGGACTGTGTATTTTTGCTATTTATTAAAATTCGTAAATATGTCTTTCGTGAAGTGTTGTTTTGAAGGCGGCGAGGGACATGATTTTTTTGATTCATTTGTGCAAAAATGTACGGATCCTGGATGTAAGTGAATAATTATCATAATTTTATAAATATAAGATAATTTCTCCTTATTTTATCAAAATAACCTTGGCTTCAGTAATCTAATTAAAATTCTTGATGCTTAAACGTGCTTGATTTATAATGCGCTTAGTTATTGATTACCTACTTATATTTACCGCTAAAATACATCTACTGGTGCCAGTTGCCACTGGTGGATTGATTTTTACCTCCACCCTTCACTGTATGTTCAGAAATCAAGCAAACATTTTTATATTATGAATATTTATTTTTATTGTATTGTAAATAAATCATACTGTAATAATTTAAAACATTTAAATATTTTATTACATATTGCGTTCACCATAATCCAAAAACATTTCTCTTAAAACATAAATGAACGAAACCTTGACAATTCGATTCTATGACTCACGTATCCGTGTCTTGTTTTTATGTTTCTACTTGAAATAATAAAATTAAACATACCGTGGGTGTAGTGTAAGGAAGATAATGGCCCAAGGTAAGATCCTAATTTTGTTTTCGTTGCAAGAAACTGTGTAATTACCAAAAAAACATTGTTAGGAATATTGGGCTTTGACATATGGTAAATATCGGCGCCATCTTTATCCAATGGCTGTCATTCTGAACGTGTTTTATTGGCGTTTTTCTCGTAATAAACAGTGAATATTTTAACAAATATGCCGAAAAACTTTAAATTTTTTCGATAAAGATTGTCGTTGCGCAATAACAGTGTGTTTTATTAAACGTTAATAACAAAAAACATTCGTTTTATGTGAAAATATCGCTATATAAAAATGACGACCACAACAGTGCAAAACCAACCCAAAGCTAACAACTCTGCGCCTGCAAAACCACAAAAAAACTATGGCAAGATCATCCTCACTCTGCACAACTGCCTTCTACCAGAGTCTGCGTTCAAGGAAACACCTTCACAAGCCGATGGCCTTGATATTGAAACCGAGACAGATTTACGTATATTGGGATGTGAAATGATCCAAACTGCAGGTATCTTGCTCAAATTACCACAAGTAGCAATGGCTACCGGCCAAATCTACCTCCAAAGGTTTTACTATTCGAAATCTTTCGTCCGCTATCCCATGGAAACTATGGCCATGGGCAGTGTATACCTTGCATCGAAAGTTGAAGAGAAACCGTGCAGGATACGTGACGTCATCAATGTGTTCCACCACATCAAGCAAGTTAGAGCTCAGAAGACAATAAGTCCTCTAATAGTAGACCAGAATTACATAGAACTTAAAAATCAGGTTATAAAAGCTGAGAGACGCATTCTCAAAGAGCTTGGTTTTTGTGTACATGTGAAACATCCGCACAAACTCATTGTAGTGTATTTACAACTGTTACAATATGAAAAGAACCGCCAACTAATGCAAATGGCATGGAATTATATGAATGACGCTCTCCGAACTGATGTTTTCATGAGATTTCCACCTGAAACCATTGCTTGTGCATGCATATTTTTAACGGCACGTAAAATTGGTCTACCATTACCAAACAGCCCCCATTGGTTCTTACTGTTTAAAGTCACTGAGGAAGATATAAAAGAGGTGTCTATCAGGATTCTGCAGCTATACAAACGATCCAAAGTCAATCCGGAGGAGTTAGAATGCAAAGTTGACTTACTGCGTAAAATATACCAAGCTAATAAACACATGCAAGCACAAAAGGAAAGGGAACTAGCAAAGGCAGAAGAGAAGAAAAACGCTGCAGAATCCCCTACAGCATCTACTTCTAAAGACATAAGGAGGGATTCTAAAAAAGAGAAATCACCGAAAACTCCACCACTATCTTCAAAGTACCACAGCCATAAATCTAAGAAGGATAGGAGATCTCGGTCACCATATGAACGTAAAAGGGAGTATTCAAGCAAGAGACATAAGTCAAGGTCTAGGGAACGGGAGCTTGATCGTTCAAGAGAACGAAGGTTGGAAGACAAAAGAGGGCGTAATACGTCAAGGAAATACGATGATTATGACAGAGCCAAGTCTAGTAGGGACAGTAGGGATGAAAAGAGGAAGCATTAAAGCATTTTATTTAGAAATAAATTAATTTTAATTTGATTTCATTGTCTTTTTATTTATTATTACTTGAATCATTCCTTACAATATTTGAAAAGATTTCAAGATAAAAAATTGATAAACTCTAGTTATTTTAAAATTATCATGATCATTTTTAAGTTAATGTTATCTAAATTAATTAACTTACTTAGGCTCTTGATGGATTACTCATCTAAGGTGATCTCATGCCTACATTGTAAAATGTAGAACTAGAAGCTTATTTAGATATTAAATATTTTGTATTTATATTACAAAGGATATAAAAAATTATAATTTATAATTCTCTTCTTATTCTTATAAAAATATATTTTACTGATGACTTTCACCATATTCCAATATCAGACATTTGTTTCTAAATGTATGGTAATTTTAAAACAGTATGTACCTATTTTATTTTATACTAGCTGTTGCTAGCGGCTCCGCCCACGTGGAGGTCATATTTGAGAGAAAAAGTATACAATTAAAAAATACCAATTTTCATGCGTTTAACTTCAAACATGACGGATTTTCATACAAACTTTCTTCCCCTACTTTACCCCTCATAGGGGTGGCATTTCCAAAACCCTTCCTTAGTGGATGCCTACGTAATAAAAGGTACCTACTGTCAAAATTTCAAGTCTGTAACCTCAGCCGTTTTGGCTGTGCGTTGATCGATCAGTCGGTCAGTTTCTTCTTTTATATATAATCAAACAGTTATAATCAAATATTTTATTACATACATTTTTGACTATTAAAAATTATCTTTGATTCTTAGAGGTCAGAAAACAATAGACAATTTAGGAACGAGTACGAATAAATGATGTAGGCTTATGATTATAATTAACACATTACATGCTCATGATTCAAATGGACATTGAAATATAATAAGTGGTAATTTTTTTGCCCATGTATTTTTAGAGGCTGGTAAACAAACAGCAAATTTTACAGTGCGGTAACTTTATGGTAATGTATCCTTACCACCATTATTATTATTTATTTATTTTTATTAAATAGTACGGATAAACCAATTACACTAATTAACATATACTTATGACTATAGTAAATTAAATTAATTAAACATACACATATCATAATTAAAAGCTACATAAAATAAATTAAATACATATAAGCACTACCTACTGTTTCATCTAATAAAAAAATTACAATATTATAATGAGTACATATTAAGTATGCTTACCATCAGGTGCAGTGTGGTCGCTTGGCCATGCCAGGATAAAAAAAAGTGATATAGCTGGCTTGTAAACATTTGTTTATGCCGTGAATGGGATATAAATAAATTAAAAAAACTGCCTGACTGCCTCGGTGGCGCTGTACCTGGTACGACTGCTGTACTTAAGTCTCGGGTTCGATCACCGGGTCGGGTAAAGTGATATTGGGTTTTCTAACACGAAAGACTTAGTACTAGCTCGGAGTCTGGAATTGTACCCGGTATGGCGATAGGCCCTATCACATCATGGGACGGTAATAAGCTCGGCGAATAAGTGGGTGTACTGGTTACAGCTGTGCCTATGGGATTGCCTTCGGGGATTACAAGGCGTGAGTACATATGTATAAAGTAAACTAAACATTACAATTCTAAACGGATACTACGACTAACAAAGATACTTTAATTTTACTTTGGTCCGAGAAATTTAACATTGGCAACATTGTGGAACCGTTTCTCCGCAAAACCATATTGTTTATATGGTTTTTGTAGATAAATCATAGTAGAACCATGCTGCAGACGGTTTTGGCTACAGCGAATGGACCAGCTCGACGGAGTCATTACCAATGTCTCACATAAAAATTACATGAAGTTACACCTTTCTTTTGCGTTTTGTATTATAATAAACAATACTACACCTTCGATCAACAATACAAGCTGTTGATCGAAGCAATACACCCAACAGTCACACACATAGTCCTGACCCCACACCAGATCAAACCTGTATCTGTCAAGAACTATGGTCTCGCAACATCGAGACCCGACATATTTCTGAATCACACAAACTTTTGCCTTTGTGGATAGAACCTGCGGCCTCTTGTTTCATAACCACCTACTCGCCCTCTGCGACTAACACTGTATAGTGATAAAGACTTTCGAAGGCTTGAATAGGGTAGTTTCCTGTGTTTAATTTTGTACATTATTCTCTTCGCAATCGAATATAATACGCCAAAGAAACTCTTTTGCGAAAACAGAATCCAAATTGCTTGAAAAATGTGGTCACAATATTTATTTTAAATATTGGTATCAGCAAATACAAACAGGCATAAGCGAAAACGATGGCGTATTGAGAACATATCGCTATCTCCCTCGCACAACGATACAGTACAGGCGATTCATAGTACCGTGACGTCACGGTATCAGATATGCATCCTTGTACTGTTATTTGACAACTACCCCTTCCAGCAGATTTGAGTGGTGTCTAATTTACTTATTTTTGTTCGGATTCATAAAATTCTTTCGATAATAGGTTTTAGGTAATGTACCTAGTTGATTAAATTAATAAAAAAAATCGAGTCAACTACCCTATTCTATTCCTCTATTCTTTTGAGAGCGGCATCGCACCCTTCATTATTTTTCTGTATGTCATGTGCAATGGCGATTATCTAAGGCCTAGGCAGCATTTTATGTTTTTTTTTGTCTCGATAGGCAGTCGAGCAGACGGGCCACCACTGATGGTAAGTAGTCACCGCTGCCCATAGACTACTACAACGCCAGGGCACAGCAAAGCCGCTGCCTGCCGGTAAACTACCTGGCAAACGCTGAGCCTGTGGCCTTTTTGGTCATACTTTAGACACAGGTGTTCCAAATTGAGCAGCAGCGGGTGTATTAGGGTTTATAATTGTTTTTTTTAAAGTGAAAACTTCATTAGGCACCTTGGCCACTTTTAGGATGGGGAAAAGCACTGAACTCGCTCAAATCGAATCACGCTCGGATTATTTTACTTTCGACATAACGCCTATGTAGGTTTAAAGGTAGGCAGCGGCTTTGCTGTGCCCTGGTATTGCAGAAGTCTATGGGCGGCGGTGACTACTTACCATCAGGTGGCCCGTCTGCTCGTCTGCCTATCAAGGCACTAAAAAAAAATGTAGTTCTATAATTATTTACAAGCAATCATAAACAAAAAAGTTACTACATCATGGATGCTGTTTAAAAAAAAAAGACACAGTAATTCCAATGCTTTTAGTTTTCACATCTGTCGGTAGGCCCCATGACTTCTATGTTTTTTTTTTGTATTACTCCTTTATGTTATTTTTTTTTATTAATCCTTTTGTATGTCAACGTAAACGGTAGGCAACGGTTTGCTGTGTCCTGGCATTGCAGAAGTCAATGGGCGGCGGTGACTACTTACCATCAGGTAGCCCGTCTGCTAGCTGCCTATCGAGGCACTAAAAATTTTTTATCTAAAAGGTTGGCCACATTTTTTATTACTTTACTAAGTGGCGAAAACCGCGGCAAATTTTCTATAAGATTTTGAATTTGGAATTTGGTACATAAATAGACCCAGAAAGTGTCGCGCTGTCAATCCGTCGCCTTACCCGACCCCGGTTTATTTCTGGATGTAGGCCTCCCACGTATATATTTAGGCAGTGATATGTCATCCGCCCAGCGATCAGGGCGAGCTATTGATCTTTCCATTGAACTGTGTTTATGTGAATCGAAAGTGTTAATTAAAAACTTTAGTGCTGTTGATATTTTGTGATTTTTTTTCGGATTATTTCTTATCTCATTCACTTTGCACATTTTGTATTCTGTATCTAATATATGTTTTTTTTAATCAGCCCTTATTGAAATACTAATAGATTTTAAAATGGTATAAATATATATTTTTTTCATTCTTCCACATTGTTAGAACTTTATTTATCCTGGCACGGTAAGTGACCACACTGCTCCTGATGGTAAGCGCAGTGCCTTCCAGTTAGAGTATCAAGTAGTGAGAGAATATCTATCTCTTGCTACTCAACAAGCTCTCTTTACTCGCTGCTCTTTGCTAATTATTTAAAACTCTTCTAGTTTTAAAATGAACAATTGATGTTACTTTTAAAAGTATGCACGAAAGGATTAATGAAGGTACAAGCAGCGAAATAGGTCTGTTTGAAGCGTAACACTGGACCCTGAATAGGGGAATAGGGGGTATACTACAAAAATACGAAAAAAATATTCCGAAAGTCACAAATACGAGTTTCAAAATACCGATTTTCATATCCCCGTTTTCATTTCATGTCCCACAACACCCAGACCAGAAATAAATATCTGTCTGTTACACAAACATTTGTCTTGGTGCGGGAATCGAACCCACGGCTTCTCTTTTCACACGCGGCTACTCGCCCGCTGCGCCACGGGTCAAATTGAAACTTGTTTAAGATTTTATATACTGACTAGCTGTTGCTCGCGGCTCCGCCCGCGTGGAGGTTATGTATGGGAGAAAAAGTATATAATACAAAATACGAATTTTCATGCGTTTAACTTAAATAATGACGGATTTTCATACAAACTTTCATTCCCTATATAGCCTATGTTACTCAGGGTGAATGTAGCTTTCCAATGGTGAAAGAATTTTTGAAATCGGCACAGTAGTTTTTGAGTTTATTCATTACAAACATACAAAAATACAAATCTTTCCTCTTTATAATAGTAGTGTAGATTGGTACTTACTATTTTTTTTAATATCATTATATAATAAATTGTTTATTTTAGTTAACGATAGTTTAGGACATAAATTTCTTCCCCATTGTCCTTATAAATTGTTCCCTTTGCAGGCTGATAAACCAATGCATACAAGGTTTTTTTTTTACCCTGGCACGGCAAAGTGACCGCACTGTACCTGATGGTAAGCGCAGTGCGGTCCAGATAGAGTACTGAGTAGCGAGAGACGATCTATCTCCGCTACTCAACACACTCATGCCGGCCTGCTTCTTCACACTACGCCATGAGCAAGAAGGTGAAGAAGGGGTCGAGGGTCTAGTGTCAAAGTACTAAGAAGGCCGCAGAATGGCCATTGTACCCCAACTCCAGACACCCGACAAAAACCGGATGTACACTGGCTGATCCCGGAACGCGACACACTTGCGTGTGCCACTATGGCGGGTTTTTCGCCCTGTGTACGGTGGTCGCTATCCGGGCGGATATGAATATCCTACCACCAGCCAGGTATAAAAAACATTCTCTCTTGCTTCCATTGAATATCACTTAAGAATGAAAACGTTTTACTATTTCGTAAGTGATTCATAAGGTAAACATTTTGGCACCGTTCTTTTGGGAATTCCAATTTGTCCGTGAGCGAAGTTGGCACCGGTTTCTCGGAGTGGCGCCTTTTGACGTAATATTTAATAAATAAACAGTAAATGTAGACCGCTGGTTCTAAAAAAAGGAACGTTCGTAGTACCGAGATAGGTAGACGTGACACCTGATGGTAAGTAGCCACCGCCGCCCATATACTTTTGCAATACCAGGGCACATCAAAGCGGCTGCCTACCGTGCCCAATCCACTTATCATGACATGATGTACCGAAGGTCTAACTGGCGCATTCAGAGTGATGAGCATTAACTTATCCATTAGTAAAGAATTAAAAGTAGCAAAGCTTAGAGCTTTTTAAATAAATAATATCTCCTTTTATATAAAATTTAATTGCTGTTCGTTTGTCTCGCTAAATCTCTAGAATGGCTGGACTGATTTGGCTAATTTTGATCTTGAAATATTTGTGGAAGTTCAGGGAAGGAGAAAACACAAAGGGACCCGGTAAGTGGCGCTACTGTCGGTATGTCACCAAATTTGATTTGCTGGGATTTGTGGGAGAAAAGCCAAAGATTGTGATCTTTTAAATATCATATTTAATGTGGCGCTATTTTTCCGGGCAGGACGACGTCTGCCGGGCCCGCTAGTATTAAATAAATACACCCATCCTATAGTAAAATAAGTGTTATGGCTTCCTAACAAATCGGATCTAGCCACAATTTAACTTTTTTAACAAATAAATATATAAAAAGAAAACGCTACATCTATTACGCCCGAAACTTTGTTCTTTTTTATCCTGGCACGCCAATCTGAACACACTGCAACTGATGGTAAGCACAGTGCCGCCAATTTAGAGTAGCGAGTACCAAGAGACAATTTATCCATCGCTACTCAACACAATCATGCCGGCCTGCTTCTCCACACTACGCCATGGGCAAGAAGGTGAAGAAGCGGTCGAGCTAGTGTCAGAGTACTCGGAAGGCCGCAAAATGGGCAATCATCGTACCACAACTCTAGACTCCCGACAAAAACCGGCTGTAGTGTGTACACTGGCTGATACCGGAACGCGACACACTTGCGTGTGCCACTATGGCAGGATTTACACCCTGTGTACCGTGGTCGCTATCCGGGCGGATATGAATATCGTACCACCAGCAAAGCTTCTACACACTACGCCAATATCTCAGTTCCAACCGGTGTTTGCCGGCACGACGGCGAGCGTTCAAATCATCAAGGTCATCAGCGTGGGATAGTTTTAAGGAAACTCTTTGAATGCGACGGTTAGAATTTTAAATGATGGAGTTGAATCATCCCTACTTCAATTGCAAAACTAAACTGGTTACGACAGTACGGTTTCAACTAGATTTAACTAATACTGCATTAACTGAAACGCCTTTATTGTGTGCCCTTGAATTTTTTATTCGCTTGTGTTGATAATTTTAAGTAACTTCAGTCAATCTTGTCCAATGGTCTGTCGGAATAATGAATACTTTCCAATATTTGGATCAAATTTTATATTCGTGTAAATGAATGATACATCCAATAGTCCCACATATCAATGGCCTATGTAGAAGGGCCAAAGTGCAAACACAAAACTTACAGGAGAGCCTTCCAAAGTTATATTCAGGCATTGAACATGGTGAAGCCGTTTTACTGGTACAAAATACAGTGTTTCCGCGAAGCATTTGGGAATTTTCCGTCCACCATATTATTTAGACTGAAGAATTTTCCACTAAGAGGTCAAAGTTGCCAAAATGTTTGATCTGTATACGTAGGACCCACCGATATACTCCTGACTCACGGTAGGTCAAACCTGTTTCAAGTATCAAGATCTACGAAGGCCTAGGATCTTACAGCACTCAGATCAAACACTTGTAAATCACATAAATATTCTCGCGGATCGAACCCACGTCCCTATTCAACATTTCGTATAACGAGGCCGCGTAAACCGAAACTATCATATCTTGATTGATGAAAATCATTTAATGCCGCGCGCGCGGTTTTCGGATCAAGTGTCAATTCTTATCAAACGCTCGCTGTTATCAAGTGTTGTAAATAGACACTTTAGTAACGTAACCTTACTGTGGTGTGCACGTTTAGTGTTTAATGTAAATTCATTGGAAGTAAATGAATTTGGTGGTGAATGAAAAGTGGATTCAAATGAAATTGCGTTGTGGATTGTATGAATATTGTGAAGGAACAACGTATGGGAAATACAAATGCGTGTGGATTTGAAGATATACAACATATCGCGTGCGATGTCTGTTATTCATGTTTCTATATGGATACCTGTCCAATTATTGATAGATATCTGAAATTTGATAATATCCAACTGAAGTCGAGTGCAAGTCACGAAAATTTCAAAGTGAACTGAATAAGTTGATAGAGGTTTCCAAACTTATTATTTCCCCCTTGCCTTGTTTTCGCCTTCGTGTTCGGTGTTGGGTAGACCTCCTAATAGGCTAATATTGCATTTTGAAAATTTATCAACTTCAAATTTGTTTTGACTGATACCTAACTGCAGTGATATGGTAGAAGAAAAAACACATACATTTTTATATATTGATGGAACCGAAATTAAAACAAACCAAAATAAAATTAGGAACCTATGTATTACATAAAATCAATAAGTAAAAAAATTCAATAACAGTTGATGATATTTTTCGGACCAAGAAACCATCGAGCATTCGATTCTTCGGACATTTGGAAATCAGAAAACTAACAAATCGGATTTACGACTTTCGGTAAAATAAATTTCGTGGGTTTAAATAATAGACATTATAATTCTTAGGTATTATGAAATTCGGACTTTTGAAAATCGGAATATCGAAATTCGGAATAAAATATTTCGGATTTTTTGAGTGTTCCCCTATGTAATACATAAGTATAGTTTGCATATGTTATTAATTTATGGTCCACTTGGTGAATATTTTCCTTGTTTATTGCTTTGATTGTTGGCGTGTTCAGTTTCCTCTACATCCAACCTGACCTTGGTTACGTATGGAACGAACTGGGTCAAATCTTGTCCTTATCTTGGCGCTCTGTTAATAATAATTCACCCACCAGTCACACACATAGTCCTAACCCCAGACTAGGTCAAATCTGTATCGGGATTATCAAGAACTACGAGGGGCTTGCCACCATTCGTCCCGATACAAATAACACCCAACAGTCACACACATAGCCCCGATCCCACACTAAGATACGAGTCTTGTGTCGTAGGTATCAGGGACTACGAGAGACTTTCGGTCTCACAACACCCAGACATCGGACACAAAAATCTGTCTGTCACACAAACATCTGTCCCGGTGTGGGAATCGAACCCATTGCTACTCGTTTCACAGCCGGCTACTCGCCTATTGCGCTATAGGCTGTCAATATTTATTTTTTATTTTTTTATAGTATAGTCCGACAAACGAGCCAGTGGGTCACCGGATGTTAAGTGATCTCCACCGCCCATGAACATCCACAATACCGAAAGTGTCATGTATGCGCTGTCGGCTTTAAAGGACAGGAATAGGGATTAGGGAAGTGATAGGGGAATCTGGGCCTCCGGATATCTCACTTACCATACGAAACGCGACAGTAAACTGTCATTTTACGTTGGTTTTCTGTGAGACAGTGGTACTACCCCGGTCGAGTCAGCCCATTCATGCTGTAGACAAATGTGTCTACAGCGTGGCTCTACCACTTCCCAAAATAAGAACATGTCTCTCGGTGGGGGAATCGAACCCACGGCTTCTCGTTTCAATGCCAACTACTATCGCTGCGCCACTGGGTTGTCTAATAAGAATAAGCCTTGTTTCGTATACTCTCAACAAATATATTTGTAGGAGTTAATTGTTTGTGATTTAAAATATAATGGCTAACTCTAACCGCTAGCTACCACTTTTAACAGCTATTTGAACCACAGAGTGTATTCCCAAAATTATTATTAATGTAAAGAAAACTAATAAAATAAATAAATAGCTAAGTATAAATTTATATTGTATACTAAACCGACATAACAATATTTAACTAGATACCCCGGATATTACGTTGAGCACAACTTAAAATAAAATGCATCTTGTGTCTATGGTAATAAGGTCGTTTTAAGATAAACAGTGAAAAGACTAAGTGTACAATGATACCTATAAGTAAAATAGCTCATCGTGCGTGCTTCTTCGTCAGTAGGACTGTCTATTTGACATGTAAGTATTAGTAATTTATTTACAGATGGTTTTTTTTTATCCTGGCACGGCAAAGTGACCACACTGCACCCAAACCGCGATAAAAACTATAAAATTTGTTTCATTTTTAACCGACTTCAAAACAAGGAGAAGGTTCTCAATTCGTCGGAACCTTTTTTATGTATGTTCCCCGATTACTCGAAGACGTTTGGATCGATTCGAGAAATTCTTTTTTTGTTTAAAAGGGTATACTTCCCAGGTGGTCCCATTGGCACCAAGTCAGGATCTGATGATGGGATCTCAGAAAAATCGAGGGCAACCTTCAAATTTTATAGGGACGCATAATTTGTTTTTTATAGAAGTCGGTGTACTTTTTATGAATTAAAAAACTTTTAATAATACATGAGTTGCCCGGGATCAGAATTTGCTTTGGCGATAGACTCGCCTATCACGTATTGGGATGGAAATAAGTTCGTCGATTCGTGGGTGAACTATTATACCCCTGCCTGCCTCTTTGGTGATAAAGGCGTGAGCTTTATATGTAAAAAAAGACTTCGCCGAATTGATAACCTCCTCCTTTTTTTGAAGTCGGTTAAAATATACCACTTATATGGATGTATCCTGTGTAGAGGGGCCAAAGTGACAAAACAAGCAAGCGTGCTCCACCGTAGACCACATCATCACTTACCATCAGGCGAGATAGTGGTCAAACGCAAGCCTATTTCAAAAACAAAACATTGAAATGAAATCGTTTATTGATCATGTACTGACTTGTGATTGCCATTACATAGCTCTTATGACAAGTCAGTACATTAAAAAAAAACGTAAAGAAATTTAAGAAAAGGTATATCAGCTAATGTTTACATAGCATCATCAATACACTAGCAGTTACTTTATTCATTTATAATTTTCATTTTTAATATTATTCAAAGAAATACCAGTCAAATATACATTACAGGAGAGTCCTCCAAAGTTAACTTCTGTCATATTTTTAATACTACGAAATACTGTGATTCCAGAAATAAGTTTTTTAATTCCACCATATTAATTAGACTGAAAAGAAGCATTTTCCACCAAAAAATTGAATATCGGCAATATATTAATTGTCCTAAATACATAGGATCCATCGATAAAGAAGAATTAGGTGGACGATATTTACCTATAAGGGTCGTAGTTCGATATCTGACAGCAGGATTTCCTCCCAAATCCAAGCTTAAGTGATAATTTAATATAAACTCCCAATATCTCACGACGGTCATGTGCGGCAATAAGTTTTATTTCACAATATTGCAAACTTAACATACATTGAGCTGCTCTAATCTAATGTCATTCAAAGTGAAAAGAGCAACGCTATAGTTTCTTGCCCGTTCTCTAACGAAACTGCATTCCCAACTGGTGGTATATAATACTATCCCACACTAAGATACGAGTCCTGTGTTGTGGGTATCGGGGACTAAGAGAGACTTTCGGTCCACAACACCCAGACACCGGACACAAATATCTGTCACACAAACGTTTGTTCCGGTATGGGAATCGAACCCACGGCCTCTCGTTTCACAACCGGTTACTCGCCTACTGCGCTACGGAGACTGTCAATATATAACATTTCATGGATTCAATAATAATGGTAGGCAGCGGCTTTGCTGTGCCTTGGTATTGCAGAAGTCTATGGGCGGCAGTGGCTACTTACCATCAGATGGCCCGTGTGCTCGTCTGCCTATTCAGGCATTAAAAACCGGTGTTCGAAAAGAGCAACGCTAGAGTTTCTTGCCCGTTCTTCTCTAGCGAAACTGCATCCCGAACTGGCGGTAGAGGCTGGAGTTTCTTGCCCGTTCTTCTCTAGCGAAACTGCATTCCGAACTAGCAGTAGAGTTAAAAAAAAATGACGGAATCTAAGTAATGTATAACATTTCATGAGTTCAAAAAATATTTGATGTAATCTGTCTGCCCAGGTTGCTGCGGATGCTGCTCAGCACTGCGGCCGCGGTACAAGCGCCTGGTCGACAACATATTCCCGGCCTCGCCGCAGGATGGACTCGTCAAGTCCAACATGGAGAAGCTCACTTTCTACTCGCTGTCCAGTCCTGAGAAGCTGGACAGGATCGGCGAGTACCTCTTCCAGAAGGCTTCCAGGGATATATACAGGAGGAGGCATGGGTAAGTTTCACATTTTTTTTAACCTGGCTAGAAGAGTGGGAGACTAGTTGTCACATTTATTTAATCTATAAAATTAATGTTGTCTAATATTTATAATTGACTGCATAAAATTATGAAACGAACATTTATTTATCAATTTGGAAGAATTATATCCATTTATTATATTTATACGTACGAGGAGGACATCATCATCATCATCATATTTATCTATTTACTTTTTAATCAGTTTAAGAAGACCCAGCTGTCATACAGCACTGCGACTAACCACAGACTGATATTGTGTGTCAAGGGTACTAGGAACTATGAAGCAGTTTCCTTCCCATAATAACCACATTTACGATAATTACTTCCAACATAAAGCCTCTCGTTACTTTGCCCTTTGCGCCAGTTACAAAATGCACGATCCCCAAATTTCGGGTCTAAGGTTCGGGTCTTCAGGTTTCGGGTCTAAGTGTTACACTCGTACAAGACTATTGGAATTATTTGGAATTGACACCTCGTAACTTTTAACTACCTTGATACATAACCTTTGCAGTTCACAACTACGTCTGCATTATCATTTGGTTCATATGAATTTTGAATGTTAAGTTTTATCTTGAGTGATTTTTATCTATCACTTTTGTTAGCAAGTCACCGCTTTTCATATACACGTGTAGCATTCACAACTATTGAATAGTTTGTACGTATTCCAATAACGGGACTGTTGGAAGTTCCTTTTCAGTTCTTCAAGAAGGGAGTAAATAGGTTTCTGAAGGGCGGCAACGGGCATGTGATGCTCCTGGTGTTGCAAGCATCCATACGCTACGGTAACCTCTTACCATCAGGCGGGCCGTAAGCTTGTTTGCCACCATCGTGGTATAAAAAAATAAAGGCATGTTATAAATCTGTTTAAAGAGAAAATCTGAAGAGATTCAGGGCCGTAGTTCAATCAAAAGAGGTGGTAAAGTAATATGAATCATAGGTTAAAAACCATACTTGGCGTTCTCAGACCCAAGTTTAAGGTTTGGGGTCGTTAAAGGCAAACTGTTGTAAAGAGAAAATATGAAGAGATTCAGGGCCGTAGTTCAATCAAAAGAGGTGGTAAAGTAATATGATTCATAGTTTAAAAACCAGACTTGGCTTCATCAGACCCAAGTATAAGGTTTGGGGTCGTTAAAGGCAAACAAATGAGCCCAAGCTCGAGAGGTGTTATAGAAATTGGAGATTTCTATTATTCATCTTCTGACGTTCGTCAGATCAACTCGATGGTACCAAAATATTATATTCTCATCTGGATTTGTTTTTAATAGTTCATTAGTTATAAAATGAAAGAGCTTTCGTAAAAGATTGATGTAATGTGAATAAATTAGATCCTTTTATGTGTAAAATAACATTTTGAATCTTATATTAAAAAGCCTACTTGGCATGATAATTCTGTTTCTTTTCAATTCATTTTTATATCTTCAAAATTCGTTATACGAATATTGGAGGTCATATTCGTATATCAATTCCTGAATGTAGGTGTAGGTAAAGTATGCAGACGTAAACTATGCAATTTGAAATGCTTCCTTTGCAGGTTCGTAATAATAGCAATGGAGGCGATGGACCAACTACTAGTGGCGTGTCATTCGCAAACCCTGAACTTATTCGTGGAGAGCTTCCTGAAGATGGTGCAGAAACTGCTGGAGAGTACAGACCCACAGCTTCAGATATTGGCTACTCAGAGTGTGAGTTGTATACTCTAGCTTAGGTTAGATAATTATAATGGAGATGGGCCATTTGGTGACGTCACTAGTATGCCCTGAACTGCTTCTGCTGTATTAGCATCAAGAAATTTAATTCTTAATTCTCGATTCTCCCGTCTGTGTCAATGCTCCGAAGAATTGTTTAATCTTATCCCATGCTCTCCCTTCCACACCAGAACCACGCGTACTGGCTTGCGGAGCCGCAGCTTCGTGCTGTCTACTACCTTGGCCCGAACCAAGATCAGAGCAATTTCGTATCTTTGCCGCACCACCAAGCTGTGGAACAGTTGGCCAGCTACCGTATCCAATTGGTGCTGGGTCATTTAGGCCTGTGAAGTAGCTACACAGTACATTGTGTTGAGTAGCGAGGGATAGATTGTCTCTTGCTACTTGATAATCTAACTGGACGGCACTGCGCTTATAGAGTGTGGTCACTTTGTGCCAGGATTAATCTATGATCCTGGGTCCTTTAGGCGTAATGTGAAGAAGCTACAGCAGGCGTGATTGTGTTAATACTCTAACTGGACGGCACTGCGCGTCAGGTGCAGTGTGGTCACTTTCCCGTGCCAGGATTAAAGGATTATTATTGTCACCAGTTCGTCCGCTTCGCCAACATAGAAGAGGACACTCCCTCCTACCACCGGCGGTACGACTTCTTCGTGTCCAAGTTCAGCTCGATGTGTCACAGCAACGTGGGTGACGTCGCCACCAGGGATAAGATACGGCTCGCCGGCATCCAGGGTCTGCAGGTACTATCCCGCCCACACACCCGCCATTGTAACTCATGTTTATCCAGGATCGACAATGGCACGCATTCGACACCGAGTAATGAAACTCGGCGAGTCTCTGGGAATGCTTAATTGACTTTTATCCCGCGACGAAATTAATCAAATAGAAATATTGGGAGGAGTTGGAAGTATGAAGGGTAGTGTCCGACCGAAACAGGAATTTCTATAGAAACCGAAACTTTTCAGACATGTTAAAATCTATTGTTTAGTGAAATTTAACTTATTTCATAAAAATTATATATTTGTTTGATATTGCCATTATTTTTATGAAAGGTCTGTAGGTACTGTCTGATTATTTACAAGTACTAGCTCTATGATACTTCGTGGCGCAGTGGGCAGGTCGTGTGAAACGAGAGGCTGTGGGGATTCCCACTGAGACTATGTTGGTGGGACAAATGAGTCATATAAAATCAAAGTCGTCCAAGTAGGGCCGACTTATATTTTGGCATTTAAAAAAAACGGATACTTTTGTTTAAGTCGAAAGACAATTTTGGTAAATATTTTATTTTAATCTGAGGAGATATTTACTTTAATCAATGATAAAGATTCTGCTCGTCAATGTGTTGGGATACACACGTGTTCGGTCAGAGGTTCACATATTAGAGGTTATCTTTGAATTGAATATAATAACTTATTTAAATATAAATTACTAACAATTGGTTTTGGTATAATTTATTTATTAAAGTATACATATTGCATGTAATTTATATATTTGTTTTTAAGTATGGAAGGTGATCCTCCTCCCCCTGATGGAGGAGAGAAAGAACCTCCAGATATTAATATGTCGGATGATAGTTTGGTTCAAAAACCTATAAAGCGTTCTGCTGAGGAAATGATCAACCCTAACCTTAAAAAAACGAAATCACCGTCTGTTTCTACGCAGCACGTTTATTGGAAACCGGGTTATGGTGCAGACACAAACATCAAATTTTCCTCTCATGACAATGGACCTTTTGTGGTCCATGTTAGTAGAAAGGTTCCGGACCCTTCATCCGGTTACTCAATTAATTTGTTAAAGTTTGCACAACTAATGCACAAAAATAATATAAGTGGGATCATTGAAGGAGGTATTAAACTAGTTGGCCGTAACAAAATTACAATAAATTTTACTAATGCAGATTCTGCTAATTCATTCTTAGATTGTCCATTATTAAATGCCAATAACTATCTTGCTAGTATACCGAAATTCCAACTATTCCGAATGGGCGTTGTAAGAGACATCCCTCTAGATTGGAGCTTGGAGGAGTTCGTCCAAGGTATCACTTCACCAAATAATTCCGGATCAGTAATCAAAGCTAGGAGACTTAATGTTAAGCGTGTGAAAGATGGAGTTGTGTCCTGGGACCCCTCCACCACAGTTGTATTAACTTTCCTGGGTCAAACCCTTCCAGAGAAAATCTTTTGCTTTTACTCTTCTTTACCAGTTAGCATCTATCACCTTCCGACTATACAATGCCGAAAGTGTTGTCGGTTTGGCCATATTCAGACTCAATGCAGGTCAAGAGCTCGGTGTTATATGTGTGCTCAGGAACACCCTGGAGACACATGTAACGTCGCGAATGAAACCCTGCTTTGCGTTTTGTGTAATGGTGAACATAAGGCTATTGATTCAAGTTGCCCTGAGCATTATAGGCAAAAATCGATAAAGCTCTTGATGTCTGAAGAAAATATTAGTTATCTGGAAGCCTCTTGCAGATTTCCAGTGGCTAAAACATCATATGCAAATGTTGTCTCTCATAATCCCAAAACCCCTGTTTATAGAGCAACCCTTCCAAGCCATCCCCCTTCCAACTCAACACCTTCTCCTTCTCAATATTCCTATCGAAAAACTATAACTCGTCAACCCCGCCCTCCCCCAGCTTTAAATTCAACATTTAATTTTAAACTTCATAAGGATATAATAAATACTCCTAGCTCTTCGCAACCCAATGGATGTGCCCTCAATTCCCGTGGGTGTGAATCCCCTACTCCCTATTCTACTCCCAATGACAACCTTATTGAACTTCTTACTTGCTCCCTAATTAATATAATTTCTAAATTCAGCGATTCCTTACCGAACAATGTCACTACTCTTTTGCAAACTCTTCTTGAAACTTTAATGAATAAAAATGGCTAATTTAAATTTCCTACAATGGAACTGTAGGAATATCAAAAATAAAAAGCATGAATTAATATATCTTATTAATAAATATAACCCCATTGTTGTGGCCATTGCGGAGACATGGTTGAGACCGGGCGATCGTTATCGATTTCCTGGTTTCTGCTGCTTTCGCGATGATCGTGATGATGGATACGCCGGATGTGCCCTACTAGTTCACAGATCCCTTACATATCACCAACTTCCCATACCTTCCCATAATCCTAGTTTCCATATAGTATGTATTAGATTAATGAAAATAACTTTTGTATCTATTTATATTCCTCACCCTAATACACATATTATATCTGAAATAAAATCTATAATTGCTAACCTTCCTGGTCCTTACTTAATTTTTGGTGACTTTAATTGCCGACATACAATGTGGGGGTCTCACTGTTGCGACTCCTATTCATTGTCCCTTTTAGATTTAATAGATGACATTAATTTATGCCTGCTAAACAATGGCTCTGCTACTCGTAGGGTTTCCCCGGTTCAAAATGCAAGTGCAGTGGATCTCACTTTAGCCTCCCCTAATTTATTTCCTTTAATTCTATGGAATGTCTTACCAAATTCTTATGGTAGTGACCACTTCCCAATAATTTCCTCTTTTTCCCAGCCCTCCCTATCATCCCTTCCCACTATCCCCGTTCCCCCTTCTCCCCTCTTAAAATTCAGGTTATCTCAAGCTGATTGGGTAAAATTTTCCTCTCTAGTTGATAGTGATATAGCTACATTTCCTGAGATTACAGATCAAAACTTCAGTTTTCTTTACCCAACCTTCATTACTTCCCTTTTAAAAGCTGCTGAAAACTCAATTCCTCTTAAAAACTCAACCTTAAATAAAATTCAATCTCCTCCATGGTGGGACTCCGAATGTACCCAGATGATTAAGAAACGCAAAGATGCCGAAAATACATATATTAGTAACCTTACGATGCAGAATTACCTTTCATTCCAGAAAATAACAGCCGAGTGCAAAAGGTTTCTTATTAAAAAAAGGTCTCTAGGCTGGCGTAATTTTTGTGAGTCCCTTTCGCCCCGTACTCCTTCCACTTTAGTCTGGAAAAAAGTAAAGTCTTTCCGTAGAATATTTATTGATAATAATCCCTCTTCTAATGATCCTTCTTCCTGGCTCACAGATTTTATTAATCATTTATCCCCCCCATATGTTCCCACCCAGCATAGTTTTCCTATAAACTTAAATCCCACCTCAGCAGACCGCATGAATGACCCATTTTCCTTCTTAGAACTTTTGTGTGCCCTAGATAATCTAAAAGATACTTCCCCTGGAATGGATGGAATTACGTACTCTTTCATTACCAAGCTATCTGAAACTTCGAAATTTATTTTTTTAAAATTTATTAATTTCATTTTTATCTCAGGGCAAATCCCTGATTCATGGAAAACTCAAATTGTCATTCCAATTTTAAAGCCCGGTAAAAATCCTATATCTCATTCTTCTTATAGACCGATAGCTCTTTCTTCAGTCTTAGCAAAAATTTTAGAACATCTAATTAAGAATAGGCAAGAGTGGATTTTAGAAAATCGTGGGATCCTATCTAAAACTCAATTTGGATTTAGAAGAGGCATGGGAACTATGGATAGTTTAAGCAGTTTCATCACAGATATTCGCATTTCCTTTTCTAAAAGTCAGCATATGATTGGAGTGTTCTTGGATGTGGCAGCTGCATATGATAATGTTTTGCTTCCATTGCTCAGGCACAAGTTGCAACAGCTGAGCATTCCTGTGAGGCTTACTAATGTCATTTGTAGTTTATACATGACCCGATCAGTGATTGTTAAGCACCAGGGTTCCTTTTCCACCTCAAGATTAGTTTGGAAAGGACTTCCTCAAGGATCTGTATTGAGCCCATTACTTTATAATGTTCACACATTTGACCTCGATCAATCGGTGACTAGTTTCTGCCAAATATTACAATATGCTGATGACATTGTTCTTTATGCTTCTTCTGAATCCATCCAGGATGCCAGTTCGAAACTAAACACATCGCTGTCGTATTTGGGTATTTGGCTGGAGGATCACGGACTCTCTCTCGCAGTGGAGAAATGCAGTGCGGTAGTGTTTTCCCGGAAAAGATACATCCCTCAAGTATCTCTTGTCTACAACAACCAAAATATAGAAGTTAAGAATAACATCAAATTTTTAGGAATTGTATTAGATTCAAAATTAAATGGAACTCAACATCTCAATTACATTTTAAACAAATGTGAGAAAAATATAAATATTTTAAGAGCTGTTTCAGGGGTTCGCTGGGGCTCCCATCCCTTATGTCAAAAACTACTTTACAATGCCATTATTCGTAGCCATTTTGATTATGGTTCCCACCTACTTGAACCCTGTAGCAAAACTTATTTTTCTAGTTTAGATAAATTACAATCTAAATGTCTGCGTATAATATGTGGGGCTATGAAGTCTTCTCCTATAGCAGCCATGCAGGTTGAATGCCTTGAACCCCCATTGATTTTCAGGAGACAATATTTAGCTGACCGTTTCTTCTATAATGTTTGTCACTACCCGTCCCACCCACTCCTTGCAAAATTACAGTGTTTAACTAATCTCATGCCCACATCCACTTATTGGACACATAAATCTCCTCCCTTACTAATAAATTCCTTCAACAAACTTACTAATTTAAATTGTCCTATTCACTTATCATCTAGTCACCCAATTTTTAGTGTTGATTTCTGGTCCTTGGTTCATCAGCAAAAAATTTATTTCAACATTGGTATTGACAAACAATGCAAAACTGCCAATAGCTTGTTCAATATAATAAAGCAAGAAAAATGGCCAGATTGGTTTTCACTATACACAGATGCTTCCAAAATATCTTCTGGAAGTGATGTAGGATCGGCTGTATGGTTCCCAAAGTACAGAATTATTTTAAGTTTTAAACTTCCTCCAGAGACTTCCATTTTTACAGCTGAAGCAATTGCGTTATTAGAGGCAGTTAAATATGTAGAAACACATTCATTAAATAAATCTATTATCTTTACAGACTCTTTAAGCTGCTTACAGGCTATTTCCAGACATCCTTTTCACTCTAAATTTAACCTTCTTCCTATTTTATCAATTAGGCAATGTCTCTTACAGTGTTCCCTTCGAGGGATTGAAGTTATATTTGCATGGATACCAAGCCACGTGGGTATTAAAGATAATGAAGTGGCCGACCGGCTTGCCAAAGATGCTTCTCATCTAGGTATTTCAACTCACTATATGCTTTATAATCATGATCTCCGTCTAAATGCCAAACCTGCAATGATAGAGAAATGGTCACAATATTGGCGACGTACGTGTCAAGTTAAGGCGAAGTATTATGGATCGTTACAACCAAATATTCCTATTAAACCTTGGTTTTTTAAATACAATCATATTGATAAACGCACAACGTCCATAATTATCAGACTCCGATTAGGACATGTCTGCTCACCTGCTTTTTTGGCCAAATTGCGCATTAGAGACCATTCTATCTGCGAATGTGGTCTGGAAGAAGGTACTCCGAATCATTTATTTTTTAACTGCCCACTATATATTTCTACTTATAATATTCTCCCCAACAGTGTTGCCCGACCCGTAAATTTAAATTATCTCTTAACTTTAGACTCTCCCATATTCATAACAATACTTTCAAAATTTATCAATATAAATAATATATTTTTATGATTATACTCATCTTACCCATATATAAGCAGTTTACTTATTCCCAGTTTATCAATATCTTTTAAAGTTATATTTATTATTTTATTATGTTATTATGTTATGTTTATTTATGTATTGTTTAGAGGTAACTTCTGAATGTCTATTTAGTTTCGTTGAAATTACAACCGATCATTTTTCACTTTTGTCCTGACCTTAGTGAACTCCAACCTTGACATTGGCAGAATCATCGCGAAATTGCGTGGAAGCCATAACGCAAAAAAAAAAAAAATCAATGATAAAAAATTAAGCTTAACAGTGCAATTTTTTTTTTAAATTGCCGAGTTTGAACCCGACTAAGGTAATATGGCCGCCTTTGTTACTGTACTGCCAAGTTTGTTATTTTTGATTGGTCATTAACTTTAACTCTTAATTAAACTAATTTAACTCATTAACTTTAGCTTTTCATTAAATTGTTGACTTAACAGACGCTTCTGATTGGTTGATAGTGAAATATTGCCGACTTCGGTTCTAAAGCAACTTTTGTTTTGTGTTTTAGAAGGGTTTATAGCTGTTTTTAATTATAAAACATTGGAATAGTCGATGCAGATTCTAATTTCCTATATTGCCATATGGTTTTTATTTTTTTCCCAACTACCTACTTTGGCGTCTTTAGTTCTATACGACTCAATTTAAGCAATGAAAGTAAAAAAAAATTTATTCAAACTGGCTACACTGAGTCTTATTGACAAGGTGCCGACCTTGTCAATAAGACTCAGTGTAGCCACGCGTCACCGTTATATTATTTCAGGACTTAGGCTATATTGAAGTCTTCTTAGTCCACAAAAAAACTGTAATACAATTTAAATTACTATTCATGAATTCGTCTTACGTTCAGAAACCGTTATTTTTATCATTGTAAAGTATTCAATATTTATCTGTATAAGGGTTGTTTGTCTCCAGGGGGTGATTCGGAAGACAGTATCTGACGATTTGGTTGAGAACATATGGGAGGCCCAGCACATGGACAAGATAGTACCGTCATTGCTCTACAATATGCAGGTATTTACTACTGTGGTCATTAAGGACCATCCATAAATTACGTCACACGACTATCATAATTTTTTGACCCTCCCGCCGTTCTTGTCACAGCTGGTCACATTTGCCAGACTGCTCCCTCCCTAGTGTGTTACATAAGTTACTTTGCAATTTAACATCTATATATTGTAAAATTAAAATAGCAGTTCCGAAATTAGACTCATCTCCAATGTTTTTTTTATAAAAATATCAAATAAACATTTTGAAATGTGACGTCACGAAAATCAGGAACCCTGCCACCCCTTGTCACACAATGTCACACTTCGTCGACCCTTTGACGTGTGACATAATTTATGGATGGTCCCTAATGAGACTAAATAATCTGGATTCCTTAGAGTAGGTATCGAGTAGCGAGAGACAATCTATCCCCCGCTACTCAACACAATCATGCCGGCCTGCTTCTTCACACTACGCCATGGGCAAGAAGGTGAAGAAGCGGTCGAGGGTCTAGTGACAGAGTATTCAGAACATCGTACCCCAGCTCTAGACCCTCGACAAAAACCGGATATACACTGGCTGACCCCGGAACGCGACACACTTGCGTGTGCCACTATGGCGGGTTGTACACCCCGTGTATGGTTTTACTAGCGCCATGTTTGTTGTTTGTAGAGCGCCGAGAAGTACGAGACGGTGTCGTGTATGGAGACCGACACCCGGGACGGCGTGGAGGAGCCCCCGCCGCGGCTGGCGGAGGCCTGCCTGCGAGAACTCGTCGGCAGGGCGTCCTTCGGACATATCAGGAGTGTGCTGCGACCTGTTCTCACGTCAGTACACTCTACCACCTGTTCTCACACACAACTCACACATAAAGACATACACACAAAGGAGACCCGCAGGTTTCCTATGTAAACTGGGCTAAGTGGTGAACACAAATGGGGTATTGTATTTAACAACCAAGATATCACACACTTTAACTACGATAAAGTATTTTTGAGCCGGGTCAAAGGGTTTCGAAGTTTTATCAACCTAAAGGTATACAAAAAACTACTATTTTCTACCATCTTCAATGACTTTCATCAGATATGATATCCTTAATGATTATAATTATAAATAACTATGTACCTTACCTTACCGTACCACTAATCACCTTTCAAGATGGGAATAATAATAATAATACTAGCCCTGTATTAAACATTGTCCCACTGGCACGGGCTTCTACTAATGAGAGGAGGCCTTAGTCCACCACGCTGCCCTAATGCGGGTTGGTAGACTTCACATACCTTCGAAATTCATATGAGAATTCTCAGGTATGCAGGTTTCCTCACGATGTTTTCCTTCACCGTTAAAGCAAGCGATAATTAACATTAAATACACACATAACTGTAGAAAAGTCAAAGGTGTGTGCCACTTGGGTTTCGAACATACGACTTTCGTCTTGACAGTCCGTACCGCAACCAACTAGGCTACCGCAGATTTTTTTTCATGTTAGTATATTCTACACTATCTACGCCCTCACTCTACACTCTACATTCTAGGATATTCATATCCGCCCGGATAGCGATCACCGTACACAGAGTGTAAAACCCGCCACAGTGACACACGGAAGTGTGTCGCGTTCTTCTAAGTACTCTGACATTAGACCCTCGACCGCTTCTTCACCTTCTTGCCCCATGGCGTATTGTTAAGTAGCTACACAGCAGGCCGCGCGGCATGATTGTGTTGAGTTGTGGGGGATAGATTGTCTTTCGCTATTTGACACTAACTGGACGGTACTGCACTTACCACATCACAACACGTAAAAATATTTATTTTCGGAACTTTAACACAAATGCACCATAATAACGGCATTACTTTTTAAACTGTGTTAGAATATACTCCACAGAACAATTAAAATTAAATATATAAATTTATTAATAAGATAAAAATAAAATGCGTGCTTGCATACGCATGCGTGCGTGTGTGCGTGCGTGTGTGCGTTTGTGCGTGCGTATGTATAAATAAATACACCCAACAGTCACACACATAGTTCTGATCCAACACTAGGTAAAACCTGTATCGTGGGTATCAACAACTACGAGGGACTACCACACCACAACCGGACCCGGAACTAATATCTGTCTGTCACACAAACATTTGTCCCGGTGTGGGAATAAAACCCACGGCCTCTTGTTTCATAGTCAGCTACTGGCCTACTGCGCCACGAAGGCTGTCAATATGTATGAGAGGGCGTGCGTGCTTCTCTCTTTCTCTCTCTCACTCTCTATGTGTGTGCGTGTGTAAATATACATGTGTACAAGTAGTTCCCTTGTTACAGTCATTTCGACCGCCACGACTTGTGGATTCCGAACGATTTCGCCGTTCACGTGTTCAAAATCATCATGTTCTCTATTCAGGTAAGTGTTACATTCGTTTCAAGTATACACTATACAAACATTAGTTATCACGTCTCGATACACTACTACATCATGAGACAGAAAAAAACCGTATATTAATGTTAAATTTTATAATACCGTTGAGATTTGTCGCATCCCTAGGTAGTCGACAGAATAGGCTATTTGACTAATTTTCGAAAATGATTTAAAACTATTCTTTATTACATAATAAGCACACTATATTGATATTTCCGGGAAATGTACTGTATTTTTAATAAAAATCAATGTTAAAGTTTCCAAAACCGCGGCAAAAACGCTATTTCTGGAATGACGCTGATCATATGACACGTAACAAGCTAATAATGATAAGCAAAGCTAAGTTTTATGATAATTGTTTTATCAACAATTATCATAAAACTGCTTCAAAAATTGATCAACAATAGAATTTATCACCCAGAAAACATAAAACGCGAACTAAAATCACTCGAAGAAACTATGTTTACTTGCGTGTGACGTCACTAGAGTTGAAACCAATAACAGAGTGTTCACATCACAGATAAAATTTTAAATAAATGTTGTATTTTATTTCGTTTAATTTGCAAAAAATATACATTATTTCGTTTAAAATTAAGTGAAATATGGTTTTTCAAGCTATTGTCTAACAGGATGACCACAATTTGCAGTGTATTTTCAATGTTGTCAAATAGCCTATTATGCTGGTTTTTGGTGTTATAGATTTCAGTTAACGAAGAAGTACATTAGGTCATTCTCATTGTTATTTGTGTAAATCTAATTAACCTTCCTATACTTAATACTATGCTACTTCACAACGCATGCTGTGATATTCTAACTAATGTAACAACAAATGGATGTCCATTTTTTTTTAATATAATAAATAAATTATTTACAAGTGGGTCAACTGATGGTATGCTGCCCACACATCCGCCATTGTTTAGCCAGAATAGACATTACACGCATTTGATACCGGGTAATGAAACTCCGCGAGTCTCTGGTAATGATCAACTGTATTTTATGCCCTAATGAAATTAATAAAAATTTATAGGAAGGCATACATAAGACCCGCCCTGTGGAATGGGGGCGTTTGAATTCCACCACGGTAACCCCTGCCTGTCGTACGAGGCGACTAATAGGGGCCATCGGGGGTCGCGGGCGCGCAGCGGAGGGCTGTCAGCCCGTATCGATGCACTCCCAAATTCGGAGCATCGTGCGACCCCGAGATGGACGGCAGCGCGGGTGGTAAGGCCTCGTTAGCTGTCGTTGTTCGGTGCGCGGGGGCTCCTTAGCCCTCCATGGAGATGGGCTGCTACGCAGCACCGCGCAGGGGCGATTCCGGCTGCAATTCTAGCACTCCTTAGAATACCCCGGGATCGCTCCGTAAGCGCCGAAGAAGGCCACCGCGGGGTTTTAGCTGGTAGTGTCGGGTGGGTTGTATATAAGGGTTAGGGACTCGGCCCAGCGGCAGCACGGATAGCCATCATCCGTACGAGGGGGATGCTGGGTCGTAAGACCGGCTAGTCCAGCATACCCGTTTTATTCTTAATCCGCTTCCCTCCGGAGCGGGCGGCAGTAATAAAACGCTTTCCCCGCGACAACAAAAAAAAAAAAAAAAAAAAAAGGCATACATAAGACAGCAAAACACTACAAGACTTAGTATAACAATAAGGCTGATAAATCGTCTCATAATATAATTCTTGGTATAATAAAAAGTACACCCATTTCAATAAAAAACAAATTATGCGTCCTTATAAAATTTGAGGGATGCCCTCGATTTTCCGAGATCCCATCATCAGGTCCTGAATTGGAGCCAATGGGAAGTATTTATAAAAAAAATCTCGAATCGGTTCAGGCGTCTTCGAGTAATGGAGGAACATACATAAAAAAAGATTCCGACGAATTGAGAACCTCCTCTTTTTTTGAAGTCATTTAAAATGTGATATCATACGGAATGGCAAGCGAGATATTGCGGGGACTTCCCCGAGAGAGCGCGCAGCCGCAGTAAATAGTGCAGTACCAGCAGCTAGCTTCCCCCAGGCGCAGTACTCGTACAGCGTGGTGGAGGCGCTCATGCAGCACCTGGACGTGGGCGCCATCGGGGGAGGGGAGACGCGCGCCAGGGGAGGGGTGAGGGCGGCACGTGCTGCTGTACTCACCAGCATCGTGCCCATCGCAGCGGGGGATACTGTCGGTAAGGAACTCTCACACTACAGGGGTTTATGACACGGCAGGAACCACACCTGATGGTAAGCGCAGTATCATGTACCGAGAGACAATCTGTCCCACGCTACTCAACACAATCATGCCGGCCTGCCGTGTAGCTTCTTCACACTACGCTATGGGCAAGGAGGTGAAGAAGTGATCGAGGGTCTAGTGTCAGAGTACCAAACATCATACCCTAACTCTAGACTCCCGACAAAAACCGGATGTACACTGGCTGAACCCGGAACGCGGCACACTTGCGTGTGCCACTATGGCGGGTTTTACACCCTGTGTACGGTGCGAGCTATCCTACCACCAGCACTTGTACTTTGGGAAAGGCATATACAGCATAAAATATATATAGGATAATATTCTAAATTGCTATTTTAAAACTAATTGTCCACAGGACCATCCGTGTTGGAGATCATTAATAACCTATTGACGAATCTTAGAACTTCTGTCGCGAGGGACTCTGAGGTAAATAAATATAGTATTTCTAATAATAAAAACTTCGCACAGATAGTGGGCAGTAATATAATAAAGCAGAAATAAATAAATGTAAATATAAATTAACTTTAAATATTTTAATCTACAAAATAACGAGATTAGTCTTATACGACAATAGATGGCGCTTCGTAAGTTAACAATACAACAAATTAGTTGATTATACTGTCAACAGATGGCGCTGTTAATTTATCATCTATTTTTGGCATATAATAATTATGCTAAGCAAAATGAATTTCAGAATCAAGGCAACTCTAGACCCCCGACAAAAACCGGATGTACACTGGCCGATCCCGGAACGCGACACACTTGCGTGTGCCACTATGGCGGGTTTTATACCCTGTGTACGGTGGTCGCTATCCGGGCGGATATGAATGAACCAGCAAAGTGTTTGTGTTACAGAAAGAAACTGACGAGAAACTATACCAAGAGGCGCTGATCAACGCGCTAGGAGAGTTCGCAGACCACCTCCCGGACTTCCAGAAGATAGACATCATGATGTTCATAGTGAACAAGATCCCCAACACCCAGCGCGGGGGGAAGCCGTCACGAGCCGACACCATGCTGCAGAGCATCCTGCTCAAGTCTCTGCTTAAGGTATCACACTTCAATATTACAGTATTTTTGCCAACCTCCGTGGTGCAGCGAGTAGCCGGCTGTGTGAGAGACTATGGGTTCGATTCCCGCTCGGTGACAAATGTCCGTGAGATCACAAATTGTTTCGGATCTGTGTGTTATTGGACCGTGGTCCTATGGTACGACCAAGTGTAAGGTCAGGACTATATGCGTGACTCCCTGGTACGTGGCGGTACACAGCGTGCCGTACAAACAATTCTGAATCGTGGTAGTAAAGTCAGCCTCCGTGGCGCAGTTGGCGAGTAGCCGGCTGTGAAACGAGAGGCCGTGGGTTCGATTCCCACACCGGGACAAATGTTTGTGTGACAGACAGATATGTGTCCGGGGTCTGGGTGTTGTCAGAGGGTGCGTCTCTCTAGGTCCCTGATACTCACAACACAAGACTCGTATCTTAGTGTGGGGTCGGGGCTATGTGTGTGACTGTTGGGTGTTATTTATCAACGGCTTGCCATGTCTGATCAGGTTCACCCGCCTGACTGGAGATCCTCCTTAGTTCCTCTACAGGTGTATTTGTTTGGACATTAGATGAACCCTCGATTGTCATGTGTTGTGTGGTAGGTGGGTGCGACGTACCGCACCGTGGAATTGTCGAAGGCGTTCCCGGGCGCGTTCCTGGAGGCGCTGGTGCGAGCGGGCGCCGCGCCCCCCGCCGCCCGGGTGCTGCTGCAGCGAGTACTGCACACACTGCTGGACAGGAGGCACAACGCCCCACGCCTGCTGCAGCCCACGTGAGATATACATTAATACACACACGGGTGGTTTCTACTCTTATCCTCAGGGCGAATAAAACGGTGTAGGTTCCGTACACATCCATTTACTAGTGTTTTTTTTTAGTGCCTCGATAGGCAGTCGAGCACACGGGCCACCTGATGGTAAGTAGTCACCGCCGCCCATAGACTTCTGCAATGCCAGGGCACAGCAAAGCCGCTGCCTACCGTTAGTGTATAGTAATACCCCGACATACGGGGTAGCCCCCGTTGTACGCGAATTCGGAGATACGCGGTTTTTCTTTGATTCGCGGTTTCGTTTACAACAGATTCGAACTTCGAACGTGTTCCGCGTGGAATTGATTTAGGTACGCAGTGTGTTTTATTGATAACCTCTAATTATATTATCCAAAAGATCAAAAAAATAATAATTTTAACCTAACAAGTAAAGAAAACACTGTATTTTGGAGCGTGAACTGAATATTGTCAAAGACTTTGAAGCGTCTATCTAAAATTTTATTAAAAATATTTCTTCTAAATTGTTGTTTTCTAGAGACTCTAGAGTTTTGCTGGTGGTAGGATATACATATCCGTATCCACCGTCCACAGGGTGAAAAACCCGCCATAGTGGCACACACAAGGGTGTCGCGTTCCGGGATCAGCCAGTGTATATCCGGTTTTTTTTGGGGGTCTAGAGTTGGAGAACGTTGTTTGACCGTTACGCGGCCTTCTGTGTACTCTGACACTAGACCCTCGACCGCTTCTTCACCTTCTTGCCCATGGCGTAGTGTGAAGAAGCAGACCGGTATGATTGTGTTGAGTAGCGGGAGATGGATCGTCTCTTGCTACTCGATACTCTAACCGGACCGCACTGCGCTTACCATCAGGTGCAGTCCTGTCACTACGCCGTGCCAGGATAAAAAAAAGACTTGTCCCGATTAAACATACTATTTTATATGTATTTATACGCAAAGTTGAACCCCGACTTACACGGTTATCGCTCGGTCCCACCTATCGCGTAAGTCCGGGGTATTACTGTATATTAAAATTATGCGTCACAATAAAATTTGAGGGCCGCCCTTGATTTTTCTGAGATCCCATCATCAGATCCTGTCTTGGTGTCAATGGGACCACCTGGGGAGTATACCCTTTTAAACAAAAAAATAATTTCTCGAATCGGCCCAGGCGTCTTGGAGTAATCGGGGAACATACATAAAAAAAAGATTCCGACGAATTGTTAACCTCCTCCATTTTTTTAAGTCGGTTAAAAACGTTTACAATAGGGCTTCGTCGGTGAGAGAGTACAATATTCGCCGCGAGTGAGGTTGCTGTGTCGGAGGGAAAGGGATAGGAGCACCGCGACGGACACATTACACTAGTGCATAACATAGGCCCGGTGTCAGTTTACACATTGTTTTATTAACCGACTTCAAAAAAAGGAGGAGGTTCTCAATTAGTCGGAATCTTTTTTTTATGTATGTTCCCGAAGAGGCTACGGGTGTTCACCAAGGGGGAAAATGGGTCACTTAGTATGGGCACGTTCCCCTAGTGGGTGATCCTGTGAAGTTTGGTGGCGATTGGATCACCTGGTTTTTTTAAAGAATTAACACAAGTTTTTTTTATATGATTGAGACACTTATTTCAAGTTCTATAAATTATACTCAACTACCATAAAAAAAGCACTAATACAAATCTGTATATATATTCCAGTGTGGAGTACGCAGAGCTAGGCCTGACCTTAGAGAAGTGTTCTCGGCAGGATCTGATCTTCATCGGCAAACATGGATACACCATCTTCAGCTCTCTATACGAAGGTACACTTGTTTACTTTGTACTAGACGTTGAAGAAGCAGCGACAGCCTAGTTGGTTGCGGTGCGGACTGTCAAGACGGAAGTCGTAGGTTCGAAACCCAAGTGGCATACACCTCTGACTTTTCTACAGTTACGAGTGTTTTAAATGTAAATTGTTTTTCTTTTCATTTTTGTGATATTCTCTTTCTTCTCCAATGGGTTTCATCCTATTATTGTTATTTTTTTTCACTTTTTACCATTTTTAAGTTTTGGCCTAGTAGTGAATAAAATAGAAATGTAAAATAGGTTAAATGATTATTAGAAATAGAATAGGGTAGTTGACTCGATTTTTTTTATTAACTTAATCAACAAGTTAGAATCCGAACAAAAATAAGTAAATTAGACACCACTCAAATCTGCTGGAAGGGGTAGTTGTCAAATAACAGTACAAGGATGCATATCTGATACCGTGACGTCACGGTACAATGAATCGCCTGTACTGTACCGTTGTGCGAGGGAGATAGCGATATGTTCCCAATACGCCACCGTTTTCGCTTATGCCTGTGAGTATTTGCTCATACCAATATTTAAAATAAATATTGTGACCTCATTTTTCAAGCAATTTGGATTCTGTTTTCGCAAAAGAGTTTCTTTTGCGCATTATATTCGGTTGCATATAGAATAATGTACAAAATTAAACACAGGAAACTACCCTATTAGGCAAAACTGTAAACTGTAAAATGATGACGAAAAATAAATAAATATGTTGGAATAAAGAGTGCATAGGAGGATAGACCATAAAATAAAAGAGTGTTGGAAAACAGCGGACGATACATAAGGACCCTAACTTTAAGGGTTAGGGGAACAAAGTGGGGCATAATGCCAAAAAAAAAAAACATGGTGAGGAAACCTGAGAATTGTCATGTGAAGTCTACCAACCCGCATTAGGCCAGAGTGGTGGACTAAGGCCTAACTCGTAGAGGCCCGTGCCCAGCTGTGGGACTATGTATAATACAGTGCTGGTATTATTGTTAATAGGTCTTCAACTGGAATCGAACACTTTGGAGAACATAGAAGCGATCTACACGACCGTCGCGCTGCTCTGTGTGGAGGTGTGCTGTGACGACACCGTCGCAGACATGCTGCAGCTGGTACTGGCGTGAGTACACATATACATACACACACATTGACACACGCACACAGCCACACACACACACATACACACAGACACATACACTGACGCCTGTAATCTCCGAGGGGGTAGCAGAGATTTAACCAAGACACCCACTTCGTCGAATTTATTATGGTCCCATAATAAATTAGGGGGTGAGCCTATCGCCATACTGGACTCAATTCCAGGCTCAGGGCTAGAAAAACCCAATATAACTTTACCCGACTCAGGGATCGAACCTCTGCCTACCACTAAGGGTTTTACAGGCGTGAGTGCGTATGTATGCATAAAATTGATTTCGAGAAAATGACGTGTTGTGTATCTCCCAGTATCCAGCAGTCTGGTCTGTCGAACCCGGTGCTGTCGGTGTCTCAGCAGTGCCAGCTGCAAGCCGTCGCCGTGTCGCTGGCCATGCTGGTGACGCACGTCATGGGGCTGCCGAAACTCGCTGACTATCTTAATAAGGTACCTCATTATACAACATGTAACATGATTAACGCACACTACACACTCTGAAAGTAGTTTGTTCAGAATAAGCGACTGAATCGATATCAACATTTTTTTAATAGACGATTCTTTTACAAAAATAATTAACACTCAAGTAAATAATAGTTACCCTTTAATTCAACGTTCAAGACAAACGAAACTGAAACATAACTCGATGCGATAAAGTCTTTTCTAAATGCAATAATAAACGAACACTTTAAAAAATCAAATAATTTAAATTACGAACTTTATGTCGATAGTCATAAAGGTTATTTTAATACGTAACCGATCTCGCATTATACGAACGCACACACGACGACAGCTGTACGTTCGTTTATTGTCGGCACCGCGGCACCGCGACACGCCCGGTCGAGTCAGCTGAGTACTCGTGTGACCTTCCCCTACCTGTGCAGCTGGGCCTGTCTATGTGTGGGTGCGCGCGCGTTAACCTGTGTCATTCACCTTTTCGTAGTATTATGCGCCCAAAATTAGTACAACTAATTTCATAAAAAAACAATATTTATATTCATCGCAGTCTAATTTCTATACATGAATTATGATTGTAATAATATTTTGAAATTGGGGTGTCTGAGGATGTGTGTTATTCAAGTTACACGTAGTATATTATATTGCTAGTGTATTGATGATGCTATGTATGTTATGTATACATAAGCTGGTATGCTTTTTGATATATTTTTTTTTTATAGTATAGTCCGACAAACGAGCCAGTGGGTCACCTGATGTTAAGTGATCTCCACCGCCCATGAACATCCACAATACCGAAAGTATCATGTATGCGCTGTCGGCCTTAAAGGACAGGAATAGGGATTAGGGAAGGGAAGGGGAAACTGGGCCTCCGGATATCTCACTTACCATACGAAACGCGACAGTAAACTGTCACTTTACGTTGGTTTTCTGTGAGACAGTGGTACTACCCCGGTCGAGCCGGCCCATTCATGCTGTATACAAATACGTCTACAGTGTGGCTCTACCACTTCCAAAAATTCTTAATGTACTGACTTGTCATAAGAGCTATGTAATCGCCTACATGATCAATAAACGATTTTACACACACTAGGTGTTGCTCGCGGTCTCACTCACATTTTATTATTGATATTATATGAGCTTTTATGTAAATGTATGCGCTTTGAATATACTAGCTTTTGCCCGCGACTTCCTCGACGTTTAATGAGTTTGTCGCTATCCTGTAAAACTTTATATGTTTATTTTTTTATTTTACGAGTTTCTCATACTCAACCTTAGGAATTTGAAACTTAAAACATAAATAACTTGTAAATTTCTTTAATAAACTTTCAAAGTGTGCGTTATACATGTTATATTTAAGACTAGGTTATGTTTGGGAGGAAAAGTATATATCAATTTTCATGCTTTTAACTTTAAAAATGACGTATTTTCATACAAACTTTCATCCCCTATTTTATCCCCTTAGGGGTGGTATTTCCAAAAACCCTTCCTTAGTGGATGCCTACGTCATAAAAGGTACCTACTGTCAAAATTTCAAGTCTCTAACCCCAGCCGTTTTGGCTGTGCGTTGATCGATCAGTCAGTTTCTTCTTTTATATATACAGATGTATTCTAGTGTCTACATGATGGTATGTTTGTGGTCAGGTGGTGGAGTCCCGGCGCGAGGAGTGTCCCCACCTGCTGCCGCCGCTGCAGGAGAGCTACGACCACCTGGCGCCGTCCAAGATGCCCACGAAGGTGCCCTACCTCATGATCGACCAGGTCAGTACAATCAACTAATTTGAATGTTAATTTAGGATTACGCGCATTTTGTAACGAAATAAAAGGTCGCAAAACGGCCAAACATGGCACCCAACTCTAGACCCCCGACAAATATAGTTACGATGTATGTATTTATGCACTATATGTATGTATTTGCTGGTGGTAGGATATCCGCCCGGATAGCGACCACCGTACACAGGGTGTAAAACCCTGTCGGGCTTTTTTTGCCGGGGGTTGGAGTTGGGGTATGATGTTTGGCCGTTTTGTGGCCTTCTGAGTACTCTGACGCTCGATCGCTTCTTCACTTTCTTGCCCATGGCGTAGTGTGAAGAAGCAGGCCGGCATGATTGTGTTGATTAGCGTGGGATTGATTGTCTCTCGCTACTTGATACTCTAGCTGAACGACACTGCGCTTACTATCAGGTGCAGTGTGGTCACTTTGCCGTGGCAGGATAAAAATAATGTTTTGTACGTCCGTGTGTGGTTGATGTCACGTGACACATGGTATATGTGTGTGTGTGCAGATGGCGGTGTGTGAGTGCGTGTCTGCGAGTGGCGTGGACTCGAGCCACGTGTCTGCGGCGGCTCCGTACGCGAGCGGCGCGGGCGCGGCGCTGCTGCATCGACACAGCTGGGTCGAGGCCGGTATGTACTCCCTTTTGTTCTAACCAGCGATCTATATGTACTACGTACTAGATGCGGCGACCAGAACTAACATCATGTTCCACCGAGTTGCGGTTCCGATACCGCACTGATATTAGTTGGCTTCATGCTGCCGAAGTAATCACACCACAATGTATCTTTCAGTGTCGAATAAACTTTAATTATTTGTAGCAACATTCCCAACAAACCTAACTTAAAACTAAAATAAAATAAAAATCTTGGGTCAGGACTACGTAAGTGAGTGTTGAGTGTGTTTGTTTATTTATTTTCAACCGTCTGATGGTCTGATTGTGCCTTGTGTACAGGCGCCGCGGCCGGTCGTGAGAGTTTGGCGGACATTGCCCCCACGGGAGGGGAGCTGGACAGTGCTGGAAGCTCGCCGGCACCACGGAGGGTAAGCTTTATTAATCTATAATAATAATAAGCCTTTTTATTTCCTTTAACAACTACATAACATTACGCATATTAAAATGTATACATCTAAGTTATTTTATTGTGTCAAGGTCCCTTCTGGGTCTAGACCTCTAAGCTTATTAATCTACTGAAATATATTTTGAGGAAAACAATAAAAATAATGATACATGTATAATATTAGATTGTTCCATGAAATATTCTAAAACCTTACATCCCTCTTCTCCGTCATCCCTTTCTTCTATCAGTGCGCTTAACGAACATCTTTATATAACTCATCTATACTAATATATAAACCTGTGGCTGTCTGTACATTAGAGTAATTTACTCGATTTTGCGTGAAATATTATTTTTATAAACCATTGATCCCGATTCTGCTATTTTTAAAATTGTGGTGTATCTGTATGTCCGGGCTTAACTCAAAAACGGCTTGACCCATGATCCTGAAATTTTGAATACAGTTAGGTCATTCGATCGCGCAAAAGCTAGGCTACTTTTTATAAGGCCGGAAAAGTTTACGGTTCCCGCGGGGTGGTTTATGTTTTTTACAAAGTAAAGGATGATTTTGTACATGCTGGTAGTTTAGGGGTCAGAATGACAAAAGCTATTTTTTTTCTCCGGAAAAATGAACGACTCCTATTAAGCTTAAGATGACTATGGATTTTATACATTTTTTTTCAAAAATAACTAAATGTCGGGTGGAGACGCGGGCAACAACTAGTCTATGTATATATTAGGCATTTGTTAGTGAGCGCCTCATTTGAGAAATACTGGACCGTTTTGGATACTTTTTGATTTGTTACTTTATTGCTATAATTAACATTAAAATATGTAGTATACAGTTATAATAGTGGCGAGGGCAACGAACTGCCGAAAATAAAAATAAAACATACGATATGAGCCATACAATGGAAAATTATGGAAACCCTAATAAAAAAATCTCTAGGGCACACTGACTGCCAAATTACGTGCGTGTATATTAATTTGCTTTAACGTTGAAGGAAAGTAAAAAACTGAGGATATAAATTCCACTATTACATAGGGTCTGTTTATGGCCTTAACCTATCTCATTAGTAGCGGCCCGTGCCCAGCAGTGGGACAGTGTAGGGTAATACAATTTACATGCTTCTAGCAAACCCAATACGACGACTTGGATGAGGAGTACAGGATGTTCATAGAGAAATATAACCACAACCACCGACCGTCCATGCAGAACTTTGGAGCTTACGTAACTTGCACACTATAACAATATAGCCACAGACCTAACGTGTTAGATAGACTACGCAAATGCAATGGAATAGGCTAGTTGACTGTTTTTGGAAAACCGTTTTATTTTATTCTTCGTGGTCTACATTATCATAAATAAACAAAAAACATAAGTTTTCAAGATTTAATTTGCATTTTTATAAACCAACTTTATTTTTCCTACGAAAACGCTACCAACTGTCATGGCCTCTCGTGTGACGTCACCATCCGCAAAACTAGTAGACGTTTGGCTCAGCGTTTAATAGTCCGTATGTATTGTACAGTGACGTCATGCATGACTGTTGACTTGTGTTTGATGTCACGTGACAAAATGATTTATTTCTACATATTTGTTTCTTGAAAATATTAAATAATCACATTTAAATTAACAATTTGGTTTAATTTTCGATATTTTTAGACAAATCTATTATAAAAAAATATCACGTTTTCACTTACTGTCAACTACTCTATTGAGTGTCTCAAAGTGTAGTTACTGCTTATTTATTTATACTAGTATTCGCGCAGTGGTCTAAATTCGAACATTATCACTATAGATAATTTGAGGAAAACGTTTTTTTCTACTCTTTTTTATAAAAAAATGTTTTTTTGTTGTTTTTATTGTTAAAAAAAATATCTAGTCTGTGACTATATTAGTTGAAATAATGCATTTTGCATCGTATGATAAAATTAGCATCTGAATCATTTTAGAGCTTAGTATGAAAAAATCATACCTTTACATAAACAAATCAATTTGTCAAACTTGAGTGTAGTCTGTCATAGTGTCTCGGAGGTCCCGTGCCCGGGTCACAATGAAACTAGAGGCCCATTCTCTTAATTGACACTGGGACTGTATGTTGGCCGAATTGACAAAATTAAACATTCATTTGTCTCTCACATTTATCTCCCATCAATTTTTTATTTTATTTCCTGACACTATATATCAAATCTTTTTTGGTAGTGAGACTAGGTCTGAATGAACAGAAAGTAAAAAGAGAATTAACTCTTTTGTTAAGTCACTCAGTCTATTACAAAAGTAAATTTGCAGAAGACTACTTTTAGATTTCTAGATCTCAGCTAGTGTCATTAGTTCATTACCTATCAGTGGCGAAGGCTCCATACAACATAGTATGTAGTAAATAATGTTTACTGTGGTCTCCCGCGATACAGGTTCGCCTAGTGCAGGGACCGTTGTATTTTTGTTATAATATGTAAAATGAGTTTTTGGACAATAAATAATTTACTTAACTTTACTTTACAAATCTTTTCCTAAATTTATCCGAACTCTTTGAAATAAAATCAATTTTACGTTTTATTTAACAGCCATTATGGTCAGTCGCCCCGTGACCATCAAACTTGTAAGGCTTTTGAAACCTCGGGATTAAATCAGTAAAATATACCGCTATAAAAACTGGTAGAGCCACGCTGTAGACATATTTGTCTACAGCATGAATGGGCCGGCTTGACCGGGGTAGGACCACTGTCTCACAGAAAACCAACGTAAAGTGACAGTTTACTGTCGCGTTTCGTATGGTAAGTGAGATATCCGGAGGCCCAGATTCCCCCTTCCCTTCCCTAATCCCTATTACTGTCCTTTAAGGCTGACAGCGCATACATGATACTTTCGGTATTGTGGGTGTTCATGGGAGGTGGAGATCACTTAACATCAGTTGACTCACTGGCACGTTTGTCGGACTATGATACAAAAAAAATTAAAATTAGTTTTATTTCAATATGAATTAATACATCTATTTCCATTTCTTTTTCTGAAATTCTTTCTTTTAAATTGTTTATTTAAGAAGATGATTTTTATACAGATATTATATGTATAAGGTACATAGTTGAGTACTCTGGAAAGCAAATTAGACTTTAGTTTGTGAGAATTAGATATATTTTCACGCGTTATTAGACACAATTAAACATTTGTCTAAAATAATTTCGGCTTCCATTTTGAAATGTTGTACCCTTCGCCACTGTTACGTAGTATCATTACATAAATTCAATCCTTCCCTTATCCCGATCCTTATCTCAGCGCAGTGACGACGAGTTCTGGCTCTGGGGTCACCAGGACACGCATGCGCAGACCTCCCACAGGATCACACCGCTGAGACCTGCCGTGGTACATTACTTACATATTGACATCAGATATTCACATTTCACTATTAAAAAAAAGCAGCGATAGCCTAGTTGGTTGCGGTACGGACTGTCAAAACGAAATTCGTATGTTCGAAACTCAAATGGCATACACCTCTGACTTTTCTAAAGTTATGTGTGTATTCTTTCTTAATTATCGCTTGCTTTAACGGTGAAGGAAAACATCGTGAGGAAACCTGCATATCTGAGAATTCGCATAAGAATTTCGAAGGTATGTGAAGTCTACTAACCCGCATTAGGCCAGCGTGGTGGACTAAGGTCTAACCCCTCTCATTAGTAGAGGAGGCCCGTGCCCAGCAGTGGGACAATGTCTAATACAGGGCTAGTATTATTATTATATTCACATTTGGTCTAATAATAGTGTATTTAAGTAGAGAATCTGTCAAGGCATTGGTCAATACTCAGATAGAGCAATCACTCTTCATGTTTTAGCTCATCGGATTGATGATATGTCCGGGATTCGAATTTTGTACTCTATAAACCAATTCCAAATGTAATCGAACCACGCATGCCCAATTAAGTTACGATTTTCGCGCGGGATAGGCAAGTACCGGCGTACGGCGTCTATTAAATCTATGTCTATGTTTTTTTTTTGTCACGTAATTTTTGTGTTGTATTCTGAAAGCAAGATGAGTGTGAATGGCATGCACATAAGTGATCTTATAAGGGCACGGGATAAGTCCCGTGAATAGGCTATTTGACAACATTGAAAATACACTGCAAATTGTGGTCATCCTGTTAGACAATAGCTTAAAAAACCATATTTCACTTAATTTTAAACAAAATAATGTATATTTTTTGCAAATTAAACGAAATAAAGTACAACATTTTTTTTTTATTTTATATGAGATGTGAACACTGTGTGATTGATTGCAACTCTGGTGACGTCACACGCAAGTAAACATAGTTTCTTCGAGTGATTTTATTTCGCGTTTTATGTTTTCTGGGTGATAAATTCTATTGTTGATCTATTTTTGAATCAGTTTTATGATAATTGTTGATAAAACAATTATCATAAAACTTAGCCTTGCTTATCATTATTAGCTTGTTTACTTGCATGTGACGTCACACGTGTCATGATCAGAAATAGCGTTTTTGCCGCGGTTTTGGAGATTTAAACTTTAACATTGATTTTTATTAAAAATACAGTAGATTTCCCGGAAATATCAATATAGTGTGCTTATTATGTAATAAATAATAGTTTTAAATCATTTCCGAAAATTAGTCAAATAGCCTATTATGGGTTACGAACCACAGTTAACAAAATTATGCAGACGATTACAGTTCAAATACAGACTCCGTGGCGCAGTGGGTGATTTACGGCTGTGAAACGCAAGGCCGTGGGTTCGATTCCCGCAATGAGACAAATGTTTCTGTGATATACATATATTTGTTTCGGGTCTGGTTGTTGTCCGTAGTCCCTCATACTGTGGATATAGGTTTGACCTATTGTTGGTTCAGGACGATGTCTAGGACTTTTGGGTGTATTATTACTATACTGGGTAAAGTGGTATTTTGAATGTGGTTTTTTTAAATTGTAGCTCTCAACTGTTTATAGGTTATTAAATAGCGTTTGTTCAAAATTGTGTTTGGACAGCATGATTGTGTCGAGTAGTGAGGTATAGTTGTCTCGGTACTTGATACTCTAACTGGACGGCACTGCGCTTACAATGGGGTGCAGTTCGGTCACTTTGTAGTGCCAGGATAAAAAAAACGCTTAATGATCATACATATATATATGTTTTCGCAAAAGAGGTATTTTATTCGGTTGTATATCGAATAATATACAAAATTAAACACAGGAAACTACCCTATTACAACAGGTGCAATAAAACATTTTTTTTGCATTCCTTCAAATCCTTGAGTATGTGTTTCTGACCTGGGTATTTTGAGATTGAAAGTCTCTCGTAGTTCCTGATACCCACGATACAAGAGTTTATTTGAATGTGTGGCTGTATAAGAAAGCTCCGGATAAAAGACATTAAAAAGTGGTGTAGAGTATAAATTTTAAGAGGTTATAGGTTTATAGGTTGTTTTTATTTTTTTGAGGTCTATGTTTCTTGGTGCTTCTTCTCAGACCAGTGGGCATTTTCGAAGCACCGGTAGATAAACTTAATCCTGACCTGTAATAAGAAAAAGTATTTTAATTCATAAAAAGTACACCGACTTCAATAAAAAACAAATTATGCGTCCCTATAACATTTGAGGGTTGCCCTCGATTTTTCTGAAATCTCATCCTCAGATCCTGACTTGGTGCCAATGGGACTACCTGGGAAGTATACCCTTTTAATCAAAAAAAGAATTTCTCGAATTGAGAACCTTCTCCTTTTTTTGAAGTCGGTTAAAAAGTGCCCCTTGTGGCCTAATTTACTAATTGATTTGATTTGCCCTTCAGCACCCGCTGCAGTCTGAGAGCATAAGCCTGGAGGCGTTACGTCGCGCCGCACAGGGGCCGAGCGAGGCGGAGCGGCGCGAGGCGGAGAGACGCCGCGCCACGCTCAACAACACCTTCCGCACCGCGCCCTTCGAGCATCTCGTCGCGCTCACACAACCTGAGGTAGGTACACACACACACACAGACACTCACACACGCATGCACACGCTCACGCGCACTCTCACATGCACGTTTACTCACTTACACACGCACGCCCACGCACACCGACAGCCAGACACATACACGAATACTCTCACACAGGCAGACTAACTCACACACGGTCGCATACATATATTCTGAGGTAGGTACACACTAAAACACACATATATACACATACGCACACCGACAGCCAGACACATACACGAATACTCTCACACACTCTCACACAGGCAGACTAACTCACACACGGTCGCATACATATATTCTGAGGTAGGTACACACTAAAACACACATATATACACATACGCACACAGACTGCCAGACACATGCCCGCACGCACTTACACACACACACAGCCAGCCAGTTGCGTTCTTAAATCCCACACTGAAAGAATCGCTTTTGTGCTCCAGAAATATTTATTTCAGGTTTGTGTGTTGGGAAACCATCCGTCTCATACTTGATACGACACGAGACTCATACCTAAGTGTGAGGTCAGGGCTATGTGTGTAACTGTTGGGTGTTATAAAAAATGTTTAACGATAAAGTGGGTCTCCTGGTGATAAGTGGATGAAATTCACATTGGATATCCGCAATAAGAGAAGCGTGTAAATTCTGGATCATAGTGACCTTTATTATTGAGACAGCGATAACCTAAGTCGAGCAGAATGACTGGATTTCAAGGACGCCCATCGAGTGATTGAAGTGTATAAATATTATAATCAATTTATGATTCATGTAAACATAAGGTCATTTATGATTTTCTTATATCCAAGCTCGATATACCTCCTAGAAATAGCTAATCAATTTGATTTTATAATAATAACTGTAGACATGCATCTCACACGAAAATACCAATATTAAATCTTGTGTGTCTCAATCAAAATCATTGGCACGGGGTGTAATGTTAGAATCCGGCTCGAAGGACCATAAAGTTTAACACTGTCTGAGATTGTATGTTATGTGAAGTTGACTATACTAAAACCTATCAAGTCAAGTAACCTATTAAGTAACTTCCGTGGTGCTTTACGTCTGGCTTCCCCAGAAGTAAATGTCTTTTATTGGAGGTTAATACCTCTTTAGTTCAGTTTTTGTCTCCCGCATTGCTGTGGAGGGAAGTGGACAGTTCATATTTCCAACTCCTCCCTATATTTCTATTTGATTAATCGTTGCGGGATCAGACAGTTAAGCATATTCCCAGAGACTCGCTGAGTTTCATTACTCGGTGTCGAATGCGTGCCATTGTCGATCCTGGATAAACAGGAGTTACAATGGCGGGTGTGTGGCCGGGATAGTCTCTATCTTAAAACTTACTTGTGTATACCAAAGACAGTAAATTTAAATATTGATTACACTAATAGCATTCGTGTGACACTCAAGTGAAACTTGAATCATTTTTTGACAGCCTCTGTGGCGCAGTAGGCCAGTAGCCGGCTATGAAACGAGAGGCCGTGGGTTCGATTCCCACACCGGGACAAGGGTTTGTGTGACAGACAGATATTTGTGTCCGGGGTGTGGGTGTGAGAGGGTGCGTCTCTCGTAGTTGATACTCACAACACAAGACTCGTACCTTAGTGTGGGGTCGGGGCTATGTGTATGGCTGTTGGGTGTTATTAATTATTAACCGACATAAAAAAGGAGGAGGTTCTCAATTCGTCGGAATCTTTTTTTTTAATATATGTTCCTCGATTACTCGACGACGCCTGGACTGATTCGAGAAATTCTTTTTTTTTGTTTAAAAGGGTATACTTCCCAGGTGGTCCCATTGGCACCAAGTCAGGATCTGATGATGGGATCTCAGAAAGATCGAGGGCAACCCTCAATTTTTATTTTCATAATTTGTTTTTATTGAAGTCGGTGTACTTTATATGAATAACTTTTGTTCGTCCCCAGTACGAGATCAAAGACAAGCTAGAGGAGATCTTCAGCAGCATCACCGAGGAGCCGCTGCTGCCGACGTCCGGCGCCTGCTCCCCCTCCGGCACCAAGTCCTACCAGCAGAGCGTGCCGCCATACACCAAGTACTTCCCGGAGCTGTTCCTGTATTAATTACAGGATATACAGAAGCAGGTAAAGTTTGCCAGCTTACGTGTTCCTATGATCCTTGGTCCTTTACAAGTAGTGTGAACACAGCAGGCCGGCATGATTGTGTTGAGTAGCGGGGGATAGATTGTTTCTCGCTACTTGACACTCTAATTGGACGGCACTGTGCTGACCATCAGGTGCAGTGTGGTCATTTTGCCGTGTCAAGATAAAAAAATAGAACCAGCGGCGTTTTGTATCACAGCCGGTGTATATCACACTCGCTCGGCAACTAGGAGTGGGCGTTGAATCAACGAACCTTTTTTTTACTGTTTTTCTACTGTTAACGAGTCAACCGCTTTCTCTTTACCGCAAAACTAGTTAAATTTATCAACCTGTTTCATTCAACGTCATTGGATCAACGACAGACGCTAACGAAACGGGATGTTAACGTATAGATCTGTGCACGTTTCTGCAAACCAGTTAAAAACGATAACTGCTTTTTAACCAGTTAACCGTTTATAGGAAACGGTTTAATTTCGTTAACGCTAACGCCGTTAACGACCCACCTCTATCGCCAACCCATGATGTCAGTATTAATAAGTAATTAATGCTCTGAGTGTGACTAACTAAATAAAATTCGACGGTTGGCGGGCTATGTGGTATATAGCTATCTTTAACAAGCTCATAAACATAGTTTATAATGAAGGTGTCTTTTCCAGAAATTGACTACTGCTTACGGAGTTGTTATTCGAGATATCCTCAAAGATAAAAGATATGTCACAAATGGGACGTAAATTAATTCAATTCGTAATATTTCGTATATCTCTATATTACATTGACTTGTTAACAATATTTTGTATTCATAATCCGTATTTAATATATGCATTGATGATAACATTCCTTTACGTCGTCGCAGTTCTATAGCGGTGTAAGTATATTTTATGATTTTTAGTGCGATCATATTTTTGAAGTTATACTTCTTTAGGCGCGTTATGAAAAATGATGACAGTGAAATTTTAAGATGCGTGCGCATACCGTCACACAAAAGTGACACTCTGAAATACCAGGCTGGCATGAAATGTAAGGAGATTTGATACCGTTTCATTTCTAGTGACTTCTAGGTAGATAAACCTTGTTATAAATATGATTATAAAACGTTTTTCTATGTTTTTGAATAATTGTTTTTAGATTTTAACCAAATTGTGTTTACTTTTGCTGTTTAGAATATTCGATTTTATATTTATATTATTCTTCATCGTTCATTAAAATAATTTATATACAAACCAAGTCAATTTGACGACTTTTATAAGTATAACTTCTCACGCGCGTACATAAGTACACGCACCCATTTTTTTTTATTATATTCGAGCTTATTATATTTTATGAATTTAAAAAAAATGTTGAATTCTTGAAAATTTAAAATATTGATGATTTTCTTTTATTATACTTATGTCGTAACAATTTATAGGGACTCAAATTATGTTCAGGTTGTATTATAAGTTATTGTATTACTGTGATTTCCACAGAACTGGAGATTTAATCATTTCGAGTTCTTAAGTATTATTTGTATTTTTTTTATCACATACGAATCCGTAAACGCAGTTATTTCTGAGTTCTAGAACTGTGGCGATATAACACAACGCTGTGCTAAAAATTGTATTCAATAAAATGTTCTGAATCAAGTGATTTTTTTACTATAATGTAACGTGTGTTTTCTGAGACATTTTAGTCTAATAATGATAAATAAGAAGGTATCTTCTCTCTGGTTAGTAATTTTAACCTCGGCTACCGACTAAACGAAGGCAGTTTAGTTGAAAACGATGACCGATGATTATTTACTTCAAAATCAACAGATCATTGCCTACAGGATATTGGCGTACCTTTCTTGTAAATGGCTAATTGGGTTCAGTCACTATGACTAGTCATAAGTTTAACTTAACTTTAAAATACCGACTTCATGCGTTTGTTATTTTTACAATTATTTAAATTAACAATTTTTCCCACGAACTCGTCAAATCATAATGTGGGACTACTCTACCCCATAGGTAGTAAATAAACTCTACCGAATAAAAAAGATGTAAAAAAACATAAAAAATACAGCGTATTTGTTTTTGCAGATGTCGGAGTCGGTGAATAAGTCACATTAACCCTTAGTATAATAAATTGCCATAATGCCATAATAAATAAAGCCAGTATGCGATACCCCGAACCTCTAACTTGTAAAATCTGATTTTATTATTATAAAATCGTGTAACGTCGTAACAAATGTTTCGCTCTGTGTGGTATTTTTCTATTTGAAACTACAAGATAGAAATGTTTAAATATACTTTATAGTATAGAAAACTGTCGTTAAATGGCAGCTGGATATTGTGTTTGCATGAATAATTCTCACTCTGTATTAAGATGTGAAGCCCCCAGACTATGATCGACAACCTTTTTTTGTCCCGGGGAAAGCGTATTATAACTGCCGCTCGCCCCGAGGAAAGCGGAATAAGAATAAAACAGTTATGCTGGACTAGCCGGTCTTATGACCCAGCATCCCCCTCGTCCGAATGATGGCTATCCGTGCTGCCGCTGAGCCGAGTCCCTACCCCCTATGTTACTCTATGCTCGGGCTTTAATCATTTCTATCTATTGTAATGATAATTATATGGTATAAAGAATCTCGTATAGTCAATACTGTAGATGTAAAAGATATTACTGACTGCCTTGACTGCCTTGGTGGCGCAGTTGTTGCGCTGTGCTGAGGTCTCGGGTTCGATCCCCGGGTCGGGTAAAGTGATATTGGGTTTTTCTATCTAGAAATTCTTAGTATTAGCCCGGAGTCTGGAACCTGTGCCCGGTATGGCGATAGGCTTGCCCCCTATCACATTATGGGACCGAAATTCGGCGAAAATTGGGTGTACTGGTTACACCTCTGCCTACCCCTTCGGGGATTATAGGCGTGAGTGTATATGTATATGTATGTATGTAAAAGATATTACCAGTTGTGACATTTTCAATGAATTAACCGTGATGTGTGTTGATGGAAAGCAATCAAAAGAGCCATTTTTATTTTTAAATGATTGATTGACACTTCGTAGTTGCTATTTTGATAACGATTTATCGATTCAGTGTAATGAAATATATGGACATAGAGAAATATATCGTTTTTTTTATTTGTAGCAATAATTTTCAAAACGTTAATTTCATTCCTATGTTTTTAGAATGCATTGAATTTTGTTTTTCAATAAGCTATTCCATAGTCATTATTTGTTTATAATGACATTAAACGCTTTTTTATTACGTCAATCGATTATTTTTTATGTGAGTTTTATCGGCTTCATAAAAATTGCTTTTAATGTTTAAAAACAGCCAATTACTGCCTAACGTATATTCCTAGTTTACACATCTTACTGCTAAGATCTTAAGATACAAATATTAGGCACTTACTAATATATTTTTTGTTTTACTTTATAAATTTATTGTTTTTTAATGATTTGAATAGATTATCTTTTGTTTTATTGTAACGAAATGGTTTAGGAGGGCTGGAAATAGTTTTTATATATGGACCAGGACATCTGGTGATAGAGTATTTCCTACGAAGTATGGGATTACTGGTTTTGACATTATTGTATTGGATGGTATTGAAAAATTATGTTTAATGAAAAAAGTATACTTGTATTATAAAGGTGTATGTAAAGCCTTGCTGTATTAAAAGTCAAATGTATATTATGAAGTAATCTTTTATTGTGTAAAAACGAATCACCGGCTTACTTAAATGGCAATTATTAAATCAAAATTTAAAATACTGAAAAAAATAATATGTTCTTTATACATTAAGACGAAATTGTTCAAATCTTTCTTATATATTTGTCTTATCGCTTTAGATATTTAGGAATTTGACATCTTTTTAAGCCGATGGTATTGATTTTGAAATTATTTATTAGTACAAAATATATTTATGTCTTTGAGGCTAAGATGACAACCAATTCGAATTTGGGGATCAATGAAATGTGAAAAATAAAAAGTGACGGTCGAATAAATGTTATATGTCTTTGCCCGAGATGGAACACTGCGTAACCACAGCTGATAAATAATACGTGTTTTTTTTTTATTTTCCAACTCCTTAAATGATGATTAGTTTTGTTGTGGCATAACGACAGTTTTACATACTCAGATTCGCTTAAATTCACTAATTCTACAATAGATAGCCATAGGAACTAAGAGGTTTGTAAAAAACTTTGAATTGCTGTCTTCTTATTTGAAACAGCGTCCATGAAGTAGTATTTTTGTTTATGATTGCTTGTCAATGAAAAAAATTGTGCAATAACAATTTATTTTTGTTTTTGGAACTGTCTTTTCCTTGCAGCTCTCTTATATCGTCAGGTCAAACATCTAAGCTCTTTTAAAACATTTTTTGTCAACAAAGTGGTGCAGTTAATATAGAGTATCGTGTTACAACTATCAATTATTTTATGTCTTTTACTTCTATAATGAGCAACATTTTTCACATATTTCTTTTAAATTTGTTTTAAAAGTTACGCAGTTTTGCTTCTAAGGCGACGATTTTGACGGTTCTGTGAAGTCGTACGGATAAAAGCAATAATAATACTTTTTAGTATTCTTGTGTTCAGTATTTAATCGTGTTCCATTTATTAACTGTGTGTCACAATTGGGAATGCGGTAATACTGACGATATTTGATGTTTGTTTAGACATTGAAGGGTTAAAGTTGAGTAATACTCTGCTTTTTGTTCGTGTTTCGATTACGTTTTTTTATAAATCTTGCTGTCAATGTGAACTTTTAATACCAACCCTGTAGTATACTGTCCAACTGCTGGGCACGGGTCTCTCCTACTGCTGAGGGGTCAGGTCTTAGTCCACCACGCTGGCCTCATGCGGGTTGGTAGACTTCACATACCTTTGCAATTCTCAGGTATGCAGGTTCCCTCATCTTTTCTTTCGCCGATATAGAAAGCGTAATCAACAATTATCATATAGATACGTAACATTAGAAAAGTCATAAGTATGCCATTTGTGGTGGTTTCGAACTTCCTACTTTCGTCTCGGCAGGCCGTACTACCAACTAGGTCGCTGATGTTTCACATCTAAAGGTCACAGCTCATCAGAGCCACCCGGCACCCGACCCGCACCGCCTCGCCTCGTACGGTTAGTATTCTTTATATGGACTGTATGCGATCACTACATCAACCCCGTAGCGTCACCGGATCGCATCTCGTAAGCCATCCACGCGCGAGTTGACAACTCGCTGCTTGCATGCTTGCCTTGCGTTCCTGCGCACAAGCCCCATGCCGCGACGCGTCGTTTACTGGCGGCGTCCACCCGTGGACCACTTGCCGACAACGAGTGGACGCCGAGCGACGAGGCGGTACGGGTCGGGTGCCGGGTGGCTCTAATGAGCTGTGACCTTAATGCGGGTCGGGCCGACTGTGTCGCCACACTATATTATCTACTACGATGTGGTGACGACACAAGTCACTGATTAAAAGAATTTAGTGGAGTAGGGTCAGGTATTTCGTTCCACAAATCTTTTTTTGTATTTTTTTATTTATCGGCTTTGGAAATAGGTCCTTTAGGCCAAATCTGAATATTATATTTTTAATTGTACTATATTTATTTCCTTTCATAAGCTATCGTTTTATGCTCATTATTTCTACAAAATAATTTCTATGTTTCACATCTGTCTGTCCCGCGAGGGCTGTATTTCGTATTTTTTTGTAACTATTCAAAATTGTTTCATAATAAAAAGCAGAGTGTTACCAGAGTATAATTGTTATTCGTATATAATTGAATATATGTACTGTAGCTGTTTGTCTGTACTTACGTTACCTAAGTACACTTTATAGGTTGTGTATTACAAATATATGCGGTTTGGATCGAGTGTGCGTTTTATTTTAACTCCTTAGCTCGCTACTGGTATGAGGTGACAGGCCAGCATGATTGTGTTGAGTAGCGAGGGATGTCTCTCGCTACTTGATACTCTGACTGGACTGCTGCGCTTACCATCAAGCAGTGAGGTCACTTTGCCGTACCAGGAAAAAACGAGCGAGCTTTACGAGTAGTCCCATATGATATTGATTCTATTCGAATCCTATTGATTCCCAGAAAGTGGATGATAAAGATGTTACACATCAAAAAGACCTCTACAATTATTGGTTTTACAAGCTGATGGAGAAAATTACTGAAGATATCCCCCCTTCCCCCTCTCCTCGGACCACGAACGTACGAATTTTTGTTTTTTCACTACAAAATTTAATTTCTGTGAAGTACTAGGAGTGCATAGGCCCGTAAAACGTATATTGGAATAGGATAATACCGTAGACGGAGCCCCTGAGGTACTTAATCTTTTTCATCGCTGATCGCTGTTATCTCAAGGTGTGTAGTACCAGGATCGCATAACGCAAATCGAAATGTAAACTTAAAAAAAATAAGAACAATAGAGGACAACAGTGTAATATAAAATAAACCGCTCAGATCAATGTGTTCTATACAAAAGTACTGAGAGAGCTTAACGCTGAGTAGTACAAATTGAAATAGTATAAAGAAAAGGATAGTAGTATATAGATGAGATAGATATATTTATGGCAACGAGTTTCATTCACTGCGTGTTTATACGCCATTGTTAATGCTTATGAAATGACTAGGGTCGCATAACTTCTAGCAAACGGTGAGTGGTTGGAAAAGGACGCATTTTTTTAACAGCGAGCAGCTTAAAGTACTCAGAACGCATAAGAAACGTTAATTTGTATTAGTCGTGACGGTAATATTTTTATGTACCCTGCACAATATTTTTGTGTGAGACCGAACAAAATAGTACTAGTTTATATACATTTGCTGGTGTTAGGATATTCCTATCCGCCCGGATAGCGACCACCGTACACAGGGTGAAAAACCCGCCACAGTGGCACACGCAAGTGTGTCGCGTTCCGGGATCAGCCAGTGTACATCCAGTTCTTGTAGGGGTCTAGAGTTGGGGTACGTTTTTTGACCGTTATGCGGCCTTCTCAGTACTCTGATACTAGACCCTCGACCGCTTCTTCACCTTCTCGCCCATGGCGTAGTGTGAAGAAGCAGGACGGCATGATTGTGTTGAGTAGCGGGGGATGGATCGTCTCTCGCTACTCGCTACTCTAATTGGACCGCACTGCGCTTACCATCAGGTGCAGTGCGGTCACTTTGCCGTGCCAGGATAATAGACTGTGAAATAATAACAAGTAGAATGTTAATTACTCTATATTGTTTGTAAAAATCTTTTTTTGAGGAGAAATAAATAAAAAAAAGTATAAAAACAACAAATTTATTATTTAAAATAAAACATTTCTTTCTATCTACTTTACAATTTTACAAAGGTACATAAAGGTATTCCACCATTACTTCATAGTTTAACATCAAAATAGCTTTTTGGTAAATTCAAAACCAATCGGAAAATACTTTATAAACATTTACCATTTTGATATTAAACAATAAAATTCTTTGGATGAGTTAGTGTTTTTGTATGTTTATAGTTTTTTTCGTCGTTGGGAAAAATAAAGTTGTATATTTAAGAATATTTTCATTTGTGTCTGAAAGTCATACTATGTTTTGACTCTGTTTTGTCTTACTCTGTTGACACATATATATATACACTCACGTCTGTAATCCCGAAGCGGTAGGCAGAGGTGTAACCAGTACAACTACTTTTGGCCGAATTTATTACGGTCCTATAATATGATAGGGTCGAGTCTATCGCCATGCCGGGCTCAATTCCAGACTCCGGGCTGATACTGAGTATTTCTATATAGAAAAACCCAATATCATTTCACTCAACCTGGGGATCGAACCCGAGACATCAGCACAGCAGTCGTAACGCATGCGCAATAACTGCGGCACCGAGGCAGTCTGTGTTCTGGCGAGTGATATTATATCTCCGAGAAAGCTATACAAAACAGTGTATCCTTATGACAGATGTATACAATGATTATTAGGATTATTAGCAAGGCCCTTATTAACTAAAATTATTATTATATTCAATTGTTGTAAATACTCTCAATGTTACATCACGTCTTTTGACAACTTGACAATTGACGTATAATATGGCGCGCATAAATTGAGGCTGTCAGTGCAAAAGTGGCCTAACCCTCAATTTTTCATAATCTGACCTATGTACTACAAATGATTTAAAATGTGCGAAAATTTAATGCAAAACCGGCCTATCTCTAGTTTTACCAATTACCAATATATTGACAACAAGATGGCATTGCAAAAATAGCATTTATGTACATTGATTTAAAATTTATGAATATACAAACCCCATTATTTTCATACTCATTGTCTCAAGCTTAGGCCACTTTTGCGCTGACGGCCTCATTTGGTAAGCTTATTGAAATTCTGTCAGGCCTTTAGAATGGAAACATAATATATGACATGGCTTTGTCCTTTTAATTGGAGAAAAACCACAAACATGGCTATGGCCATTTGACATGGCTTCTCTGATTTGTCAATTATAAAAACAAGAGAAGGCTTTTCAATTTTAGCTCAGATTTGAAAAAATAACGACATAACTGTATGTTGGAGAACCTGAGCCTTCTATTTATAAAAAGAGACAAAAACATACAAAGGACATTGTCCAAAGTCGCCTATGAATCAACACAGATTTAACTTATACCATAATTCTTGGCTTATTTTAGGCCCTTTATTCCAAATGCTAGAATTTAACGGACACTTCATATTAAAAAGATAAAAAATAAATGGGCATTTTATTGATTTCGCGATGTTACTTGGATCCCCAAAAAATAATCAAATTCTACTTTAAGCGCTTGATCTATAAATCGACCGTAATGCTAGAAAAAAGGCTAAGGCGCTTAATTCGCTGAAAGTAAACGGAAATAGCGCAATCATTTTTTTGATTTAACCCCTTGTGTCAGTTGTCACTTGTCATGTTCGTCAGAGTAATAAGTAAATAGTGTTCTGTGGTCATGTTTATTGTTTTTAAGTCATTTGCTTGTTGTTCAGTGGATCGTTTTTGTTGTGTTTTGAGTGTGTTTATCTTTTAAAACTATGTAGGTAAATAACAGTTATAATGTAGGTAGTTGCCTACTTATAATGCTAAACTAACATACTTTGATAAGGCAGGTAAAACCGTAAAAAATATATTAGCTTCTTACTTCGTGAAATCATTATCATTGATATAATTATGATATACCAAAATAATATTTTTGCTTATTGTTAGATAATTATGCAATAGTTAGAACCTAAATGTCAAATAAAACCGAATTAGCTCTAATGTTGGTATTGTGCCACTGTATTGAAGGCATGTTGACATTAAGAATATAACCTAAAATAGAAAACATTTTTGTTAATAAATAAACTCTTAGAAGTGTCCGTTGTTTAAATCAACTTTTATGGGTTTATAGGTGTTCTTTAGAACCCGAAAGTATTTTTTCTAAGGCTATTGGTTCTTAGGCGAACTTTGTATGGGCGCTGAGCAATGTTCTTTGAATCTGATTTCTAATTTATACTTGATGTAGATGAGTTGTGGAATTGTGTACTTGTAAAAAAATATTATTTAAAATAACCGAATATTGCTCTTGCAAACTTAAATAACTCATTAAAATTTAAGATATATAAAATATAACCTATTTTTGAGACAATCTTTTTAAATTTTTTATAAAATAATATTTTAAAAACGCGTTACAAAGAACATATCTTATATTGTCTTTATATTTTGATTATATAAAACAAAAATAATGATTTTTCCACAAAAGTCATTATTATAAAAGACTATTTTAGTATTTAATACAGCACCTGTGTTTACATTGGTTTATATTTGTATACAAAATATAACATCTGGTTTTGAGCGGGAAAAAACTAATTACATTGATAGTACCCCTGTAGCGTAGAGGTTGAGTATTTATAAAACGGTAGTGGGTTCAGTGCCTGGATCTATATTATGGAACTCCAAGTCCCTGGAAATACACTACACTCTTATCTTAGTTTGGGTTCAGGACGATGTGTGTATTTCTCTACTTACATTTTAACACATTGACTGTGGCGCCCTACATTATCCAGCGTTTCGGATATTACTATTTGATTAACCTTTCATGTATCAAGGACACCGGTGTCCGGAAAAAAGTAATAAGTAGTGAGTAAAAATACAAGCCAAAATCAACTTTATTTCCTAACATTAACATTCAAAATCGCTTAATAATCATGTCAATATTGGTGATTATCACGTGTTTTTGTCCGGACGCCGGTGTCCGAATGCTACACGACTAGTTTTGGTTAGTAATCATTTACGCATTCCCTGAGACTCGCTAAATCTTCACTGCACGGTGTCTCAAAAATGCGTGCTATTATCGATCTTAAAGCAGGTTTTTAATCGATTATTTACTCGCGCGAGATTCTCGTGGGTCTTATGCTAAGCTTATGCCGGTGGTAGGATATTCATATCCGCCTGGATAGCGACTACCGTACACAGGGTGTACGGTGTGTGTAAAATCCGCCATAGTGGCACACGCAACAGTGTCGCGTTCCGGGATCAGCCAGTGCACATCCGGTTTTACTCTGGGGTCTAATGGAGTTGGGGTACAATGTTTAGCCGTTTTACGGCCTTCTGAGTACTCTGATACTAGACCCTCGATCACTTCTTCACCTTCTTGCCCATGGCGTAGTGTGAAGAAGCAGGCCGGCATGATTGTGTTGAGTAGCGGAGGATAGATTGTCTCTCGCTACTCGATACTCTAATTGGACGGCACTGCGCTTACCACCAGGTGCAGTGTGGTCAATTTAATAGTGACGCATAATTTGTTTTTTATTGAAGTCGGTGTACTTTTCTACATTATTGTTCTAGTTTCGGCAGACAAAAGTCGATATATAAAATAGAAAGGGTATGCCTGTGTGTAAGAACGACACTTACCGAATACTCAAGCACTTAAGATCGTGTTAGCCGGCTGTGAAACGAGAGGCCGTGGGTTCGATTCCCACACCGGGACAAATGTTTGTGTGACAGACAGATATTAGTGTCCTGGGTCTGGGTGTTGTGAGAGGGTGCGTCTCTCTAGGTCCCTGATGCCCACAACACGAGACTCGTATCTTAGTGTGGGGTCGGGGCTATGTGTGTGACTGTTGGGTGTTATTTATTTATTTACTATATTACAAAATAATTAGCCCTTAGACGGTCGGCTAGTTGAGTAGCGTTTGAGTATTTGCTTAATCAGCCTCTTTGCTATACGTGATTGGCCAATTTTAGTTTGCCGCCAAAAATTAACCAATGAGGTAGTGGCGTTTTTGAATACGGGTATCTTCAAAAGTCATACAAATATTATTATTTACAAAATTCCAATAGTTTTGGAACACAACATTGGTTCTAAATTACTCTACAATATACAAAACTCTTAAACTTGACTCGTGTGAAGTTAGTCACTTCATTATAGTGCGTCATTGTTCGGTACAACTCGTTGTAATATGAGATTTATTACAAAGCCATAAAACTCAAATTACATTGTCAGATGGACCGTCGTGAACATGGCGCGAGAATACCTTGACGTTAACTTCACCCCGATAAGTTAATCCCACATAGAGTTTTACTTTCATTTGGTTATTCGATTAGTAAATAATGGTTTTAACAATTGACTAAGTGTAGTTCAGATGGCGGCGCTGGGATGACGTCTCGATTCTAAACTTGTGTATGCAAGTAATTGTTAGATATTAATATAGACGGATTGTGGGCTATTTAAGCAATATTGTTGAAAAGTTAGAGGAAAGAGGTTTAAAGATTTTTTAATCTCTTTTTTTCACGCTACTCGATACTTTAATTGGACGGCACTGCGCTTACTATCAGGTGCAGTGTGGTCAGTTTGCCGTGCCAAGATACAAAAAAATTTCACTATTCTTTACAACATTCCTCGAATAAGGCTTTTGCATATATTTTATTAATATATTATTATAAGATCAAGTCTCCTTACGCTGCCATCTTTAATTAAACAATTAATTTGTGATGTATATTTGAGCTCGGCAAACGATCAAGTGGGTCACCTGCTACTACCACCTAACACCCACAATAATCATGGATGCATTACTTTTAAGGGATGAAGGGGATATTTGAGCTTTGTAAAATATCTTATCGAAACAGGGGAAGGGGGGGGGGGGGTTCAGTCAAGGGAACCTTAACACCGTGGTGCCTAAGGCGTGGTCGCTGCACGCGTGGGCTAACGCGTTCTCGAACTCTTGAGGAAGGTACACCTGGAATGATAAGGTCATATTTCAACTGGAGTCATATTATGGTATACACTCACGCCTGTAATCACCGAAGGGGTAGGCAGATGTGTAATCAATACACCCACTTTTCGCCGAATTTATTACGGTCACATAATATGATAGAGGGCTATCGTCAGGGGGTCTGGAGTTGGGGTACGATGTTCTGAGTACTCTGACACTAGACCCTTGACCGCTTCTTCACCTTCTTGCCCATGGCGTAGTGTGAAGAAGCAGGCCGGCATGATGTGTTGAGTAGCGGGGGATGGATTCTCTCTCGCTACTCAATACTCTAACTGGACGGCATTGCTCTTACCATCAAATGCAATGTTGTGTCTTTGCCGTGCCAGTTTTAAAAAACCTAGGACCTATAGCTGAGTTCCTTTTTTTTACTGCCTGGATACACAGGCAAGCAGACAGGTCGCCCAGGGCACAGCCGCTGCCTACCGTCTCCGTGCTTCTTCTCAGACCAGTGGACATTTCCTAAGCACCGTTAAAAATCCTGACCTAGAGAGACTGTCCCGCCCACACACCCGCCATTGTAACTCCTGTTTATCCAGGATCGACAATGGCTCGCATTCGACACTGAGTAATGAAACTCGGTGAGTCTCTGGGAATGCTTAACCCCTGGAGCCCCGAAGGATATTAAAAAAGTATAGTAGTACGGAGTAAATAGAAGCAAAAATCAATTTTATTTCCAAAACATTAAAGTTGAAAATAGTATGTAAGAACGGCGAATGTGTTGCCAGTGTTGTGGAGCATCGATGTTCCATTCGGACGTGACTGGTTAACTGTCTTTTATCCCGCAACGAAATTAATCAAATAGAAATATAGGGAGGAGTTGGAAATATAAATTGTCCACTTCCCTCCATAGCAAAGCGGGAGACAAAAATCCTGACCTGTAAAAAGTGCCCTTAGTGGTCTAATTTAGTAAATAATGGATGTTATGTACCTTATCGAGTATAGGCGAGAGTTCCCCGTTCTCGACCATGTGTGTGAGGGCGTCGAGCCCCGGCCGCAGTCTCAGGGGCTCCTCCAGCCAGTCCGTGTGACTGCCGCCTCCCACCATCCACTGCGCAACATTAAAAAGTTTTTTAATTCATAAAAAGTACACAGACTACAATAATAAAATTTGAAGGTTGTCCTCGATTTTTCTGAGATCCTGACTTGGTGGCAATGGACCTGGGAAGTATATACCCTTTTAAACAAGCGTCTTCGAGTAATCGGGAAAATTACAAAAAAGGTTCCGACGAATTGAGAGCCTCCTCCTGTTTTTGAAGTCGGTAAAAAACGCACGAGCCTTACAGTAGTTGCATATAATGTGTAACATCTGACATCTCACATTGGTAATAAGTAACATTAACATGCCTGCACAAAATGCAATTTCGATTTCAGTTGATTTCAGTCCATTCCGATTCCATACGATATCGTTTTATTCAATTCGATTCCATGCGGAAACCTAAATAAATCAAATAATCTGACGGCCAACTCTAGCATCCCGCGTTCATTATTCAAATCAAATTGCGCGCGCGCTTCCCTGACTTTCTGTTACACACTTCCGTCCCTTTTCACGAAGTAACTCCCAGAAATCGTTAGTAAAGATGTTACACATCAAAAAAATATGGGTGATATTATCAGGATATCGTAATAAGCACCCCACGCTTTTTTATAATCGAATTATTTTCTACAGTATACCACAGCTAGCTATTAAAACGTGTTTTTTTATGAACTATAATTTAATTTAATCTTATCCCATCCTCTCCCTTCCATACCAGAACCACGCGTACTGGATTGCGGAGCCACAGCTTCGTGGTGTCTACTACCCCGGCCCGAACCAAGAGCAGAGCAAATTCGTATTTTTGCCGCACCATCAAGCTGTGGAACAGTTTGCCAGCTACCGTGTTCCCTCCCTCCTATGATCCTGGGTCCTTTAGGCGTAACGTGAAGAAGCTAAACAGCAGGCCGGCAGGATTGTGTTGAGTAGCGGGGGATAGACTGTCTCTCGCTATTTGATACTCTATCTGGACGGCACTGCGCTTACCATCAGGTGCAGTGTCACACAGGTCACTTTGCCGCGCCAGAATAAAAAAAATATATAATCAAAATTGCTTGAAAAATTTGGTCACAATATGTATTGGTATGAGCAAAAACTGGCGCGTAGTGGGAACATAACACTATCTCCCTCGCTCGAATTGACTGTAATGGCCATTTTGGGAGGTGACGTCACCACTCATACCGTGCATCCTTTTCTGTCATTTAGTATTATCGCTATTATACGTACCCTGAGGACTCTGTATGTGTAGAAAGATGCGGCAAATAAAATTGAGAAGGGTGTGGGGAGCCGGTCCGAGATGAGAGGCTGCGGACGGAGGTCCAGGATGGCGCTGCGGGGGGCCGTCGCCCTGTCAATGTAAACGACATTCGGTCACAAAAATAAACATAAAGTGGCTTGATTAAATGATATTTTTGAACCTATTTTGACCTCAGGAATGTAGTTTGTTTGAGTACATGTACAAACAACTGTGAATAGAATTTTGTGTTTCATTTCACGTCTGCATAGAAATTAAATCTTAATAGTGTACAATATTAAGGGAGCAAGCGAATGCTGAGCCGGCTTGCCGATCGCCTCGCCAACTGCGCACCCTGCAAGCATCAACGATCACCAGCGCGCGCTCCTATTGGCTGAGCGCGTGCACTTCGTCGCGGACCCGGAGCTAAGAGAGCGCAGCGCCCTCTGTATTACATATAGATAGTACACAGCACAGACACAGCACAGGGTCGTACTTGAGTATGGAGGCGTGGTGCGAGGGCGCGGTGAGCGCGCGTGCGCCGCGACACGCGACGGCCGCGTCCCACGGGCCCGACCGCAGCGCCCTCTGCTCGAGCGCCAGCCAACACGACGGCGAGTGCTCCGCGCTGCCCTCCTGGTCGTCCACGTACTCCTGGGCGCCTGTTCAATGCCCATACACTCATCAATTCATACTCAGCTGGGAAAATAATCCTTGTTAATTACACACGATCGCTTTCGGTAAACAATATAAATTTAGTCAACAATTTTTCTGTTTAAATAGAATTTAAAAATACTATAATTCGTAGAATTCACTTTCAGAAAAGTTTATAAAAGAAAAACCAAAGGGAATCGTGGCGTATAGGACCATCGCCACTGTGAGATCATCAGCATACCTAGAAAAAGGGCGGGTCCATGACCCCCACCTTCAAGACCTGGATTACTACCTTAATTCTACTCATACATTATTGTAAAAGTTGTTATTATAAAAAAAACATACACACATATATACACTCACGCCTGTAATCCCCGAAGGGGTAGGCAGAGGTGCATATAGTACACCCACTTTCACCTAATTTATTACGATCCCATAATATAATAGGCGGCGGGCCTATCGCCATACCGGGCACAATTCCAGACTCCAGACTAATACTGAGTACTTCAAAATAGAAAAACCCAATATCACTTCACCCGATCATCGAACTCGAGACCTCATCACAGTCGTAACGCATGCACAACTGCGCCACGGAGGCAGTCACAACAGTATTTGGATGGTGACAATACATACCTAGATCTCTAAGTGTGAGCGCAGTGTGATGCGGCGCCAGGGCTGTGATGTGAGCTCCCCAAGATGACAACAGCTGCACCAGGGCACAACCCTCGCCGCTGGACGCGCCGCATATGGCCACACTACACACAACAATCCCAAGGCTTGATACAAACATTTATACTGGCACGGCAAAGTGACCATACTGCACCTGATGGTAAGCGCAGTGCGGTCCAATTAGAGTATCGAGTAGCGAGAGACGCTATCTATCCCCCGCTACTCAACACATTCATGCCGGCCAGCTCTTTCACACTACACCATGGGCAAGAAGGTGAAGAAGCTGTCGAGGGTCTATTGTCAGAGTACTCAGGCTGCAAAACGGCCAAACATAATACCCCAACTCCAGACCCCTGACAAAAACCGGAAGTACACTGGCTGATCCGAGAACGCGACATATGGCGGGTTCCGGTGCTATGAATGCTATAAGTGTTATATTGTTTTTTTCTTATCCATCCAAGTTCTATTGCATTCGATTCCATTCGTTTACATTAATAATAAATAACACCCAACAGTAACACACATAGCCCCGACCCCACACTAAGATTCACGAGTCTTGTGTTGTGGGTATCAGCGACTACGAGAGACTTTCGGGCTTACAACACCCAGACCCCGGTCACAAATATTTATCGGTATGTCACATGTCCGGTTCCACCGGGACAAAATGTGTCCCGGTGGAACCCACGGCCTCTCTTTTCAGATACAACTACTCGCCAACTGCGGCACGGAGGCTTTCCGATTGCATTGTACATTCGATTATATTAGGTTCCATTCGAATTCATTAAATTCCATACGATTCCATTTTATTACATCCATACTAATACTATAAATGCGAAAGTAACTCTGTTTGTTTGTTACCTCTTCACGACTAAACGGCTGAACGCATCGTAATGAAATTTGGTAAGGGGATAGATTATATCTTGGAGAAGGATATAGGATATATATTTTTTCAAAAAACAACCTTGAAAGGGGTCAAATAGGAGTTCAAAATTTGTATGGGAAATCCATAATTCCTCAACTTAGGGATCTGTAAATTCATATTTAGGCTTTTGGTAGGAAATAAAGAGATACGGGTTTCAACGTTTCTGAAAAATCATCCCTAAAAGGGGCAAAGTGAGGTTAAACTTATGGGGTATTCTTTAGATGCAATCTCAAGATTCAGGCACAACACCTGAGAGGCTGGACAATCGCTACAGGTGCCTCAGTGCAGAAGACAACTCCTTGGATTGTATACATCTGCTCCCGAATATAATCTCCACGCAGACGTAACCGCGGGCAACAGCTAGTTCGATTATATTTGGGTCCATTCGATACCGTTCGATTCCGTTTGATTCAAAAACCAAAATCAAACCTCACGGAAAATGGGTGCATACCATCTGACAGCCAACTCTAGCACCCCGCGCTCATTGCTCAAATCAAATAGCGCGATGTTCCTGACTCCCTGTTGTAAAACCTCCGTCCATTTTTTAACCGACTTCAAAAAAGGAGGAGTTAACAATTCGTCGGAATCTTTTTTTTTATGTATGTTACCCGATTACTCGAAGACGCCTAGACCAGTACGAGAAATTCTTTTTTTGTTTAAAAGGGTATACTTCCCAGATGGTCCCATTGGCACCAAGTCAGGATCTGATGATGGTATCTCAGAAAAATCGAGGGCAACCCTCAAATTTCATAGAGACGCATAATTTGTTTTTTATTGAAGTCGGTGTACTTTTTATGAATTTAAAATTTTTTTTCACGAAACCACTCCCAGAAAGCGATAGTAAAGATTTTACACATAAAAAAACATTCTAGATAACCTAAATTGAGTAACATAGTTTATGTCAAACTAATAAAATTACACATAACTCCATAAACACATACTATTTGTGACGACAGGGCCGGATCTAGGGGTACATTGTAGGGGACCATTTTAATGGCGAAAATTATTATTTTGTCAACTTTTATTTATCATAAATAAATGAAATGAAATGGTTTTTGGAACACAATTAAGATCGTTGGCATGAGTTAAAATGATAACTATTTGTACGTCGCGCAAATTCTAAAAATCTTTCAAGTTCCAAGAAATTCCTCAGAACAACGGTAGGCAGCGGCTCTGCTGTGCTCTGGCTTTGCAGAAGTCTATGGGCGGCGGTGACTACTTACCATCAGGTGGCCCGTCTGCTCGTATGCCTATAGAGGCACTAAAAAAAAAAAATAACAATCTTGGATATCGGCGTCGAAGTACCACTAACTCATAACTGTCAAGTCAAGAATTTAAACAATATGAAAAGAAATAATTTAATTTGACAAGTAGAAAATTGATTTCAATATTTATCTCTTGAATATAATGTTAATATTGTTAAAATTAAAAATTCAACTTTGGAGATTTAACCAAATCATGCGAATAGCGCCTTTCAATTTAAAATGATGAAAAAGTATTTTCTTGAAATATTAGTAGTAAAAAAGCAGCGATAGCCTAGTTGTCACGCTATGGACTGTCAAGACGAAAGTCGTATGTTCAAAACCCAAGTGGCATACACCTCTAAATTTTCTAAAGTTACGAGTGTATTAAATGTTAATTATTGCTTGCTTTAACGGTGAAGGAAAACATCGTGAGGAACATGCATACCTGATAATTCTTATAAGAATTTCGAATGTATGTGAAGTCTACCAACCCGCATTAGGCCAGCGTGGTGGACTAGGGCCTAACCAAGTGGGACAATGTTTAATACAGGGCTAGTATTATTATTATATAGTGTGACTTACCGTTTGCCCTTGACGTTGTCCTTGTTGAAGGCGAGTTTATGTAACGCTATGAGCGCGGTAGTGCCCGCCCACGGGAGCGCCGCCGCGTTGTCTGCAGACACACTGCGAGGACGCCTGCTAACACGAGTGCTGGTACCGACAGAAATATACACTCGGTTACGGACGTTTCGACCTAGTTGCAGTCATATTGCGCGATTAAGACCCGTTCTCTAATTTTATATCTGTATATATAAAAGAAGAAACTGACTGACTGACTAATCGATCAACGCACAGCCTAAACAGCTGGGGTTGAAATTAAGTAATTGACTTGAAATTAAGTATAGAAATCGCGAGTCTTAAAACATGATTTATTAATTATGTTGACACACAAAGCATATATTATTGACCTAACCATTACTCAAGAATAAGGTACAGTCAGCAAGCAAAATTTAAATATGTAATTATTTTTATGTAAATAATATTTACCTGCGAATAGTAAGCAGTTCACTGGCAGCCCCTCCACTCCATTCACTCACACACCCCCATACTTCATCACCCATCTCAAGGTCTTGGACCCCGTGACCCACGTCTAAGACCACGCCTGTTGACAAATACATTTTCTGATGATCATCACCATATAAGATCATCTGATCATTCACTATTCCAACCTTTGAAGGTTCTTCCTTTACGTGTACAATACCGTCTTTACCATAAAGAGAAACGGGGCCCGTGTCTTCAGGGCTTCCATACACGGAGGCCCCGAAAAGCCGAATATTCGCTTACATTACACATTTTGTTCATTATATTGACAAAGAAATTTAGAGTAAATCATTCACTTTCTATATGTACCAAAAGTGCCGTAAATTTTTTGTATGCCATAGGGCCCCGGCATGGCTTAAGACAACCCTGCGTACAGAGGAACATTTTAACTTGCATAAGACCTACCACTGAGTTAGTTGATGCTTCTTCTCAGACCTGTGGGTATTTTCGAAGTACAGTTAACTACAATAAAATGTGATTAAGGAAATGAAAATTGATTTACTGTGGTCATTGACGTCTATGCAGTCGTAGTCACTTTTTTATGCTTTATATATATTATCTACGGCTGTAACACAACTAATAAACCTACTATTCACAAATTAATCAGTTTAATTTAATTACCTGCGAACCCTCGTCCAACGGTGACATGGCCTCTATTAAGAAGGGATCTGAGCATATACCCCCTTCCTCTTAAAGTGCTTCGGTCTAGACTGCATATACTAAACGCCTGAACTCTGACTAGAACCTCCCCCGCAGCCGCACCTAAAGGACAAAACATAAGCTTGTTGGTATTTATACTAATCTACACATCTTGTTGTTGATTTTTCAAATGGTGTTACATAAGAGGTTTTCAATTTAATACATTAGATACCCAGTGTTACCAATTTGGATGAATTATTGTTTGATATTAGTTACTTGTAGGATGTTTTAAGCCAGCTTAAAAAATGATCTCAATAGAACTGAATATGATCTTTTGCTTCAAACGGTCGTCAGTAATCCTACTAATATTATAAATGCGAAAGTTTGGATGGATGGATGTTTGTTACACAATCACGCTACAAGAGCTGTACTGATCTGGTTGAAATTGGGCACAGAGATAGATTATAGTCTGGAATAGCACATAGGCTACTTTTTATCCCGGAAAAAATTACAGTTCCCGTGGGATAGTTTACTTTTTCACAGAGCAAGGGATCGACATGATTTTTTGCATAGTGGTAGTTTAGGGATCAGAAAATGACATAGGCTACTTTTTATCCCGGATAATGCACGCTTCCCACGGGAAAGCAAAATATAGAAAGGTGTAATAGCGTAAGATGCCTCCATGGATTGTATACCTTTCCTTCCAAAAATAACATGATATCTTTCATTTAAGTCGAAAGACAATTTCGATGAATATTTTATTTTAACCTTAAGAGATATTTAATTTAATCAAAGACAACAACAATGTTCAAAAACCGCTTATGCTTAACCGTGAAAATTTTTATAAAATTTTCTAGATTGCCGAGTTTGATCCCAAATAAAGTAAGATGGCCGCCTTTGTTATTGTACAGCCAAGTCTCTCATTTTGATTGGTCATTGACTTCCTGAGAAATAGGATTGTTGACTTGACAGACGCTTCTGATTGGTGCATAGTAAAAAATTGTCGAATTTGGTTCTAAAGCAACATATGTTTTGTGTTTCAGAAGGGATTATAGCCGTTTTTAATGATAAATCATTGCAATAGTCAATGCAGATTTTAATTTCCCATATATTTATCTCATTTTTGCCCAACTACCTACTTTGCCGACTTTGGTTTTATACAACTCATGGAACTGTTATATACGATCAATGTCCATAAAAGACATTATTTTGGAAAAACCCTCTCCCTACAAAAGTGCCATCCAGCACTTTTGTATGTATAAATAAGACCTAAGGGCGCGGGACCAGTCAGTCGTTCCTAAATCTCGCTCGTGTGTACTATACCTTTGTGTGCCAGTACCTTTTCGCCGTTTCATTATATATTTCATATTGTATTTGTATTTTAAAAGTAATATAAATAGTGTTTCAATAAAAGTGTTTTTTTTAAAAAGGGGAATCCAAGATTCCGTATAACATTTTGGTGGCAGCGGTGGGATACGAAAATCCCTTCATACCCGAATACGCTTTCGGAAAAACTCTCAAGTGAAAAGTGAATATATTCAGGCATATATACCCAACGTGTGGTATATAACGATATATAGTGTATATTATATACACCCAAGTGAAAAGTGTTTCTCCGTGATCTGTATTACGCCGTATCAGAATACATCCCTGTGCTAAGTTCTGTGCGAGGCGAGTGTCCAGTTCACCACTGTATCCAGATTTACCCTGTTCCCGGTTCACGGCTATAGCCGTGTGGCACCCCTGCAGAACCAGCGACAGAGCAGTCAACCGTCGTGATGTTTCCAGTATTCCTGATACAAGTATTCCTGTGAGTCAAATTCTATAACATTGTTATCGCTCAATAGTATATAATTGAACTCAGAGTTTTAACTGTTTTATTAGATATTTATATTTAAATTGTGTCATTTCTATCTCATATAATCGTTGTAGTACCAATTGTTCAAGCATTTGTTTATGTTACGTGTCTAGACGACGCACTGATAAGCTCGCTCAACTCATTACACCTGCACAAGTCAACTTAGTGTAGAGACGGCTTATTGTAAATTTATTCCGCTACATTAGTTAACTTCGCAATGACTGGAAAATCGGAACCCAGGGAGGAAACACCCGGTGTATCCAAAAGTGTACCAAGTCGTGTAGAAAGTGAGGAAAAAGTGGAACTAAATGTCCTATTAAAATTCATAAAACCTTACGATGGTTCTAGAGAAAAGTTAAGCTCGTTCATATCATCTTGCCAAAACGCTTATAACACAGCACATAAATCACAGAAAACAATACTATTCAAGTATATACTAAGTCAGTTAGTAGGCAGGGCAGAAGCCACATGCAGCATAAAGGAGTTTGACACATTCGAACAATTTATAGATTTCCTAAAACAACAGTTCGGTGAAAGAAAGCATTATACACACTTACTATCAGAGTTACAGGAATGCAGACAAAATACAAACGAAAATGTTAATCAATTCCGCCTAAAGGTAGAGACTTGTTTAACTAAATTACTAACGGAAATTAATATTTCCATCCCTTCCAAAAGGAAAGGAGAAATAACAGGCCGCGTAGCAGCTATGGAGGATCTTGCCCTCCATACATTTATAGTAGGACTCCAACCAAGGTTATCTCAAATAGTGAGATGCCGCGAGCCTGATTCTTTAAGTGCAGCAGTTAATTTCGCTTTGGCAGAGGAGAAAATACTCAGTAGCATTAACAGAAGAACTACGACATTTAATAATGATAGGCCGAGACCCGCACCTCGCCAAGAATTTATACCACGAACTAGTAACAACTACTCACAGGGTCGTCCCGATCATTTTAAGAGCTTTAACGTCAATGGTATAGTGTGTAGATACTGCAAGAACATAGGTCACACAATCGAAAACTGCCGCAAAAGACAGTTCAATAATAATAGGAACAAATTTGGCGGATCATCCTCAAACGGGGTACCAAATAACACACAACAGAATCACACAACAAACTCACGCAGAGCCTTCACAGTCGATCAAGTCATTGACCAGGGTGTTGACGAAGTTGACAACGATGCATTTAATTTAAACGAATAAAATTTCTCGATAGGTATCGGTCGAGAAATTATGAATTCAAAATCAAAAGCGATACCAATAATTCCACTGTATCCAAATGTTTATTCGCTAACAATCAGGGTAACCAGCCCCAACTTTATAGCACTATAGCTGCATTACGTGGGAATTCTTCACAACGGAGGAAATCCTTAAATATTTCACGACCAAAGAAGTCACTGAATTCCTATAAACCTCTGAATCCCCTGAAGCCTCCGTATCCTCTGAATCCTCTGAATCCTCTGAACCCTCTGAAACCTCTGAATCCTCTGAATCCTCTGAATCCTCTGAATCCTCTGAATCCTCTGAATCCTCTGAATCCTCTGAATCCTCTGAATCCTCTGAATCCTCCGAATCCTCTGAATCCTCTGAATCCTCTGAATCCTCTGAATCCTCTGAATCCTCTGAAGCCTCCATATCCTCTGAAACCTCTGAATCCTCTGAAGTCCCTGAAGCCTCTGAAGCCTCTGAAGCCTCTGAACCCTCTGAAACCTCTGAAGCCTCTGAACCCTCTGAATCCTCTGAATCCTTTGAATCCTCCGAATCCTCTAAAACCTCTGAATCCTCTGAATCCTCTGAATCCTCTGAATCCTCTGAATCCTCTGAATCCTCTGAATCCTTTGAAGCCTCTGAATCCTCTGAAGCCTCTGAATCCTCTGAATCCTCCGAGTCCTCTGAATCCTCAAAACCCTCTGAACCCTCTGTGTCCTTCGAATACTCTAAATACATTGAAATCTTTAAATGTACAAAATCCTCTGCAACCCCTGAAACAAAACAAACATATAAAAATATTTAACATACACAAAAACTCTGAAAAAAGATACTTACCTCATGTCACTATACAAACCACTATCGCCAAAAAGCCATTATCCTTATTAGTAGACACCGGCTCCTGTGTAAGTTTGCTAAAACTAAGTTGCTTATCCTATGTTCCAAAACTAAGTGATGAAATAATCACTCTCAAAGGAATTGATCCTGGTGATGAAACTACATCAACCTTGGGGAGTTTTAAAATGCCAATATTCCAGAATTTAAATAAATCTTACAAACACGAATTCCATGTCGTAAAAGAAATTAATTTAACTCATGACGGCATTATAGGCAACGACCTCTTAAAAAACCTTAAATGTAAAATCGATTACCAACGTGGAGTCATATCTATTAATAATGATTCAATTAATTTAAAATTTTCCGAGCCAGTGTATACTATACCCCCTCGTACAGAAGCGGTGATAGAATGTACAGTCATCAACCCCAATATTAGACAAGGAGTTATATTAGACCAACACATCTCAGATTCATTGTTAGTCGCAAATTGTATAGTTAATGTAAAAGAAAATAACCGCATTAATATCACAGTTGTAAATACATCCGAAGAGCCTGCTATAATCCATCCTAATATTAACCTCACTTTAGAGCCATTTTATGTACAAACCTGTACAAATTCTTCACCCTCATACAAGGTGTCTAACCGAACCAATCAAGTTCTTAATCAACTCAGAACCTCTCATCTCAATGACGAAGAAACCAACACCCTTTTGGAAATCTGTTCTCAATACTCTGATATCTTCCATCTTCCCGATGACCAACTCACTCACACTACAGCCACTGAACACAGAATCATTACAAACACTGACATTCCTATACAAACTAAGTCATACAGATTTCCCGAATGTCATAAGAAGGAAGTAGAAAAGCAAATTAATAAAATGCTAGAACAAAACATAGTTACACCCTCAGTTTCACCATGGTCTTCACCAATCTGGGTTGTCCCCAAAAAACTCGATGCCTCTGGACAACGAAAATGGAGAGTCGTCATCGACTATAGGAAACTAAATGACATAACGGTAGGCGAAACATATCCTATACCACAAATAACAGAAATCCTAGATCAATTGGGGAAAAGTCAATATTTCAGTACATTAGACTTGGCATCAGGATTTCATCAGATTCCAATTTCAGCCGAAGACGCCAGCAAAACTGCCTTTTCTATACCTCAAGGTCATTTCCAATTCACAAGAATGCCATTCGGACTAAAGAATGCCCCAGCCACATTTCAAAAATTGATGAATACTTGCTTGTCTGGTCTCCAAGGCACGCGGTGTTTCGTATATCTCGACGATATTGTCGTATACTCACCAGATTTGTTAAATCACATTAAAAATCTAACAGCCGTATTTGACAGACTCAGAAATTATAATTTAAAACTTCAACCAGATAAATGTGAATTCCTTCGAAAAGAAGTTGCATATCTCGGTCATATTATAAATAATGACGGAGTGAAACCAAATCCTGAAAAAATAAAAGCTATCATGGAATTCCCAATCCCAAAAAATCCGAAAGATATAAAATCTTTCTTAGGTCTTGTTTCATACTACAGGCGCTTTATACCCGATTTTTCAAAACAAGCAAAACCACTTACATCCCTTCTTAAGAAAGATGTTCAATTCAGCTGGAAAAACGAACACCAACTCGCTTTCGAAAATCTACAAAACAAACTTACTACATCCCCTGTATTAGCATATCCTGATTTTTCCAACCCTTTTATACTAACCTGTGACGCCTCTAACTTCGCCGTGTCAGCAATTCTATCCCAAGGACCTATTGGAAAAGATAAACCTATAGCTTACGCATCTCGCACACTGAATAAAGCAGAATGCAATTACAGTGTGACAGAAAAAGAATGTTTGGCAATTGTTTTCGGCACCAAAGCCTTTCGTCCCTATCTCTATGGCCGTCGATTTACCATTGTCACAGACCATAAACCCCTACAATGGTTATTTAATTGTAAAGACCCTGGCTCAAGATTAGTGCGTTGGAGGCTTAAATTAGAAGAATTTGATTATAATATTGTGCATAAAAAGGGTAAAATTAATACTAACGCCGACGCTCTATCTAGGTTCCCAGTTAACCCTATAGAAAAACAACCCTTATCGTCTCCAAGCCAACTTCTACCAAATATTAACGACGAATTCGGTAATTTATTAGAAGATCCATTACCAGAACTCCCATCTCCTATTCCATTTTCTTTCAATGATCAAGAATTACTATATCAAGACACTGATTCCAACCCCAATACTATACCACAACCTATAACAAACCCACTACAAGGCCCATCACAAAACTCCTTACCGATTCGAGATGAGATACCAGACCTTGTAGACCTAGGACCCTTATTGGATCTTAGTCCCAGAAGCGAAGATCTCAACCTTGATTTCGAAAATCTCAGTATCCCTTCACCTGCACAACCAGATGTGCAGTCACAACCAAATAATGACAACTATTCAACATTCCTAAAATCAATTTGCAACAAAGATAACACTCCTAACACTATTCTCAAAGAACATAGTGAAAATCTCCTGAAATCATCTTGTAAAATAACTCTAATTCCAACAAGTATAGATTTAGACGAATCCAACCCTTATATTCCTGAAATCCTCCTTAACACTCAGAATGAAGACGACATTATTAATGCTGAAAAAGAATTATACTCATTCCTGAAAACTAAATATGAAGATAAAACAATTTACCTCATTTTCACAAAAGTACATCATTTCGATGAATCATCCTATCCAGCCATTTACGACACTCTAAAACATATAAGAGATGAAATCTTAAAATCCAACCAAATAACTGACATTGCAATATCCGATTTCAAAAATCCATTCGATCAACATTCTTATACTAAAATTTACAATATTCTTACCCATATCTTCCATAACACTAAAATTCCTATACACATATATCTGAATAAAATAATTTTTCCAACGCTAAGTGAAAGGCCCAAAATTCTTCGTGAAAATCACGACATTCCAATAGCTGGTCACTTAGGTTCCACACGCATGTACAATAGAATAAAAGAACAATTTTATTGGAAAGGAATGCGTGGTGATATAGAGGACTATGTTAAAAAATGTAAAAGCTGTCAAGAAAATAAAGCCTTAAGGAGAATAAATAAAGCACCAATGGAAATCACTACCACATCTGTCTCTCCGTTTCAAAGAATAGCTCTAGACATTGTAGGTCCCCTACCAGAATCTGGTTTGGGTAAATTAAAATACATTCTCACATTACAAGACGATTTAACAAAATATTCCGTAGCCTATCCCATACGAAGTACAACAGCTGAAGAAACGAGCGACTGTTTAATCCATTTCATTTCTCTCTTCGGAATCCCTAAAACAATTCTCACTGATCAAGGCACTAATTTCACTTCTGATTTATTCAAAACAACATGTCAATTTCTCAAAATTAAGCAGTTATGGGCTACACCTTACCACCCACAAACACAAGGGGCTTTAGAGAGAAGCCATTCTACTTTAAAAGAATATTTGAAATCATTTACAAATAACAATCAAGACAACTGGCCCACTTATGTATATACAGCCATACTCACATATAACACTACAGTCCACACTACAACAAACTTTACCCCATACGAACTTATCTTTGGACACAAACCTTTTATTCCAAATTCTGTATACGAAAACAGTCCTGGTACAACTTACTCAGATTATATTAAAATGCTACAACATAAATTTAAATACACCCGAGGAAAAGCTTTGGAAAACATTATAAAATCTAAAGAATCCTCCAAAACTTACTATGACTCACGCACTAGGACACCTCCAAGATACAAAGTTGGCGAATATGTATATCTTAAAAACCACTTAAGACTTAGAAAGGCCTTATCTCCTCTCTGGAAAGGACCATATAAAATTATAAGAGTCAATAATAACCACACCGTCACACTCCTCATAAACAGACGACACGTAACACATCACTTTGACGAAATTAAACCTGCAGTAATATCACAGTCCTCGGTTCAAAAACTAAAATAAATAAGATAAATTATAACACAATATATATTTACAACGACTACTTCTATTTCAGCGTTACATCAAATGCGCAACCAGACTACATCAAGCCATACCCTTCTAGTTCCGGAATCTACTTTGACACCCTGGGTAAACTTAAAATCATTAAGGGTCAGTTACATGTAGTTAATCATGTTGACATTTCTTTTATAAGTCCTCATTTAACAAACATTAATGAAATTATCGAAACAATGAAATTCGCATGCCAAGAGTCTAACAATACTCAATGTCTGAACATACTATCACCAATTTCTGTTCAGTATAATGATATTCTACGCGAGTACGAATCCATTTCCCACTTAATCTCAAAACGCAATAAACGATCATGGTTTGGTGGCATAGGCACAGTATTTAAACATGTTTTCGGTACCCTCGATGAGAATGATGCCGAAAAATACGATTCCTATATAGAATCTATCCAAAACAATGAAAAGAAATTAGCTCAAACGATGAAAGAAAACATTCTAATCAGTACATCAACCTTAGAGTCATATAAACAGTCAATAAATAAATTAAAAACTAATCAACAGATTTTGAATAACGCTCTTAACACATTTCTATATCAAATAAAAAATATTACCAAAATTTCTAATGATTTAATAATTGAAAATAAAGTCCACTCCATACTTACTAACCTCGATAGCTCATTACTAACATTGTCATTCCAAGTGGAAGATATTATCAACGCCGTTTTATTCAGCAGTCAAAACATTCTACATCCAAATATACTCACCCCAGCACAATTATACCAGGAACTCGTAGATAACGAAAGACACCTGCCTAGAGATTCTGAAATTCCAATTTCCTTAAGTTTAAGTAATATCCATTTAATCTTAAGTATATCTAATACTGCGTGTTATTATTTTAATAATAAGTTAGTTTTTATTTTACAGATACCCCTAGTTACTAAGAATGAATTCAATTTGTATCATAACTTAGCTTTACCTACTCCACATGGAGTAAATAACATATACAGTTTAATTTTACCTTCTACCCCATATATTGCTATTTCTAGGGATAAGTTGTATTTTTGTAATATAGAAAACTTAAATAAATGTAAAAACATTAACTCTGAGTTCTTTTTGTGTGAGATATCCACAATACTATTGTCGAGCGGTAACCCCACGTGTGAAAGCGAACTATTAACAAAAACAATCAGTGCTATTCCCGTGCAGTGCGAAACAAAAACAATAATCGGACAATTAGACATTTGGAAACCAGTCCGAAACAATCAGTGGATTTTTGTACAATCTCGTCCTAATAAGATAACAATCGAGTGTGGTGTTACCGAATTATACGAACTAATAGTGTCCGGTACTGGTATTCTACAAACTCCAAGTAAATGTACAGTGTATACCAGAAGTGCTAGACTAATTTCATCCAATGATGTAATAAATATAAGTTTTACTAATCCACATTTTAATTTTAATATTATTAATGATTCCTGTTGTATTTTAGACCATAAGACTAATAGTTTTACGAAAGAGATATTCCCTGTTTCATTACAAAATATTGATTTAGATAATTTAAAAGCAAATAACAAAAATGATAAAATATTCTTTGACTTAAATAACATTATTTCAGAAAAACCACATGTAATAAAATATGGGAATTACTATACTAGTTCTACAATTGTAATTATAGTTTTAATTATATTTTATATAGTTTATAAGGTTTGTAAAACTGGCATACAAAATAAATATTTTAAAATAAAAAGATTTAATTTAAAACCCGCAATTAACAACCCTGAGGTCGATAATGAAGAAATAGAAATACCCGATATACCGGCTCCCACTCTGCGAATCGGTTAAACTGATTCCCGTAAACTTCGCATAATAATGTGTAGTTTACTCTAAATCGGGGGGCTGTTATATACGATCAATGTCCATAAAAGACATTATTTTGGAAAAACCCTCTCCCTACAAAAGTGCCATCCAGCACTTTTGTATGTATAAATAAGACCTAAGGGCGCGGGACCAGTCAGTCGTTCCTAAATCTCGCTCGTGTGTACTATACCTTTGTGTGCCAGTACCTTTTCGCCGTTTCATTATATATTTCATATTGTATTTGTATTTTAAAAGTAATATAAATAGTGTTTCAATAAAAGTGTTTTTTTTAAAAAGGGGAATCCAAGATTCCGTATAACAGAACGCTACTCATCGAAACGAGCTACGGGATCATTATTCTCCTATCGAATACAAATATATATGTCCTACCAGCCATATAGATTTACGAAAAATACGAGGACATATATTTTATTTTTCACAAATATTAATATTAATATTTAATCTAACCAGGAAAACCACACCAACGAGAAAAATAGAGCAAAATCATGTTTGTTATTTATTTTAGCGAAACCCATTGCTGGTGGTAGGATATTCACATCCGCCCGGATAGCGACCACCGTACACAGGGTGAAAAACCCGCCATAGTGGCACACGCAAGTGTGTCGCGTTCCGGGATCAGCCAGTGTACATCCGGTTTTTGTCGAGAGTCTATAGTTGGGGTACGATGTTTGGCCATTTTGCGGCCTTCTGAATACTCTGACACTAGACCCTCGACTGCTTCTTCACCTTCTTGCCCATGGCGTAGTGTGAAGAAGCAGGCCGGCATGATAGTGTTGAGTAGCGGGGGATAAATTGTCTCCCGCTACTCGATACTCTAATTGGACGGCACTGCGCTTACCATCAGGTGCAGTGTGGTCACTATAAAAAAAACACTTTTTCAAACACATTTTATAACATTGACATTTTGTTAAACAAATTATGCTTCTTCGTAACAATTTTTTTTGACAAATTTTGGACATTGGTGTGCGATACACTCTTCATAAGGTATTACTTATTAACGTATTAAAATGTTCCAAGGTGTAATTGTTACCCATTCATCATGAAAAAAATAAAAGTAAATAAAAATAAAATTTCAGTTATGCTGCACAATGGACAACGTATAAGCACATACAGAGTTTTACAGACGATCGCCTGCATAGAATACAGATGCACCTAAAAAATATTTAATGTATCCTTACCAGGCGCCACAGCGTCCTCCACTAGTATAACAGTATGATCGGAGTGCGTATGTAGAGCACGTGCGTGCGGTCCAGTGGGAGGTCGTGTCCCTGCTCGCAACCCCACCACCACCCCTGTCGCACCACCCACTAGGAGCCCGCATGCAAATATTAACATACTTCGACGCCACACTGCGGAGAATATTTATTAAATCTTCAATAACAATACAATACTTGTAGTATTGTTTTTCAGCTAAAAGTAGTTTAAAGTTTTCTTTATAACATACCTCTATCATGAAATAGGGCGAGCAACTCTTCGTACAGCACGATCGGCGAGAGGGGCGGGGCCCCCTCTTTTATCCTCTTGATTGCCTCCCTGGACCAGTCCACAACACGCTCCCTGCCTTCAGCTATCAGCTCATTGTTCCATAACTCTTGAAACGCCTCGCGTACCTATAGATTCCGTGCTGCTATGATATCCTGGTACTTGTTACTTCTCACAAAATAGCTTTTTATGCATTTTTTACAAGAAACTTTTTTGCAAATGCAAATTCCATGCACTATATTTTTATTGTCTGCAATCTAATGACTATTTAGCATTTTATCCAGAGGACATAAACATATACACTGCAGAGGTGCTCTGTGTATGTACTCAAAAGGTAACTCTATTATACTTAGGATATCCTGGTGTATAAAGAACTACAGCTGTGTCTTTTATGTTCTAATTAATCACAATAGATAGTCTCAGAACACTATTTTAATTAACTTAACTTGCTTTTAGAAAACTATTTGCGTGAATACTAAATACTGATAAAACAAGCGGACGGCACTGGAAATTCAATTTAAATAGCGAATATTCTGAAGCGCTACAGAATACTTTTAAGCCCAGATTCTTGGTGTGACCTAATAACATAACTCATAGATAAATTGAAACTTTTAGTGCATATCTTAAGCTTACTTTTTGTGAGCTATAGCTACTGCCTGAAATACACGGGTCTAGGTTTTCAAGCTAGTGCTATATAAATGGGCCGCACACATAAGTTGATCGAGCATAGGCGGCCTTAGTGATCACCACCGGCCAGAGCTAACTTGGCGCCTTAGACACATATACTTAATTTACCCTTTGAAACAAACGACAAAAGGAAATTATTTTAATGTTTTTAGACTCTCGCGATTTGAATACATATTATAAAATTAGGAACGGGTCTTAATCGCGCAATATTTTAATGGTATAAATACCACAATTATTTCCCGACGTTTCGACCGAGTTGCATCGGCCGTGGTCACGGGCTGACTGAGTAGATTTAGTGCCGTCTTCGTAAGGTGGCTTTCGTGTGGTGGGAGTATCGGTAACCAGTTTAGTGGGGGTTTTGATAACTACCTGCCCTTGGTTTTTATTTTTATTTTTATCAAAAATACTGTCGGTACTTCGACAAACCACACTGACAGTATCCTCGCGCTGAAATAATACGTCGGGAAATAATTGTGGTATTTATACCATTAAAATATTGCGCGATTAAGACCCATTCCTAATTTTATAATATGAAATTATTTTAAGTCAACTAATATAATAATATATAAAAAGGGCCTTGTGAGAAACAAGACAAAAATCATGTATTTCTTATTCCTTTCTTTATTCTTTATTGGTACTACAAATAAATCTGGTAATTACATCAAACTCAATTTCCTAGCTTTTACCGACTGTGCCTAACCGGCTTATGTGTAAGCCTTGGTATTCTAGCTTGAAAAACTAGCCTAATGTACTTTGGGTTTCAATAACAACTGAAATCTATAATAACCGATTTTTTGCATTTTACCTTTGAAATGCTTTCTTGCAACATTTGCAATAAACTGTTGCTGTCATGTTCATCATGTATCTGGGTGGGAAATATTATTCGATATTAATTTTCGTTTGTGAAGTTTTTTTTATATTTTCGGGCAAAGTGACCACAATGCACCTGATGGTAAGCTCAGTACAGTCCAATCAGAGTATTGAGTAGCGAGAGACAATCTGTCCCTCCCTACTTAACACAATCATGTAGGCCTGCTAGCATTTTTGTATTGGTAAGTTAATTTTCAAACTAATCAAATGATTTATTAAATAATGAGTACTTGGAGTTGTTATAAAGTGAACTATTGATTTCTATTATTGAGAATTCATATCAAATACCTTTTTGATGGCCTCTGCAGTTTGTGTAATGACATCTTGGACCCGAGATTTTCCAGAATCAGCGGCTGTTTTAGCGGCTTCCTTCAAAAAAAAATATTGAATGAAGAAACATATTTTGTGAATTTTGCTAAGTTTTATGATATGAAAGAATGACATTATTATTTTATTCTTTTCTGTTAAATTGAGTGTGTAACCATTTATATCATCCATGTCAAAACATGTGGCCCACTTAGCATTTTCCTGTCTAGCCCAAATCAATTTTGAAAACAGTGTGATATGCAGCCAGAGAGCATGATACAAAATCAGTTTTTTAAACACATATGCTGACTAATCTTAATTAAAGACCAAAGATGTCAATATCTGGCAAAGATGTTAATCTGTGTATGTTTTTGTCACATTCTTTTTATTGGAAATTTAATAAATATACTTATACTATACTTATACTTTCATTAATATTTTCAGTAGTTTGTCTTCTTTAACAATCTGTTTAACAGCCATCCTAGTCTACGGTCTTCATCCTTTTGGCCCACCAGTGACTTTGAATTTACATGAATGATTTACATTTACTTCGCTTTGTTGCTTTATTAAGGAAAAACTAAAGTGAAATATAATAATATACAATAAGACTAAATTAATAAAAATAAAGACGCGATAATGAGCAGCCAGGCGGTGTCACAAAAGGCGCGAATGGCTGTTCATAATGGTGTGCTGGTACCGACACTTATGTATGGAAGTGAAAGTTGGGTGTGGCAGAAGAAGCATGAAAGTCGAGTAAATGCGATGGGGATGCGTTCCCTACGGAGTATGTGTGGAGTCACCCTTGCTGATTGTATGAGGAATAGCATGATAAGAGATGGTTCTGAGTTGAAGAATGATGTGGTGACTAAGATAGAAAGAGGTATGCTGAGATGGTTTGGCCATCTGGAGAGGATGGATAAAAGGCGATTTACGAAAGGTATTTATCGTGAGAATGTGACTGGAAGAGTGGGTAGAGGGCGCCCGAGGAGAACTTATTCCAATCATATTAACGATCTTCTCCTAAAAGGGCAAATCAGGAGTACCTCCAACCGTCGAAAATGTATGAATGTGGAAGAGGCGAAAGAAGTGTGTCAGGATCGTAGCTTGTGGCAGTCAATAGTCTCTGCCTACCCCCATGGGATGCGGGCGTGAGTGTATATGTATGTATGTATACAATAAGACAACAATGTTTTATTATTCAGACAATTTTATTAACTTTATGAATCCCATCTAAACCAAAATATTTTCTACTTAATTGTAACAACAATAGTGATGAAAAATAGAACTATTTAGATAATTACAGTTTTAAGCATTTTGTTAATATTTTAAAACAATTATATGAATCGAAAGATTTGTTACAAGGTTAAAATTAAAATTATCTCGAAAAGATAATGAATGTATGGATCTGATATTATTGAAAGCTAGGTATATCAGATAGTGATCTATCTCCTTTAACTCTAACATTACAAGATTAATTCGTTTTAAATTGCTTCTGTGACATAATATTGCCAATTTTTATTGTGGCTGTAAAATGATGCCAATAATTATATTGCTAATTTTAACAAAATGTTTCAAACTAGCTATGTTATGTAAGCAGCTTATTTAAATTAGGCCAATGACATTTCAATGTATAAACAATAAACAAATTAAAAATAACTACAAGCATACCTAAATTGTTTAATTCAAATAAATAAAACTACATAAAAATATATAAAAGTTACTTTCTAAAAAGTGTCAATAAACGCAACACTTTCGCGCGTATGTACCAGGAAAGTATGAGTCTGAAGGAGTTACTCACATGCAAAGCTCCTAGTTTTTCTCCAGCCCGGTGCTTCAGCTCATCCATATCAAGGCACAAGAGACGAGGGAGGGTCGCTCTAAACCGATCAAACTGCTAATTACATCCAAAACCTTCACCTTTGGACGCAGTTCGGCCTAAATATCTGCGGTCCTAAAATAGACCTAACGTCACACAGCTGCACATGAAACGGTACATTTTGTATGGAACTATGGAATAGAATGTGATTGCGGCCGGATTTCAGTCAACGTTAAGTGACGAAAATTGTAAATAATTACGTAAATTTATAATTTTACCTTATCCAAACATAACCTAAAATTCGTTTGACAATTTACTATTATGTTGACGGTTGACGGATGTCACCTGACAGCTGACCGTGCTACGTTCCATAACTTGTCTTCATACGTTTTTTAGCATGAATAGTACAATAATTTTTTACAATGTGAAAACTATTACAAATCGAAAGTAATAATAGATTCTAGATGATAGATTCTAATAGATTTAGATTCATCTTAAATGAAAAAATGCAATAGGAGCTAAGTATTGGATCCACCTAAAATCAGAACAGTAAAACCATAGTTTTCTAACGATTAATTCTCCACCAAACCTATTTGTTCATGCCAGCGCCTTTTATCGAATAAACACCGAGCTCTTTCTAATATAATAAATCAAATATTGTTTAATTATTTAACTCCATATTGTGTAACTTTACCACCTGATCACATCAGCTTTACTTAGAGCTACTTTATAAAAACGCGAACTCTAAGTGTTAGCGATAGTGACGCTATAGACAGTTAAATATAACGACGTGATAATGAAACTGCGTGGCGTGTCGTATAATGATTAATTACGGAGGCATAAAAAATTCTTACCTCACTTTACAACTCACATTTTATTCATAATCATAAACAACACACATAATCAAAGCAACACACTCGTGTTCTTCTGGATTGCGGGTATTTATGAGTGGAGCAGATCAGCTGTCATCAGATGACTTATATGCAAAAACGTCCCATGCAAATAAAGTGGTCGCTCCAGGTTCCAAGCCAGAAAAAAAGCATCACATCTCAAGAGTCTAGGCTTCCCGCATACCTAGCTTATTTTAAGGAAAAAGGGGCGTCCTATTGACAATTTACCACGCTATCCCAGTACAGTACGTGCTTATAAGTTATTACCACAGCGGGGCACCGTTGATTATAACGTTAATTGTTAACTATGAATAAAAAAGTTGTCACAGTTACACGGTAAAGCGTTAATTTACAGAAAATTTAAAGAAGGTTAAGTTATTCGTTATTTTCTAAGAGTAATAGTAATCTTTACATTGTCGGATCACTGATCTGATTTGAGCTTATACTTAGAGTTTGAGCATCTTGATCAGAGGAAAATTAGGTAAGACACGGAAGATAAATAAAAAATCACTAATGGCGTACTATAAAGTGTGGTTTAATCAACAATTAACGGGTTTTAAAGTCACCGAGAAAGAAGTTTAATAAAAATAACTGGAACGTTAATCCGTTATAACATTAAATAACTTCGTTAATTAACATTATTGTGGCCCTTTACTCGTTTGTCAGAGTTCGTTCAAAACGTCACAATTATAAATAAATGTAGCAATTTATAACAGAAATTTATTTGAATATTTTAACACATTTTGCATTTTTTATAAATCAAGCGGTATAGCGTTTTCGCTGCTGTCTGCGCTCTCCGTTTGCTCCGGTATTTCTGCCAGGACTTTATCTATCCACAGGCGGCTGTACGACACCTAGGAAATATAAATATGACATTATGATGGTACTTAATGATATAACAAATATTAAGAGCCAATTAACCAATACATTTCTATCCACAGAATATTAAACAGCAATCCTTTTGTATCGAGGTCATATTATCATGTATCAACAGGTATCATAAGGAGGTTAATAAGTAGGGATTAAATACAAGCCAAAATCAATTATATTTCCATAATGTTAAAGTTAAAAATCACACGAGTATTGCTAGTATTTGTCCGCTATCCGGCTAGCGAATGATATCTGACATTTTCTGCGATATTGAGTTACATATTCAGAATTAGCGATTTTTTCTGCACCTTTTGAGCGTAGTTTAAATTATTTTGTACACTTTTTTGCTGTTTAAATCAACTGGTAAAACAGGGCACATTTATTTTCGAAAATAATGCTCATATATGCATGAAAATAAGTCATAAAGATGCAGTACGTGCTTACACAAGTAATATATTAATTCAACTAAATCTTTTTTATAGTGATTTTATTTCCGAAAATTTTATTTTTTCCAAAATGTAGCTTACATCAAGTAGCCCACCTACCGTCGATATGAAATTTATCAGCAACACATTTTTTGTCTGCTTTACACCAAGGCCACCAAATAAATACGATGTATTCAACAATAATCTCAGAAATAGATGCATTAGATCTAAGAAGTGGTAGAGCCACGCTGTAGACATATTTGTCTACAGCATGAATGGGCCGACTCGACCGGGGTAGTACCACTGTCTCGCAGAAAACCAACGTAAAATGACAGTTTACTGTCGCGTTTCGTGTGGTAAGTGAGATATCCAGAGGCCGAGATTCCCCCTTCCCTTCCCTAATCCCTATTCCTGTCCTTTAAGGCCGACAGCGCATTCATGATACTTTCGGTATTGTGGATGCTTATGTGCGATGGAGAACACTTAACATCAGGTGACCCACTGGCTCGTTTGTCGGACTACGCAATAAAAAATATATATCTATGCTTTAATAATATATGAGGTCACTTCCATTACCTTTGCAAATATTCCCGGTTTAGATTTGTATGCACACTCCTCGGTGCCTGAGAATAGCGCTATGCCGTACAAGGTTCCCGCGCGATTCATGCCGCTAAAATGCACCGCCGGATCACCTGTGTCGCCCTGGTACAGAAGAAACAGAACTTAAACTTTACGTCATAGGGTGAGAAAAACTGAATATTCTCTTCAAATCAATTAAATAAAAAATCTATTTAATTTATGTTTGTACGAATACGCCTGCGATGATCTTGGCCCAGAAAAATAAAAAGACCTCGCTAGATGGCGCTGCAGAACATCAACTTCAATACAACTAGTAAATAAATAATAGTTAGAGAGAATGAGTGTAAACCGTAAGCATCTTGACACAACCTTCAACTTATAGTATCCTAGTACATTCAGGGTACGAGCTGGACGTCGGTATTGTGACATGCATAAAAACTGATTTTTAACTTTGACTTACTAGAGATAAAGTTTAAACTTGTACGACATGAGAATTCAAAAAAATATTTTTCATCATGCATCCAGTACCGCTGGATTACCCCGGACTAAGTACAATAATAAAACATCACGAGATCCATAGTTAACAGTATGACTAAGTTAACATTAGGTACTTCATAAAGAACCTTTATGGATTGTGACAGGTTACGGCTAACTCATGGAGTGGCCATGGCCGTCATGGTACATAAGTAGCTGATAAATTTTGATACAATTTTCTAAAATACTTACGCATGAAGCTTATAGATAGATCTCTGGAGAAGCATGAACTTTTATACTTATTTTTATATAATGTAGTATTCAAAACATTCTTACAGCACACAAAGCGACCCCCTTAATAACACTCTGAAAGCACATATTGTCATGCTGAAGGTGGTAGTCGTTGCCATAGACCAGTCTGCATTCTGCCCGAGGTACCTCCCGCACGATCTTGTACTTGGAGTTGTTATAAAGTGAACTATTGATTTCTATTATTGAGAATTCATATCAAATACCTTTTTGATGGCCTCTGCAGTTTGTGTAATGACATCTTGGACCCGAGATTTTCCAGAATCAGCGGCTGTTTTAGCGGCTTCCTTCAAAAAAAAATATTGAATGAAGAAACATATTTTGTGAATTTTGCTAAGTTTTATGATATGAAAGAATGACATTATTATTTTATTCTTTTCTGTTAAATTGAGTGTGTAACCATTTATATCATCCATGTCAAAACATGTGGCCCACTTAGCATTTTCCTGTCTAGCCCAAATCAATTTTGAAAACAGTGTGATATGCAGCCAGAGAGCATGATACAAAATCAGTTTTTTAAACACATATGCTGACTAATCTTAATTAAAGACCAAAGATGTCAATATCTGGCAAAGATGTTAATCTGTGTATGTTTTTGTCACATTCTTTTTATTGGAAATTTAATAAATATACTTATACTATACTTATACTTTCATTAATATTTTCAGTAGTTTGTCTTCTTTAACAATCTGTTTAACAGCCATCCTAGTCTACGGTCTTCATCCTTTTGGCCCACCAGTGACTTTGAATTTACATGAATGATTTACATTTACTTCGCTTTGTTGCTTTATTAAGGAAAAACTAAAGTGAAATATAATAATATACAATAAGACTAAATTAATAAAAATAAAGACGCGATAATGAGCAGCCAGGCGGTGTCACAAAAGGCGCGAATGGCTGTTCATAATGGTGTGCTGGTACCGACACTTATGTATGGAAGTGAAAGTTGGGTGTGGCAGAAGAAGCATGAAAGTCGAGTAAATGCGATGGGGATGCGTTCCCTACGGAGTATGTGTGGAGTCACCCTTGCTGATTGTATGAGGAATAGCATGATAAGAGATGGTTCTGAGTTGAAGAATGATGTGGTGACTAAGATAGAAAGAGGTATGCTGAGATGGTTTGGCCATCTGGAGAGGATGGATAAAAGGCGATTTACGAAAGGTATTTATCGTGAGAATGTGACTGGAAGAGTGGGTAGAGGGCGCCCGAGGAGAACTTATTCCAATCATATTAACGATCTTCTCCTAAAAGGGCAAATCAGGAGTACCTCCAACCGTCGAAAATGTATGAATGTGGAAGAGGCGAAAGAAGTGTGTCAGGATCGTAGCTTGTGGCAGTCAATAGTCTCTGCCTACCCCCATGGGATGCGGGCGTGAGTGTATATGTATGTATGTATACAATAAGACAACAATGTTTTATTATTCAGACAATTTTATTAACTTTATGAATCCCATCTAAACCAAAATATTTTCTACTTAATTGTAACAACAATAGTGATGAAAAATAGAACTATTTAGATAATTACAGTTTTAAGCATTTTGTTAATATTTTAAAACAATTATATGAATCGAAAGATTTGTTACAAGGTTAAAATTAAAATTATCTCGAAAAGATAATGAATGTATGGATCTGATATTATTGAAAGCTAGGTATATCAGATAGTGATCTATCTCCTTTAACTCTAACATTACAAGATTAATTCGTTTTAAATTGCTTCTGTGACATAATATTGCCAATTTTTATTGTGGCTGTAAAATGATGCCAATAATTATATTGCTAATTTTAACAAAATGTTTCAAACTAGCTATGTTATGTAAGCAGCTTATTTAAATTAGGCCAATGACATTTCAATGTATAAACAATAAACAAATTAAAAATAACTACAAGCATACCTAAATTGTTTAATTCAAATAAATAAAACTACATAAAAATATATAAAAGTTACTTTCTAAAAAGTGTCAATAAACGCAACACTTTCGCGCGTATGTACCAGGAAAGTATGAGTCTGAAGGAGTTACTCACATGCAAAGCTCCTAGTTTTTCTCCAGCCCGGTGCTTCAGCTCATCCATATCAAGGCACAAGAGACGAGGGAGGGTCGCTCTAAACCGATCAAACTGCTAATTACATCCAAAACCTTCACCTTTGGACGCAGTTCGGCCTAAATATCTGCGGTCCTAAAATAGACCTAACGTCACACAGCTGCACATGAAACGGTACATTTTGTATGGAACTATGGAATAGAATGTGATTGCGGCCGGATTTCAGTCAACGTTAAGTGACGAAAATTGTAAATAATTACGTAAATTTATAATTTTACCTTATCCAAACATAACCTAAAATTCGTTTGACAATTTACTATTATGTTGACGGTTGACGGATGTCACCTGACAGCTGACCGTGCTACGTTCCATAACTTGTCTTCATACGTTTTTTAGCATGAATAGTACAATAATTTTTTACAATGTGAAAACTATTACAAATCGAAAGTAATAATAGATTCTAGATGATAGATTCTAATAGATTTAGATTCATCTTAAATGAAAAAATGCAATAGGAGCTAAGTATTGGATCCACCTAAAATCAGAACAGTAAAACCATAGTTTTCTAACGATTAATTCTCCACCAAACCTATTTGTTCATGCCAGCGCCTTTTATCGAATAAACACCGAGCTCTTTCTAATATAATAAATCAAATATTGTTTAATTATTTAACTCCATATTGTGTAACTTTACCACCTGATCACATCAGCTTTACTTAGAGCTACTTTATAAAAACGCGAACTCTAAGTGTTAGCGATAGTGACGCTATAGACAGTTAAATATAACGACGTGATAATGAAACTGCGTGGCGTGTCGTATAATGATTAATTACGGAGGCATAAAAAATTCTTACCTCACTTTACAACTCACATTTTATTCATAATCATAAACAACACACATAATCAAAGCAACACACTCGTGTTCTTCTGGATTGCGGGTATTTATGAGTGGAGCAGATCAGCTGTCATCAGATGACTTATATGCAAAAACGTCCCATGCAAATAAAGTGGTCGCTCCAGGTTCCAAGCCAGAAAAAAAGCATCACATCTCAAGAGTCTAGGCTTCCCGCATACCTAGCTTATTTTAAGGAAAAAGGGGCGTCCTATTGACAATTTACCACGCTATCCCAGTACAGTACGTGCTTATAAGTTATTACCACAGCGGGGCACCGTTGATTATAACGTTAATTGTTAACTATGAATAAAAAAGTTGTCACAGTTACACGGTAAAGCGTTAATTTACAGAAAATTTAAAGAAGGTTAAGTTATTCGTTATTTTCTAAGAGTAATAGTAATCTTTACATTGTCGGATCACTGATCTGATTTGAGCTTATACTTAGAGTTTGAGCATCTTGATCAGAGGAAAATTAGGTAAGACACGGAAGATAAATAAAAAATCACTAATGGCGTACTATAAAGTGTGGTTTAATCAACAATTAACGGGTTTTAAAGTCACCGAGAAAGAAGTTTAATAAAAATAACTGGAACGTTAATCCGTTATAACATTAAATAACTTCGTTAATTAACATTATTGTGGCCCTTTACTCGTTTGTCAGAGTTCGTTCAAAACGTCACAATTATAAATAAATGTAGCAATTTATAACAGAAATTTATTTGAATATTTTAACACATTTTGCATTTTTTATAAATCAAGCGGTATAGCGTTTTCGCTGCTGTCTGCGCTCTCCGTTTGCTCCGGTATTTCTGCCAGGACTTTATCTATCCACAGGCGGCTGTACGACACCTAGGAAATATAAATATGACATTATGATGGTACTTAATGATATAACAAATATTAAGAGCCAATTAACCAATACATTTCTATCCACAGAATATTAAACAGCAATCCTTTTGTATCGAGGTCATATTATCATGTATCAACAGGTATCATAAGGAGGTTAATAAGTAGGGATTAAATACAAGCCAAAATCAATTATATTTCCATAATGTTAAAGTTAAAAATCACACGAGTATTGCTAGTATTTGTCCGCTATCCGGCTAGCGAATGATATCTGACATTTTCTGCGATATTGAGTTACATATTCAGAATTAGCGATTTTTTCTGCACCTTTTGAGCGTAGTTTAAATTATTTTGTACACTTTTTTGCTGTTTAAATCAACTGGTAAAACAGGGCACATTTATTTTCGAAAATAATGCTCATATATGCATGAAAATAAGTCATAAAGATGCAGTACGTGCTTACACAAGTAATATATTAATTCAACTAAATCTTTTTTATAGTGATTTTATTTCCGAAAATTTTATTTTTTCCAAAATGTAGCTTACATCAAGTAGCCCACCTACCGTCGATATGAAATTTATCAGCAACACATTTTTTGTCTGCTTTACACCAAGGCCACCAAATAAATACGATGTATTCAACAATAATCTCAGAAATAGATGCATTAGATCTAAGAAGTGGTAGAGCCACGCTGTAGACATATTTGTCTACAGCATGAATGGGCCGACTCGACCGGGGTAGTACCACTGTCTCGCAGAAAACCAACGTAAAATGACAGTTTACTGTCGCGTTTCGTGTGGTAAGTGAGATATCCAGAGGCCGAGATTCCCCCTTCCCTTCCCTAATCCCTATTCCTGTCCTTTAAGGCCGACAGCGCATTCATGATACTTTCGGTATTGTGGATGCTTATGTGCGATGGAGAACACTTAACATCAGGTGACCCACTGGCTCGTTTGTCGGACTACGCAATAAAAAATATATATCTATGCTTTAATAATATATGAGGTCACTTCCATTACCTTTGCAAATATTCCCGGTTTAGATTTGTATGCACACTCCTCGGTGCCTGAGAATAGCGCTATGCCGTACAAGGTTCCCGCGCGATTCATGCCGCTAAAATGCACCGCCGGATCACCTGTGTCGCCCTGGTACAGAAGAAACAGAACTTAAACTTTACGTCATAGGGTGAGAAAAACTGAATATTCTCTTCAAATCAATTAAATAAAAAATCTATTTAATTTATGTTTGTACGAATACGCCTGCGATGATCTTGGCCCAGAAAAATAAAAAGACCTCGCTAGATGGCGCTGCAGAACATCAACTTCAATACAACTAGTAAATAAATAATAGTTAGAGAGAATGAGTGTAAACCGTAAGCATCTTGACACAACCTTCAACTTATAGTATCCTAGTACATTCAGGGTACGAGCTGGACGTCGGTATTGTGACATGCATAAAAACTGATTTTTAACTTTGACTTACTAGAGATAAAGTTTAAACTTGTACGACATGAGAATTCAAAAAAATATTTTTCATCATGCATCCAGTACCGCTGGATTACCCCGGACTAAGTACAATAATAAAACATCACGAGATCCATAGTTAACAGTATGACTAAGTTAACATTAGGTACTTCATAAAGAACCTTTATGGATTGTGACAGGTTACGGCTAACTCATGGAGTGGCCATGGCCGTCATGGTACATAAGTAGCTGATAAATTTTGATACAATTTTCTAAAATACTTACGCATGAAGCTTATAGATAGATCTCTGGAGAAGCATGAACTTTTATACTTATTTTTATATAATGTAGTATTCAAAACATTCTTACAGCACACAAAGCGACCCCCTTAATAACACTCTGAAAGCACATATTGTCATGCTGAAGGTGGTAGTCGTTGCCATAGACCAGTCTGCATTCTGCCCGAGGTACCTCCCGCACGATCATGCGTCGCAGTTCTTGATTCTCACCTTCGCGGATTTGCCCTGAGACCTAAGGAAAATTGATTTCAGTAAAATCCCAGCATATTTTTTTGCAAAAATTAAATACATACATACACTCACGCCTGTAATCCCCGAAGGGGTAGGCAGAGGTGTAACGAGTACACCCACTTTTCGCCGAATTTCGGTCCCATAATGTGATAGGGGGCGAGTCTATCGCCATACCGGGCACAAATTCCAGACTCCGGGCTAATAATACTGAGGAATTTCTAGATAGAAAAACCCAATATCACTTTACCCGACCCGGGGATCGAACCCGAGACCTCAGCACAGCAGTCGTAACGCATGCGCAATTACCACTTCGCCACCCAGGCAGAGGCTAAAAATTAAATAGAACTTAAGATTTTAGTGACCGTTTGATTCTCGTTTATTTCGTACTCGCTGTTGCCTGCGTGGAAGTTATCTTATACTAGAGTTGCCAACCGTCCAGTTTTTCCCAGGACATGTCCTGGTTTTTAGAGTGTCCTGGGACGTCCTGGATAGTTTTTAAACAGCGTCCTGGGTTTTTAAGCAGCGTCCTGGGTTTTTAAAGCGCCCTGAAAAGGTCCTGTATTTTAAAATTTGAAAGGGGGGGGGGAGGTGTGGCATCTCGTCTCACAAACGATGCAACCTGTTTTTAAATTGAAATGTCCTGGTTTTTCTAACTTCAAAAACTAAAAATCCTGAATTTTGGGGTTGGCAACCCTATCTTATTATAAAATCATATCATCTCATAATACACAGATATTCGTTCAAACAGGTATAACTTTTGATTGAATGCACCGGTTTAAATGAAATAAAGACTAAAATGTCATCTCGAGATACACTCTATGATTTTATTGTCGTGATGTATAGTACTTTGGACGTGATGCATTGACAGACAGATAGACAATAATTCCAAAAACAGTTGTTTTGGGTTCTAATATCGATACTTTGCTGGTGGTAGGATATTCATATCCGCCCGGATAGCGACCACCGTACACAGGGTGTAAAACCCGCCATAGTGGCACACGCAAGTGTGTCGCGTTCCGGGATCAGCCAGTGTACATCCGGTTTTTCTCAGGGGTCTAGAGTTGGAGTACAATGTTTGGCCATTTTGCGGCCTTCTGAGTACTCTGACAATAGACCCTCGACCGCTTCTTCACCTTCTTGCCCATGGCGTAGTGTGAAGAAGCAGGCCGGCATGATTGTGTTGAGTAGCAGGGGATAGATCGTCTCGCACTACTCGATACTCTGGTTGGACCGCACTGCGCTTGCCATCGGGTGCGGTGCGGTCACTTTGCCGTGCCAGGATAAAAAAAAATAATACTACGTTACAATCAAAATTTTGCAAAAATATTTAATGTAAATATTTAAAGTGCCTCTTTTTATAGTTATAGATTTATTTTTCCAGTCCGTTATTGTTTTTGTATATTTCAACTTCTAACGTTACCACAGATCCGTAACCGGTGACTACTGTCTCGCCAAAGAGAGGAGGCAGGTCTGCATCAGCCACTGCCAGTGCCACAGGTTGCATGCGGCTCGTAGGAGTTATCGGCAAATTCACCTGGAGTACCAGGAAAGCATTAGACTAAAGGAGATGGTGTTCAGGAAGGAAAAAGGCCAGTAAATTATGCCCTTTTCCTACAAAACACGTCTGAAACATAGTGAGAAATCAACCACATTTCAATCTGCTATCTCGTTAAATATCGTGTGATCAAGATTAAAAATAATTGTGGTAATTGAAAAAAATACCAAACTTTTTAATATATACAAATAAATTACCATAATTAAACTAATTATGAGAAGATTTATTTTTAATACTTACCTGTGAACACCAGGAGATCATGAGTCTAAGAGGTTTTTAGTTACATCGGAAAATGTTCAGCAAGAAATATGCACGACGTACTAAGTTACATCAGAAAAAAGAGTCGCTATTTTTATACAAACCTCTGAAACTATGAACATCATTTATCAAGAGTTAACCTAACTTATTTAACCAAGAATAGGACAATAGAACTACGGCTATAGTTACTCACTTTAACCATAGCAAGATTATGCTCCGGATAGTATTGGTCCATGTGGTAGTTCGGATGCCGTCGGATTTCAACCACGGATAGAATCCTGCCGCCGAAGTCTCGGAACACAGATCCCATGCGCACAGACACCTCTTCATTTGTTACACTATTCAATATTAGATATTAGAAAAAATTACAAAAAAAGTACTCTTGAAAAGAACTTACGACGTTTGGAATCTGGATTTTTAGAAATCATAAATTTGAACGATTGTGCTTTCATAATAATTATGTGTACCTTACTATTCTCCATGAAAATATTATCCCCAGCGCAAGAATCGAAGCCACAACTAGGATTAAAAATAGTCTATGTCTGCCCAGGATTATCAATCTTCATTCCAAAATTCATTTAAATTCGTAAAGCGATAAATCTGATAGCGATACAACGTGAAAATTTACAAACATACACACAAAAGAACATATTCATATTATGTTACTATAATATACTTACTAATCAAAACATTGAGCAGCAGTCAAAACCCAGTATTTGCCAATAATAGCTCCTCCACACCAATGTTTCCCGTGTAACCTGAAGCCAGAAATTTGTGATAAAGCTCATGAATCTAAAACAATATTAAATATTGCATGCCTCCTCGTTTTTTGACGCTTTCATAGAACGGCAATAGATAAATAAAACCATTGCGATCGGCCCGATCTTTCCAGTCGTAAGCTATGAGCCTCCCCCACACATGAAGGCGGGTCGGCCGGAAGGCGGCGTGGTTCCGACTTCCGGCTGAGGCCGGGGCGCTTCTTGTCCCGAGAAGCCGGGGCCACCGCGGGGTTTTTAGTTGGATGCCGGTACAGGGGTGCATATAGTTTCAGGGACACGGTCCAGCAGTCGTCCGTAAGACGCCATCATAACCGTAACCAAAGCGAAAACAAAAAATAAATGACTAATGAATTTACGTGTGTATTCATTATTAATTATCCCTTGTTTCGAAACATCATCAAACAGGAAACCTTCATTAGAATTGGAATTTGGAAGTCGGGCATTAGGCCAGTGTGGTGGACTAAGGCCCAACCCCTCTTAGTTGAGGAAGCCCAGCAGTAGACATTGATAAAAAAAGAGCTGGTATTATTTATATTAGATTTGGACGTCTATGTTTTAGCGCATACTGTAACTTATAAAGGAAAGTAATAAAGAATATTTGATGTAGCAAAAAACCTTACCTGATGGAAACTGTATATGGATAGTCTTCTAAACATACAAGCCCAGTTTCGGTGGTCAAACGCTTCCTTCGTACGTGCGTGAGGTCTTCTTCCATTCTTGGAGGGAATTCGCATTCCAAATCCGCTTTTGTTGTAGTGGAAGCTGAATTATTTTATGGATATAAATATTTGGAAAATATGCTTATGTCTGATTTTTTTATCCTGACACGGGAAAGTGACCACATTGCACCTGATGGTAAGCGCAGTGCCGTCCAACTAGAGTACCGAGTAGCGAGAGACAATCTATCCCCCGCTACTCAACACAATCATGCCTGCTTTCTTCTTCGCACTACGCCATGGGCAAGAAGGTGAAGAAGCGGTCGAGGATCAAGAAGTACTCAGCGGGACCACAAAACAGCCAAACGTCGTACCCCAACTCTAGACCCCCGACAAAAACCCGATTTACACTGGCTTATCCCGGAACGTGTAACCCTTTGCTTGTGTCGCTATCCGGGTGGATATCCTACCACCAGCGAATTCTGTTCTGAATTCTCTTTTTTTTTTTTTGTAGTTCCTCGATAGGCAGACGAGCAGACGGGCCACCTGATGGTAAGTAGTCACCGCCGCCCATAGACTTCTGCAATACCAGGGCACAGCAAAGCCGCTGCCTACCATGATGTCTTTAGGTATAATATTTAAAGAGGTGATAATGTATTCGTGAAGCGACTGCAAAAGTGTTGAGAAGTTCGGGTTTTAGTGTCTCTTTTAGTTAAGTTAAAAAACGAGTTCGAATTTCTAAAATAGTCGCCAGATTAATATAATTTAGTTTTACTCTTTCCACTCTGGAGTATTTTCAACAAACTGAAGAAGTTTTTGTTACTGTGTATTCATATTTTAAACACCTTAAAAGTTTTACGATTAATCAGTAAAAGTAAACATTTCTTACCACTTTTAACTAAACTACGACTAAAATTAACAATGACTAAAAATAAAAATAATTTCATTTTGAACAGTTTCAAATTCTCTATCACTTGTGCACTTTATTTAGTAGAATTGTTCATTTTGTTACCGACTTAACATTGTTAAACTCTCGTGCCAAATTGCAACTTGGAGCAAATTCTAGTTTTCTATTTCCTCTGAACTTAAAACATTTAGTGAAAACAATTTTATGCAAAGGCATTGTTTGACTGTGGACTGTAAACAAAATGAAGTAACAAGAGAGCATAAAATCAAACATGTGAAAGGTTTTCAAGATTGTATAACTCGTTAGGTACCTTTTGTGTGTAATTAACGTAAAATAGTAGACTCCGGAATAACTACGCTTATTTAACACGTAAAATTCATGACGCCCAATTCAGATACCAAGATTTGGGATGACTTCCAATTTTCTGTTATTAATTTTTCAACAAAATAGTTTGCATTTTACAATTTTAAACATAATATTTTCTTTAAGATGAATTGTCACTGTATAGGAATAATAATAATATAACTCATAATATGTATATTTTTATTGGAAGGTAAATTCTTAAAATGTTTCTCAGAACCATAGTAAAAACTTTTTTTACGTTTGGACGTTCAACCGATACGCTTTCATTTGAAAGGCATTATTATCATTATTTCTCTATTTTCAAATAGCTTATCTCTCCCATTGTTCTATGAATTTCTTCTCTTTTACAAAATAACCATCATGGCGTAGTCTATTTTCTTCAGTATATAATCACCTGTCTTGACTCAATGTAGATTTAGTTGGAAAAATCTATACGATATTCTCATAGTTATGTTATCCTAGTATTAAATAATATTTTTTTTATGTAATTAATTTAAAAATGTACCATCGTTGCTTATTCGTTATGTATTTTGCAATTAATCAAATTAATTGTGATATAAATTACAGCGGTTTTGATTATTATAGTATAGAGAGCTACGAAAGCGATGTAAATAATGAAGTTTTTAATGCAAGTTCTAAAGAAAAGCCTAGAAGACTAAAATGTATTAAAAATGTTACTTCTAATGAAACAAAAGATCGTAAGTAAACAAAGGAAAAAAACAAAAATATACAAAGGCCAAGTAAAACAGTTAATGAATAATTAATAATAATTAATTTAGTCAGTAACAATTGAAACTTTTTTGGAGCAGTAAATTTTTGATCGGTTTATTTACCTGCTGTAAAAAACAATTACCCCTGCAACGGGCTAATTCCGTGTAAATTATAAAAATGATCTGAAATAAAGTAGCGATTGCAGAACTTAATTAAAGAATGTGAAGAAGAATGTTCCTAGATAAAATATTTATTTAATAACTAGATGTTGCTCGCAGCTCCGCCCGCGTGGAGGTTATTTTTGGAAGGAAAGCTATACAATCCATGGAGGCATCTTAAGCTATTACACCTTTCTATATTTCGCTATTCCATAGGATGCGTGCATTTTTCCGGGATAAAAAGTGGCCTATGTCATTTTCTGATCACTAAACTATCACTATGCAAAAAATCATGTCGATCCCTTGCTCTGTGAAAACCTAAACTATCCCACGGGAACTGTACATTTTTCCGGGATAAAAAGCCTATGTGCTATTCCAGACTATAATCTATCTCTGTGCCAAATTTCAACCAGATCCGTCGAGCCGTTGTAGCGTGATTGAGTAACAAACATCCATCGATCCAAACTTTCGCATTTATAATATTAGTAGGATGCATTGGCATCTAATATAGATGAACAAGAAATAAATTATATTCATGTAATATTAATTTTTTCAACAGCATTCATGCTGTGAGCTTAACACGCGACGTGGATGGATAATGAAATGAAATGAAATCGTTTATTGATCAAGTAGGCAATTATACATGTAAGGGTACTTTAGATTTTTATGGAAATATTTAGGGTCACTTACGGAATATTTGTGGGTAGATTGGATACTCGGTGGGGAAGATTTGTTATAAAAGGGAAAGCCTGAACGCTCGCGGAGCAGTCTATACGAAACTAGCGGGATCCTAGCGGAAGTGCTGCTCGGTTTTAATCAGTGTGTGTACATTCGTTTTCAGTTTAGTTTGTGTTTAATCGATGATGGCTAATAGTTCAGAAGTGAGATAGTGAATCAACACCCACAATAGTGAATAATATGAAAACCCGATGTTTGGAACAACGATGCTGTATGTATGGAGTTATTGGAAATTCGGTGAGTCGCTTCTGGTTTTATTTTTTGTACTCTTTACTAAAGAAACCAATTAGTTCAATTCAGTATCTAAGGAATATCGATATTTGTGCCGGTGGTAAATATATATTAGGGTTTGAGTTTTGAATTTTATAACAGTTAAAGTAAACTGTGCAATTAGTCAAGGTGAGAATATGAGGTTGTGTGTGTCCCATTGATTTACCTATTTAGATCAAAGTTGGGATCCGTGCCAATGGTTCATAAGATTGTTGATTGCCTTCGTCCGTGGCCTATTCACTTGGGTGACTGTGAGTTAAGTCCATGCTTAGGCAATATGAGAAACTTAGTGATTGTGATAAATTAATAATACGTAATTAATCCAATTATATGCTGTTAATGTTTATTGATTAAAGAAAGGGGTAGATCCAAGTGTTGTTGTAAACTTGAACATAACTTAGTTACTTTAAAGGGATTGGAAGGGATACATAGTTGTCTTAAATTAAATTTGATAGTAATTTGATCGAGATCATGTTTTGCTTAACTTTTATCCACGCTGTGATATTAGAAGGTGTGAAAATATTATTGCAGAGATTTTGTTGATGATGATGATTCTGATGATGATGAAAATTGTTACAAGTTTCGTAATTTGCAACTACCCTTAGTTGTTACGGAAAGTTTATAATGTTTTAATCCTCGGTAAATGATATTGCAATTATTTGTGTTAAATAACTACTTGAGCTTTGGTTTAGGTATATTTGGAAAGCCGCAATTAGTGTGGAAACAGGAGAAAATGCGATTGGGCTAAGTGGCCTAGTTTGACGGATTGAAGCTGTACTTTATTATTTTTGGTTTTGTGATTATTATTGGTTTTTGGGAATGACTTATGACAATTTGTACATAGCCTCTATGCGAACGTGTAAAGTCGCGATGTCTCAATCCGGTAAAGTGACGAACCTATTTACATGGTTTATGTAAACAGGACGGGTCAAGTGAGGAACATATGGAAAGCGATTGAGAATAACAATGTAGACATGATAGTGACTGCATCGGTGGCCCAGTTGTGATAGGCGCGTGCGTTGCGACTATTGTGCTGGGGTCTCGGGTTCGATCCCCGGGTCGGGTGAAGTGATGTTGGGATTTTCTATTTGGAAGTGCACGGAGTCAGCCCGGAGTTTGAAGTTGGACCGGTGTGGCGGTGAGCTCTCCTTCTGTCGCATTGTGGGACCGTGATGGGTTCGCCGAGGGGCGGGTGTGCTGGTTGCATCTCTGCCTGCCCTTCGGGGATTGCAGGTGTGAGTGTATATGTATAAAGTGATTGATAGCGATGATGACCTTTCTATGCGTAACAATTATTTGGCTGTAGGACGAAGTAACAAAGAAAATGTTCTCGATATTGAAAAATCTAATTATGGATAAAAATGTTAATAATTAATTTGATTTGATATAATGAATTCTTTGATAATTTGTTAGTGTTTCGTAATTATTTGAGTATTGAATTGACGAGTATCATTGATTGTATTTCGGAAGCGCAGGAGGCCAATAGGCCATTGTCGGAGGAGTGTCTTATGGTCATTGTGAAGATGTGTGTGATGGTCAACTTGCGAAGTATCTGATGGTTACACGGATTGGAGTGTTTGCATACACAGGAGGGCGATAACCCAATTATGGAGTATGCTGAAACACAATGGATTGATGGATGGTATTGTTATATGTTGATAATGTTTAAGCGAATTGAACTTAATTTGAATGCAAAGATCGACAATGAATATGATTAATGGAAATTGGATGAATGGATGAATGGGTGAATGGGTCAATTGGAAGTCGGCAGGATGAACGGAGTGAATGACTTGCGATTGAATGTGCTTGAGATGAAGAGCATTTGGTTGGATACGCCCGATGATAAGCGCTTATGAATGCATATGCCTGAGGTTAAGGGCTTGTGGATGAGTGTGCCCGGGGTTAAGGGCTTATGGATGAGTGTGCCCAGGGTTAAGGGCTTGTGGATGAGTGTGCCCGGGGTTAAGGGCTTGTGGATGAGTGTGCCCGGGGTTAAGGGCTTGTGGATGGATGTGCCCGGGGTTAAGGGCTTGTGGATGGATGTGCCCGGGGTTAAGGGCTTGTGGATGGATGTGCCCGGGGTTAAGGGCTTGTCGATGGATGTGCCCGGGGTTAAGGGCTTGTCGATGGATGTGCCCGGGGTTAAGGGCTTGTCGATGGATGTGCCCGGGGTTAAGGGCCAACTAATGAGTTTGCCCGAGAGCAAGATACCATCAGTGATTGTGCTCGCGATAAAGGGCCAATTAGTGATTGTGCTCGCGATAAAGGGCCAATTAGTGATTGTGCTCGCGATAAAGGGCCAATTAGTGATTGTGCTCGCGATAAAGGGCCAATTAGTGATTGTGCTCGCGATAAAGGGCCAATTAGTGATTGTGCTCGCGATAAAGGGCCAATTAGTGATTGTGCTCGCGATAAAGGGCCAATTAGTGATTGTGCTCGCGATAAAGGGCCAATTAGTGATTGTGCTCGCGATAAAGGGCCAATTAGTGATGCATTAAAGATATAGGGACTGAAATTGATAACGAATCTGGTGATTCATCGAGTGATAATGTTGATGTTGATGCTGATATACAAAGCGAAGGGACTCGCTTGAAGCAGGATGGCCGAGCTGTAAGGGTACTTTAGATTTTTATGGAAATATTTAGGGTCACTTACGGAATATTTGTGGGTAGATTGGATACTCGGTGGGGAAGATTTGTTATAAAAGGGAAAGCCTGAACGCTCGCGGAGCAGTCTATACGAAACTAGCGGGATCCTAGCGGAAGTGCTGCTCGGTTTTAATCAGTGTGTGTACATTCGTTTTCAGTTTAGTTTGTGTTTAATCGATGATGGCTAATATACAGCTCTTTATGACAAGTCATCAATCCATTGCGTACAATTTAAAAGGATAATATAATATTATTCAAACAAATACCAGTCAAATGGGGTTGATATGGATTATATGTATTTCCGCGACGTCGCATGTTTTAAAAGCTACCACCGAAACCAAACGCGACCCTGCCTGAGAAGACCCAGCGAAAAAAAATAAACTACATTACCGCTGGATACTCGCGGCGCGACGCAGTCCTGAGAGAATCCAGCGAATCAAACTCAGCGGGCTTGTTTTTTGTCCGGTTCATTATTTATATTAGATGTCCTGTAACGTATTAATTGCCAATTTACTGTTCTATATTTTATACGTTTTATAGCTCCTACAAATTATTTAATTCTTGAATTTTAATCATGACTTATATTCTATAGACACGAACTGTCGAAGAAAAAACATGTTCCGAAAACCTTGTACGCCCACTAATGCCATCTATCATTTGACTAAGAACTATTTGGAAGTTATAACTCTCGTCACTGTCTCTCGAACGGGACTTTCCGCGCGCCAAAACGGGACAAACTATATAATGAATTTGTTGTGAAATGCCATCTATTCATTTTACTAAGAACTATTTGATAACGACTGGACAAATTATATACCTAATGAATATTGTTTTGAAATATAGACTTCCCGTATTCAAAATTGAAATTAATTAATATTTATTGATATTACGTTCTAAACGTATCGTGTCTATGAAATTATGTTATTTACCTTATATACCTGTTAACAGTTTCACTGTAAATCAATTTAAGGCCGATTTGTTCGTGAATGTCGCTACAAATAACTAAAATTAACTCGACACTGAAAGATGCAATGTGGTGCGCTTCCTTAGGTGGCATGAAGCAAACTAACGTCGGAGTATATACCTCAACTCGGTGGAACATAATGTTTGTTCTGGTCGCCGCATCTAGTACATATAAATCGCTGCTTTTAATAAAAAATTAATGATGATACTACTCTCTCGATAGTCGACACCACGACATTTGCAACGCGCTGTAAACACCAAGAGTACATAGTCTCTGAGGAGAGCGACGGGAGCAAGACCATAATGATCGGCTATCCATTCGCTGTGTCCATCCAAAGAAAGGGAGCGCACTATACTACCGGGGCATTAGTTAACAAGAGATGGATATTGAGCTCTGCCAGTGAATTTTATAAGTAGGTTAAAAACAATAAACATTGCGTTTTCTATCTCTTTCTAAAAGACAGTTGTCTGTCCAATCTTCATTTCTCATTATTTTACATCATTCTCTCCAGTCTCCACATGTTTGTTACAAACAAGATGGATGCCCTTTCTGTTTTTATTTTGTCTGTCCCCTGTATTTTTTCTCTCTAAAACCCCTGACTAAAAATTTTTCAGTGTAAGAGAAACGATCAAATTGTTCCGAGCGAGACTAGGATCGGTGGACTGCAAAATAGGTGGCACACTCAAGCCGATAAAACATTTTGTTGTACACCCATTGTACGTGTATGGGAAGCCGAGTTTCGACTTATCTTTATTGCGATTGGCGAACTTAGTGGAGTACTCGCAAATTGTACAGCCAATAAATCTATCTAAAGTTACAGCGAAAATAATGAGCGCCAAATTCATGACTACTTATTGGCCTAGAATTGTGGTAAGATAATAATTAATGGTGATATAAAAATGTAAAGACAACCTAGAGTTATGTGCAATGCAACGCTATTACGAGGGAATGTTGTTTGTCACAGATCAAAGGTCAAGTATTATCCACATACGCTAACGAAAGGATCAAACACACAAGCATGAGAGTGTCTACTCAAAAAATGATTCGATGGAATGAATGTTCGGCCTTGATGGCAGCCTTCAACGAGACTTTAGACGGGTCTAGTCTGTGTTTGATACCTATCGCTTTGCACCACAGCGCGTGTATGGTGAGTGTAACACTACGTAGTTATGAAAGCCTGGTATCTTTGCTACACATTTGGAATCTTCTTCGTTCTTGTTTTGTTGTTTTTCCTTGTACACTTTTGTTATATTATAAGTAAAGTAAGTTAGTTTCATTTGTTTTTCATGCAACGTTTCGTTATTTTGTTGTCATGTAATTTTTGTGAGATGCGAATCTGCCATCCGATATTTTTTGGCACCTATGTACATGCCTTTTTTCTATTCTAGCCCGATGTGGGAGCTCCAGTGATCGCAAATGACGGATTATGGGGCATCACCTCTGGATGGACAGCTGGTAACTGTTCCGCGTCACCTAGCCCCACAATATTCACGAGAACCTCCTCCGCAGCGGTGCGATCCTGGTTAGATGCGCATCTGCCTGACGTTTAGGAGGTCAGTTCAGGCGAAATGACGTTTTATGACGTGCAGAAAACTTTTGTCATCCTATAATAGCCTGGTACAATTCACAGCTGATGTTCTTATATTTTTACTCTCTGATGTTTCTTGTGACAGACATGTTTGTCATACGTCAGTCAAACTTGCGCGATAATCGTTCGTGCTTTGTAAATAAAAAAAAACTTACTGTTCGAAGAAAAAATATATTTTGTATCTTAATAATAAAAAAGAACAATTTATTTTTCCTAGAACCGTTTAGATTACTAACATTTCATAACAGATGGCGCTATTTTAAAATTGTAAACAATGTTTCATAAGTACATACATAACACGTATTGAACGTATGATCAATCCACGAAACTGGTAAATTAAATTGCCAATTCTTTTAAATTATTTATCACGAGTATGGTTTGAAGTTAAAATATATTCAATATTCAATAAAAAAAGATCTGTACACAAAGGGCGATAGGTAAATAATAGCCCAGACAAAACGTATTCTTTGACTAGAATAGTCTACTAACCTCTAAATCGATTCTTTGTAGACTTTATAAGCAGTTTACCACGGCGAGTTAAACGGAGTCTGTATTGAGTTCTCTCGCAACAAACGAAGCCACAGACTCAGGAACCCAATACGGGAATGGTATTACACCCAAAGTCAATATAAATATAATGTAACTTAATCAAGAAAGAAGTGAATGTATTCTAAAAACAAAACACCCGGCATACAATATACACAGTCAGGTCATAAGTATTGTCACACCGTAAAAACTTTTATTTTAGAATGCTGGCCACAAAAAAGTTTATTGAATTCGAATTTCAAATTGTTCATGAAAATAAAAATGTATACTTTATAGAATTTTACTCATTTTTAAATATGGAGTGGACGCTTAAAGAAGACCGTGTTGCATCGTTGCGGTTACGCGCAAATTCAAATTTTTGACATACTGAAAAATTTGAATATAACCAAAAGATTCATTTATCGTACCATCAAACGATACAATGAAGACTCTAGTGTAGATGACAGGTCAAGAAGTGGTCGCCCTTTGTCTGTTAGGACTCCAGCAGTGAAAAAAGCTGTAAAGGCGCGAATTCAAAGAAATCCCAAACGTAAGCAGAAACTGTTCGCCCTTCAGATGGGGTTAAGCAGAACCACGGCGAAAAGGTTAAATGTGTTAAATGAAGACTTAGGGCTTCAGGCATATCGAAGAAAAACAGGACATCGTTTGAATGCTCGTCTAATGGACCTGAGACTGAAGAGATGCCGCGCTTTGTTGAAGCGGTACGCGGGAAAAAATATCGGGAAATTCTTTTTTCAGATGAAAAAATTTTTACCGTAGAAGAGAGCTACAACAAACAAAATGATAAGGTGTACGCACACAGTAGTGAAGAAGCGAGCAACCGTATTCCGCGTGTCCAACGAGGTCATTTTCCATCCTCGCTCATGGTATGGTTGGGAGTTTCTTATTGGGGCTTCATTATTGGTAGTGGACCATTATTGGTCGTTTCTTATTTGGTACATTCTCACAAAAATGTACCTCTGTTACATTTTTGTGAGAAAGGTGTAAAAACGAATGCAGTTGTGTATCAAAATACAGTCCTGACAAACCTTGTGGAACCTGTTTCTCATACCATGTTCAATAACAGGCACTGGGTATTCCAACAAGATTTGGTGCCAGCTCATAGAGCGAAGAGCACACAAGACTGGCTGGCGGCGCGTGAAATCGACTTCATCCGGCACGAAGACTGGCCCTCCTCCAGTCCAAATTTGAATCCGTTAGATTACAAGATATGGCAACACTTGGAGGAAAAGGCGTGCTCAAAGCCTCATCCCAATTTGGAGTCACTCAAGACATCCTTGATTAAGGCAGCCGCCGATATTGACATGGACCTCGTTCGTGCTGCGATAGACAACTGGCCGCGCAGATGGAAGGCCTGTATTCAAAATCACGGAGGTCATTTTGAATAAACTTTAGTGTCATAAGAATCTATGTTTTGTTAAGTTCATTTTGGTATATAAAGGGTTACATAATGAATAAACTTGTTTCAATTATTTTATATTAAACATGTGACAGAATTTATGACCTGACTAGGTATGCAGTGGATGGTAGCCATATTAGGTAAAATAATTAAACAATACACAAATATACTGGGGCCACATAAACATAAATGGTTATTTCTATCTAACATCACATTGCTTGACGTACGGGCTTGCAGGCTGGCTGGATAACGCCAATGACCAAAGTTCAAGCATCCACGCTTATCACCAGTTTAAATACCTAACTAAAGTTACGCAGAAATATACTCTGATTACATTACCATAAAGTGTTATTTCTAGCCAACACTACATTGCTGCATACGGGTTGCAGGCTGGTTGAATATCGCCGATGACTAAAGTGCTAAAGTCCGCGCTATCACCTACTAGTGTGCCATTATTGGATGACTAAATATCCTTGATAGCGAGCATGATGTGCTTGTCGGCTATAGTCGGCGCGTTCGGGTACACATATTATTTATTAGTGACCGACCGAAGGTTCGGTTTCGGTTTCGGCAAAAGAATCGAGTTTCGGTACCGGTTTCGGTTTCGGCAGAAAACCTGCCGAACCTTCGGCCGCACCGAAACTGCATTCGTGAATTATCGCGTCGCTCGGTTGCCTTAGGGAGAGTCTTTGATCAAGGAATATCAAAATTTATATATCAATGGGGTTCGTGTATCGTGTGTTACCCGCCATCGTCAGCTGGCCGGTCTGGCGTGATTGTATTGACAAAGTAATAATTGACCTCATAAGTAGAAGGCGAATCGTTCCGACGACTTTTTGGGGGTCTAGAGTTGGGGTACAATGTTGGCCATTTTGCGGCCTTCTGAGTACTCTGACAATAGACCCTCGACCGCTTCTTCACATTCTTGCCCATGGCGTAGTGTGAAGGAGCAGGCCGGCATGATTGTGTTGAGTAGCTGGGGATAGATCGTCTCTCGCTATTCGATACTCTAGTTGGACCGTACTGCGCTTACCATCAGGTGAAGTGCGGTCACTTTGCCGTGCTAGGATAAAAAAAGGCTCAATTTTATTGATCCCTACGCGGTTCATAAATATAGTATGAAGTCTGTAAAACATTTTAGAATATCACTGATACCACAAAAATATGAGAAAGTAAAGTCTAAAGTAAAAAAACTAAAACCCGACTACTATCCCAGAACACCACAATGATCATGTATGAGATACATTAAAACATTTATTATATCTTGTATCAGTTGTATCATACTTTCGGTTTCGGTAGAAATGCTAGTTTCGGTCGGACACTACATATTATATAGCTGACGCCTACGGAAGGCGGATGGGTGTGATATCTATAGCGGTATTGCAATCGGTGAGCTCTCGGTATTTATATTGTCCTGGTAACTGTCTGTTAAATTTGACATTCATTCGTCGACAATGTGGATTGTTGACACAACTTACGGGCGTTTTCAATATGCATAATCTTCAGTTGGCGGATCGCGTTAATCCAGCGATCTATTTGTTACTACGTAGAATAGAAGTAGAATTAATTATAAGTTAACGCGTTAATCCGAATGTATGGATGGATCAATGGCTGGACGGATTCGGTTGAAATGTGACTCAGAGATAGATAGATTTATTATAGTCTGGAATAAGCACATAGGCTACTTTTTATCCCAGAAAAATGTACAGTTCCCATGGGATAGTTAAGTTTTTCACAGAGCAAGGAATCGACATGATTTTTTGCATAGTTTCTATAGTGGTAGAGCCACGCTGTAGACATATTTGTCTGCAGCATGAATGGGCCGGCTCGACCGGCGTAGTACCACTGTCTCACAGAAAACCAACGTAAAGTGACAGTTCACTGTCGCGTTTTGTATGGTAAGTGAGATAACCGGGGGCCCAGATTCCCCCTTCCCTTCCCTAATCCCTATTCCTGTCCTTTAAGGCCGACAGTGCATACATTATACTTTCGGTATTGTGGATGTTCATGGGCGGTGGAGATCACTTAACATCAGGTGACCCACATGCTCGTTTGTCGGACTATGCAATAAAAAAAAGGTGTGTAGTAGTTTAAGATGCCTCCATGGATTGAATACCTTTTATTCCAAAAATAACATCATCGCGGGCGGAGCCGCGGGCAACATCTAGTCTAAGATAAATTTTGATGCCCGATTTCTCTTCAACCTACATTTCAATAACCGATCTTTTCAAAATTCGATAAATTTTTCACGAGAATTTATAATGATTAATTAATATGTTTTCTCCCGTGCGTTTCATTTTAAGCTCTAAATGAATTTTGACCTTATTGTAAATATACGGGTTTATAGTCATTATTAAAGGTCAATTTGATAATATTTCTACTTGTTGTACACTATTTATATGTATACTCTGTAATAATAGAAAGTTAATGATACATTTAATAAATTGCAAAATTCTCAATATACATAATTTAGAACGGAACATAACTTGTGTCAGGCCAGCCAAACAAAAACTGCCCAATCCCGAATACAGAAATCTACGCATAGCAACGTAAAAGGCATGCAACTAAAAGAGTATGGCTATTATGTCAGTGTTATAAGTTTTGTGGCATCGTTGTTAGCATGCTTTTGAAATGCTTGTACAGAATTCTGAGGTCTGCAAGTTCATCACTATTTCGGTGCATGTACAACGCCATCTATTAGCGACACTTGACTAATAAAATAGGCGTCGAAACACTTTCAGAAGCATTTTGAAGTTACACGATCACTTAAAAAAGTCTACAAGAATTTTAAAAATGGAACATTTATTGTTTTTGAATATTGTTTTTCTAGTGTATTCAATAATATGATAGTTCTTAAGATACAATGCACTGTAGACGAGTCAATTTGTATTTGCCGCGCAAAATTTAAAAGATAAAGATATTTTTCCTTTGAAACACTATCGTTATAATATATACTTTATTACTATTCAGTAAGAGCAGTTTTCGATTGCTGATGTAATACGGCATTGGCAGCGTGGTTGCGGCGGACCTCTTTAATTTAATTTCGACTTTATTCCATTGTAATAAAAGCTATATTAAAAATTGCGTGCGAAAGTCATTGACTGCGTAGTACGTACTCGTGGTTCATGTCATTCGTCCTATTGGGCGCGTTCCCGCCAATGACAGCGGCACTCAGTGTACATTGGACGTTCTACATGTTCAACGGAGTTGACTTCCTCAGTGCTGTTGTCAGCCTGGTATTTCTGCCCGAGAATAAAGGGAAAAGTGCTGAAGATAAAAATGGCTTGTGTTGCTTGCTGCTCTCAGAAAATTACGAAAATCAATTTCTTTCTTCTTTTTCGTTATTTTCATACTACTTTCTACTCTAAGGATGACGACAATAATTTTATTTATTTATTTATCTTTTACAATATCTTTCAGGTACTTAAAACCTAATACAATATTGTCGCTATTAACTAAAGTAACCAACTATTTAAGAACATACTACTTAATACTACAATATTTAAACATATATAATAAGTATCAAGATTTTTTATACTATTAACATTTCTAAACTGTGAAATATTTAAACATATCTATTTATCTAAGCGAGCTATATAAATTACCAACCTAATAAATATTGTTGCAAAATAGTTTAGAATTAATAAGAAATAACTATTATTCTGTTATGTTTTGTTTCCGTTGTTTATTTTCAATACAAAGTGTGAAATTTTGACATAAACACGGGGGGGTTTATATTATAATAAATAGTTAAATAAGATCTTTATCTATCTATGTTTTTTCTGTATTCTGTCTGATCTATCTTATCATCTATCGAATGACGACGGAGTTGGCCCGGCCCTATTCAAGTTATGTCACTATTGCACGAAAAGGCGTTTCCAGTTAACAGGATCACATAAGTAATAGAAGTAATGGACGCCAATGTGCAATTCAAAATAACTGCGATTTTATTTTATTTAAAATGTTCAAATTTTAATTCCTGTTTTCTAATTATAATAAATAATTTATCTAATTTTAAATCGTTATTTATATTTCACCAAATTACATGTTTTATTTATCAAGTGGCCGACGCCTGACGTGGCGAAACAATTTCTTCTTCTTCTGAAAAGTGCTACGAGTTACCAGGAACACATAATGCAAGAGACGATTTACGCGGCATTCACGAAAGTCTTCTTCAACGGAATGTTGTCGCCTCATTTCGATCTTCATTGAAATACTCTTTGGTATTTATAAATTTGAAAACTGTCAACATGAAGAGCGAAAAAAAGGAGCAACGGCGGGGGGTCAGCTCTCTGCACTGGTATCAGCAGGACGTCTCTATATAATACTAGTCTCTAATATATATTTGTAAAGTGTGACTAAGACCTGTAATAAACTAAGTTACAATATCAGAAGTGGGATCGGACTAGACATGCCCCAAAGCCGCAAGCGAATCCGTAAAAATAGGTTTTTCATCTTCAAGTTCTTCAATGACTTCATCATCCAGTGATAACAGCCGCCGTAGACGAGTAAGGAAATCTCCAACCGTGAGTCAAAGTACAGTATTGTCATCTGTAATACCTGAATTTGACGCTCTGTGCGATAATATTGATATGTGGATAAATGTAGTCGAAGCTAATGCCCGTGCTTTTGGATGGTCAGATAAAATGTAGTCAGTGGTATGATTCACTGCAAGAAACACAAAACCTATTGTACCATGTGGAAATGGCGACAGTGGCGCAATAGATTATCTGACACTTTTCAAGTAAAAAGAAATACCTATAAATTGTTAAAAGAATTAATTGAAACAAAGCCATCTGGAAGACAATCTTTATATGAGTTTTATTTTTAACAAAAATGCCGCATCGATAAATTATCATTATCTTTTTCTGAACAAGACATAATCTCAATACTTGTAGGTACAATAGGAGACAAAAACTGACCATTGCTTCTGAGTCTCCTTTTTACATAGTAAGACGTATGAATGTGAAAAAGATAAAAAAAAGTAGTCCTACAAGAAAATATAATAACTTGCCAAGGCAGAGTAGTCAGCAAAGTGGTAGTCAGTATCAAGATGAGCCGACCTCTGCTGATTGCAATACAAACAATATAAGTGCGAGTCGTAATAACGTAGGTAGATTCAAGGACCAAAGGCGGCACTATGCGATGTTTTCGATCTGGGGAATCGGGACATAAAAGGAATAAATGTGACGCGAAAGGTACTATTCATTGTACCTTTTGTAAAAGAATTGGACATTTAGAGAAAGCGTGCATGTCACAAATAAAATCAATTGCCATGATGTGATTACCTGTTGGAGACTTATTGCCATGGTATTCATTGAGGAATTTACAGTTACATCCTTTAATGAATGCTATTAAAAAACACATACACACCCATAGCGTGTGTGCCCAGTTCTCCGAAATACTGATAACTATCTGTTTCCAGCTGTATACACCAGACTACAACATCATTCGAGGGCGAATGTGTCTGCAGGAGGGCCGGATGTTGTCGCCTCATTTCGATCTTCATTGAAATACTCTTTGGTATTTATAAATTTGAAAACTGTCAACATGAAGAGCGAAAAAAAGGAGCAACGGCGTGGGGTCAGCTCTCTGCACTGGTATCAGCAGGACGTCTCTATATAATACTAGTCTCTAATATATATTTGTAAAGTGTGACTAAGACCTGTAATAAACTAAGTTACAATAGGAATCAGCGGAAATCGACAACAAAAATGATTATTATTATATTAAAAAGGTGATATTATATTAAAACACCTTTTTTATAATGTCATTGGACAACAACATAGTTTTCAAGTCTCCACCACAGAGTTTAGATGATCAGAAAATTATTATCTTTCTATTTATTATTTATAATTACAATTATTCGGCTACCTTAGAAAGGACACGAGAAAGCACAAGTAAACAAAATATTTCGAGTAATAAAATAATATAACATATATAAAATATTATTTTCAAACACATCTCTATTCTATAGCCGAGAAAGATAGTAAAGAAAACAGAACAAGTAAAGAATACAGAACAAAGTTTTTCCTGGCTCTTGCGCAGTTCATCCCCTTGGATCTAAGGGTCCGGGAGGTCCACTGTGTGGAGAGTACTCGTCTTTCCGGGACCACACATCTCTTCCCCGACGACATTCGCTTCGAGCTCCCCACTCCCATCCACGAACTACTACACCCTGCGGATCGCGTCACAATCCCACTGGTGACCTCCTCTAACCAGGAGGAAGTCGACAAAGCGATCCGCAGTAACACAAACACAGTACACATATACACGGACGGGAGCAAGCAGGATAACAATAAGGTGGGAGCTGCCTTCGTGTGCTTCGACCCTGGAGGGAAGAACATCACGCCCACCGTAAGAAAGCTTAAACTACACGACTGCTGCACGGTGTTCCAGGCGGAACTTCTGGCCATCCTGCACGCGTGCCGATGGGCTCTTGGCCGGAGATACCAGCAGGTAATTATATTCTCTGACTCACTGTCCTCGATCATGGCTATCCAGAACAGAAGCAACACCCACCCCTTGGTTACAGCGATACATCGCATTTTGCGGGACTATCGTGGGGTGGGTAACCTGCGGGTCTCTTGGGTCAGGAGCCACGTTGGCATACTGGGCAATGAGATGGCCGACAAAGCGGCCAACGCCGCCTGCACTTTGCACAAGGCCCCTGGTTACATGAAATTCCCCATTTCTTACCTTAAAGCTCATCTTCGGGGATCCACCTTGAACACCTGGCAGTCACGTTACGAAGCAGCTGAACAAGGCCAGCATACGCGATCACTCTTCCCCAGCCTCGGAGACATCCGCAGACTGTGGAAGGTGACCGCACCCAACTTTTACCTCACTCAGGTTCTCACCGGTCACGGTTACCACAGGACCTACCTCCACAGGTTCCATATTATAGACGTGGACCACTGCCCCTGCGATGGCGCCACCACCCAAAGCCTGGCTCACCTCCTGGAGGACTGCCCTATTTTTGGTGTACATCGGCATACACATGAGATGGTGTGTCGCCGCTTTGGGGTGTCACCGTTTGACATTTCCCAACTTCTCGCCGAGGGAAGGGAGGGGGCGTTCGCGGCCTTCGTGGAGTTGGTGAATACCATCCTCAGCCAAATCAAGACCTACAATCAGGCGACCACACCGGCTGGACCTTGAGCTTGTTGTGCAAAACCACAGTCATTATTGTTGTTTTAATGTAATTGTAATTTTAAGCAGATAAAAATACGTCCTCATCACACCACACTCAACTCATACACTCAATCCCGATAACACCACTCAGGGGGGCTTACGAGAGGCGGACGGAAACATGCTATCACAGCTATGTGAAAGTCCTGTCTCTGCAGAAGATCCCCCTACACGCACACATAACCGGCAAAGGATGGACCTACGTATCAAATAGCGAGGGTCCTAATCCTTTTGTCGGGCACACCCCACATTACATACACAACTCTATGCAGCGAAACAAACAACAATTACACGTCAAAACACGAGGAAAAAAAAAAAAAAAAAAAAATCACATGGGCACCGTACATTTTCTGGGGGGAAAGTAGCCTATGTCATTCGCAGACCCCTCAACTAACACAATGCGAAATCATGTCGATCCCTTGCTCTGTGAAAAACAAAGATATATCCCGCGGGATTTTCCGGGATATATAGTAGCCTATGTGCTATTCCAGACTATTATCTGTCTCTAGGCCAAATTTCAGTCAGATCCGTCCAGCCGTTGTAGCGTGTTTGAGTAACAAACATCCATCCATCCAAACATTCGCATTTATAATATTAGTAGGATTAACTTTTCATTGAATGCACCGATTTAAATGGAATAAAAACTAAATGTTTCCTTGAGATACACTATGATTTTATTGTAGATTCTTTTGTCGTAAATATAGTAACTTAATTAATAGAGGTTTGTTGTTGCTCTTTTTTACACTAGATAGCTTAAGCTTAGCCTAGCTAGCTAGGACTCGGAGTAGCAAAAGACGGCAACAAATACCAGGAGAACATAGCATAAATAACACCGCCAAATAAAAGACAGAAATAAGAAAATAGACTTCAAATGAATTAATTATGTTTGCCAGCCTCCGTGGCGCAGTTGGTGAGTAGACGGCTGTGAAACGATAGGCCGTGGGTTCGATTCCCACACCGGGGCAAATGTTTGTGTGACAGACAGATATTTGTGTCCGATGTCTGGGTGTTGTGAGACCGAAAGTCTCTCGTAGTCCCTGATACCTACGACACAAGACTCGTATCTTAGTGTGGGGTCGGGGTTATATGTGTGACTGTTGGGTGTTATTTATTTATTTATTTATTAATAAATTCCCAATAACAAGTAGATTGATATTTGTTTACGACTTTTTCTAAGTGTAGTTGTTAAGAACACAACGATCATACAAACAAACACTATAACCATTATTGTGACGAATCCGGGTCACCTACGGTATTACGTCAGTATTTTACCAACAGGCGCTTCTCACTACCAGGATCACATAGCATTATAAGAACTTTGCTCGTCATTTGGCGCGCGAGTGACAGAGTTCAATGGAAAATTATTCACTTGATTTCTTTATCTTAGACTAGCATTCGCTCGCGGCCCCGGCTAACATCGGCTACCTACTGGCACTGCGTAGAGTCTTCGTGTATTTATTTAATTTTTATAGCAGACTAGCGGACCGTGCAGACGTCGCCCTGTAGAAGCAGCGCCACACCGACTGCAGCGCCATCTGCCGGGCTGATTTGTGAATCTAAACCATCCAGGGCGCCACCCAAACGCATGTACAAAAAAATCGCTCAAATCGGTCCAGCCGTTTAGGAGGAGTTCATTGACATACACACGTACAGTAGAATTATATATATATGTCGGGACGTCGGGATAGCCGATCTGCTCCATCTTGCTTATTCGTGAATTTGTATCACGAAATTCCATTGTAGGCGTTAAACTTCAGGAATCGTTTAAATAAGTGGACTATGGCCTTGACTTTACAATATTTGAATAATACAGACATTTAAATAACTTAGACAATTAGGGATTACAATAATAATTAGCGACTTAGAGCCAATGGGTTTGCGAATCACACAACGCACTACCGCTGTCAACCAGAGAACTAATTGACCAGCCATTCACACGTAATGACAGACGCAACTCCATTCGGGGTTACCCGCTCTTAATTACAAATAGTATTTAATCGAATACAAAACCATAATTCCTTAGAAATAATAAAGTTAATGGATAATTCTCAAAATTGACTGATTTTCATTATTCAATAATGTCGCGCGCCGTTATATATGTATATATAAAGATATACGTTCTTTGTCAAATCTCAGCCTTTTCTACAGCGGCTTTTTGTATGACTAATTTTCATAAACTAAATTTATACATTAAAATAATATAAAAAGCAATTCTATACTTCTTTGTGGTTTATATTCTACTAGCTGTTGCTCGCGGCTCCGCCCGCGTGGAGGTCATGTTTGAGACAAAAAGTATACACTACAAAATACCAGTTTTCATTAAATGCATGAAAACTGGTATTTTGTTGTTTTGTTTTGTTTTGTTTTGTTGTTTGTTTATATTCAAAAATGAAGGATTTTCATACAAACTTTCTTACCCTATTTAACCTCCTTAGGGGTGGAATTTCCAAAAACCCTGAAATATGTATTTTTAATTTTCAACTGTAAGGCCAAATACCAAGTTTCATGCATTTAACTGCAAAAATGACAGATTTTCATACAAACTTTCTTCCCCTATTTTCCCCCCTTCGGGGTGGAATTTCCAAAAATCCTGAAACATATATTTTTTATTTTTAACTAAAATGCCAAATACTAATTTTCATGAATTTATCTTCAAAAATGACGGATTTTCATACAAACTTTCATCCCCTATTTCACCCCCTTAGGGGTGGTATTTCCAAAAACCCTTCCTTAGTGGATCCCTTCGTCATAAAAGGTACCTACTGTCAAAATTTCAAGTCTCTAACCCCAGCCGTTTTGGCTGTGCGTTGATCGATCAGTCAGTCAGTCAGTCAGTCAGTCAGTCAGTCAGTCAGTCAGTCAGTTTCTTCTTTTATATATACAGATGTTAAATTTATATTATTTACTAATTATGACCAAAATAATAAAAAACATTATTAATTGCGCAGCTTTGAATGCCATGATAGAGATAGAAATAAATAATTTAGTTATATTTCACTTATTCTATTGAATAATGTATGAATGAAGAAGAAGCAACTTGAGGAGTAGAGAAGGAATTTATCTATATATAATTAAAAACACCAGAGTGCTATACCTTAAACGGCACACAAACGATGATCACCACTGAATTGATCAATTAAATGATCACAGTGGCACACCTCAGTGCCCACCGTTAACAACACCATGTCAGGATGTACCAAATACCAATTACTCCCAAGTGCGCACGGACAGCATAAACCTCTATGCTGAACTGCCACCAGACCAATAGTGGTATAGGACGATGTGTACTGATTGCAACACCACTCGTCCTTACTGTGGACAGTCCCAGAATGGACTGTGCTCCGGAGCGCCCGAGAGCTCTTTTTTATTGCAAATCTTCACCCCCACTCGGTAATTATCAATCTACCTACAGATATTTATAAAATACCCTCGATATGTCTAATAAATGAGTCTTAACCTCACAAATTACCCACATATATGTATGAAAGGTATTTCAAGGGTACTCAATGTGTCTAATAAATGGCTCTTGCCCTAAATTAATACGTGAAGAGAAAACTTTGCACCGCGTTTTAAGCCATATGACGCCCACCGAAGAGTGTGTCATTTATTTTGGCATAATCACGTATCAATGGCATGCCGGCGAACCAAAAATACTGGCAACACTCGCTGTTCTTACATGCTATTTTTAACTTTAACATTATGGAAATAAAATTGATTTTGGATTGACTCTACTTATTACCTTTTGTAACACCGGTGTCCTTGTGATTCGCGAGTGGTTAAAGCTTTATTATGGTTACAAGTACATTAAATATAATGAAATAAACCATTTATTGTAATTACACTCAGAATGTCAAGCACATACAATTAATTAAGTATAGTTTTTCAATAATGAACTTTAATAATTTTAAAATTTAAATTTTGGTTCGCTAAGCTTGAATTTCGACCAGTGGGCCATCTCTAGTTATTATTATATTTTATATTATTTCTGTTATATTTTTATTTAATAAGCGCCGTTCGTACCCGCATTCGAGATAAATAAGTTTAGATTGATAACATTTTACGGCAAAGGGTATAATACCCTTTTAAACAAAAAAAAGAATTTTTCGTATCGGTCCAGGCGTCTTCGAGTAATCGGGGAACATGCATAAAAAAAGATTCTGACAAATTGATAACCTCCTCCTTTTTTGAAGTCGGTTAAAAATAAAGATAAATCGTGTTTAAAACACGCACGATTCGACACTGACTTGCAGCAAGCAATCAAATAGTTTTAGTGGTTAACACGACCGTGACAGTCGTGTCAGTATTCCATGAAAAGGCGCTGCTAACAACCAGGATCGCATAACATACGAGGATTATCGTGTGCCATTTGCCAGGGCGACAGAGATAGACAGACAGGGTCATTAAAGATATGAGTGGTGTGGCAATATATTGGCACTATGGACGCTTGTTTTTTATTTTAACCTTGGATGAATTTTGTTTTTTTTTTATATAATTAAAAAGTGCACACGCAGTGCCACGAATAGAAAGGAATGGAGACGTATCGCACGATCACTCGGTTAGGAGTGCTCGACTGAGAAGAAGAATTAAATTGTATATTTTAAATCATAGAGGAATTTAGAAAAGTATTATTATCATCAAAGAACAAGGCACAAACTAGTTAAAATATCAATATTTAATTACTGAGAACGTTTTAGACACACTAGCGCCCCCCTCTCATTGTTTTGCCGGTTTTATTGGTTTGTGTGTACCACCTACCTATCTATAGTCTATATATACATTAATATAATTTCGCTTTGTCTTTCAGACTTCAGGCACGGTAATGTTTATCATCATAACATTACCGTGTTTCAGGCGTTCCGAGTTGTTACAACTTTTAATAGTTGTAATGTGTTAGTTAGTTAACTATTAACGGCAGCATTACTAAACGAAACACGTCGCAACGCTTTGCGCGTAGCAAGCACCCGATCATCGCTTGCGAAATTATGTCACTATTTCACCTGAAATCACTCCTTTGTACTAGGAGAACATAAATCAAAAGTAGCGAGTGTACGGTCGGTTGGCGCCTGATTAAACGTTGAACGCGATATATTCTTTTATTCTCTAGTAGTTTTATTTTTGAAGTGAAATATGTTGAATTTTTGTTTAGGCACGTTGGGCACTTTTGGGATGGGGAAAAAGCACTGAACTCGCGTGACCGTCACAGTCAGATTATTTTTCTTTTGACATAAGAACGCATATGAAGTTTTACAATTATTGACAAGCAATCATAAACAGAAAAGTTTCATGGACGCTATTTCAAAAAACGGACATAGTAATTTCAAAGGTTTTAAGTATTACTTAACAAGAGAAAATCTTTAAAACATAAATACATACATATACATTCACGCCTGTAAGGAGGTGTAACCCACTCCCACTTTTCGCCGAATTTATAACAGTCCCATAATGTGACGGGGGCGGGCCTATCGCACTACCGAGCACAATTCCAGACATCGGGTCGATACTGAATATTTCGAAATAGAAAACCCAATATCACTTTACCCGACCCGGAGATCGAACCCTCGAAGACCTGGCATAGCAGTCGAAACGCATGCGCAAAACAACTGCGCCATCAATTTAAAACATAATATTATAAAATTATAGTAGGATTATTTCACGAGACGATCTCACGTTTTCAACCTAAGTTACAGTTGCCAACCGTCCTGTTTACCCAGGACATGTCCTGGTTTTTAGAGTCCTGGGATGTCCTGGATAGTTTTTAAGCAGCGTCCTGAGTTTTTAAAGCGCCCTGATAAGGTCCTGTATTTTAAAATTCGCACACCACTTTTGCAACTTTAGGGGCAGCGTCCCAGCTCGCAAGTGTTTACGCTATTTTAAAAAAAATATGAGTCCTGTTTTTAAACTGAATTGTCCTGGTTTTTCTAACTTCAAATCCTAGTATTTGAATTCCGGGGTTAGTAACCCTAACCTAAGTCCTAACATCAAAATTAGTTATCCTTATTCAAACATTATTTAAAGTAATGAGTTAGCATTATTTTGCAAATTATTAAAATGTATACAATGGGCTGGTCTAATCCAATATATTGTATTTTATTTCACGTAGTCCAAATATTGTAAGCCATGTAAAAGGGTTGCGAATAAAACAAAAACCTTTTAACAGACTTGAAGATGAACTCTTATAGATAGATGTGTACTATGGCGTGGACTGTTCCTATAGCGCCTAACCTTTCATATAGTCTTTTCTTTATCTTGGAACGGCAAAGTGACCACACTGCACCTGATGGTAAGCCCAGTGCCGTCCAGTTAGTCAGAGTATCAAGTAGCGAGAAACAATCTATTTCTCGCTACTCAACACAATCATGCCGTCCTGCTGTGTAGCTTCTTAACACTACGCCATCTACGGGTAAGGAACGAGGTCGAGGGTCTAGTGTCAGAGTACTCAGAAGGCCGCAACACGGCCAAACATCGCACCCCGTAACATCGTAGACCCCCGACAAAAATCGGATGTACCCCACCCAACCTTGGCTGTAATAATTGAGTTACTAGGATATCATAAACACGATAGATATATATTAAGGATGAAGAAGACCAGTTTAATGACGCAGCAGGAGTTTGTGCAGTAAGGAACACTGTTCAAATTTACACAATTCACGCAATGGAACAAAATCTTATGTTTAATCATTATGAAATTATTTATTCAACGTACTTATCACAAAGTAGCGCTGTAGACATATTTTATCTTGTAAATGTGCAAATATAACAACCGTAAGCGAAATGTAAAATCATAATGATTTGAATTGTCGCATTGTTTTGACAAAAACGTGGTAAAAAAATTCAATTCTGGAAAATGTCTGCTTGCAGAAATCAGTATCTGTGTTCTGTGATTAGTGAGTATTCTGTTTTTTTTTAATTACTGATTTGCTATAGTAATATACATATGTTGCCACTGGATACTCTGGACGGCACTGCGCTTACCATCAGGTGCAGTGTGGTCACTTTGCAGTGCTAGGATAACTAAAACAAAATCCCATCAATTAATATAAAGCTATTATTGACTTTAATTGACTTTATTACAAACACGGTAAGTGGTGGTCTGGAATATATTCTTTTAATTATAATGTCATGTAATAAATGAATTTACCCAACTCTCTTACTCTCTTTGTAACTTACTTTAGCTTTAAGGTTTCCTAATTAACCGACTTCAAAAAAAGGAGGAGGTTCTCAATTCGACTGTATGTTGCTTTTTTTTGGTTTCTTATGTTTACGCGAATATTATACATTGAAATGAAACAAATTTTTACGGATTCTATCGCGGTTTATTAAACTACGCGAGGCTATTGAAATTAAAAAACATCCAAATTTCAATAGAGAAGATGGTTGGAAGCTAGCACCGGCCTGGGATCCAATTATACATTTAATCAAATCGGAACCCAAAAGACCAGCTGCCAGACCTCAAGACACTGTGAGCTCCTTCTGCGTAGATCGGACTACAATAAATAAAAATTAAAAATACAACTATATGGAGGGTAGAAACATTGCACTATACTTGCGTGACGACATACAACTCAGTCCGCCCCGTGACCATGAAGGCTGTAAAGCTTTCGAAACGTCGGGATCAAAAAGTTTAATAAACCGCGATAGAATCCGTAAAATTTGTTTCATTTCAATTTAAGGTTTCCTTTTGTAATATTATTTTGATGGTGTGCAATAAAGAGTTATCTATCTATCTCTTTTTCTTTCCCGCGGAGAAAATCTATCTTACGGATACCTCCTCAACCACGGGGGAGCTTCTAACCCAGTTTACCCCGAGGGACTACTAGATCAGGGCCCGCACATCCCCCGCTGCATAGCCGCGACCCCCGTGACCCCTTTTAGTCGCCTTTTTTTTTTATAACATAGTCCGACAAACGAGCCAGTGGGTCACCTGATGTTAAGTGATCTCCACCGCCCATGAACATCCACAATACCGAAAGTATCATGTATGCGCTGTCGGCCTTAAAGAACAGGAATAGGGATTAGGGAAGGGAAGGGGGAATTTGGGCCTCCGGATATCTCACTTACCATACGAAACGCGACAGTAAACTGTCACTTTACGTTGGTTTTCTGTGAGACAGTGGTACCACCCCGGTCGAGCCGGCCCATTCATGCTGTAGACAAATATGTCTACAGCGTGGCTCTACCACTTCAAGCCTCTTACTATAAGCAGGGTATACCGTGGTTGGATTCTTCAAAGCCCCCAATCCACAGGGTGGGACACCCAACTTCCTGTCCGTGTGGGACAGGAAAAACCTGTATCGTGGGAATCAATAACTACGAGGGACTGTGGTCCCACAACATCCAGACCCGAAACAAATATGTATATCACACCAACCTTTGTCCCCATGCGAGAACTGAACCCTTGCCGGCATCTGTAAAAAACTCGTAATTTTCTTTCAGTGTCCATACCAAGTTTCCTGGCGTCGTTCGGTTTGGTGTGGCCATCGTATGCCATTCCGATACTCGAGGGTGACAACACTCCGCTAACTCATAAGATTAGCAAACAAGATGGGTACTTGATAGGGTCATTCCCAATGCTGGGCTCCTTCGTGGTGACACTCTTCATAGGGGCTTTAGCGGATTGCATCGGCAGGAAGAAATCGGAGATGTTGTGTGGCCTTTTTATAACCGTAAGGATTACTATGTTATTATTGGTATTAAAAGTATTAGGATTTGTCCATAGTCCTTCTCGCTTGTGTCGCTTTTTAGGGTTTCCTCGTTACATGGAAAAATCAATACCCTTATTTTTTTAATGCTGTCATGGCAAACACACTGCACCTGATGGTGAGCGTGCACTACCAGAGATAGAGATCACTCGCTACTCGACATCATGCCAGCCTGCTGAGTAGCCCCGCTATAGTGGCACACGCAAGTTTGTCGAGGTCCGGGATTAGCCAGTGTACATCCGGTTTTAGTCAGGGTCTAGAGATATTTGGCTGTTTTGCGGCCTTCTGAGTCCTGTGACACTAGACCCTCGACCACTTCTTCACCTTCTTGCCTGTGGCGTAGTGCGAAGAAGCAGGCCGGCATGATTGTGTTGAGTAGCGGGGGATGGATTGTCTCTCGCTACTCGATACTCTAACTGGACGGCAATGCGCTAACCATCAGGTGCAATGTGGTCACATTGCCGTGCTAGGATAAAAAAGAGCTTCATCACACTACGCTTAACAGATCCAGGATCGGAGGCAGGAGGGAACACGTCGGCCGGCAAACTGTTCCATAGCTTGATGGTTCGGCAAAGATGCGAATTTCTGAACTTCTTGATTTGAGTCGGGGTAGAAGACAACATTAACCATAAACCAGTCTTTGAAAATAACAACGTTAGTTTCTTGTCCGCTCTCCAGCGAAACTGTATTTTAGACTGATGGTAAAGTAAAAAAACTGAAGGAATCTAAATGATGTATAACAATTTATGAATCTCATAAATGTTTGATTTGAATGTCTGTCCTATTCGCATGACACAGCCACTATTAATAGAGATACAATTTAAAATGAAGTACTTTAAATAGCAGTTTATGATTTAATTATAAAAAATATTGGTTGTCGAAAGATATTCCTAAAGCCATAAAATGTGTACCGTCCAATGTTTAATCTATTGATGACGGTTGAAACTAGCTGCCCCAAAAAGAGCTTCAAAACGAAATTACACATGTAATGTTGTACTACATTTTCTTACATGTTCAGGCATCCCCACATATCGCTGCATCTACTTGGTCATTAATTCCAAAATTAGCGTTGCAGCTTTTTTTTTCTTTGCAATCACAAACAAAAATTTTGTTACAGCTAGCATGGGCTATAATAACAACATCGAAGACTTCGATACAGCTTCTGATTGGTCGATTCATATTTGGAACTGGGTTCGGAATTACTTTTGTTGTAGCTCTGATATTTACTGGTGAGATGGCGCACCCAGCGACCATGGGTACTGCCACATCTATTCTCTTGTTTGGCAATAGTATGGGTACGCTCTGCTCCTACTTGGCCGGTTGGTTCTGCAGTTATGAAGTCATCTGCTACATGAACCTCACTTTGGCAGTGGTTTTCGTCGTGGCCATCAGTTTTATGAAGGAGACGCCGGCGTTTCTTATTGGGAAGGGGAAGGAGAAGGTATTTATTTGGAAAATTAGTCTATATGATGATTAATTTAATTTTAATGATGGGCAAAATCGTCTGGAAATTACGAGTTGGGTGTTGGAGGAAATTTTGAAATCCTGTGAGTGCTGCAGATCTCCGCTTCGCAAGAAACAGAATTGAATATTCCGAGCTGACGGCAACCTTCAATGGTTGGACAGGCACATGAAGAAGAAGAATATCTGTATGAGCCGAACGACAATGATTTCTTAAGATTTATTGTGCTATTTAACGGTAGGCAGCGGCTTTGCTGTGCCCTGGCATTGCAGAAGTCTATGGGCGGCGGTGACTACTTACCATCAGGTGGCCCGTCTGTTCGTCTGCCCATCAAGGCACTAAAAAAAAAAAAATTATCTGAGTTTTCAAGAGGCGAAGATGTTTTTTAATTTGGTTGGCGATTTGAAAGCCTTTAATCAAATCAATTTCGAGTAGCTGCAAGCACCGAATAAAACTTGATTAGATAAGATTAGGAGCTAATTTATTTTTAATTTGAAATGTTATTTTAGTAAAAAAAAAACGATGTATACATATATTGTTAGTTGTTCTTCGTCGGAATGCCTGACTAGATAAGTGATGTTTTTTTTGTAAAACTTCTAATACTGACGCTTTAAAGTGAAAACCTGCTCCTTTTTTCTCTAATAAAAAAAATTAAATATTTTGCTGCATGAGTGCTGCAATTGAAATACAATTTTATCTCGGTTTAATAAAACTGATTAACAGTTAAGCATTTTCAGTTTACTATCATAACCAATAATATTTGCAGGAAGCATTAAAATCGCTTAAATTCTATCGAGCTCCGTCCACAACTCCTGAGGATATTCTGAAAGAGTACAACTACATCAAAAGCCAACGAATAAACAGTGGAGTTGATTCTAGTACGTATATTTTAACTACTCATTTAAGTATAAAGACTTTTTTACTTTGTGCATGAAAGGGTTAGCCTTATTTTCCCAAAGATGTATATGTTTTGCTGGTGGTAGGATATCATATCCGTCCAGATAGCGACTACCGTACGGTGTAAAACCCGCCATAGTGGCACACGCAAGTGTGTCGCATTCCAGGATCAGCCAATGTACATCCGGGTTTCGTCGGGAGTCTAGAGTTAGGGTACAATGTTTGGCCGTTTTGTGGCCTTCTGTGTACTCTGACACTAGACCCTCGACCGCTTCTTCACCTTCTTGCCCGTGACGTAGTGAGAAGAAGCAGGTCGGCATGATTGTGTTGAGTAGCGGTGGATAGATTGTTTCTCGGTACTCGATACTCTAATTGGAGGGCACTGCGCTTAACATTAGGTGCAGTGTGGCATAAAAATGGACGCATTGTAATACATTGAATGGACAGTAATCACAGAGAATGGACTGAGCATCCAGCTATTATGTGATTACTGGCAGAAAAATGTGAAAGAGAGAAAAAGAACGTGCGGCCAGCAATTGTCTTTTTCTAGAATTTTGATTGGTCTACGTCACAAACTTGCTGAAGCAAAAAGAAATAGGTATTGGCCGCACAGTCACTTTTATTGTATTGGATATTGAATACACACACACACATACACTCACGCCTGTAATCCCCGAAGGGGTAGGCAGAGGTGCAACCAGTACACCCACTTTTCGCCGAATTTCGGTCCCATAATGTGATAGGGGGCGAGCCTATCGCCATACCGGGCACAAATTCCAGACTCCGGGCTAATACTGAGGAATTTCTAGATAGAAAAACCCAATATCACTTTACCCGACCCGGGGATCGAACCCGAGACCTCAGCACAGCCACACACGTACAGTCGTAACGCATGCGCAATTAGAACTGCGCCACCGAGGCAGTCATATTGAATAATAATTCTACAACAATTTTAATAGCGACTGACTAAAGAAACATTATGGAACTAGTGACAAGACACTATCGTAAAACATACAGAGAACAATAAAGGGTAATAAAGAACATTATGCTAGAAAAATAAAATTAATTCTTTAATAGCTTTGTCTCTTTCTACAGAGTGGTCAATTTTGTGAGGATATTGCTCAGTCCATTCTCTATGTATATAATAATAATAGCCCTGTATTAAACATTGTCCCACTGCTGGGCACGGGCCTCCTCTACTAATGAGAGGGGTTAGGCCTTAGTCCACCACGCTGGCCTAATGCGGGTTGGTAGACTTCACATACACACTGGTTTCTTATATTAACGCGAATATTCACATACTTTCGAAATTCTTATAAGAATTCTCAGGTATGCAGGTTTCCTCACGATGTTTTCCTTCACCGTTAAAGCCAGCGATAATTAACATTCAATACACACATAATAGCATACGACTTTCGTCTTGACAGTCCGTACCGCAACCAACTAGGCTATCGCTGCTATGTATATGATTTTAATATTTTGTATTTGTGTGATCTACTAATATTTGTTACGGGGTTGAGTCCCTAGTGATTTTTGATAACCACGATAAAGTTTTGATCTAGTGTGGGGCTGGATAAAGTGTGTAATTGATAAAAAAAATTACGCATACAGAAACCTAGACATTGCAAATAATTATTTGATAATGTTATCTATCGTAGTTATTTTCTCAAAGACACAAAGAAAAACCGTAAACTCATCATTACAATAATATTCAATGGCAACGAGAATTCTAAAGATTTTTTAGTTTTTCATGCATAAAGGTAAACTACCACTTCTTATTTTCAATTATTATTTTAATAACCTTTTTTAATAGCAGCGATAGCCTAGTTGGTTGCGGTACGGACTGCCAAGACGAAAGTTGTAGGTTCGAAACCCAAGTGGCATACACCTCTGACTTTTCTAAAGTTATGTGTGTATTAAAATGTTAATTATTGCTTGCTTTAACGGTGAAGGAAAACATCGTGAGGGAACCTGCATACCTGAGAATTTTTAGAAGGTATGAGAAGTCTGCCAACCCGCATTAGGCCAGCGTGGTGGACTAAGGCCTAACCCCTCTCATTAGTAGAGGAGGCCCGTGCCCAGCAGTGGGACAATGTTTAATACAGGGCTAGTATTATTACATTATTATATATTTTTGTTCTTTTTTTCATGTTTTTAATTTGAGTTAAATATGTGGTTATCTGAATTTAAACTACAAGGATCCAATAAATTCTAGAAGCCGATACAAAAGAACTCTATTTTTCCCTTGATTTCCTATTTGAATTGTGCATAAAAGAGATATCCGTACCCGAAGATAGCGTGGTTTAAAAAAATCTACAAAGTCATTGCATCCTAGTATTTACCATCGTAAGTACACCACCGCGACCGTACAAATGAAAATTTAAAATTTACTTACAAGAAAAAAGTTCGCCTCCTCAATAAACTTAACAAAAAATATTTTAAACGCATTATATTTTTTTCAGATTTGGAAAAATCACAAATAAATGCTGAAACTGAAAAATTAAATCAAGAAGATTACAACAACAAAGAGAAAAAAGAAACAAGTGCCTGGAAAATACTCTGTGAGTACAGACAGATATACCTAATGACCTATATGGACTACTACTATGAGCTTGTTATATGGAGAAACGTAGTTTTTTCCGTCTACGTATATGCGGTTTTCTGCGATACGACCACCTTACACGTTATACAATCCTAGTATACGCGATCAGAATTTGGATTCGTTGACGATCGTGTTCACTGCTTGCGTCGTCTTTATCATCTATCTATCTATTTATTCTCTTTTTACATCGTTGACTCCTGTAGTCAGTCAATGTACAATACATCTTTAATATCATGATATCCTAGTAACTTTAAAATAATATCGCTTTCCTCCCACGAAATGGAAACCGAACAAAACAGTCGCTGTCGTTCTCAGTTATCGTCGCGTCGGTAGAATCGTTGAAACTCCTCTCTCCCTACAAATTCGTCGCTTTTAATTAATTCATCTAAGAGCCCGTAAATGCCAGATATTCCTTACTTTAAACATTGCTTTGATAATTAATAAAATAATAATAATCATTAAATTAAGATTAAGATGAAGGTCCGACAATTGCTTTTAAACATATTGGCAGAATCATCACAGCAGGAATAATTATTTAGTTTTATATATATATATATATATATATATATATATATATATATATATATATATATATATATATATATATATATATTATTTATATTATATTTATATAGACTTATTATATTTATATGTGTAAGTTTTATTCTGTTATAGTATATGTGTAGATATTAATATATTTTTCTAACGTAGAATTCTATTCTAGCACCTACCTTCTTGTATCTCTGCACTACCTCAGGTTGACTGGCAGAGAATGCCTCCGGCATTAAGTCCGCCTATACTTAAATGTATAAAGTGTGTTAAATAAATAAATAAAAAAAAAAATTATTAATTAATCATTTAATATTGAAATTACTTACTTTCCATCACTGCAGACGAATCGTGGCATATGCGGCTATTTGGTTGCCTACTCTAAGGCGGCTACTCAATTTTGAATCTCACGATTACTCACATACAACATTTTGTGGTGCGAGGAGAAACATAATAAAAACAGCCAGAATATTTTGTCGCTCAAATAGAAAAAATATGTCCTGTTGTTTTAATTTAAACATTAACAATTTTATAATTCCAGTAACATCGAAACCGTCACAAAGGGAGGTGGTATTGAACAGCATGTACATAATGCTGACGATGTGCATGGGCATGATGGGTGTCCAAACTTACGCTGGCCGATTCTTTTCGATGGCTATGCCGAGTATATCGCCGCATTTGTGCTCCGTAGTGCTTGCGCTCGTCCTGGCAATCGCAAGCGGAGTCGCTGCTGGTATCACCGATATGATTGGCAGACGGGTAAAGTAACTCTGCCGTGAGCCGGCAATACTAAATAAAATAAATGAATCAATATTACATGAGAATTCTTGTGGCAGTTGGCACGCACAAGTATTGTTTGTTTGAAGTTTATGTTCTCCTGGTACACAAGAGCTCCCGCGTCACCTGTTTTCGCGTCATGGATCCGACAAACTTAAAAGAAAATTGAGTGTTGTTTTTTTAATCCTAAATTAAATATTTATTTATAAATGCGAAGTTTGGATGGATGCATATGTATGGATGTTTACTACTCAATCACGCTACAATGCCTGTAGGCCTACTCTTGAAATCAATTCCAATCTCGAACTCGATACAGTTTCAATTCCAATCTAGAAGATATTGGAACTCTCTTATCTCACTTGACTTAATTAAATAGAATATTTGGGAACTAGCTTTCGTAAAAATACTCTATTTCATTTAGTTACTAAAAATTCCGACGTATTAAATCGTGCGCTGGCGTTGCGTCCAAGAGTGCCAATTGTACAGTTTTCAAACCCAATCCCAATTTTAAATTGGAATCGAGTGTCCCCCTGTAAGAGTAACCCTCCTGGACGGGTCTGGTTGAAATTTGGCACAGAGATAGATTATATCGTCTGGAATATAGCACACATAGGCTACTTTCTACCCCGGAAAAGAGTAGTTCCCGTGGGATAGTCTTGCTTTTGTTTTTCAAAGAACAAGGGACCGTCATGATTTTTTGCGTATTGGTAGGTTAGGGGTCAGAGAAATGATATGGGCTATTTTTTTATCCCGGAAAATTGGATTGGATTGGATTGGATTTCTATGGGATAGCAAAATATAGAAAGGTGTAATAGCTTCAGATGCTTTAATGAATTGTATACCTTTTCTTCCAAAAATAACCCCCACGCGGGCGGAGACCCGGGCAACATCTAGTCTGTATATATAAAAGAAGAAACTGACTGACTGACTGACTGACTGATCGATCAACGCACAGCCTAAACGGCTGGGGTTAGAGACTTGAAATTTTGACAGTAGGTACCTTTTATCACGTAGGCATCCACTAAGGAAGGGTTTTTGGAAATATCACCCCTAAGGGGGTAAAATAGGGGATGAAAGTTTGTATGAAAATCCGTCATTTTTGAAGTTAAATTCATGAAAATTAGTATTTGGCATTTTAGTTAAAAATAAAAAATATATGTTTCAGGATTTTTGGAAATTCCGCCCCTAAGGGTAAAATAGGGAATTAAAGTTTGTATGAAAATCCGTCATTTTTAAGTTAAACGCATGAATATTGGTATTTTGAATTGTATACTTTTTCTCCCAAACATGACCTCCACGCGGGCGGAGCCGCGAGCAACAGCTAGTAATCTATAAAACAATTCTAAGTTAGGTACTCGATATATGAAAACTTGATATACATACATAATTTAACCTCTTCTGCAGGTCCTACTGATCTCTTCCATATCCACCTCATCCTTCGTAATGGCGCTGCTCGGCAGCCAACTGCGATGGTCATGGGCGCCTAACTGGATCGTACCACTTCTGGTCTTCCTCTATTGTATTAGTTTCCAACTGGGTGCCAATAATATACCGTTTGTGCAAGCTACAGAGATTTTTATACCAGAGGTAAGAAAGTAAGATTGCTTACTGTACTATACACTGTCCCACTGCTGGGCACGGTCTCTTCTACTAATGAGAGGGGTTAGGCCTTAGTCCAACTGATCTAATGCAAGTTGGTAGTATCAAAAATTAGAATTCAGAATTGTCAGGTATGCAGGTTTTCCCACGACGCCTTAACCGCCAAGCAAGTAGTTTGGCAGATAAACTTTAGGTAAAGTCACGTTCTGAGAAAATCTCAGAAGTGTGTTGATCGCCTGCGCTAGGTCATCCCAGGTTTTTTTATACCACGATGGTGGCAAACAAGCTTACGGCCCGCCTAATGGTAAGCGGTTACCGTAGCCTATGGACGCTTGCAACAATGCATTTCCGCGGGATGCCCTAAAAAGCACTGGCTTGATTTATTACAGAACAGATGAGACCTAATTGTTCTCAATACAAAGGACATTCATGATCATTAAATAGAAACATCTAAGTAAGAAAGCGAATCACGACAATAAATTAGAACAGTATTTATGTTAGTAGCTTTTACTACTCTTTTCCCATAAAAATGTTTTTCTAGGATAAAAGTATATAGATAAATCTATAAAGTATATAGATTTTTACTGGAATTTCGCTGAACACCTTTTTTATGTGTCTCTCCAGAAATCTCTAATATATATACTTAAGTTTGATTGGTAGAAAAAATTGGCGTGTACTAGAGGTAGCAAGCCCAGAATTGGGTAGATAATAATATATTATATAACAATAAAAATAACTGCGATTGTTTGTTCTAAAATGTAATGCTGACTCTTTTTTACTTTCAGATAAGAGGAATGGGAGTTCAATTACTGATAACATTTTTATGCATTAGCAGCTTCGTCGTGTTATTGCTGTTCGGACCTGCGGTAGAACACTTAGGTGTTGATTGTACATTCTTTGTGTTTTCATTAATAGGGGCGGTCGCCGGGGTTTTTGTATTCTTCACCATGAGAGAAACGCGGGGCGTCCCACTTGAAACAATACAAGAAATGTTTGCTACTGGCTATTTGTATCGAAAAATTGACAAATAATTAGCATCTAAGTTATGTAATTCATCGTTTGTACTTGTGTTATTTGAATTGTGATACTATGCAATATATAAACATTATGCTTAATAAAAAAACATCCAATAGTCACACGCATAGTACTGATCCCACACTGTCCAAACTGTATTTTTTTTATCCTGGAACGGCAATATGGTGACCACACTGCACCTGATAGTAAGCGCAGTGCCGTCCAGTTAAAGATCTAGTAGCGACAAACAATCAAAACAATCATGTCGGCCTGATGTGTAGCTTCTTCACACTACGCCATAGGGCAAGGAGGCGAAGAAGCGATCGAGGGTCTAGACCCTGACACTAGTGTCACAGTACTCAGAAGGCAACACGGCAAAATATCGAAACCTAACTCTAGACCCCCGACTTAAACCGGATGTACACTGGCTGACCCCGAAACGCGACACACTTGCGTGTGCCACTATGCGAGTTTTACACCCTGTGTACGGTCCCATAATCCTAATACCAATAAGTGTATTATATTATGGGTATCAAGCACTACGAAGGACTACTACGGTCCCATAACACAAGGTTCCCAAACAATCCTGTCCTGTGGATCATAATAACTTTTGTCTCGGTGCGGTATCGTAGCCGCGGCCTATCGTTTCTCAGCCGTGTCACTGTGCCACGGAGGCTATCGATACAGATATACACACGCCCTAACACACACGCACGCATGCATACACGCACGCACGCTAGAACATACACACGCCCGCACACAGGTAGCATGCACGCATGCACACACACACACGGATGCATGCACGCACGCACGCTAGAACATACACACGCCCGCACACAGGTAGCATGCACGCATGCACACACACACGGATGCATGCACGCATGCACACACACACGGATGCATGCACGCACGCATGCTAGAACATACACACGCCCGCACACAGGCAGCATGCACCCATGCACACACACATGGATGCATGCACGCACGCACGCACACACGAATGCACGCAGGCACGCATGCACATACATTAACTCTCATTATAAATCCGATACGAAGTAAGTATTATTACACATTACTTATCACCAAGATTTGTCTCCGAGAAGAGATAGTAACCGCATGGCTTCTCGTTTCACAACAGACTGCTTGCCGGCTAGTGGCTTCACCACGAAAGCTTTTGTGATTAATTCGATGGATTGAATAGTTTTTTGGTACATAAAGTTATGCGTAAAGTTAATATAAAACACGACTAAATATTATTTAAACGAATTACAATATGTTACTATGAAATATTTTATTAATAAAAATAAATAAACCAAATCTTTTTATATTTTTACACATTTCCTGTGTTTTGAAATCTATAGTTTTTTTTTTTTTTTTCGTATTGATTTGTGCTGTTAGCTCATAGTTGCTTTTACAGCTTCACCGAACATTGTGGCCGACGCTTATGGCGCTCCAGCCAGAAAACGCAACATTTGTCAACAGCTAAGCTCAAAGACGCTTTCTAAAAGGCCTTCAATTAAGCCGTCGCGTCGCTTGGAATAGGTTTAGGGCCGTCTCGATATACTATTGTATCGAAGATCTGAGCCTCGGCCGGGCTCCTTGGACTCGCCGGCGAGTCCTACGTCGACGTGCATTCAGAATATGATTAGGATTGCGATTGGGCAGGGACAGTGCTGCCTCGACAGCGACCGTGATGGAATCGTTTGGATCTCCCAAAACATGTTTAGGGCGACGACGGAGGGAGATGGCTTTTGGACAGGAATAAGAGGAATAAGTCAAAAGTTTCAAATTAATTAATATCGTCTATTTACTGTGCGATTCATATAGACGCTTTACCATAGCGTAAAAAACACAATAAAGTTTACAAACTTAAAATTAAACTGTAATACATACAGTAGTAATTAAAATAGATTCGAATTCTCATGAGCTAAAACTGTATTTATTAGTGGTTTCGACAGCTGTGACACTAACGCCCTCTAGTTGTATCGGTATAGTGGGTTTAGTCCAGCGGTTTTGATTTATGGATATCGTAGTTGTAGTACGCCTTATGCGATATAGATGGCGCCAAACCACTTATTCTTACGTTTTTCCAAATTTGCAATTTCATTCGTTTTTCGGTTTTCTAGTGTTTCTTGAAGGAGGATACCAACAGATACCAATGTGTCGTATTTCATCTACTTTCCATTCCGCAGTCGTAAAATGAAAACTTATTTGAGATTTCAATCACCGGCACTCTAGCCTTCAGTGCCATTCATATATGGTTTGGTATTTCAAGCAGCGTGACCACTTTTTTATCTGCGTTTCTACTAAAAATATCGCTAAATATGTACTACTAAAATATACTAGACACATTTTAAAAATCTACTAGCCAAGCCATACTTTAGGCTTCAATATATTATCATAAGATGTAAGAAGAAGTGATATTTCAAGTTGTTATAAAATATTTTATGTTTTTATAAATACATTTCAGGACTGACCATTGAACTTGGCACCCATTTAGATCTCACTTCTTTTGTCGTTGAAGTCAACAACTGAGGTATATATATATGTATTAATATTGAACTTGGCTCTCATTTCACATTTATGTTTTTATGGGACCTATCTAAGTACAATTCACGCTATTTACGGAACGGAATGAAAAAATATTCATCATTACAACGATAAAGTTAATGTTGTTGTACAGTACATTGTTATCGTTTGACTATACTTTCCGGAAATCCCCGATCATCATCACGAGTCAATGCGATCTTAAACATTTATAGCCATCTTCTAAATTATCAAAACTACTAAATTAGAATTTACTTATTATTAATTATCTAAGCCAATTTGACCTAGGAAACGATCACAAATTAAGCTCAAAATTTACTAAAATAGTAGTAATCTACCAAAAGTGGTCACACTGATTTCAAGATTTTATTTACCACGAGTATTATTATATACAGCAATCTATATGTACTACGTACTAGACGCGGCGACCAGAACATACATTATGTTCCACCGAGTTGAGGTGTATACTCCACACCGACGTTAGTATGCTTCATGCCACCTACGAATGCACACCAGTTTAATTTGAGTTATTTGTAGCGACATTCCGAACAAATCTGCCTTAAATTGATTTACAGTGAAACTGTTAATAGTATATAAGGTAAATAACATAATTTCATAACGGTTAGAACGTAATATCAATAAATATTAATTAATTTCAATTCTGAATGCGGGATAGTTCTTAGTAAAATGAATAGATGGCATTTTCACAATAAAATACACTATATAGTTTGTCCCGTTTTAGCGCGCGGAAAGTCCCGTTCGAGAGACAGTGACGGGAGTTTTACTTCCAAATAGTTCTTAGTAAAATGATAGATGGCATCAGTGGGAAGACAAGGTTATCGGAACAACTTTTATGTTCGACAGTTCGTGTCTATAGAATATAAGTCAATGATTATATATTTACTTTTGTCTCCAATATAAGATCCAATTTATGGAATTTGCTGTGCTTTACATTTCTCCACTCTGAATATACCTAATTTATTTTGTTTTTAATACTTTGATTTTTACGAGCTTGATTATTGTGGCACAGTAGCGCCCTCCAAAACGATTATTGAACTTAGTTAATTCAGCTTATGTCTGTTAACTTGATATCTGCTGGACACTGCACACGCAAGAGAAACAGTGCTTTTAATTGTAATATTGTTTTGACAAAAACGTGTTAAATATTTAAATTCTGGAAAATGTCTGCTTGTAGAAATCAGTATCTGTGTTCTTTGATTTGTGAGTATTGTCAGTGATTTTTATTACGGTTTTACAAAAGCAATGTATATCCTTGCTTAATTATATAAAGTCAAGAAAAAAATACAATATTTTATATATTAATATTGGTGATAGGAATTAGGTACCTCCATAGAATTATCATATTTTTAGGATATGGCGCTGATATGCATGATCTTTCAATCAAACCTATAAAATAATAATAATACTAGCCCTGTATTAAACATTGTCCCACTGCTGGGCACGGGCCTCCTCTACTAGTGAGAGGGGTTAGGCCTTAGTCCACCACGCTGGCCAAATGCGGGTTGGTAGACTGCACATGCTTTTGATATTCGTATAAGAATTCTCTGCTATGCAGGTTTCCTCACGATGTTTTCCTTCACCGTTAAAGCAAGCGATAATGAAAAATGGATTTACACCTACCTGTAGAAGTCGGATGTGTATGTCAGGTTTCAACGGTAGGCAGCGGCTCTGCTGTGCCCTGGCATTGCAGAAGTCTATGAGCGGCGGTGACTACTTACCATCAGGTGGCCCGTCTGCCTATAAAGGCACTAAAAAAAATAGGGCTGGTTTCGAACATAGGACTTTCACTACCAAGTAAGCTATTGCTGCTATTAATTGTTAATATTACAATAAAAAGTGATATTGGGTTTTTCTATCTAGAAATTCCTCAGTATTAGCCCGGAGTCTGGAATTTGTGCCCGGTATGGCGATAGGCTCGCCCCCTATCATATTATGGGACCGAAATTCGGCGAAAAGTGGGTGTACTCGTTACACCTCTGCCTACCCCTTCGGGGATTACAGGCGTGAGTGTATGTGTGTGTGTGTGTATTACAATAAGAAACACAATATTACAACAATTGAACATTCAATGGTTTTCATAAATATTTGAATGAGCATGTCACAGGTTTTTGTAGTCGTTGGAGATCGGATACCATCAGATGAACGGACAGCTCCTTCGCCGGCATCTATAAAAAAACTCGCGTGATTTGTTCCAGTGTCCATACCAAGTTTCTTGGCGTCGTTCGGTTTGGTGTGGCCATCGTATGCCATTCCAATACTCGAGGGTGACAACACTCCGATAACTCATAAGATTAGCAAACAAGATGGGTACTTGATAGGGTCATTTCCAATGCTGGGATCCTTCGTGGCTACACTGTTCACAGGGGCTTTAGCGGATTGGATCGGCAGGAAGAAATCGGAGATGTTGTGTGGACTTGCTATAACTGTAAGGATTTGTAGATAGTTCTATTTGTTTAAAAGTATTTTTAAAGTCCCATCACTACATAAACCAGTTCTTGAAGAGAGCAATGCTAGTTTCTGCATTTAGAACTGCAGGAAGAGTAAAAAGTTTGCCGATATCTAAGTAATGTACTTATAAAATGTTATGGATATAATAAATATTCGATTTGAATGCACATTCCGTGTGCTACAACTACTAGTAATGGCGCTATAGAGATTAAATGTGGAATCAACCGTTTTATAGAGCTAGATTGCCAGCGTCCGTGGCGCAGCGAGCGAGTAGCCGGCTGTAAAACGAGAGGCCGTGACTAATATAATGTTTGTGTGACAGACAGATATTTAAATTGTAAACGCAGTCCAAATATTGTAACCAGTGTTCGAAAAGAGCAACGCTATAGTTTCTTGTCAGTTGTCTATGAAACCTGCATTCAGAACTTGCGGAATTATTGTCATTATGAATCAAAGTTAGGTCGGCCGGGCTGTGACACCGTAATAGTATTTCCTATATAAGTCCTAATAATGTTATTCCTAGTCATCATCTACCTGCCCTTATCCCACACAAAGTGGGGTCGGCACAAACGGTTTGAACCCTCCACGCAGCCCTATCAGGCGTCAAATCTGCATTCACCCCTTTCATGCGCATGTCCTCATTTACGCAATCCATCCACCTCTTTTTTGGTCTCCCACGATTCTTTCTTCCATCCACATAATAAATAATGTTATTCCTAGTATTTCACCGTATTTTCAAATTTCATAAGGTAATCACGTTCTGTCAACAGTCAGACTTGATTCTTCCCGATTTATACTGGAGTATAGCTGGATGTAAGATTATATATTTAATTATTAAAAATACTTTAACAAGAGTCATTATTTGACTATGGAAGCGACACGCAAAATCAACGACTTTTATGGAGCTAACACTACAAACCAACGCATCGCCTGTTATTGGTTTTTCCGCTTCCGTTCTGGAGGTTGTGACCTCTACTTCTACTTTTTCCAGAATTTGGATAACTTCTAGGCGAGAAAATAATTCAATACCCGAGAAGCACTACAAAATGCCTTTGAAGAATTTGTTGCCTTCCGTCCAACTGATTTCTTCAAGAATAAACTGTCATTGCGTTGGTAAAGATGCATCGATTGCATGGGGATTATTTTGATTAATAGAAATAAAAAATATATTTAGATCGGAATTCGTTTGATTTTTTCATATAAAACGGCAATTTTATAGGTATACCTTAATACTGTGTCATTGTCAAATTCAGTAATGCAACTTGTTTTCACTTTGCAATCATATAACATATTTTTGTTACAGATAGCATGGGCTATAATAACAACATCGAAGACTTCAATACAGCTTTTGATTGGTCGGTTCATATTTGGAACTGGGTTCGGGATTAATTTTGTTGTATCTCTGATATTTACTGGTGAGATGGCGCACCCAGCGACCACGGGTACTGCTACATCTATTCTCTTGTTTGCCTACAGTATGGGTACGCTCTGCTCATACTTGGCTGGTTGGTTCTGCAGTTATGAAGTCATCTGCTACATAAACGTCACTTTAGGAGTGATTTTCCTCGTGACTATTAGCTTTATGACGGAGACGCCTGCGTTTCTTATTGGAAAAGGGAAGGAGAAGGTAATTTTTTGTAATTTTCTGGTTATTGTGCTATCTACTTTCCAAGGGGAGAAGATACTTTTTAGGTACATAACTAAATAACCTACCTAGATTTTGAATGCAAATCAAGCTGATTTTGAGTCGGTGTTATTTCAATTTCATAAGTCAATGATTGAAAACACCAAATGAAAATTGGTTAGATAGTATTGGGAGCTAATAAATTTTGTATTTTTATTTCCTTATTATTCATTATCCCTATCCTTATTATGTTATACCAGTTCGTTTAGAAGAAAACTCATGATAATCAGTGTTTGAATTGCAACATTTAAATTTTGCTTCGTCGATTTCATGCAATCTTTGAAACCATTCATTAAGCATCTTCACTTTTCTTGCGGATTATATATAAGCAATAATACTTGCAGGAAGCATTAAAATCGCTTAAATTCTATCGTGCTCCGTCCACAACTACTGAGGATATTCTGAAAGAGTATAACTACATCAAAAGTCAACGAATAAACAGTGGAGTTGATTCTAGTACGTATATTTTAACTACTCATTTAAGTATAAAGACTTATAAGTTATAATATAAGTTCATGAAAATGTTTAGTCTTTTCCTATGCAAAAGACTTCTATAGTCGTATTGTTATATTCGTATCCGCCCGGATATCGACCACCGTACACAGGGTATAAAATACGCCATAGTGGCACACACAAGTGTGTCGCGTTCCGAGGTCAGCCAGTGTACAGCCAGTTTTTGGCGGAGGTTCAGAGTTGAAGATGTTTGGTTGTTTTGCGGCCTTCTGAGTACTCTGTCACTACACCCTCTACTGCTTCTTCAACTCCTTGCCCCATGGCGTAGGTAGTGTCCGGAAGCTACACAGCAGGCTGGCATGATTTGTTGAATAGCGAGGGATAAATTGTCTCTCGCTATTTGATACTCTAACCGGACAAAACTGCGCTTACCATCAGGTGCAGTGTGGTGACTCCCCGGGCGGATATTTATATCCTACCACCAGCGAAACAGTAACGTTTTTATACTTATATACTCATACCTATTATATTGCACACCTACTTCATTCTATATCTGCATCAAGTTTCGACTGTAAGACAATGCCTCAGGCATTAAGTCCACCTGGACATATAAATTTATGTATGAAGTGTATATAAATAAACACTCGAATCCCGGATGTCACAAGCACCAGCTGAAGTGATATCGGCCAGACGATCGCCTGTGCGGTCGGTAGTTATTATTGAAGCGAATTAAAAATGAATGCCAGTTTTAATTCACACCATAAAAACGAAACTGGGACCAATTAGTTCAGCGATATCTTTGTAGATGAAACCAAAGCCATTTATATTCCGGTTAGTTTACTCCAACGACTATTATCTATGAAGACTTGTGTGCTTAAATCTTAAGATCTTGCTTATCCGTGAGAACTGTTCAACAAAGACGTCGCCGTCCGTCAACTCATTATTAAACGTTTATTTCATTTTTAAATAATTTATGTTATAATATTTTTGTATAGTTGTGGTAATTAAATTATAATTTGGCCATTTAATTCATTAACGCATGCGTTACGACTGAATTTTTTGCGATGAAATTTTGTGGACCGAAGAAGCCACCTTCATAAGAGATGGAATAGTAAATAACCACAACGAACCTTACTGGGCACTTGAAAATAACAAATTCCGGCATCAGTGAGCCATCAACGTGGCTGGGATAGTTGAAACGCGGCTCATAGGTGCAGTGTTTTTCCCGAGGTGATTGAATGCAGAAAACTGCAGACAGCCTCCGTGGCGCAATAGGCGAGTAGCCGGCTGTGAAACAAGAGGCCGTGGGTTAGATTCTCACACCGGGACAAATGTTTATGTGATAGATATTTGTGTCCGGGTCTGGGTGTTGTGAGACAGAAAGTATCTCGTAGTCCCTGATACCCACAACACAAGACTCGCATCTTAGTGTGGGATCGGGGCTATGTATGTGAACGTTGCGTGATATTTATTAATATTAAAACTACTTGGCATTCAACGGTAGGCAGCGGCTTTGCTGTGCTCTAGCATTGCAGAAGTCTATGGGCGGCGGTGACTACTTACCATCAAGTGGCCCGTCTGCTCGTCTGCCTATCGAGGCACTAACAAAAGCCTTACTAACCGACATGGAGGATGCTCTTGAAGGGTTGCCTTGAGCCGAGTACAATAGGATGGTGTCCCAGCACGACGGCACCCCAGCACATTTCGAGATTGCAGAGCATACATAAATGAGGGGTTCTCTGTATGAATTGGTCTGTAACAGGCCTATTTGTTCTCTAGATCTTATTCCGCTAGACTTATTTGTAGGGCCACGTAAGAGCAGTGTGTACGCAGATGAGTCTAACAGTGAAGAAATAATACGTCATAAAATAACATCTGCCTTGAGAGCATAAGAGAATCTCCACAGATGTTATCTAATGTAATAACATCGACGAGACTCTTTATGTATCAGCCGACATGCACTACATATTGAACCATTCTTGTAATGTTTGTTCACAATGACTCTGCTTATTATCTTAGTGAACGATTGACTGCTTTATTTTAGTTAAGTAATTAGTTATACTATAATCATACTTCCTACTATAATCCTACTAATATTATAAATGCGAATGTTTGGATGGATAGATGGATGGATGTTAGTTACTCAATCACGCTACAATGGTTGGACGGATCTGGTTGAAATTTGCAGAGATAGATTATAGTCTGGAATAGCACATAGGCTACTTTTATCCTGGAAAAATGTACAGTTCCCGTGGGATAGTTGAGTTTTTAACAAAGCAAGGGATCGATATGACTTTTTGCATTGTGGCTGTTTAGGGATCAGAAAATGACTTAGGCCACGTATCCCGAAAAAATGCACGCATCCTATGGGATAGCAAAATATAGAAAGGTGTAAGAGCTTAAGATGTCTCCATGGATTGTATACATTTTCTTCCAAAAATAACCTTATATAATAATTAGTAACCATATTAATGAACTTTCATGTTCCTTCCACTTAAAAAAATATTATTAAAATTAAATTAATTACAATCACAATTAAAATGCAAATAACTTTTTCAGGTTTGGAAAAATCACAAATAGATTCTGAAAATGAGAAATTTATTAAAGAAAATTACAACAAAGAGAATAAAGAAACAAATGCTTGGAAAATACTCTGTGAGTACCGAAGTACTTACCTATATGGATTACTATGCGCTTGTAGACGGAGAAACCAGTTAGTTCGTTTTTTCAGTCTACGTAAATGCGGCTTAGTGCGATACAGACTAATTGCGGTTTAGTACCATACAACCTCCTTACAACTTATGGAATCCCAGTATACGCTATCAGCATTTGGATTCGTTGACACATCAAATACTTTTTACAATCGTGTTCGACCGATCATTGTAAATAAACTAGATAAAATCATAGAGGAAAGGGCCCAAATGATAGTCATTATAATTCATTGTTTTAATAAAATATGTAAAATGTTATAATTCCAGTAACATCGAAACCGTCACAAAGGGAGATGATATTGAACAGCATGTACATAATGCTGACGATGTGCATGGGCATGGTGGGTGTGCAAGCGTACGCGGGCCGATTCTTTTCGATGGCTGTGCCGAGTATATCGCCGCACTTGTGCTCCGTAGTGATTGCGCTCGTCCTGGCAATCGCAAGCGGAGTCGCTGCTGGTATCACCGATATGATCGGCAGACGGGTAAAGTATACTGCCGTGAAACGGCAATACTCTATATAAATGTACTTCTCACACGAATTAATTGGCAATTGGTTTGCATAAGTATTGATTGTTTCAAGTTTATGTTTTCCTGGTATACAAGAGCTCACGCTTCACCTGTTTTCGCGTCACGGATTCGATTTGACAGGCTCATCGATCGAACCTTTACAATAAACCTTTGGCTCGGTGAACCTGCCAACCAGGAGGGTTACTCTTGACATTCGATTCCAATTTAAAATTGGGATTGGGGGCACTCTTGAACGCAACACCAGTGCACGAATTAATTGAATACGGCGGAATTTTTAGTAACTAAATGAAATAGAATATTTACGATCGCTAGTTCGTAAATATTCTATCTATTTCATTCAGTTGAGTGAGTTGAGTTCCAATATCTTCTAGATTGGAAACTGTATCGAGTTCGAGATTGGAATTGATTTCAAGAGTAGGTCTACTGGGCTGAATCGATTCGTTCACCCACCATCCTCGGGACTCGGTTCGCAATATTCACTCTTTTTCGCATTGTACTTCAAACCATACGACACAGCATAAGGACTCACAGATCCTCAACAGCTTTCTAAGTCCCCTGTTCGAAGGACTCAGCAACACCATGTCGTCAGCATAATAAGATTATTTACGCACACATCATACACAAAACATCTGACATGTGTGCTGCTAAGTTCCTCGGCCAGGAGGGTTACTCTTGACACTCGATTCCAATTTAAAATTGGGATTGGATTCGAACACTGTACAATTGGTACTCTTAAACGCAATACCAGCGCACGATTTAACTGAATATGGCGGTTTTTTTAGTAACTAAATGAAATAGAGTATTTAAGATCGCTAATTGGTAAATATTCTATTTCATTTACTTGAGTGAGTTAGAGTTCCAATATCTTCTAGATTGGAATTGAAACTGTATCGAGTTCGAGATTGGAATTGACATCAAGAGTAGGCCTACTGGTCATTGACATAAATGTTAAAAACACGAGGGCATGACAAACCTACCTGTCTCACCCCAAATTTCATATAACACTCATCAGAATATGAATTTCCCCACCTCACAACATTTTTCTGATTGCAGTACCAATAGGAAAATATTGTCATAATATCAGAACTGGGGGGTATGTTGCTCACGTCCGTAGGATTTACCACCTTTTACTAGGCCCACCCTACACGTGCCCCCTGGGTGGTGCTAAATGAGCAGCAACGCCGAGCAACAGGCGGCGGTCAATTATCCTGTCATGGCTACCACGAGCCAAGAGGCATTAAATACCCTCTAAAAGAGTGGCCATAGCACCTTGGGAAAGTGTCTATGGTAAACTCCCAACCTTTTTACTATGGAAAAGTCGAATATGGAATGTGATTTGTCATGCGCCCCGGCTAACCCCCGGCGCTCTCTGGTACCCGGGCCAGAGGGTGTGAAATTTGCTACCGAAGTCTCCACGGGAGTAGGTGACCAGGCCCCCGTGGTAGATAATGCTACTGGAAAACGAAAACTAGTGCAGCAGGCTTTTCATCCGTCCCTGTTCATAAATAAACCTAGAAGCCCCTCTCAGGGCAGCAATGTTCAAATTAACTTAGATGTTATCTCCAACGCCAAGAAATCTGAGAATATACCCAGTACCTCCAACATCCAACAGCCTAATACCCAGCCACCACACTGGCAAAGAGTGCCAACCTTAAGAAACAATAAGCGTAAAAAAGCTTCGGAGTCTCCATCCCCTACAAAGGTTGAAACCAACAATAGGTTTAACACACTTCCAGTTGATGAAACAGATCAACATCAAAACAGAAAATCTAGAGCCTAAAGAAAAGAAAGTACCTAAACCTCCACCTATTATTCTATATGGAGTAGATGATGTTAATGAGCTAACAGAATTACTAGAATCAGTCACCAAAGGCAATCAATACACATATAAAATTATAAATAGAAACCAACTTAGAATAAACTGTATAGAGCTTACCACATATAAGAACATACTATCAGTTGTTCGTGAAAATGGCTTAATAGGACATACATTTAATAGAAAAGAGGAGAGATGCTACAGAATAGTTATAAGAAATCTGCATCACTCCACACCAATACAAGAAATAAAAACAGAGATCGAACAGACTGGAAATGTAGTATCTGGTGAGATAATTAATGCCAAGTTTGGTCCTGACAAAAAACCTACTTCAACCTTTTTTGTGAACGTTTTACCAGGGCCACTAAATAAGGCATTAAAAGAGCTTAAATATATCTATCACCAAACAATTGTTGTAGAAGAACCTAGAAAACGAAAAACAATAGTACAATGTAAAAGATGTCAGCAGTATGGCCATACAAAAAATTATTGTATGCGTCCTTATAGATGTGTCAAATGTGGACAAGACCATAACACCTCGGACTGCTCAAAAAAAGATCGAAACACGCCAGCAAACTGTGCGCTCTGTGGCGGACCTCATCCAGCAAGTTACAAAGGTTGTGAGGTATATAAGGAGATATTGGGAAGGAGAAATAAAAGCAGATTCTTCAGCCAGACGAAACCGTCTAGGGAAAACAAAATGAATACCAAAGAAACATACTCTACAAATGATGACACTGTAAAAATGCCCAGCGAGAAGGCTAAAACATATGCAAGCGCTTGTAAAGATAAAGGTGAACAGTCAAATCTTGAAAATGAGCATCTCCATGATCACACAAAGTCAATAGAGGATATGTTAATAAGACAAGGTAATAAATTTGATATTATCCTACAACAGATGAGTACCCTCATGGGACTTATAGTAAAACTGGTCGATCGACTAACAAAATGAATGCATACAGAATAGCAACCTGGAACATAAATGGGCTAGCCCCCAACAAGAAAGAAGTCGAGCTCCTAATGGCAGAACACAAAATCGACATTTTTCTCGTAGCTGAAGCGCATGGTACCTGTAATACAAACATAAAATTCAGAGAACACATTTGCTATATGACTTACCATCCCGATGGAACAGGCCATGGTGGAACAGCCGTCATAGTCAACAAGAAACTCAAACATCATATAATGCCCGAATTTAGAACAGAACATATCCAAGCAACAACAATTGCTGTGGAAGACAGCACAGGGTACATCAGTGTATCTGCAATATACTGTCCACCGAAATATAAAATAAATGACGAGAAATTTACACAATACTTTGCTCAGCTCGGAAGTCGCTTCGTAGCGGGTGGGGACTGGAACGCAAAACATGTGTGCTGGGGATCCAGACTTACTACAACGAGAGGCAGACAGCTAAAAACAAGTATTGACCAAAATAACCTGTGGGTGTCGTCTACTTGCGAACCCACATACTGGCCCACAGATCCAATTAAAATTCCAGACCTACTCGACTTCTTTATAACAAAGGGATTGTCTAAACATTACCTTAAGGCTGAATCTTGTTATGACAGCACCTCAGACCACACCCCAGTTATATTAACAATAAGCACTATGTTGATAGAATCTGAACCTCCAGAAACACTTACCACCAAGTACACTGATTGGGAATCGCTTCGAGACTATATTGATAGGAACATACATCTTAATGTGCCTCTAAAATCTCCTGATGACATAGAAGAGGCTACAAAGTATATAACAACATTTATTCAGAAAGCATGCTGGATCCATACTCCAATGTTAAAAGAAAATGCCAGGCACATCAACTATCCATTAAACATCAAGAATGCCCTTCTCGAAAAACGTAGGCTTCGAAGGATTTGGCACCAGAGTCGACTAGCTGTCGACAAAACCATATTCAATAGGGCTGCCAACAATTTAAAGGCAATGCTGAATGAGTGGCAAAATAAAACACTGGAAGATCGATTAAAGTCATTAACAGCCAACGTGTCAACTAATTACTCCTTGTGGAAATTTACCAAAACCTACAACAGACCGCAAAATGCTAAGCCACCAATAAAAACTGCCAAAGGATGGGCGCGAACACCAGAGGAAAAAGTGAATGCTTTTGCTCAGCACCTCGAACAAGTTTTTACCCCGAATGTATCCACAGATATCCATAATGAAGAACATGTTAACAAAGTTCTTCTACAAGACTTCCAAATGGCACCACCTCCACCCTCAATTACAGTACGCGAAGTCTGGAGCGTCATTACAAAATTACAGGATAAGAAAGCCCCTGGGTACGATCTTATTACCAAAGAAATACTAAAGCAACTGCCAAGAAAATGTATAGTGTTCCTAACATCACTTTTCAATAGTGTATTGAGAGTTCAGTACTTTCCACAGGCATGGAAAGTGTCTAGAATAATCATGATATATAAAATGGGTAAACCACCTAACGATGTCTCATCATATAGGCCAATAAGCCTACTGCCAATCCTATCTAAGGTGTTTGAAAAACTGGTTATGTATAGGATACAACCGATCCTAAAGAAAGCTCGTGTCATTCCTGATCATCAGTTTGGCTTCAGACAAGACCATTCCACAATCGAACAAGTCCATAGAGTTTGTGATAAGATACGAAAATGTCTCGAGGACAAGTTATACTGTTCCTCTGCGTTCTTAGACATTCAACAAGCTTTTGACAGAGTGTGGCACAAGGGCCTGCTGTACAAACTAAAAATCAACCTACCGCACCAGTACTACTCGCTACTGAAATCTTACCTAACTGAAAGAATATTTCAAGTAAAAGAAGCGAGTAATGTATCAAAATTTTGCGAAATATCAGCTGGAGTCCCACAAGGTTCAGTCCTAGGACCAGTTCTATATACCATCTATACTGCAGACCTGCCCCAGGTTAATGGAGTCACTACGGCCACATTCGCTGATGATACCGCAATACTGGCGAGCCATTCGGATCCTACTGTAGCATCACACATACTGCAGGGGGGCCTAGACAAAATAACTACTTGGCTACAGAAATGGCGAATAAAAGCTAGCGCAAGTAAATCAGTTCATGCTACGTTCACGCTTCGGAAAGGAGATTGTCCACCCGTCCTTCTTGAGAATACAACATTACCTCATCGAGACCACGTCAAATACCTAGGCTTACATTTGGATCGTCGTTTAACTTGGAAACATCACGTCAAGGCCAAAAGGCACGAACTGAACATTCGGTATAAGAACCTACATTGGATTATGGGCCGCAACAGTAGACTTAGCACAGACAATAAACTATTAATTTATAAAGTAATCTTAAAGCCAATTTGGCTGTATGGTCTCCAGCTATGGGGTAGCGCTTGTAACTCCAATGTAAGCATAATACAGAGAATGCAGAATACTATCTTGCGTACTCTTAGTGGCGTTCCTTGGTTCGTCACAAACTCTGAAATCCATAAAGAACTCATGATGGAAACTGTAATGGAAGAAATCCTAAACACCAAAAATAGATATCAGGGCAGGCTGGAAAGGCATCCTAATGCTCTGGCCACTGCCCTTACAACCAGAAATTACACTAAAAGGTTGAAAAGAAAAGACATAATATAAGTTCACCTGCCTGGCGGACTTAAGAACCAGTATAGAGTAGATGGCTCACTGGAGTCACGCTCTTCCCGTCAATGACCATATAACCCACCTGCTAAAAGTATGGATTACTGATTGCAGATGTACAATAATAATAAAAAAAAAAAAAAATAATAATAATATCAGGAGACACACCAGCGTCTCCCAGCTTTCTCCACAACCTGCTATATATATTATAATATTATTAATTTATTTTAATTTTAACTTTTATGAAGGTTAATTATTTTCATCATCATATCATATCGTAAAATATACTCTAATCTGGATTATTTAAAACACAAGTTTGAATATTCATATTCATTCACAAGTTCGACTTACTTTTACGGTTTAGTGAATAAGAAATCTATGCATATACACAGTCAGGTCATAAGTATTGTCACACAGTAAAAACTTTTATTTTAGAATGCTGGCCACAAAAAAGTTTATTGAATTCGAATTTCAAATTGTTTATGAAAATAAAAATGTATACTTTTTAGAATTTTACTCATTTTTAAATATGGAGTGGACGCTTAAAGAAGACCGTGTTGCAGTAATTGCGTTGCATCGTTGCGGTTACGCGCCAATTCAAATTTTTGATATACTGAAAAATTTGAATTGGCGCGTAAAACGATACAATGAAGACTCTAGTGTAGATGACAGGTCAAGAAGTGGTCGTCCTCGGTCTGTTAGGACTCCAGCAGTGATAAAAGCTGTGAAGGCGCGAATTCAAAGAAATCCCAAACGTAAACAGAAACTGTTGGCCCTTCAGATGGGGTTAAGCAGAACCACGGTGAAAAGGGTGTGAAATGAAGACTTAGGGCTTCGGGCATATCGAAGAAAAACAGGACATCGTTTGAATGCTCGTCTAATGGACCTGAGACTGAAGAGATGCCGCGCTTTGTTGAAGTGGTACGCGGGAAAAAAATATCGGGAAATTCTTTTTACAGATGAAAAAATTTTTACCGTAGAATAGAGCAACAACAAACAAAATGATAAGGTGTACGCACACAGTAGTGAGGAAGCGAGCAACCGTATTCCGCGTGTCCAACGAGGTCATTTTCCATCCTCGCTCATGGTATGGTTGGGAGTTCCTTTTTGGGGCTTAACAGAGGTACATTTTTGTGAGAAAGGTGTAAAAACGAATGCAGTTGTGTATCAAAATACAGTCCTGACGAACCTTGTGGAACCTGTTTCTCATACCATGTTCAATAACAGGCACTGGGTATTCCAACAAGATTCGGCGCCAGCTCATAGAGCGAAGAGCACACAAGACTGGCTGGCGGCGCGTGAAATCGACTTCTTCCGGCACGAAGACTGGCCCTCCTCCAGTCCAGATTTGAATCCGTTAGATTACAAGATATGGCAACACTTGGAGGAAAAGGCGTGCTCAAAGCCTCATCCCAATTTGGAGTCACTCAAGACATCCTTGATTAAGGCAGCCGTCGATATTGACATGGACCTCGTTCGTGCTGCGATAGACAACTGGCCGCGCAGATTGAAGGCCTGTATTCAAAATCACGGAGGTCATTTTGAATAAACTTTAGTGTCATAAGAATCTATGTTTTGTTAAGTTCATTTTGGTATATAAATGGTTACATAATGAATAAACTTGTTTCAATTATTTTATATTAAACATGTGACAGTATTTATGACCTGACTAGGTATATATATATACTTGTGTCAATAGACACAAGTGTAGCGTCTAGACGTGGATCGACGTCAATCGATCGATCAAGGTCGACAACACTTTTCGCCGAATTTATTTCGGTCCCATAATGTGATAGGGGGCGAGCCTATCGCTGTACCGGGCACAAATTCCAGACTCGTTTATTTTGTTAGTCCAGAAGGAGAATTGTTATGGCAAACAACGAAAATAGTATAGTAATAAATAAAGTAATTGTTTAAGTGAAGCCAGTAAGTGAAGATGATCACATTCGCGAGCTAGGAGTTATTCTGGACAAAAAATTGAGGTTCAATTATCACGTTGATTACATTGCTAAAAAAGGCTTTTAAGACGTTGGGGTTTGCATTGCGCAATTTCAAGGATTTCATAAAACCCAGCACCAGAATTACAATGTATAACGCGCTTGTTTGCAGCAATCTAGAATACTGCAGCGTTGTATGGAATCCTCACTATGATGTCTATAAGAAACGATTAGAGAGTATACAGAAAAGGTTCCTTCTGCATTTATCCTATAGCGGTAACCTGGCTAAAAGAATACCAAGCTATAATGATCGACTTAGGTATTTTAATTTACAGTCTCTACAAAATCGCAGGATACTACTAGACATCACATTTCTATATAGACTGGTAAATAGTTATATTGATTGCCCACATGTTCTCTCGCAATTGAACATCTCTACTCCGCACAATCTGTCTAGATTTGGCAAATACAAACCATTTGTCGGAGATGCTGCTCGTTCTAACTTACGTCAGTATTCCTCACTAAATAGAATGACACGAAGCTACAATAACATTCATAATGTTAACATGACTCGGGATCTTGATGATGGTGGCGGTGCCTTGAGAGAGCACAAGCAATTGATGTTTTCTCGAACAGCTTCCAAAAATTCAAACTACATCTCAAGTCAATACATAGTTCATACTCGGGACCTATGTCAGTTGTAGGTTTTTGTATGTCTGCTCACAAGTTCTCATACATTATTTCTCAAACATATTTAGACAAGATATTTCTTAGTTACTATTTAATTTTTTATTATTAATCTTTAATTTATTAAATTCAATGGCATATATTATGATAATAATTAATTATTTTTATTCAAATGATGTTGATATGTCCAAATTTTAGTTAGTTATAAGGCTGTTTAAATTGCATGGATGTTTGTAACTATAATTGTTGTAACACTTGGCATGAGTTTGACATTTCTAGTATACATATTATGAATAAGTTGGTGTTTACAATGTTGGTCCGACAAAATAAATAAATAAACACAATAATTATGTACTTACATTCTTCATTTATTTTACCTGGGAGTCTTGTTTGTGATATTCTCGATAAATTTATTGCATATTTCTTCGCAAGGCTTTTTCTTTTGGATTTGTTTACTGTACTTCTCAGACCTCGAACCCCATATCGCTGGGCGACTCTCAACCTCATCGGTAAATTCTTCAACTTGATTTTTGTTCATGTTGAGCAAAAACACGTACCGTCTCTAGTCGATCGATGAATTGATGCGCGACGCTATGCGGCTATTTTGAAGGCGCCCTAAGGTTGGCTGGAAGAGAATGCTTTTGGCATTAAGTCCGCCTATATTGCAAGTAAAATATATAAATACTTAAATATTTCTTTAGCATTTGAACACAATAACAATTTCCAAATATTTGAACGTATTTTTCCGATTGATATCTCAGTTCTATGTTCTAAATTATCAGACATCACTAGTGTAGCCAACTACACTATACTACAGTTCTATTACAGTTTAACTATAGATTTACAGTTTTTTTGGAAATCTTCCCAATTTTTATACGTAATATGCGATACAAATTCAGCAAAACCTACCACCAACGGACTAGACTACGTTATTGTCAAACGAATTAATAGATGCTCTTTGCGGATGAAATAGATCGTTGGGTCGAAATCTCTTTTACCGACATTCTGTTGTTACTCGGGAAGCCATTGCATTGTCCGAGGTGTTTTATTATGTTTAGATTCTTGTACTATCGGTTTTTTATAAAAACAAACATAATATTTACTAGCTAGAAGTTGCCCGCGCCTCCGCCCGTGTAGAGGTTATTTTTGGAAGAAAAAGTATACAATTCATGGAGGATCTTAAGCTATTGCACCTTTCGATACTTGGTATTCTATAGGAAGCGGTCATTTTTCCGGGATAAAAAGTGGCCTATGATATTTTTTGATCCCATTATGCAAAAAATCATGTCGATCGTTCCTTGCTCTATGGAAACTAAACTATCCCACGAGAACTGTAAATTTTCTCGGGATAAAAAGAAGTCTATGTGCTATTCCAGACTATAATACCTACTATCTTTGATTCCATAAAGCGTCGATTAGTAGCGATATTCTGGAACATTAATCTAAAATAAAACGAATGCAGAACTTTTTATCAATCTTCCCTCCTACAGGTCATGCTGATCTCTTCCATATCCACTTCATCCTTCGTACTGGCGCTGCTCGGCAGTCAACTGCGATGGTCATGGGCGCCTAACTGGATCGTACCACTTCTGGTCGTCCTCTTTTGCACCAGTTTCCAGCTGGGTGCCAATAATATACCGCTTGTTCAAGCTACAGAGATTTTTATACCAGAGGTAAGAAATATTGCTCACTCTTATACACTGTACCACTGCTGACTTTGGGCCTCCTCTACTAAAAAAGAGAAAAAAAAGAAAAATTTAAAAGAAAGTTAGTTTCCTCTAGGTACTCCAAAAGTTGGAGGTATATACCAAGTAGCGATAGCCAAGTTGGTTGCGGTACGGACTGTTAAGACAAAAGTCGTATGTTCGAAACCCAAATGGCATACACCTCTGACTTTTCTAAAGTTACGTGTGTATTAAATGTTAATTATCGCTTGCTTTAACGGTGAAGGAAAACATGTAAGGAAACCTGGCATACCTGAGAATTCTCATATGAATTTCGAAGGTATGTGAAGTCTACCAACCCGCATTAGGCCAGCATGGTGGACTAAGGCCTAACCCCTCTCATTCGCAGAGGAGGCCCGTGCCCAGCAGTGTGACAATGTTCAATACAGGGCGAATATTACTATTATTATTATACCATTTGGGCTCATTTCCAAACTGAGAATTTAGTCTCGGCATTTAGCACCACTACCACCAAGGCTATCAGCAGCAGCAGTCTTGGTTACGTGGCAAACAAACTTTAAGAATGTCGCTTCTGTTAAAGTTACCTTCTGAGAAAACCACAGGAGTCCGTTGATTGCCCGAGCCAGGTCGTGCCAGGTATGGCCTGATGTATTAAATGTCATTAGAGCCAATGGTTATAATACAGAAGATGCTCAAGACTGTAAAATGGAAACATCCAAATAGGAAAGCGACCCTGACCATAAATTCAGAATAATGGCAGATAAAAAGCGTGTCTTTAATTTAATCCCATGCAAGAGCAACATCATACGCCTTCTATAATAGTTAGCATAATTTCGACAAAAAAAAAAGGACCGCCTGTCTGCAAAATATTGAACTTAGTATTTTTTACTGGTCTTATCTCTTAAAAATCTTTATCTAGGATACGAAGTTGTTCGGTGCCTCTCGTAATACTGAAGGTTGGTCGTCAGCTTTGAGTATTCGATGGAACGAGTGTTCGATTTTGTTTATTGTAAGGCTGAAAAGTTCTGCAGTACTCACGATGCTTGTCCACTTTTTGGCGAAATTATACGCTGAAATAAATTCGCTAAATCGGAGATTATAGTGCACTAGAGGTACGAGTAGCATAGGTACCCAGAAGAGGGTGGATTAATCAGAGAGTTAGGATGCTCTACTATAACAATAAAATGATTGCGTTGCTCTATTCGTTGTAATGATGATTCTTTTTACTTTCAGATAAGAGGAATGGGTGTTCAGTTACAGATATCATTTGTATGCATTAGCAGCTTCGTCGTGTTATTGCTGTTCGGACCTGCGGTAGAACATTTAGGTGTTGATTGTACATTCTTTGTGTTTTCATTAATAGGGGCGGTCGCTGGGGTTTTTGTATTCTTCACCATGAGAGAAACGCGGGGCGTGCCACTTGAAACAATACAAGAAATGTTTGCAACTGGCTATTTATATCGAAAAATTTACAAATAATTAGCATCTATGTTGTATAATTCATCGTTTTTATTTGTTTTATATGAATTGTGATATTAAGTGATAAATAAATAATTACGCACACACACACTCATACTAAGTTTTGGCTGGTGGTAGGATATTCATATCCGCCCGGATAGCGACCACCGTACACGGGTTTTACACCCGTGTGTCGCGTTCTGGGATCAGCAAGTCTATATCCGGTTTTTGTCGGGGTCTAGAATTGAGGTACGATGTTTGGCCGTGTTGCGGCTTTCTGAGTACTCGGAAACTAGACCCTCGACCGCTTCTTCACCTTCTTGCCACGGCGTAGTGTGAAGACAAAGCAGGCCGGGAGGATTGCATTGATTAGCGGGGATAGATTGTCTCTCGCTACTCGATACTCTGATTGGACAGCACTGCGCTTACCATCAGGTGCAGTGGGGTAACTTTGCCGTGCCAGGATAAAAACAACATATTTAGTCTCCGAGAAGAGATAATAGATACCCGCATGGCTTCTCGTTTCACAACGGACTGCTTGCCGGCTACACCACGCAGGGTGTTGTTTAACTCTATATGTTGAATAGTTTTTAATGAATCTAACTTGAAACATTTGTAATAATGTCATACGTATATTTTAGTATTAAACATGATGAAATCTATACTATTATATAAAGCTGAAGAGTTTGTTTGTTTATTTGAACGGGCTAATCTCAGGAACTACTGGTTCGAATTGAAAAAAATCTTTTAGTGTTGGATAGCCCATTTATCGAAGAGCGCTATAGGCTATATAACATCACGCTATGACCAATAGGAGCGGAGCAGCAATGAAAAATGTTGCAAAAACTGGGAAAATTTATTCCTTTTGAGAGCTTCCGTTGCGTACGCTGCGTTAACGGTTAAAGTGACATAACAATCATGTATGACGAACTTGTTCCTCTTAAAAAGTTCTAAAAAAAAGTCCGCGATAGCATATGTCTATCGGCGAACGCTGTTGTTTGTAGGAAGTGGTTTTGTGCCCGTGACTTCACCAACCGGCCCGACGTAAGACCAGCACTGGTAATTAATACCAGTATATGCTGAGTCGAGGCCGTATTTATTATAAGCATGTTGATGTCTTAGTTTTTTTGTTGTTGTTTAGTTTTAATTTAATTTTACTTACTGTAGTGCTTATAATAAATAAAATATTTCTTTCTTTCTTCTTTCTTTCTATCTATTTCGGTTGGCTTACTATAAATAAAAGTTGTTTGTTACAGCAAAACACAAAACATGACATACAAATAAAATTAAACTTAACTTAAAACAGTAGAACAATGTATTTTGCTGATCACAATGTATCTGCGAACTATTTCCTTCGATTTCCTCACTAGGCAAGCCTGTATCGAGGAAATCGTCCTACGAGAATACAATGTGTGTTCAGATAGTACTACAAATCTAAATATCTTATATAAAAATGTTAATTAAAAAATAAAAACATTTGAGAATATTTCTTTAGAATTTTAGCATGCTTAAAATAAATTAACTTAGTATCGTGGTTCACAATTTGGCACGAGCATATCAATTGTTAATAAATTTGTCAGCGGCAAGTCCACAGGCCGGGGTTGTGAGAGGGCTTACACATCCCTCTCCGATCTCCAGATATTGTCAGGATGCTCATCGTATAATAGTTCGGTAGTAAAACACGAGGTTAACACTTCAGACTTTAGAGTTTATTAAACTACTGCCAGTTCGGAATGCAGTCATCCATGGGGAAGAGCTGGCAAGAAACCCCATGGTTGCTCTTTTAAACACAGCACAAACTAAGTTACTATAACTGATACTAATTACAGTTTCACATCACGTTAACTTATTACATTACACAGTATTTCGGCATTACGACCTCTAAGTTACTAGCTATTCAAGATTGAATGTGGAATTCCTCTCAAAATGACAAGGTGCACGCTTTTATTATGATATTTTCTATAGTGCCCCACTCGTCCGCGAGATCACGCGATAAACTAGTCAAATCCACCCTCAAAATAGCAAAACAAGTGGCGGTACACATTTTACAATAAAACGAGTTAAAAGTTCAATTGAGTATCCGTTTTCATGTTGCTCCGACAAATTTATGTATATATACATATTACCTACATATAATTATTTCGATCATACACAATTGTCCATCTATCATTGTCATTTTAATAGATCTTCCGTTTCACTGTAAGTTAATGAAGAAAGCCATTTCTGTAGTGAAACTTTCGCTTCTTTTAACGTTTTATTTTTAAGGTCACAATATTTGGCAGCTCGGTTGTAAACATGCGCTTTTACAAAATCGCCAAATCTTTGCGCAAATTGAGTGTTGACGTATGGGGTGGTCAGTCTGTAAACTCTACGATTCGCTAATATCTCATATTGGTTAGAACATCTTACTGATTTATGAACCACAAGCGATGTTGTCAACAAAAGAGCTGTCTGACACTCAGAACCTCCGCATCTTTATAGACTTTACAGGTGGGGTATCTGTAGGGCTTACGTAGCATTGTTTTTACGACTGAGCGCTGTGCCCTCTCAGCTTAGATATTATGCGTTTTGGCAGCACTTCCCCAAATATACTAATCACTATAACCTTTTTAATGGTTATCGAATTTGTTCCGAAACAATGCATTATTTGGAAAGGGGTTTTGATAAACATGGTATTAATCCTTATCCAAATAAATACTTTATTCATCACAAGTATTTAATTTTGAACAAAGTTGCCCTTTACGTCATTTGATTTCAATTAATATCTTAGGAGATATAACAGTTTTAAAATATCTCCGCAGCAAAATTAATATTGTTGTTTGTATGTCTGTTTCTTACCTTTACATGACTAAACGGGTGAACGAATCCTAATGAAATTCCGTAGAGGGATAGATTATATCCTAGGGAAGGACATAGGGTATCTTTTGTCTCAAAAAATTATCTTGAAAGGGGTGAAATAGAGGTTAAAGTTTGTATGGACAATCCGTAATACTTCAACTTAGGGATCTGAAAATTCATATTTAGGCTTTTGGTAAAAAATAAAGAAATACGTGTTTCAACGTTTTTACCAAATCATCCCTTAAAGGGCGAAGTGAGGAGTTAACTTATGAGGTATTCTTTAAATGTCATCTCAAGCTTCAGGCACAACACTTTGTCGCGGGGAAAGCATTTTATTACTGCTGTTCGCTTCGGAGGGAAGCGGAATGAGCATAAAACGGTTATGCTGGTCTAGCCGGTCTTACGACCCAGCACCCCCTCGCCCGGATGATGGCTATCCGGGCTGCGGCTGGGCCGAGTCCCTACTACTTATGTACACCCAACCGGACACTACCAGCTAAAACCCCGCAGTGGCCTTCTTCGACGCTTACGGAGTGATCCCGGGGTATTATAAGGAGTGCTACAAGTTTAAGTTAGGAGTTCTGTCTGTCTAGCCATCTAGACAGTCACAACACCTGAGATTCAGGACGATCGCTATAGGTGTGTCAGTGCAGAAGACAACTCCTTGCATTAATACTTCTGCTCCCGAAAATAACCTCCACGGGGGCGGAGCCGCGAGCAACAGCTAGTATTATATAAACAACTTAAATTATGTTACTATGAAATATTTTATTAATAAAAATATGTAATCAAAATAATTATATTTTACAAATTTCTTGTGTTTTAAAATCTGTTGTGCTGTAAGATACCAATAGGAATAATAAGTCGAAAAGTTTCAAATTAATTCACTTAATCTATTTAGTGCATTTATATATACACGAACTGTCGTAGAATATACCAAATACTTTTTCCACACACTAACACCATCTATCACTGTTACTAAGAACTACAATGAATTTGACTGCCTCGGTGACGCAGTTGTAATTGCGCATGCGTTACGACTGCTGTGCTGAGATCTCGGGTTCGATCCCCGGGTCGGGTAAAGTGATATTGGGTATTTCTATCTAGAAATTCTCAGTATTAGCCCGGAGTCTGGAATTTGTGCCCGGTATGGCGATAGGCTCGCCCCCTATCACATTATGGGACCGAAATAAATTAGGCGAAAAGTGGGTGCACTGGTGTAAGAGGTGTACCTCTGCCTACCCCTTCGGGGATTAAAGGCGTGAGTGTATATGTATGTATGAATTTGACCAAAGAGCATATTACAAACAATAAGCAGATGCGAACAGTTCATATCTATAAGGTATTTGAGGAACTATCCTGGAGATTGTGTAGTTCTGTAACATTTAATATTATTACCTAACAGTGGCAGAGCCCAAAATAATGTATTTTGTTGAAACAAATTACTTTTATTTTAAACTTTTTATTTACAATTATTTAGGTGACTCAAAGTAGGTATATTGGAGCCACATAAATAAATAAAAATAATGCAAAGTTTAAATTCTAGTGAAAAATAAATAAATCGCATTAAATATTGTATAAAAGCGTTTAATTCATAACTACTGTTCAAAGCGGTATGGTCAGGGTGGTTGCTGGGCAGCAAAACGACACTTTTCGTAGTATATTTTTATATTTATAATAACCGGCAGAAATTCCTTACAGTTTGACGGTTACAAAACAACTAACTCGTCCGTCCATTTCAACGGCCTTTTAAACATTTCTGCATTGTAATATTTTTAGGAATCACCGTCAATGAACATAGTGATTGTTAATCATTAATTGCTTTACAAATCGTAATAGTGTTAATTAATAATTATCAATAAATAACTTAATCAATAATCAAATGAGAATAATTGTTTGACATACATCTTGTAATTACATTGGGTTCGCCGGAAGCTGACAAGCGGATGGCGTCTTTATTTCTTACTTAATTGTTCTCTATAAAATTGAAATATAATACAGTAAATGTGTTCTAATTTTGTAGTTAGTTTATCTGCTAAAAATAATTAGTCGAGCTGGTAAATCCAGGACCGGAAGTCGATAACACTACTTTCCTTGAAACAAAATCAATTTAGTAAATTTCTGACGTTTGGTAGTAGCGCTTATCGCCGGGTCTACTTTAGCCTCAAGTTATTACAGTAGATCTATTGTCATTTTTGGAAGTGTTTTTACAATAATGCTGTATACGTCCTGACATTTCTACAGGCGGGCACTTACTCCTTTAAAAAAGAAACATAGGAATTGTATAAAAAGAATGTGGATAAACAATACAAAGAATAATCATCCACAAAGTGCCTATTTTGCACACTCTGATCTAAACGACTCTGATTGATCTATGACTGTTAGAATCGTAATAACCCCGTCACTTTCTCGAACGGGTTTTTCCGCGCGCCAAAATGGGACAAACTAAATAATGGACTTGCCCATTTTTTGTGAAAATAGACTTTCCCATAATCAGAATTAAAATTAATTAATATTTATTGATATTACGTTATAAAATTATGTCATTGTATACTATCAACAGTTTCACTGTAAATCAATTTAAGGCAGGTTTGTTCGGGAATGTCGCTACAAATAACTAAAACTGGTGTGCATTCGTAGGTGGCATGTAGCATACTAACGTCGGTGCAGTGTATACACCGCGACTCGTTGGAACATAATGTTTGTTCTGGTTGCCGCATCTACTATAGTACGTAGTACACATCGAATCGACCACATAACCCGTAGACGCCTACTAAAGGGCGAACGCTCTCAGATATCACATTAGGAAAATAGATCTTATATAAAAGCACGCCCACTAATGCTTGCCCAGTAACGACCAGATCCGTGATCCGTGCACATCTTTACGCTCGCTTACTAAAATTATTAAAAACTTTGCTGCAATGGCTCCTTGCAGCGTAAAATAGTGTGGCAAAGACAGTAAGACCTCAAACTTTAAAAGCAATGGCATAACATTTCACAGGTAAGCTGGTTTCTGTAATTATTTATAATGAAGAAATGATTCACCCACATTCATTTTAGTATTACAGGAGTTCAGCTTTAATTGGTCAGCCGTTCGACGTCACTAGCTGTGCATCCCTTTCTTTCATAACAATATTAGGCATTATTTATAGTTGCATTCTTTTCTCCCTTAATATGGCACGTGCAAGTAGTGATGTACCGTACCGGAGACTCATCGGAATATCGATATCGGTTTATTATACGAATATTCTTCATTAATTCGGTAAAAGTCCATGAAAAATAAGACATTAACTTATAATAGCATATTGATTTTTAACAAAATTTCAAGTAAATGTTTACCTTAAAAATGTAGAAGTTATAAGGACGGCGATTTGTCCGTTAAAGATTGCTGAAATAGAAAACGTGTTTTTAAACTGTTGTTAGGTTACCAGCTGAGGGTAAGTCTTAGAGGATAAGATAGGAGAGGATAGGTTTAGTAGATGGTATATTATGAAATTAGGCTATGATGGTTTACAAAATAGTGTATTGTTTATTAAGATTGATTGGCAATTACCTAAAAATATTCATAATGTCTTTTAAGTAATCATTTAATCTAGCTTGTGCCTAATGTTTTTAGGTATCCCAAAGATATCGAACTAAAAAACTTATGGATAAAAGCAACCAGGCGGGAAAATTGGGAACCATCAGAATATAGCGTCATTTGTTCCCAGCATTTTACTCAAGACTGCTTTTTAAATATGAAAAATCGACGAAGACTTCTAAACTCTGCAGTACCTTCACTGCTTCTACCGCTATTGGTAAGATTTATGACTCAATACTCTTTTTTTCTGCCAACCCGCATTAGGCCAGCGTGGTGGACTAAGGCCTAACCCCTCTCATTAGTAGAGGAGGCCCGTGCCCAGCAGTGGGACAATGTTTAATACAGGGCTAGTATTATTATATATATTATACTCTTTTTTTTATTTATAATATGTGTACTGTTAACCGTTGTTTGTTTAATGGTTTCTTATGTTTACGCGAATATTATACATTGTAATAAAACGAAATTTACGGATTCTATCGCGGTTTATTTTACATTTTTAACCCGACGATTCGAAGGCTTCACAGCCTTCATGGTCACGGGGGAGACTGAGTTGTATGTCGTCACGAAAGTATAGTGCAATGTTTCTACGTCAGCTATATGTTCTTTTACGCGGGTCCCTATATTTCTTTTTTTTGACCAATATAAGAGAGTCCACAGTCACAATCTATTTTATAGATGCCTGGTTCTTGTAGAGGTATATGACACTTAACAGGTGGTAGGAATTGACTTATCTTCTTGGGCGGCTTATAATAGGTTTTAATAGAAGCACGCTTCAGTACATAGCCAATCTTGTCAGTGACGCCTCTGATGTATGGTAAAGTAACCGGGACACGCTCGACTGTGGCTGGTTTCACTCGGTTTCTGTGATGACGGCGAGGAATTTGGAGCTTGTTGTCTTGCAGTACTTGCTTGACATGTTGCAGCTCAGCGGCCAGATGTTTCTCATCACAGATTCCTTGTGCTCTCTGAAACAAAGATTTACCCACGGTAGCTAACTGTTTTAGATGGTGGTGAGATTCACCATTAAGGTATTTATCAGTATGGGTCTTTTTTCTATATACAGTGTGGCTTAAAGACTGATCAGGATTACGGATAACTAAGACATCTAAGAATGCAAGAGAATTTCTCGTAAATTTCGTTTTATTACCTTGTTTGTTTTCTATTTCGCCTGTTTTTATTTGAATTCTATAACAATCTCAATATAAGTAGTACTAATATTATGAATGTGAAACTATAAATTTAAATAAACTATATATTTTTGTACTAAATGCCAAAACGGCTTAACATATTTGAATGAAATATTGCGTGAAGATAGATTTTATCCTGGATTACAACATACTTAGATCACTTTTTTATATATAAAACCTAGTGTCTGTTACTTTTTGGATTTATTTAAGTCTTTGATGGCCCTGTTTACGTCTATCTACTACTACTATACTATCTACTGTCTTTTATTTCATAGAACGAATACAAGTACATGTGCACTGTCATTAAAAGATAATATGTTCTGTTACATTATATTTTATTTTCAGGCTGATAGTGGTAACACGGAGTATCCTTTACCAATACCAGGTTTGAAAACTGCTATATCAGAGACCTCACTTAAACCTGTTTCGAAGACACCAGAACATTTAAAAAGATTACAGAAAAAAAAGACATTAGTTTGTGATTCACCATCAAAATACAATAGTCCGATTAAAAAACGCCTCAGTAGAAGAATAATAGAATTGTCTGAAAAAGTCATTAAAAAAAATAGACAGTTAAAAAATCTTAGGCAAAAAACTGGCTACCTCAAAAAGAAAATATCGTCATTAAAATCAATATTAAAAGAGTTAGAAAAAAAATGTGCTTGTAAATGCAGAAAACGCCGACATACTAATTAAAATTGGCGTAACTAACAAAGAATTGGTTCAGAGGCATTTATTAAAATCGAATAAAAAATGGTGCACAATTCGTAAGTAGTACTCACCCAACTGCGAACATTTGCCTTAACCTTTAATTTTTATTCGACCAAGGCTTACAAATATGTCAGACAAACATTCGAAACCTGTTTGCCGTCCCTAAAAACCCTCAGCAAGTGGTACCAAACAGTAGATGGCAGATCAGGGTTTACTAAAGATGCCTTCAAAGCCCTCAAAATTAGAGCTGAACAGAGCAAAGATGAATTGATTTGCACGCGCATATTCGATGATATGAAAATTAAAAATAAAGTGGAGTATCATCCGTCAACTCAACGAACTTTTGGCTATGTGAATTTTTGTGGAAATATTGAAACCGACACAAATCATGAGTGCACAGAAGCATTAGTATTTCTAGTGGTTGCATTAAACAGGCGTTTTAAAGTACCCATAGGATATTTTTTAATAAACGGCACTAATGCTGAACAGAAAGCCAATTTGGTTTTACAAGCAATCCAGTTGTGCCATGAAAGTAGTATAACAATCAAGGCTTTAACGTTCGATGGATGTCCCGCTAATATTACGATGGGTAAGATACTAATATGTGTTCTGGAACTAGAAAACCTCAAAACTAATATCAAGCACCCGGTAATAAATGCGAATAAATTTGTTTTCTCAGATCCACATGATAAAACTTTTATAAAACGCACGCGAATGCTACTAAGAATTTAAAGATATCAAATAAATTCTATAAAATGTAGTTCCATTTTAATTGTATTCCTTTAGATCGAATACCAATTTTAAATTGCACGTCTGGTGTAAAACGCATCAATTTGACAACCACATCTGAATATATATATCTTAAGATGAAACTGGTGATCAACAAGAAAGGTATTTCGCAATTCGTTTATCACTATTTGCGGAAAGTGCAATCGAACATATAGATTTGTATCCAGCGCTAATGCGCTAAAGTCTTGCAACGAATCTTTTTAATTAATATTAAAAAGATTCGATGCAAGACTTGCGTAGTTGCATTACTTTCATTGAATGAAAACAAAAATACTCTAATTGCTTGCAGAGATCTAGGTGGACTAATTTATCCCTCTAAGCACGCTTCCTGATTGGCGCGGGCTGCGCGGGAGCGGGGCGGTAAGCGAGCGGCATACCGCGTCGCGGGTCGGACAGCCAGTAAAAGCCTGCATGCCGAGCGCACACCGCGTGTACATTCCCTTAATCTAGTAGTTTGTTTTGTGATCACGGGTGCAATAAGTCCCAGAAGTTCACGATAAGTTTGTTTCGACATCTTGTACATCGCCTGAAATTTTGCATCATCTATTGAAAGTTGTTGTGCCGCAACAAAAAGTCTGCAATTTATATTTTTGGCAATGTAGGGATGTACCCAATACTTCTTTCTTTTTTTACGCAATCGCAAATACGCGTAACACGCTAAAGCATCTTCTTCATCTGACGACGACATTCTCGCGACGCGACGGCACAAACGATTCTGCCAAGATCCTACTGTTTTATACCGAAAGTATACCGACAGTATACCGCCTAGTGAGGAGATCTGAGCAACATTAGTAAAGTCGCGGTATAATATAAATTACTGCATACCGATACCGCACCGCCAAGTCAGGAAGCGGCCTAAGTCTGTAACAAAATTTTGCCGAAGATGCGAGATCATAATAAAAAGGTAAAACGATAAACAGAAGACTGCAGTTTTTTTTTGTAAACAAAACCGTATCAAGTTTTCTTGGAGAACAGCTTTCCGAAGAAATAAAAAGGCATCAGCTTCACTCCGAAGAAACTAATCACGTTGTTGATCCGTCAAAGTCAGCAAATCGTAAGCCCGCTGTCAGGCGAATATTTACAAAGCTGATTCATTTAAAAAAATGATTGATCAAACAAAGTGTCAATAGGCTATTTGACTAATTTTCGAAAATGATTTAAAACTATTATTTATTACATAATAAGCACACTATATTGATATTTCCGGGAAATCTACTGTATTTTTAATAAAAATCAATGTTAAAGTTTAAATCTCCAAAATCGCGGCAAAAACGCTATTTCTGTAATGATCATGACACGTGTGACGTCACATGCAAGTAAACAAGCTAATAATGATAAGCAAAGCTAAGTTTTATGATAATTGTTTTATCAACAATTATCATAAAACTGCTTCAAAAATAGATCAACAATAGAATTTATCACCCAGAAAACATAAAACGCGAACTAAAATCACTCGAAGAAACTATGTTTACTTGCGTGTGACGTCACCAGAGTTGCAACCAATAACAGAGTGTTCACATCACTGATAAAATTTTAAATAGATTTTATTTCATTTAATTTGCAAAAAATATACATTATTTTGTTCAAAATTAAGTGAAATATGGTTTTTTAAGCTATTGTCTAACAGGTGACCACAATTTGCAGTGTATTTTCAATGTTGTCAAATAGCCTATTATATTTAAAATTATTATGTGTCTTTTATTGAATTCATTGTTATTAAAAAAAATATTCGAGTCGATACCAGTTTATTAACTTCAGTTCTTTTCAAAGAAACTAAAACCTGGTAGGTTTTAACTTGCCCGAATTTATAGATACCTACTATGGATAATAGCTAAATAGCACATCTACCTTTGAATCAAAATCCTAATTATTTATATTAGCTCTCTTCATATTTAGAGAAATACCTCCCACCTATGATCCTGGGTCCTTTAGGCGTAATGTGAAGAAGCTAGACAGCAGGCCGGCATGATTGTGTTGAGTAGCGGGGGATAGACTGTCTCTCGCTACTTGATCCTCTATCTGGACGGCCGCGGCACTGCGCTTACCATCAGGTGCAGTGTGGTCACTTTGCCGCGCCAGAATAAAAAAAAAAGAGAATGCGTCGTAGTTCGCAAAAGAATCAACAGTACATAAAAATAGTTGTGTAACCATCTACTTAACATCATTTCACTATGCTTACAGTCCTATTATGTGTTATGTTGCCGAAATTACAAAACATTAAAAACTTATTTTATAAACAAAGTACACTTAAAAATATAGTATTTTATGAAAAGAATAAAAAAGAAAGGCATATTTGTTACATATTTATTAGCATCTATCGATAATTATTTTCATAGAAACTACATACCCCATCCCTATGTTTAGTTTAGAATTGGTCGTGACCTTGCCCGGACCAATAAGCATATAGTACACCGCGCCCGCACACCTTAGGTGGTTGACACTTGACAGAACAGTTTGTATTGCGAATGAATATGCAAATCACTGACGTTTAACGGTGGAGCCATTGAATCAAAGTAAGAAGAAGAATATGCATTAGGATTTAGGTGTCTATGGGTTATGTGGTCGATGTTAGTACATATAGATCGCTGATTTAGTGCGCGATTCATCGCGGAACGTTATGCACAGCGTATAATAGAGACGCTTGACCATAGCGTCAAACCTTTCTTCAACACACAATCTATTTAGATAAAACACAAAAATTCTTTCTACCTATGTCCGTTATAGACTTTGATACCACTCAACCGATTGCAATGAAATTTTGTGTTTGTGTGTGGTTGGGTCCAACTTAGAAGATAGGATAGTTTTAGATCCGATAGATGGCGCTGTTGTCAACATCTAAGTTTCTTATTTCGACAACAAAATTCCGTCCACAGAAGGCGGTTTAGGGCAGGACAACATCGACCGGGACCACTAAATAAATAAATAAATAACACCCAACAGTCCAACAGTCACACATAGCCCCGACCCAACACTAAGATACACACACAAGTCTTGTGTTGTGGGTATCAGGGACTACGAGAGACGCACGGTCTCACAACACCCAGACCCCGGACACAAATATCTGTCTGTCACACAAACATTTGTCCCGGTTTGGGAATCGAACCCACGGCCTCTCGTTTCACAGCCGGCTGCTCGCCTACTGCGCCACGGAGGCCACTAGTAAAATAAATAAAGTTCGTAGTACGTTAATTAATAGGTTCGACTTCTTGTGAGCCAAGATTTTACTTTTAGTGGTTTCGACACCCGTGATACTACTAACGCCCTCTAGTTCTAGCGGTATAGTGGATTTAGTCCAGCGGCTTTAATTTATTTATTATGCTAGTTGTAGTACACCCTACGCGATTTAGATGGCGCTGATAGCCTACTACTACGTTTTTCCGAATCTGCAATTTCATTACTTTTTAACCGACTTCAAAAAAAGGAGGAGGTTCTCAATTCATCGGAATCTTTTTTTATGTATGTTCCCGATTACTCGAAGAAGCCTGGACCGATTCGAGAAAATCTTTTTTTGTTTATTTACATTATGTTCTCGGTTTTCGTGGTGCTTTTCGAAGAACCAATGTGTCGTATTTTATCCACTTTCACAGTCGTAAAGTGAAACATTATTTGAAATTTTTATCCACCACGTTGCCAAAAAATAACCACCGGCACTAGCCTTCACCTATGATTTGGTAATTCAAGTTTTTATTCAACACGTGTATTTTTTACTTTTGTCTCCAATATATGATCAAATTCACAGAATTTTTGCTTCTTACACAATTTTCCACACACTGAATATAAATATAATAATAATAATAAATAATATTATTTTTATTATATATATTTTTAAAACTTAGATTTTGACGAGCTCGATGGTTACTATGGCACAGTAGCGCCATCTAACCGATTATTAAAATTAGTTTTTAATTCAATGTCTGATATCTGCTGGACACTACACACGCAACAGTAAATAGTGATTTAAATTTTATTGTATTATTATTTTGTGAAAAAAGTGTTAAATATTTAAATTCTGGAAAATGTCTGCTTGTAGAAATCAGTATCTGTGTTCTTTGATTTGTGAGTATTGTCAGTAATTTTTATTACGGTTTTACAATAGCAATGTATATACAATATCCTTCCTTAATTATATAAAGTCAAGAAAAAAATACATTCGCTTTAATCAGCTTTATTACAAATATGATAGGTGGTGCTAATCATCCTGTCTGGAACATATTGCTATTATGATAATCAATGTAATAAAATAGTGCATTTATTTATTAATATCGGTGATCCATAAAATTATCATATTTTTAACATATGATGCTGATATGCATGATCTTTCACTCAAACCTATAAAATAATAATAATACTAGCCCTGTATTAAACATTGTCCCACTGCTGGCCACGTGGCTCCTGTACTAATGAGAGGGGTTAGGGGTTAGGCCTTAGTCCACCATGCGGTCTAATGCGGGTTGATAGACTTCACATACCTTCGAAATTCTTGAGAATTCTCAGCTATGCCGGTTTCGATGTTTTCCTTCACAGTTAAAGCAAGCGATGATTAACAATGAATTTACACATAACTGTAGAAGTGGGATGTATACCTATGCCATTTGGGCTGGTTTCGAACATATGACTTTCACTACCAAGCAAGCTAGGGCTGCTATTAATTGTGAACATTACAATAAGAAACACAATATTACCTGGTGGCAGGATATTCATATCCGACCACCGAACACAGGGTGTAAAACTCGCCATAGTTGCACACGCAAGTGTGTCGCGTTCTGGGATCAGCCAGTGTACATCCGGTTTTTGTCGAGGGTCTAGAGTTGGGGTACGATGTTTGGCCGTGATGCGACCTTCTAAGTACTCTGACACTAGACCCTCGACCACTTCCCCACCTTCTTGCCCATGGCGTAATGTGAAGAAGCAGGCCGGCATGATTGTGTTCAGTAGCGGGGGATAGATTGTCTTTCGCTACTCGATACTCTAATTGGATGGCACTGCGCTTACCATCGGGTGCAGTGTGGCACTTTGCCTTACCCGGATAAAATATTTGAATGAGCACGTCACAGGTTTTTGTGGACGTTGGAGATCGCATACAGATGAATGAACCGCTTCTTCGCCGGCATCTATAAAAAAAAATCGCGTACTTTTTTCTAGTGCCCATACCAAGTTTCCTGGCGTCGTTCGGTTTGGTGTGGCCATCGTATGCCATTCCGATACTCGAGGGTGACAACACTCCGCTAACTCATAAGATTAGCAAACAAGATGGGTACTTGATAGCGTCAATGCCAATGCTGGGCTCCGTCGCGGGGACATTGTTCGCAGGGGCTTTAGCGGATTGCATCGGCAGGAAGAAATCGGAGATGTTGTGTGGACTTGCTATAACTGTAAGGATTTCTATTTTATAATTGGTAATAAACAGTATTGGCATTTGTCCATAGTTCTTATTGTTTAAAAGTATTTTTAGAGTCCCGTCACTATATGGAAATAACGAAACCCTTATAATCAATACTGGTTTCTTATATTTACGCGAATATTATACACTAGATGTTGCCCGCGGCTCCGCCCGCGTGGAGGTCATGTTTGGGAGAAAAAGTATACAATACAAAATACCAATATTCATGCGTTTAACATAAAAATGAGGGATTTTCATACAAACTTTCATTCCCTATTTTACCCCCTTAGGGGCGGAATTTCCAAAAATCCTGAAACATATGTTTTTTATTTTTAACTAAAACGCCAAATACTAATTTTCATGAATTTAACTTCAAAAATGAGGGATTTTCATACAAATTTTCATCCCCTATTTTACCCCTTTGGGGGTGGTATTTCCAAAAACCCTTCCTTAGTGGATGCCTACGTGATAAAAGGTACCTACTGTCAAAATTTCAAGTCTCTAACCCCAGCCGTTTAGGCTGTGCGTTGATCGATCAGTCAGTCAGTCAGTCAGTCAGTCAGTCAATCAGTCAGTCAGCTTCTTCTTTTATATATACAGATTGAAATAAAACGAAATTTACGGATTATATCGCGGTTTATTTTACTTTTTTAACCCGACGTTTCGAAGACTTTACAGCCTTCATGGTCACGGGGGAGACTGAGTTGTATGTCATCTCGAAAGTGTAGTGCAGTGTTTCTACTCTCAATGTAGTTGATATTACATTTTTATTTTGATGTAGTCCGATCTACGCAGAAAGAGCTCACAGTGTCATGAGGTCTGGCAGTTGGTCTTTTGGGTTCCGATTTAATTAAATCGGAATCGAAACGTCGGGTTAAAAAAGTAAAATAAACCGCGATATAATCCGTAAATTTCGTTTTATTTCCTTATAATCAATGTTGAACTAGTTCTTGAAGAGAGCAACGCTATTTTCTTGCTGTTTATCTAACGAAACTGGCCGGGCTGTAGTACGTTTTTACTCTTCTTAAAGTAATCTTTCAAATTTCATAAGGTAATTACTTTGTCTTCAAAAGTCAGACTTGATTGTTCCCTACTTATACTTGAGTATAGCTGGAATTAATTGATGATGATATATTTAATTATTAAAATACTTTACCGGTCATTCCCGGGGACCTCAACGCTATTTTCTTGCTACGAGTCATTGTTTGACTGTGGTTTAAACAACATAGCCCAAGGAGCACATGAAAACTGTTTTTTGTACGGCTCTATATACTGTGTCATTGTCAAATTCAGTAATATAACTTTTTTTCACATTGCAATTTTATAACATATTTTTGTTACAGCTAGCATGGGCTATAATAACAAAATCGAAAACTTCGATACAGCTTCTGATTGGTCGATTCATATTTGGAACTGGGTTCGGAATTCATGGTGTTGTAGCTTTAATATTCACTGGTGAGATGGCGCGCCCATCGACCACGGGAACTGCCACATCTATTATGTTGTTTGCCTACAGTATGGGTACGCTCTGCTCCTACTTGGCCGGTTGGTTCTGCAGTTATGAAGTCATCTGCTACATGAACCTCACTTTGGGAGTGATTTTCGTTGTGGCTATCAGTTTTATGAAGGAGACGCCGGCGTTTCTCATTGGGAAAGGGAAGGAGAAGGTAATTCATTGTAACTTTAGAAAGTATTTAGCACAATAAGTGCTATTTACTAAGTGATTTTGAAAGCTTTTAATTAAACTGATTTTGTGTCGATGCTATTATAAGTCAATGATCATAATAAAAAATAATAATACTAGCCCTGTATTAAGCATTGTCCCACTGCTGGGCACGGGCCTCCTCTACTAATGAGAGGGGTTGAGCCTTAGTCCACCACGCTGGCCTAATGCGGGTTGGCAGACTTCACATACCTTTGAAATTCTTATAAGAATTCTCAGGTATGTAGGTTTCCTCACGATGTTTTCCTTCACCGTTAAAGCAAGCGATAATTAACATTTTAATACACACATAACTTTAGAAAAGTCAGAGGTGTATGCCACTTGGGTTTCGAACCTACGACTTTCGTCTTGACAGTCCGTACCGCAACCAACTAGGCTATCGCTGCAAAAGTCAATGATTGAAAACACCAAATGAAAATAGTTTGGATAGTATTAGGAGGTAGTGAAAATTCATCAAAATCGGTGTATGAATTTCAACATTTTAATTTTGCGTCGTTGATTTATTTCAGTATAGTACCTACTAGATTTGACAGTAAAACGGTGGTGTCACCATTTTTCCGTCAAATTTATTTACTAACACAGAAAAGTGACTGTACAGGAGTAGGGCTTTTTTCCTAGTTAAAAATAAAAGAATTACAATTAAATTTACAGTATTACGTAAGTGTGGCAAACGTGACAATGGAAATACAAAATTAATCATGCTTTCAATAAAACGGTGAATGGTTAAACATCTTCAGTTTTGTTTAGGATTATATATAACCAATAATATTTGCAGGAAGCATTAAAATCGCTTAAATTCTATCGAGCTCCGTCCACTACCTCTGAGGACATTCTGAAAGAGTACAACTACATCAAAAGCCAACGAATAAACACTGGAGTTGATTCTAGTACGTATATTTTAACTACTCATTTAAGTATAAAGACTTTTTTTACTATGTGCATAAAAATGTTTAGTCTTTTCTTAGCCAAAACTTCTATAGTCGCAGTGTTATACATTGTCGCATTGTAGGCAATCTGAGAGGAAGAATACAGAGTGAAACAACATTTAAGCGAAGTCTTTGCTATGATGTCTGAATACGCGAATGGTCAATTTGAGTTTTGCGCCAAAAAAGAATCAATTATGTATTATAGAAATCTACGCATAGCTAGATAATGGCCGTGTTCCGCTATGCACTGTGAGCACTGTAGGGTGTGACGTCAATTTAGTATACTGCGAAGCCGTTCTTTTATAGTTAGCTATACTGATTACTGTTTAAGACGGAACGCAGTCCAGTATACTGTCATCCATGTTTTTGGAGCTGTTTTCCCGTGATAATAATTATACATAGACATGTTATTTGTTTAACAAGAATAAATACTGTTTGAATGTAGTTTGAAAATTGAATATTCAAGTTAATTGTAAATTGAATTAATCGCATAATAAAGGTAAATATCATTTTTAATAAAAGAAAATATTGTGTTTCAAGTAACTTTATGCAATAACTTTATAGTATTGGTTTCACACTGCAATAAACACAATTTCTTTAAATTTTCTGTTTGTTTTTAACGGCTGGTATCTTATTAATTGTGCTAGCTGTTAAATTTCTGGACGCTGTTGATCACGTGATCAAAGCACTGAGAGCACCTCACCTAGAAAACGCCAGTGCTTACAGTACAAAAATGGCCCTGATTTATGACGTCATAAATTTCCCTTTGATACTGCGGCAGTATACTGTCAGTCCATAATGAAACGAATTTCTCCCCAGTGAGAGCACTTAACAGTGCTAGCAGTGTATAACGGAACACAGCCAAAAAGTTTGGTCTGCGTCACAGACTTGCAGGAGCGAAATGAAAAAGGTATTGACCGCACATTCGGTTCTCTATGTTAATGATTATTAGTTATATATATAGCTAGTTATTCATACTAAAAGAATAGGTTAACTCATTTTACTGCCTCGGTGGCGCAGTTGCAATTGCGCATGCATTACGACTGCTGTGTTGAGGTCTCGGGTTCGATCCCCGGGTCGGGTAAAGTGATATTGGGTTTTTCTATCTAGAAATTCCTCAGTATTAGCCTGGAGTCTGGAATTTGTGCCCGGTATGGCGATATGCTCGCCCCCTATCACATTATGGGACCGAAATTCGGCGAAAAGTGGGTGTACTGGTTACACCTCTGCCTACCCCTTCGGGAATTACAGGCGTGAGTGTATGTGTATTAAAAAAATGTTGATATCTGATACTGAATAGTCGCTTATCCTGAACAAACTACTTTCAGAGTGTGCATTAATCATGTTACATGTTGAATATTAAATCTATAATCGCGTCTCAATTTCAAGCAAGTAAAAGTGGTAGAGCCACGCTGTAGACACATTTGTCTACAGCATGAATGGGCCGGCTCGACCGGGGTAGTACCACTGTCTCACAGAAAACCAACGTAAAGTGACAGTTCACTGTCGCGTTTCGTATAGTAAGTGAGATATCCGAGGCCCAGATTCCCCCTTCCCTTCCCTAATCCCTATTCCTGTCCTTTAAGGCCGACAGCGCATCATGATACTTTCGGTATTGTGGATGTTCATGGGCGGTGGAGATCACTTAACATCAGGTGACCCACTGGCTCGTTTGTCGGACTATGATATAAAAAAAGTAAAATGTATTAATTTAACGATATTGTTCTATATGGATTATCTTACTATTTGGCTTTCGTGAACTACGTCATTGTAATTATTAACTTGGTAACCAGATCAATAATATTTACATGTTCCAATCAAGATAAAAGTATTATTATAAATTAAAATGCAAAATACTATTTCAGATTTGGAAAAATCACAAATAGATGCTGAAAATGAAAAATTATATAAAGAAAATTATAACAAAGAGGAAAAAGAAACAAGGGCTTGGAAAATACTCTGTGAGTACCGGAGTACACATGTACATACCTAACTAGTAGATTTGCTACCTACTTCTCGTCGTTCTCAATACCTATTTAAATCCTATGTTGTATGATAAATTAAATGTTGGTGGTAGTATATTCATATCCGCCCGGATAGCGACTACCGTACACAGGGTGAAAAACCCGCCATAGTGGCACACGCAAGTGTGTCGCGTTCCGGGATCAGCCAGTGTACATCCGGTTTTTTGGGGGTCTAGAGTTGGGGTACAATGTTGGCCATTTTGCGGCCTTCTAAGTACTCTGACAATAGACCCTCGACCGCTTCTTCACCTTCTTGCCCATGGCGTAGTGTGAAGGAGCAGGCTGGCATGATTGTGTTGAGTAGCGGGGGATAGATCGTCTCTCGCTACTCGATACTCTAATTGGACCGTACTGCGCTTACCATCAGGTGAAGTGCGGTCACTTAGCCATGCTAGGATAAAAAAAAATAAAAAAAATAAGAAAACTGTATGTACGACGACATTGAAAAACTTTTTTTTACAATCAAAACATCTAATAATAATCATTTATCTGTGGATTACATTCACTAAACATACACACAAACGCGCGCACACACACTTGTTAATGCGTAACATCTTTATTATCGATTTCTGGGAGTGATTTCGTGAAAAGGGACGGAAGTGTGTAACAGGAAGTGTGGAAGCGCGCGCTATTTTTGAACAGAAAACTTCTTTAGGCGCTTTGGGCATTTTATTTCATGAGAAAATATACAAAAATCTTACTACCGTTTCTATAATTACCTTTTTTTACCGTTCGTAGTTTGATAAACGGTAATGAGAAATCAAAAATGGTAAGCAGTATCTTGATATTCGGAACGCCGCCATTGCTTCCATAATTCTTCATCAAATTAAATGATTCAAACACCATTTTAAATTCAATTTGTCGCTATTGACGAAAAATAGACAAATGTTCTAAATTTATAGGTGTTTCCATAAAAATATGAAAAATGAACAATATCATCTGCCGAAATATGAATGTCGAATCAACCAATTTGTTGTATTGTTACTATTTGTGCGAAGTATTCTTATGGGTCATCCAGAGATACACATTTGGAAACTGTTCAGGAATATCAGATAATAGACAGAGATATATTGAGTCCAGAAAAGTGACCACATTACACCCAATAGTAAGAATAGTGCCGTCCAGGTAGAGCTTAAAATAGCGAGATAAAACCGTCCCTCACTATTCGACACAATCATGCTAGTCTGATGAGTAGCTTCTTCATACTACGCTTAAAGAACCTAGGATCAAAGGAAGTGGTAGAGCCACGCTGTAGACATATTTGTCTACAGCATGAATAGGCCGGCTCGACCGGGGTAGTACCACTGTCTCACAGAAAACCAACGTAAAGTGACAGTTCACTGTCGCGTTTCGTATGGTAAGTGAGATAACCGGAGGCCTAGATTCCCCCTTCCCTTCCCTAATCCCTATTCCTGTCCTTTAAGGCCGCCAGCGCATACATGATACTTTCGGTATTGTGGATGTTCATGGGCGGTGGAGATCACTTAACATCAGGTGACCCACTGGCTCGTTTGTCGGACTATGATGATATAAAAAAAAAAAAGTGGGAACACGTGGGCCGGCCGGTTTGGGCCGGGGTAGTATACGCCACAAAGCTGTGGCTGTGGCACAATGAGAGGATGGGATAAGATTGACCAATTATTTGGAGCATTTTCCATGATACAGACGGTAGAACACGCTAAGTGAAGAAATATCTTTGCAGCTATAGCGGCTCTAGGCTGTTAGTCACATCTGCATCATTCACAATGCGTATGGCACACCTCTTCAACCCATCCAGGGTATCGAGCACATACATATACTAAGCGGAACTATCCCAAAGGTGCGAGCAGTATTCTGTTCCCGACCATATCTGCGCTTAATATAAGCAGTAGAGCTGACCAGGCGTTGAAAGCCACCGCATCATGTTCAAGTTTCCAACCCTGCCTGAAATGGTGGATATTACGCCCTCAGTGTGACTCCGTGATGGATTAACATCACAGCAGATATCCATACCTAAGAAATTAAGGTTATTCCACAATGAGATAGTAGTACCCCGAAGAATGGGAACGGGAGAAGACGGAGATTTTTTGCACGGAAAGTACATATCAGAATTTTCTTGGAATTGAACTCAACGAGATTCCCGAATCAAACAAGGTCTGAAATAACCCCGCATACCACCATCCCGATGCCAACGACTAATGCCAGAGTCTGCGCTTACCAACTACGGAGCGTGAAAGCAAAGCGCGGAGTATTGACGTTCTAACCAGGTAGTAATCGAAAGAACCTAGAGGAGCCCTGTCACTTTGTACCCAATCTACTGAATGACTCGTAAGCATAAGGTCCAGCAGCCAGGACTTAGAGCCAATGCATGAGCAGTTCTCCCAGCATGGTCAGTTCTGAAGGAGCCTGAACAATAGGCTATCTGATTTTGTCGTGTTATTAGAATTTATGTTTTTGTTTAAAGTTTATTGATGTGTATTTAATAAAAGTAAAAACTGTGCTTCTTTAATTATTTTTAAAATATTGTGTGACAAATTAATAAGATTTTAATAATGTGAGTAAATTGCTTAAAAAAGTATTTTTTATCACAAATGTTTATAACATACTTTAAAAAATAATATTAAAAAAAATACAAAAACTAAATATTATTCATTTTTTTAGTTTAAACTAATGCATACAATATCAGGTTGATTGAAATCTTAGTGTTTAAATAAAAATATTAAGTAATATTTTCAACCGTTAAAATTATTATTAATGTTATATGCTTAACAATTTAACTTTTAACTATTAAATTAATTCAACCGTTTGTCTATTCATACGTAATAACTTTTTACTTATTGCCGTTACTTAAATAACTAGTAATTATGTGATTTAAAAGGAATTTTTCATTCAGTTTATAATTACTAATCGCATAATACAATTACCATTTCTAAAATTCTAATTACCATATGCATCACTTCTCACTACCGTTCGGCGAAAATTTTCAAATCCAATTCTGACCCATATATCGGTCCAAATACTGTGCCTTTAACTTATTTTGGATTTATACACTATAAGCCTTGCGTTAAATGCATAAAGAATCTAATTGGCAGCATTCTTTGAACAACATTTTTTAGCACCGAATATGTCTGTCTTCAAATATTCACCCGTATGATTCGATAGCTACCAGTGTAAATAAAGCCAGATAAAATAAATATGTGGGACCAAATGATAGTCATTATTATTGTTTTAATTAAATATTTAAAATGTTATAATTCCAGTAACATCGAAAACGTCACAAAGGCAGCTGATTTTGACCATCACGTACATAATGATGATGGTGTGCATGGGCATGCTGGGTGTCGAAGCGTACGCGGGCCGATTCTTTTCGATGGCCGTACCGAGCATGTCGCCGCACTTGTGTTCCGTAGTGTTAGCGCTCGTCCTGGCAATCGCAAGCGGAGTCTCTGCTGTTATTGTCGATATGTTTGATAGACGGGTAATGTTATGCTGCTATCTACGTCACGAGAATTCTCGTGGCAGTTGTTTCGCATGAGTATTGATTGTTTCAAGTTTCTGTATTCGCGTTATGAATTCGAGGAAACTTAAAAAGAAAAACAAGACATAATAAACCTGGGTCACAAAAGTGTTAAATTAAAAAAATACGCGCTTTAATAGTTAACCGAACTAAAAAGTAGTTAATAAAAGTAGTATATTTGAATAATTTGATTGTACATTACTAAAATCACTCTTTTGAAGCTAGCCGGACTAAAAAGTAGAAAATAATTTGATTATTTTTTAAGCGTGGGGTGCTTTTTACTATATCCCGATGATAATAATAACTCTTCTTTCAAAATGTCCAAATATTTAGATCTGGCTCACGAGGTTGTTGACATGTGGAATGTTGACTCAGCTATTATTGTTCCGATAGTCGTTACTGCCAATGGGCTGATACCAAAGAGCCTCGACCAACATCTTCAGAGGCTCTCAATTGGTCGTTGGGTCAAAAGCCAGATACAAAAGGCAGTATTATTGGATACGGCACGCATTGTGAGGAGGTTCCTCACTCTGGGGTCCAAACCGCCGGTGGCTTGGGTCCTAGGCCTCGCCATCGGAGGGTGCACATTTTTATATTTTTATATTATAATTTATATTTAAAAATGTAAAAAAAACCTTTAAAATAAAGAGTACTGTACACTCTTCTTTTATATTTATAAATAGCAATGAAATATTATTAATATTTGATGTCAAGCACCCAAATTTAACATTAAATTTACTAAAAAATTCGATCCCCGGGTTAGATAAAACTGATATTGGGTTTTCCTATCACGAAATACTCAAAATCCGCCCGGAATCTGGAATTATAATTATAAATGTGGGTGTACTGTATACACTTCTACCCACCCCTTCGGGGATTACAGGCGTGAGTGCGTATGAATGTATGTATTTTATTTCATGATTCTATCGGTTTTGAATACACTTTAGTGTGCGGACTCAATATGTATATTGTGGCCACTTTGACAAGTTTTTGAGGTTGTGCTTTGACATTTAGTTGTGGGGTTTACGACTATCTAGTCTCTAATCTCTAATCTCTATCTAAAATCGACTATCTAATTTTCTGAGCTTTTGGTTGTACTGCGATCTATGGTGTGGATGATCGGCGACTATTTCTACCACCGTTACATTAAATAAAATAATTTAGCTGTGCCATTCTCCAGGCCACAATCAAACCAAAAGAAAAATATTCATATAATATTTTAATTTCATTATTTGCATGTTGCTTAGCATTGGTTTCTCCACATACATTTTGGTATACCTAAGCTGAAAGTAGATACATAAAATTTCGTTTAAGATAAAATGAAGGCGCACCAAATTCATAATATTATATTTTAATGGTCGATTATATTTCGTAAATAATTATTATTAATTTATTCTAATTATTATTTATTTTTGCAATATCGTCGTAAAATAAAAGCACACGTACGGTTTAGTGCATAATAAATATTATATATTATTATATGATGTCATCATCATCATCATCATCATTATCATCATAAATTATAAATGCGAATGTTTGGATGGATGGATGTTTGTTACTCTATCACGCCAGAACGGCTGAACGGATCTGGTTGAAATTTGGCACAGAGATAGATTATAGGCTAGAATAGCACATAGGCTACTTTCTACCCCGGAAAAGTTACTGTTCCCGTGGGATAAACTTGCTTTAGTTTTTCATAGAGCAAGGGATAGTCTTGTTTTTCTGCGTATAGGTAGTTTAGGGGTCAGAGAATGACATGGGCTATTTTTTTATCCCGAAAAAACGCACGGTTTCTATACGATAGCATGACAATTGTATACTATACGAACCGTGTATTTAAAGGGAGTTACGTTATAGCTCGTGAAATAGAGTTTAAGCGCCCTTTCGTCAAGGAGGCTTAACCAATTTACACAGCAATGAAATTTATTCTCTACAAAATTTCAAATAAAGACTAATAAATAATTTTAGAATACGCACGCCGCTGTTTGTCATGCCGTCAGTTTCTCACAAACAGATAAAAAATTCCACGCGGAAAAAGTCGCGGGCCACAGCTAGTATTTTTATTTTTTATTTTTATTTATTTGGGAAGCTTACGGCTACATTTACAAATTAGGTTAAATATATAAGTAGATATATGCCAATTACAAGCTACCACATGTAGGAAGAATACAGTACAAACATCAATAAACTTATATACACAACATAATCATAACAATAAATTTGGCTCATTCGTTAAGATATTTTTGATTTGGTGCGTGCTACTGCAAAATAAGTCAATTTTATCATTATGGTTTAAGTTATTAAATAAACGGAAAACTCTTGGTAAATAACTATTGCATCGATAATTAGTGTGGCAGAATGGAATGTGGAGCAGATTGCTGGAACGCAACCTTCTAGTAGGAGTGATGAGTTTAATATTTCTAAGGACATCCGGACAGTCCAGTTTATTTTGGGCAATATTCAAAAGAAAACATATATCAGCTATATTTCTGCGTTGATAAAGTGGTAAACGATGCAGTCTATTACATTGATGCTCATAAGAAAAATATGAGAGCTTAAATTTAAAACCCAGATACCTGACAAACCGTTTCTGGATCTTCTCTATATTATTGCTGTAAACATTGTAACACGGGTTCCAAATTTTGACACGCATACTCCAAGTGACTTCGGACATAAGCACAATATAGAATTATTATTGTTTTCATATTCTTAAATGATCTAGATGCTCGAATAATAAAGCCGAGTGCCTTGTGGGCCTTGTCGATGACGAATTCAACATGGCGGTCGAAAATAAGTTTAGTATCATGCAGCACACCAAGGTCCCTGACGACACTGGTAGCCTGAAGAGTTGAACCACTTAGTTCATAAGCAAAAGGGAGCATATTGCGTTTCCTGGTAAAGGTGATTGCATAACATTTAGATACGTTTAAGTCTAATTTGTTTGTACGACAATACAAGTCAAATCGGTACAAGTCTTGTTGAAGTAGAGATGCATCATGAGCATTGTTGACAACCCGGAAAAATTTCATATCATCGGCAAATAACAAAAATTTAGAACTCAAAAACAGGACGCTACATCATTAATAAACAGTATAAAGAGAAGAGGACCTAACAATGATCCCTGAGGAACTCCTGACGGGATAATGACCCAGTCAGACGTTTGCCCATTTAAAACAACTGCTTGAGTTCAACTTGTAACATAGGATGTAAGCCATTTTAGAAGATCGCCATGAATACCGAAGTTTTTCAATTTATTCAATAATATGATCATGCTGATCAATTCTATCAAAAGCTTTACTATAATCGGTGTAAATAGTAACTATTTGATTCCCAATATCCATGCTGTGAGTTAAAAAGTCATTAAAGACAGCTAGATTGGATGTAGTAGATCTGGCTCTGATAAAACCATGCTGCTGTGAGATAAACGTACTCTTGAAACACCCATAGATCTGATCAAATACTAAAAGCTCAAAAATTTTAGCTAAGTGACATAGTTTGGAGATAGGTCTGTAGTTAACAATTTCATTTTTCGCGCCCTTCTTGTGGATCGGTGTCACAAATGCAGATTTCCACAATTTCGGCATTGTTCCTTCATTTAGGGAGCGCTGGAAAATTATGGAGACTGGGACTGAAAGCTCCTGAGCACATTTAATGAAGAACAAAGATGGAAGGGTATCAGGACCTGCTGATTTATTGGGGTCAAGACGCAAAAGCAACTTTCGGACTAATTCATCAGTAATTTCAACTGTTGCTAGACAAAAAGATTTAGTCTCAACGTTTAAAATGTGCGATGGAGGTGCATTATCATAACCTAAAAAGTTAGACCTAAAGAAAGAAGAGAATAATTGAGCGATACCTTGGCTGGTATTGCTAGTGATAGAAGAGTAGGTCATGATTGATGGATAAGAACTACTACCACGCTTATTCTTTAAATACGTCCAAATAACTTAGGGTTATGGGAAATAGAATGCTCAACAAAATGCATATATTCTGTGTAGTATTGATTTTCAGCCGTATTGACTCTGTTACGAAGCAACCGAAATGTCGATTGGTCACCCAGATTACCATAGGTTTTAAATTTTTTGAAATATTTAAATTTTTCTTTTAATATTTTTATAAGACTAGATTTATACCAAGGGGGATATCGATGGCTAGGTGTAGTACGCATTGGGGTAAAGTGGGCCCTTACTCGAAAAATAACATCGTAGAAAACCTGAACAGCATCATCGACCGACTGAGAGTTTAGCAACCACGACCAATCGGTAGAGGAAAGGTGCTTACAAATTTCATCATAATTAGCTCGCCGATAAAAAGTGCATACAGTTCAATAAAAGATGGTTTAATGATAAGGGATTTATGGTAGGGGTCTTCAGGTACCAAAGGATCAGGACAAACCGAGACTGACACAGTATTGCTGCATAGAACCAGGTCCAATATTCCACCGAAACAGTTGGTATGACAGTTAAATTGCTTAAGATTGCAGTCATAAAGGGTATCAATTAAATTTTGCGCAGGTTGACTATTAGCATTAATTGGCTGCAAACCTGAATCTGACGGAATCCAGTGAATATTGCTCATATTGAAATCTCCCAGAATTAGAAATTCATGATGTTTAAATTTGTCAGTAACATTAGCTAAATTATTTAAAAAAATTATTGATTGGCCAGAGTAAGAACTACCATAATTTTGAGAGCATAGGTTACACAGTACAAATGTGAATCTTAATTGATTTATTAGCACGTGAATTACGTAAAGTCAGTGTCACCCACATATCTTCAGCTGAGGAAATCCAATCGATGTTATAACAACTTGCTAGATCACGGTGTACAGCAGTTAAAATGCCGCCGCCCCTGGTTTGTTGGGTTAAGGCATAATCTCTGTCACGGCGAAAAACTACGTACCATCAAAAAGCTCACTGACCAATATGTTGTCTAACAACCAAATCTCAGTGAGTGATATTACATCATAGTTTTGCATACATAAATTACGTAGAAAGTCATCTGTCTTAGTCCGAAGTCCCCTGCAGTTTGATAATAAATATTAGGCATTGTTAATGAAATAGTAACATAATAAGTGAGTACGTAAGTAGTGTGAATAACATAAAAACAAAGCCACTAATGCGAGGTGCACATTCCAATCGATACAAATAGGTATATCGATTGTACAATATTGGTGAAAAAGTACTAATTAAAAAACTGCAATAAAAATATATGTATGTATGCATAAATTACTTGTGTCAATAGACACAAGTGCATCGTCTAGACGTATCAGTATGAAAAACACGCCCAAGGTCGAGAACACGCCGCAAACATTAAATCGCGATACAAAAGTTTGATATTCGAATTATTTATATCATTACAACCATTGACATATGTCAATATTCTAACGATGTACGTAGTATGGACATAACATCTTTCCTAATAAACAGAGGTATAAAATAGCAAGGCTATTGATTATGAAGTTACATATTTAATGAGTGAAATATAATAATTCACGATATTCATATATTTTTTTAATTTAGAAATTCCTCAGTATTAGCCCGGAGTCTGGAATCAGTGCCCGGTATGGCGATAGTCTCGGCCCCTATCACATTATGGGACCGAAATTCGACGAAAAGTGGGTGTAGAAGTTACACCTCTGCCTACCCCATCGGGGATTACAGGCGTGAGTGTATGTGTGTGATTATATATTTATTATATGTTACTTATTTAAAAATATCTACGTTTTAGTTCGGCTAGCTAATCAAGGGTGGTATTTTAACCTATTGTAGCATAATTCTTAAAAAAAAATGAAACTCAATAATCATTTTCAAATATTTTAACGTATTTTACACATTCGTTTCCTGGGTCTATGTTCTAAATTCACAGACATCTTATTCAGAGACTATTATTTTCTAAATATAAATAAATTATCGTTGATGCCGTAAAGCGTCGAATAGTAGCGATGTTATGGAACATTAATCTAAAAAAAAATACTACTAAATATCTTTACTGCTTTGCTATTCGATTTTAGTTTACCACGCCCGGATAGCGACCACCGTACACAGGGTGTAAAACCCGCCATAGTGGCACACGCAAGTGTGTCGCGTTCCGGGATCAGCCAGTGTACATCCGGTTTTTGTCGGGGGTCTATCTTCTTCACCTTCTTGCCCATGGCGTAGTGTGAAGAAGCAGCCCGGTATGATTGTGTTGAGTAGCTGGGGATAGATTGTCTCTCGTTACTCGATATTCTAATTGAACGGCACTGCGCTTACCATCAGGTGCAGTGTAATCATCATGTCGAATAGATATTCATGCAATAACCAGTTCTCTCTGCTTATCTTCATGCGACGTAAGTTGACATATTTACACTTACGAATGGACTTGCCATGCGAAAAGTTTTTTAATTCATAAAAAGTACACCGACTTCAATAAAAACAAATTATGTGTCTCTAAAAAATTTGAGGGTTGCCCTCGATTTTTCTGAGATCCCATCATCCGATCCTGACTTTGTTTTTTTTAGTGCTTCGATAGGCAGACGAGCAGACGGGCCACCTGATGGTAAGTAGTCACCGCCGCCCATAGACTTCTGCAATGCCAGGGCACCGCAAAGCCGCTGCCTACCGGTGGCAATGGGACCACCTGGGAAGTATAGTACCCTTTTAAACACAAAAATAATTTCTCGAATTGGTCCAGGCGTCTTCGAGTAATCGGGGAACATACATAAAAAAAATAAGATGCTGACGAATTGAGAACCTCCTACTTTTTTTAAGTCGGTTAATAAAACAAATGCAGAACTTTTTATCAACCTTCTCCACTACAGGTCCTACTGATCTCTTCGATATCCATGTCGTCCTTCGCGCTGGCGCTGCTCGGTAGCCAACTGCGATGGTCATGGGCGCCTAACTGGGTCGTGCCACTTCTGGTCGTCCTCTTTTGCACCAGTTTCCAGCTGGGTGCCAATAATATACCGCTTGTGCAAGCTACAGAGATTTTTATACCAGAGGTAAGAAAGTAAGATTGCTTACTATTATACACTGTACTGATGGGCACGGGCCTATGCTACTAATCAGTCAGGCCTTAGTCCATCTGGTCCTATGCGGGTTGGTAGATTTTATATACATTCGAAAGTCAGAGTTTCGCAGAATGCAGGTTTCCTTACTATGCTTCCCATAACTATCAAAGCAAGAGATAATGAACAATGAATGTGCAAGAAATTTCGAAAAGCATGAGCTAGTTTTCAAATTGTCAATTTAGTCTTGGCAGTTCTTACTACTACCAACAGAAAACCACAGGAGTATGTTGATCACCTGCGCCAGGTCGTACCAGGTGTGGCTCAAAAAGCGCTGGCCTGATATATTAGATGACATTAGAGCCAATAGTCTTAATACAAAGGATGCTCAACACCGTAAAATGGAAATATCTAAGTACTTAGGTAAGCGACAATTTGCTGCTCGCAACATCATACACCTTCTGTAATAGCGTGCATAGATTCGACAAAAGACCTAATAATACTAATACTAGCCCTGTATTAAACATTGTCCCACTGCTGGGCACGGGCCTCCTCTACTAATAAGAGGGGTTAGGCCTTAGTCCACCACGCTGGCCTAATGCGGGTTGCTAGACTTCACATACCTTCGAAATTCTGCCAACAAACGGTCTACAGAAGACCGCCTGCAAAATATTCAACAGCAGGGTTTTATTGGTCTTATCTCTTAAAAATCTAGGATAATAAATAGTTTTTATTATATGCCTCTTCTAATACTGATTGTACGTCAGCTTGGAGTATTCGATGTATCAAGATCGAGTGAGATTTTGTTTATTGTGAGTTGCAAAAGCTCTGCAGTACTCACGGTGCAAACTTTGGCTAAATTATTGGTTAAAATAATACTGTTTTTTTAGAAATATCTAGATCCGAGATGATCATGCACTAGAGGTAGCATAGACAGAAGTGGGTGGATTAGTCAGAGAGTTAGGATGTACTACTATAACAATAAAATTATTGCGTTGCTCTATATTTAAATGTAATGCTGATTCTTTTTTATTTTCAGATACGTGGAATGGTTGTTCAACTACTGATATCATTTTTATGCATTAGCAGCTTCGTCGTGTTATTGCTGTTCGGACCTGCGGTAGAACACTTAGGTGTTGATTGTACATTCTTTGTATTTTCATTAATAGGGGCGGTCGCTGGGGTTTTTGTATTCTTCACCATGAGAGAAACGCGGGGCGTGCCACTTGAAACAATACAAGAAATGTTTGCAACTGGCTATTTGTATCGAAAACTTGACAAATAATTAGCATCTATGTTGTGTTATTCATCGTTTGTACTTGTGTTATATGAATTGTGATACTATGTATTATATAAATAACTAGCTTTTGCCCGCAGCTCCGGCCGCGTGGTAGTTATTTTTGAAAGAAAATATATAAAATCCACGGAGTAATTTTATGGTATCACGTCTTTCTATATTTTGCTATCCCATAGGGATATAGAGTAGCCTATGTGCTATTCCAGACTATTATCTATCTCTGTGCCAATCGATCCGTTCAGCCGTTCTGGCGTAATTGACTAACAATCATCCATCCAAATATAAGTATTTATAATATTAGTAAGATAGTAAATAAGATGAGATATCCTTTTAGGGATGATTTTGCAAAAAGTTGAAATACGTAGGTTCTTTTTTTCTTATCCAAAGCCTAAATATGAATGTTTAGATCTCTAACTTAATCATTACATTCAAACACCAACACGTAATGACATTACGCAAATTATTCTTAGCGCATGCAAACATACGTGCAAATGACGATAAAAAGTGCTAAAATTGAAAAACAACGTAAAATGAGAAACAACAAAAACACAATCGATGTTTCAATTTAAAAAAAGTGAAGTTGATGTGATAGATGAAAATTGATTTAAATATTAGAAGATTATCGGACTTCATCGTCGAATTTTTAATAAAAAATAGTAACTGCAACTCGTGCGGTGTTGTGGATTGCCCACTCCAGCGAATGAGCGCTCTCACTTCGTTGTGCGCTCAATTTCTTTCTCGTGGACAGTCGACAACTTACCGCACTAGTTACATGTTATTTGTTATGACTTAAAACATGTTACTATTAAATATGTAGTTAATAAAATATATAGGTAAACTAAATCTTTTTGTATTTTAATAATTTTTTGTGTTTTGTAAACCTTTTTTGCTATTAGATGTAAGTCAAAAAGTTTCAAATTAATTGAGATTGGATTGTACGCTCTCTATCCAGCCATTATGTGAATACGTGCAGAAAAACGTGAGAGACATAAAGCGAACGTGCGGCCAGCAGTTGTCTTTTTTTAGAATTTTGATTGGCCTATGTGCAAGCCTGTATGCAAAAGCGAAAAGAAATAATGTGTGTAGACAAATGGTTAATTTTGTGAGGATATTGCTCAGTCCAGTAAGCCCAGCTCTCTGTGAATGGTTACATTTTAGACTTTGCTTTGACCTTTTGAATTGTGACTATTTCAGAATAGCTTCGGCCTTTAGAATGGAAAAATATCGGACATGGCTTTCTCCTTTTAAATGGATAAAAACATTGCTTTGACCTTTGGACTAACAGAAACCAGAGAAGATGACGACTTCCAAGTTAAGCGTAATTTTGAAAAAATAATGTCAGACAATGCTGTATGGTGGAGAACCTTTGCCTTCTCTTTTATATAAAAAAGAGAGAATGAAACAAAAAAACGTCTATGGTTACGCACGTAGAATAGCTTTGAGTATTTAACCCCTACCCTAAGTAGAATAGTCTTTGTTAAAAGAAATAAACAGTTTTTTTTCGTCATTCATAAATAAGAATAGCTGATAAGCCAAGCTATTTGGCGTAGCACAGCAACACAGTGCTTGTAGCCATAAAAAAAGTCAAGCTATCTTCTGACATTTGCGATTAATGCCACTGTCAGATATCAATTGTCAAACTAGGGATGGGCAAATGAAATAAATATTCGGTAATCGGTATATATCGTATCAATATTTGTGAAAAATATCAATATAGCCAAATCAAATAATATATTTAGTAAATTAGGCCAGTAGGGGCACTTTTTACAGGTCAGGATTAAGTTTATCTACCGGTGCTTCGCTCTTTTATGTGCTCCCCTGTGAACTCGCTTCTATTATATATTATCTTCTATTATTTATATTAAAAAAAAAACACTACATGTATTTAGGAAAAACTTAATTACATGTTAAAATACTGACTTCTGAATTTATGAGCGGCTAAACCGTACTCCGCAAGGTCTTAATTCTGACTGACTTATTAATTGAATAATTTAAATGTATTGAAGTAAAATGGCATAAGTGCTGACAATGCAACTTACAATGGAATAAAACATCGTCATATGTTGAAATGCTGAGTGCGCTTTATGTGCATAGAAATAAGGGTTATAACAGTACGTGTTTATGTACCGAGCTCTTAAAATTTTAAATGATAATAATAATAATACTAGCCCTGTACATTGTCCCACTGCTGGGCACGGGCCTCCTCTACTGAGGGGTTAGGCCACCACGCTGGCCTAATGCGGGTTGGCAGACTTCTCATACCTTCGAAAACTTCTCAGATATGCAGGTTTCCTCACGATGTTTTCCTTCACCGTTAAAGCAAGCGATAATTAATTAACATTTTAATACACACATAACTTTAGAAAAGTCAGAGGTGTATGCCACTTGGGTTTCGAACCTACGACTTTCGTCTTGGCAGTCCGTACCGCAACCAACTAGGCTATCGCTATCATTATCATAAAATTTGAAATAATTATCGAAAATCGAAATGTTGATTTTTAAAACATCGATGATATATGTCGATATTTTTTTGCCCATCCCTATTCAATTGTCAAAGTAATGATCAGTTTATCAATTGTATATTTTGGTAAAAGTAAAATTATTCCATAATTTCTGAATAATCCCAATGATGAATTAAATATTGCTTAATCTGGTAGCATAACACTATTAAGGTTATTGCATTTATTATTGCAATATGGGCTTGTTATCAGACCCCGAGTATGGTTCTGTGAAATGGGTAAAGGTGCTGCGAAGAATTCACCGGCCGCTCTGCTTCCTATGCTATGTTGCGGCCCTGGTATGGTTCATAATGTTGGGAAACAGAGAGTTCAACAATGAGACGTACTTTTCGGAGAACGCGCTGCTTCCTGGCTTGGTAACTAATGAGTTCAACGGAGAGTACTCTGCCAAACAGTATTTTACTGAATTCGTGCAAGAATTGGAGGTAATTATTTTATTTTTTATGTTGGCACGGCAAAGTAACCACACTGCACCTGATGGCAAGCACAGTGCAGCAAGAGACAATTTATCCCCTGCTACTCAACACAATCATGCGTGCCTGCTTCTTCACACTACGTCATGGGCAAGAAAGTGAAGATGCAGTCGAGGGTCTAGTGTCAGAAGGCCATGAACAGCCAAACATTGTACCCCGACCCTAAACCCTTGACAAAAACCAGACGTACACAGGCTGATCCCGGAACATGACACATTTATGTGTGCCACTATGGTGTGTTTTACACCCTGTGTATGGTGGGACACTGTTATTGTGTAGGTTATGCGAGCATTAAACTCTCATTTGATGGTTCTATTTATTTGTAGTTGATGATTTAATTTATATCAAGAGTGGTACTTGCCATTGGATGAGCACCTGTAAACAGTCATCTTCAAAAGGCAAAATTATTTAAAGACATTTATTGTCTCAAAAAGATTACAAAATAATTATGTATTTTCTATTGAATTTACTAGAGTCACCTAATATCTGACTAATTCACACCTAATACCCACAGACCTAATTCATTGATTTTATCAAATAAAATTAATCATTTTTTTTAAATTCTTATTTAATTTAGGAACTTTGAGTCAAGAAAATTAATCATAATTAATTAAATAAAAATTATAAATATATTTACAATGAACTGAATTAAGTGTTTTGCTATTTTATAACATTTTATTGGCACATCATTTGGCAATGTATCTTCGATCAACAATACAATATTGTTGATCCAGGCAATGTATTTACATTTTAATGTGAATGTTATGTGCTTTGTGAATAAATACATTGTGTGGTGTTTCATGACTGAAATTACTGAATTTGAAGATTCAATAATTTCATAATTGGTATGTAATAGTGGCTATATGCTCCTGCTGGGCAGTATAAACACAGTGCTTATGTAGACAGACTTAAATACAAGAGTCCTACCACCTTTATCACAACCTAATATAAAACATATATAAAACCTTATATAGGAGCAGCGATAGCCTAGTTGGTTGCGGTACGGACTGTCAAGACGAAAGTCGTAGGTTTGAAACCCAAGTGGCATACACCTCTGACTTTTCTAAAGTTATGTGTGTATTAAAATGTTAATTATCGCTTGCTTTAACGGCGAAGGAAAACATCGTGAGGAAACCTGCATATCTGAGAGTTTTTCGAAGGTATGAGAAGTCTGCCAACCCGCATTAGGCCAGCATGGTGGACTAAGGCCTAACCCCTCTCATTAGTAGAGGAGGCCCGTGCCCAGCAGTGGGACAATGTTTAATACAGGGCTAGTATTATTATTTATTATTATATATAAAATAAAATTGCATTGTAAATTGTATTTTAAATTCTTAGAACTAACACGTGCAAATTAATCCAAATATTGATTTCAGGATAAATATGAAGATACAGATGAGATGCCGGTGCCTTGGCTGGTTGCCAAGTTGTCACAACTTCATCTCGAAGTGTATACACATAATTTCACACTTGATTATCCATTGGGGCAAGGACAGGTATGGAACTATTATACTGCTCATTGAAATAAAATTAATTGTTCTGATTTTCTGGCAGTTTATTATGACTTTTTTTTTTTTTTATCCTTGCACGGCAAAGTGTCCGCACTGCACCTGATGGTAAGCGCAGTGCGGTCCAATTAGAGTATCGAGTAGTGAGAGACGATCTATCCCCCGCTACTCAACACAATCATGCCGGCCTGCTTCTTCACAATACGCCATGGGCAAGAAGGTGAAGAAGCGGTCGAGGGTCTATTGTCAGAGTCTCAGAAGGCCGCAAAATGGCCAAACATTGTACTCCAACTCTAGACCCCCGAGAAAAACCGGATGTACACTGGCTGATCCCGGAACGCGACACACTTGCGTGTGCCACTATGGCGGGTTTTACACCCTGTGTACGGTGGTCGCTATCCGGGCGGATATGAATATCCTACCACCAGCAAGACTTCTTTAGTCCTGTCATTTCTAAATCTTAACTTATCTCATGGTCACGGGGCGGACTGAGTTGTATGTATATAAGAAACCATTGCATACTCCTGATGCTAAGCAAAAAGCAATTACTTGGAATTGGCAGAGATTGTCAAGATGAAAGTCCTACATTCTTAATCAACTTAATGGCATACTCATCTGACTTTTAACTCACATATGTATTCATTGTTAATTATTTGATAGCCTCCGTGGCGCAGTTGGCGAATAGCCGGCTGTGAAACGAGAGGCCATGGGTTCGATTCCCATACCGGAACAAATGTTTGTGTGACAGATATTTGTGTCCGGGGTCTGGGTGTTGTGAGACCGTGCGTCTGACGTAGTCCCTGATACCCACAACACAAGACTCGTATCTTAGTGTGGGGTCGGGGCTATGTGTGTGACTGTTGGGTGTTATTTATTTATTTATTGTTTGGTTAAACGGTACAGGAAATCGTCGTCGAAACTCGCATGCCTGAGAATTTTAAACAACAATTTCGATGGTGTGACATGTAGACTTCACACATTTGAAATTCGTACGAGAATTCTCAGGTATGCAGGTTTCCTGTCGATGTTTTACTTCACTGTTAAAGTAATCGATAGTTAACAGTGAATATACACATAACTTTAGAAAAGTCAGAGGTATATGGCGTTTGGGCTGGTTTCGAAAATACGACTTTCGTCCTGACAGTCTCTACCGTAACCAATTATGCTATTGATGCTTATTAAAACAAAAATCCATCTAAATTTCAAGAGAGAAGATGGTGGAATGGTAGCACAAGCTTGGGATCCAATTATACATGTAAGCGCATTGCACACTTTGCAAAATGCGCACACAGCGTTCCCGCCCGGCGCTGGCCCCACAGTGTGTTAGCACCAGCGGAACATATAACACGTGTTATTATGTATGTAGTTAATATTTTAAAAGTTAATATATGAAGTTTACTGTCGAACACGCCTTTTCTTTGGGGTCACCACCCCGCACCTGTATAGGTCGTCAGCTTGCACCTGGCGCACCTAAAGTGGTGACCCCGACGTGAACGTGAACCTGGCGCACCTAAATACATTTAATTACATTAGAACCCAGTCAGTAACAACATACATCTCAGTCCACCTAGTAACCATGAAGGCTATCACGACTTTTTCTAAAAATAAACCACGATAAAATCGTAAAATGTATTATGAAGGTAATGTTAAATATTAATATTTCAGGTGTACAAGGGCACCAATGTGTATGGTATTCTAAGAGCAGCTCGCACTTCTTCCCTCGAAGCGTTGGTGGTAACAGCTCCCTTCAGACCCTTGTCTTCGCATCAGAAGAGCACTGCAGCTGGAATAGCTCTTATGCTGGCATTTGCTCAGTTTGCTAAACGTAAGACCATAGACTGAATAGGTATCTTATAGGCAAGCGTGCTCCACCGTAGACCACATCATCACTTACCATCAGGCGAGATAGTGGTCAAACGCAAGATTATTTCAATAAAAAAAAAAGATTATAACTATAAGATTTAAATAGACTTTGGATTGACATTATTCCTGTTGTGTGTACTATAGTGTACAGAGAGCGCTGTCTAATTGGATAATATGTCTATGTAATAGACAATATTAAGGTGTTCGGTGTCTGTTCGATCTTTGATGATAAATAAATACGCCCAACAGGCTGACAGTCTTGACCCACACAGTATGTTAAATCTGTATTGTATCAAGAACTACAAGGGACTATGGTCCCACAACACACAGACCCGAAAAAAATATCTTTCTGTCACACAAACACTTGTTTCGGTTCGGGAATCGAACCCACGGCCTCACGTTTCACAGCTGGTTTCTCGCCCACTACGCCACAGGGGCCTTCCAATAATTCGACATGAGGATTGGAAAGGGTTGAAATTGCTATTTAGACACCCTGAAATCTCACTATGATTATGACTGCTGTTCTGAGGTCTCGGGTTCGATCCCCGGCTCGAACTTCGGCGAAATGTGGCTGGTTGTCATCCTACCCTTTGGGGATAACAAGCGTGAGAGAATGTATGTAGAAATCTCACTGACTGTCCAAAACGCAACAGCTTTCAGTTCAAGCGAGTTTTCTATGAGTCAGTGGTAATAATTAGGATGAGCTAGCTTATTCATCTCAGATTGCTTTTTTTTATTTATTTATTAAAGACACAATCGGAATACAATGAAATGACAAATCAGATACACAGAGTTATTAAGTCTAATCAGATTGATTAATCTTTTAATAGGGTATTTGAAATGTTTTTTTTATTAATTTAATCAACAAGTCACATTACCTAAAACCTATTATTGAAAATATTTTATGAATTTGAACAAAAATAAGTAAATTAGACAGCATTAAAATCTACTGGAAGGGGTAATTGTCAAATTACAGTAAAATTATGCATGATATGTCAAATCAAATCATTTATTTTGTAAATTAGGCCACTATGGGCACTTTTTACATGTCATAATAATGTTAAGGTCTGCTGGTGCTTCGGAAATGCGCACTGGTCTGAGAAGAAGCACCAAGAAACTCAGCCGTAGGTCTTTTGTAATTTGTCATCAGCCGTCACGGTTCTCATAATGGCCATTACTGTGCCTTTGTGCGAGGGGGATAGTGATATGTTCCCACTACACAACCGTTTTTAATTAACCGACTTCAAAAAAGGAGAAGGTTAACAATTCGTCGGAATCTTTTTTTTTATGTATGTTACCTGATTACTCGAAGACGCCTGGACCGATTCGAGAAATTATTTTTTTGTTTAAAAGGGCATACTTATCAGGTGGTCCCATTGGCACCAAGTCAGGATCTGATGATGGGATCTCAGAAAAATCGAGGGCAAACCGCAAAATTTTATAGGGACGCTTAATTTGTTTTTTATTGAAGTCGATGTACTTTTTATGAATAAAAAAACTTTTACTTATTGCTCATACCAATATTTAAAATAAATATTGTGACCTTAATTTTCAAGCAATTTTGATTCTGTTTTCGCAAAAATATGGGACTGATGTCTCTCGCAACTTGATACTTTAACTGGACGGCACTGCACTTACCATCAGGTGCAGTGTGGGTGGTCACTATGCCATGCCAGGATAAAAAAATGTTTCTTTTGCGTTTTATATTCGATTGTATATCGAATATTGTACAAAATTAAACACAGGAAATTACCCTATTGGTGCTGCTACTAAATATGATCTTTCTATCTCAAAAACTTATTATAAAAAATCATTCCAGCACAAAAATATTGGGCAAAAGATATAATTTTCTTGATCACTGAACATGAGCAACTAGGAATGCAGGCGTGGTTAGAAGCTTACCACGGTCTCCACAGTAACAAAGAAACCTTTCAAACGAGCCTCGGCAGTTTCTGGAAGCCTGGTACAACTGGATTGGGTCTTGACAAATTTATCCCTGGATTTGGCGGGGAGCATAAAAAGTGTTTGAATCCTGGAAAATTGAAAGGAAGATCTGGGTCTATACAGGCTGCTATCAATTTGGAGTTCCATACGCCGAAAATAAGTGAGTTTGTGTTGTTTAGTATAATTTTATTCATCAATGATTGATGGCACCAACTCAAAAATATTTTTTATAAAAATATTTTTTTTTCTTTTTAATGATATTTGATTTCTTTTATTTTTATACAAGAGTTTTTATTTTACACAATTTCACCTCCTCCGTTGTGGAGTATTTTCATCAATTTCCAAATGAGACCAATTTTATGAGTTTCATAAAAAAGAAAATATTTTTTAGAAGTACATTTAAACGTAAAAAGAAATATGCGCTTCTAATTAAGAACCTTTTTTTTTTTATCCTGGCACGGCAAAGTGACCGCACTATATCTGATGCGCTTACGCAGTGCGGTCCAATTAGAGTATCGAGTAGCGAGAGACGATCTATCCCCGCTACTCAACACACTCATGCCGGCCTGCTTCTTCACACTACGCCATGAGCAAGAAGGTGAAGAAGGGGTCGAGGGTCTAGTGTCAGAGTACTAAGAAGGCCGCAAAATGGCCATTGTACCCCAACTCCAGACCCCCGACAACAACCGGATGTACACTGGCTGATCCCGGAACGCGACACACTTGCGTGCGCCACTATGGCGGGGTTTACACCCTGTGTACGGTGGTCGCTATCCGGGCGGATATGAATATCCTACCACCAGCCACACCTATTGATCACACATATTATTTTTTTACTTAATGCTGTTTATGTTATTTTTTATTTCAGAATATATCGAAGTTAAAGTGGAAGGATTGAATGGACAATTACCTAATTTAGATTTGGTCAATCTTGTGCACAAACTATGCGTCAAGTCTGGTATTCATCATTCATATAAAAATAGGTAATTTTATTATCTTACTCTTGAGCTTTTATACCTTTACTTTAAATTTAATGTTAAAGTTTTAGATTCAACGGGACTGTAACATGTAAAAAAAATTACAAAATCTTAAAAAGTGAAATATACTAACTAGCCTTTAATGGTATTTCTCTTTAAAACAACATCAATTTTAGCCTTTAATGGGATTTCTCTTTAAAACTACTCATGCTATTCAAATGTGTCTATACGAAGAAAAAACTATTTTTAACCGACTTCAAAAAAAGGAAGAGGTTAACAATTCGTCGGAATCTTTTTTTTTATGTATTTTAATCGGGTAACGATTACTCGAAGACGCCTGGACTGATTCGAGTAATTCTTTTTTTGTTTAAAAGGGTATACTTCCCAGGTGGTCCCATTGGCACCAAGTCAGGATCTGATGATGGGATCTCAGAAAAATCGAGGAAAAACTAATTTTATAGTGACGCATAATTTGTTTTTTATTGAAGTCGGTTTACTTTTTATTATAATATAAATTCAGCATTTGTATGGCCGCACAATTAGAAAAGTAGTTGATGATGGATTGACTTGAATTTTTTACACAACGGTGCATTTTTATATAGAAGTGTTTTTATGCACTTTTTATCCTAAACATCCCAAGAAAGTCCAAGCAAACACGTAAGCTGAATTTTGTTTTTCACGACGAAGCGTGGCTGTGTTAGTATTCCTAATAAACAATAAGATAAGTAAAAGTTTTTTAATTCTTAAAAAGTACACAAATTCTAAATTCAAAATGTTTATTCATGACATCGGGTACATACATTGGTCTTAGGTTATAGGTAAGGTCCGCCGAAATCTGCTTCTAGAGCATATGAATATATAAAAGAGTTCCTTAAATTTAGCTTAAGATTAATTATTGTGTGTGTGTGTGTGTGTGTGTAAGTAATCTATAGTAAACAGGCAGTACATATGAATCGTATATATGAACTATAATGAATAAAAATCATGTGTATTTATACAACTTAATAGACATCACTTTAGTGAAACGATTTTATGAAATAGTTCTTAGAGTTAATATTCTGATTATATTCTTATGTTAATATTCTTAGAGTTAGAGAGTTAATAGTTCATAGAGTGTGTCGTGTAAATAGTCTTGTACTGTGTAGTACCGACTTTAATAATTAAATGAATTATGCGTCACTATAAAATTTGAGGGTTTCCCGTAATTTTTCTGAGATCCCAACACCAGATCCTGACCTGGTGCTAATGGGACCACCTGAGAAGTATACCCTTATGAACAAAAAAAGAATTTCTCGAGTAATCTGGTAACATACATAAAAAAAAAGATTCTGACGAATTGTTAACCTCCTCCTTTTTTGAAGTCCGTTAAAAAGAAAACTCCGTCGCTACGGTGCGTTTCGTGTCACCACAACCTCCACTTCCGTCGCCTTTTGTATCAGCTAAATTTTGTATAAGCAAATCTTCAAGCTATGCCCTCAGCAGAGTTACTAATAAATGATAATTTCAGTTATTCATGGATGCGTAGCCGTGACAAGATGGAGGAATGGACCAACAACATATGGACAATGCTCGGCATGGTGTCTGCACAAATAGCTGGGGTAAGTCAAACCACATACGCACTCACGCCTGAATCCTCGAAGGGTAGGCACAGGTGTAACCAGTACATTTCGCCGACTTTATTATCGTGATATGGGACGGCCTATCGCCTTAGCAGGCACAATTCCAGATTCCCGAACTTTTATCCGACCCTGCGATCGAATCCAAGACCCCAATTAATTTTCATCTATAAAATAGTAAAGAAATTAGCTTATACGACTATAGATGGCGCTTCCTAAAATCTTCTAATAGCAATTCAACAAATTGGTTTATTATACTATTTTTTTTGGCATAACTTACATTTTAAGACATTTGTCTAGCGAATAGGCTTTAAAATGGTGAATCATTAAATTTCATTAAGAATCATGAGAGCTATGGCGACGAAAAACATCTTTGAGCAATGTATATAGAAATAGATAGAGGTTAAGATAATATAAAGGGTATAAAAACAGGTCCCAAACGGCAACCACGGCCTGTTCCATCGGTTCGGTATCGAGGCAGTAACTCTGGAGGGTCGTGACGCATCAGACCCTGCAGGACTACCTCCCAAGGTCAACGCGCTGACCACGGCCAACTTCTACCGTCTCGGCGCCGCGTTAGAGAGTATACTGCGCTCTCTGAACAACTTGCTAGAGAGATTCCATCAGAGCTACTTCTTCTATCTATTGGCGGCTACCAATAGGTTTGTGTCTATTGGTAAGTTATCTTATTGCGATTTTTGTGATATATGTCTGTATGTATTTTGAAGATTCAAATACCGATAAAAATATGAAAAGAATATTTTTGAAACGAATAATTTGAATATTGAACAAAATGACACTGTTATTTCATAGTTTTCGTTATTTTTGACGGCAGACCCAAGACGATTGCCACTTTTCTTGTATATTTAAGAGTAAAGGGATAGTAAAAGGGAACACATTCAAAAATCAACAATAAAATATGTCATCATGCGAATCTGTGAGGCTAATTGTCGAATAGACAACTCAGCATTATAGAGTGATGAGAGATGAGATAAGATCTAGAAATCTAAACAACCATCACAACAAAATTTTGCCACAAAATTTTGTGATGATTTTTTGGTCTTTGATTCTAAAAATATTGTTGGCTGGATAAAGGGTGTTAAATAAAATAGAAGTTAGGTATTATTTTAATTAATAATTTTCTTTCTATATAGGTCAATATATGCCCAGTTTATGTCTACTTTGCGTGGCCATGTTAGTACGAGCTCTATCGCTATGGGTCAGCATACAGCAAGATGTATGGGAAGAGGACAAACTGACAGACAAACAGGAAGTCAAGAAAACAAAGGAAAAACACAGCGACTCGGAAACTGAACTACCAGGAGACGATGAATCGAAAGAAGTCGTAAAAAATAAAAAGAATAAACAGAAAGAAAAACATAGCGATTCTGAAAGTGAAATACCAGGAGATGATGAATCGAAAGAAATCGTAAAAAATAAAAAGGATAAACAGAAAGAAAAACATAGCGATTCTGAAAGCGAACTCCCAAGAGATGATGAATCGAAAGAAATCGTAAAAAATAAAAAGGATAAACACAGCGATTCTGAAAGCGAAGTACCAGGGGATGATAAACCTAAACAGGTTACTCAAGATGTTAAGAGGAAGAAGAAGGAAGAGGCCAACTTCAGTGTAGTCAGTATTGGTGTCAATTATCTGTTGGTGCATGTGATTGGATACGCTGTTATGAATTCCCCAATGCTTTTCACGTATATTGGTAAGTATTTTGCCTTCTTATAAGTTTATTCTAAGTTCTAACAAATGGTCCCAATTAGAGATGTTATGGATTTGAAATTTCGGATCTGGATGTGGATACGGAATGTGAATAATATTATATCGGTTTCGGATACGGTTACGGATATGAAATTATTTCGGATTATCCGTCAGATTCGGATAGTTTCGGTTATGGATATTAGGTTTCGAAGAAATTATAAAAGTAAAAAACAAATAGCTTTATTTTTAGTTTTTCATTTGGTACTATTTTATGTAAGTAAATGTAATCCCACAAGAGTAAATGACTGACAGGCTATGTCTAAGCAATATAAATAAATATAATAAATGCATTGAGATACGCGCGCGGTTCGTGTGTCGGTTCGGCCAGGCAAAAACAAAAACCAGTCCTAACGTGTCTCAATTAGAAAATCCGAAATTATTTGTAACTTTTATATCAGATTCGGTTACGGTTACGGATAGAATTTTATTTCGGATATCCGATAGTTTCGGTTACGGTTACGGAGCTCCATAACATCCCTGGTCCCAATGTATCTGACGGTAAATCCTAGAAAAAGATGTCTAGACGTCTTCGTTTACCAAAATATATAAATTTTAGGATCGTTTTCATAACTTTAGCAGTAGCGCTACTACTATGTATAGTACAAAGACCTTCGAAAAAAATTGGACCCAGTTACGCCAAAATGTATCAAACCACAAATTATAAAAAAATAGTTATTGACAACAAAATGATCAGAATGTTATAAATTTACTCAGCAAAAATAGCTAAATGTTTATTCACACCTAACATAGTAAAATTATATGATCACCACTCATAAAGAATATGTAAATAGTTCTTTAATGATCTACAAAAGTATTTCAATTTAAAAAAATCTTTATCCATACAGACACAATTTAATAATGTAACTAAAGTCTGAAGCGAAATTCAGATAGTTGGACGACGAGTAATTAAAATTCAAACTTAAACGTTTTTCGAAATTTATGCAGTTGGTATATTTCGGTAGTCAGTCAAATGAACGAATTTTTAATTGGCCTCAGGGCAAACAAAGTAATCCATACTAATACTATAAATGCGAAAGTAACTCTGTTTGTTTGTTACCTTTTCACGACTAAACGCCTGACCGGATTGTGATAAAATTTGGCAAGGAGATGGATTATATCCTGGAGAAGGACATAGGCTATCTTTTTTCAAAAACAACCTTGATAATGGTCAAATAGGAGTTCAAAATTTGTATGGGAAATCCATAATTGCTCGACTTAGGGATCTGGAAATTCATGTTTAGGCTTTTGGTAGGAAATAAAGAAATACGTGTTTCACATTTTTTTCAAAATCATCCCTAAGGGGGTAAAATAGGGGATGAAAGTTTGTATGAAAATCTTCATTTTTTGAGTTAAACGCATGAAAATTCGTATTTTGTATTATACACTTTTTCTCCCAAACATGACCTCCACGCGGGCGGAGCCGCGAGCAACAGCTAGTTTTAATATAAGTAAAACTATATATTTGTTTTGTTTCAGGTGCGAAATACTACAACCAGCCTTCAGAAGTATCGGTATATTATGGTCTAATAGCAGTCTCAGTACTAATCATTACAGTAACCCCATTCCTCCCTCGAATACTACACCAGGGCGCCATAACATACGAGGACATGTGTCTCGTCAACATTCTATTACTAATAGAGTTGGCGACACTGTGTCTCACTGTTGGAATGCACAACTTCCCGCTAGGGTTGGCGATTGCGGTTCTTTACACTCCTGTCGCCCTGGTGACTGAAGTCGTTACTACTGAACGTGGTAAAAAGAGGTATGTGTTTTTAGTTTTTTTTCAAATTCATAATGTATTTTAAATCTCTTTGTATTATTTCTCAAAGGTCTTTTTTTGTCCGTACACTAAACTTCTATAATTCTTCATACGATTTAATGTTTTAAAACATCATTTTAAATTGACGATAAATAGTTTTTAAATTATTAGGTTTTGCCAAATAAATTATAAAAAATTACAGAGCCATCTGTTGACTGTACAATTAACTAATTTGTATTGTTAATTTAGGATTACGCGCATAAATGATTTTAAGTAGCGCCATCTATTGTCGCGTAAGACGAATTTGGTTCGTATTTAAAATGAATAAATATTTTCATTGAGTTATTTCTACATTATTGTATAACGTAAGTGACCACTATCATCAGCGCCACATTAAATATGATATTTTAAAGATCTTCTATCTTTGGCATTTCTCCCACAAATCCCAGATAATCAAATTTGGTGACATACCGACAGCAGCGCCACCTACCGGGTCCAATTGTGTTTTTAAACCTTCCCACAAATATTTTAAGATCATTATTAGCCAAATCGGTCCAGCCATTCTCGAGTTTTAGCGAGACAAACGAACAGCAATTCATTTTTATACATATAGATTGTTTAAACCGGTCCAAACTAAGATAATAATTTCTATTGCCTTTCGTTAAAAATCGCGATCGTTCAATTAATTGTATGTCGGTGGTAATATGGCCAATAACAGTATTGGGGTTATTTTTTATCCGACTTCAAAAAAAAGGAGGAGGTTCTCAATTCGTCGGAATCTTTTTGTTTCCGTTTCAAGAAATTATTACTATTATAATATTATGTCTATATATCATAAAGTTTTAAAATTTATCTTAACATGAAACACGCACACCTGAGGTTTCAAGAACTGGGTAAAATAATGTTAATTGGTAACCCCATAGAGTTCATCTGTCCCTTTCGGGTGCACGGCTATGCCTCATCTATATATTAATATATACTAAATCTATGTTTCGCAATGATTGTAGCGTCTACATCCCACTGGTCAATAATATCGTATGCCAGATCTAAATATTAGGTCATATTGTCATTTTCTGTTAAATCCATAGACAAAATTGACCAATCAGAATTCCAGAAAAAACAACTCCTGACCGCACGTTCGCTTTGTCTCACACGTTTTTCTGCCTGTATTCACTTAAAACGCATTTTTTTTTGTTTCCAGTGCGATATTTCTGTTCCTAAAGCGCTTCCTGTGCATCATATCGCAGCCGCTGTTCGCCGTGACCCTGGCCATGATCCTGTACAGCCGCATCCTGTTCCCGGAGGAGGGGGTGTGGTCGATGGTGGGGAGGGGGCGGGATGCTGCCATGCAAGCCACTATGTTCTCTATAGTCGATTCTTTGGTAAGTATATGTAGGCGTAGCGTCACCACGAGGGTAGCGGATATCCATTTTCGCCGTAAAATACAAGATGGAGTCACGAAACTACTTTGGTGTTCACTCTTTGACAAATCATAACCGCACCATTAAGCTGTGGAACAGTCTGCCAGCTGCCGTGTTCCCTCCTTCCTATGATCCTGGGTCCTTTAGGCGTAATGTGAAGAAGCTAAACAGCAGGCCGGCATGATTGTGTTGAGTAGCGGGGGATAGACTGTCTCTCGCTACTTGATACTCTATCTGGACGGCACTGCGCTTACCATCAGGTGCAGTGTGGTCACTTTGCCGCGCCAGAATAAAAAAAAAAACTGAACATATTGTATCAACCGTCGCCTATAAATACAAATCTTCTAATGACGTCATTTCCTCCGCAAACATGATCATACTTACTCTGTTATTAAAACGTGAATATAATATTAAATAGAATTCGTACAATAATTATAATTAAGTCCAGTAATTTTTAACTTAACATTTAGAAAATAAATTACCGGACGTTACATTTTATTTTATTTTATTGTTTTAGGATTGCTTACGGAGTTTACAATAATACTTAAAATCTACTTATGAATACAATAATAGTCTCTTTTGTAATTGCAACTCTGATTACAAGCAATCACAGCATGAGCCACAAGACAAAACATTTAAAAGCAATATTAATAATAAAAAAAAAAAAAAATATAACGTAACAATAATAATTATGTTCAGTGTACCAGAATAATAAAAATACATTGTATTTTAAACGCTTATGCAGTAAAAAATATAAGCAAAAAGAAAAAAAAAATTACCGTTCAGCAATACAATTTAGTAACTTACGTCTGAATAGTGACAGACCATCACCAAAGATGTCGACGTCATTACAGACGCTGACTGTGTGGTTGTACAGACCAGACAGGCGAGGAACAGGTGCTTGTTTCCCAGTATTTGTTCTATTGAACCGAACATGAAACAAGGGACCGGCCTTACGCGGTGGTCCACGGGGTACCTTCAATAGAAACTTATTTAATAAAGATGGTGCATCTATTACGCCATTCATAATTTTATGGAGGAAGATTAAATTTAAAAAATCTCTTCTATCGCTTAAAGACTGTAACTTATAATGTTGCAGTTTATCCCCATACGACTTGATATGAGCAGGTGGTCTAAATCGGTATGTTAGATGGTAAAACAGTTTTTTTTGGACTTTTTCTATTCTGTTAGTATGTAGTTTGTATAGTGGTGACCAGACAGCGCTGCAGTAATCCAACTTACTCCTAACGTAGCTATTGTATAACATCAATGTTGTAGATACATTTTTGAACTCTTTTCCATTTCTGAGGATAAAACCAAGTGACTTGTACGCGGAATTTAGTACTTTATCAATGTGAATGGTAAATTTTAGTTTAGTGTCTATTGTTATGCCTAAATCATGTATTTCGGTAACTTCTTTAATGGGTAAATTAGCAATAGTATATGTTGTGTTATTTGTATTACGTTTCAGAGTAAATTTTATGTGAAAACACTTAGCTGGGTTTAAGTTCATCTTATTGGAAACACACCAGGATGATAAGCTATCCAAATCATCTTGTAACAGTTTTGCGTCATGAGTGCTTTGTATGGTACGAATAAGTTTTAGGTCATCTGCAAATAAATAACAATTTGAGTGTTTGAGAACATCGGCGATATCATTTATGAAGACGTTAAAAAATAAGGGACCCAGATTTGAGCCCTGAGGCACTCCTGAGTAGGATATGAAAGGAGCAGAGCTATAACCATTAATAACGACGCTAGATTCTCTATTTTTTAGGTAAGATTTGCACCATTCAAGCAAAGGTCCTGATATTCCAAAGTTTGCAAGTTTTTTTACCAAAATACGATGGTTGACCTTATCAAATGCCTTGGTAAAATCAGTGTAAATAGCATCAACCTGGCTACCTTTATCGACTGCCAATGTTACATCGTCAGTATACTTGACTAAGTTAGTATTGGTGGACCTCCTAGTCATGAAGCCGTGCTGGTCTGGCGTTAGTAGGTCTCGGACATGCTTGAACAGATGAGGATATACTATCGATTCAAATACTTTAGCTAAACATGAAAGGATAGATATGGGTCTATAATTTGAAATTTGATGTTTATTTCCGTTTTTATGAATAGGTACAATCCTTGCTTCCTTCCATTTAGTTGGAAAGATACCCGATGATAATGATTTGTTGAAAATATGGCACAATGGCTTTGCGAGTTGATTAGCACATTGAGCAAAGAATAGAGGCGGAATATTGTCCGGGCCTGCGCTTTTACTCTGGTCAACAGTTCTAAGTTTGCATCTTACAACACATTCCTGAAGAATAATGTTTTCGATTTCTTGCTCAGATCGAGTATTCGTGACTATCTCAATTGGCTTATCGGGATCACTAAGATCTTGTTCGTATACTGAACAGAAATGGATGGCGAACAACTCTATAATTTCTTTTGTAGTTTGACTTGTTGTACTGTGCAAAGTCATAGAAGAGGGGTAACTGGTGCCATTACTTCGCTTATTTTTTATGTGTGTCCAGAAGAATTTGGGGTTTTTGATAATCATTGATTCAATGGAGTTAATATAATTATTGTAACATTCACGCATCAATTTGTCACAATCATCGCGTAAATAATCGAACTCTATTTTGTCTAACGAATTTTTAAATTTTTTATATTTTTGGTGATATTTGTGTTTACGTTTTAACAAACGTACTAACGTGGGTGAGAACCATACTGGGTAATTTGATTTAGATTTACACGATAATGGGACAATGCTTTTAATTATAGAATTTAGAATTTGATAAAAAATTTCCACCATCGCATTTACATCTGCACAATGCTTAAATATATTTAACCAATCTATTTTACTAATCTCACAATTAATTAATTCGTAGTTCGCTTTACGGAAGTTTAATTTATCAACTTTAATATCTTGTACACTCTTACTTGGTGAGCCTAATAAATCGATAGTCACATGTAAAGGGGGGTGATGTTTATCAATTTCTCTGAGGGGATTGGGACAGTGAGTTACCTTGACGCTGCTATCCATGTTACTGAGGACAAGATCAAGAATTTTACCATTATCATTAACATTGTGATTATGTTGAGTAATGTCATTTATAGACATAAAATCTATAAACTCACCTCTAATTGGACAGTTAGAATAATTACTTGGATTAGAACAACCGCTGTCACTATCGTATATCCAGTTTATTCCACCTAAATTAAAATCACCAAAAATAATTGTTATCCCTTGGGATTCAAAAGCGTAATTACATTTACTAAGGTAGTCATCTAACTGTGTTTCAGTTACGGGTGGAGGCAAATAAACAGCGCACAAGTTCAAGGCCAAACCACGGTTGTTAAATTCTATTTTAACCCATATATCCTCACAATTACTTTCCAAATCAGGCAGGCGGTGCGATGAGAATTTCTTTTTAATTGCAATTAAAACTCCTCCTCCCTTTGATCTATGATTAAAAAAAGCTGAACTCTGCCTGTCTCGTCTGTACACATCGTACCTGTCGTCGAATAATTCTAAGCTATAAATACTGTCATTAAGCCACGTTTCAACAAATACAATTATATCGAAATTATTTTTTTGGATATTCTGCTGAACATTTATAGTACTTAATCTAAGGCCTCTAACATTCTGGTAATAACAAGATAAACCAAAAGAATTTGAGATCATATAAGGAAAAGCACACGTGAGTGCGGACTACAGCTAATTAGTACCGGATAACAAAATAAAGATTAACAAAATCATAAAAAAAATAAAGTAACATTGAGATTTAATCTATTAAATACTAAAATAGACTACTATTAAAACTTACTCTACCTTGGACAAAGCTTCGATTGTTTTTATTTGTTTATAATCAGATGACTCATTTTTACGCATATAAACTAAGCCGTCCTTGATCCATACAAACTTGTAATTGAGCTCTCTGGCTTTCGTTCTGGCTGCTGCGTGTACACTCTTCATAGTTGGAGACAGATGTTCGTTTATGTACACCGCGCGCCGTTCTCCTGCTATTCCAAGGTGAGAGCTGTTTAATTTGTCCGTCTTGGTGGGTGCCTTCTTGTTGAAAGTGATGGCGGCTGCGAAGAAATCGTTTCTGATTCTTGGACAACTGAATTTCACCAACACAGAGCGAGGACGACTGCTTGCCCGATTGACCTTGGATATACGAGTACATAGGTGTATATCTGCTTCATTTAAGTTATATTGGATTGTGTTACCAATTTGTTTAATTGTCTTGATCAAGTTTTCAGCTCTGTGTTCGGGTATGCATTGTATCTCAAGGTTACTGGCTCGGGAATGTTGTTCCAACTGGGTGAGGCGGCTACTGAGGTTAGTTAGATCCTTCTTGAGTTCGAGGTTTTCCGTTTCTAAGCATTTTATCTGATTATCCTTTAATTCAAGATCTTTTTGCACTTGTTCTTGACTGATTTGCAGACAGTCAAGAGTCTCATCAACTCGAGATAGCCGGCTCAATACCTCATTCATGTGAAGGTCAAACTGATGAAGGATGTTAATTTTAAAATCATCCAACAAAGATTCCATATCGTTGCGAAGTTCCTGCCTGAGGTCAGCAGTCTGATGTGTTGTATACTCTTTTTTCCGCAATGTGATATTGGATGTATCAGAGTCGGACAATAGGCTGCTAGATGATAGGTTGCTGTGGCTAGTACAAGAACCCTTTTTAGTGCATCCCACACAAGTCCAAGATGATTTGAAGTCCTTAGTAAGATCCTTAAATTGCTTTGTTTTCTTTGGCCCTTCAATGCATTCGTAATGGTATTTACTTTTGCATTTATAACAGGTCAGACAGTTTAGAGACGGTGATTGACTCAAACAACATCCAAATTTGTTCAATCGCGACATAGTTATTTTGCAAATGCAGAGTTGTATAAAGCTCCCTCTGTGATCGGGTAGATGATATTCGATGCGAACGATGTTGATCGATAAGGCAAATTTGTGAATAGTACCCTCTATCGGCGAGTAGCAGCGATACAAATTCGAATAAAAAACGAATTCTGCAATCGCCAAAATTGTTCACAGCTAAAATAATGTATAACCAGCACTTTTTCTTCTTCTGTTTTCAACACCGGCACTTATAGATGAGAATGTCACAATCAGTTCCCGGCCACCAAGTTTATTTTATTGATTTATGTAGAATGGTACATGTTAGTTGCAGTCCGCACTGAAATGCTAATTAACGCATGAAAAAGTCACCAATTCATTACATTAATCATATCATAATCAATCACAAATCAAATATATACATAGTGTTAGGATAAGTTCCATTTATTAGACACTAGCTGTTGCTCGCGGCTCCGCCCGCGTGGAGGTCATGTTTGGGAGAAAAAGTATACAATACAAAATATTCATGCGTTTAACTTAAAAAATGACTGATATTCATACAATCTTTCCTATTTTACCCCCTTAGGGGCGGAATTTCCAAAAATCCTGAAACATATATTTTTTATTTTTAACTAAACGGCCAAATACAAATTTTCATGAATTTAACTTCAAAAATGGCGGATTTTCATACAAACTTTCATCCTCTATTTTACCCCCTTAGGGGTGGTATATCCAAAACCCCTTCCTTAGTGGATGGCTACGTCATAAAAGGTACCTACTGTCAAAATTTCAAGTCTCTTACCCCAGCCGTTTAGGCTGTGCGTTGATCGATCAGTCAGTCAGTCAGTTTCTTCTTTTATATGTACAGATATCGAGGGTATTTCATAAATATCTGTGGGTAGATTGATAATTGCCAACCGAGTGGGTGTAAAGGTTTTTTTTATACTGGCACGGCAAAGTGAATCAAATGCAAAATGTGTGGCCGTTTTGCAGCCTTCTTTGTACTCTGACAATAGACCCTCGACCGCTTCTTCACCTTACCCATGGCGTAGTGTGAAGAAGCAGGCCGGCATGATTGTGTTGAGTAGTGGGGGATAGATTGTTTCTCGCTACTCTAATTGGTCGGCACTGCGCTTACCATCAGGTGCAGTGTGGTCGCTTTGCCGTGCCAGATAAAAAAAAAACAATATTGATCAATACAGTGGTAATCATCGCTATGTGCCATTGAAGGTATCATCTTAAATAACAGTTTGTTTTGTTTCTAACAATAGATTATAATTTCGCATGGTGATTTGCGAAAAGTATTTATCGTGCGAATGTATGGAAGGGTTGTTGTAGTAGGGTTACCAACCCCAGAATTCAAATACTAGGACTTGAAGTTAGAAAAACCAGGACAATTAATAAAAAAACAGGACGCATCTTGGTTTTAAAATACGTTAACACCTGCGAGCCGAGAGCATCTTAAGTAATAGCTTAAGATGCTTAAGATGCTCTAAGCTATGTAATAACATATTTCTATATTTTGCTATCCCATAGGAAGCTTGCATTTTCCGGGATAAAAGTGGTCTATGTCATTTTCTGATCCCTAAACTGCCACTATGCAATAGCATCCGTTCCTCTTTGTAAAACAAAAACTAAACTATTCCACAGGAACTACATTTTCCGGGATAAAATATAGCGTATGTGCTATTCCAGACTATAATCTATCTATGTGCCAAATTTCAACCAGATCCGTCCAGCCATTGTAGTGTGATTGAGTAACAAACATCCATCCATCCAAACATTCGCATATACACAGTCAGGTCATAAGTATTGTCACACAGTAAAAACTTTTATTTTAGAATGCTGGCCACAAAAAAGTTTATTGAATTCGAATTTCGAATTGTTCATGAAAATAAAAATGTATACTTTTTAGAATTTTACTCATTTTTAAATATGGAGTGGACGCTTAAAGAAGACCGTGTTGCAGTAATTGCGTTGCATCGTTGCGGTTACGCGCCAATTCAAATTTTTGACATACTGAAAAATTTGAATATAACCAAAAGATTCGTTTATCGTACCATCAAACGATACAATGAAGACTCTAGTGTAGATGACAGGTCAAGAAGTGGTCGCCCTCGGTCTGTTAGGACTCCAGCAGTGATAAAAGCTGTGAAGGCGCGAATTCAAAGAAATCCCAAACGTAAGCAGAAACTGTTGGCCCTTCAGATGGGGTTAAGCAGAACCACGGTGAAAAGGGTGTTAAATGAAGACTTAGGGCTTCGGGCATATCGAAGAAAAACAGGACATCGTTTGAATGCTCGTATAATGGACCTGAGACTGAAGAGATGCCGCGCTTTGTTGAAGCGGTACGCGGGAAAAAAATATCGGAAAATTCTTTTTTCAGATGAAAAATTTTTTACCGTAGAAGAGAGCTACAACAAACAAAATGATAAGGTGTACGCACACAGTAGTGAAGAAGCGAGCAACCGTATTCCGCGTGTCCAACGAGGTCATTTTCCATCGTTGCTCATGGTATGGTTGGGAGTTTCTTATTGGGGCTTAACAGAGGTACATTTTTGTGAGAAAGGTGTAAAAACGAATGCAGTTGTGTATCAAAATACAGTCCTGACGAACCTTGTGGAACCTGTTTCTCATACCATGTTCAATAACAGGCACTGGGTATTCCAACAAGATTCGGCGCCAGCTCATAGAGCGAAGAGCACACAAGACTGGCTGGCGGCGCGTGAAATCGACTTCATCCGGCACGAAGACTGGCCCTCCTCCAGTCCAGATTTGAATCCGTTAGATTACAAGATATGGCAACACTTGGAGGAAAAGGCGTGCTCAAAGCCTCATCCCAATTTGGAGTCACTCAAGACATCCTTGATTAAGGCAGCCGCCGATATTGACATGGACCTCGTTCGTGCTGTGATAGACAACTGGCCGCGCAGATTGAAGGCCTGTATTCAAAATCACGGAGGTCATTTTGAATAAACTTTAGTGTCATAAGAATCTATGTTTTGTTAAGTTCATTTTGGTATATAAATGGTATATGAATTTATACGAGGTATGGCGATAGGCTCGCCCCTATCGCATTGTGAGACCGAAATTAGCGAACGTGGGTGTACTAGTTGCATCTATACCACTACGGGGATTACAGGCAGGTGTATAAGTATATTTATGGTTGGTTGATATTCCAACAGTGCGCACGAAGCGTTTTGCTTACACATTTATCATGCGCACCGCTAGAGAGTGGAACTTTGCCGGAGTCTATATTTCCCGAAAGTTATAACCTGGGTATCTTTAAGTCAAGAGTGAATAGTATCTTCTAGGCTAGCGTGCTCCACCGTAGACCACATCATCACTTACCATCAGGCGAGATAGTGGTCAAACGCAAGCCTATTTATAGTATAAAAAAACACATATTACACAGACATTTTAAAATAATCTAATTTTAAATTCACATTGTTTCTGTGCAACATTTATAGGTAGACTGTTAGAAAACATTTGACATGAAATTATAATTATTTCTCAAAGTGTTTTTTTTTTATATTCTGGCGCGGCAAAGTGACCACACTGCACCTGATGGTAAGCGCAGTGCCGTCCAGATAGAGTATCAAGTAGCGAGAGACAGTCTATTCCCCGCTACTCAACACAATCATGCCGGCCTGCTGTTTAGCTTCTTCACGTTACGCCTAAAGGACCCAGGATCATAGGAAGGAGGGAACACGGTAGCTGGCAAACTGTTCCACAGCTTGATGGTGCGGCAAAAATACGAATTTGCGAACCTCTTGGTTCGGGCCGGGGTAGTAGACACCACGAAGCTGTGGCTCCGCAATCCAGTACGCGTGGTTCTGGTATGGAAGGGAGAGGATGGGATAAGATCAAACAATTCTTCAGAGCATTCGCCATGATACGCTATGTTTTTTGTCGGTACACCATAACTTCGATAATTCTTCATCGAATTTAATGATTCAAACACAGTTTTGAAGCCTACGTTTGCCGGTGTTTACGAAAAATTGTAGATCTTACCAAAAAGATGAAAAATGAACAATGCCATCTATTGACAGTATAATCAACTAATATGTTCTATTTTTTACATTTTAGCTGTAGGCAGCAGCTTTGCCCTGGAATTGCAGAAGTCTATGGGCGGCGGTGACTACTTACCATCAGGTGGCCCGTCTGCTCGTCTGCCTATAGAGGCAGTAAAAAATATATTGTGGTCATTCAAAAAAAGGAGGAGGTTAACAATTCGTCTGTTTTTTTATGTATGTTCCCCGATTACTCGAAGACGCCTGGACCGATTCGAGAAATTGTTTTTTTTAAAGGGTATACTTCCCATGTGGTCCCATTGGCACCAAGTCAGGATCTGATGATGGGATCTCAGAAAAATCAAGGGCAACCCTCAAATTTTATAGTGACGCATAATACTTTTACTTATCTAGTATTTTAGTCCCTGATACCCACAACACATGACTCGTATCTTAGTGTGGGGTCGGGGCTATGTGTGTGACTGTTGGGTGTTATTTATTTATTTTATATGTCTTTAAATAAATAAATATTGTTACAGATTTATGGCAATTGGTTGTTCAACATGGCTTCATCAGTTCTGCTGCCCGTGTGGATCATATTCTGGCAAATCTTGTGCAATAAAGTCGAGGCAATGACATAGAATACATTCCAGTGTTTATGCTCTCCTAGTATTTTTAATTTCACAGAGTGGGATATTTTCACAAAATAAAGAGATTGTGTGTTTGTTGTTTTAATTCCAAAGACTGGATAAAAAAATAAAGAATTTTATGTAAATAGTCTTTATTTATTTTGATGACTGCCTCGGTGGCGCAGTTGTAATTGCGCATGCGTTACGATTGCTGTGCTGAGGTCTCGGGTTCGATCCCCGGGTCGGGTAAAGTGATATTGGGTTTTTCTATCTAGAAATTCTCAGTGTTAGCCCGGAGTCTGGAACCTGTGCCCGGTATGGCGATAGGCTCGCCCCCTATCACATTATGGGACCTAAATTCGGCGAAAAGTGGGTGTACTGGTTACACCTCTGCCTACCCCTTCGGGGATTACAGGCGTGAGTGTATATGTATATGTATATTATTTTGATGTTTAATGTGATTTAAATTATTGTCGAGTGATTAAATATGCGAAGAATATATGAATTAAAATTAGTCCTAAATATCTCGCCGTATGTTTGTAGTATAGTGAATTTATTAATAAATAAAGTGCACAGAGCGCCTAAAGAATTTTTCACTTCGAAAATAGCGCGTGCTTCCCTACTTCCTGTTACACACTTCCGTCTCTTTCACGAAATCACTCCCAGAAATCAATAGCAAAGATGTTACAAATCAATAAATAACACCCAACAGTCACATACATAGCCCCGATCCCACACGAGACTTGTGTTGTGGGTATCAGGGACTTCGAAAGACGCACGGTCTCACAACACCCAGACCAGACACAAATATCTGTGTCACACAAACATTTGTCCCGGCGTGGGAATCGAACCCACGGCCTCTCGTTTCACAGCCGGCTACTCGCCTACTGCGCTACGGAGGCTAGTATGAGATAGTGATAGTATTTTTACTAGAGTTTGATGGCAGATATCCGTAGTGTCGCCAATTACTCTGAGCTACATAAGTAGGTACTTATATGGCGAATATTGTATATGTATTGATTTGATATGACTAACGAACTATATTACATTGTCCCAAGGACAGTAATAGTTATTATATTTATTATCAAAAAAAAGCAGCGATAGCCTAGTTGGTTGCGGTACGGACTGCCAAGACGAAAGTCGTAGGTTCGAAACCCAAGTGGCATACACCTCTGACTTTTCTAAAGTTATGTGTGTATTAAAATGTTAATTATCGCTTGCTTTAATGGTGAAGGAAAACATCGTGAGGAAACCTGCGTACCTGAGAATTTTTCGAAGGTATGAGAAGTCTGCCAACCCGCATTAGGCCAGCGTGGTGGACTAAGGCCTAACCCTCTCATTAGTAGAGGAGGCCCGTGCCCAGCAGTTGGACAATGTTTAATACAGGGCTAGTATTATTATTATTATTTTATTATTATCAAAAAAAGCTGAACAAAAATTACAACTACACTTTATAGACATAAAAACTAATAATAAATAAGACGTGAGGTGCGCGCCAAACCTCTTTTTGGTATTCCCAGCTGTCGCACAAACGCAGGAGTGCGTGCACCTCTTCGTCGCCTGACCAAAACTTACAATGATTTATTTTCCGAATTAGATTTGTTTGCTTCATCACCCAACTCATTTCGCATAAACTTGCTTCAAACTATGTTAAGGATAGATAACATACAACATTCTTAGTCCACCAAATGCTTTATCTCTTAATTGTTATTGTTTTTAGTAAATTTTAGTATAGTTAAGTTTGTAATTTGTTTATTTTAGTTATTTTATTTTTAGTAACATTTTTCTTTTCTTGTTGGTTTTCTCTCACGTGTGAATATGTAATAAGTGTATGTATTCATTATTCATATAATGATATATTCATATCATTTATTATATTTATTTCTATTGCTTAGACGTAGCCTGTCAGTCATTTACTCTTGTGGGATTACATTTACTTACATAAAATAGTACAAAATTGTAAGCTAAAACTAAACCTATTTGTTTTTTACTTCTACAATTTCTTCAAAACCTAATATCCATAACCGAAACTATCCGAAACTAACGGATAATCCGAAATAATTTCATATCCGTAACCGAATCCGAAACCGATGTAAAATTATTCACATATCCGTATCCACATCCAGATCCGAAAGGACAATGGCGAAATCGTAGTTACAAAAAAAAATGCGTTTAGGAATTTCATACTTTGTAATCTAAATATTATTATTTTACATGATTTTTCAGCATACTAACAATAGCTGTGTAAGTATAGATAAGTTGTATAATTTATTAAAAATCTCAATTGATTTTTTTGTAACGTGTTATGGTCGTAAGATTTTTTTAATGAATGGCTTAAGGTCTTTTAGGCCAAAGAAAAATCTTTTTCATAAGAATTCTATAAGCCGTTAAAAAAAACTATAAAATCAATACAAGTGTGTGTGTCCCTATAATTACAAATAACAAAAATAAATCAGCTTTACTTTTTACCAACTTAGTGAATGACTGGATCGTCTGTTATTTGGCTGTATAGTTACGGTACCATAGCTTATCTTATTTAGGAAAAAAAATCACTACTTCCGTCATTTCATACCGACATATTGTGACATAATTTAAATTGATTTAAATACACGAATAATTGAAAGATTTCACTTAGAAAATAATCTAGCAAACATGACTGTGGCCACAAATGTGATCTGGAGATCGGAATATTCGGAGATCGGATAATTTCCAAAGCATAGCAGACCGATATAATATGCTATATTTTCCGTGAGAACGTACCAAATTCGACAAACACGTTCCTATTATGGTGAACATGTACGTTTCCACGGTAGTTCTATAATTGAAGTGTGCAAAGAAACAATTAGTTCATCTTAATTTAATTTAAGAGGCAGTTCAGATACCTTATTGATAAGAGGTAAAATAAAATCACACCATGTTTCAAATAAACAGTATAATGTTTAATTACTAATTGAAAATAATGTACCTGGTCCGACCAGGCTGGTCGAGCAGGCATTATAGAATACTATTGTAGTTGCTTGGTTGTGCGTCGTACAGTAGGCTGCTGCGCTCATACCATGATAGTAATCTGGTATTTGGGACGGGCTAGACATCAAGACATATCTGCCCTTGCAGCATTTTTAGATATATAAGATAGGATAATTATGAAGATGAATAAACATTAAAAAAACCAGTGTTTTATTTTTATTTAGAACCCGTTTTATTTTCTAATTTAATTTCTAAGTCCAGATTTAGGGTCTGAAGATATTTTCTGCACAACTATTGACAAACTCTGTGTCTTCCATTCCAACTTAGCTTGTATTGAAATAAATTATATGTGGCTTATGTTACTTTTGGTATAAATCTAATGGTGAATTATTAAAAACGGTTCAGCTGTTTAAAGGATTTATCAAAAAATAAACAAACTATTCCTATAATTAAGTATAATGTGTTCATATCTGAACATGTAAACGTAAACACTTGTGTGTAAGTACCTACGGTGTGGCGGATCATCCTTCCCCACAATAGTTATAAGTCAAGTTCAGTAGGTACATGTTTAATTCACGACCCTGCCTCAGGTGAAATTATAATGCACTTTGGAAAATAGGCAAATAACATTTTTATCAGCTTCATAGATAAAAATATTTTATTCAGAAATGTCAAATAGCATGTCAAATATAATAATGTCATAACCTCAAAATCTTTAAATTGAAATATCTTTAGTATTAGACTTTTTCATCAGAAATCCCTAATACATTATTGTTTAGGAATTGCTGCTGAATTTTTTGATATTTTTTTCACTTCTAAACGCTACATATTTATGTCAACTAATTTCATGTATGGGAACCTGCCATTGTCCTTTCAAATCCATAACATCTCTAGTATATAGTATTGTTGGTTCATATATGTAAACTTGATGTTGTGGTGATATAATTAGGATTCATAATATCACAGATGAAATGTTGGTTATGATGGTTGCGTAATTTAACAACGAGGGTAATTCGTGAACTATCAGGGAAGAAATCCTTCGCTTACGGCACTCAGCCTACTATTTAACCATCAGGTCTGGTTTTGTAATCTAAATACACCTCTGACCATTGGTGTCACATGGATCTGGTAACTGTACATCAGTATGATCTGATCTTTGAATCTAAACATAATAACTTCATGCAATATAATAGGTAGGTTAGCTAGACTAGGGTTAACACTCATCCCTTCTATATCCGTCCAGTTACCGTTCGCCTTCTCCCCTCTCATTCCTGCGCCTTCCCGTGATCATCTGCTCCAGTCACTTCCTTTACCGAAGACCGCGATTACCTTCCTTCCTTTTTGTGGTCTCCCTCTTTTCTCCCTTTCCAGTCCCGTCCTCGTTGTATCCTTCCTTGCCTACCAGCCCTTGATGGTGGTTTCTAAGTTCCCATGACGTTAGACATAATTAATTATTTTTCCGTATGGTGAATTTCCATCTGTGTTTTGACATGTCATAAGTGCCTTTTATATGCCTACGTGATCAATAAAGATTTTTATTTTATTTTATTTAATAACGAGAACCTTACTGCTATACTGTTTAAAGGAAAATAAATACCTACATTGTTACTAACTTACATTTGTTTCTCCTTGACCGCCCGCTGTCTACTGCCGACTGTTAGTAACACAACTAAACACACACTGAACTGAGGACAACTGCACACTGATCCAAACTGAGCGAGACTAACTCGAGAACGCAGAGACGCTCCTATTTATAGCAAATCCACCGAGTATATTCCAATAAAAAGAGACTACCCTCACACCAAGATTTAATCGTTTGCTGCCTGTTCACAGTTCGTGATTATTCGCGACACGTAGTGAAGCCATCAAACTAAGCAGACTATTGTTAGGAACATCAACAAAACTATGCAAGATGGATATTTAAAAGGCACAAATACAATGTTTATAATTTATTGATTGATTTACACGACACTGTTACACATCTCAGTGCTTAATATTAACACACACACATGTCAGGATTCACTTAAGGCTTCTCTTTATAATTAACCTACCAGCATTACCCTCTAAGCTGAACTACGCGGCCATTGAACTGCTTAGGTACACTTACTTACAGCCCCGCGAACGAACTACGAATGTACCTACTCACTACCAACTCGATACTACAGCACTAGTCTTCTTCACAATTCCACTGAACTGAACTGAACCCCGGAGCGCGGAAGGCACTCTGTTTTATATTAAACATTTACTATTCCCACTAAGGTTGTTATTATTAATGCGCCCCCAACTAGTCTCCTAAATACCTCCGTTATACCTTCGGTATTTCTAATAGTAAATACCCTAATACTATCTTGAAATTGATTATTATTAGTATATTTTGTGGCATTACCCGACACCGCAACATAGTTCATCTATACCACCTGGAAACGATTCCGTCGAGCACGGTTCGTTTCCAGCGTTCATTCTTACCACGTACGTGCAATCTCTGAAATGAACTCCCTGCAGCGGTGTTCCCTGATTGCTATGACATATCTTTTAAACGAAGACCCTCAACGGTAGGCAGCGGCTTGGCTGTGCCCTGGCATTGCAGAAGTCTATGGGGGCGGTGTCTACTTACCATCAGGTGACTACTACAACATCTAGGTACTATAACATCATCCAATTGGACTGCCTCGGTGGCGCAGTTGTAATTGCGCATGCGTTACGATTGCTGTGCTGAGGTCCTGGGTTCGATCTCCGGGTCGGGTAAAGTGATATTGGGTTTTTCTATCTAGAAATTCTCAGTATTAGCCCGGAGTCTGGAACATGTGCCCGGTATGGCGATAGGCTCGCCCCCTATCACATTATGGGACCGAAATTCGGCGAAAAGTGGGTGTACTGGTTACACCTCTGCCTACCCCTTCGGGGATTACAGGCGTGAGTGTATATGTATGTATGTAATTGGATTATCAAGGTGTAAACAGCTAGTATTACCAAATTTTAGGAATCGAACCCGAAACTACCACCCTGTGTACCACTGTACACAGGGTGTAAAATCCGCCATAGTGGCACACGTAACTGTGTCGCGTTCCGGGATCAGCCAGTGTACACCCGGTTTTTTTTGTCGGGGGTCTAGAGTTGGGTTACGATGTTTGGCTGTATTGCGTCCTTCTGTGTTCGCTGACACTAGATCCTCGACCGCTTCTTCACCTTCTTGCCCATGGTGAAGAACCAGGTCGGCATGATGTATGTTGAGTAGCGGGGGATAGATTGTCTCTCGCTACTCGATACTCTTATTGGATGGCTCGGCGCTTACCATCAATGCAGTGCAGTCACTTTGCCATGCCAGGATAAAAAAAAACTTTACCCAACAGCACAAATTTGCCGCCATACGACCAAAAATAAATGTCGTATAAGATAAAACAAACATATATAATCATAATTAGTGAATCTTGTAATTGGACGTAATAAAACAACATATTTACTGATAGTAAAACACGTGTTTTCCCATACGTAATGAAATAACAATTTACATTTTTTCGACATCGCGCTTGCCCATGTACAAATGTTTGTTTCGAGTATGGGTGTTACGAAACAAATATTAGTTTGTCACAGGTTTTGTCATTTGTCTAGGTGCGGAATTCGCGGCCTTGCGTTTCACAGCTGGCTGGCGGCTACTCGCCCATTGCGTTACGTTGGTCGTCATATATATATACATATTTATTTGAAATTCCATTAGGTACCAAGACTTATCAATATAAAATCACAAAATAAGAGCCGCTGTGCTTATTAATTGCCCTTGAAGGTATTTCCATCTCTTATTTGTAAAATTTCGTCTCATTGAAAATTCTTTAAACTATTTGCTTAGTTTGTTATTAAACTTTGAAAGAATATGTTTAAAATTGTATACATACAAAATGACTGCCTCGGTGACGTAGTTGTAATTGCGCATGCGTTACGACTGCTGTGTTGCGGTCTCGGGTTCGCTCCCCGGGTCGAGTAAAGTGATATTGGGGTTTTCTATCTAGAAATTATCAGTATTAGCCCGGAGTCTGGAATCTGTGCCCGGTATGGCGATAGGCTCGCCCCTATCATATTATGAGACCGAAATTCGGCCGAAAGTGGGTGTACTGGTTACACCTTTGCCTACCCCTTCAGGGATTACAGGCGTGAGCATATATTATGATGTTGTCTGTTAAGTTTTGTTTTCTGGAAGAGTGGGTAGAGGGCGCCCAAGGAGAACGTTTACGAATCAGATAAACGATCTTCTCCTAAAAGGGCAAATCAAAAGTACCTCCAACCGTCGTAAATGTATGAGAAGATGTATGAATGTGGAAGAGGCGAAAGAAGTATGTCAGGATCGTAGCTTGTGGCACTCAATAGTCTCTGCCTACCCCCGTGGGATATAGCCTACAAAACTTACATATGCGTGAGTGTATATGTAAGTTTTGTAGGCATAAAAGAGCTTTCTTCAAATCATTGGTTAATTGCACCACACTTCAGTCAAGATAAACTTATATAAGCGAGTAATTTGACATCACATCTGTCGTAACACAGTAATCCAGATCTAATCCTCCTCAATATTTATGTTTGCCTAGTATTTATTTTATCATTATTACCAACCCGATAAGAAGCGTGGTTAAAATTCTTCATTCAGTTTTTGCTAGCCAAGTAAGTTATAAGGCACAGATTTGGAGTTTTTTTTTATTATTTGCTAAAATGACCAAGTTAGTTCAAGTTGCCTGTACTGGGCTGGGTAAGTGTATTTCACTTTGAACTTTATGTTTTTGTAATAAGGTATGGTTTGGAATTCCATAACATGTTTTGAACATATTACGTTTTTCATCGTGGCCATGCTAATGACCATCACTCAAATTTTACCCAAATCCTTATGGTCGGAACTATTTTTTTTGTATCCTTTCAAAGCAAAGTGACCACACTGCACTTGATGGTAAGCGCAGTGCCGTCCAATTAGAGTATCGAGTAGCGAGAGACAATTTATCCCCGGCTACTTTTGGGTGTAGTGTCAGAGTTCTCAGAAGACTCCCGACAAAAATCGGATGTACACTGGTTGACCCCGGAACGCGACATAATTGCGTGTTTTACACCCTGTGTACGGTGGTCGCTAACCGGGCGGATATGAATATCGTACCACCAGCAAAGAAAAAAAAGTAGAAAGAGACAAAGCGACTATGCGGACAATACCTTTTTCTTTTCGCTCTTGCAAGTCGTGTGAGTTGACCAATCAAAATTCTAGAAAAAGACAACTGCTGGCCCCACATTTGCTTTATGTCTCTCACATTTTTCGACCAGTGTAGTGACGCTCGGTCCGTTCTCTGTGTCTATGGTTTAGTTTCAGTAGAACAAACAAATGGTACTTAAATATAAATAATAATACAATTAAAAACACATCAACGTGTTATTTAAATACCTTGGTGGATACCTTAATTGGCACATAAACGATTATCACCACTGTATTGATCAATTTAATGGTCACAGTTACGTACTTCATTGCCCTCCGTTAACAACTCCATGTCAAAATGTACCAAATACCAATTGGTCCCTAGTAGTATAACCCTCTATGACCACACTGCACCTGATGGTAAGCACAGTGCCGTCCAGTAAGAGTATCAAGTAGCGAAAGACAATCTATCCCTCGTTACTCAGCAAAAGAGAGTAGTGTGTGTCAAACACTAATCGCATAAATGAAGACACTTTCGGACCCACATTCGGATCAGTGAGACAGTGTGATTTTCTACAAATTGGGAGACTTTTTAAAAATCTGGGTATTATATACATAATATCATAGAGCGAGGAGCGCATTAAAGAACAACGGAGTAGTTTGTAAATTCTCTTTTGGGTAACAATGCTATTATTTATTGGCAGGCGCTTATTATAAAGCCTCAACATAAAAAACATCTTCGTTTATAAATGCTAGAGAACCGCCTATTTGACATTTTTTGAGTCTTCGCAATAAATATTTTTAGACTTTCGCGATTTCTACACACATTTTAAAATTAGAGAACGTCGGGTTTTTTTTATATCATAGTCCGACAAACGAGCCAGTGGGTCACCTGATGTTAAGTGATCTCCACCGCCCATGAACATCCACAATACCGAAAGTATCATGTATGCGCTGTCGGCCTTAAAGGACAGGAATAGGGATTAGGGAAGGGAAGGGGGAATCTGGGCCTCCGGATATCTCACTTACCATACGAAACGCGACAGTAAACTGTCACTTTACGTTGGTTTTCTGTGAGACAGTGGTTCTACCCCGGTCGAGCCGGCCCATTCATGCTGTAGACAAATATGTCTACAGCGTGGCTCTACCACTATAGAGCGCAATATTTAATGGTATGTAAATAAATTACATACCATAAAATATTGCGCGATTAAGATCCGTTCTTTAATTTTATAATATCTTCGCAACAGTAAGGGCAAAACAATGTTCCTTACTTGGGAAATATGAAAACAAAGTTCTTTTCAGATTTCAGTCTCCTGCCGGCAAACATAATCACGCATGTGAAGTATAGTTGTTTAAAATATATATAAGACCGTAAAATGAGAGACCACGTGTTCGATTCCTGCATCGAGATTATTTATGTGTATTTGTATTTGTTTGGGTTCGAGTCTTCGGTACAAACCGTAGTCCTCATAGTTCTTGATACCCACTATACAGATTTGACGTAGTGTGGTCAGGACTATACTGAGGGGTTTAAAAAGATCCTATATCTATCTATGAGGTCTCGGGTTCGATCCCGGGCCGGGTAAAGTGATATTGGGTTTTTATATCTAGAAATTCTCGATGTTAAACCGGAGCCTGAAATTTATACGAGGTATGGCGATAGGCTCGCCCCCTATCGCATTGTGAGACCGAAATTAGCGAAAGTGGGTGTACTAGTTGCATCTATACCACTACGGGGATTACAGGCAGGTGTATAAGTATATCTATGGTTGGTTGATATTCCAACAGTGCGCACGAAGCGTTTTGCTTACACATTTATCATGCGCACCGCTAGAGAGTGGAACTCTTTGCCGGAGTCTATATTTCCCAAAAATTATAACCTGGGTATCTTTAAATCAAGAGTGAATATCTTCAAGGCAAGTGTGCTCCACCGTAGACCACGTCATCACTTACCATCAGGCGAGATACTGGTCAATCGCAAGCCTATTTATAGTAAAAAAATGTATATCTATTACAGTATGCTGCATCTGCTTAAACATGAGCATCACGTTCGCGTGGCCCTCGTCCACGCTGCGTTTGTTCGAGTCAAGTAATACGACGCTCCACCGGCCGATGACAGAGACTGAGCTAGCCCTCTTCGGCAGCTTGTCGTCCATCGGCGCATTGATCAGCACGCCCCTAGCTGGTGTGTTCCTCGACAAGCTGGGGCGGAAACGCTGCGCTATTTTCTCTACGATGTTGGGAGCTGTAAGTCTTATCATTTTTTTTAGTGCCTTGATAGGCAGATTAGCGGACGGGCCACCTGATGGTAAGTAGTCACCGCCGCCCATAGACTTCTGGAATGCCAGGGCACAGCAATGCCGGTGCCTACCGTTAGTTCTTAAATACTCTATTTAATTTAATTGAGTGTGTTAAATTGCCAATATCTCCGAGATTGGAATTGAAACTGTATCGAGTTTGAGATTGAAATTGATTTCAAGAGTAGGCCTACTGGTTCAAAATTCAGTTGCAAATTTTTACCCAAACAAACATTACAAGTTAAATAAAAGTAAATGTAGAAATGTTCTCCTTAGTGTACAGTTGGGTTTGTTTAAATACATTTCATGACTGTCTATCACGGTGTTTGACAGTAGCCATCTGCGAAATACGTGTTTTTACGATTGATTCTCGATTCAAGAAATTTGTGAGATGTTCTAATACCTATATGTTGCGAGTTTGATTGTTACAAATGCTTTTAAATTAAAATTTTTGATTGCTGAATATATTATCTGTATTCATAGGTATCCTGGGCAATGATAGTCATATCCAACCGAGTAGAAGTACTTCTGACAGCCATCTTCATGTCGGGTCTTAGCGGCGCTGTATTCCTGGTAGTGCCGGTGTTCATTAGCGAGATTTGCGAAGAGTCAATCCGAGGCGCCATGACCTCGATGTCAATGATCTTCTACGGATTGGGGTTGTTGCTCTCCTACCTCCTTGGAGGTTTGCTGGAGTACCACACGATGACGTATATCTGCCTGACCATGTCTGTCGTGGTAATGCTGATGCTGAACGTGTTGAAGGAGTCTCCATCTTGCTTGATGGCGAAAGGTTTTGAAGAGGTAAGAGTTTTTTTATCCTGGCACGGCAAAGTGACCACACTGTAAGCGCAGTGCCGTCCAATTAGAGTATAGAGTAGCGAGAGAAAATCTATCCCTCGCTACTCAACACAATCATGCCGGTATGCTTCTTCACACTACGCCATGGGCAAGAAGGTGAAGAAGCGGTCGAAGGTCTAGTGTCAGAGTACTCAAAAGGCCGCAAAACGGCCACTCGGATCTTTTACTATTATTAGCCCTGTTATACACGGTTCCTCTGCTGTGCATGCTGTAAATTTAGTTCTCCACGCTACCCAATAGTGTGTTGGTAAACTTGACACGTCTTTGAATTTCGTTCATCATTATAGCAGGCGATAATTAAAACAGATAAGATTTGGTTCCAACTTAGGATTGTATAAACATATTTTATAGTTAATGAACAATAAATGGCAATAAACATTTTCACTTGTACTCCATATTATATGGGGCAGATATACAAGAATAGTTTTTGTATACCATAAAGACGAAACACCCAAATAAGATTTTGATATAAAAGATCAAATAAATATATGACACAATTATAATAAGGAAAACTCACGCGGTAACATGCAAAAATAATGTATCCTGTTTCTTGAATAGTGCATGGGCATACGCGCGCCGCGCGCTGCTGTTTGTTCAAAATGTCCACCCCTTTCCCTAATACACAAGCGGGTCCGTTTACGCATATTGCGCCGCATTTTTATTAAGTAATAAACAAGGTAACCAGGTTGACGAAATTTTTTATATGGTTTTGGGATAGCAATATAACACGTTAAAGATTAGTGCAATGAATAGGCTATTTGACTAATTATCGAAAATGATTTAAAACTATTCTTTATTACATAATAAGCACACTACATTGATATTTCAGGAAAATATACAGTATTTTCAATAAAAATCAATGTTAAAGTTTAAATCTCCAAAACCGCGGCAAAAACGCTATTTCTGTAATGGCGCTAGTGTGACGTAACATGCAAGTAAACAAGCTAATAACTAGGGATGTTGATATTTTTAAAAATATCGGAGTTTGATATATCGAAACAAAATATCGATATTTCGATATTTTTTAAAAAAATCGTGACTTTTCTAAGGGTCTGGCATACATCCTTTCTTCGTTAAACAGTGTGCCAATAAACTTATTAGATTCAAAGATCTTGGAATCATATTTGAAAACCTTAACCTTAAAACGTGATATTACATACATATACACAGTCAGGTCATAAGTATTGTCACACAGTAAAAACTTTTATTTTAGAATGCTGGCCACAAAAAAGTTTATTGAATTCGAATTTCAAATTGTTCATGAAAATCAAAATATATACTTTTTAGAATTTTACTCATTTTGAAATATGGAGTGGACGCTTAAAGAAGACCATGTTGCAGTAATTGCGTTGCATCGTTGCGGTTACGCGCCAATTCAATTTTTTGACATACTGAATAATTTGAATATAACCAAAAGATTCGTTTATCGTACCATCAAACGATACAATGAAGACTCTAGTGTAGATGACAGGTCAAGAAGTGGTCGCCCTCGGTCTGTTAGGACTCCAGCAGTGATAAAAGCTGTGAAGGCGCGAATTCAAAGAAATCCCAAACGTAAGCAGAAACTGTTGGCCCTTCAGATGGGGTTAAGCAGAACCACGGTGAAAAGGGTGTTTAATGAAGACTTAGGGCTTTGGGAATATCGAAGAAAAACAGGACATCGTTTGAATGCTCGTCTAATGGACCTGAGACTGAAGAGATGCCGCGCTTTGTTGAAGCGGTACGCGGGAAAAAAATATCGGGAAATTCTTTTTTCAGATGAAAAAAATTTTACCGTAGAAGAGAGCTACAACAAACAAAATGATAAGGTGTACGCACACAGTAGTGAAGAAGCGAGCAACCGTATTCCGCGTGTCCAACGAGGTCATATTCCATCCTCGCTCATGGTATGGTTGGGAGTTTCTTATTGGGGCTTAACAGAGGTACATTTTTGTGAGAAAGGTGTAAAAACGAATGCAGTTGTGTATCAAAATACAGTCCTGACGAACCTTGTGGAACCTGTTTCTCATACCATATTCCATAACAGGCACTGGGTATTCCAACAAGATTCGGCGCCAGCTCATAGAGCGAAGAGCACACAAGACTGGCTGGCGGCGCGTGAAATCGACTTCATCCGGCACGAAGACTGGCCCTCCTCCAGTCCAGATTTGAATCCGTTAGATTACAAGATATGGCAACACTTAGAGGAAAAGGCGTGCTCAAAGCCTCATCCCAATTTGGAGTCACTCAAGACATCCTTGATTAAGGCAGCCGCCGATATTGACATGGACCTCGTTCGTGCAGCGATAGACAACTGGCCGCGCAGATTGAAGGCCTGTATTCAAAATCACGGAGGTCATTTTGAATAAACTTTAGTGTCATAAGAATCTATGTTTTGTTAAGTTCATTTTGGTATATAAATAGTTACATAATGAATAAACTTGTTTCAATTATCTTATATTAAACATGTGACAGAATTTATGACCTGACTAGGTATATAAATCTCTGTGTATTTGGCGTTTATCAGTCATAATGAAGTCGATCTCATTCCTGGTGACATTATCGGGGTTTCACCAAGTCCACTTCCTCTGGAAAAATGAATTCATCAAAAAGAGGCCCCGGGTCTCGAAAAAGTTGACTAGCTTTTGCGCCCTGTGATTCCTGCACCCATAGCCGAATGATCCTACCCTCGATTCGCCGTGTCCTTGTACTATTGTACATTGGCATTGAAGGCACCCATTAATCCCCGGGCTACGTTACCACAAAAAGCTATTTTTGGCGACGTACAACGGACGCTCTCTGCGGTTGGACGAGCACATCGCTGAGTTGGAAGAAGAGCTAAGTCACATTAACTGGCATATCGTAGGGCTATCCGATATCCGAAGACAGGGGGAGGAGAAGATGGCCCTAGATTCTGGTCACTTACTCTACTTCCGAGAAGGACACCAACCATCCCAAGGTGGCGTTGGATTTATTATCCACAAGTCACTAAAAAGCAACGCTGTGGAAGTTGGCATACCTGCCTGAAGTTGGCATCAGCTCGAGTGGCGTACCTTATCTTAAAAATATATTCTGAAGGTTATACAAGTGTACGCCCCAACGTACGAAGACATAGGGAAAGCTATGCTCGTACCAAGGCTTCCTACAGCGGTGAAATGGGTGACTTCAATGCCAAACTGAAGACTCCTAATAAATTGTTAATATTAATTTCTTACTACAGAGAAAAACATATTACACAAAATTTTAGAGTGAGAAAAATCCTTTTTTTTACTCAATGTCACATCCCTACTATGTTTACTTGCGTGTGACGTCACCAGAGTTGCAACCAATCACAGAGCGTTCACATCACAGATAAAATTATAAATAAATGTTGTATTTTATTTCGTTTAATTTGCAAAAAATATACATTATTTTGTTTAAAATTAAGTGAAATATGGTTTTTTAAGCTATTGTCTAACAGGATGACAACAATTTGCAGTGTATTTTCAATGTTATCAAATAGCCTATTGTGCTACTGATTCTCAACTTACTTATACTTTCGACTTTGTAGTATACTAAAAATAATGTTTTATAGGTATATTATGTTGATGTTAATTTGAATCTTTTGTACCTCTTTGCTCATCTCTGCATCACCCTATTGATCGGTAGAGAATGCCTTTGGTATTAAGTCCGCATATATATCTGTATATATAAAAGAAGAAACTGACTGACTGATCGATCAACGCACAGCCTAAACGGCTGGGGTTAGAAACTTGAAATTTTGACGGTAGGTACCTTTTATCACGTAGGCATCCACTAAGGAAGGGTTTTTGGAAATACCACCCCTAAGAGGGTAAAATAGGGGATGAAAGTTTGTATGAAAATCCGTCATTTTTGAAGTTAAAGTCATGAAAATTAGTATTTGGCATTTTAGTTAAAAATAAAAAATATATGTTTCAGGATTTTTGGAAATTCCGCCCCTAAAGGGGTAAAATAGGGAATGAAAGTTTGTATGAAAATCCGTCATTTTAAGTTATACGCATGAATATTGGTATTTTGTATTGTATACTTTTTCTCCCAAACATGACCTCCACGCGGGCGAGGCCGCGAGCAACAGCTAGTTCTGTATATATCCAATGAAAGCTAAAATATTAGCCAAACGTAAGTGCAGTTTTACTTCAGTTTCTTCTAAGAGAACCTTAACCTTAAGATTAATAATATTTAGGAGTATGTTTGTACTCTGAGATATTAATCTTGCTATATAGTGATTAGTCAAGCTAATAATTAAAATTACGATGGACGATCAACGATCAAAGTATTGGTTCGAATTATTTACCAACAAAAAAGCACGCAGAGGAAAGTTCCATAACAATCAACCCAATACACCTTTATATAATTATGATTACCTGGTACCACTGGACAAATTGGATGTTATTTTTGCAATTTTGGATTCGTTCCAGAAATAAGTTGAAATTAAAATTTTAATATCTTTACTTTATTGAATTAAAAAAATAAATTACAGCTTTAAATATGAGGTATGAAACAGGGTTCTTTTGGTATTTTGTTCGGATTCTTTGTTGGGCTGTCATTGTATTAATTATAAAATAATTAATTCTTATTGAATTTTGAGATTGGTCGCATTCTGACTATAAAACCTGGTTTAGTTTTTTTAGGTAGCACTCTCCAGTCTAGCGATCTAAACTAGTGCTGGACTGGAATGGGGATTGTCAACGCCCAGAAATTTAGAAACCGTTAAAGTGTTAACAGCAAAGAGACAATGATTTCTAGAAGAAAGCGGAAACTGGATTGGTCGTATAAATTCCAGTTGCACTGCACAGTTGCACAGTTTACTGGACTGGGTTTCTCACTGGATCCAGTGCATTCCAATGACAGTTTACAGTATCCCAGTTACAATCCAGCGCTGGTTCCGAATTGGAACGCTACTGTAGGCCTACTCTTGAAATCAATTCCAATCTCATACTCGATACAGTTTCAATTCCAATCTAAAAGATATTGGAACTCTAACTCACTCAGGTAAATGAAATCGAATATTTACGTACTAGCGATAGTAAATACTCTATTTCATTTAGTTACTAAAAATCCCGCCGTATTTAGTTAAATCGTGAGCTGGTGTTGCGTTCAAGAGTGCCAATTGTACAGTTTCCGAACCCAATCCCAATTTTAAATTGGAATCGAGTGTCAAGGGTAACCCTCCTGTTCATGGTTTTGTGAATTTGACTATTCTCAAAACTTTGGAATGAAACGTTCTATATTGTATGCAAAATAATATCTACGATCTCTGTGCTATATTACGTTGAAATAAATACATTTTAAAACAATAATTGTGAAATTGACATTGTTTCTTACTGCACTGCATTATTATTAGCCTAAAACGTGTTGGTAGACTTCACATACCTCTGAAATTATTACTCAGACCTCGCAGGTATAACCTGCATACCTGAACCTCCTCAGAATATTTTCCTTTACCATTAAAGAGGGGGATAATTAGGACTGACTACACACATAACTTCACAAAGTATATATATGGTGTTGCTATCGAAACCGCCACATGGGTATCGCTAGTCTGTTCCGCTAAGCTATCGCTTCTTGCATCAGCTTTACATCTAGCCTATCGAGGCACTAAAAAAAAAAAAAAAACATAGTTATATTACTTAATGCATTCTTTATTATATTATCTGTCTTATATTTTAATTATTTTTACGTCTTTACGGTAGTTTTAAGGTCGGGATATATAAGCCAATTACCCTACTGTGTTAGGGTTACTACCCTTTTGATTATACAACATTGCTATTTTGCAGGAAGCGGCAAAATCGATTGCATTTTATAGAAACGTGAAAACAGATGCAAAGGAAGTTTTAGAAGAGATGAGCGCCTTACGGCGAGCTCTGCAGCCTGACCTGGATACCCCAGGTAACACTTCTATATCTGAGTTGAATAGCGATAGCAGTATCAAGAAATATAATGTAAAATGGGACTGGATTAGTGGCTGATACTCAGACACCATAAGACACACTCTATCGCATGATTGTTTTAATAGCAGCTTTTTGCTGTAAATTTGTAAAAAGTTTGTCTAGTGGTAAAAACATCTGCAAATTAGAAATCATGGACGAGTTATTGTATTGAAGGTAAAGGGTGGTTGGTTGAGGGCGATAAGACCTATGGAAATATCATTTACCTTATGAAATGCAACAGCTAAAGTTTTTTTTATGCTGGCACGGCAAAGTGACCACACTGCACCTAATGGTAAGCGCAGTACCGCGGCCGTCCAGTTAGAGTATCAAGTAGCGAGAAGCAATCTATTCCTCGCTACTCAACACAATCATGCCGGCCTGCTGTAAAGCTTCTTCACACTACGCCATGGGGCAAGCAGGTGAAGAAGCGGTGAAGAAGAGGGTCCTAGTGACACGAGTGCTCCTCAGGAGGCCGTAACACGGCCATACGTCGTACCCAACTCTAGACCCCCGACAAAAACTGGATGGACACTGGCTGATCCCGGAATGCGACACACTTGCGTGTGTCATGATGCCATGTATGAATGGTGCCATCCTACCACCAGCAGTTACCGCTTCGCGTTGGTATTTTGATTGCCTATACAGAAAACTGGCTCCAATTATCTATTTGAAAATTATATCCCAGATTGTCCGGAAAATCGCTGATTCGTTTTGAAATGATATAATAAAAACACATTTACAGATCTGTAGATAGTGATTGCTATTCATAAAATGTGTTTTACACGGGCCTAATAGCGAGATAAAATGTAATCAAGAGGCATACACGAGATTAAGTTTACAACATTATAAATAGTGTATTCTCGTGACATACCTAATTAAAACTTTAATATTTCAGTATTATTTTTTATTACTATTTGCATTATAATCATGTTTTATTTAATGAGAGATTGTGATCTTTTATACTGTGAATTCTCAGTCTATTTTGGAGTCGGGAAACCCATCGTTCGGTTCTTAGGCCTGTGAAAACTATACATGAGTATTTATAACATGATTTTTGGGAGTGGTTTAACCCCAATTAATAAAATAAATAAATTATGATTGTGAAACTTATTGTAACATAGAAAATTATCGAAAGACGTCCTTTTTAACCGACTTCAAAAAAGGAGGAGGTTAACAATTCGTCGGAATCTTTTTTTTATGTATGTTACCCGATTACTCGAAGACGCCTGGACGGATTCGAGAAATTCTTTTTTTGTTTTAAAAGGTATACTTCCCAGGTGGTTCCATTGGCACCAAGTCAGGATCTGATGACGGGATCTCAGAAAAATCAAGGGAAACCCACAAATGTTATAGTGACGCATAATTTGTTTTTTATTGAAGTCGGTGTACTTTTTATGAATTAAAAAACTTTTTTTAATAAAATTTCAGAGCTTTCCACTACAAGCTCGTAAAATATAGCAGTGCGATCAAGACTACGTGTGCGAATGTTGGGTGTAAATTTTTTTATACAAATGGGAGTGAAATATATTTTTTTTATGTTTTTAGTTCGTGCCAGCAATATTGACTTATTATTTCTCATCTTATTATTATTGGATGTTTTTATAAATAAAAATCATTATCTAATAAATGTTTCTTTTAGACACCTCTCCTGAAGAAGAGAAGTTAAAGGCGGTAGAGAAGCCGAAGGAAAAACTGTCAACATACGAGTTTATCAGTAAGTATAACATTAAAAATTGGATATTTAAAAAAAATACAGAAGAAAACATAGTTTGTGTGTATATCACAGGTAGAGTTTTACATACATACATTTACTGTACAGTTATTATTTATGAATAACAAAACAAGTTAACTTAACCAAGTAGAGTGGAGTATACCAGGATAGTATAAACTCAAACATGTTGAAGCAATACTAGGAATACATAACCACCATTTATGTCACACAACTATTTCTCTTAATCGTTACTCCGTGCTCTTAATAATAGTGATATTTTATTTACTTGTTTACCTCTATTTTCTGCTACTTCGTAAAATAATTTATTTAAGTGTAAAAAACATTCAGCAATTTTTGATGGAATTTGCTAGACATACTTTTGCCATTTTTTTTATAGCATAGTCCGACAAACGCGTCCGTGGGTCACCTGATGTTAAGTGATCTCCACCGCCCATGAAATCCACAATATCAAAAGTGTCATGTATGTGCTGTCGGCCTTAAAAGGACAGGAATAGGGATTAGGGAAGGAAAGGGGGAATCTGGGCCTCCGGATATCTCACTTACCCATACGAAACGCGGACAGTAAGTAAGTAAACTGTCACTTTACGTTGGTTTTCTGTGAGATTTTGACCTTTTCATTGATTTTGTGCACCAGGAACACATAAAATAACAAGTCTAATATTATAAATTTATTTCAGAAAAGTCTCGTTCAACTCGCCAAGCTCTCTTCTTATGCCTGGTCCTCGTAACAGCGTCCATCTTCCAAGGTCTGGTAGTAATTCAAGTATACGCGGAGCCACTGTTTGAAGAGGCTATGCCAAACACGTCGGCCACTATGTGCAGTGTGTTGGTTGCTGTGGTTTGTGTTGTCGCTGGTTTAGTGGCCGCGTACCTTACCGAGCTGGCTGGGAGACGGGTGAGACTCTTTGGTTTTATGTCTTCCTAGTAATTTAGTTAGGCCGTGCGTGTTTATTCACATTTTACTTCTGGTTTTATTGTGTACTACTAAGCTGTGGCCCGCGGCTCCGCCCGTATTTATATTTTTGTAAATCTTTTTTTTTTATATATTATAGTCCGACAAACGAGCCAGTGGGTCACCTGATGTTAAGTGATCTCCACCACCCATGAACATCCAAAATACCGAAAGTATCATGTATGCGTTGTCGGTCTTAAAGGACAGGAATAGGGATTAGGGAAGGAGAGGGGGAATCTGGGCCTCCGGTTATCTCACTTACCATACGAAACGCGACAGTAAACTGTCACTTTACGTTGGTTTTCTGTGAGACAGTGGTACTACCCCGGTCGAGCCGGCCCATTCAGGCTGTAGACAAATATGTCTACAGCGTAGCTCTACCACTTCCAAAATCAAAAAAATCATCTTAAGCTGTTGTTACATCTTTCTATATTTTGTTATCCCATAGGAACCGTGCATTTTTCCGGGATAAAAATAGCCTATGCCATTCTCTAATCCCTAAATTACCACTAAGCAAAAAATCATGTCGATCCGTTGATTTCTTGCTCTGTGAAAAACAAAAACCATCCCGCTGGAACCGTACAATTTTCCCGTAATAAACTGTATCCTATGCGCTATTCTAGACTACTATAATCTGTCTGTGCCAATTTCCAACCAGATCGGTTCAGCCGTTTTGGCGTGATTGAGTTAGAAACATCCATCCATCCATCTAAACATTCGCATTTAATATTAGTAAGATTTCATTTGCTGTCATATAATTTTTCTCTAATGATCGTCTCATAAGATGAGGGATGAAGGTGAAGAGAAATGAGTTGATTGATTTCCCTTTAAAATATATTAATTTTGCTTCATGCAATCTTGGCGGCTTTAATAATAGCAGCCTGCTTGTCCAAAAATATATACTTATTATAATATACTTAAAAAAAACTAATCTCAATGCTTCACTACTGGGCATGGGCTCTATCTACCAATAAGATAGGTTTGGCCTTAGTTTTACATCGATCTTTGGTAGCATATATATAGATTTTATTTATCACGAAGCATGTGTAAGATAAGAATAATATGGCGCTTACAGTTTTATCTCGCTTATCATAAACTGTATTATCGCTTTTACTGAAAATATAACGGCCGTATGCTGCTGTACTTTACTTTCTAGAATCTTCATTTAATTCTCTTTTTTTTATCCTGGCGCGGCATAGTGACTACGCTGCATCTGAGGGTAAGTGCAGTGCCGTCCAGTTATAGTATCAAGTAGCGAGTGATAATCTATCCCTCGCTACTCAATACATTCATGCCGGCCTGCTGTGTAGCTTCTTCACACTACGCCTAAAGGACCCAGGATCATAGGAAGGAACACGGTAGCTGGCCAACTGTTCCACAGCTTGATGGTGCGGCAAAAATACCAATCTGCTCTGCTCTTGGTTCGGGCCGGGGTAGTAGACACCACGAAGCTGTGGCTCCGCAAGCCACTAGCTATTTATTACTCACGGCGTCGCCACCGTGAAAACAATTTGCTTTGTTGTTCCATTGGTCTTGACGAAAAAAAAAAAAAAACGTGATGTTAGAAACCTATATATAACCTTCCTCAATAAATCCCGAATAGAATTGAAATCTTACTGGTAGTTTCACAGAATATCGCGTTCAAATGCACAGTCTTTAGTTTTGTAATATTAGTAAATAGTATATATTATAATATTTTTGTTTCATTCAGCCTTTGATGATCTACGGATCCGTCGCGGCCGGGATCAGTTGCATTCTACTAGGAACGCAGATCCACCTCCGCTGGGGTCCGAGTTGGTTGACAGTGGTTTTCATTATAATTTACACGATAATGTACACGTTTGGGGCTGGTACTGTGCCGTACGTCATCATACCTGAAGTATTCCTACCTGAGGTGAGTACTCTTACGAGGTTATGATATCCTAGTACTTTTTACTGACTTGATAAGTCTTTTGTAACAAAACTTTACTGGGATGAATGAATGAGTTTGAGTGATTGATTCATCATCAATAATAATAGAATATCAGTGGCCGTCCGGTACCCTTACTCTCCATAACAAGAAATGGACGTTAAATATTCTAATAGTAAAAAACATCTGATGGTCAGTTCTACAGTATAAATGCAAATGAATCTGGGGTACTATTGGATCAATATGGCGAGATGCTTGCTCTGTATAGTTTTAGATTAGCCGGATATTAAATAATTCATATTTCCGATCATCATTCCAAAAATTAAGATAACTTTCTTCCCTTTAGTGTGGAGTTATGACTCTTAGATGTATGATCTCAAATAAAATCAAACTGAAATTGTATTTCTTTTTTTATATTTTAGTATTTACTGTCCAAATATTGTAAACTAGTTTTTGAAAAGAGCGATGCTAGTTTCTTGATCGTTCTTCTTTAGCAAAGCTGCATTCCGATCGGGCGATAAAAATATTCACGGTGTCTAAATAATAATTTTATGTATTGTAATTGCGCATGCGTTACGACTGCTGTGCTGAGGTCTTGGGTTCAATCCCCGGGTCGGGTAAAGTGATATATTTTTCTATCTAGAAATTCTCATTATTAGCCCGGAGTCTGGAATCTGTGCCCGGTATGGCGATAGGCTTGCCTTCTATCACATTATGGGACCGAAATTCGGCGAAAAGTGGGTGTACTGGTTACGCCTCTGCCTACCCCTTCGGGGATTACAGGCGTGAGTGTATTTGTGTGTAATATAATAGTAAATTTCAATTTTCCAGGTGAAAAGTTTCGTCTCTATGCTGGTAATAGAATGGGCGTGGTTGTGCAATTCAGTAATCCTGTTCATTTTCAATCCATTACTCCGAACGATCGGTCTGGGGCCGGTCTTCTACCTGTTCGCCGCAGTTTGTTTCATGACAGCTGCATTTGCTATTATCTATTTGCCAGAAACTAGAGGCAAGGCTGTGGACGTCATTCAAGCTTCGTTTGTCAAAAGAAGACGAATGGGGAAACATTAATTTATTTTAAGGTTATTTGTAAGGATTATTAACATAAATAATAATAAATACACTCAATAGTCACATACATAGTTCTGACCCCACACTAGGTCAAACCTGTATCGTGAGTATCAAGAACTACGAGGGGCTACGGTCCCACAACACCCAGACCAGAAACAAATATCTGTCTGTCACGCAAACACTTGTCTCGGTTCAGGAATCGAGCCCACGGCCTCTCGTTTCATAACCGGCTACTCACCCGCTGCGCCACGGAGGCTGTTTATATGTGTAGGAAAACTTTGTAAAAATGTACCTACTCTGTGTCCGTATTAGTGCAATTGTGAAGATCGGAGAAAACTCAATTTAACGCCATCTATTGGCGCATAATAGAAGTCTAAATCAGCAATATTGTAACAAGTGTCAATATTATGTTCTTAACATTTCAAAAATAAAGAAAATAAAAATTAAATGATTGAGTCTGATTTAGCTGTAAACAAGGCAAGAATGTTTCTTTTGGTGTTATGGATATTCAAAACCGGTGGCGACTCACCACCAGTTGATCCACTTGATTGTTTGCCGGACTGCAATAAAAAAGTTAGCGCTGTCAAACTGGTAAAAAAGGCGCCAAAATGATTTAGCCATTTTGCCAGTGTCAATTTAAGAAATATGATAACAAGGAAAAAAAAAGTATCAAATATCATTAAAAAGTAATCTCTGCAACCGATGGCAGTATATTACAGATTTGTTTGAAATGTATCACTGTCGTAAAATACTTTTTTTCTCTTTTTATCCCTCGAGAATGAAAGAGTGGTAAGAAAAATTATTACAGAAGTCGATTAGTTAGGACTTCAAAATGTAAATAAAGTATTTTAATGTTCATTAATTATAAGAATAAATAAAATATGGAAAGATAACAAGACTTTAATTTATATAAAACATTTATCAATACAATACAGCCTCCGTGGCGCAGTTTTGAGAAGCCGTCTGTGAAACGAGTGGCTGTGGGTTCGATTCCCACACCGGGACAAATGTTTGTGTGACAGACAGATATTTGTGTCCGGGGTCAGGGTGTTGTGAGATCGAAAGTCTGTCGTAGTCCCTGATACCCACAACACAAGACTCGTATCTTAGTGTGGGGTCGGGGCTATGTGTGTAACTGTTGGGTGTTATTTATTTATATAATTAATATAATATCTTATTTATTAAATATATAAATAAAAAATTATGCGGTGTCGGTATTTGGAAATGAATATCTACGAGGAACAATGTCAAAAATTTAAATGTATAATTTTAAATTCATAATGAAACGAACATGGGCGGAGCTTGAGCAAAATGTAGTTTTCAGGCAAAACAGATTTCCAAAAAAAATTACCTATTATTATTTACTATAAAAATTTGCAACTGTGGGACACAGCGAATTCGGTAGCTTGTTAACTGATTTAAAAAAAAACATGTTATTTACATACAAAAATATTATTTTGAAATTTATTTGAATATATAAAAAAATAAACTGTTGTTTCAAAGTTTTTTTAATTTTTTTCAATGTATAATTCATCTCTTAAATAAAGCAATTTCGCGCATGTAATATGTATATGATTTCCTTTCTTTTTTTATCTTGGCACGGCAAAGTGACCACACTGCACCGGATGGTAACCGCAGTTAGAGTATCAAGTAGCGAGAGACAATCTATCTCTCGCTACTCAACACAATCATGTCGGCCTGCTGTGTAGCTTCTTCACACTATGCCCTGGGGCAAGGAGTTGAAGAAGCGGTCGAGGGTTGTGTCAGAGTTACTCAGGAGACCGCAATAGGGCCAAAAATCGTACCCCAACTCTATACCCCTGACGAAATTTACATTGTCAAAATTCTTTTTAGAACACAAATGATAGCACGACCTCTGCTAACCAATGAAGCGAGAAATATACTCAAAGAAAGGCAGGTTCATCGAATACCCACTATGAAGGTTTTTACTCCGTGAGTACATAAGGCCCGTTCCATGTTTATGGTAATGCTGGACCCTGCCGATAGTTTGATAAATGGCCTTTCGCACAATTTGCCGCGGGTCACCGTATAATGTTTTATTGGAGTTTGGAAACTAACGATCATCCTTTGTTGTTAGCTGACTGCGTTCTTACATAGAATAGGGCAGTTAGGTTAGGTTATTTTATTTGATTTAAAGCTAAAAATATCAAAAAGAAATCCTTTTGCGAAATCAGAATCGAAATTGATTGAAAAATAAAGGTGGAAATATTATTTTAAATGTTAGTATTCTTGACTGCCACGGTCAACGGTGGCTCAATTTTAATTGCGTATGGGTTACGGCTGCTGTGCTGAGGTCTCGGGTTCGATCACCGTTGGGCAAATTGATATTGGGTTCCTCTATTTAGAAATACTCAGCCCGGAGTCTGGAATTGTGCCCGGTATGGCGATAGGCACGCCCCCTATCACATTATGGGACCGTAATAAATTCTGCAAAAAGTGGGTGTACTAATTACAAATTTGCCTACCCCCTCGGGGATTACAGGTGTGAGTGTATATGTATGTATGTATTGTTAAAAGAAACATCGCACTATCTCTCTTGCGCGACTGCAACTTAATGGTAATTCGGAGCGGTGACGTCATGATTCATATCGGTCATTGTTTTTTTGCCATTTGACATGTAACTTCTTCCCCACGATTTGAATGGCTTCTTATTTATTTTTATTTAAAGCAGGTTTATAAAATAGTTTTAGATAACGTAGCTGAATGATTAGAATAATATTTAAGTTTATGCTTAAAAAGCTGGTGGTAGGATTCATATCCGCCCGGATAGCGACCACCGTACACAGGGCGAAAAACCCGCCATAGTGGCACACGCAAGTGTGTCGCGTTCCGGGATCAGCCAGTGTACATCCGGTTTTTGTCGGGGGTCTGGAGTTGGGGTACAATGGCCATTTTGCGCCCTTCTTAGTACTCTGACACTAGACCCTCGACCCCTTCTTCACCTTCTTGCTCATGGCGTAGTGTGAAGAAGCAGGCCGGCATGAGTGTGTCGAGTAGCGGGGATAGAACGTCTCTCGCTACTCAGTACTCTATTTGGACCGCACTGTGCTTACCATCAGGTACAGTGCGGTCACTTTGCCGTGCCAGGAAAAAAAAAAAAAAAAAAAAAAAAAAAAATTAATAAGATTTTAATTAAATGCTCTAGAAAGAAGAAAGTCAGTAGTGAATGAAAATAATATTTGTCTAGACAAATCCTTAACACGATATGACTGCTGTAAGCTATGGAGGAGTTGAGTGGTAACATTGCAAGTTAAATAAAACCATATAAAAATATGTAGCTACCTTATTCTTACTGCAGGTTTCCTCAATGTTTATGTTTATATTTATATATTTTATTTAACATTTAACAGAATCTATGGAAGTGGTATGAATGGGCCGGCTTGACCGGGGTAGTACCACTGTCTCACAGAAAACCAACGTAAAGTGACAGTTTTGTCGCGTTTCGTATGGCAAGTGAGATATCCGGAGGCCCAGATTCCTCCTTCCCTTCCCTAATCCCTATTCCTGTCCTTTAAGGCCGACAGCGCATACATGGTACTTTCGGTGTTGTGGATGTTAATGGGCGGTGGAGATCACTTAACATCAGGTGAAGCACTGGCTAGTTTGTCGGACTATATAAAAAAAAACTATTGTACTGACTGATTCCGGAACTTCTGTCCTAACTTCTAATCATTCTGAAATCAATATACATACACATACACACACACACATACACTCACGTCTGTAATCCCCTAAGGGGTAGGCAGAGGTGTAACCAGTATACCCACTTTTTGCCGAATTTCGGTCCCATAATGTGATAGGGGGCGAGCCTATCGCAACCTTTGTAATACTAGATTTCTTTGAGAGACAATGTTGCTTGGTCGTGTTGGCCCATTTCTGCTGAAGACCTTAGATTATACACTAACTGAAGACATACAATCATCACTGGCAACATTGTATTTTCTAACCTCTGCCTGCCTGCAACCGAGCCAAATAAATGTACTAAAATGAACACAAAGTAGCCTATTAACACCAAAACTACTAGGGCAGCATAGAACGCGTGGATATTATCTCACGAGTTTATGTTCGACCTCCTTCAAACACTCGTCAAGCCGTGGCTTAACAATGGAACTACAACGCCTATAGTGTATTCCATTGACCCATAATCCTAGTTGCCATGTGGGAGCGAGACGGATATATACAAATGTGGGTTGATTTGTTATCAATTTTGCAATTTTCGAATTCAGGGGCACGAAGCTGGGCATTTTTATATCAGTAAGCAGGCAAAGCCGCATTTGGGTCAGCTGTTAATAAGTAATCACTTTCGATCAAGTTCTCCATAAACTTTTTGTCGGGGGTCTAGGAGTGGGCTGCGATGTTTGGCCGTGTTGCGGCCTTCTGAGTACTCTGACACTAGACCCTTGGCCGCTTCTTCACCTCCTTGCCCCATGGCGTAGTGTGAAGAAGCTAGAAGCTACACAGCAGGCCGGCATGATTGTGTTGAGTAGCGAGGGATAGATTGTCTTTCGCTACTTGATACTCTAATTGGACGACACTGCGCTTACCATCTGGTAGTGTGATCACTTTGCCGTGCCAGGATAAAAAAAGACTATTATTCCGGTTGGTTCGAAGGTATGTGAAGTCTACCAACCCGCATTAGGTTAGCGTGGTGGACTAAGGCCTAAGTGCCCGGCAGTGGGACAATGTTTAATACAGGGCTAGTATTATATTATTTTATTCCAGTTGCATTGTGTATTTATATCTAGAGATGTCATTGGCAATGCAACAGTAAAGCTGCTTTTTTAACCGACTTCAAAAAAGGAGGAGGTTAACAATTCGTCGGAATCTTTTTTTATGTATGTTACCCGATTATTCGAAGACGCCTTGACCAGTTCGAGAAATTCTTTTTTTGTTTAAACGGGTATACTTCCCAGGTGGTCCAATTGGCACCAAGTCAGGATCTGATGATGGTATCTCAGAAAAATCGAGGGCAACCCTCAAATTTTATAGGGACGCATAATTTGTTTTTTATTGAAGTTGGTGTACTTTTTATGAATTAAAAAACTTTTTTCCTATAAATTTCCGTGTAATATAAGTATCACCCCAGTCGAGGCTGCATATTTATCCAGTGGACTAAACTGTGTAGTGGTCGTACCAATTAAAAAAATTAATGTTCTCCAATTCACGAATGAAAGTCCATATCTTAACATAGTATAAAACAAAGTCGCTGTGGCTGTCCGCCCCTATGTATGCTTAAATCTTCAAAACTACGCAACGGATTTTGAAGCGCTTTTTTATAATAGATAGAGTGATTCTAGAGGAAGGTTTATATGTATGATACATGCATAATATTGTAGAGAAACACTGATGAATTTACAGGTTTCTGGATTGTACACATTTTCTTACATAAAAAGTACACCGACTTCAAAGAAAAACAAATTATGCGTCACTATAAAATTTGAGGGTTGCCCTTGATTTGTCTGAGATCCCATCATTAGATCCTGACTTGGTGCCAATGGGACCACCTGGGAAGTATACCCTTTTAAACAAAAAAAGAATTTCTCGAATCGGTCCAGGCGTCTTCGAGTTATCAGGTAACATACATAAAAAAAAAAGATTCCGACGAATTGTTTACCTCCTCCTTTTTGAAGTCGGTTAAAAAATAACATCCACGCGGGTGGAGCCGCGAGCAACATCTAGTTATTTATAAATGACCGTTAAAATAAGCAAACAATGAAATGTCAAATAAATTAGCATGGTTTAAAAGCATATGATAGCTTCCATGGCGCAACGGGCGAGAAGTCAGCTGTGAAACGAGAGGCCGAGGGTTTGATTCCCGTACCGATACAAATGTTTACAAAAATGTTTGTGTGACAGACAGATATTTGTACTAGGATAAAAAAAAACACGCATCCACTTTTGCTCATAACATAATTGGGACCTAATTTTTCAACAAATTTTGATTTGATTTTCGCAAAAGAGTTTATTTTTCGTATTATTTTCGGCTGAATATCAAATAATGTCTGTAGCAAACGATAGCCTAGTTGAAACTGGTACCGACTGGCAATACAAGAGTCGCTCCAAATCAACCCAAATGGCGTAGGTACACGTCTGACTTTTCGAAGTTACTTGTGTATTCATTGTTAATTATCGCTTGCTTTAACGGTGAAGGAGATCATCGTAAGGAAACCTGCATACTCGGAAAATCCAAATAAAGCACTTCAAAGATACAAACATACATATACACTCACGTCTATTATCCCTGAAGGGGTAGGCAGAGGTGTAACCAGTACACCCACTGTTTGCCGATTTTCGGTCCCATAATGTCATAGGGGGCGAGCCTATCGCCATGCCGGGCACAGATTCAAAGATGAAGATTACCAATCCGCAATAGACCCGCGTGGTGAACTAAGGCTGTCATTACATACAGAGCTGGTGGTGGTGGACCACACTGCGCCTGATGGTCAGCGCAGTGCCAAGCAATTGGAGTATCGAGTAGCTCGAGACAATCTATCCCCCGCTACTCAACACATCATGCCGGCCTGCTTCTTCACACTACGCCATGGGCAAGAAGGTGAAGAATCAGTCGTGGGTCTACTGTTAGACCGTTTACTTAGAAAGCTGCAAAACGACCAAACATCGTACCCCAACTCTAGACCCCGGACAAAAACCGGATGTACGGCTGATCCCGGAACGCGACACATTGGCGTGTGCCACTATGGCGGGTTTTAAACTCTGTGTACGGTGGTCGCTATCCGGGCGGAAATGAATATCCTACCACCAGCACAATATAATGAAAGGGTATGAAGGTTACCATCATCCAAACGCCCAGCTCCTTCATCATCCATATAAGAAAAAGAAAGTAGCTATTGAGGTTTCATACAAATGCCTTTAACAGTTATGCAGCTTGGTTGTTCAAATAGTGTCATAATTTCGGCTGTTTACACTAAAGCTTTGCCTTGCGCATACTGTGTGGACAAACAAAACGTTTATTGCATTCGAATGAGGTAAACTTGCAGACTTATGAATAAGAAATACAAAATAATAGTGGGTTATGTATTCTTTTGCATGGATTTGAATAGTTGGTAGGCGGTGCCATCTTGCAATCTCGCTGTCGTTTTTACCGATTCAGACTATAGGCTACTTTAATGTGAAAAGTTTTTTAATTTATAAAAAGTCCACCGACTGCATTCAAAATAAATTAGGCGTCCCTATAAAATTTGAGGGTTTGCCTCGATTTTTCTGAAATCCCGTCATCAGATCCTGACTTGGTGTCAATGGGACCACCTGGGAAGTAGACCCTTTTAAACAAAAAAAGAATTTCTCGAATCGGTCCAGACGTCTTCGAGTAATCGGGGAACATACATAAAAAAAAGATTCCGACGAATTGAGAACCTCCTCCTTTTTTGAAGTCAGTTAATGACAGTCTCCGGGCGAAAAGAACGAGTTTCGATTATGAAACACACACACAAACACACCAGAACCACGCGTACTGGCTTGCGGAGCAACAACTTCGTGGTGTCTATTACATTACTACACCGACACCCGGCCCGAACCAAGAGCAAATTTGTATCTTTACCGCACCATCAAGCCGTGGAACAGTTTGCCAGCTACCGTGTTCCCTCCTTCCTATGAGTCTGGGTCATTTAGGCGTAGTGTGAAAAAGCTACACTGCAGACCGGCATGATTTTATTGAATAGCGAAGGATAGGTTGTCTCCCGCCCCATAGTATGACGCTCTAACTGGACGACATTGCACGTTGCACCAAAAGTTGATCCCAAAGCGACCCTGCCTGAGAAGAGTCAGGCAGGGTCGCTTTTCAATCGTCCACGGAGAAACAAACTCATCGGGATTACATTACTGCTGGATAATAGGTGGCGTGACACAGTCCTGAGACAATCCAGCGAATCAAACTTAGTGGGCGTGTTTTTGGTACGGTTCATTATTTCCTTTCACATACTAATTGCCAATTTAGTATTTCATTATATCTTCTTCTTCAGCCTTTGGACGTCCACTGCTGAACATAGGTCTCCCCTAAAGATTTCCAGACCAACCTGTCAGAAGCAGTCTGCATCCAGCGGATTCCTGCGACTTTACGAGGTCGTCTGTCCACCTTGCAGGGGACGTCCATCGCTGCGCTTGCCGGTACGAGGTCTCCACGGGATTTCATTATATACCCCCACAATATATACTAAGATACCCAAGATACAGGTTTGATCTAGTGAAGGGCAGTGTGTGTACTTTTGGGTGTATTTTGTATTATATAATGACCATTCTTGTTTCAGTTATCAAAGATAAATTAGGTATTTAGCTGCGTCTATAAGTACATCGAAGAGACGATATTTCTAATACCAATAAATAGGATACACAATTTGTATCAAAACGATCTTTACAGCTTTAGAAAACAGAAAGTGAAGGATGATGCACTAGAAATCTATGTTATTGCAATATAAAGTTTATATGTTGTAAAATGAAAAGCAATTGTAAATCGAGATTATCTGAAACTGACGGACGCGTAAGCAATCAAAATGAACACTGGTGTAATTTGAATGATTTGTATGTAAACTGTACCAACACGGTTGACAAATATCTCGCTACTTGACTCTCTAACTGGACGGCACTGCGCTTACCATCAGGTGCAGTGTTGTCACTTTGCTGTGCCAGGATAAATAAACTAATATTCAGATGAAGCTGTCAAATGAAATTGATATATGGGGTAGTATTTTCAATTATATTAATGGGACCATCTCGAAAAGAAATTCATTGAAACAATGAAAGAATCATTCTAATCGGTGCAATGACACGGAGATTGGACAAGACATTCAGATAAAGCTTTTAAGCTTAAGAGAAATATTTAAATGTAAATACTTCCTTAACACGTCTGCAATCCTGGTACATATCCGCTACACCATACGTCTTCGGTTTAGTTTAATTGGATTTGTTAAGTTAAACCACCCGTCGACAAGTTAAATGGAGCTCGGTTAACTGAAATAGTTCAGTTTACTATTAGTTCAAGTTGAGATTAAACGTTAGTAAATCAAAGCGTTCCCGACACGCATTCACTAACTTAGCTTTGTGCATTGTGAATAGTTAAGGCGTGTTGGCAGATTGCAAAAGGAATCATGACAATCCTGATAAATTTTAACATATTATCTATACCTACAAATAAATAAAATCGAAGTGTCTGCTTTAAAGTTAAAAGAACAGTTTTTTTATTAAATACAGCAACGGTACTTATAACAAACAAACATATTTATTTTGTCTGTCTATTTGTTCCGTCTAATCTCCGAAACGATTGGACCGATTTTGACGTGACTTTCACTGGTAGATAGCTTAAGTTATAAGGAGTAACTTAGACTTTTGAAGTGGTAGAGCCACGCTGTAGACATATTTGTCTACAGCATGAATGGGCCGGCTCGACCGGGGTAGTACCACTGTCTCACAGAAAACCAACGTAAAGTGACAGTTTACTGTCGCGTTTCGTATGGTAAGTTAGATATCCGGAGGCCCAGATTCCCCCTTCCCTTCCCTAATCCCTATTCCTTTAGGGCCGACAGCGCATACATGATACTTTCGGTATTGTGGATGTTCATGGGCGGTGGAGATCACTTAACATCAGGTGACCCACTGGCTCGTTTGCCGGACTATGTAATAAAATAAAAGGACTTATAGAATTAGGGTTCTATACAATAATGATAACTTATCGCGCGTTCCCCACGGACATGTTCCCCTTCGCCGCCGTCGCCGCATCGAAAGGAGCCTTCCACCGCTTCCCCGTCCAAATACTTAATACCAAAGAGGCTGCTTGCGTACTATTGTATTTTGCTGGTGGTAGGATATTCATATCCGCCCGGATAGCGACCACCGTACACAGGGCGAAAAACCCGCCATAGTGGCACACGCAAGTGTGTCGCGTGCCGGGATCAGCCAGTGTACATCCGGTTTTTGTCGGGGGTTTGGAGTTGGGGTACAATGGCCTTTTTACAGCCTTCTTAGTACTCTGACACTAGACCCTCGACCCTTTCTTCACCTTCTTGCCCATGGCGTAGTGTGAAGAAGCAGGCCGGCATGAGTGTGTTGAGTAGCGGGGATAGATCGTCTCTCGCTACTCAGAACTCTATTTGGACCGCACTGCGCTTACCATCAGGTACAGTGCGGTCACTTTGCCGTCCCAGGATAAAAAAAAAATCTGAATAGTTGTGTCTAAGCGCACGCCTTAAAAAATCTAGCAGTGAGATCATACTTATGATAAACGTAATCATGCATACGAAGTTGCCGGCAAAAACTAGTTAAAACATAAATAGAAACATCTATTTTAAGTCATAAATCTTCGCGGGCCTGTGTTTCATCAAAGTTTCAATACAATCGGATGGATGGTATAAGGTAATGTACAGAAGAACAAAAGATTTTCCATCAGACAGAGTTCTTGGCGCAGCAGGCGAGTAGCTGTGTAACCACAGTCCGCAGATTCTATTCCCACCAAATGTTCTTTATGCGTATATATTCATGCGTAACTTCTAAAACATAAGTGTAGTACTGGTTTTGAAACTTTTTTTTGTCGCGGGAAAAGCGACTTATCACTACTACCATCCCACTGGGGGGTAACGGACTTACGACCCAGTTTTGAACCGTTAAAGACGGTAACATCCGGACGACCGCTGGGCCGAGTCCCTAGCACTATATACACACCTTATACCGGCAATACTAACTAAAAACCCTGTAGTAGCTCTCTTCGGCGCATTGGGGACAGCTGCGAGTTCCCGGGACGAGAAGCACCCCGCATCAGCCGGAACCACCCCTTCACTGGGTTTGAACATGCGCCTTTTATAACGGTAGTCTATACCTCTCCCAACTAGGATATCGCTGTTTAATGTCCTAGATGATTGTTGATATTTTAAAGATTTCTTACGTAGCTTGGAGAGTGGCCAACGGTGTTTCCCTGTTGACAGTCATCTACGCATAATCAGCAATCAACATGACAATACGCGTGCTTCGACTCACAATGATCTTGCTAATATTATGTGTGTCTGGACATGGGCGCGTCACTTTCCTTTCGATTCCGTGTTGGAAACCTATTGTCAAATCTGAACGAACATAAAGAGCTTTTTTTACTTCAGTTGATGGTGAATTGATTGCTGCCTTCGATTAGTGGCTGTATACGGCTATGAATTGGAACATCATGGCTCTGGTATTCAGGTTGAGCAGCATTGTGTGATTTTTAACTTTATTTGTCGGAGGTTGGGTGTTTCAGAATTTCATCAAGTAGAATATTAGTTTCTTATGTTTACGCGAATAATAATTAGAAGGCTCCAATCATTATCTTCGATTTGACAAACCACAAATCCTTGCCAAAGAACACCGATTCCTACCTAGGATGATACGCGAGGCTATTGAAATTAAAAAACATCCAAATTTCAATAGAGAAGATGGTTGGAAGCTAGCACCGGCCTGGGATCCAATTATACATTTAATCAAATCGGAACCCAAAAGACCAGCTGCCAGACCTCAAGACACTGTGAGCTCCTTCTGCGTAGATCGGACTACAATAAATAAAAATTAAGAATACAACTATATGGAGGGTAGAAACATTGCACTATACTTGCGTGACGACATACAACTCAGTCCGCCCCGTGACCATGAAGGCTGTAAAGCTTTCGAAACGTCGGGATCAAAAAGTTTAATAAACCGCGATAGAATCCGTAAAATTTGTTTCATTTCAAAGTAGAATATTTTTCATCAAAACTGTATTTTACGCTGCCCACGTAAAAGTGGAGTGGGGGCAGGATTAGAGGTTGCTTGATAAGAGGCGATTAAATGGAGGCATTGAGGGTCGCGGGCGCGCAGCGGGGGGCTGTCAGCCCGTAATGCAGCCCCAATTTCGGTGAATCGTGCGACCCCGAGATGGACGGCAGCAAGGGTGGTAAGGCCTCGTTCGCTGCCGTTGACGCCATGGCGTACTTCAGTGCGTGGGGGCTGATAAGCCCCCCCATGGAGATGGGCCGCTTCACGGCACCGCGTAGGGCGGTTCCGACAGCAATTATAGTCTATCTTAGGATACCCCGGAACCGCTCCGTAAGCGCCGCAAAAGGCCACCGCGGGGTTTTAGCTGGTAGTGTCGGGTGGAGTGTACATAGAGGATACGGACTCAGCGCAGCGGATGTCCCGATAGCCATCATCCGGGCGATGGGGATGCTGGGTCATCATAACTATTTTTTTCCCCGTTATTCCGCTTCCCCACTGAGCTAGGAATAAAATGCTTTACCTGCGACAGTATAAAAAATTAGCAAATGCGTAGATATGCGTGAGTAAATATACTTTCACATTGTGTTCTCAATAGTACACATTAGATTTGATTTGATTGGATTGGGTCCATCCATACACCGTGAAATGTTGTAAAATCTCTTCAGGAATTGTTCAGTACTGTTTCGATTTCCTAAATTACTTCTGTGACGTCACAGGAAATGTAGCTACACAAATGCATACCTTGTGTTATATAAATAAAATAAATAAATAACACCCAACAGTCACACACATAGCCTCGATCCCACACTAAGATACGAGTCTTATGTTGTGGGTATCGGGGACTACGAGAGACTTTCGGTCTCACAACACCCAGACCCCGGACACAAATATCTGTCTGTCACACAAACATTGTTCCCTGAGTGGGAATCGAACCCACGGCCTCTCGTTTCACAGCCGGCTTCTCGCCTACTGCGCCACGGAGTCTGTCAATATAGATTGAAATACTTGCGCTGCTTATTACTATGCGAAGATTTCTGTATATATGATTGGTTCGTTTTTGGCTCGAAACAAAACGGAACTAATAACGCATAGTATCGAAGTGTCTAAGTGTTGGTTTTGAATCGTAGACATGTTACTACGGCTGTGCTGTCTCGGTCTCGGGTTCTATCCCTAGATCGGGTAAAATGATATTGGGTTTTTCTATCTAGAAATTCTCAGTATTAGCCCGGAGTCTGGAATCTGTGCACGGTATGGCGATAAGCTCGCCCCCTGTCACATGGGACCAAAATTCGGCGAAAAGTGGGTGTACTGGTTATACCTCTACCTACCCCTTCGGGGATTACAAGCGTGAGTATATATGTATGTATTAGTCCTAGATTGCAACATTCGATTTTTGAAGAAGACATTTCAAAATGAGAGGAGAAAACATTTAATTTAATATTTCTGTGCTTTTTATTATAGACAAGTTTTAAACGGTTTTTCCTAGCGTCTGTAATTTCAGTGATGTCAGGAGCTAGGTAAATCCCTTTCTTAACTACATGGAAACTATTGGAATCTAATTATCTAGTTAATTTCAAATGCTACAGGCGCACGGTAGAAATTGCTAGTTAGGGAAGTACACCCATAACGTGTTGGTGAAACTCGAACTATCGAATCACGAATAGTTTTAAACAATTCTTTGTTTTTTCTTGTAGAAAAGACTAAGAAGCTAGGTGACCTGAGAATAAGTGACGCCTGCCGCTGATAAATACCTAGAAATGTGGAAGCGCGACCGAATTTTGATGAAATGATTGGATTTTTTAAATATTTGATAGGCTTTGACCACTCGAGATATAACGGCGTCAATATTTGACGTGATATTGTATATTATTTAAATAATCTGTTTATAAGTTAGCCATTTTAATTTGGTGGAGGGGGTAATTGTCAACAGAAAAGGAACTATATGATTTGTGACGTCACTGTTACGATGCATGCGTGGGTTGGTTGTTCCACTACACCCCTCTTGCTCACACAAATATTTAACTGTTTAAATATTGGTGTGAGCAAGAATTACAGTGTACTTTCGCATGCAATATTCGATCAATACCGGAGTACATACTCTAAATGAACATAAATTCATGAGGAGATTAATAGACTTAGATGAAGCTAAATTAGTATGACAGGACCGTTCAAAGATGCTATACTCAGTCTTCCTAAACAGAGTGATATTATGTATGCATATTCGATCTCTTAGCTTAACACTTTGAATACTACACTCCATCGCCCGTTATCAAACTGCTGCAAAATTACTGTTAATTGCGACATCATTTTTGAATTAATTTTGATTCCGTTTTCGCTAAAGGGCTACTTTTTCCATTATCTTTGGTTGTATATCAAACAACGACAAAATTATACATAAGGAACTATGTTTAATTACCCGAAGACTACTACCCTAGTCGTTGGTTTTCTGTGGTATATTTTTGGGTCGAGGCTGAGCGCATTCGTGCTGTAGACGAAACAACACACAGTAATCTAAGTTAATGTCTTTATATTATTACCCTGTGTACCTGGCAACAAGTGACCAATATATTTTACAAATGTTACAATACTAATTGCCTATTATTTATATTAGTATCTTAAATAACTATAATTAACTGAGAAAGAACACGTTAAATTAAATGGGCAAATCTAGTTTATTATCGCTAGCCAACACAAGTTGGGGCCAATAGGCTGAGATTAGTTATATTCAAAATTAAAAAGATACTAATCATTTCTAACAATGTGTGGTGTCTTTTAATTCTGATTAAATTAGAATAATAAATCAACGATGATGAACATTTTTATTTGATAATCATCAATAAAAATGATTAAAGCCAATGGTCATTTTAATTAAATGAAAAGCCTCAGGCCCCAAAAATATCTAGTTATAGAAAAAAACCAAACCATCACGACCAAGTACCAGGGGCGCATAACAACGCAACAACTCTCGAAAAAGCACTCAGTACCCGAGTCGTCAATTCGAAAACGTAGAAAACGGCGGGCACATAGGCTGCGTCTGACTCCTCATTAACCCAGAAAGTGCTGGCCGTCGACTCGCAGCTTAAACCAGTGAAAGACGATGAAAACTAGTATTTGAGATATATTAGCCGGTGGTACCTGATGGCGGGCTCAGTTGCGTCGCGGTCGCGGGCTACGACGGCCGTTTTCTGTATCTAATAAACCCACGTTAATAATTATTAAAATCTGTACGATAGATTTTTCTCATGGTGTTAGTGTTCAGCTGTGACGAAGATTTCGGAATAATTTTGAGTAAGTTATATTGTTTTTTTTTCGATTTATTCTCCACATAAAATTAAGTTCTAAAAAAATTGGATAAAATAATTAAATTCATCGTACCAATTAAAATCACCCATTTTTTATCTGCATAAACTAATTATACTTCAAAATTAAAAAGAGCTTTCAATAAAAAGTTTTAAAAGCTCTTCAGTTTGTTTTATAATAAATTTTAAACTTATTTAAAGTATTTATATTTTGTTAAATTTATTTAATTTAAAAAAAAGTACTTGGCAATCAGAAACTGAAAGATAGTTAAATGTCAGCTAAGGCTTGCAATATATAATTTATTGTGTTTATATTCAAAGAAAAAAAATTACTACCTATTTAATATATGATAGAAAATTCAAATCGATATTTTAATTAATATCAGTGGAATCGGAGTATTAATTATAGGTGTTTATTTTAGAAATAAAATGACAACCTATTTAATATATCGATAGAAAATTCAAATCGATGTTTTAATTAATATCAGTGGAATCGGAGTATTAATTAAAGGCGTTTATTTTAGAAATAAAATGACAACCTATTTAATATATCGATAGAAAATTCAAATCGATTTTGTATCAATATGGATTAGGAGTATTAGCTTAAGGCGTTTATTATAATCGGCTAATGAGCTATGACATCAGATTATTTAAATATCCTATCTGAATATTATCCACTAAAATAACGTAATTTAAATTTGGAAAATGGAGAGATTCATTCGATCTAATGATCAATGTTCATTCATAATATCGATTTGGTAATTTTTTTACAGTGTAATTTTATTTTTAAACAACAAAAATGAACATAAATAGGGGAATTTCACTTTTCAAGCCACATTTATCATGACTGAATAAGAGATCATTGTGCGTGGAATCGAACCCCTGACTTACGTTACTGCGTGCATTAGTTAGTCAAGCCTTCGATTACAGTTATTACTAAATCGTTATCTGAAGTAACTGCATGCAACTTGGAAATACATTTCTTAAGACCACTAGCGCCAAAGTAGAGTAGCGTGTTAACTTTGAGTTGAATTAAAATTCGAAATTTAAATTTCATTAAGATATTTTTTTCTAGCCTCTAAAAACAACATATTTCATTTGCGTAAATTGCTGGCAACCCTAATTGTTACCTGTTGCGCTTTTGCTTGAATGACTTGGCAACAATCATTGCGTGAGAAACAAAAGTAAAATTCGATATTACCAGGTTTGACACCAAATTGGAATATAACGAAAGTTTTACAAACACGTCTCGTACTGAATTTTACGCACAATTGATTCCGAATATTCTCTTTTGTTATGATAATATCATAGAAATAGCTTAACTCTATAAGACTTGATGAGAAAGCTTTGTCCCCCTTTCTAAGCATATTGCGCATATGGACGAGTGTGAGATTTGGCTTAGTCAACGTTTTATAGAGATGGCGGGGAAAGGTAATATTTATATATGTGTTACAACTACATTAAATGAATAAATGAAATAAATACACCCAACAATCACGCATATAGGCACTACTCCACCCTAGGTCAAACCTGTATCATGGGTCACGAGGGTCTACGCTCCCACAACGCTGCCCCGAAACATTTTGACGATCACAATAAAAAAAAACTTGGGCAGTAATCGAACCCGTGGAGTCTCGTTAATCAGCTGACTACTCACACGTTTTACCACGGAGGCTGTCAATATATGGATAATGTTGTTTTAGGTATTTATATGCGGTGGAGAATTTTTAACATTGGGTAGTCCAGTTACTTTTTTATATAAAAAAATCTGTCTTGACGTTCATCCCTCTTCCCAGTAACCTCTCGCTACCTATCCGCATGATAGTCAAAAAGTTTAACTGGACTCAGAGTCTGTAATTGACAATTATTCTATATCTTAGTAAAGGTCTTTTAGGCGTAGTGTGAAGAAGCTATTCAGCAGACATGATTGTGCTGAGTACCGCGGGATGGTTTTCTTTCGTTACTTGATACTCTAGTCTGTATTGCGCTTACCATCAGGGAGCCCGTAAGCTTGTTTGCCAGCATCGTGGTATAAAAAAGGAGCAGTGTGGCATCGTCGTGCCAGGATATAAAAGGTTTAAAACTGAATCTTCTGTTAGTGTGAGTAAACATTTTGTGAATTTCAATATAATCACATGTACCGAGTTCTTTGAACACATAACTAGATGTCGATATAACTGGAGTTTGACACTATGCAACCTTAAATGTTTTATAGAAGTAAGAAATGTTGTTTCTGAGAGTGATTTTACAAAAAAAATAATAAAGACGATCAACTTTGCTGGTGGTAGGATATTCATATCCGCCCGGATAGCGACCACCGTACACAGGGTGTAAAACCCGCCATAGTGGCACACGCAAGTGTGTCGCGTTCCGGGATCAGCCAGTGTACATCCGGTTTTTCGGGGTCTAGAGTTGGGGTACAAAGTTTGGCCATTTTGCGGCCTTCTGAGTACTCTGACAATAGACCCTCGACAGCTTCTTCACCTTCTTGCCCATGGCGTAGTGTGAAGAAGCAGGCCGGCATGATTGTGTTGAGTAGCGGGGGATAGAATGTATCTCGCTACTCGATACTCTAATTGGACCGCACTGCGCTTACCATCAGGTGCAGTGCGGTCACTTTGCCGTGCCAAGAAAAAAAAAAAAAAAAAAAAAACTTTGGTCTAAGAGATGAAGATGGCTAAGAGTGGCAGTAAATCTCTTCAATAGAAGAAACAAGCGGCAGAACAGTTTGCTAGCTACCGTGTTTCCTTATGATCCTGGGTCCTTTAGGCTTAGTGTGATGAAGCTACATAGCAGGCATGATTGTGTTGAGTAGCGAGGTATACTGATCTCGCTACTTGATACGCTATCTGGACGGCACTGCGCTTACCATTAGATGCAGTGTGGTTACTCTGCTGTGCCAAAATAAATTTTATCACCAGCAACGGAACATTCAATACAGAACAATAATACTGTTTTAAATAAAAACTTGTTGTAACACACTATTCCGAAATGGCTTAATGTTTATAATCATAGAAATTTTAACGTTCGTGCCCTGAGAATGGAACCTACGATTTTCCGTTTTCCTTCAGCTATTCACATGCAACACGGAGGTTGTTAAGAAGCAATATAATCATCTAGCGGACGTTGTAAAAGTAACTATAAAACAAATTAGCTGTTAGTTGGTTTTACTGTGTACATTAAATGTACTGTTTGTTACAAACAATTTTATAAAAAAATCCCAATGAATTAAATCAAACATAAAACAGCAACGAAAACTGGATAAATATACGCAAAATGAAAGGAAGAAAAATAAAAAAAAAACACAAAAAATCGGTAGGACAAAATGTCCCAAGACTCGCAATATGGACTGTTATTACATATTATTGCATAACTTAAAAACTATTTGATCCGCAGAAAAAGTTTGTATTTTTAACTAACATTGGTTTATTTTTGTTCGAAATTTAAAATAAAAAAAATGAAAGAATGCGCGGCAAACCGCAGTTAATTATAGCGAAGTTTTTCTGTAAGTTTATGAGAAGGGCTTGCATTTTTTTTCTATTTTTTATGTTAATTTTTCTTGAATTAACATGTCACGCCTTCATCACTTACCTATATTTGGTTTCGGAACGTAACTTATTGACTAAAATAATAAAAAAAAACCGTGTCAACTCTATTGAGACCTGCAGCAATATGCAATCGCTCATCTTATCGTCCATCACCGGAGTTATAAATTGTACCTTCGTAATTTATCATCGAGACGCCATACTTGTCTGTCGGCCACCTGTCTATGAGCTAATATCGTGCTGGAATGTTGTTTTTAAATAGATTCCGATATACTCCTTGAGGGTGAAAAGTGAGAGCTACATTGCTATGTGTGGAACTGTTTAATTTGTATCGTGGACTTTGAAAATAGAATGATTTCGAAATGTTTTCAATAGGTTTGAGTGATCCATGTTAGTTTCTCGTCTAATTTTTGTGGTTTAAGGTCCAGGGTAACAATGTTTTATATTTCATCCGTCAGATAATTCAGTGTTGCCGTACTCAAGGAGATTCGTTAATTTTGCCTTACGATGAAACTGTGGAGTCCAAATAACAATTAAAAAAAAGAAGAAGAAAGAATTTTTGCCTTCTGTAACAATAAGTTTCGTCCGTTACTTACTGCCTCGGTGGCTCGGCAGTTGTAATTGCGCATACGTTACGCTGGCTGTGATTAGGTCTCGGGTTCGATCCCCGGGTTAGGTAAAGTGATATTGGGATTTTCTTGAATTTAGCCCGGTATGGCGATAGGCTACCCCTAGCGCATTGTGGGACCGTGATAAGCTCGGCAAAAAGTGCGTGTACTGGTTACGCCTCTGCCTATCCCTTCGGGGATTACAGGCGTGAGTGTCTATGTATGTATATAGATTTACTTGCTACTTCAGAACAATATATCTGAGCCAGCAGCTAGCGTAAAAAAGTAAATCTAAGAGAACTTGTAAAAATGCTAATTATTTTTGCACTAACCCCTAGTGGAACCTATTCGATAAGACATCTTGTTAATAAATAAATTCTCTTGAATTGGCATGTAATTACTGCATTTCTCAATTCAATGCTATCCAGATGTCAATTAAGTAGCCATCTTGAAAAAATACCCATCAATCAAGAAAAACTGGCGGGACAACTTTTTTAAATTATAAAAATAGGTACCAGGACAGCATAAAAAGAGCGAAGCCATCTGTTTCTACTATTGTGAAAAGGCTCGATTCTTCCCATTTTATTTGTGTCTGTGGCGAAGTGCGTTGTTTTTGCCGAGTTTATAAGGAAACGCTTGGGAGCCGTGGGCTTGTTTACTTTCATTGTTTGATAGTTTTTGAAGAAGCTGATAACAAGCAAAAAATCGTTATTTTTTATTTTTAAATCTTATTTTTATTTATTCACTTTTTATTTTGCACTAAAATTAAAAAGTAAAGCGACAGAAATTCAAACTATATACCAGCGGTCGTCCTAATTCTCTTTCTGGAATCTTCCATGATTAATTATGTTTTAGTCATTGTAATTTGTAATGGCTTGTGGCTTATCGAATTATTATCCTCTATTATTTATTCTCATATAATAATACTAGCCCTTTACTAAACATTGATTGAGAGGGGTTAGGCCTAAGTCCACCACGCTGGACTAATGTGGGTCGGTAGACTTCACATACCTTCGAAATCTTACAAGAATTCTCAGGTATGCAGGTTTCCTCACGATGTTTTCCTTCACTGTTAAAGTTAGCGATAGTCAACTTTAGAAAAGTCAGCGGTATTTGCATTTAGGTTTGGTCTCGAACATTCGACTTTCGTCTTGACAGTCCGTACCGCAACCAACTAGGATATCGCTGATTTCTTATACTAACACTTGTATAATACAACGCTAGTATTAATTAACACTTTCTTTAGTTCTTGCAATATATGAAAATGAAATGAAAAATCGATTTAAAAAAAAAATGACTTATAGAGACTTATAACTATCTAAAAATTATGTTATACAAAAAATTGGATCCTTATAACTATAATTCCCAGGGGCACCCAAACTAGGCATAGCCTGTATCTTGGGCTACCATTTGCAGAATTAGGTACAACTGAGTACAAGAACATTGAGTACACGTGAAATAAAATGAAAATAACCAGCTTTAAAAATATATAGGTATGGTTATGGACAAACAAAAATCTACCCAAACTAAGTAACGGTCTTTTAAATATAATTAAGAAAATGTTGTGTTATGACTGTAGAGCTTAATATATATTCAGTGGATTCGTAATCCAATTTTTTTAAGAAATCAAATACTTTTCTGGAGCACTCTTTAACTGAACAAGACCTAATAGGGCATAGCCTAGAGACCTTGTTGTAAATCGAGACATATGCATAGTACTGGAACCTTTTTGCGAAACATGACTTAACTGATATGATATACTACCACTATTTTTTATTACTATCTTTACTATCAATAGAAAGTCCCAACAAAGGGAAAACATTAGCAAATACAAATAGTGCATGTGTAAATTCAATATCATTATACAATTGGACTCGCATAAAGAATCTATCACGTTTAGATCAGGGCCTTGTTTGATGTATTTTTTGTCTTCGCTTTAAATTTTGTAATTTATAAAAGTTTTTTAATTCATAAAAAGTACACCGACTTCAATAAAAATTGTGGGTTGCCCTTGATTTTTCTGAGATCCCATCATCAGATCCTGACTTGGTGCCAATGGGACCACCTGGGAAGTATACCCTTTTAAACAAAAAAAGAATTTCTCGAATCGGTCCAGGCGTCTTCGAGTAATCGGGTAACATACATAAATAAAAGATTCGGACGAATTGTTAACTTCCTCCTTTTTTTTAAGTCGGTTAAAAACTGAACTGCAAAGTGCAGACAAAAATGTTTTATTGCTAACAATAACTTTTCAGTTTTTGATAAGTGAAATATACTCTGCAAGGTTTGGTCTTCTGTAAAATTATGTTTGATAAAACAACATTCATACATGAAGTCTATAATATTAGAGTATTTACTATTATTAGAAATACCGAAGGTATAATGGAGGTATTTAGGAGACTAGTTGGGGGTAGTTAATAATGAGAACCAAAGTGGGAGTAGTAAATGTTTAATATAAAACAGAGTGCCTTCCGCGCTCCGGTGTTCAGTTCAGAAGACTAGTGGTGTAGCAGTGAGTTGGTAGTGAGAACATTCGAGGTTCGTTCGCGGGGCAGTAAGTAATTGTAAACGGTTTAATGGCCTTGTTCAGTTTAAAAGGGTAATGCTGGTAGATTAATTATAAAGAGAAGCCTTAAGTAAATCCTGACATGCGTGTGTGTTAATATTAAGCACTGAGATGTGTAACAGTGCCGTGTAAATCAATCAATAAATTATAAACATTGTATTTGTGCCTTTGAAATGTCCATCTTGCATAGTTTTGTTGATGTTCCTAACAATAATAATATAAAACCTTCAAGTAAACAAAAATTATTATCGTCTAGTTTTCAAACTTCAAAAATACCTCAAGATTTGTACTGTTAATTCAGTCGAAATGAATTATGTACCATTCGCACCTTCATTTTCCAATTTGTGTCCAAACTTACGTTAACAAATCATGTACATCAGAAGATAGAAATACACCAGTACAGTTTACAGCATGAGTGGGCCGATTCTTTTTTTTTATCCTAGATTTTTTTTTTTATCCTGGCACGGCAAATTGACCGCACTGTACCTGATGGTAAGCGCAGTGCGGTCCAAATAGAGTACTGAGTAGCGAGAGACGATCTATCCCCGCTACTCAACACACTCATGCCGGCCTGCTTCTTCACACTACGCCATGGGCAAGAAGGTGAAGAAGGGGTCGAGGGTTTAGTGTCAGAGTACTAAGAAGGCCGCAAAATGGCCATTGTACCCCAACTCCAGACCCCCGACAAAAACCGGATGTACACTGGCTGATCCCGGAACGCGACACACTTGCGTGTGCCACTATGGCGGGTTTTTCGCCCTGTGTACGGTGGTCGCTATCCGGGCGGATATGAATATCCTACCACCAGCAGATGAAAAATGAAATGAATAGAATGGGAAAGTGACCACAATGCACCTGATGGTAAGCGCAGTGCCGTTATGGGTTATACACCCTGTGTACGGTGGTCGCTTACGTGTGGAAATGAATATCCTATCACCAGCTAAATTCCGTCTAATTATTACATCGAACGCTTTTCGGTATTTTTGAAGTTATACTTCTTAAGGCGCGTTATGAAAAAATTATGAGAGTGAAATTTTAAGATTCGCGCGCATACCGTGACACAAAAGTAACACTCTGAAGCTGCCCGCTAAACCACTCATTAAGTCTCGAAAAATAGCGATCAACAAAATAGAAATAGAACCTCTAAGTTACTTATAGTCTATAAGTGTTATATTGAGTAGTGATTTAAATTGAATATTATTTACTGTTCGTAAATATTAGTGAAAAAAGTGCTTATATACTTTTTAGAGCAGCGATAGCCTAGTTGGTTCTGGTACGGACTGTGAAGATCAAAGTCGTATGTTCAAAACCCAAGTGGCACACACCTCTGACTTTTCTAAAGTTACGTGTGTATTAAATGTTAATTATCGCTTGCTTTAACGGTGAAGGTAAACATCGTGAGGAAACCTGCATATCTGAGAATTCTTATACGAATTTCGAAGGTATGTGGAGTCTACCAACCCGCATTAGGCCAGCGTGGTGGACTAAGGCCTAACCCCTCTCATTAGTAGAGAAGGCCCGTGCCCAGCAGTGGGACAATGTTTAATACAGGGCTAGATTTTTTTTTTATTATATACTTTTTCAAGTGCTCCAATATAACTGAGGTTAACTATCCGTATGTATTATTTATTGATATAAATTAAAATATTATTAAATATTAATAAAATTATTAATATTTGCATGGAATTAAAACTATTTTTTAATGATGCCAAAGAAGTATAACTTACGTACACGCACTCATTTTTTTTATTTGTATGGCAATCTTCGATGGATTTCAAACAACGATTCCGAGGTAGCTTAAATACAAGTTCGTTTATCGTTCACGGATGTATCAAAATTCCCTGTAATCGAACTAACTAGGTGCCGAATTATTCATATTTTACACCGTTACATGGCCTTTTCGATTATCCACGTTACACGGATATCATAACCGGCCCATCTGCATAAAAAATATACAGTCATCTCGCTCTAACTTTCAAAAATGCAGTGCAATAAAAAGAATAGTGTTGAATTTTTTTGGACAGTTACAAACGTTTGTCTCTTTTCAATATTTGAAAATCGAAGAAGTTAGATATAGGATGTGCTTCGTGTCATTTGTTGGACAGTTATAAAATCCAATTTGAATTTCTGGGCGTCGTTGATGCCCTGGTACCCGCTGCGAAGTAACGGTGTACGATGTAAGCCGTTCCAAATATTCTGTTCCATTGTTAACAGACTCCTTTCAATTTGAGATCCTCTTTGGCGTCAAAGTTCAGTCATGATAAGAACCGGACTGAATCGTACTAGGATCGTTGCTAACTGTAAACGCTTTAAGAATATGATGCCCTGGTATGATTGGGGAGTGTTACTTGTAGATTTAATCTAGGTTTTATTAAACTGACGAATGATTGATTTTATTAAACCAAGCTTTAAAAAAACTTGTTACATTAAAAACTAACTATTGATTTAAATTTTAAACGTACTCCATATTAAACGGTTATCTAATTATAGCATTGATTGCAATCATGGAGATGTCAACTAATTAAATATAGTTATAAATATAAATAACACCCAACAGTAGTCATACACACACATAGCCCCGATCCCACACTAAGATACGAGTCTTGTGTTGTGGGTATCAGGGACGACGACAGACTTTCGATCTCACAACACCCAGACCCCGGACACAAATATCTGTCTGTCACACAAACATTTGTCCCGGTGTGGGAATCGAACCCACAGCCACTCGTTTCACAGACGGCTACTCAAAACTGCGCCACGGAGGCTGTCAAGTGTCTGTGGAGTTGTTGTCATACTCAAATTAATAAATTACAAATTTGCCACGATCTATATAACTAACTCCCTTATGGGATAAAATGTTTTATTAAAATGGCTAATTTTACATATTACTGTGATTACACATTCTATTGATCTCACTTATTCACTCATGAAAAGAGCTGTGTATTTATGTTGAAAAACTAATTTAGCCTGAGAAACTAATGAGGCCATGGACTCCATTCTCAATCTGGTAATCACAATCAGGGTGTAAAAAACACATGAGTTCTGTAGGATTTGAATTTGTAACCGACAGGCGATAGGGTGTGCTATCTATCACTGTATTAATATACATGTATATAAACTCACGCCTGTAATCCCCGAACGGGTAGGCAGAGGTGTAACCAGTACACCTACATTCGTCGAATTAAATTCGGTCCTATAATGTGATAGGGGGCGAGCCTATCGCCATACCGGGCACAAATTCCAGACTCCGGGATAATACTGAGAATTTCTCGATAGAAATTCAATATCTGCACTCACTGCAGCTCAGCCTACCCCTCTAGGAATACAGGTTGGGGCTTTTAGATACAATATTAATTGGAATACTTATGAAATAAAAGCGAAAATTATTAAACAATGAATTCTAATTGACTGTTTGTTGAAGCATCAGACATGTTACATTGTGTTTAAAGCTTTAAACACAATGTAACATTAGAAAATTATATATTTCATACAGGCAATGGGTTGGATTCCCGAGTCGGAGACATTTTAAACTATTGAGTGTAGTTATTAATTGTTCGGGACAGCCTCTAGTGTACCAAATCGAATTAATTATATTTCAAACGGGTTATACCCGGTTACGAGTTCAGTCTGGTGAAATGGAAAAGAAATATAATTAGCTAGATGTCATAACAGTGATAGTTAACAATGTTACGATAATGATAGGTACAAAAACACGTGTGTACTTGAATGCAACGTGTCAAAATCGGTGATCAGAGCAATTAAATTAATTAAAGTGATCAAAGTAAAATAATTTGGTGATTTAAGATCAATGAAGGTTGCTCTAACTTTTATCAAACTAGCTGAATTCGTTTTGGAGTCCTTAGAGAGCATACATACATACATCTCTTTTTATATACATAAACTATATACATATAATAGGTAACAGTCACACAAAGCTCTGACCCTACAGTATATATTAAGCTATAATAAATACACCCAACAGTCACACATAATTCTGACCTCACGCTAGGCCAAACCTGTATCCATAACAACTACGAGGGACTACGGTCCCACAACAGAACCGAAACAGATATCAGTCTGTCACACAAACTTTTGTCTCGGTGCTGGAATCGAACCCACGGCCTTTTTTTTAGTGCCACGATAGGCAGACGAGCAGACGGGCCACCTGATGGTAAGTAGTCACCGCCGCCCATAGACTTGCAACGCCATCTGCAACGCCAGGGCACAGCAAAGCCGCTGCCTACCGTTTTCTTTCGACTTAAATAAACGTTAACAGTTTTTTTTTAAATTGCCAAAGTCCTACTTTGCTGACTTTCGTTCTATACCACTCATATAGCTACACTCCTCCTATCACATCCTGGTATGGTAATAAGCTTAGCGAATTGTGGATGTATTGGGTACATCTCCACCTTTTTTTTTCGCGCGGAAAAGTGATTTATTACTACCGCCCCGCCGGGGGGGTGGCGGGGGGGGTTATATTGGGCTCGCCGGCCTTACGACCCAGCGTTAAGCCGTCCCGGGCCGAGTCCCTATCAAATTCCCTACACCGGCAATACCAACTAAAAACCTACACCGGTAATACCAACTAAAAATCTTACATTTCCACCTACCCCTTAATCTTACTTGCCCGCTGTGCCACGGATGATGTAAATCTATAGATAATACAATAACATTCTGTAGAAAGCTCATATGATTGAGAACATTTAATATGACCCTAGTCGTGAGATAGCCGACTCTCATCAAACCCCGTCTCTTTAACAATTAATTCAACTACTATTGGTACAATTGAATTTCTATTTGGAGCAGTGAAATTTACTTAACATTTTTTGTCGTTCGATTGGAGCTTTTATATTCCGCTTCAAGTGATTTCACGTGTCGTTATTGGGCGTAAGGTCGGTGGCCTTAGAATGCGTTTTGACGGGGTCTTAGAAATGTGTACTCGGAGTATTAACTAGGGCCTAAATTATTGAGGAAGGAAATTACGTCGTGTTTTGGTTTTCTTAGATGGTAGCCATATTTACAACTGAATGCGTTTTGAACTAATAACTATCAATTAACTATATATCAGTATATTACAGATACTTAAGATATACTCAGGCGTATGTTTGTTATACGCCTAAGTAAATAATGTATTTTTGTATTTAAGAGTTCTCTGCTATGCGTAGATTTCTGTATTTGTGATTGGTTCGTTTTATATCACTTTGTTGCAATATAAAACTGAGCACTCAGTATTTTTAAAAAGAAATATTACGATAAAGGTCTTTTTACAATTTTTCAAACAAAGAATTTGGAGCTTCAAAGAATTTAAAAAAGCGTGTTGCCAACGTTCAAAAATCAATCACGTCTTATACTTAAAGGCATAACAAAAAGCTCACTTAAATGTAATTTTTAAATACGCCCGTAAGTCAGTCTGTGTATAATGTTACTATATCCTAGATACTATCCCAATTATCAGTAATCATTCAATAAATATTACCATTTACAAAAGTAAAAAGCAAGAAATTCATATAAGAAACGATACTCGGCGCCGCCTTCGGTGTTTTTCAACATAATTTATACTACATAACGGTTGGGTGCAGTAAAACATCGGCAGAGATCTTATTACCCTGTGTACTACAGCTCATAATTTGCTTTTAAACGACTGCGGTAATTTCGTATTCAAAAACGTATAGTTATCTCTCTATTTATATGGAGTTCCATAATAGCTTAAATAATAGGCATGATTGTGTTAAGTAGCGGGGGATAGAGTGTTTCTCGCTACTTGATTCTCTAAATATATTACTGATGTTAAATATTTGTCAGTTTAGAAATGTTAATAGTATAAAAAAAATGATACTTATTATATATGTTTAAATATTGTAGTATTAAGTAGTATGTTCTGAAATCGTTAATTTAGTTAATATCGACAATATTGTATTAGGTTTAAGTACCTGTAAAGATATTGTACAAGATAAATAAAAAAAAAAATTGGACGGCATCCTACCATCAGGTGCAGTGTGGTCACTTTGCCATGCCAGAATAAAAAAAAAGGTGTTCGGAATTTAAAATATTAAAAATATACTTGAGAAAAGTTTTTATGCTAAATTATATCTACTTTATGTAATGGATTTCTTTTCAAATTAATCGGATCTGGTTGGAAATAATCAAACATTGTATAACCATTCTAAAAATTTGGTAGAGCCTTGTTACAGTTTTAGCTACAGAATGAATGGTCGATATGGAATGATAGCAGCGATAGCATAGTTGGTTGCGGTACGGACTGTCAAGACGAAAGTCTATGTTCGAAACCCAAATGGCATACACCTCTGACTTTTCTAAAGTTATTTTTCTAAAGTGTGTATTAATTGTTAATTATCGCTTGCATTAACGGTGAAGGAAAATATCATGAGGAAACCTGCATATCTGAGAATTCTGAAAAGAATTTCGAAGGTATGTGAAATCTACCAACTCGCATTAGGCCGGCGTGGTGGACTAAGGCCTAACCCCTCTCATTAGTAGAGGAGGCCCGAGCCCAACAGTAGGACAATGTTTAGTACAGGGCTAGTATTATTATATTATTATGAATGGCCGGCTCGACCGGCTTAGTACCACTGCGTCCGAGAAATCCGACGTGAAGTCAACTTGCTGTTGCATTTCAGGTCAGATTCCGGATGCCTAGCTAACCCCACCCGCTCCATCCAAATCCCCTTTAAGGCCGACAACTGTAAAATTAAATATTTAAAAGGCGTTAAATGAAGGTTTTATTGGCGTTAAATAGGATACCAACTTGAATTACTTTCACTATTAACTCGAATTGATTGTGCATTTTGCTTTCCATAGTTTGTAATGTAAGATGCTTAACTTTCCGGAACTGTTTATTGGGGTCCGTATTTTGCATTTGATTTTTCTAGTTTTAATAATTCATGGAGCGTGGGTGACCGAGTTGTAAACGAAAGGCCTCAGGTTAGATTCCCAATGAGAAAACACGACAGCCTCCGTGGCCCAGCGGGCGAGTAGCCGGCTGTGAAACGTTAGGCCGTGGGTTCGATTCCCACACCGAGACAAATATTTGTGTGACAGATAGATATTTGTTTCGCGTCTGGGTGTTGTGGGACCGTAGTCCCTCGTAGTTCTTGATACCCACGATACAGGTTTTACCTAGTGTGGGGTATAGGAAAAATGTGTGTGACTGTTGGGTGTAATTAAAAAAAAGTCTTAATTATGGTTTGGCTCATATCCCATTACGGTCAAAGTAAAACATTTTAATTGTAGGTATATTGGATTTTTATATTTACTGAATTTTACTAGTATATTACAAATTGAAATAAATGGACGGTTATTAAGCATTCCCAGAGACTCGCCGAGTTTCATTACTCGGTGTCGAAAAAATGCGTGCCATTGTTGATCCTGGCTAAACAGGAGTTACAATGGCGGGTGAGGGGGCGGGAAAGTCTCTAAAAAAATTGAAACAAAACGAATTTTACAGATTTTACTTCTTCTTAGTCGGACACTCCTGGCGGAATGGTCGTGGTTATGGATCGTCGTATTGGTCGGTTGCAGCATTTGCGATACGTCTCCACTGTTTCCTGTTCGTGGCACTGCGTGTACACTCAGCAAGGGAACACTTCGTAGATGATTTGATAAGGTCTGTCCATCTTGTGGGATATCGGCCGCGAGAACGTTGACCCTCTACCCTTCCTTGTATTACTAGACGTTCCAAAGAGCTTTCGTTGCGATTGATATGTCCAAACATCTTAAGGATTCGCAATTGCACAGTCGACGAAAGTCTTTGTTTGATGCGAAGCTCTTTTATGATGGAAACGTTAGTGCGGTGAGCAGTCCATTTTATTTTCAGCAAACGCCTCCAGCACCACATCTCAAGGGCGTCAATCTTTTTTCTATGTTTTTGATGGATCGTCCATGTTTCAGCTCCATATAGGAAAATAGGATTTACAGATTTTAAGGTGACTTTAATTTGGATCTGATTATAAGCTCTTTAAAATTTAAAAAAAATCACGTGGGACACATTATACTATCCTTACGTGACGACATACAACTTATCCCCGTGACCATGAAAACTGACAAGGTTTCGAAACGTCGGGACAAGGATAGATAAGTCGAATTAGTGCAATATATTCATAATTTCTATTTTATTACTCAAATCAAATCATTTATTTCGTAAATTAGGCCACTAGGGGCACTTTTTACATGTCATAATAATGTGAAAGCCTACCGGTGCTTCGGAAATGCCCACTGGTCTGAGAAGAAGCACCAAGAAACTGACTAGTTTTTTTTATTGGTACCATATGATACTGAAATCCAATAAAAACTCTTTCATTTGTTTCATACTTTTCCAAAATTCCTGGCAACTTATTTTATTATTCTAACTATTCAAAACATTTAAAAAAGTCGGTCTAGTCGTGCTGTGCTCATTTTTATTTGAAAAGACTATCTGACTATCTACCTTCATCCTGCCAATAGATGGCGTTACTCATTGATAGAAGTTTTAATTGTAATTGACTGCCTTGGTGGCGTGTTATAATTGCGCATGCGTTACGTCTGCTGAGGTCTTGGGTTCGAACCCCGGGTCGGGTAAAGTGATGTTGGATTTTTTCTATTTAGAAATACTCAGTATCAGCCCGGAGTCTGGAATTGAGCCCGGTATGGCGATAGGCTCGCCCCCTATCACATTATGGCGAAATTAAATGAATTCGGCGATAAGTGGGTGTACTGGTTACACCTCTGGCCACCTCTTCGGGGTTAACAGGCGTGAGTAGTAACAGCCATCTTCAATTTGAAGTTTGGTGAAGAAGTCAACTGGTGGAAGTTTCCCGACCCTGAGCGGTTATTTTTATTATTTTTTTTTATTTTTTTTTCTTTATTTTCATTTTGGGGGTTTTTTCAAGCATGAAAATGTCACCCCCATTATTGTATACATACTTTGACAAAATAAGCTTATATAAAAACAAAATTATGTATATATATAATACCTACAACACCAAATCAACAAAATATACACAAACATACTAAGTAACACGTGATTTTAGTGTCTTATCTATTATTTTATAAAGCAATCTAGCCTCATCGGAAACCGGGGAGGCCAGAATGCTATTATAAAAACCTAAATGATACCTTCTTTCTCCGAAGGCGTGCCGTCTCTGTGTCTCAGAACGGCTGTACTCATATAAAATATGATGCACATCCTCTACTATTCCACATACGGAGCAATTAGGCGAGTCTACTTTGCGCATCATAAAAGCAAAACTGTTAAGCGGGACATGACCAGATCGGAGTCTCAAAGCCGTCACGACTTCTTGTCGAGTAATCCCACTCACGCTAAACCACAGGGAACGAGGCAGTGATGGTTGAATTACCTTGTACCAAATTCCTTTTGTCAAAGATCTTTTGTCAAAATATTCTGACCAGTACTCAAAACATGTACGCCTAACTATAGGTAGAAGCTTAGTGATTTTTATTATTGTAACACTAAATAATATAGTATTAAAATCCAGATGAAAATATTAAAAAGTATATAAAATAATAACAAACAGTCACTCACATAATCCTGACCCCACACTAGGTCAAACCTGTATAGTAGGTATCAAGTACGCGGTACTACGGTCCAACAACACAGACCCGAAACAAATATGTATTTATGGATCACAAACATTTGTCTTGAGAATCGAACCTGCGGTTTCTCGTTTCACAACCGGCTACTCGCCCGCTGAGCCACGGAGGCTGTCGAATATACTATGACTAGCTGTTGCTCGCGGCTTCGTCCGCGTGGAAGTCATGTTTCTCAAAGTATACAATATATACTCAGCCTGTTGCCGTCCACTGTTGGACGTAGGCCTCCCCAAGTGAACGCCAACCATCCCGGTCTTGGGTAGCCCGCATCCACCCGCTACCCGCCACCTTCTTCAAGTCGTCGGTCCATCGTGCAGCAGGGCGTCCCACACTACGTTTGCCTAAACGCGGTCTCCACTCCAACACATGTCTGCTCCATCGGCCATCTGTCCGTCTGCAGACGTGACCAGCCCACTTCCACTTTAGCGTGCTAATTTTGCGAGCAATATCTATGACTTTGGTTCTCTGGCGGATGACTTCATTTCGAACTCTATCCACCAGAGAAAGCCCAAGCATTGCCCGCTCCATAGCACGCTGAGCGACTTTAAATTTATGGACCAGTCCATTTGTGAGTGTCCACGTTTCAGCCCCGTAGGTCATTACGGGTAGGACGCACTGGTTAAAAACTCTTGTTTTTAAGCATTGAGGGATCGACGACTCAAACAGGTTACGTAGTTTACCGAATGCCGCCCAGCCCAAACGAATTCTTCTATCTGCCTCTTTCTCGAAGTTGTGCTTGCCTAGTTGGATTATCTGGCCCAAGTATACGTACTCTTGCACAACCTCGAGAATGGCATCACTCACGGCGACGGGTCTCGAGAGGACGTGACCGTTAAACATGACTTTCGTCTTGTCAAGGTTCATCCCGAGACCTATCCGTTTTGAAGAACAGTTAAGGCTGTTCAGCATGTCTTCCAAATCCTGCAGAGTTTCAGCCATGATGACTATATCATCCGCAAATCGCAAGTGAGAGATGTACTGGCCGTTGATATTGATGCCCCGTCCTTTCCAATCAAGCGTCTTAAATGCATCTTCCAACGCGTTGGTAAACAGTTTCGGAGAGATTACGTCTCCCTGTCTTACCCCACGTCGCAGTTGGATTGGCTTTGTGCTTTGTTTTTGTACTTGGACGGTCATCGATGCGGCTTCATACAGGCATCTCATCACTTGGACATAGCGGTCGTCAATGAGGCATCTCTGCATAGCCTCCAGAACAGCCCAGGTCTCGATGGTGTCGAAGGCTTTCTCGTAGTCCACAAACGCTAGGCAAAGAGGCTCATTGTACTCCTCGGTCTTCTGAATTATTTGCCTTAGTGTGTGTATGTGGTCTACGGTACTAAAGCCCCTCCGAAACCCAGCCTGCTCCAGGGGTTGGAAGTCATCGAACCTTTGGGCAAGACGATTCGAAATAACCCTCGAAAACAGCTTATAAACATGGCTCAAGAGTGATATAGGGCGGTAGTTCTTCAATAGAGTGTTATCTCCCTTCTTGAAGAACAAAACCACCACACTCCTGCTCCATGCCGCCGGTGTTGTACCAGTGTAGATGACGGAGTTGAAGAGCTTTACAAGCTCAATCAATACTGGCATACCGCCTGCCTTGAGTAGCTCTGTAGTTACTCCGTCATCACCCGCAGCTTTGTTATTGTGAAGCTGTTCAAGGGCTCTTCTAATCTCGCCCAAGTCGATGTCGGGAAACTCGTCTGTATGGTGGCGGGTTAGTCTGGCACGCGGATCATCTGCGCTCGGGGCCTCAGGTGGACTTGTTTTTTGAGTATACAAGTCCCCATAATACCTTTCGACCTCTGCGAGTATCTCTGGCATGGAAGTGACGGTGTTGGTCTGTGATGTTCTGAGCTTTGTCAGGTGACAACTAGAGGTAAGTGGCTTGGCGAAAACTCTGGTACCCTTGTTCTGCGTAATAGCATTTTCAATGTCCAGAGTATTCGAGCGTCTTATATCGCGCCGTATTAGCTTCTTTACCTCTTTGTTAAGTACCTGACGCTCAGATGGTGTGACCTTTACGAGTTCTCGTCGTTTCCTTAAAAGTTCCAGAGTCTCGCTTGAGAGCTTCGACTTACGTCTATTGTTCTGAGGTCGAAAGTATTTATTACCCACCTCACGCAAAGTCCGCACCAGGCTGTCAGTGGCGTCATCAATATCCGCCGTAGTTTCCAATACGGCAAATCGGTTCTGTAGCTCTAGCTGGAAAGCTTCACAGCCGATCTCGACTTGGGGCAAAGTTGGTCGGAGAGTCGACTTCATTAAGCGCGCTCGGTCAATTTTAACTTTTATATTCAGAGTGCCTCTTACAAGTCGGTGATCACTACCGGTGTTAAACCTACTGATCACAGAGACATCTCTGAATATTTGGCGCTTATCAGTCATAATGAAGTCGATCTCATTCCTGGTGACATTATTGGGGCTTCGCCAAGTCCACTTCCTTTGGGGCTTCTTCTGGAAAAATGAATTCATCAAAAAGAGCCCCCGGGTCTCGAGAAAGTTGACTAGCATTTGCCCCCTGTGATTCCTGCACCCATAGCCGAATGATCCTACCCTCGATTCGCCGTGTCCTTGTACTCCCACTTTGGCATTGAAGTCACCCATTACAACGCTGTAGGAAGCCTTGGTACGAGACATAGCTTTCCCTATGTCTTCGTACATGGCCTCTACTTCGTCATCAGGATGAGCTGACGTTGGGGCGTACACTTGTATAACCTTCAGAGTATATCTCTCAGTTATTTTTAAGACAAGGTACGCCACTCGCGCTGATACGCTGCCAACTTCCACAACGTTGCTTTTTAGTGACTTGTGGATAATAAATCCGACGCCACCTTGGGATGGTTGGTGTCCTTCTCGGAAGTAGAGTAAGTGACCAGAATCTAGGGCTATCTTCTCCTCCCCCTGTCTTCGGATCTCAGATAGCCCTACGATATGCCAGTTAATGTGACTTAGCTCTACTTCCAACTCAGCGATGTGTTCGTCCAACCGCAGAGAGCGTCCGTTGTACGTCGCCAAAAATAGCTGTTTGTGGTACCCTACCGTAGCCCGGGGATTCTTAGCACCCCCCACCCCACCGTTACCATGACCGGTACCGTGGTCAGGAATAGCGGGGCTACCGGGAACTGGGGGCCGTGAATTTGGGATGTCTTTCATCTTGGGGGGTTTTGCCATAGTCACCACGCTTGGCAGGCGGGTTGGTGACCGCAGTTGCTGGTATGTTTTACCGCCGACGCTGCTGCCCGTCGAAGGCATGGGTATTTGGCATTCCAGCATTTTGTGTGGTTATGCCGCCACAAGTCGGCCGCCAGAACCTCATTCGTTAGCTAGCAGGGTGTACCACGAGCAGGTAGGGTTGGCAGTTGGGAGCATGAGATGTAATTTGCCCCCCTTACACCCCGGTTAAAGTATACAATAAAAAATACCAATTTTCATGCGTTTAACTTCAAAAATTATATCCCCTATTTTACCTCCTTGGGTATTTCCAAAAACCCTTCCTTAGTGGATGACTACGTCATAAAAGGTCTAAAAATAAAACTGTCAAAATTTGAAGTCTCTGGACTCTGACCCCAGCCGTTTAGGCTGTGCGCTTATATGTCAGTGAGTTCGTTTCTTCGTTTGTGTATATAGACTATAAAACGTTTCTTCAAATTATCTTTTCTCAAAAACTAACAAAATTAACCGTGTATGCATTTATACATATAATACCCATTTGGCTTTCAAATCACGTCGCTCTCTTTGATGTGTCTGTAATTTTTGACAGCGCAACGAGTTAAACGCGCGGTTATCACGATGGAACTAACGGTTTACCGACGTTTACATTCGTTCTAAATATAACTCGAAACAGGAAACCATAAAGCGTGCTGAGAGCGGTTGCCATAGACTAAATATTCATGAGCATTTTTTCCTGTCATGGGAAATGGTGCGGGGAAGGTCAAGGCTTTATCATTGTATAGCTGTAATATCTCTATGCATCTGGTAGGGTAATATGGTAATTAGGGTGGTGAAAAGCGTGAAGTCCCGAGGTTAAAAAATCAAATTTGACAATTAAAAATTATATGCAAATATTTGATTATAAAAACAATTTAATAAAAGAACAGTAATTTTAATAATAATATCGTTTAGTAGCAAAATTATTAAAACTAGTGAGTACATTCTTTGAGCCTTGAAATAAGCAGTGAGCTTTTATCTTAAGATTGTAAAATAATATAGATAAATCTAGATAACTAAGTGATAGACTAGATTCTTGCCTTAAAATTTGTAAATTATTTGTTATGCAACTAAAAATAATACCAAAACGAAACACTTTAGAAATCAAAATTGATCAATCAATCAAAATTGATTAAAACATGAAGTCGCAACTATTATTTCAAATTTGGCTATACACAAAAGTGGGTGCGTGAACATCTGACTATCTCCCTCGCACAACTGCACCGAAACCGCAATTCTGGGCGGTGACGTCATGAATCATATCGTGCATCTTTGTCTGTCATTTGAGAACTTTTACTTCCACTCGATTAGAATGGCTTCTAATGTATTTTTTTAGAGGATTTATATAATTCTTTCGATAATAAGTTTTATGTAACCTAACTTATTGATTATATTCAAAAACTTGATGTCAACTACCTTATTTCCTGATGCGTTTCGCACAGTGAGTGACATGTCTGAAGCCCAAATCCCTCCCATCCCATTCCCTCCTTTATTTGGCGTGCATTGCTGATTGCATGATATTTCTGACCACACCGGGACAAATGTTTGTGTGACAGACAGATATTTGTGCCCGGGGTCTGGGTGTTGTGAGACCGTGCGTCTCTCGTAGTCCCTGATACCCACAACACAAGATTCGTATCTTAGTGTGGGGTCGGGGCTATGTGTGTGACTGTTGGGTGTGAAGCAGAATAGTAAATTGGCAAGTATTTTACGGACAGACGTTTCGAGTCGTATAAAACACTAGCTTTTGCCCGCGACTCCGCCAGCGCGGTAGGTATTTTTGAAAAAAAAAGGTATAGACATGATTTTTTGCATAATGGCAGTTTAGTAGCAGAAAATTACAAAAGCCGCTTTTTATCCCGGAAAAAGGCACTCTTCATATGGGACAGAAAGGTGTAATAGCTTAAGATGCCTCCATGGATTGTATATCTTTTCTTCCAAAAATAACCTCCACACGGACGGAGTTGCGGGCAACATCTAGTTTATAATATATTACTTGTAAGATTCATAATATGTGAAGTATGGTTTCATAAAAAAGCTTTGTAGATAGAATTTTAAAAGTAATAATTATACACCCTACCCTACAATAGTCACTCCACACTAGGTCAAACTTGTATAGTGGGTGTCACTAGGGACTACGGTCCTTTTTTTTTTTTTACCACGGGGAATCCATTTGCAGATCTTCCAAGGTAGGAAGTATGTTGGACTCACCGGTCTAAGCCGTCCTACCGACTAAACCCCCCGTTGTTCCGCTCTCTCCCTAATGACGACAGCTACGGGGTACGCAATTGCATGCAACCGCAGCAAGGGACTACGGTCCTACAACAAACATACATACATACACTCACGCCTGTAATCCCGGAAGGGGTAGGCAGAGGTGTAACCAGTACACCCACTTTTCGCCGAATTTCAGTCCCATAATGTGATAGGGGGCGAGCCTATCGCCATACCGGGCACAGATTCCAGACTCCGGGCTAATACTGAGTATTTCTAGGTAGAAAAACCCAATTTCACTTTACCCGACCCGCGGTTCGAACCCGAGACCTCAGCGCAGCAGACGTAACGCATGCGCAATTACAACTGCGCCACCGAGGCAGTCTACATTTGTTTATTTATTTTATTTATGGATTACACTGTGCATCGCAATGGCTATTCCGGGTGACTTCAATCATATTGTTATTCAATTATTTGTCAGTTACCACCTTCGGATGGCTTCTAACTATTTTTTTTTATTCTGGCGCGGCAAAGTGACCACACTGCACCTGATGGTAAGCGCAGTGCCGTCCAGATAGAGTATCAAGTAGCGAGAGACAGTCTATCCCCCGCTACTCAACATAATCATGCCGGCCTGCTGTTTAGCTTCTTCACACTACGTCTAAAGGACCCAGGATCATAGGAAGGAGGGAACACGGTAGCTGGCAAACTGTTCCACAGCTTGATGGTGCGGCAAAAATACTACTATAACTAGTTTTTGAGCGGATCGAATTCTTTCGATAATACGTCTTCGGTTATTATAACTTATCAATAATACAAAGTATCGTGTCAACCCTCTTTACGTCTCTATAGCTGTTCCCAACGCGTCAGCACGTCGACAAGTAGTGCGAGACCAAACAGCGGTGTATATTATCGACCGGTTGCGTTATGTCGATAAAAAACATAATATTTATTTTTTACCCTTGTTATGTTTATAGTATGTAAGCAATTAATTCGATTAATGTTCCGAGAAGCAGCGATAACCTAGTTAGGAATGGTACGGATTGTCGAGTCGAAAGTAGTAGGTTCATAAAAGTTTTTTAATTCATAAAAAGTACACCGACTCCAATAAAAAACAAATTATGCGTTGCTATAAAATTTGAGGGTTGTCCTCGATTTTTCTGAGATCACATCAACAGATCTTGACTTGGTGCTAATAGGACCACCTGGGAAGTATACCCTTTTAAACAAAAAAATAATTTCTCGAATCAGTCCAGGCGTCTTCGAGAAAGGACATACATAAAAAAAAGATTCCGACGAATTGAGAACCTCCTACTGTTTTTGGAGTGGGCTAAAAAGCAGCTCAAATGGCTTAAACCTCTGACTTTTCTACAGTTACTTGTGTTGTTAATTTTCACTTTTTATAACGGTGAAGGAAAACATCCTGAGAATTCTCATAAGAATTTCAAAGGTATGTAAAGTCTACCAACCCGCATTAGGCCAGTGTTTTGACTAAGGCCTAACCCTTGTATTAGAATAAAAGGGCCCTGCCCAGCCGTGGGACAATGTTTAAACAGGGCTGGTATTATGGTTCAGATTTGTGGCTAATTACTCTGGTTATGAATTTATATTGCATACTAGGTATGTCTATATGTTTAATGATGTTTTTATTGCAATTTGATTTGTATAGCGAGTAACCGACTGTAAAACGAAATGCCGTGGGTTCTATTCCCGCACCAAGATAAATGTGTGTAAGATTTACAAATATTTCTGTCGGGTCTGGGTGTTGTCGAACCGTAGGCACTCGTAGTTTTTGATACCTCGATACATGTTTGATCTAGTGTGAAGTCAGAACTTGAGTGTTTATTGTTATCCAGAAAGCTGTTGGTGCATCTTCTTAGAGATGACATTTTATAGCGTATTTTTGACGGTGGGTTTTTATCATGTTGATCAAATTGATAAATAATTCTTGTGAATAGGAAAGGACTAGGTATACACAATTTGGACTATTGCAGGAATGTAGTCCGTTTCATCATCTTTTTTAATTCGTTTAAATTTAAGCAATAACGGTGCTTTCCATTTGATGATGATAATTAAATCAGTCTTTTCATACTTTTTGGACGCCTGAGATGCAAAACGAGTTTTATAGCTTTACATCTCCTATCTCCACTAGGAGCGCATAAACTAATAGGCAGTAAATTCCGCAACAGATCGCCAATGCCTTGTTCAGTGCATAGCCGGGTCACTGATCCCGACTATAATTGAATTCAAACTCGAACCTATCCAACCGCTAAATCAGTACCGTAAAGCGTACTATCCGCTGGCATCGGACAAAACAGTTCATTGTTAGCTTATTTGAAACAAACAAAATGCACTTGTTGAGAGGTGATGGCTCGCGGCCTGCCACCTGCTCTACGGGCTTTGAATAAAGAACGCCACCTAGTTATGCTCCCCTGGTACTTTTTTCTGAATTTTGCCTTGTCCAACCGGAATAAAGATTAAGTAGTTGTCTCAACGTTATTTTAAGGATAATTTCCGTTGAAATGAAACAAATTAAATTAAAAACATCTGTATGGAGGGTAGAAACATTGCACTATACTTGCGTGACGACATACAACTCAGTCCGCCCCGTGACCATGAAGGCTATAAGCTTTCAAAACGTCGGGATAAAAAGTTAAATAAACCGCGATAGAATCCGTAAAATTTGTTTCATATCAATGTATAACATTCGCGTAAACATAAGAAACTATTATGACCATACTCCACTTAACTAGGAATTGAATTTAAATGTTTTAGTAACACAAAAATGTTGCGGAAACATTCGAGTCAGGTAAAGAAATGACTCACATGCTCTATAAATGCAGGAATTTCACGTATTTTTCGAAATCTTGTTATGTTGTTTGTCGCTGTTTTAAAACCCGTTGGATTGCATCTGTGCACAGTTAAACTTTCTTACAGTTCTTGTTTTATTCAGTTATACGCATTAAAATCTGAAGTAATTTTCTTACGTATATCTATTTATATTTGTTATTTCCTGTTAACTTAATACTTAATAGAAACTTAAAATTGAAAATTATTTTCTGTTACAAATAAAATATTATGGTTAGCTTATTATTGTTTTCAATAAAATTGTCGTTAAAAACTATTGATATTATAATTACTCAATTTTAATGAAGGCTTTGTTTTTATTATAGGATGATTATGAATTTAGTGCTGCATAATTCATAAAAGTTTTTTAATTCATAAAAGTACACCGACTTCAATAAAAAACAAATTATGCGTCACTATAATTTGTTTTTCCTTGATTTTTCTGAGATCCCATCATCAGATCCTGACTTGGTGCCAATGGGACCAACTGGGAAATATATATACCCTTTTAAACAAAAAAAGAATTTCTCGTATCGGTCCAGGGGTCTTCGAGTAATCGAAGCAAAGAATCTTCTCCTTTTTTGAAGTCGGTTAAAAAGTTTATGGTCAGAACCGATATATAAGAGAAGTCAAGTTTACCATAAAATAGGATTATTGGAAATTTTCGCACCAGTTTTATATGCCTATAATATGGTGTATAAAATTATTTCTATATAGATAATGCTAAAATGCAATATTCCAAAAGAAGATTTATATTTTCTTTTCAGAAATTGCCCAATGTATAAAATTTAACTGCAACATCTTTTAATGATTTAATTTCAATTAAATCTCATCCAAATAGAAATGCCAGCAAATTGTCACTGCATTCGTAAACAATCGATATCTCGCTAATTAATCGCTAAAACATTCTATCGATAGTGACAGCTCACGATTCCACATTGGAAATAATATTCTAAAAAGCATTAAATGCGTGCAACAGGAGGCTGCGAATGCTGCCTTTGTGGTGTTAATGTGCAACAATGTAATGTCGAACTCATGACAATTGGCGCGCAAATAAAATTTCCGGTGTGCCGAGTCGACTGGGATTTGCAAATAATACTACATTTGCCATTGTGGAAATGCATTACATAGCTTTGTTAGAAAATATTCACTATGAAACCAGAATATTTAAGTTAAGTACTATATTGGAAGCAATATCAGACATAAAACATAAAGAAATTTCAGACATAGGTGGCTTCAGAAGCGATGTTCTTTCATTTGTTTCGAAAATTACGACGTTTGTTTTAGGAGATTTTATATAGAAATAGTCGGTAGATCTAGCCTAGAGATAATTCTGAAACTACTCATACATACCGACTTGATTTAAAAACTTCTTAGCAACAATCTGCTACAACAGATTGTTGTCTTGTGGGCTTGGGAATTTAGTCTCTATTTGCTTGCACTTTAAATTCAAGTTCGATAAACAAAGAATGGGCGAAATTATAAAAGATTTCAATCAAAATCTCCAGATTCTCAGAATGATTATTATAAGTTCCAGACTAAAGTTAGATCACTACACCTTAGTTTGATTTGTTAACCGTCTTCAAAATGGATTCGCAAATTGAATATATTTTAAGTGCATGTTACTCGATTTTTAAACTATGTAGATCGTTGTTTTATTCAATTATTGACCTCGAGGGTGGTCCCGTGTAAAGTTAAGAAAAGTGTAAGCGAAGCAATAGGATTGTCTGAACAGTTTGAGACTTTTTGCAATAGCATATACCTATACAAAAAATAAGTCAAAAAATGATTACAAAAAGAATTAAATCTTTATTTATTTTAGACATCAAACAGCAAGTTTGCATTAATTGCAATTGTAAACATAATCCATACTAATACTATAAATGCGAAAGTAACTCTGTTTGTTTGTTTGTTTGTTACCTCTTCACGACTAAACGGCTGAACGGATTGTAATGAAATTTGGTAAGGGAATAGATTATATCCTGGAGAAGGACATAGGCTATCTTTTTTCTCAAAAAACAACCTTGATAGGGGTCAAATAGGAGTTCAAAATTTGTATCGGAAATCCATAATTCCTCGACTTAGGGATCTGTAAATTCATATTTAGGCTTTTGGTAGGAAATAAAGAAATACGTGTTTCAACGTTTTTGAAAAATCATCCTTAAAAGGGGCAAAGTGAGGTTAAACTTATGGGGTATTCTAGATGCAATCTCAAGATTCAGGCACGACATCTGAGAGGCTGGACAATCGCTACAGGTGCCTCAGTGCAGAAGACAACTCCTTGGATTGTATACTTCTGCTCCCGAATATAACCTCCACGCAGGCGGAGCCGCGAGCAACAGCTAGTAATGTATATATCTAAATAAACATATATGTATTATAAATTCTTATGATTATTTTGAATGTCCAAACACTAAGAATTCTTTTATCACCATTCTCAACAAAAACTTAGCTAAACTATTTACGCATTTCACAGCAAAAAGAGCATTCTCACACGTTAACCGATCCATTGGATTTATCCCCTATATTGCCAATAAGTTCTTTACAATCTTGACAACAATGTGTATTATATCGGGTGATAGAACGACCAGTTTCGTCTGATCCCCCACTCCTGTCCGCACTCGTACTGTAAGCCCTCCTACAGAGGAGCACGCATGATTATCTATAGCTGAAGTGAGACTGGCTTGTGTAAATGGATAGTGGTGTATTGGTACTGCGTGGCATTCTTGCGGGATTGCATTGAACTAGAGATGGGATTTTACGCTAGGGATGGATCAATTTCTGTGCTTCAGATGTACATAATCTTATTATTTCTTATTATAATATTATAAATGCGAACGTTTGGATGGATGGATGTTTGTTACTCAATCACACCAGAACGGCTGAACGGATCTGGTTGGAATTTGGCACAGAGACATCGACATGATTTGTCGCATAGTGTTAGTTTAGGGGTCAGAGAATGATATAGGCTACTTTTTATCCCGGAAAAATGCATGGTTTCTATCAGATAGCAAAATGTGGAAACATGTAATATCTTAAGATGCCTCCATACTATATATTTTCTTCCAACTTCCAAGCGCGCGGAGCCGCGGTCAACGACTAGTGGTAACAAATCTTCCCAAATCTTGTTCTTATCATCAATGACATCGCAGAAACCAGCTTATTCATCATGGTATAAAGCATTTAATCCTACGAATAACTTAAACAATCTGTCCAATACTGTATTCAAAGTGTGATGTACATTTTTGCATATTTTGTTAAATTTGTGTTATGGCATTTGATGTAATTTAACTCTAAGGCCCAGAATTGTTATTGTGTCTAAAACCATTACATCAACCAATAGAGGAAATACTAAGGCTTTAATTGGCGTGTCGGAAGAAATGTGTGTGATACGTTAAAATAATTTGAATGTGTAGTCCTATGTCTTATTTGACAGCTTGATTGACGCAGTGATGGTAGTCGGTTGTGAAATGATCAGCGGATAAAGCGATTGCTACGTAGTAATAATATTCATAATAGTTTTTAATAACAGGCATAAAATAATTTACTGAAATAATCTCGGTGAACAATAAGTTAGTTGCAACTCTGCCTACCTTTCCGGGGATACAGGCGAGAGCTTATGTATTAAAACAAGATATACCGTAAAAATAAATACAAAAGAGTCTCACAAGCCATTACTATAAAAAGACGTTGCCAAATTAATGTAATACAATAACGTACATATGGACAACTTTCTCTTCTCAGATGTTATCTTATCTTTTTGTTTAACGTGTGTTATATATTCAATCAAAGTGTAATTGGACTTTCTTTCCAATAAAAGCAATACAATAAAAATAAACGACTTAATTTTATTTGTAGAAATCTGAATCTGACTATTAAATTTATTCTTTGCGTGAAGTAATAAACTCGATCTGCCAAACGATCATGAGAAGAAGGTAACTTGGTCGTAATCTGGGTCTGCGATGTAGGACTTCAGTTATCGCGGTGGCCCACTTCTGCGAGAGCGTCATCTCGCAGAAGGAGAGTGCCGAGAGGGATCGGGAACGAAATGATCCCTCCCGCCGCCAGAGAAGACGTAGGAGGCGCCGGGTGGACGACTGACCGGCGTCTCCCGCCCTGTGGAACGGGGGCGTTTGAATTCCACCACGGTAACCCCTGCCTGTCGTACGAGGCGACTAATAGGGGCCATCGGGGGTCGCGGGCTCGCAGCGGGGGGCTGTCAGCCCGAATCGATGCACTCCCAGTTTTGGAGCATCGTGCGACCCCGAGATGGACGGCAGCGCGTGTGGTAAGGCCTCGTTCGCTGTCGTTGTTCGGTGCGCGGGGGCTCCTAAGCCCTCCCATGGAGATGAGCTGCTACGCAGCACCGCGCAGGGGCGGTTCCGGCAGCAATTCTAGCACTCCTTAGAATACCCCGGGATCGCTCCGTAAGCGCCGAAGAAGGCCAACGCGGGGTTTTAGCTGGTAGTGTCGGGTGGGGTGTACATAGGGGGTAGGGACTCGGCCCAGCGGCTGCCCGGATAGCCATCATCTGGGCGAGGGGGATGCTGGGTCGTAAGACCGGCTAGTCCAGCATAACCGTTTTATTCTTATTCCGCTTCCCCCCGGAGCGGGCGGTAGTAATAAAACGCTTTCCCCGCGACAACAAAAAAAAAAAAAAAAAAAAAAAAAAAAAAAAAAAAAAAAAAAAAAAAAAAAAAAAAAAAAAAAAAAAGGACTTCAGTTATCGACTTAACCCAAATCCAAAATGGGTTTCGGAGATAATAAATATCACCCACCACTTTCACAATTTCTTAGATTATATTTTTGACTGACTTAGCTTACTAGTACTAGGGTAGCATAAATATCAAGCAGGTGACAGGATCGGAGAGGCAAATAAAATAAAAGAATTTAATCATTGATATGTCATTGACATGCTTCAGCCCCCACTCAATTAAACGATTGTGGTAAGGTCGAGGGGTCAAGTGTTAATGTGGTGTATTGAGACGCAATTGATGTCAATTATCCGTACACATGTTAACTTGAGCATGAGATGTTCGTAGTAACTGATGCAATAAAGAAATTTGATGTCAGTTGAAAATAGATAGAGAATTAGTCGTGGAAGTTGCATATTTTCAGAGGAAACCACTAAAGTCTGATACAAATAAATGTTATTTGATTCTAAAAGTCTAGATTGATAACAATGTTTTCTACATTAAACTGTCTCAAATAAAATAAGCGCTAACGAAAAACAAAATGACAAAAAATAGGAAATGGCAAAAATTGGAAATTCAAACTTCCTAGCTAGTTGTCCAAAATCCATCAATCAAGATTGACATTAACAAATTCTCCCAGTGGAATATTTTGATGAATCTGTCATATTTGGGATAAAAAGTAGCATATGTGCTATTCCAGACTATAATGTATGTCTGCGGCAAATTTCAACCAGGAGGTCTACTGATACAGTTATACAGGATACAATTTCAATTCCAATGAAGAAGATATTACAACTCTAAGTCACTCAACTAAATGAAAAAGAATATTTACCAACTAGCGATCGTAAATACTCTATTTCAATTAGTTACTAAAAATTCCGCCGTATTCAGTTAAATGCGCTGGTGTAGCGTTCAAGAGTCTCCAATTCTACAGTTTTTAAACCAAATCCCAATTTTAAATTGGAATCGAGTGTCAAGACCTCCAGATCCATCCAGCCGTTCTGGCGTGATTGAGTAACAAACATTCATCCATCCAAAAATCCGCATTTATAATATTAGTAGGATTATTTAGTGGCTGTTTATTTTGCCCATCTCTACGCGACTGTCTGCATCACACATTACAGATCTCCTTTTATAAAATACTTCAAGTTATATCTTATTCATAGTTTTTATCTGGGATCGTATGTTTATTATATGACAGCGCTGTTACTTAGACTGGATAAAACAATGCATTTGTGAAATTATTATGGTATAGTATTATGTGAAGAAGCAACTCAGCAGGTTTGCGTGATTGTGTCGAGTAGTGAAGGACATTTGACTCTCGCTACTTGATACTTGGACGGTACTGCCCTTACCATCAGGTGCAGTGTGGTCACTTTGCCGTGATAGTATAAAGAAAACTATTAACAGTTATACACTTTAAATTACCAATATAACATTTTTATTTTATTAAGATTCCATAAGAAATAAACAAACACACCCAACAGTGACATAGTTCTGACCCCACAGCATAAATTATGGCCCGTCTACTCTAATGACTGTTTTTCTCCACCTTAATATAAGCAATTGTTTTATTTGCTGAGTCATACAATAATGATTTAATTAACCATAACACATAAGTTCGTTATAAATAACAGTTATAGCACTTAAATTTGGAAAAATTTTGAACTATACGTAATTTTGGAATCCGAAAAAGTAAAACAATACTATTAATATAATATCAATTTTTGGAGTGTTCATTATCCAAGTTTTTACTAGATATGCTTTTGAAAACCAAGGTCCTGTGCTATAAAACAGACGATAGTGTGGCCGTACTCACTACTGCTTGTATTTTTGCATAAAATGAAAATGAATTCACATTTTTATTGAAATTGCGGATCTGTAGACCCATTACTTTATGCTTCACTGTACGAACTAAGCAAGGTATGTTTGGCGGTGGTTTGTAGTTTTGCTTAAGAATCTATTTTCTTTAATCAATATCCTGCTGTGATACCCTATAACATTCAAATTATATTTTGAAGCTTGTTTTTATCTTTCCAATTAATTATTTAATACATTTTTGTTTTTAATCATGTCGTTGATCGACATCGTTGAAAGACGTTGGGCGTATTCGCAATGCGTTCATTCAGCCACTGCCAAACATTGTATTTATCGAGTTTATCCTTTTTTATCCACGATATTATAAACGTTGTCATCTCTGCTAGTGGTAGGATATTCATAAGCGCCCGGATAGCGACCACCGTCACAGGGTGTAAAACCCGCCATAGTGGCACACGCAACGTGTGTCGCGTTCCGGGATCAGTGTACAATGTATATCTGGTTTTTGTAGGGTCTAGAGTTGGGGTACGATGTTTGGCAGTTTTGCGGCCTTCTGAGTACTCTGACACTAGACCCTCGACCGCTTCTTCACCTTCTTTCCCATGGCGTAGAATGAAGGAGTAGGCCTGCATGATTGTGTTGAGTAGTGTGGGATAGATCATCTCTCGCTACTCGATACTCTAATTGGACCGCACTGCGCTTACCATCAGGTGCAGTGTGGTCACTTTGCCGTGCAAGAAAAAATAAAAAAATCAGCTGAAGTCGTAGTAATTTCAAGCAAAATAAAACGGTATCTTGTTAAAAAGTCCAAAAACAAAATCATAGACTAGCGGGAGATAATTATAATCATGCTTAATCGCTTCTTCATGCTTCCTAAGGAGACTGTTACACTCTGTTGATTAAGCTATTAAATTGATTAGCTAATCTGTTACGCTGCAAAGAAAATCACCGAATTATGATGTCATTTGTCAGCCTCCGTGACGCAGCGGGGAGTAGCCGGCTGTAAATCTAGAGACCGTGGGTTCGATTCCCGCACCGAGACAATAGTTTGTGTGACAGGATATTTATTTCGGGCCTTGCAGTTGTGGGTTGTAGTCCCTCGTAGTTGTTGATTCCCGCGATACAGGTTTTACCTAGTGTGGGTCTGAAGTATATGTGTGACTGTTGGGTGTATTTATATATTTCTTAAGGAATATTAATAAAATAAAAATGTTGTAAGTGTATCAACATTTTGACAATTTAAAGTGTATAACTGTTAATAGTTTTTTTATCCTGGCACGGCAAAGTGACCACACTGCACCTGATTGTTGTGCAGTACGCAGTGCCGTCCAGATGGAGTATCAAGTAATAACAATAATTATAATAATAGCCATTTATTTCCGAAAATTTGGGTTTCTTTTACATAGTTATGTTAGTTCGTATTTGTTTATCTTTAAGTGGTTAATTTTTCTATAAGATATCCCTCAATCCGGCATGCCTTTTTGCATAGGCCTCCTCCAACTGTTTCCATTGTACTCTGTCATCTGCAACTCTGGTCCAATATGGACTGGTCCAAGGTCAGACGAATATCGTCTTCCCATCTTCTTTTTGGGCGTCCTTGACGTCTGGTACCGTCCCTTGGGTACCATAAAGTAACTTCTTTGCTCCATTTATTGGTTACGTAGCATGTGTCCTGTCCAACTCCATTTCTGGTGGTCAATACGAGCAAGTATATCGACAACTTTGGTTTTATTTCTTATTTCAGTGTTCCTGATTTTATCATTAAGTTTTATTCCCAACATACTTCTTTCCATTGCCCGTTGACACCTTGCAAGTCTCTTACGAAGGTCATCCGTGAGGGACCAAGTCTCGCAGCCATATGTTATGCAAGGAAGGATGCACGTGTTAAAGACCTTTCTTTTTATGTAAATGCTTATTTCTTTACTTTTCATGATTTCTTTAAGAGACCAGAATTTTTTCCATCCACTGGCGATCCTTTTGTTTCTTTCTTTGGACATAAGGTCCTCGGGAGCAATGATTTGACCTAGATAAACATATTCTGGTACATATTCGAGTCTGTTTCCAAACACTTCTACATCAACCTCCGTGGAGTTCATAATCATAATCATTTATTCACTTGTGATACATAGGTGGTTACATTGTTGACATATTACTTAAATTAGGTGCTCTATGATCAGCCTTATATTGGCATACAAGTGTGACTCAAATAATTTAACAATAATATGAAAAAATTTAAGTCAAATAAATTACAGAATTAATACTAAATAATAATAAAAGAAAAATAAGAATTATATGTCGATGCAATATTAGCTAATTTAAATGTCAATTTAAGATGTCATATGAGTTCACAATATAAATTCACATTAATTAAGTAGCATATAATTAATTTGGCAAATATGTCGACCCAGAATTAGTTAGAGTTAGTCATCATTTTTGTTTTATTGGTGTTTATTTCCAGTCCGACTTCTTGGCTTTTATTAGCTAGGGTTTGCACCATAATTTGTAACTTCTTAGGATTCTCTTCCAGCAAGATTAGATCATCAGCGAATCTCAGATGGTTTAAGCGCCTACCATTGATGTTCAGGCCATAATTGTCCCAATCTATTGTCCCAGTATCAAGTAGCGAAATACAACTATTCCACGCTACTCGACACAATCGTGCCAGCCTGATGATAGCTTTTTATACTACGCTTAAAAAATAAAAAAATTAATATTCATAAACTAAGTCGCAACTACGTAAATACATTACTATTATGTAAACTATTTAGAATTTAAAATCGGGTTTCTATTTAGTCAATAATAGATTTTTATGAATTTCTCATTTTATTATCGACATACGATATGTAAAAAGGTAATAAAAAATAGAGTCTAAGACCGAAACCAGTTGTTCGAGGAAAGTTTGAATAATTTTAATATAAATAAAGCTATTAATATTATGAAATCATGCGTCTAACATAACTATTTTATTGCATTTATGATTCGGAAGTCGTAACATTATTAAATTATATAAAATAAGTTTAACGCACTTTCGTCTATTCGAACTTTAAATTAACTTTTTAATACAAATGAATAAGCTCTTCTTTGATTCTGTTATCCTAGTATATAGAGATAACAATAATAAAGCCCTGTATTAAAACATTGTCCCACTGCTGGGCACGGGCCTCCTCTACTAATGAGAGGGGTTAGGCCTTAGTCTACCACGCTGGCCTAATGCGGGTTGGTAGACTTCACATACCTTCGAAATTCGTATAAGAATTCTCAGATATGCAGGTTTCCTCACGATGTTTTCCTTCACCGTTAAAGCAAGCGATAATTAACATTTTAATACACACATAACTTTAGAAAAGTCAGAGGTGTGTGCCACTTGGGTTTCGAACCTACGACTTTTGTCTTGACAGTCCGTACCACAACCAACTCGGCTATCGCTGCTACTATAGAGAGAAATAGGAAATTACATACATATATACTCCCTGTAATCCCCGAAGGGGTAGGCAGAGGTGTAACTAGTACACCCACTTTTCGCCGAATTAATACGGTCCCATAATGTGATAGGGGGCGAGCCTATCGCCATACCGGGAATAATTCCAGACTCCGGGCTAATACTGAGTTTTTCTAAATAGAGAAACCAAATATCACTTTATCCGACCCGGGGATCGAACCGTAGACCTCAGCACAGCAGTCGTAACTCCTAACGCATGCGCAATTACAACTGCGCCACCGAGGCAGAGCAGCAGGTAGAAATGAGAAAAAAAAATTCTAATAATTCGATTGTATTTTTGAGTTTAAAGATATTTGCCTAAATTTCGGTTTATATTCCATATAGACAGGCTGACCCGTGGAAAAATAACAATAAATTCATATGATTATACTCTTTGCAAAATCTATGAAATTATTTATTTCGCCTGTCATTCGAAATAGATCCAAAAATCCGAACGGAACATATCAAAACATCTGCTGTCATTAATTTAAACTGGCAACCTTAATGATTGTACTGCGTTCTTTTTTTTCGTCTGGCAACACGCCGGTCTTGTTTACGGTCTGGTAACACTATCATTGTCGTTGGCCCGCCATTCATTCCCATCCTTTGTCCGTCCTACCTACTATCATTACACTTTTTAATCATTTTTGATGAGACTAGTTTCGAATTGAAACAGGCGTATGGATGTTTTTTTTGTTTAAAGGATTTATTATCTATGTTGTGTTGAAATGAAGCCATTGGTTGTAGATTATATTTATTTGTCTAAAATTGTAAAAATTGGATATAAGCGGAAGAGAAGAGAAAGTGAAGTCAAAGGTTCTCCACCATGCAGTCATGTCTGTCGGTATTTTTTCCAAATCTGGGTTAGAATTAAAGTCTTCTTCTTCTCTGGTTTTAACTTATACAAAAGGCCGAAGCCATGTCTGCAGTCTTCATCCATTCATAAGGGGGAAGCCATGTCTGAAATAAATACAATTTAAACGGCCGAAGCCATGTCTGAAATATTTTTTTCACATAATAATCACAATAAAACATCACATCACATTCCCGCCATTTTTCTTTTCAAGCAGTTTTGAAATACGGCTTTTCGTTCAAAAATAGAACATGATCAAATCAGCCAGTTATACTACTAAAAAGTGTTACTTGCCAATAATTGATTTACCGTCCTAAAAATACTTTTACCAATACACATTCGAACAATCGTTCCGCACAATACAGATTATAATAAAACAAAGAAATAACGCATACCAAAAACAATACCGTAAAATCGAAAGTATGCGATAAAAATAACAGAATACCATATCGAAATAACGCTTTCACTTGTCAGTATAATAGCTGTCAAGATAATCGTTACAGAGTCTTCTAATTTCAAATGACGCACTTGTTCAATTTAGTCGCAAAGAACCAAAGTAGGCAAAGTAGGGCCGACTTATTTTTTTGGCAAATTAAAAAAACTGATAACTTTCGTTTAAGTCGAAAGACAATTTTACTGAATATTTTATTTTAATCTTAGGAGACATTACTTTATCAATGAGAACAATAATGATCAAAATTAAGCTTAACTATGAAAAATCTTATGAAATTTTCTAGATTGCCGAGTTTGATCCAAACTAAGATAAGATGGCTGCCTTTGCTACTGTACTGCCAAGTTTCTCGTTTTTGATTGGTCATTGGCTTCATGAGAAAAAGGATTGTTGACTTGACAGACGCTTCTGATTGGTTGATAGTGAAAGATTGCCGACTTTGGTTCTAAAGTAACTTTTGTTTTGTGTATCAGAAGGGTTTATAGCTGTTTTTAATTATAAATTATTGCAATATTCGATGCAAATTGTAATTTCCTATATTGGCATATCTTTTGTCATTGTGACAGCCTCCGTGGCGCAGTAGGCGAGTAGCCGGCTGTGAGACGAGAGGCCGTGGGTTCGATTTCCACACCGGGATAAATGTTTGTGTGACAGACAGACATTTGTGTCCGGGATCTGGGTGTTGTGAGACCGAAAGTTTCTCGTAGTGCTTCTTAGTGTGGGATCGGGGCTGTGTGTATGATTGTTTAAAGAAATACAATTTTTTTCCCAATTATCTACTTTGCCGACTTTGGTTTTATACGACTCAATTATTGAACCACTCTATTTGCGTGCAGTAAGATTCATAATTGACTGGCGTCGTGCATTATATTAAGTTAAAAGATCTCTACATTACTTTCATCCTATGAAACATTGCCAACTGACAGGCCACTTATAAGTTGAATTGGTAGTATCTTAATAATTTGATAGTAATATTGATTGTTAGTTGTTTTGTTTCGCAATAGTATTGAAGTAAGAAGTGGTAGAGCCACGCTGTAGACATATTTGTCTACAGCATGAATTGGCCGGCTCGACCGGGGTGGTACCACTGTCTCACAGAAAACCAATGTAAAGTGACAGTTTACTGTCGCGTTTCGTATGGTAAGTGAGATATCCGGAGGCCCAGATTCCCCTTCCCTTCCCTTATCCCTATTCCTGTCCTTTAAGGCCGACAGCGCATACATGACACTTTCGGTATTGTGGATGTACATGGGCGGTGGAGACCACTTAACATCAGGTGACCCACTGACTCGTTTGTCGGACTATGAAATAAAAAAAAAAAAAGTGACTGCTGGTAGACGCAATCTATACAAAATAATAATAATACTAGCCCTGTATTAAACATTGTCCCACTGCTGGGCACGCGCCTCATCTACTAATGAGAGGGGTTAGGCCTTAGTAGTAGCATATAGCAGCGATAGCCTAGTTGGTTGCGGTACGGACTGTCAAGACGAAAGTCGTAGGTTCGAAACCCAAGTGGCATACACCTCTGACTTTTCTAAAGTCATGTGTGTATTAAAATGTTAATTATCGTTTGCTTTAACGGTGAAGGAAAACATCGTGAGGAAACCTGCATATCTGAGAGTTTTTCGAAGGTATGAGAAGTCTGCCAACCCGCATTAGGCCAGCGTGGTGGAAGAGGCCTAAACCCAATCTATACTATTAAGAGGTAAATTTTGATCGTTTGTAAGTGATAGGTAATTTCTGCAGTATTAAATAAGTTATGATATAATGAAATTGTCAGACTGCCTCGGTAGTGCATTTGTAAATGCGCATGCGTTACGACTGCTGTGCTGAGGTCTCGGGTTCGATCCTAGGGTCCGGTAAAGTAAATTGGATTTTTCTATCTAGAATTCTCAGTATTAGCCCGGAGTCTGGAATTTGTGCCCGGTATGGCGATAGGCTCCAAATAAATTCGGTGAAAAGTGGGTGTACTGGTTATACCTCTGCCTACCCTTCGGGGATTGTAGGCGTGAGTGTATATATATGTATGTATAATGAAATTGTATTCAGAACGAGAGTATTATGCGGGCTATTTTTATCCTGGCACGGCAAAGTGACCACACTGCACCTGATGGTAAGCGCAGGGCAGTACACAGGATGTAAAACCCGCCATAGTGGCACACGCAGTGTGCCGCGTTCCGGGATCAGCCAGTGTACATCCAGTTTTGTCGGGGGTCTAGAGTTGGGGTACGATGTTTGGCCGTTTTGCAGCCTTCTGATTACTCTGACACTAGACCCTTGACAGCTTCTTTACCTTCTTGCCGTAGTGTGAAAAAACAGGCTGGCATGATTGTGTTGAGTAGCGGGAGATAGATTGTCTGTCGCTACTCGATACTCTAATTGGACAGCACTGCGCTTAGCATCAATCTATAAATAAATATATATGACTACCACGAAGGTTGTGTATAAAAAAATCAAGGGCCTTAATTTAAATTAAAACCGGTGTGCATGGAAGAGTACTGACTTAATCAAGTACCTTTGGGACTTCCCGAAATCGCTTTCATTAGAGGATGCAATATTTGTAAGTTAATGGCTGCCGTTAAAAATGCGAAGGCCATTAAATCGACGCTGTGATTTAGTGACGGAATATTTCCACTTTGTATGCAGGTGAGATTTTTCAAAATAATAATAATTTTTTTTCATAACACTCAACAGTCACACACATCGCCCCGATCCCACACTAAGATGCGAGTCTTGTGTCGTGGATATCAGACTATGAGAGATTTTCGGTCTCACAACACCCAGACCTCGGACGCAAATATCTCTCTGTCACACAAACATTTGTCCCAGTATGGGAATCGAACCCACGGCCTTTCGTTTCACAGCCGGCTAGTCGCCTACTGCGCCACGGAGGCTGTCGATGAAAACTTATTAAGGCGTTTTGGGCGTTTTGTATGACTTCTACACACCGATATGCTAATGTTAACAGTATTTCAGGAGCTATAAACATTATATATAACATCTTTATGTAAAACACATACTTGCAAATAAATATTTCATTCTTTCTTTCACGAAATGACGCATATATTTGTGTTAAAAATATGGAATTGACTGATGCTTGATGCAAATACACGGTTTTCCGAGATAGACGATTCATGATTTTCCTGGGTATCTTCAAGTCAAGAGTGAATAGGTATTTTCTAGGCAAGCGTGCTCCACCGTAGACCACTTCATCACCACTTTCCATCAGGCGAGATAGTGGTCAAACGCAAGCCTATTTAGATTAAAAAAAAAGATATGTTAAGGAAAACACAATTTGCAATTTGATTATCCTCGTTGTTGACTGCATTCAAAATTGTGCTTTCATGTTGTCATCCATTCGTCAGTCCAAACAACCTTAGCCCAAAAAAATGCCCAATCATTACACACATAATAATTTGCATAAAAAATTCAACGAATATAAAAACTCGTTGATTGGTGCTTGACCGCGTGTAGTTTTTGTCGGTGAAGAGAAAATGAGGTCAATTATGGTTATGATATCGCTATTGAATGCAAACGATGGGTCGTGAAAAATATATGGCCTTCATTTATTATGGTTGAATGCTGATAAGTAAGCCTAGCAAAAAGTTGTTGAATTTAAACAATATAATAACGTGTAGTGATGGGTATTTGAGATCGAAGAATCGATTTTATGACATTCGATGCTAATCTTTGATCGATTTTATAAATCACGACACGCGAATGTTTTTCCACTTTCACTTTCAAATTAAAAAGGAGATTATACCGCATTTTAAAACACTATATTTTAGACTACTCATTCGTGTGAACCATAAAAAAGTGCTACGACATTAAAAATAGTATTGCTATATTAACGAATTAATAAAAAAAATAAATGAGAAACAAAAATATGAGGCCACATTTCAGGAGCCTGAGTGTTAACTTATAGTGGCTTTTTGTAAAGGACGCTCAGCGCTCAAACCGTCAAAATTGATGTGTATATCCATAAAATAGGGAATAGAATAAATAATATCAGGAGGGTCACTCTTGACACTCGATTTCAATTTTAAATTGGGATTGAAATCAATTCAAATCTCAAACTCGATACAGTTTCAATTCCAGTCTAGAAGATATTGGCACTCTTGACACGATCGAGTTTGTTATTGTCTTATTAATTTAGTTACTAAAAATCCGCAGTATTTAGTAAATCTTGCGGTGTTGTTGCGTTCCAGAGTGCCAATTGTACAGTTATCGAACCCAATCCGAATTACTGAAATAAATATTTATTGCACGAAGACTCGGTGCGGGAATTGATCTCTTTTTACCGGCTACTCACACCCTGTCAAATATACGTCATCTTGCCCCGCCATGAACAAAAGCCGGTTGAAGGTGGATGCACTCATAATTAAAGGTTCAGGTTCAATTAGTGCAAGTGCATTAAACTTAATGTAACCGTTATCTGCTCAAACGAATGCCGCTCTTTTAACGGTCGACCATTTTATAAAACTAATCGTTTGGCGTAAATATCTGTATAGCCATGCAAAGAGATATGCTTAAAGTACCTTATTGTAACTTTTTCTTTACATATCATGCAAAATAAAATAAGAAAAGAATACCATAGATTTTTTACAAAGGTACTTTATTAAATTTAATAATAGAAACATAAAAGATAATTTTTAACTATTCATAAACACTAAATTGATTGTATAAAGTTAATGCTCGCCTATTTCGAAACGAGATCTTGTTATAGTTAAATAAAGAGTTAAATAATACCACAAATGGATAATAGCATACCATAAAAATACGACAAAGCTTACAGTAGTTGTTAAACAAACATGATAATAAAACTATCATAAAAATGCCATAATCTTTTTATTTTGCAATCATAAAATAGTGTGTGAAAGATGGTTCTCGCATCATATGACAGAAATACATATACACTCACGCCTGTAACCCCCAAAGCGGTAGGCAGAGGTGTAACCAGTACACCTAATTTCACCGAATTTCGGTCCCATGATGTGATAGGGGGTGAGCCTAACGCCATACCGGGAACAGACTTCAGACACCGAGCTGTTACTGAGAATTTCTAGATAGAAAACCCAATATCACTTTACCCGATCCGGGGATCGAACTCGAGACCTCAAAACAGCAGTGCTAACGCATGCCGGCAACGCATTTGCAAGCCCTCTGGTGTTGCAGATGTTCATGGGCGGCGGTGATCACTTTCCATCAGATGAGCCTCCTGCCCGTTTGCCCCCTTTTACCATAAAATAATAATTACAACTGTGCCACCGAGGCAGTTAATCATGACAGAAATATAGTTCTAAAATAAGATAGAAATAACAACAATCAAGACCAACCACATAAACAGTGACCCAGACGCATAGAACGGGTCAAAAGTGTATATTTGTCTACAGCATGAATGGGCCGGCTCGACCGGGGTAGTACCACTGTCTCACAGAAAACCAACGTAAAGTGACAGTTTACTGTCGCGTTTCGTATGGTAAGTGAGATAACCGGCGGCCCAGATTCCCCCTTCCCTTCCCTAATCCCTATTCCTGTCCTTTAAGGCCGACAACGCATACATGATACTTTCGGTATTGTGGATGTTCATGGGCGGTGGAGATCACTTAACATCAGGTGACCCACTGGCTCGTTTGTCGGACTATGATATAAAAAAAAAAAAAACTGACCATAATCACAGTAAATATTTGTGTCCAACCGTGCAACGATCCCACGAATAACTGTGGTGGTCATTTTGTCGTAATATAGTTATAATGGTCGCCATATTGCGTCCAATTGTCTGCTCTATCCAATTTTATGAAATAATAATTACAGTTATAAATAAACGAAATGGAGGCTGTTCTTAACTGCAAACGAGCTTGATAAGTGATCACCACCGCCCACGACTACAATAATACAAGTATAACGGGTTACCAGCCTTAAAAAAGGAATGAGACAATTTCGTCATGTGACAGAATATTTTTTTTTTTCAATTTTCACTTTTTACACGTATTTAAGTTGATAAGGATTATGTATGGGTCTAAATAGATTTCCAATTACCGCATTGTACGTAACTATTTTTTTTTAGAAAATATTATGGGTATAGTAAGCTATCCCTAAAAGATATATGCCATCACGGACTTTTTGTAGATCTATAATAATAATACTAGCCCTGTATTAAACATTGTCCCACTGCTGGGCACGGGCCTCCTCTACTAATGAGAGGGGTTAGGCCTTAGTCCACCACGCTGGCCTAATGCGGGTTGGAGGACTTCTCATACCTTCGAAAAATTCTCAGATATGCAGGTTTCCTCACGATGTTTTCCTTCACCGTTAAAGCAAGCGATAATTAACATTTTAATACACACATAACTTTAGAAAAGTCAGAGGTGTATGCCACTTGGGTTTCGAACCCTATAAAGATTGTAGATCTATAAAAGATGAATATTCTTCCATGCATTGTTTTATTATATCTCAAAGGGATTACAACGTTTTGGATGAAAGCTCCCAGGCGGCTTGACTTTTCCGACACTTCCAACAATTATCGTTATATTTCAACCAATATATACAAAATCACGACAAATTATATACTTAAACCTTCCTCATGAATCACTCTATCTATTAGTGAAAACCGCATGAAAATCCGTTCAGTAGTTTTTGAGTTTATTGCGAACAGACAGACAGACGCGGCGGAGGACTTTGTTTTATAATATCTAGTGAAGGCAAAGTTTCTCCTCCATACATCCTTATATGTTAGTTTGTTCAAAGCCATGTTAAAAGACTAAAGCTATGTCTGCAGTTTCGTCTTCGTTCAATAGGTGGAAGCTATTTCTGACATTAACCAATTGAAATGCCAAAGCCATGTGTAAAATTGACATTTCAGAAATATATTAAGACAGTTTTTCACAGACTGGCCAAGGGAGTGAATAAAAAATCCTAGCCGAAACTGAAATACTAGTATATATGAAGTTAATTATATAATTGTTATGTTAAATACACAAAAACCTCTGTCTTATATGTAAGAATAACTCAACCACCAAATCCAATTTGCAGCTCCCACCATAGAACAGTTTTTTAAACCAGACGAGAGAATCAATGTTATAAGATCTGCGCCATTACAAAAAAAACTCGTTTTCATTCGTTAATAGATTAATGAATGAATTTATTTGTAAGTCAAAGACTTAAAAAACCTTGTTTCGATTCAATGATAGCTCATTTCAAGTGCAAAAACTGAGTACCGTTATCGGCGGTTAAGCAAATTACGTTGAAAATGTGACAATTATCCAACAATGTTATTTTTTAGCGTAGAACGGAAAAAATTACAAAGTATCGCTTTATAATAAATATTTTAACTCAATGGCATTAATTCGCATAAATTATACCCGATCATTGTGCTTCTTCCACAAAATTGCATTTAGTCTCTGAGAAAAAAGATGATTGGTTTAAAAACACCACGGTTAATCTTTATTGTGGAAAACTATTCGATTTGGTATCCATTCATTCATTATAAGTAGATTTGGAATGTAGGTTACTAGGATTAAAGCTCCGTTCTGATATATGCCCGAGGTACTAGGCGAACATGAATCGCGTGAAAGTCGAGACTTTACCGGGGGTATTGTGTGCGCCGCTACTTTCAACCGTGGCCGCGCTCTTCCGGGTCGCGGGTCACGCCCCACAGATTCAAGGTCGATTTGGTGCAGCGACCTATTTTAATTTATGATTGCTTGGTACATTACAATACACGGTGCAGCACTTGTAGCGTTTCTAAGAAGCGAGCGTCGATATTTTAGGGTCATGTGTGTGTCATGTTTGTTCAAGATTTTGTGCAGTTTTGGAATCTTAAAATACCTGTGTAACTCGGTGTAGATGACCAATTTTGACAATAATTCTTCTCTGTGCTTAAAATACAATCCAAACGTACTTAATACGTCACATATAATTTTGTTCCAAGTTTTTTTAGAGCCTTATTTTTAATCGATAGTAGTGTGACAGCCATGGCTTTATGGTCTTCATTCCTTGGCCTATTCTGACACTAAAACAATTTATGTATGATTATAATTATTATGATAATATTATTATGATAATATTATATGATAATATTATTATGATAATATTATATGATAATTATAATTATTATTCCTTGGCCTATTCTGAAACTAAAACAATTTATAATAATATAATACTAGCCCTGTATTAAACATTGACCCACTGCAGGGCATGGGCCTCCTCTACTAATGAGAGGGGTTAGGCCTTAGTCCACCACGCTGGCCTAATGCGGTTCGGCAGACTTCTCATACCTTCGAAAAATTCTCAGATATGCAGGTTTCCTCACGATGTTTTCCTTCACCGTTAAAGCAAGCGATAATTAACATTTTAATACACACATAACTTTAGAAAAGTCAGAGGTGTATGCCACTTGGGTTTCGAACCTACGACTTTCGTCTTGACAGTCCGTACCGCAACCAACTAGGCTATCGCTGCTATTTTAAACAATATATGTATGATTATAATTATTTCATCATTATTATTATTTTTTTTTCGATCTATGCTACGTGATTTTTTAAACTTGTGGATAATAATAATAATGATTTTTGAAGTGCATCCATAGTAATATTCAGAATAATTTAAAAGTGAATAGCGATGATATTTAAATTGGCGGGATTCACAAAATTAAAATCTGACAGTTGATCTGACGGGTGTATAAAGAAAAATAAAGAGGGACAAAATGTATTTACACAGTTCGTGGAAAATTATATACACATATAAAAATATTTTCGATCATTCAGACGTAAAATTACGTCTTGTTAGTTCATGTTTTTAATTACTAAATAGTATAGAATTTGTCGCTTTTTTTATCCTGGCGCGGCAATGTGGCCACACTGCATCTGATGGTAAGCGCAGTGCGGTCCAGTTAATCTATCTCCAAGGTAAAGAAGCGGTCGAGGGTCTATTGTCACACAGGCCACAACACTTCCAAACATCGTACCCCAACTCTAGACCCCCGACAAAAACCGGATGTACACTGGCTTATCCCGGAACTTGCGTGTGCCACTAGGGCGGGTTTTACACCCTGTGTACGGTGGTCACTATCCAGGCGGATATGAATATCCTATCAACAGCAATTTATTTCTTGTATCAAGTAATTTGTAAAGTAATATGTAAAGTATGTAGGTATATGAAACGTACTGATTAAAATTTTAAAGGCAGTAAGTATTTTAAATGTTCTCGCGCAGATATTATAATACAGACGGCATTACGCTCGAATCTTGAACAAAAAATTCAGCAATGTCGGTGGGGGGCTTCGTACAACTACAAATAAACATGTGCACACAAATGCAAAATGTAATCACGTCGCTACGCACGCACACTACACCATTTCATACAACATTGGCAAATTTATGCACACAGTTACAAATTTATCTTGGTGTGTAATGTATTTACAGTGTCATATATTGACAACTGTGTAAAAACAGTAGAGCGTAGCAATGTCGACACGAGTTATAGATAGCGTTGTCCTTATCTATCGATAGATAAAATAAAACAATTATAATTTATGAAATGTTTTAAGATTATTTTTTATGTGTATCATCTTTTCTATCGCTTTCTTGCAATCTCTGGGTGTGATTTCGTGAAAAGGGACGGAAGTAGAGAGGTATAGTTAATTACTTTTTAAAAAAAAATTAAACCGCCTTCAAAAAAACCCAGACACAACTAAAAAGCAAAAAATAATTGGTTACATTTAAATCAATTAGTTATATGCAATTTAAATCAATTACTTTGGAGTCGGTGCCGGTGTTGTTTTCTTTACTTTTAGATTTATAAAAACCAAGTCTGGATCTATTTTATATTTTTTTGTATGCCTGATTATTCTGTTTTTTCCATGTTTTGGCTGGCACCGACTCCAAATAATTGATTTAAATTGCATATAACTAATTGATTTAAATGTAACCAATTATTTTTTGCTTTTTAGTTGTGTCTGGGTTTTTTTGAAGGCGGTTTAATTTTTTTTTAAAAAGTAATAATTTATTTTTTGCTTTTTAGTGGTAAATTATATAAAATCGGTTAAAAGCTGCTGAAGATATTAGAATTTACGTGTATTTTAATTTTATCACCCCCCTCCCTCACCCCCACCCCTTTTACCCTCTCTCACTGAAACTTAACTTTTATAATGAACGTAATGCAAAAAGAACCACTGGAATACTACTTAATTTTAAGGAGTTACCCTCTCCAGCTCCGAAGATATTCATCAGATCTTCACCATATTTTTATGGGACCAAATGACAAGCACCAGCTTTCAATCAAAGAAAGAATGGTCGAAATCGGTTCACACAGTACAGAGAAACGAGGTAACAAACATAAAAAAAAAAAAAAAAAAAAAAGCAACATACAGTCGAATTGAGAACCTCCTCCTTTTTTTGAAGTCGGTTAAAAATAGTGTAAATTAATATTTTTTATTTAATCGAAATACTGTAAAGATAATAAAGGTAACGAGTACTGAGAAAAATACAAGCCAAATAAGCAAAAATAAAAACTTTATTTTTTAGAAAATGAATTTTAAATAATACGCCTTTAATTTATTTAAAATGGATATCCAGCTGTTGTTACATTACTTAGGACTAAGTTATAATGAGGTAACAATAATCTTACTATTAATGAACAACATTTTAAGGATACCACGACATGCGTTGAGAAAAAAAAGTAACACCAGTATTCAATAAAAGTAAAAGGTTAATTAAATTTTCAGAAATAACATGAGTAATAACTATAATAATGAGTATGACCAAATGAGAATTTAATTAATAATATATGTATATATATGTCGGAACTTCGGAATAGCCGGCTGTTGCTTGTTCATGAACTTGTATCACGGAATTCTATGGTAGGCGTAAACTTCAGGAATCGTTTCAATAAGTGGACTATGGCCTTGACTTTACAATATTTTAATAATACAGACATTTCAATAACTTAGACAATTAGGGATTACAATATTAATTAGCGACTTAGAGCAAATGGGTTTGCGAATCACCACAACGCGCAAATGCTGTCAACCAGAATAATATTATTTATGTCAACCAGAGAACTAACTGACCAGCCATTCGCGCGCCATGACAGCCGCAACTCTATTCGGGGTTACCCGCTCTTAATTACAAATAGCATTTAATCGAATACAAAACCATAATTCCTTAGAAATAATAAAGTTAATGGATAATTCTCAAAATAGACTGATTTTCATTATTCAATAATATCGCGTGCCGTTATATATACCTAGTCAGGTCATAAATTCTGTCACATGTTTAATATATAATAATTGAAACAAGTTTATTCATTATGTAACCATTTATATACCAAAATGAACTTAACAAAACATAGATTCTTATGACACTAAAGTTTATTCAAAATGACCTCCGTGATTTTGAATACAGGCCTTCAATCTGCGCGGCCAGTTGTCTATCGCAGCACGAACGAGGTCCATGTCAATATCGGCGGCTGCCTTTATCAAGGATGTCTTGAGTGACTCCAAATTGGGATGAGGCTTTGAGTACGCCTTTTCCTCCAAGTGTTGCCATATCTTGTAATCTAACGGATTCAAATCTGGACTGGAGGAGGGCCAGTCTTGGTGCCGGATGAAGTCGATTTCAAGCGCCGCCAGCCAGTCTTGTGTGCTCTTCGCTCTATGAGCTGGCGCCGAATCTTGTTGGAATACCCAGTGCCTGTTATTGAACATGGTATGAGAAACAGGTTCCACAAGGTTCGTCAGGACTGTATTTTGATACACAACTGCATTCGTTTTTACACCTTTCTCACAAAAATGTACCTCTGTTAAGCCCCAATAAGAAACTCCCAACCATACCATGAGCGAGGATGGAAAATGACCTCGTTGGACACGCGGAATACGGTTGCTCGCTTCTTCACTACTGTGTGCGTACACCTTATCATTTTGTTTGTTGTAGCTCTCTTCTACGGTAAAAATTTTTTCATCTGAAAAAAGAATTTCCCGATATTTTTTTCCCGCGTACCGCTTCAAGAAAGCGCGGCATCTCTTCAGTCTCAGGTCCATTAGACGAGCATTCAAACGATGTCCTGTTTTTCTTCGATATGCCCGAAGCCCTAAGTCTTCATTTAACACCCTTTTCACCGTGGTTCTGCTTAACCCCATCTGAAGGGCCAACAGTTTCTGCTTACGTTTGGGATTTATTTGAATTCGCGCCTTCACAGCTTTTATCACTGCTGGAGTCCTAACAGACCGAGGGCGACCACTTCTTGACCTGTCATCTACACTAGAGTCTTCATTGTATCGTTTGATGGTACGATAAACGAATCTTTTGGATAAATTCAAATTTTTCAGTATGTCAAAAATTTTAATTGGCGCGTAACCGCAACGATGCAACGCAATTACTGCAACACGGTCTTCTTTAAGCGTCCACTCCATATTTAAAAATGAGTAAAATTCTAAAAAGTATACATTTTTATTTTCATGAACAATTTGAAATTCGAATTCAATAAACTTTTTTGTGGCCAGTATTCTAAAATAAAAGTTTTTACTGTGTGACAATACTTATGACCTGACTGTGTATATATATATATATATATATATATATATATATATATATATATTATATCTAAGTATAACAATATTATAGAATTGTAGCTATAAGAAAAAATGGTTAGCTGTATGTACAGCTAACCATTTTGCCACAACAGCTATTTTGAATTTTGGCAATTTCATAATCAAAAAATACATCATACATACATCGTTTCACAAATAGAGTTATATGATTTGGACAAACGGGATATGGCAGAGAATTGTTTTAGGTCGGTTCTGGTCTCTTGGTTTCTTATATAAGTAAACTCGTCTTCTTCTGTTTTCTTAATGAAAACACGACCTTGCTTAATCTACACGAATTTGTACTCTTTATCTTTGGCGATCTGGCGAGCCGCTGCGTGTAGTTTGTTTTTAGGTGATAGGTGCTCAACAATGTAAAGCGGCGATCTATTACCTCCAATGCCTATGTGAGCAGTACTGAGCTTGTCGTTTAGATTTGCCTTATTAAAATTTATTGTTTTCGCTAAAAATGTATCCCGAAGCCTAGGGGTAGCCAATTTAACAATGATTGAGCGAGGTCTCTTGTCGTCTCTGTTACTTTTTACCACACGAGTGCAATGATGAATGTCGGATTCTTTCAAGTCGCAGGATACCTTAGACAGCTGAGTAATCATAGATAGCAAGTTTTACTGTTTGTGCTCGGGGACACACTCTATCTCAAGATTGTTAGAACGGTTATGCTGCTCAGCAACCTGAAGCCTGATTTGCAGATCCTGTAACGTATTTGTTAACTGAACGTTCTCTTTCTTTAGCTCTCCCAGTGTGTCTTGGTATTTGGCGATGGCGGATTTGGTGGTTACGTAATTTTCATTCAGAAACAAACATTATTCTCCAAAGCAGTTATTTCCTGTTTTATAGATTGAAATTCGGTTCTCACCATCTGCTTAAGGGTTTGGTTAAGCTCCTGTGCTAAAGCCAATTTCATGACATTGAATTCTTCTCTTATTATTTCCCTAACGTCTTTCTTTGTAATAACTGACGCGGACGAGTTTAAGCCGGAACTTCCACTAATTGCGCTAGTATCAACAGTGGCTTTTTTCGATGCGTAATATTGTCATTAAAAGGTAGCGAGTCATTATTGTTCCTTGACTTGCCGGGTGAGTCAATGGGACGTAAAGGTGTATTACTGTTATCAGTTTTTGGTTGCTTTGACACTTCCACTTCCGTGACACTTCCATTTTTTTTTGGTCAACACTAATTGTAGAGAAGCGTTTTTCAGGTATGTCAGTACATGGAATACAACAATGACGGCCGTTGCAAATTATTTTAAAATGTATTTGATGATTACTGTCTCGTTTTGAGGTATTCCGATTCAGCAAATATACCACCGGAAAGTACACAACACGATCTTTCCAATGGTATATAGTTTGTGAGAACATGTTCTGTTATTCCATAAAATTTCAAATTAAATAAGCGGAGCCAAGAAATACAGTGTTACTGGTAACGAATGCGATTAGCGAATGAAATTATTGTATGTCATTGAGAGCGATTATCGCCTGTTTTGGTGTGGTAGCCGGCTAACGGCTATCTATTATGAAGAGCATATAAAAAGAGCTTGAGATCTCGACATGAATACAGGGTGTCCCAAAAGTCGACGTCAAGCCGGAACCGGGTGAAAGGGCAAGTCATACCGGTTTTCAAAAAAATATAAAAAAATATAAGTTGCATGTTTTTAAAATTATAGGCATGGCCCGCGCTTTTTCAAAGTATAATCCTAACTTTGCGCATTTGTGTGATCTTACGTAAGAACTATTAAGACTCGCTCCCCTTGTAAGAAAAATTAAGACATGATCGACTCCCCCCTACATCATCTTACGTAATAAATGAATGGCGCCAAAATTCATACCTAAATATTTTTTAAATATACCGGATACATTTTTAGGATCACATTTTTTTGACAAATACTTTATTTTGGTTTTGGTATATTTTGTTACATTCCTAGTGTGTTAGAACTATTTACATTAACAGTATGTGTTTAGAAGACAGTCCAGGTGGCTTAGTAATATTATCGATAACCTTTATAAGTTTATCTACAACACTATTTGAGTCTTGCATAAACGACAGTGTTACCACATAAACCACCCAAAATGCCAGTGTAATAAAGTTTATGAAATTGTAAACTTAGTTGATATGTCAACTCTCCTAATATTTTTAAATTATAAATTAAGTTAAGAAAGCATAAATAAAGTAATCCTACTAATATTATAAATGCGTATGTTTGGATGGATGCATGGTTGTTTGATATCCAATCACGCTACAACAGCTGGACGAATCTATTTAAAAGGACAATGGCGAAATCGTAGTTACAAAAAAAAATAGCGTTTAGGAATTTCATACTTTGTAATCTAAATATTATTATTTTGCAGGATTTTTCAGCATACTAATTATAGCTGTGTAAGTATAGATAAGTTGTATAATTTATTAAAAATCTCAATTGATTTTTTGTAACGTGTTATGGCCGTCAGATTTTTTTAATGAATGGCTTATGGTATTTTAGTCCAAAGAAAAATCTTTTTCATAAGAATTCTATAAGCCGTTAAAAAAAACTATAAAATCAATGCAAGTGTGTGTGTTCCTACAATTACAAATAACAAAAATAAATCAGCTTTACTTTTTACCAACTTAGTGAATGACTGGATCGTCTGTTATTTGGCTGTATAGTTACGACCATAGCTTATCTTATTTAGGAAAAAAAATCACTACTTCCGTCATTTCATTCTGACATATTGTGACATAATTTAAATACACGAATACTTGCCGTGAGAACGTACCAAATTCGACAAACACGTTCCTATTATGGTGAACGTTTACGTTTCCACGGTAGTTCTATAATTGAAGTGTGCAAAGAAACAATTAGTTCATCATAATTTAATTTAAGAGGCAGTTCAGATACCTTATTAATAAGAGGTAAAATAAAATCACACCATGTTTCAAATAAACAGTATTATGTTTAATTACTAATTGAAAATAATGTACCTGGTCCGACCAGGCTGGTCGAGCAGGCATTATAGAATACTATTGTAGTTGCTTGGTTGTGCTTCGTACAGTGGGCTGCTGCGCTTATACCATTATAGTAATCTGGTATTTGGGACGGGCCAGACATCAAGACATATCTGTCCCTGCAGCATTTTTAGATATATAAGATAGGAAAATTATGAAGATGAATAAACATTAAAAACCAGTGTTTTATTTTGATTTAGAACCCGTTTTTATTTTCTAATTTAATTTCTAAGTCCAGATTTAGGGTCTGAAGATATTTTCTGCACAACTATTGACAAACTCTGTGTCTTCCATTCCAACTTAGCTTGTATTGAAATAAATTATATTATCGCTTATGTTACTTTTGGTATAAATCTAATGGTGAATTATTAAAAACGGTTCCGCAGTTTATAAGTTTAAAATAAACAAATTATTCCTATAATTAAGTATAATGTGTTCATATCTGAACATGTAAACGTAAACACGAATGTAAACACTTGTGTGTAAGTACCTACGGTGTGGCGGATCACCTTCCCCACAATAGTTATAAGTCAAGTTCAGTAGGTACATGTTTAATTCACGACCCTGCCTCAGGTGAATAGCAGTAGTATTATAATGCTCTTTGGAAAATAGGCAAATAACATTTTTATCAGCTTCATAGATAAAATTATTTTATTCAGAAATGTCAAATAGATCATAACCTCAAAATCTTTAAATTGAAATATCTTTAGTATTAGACTTTTTCATCAGAAATCCCTAATACATTATTGTTTAGGAATTGCTGCTGAATTTTTTGATATTTTTTTCACTTCTAAACGCTACATATTTATGTCAACTAATTTCATGTATGGGAACCTGCCATTGTCCTTTGGCACAGAAATAAATTATAGTCTGGAAAAGTACATAGGCTACTTTTTATCCCGGAGAAATGTACAGTTCCCATGGGATAGTTTAGTTTTTCACAGAGCAAGGGATCGACATAATTTTTTGCATAGTGGCAGTTTAGGGATCAGAAAAAGACAAAGACCACTTTTATCTTATTATCTTATATATTAAAAAATGCACGCTTCCTATGGGATAGCAAAATATAGAAGGTTAAAATGCTCCAAGACCTACACGCGGGCGGAGCCGCGGGCAATATCTAGTTAAAAATGAATATAAAAAAAACAACTTGCGTAGATATTGAAAGCAAATAAATTTTGCACTACTGTGGCTAAAAGTTTAACCTGGCAACATTTATTACCCGATGATAATTTTTAGAAATTATATGTTTTTTTGCTTTTAAGGATAATATTACTTTAAAGAAATACGCCCAGGTGAAAAATAATGTTGTATTTTTGTAAGTTTGATATGTCATATCTATTTTTACATGTTAATACCGCTACAGGCGGGCTTTTTCACGGAGCTCAATTCGCACCTGATGTCACTTTTTTAGTGGCGGATCACGAAGCGCAACTAGTTTTATAGAACGTGTATGAGCACCGTGCTCTTACATTTGTCAAACGGGGTAAGCGCTCAATGGCGTCTCCAGTGTTAAATACTCTAAGATTGTCCCACTGCTGGGCACGGGCCTCCCCTCTACTCATGAGAGGGGTTAGGCCTTAGTGTACCACGCTGGCCAAATGCGTGTTGGTAGACTTCACATACCTTCGAAATTCGTGTAAGAATTCTCAGATATGCAGGTTTCCTCACGATGTTTTCCTTCACCGTTAGTTTTCCTTCACCGTTAAGATATTAAGACATACTAAGTCCATTTGACGCTTTGGTCAAAATTCAATTTTGACATACTGTTTTCATTATTCATTCTCTTTTCCGATCTATATCGTATGTTAAATAATGTTTTTTAATTTAAAAAAGACACTCCGACGAGGATGGGATTCGAACCCACGCGTGCAGAGCACATTGGATTAGCAGTCCAACGCCTTAACCTCTCGGCCACCTCGTCATTTACATATGTATTGAAACAGGCGTACGCATGTGTTTTTAAGTGATCATATTGGACATATGTTTTAAAATAAAATTGGTGGTGGCACCTAAAATTCGCATAATCCTGAACACATTTTTGGGTAGAGTATCCAAAAAACGACAAAAAATAGGTATTATCAACAAAAAATATAAAAATGCACTTATCAAATAAAATATGTTTTAATTTGTAAGTATATGGGCCAAATAACATTTATAGCGTTTTTGACTTTTTGGTGGAAAATGCTTCTTTTCAGTCTTCTTAATATGGAAGACTTTAAACCCCGTTAACGTAGAAACACAATTTTGCAGTATTAAACTAGCTTTACCATGTCAAAAATATTACACATCGGGAGCATCTCTTGTAAAGATTTGTTTTTGTACTTTCACCCTAGGACGCATTGAGATATTGGTGATAACTCCAAAATGCCGAAGTTTTTCAAGGGGACTACAGTATGGGGTTCTTCAAGAAGGTAGTAAATAGTTTTATGGAAGGGAACAAGGCTACGGTAACCGCTTACCATCAGGCGGGCCGTAAGCTTCCCATCGTAAATCAAATAGGAATGTTTAAAATTATTACCAAAGAGTTCACAAGTGAGTATCAAACCGTTAAAATTAAATAATCACAGCAGTAACACACTTCCCACGGCGATCAAATATTTTATGAGTATAGTTACGTCAATATACTTTGGGCATAATTATCTTCATAGTTATGTCCGATTTAATTTTGACGCGTGGAAAGCGTTTTTTATTTACTGGTGTTGTTAAACTTAGAAAGACTATCCACACATCCAACATTGTATCTCCTGTTTAGACGATGGCATTTTTTCGACACCGAGTAATGAGACCCTGCGACTTCTAGAAATGTTTAACTGTCTGTCCCACAAAGAAATTAATCAAAGAGAAATATTAATTGTCTAGTTCTCTCCATAGCAAAGCGGGAGACAAATAATGAACAGAATGGAGACAAATAGTGTGGTGTTAAACTTGCGTGCTTTAAAGCCATGATATTATATTTATTTGCTGGTGGTAGGATATTCATATCCACCCGGATAGCGACCACCGTACACAGGGTGTAAAACCCGCCATAGTGGCACACGCAAGTGTGTCGCGTTCCGGGATCAGCCAGTGTACATCCGGTTTTTCTCGGGGGTCTAGAGTTGGAGTACAATGTTTGGCCATTTTGCGGCCTTCTGAGTACTCTGACAATAGACCCTCGACCGCTTCTTCACCTTCTTGCCCATGGCGTAGTGTGAAGAAGCAGGCCGGCATGATTGTGTTGAGTAGCGGGGGATAGACTGTCTCTCGCTACTTGATACTCTATCTGGACGGCACTGCGCTTACCATCAGGTGCAGTGTGGCCACTTTGCCGCGCCAGAATAAAAAAAAAACAAGGGACACCCGGATGGAACGAAGTTCCTTTCGATTAATTAGTGAAGGAATTGTAATTTTTTTTTTTTTAAGTTATAATAATATTTTTTTTATTATTAACAAATAAAATATTAAAATTATATTATTAAAGTTATTAATAATAATATATTAATAATATATAATAATATTAGCAACAACTGCAGCAAGTAAAATTATATATAAACATAATGACAGCTGTTAAAATACATTTAAAAACGTTCCAATATAAAAGTGTCGTGACAACTTTTCGTAAGAATTTTTTCCGTCTAGCCCTCTTTCACAACGCGCGATAAGGAACTTCGTTCCAAAAAAAAGACGATATGCGACTGGCCGGTCAAAGATGAGCTAATTAGCATAATCACATAATTGAAAACACCGTTACACGTGTACATTTATTTCTAACTAAAAGGAAGTATACGAAAGTTCATGCTTCTTACTTTGATGAAATTTGAAATGACGGACTTCCACACAACCGTCTTTCCCTTATTTTGTCCTCTTAGGAGTGAAATTTTCAAAAAAATTCATCTTAGTTAGGATACTTACAACGTTAAAGGCATCAAGTACCAAAATTTAAAGTTACCCCCAGCGGTTTCGGCTCTGCGTTGATGAGTCAGTCAGTACATCAAAAGCTGGATTGTGAATATAAAACAAATGTGAAAGAATGTCGATGTTAACTCATAATGGTTACGGTAATCGAGACATAACTGGACGGCGACCACACCGTAATGGCTGACCGGCGCTGCGCAAACAGACTGGCCTACTGCGTTGTCTTACTTTGATACCTCCGTGGCGCAGTTGGCGAGTAGCCGGCTGTGAAACGAGAGGCCGTGGGTTCGATTTCCATAAAACATGTTTGTGTGGCAGACTGATATTTGTGTCCGGGGTCTGGGTGTTGTGAGACCGTGCGTCTCTCTAGGTCCCTGATACCCACGACATAAGACTCGTATCTTAGTGTGGGGTCGGGGCTATGTGTGTGACTGTTGGGTGTTATTTATTTACGACACAATAACGTTTTATGATGAAAAAATTATAATTTTTGTTATTGAGTTTATTTATTTATTATATGTAAGTTCAATAGCAGCGATAGCCTAGTTGGTTGCGGTACGGACTGTCAAGACGAAAGTCGTAGGTTCGAAACCCAAGTGGCATACACCTCTGACTTTTCTAAAGTTATGTGTGTATTAAAATGTTAATTATCGCTTGCTTTAACAGTGAAGGAAAACATCGTGAGGAAACCTGCATATCTGAGAGTTTTTCGAAGGTATGAGAAGTCTGCCAACCCGCATTAGGCCAGCGTTGTGGACTAAGGTCTAACCCCTCTCATTAGTAGAGGAGGCCCGTGCACAGCAGTGGGACAATGTTTAATACAGGGCTAGTATTATATTTATGTAAAGTACACCAATCGTACTACACATTAAGACATTACAATGTAGGATGAAAAGCACAGTTTCTGATGTGTTACACGGGCGTACACATCATTCACCACAGACAATATAATAAAAATTAATGGTATTGTTTCGGTTCCTCGGGGTAGCGACATTCATGTAACGCGAACGAAGTCGCGGGCAATAGCTAGTGTACTACATTCATAAGAGTGTGTCAGCAGGCCGAGCTGAGCTCAAGTGTCGCCTCGATTCGCTGTTTACTCAACTGTTGTATTTCCACTTATTTTAATGCCATACTTATGTTTAGACTGGAGATAGTCAACATATACATATTTATATAGTATTGTATATATAATGAAAAGACATGAAATACCTGTCCGCACGCAGTTTTATGATATTTTTTTATAGTAAAACTCGACAAACGCTTAAGTGTGTCACCTTTTTTTTAGTGCCTCGATAACCAGACGAACAGACATTCCACCACATACATTAATGGTAAGTAGTCACCGCCGCCCATAGACTTCTGCAATGCCAGGGCACAGCAAAGCCGCTGTCTACCGTTAATTGGTTAACTGATAAATTGATCTTCAGTGCAATGAACACTAATTAATCATGGATGTGTAAAGGAATGAGATTTGGATTTTTTTGTCTGATTGATGTAAGAAGTTGCAGAGAGTGGTGTGTTGACTGATACCTAAGATCTACCGAATTATTTGATAGCGTTTGGTACATTATCCACATCATTATTATCTTTCTTTTCAATAAATCCGTTTAACTTACATTCATTTTTTACTTATTTTTTTATTAAATACTATACCGTTCATCCGATTTCGATAAAGCCTCGTCAACTTATTGCTTGCTGTTGCGTGAAGGTTATGGGCATAGTACAATTATTAACTGTAGGTAATTACGTTCGATTCTCGTGCTGGGAATATATTTTCATACTATTAGGAGCACAGTTTTATCGGGGGTCTAGAGTTGGGTTACAATGTTTGGCCGTTTTGCGGCCTTCTGAGTACTCTGACACTAGACCCTCGACCGCTTCTTCACCTACTTGCCCATGGCGTAGTGTAAAGAAGCAGGCCGGCATGATTATGTTGAGTAGCGGGGGATAGATTGTCTCACGCTACTTGATACTCTAATTAGACGGTACTGCGCTAATCAGGTGCGGTGTGTTCACTTTGCCGTGCCAGGATAAAAAAACAGTCATCAGTGTCGATAAACGTAATCATGCGAAGCTGCGGCCAAAAGCTAGTTAAATATAATCACAAATCAAACCATCAACATGTAGGACAATGAGAGAATCGTGAGCGTCTCTCGTGAAAGGGCGCGTGTGAAAGTATAAATAAATATAAATGACAGCCTATGGCACAGCAGGCGAGTAGCCGGCTGTAAAACGATAGGCCGTGTATTCGATTCCCACACCGAGACAAATGTTTCTGTGAGATACTGTTTTTTTTTTATCCTGGCACGGCGAAATGCGAGAGATGATCTATCCTCCGCTACTCAACAAAATCATGTCAGCCTGCTTCTTCACACTACGCCATGGGCAAGAATGTGAATAGAACTAAAAGAGTAATAAAACATGAGTGTTTTTTTTTTACCTAAATAGGCTTGCGTTTGACCACTATCTCGCCTGATGGTAAGTGATGATGTGGTCTACGGTGGAGCACGCTTGCCTAGAAGATACCTGAATAGGTGTCTTCTAGGTGAGTGAATACTCTTGACTTAAAGATACCCAGGTTATAATTTTCGGGAAATATAGACTCCGGCAAAGAGTTCCACTCTCTAGCGGTGCGCATGATAAATGTACTAGCAAAACGCTTTGTGCGCGCTGGTGGAATATCAACCATGTATCGATGACGCTTCGCCAAATCTCTTGACGCTTCGCCGAGTCTCTAAGTGTATACATGGTGTTAATTTTTTAAAAAGCTACAAAAAAATAAAGTGGCTATATTTTGTGCAACTTTACAGTGGTACTGTTTCCGAAACAATCTTAGTTTTCGGGCGCGTTGTCACATTGTATATTCATACTGTTTTCTTTGTTACAGATGATTAACATGATGTACGATTGAACACGGGAAAGCAGTGCTCATTCATAACAGTGGTTTAAAGACTGATTAGTGTTTAAAAATAATTGTGAGGATTTACAAAATGGAGTACAGAACGCATATCTTCGTCGTGGTGGTTCTTCTGTTTGGTAAGTGTATTTTTTTTAAATTTTCTATATAACCAGCGGGCCCGGCAGACGTTGTCCTGCCCTGAAAATTTACCCTATTTCAGCGCCATCTCCGGTCCAATTGTGTTTTTAAACCATCTAGGAACCTATTCACACAAAATTCCACCCAAATCGGCCCAGCCGTTTAAGAGGAGTTAGGTGATAAACACACGTACAGAAGAAATATATATATTAAGATAAATGTGAAAGGCGGCCTTAACTCTCGATGCGTTATCTGTCAACCTTTGGGTGGTACAAAGGATAAGGCAGTTGTATACAGACAAGAAAAGGAAGTGGAGAAAATTAAACATTAAAAACATAATAGTAAACTTAAATGCATAAATAAATGGTCGTGCACAGAGCGGTTTCGGGAATTTCCTCCCGCGAACTAATATCTATCAGATGCAATTAATGAATATCTATTAGATAATATAGATGTATAACGAGGACTTAGCACAAAATAATGTATTGAGCATTCAAATATTCGGTTTCTCGCTGCATTGTTGAATATTAATTTCTATCAGTTATGATATTTTGACAGTGTTACTGTAATAAAACGAATATCAAAACATATATTTTATTTTATTTGGAAAACTTACAGCTAGCATACAAAAACATTAAATATATATAAATACAAGAAGGCCACTTAAAAGTTTTCACAGATAGTAAAAAAAGTGTAGCATCGCATGCTGTGTTCACTCCAAGAAGGTGGTACACTGTTGTATGATATTTTTAATTCATGTCTTAACATTGTAATATAATACTAGCCCTGTATTAAACATTGTCCCACTGCTGGGCACGGGCCTCCTCTACTAATGAGAGGGGTTAGGCCTTAGTCCACCACGCTGGCCTAATGCGGGTTGGCAGACTTCTCATACCTTCGAAAGACTCTCAGATATGCAGGTTTCCTCACGATGTTTTCCTTCACCGTTAAAGCAAGCGATAATTAACATTTTAATACACACATAACTTTCAGGTAAAAGTCAGAGGTGTATGCCACTTGGGTTTCGAACCTACGACTTTCGTCTTGACAGTCCGTACCGCAACCAACTAGGCTATCGCTGCTAACATTGTAATAACTGTGTACAACTAGTTCAGTGATAAATAAAAAAAAAACTACGGTCGATAGCACACATAACAACACATAGCAACTATATTGATTATGAATTATTGGATACATTCTTCCGTAAATATTAGCCTGTCACTTAATATGGCAAAGAGTGTGGGCGTATGTAAACATTATGTTTAACATCTTTACGTAAACACATGCATGCAAATAAATATTTATTTATTTCTTTTTTCTGTCACGCAAACATTTGTCTTGGTACGGGAATCGAACTCATGGCCTTTCGTTTCATAGCCGGCTAAAATCAAAATCAAATATTAATTAAATCCATGAAATGTTATACATCATTTAGATTTGTTTACTCTACGATAACGATGCGCCAGGGAGGCTGTCAAATTGGAGTCTGAAGGTGTTTGAAGACACCAGTCTTAAATTCCTAATTTGTAAAGTGGTAGAGCCACATTGTAGACATATTTGTCTACAGCATAAATGGGCCGGCGCGACCGGGGTAGTACCACTGTCTCACAGAAAACCAACGTAAAGTGACAGTTTACTGTCGCGTTTCGTATGGTAAGTGAGATATCCGGAGGCCCAGATTCCCCCTTCCCTTCCCTAATCCCTATTCCTGTCCTTTAAGGCCGACAGCGCATACATGATACTTGGTATTGTGTATGTTCATGGGCGGTGGAGATCACTTAACATCAGGTGACCCACTGGCTCGTTTGTCGGACTATGATATAAAAAAAACAATGGTTCCTAGATCTGTGAAAAAAAATAGACTGACATAAAAACGCTGAGGGAAATAAGATGCCTCATTCTTGAAATATTCACATTGATATTTTATGAGCAAATAACCTACATAATTTTAAATGTCGGCGCATTATGGCTAACAGTTTTTGCAAATATGAATGCTATGCGGAAATAATAATAATTTAACACTTATTAATAACACAGTTAGGACATGTTATGGCGCGAAAGAAAGTTCAGATATTTATTTTGTTTAATTTAATGCTTCCGCGTTCGATGCGAGATAGCAGTTAATGTATCCTGTGATGTGAAAAGGTTATTTATGAGCACGCATAATCGAGAATTCTTTTGAGAGCGTACATTTGTGAGATTCGCTTCATATCGATCTTCGATGCCTTATTTTAAAAACGAACAGGCTTTTTTGATTAATCGTAGTATTCACTTCTCACTGTGCTTTTGGTTTAAGTTAATTTTTATCGGCCGCTGCCATAATCTGTCTTGCAACGTCTGTTTTAGTGTAGAATATATTTAGACGCACTTTTTTTCGTGGGACATTTTTGAAAAGTTACAGGAGAGGTTTTTTTGATTTTCGCAAAAAAATAAAACATTGCGTGGATTTTAGTACAATTAATATATTACTTGTGTAAGCACGTACTGTATATATATGACTTATTTTCATGCATCATATAAGGTAATTAAACTTAAATCGTATATATTATATGACCTATGATTATAACTATATGACCAAATATTGTTAATCGGTGTGAAAAGAGCAACGCTATAGTTTCTTGCCCGTTCTTCTCTAGCGAGACTGCATTCCGAACTGGCGGTAGAGTGAAAAAAATAACTGAATCTAAATGATGTATAACATTTTATGGATTCAATAAATATTGGATTTGGATTTTTGTTTTTGAAAATGTGCCTTGTTTGAGCGCTAAATAAGTTCACAAAAAAAACGAAACTAAACTCAAAAGACGCAGGAAATGTTGCTAATTCTGAATACGTATATAACTCAACATCGCGAAAAATGTTGCTTACATCAAATAGCCTGCCGGCCATCTTAATCCCACTAATATTATAAATGCGAAAGTTTGGATGGATGGATGTTTGTTACTCAATCACGCCACAACGGCTGGACGGATCTGGTTGAAATTTGGCACAGAAATAGATATAGATATCGTCTCGAATAGCACAGAGTCTACTTTTTATCCCGGAAAATTGTACAGTTCCCGTGGGATAGTTTAGTTTTTCACAGAGCAAGGTATCGACATGACTTTTTGCATAGTGGTAGTTTATGGATCAGAAAATGACATAGGCCACTTTTTATCCCGGAAAAATGCACGCTTCCTATGGGATAGCAAAATATAGAAAGGTGTAATAGCTTAAGATGCCTACATGGATAGTATACCTTTTCTTCCGAAACTAAACTTCACGTGGGCGGAGCCGCAACATCTAGTGTATAATAAAAAAGTTATTAATCAAATTCCTCACATCATCACACACGTCAAGACCAAACCGGTCACACCACTCAATTAATTAGCGCACTCTTCTAAAGCTTGTTTACAGTTGGAGCTTTCTTTATCTTTAACGGCCTCTGTGGCTATTCGCTCACTGTGAAATGAGAGACAGCAAGGTCTTCAAGACCAGGACAAATATTTGTATGATACATTTTTTTTTAGTTCCTCGATAGGCAGTCGAGCAGACGGGCCATCTGATGGTAAGTAGTCACCGCCGCCCATAGACTTCTGCAATGTCAGGGCACAGCAAAACCGCTGCCTACCGTTACGTATACATAATTTGTTGGGCTTGGGTGTTGTGAGACCGAATGTCTCTCGTAGTCGATAACCATGACACAAGACTCGTGTCTTAGTGTGGGGTCTGGTCTATACATACATATACACTCACGCCTGTAATCCCCGAAGGGCCGTGTAACCAGTACACCCACTTTTCGAGGAAATTTTTACGGTCCCATAATGTGATAGGGGGCGAACTGATTTCTAATTAAATACAATATCACTTTATACGACCCGGGAAGTAAACCTGAGACCTCAGCACAAGTCGCCACCGAGGAAGTTGAAGAAATTAAGCAATGTAAATAGTTTGTGGGTCAATGGCAATAATCAATATTGTCTTATTGGTATATTAATTTGCGAGTCATTCCATTAGCCTCATCAATTAAGGTCGATGTTTAGCAAACACTATCATTAATTTTAGAATGATGATTTGAATTTGTTTCATTAGTAAGTGGTTTTGATTTATCCTACTAATATTATAGATGGAAAATTTTATATGATAGAATGTTTGTTACTAAATAAAAAGTACACCGACTTCAATGAAAAACAAATTATGCGTCTTTATAAAATTTGAAGGTTTCCCTCGATTTTTCTGAGATCCCATCATCAAATCCTGACTTGGTGCCAATGGGACCACCTGGGAAGTATACCCTTTTAAACAAAAAAATTATTTCTCGAATCAGTCCAGGCGTCTTCGAGTAATCGGGTAACATACATAAAAAAAAAAGATTCCGACGAATTGTTAACCTCCTCCTTTTTTGAAGTCGGTTAATAACATAGAAACAGCTGAACAGATTTAGATGATATTTAATTAATAGGATATTCAATTATTCATAAATTTAATTGAGTCTGTCAAAGTGTTTCTAGGAATGTAGGAATTGGATTATTGGGTCTTAATTTTTGTACGTTTTGCATATAAATTAAATTAATCTATCATGTATCACAAGGACATCGGTGATCGAAAAAAGGTTATAAGTAGTGAGTAAAAATACAAGCCAAAATCAACTTTATTCTGATAATTTTAACGTTACAAATACGCTCACGCACGTCAATAAGGGCGAGTATTGCCGGTTTTTGACTGGACTCCAGTGTCCGAATGAACCGCAACTCTATCTGCTTAATCCAGCAATCGAAAATAGTGGTGCTGGTGGCAGGATATTCATATCTGCCCGGATAGCGACCACCGTACACAGGGTGTAAAACCCGCCATAGTGGCACACGCAAGTGTGACATGCGGTTTTGTCGGGTGTCTAGAGTTGGGGTACGATGTTTGGCCGTTTAGCGGCCTTCTGAGTACTCCGACACTAGATCCTCGATCGCTTCTTCACCTTCTTGCCCATGGCGTAGTGCGAAGAAGCATGATAGTGTTGAGAAGCGGGGGATAGATTGTCTCTTGCTACTCGATACTCTAATTGGATGGCACTGCGCTTACCATCAGGTGCAGTGTGGACACTTTGCCGTGCCAGGATAAAAAAAGTCTATAGTACTTAGTTTGTTTAAATTTTATTAACGGTACCGCTAATATAATAATATTTTATCTGCCTATTTTATCACTTTTAGACTATGTGAAAGATCATTTTGCTGTGTCAACACCAAACAAAACGCTCACGTGAAAGCGGCTCAGTAATATAGACACAAATAGCATTATAATCGGTGTTAATGTGTGTCCAGACTAGACAGGCGTAGATGAGACTAATTCACTGAAAGCTTGAAGATTTTGACATAGTTTCCCACGTCCTGTTGGTTCATGCTTTCCTAGTATCTAGAATGGCTGGGTGTTTAAGATTTAGATTAAGAATAACTTAACTGTTTATCTCTAAATTGAGTCGTATTCTGGTTAAGCGAAAAAGCTTTAATAATCCTATGAGTTTTTAATTTCCTATGATATCGATCAGGCGTGCAAAGCTGAGGGAAAGCTGGTGTCTAATAAAATTGGTTAATGCTTAGGCCTGATATTTGGAATGATGTATCGTTTGAGATAGCTAAGATTAGTTTATTACAATTAGAAATTTAGGCTTAATTTCAGTCATACACCAAAAATCACAAGGAAACGTAGGTCCAAACATTCTCGCACGTCTAATTGGTTCATGGTGGCCTGGTATTTAGAATGACTTGTTTAACATAAGGTCTAACGAGTTGAATTGCAATTAAATCGTGGTCAAGAATGGAATTGTCGTGAAATACAATTGCAAAGTAAACAAAATGGGTTCGGGCACGCGGATCCAGCGTGGTTTGATGAACCGTTAAGCCTAGTTTATTATTAGCAGAATATGCATCGGGCAGATAAGGATTGATTTTGAAGCGTGCTTATTAATTATACATACATACATATACACTCACGCCTGTAATCCCCGAAGGTGTAGGCAGAGGTCTAACCAGTACACGCACTTTTCAACGAATTCATCACGGTCCCATAAAGTGATAGGGGGCGAGCCTATCGCCATACCAGACACAAGTCCAGACTCCGGGCTGATACTGAGTATTTCTAAATAGAAAAACCCAATATCACTCTACCCGAACCGGGGATCGAATCCAGGACTTTCAGCAGAGCAGTAACACATTTGCAATCACAACTGCGCTGAGCAGTGTTATTAATTATATTTGTTATATAAGGTGAAGGAAAACATCGTGAGGAAACCTGCATACCGGAGAATTCATTTAAGATTTTCGAAGGTATGAGAAGTCTACCAATCCGCATTAGGCAAGCGTGGTGGACTAAGGCCTAACCCCTCTCATTAGTAGAGGAGGCCCGTGCCCAGCCGTGGGACAATGTTTAATACAGGGCTAGTATTATTATTATATAAGGTATACGATCATGTCATAAATGGGTAGCATATATCAGCTGTGAACTTGGACGTTCTGGATTTGTTTTGATAGCAAACCAACTAGGTGGAGGTGTACTCTACAAATTAATGAACACAATCTACATGAATATGTTAGCGAATACTGGGAGCGAATCACACTGAAAAAATTCCCGCGTCGCTTTTCATCCCGTTGTTTTGATTCCGTTCCTTCCTTTTTACCTTTGCTGGTGGTAGGATATTCATATCCGCCCGGATAGCTACCACCGTACACAGGGTGTAAAACCTGCCATAGTGGCACACGCAAGTGTGTCGCATTCCGGGATCAGCCAGTGGACATCCGGTTTTTCGGGGTCTAGAGTTGGGGTACAATGTTTGGCCATTTTGCGGCCTTCTGAGTACTCTGACAATAGACCCTCGACCGCTTCTTCACATTCTTGCCCATGGCGTAGTGTGAAGAAGCAGGCCGGCATGATTGTGTTGAGTAGCGGGGGATAGAACGTCTCTCGCTACTCGATACTCTAATTGGACCGCACTGCGCTTACCATCAGGTGCAGTGTGGTCATGTTGCCGTGCCAGGATAAAAAAAAACTGTTGCTTAAAGGTCAAGAAGTTTAAAATATCGACAGGGTTTCAATGTTGCCAACAGTGTTAGGTGGGACAGGAATTATGTACGAAATTTAGAAAATCCTAAATTATAGATCAATAGCAATTGAATCCAGGGTTGGTCATAAAGGTGAAACCAAATGTTTTCGTAGATACATGCAGGCCTCCGTTTGAGTAGATTTTCTTAATAGGAAATAAAAGACTTTTGTTGTTAGAATAAAGCATTAACATTAAAATATTATAGACATGCCATTGATAGCTTCTGCGGCGCTGCGGGCGAGTAGTCAGTGTTTAACGCGAAGCTGTTGGTTCGATTCCCGCACGGAGACAAATGTTTGTGTGACAGATAGATGTTTGTGTTGGATTTGGGTGCTGTGGGTCCGCAGTCCCTCGTAGTTCTTCACACCGAAGATACAGGTTTGATCCAGTGCAGGGTCAGAACTATGTGTGTGACTGTTGTGTGTATATGTTGCTTCAACAACTGGCCACCTCATTCAGCGACACACAGCGCAGAATATCAATGATATGTAATAATGTGAAGAAGCTAAACAGCAGGCCGGCATGATTGTGTTGAGTAGCGAGGGATAGACTGTCTCTCGCTACTTGATACTCTATCTGGACGGCGCTGCGCTTACCATCCGGTGCAATGTGGTCTTTTAGCCGCGCCAGAAACAAAAAAAAGGTAATATTCAATGATTTATAATGCCGAACTGAACGTATGTTAATATTTATTTCACCGAACAATCATCGGGCTTATCTGATTTCGCCGTGCGTTGAAAAAACCTACCAAATTCGTGCCTCCAAATTAACTGAGTTTGTATAACTGTATTTAATTAGCGGCAATCAGTTTACAAGTTCGATGCAGTGTCCGAATTGTTTTATTATACCGTTCACACTTGATTCTGTTCAGTAACTGTGTCAGATGTTTCATTAAGTTTTATATCTGATAAAGTTTTTTACTTGACGAGCTGTATTTATCTTACAAATATAATAAAATTGAGATCATAATGTCAGTTCATATTATTTTATCTTTGGTTGTCTCGAGATTATAATTGGATTTGCTTTGTCTTTGTTTTTTAATTCTTTGCTTGGCGATTCTATATTTCAACGAGAAATAGCATCTCTTTTAATTGCTTTACTACATATTAAACCAGATATTCTGAAGCCTAGATTTTATGAATTTTTAAGTCATCTTTGGAAATTATATTCAGGAAAGCAATTTTTAACCTTTTAAATCAAAATAGATATCTCATAATTGAATAATAATTTGCTTTTTAAAATCAAGTACATATTAATTAAGAGAATGTATTAATCAAAACTGTTTTTTTAGATATTCTACTAGAAAAGTTTTTTTATTCATAAAAAGTACACCGACTTCAAAGAAAAACAAATTATGCGTCACTATAAAATTTGAGGGTTGCCCTTGATTTGTCTGAGATCCCATCATCAGATCCTGACTTGGTGCCAATGGGACCACCTGGGAAGTATACCCTTTTAAACAAAAAAAGAATTTCTCGAATCGGTCCAGGCGTCTTCGAGTTATCAGGTAACATACATAAATAAAAAAGATTTCGACGAATTGTTAACCTCCTCCTTTTTTGAAGTCGGTTAATAAAATAGCGATTACTGTAGACATAACAACACTCCAAACACGTGACAGGCGGTGGCGAACACTTACCATCAGGTAATCATTTGCTTTGGCCATGTGGATTAAAAGCATTAAGAGAAATACGCCATCCCTTGCTTATCGTAGGAGACTACAAGAGCCAATAGAATTTGGGGCGCTGGTAATTTGGTAGTGGCTGCATTGTAATGCCCTTGATACTGCATCCAGTACGCTAGTACTTCATACATCCTTTTTTATCCTAGAACGGCAAATTGATCACACTGCACCTGATGGTAAGCCCAGTGCCGTCCAGTTAGAGTATCAAGTAGCGAGAGACAATCTCTCCCTCGCTTTGCCTGAGATGTTCAGCATAACTGGTGGTTACCTCTGTAGCTGCTAATGATGCCGGGGGCGTCCTTCGGAGCAAGGAGACTTCTGGACTCTCCACAAGAGGTACCGATAAGTGGCACCATGCTTCAGTAGTTCTAGCAGAAGTTTGTCCGGTTCTTCTTAGCAATCTGGGGTCTTACCTAATGCGCTGTTGAGGGCCATTGCGGGGTTATTTAGTAGAGATCCAGCAGTCACATGGTAATAATAATTCTTTTTTATTCTTTTTAATAATTCTTTATTCAAATAGACAGATTTACCACTATACTATACAGATATGGCTCCCAAACTAGGTATCTTTATCTTGGGAGTCAGTGGTAGGTTATTCAGCTCAATGTAATCTCCCCGTTTTTCCTCTAAGGTATGATGGTAGAGACAAACTCTTTTCCATAGCAATAAAGGTAACTTGCCCGTTAGCCCGTTCTATTATAAAATTTAAGTAAAAAATTGCCTATACCAGACAGACAGACTCCAAAGCGATTGTTCAACAATACAGCATCAGATAAGGTTAAATTAAATTCATGACGCTGGGTAGCGGTGTATGTAAAATACCTGCAAAGCGTGGGTGCTGCTAACTGTACCTACGGTGATAACAGTTTCGATGCAAATTCGAGGCTATTTTCAGTTCTGGTTGGTTTCGTGTGGGTCGAACAGGAATTTGTGTATGGGAATTACATTAGGTTGTGAATTTTTAATAAAAAAAATTGCCTCTTTGGCGCAGTCGGCGAGTGAAATGAGAAGCAGAGAATTCGATTCTCTCAACCAGAAAAATACCACGTACCGGAAGGCGCTTCGTGGGTAGACCCTCAAGGTGGACTGATGACCTGGTAAAGGTCGCGGGAGTCCGCTGGATGCGGGTGGCGCAGGACCGATCATTGTGGCACTCTTTGGGGGAGGCCTATGTCCAGCAGTGGACGTCCTTCGGCTGAAATGATGATGATGATGATGAACCAGAAAAATATTTATGTGAAGAAAAAGCGTTTGTATCGAGTCTGGTTGAGAGAAGTTTTTTTTACACTGGCACGGCAAAGTGACCACACTGCACCTGATGGTAAGCGGAGTGCCGGCCAATTAGAGTATCGAGTAGCAAGAGACAATCTATCCGCCGTTACTCAACACAATCATGCCGGCCTGCTTCTTCACACTACGCCATGGGCAAAAAGGCGAAGAAGCGGTTGAGGGTCTAGTGTCAGAGTACTCAGAAGGCCGCAAAACGGCCAAACATCGTACCCCAACTCCAGACCCCCAACAAAATGTTGTAGTTAATACTCATGAAAAGATAGTTGTATCTCTCTGTAGGGTCTGGGTTATGTGTGCGACAAATGACATATTTATTGGCTTCTATATTTGGCGGACTTTGTAGTCATAGATTCCGTATTTTAACTCCGACCATGAATCTATCAGTGATTCTAAATCCCTCACTTTCTTAGAAACCCGCAAAATAAATAGAGTTTGCTTCCCAACCCACGGTTAGACGTCCATATTATTTACGGAAGTGGTAGAGCCACGCTGTAGACGTATTTGTCTACAGCATGAATAGGCCGGCTCGACCGGGGTAGTACCACTGTCTCACAGAAAACCAACGTAAAGTGACAGTTTACTGTTGCGTTTCGTATGGTAAGTGAGATATCCGGAGGCACAGAATCCCCTTTCTCTTCCCTAATTCCTATTCCTGTCCTTTAAGGCCGACAGCGCAAACATGATACTTTCGGTATTGTGGATGTTCATGGGCGGTGCAGATCACTTAACATCGGGTGACCCACTGGCTCGTTTGTCGGATTATACTATAAAAAAAAATATATATATTATAGGTATATATCCAAACAACGGTTGTATCTGACAATCGCGTGCGCATTATGTTTATTCGGAGCTGTAATGGCGCTAGATCGATGATCGATCAATAGCGAATGATTGATGAATTACCCGTAGTTGCTAATGCGACGTCGCCTTTGATTTATTAAGTTATTACACTTTACAGTTGTGTGACAATGTTTTTTATTGCAAGTGTGTGTCAATTTGATAATGAACATTAGAGTGGCGTCTCGCTAATCCCAATAAGCACGCCAAGACGATTAGATGAAAAAAAATAACCCGTTAGGAATGTCAAAGATTTTTTCTCAATACATGCCTTCTTGTATTCATTTATCAACAATCACTTATGGTACCCTGGTACTTTTGCAATTGTATTTTCTCCAAAAGCAGCTTTTACGTTATTTTTTTTCTTTATTATTTTCAATTAATTGATTATCCCGTTTTAGGCAGTTATTATTGAAATTTAATTTTGTATATAAACTAATAATTCCAGCAATGTAATGCTTTTGCTGGAAATTATGAGGAAACCTGAATATAGTAAAGTAAATAAAGTAATTTAAAGTGTGAACCTCCATGTAAAAGCATGATCAAGGTCTAACCGCTCTCAATAGAGGAGCTCCAGCCAAGGGACAGTGCATTGGGTAAATTAAAAATATCCAACCATTAAAAATTCTTTGTTTACCAGAAAGCTTTCATTCTTAGAAATTCTACTAAACTGTTCTACATATAAGATGGGTAAGAAGAGAAAGTTGGAATCTCAAATGTCCTTGTATTGTCTTGATGGAAGACGTCGTAAAGAAAGCCAGGTGCGTGTGGAATAGCAATGTGGTCACATGTCTGGGAGCTCGGAAAGTGGGTAACAATAGTGACATTTATTTCCACTAGTATTTTAACGTTTATTTATGTTTTGGTGTGTCAACGGGACCGATTTTGTTTTCAACATATTTTCTAACTAGACAAATAGTTGTGTGTTTCCTATCAAACGACGTTTCTTATTCCGAAATCGTCAAGTGACAGGACTAACCTATTTAAGTTTGTCACACTGTAAGTACATCAATTAAGGTTTTGTATAAATGGAATTTATTATTTCTATTTGAAATTTATACAGGTATTTTTTATAACACTGTCTCGATTTAATTCAGTAACAAAAACAAATTTAAAAGTTTTATTAATGTGTAAATGTAGTCCGATGCAACAATAGAGTGGCTTACAAGAAATTTCTATAATAAAATAAGTTAATAAGCTCTTTTAGGGATATTTTCATTTACTGATCTGTATCACAGAATCAGCTTCACAGTGCAGTGGGTGTAATCTTACTATGCGTCCAATTTTGTGAATATGGAGAATTTCCTTCCCTCTTGCTGCATCTGATTGGATTCATGAAAGAATTTACTTATCATGTTTCTTGCGGTTTTTACCGTCTTGAGTTTGCTGAAGTAGTCATTAAGGGCTTCTTTTTCACCACGTCTTTTTCGTGTATTTTTTGTTGCTTTATTGTGTTTTTATATCTCGTAGCAAACATTAGCACCAGATGCACCTCATCAATTTGAAAAATCCTGAATAATGTACAGTTCCCGTAGGATAGATATGCTTTGTTTTCCACAGAGCAAGGGATCGACATGATTTTTGGCTTCGTGGTAGTTTAGGGGTCAGAGATGGACATAGGCTACTTTTGATCCCGGTAAAATAAATGGTTCTTATGGCATAGCATAACAATTGTATCCTACAGGAACCGTATATTAAATGGTGTTTCGTAACATAGAGTTTTATCGCATTTACCTTAAGAAGGTTTAACAAATTTACACAGTAACGAACAATATTCTCTAAAAGTTTAAAATAGAAACAAAACATAAACATTTTGGAAACACCCGCGATGTTGTTGATAAGACCTCCAGTTCTTACATATACACATCAAAATATCCACTTTTTTTTATTCTGGCACGGCAAAGTGACCACACTGCACCTGATGGTAAGCGCAGTGCCGTCCAGTTAGAGTATCAAGCAGCGAGAGACAATCTATCCCCCGCTACTCAACACAATACACTACGCCATGGGCAAGGTGAAGAAGCGGTCGAGAGTCTAGTGTCAGAGTATTCAGAAAGCCGCAAAACGGCCAAACATCATACCCCAACTAAAGACCCCCGACCAAAACCGGATGTACACTGGCTGATCCCGAAACGCGACACACTTGCGTATGCCACTATGGTGTATTTTACACCCTGTGTACGATGGTCGCTATCCGGGCGGATATGAATATCCTACGACAAGCACCATGTGAACAAAGTCACGGGCAACAGCCTAGTATTGGCATACATATTTACTTCCGTAGAGGAAAAACAAGCGAAGTACAATGAACAGCAGCGGTCCGGTCCGCGCCTACTCATACATGCCCGCACGTACCGTGTTACATTGATCTTGATTTTTTTGCCGGCGTATTATGCTTAGCGGTAAACGCTTTTATACAGGCTGATTAACTTATAGTAGTTCAAAATATCGTTTTCATCCATAACGATGAACGATCGTTTGATCTGAAGTGACTGGTTTTATTGGTACATTATTTTAATGAATTTAGATGAATATAAAGTAGCTGTACGCGTCACTATTCTTTGTGATTTGTCAAAGTTTGTTTGCACATTATTTGGGAATACTTGTCAAATTCTATTGATGCAGAAAGTTTCGTAATGAAGTCATATGTTTTTTAAATTGCATTTGATTGGGTCACTTCAAGAATTTCTTGGACCCTAATAATTTTAACGCCTCGAGGACGAACGACATTAAGTCTTTTGTGATGTGGGCCGAATTTTACTTTTTTATTCTGGCATTGCAAACTGACCACACTGCTCCTGATGGTAAGTGCCGTCCAGTTATAGTATCAAGTAACGATAGACAATTTACCCATCGCAACTCAACACAATCATGTCCTCCATCCTGCTGTTTAGCTTCTTCACACTACGCCTATACAATCGAATACCCGAACACCCTGTAAGTCACACTGCGCTTGCCATACTAAGCGCCAGCCCACATCGCGACTTTTTGCAACTTCAATTAGATCGCGCATCTACACGTGAAAGTCCATAGTTTTTTTAATAACACGTTTCGGCACTTTTTGTTTGGCGCACGAGTCGTGAACTTTTTGAGATCAAATTTTTTGTCGTTAATGTTAATCAGCGGTTATTATCTATAAAGTAAAAACAACACGGCGATTTGCATCGTGGTTTTGATGGATTGAAACAACCTAAATTAAACAGCAAGTTGGTCAATTCCAAAATATCAACAAAGTATGTATTTGATGCGCGATTTTCTAATAAAATTACAAAAAAAATCTCTTATTTCATTGGCATACGAGAAATGGCTTTATGTCCTCTATGTCATAGAAAACTGTTATGACTTCTTGCTGTTGCATTTCGCATGGTGAGTGAGATTTCGGAAAACTGAAATACCTATCCTCTTCCCCATATATATTTCTTTCTTTAAACCTTGCAACACATCTACTCTTCTGATTCGTGCTGTCCATGGATGCTTCTTCTTCTCCTTCATAAATACTCTTGGCAGTGCGTTCGTGGTCATCATGAAGTATTTCCTCAGGGACTAATATATTTCGCCATCTCTTCTTGTTGGTGGAATTTCTGGTGTAGTCATTAACCGCCGACAGCAGACTTGATTTGAAAGATCCATCACATGGGTGACCTTCCGCGCGGTTGAGACTTCTCCTCCACCTTGCCCAAAAAGACGCTGAGGACCACGCAATTAGATTTAAATCCTTGGTATAAAATCATCTTCAACAGCAAACATAATATATGAAAACCATATGTCAATGTGTTCATACACACTAATATCCGAAACCACCTAACCGATTGCAATGAAATATTCTGAATGTGTATTTTTAGTTCCCGTTTGAAAGATAGAATGGTTTAGGGCCTGATAGGTGGCGTTGTTGTCTAGATTCAAAAAATCTTAACGAGAAATGTCTGTCGCTACGCCACAAGTAACATCTAGCAAAGCTATAAAAACTTCCGTTTTCAAATTACACTGGCTATATTATCTAATCCCATTACATTTAAAATACCTTCGCACGATCAATCAAGTCAACAAGCATCGTTCATAATGATGTCTGGATGATAAATGACGCCCTATCATTTACATAAAACATAGTTTAATGTCATTAGCATGCAGCTCGTAGCTTGATTTACATAATGAAGCTCCGTAGTACGTTTAGTGCTGTGGGTGAAATATGAGTTTCTCGGTCGTCTAATAGTTTGCTGCTTACTGATGAGATGATCATAAGTAGATCTGTGACTATAGTGAAATAAATAACCCCTAACAGTCACACACTGATCGAAATTATTTATTGATCATGCAGTCAGTTACATAGCTCTTATGACAAGTCAGTACATTACAAAACATGTCAGCTTATCCTACTAATATTATAAATGAGAATGTTTGGATGGATGGCTGTTTGTTACTCAATCACGCTACAACGCCTGGACGGATCTGGTTGACAATTGGCACAGAGATAGATTATAGTCTGGAATAGCGCATAGGCTACTTTTTATCCCGTAAACATGTACAGTTCCCGTGGGATAGTTTAGGTTTTCACAGAGCAAGTGATCGACATGATTTTTTGCATAGTGGCAGATTAGGGATCAGAACATGACATAGGCCACGTTTTATCCCGGAAAAATGCACGCTTCCTATGGGATAGCAAAATGTAGAAAGGTGTAATAGGTTAAGATGCTTCCATGGATTGTATACCTTTTCTTCCAAAAATAACCTCCGAACGGGCGGAGCCGCGGGTAATATCTAATGTATACATAACATACACAGTATCATTAATACACTAGCAATTTCCCCTTGTATTATACTCTATCCTAGTTGGCACGGATCTCTAGTAATGAACGGGGCCCTTCCACCATTCTGGCCTACGGTAAGTTATAATTACCTTGTATCGTAGGTATCAGGAATTACAAGAAACTCTGTCTCACACAGTCCGGAAACCAATATTTGTCTAATACAAATATTTGTCTCGGTGCGGAATAGAACCCACGGCTTCTTGTTTCTCAGCCTCGCTTACTGCGCCACGGAGACTTCCATATATATAGTACTAGCTGTTGCTCGCGGCTCCGCCCGCGTGGAGGTTATTTTCGGGAGCAGAAGTATACAATCCAAGGAGTTGTCCTCTGCACTGAGGCAATTGTAGTGATTGTCCAGCCTCTCAGTTGTTGAGCCTGAATCTTGAGATTGCATCTAAAGAATACCTCATAAGTTTAACCTCACTTTGCTCCTTTCAGGGATGATTTTTCACAAACGTTGTAAAACGTATTTCTTTATTTCCTACCAAAAGCCTTAATATGAATTTTCAGATCCCTAACTTGAGGAATGATAGATTTCCCATACAAATATTGAAGTCCTGTTTGACCCCTTTAAAAGCCTATGTCCTTCTCCAGGATATAATTTATCTCCTAGCCAAATTTCATCACAATCCGGTCAGCCGTTTAGTCGTGAAAAGGTAACAAACAGAGTTATTTTAGCATTTATAGTATTGGTATGGATATCGGTCTAGCTTTATATAACAGAGGCTAGCAAACGAATAATTGGGTCGTTAATAGAAAATAATTTATATCTATAGACGCCGACGCGATGGCAGAAATTGGCCCGGTTACTCTGTCTAGATGCACAAAAGATTGCTGGGGATTAATTTCTGCTCTCATGCCAATACAGTGTAACACTGCAGGTGTTCCACGGGTTATTTTAGAGGTCCCAGAAACCCTTTGTAGTGTAGATGGAGACAACCATGAAGTTATAGCCGGTAAAAATCTGGTATACCTACCCCGTCGAAATACAGGAAACGAAGAGGATTCTCCGCATGGCTACTGTAACAAATCTCTCAGGCAGGCAGTGGAGTGTCGCAGGTAATGTGGGAGGTAGACGCGTCATTGTCATACATAGCATATGCAAAAATGAAGAGAAGCATATAATCTAACGGTAGGCAGCGGCTTTGCTGTGCTCGGGCATTAACATGAGGTGGCCCGTCTGCTCGTCAGCCTATCGAGGCACTAAAAAAAACATTTATTTCACCTTGCATAGTGAAAATATGTGCAATTTTAAAAGGCCATAAACCTACGCCTATGTATTTGCATTAAGATACTGGCCATAATTTATCTTTTATATCAACCGTAAAATTATTAATAATTATCAATCTATCTTTAATATCTTCGGTAGTAAAAGTTTTATGCTAAATCCTGCATATATTGGATTTTAAAAAAATCCATTTATGATCTGGGAATCGAACCCACGGCCTGTCATTTCACAGCCGGCTACATGCCCGCTGTGCTACAGAAGCTGTCCAATGCGATTATACTTCTTGCTCTAAAATGCCAACGTTCTCAAGAAACTTACAAACCTTACCATCCCGCTAATTCTCGAGTCCGATAATCATCCTTTGATACATACATACATACTCAGCCTGTTGCCGTCCACTGTTGGACGTAGGCCTCCCCAAGTGAACGCCAACTATCCCGGTCTTGGGTAGCTCGCATCCACCCGCCACCTTCTTAAAATCGCCGGTCCATCGTGCATCGTGTTCTCTGGCGGATGACTGTATTTCGAACTCTATCCACCAGAGAACCCCAAGCGTTGCCCGCTCCATAGCACGCTGAGCGACTTTAAATCCTTTGATATACGATAGTCTGTTTATTAACTTAATAATATACGTTGTTTATAGTTATACAAGCGGTTGTAAATTCATCTGTATCTGAAATCTAATTGGAAGTAGCTTTCACTCGGCAAATGGGAAATCCTGAATAGTTCGTCGAATATTGGCGTTGAAAAAGAACAAACTGCTGTTATTTTAATTGGTTTTTCTGTACTAGTACTGAGTAATTGTTTTAAATATTTGCGTTTATAATATGACTATTGATTATTTACAATTATTGCAGCAGGCCGGCATGATTGTGTTTAGTAGCAGGGCGATAGATTGTCTCTCGCTACTCGATAGTCTAATTTTACGGCACTGGTGTAGTGTAGTCACTTTGCCGTGCCAGGATAAAAACAAAAGTTGATGGCAATAGGGTAGTTTCCTGTGTTTAATTTTGTACAGTATTCGATATGCAACTGAATATAATACGCAAAAGAAACTTTTTGGGAAAACAGAATCAAAATTGCTTGAAAAATTAGTTCACAATATTTATTTTAAATGTTTGTATGACAAAATACTCAAAGATATGAGCAAATGTGGTTGCGTATTGGGAACAACGGCACAGTAATGGGGATTCTGAGAACCGTGACGTTACGGGACATATCATGCATCCTTTTACTGTCATTTGACAATTACCCCTTCCAGCAGATTTGAATGGCGTGTAATACACTTATAGAGGAAGAGCCCGTGAACCCCAGACCTACGTTATTTTATAAAAGCTGAAAGTTTGTCAGCGCATGCTACCAACACAGGTAAGAACGATGGACCATTATGAAGTTTGGGTTACAGTGGCTTTGGCAGGTAAACGTCACTAAAGGTTTGTAAAATACCGATCTAAATACATCAAATAATAAAGTGCGATTTTTTGGTATTACCTTTAGGATAATTATTAAAAATCACGTTATTCATTGCCAGACACTTAACATCGTGGCAACCCCTTACCAGACACCCTTAATGGTCATGAAATTATAATTTTACTTACGTTATAGTATAAAAGCTGATTTTTATAAATAATACTTGGGTAATAAATAGATGATGTTTCCTCATTAGCCAGACACTTTTGATAGTTCCAACCCCTTGCCAGACAAGCATGTAGGGTAGCTGTAGGAGAGCGCGAGTATGGATTGTACAGTCTTACTATTTTGTAGTTTATGATGGTATCAACCAGTCAACAAAGACAGGCCATTAACTGATTTAAAATTCACAATTATTTTCAGTTTAATTATTAATTGTCAGTTTATGATCTAGGAACATATAAGTACTAACAATCACAATGTTATTGAAATAAACTATTATTTAAACTGCAATATAATTTACAAAGTGTTACAACATGATTAACTTTCTGTATTGACTAAGAGTAGTTTTTAAGATTTGAGAAAAAAGAGATTTGTAAATTTGAGAAAATTTTAAACTTTCTTGTGGTTACAGCAACACTAAATCTCTTACCATAATATCACTGCCTAATTAGCAGTTAAACAAAAACTTCAAATATTAATTAAAGTACCATCAGTTTTAATAAAACTAAAAGAAGAATTACCATCAGATTTTAACACCAGAAATTAAACATGTACATACATGTACATGTACATACACTCACGCCTGTAATCCCCGAAGGGGTAGGCAGAGGTGTAACTAGTACACCCACTTTTCGCCGAATTTCGGTCCCATAATGTGATAGGGGGCGAGCCTATCGCCATACCGGGCACATGTTCCAGACTCCGGGCTAATACTGATAATTTCAAGAAAAACCCAAAAAAAACAGAAATTAAAACAAAAATCAATAAGGTAGGAAATAGAACATGGTATTTTTAACTTAATGAATTGTTTAGTTTATCAGAATGAACAAAATTAAAACTCATCCTGTAAATTTTAAAACCAGAAGCGACTCACCAAATTTTAAATACATCCATAGGAACATGACCTATGTAGGTAGGCAGGCAAACGACCAGCTATCTCAGTACTTGCACTACCAGAGAACCGCCTCAACAACTCAACAGCGCCAGGGGACACCATCCACAGCAAATGGAATTTTAACACCAAAATCATTAACACAGTAAACATTGACACTTAATTTTGACTATCGTTTAAACGATTTAGTTTGGAACATAAAATAAATCAAAATGATTTACAAAACTTAAGGGACTTACTATAATTTATAAACATAGCACATCCAAATGATTCTCAACATTCGCAACCTTGAAATTTACTGGAGACTAGCAAATTTACAGTACCATTGAGCACTTTTTACCACGCGTAAAGCGGTAGCATATTACACTTTACCATCACTATTTTATTTCGGATGATAGAATTTCAATAATATATAACTTTTTGCACAACCTTTTGTTTTATGCACTTTTTTGCACAACCCAAAAAAGTGCATACAACTAATGATTAATGTTTTTCAAACTCTCAAACAACAAAAATAACATGGTACGAGACTGTAGGATTTACATCACCTGATTTACGATAGTGGATGTCGAGTTCAATCCCACTTCTGATATCCGGGTTCTATGTGTTGTGGTCAGAATGGCTGAGGTCATGACGTCATCATATGTCATGACTATGAGAGTTATTCATCCTTCTTTGATCTTCAGATAACCAGGATGCATAGCGTACGATAGTTCAGTAGAAATAACACACTTTCATCTGTTCATTGTTTATTAAGCTACACCGGTTCGGAATGCAGTTATCCACTAGGAAAGAAGCCGGCAATAAAACCTGTAGGTGCTCTTTTAAACATATCACTTTTACATCAGTTGACAATTACACTTTTTACTTATTCAGTCCAATAATTAACAAAAACGACAACCGGCCTTCAATAATAATATTTTTACATTGTATTATTTACATTGTATTTTAACCTGTTATTGACATAATAAATTAAATCTTTTAACAATTTAAGGTAGTTGTAGCATCGAATGTATTTTCTTAAAATGTTTTTAAAATTTACATAGACTATCAGTAGAAATAACAACTGCGCAGTGAGATACCGCGGTAGACTTAACTCGCTATCTCACTCACACTCACCCATATGCATACTGCCTCGCGCTCTCCTACAGCTACCCTACATGCTTGTCTGGCAAGGGGTTGGAACTATCAAAAGTGTCTGGCTAATGAGGAAACATCATCTATTTATTACCCAAGTATTATTTATAAAAATCAGCTTTTATACTATAACGTAAGTAAAATTATAATTTCATGACCATTAAGGGTGTCTGGTAAGGGGTTGCCACGATGTTAAGTGTCTGGCAATGAATAACGTGATTTTTAATAATATTCTAAAGGTAATACCAAAAAATCGCACTTTATTATTTGATGTATTTAGATCGGTATTTTACAAACCTTTAGTGACGTTTACCTGCCAAAGCCACTGTAACCCAAACTTCATAATGGTCCATCGTTCTTACCTGTGTTGGTAGCATGCGCTGACAAACTTTCAGCTTTTATAAAATAACGTAGGTCTGGGGTTCATGGGCTCTTAGACCATTATTTTTGTTCGGATTCAGAAAATTCTTTTGATAGTAGTTTTTAGGTAATGTAAGTTATTGATTAAGTTAATAAATAAAACGAGTCAACTACCCTATTCTAAAGTCTATTTTGATAACGATTAGGGAATTCTATATGTTTTTGGAGTTTTCGAATCCTTTATAATACATTATATTATAGTTGATAAAGCTGATTTTCAGGCACAAACTACTAGTCAGTTTGGTCCCACGCTAATCCATTGACACCAATTGTTATTTAAAGGTCTATAAAAAGTTTCTATCAAAGATTAAATTGCCATAGACTGAAATCTAGTCTAAGATAAAATAGAAAGAGATTAGCTTTAGAAATCTAGCAAAAAGGTTTACTTCAAATTGATCACTGTAATCAGTTTTATGTGACAAGGCGGACAAGGCGTTTAAAGACAATAGCCGGCAATAATTAGTGAAAGGTACTTTCACGAAGTTTCCGCTGTAGTACAATAGATTGTCCCGAGCGACTGCACTTTGGATGGACGTTGTGCATCGTAAACAATTACGAAATTTTGCTTGTTTGATGCCGTATCCCGTTTTCTGTTCCTTTTTACTTTGTCACTGCAAGAAACTCCACTGCATCTTATCGCACATTCTATTCCAAATACGAGTATATCAACTATACATTGAAATTGTGAATATTTATGGATTCCATAGCCCGTTTTCTGTTCTTTTTTTTGCTGGTGGTAGGATATTCATATCCGCCCGGATAACGACCACCGTATAGTGGGTGTAAAACCCGGCATAATGGCACACGCAAGTGTCTCACGTTCCGGGTACCAGTCGGTGTACATCCGGTTTTTGTCAGGGGTCTACAGTTGGGGTATGATGTTTGGCCGTTTTGCGGCCTTCTGAGTACTCTGACAATAGATCCTCGACCTCTTCTTTACCTTCTTGCCCATTGCGTATTCTGAAGAACATTCGTGACTCCAAATATTAATACTGCGTCACTAATAGCACAGTGTAATCCAAATATAATATCAACCATACATTGACAGCCTCCGTGGCGTAGTAGGCTAGTAGTCGGTTGTGACACGAGAGGCCATGGGTTCGATTTCCGCACCGAGACAAATATTTGTATGAAAGATAGATGTTTGTTTCGGGTCTAGATGTTGTGGGACCGTAGTCCCACATTTCACACGTCTTTCTTGATACCCACCATACAGGTTTGACCATGTGTGGGGTCAGAACTATGTGTGTGACTGTTGGATGTAGTTATTTATATAATTATGCCGGTCTGAAATAGCTGGATATATACTAGCTGGACTTGGAACGCGGCTCACTTGAATGAGCCATGATGCAGGGTTTTTCATGGATCTACGTCACGTTCCAGCCAGCTACAAATATGGGGCAACAAAAAGCAACTCAGTTGATAAACTAGCTGATTCCATAATTTCTGCTGAATAGTCTAGTACAGAAGTTATCAGAATGCACCAAGTAACACTTACATTAATATAACTTGTAATTTAACTGAGTGTAGCATAGTAATTTGCGAATATAATAGATCCGATTACCAATAATTTATTAAGCTGTAATTTTAATACGGTAGCTGAGAGATAACATGTTTCATTTAAAGCGCCTTCACACATGCATTCTTGTCGATTTATTGATTTCAAAAGACTACTTTGCTTGAAAAATTGATATTAATATATATATTATCCTGCTACGGAAAGTGACCACACTGCACTTGATGGTAAGCGCAGTGCCGTCCAATTAGAGTATCGAATAGCAAGAGAAGATCTATCCCCCGCTACTTATAACAATCATGCCAACCTGCTTCTTCACACGACGCCATGGGCAAGAAGGTGAAGAAGTAGTCGAGGGTCTAGTGACAGAGTATTCAGAAGGCCGCAAAACGGCCAAACATCGTACCCCAAATCCAGACCCCCGACAAAAACCGGATGTACACTGGCTGATCCCGCAACGTGACACACTTGCGTGTGCCACTATGGCGGGTTTTACACCCTGTGTACGGTGGTCGCCCTGTATGGATCCACAAAATTTTGTTTCGGGTCTGGGTGTTGTGTGATCGTAGTTGTCTAGTTCTGATACCCACAATGTAGGTCTGACCTACTGTGGGGACTTTATGTGTGACTATTAGATGTATTTCATAATTTTAATAAGATAAATACGTTATGTCACGTGTATATTTATTTTTAAACAGCGCTAGCATAAAACGGTAAAGGAAAACATCGTGAGGAAACCTGCTTACGTGAGAATTCAAAATAAGAATTTTGAAGGTATGTGATGTCTGCCAACCCGCTTTAGGCGAGCGTGGTGGACTAAGGCCTAACCCCTCTCATTAGTAGAGGAGGCCCGTGCCCAGCAGTGGGACAATGTAAATACAGGGCTAGTATTATTATTTTAATATAATTTATTTTCAACTTAATGAGTTAATAGTTTAAAAAAACAACTTTGTCACAATATGCGAAGTTCTTGTACATAAATATTGACTATGCATGTTCTACAAGTATTACCTAACGTGTGCAGCCAGCTTTAGCTCGTAAAAACCTACCCAGCGGCAGTAATTTGTCCGTAAAGTTTAACAACAAAATAATGGAAAGCCATAATAACCTTGAGGATATCAAGTTCGCGGTCTTTTGCATTAATATCATTGTATGTATTTCTTGACACACTTTTTCTCACATAATGTCTTTCAAAGTGTGCTTTGTTCTGAAATCAAGACTTAAAGCTTCGAAATTATCATTTTGTAAGTTCATTCTTATATCTACAACGCGTTGTAAAAAGGTGGGTAAAAACCACGAGTAAAGAATTAGTGATGATTATAAAGTTAATAAATTCAAATTTTCATTTGAATTTTTTTGGACATTTTTGTAGCGCGAACTTGAAATTGTATTTTTAGTTTTAAAACCCCTGATAAAGTTTTAAACCAGTATCTAAGCTATCCTACTAATATTATAAATGCGAATTTTTGGATGGATATATGTTTGTTACTCAATCACGCTACATCGGCTGGACGGATCTGGTTGAAATTTGGCACAGAGATAGATTATTGTCTGGAATAGCGCATAGGCTTTTTATCCCGGAAAAATGTACGCTTACTATGGTATAGCAAAATATAGAATGGTGTAATAGTTTAAGATGCCTCCATGGATTGTATACATTTTCTTCCAAAAAGTAACATTCACGCGGGCGGAGCCGCGCGCAAATCTAGTCTTAAATATATTTAAACATTACAAAAATTTTTGTTAGCATTTATTCATTGGCTTCACGGATCATAAGTTGAATAACTCCATACAAATTAAAATTACTCAGATAAGAAAAGATTTACGGGATTTTCAACTTTATCTTAAAGTTACCCTATCACCCTCCTTTTACTTCATTATGTGTACAATTTTTCGTGATGGATTTTAACCTTCTGTCATTGAAAGAGGAGTTCCCACCAATTGCTAAATTATACAGAGCTGATATTATGATATATGTAATTGAAGAATTCACATTTTCCAAAAGCTGTCTTTCCTAAATATTTTTGCTAATATAAATTACGCTCAGCTCAATCATTTGTTGTTTGATGTTTCAAATTTTGACAGGTCCATTATTCTCGGTACAGTTTCAATAAACATTTTCAATATTCTTTTTATCCAATACCGATCAAAAACCCTAAATCAATTTAAAATTAATTCAATCAGAAAAGATCCATCAAACAAAACTTAATTTTAAAAGTTGCACAAACAAAACGGCCGCTTTTAGCATAAGCAAAGAGCTGGTACCAGGAAAACATAACGAGAAGCTGTTATTTGAGCACAAAGCCGGAGTCCGTATTTATTATTGACGGTTTATCTCTTACGCTGCCATGCCTTCCTGGTACGTATTTACACAAAATTGCCTTTACCGAGAAAGCGTTTTGTGAATCTGGAGCGAACGGTATCCTTATTTTCTGTCTCTTTCACACGTATCGGTGGGTAAAGTCGAAATGATTTGTATGAAGAATGCGCAAAACCGCTTGGACAGGAAATATTGGACATGTTGTGTCCCAATTTTTTTTGTAATGGTATTTTTACGAGATATAATCGTTCTTAAGGTTTGATTAGTCACGAGGTATGCGCTGCAAATAACATTTGTACGAATTTCAAGTAATAATTGCGGTACAACAAGATTACGCGACCCTTTTATTTGACAATGTTACTCAAAAATCACAGTGACGATACTTATGACAAAAGTCAATATAATAAGTGTACTAATAGCGATCAAACCTTGACTCAGACCCAAGAACGTAAATGTAAATTAGAACCCAGAAGTAACTTATCAGAAACTTGTCAGATTACAGCTCAAAAACTTGTATAAGGCGCACATACACTCACGGCTGTAATCCCCGAAGAGGTAGGCAGAGGTGTAACCAGTACATCCACTTTTCGCCGAATTTCGGTTCCATAAAGTAATAGGGGCCTATCGCCATACCGAGCACAGATTACTAGATAGAAGAACCCAATATCACTTTACCCGACCCGTGGATCGAACCCAAGACTTCAGCACAGCAGTCGTATCGCATGCGCAATTAATTAAAACTGCGTCACCGAGGCAGTCGGTATAAGGCGTTAAGTGTGAATTTAATTATGGGAAGCGAGAGTGCAGATAGCAACCCGCTGGTCAGGTCGCCTTACTAGGAGAGATGCTTTGATACTGAACTATCAGCTGGTGACTATGGTATGGACTAGATTACGGGTATAAGTGAAATTGGCACTAATGGCTAATAAATGCTAATTTTATTGGTGTAATAATATTTTTAGATCGCCAATTTTAGAATAATGAGTTAGATTTTTTTTATTTTGTATGGTATTTTTTTATAGTAAGCTAAATAAATATAATAAAAAAAATATAAAATTTTATGAATAACTAGCGACCCGCCTTAAACCTGTTTCAATTGTGAATGTCCAAAACATAGCAGATAAAAAAAGGGTAGCGAGGGATAGATTGTCTCACGCTACTTGATACTCTAACTGGACGGCACTCCAGTATAAGAATATATATCAGGGTCGAGCTGATCCATTCAAGTACATAAGACTGTATTTAGACTGCCACTACTTAAAGAAGTAAAACTTTTTCTTTCCAAGTATCATCATAATATTTTGTTAACATTGTTAGGAATACAGTTTTTATTTTATCGCACGTTATAAAACTTTCTTCAACCGTTCGCATTGCCGTTAACAGACACACTGCCAGGGTTGTCTCAAGTTATTTTTAATAACCAATAAAAAAATACATAACATAATTTTTGTTTTCTAAGTTATGTGAAGTCAACTTTTTTTGTCATGGCGAATGCGCTTTATTACTGCAGCCCGCTCCGGGGGGAAGCAGAATACGAAGAAAACGGTTATGCTGGACTAGGACTGCTAGGACTGGTCTTAGGATCCAGCATCCCCTTCGCCCGGATGATGATATGTGAAGTCTACTGACCCATTTTAAGCCAACGTGGTTGACTAAGTCCTAATCCCTCTCGCCAGAGGCGGCCCGTGCCCAGTAGTGAGTCTGTGTATAGGACTTATATATATTTTTTATAGTATAGTCCGACAAACGAGCCAGTGGGTCTCCTGATGTTAAGTGATCTCCACCATGAACATCCACAATACCGAACGTATCATGTATGCGCTGTCGGCCTTAAAGGACAGGAATAGGGATTAGGGAAGGGAAGGGGGAATCTTGGCCTCCGGATATCTCACTTACTATACGAAACGCGACAGTAAACTGTCACTTTACGTTGGTTTTCTGTGAGACAGTGGTACTACCCCGGTCGAGTCGACCCATTCATTCTGTAGACAGTCTACAGCGTGGCTCTACCACTATAGATTATCCGTACCATTATATCATTATCATATCAATTTTTATATCTTAATAGATTAGAAACAAATATGATTTAAACACAGCCTTAAAATATTAACGAAAGACGGATGGTTCACTTTCTTTGATGTAAATCTTAAGCTGTGTGCATAATAACTATAAAACTATCTGCTGTTATTAACTAACCGCTGTAACTGTCCGTTGTTTAAGTGCACAGAGCCTGAATCTATATATTACTAGCTGTTGCTCGCGGTTCCACCCGCGTGGAGGTTATTTTCGGGATCAGAAGTATACAATCCAAGGAGTTGTCTAGCCTATATTAATCAGTGATAATGTAGCATTCAAATGGTGAAAGAATTTTTACAGTCATTTTGAGCCAATTCGTAACAAACATACATACAAATCTTTCCTCTTTATAATATTAGTATAGATAAATAGTATATTTTACAAAAGCCCTAGTCTTTATTTTTCGAACCTCTTATAAATCTTCGTTTTATAAATTGCTCTAGGCAATATGTCTGCTGTCACGAAAGTCATCATATTTATTTATTATATTATGTGACATCCCTGCAAGGCCGGTAAGAGCCCTTCGACCTACACCCGCCCGCATATTCGCGACTTCATGCTAATTCGTCGAGTCAATATGATTGTCTTCTCACTGACAGCTTTTTTAGATTATGAATTTCTTTTCCATATTACTCGTAAAAACACAGTCGGGTCTGAGAAAATATTACTGAATCAAAAATCATGATAAAACTACATTGAAAGTTCTTCTATAATACAAAGAAAAACAATCATATAAATATATTCGCGTGACAGACGTGGCTGTATAAATTTGGTGCCCATGCGTAAAATAAAAAAAAAACATTTTGTCGCGTGTCCGCATCGCCCACATTATGCTCTACAATTTCTAGTAGTTATGAATTCCTAGTAACACGTACGCGGGAGATTTTGATCTCCTCTAAGTTATGGCTTCCCTGAATTGCGTAACTGGCATCTTTTCATCATGACATGTTGGAATATTGTTTTATTTACCTACCTGCGCTTGATTTTTTTATTTTTCTGACTGTAATTGTCCGGCCGTCAGTCGGCGTCAGTCGTCATTCAAAATAAAGTCAACAGTGACACACATAGAAATACGTAAAAGAACCAGTTGAATATAATATCGAATATTTTTTATGATGTAAAAAGCATAATTGTGTTTATGGACCATCCAAAGTAATCGTAACTTAAAAATACCCAAAGGTTTTTACTAATTCGCAGTAAACGTAAAAAATTTATTTGTTTAATTAAGAGCTTGCAGTTGGCAAGTCTGTAGTTACCAGCCAAAACATGTTTTTGGAAGATCCGGAAACAGCTGCAAACATGGCGGCACTACCGTTATTCAATTCCAACCGCATTAATTGCTTTTGTAATACGAGCTTTTCACAGTTCGAAATTTCTCTTATGTTAACCTTTTTTTCGTTGAAAATCTCGTTTAAATGTTGCCTTGAGGAAGAAACGGTTGTCAACCTACCAGCCTTCTTATCTTATCATTGTGCCCACCTAGGTTCTTTCTTCGACATACCGGTCAAAACTTCGCGTTGGGTGTATGTTGCACAAATTGTAATAGTAAAAATTCCAGTCAAGAATTTTTTGATAAATCTCTGACCTATGTTATAAAAATATATGGCTTAATTTAAAAAACTAAGACAATAAAATAGATGAAGTGTTCTCAAATAATGTAGAAATAAACAAAAGCAAATGACATCGGTTTTCAGTTAATGTCTTTAAAAGTACTAACTCTTTTCCCGTGTAATCTATACTAGATGCAGTGCTGTGACATCTTAAAAATGAGTCTCACTTTAAATTACAACTGTAGTGATAAAAAAAGAAATAACAATTTCTTTATTATTTCTAAACCATAAAATACATGATGAATTCTAATGTTTACGCGAATATTATAAAACTCTTTAAATAAACCAGGATAAAATACAAAAATGTATTAATTATAAATGGCATCAATCAATTTAATGATACTCAAATTCACACAAGAAAAGACTAGATTTAAAAGTAAGTCGACTAAAACTCTTATTTTTATTCATTTAGGATTTGAATAAAATCCCCATGACTTTCCCATGTACAACGGAACATCGGAAGCCTTTCTCTCACGCAGCTATTGAATTACCAAAACCTAGATAGCCTTAGCCACATGCATAAACATAGGCACGTGTAAAGCCTACTAATAAGGCGAAGCTACCGCCCAACATTTGTTTAGAAAGAAAGAAAGAAAGAAAGAAATATTTAATTCAATATAAGCACTATAAATAAAATTCAACTAAAACTAAACAAAAAGAACTATGAAATATAAAACATGCTTATAAAGAATACGGCCTCGACTCAGCATATACTGGTATAAATTACCAGTGCTGGTCTTACGTCGAGCCGTTGGGTGAGGTCACGTTTAATCTATTACTTTCGCGGGAGATTCACTTTGTATGGTGTGGAAAAATGTAGTTAGGATTCTCAGGTCTTCATATCTGATCTCTTTATTTGATGTTGGGAAGAGATCATCTACTTTTTTTTTTATTATCCTAGCACAGCAAAGTGACCGCACTGCACCTGATGGTAAGCGCAGTGCGGTCCAATTGGAGTATCCAGTAGCGAGAGACGATCCATCCCCCGCTACTCAACACAATCATGCCGGCTTGCTCCTTCACACTACGCCATGAGCAAGAAGGTGAAGAAGCGGTCGAGGGTCTATTGTCAGAGTACTCAGAAGGCCGCAAAATGGCCAAACATTGTACCCCATCTCTAGACCCCCGAGAAAAACCGGATGTACACTGGCTGATCCCGTGAACACTTGCGTGTGCCACTATGGCGGGTTTTTCACCCTGTGTACAGTGGTCGCTATCCGGGCGTATATGAATATCCTACCACCAGTAAAACTTATTGTTATCGGATTAGATTTCGGTGATTAAGGAGACAATCTCGCTTACACAGCCAGGATCGACGATGGCACGCAATTTTCAACATCCTGCAATGAAATTAGGTAAAACGGGAATGCTTAACTGACTTTTAGTTTAGTGGTTGGTTTGGGTATTAGAATCGCTTTAGGAGTAAAGCCTTTATGGCGGAAGGCTCTAAAGCTTTCGAAACGTAAAGACTAAAATATAAAATTAAACCGCGATATCTTTGCTGCACCATCAAGCTGTGGAACAGTTTGCCAGCTGCCGTATTCCCTCCTTCCTATGCCCTAGGTCCTTTAGGCGTAGTGTGAAGAAGCTACTCAGCAGGCCGGCATGATTATTTCGAATAGAGTGGTTGTCTATCGCTTGATACTCTATCTGGACGGCACTGCGCTTGCCTTCAGGTGCCGTATGGTCACTTTGCTGTGCTAGTATAAGCAAAACAGTTATATTAAATATAAGGAACCACAGTGGTTATTATTAAATATAGATATTTCTTTCCCGTTCTCATCTAGATTTTCTTACCCTTTAGCGAAACTACAATCCGAACTGACGATAGATTAAAAAAGATTGATTGAATCTAAATAATGTCGGTATAGCAATTTCATAGATTCAATAGATATTTGATTTTTTGAGGCCTCGATGACGCTTGTAATTGCGCATGCGTTACGACTGTGTGCTGAGGTTTCGGGTGCGATCCCCGGGTCGGGTAAAGTGATATTGGGTTTTTCTATTTAGAAATACTCTGTATCAGCCCGAAGTCTGGAATTGTGCCCGGTATGGTGATAGCCTCGCCCCCTTATCACCTTATGGGACAGTAATAAATTCGTCGAAAGGTGGGTGTACTGGTTACACCTCTGCCTACCCCTTCGGGGATTACAGGCGTGAGTTTATATGTATGATGAATGTATTTTTTGATTTTGAAATAATGGCGTCATTCGGCGAATTCTACTTCATAGACATATTAAATCAGCGTGGATCTTCCATTTAAAAAACACATCAATGAAACACCTTTTCGCAAGTAACCCTTTGTACTCTAAAACTATATTTCCAACTCCTCCCTATATTTCTATTTGATTAATTTCGTTGCGGGATAAAAGACAGTTATTAAGCATTCCCAGAGACTCGCCGAGTTTCATTACTCGGTGTCAAAAAAATGCGTGCCATTGTTGATCCTGGCTAAACAGGAGTTACAATGGCGGGTGTGTGGGCGGGATAGTCTCTCTGTACTCTAAAACGCAGGCATATTGATCGTAATCGAGTAAGTTCCTATTGTCTATTAGCGACTTTCGATCTTATGGTGTAGCGACCTCCAGACATGGTGCGCATTGTAAACGCTTATTTTCACTTTTAATGTACGAACACGGATATTGAGTAGGATGTTTTGATTGCGGGAAAGTTCTGTTATTGTTTGTAAGGTTTTGGATACTTTGAATAGTGAATATAAGGCCTTCATGTACTGCGATACTGCGATGGAAAGATGACGCTAATCTTCCATTTTACAATTATATGCCATAATGTGGGTAGGACGTCGGCTCATATTAAGTGGTAAATAGATGGTAGTATGGTATTAATGGTATAGTATACAAAAGAGAGATTGCTTTAAGTTTTTGAATAGACTTAACTTCACTACTTTTGGGATAAAGAGTGTTTTTTTTTCCGACTGATGGGTTAATTAATGCATAGCTGTCAATTATTAATGTAAAATTTATGTATTTAGGTATAAGTATAATAGATAGAATCTTTAAAAAAATATATAGCTAAATATATATATATATACTGACTGCCTCGGTGGCGCAGTTGTAATTGCGCATGCGTTTACGACTGCTATGCTGAGGTCTTGGGTTCGATCCCCGGGTCGGGTAAAGTGATGTTGGGTTTTTCTATCCAGAAATTCCCAGTATTAGCCCGGAGTCTGGAATCTGTGCCCGGTATGGCGATAGGCTCGCCCCCTATCACATCATGGGACCGAAATTTGGCGAAAAGTGGGTGTACTAGTTACACCTCTGCTCTCTCTCTCTGTTATAAATACGCAAAAGTTACCTGATAAAATATTTTATAATAGGTAAAAAGTACCTAAATATTTGAGTAATTGTCAATTTTGATTCCAAAACTCCAAATCCCCAAAAATCTAATCTTAATTCTAAATCAAGTACCAGGAACCCATACGCAGCAAGAGATGCAACTCAAAATGTAGACAATTACATCATCCACAGAAACAATAAAAAGTGCCGTTACAAGGATGGTCATTCGAAACACGGGAGTGGTGGAAAGTGGCGTAAATGGTCATTTCGGCGCGGCTGGCGGTCGATCACCCCCCTGCGTGCGTCACATAATAAGCGGGAGATTTGAATTTAGCAAACGCTGCGCATGCGCATGTTACTTCGCCCACGGCCTGTTGCTATAGGTCAGGGTTGGCACCCTGATTAGAAATAAAAATAGTTTACAAAATATTGCCAAGAAACTGATGTAAGTTTCTTTTGTTATTTTCACCCTTACATAATAATTTTAAACAATAATCTGGCGTGTTTTAGTCCTAAATTGTTAATGAATAGAAAAAAACATACTTATTTACATAGTAAAGAAAAATAAAGTAAAGAATTTATCATGACTATCAAATTAGAACGTCTTCTAATCGGTTATTACTTTCGTTTTTAGTATTTATACATCTTTGTTCTTAATTGCAGTGATTATTATCGATATACCCAATCATCTATGTTCTATAAAATAATGATACTAGCCCTGTAAAAACATTGGCCCACTTCACGGGCCTCCTCTTCTAATGAGAATGGTTAGGCCTTAGTCCACCACGCTGGCCTAATGCGTGTTGGTAGACTTCACATACCTTTGAAAGTCGTATTAGAATTGTCAGGTATGCAGATTTCCTCACGATGTTTTCGTTCACCGTTAAAGCAAGCGATAATTAACAATTAATTCACTCATTGCTCATACACTCACGCCTGTAATCCCCGAAGGGGTAGGTGGAGGTGTAACTAGTACACCCACTTTTCGCCGATTTCGGTCCCATAATGTGTTAGTGGGCGAGCCTATCGCCATACCGGGCACAGATTCCAGACTTCAGGCTAATACTGCGAATTTCTAGATAGAAAAACCCAATATCACTTTACCCGACCCGGGGATCGAACGCGAGACCCCAGCACAGCAGTCGTAACGCAATTACAACTGCGCCACCGAGGCAGTCAGTTAGTAACAATTAATATACACGTAATTAGAAAAGTCAGAATTGTATTAGTTCCACTCCTATAGTAAAACTAGCTGTTGCTCGCGGCTCCGCCCGCGCGGAGGTCATGTTTGCGAGAAAAAGTATACAATACAAAATACCAATATTCATGCGTTTAACTTAAAAATGACGGATTTTCATACAAACTTTCATTCCCTATTTTACCCCCTTAGGGGCGGAATTTCGAAAAATCCTGAAACATATATTTTTAATTTTTAACTAAAATGCCAAATACTAATTTTCATGAATTTAACTTCAAAAATGACGGATTTTCATACAAACTTTCATCCCCTATTTTACCCCCTTAGGGATGGTATTTCCAAAAACCCTTCCTTAGTGGATGCCTACATGATAAAAGGTATCTACTGTCAAAATTTCAAGTCTCTAACCCCAGCCGTTAAGGCTGTGCGTTGATCGATCAGTCAGTCAGTCAGTCAGTCAGTCAGTCAGTCAGTCAGTCAGTCAGTCAGTCAGTCAGTCAGTCAGTCAGTCAGTCAGTCAGTCAGTCAGTCAGTCAGTCAGTCAGTCAGTCAGTCAGTCAGTCAGTCAGTCAGTCAGTCAGTCAGTCAGTCAGTCAGTCAGTCAGTCAGTCAGTCAGTCAGTCAGTCAGTCAGTCAGTCAGTCAGTCAGTCAGTCAGTCAGTCAGTCAGTCAGTCAGTCAGTCAGTCAGTCAGTCAGTCAGTCAGTCAGTCAGTCAGTCAGTCAGTCAGTCAGTCAGTCAGTCAGTCAGTCAGTCAGTCAGTCAGTCAGTCAGTCAGTCAGTCAGTCAGTCAGTCAGTCAGTCAGTCAGTCAGTCAGTCAGTCAGTCAGTCAGTCAGTCAGTCAGTCAGTCAGTCAGTCAGTCAGTCAGTCAGTCAGTCAGTCAGTCAGTCAGTCAGTCAGTCAGTCAGTCAGTCAGTCAGTCAGTCAGTCAGTCAGTCAGTCAGTCAGTCAGTCAGTCAGTCAGTCAGTCAGTCAGTCAGTCAGTCAGTCAGTCAGTCAGTCAGTCAGTCAGTCAGTCAGTCAGTCAGTCAGTCAGTCAGTCAGTCAGTCAGTCAGTCAGTCAGTCAGTCAGTCAGTCAGTCAGTCAGTCAGTCAGTCAGTCAGTCAGTCAGTCAGTCAGTCAGTCAGTCAGTCAGTCAGTCAGTCAGTCAGTCAGTCAGTCAGTCAGTCAGTCAGTCAGTCAGTCAGTCAGTCAGTCAGTCAGTCAGTCAGTCAGTCAGTCAGTCAGTCAGTCAGTCAGTCAGTCAGTCAGTCAGTCAGTCAGTCAGTCAGTCAGTCAGTCAGTCAGTCAGTCAGTCAGTCAGTCAGTCAGTCAGTCAGTCAGTCAGTCAGTCAGTCAGTCAGTCAGTCAGTCAGTCAGTCAGTCAGTCAGTCAGTCAGTCAGTCAGTCAGTCAGTCAGTCAGTCAGTCAGTCAGTCAGTCAGTCAGTCAGTCAGTCAGTCAGTCAGTCAGTCAGTCAGTCAGTCAGTCAGTCAGTCAGTCAGTCAGTCAGTCAGTCAGTCAGTCAGTCAGTCAGTCAGTCAGTCAGTCAGTCAGTCAGTCAGTCAGTCAGTCAGTCAGTCAGTCAGTCAGTCAGTCAGTCAGTCAGTCAGTCAGTCAGTCAGTCAGTCAGTCAGTCAGTCAGTCAGTCAGTCAGTCAGTCAGTCAGTCAGTCAGTCAGTCAGTCAGTCAGTCAGTCAGTCAGTCAGTCAGTCAGTCAGTCAGTCAGTCAGTCAGTCAGTCAGTCAGTCAGTCAGTCAGTCAGTCAGTCAGTCAGTCAGTCAGTCAGTCAGTCAGTCAGTCAGTCAGTCAGTCAGTCAGTCAGTCAGTCAGTCAGTCAGTCAGTCAGTCAGTCAGTCAGTCAGTCAGTCAGTCAGTCAGTCAGTCAGTCAGTCAGTCAGTCAGTCAGTCAGTCAGTCAGTCAGTCAGTCAGTCAGTCAGTCAGTCAGTCAGTCAGTCAGTCAGTCAGTCAGTCAGTCAGTCAGTCAGTCAGTCAGTCAGTCAGTCAGTCAGTCAGTCAGTCAGTCAGTCAGTCAGTCAGTCAGTCAGTCAGTCAGTCAGTCAGTCAGTCAGTCAGTCAGTCAGTCAGTCAGTCAGTCAGTCAGTCAGTCAGTCAGTCAGTCAGTCAGTCAGTCAGTCAGTCAGTCAGTCAGTCAGTCAGTCAGTCAGTCAGTCAGTCAGTCAGTCAGTCAGTCAGTCAGTCAGTCAGTCAGTCAGTCAGTCAGTCAGTCAGTCAGTCAGTCAGTCAGTCAGTCAGTCAGTCAGTCAGTCAGTCAGTCAGTCAGTCAGTCAGTCAGTCAGTCAGTCAGTCAGTCAGTCAGTCAGTCAGTCAGTCAGTCAGTCAGTTTCTTCTTTTATATATACAGATTACATTCTCCAATTATGATACAATTTGAAAATCTTAGTATGATTTTAAAATGATAAAATTCAATACTGTCACAATAGCATGAAAAAATAGTACAGTTACTTAAATAATATCTACATTGTTTCAAGTTTCGTTAATGTGACTTTGCCCTCAGCGAGTGCCAACCCTACTGTGGCGAACAAGCGATGCAGTGCGCGCGTCGTATAGAGCACGGTCGTTATTCAGAGCATTTATCTTTTATCTACAATTGATATATATTGGCGGGGACTCGTACAGCAACATTGGAAATGTTTAAATATCAATAGCCATTTTATATTAGAAGCTTTTGTCTGACTGTTTTCTGTCCACGGTTGTTTTAAGGTTTGTGCCAACCTTATGTGTTGCTAAGGAGTTTCGCGCCGTTTTCTCCGTAACATGCTTCGGACGCATTATACTTTTTTTATTTTTATACTACATTATTTTTACTTTATCTTTAGTTTTATGGCCAGTATTATAAATTTGTTATAGATTGGGCGAATCCGGATGAATATTTGCCTTAGGCTTTATTGTTTTAACCGTAGTCATGACTATTGACTGCCTCGGTGGCGCAGTTGTAATTGCGCATGCGTTACGACTGCTGGACTGAGGTCTCGGGTTCGATCCCCGGGTCGGGTAAAGTGATATTGGGTTTTTCTATCTAGAAATTCTTAGTATTAGCCCGGAGTCTGGAGTTTGTGCCCGGTATGGCGATAGGCTCGCCCCCTATCACATTATGGGACCGAAATAAATTCAGCGAAAAGTGGGTGTACAGGTTACACTGTGCCTACCTCTTCGGGGATTACAGGCGTAAGTGTATATGTATGTATGTATCATGACTATTGGTAGTCTTTTTGAAGTGAAAACTTCTTTAGGCAACGTTGGGCACTTTTGTGACGGGGAAAAGCACTGAACTCACGTGTCCGTCACGCTCAGATTATTTTACTTTTGACATAAGCACGCATATGAAGTTCTATAATTTTTGACAAGCAATCTTAACTAATAATGTTACTACTTCATGGACGCTGTTTCAAAAAAGAACACAGTAATTCCAAAGTTTAATTTTTCACTTCTGTCTGTCTATGTTTTTTTTATTATTACAACCCTGTATCATGGGTATCAACTATGGGATATGGTCACACAACACCCAGACCCGAAACAAATATGTGGTTCACACAAACATTTGTCATCGTTCGGGACTCGAACCTCGCAACTCGAATGACTGCGTGTGACTGTTGAGTTTATTTACAATATTCATTCATATAACAGGATTTGAGGAATTAATTTAAATCCGGATCAAAATTACATAACTTTAATATGTACTTACAAAGAGTTCATCGCGCTGTAATATGAAAAAAATTGAAAGGGCAATGACTAGCTCCAGACGGCTTACATGAGCTGGAGTTTGAAAATGTCCAGACGAAAGTTCTTTTAATTAATACGGACTTAAGTGTTTCTATTCAACGAGATTTTTTAAAATGTTTGTGGTAAATATCCCTCGTTTGTTTTAATTGTCTCGGTGTATGAAGTGTAGTGTGTGGGGAAATAAAATAATTTTCACAAGCTTTGTAAACATGGTTAAGTAATTCCATTGAGTTTTGATCCCACACTGGATTAAACCTTCATCGTGGGTATCAAGAACTACGACGGTAGGCAGCGGCTTTGCTGTGCCCTGGCATTGCAGAAGTCTATGGGCGGCGGTGACTACTTACCATCAGGTGGCCCGTCTGCTCGTCTGCCTATCAAGGCAATAAAAAAAAATAAAAAAAAACGAGGGACTACGGTCCTATAACACCCAGACCAGAAACAAATATCTGTAACAGTAACATTTGTCTAGGTGCGGGAATCGATCCCCAGCCTCTCGTTTCACAGCCTACTTGCCTGCTGTGCCACGGAGGCTGTTGGAGATAAAGCCAATACTATTTAGTTTTAAAGGTCAGTAGCTCAACCAGCGAACGTCAAATATTTATATGTCAAAAAAAGCAGCTCTAGCGGTTACGAGAGAAACATTTTTTTTTATTTTGGCCCGGTTAAGTGACCATACTGCACCTGATGGTAAGCGCAGTGGTGTTCAGTTAGTGTATCAAGTAGCGAAAAACAATCCATCCCCCGCTACTCAACACAATCATGCCTGCATGCATCTGCACACTACGCCATGGGCAAGAAGGTGAAGAAGCGGTGGGGTCTAGTGTCAGAGTACTCAGAATGCCGCAGGTACTAAATTTGGTACTATAACAACGAAATATTCCATACAAAAAACGCTGCAACTTCGTTTACTTATCGTAACTTTTATCATGGTCGAGCTACTGATTCAATAATTTAAGAGATAATCGAAGTGTATATAGGACGTGGTATTGTGCTATCGCCCTTGAGTCCCATCTGGGGCACATCCCGGCGACTCCTTTGTTGCACTATTGCATTAGATCTAGAACGTCGGGCATTTCAAGTGTCAGTTATCGTTACTGGAAGACGATTGCATTTTTCCTTTGAATTTATCAGTAATGTTGGTGGATTTGCTTTGCTCTTTGAAAACTTTTGAGTAGGATTTATTGTTTGAAAATCTATCAAATCATAGTGATCTGTGGCACAGCGGGCGATATTTGAACGTCTATTTTGTTTACTATAAAGAATAATTTTGGTCTAAAAATCTCTTAAATCTCACATTTAAATAACTAAATAATCCTTTCAACAAAAAGGCACAACTTCAAAACCGCTACCGCCATGTTGGTGAAACGCCGGCGGCCGCTCTATGTCGACCAGGGAACTCCATTAGCACCTACAGGCACAACGCCGTCTACTTCCCATAATGGGAAACTTTACACTGTTAGGACGTTTCACGATTTATAGCAACAATTAAGTATTACAAGTTATATTGTCAATCATTCAGGCAGAAGAGTAATACAGTAAATAGAGTATATACCCGTTAAGGTGTTTTAAAATAAAACGATATATTTTTTAGAAATTTATGTAAAATTCTCGTCACTTCCTATAAACAAAATTGTGTCAACATTTTTGTTCTTTAATAAAAAACAAATTATGCGTCCCTATAAAATTTGAGGGATGCCCTCGATTTTTCTGAGATACCATCATCAGATCCTGACTTGGTGCCAATGGGAAAGTATACCCTTTTAAACAAAAAAAGAATTTTTCGAATCGGTCTAGGCGTCTTCGAGTAATCGGGTAACATACATAGAAAAAAAGATTCCGACGAATTGTTAACCTCCTCCTTTTTTTAAGTTGGTTAAAAATTTTTAATAGATCCATAATCTTTAAAATTTATCCATAAATTTCATATGGAAAAATATATTTTAAGATTTATTTCCCCTGCATCTTATGTAGAATTTATTTTTGATTAACTGATTAGTCATTTTTCAGCATTTTAAAATTAATAGGTATTAAAAGCTAAAATTTTTACAGTTTTTTTTATAGCATTAGTAACGAGATTATTTCACATAAATATCGTTTTATTTCGAAATATCATAATAGCCATATGTTTGAATAGCAGCGATAGCATAATTGGTTGCGGTACGGACTGTCAAGACGAAAGTCGTATGTTCAAATCTAGTATGTATTCATTAATTATCGCTTGCTTTAACGATGAAGCATAATATTGCATCGTGAGGAAACCTGCATACCTGAGAATTGTCATTCGAATTTCAATGGTGTGTGAAGTCTACCAAAATGCGTTAGGCCAGCGTGGTGGACTAAGGCCTAACCCCTCTCATTAGTAGAGGATGCCCGTGCCCAGCAGTAGGACAATGTTTAAGACAGGGGCCAGGGCTAATACGAATGTTTGAATAATTTATTCAGATGATAGGAAACATTTTACCGATCCAAGAGTAATATTTTCTACGGAGCAGGTGGGACATCTGATGGTAATGCATAATGCGATACCTAAGGAATATAGTTGAGCCGATGTTTTACATTATTTTAAACATTAAGTTACATACCGGCTCCGTGGCGCAGCTGGCGAGTAGCCCGTAGTGAAACTGGAGGCCGTGGGTTCTATTCCCGCACCGAGACAAATGTTTCGGGTCTGGGTGTTGTGGGTCCGTAGTTCTGGAAACCGATAGCATTTCATAAATCTACTCCGATATAAATAAGTTAGCCGCGATAGCCTAGTTGGTTGCGGTACGGACTGCCAAGACGAATGTCGTAGGTTCGAAACCCAAGTGGCATACATACACCTCTGACTTTTCTAAAGTTATGTGTCTATTAAAATGTTAATTATCGCTTGCTTTAACGGTGAAGGAAACATCGTGAGGAAACCTGCATATCTGAGAATTTTTCGAAGGTATGAGAAGTCTGCCAACCCGCATTAGGCCAGCGTGGTGGACTACGGCCTAACCCCTGTCATTAGTAGAGGAGGCCCATGCCCAGCAGTGGGACAATGTTTAATACAGGGCTAGTATTATTATTATTATAAATAAGTTAGAAACCGTTCAAATTTAGTGGGAGAGTTAGTAAAATAAATGACATTAACATTTTCCTCCCTATTAATAATACTGGTTAATAAAAAATAAGTTCAAAAACTAAAACCCTTGTTTCATACTTTTCAGTACCTAGTCGGGTTTTAGTTTTTAAACTTATTTTTTATTTAAATTATTTAAAGTATTTTGGGATTTTGCAGAGCCACATCACATTTGTTATCTGTTTAGGGTTTTTGTCAAATGATGATAAGTGGTTTAGAAATTATGAGAGGAACAAATGAACATAAATACATACATACATACATACCGGTCAAAAACATAACCCTCCCTTTTGCGTCGCCGTAGTCGGGTAAAAAGGTGCCTATGTTTAGTCTGTCTTGGTAGTGCTTAATATCAATCAAAATGGCATAGCTTTTTACAGTTTAAAATAAGGCAAAAAATCGCTCTCGCTTCTGCGTCGGTTACTATAATACCATTTTTAGTAAAGTCGTATCGCATGCCATGTTCCCAGCACCTTATCTTCACGTACTCGTTGGGTTTCAACTGCTATCTCTCGCATTTCAACGTTCACCTCTTTGCTCTTTAAAATAGGTTTTATTTTACCGCGCATTTTTTTCCGTTTTTACATAATGCAAATAGTTTCCAGTTTTATATCGCTTTGTGTAAATTTTTGCGGTTTTCTTTGTTTTGAAGCTTTGAGTGGGTTTTGTTTTGAAAATAAACGCAGCAGAATAAAGTGCATTCAGTAGAAAGAACTTTAATACGAAATGAAAAACGAGTAAAAAGTGTAGAATCCTTTTCTTTTTGTTAAAACTTTAATTTGAAATATCAAGTACGCTTTTATAAAACGCTTTTTATGTTTTAATCCATTTAAGATAAACCCAGTTAGTTGTCAGTTACACTAGCCATCGGCTCAGTGGTCTAGTGCTAGAACACTGATTAAATCCTGGGTTGAATTCCCAGGTCGAACAATCATAATATGTTTAAGTTTGTGGCCGCAAAATTCGAAAAATAGTCGTAGCATTGACTAAATTTGTTTACATAACGCGCTCCTGGTTTTGAAAGCATCCATAGGCTACGGTAATCGCTTACCATCAACAGGGCCGTAAATAATCATCTGCTTCTCTAAGATATTTTCTGCATTATGTTAGAAGTTCTATTGATTAAAAGTGAAGAAGATGAGCAGCAGATTGCTCAAGAATTTATTGAAACCCGATGTAATGAATATCGTACAGTCTTAATATTTACATGCCTTCTTTTTGGTTTGCAGTGTCAACGTGTGAAAGTGCAAGGGATGCGTCGTGCCCTAGGATCTGCGGTCCAGCGCTGCAGGGCGAGCCTGTGTGCGCCACTGACGGGTACATCTACCCCTCGCTCTGTGAGATGAGGAAGAAAACTTGCGGAAAAGGTAAGGTTTCTATTCTTAGCAACATCAATAAAACCGTACGAAACAGAAAGCTTTTATTCTGGCACGACAAAGTGCTCTAGGCAGAGTATCAAGAAGCGAGAGACAATCTATCCCACGCCACTTAACACAACCATGCCGTCCTGCTGTGTAGCCTTTTCAAACTATGCTTAATGGCCCCAGGATCATAGGAAGATTTAGCTGTTACTTCAGGTCTGCTTTTTGTAATACAGTGACGCATTTATGCTGTGAACAAAACTGTCCACAGCGTCTACCAGAACGCAGACTCAAGTACAATCATTAACATCAACTCTTCATATCTCCAGGTGTAAGACTAGCCCCAGACCAAAGCATCTGCTCCCGAGCCCAGGGGTCCAAGTGTGACCACCGGTGCACCTCCGAGAGAGACCCGGTGTGCGGGACAAATGGCAGGACTTATCTGAACAGATGCATGCTACAGGTCGAGATTTGCAGGTAAATATAATTTACTAACTTTTGCCTGCAACTTCGTGCGTTGATTGAGGTTGTCGCTTCTTATTTTGAAAATGGCGGACTTTAGACAACCGTTCATTTCTTATTTTAGGGTTGAAATTTCCCAAATCCGTTGTTAGTAAGCGGCAACATGCTAAATAACTATGGTAAATTTCAAATCAATCGGGTATGTATGTAGTTTTGGAAATCTTGTGATGAGTCTGTCAGTGGTATTACGTATATGTATAGATACCACTTCTATGTTAGATCTCTTCTCTTCTTGCATGTTTCTCTCAATGTATTCCATTTGCTTTACTTGTCTTCACACTCTTCGAAATGCTACAAAAAAAAATGCATAATATATTAGCCCTCAGTTAAAGACTTGCTCTACCGTTATGAATTCCTGGTAACTTAAGACGACAGTTTAATTGGCTCTTCCGGTATGCAGATGATTGTGTACTTGGTACCGGTCACCGGAACCTCATCCATCACGTGGCTTGTGACAATGCACTTGGCCGCTATAAGTAGACTGGAATTCCCTGGGTACTTTCAATTGGACAAGCTAATACCAAAACGCTACAGCTCGTAAAATTGGTTGAAACGCTTAACAGACACTACTTCGTGTGTCTGAAATCCTAGTCAAAATTATGTCCACGTATACTCAGTTCTAGTCCTACAAGACCGAAAAGAAAAAGTTAGTTTTTTTTTTCAACAAAAATACTGAAAGTATTTTTGTTTTTTTTAAAAACCACACATTTGCATCACAAGAGATACGATGTAAATGTCATCTACTGTGTAATATTGACAGGTTCAGTGGTGGATTCAGTCATTCAGTGATGTTGAAGATTGATATCACGTTTTGCCAAGCTTTGTTATCTAATCAACGGAACTGGATGGGTCTCTAAGTTCATAACTGTAAAATTGTTGTTTGGTACGAGGAGCTGAACTTTTTGTTAATTAAAATAATAAGAAAGTTATATAATAATAATACTAGCCCTGTATTAAACATTGTCCCGCTGCTGGGCACGGGCCTCCTCTACTAATAAGAAAGTTATGCATTTTAAATTGGAACAATAAAAAAAACATCCTAGTTATAATTTTAAAGATGACTACATGTAGGATTGCACCATCCAATTACAATCAGTTCACAATGTAACCATCTCTCTTACTCTTACAGACTCGGCATCGGTTTGTCGCATTTGGGCGCGTGCAACAACATCAGCGCACATCGAGAGAACTGCCCCGTGGATTGTTCGCAGGCGCCTTTGGATGGACCCATTTGCGGTTCCGACGGCAACGTCTACAAGAGCACCTGCCAGATGAAGCTGTTGACTTGCGGGTTAGTCGATCTAACATCATTAGTGTTATGATATCCTAGTACTTTGATCGAATTTTTCAATGTATTTTAGCGCTTCTCGAGCAGATGAGCCGAGCCACCCACTCCTTCAATTTTATACTATCCTTGTATGACAGTAATAGTCGGTAGGAGTAATAAATAAAATACGACATGTTTTAATACAATTAATTTCGTTGAAAATGGCAGCCGACTCCCCGAATCAATTCAGTGACTTTAATGGCTTATGATGATTCAAAAACTAAATGAAAGCTTGTAATTTTTATAATAAATAGAAAGAAAAACATAACAAAATGAAATAAAGTTAATGATTAATCTTAATAATTTAGACATTAATTTAATCATCGCAACATTAAATAATGTATATTTATGTAAATAATAAAATAATATTTAAAATAGATAATATAAATAATAGTGTCGTGTTTAACTAACTAAAGTCTGAAATCATTGTAATGTTGCGATTAAATTAGAAAGATATAAATATTTGTAGTCTGTTTTTTTATCTATGCCTCCCTAATTTATAAATTAGAATATAGTTTATTCAAGTAATCTATCACTTCCTTCCCTTTTCACATCAATCGCAGATGTTGCATAAAAGCGATAGGAATGATGTTACACATCAACAACAATAAATTAAATATTCCCTTAACAAAATTGAATGAGTGCGTGGTAACTGGAAACTGTAGGAGCACAACAAATATTAACGTAATACTATTTGTGTTTATGTTATCCTAGTAATTGATAAATCAAAACAACAGTAGGTACTCTTGAAAATCGATTCCAATTTAAAAATGGGATTGGGTTCGAAAACTGTACAATTGGCATTCTTGAACGCAACACCAGCGCACGATTTAACTGACTACGGCGGAATTTTTAGTTACTAAATGAAATAGAGTATATACGATCGCTAGCTTGTAAATATTCTATTTAATTTAGTTGAGTGAGTTCCAATATGTCCTAGATTGGAATTGAAAATGTATCGAGTTCGAGATTGGAATTGATTTCAAGAGTAGATCTAATCTACATAGAGAAGTAGTATTCTTCATTCATTGACCCATTAACCGCTTCATTTACCCACAGACAAGGCGTGGTACGAACGAGCAAGAAACATTGTCAAACGACGCGTCACTGTCGCGAGTCATGCTGGCGTGTCGCGCGTCCTACTTGCGGTTCCGATGGGAAACTCTACGCTAACGCATGCAGGATGAAGGCGACTAACTGCGGGTCAGCAGCATTCCAAAGTTTAAACTAATTTACCAACAGTTTCTCAAATCAAAAGTTATAAGAGACAAAAAATGACGAATCATGTATTTAGCATATTATAAAAAGTACTGGTGAATATATTAGAAGAACAGTAACCGCAAGTTATTTCAATATTCTTAGTTTTAAATTACATTATGTTTATTGTTTGTATCACTTTCGAGCACAATTTGTGATGAGACAAAAGTTTTATGACGTAGTTGTTGTTTGTAATAAATAAACAAAACATTCAAAATTTCTGGGTCTGTAATTTGTTACATAACGTTACAAGAAGTACCAGGCGATTATAAATCATCAAGAGTTCGCATGCGCGTTACAGTAAGCACGTGTTCGAGGTGCCGATGGCGTTCTGCGTATCACAAGAACGAACATCGGGCGGCGAGCCATGTGCGACCGACTGCGCCGGACACAAGGAGAAGCTAGTCTGCGGCTCCGACGAAAACATCTACAGAAACGAGTGCGAAATGCGCATGCTTAATTGCGGGTAAGAAACTTACTTAAATTTATGCTGTCCTGGTGACTAGCCCACGAACATTTGAAAGGTCATATTGTCCCACCGTCGGGCGGACTTCTAAAGGTTCGAAACAAAATCGGACGACTGTCAGCGGCCTTGAGAAGGCCGTTTTTCAACGGTCAGATATCTTTCGGCAGTGTGGTATTACTAAATATATTTATCCTACTCTAACTTTTACAATATGTAGGGAAATAGACAAGGATGCGAAATAACATCAATTGTATAATATATGTTATATATTTTTATATATTGTTTGGAATATTGTCTACGGGTCGTCCACTTGAGGAATGTTATTGTTCAAGCTTGTATTGTAAAAATGTAAGGAGCTGTGTGTTCTTTTGATTGATTATTGTGAAATAATATATGTTTATATTAATAAATAAAAAAGTATTCGAATGAATGCTTTTATTTTTAAATTGTTACAACATTTTTACATAAATAGGATAAATATTTCGCTCACGCATTTTCAACTTAATCTAATGATATCATATTAGAGAAAAACGATATTAAACTATATATATTCTTTTAGCTTATTTCATAACCATTTCAATGACATGAATATTTTTTTTCAACTAAAATTTTTATTAAATGTGTTTTAAACGTAAACGTTTCCTTTTCGAATTGCGCGCCATGTTACGACTGGCGTTGTGTTTTGCGCGACAGAGTACTGACAGCGCAGAGGCTAAGACAAAAACACATTACAAGAAGTGTTGTGGTTGAGTAAACAAACAAATAAATAAAAATAGTAATACAATAAATAAATAATAAATGTTACAGAAATTATATTTTTGATGATAATTATTATAATTACCGCCGTTACCCATCACACTTATCTAAGAATTTGACGTCACTGCATTTTTATACAAAGTTGCTTGCTATTTCAGCCAATCTTGCAATTTTCGCGCTTTAATCAGAATTACATAAGCCATTTCTTTGGTTAGGTATGATCTTCATAACATAAAAATGCTCTCTGTATGAAATTATGTGACCGACACATGAGATGGTTTAGTAATTAAAACTATAATAAAATATAATTTCCCTATTAATTCACTGGACGCATAGAATCCCATAGATTTAATTAATCAATATTTTATATTCGCAGAGTCAGCAATAGAAAGATAGTAAAGAAGGTTGATATGGAGAAATGTAAAGCCAAGATGAACAAATGTCTGAAAGTGAAGTGCCCCACTGAGTCAGACCCTGTATGCGGTACCGATGCCAACGTGTACACCAACCCTTGCCATTTGAAGGTGGCCACTTGCCTGTGAGTACACATCCTATGGGTTTATTATTCCCTGGTAGTACGGATATATTGTTCCCTATGATTAAACTTTTCCTACCCTACCCTTTTTACAGATTTTTTATATATTCAACTTGTTAATAAAATTTATTGGATTTGGTTAATTCATCATTGTGTTGCTAATACATCGACTCCTATAACACCCAACAGTCACACACATAGCCCCGACTCCACACTAAGATACGAGTCTTGTGTTGTGGGTATCAGGGACTACGAGTGACTTTCTGTCAAACAACACCCAGACCCCGGACACAAATATCTGTCTGTCACACAAACATTTGCCCCGGTGTGGGAATTGAACCCACGGTCTCTCGTTTCACAGCCGGCTACTCGCCAACTGCGCCACGGAGGCTAATCTATTTATCTATCTATGTTTACAGTAAAGGAGTACAATTAGCCCACTTCGGCAACTGCACCCTACTGCCGAGACTCGAAATCGACTGTCCGGACAATTGCGACAACGCGCTAGAACAGCCCGTCTGCGGCTCAGACGGCAACGTATACAAGTGAGTCATAATCACTGGCCTCTTTCCATTCATGCGAACCTGTTAGTATTTGATCGTAAATTATCGGAGATTCTTCCTCCAAAATGACACACGACCTAAGTGACCTAAGTTGTAATCGGGGATTCCAAATTTAGTATTTAACATAATATAGGATTTTGTTTTGATGACAGGACCACATTATTAAACTTACAAATTTTATTAAATTTATATACGTCAGTGTGTCCGATATGCCCGATAGGCTCGCCTCTTATCGTCACTTCATGCATAAGATGGTGTGATCCGTAGTTCATGTGCTTTCTTACGCTTAAATGTATATGAAAAAACTAGAGTTGTACTTATTTGGTATCAAAATCTTAGGGCATCAAAACTTTTTTCATCAATGTAATCGACATGTATTGATTAATTATTATCAGAGACCGAAACGTCGGTAATTCCAATTCTTTTTTAACATAATCTTGCTGTATCATCTTTAACCGTGCCTTATTCATTATTAGGTCCACCGATATTCTTTTTGAATGTTTACATCCTTGCTGTATCATCTTTAACCGTGCCTTGTTGATCGGTAGGTCTGAATGCGAGCTACGTCGCGCGACTTGCGGTCAGCACGTGGTAGCAGTGAGCGCGTCACACTGCCGCACCACCGCGCTGTGTCACGAACAGTGCCCTGACACGCCCGCCTTCGTCTGTGGCTCCGACAACCGCTTCTACCGCAACGAGTGTGTCATGAAGAAGGAGAACTGCGGGTAAATATAATACGACCAGTGAATGTGGGCATGGACGAACATCTACTATGATAATACTAGCCCTGTATTAAACATTGTCCCACTACTAGGCACGGGCCTCCTCTACTAATGAGAGGGGTTAGGCCTTAGTCCACCACGCAGGTTATGCGGGTTGGCAGACTTCACATACCTTCGAAATTCGTCTAAGAATTCTAGATATAGAGGCTTCCTCATGATGTTTTCCTTCGCCGTTAAAGCAAGCGATAATTAACATTTAATACACACATAACTTTAAAAAAGTCAGAGGTGTATGCCACTTGGGTTACAAACATACGACTTTCGTCTTGGCAGTCCGTATCGCAATCAACTAGACTATCGCTGCTATTAACAACGACTGCCTTATTTAAACAATAGGGTAGTTCCCTGTGTTTAATTTTGTACATTATTCAATATGCAGCCGAATATAATACGCAAAAGAAACTCTTTTGCGAAAAGAGAATCAAAATTGCTTGTAAAATGAGGTCACAATATTTATTTTAAATATTTGTATGAGCAAATATTCAAAGGCGTTGCGTATTGGGAACATATGGCTGTCTCCCTCGCACAACGACGCAGGATTGGCTATTCTGAGAACCGTGACGTCACGGTACATATCATGCATAATTTTACTGTCATTTGACAATTACTCCTTTCAGCAGATTTGAATGGCGTCTAATTTACTTATTTTTGTTCGAATTCATAAAATTATTTCGAATATAGGTTTAAACAGCATTTCATTTTAAGTATGTATGGTATTGTGTATACAATGTATTTATTATATAACACAATGACCGTACAAAATAATTTATTTATTTTTTGGAGGGCTACAAAGTTGTGAGATAGTTTACAAAAAAGTACCAGGAATACATAACAGCAACGATGGTATACTGACTGACGGTTAAGCGTCAGTTTCACAATGTCGCCGCATTAAATTTTAACTGCGATCAGTTATGCAACGACTAATTTAAAAAGGCCTTTTCAAATAATTATTCCATTTGTCAGTACAGAGACCGCGTGAGTTTTTTGTTTTGCCGTGTAGTATTTTTTATTGCAGAAGTAGATTCGTTGGTTAAATCCGTCGGTTAACTAACCGACAGATTACCAGGATAACATAACATACAAGGGTGTTTAAAAATCCGTTATTTTACTATACTCAAACGTTAAACTTAAACGTAAGTTAATGAGTATTAGGTATTAGAGTTTAGTTACCTACTCTAAGGGTAAAAACTAAACCGACGCAGTTAGAATACCCATAAAATAAGATAGTCAGTCAAAAGTTAGGCTACCTAAAAAGTTATTTGTTTTTTTTTAATATACATCTCTGAGCTCCGACACCACTACTGACTAACTTCATTCAATAAATTAACTAACTAACAAGGAAAATGAATTTAAAAAATTGTGACCTATGCAACTCTTTAGTACCAGGATAACATAGGTAACGTACATGTTATTCCACAGCAAGCACGTGTTTGTGGTTCCGTTGAAGCGGTGCCTCGCGCGTTTCCAGTACTCAGGATGCGCGCGCGTGTGCCCTCCAGAATATGACCCCGTGTGCGGCTCCGACCGCAAAACATATTCCAACCGCTGCTTCCTCGACATGGAGAACTGCCGCTCTCGGTAACTTGCTTATTGTTTATGAGCGCCTAGTACGTTTGGTATCAAATGTATAGAATAAATACATTTTTATTTGGCATGGAAATAACATAATTTTAAAACATGATTCATAAATTGGTCTTGCCTCAGTGGCGCAAGTGTTACTTACTGCTGTGCTGAGGTCTCGGGTTCGATCCCCCGGTCGGATACGGTGATATTGAGTGTTTTTATCTAGAAATTCCTTAGTATTAGCCCGGAGTCTGGAATCTGTGCCCGGTATGGTGATAGGCTCGCCCCATATCACATTATGGAGCCGAAATTCGGCGAAAATTGGGTGTACTTGTTACGCCTCTGCCTACCCCTTCGGGGATTACAGGTGTGAGTGTATGTGTGTGTGTGTTGATTGCATAAACTAAGCTACATAGCAAACTTACAGTTCTACGACTAAAACTAATATTCTGTTATTTTCTCCAGGAGTTTAGTCCAGTTGCACTACCTCGGAACATGCTCGGAACCCATAGCCGAGGAGCCCAAGAACTATCTCTATCGATAAGTCATATTAACTTAATTATCATATTCGTGTATACGGGACCTGTGTCCTAATGTTTTAGTGCCAACACTTTGTAAGTTTAAATAAGTGATCAATATTTTGTCTTCCAGTTATCGTTTTATCGTTGCACGTATGAAGTGTCCATATTCTGGTATTTTATGAACCATTCTCACTAGCATTATAAGCATTAATTATAGAATTAATGCCCTTTGCAAAATACTAAGCCGTTTTAGATTTTCCAAACGCTTATCCGTTTAATCAGCGTTTTAATATGACAAATAAAGTCAACCGATTTTACGATTTGTATTAAGATATTTGGCTAATAAAATCGCAGACAAATCTAAGCAAACGACATTCGAATTTCTGAGTAATAATAATTTTGCGAACATATATCGGCTGCAATCAATTGATGTAACAGAAGTGGTTCTATAACAGTGTAACCGTTTTTTTATGAAAACTGATATCGGAACGTAAGATTATAGTGAGTTCCTTTACAACCATTTGCTATTCAGCTTCGTATAATTCAACATCTGCATAGGCAGATAATTAGTGCTTAATAGTAATATATCATGATTATTGAGAAATAAAAATATATGCTTTGTAATCGACGTAGTCATGTATGGGCACTATATACAAATGTCTATGATACACCTACAGAATAAAATGGCGTCGACAAAATGGACGGCATCACAAAATGGCGGCTCGCCTTCGACTAGAACAATAACTTCCTAGATATTAAACTAGTGATTTTAGATTAGATACGTACTGTTTATTTATTTTCTATTTATTTCCGAATTCGTTAGTTTGTAAGTTGAACAATGTAAATAATTAGTGAATTTCTATTCGACGTATTTATTTACTATTTACTAAGAATTTCGATGCATTTAAGGAAAGACTTGTAACTTTATTGTTTATGTAATATTTGAATTTAAAATAAATGTGCAAAAAATTATGTCAATTGTGTTTGTTTTTTACCTTTTTTCCATTCTACGTAATGTAAGAAAATTATATTTTATTCACACAATCAAATCAAAAACCCGCGTCTATCTTTATATATATATAATTCTACTGTACGTGTGTATGTCACTGAACTCCTCCTAAACGGCTGGACCGATTTGAATGTTTTTTTTTGTATGCATTTGGGTGGCGCCCTGGATGGTTTAGATTCGCAAATCAGTCCGGCAGATGGCGCTGCAGTCCGTGTGGCGCTGCTTTTACGGGGGGGCGGTTACTGCAGGACGACGTCTGCCGTTAGTTTCTTAAAAGTCTATATCCTTTTGTCTATTTATCATAAGTAAAAAACTTATCTATGGAGCTACTTACTTGAGCAGTATTGGCTATGGATCACCTGTATGGGCTGATAGGGCTACTATCGGTGCCGTGCGAAGAAAATTGCTACAGAGTCAGCGTTTGGCCTTGATATTCTTGTGTAAGGCGTATAGAACCGTTAGTACTGAAGCTTTACCTGTCCTTGCGGGTGTACTTCCAGTCGATCTGGAGGCACAGCGTCGCGCCGCTATGTATGACTCTACGAGAGAGGATATGGACAAAAACTTTCTTACGTCGCGCGAACTCTCGAGAATCGGTAGACTTTTTAAACAGCGTTCCGAAATATGCAACGAACTGCTAAACGAATGGCAATGTCGATGGGATAATTCAATTAAAGGGCGGCATTTATATCAGTATTTTCCTTTACTTCGCGATCGTCTAACAAAAACTTGGCTGGAAATTGATCACTGTGTCACAATTTTTCACCGGTCATGGCAACTTTAAGAGCAAACTATTCTCATTTAGGTTGGTTGATTCGCCTGCGTGCCCATGTTCTACACCAAACTGTGAGTACGAACAGTCCGCGCATCATGTTCTTTGGGAGTGTAGTCTCTGGCAAAATGAGCGCAACATTATGCTTGACAGTATGCAGATAACATCTGGAGTTGTATACTATATGGACCTTGTGGAGACTAGGAGGAATTTCCGTGCTTTCCGGCGTTTTTTTTTGCCATACCTATTATTGGAATCAAGCGTAACAGCTCGCATGATAGGACCCGTTAAGTAAATTCCGTGGTGCTTTACGTCTGGCTTCTCCAGACGTAAATGTCCTTTATTGAGGTTAATACCTCTTTAGTTCAGTATTTGTCTCCCGCTTTGCTATGGAGGGAAGTGGACAATTTATATTTCCAACTCCTCCCTATATTTCTATTTGATTAATTTCGTTGCGGGATAAAAGACGTTGAAGCATTCCCAGAGACTCGCCGAGTTTCATTACTCGGTGTCGAAAAAATGCGTGCCATTGTTGATCCTGGCTAAACAGGAGTTACAATGGCGGGTGTGTGGGCGGGATAGTCTCTAAAAGTAAAAAACTTTTACACATTTTATATTAGTTTATTTTCTGCAATTGCTCCGTACAAAATGTTGCAACCAATTCGATAGGGAATCCACAAGGTTCTAAATACACTGCCATTTCGTCTACCAGGCTCTTAAACTTTGCCAGAAACTGTGTTAAAGTTGCTGTAGTCAATGCTTCGTGGTAGTTTAATATACATACTGAAATAAAGGTGGTGATTCAAACACGATTTTCTTGGCAATGATAAGTTTTGTTTTTATTTTATTCGTTTTGTAGAAAGCTCACGGAGTTGTACAATCAGATAGTTATAATAACAAAGACAATGAAAATCCAGTAATCAGTACATCTTATAAATATAAAAAAAACTGTGCCTAAATTTAATACCAGATGTTTATGTAATTTAAGTGTCATTAAACATTTTTTTTAAACTGTTGCCAATGATAAGCTTCCGAATATTAATATTATTATTATATAATATATATAATAATAATACTAGCCCTGTATTAAACATTGTCCTACTGCTGGGCACGGGCCTCCTCTACTAATGAGAGGGTTTAGGCCTTAGTACACCACGCTGGCCTAATGCGGGTTGGCAGATTTCTCATACCTTCGAAAAATTCTCAGATATGCAGGTTTCCTCACGATGTTTTCCTTCACCGTTAAGCAAGCGATAATTAACATTTTAATACACACATAACACACTTTCGTCTTGGCAGTCCGTACCGCAACCAACTAGGCTATCGCTGCTATATTATTATTACTAAATTTGAATTGTATGAGAGTAATTAGAAATAACGGTAGTTTCCTCAATTAAGTAGAATTGAGATCGCTTTATTCTAGGGCATATTAAAGATTGCACCATAAAACACGTTCGCAATTCGTATTTTTGCCGCACCATCAAGCTGTGGAACAGTTTGCCAGCTACCGTGTTCCCTTCTTCCTATGATCCTGGGTCCTTTAGGCGTAATGTGAAGAAGCTAAACAGCAGGCCGGTATGATTATTTTGAGTAGCGAGGGATAGATTTGTCTCTCACTACTCGATACTCTAATTGGACTGCACTGCGCTTAACATCAGGTGCAGTGTGGTCACTTTGCCGCGCCAGAATAAAAACAACACTCACCAACTATTACAACGTATGTTATAAACCACATCAAGACCATATTATTTGTTCATTAGTTGCCTGTTCTGAAATATTTTCATTGTAAAGTCGAGTTTATGATAAGAAAAAGAGTGAACAATTCTCACTTGACCTGTTCCTTGGTTGAAATCACTACAACTGAATAGCGAGACGAGAAATTCGGTAATAGTAAGTGCCTGCAATAAAAACAGTGGCATCATCATTCAAATGTTGAATCACAACGCGGCACTGCAGTAATAATTGCCTTGAAACTGGAACAGTTACAAACTTTTACAAGCCCTCGTGACGTGGGCGAGTAACCAGCTGTGAAACAAGAGGCCGTGGGTTCGATTCCCGCACCGAGACAAATGTTTTCTGACCTAGTGTTGGTCAGAACTATGTGTGTGACTGTTGGGCGAAAAAAAACTCGCCATGCAATTTCCAGAATATTTGCATTAAAGTTCATCATGGGGTCAGCATATTATTTAGAGATTTCTTCGAACTCAACGTAATTTTGCATGTAAATTTGTTGAATAGTTTTCAATAAAAATACTTGGTGGAAGTTTACCATAGCACTACTGTTTCACAATAATTAAAATTACACTTACCAATTAGTCTTTTTAATTTATATAATATAAAGCGCGTGGTAAATGGTTTGTTTGTATTGAATTTGTCTAGAATGACTTATCAATTGTTGCTTATGGGTGATTACTACTTGACATTGGCAACATTTTGAAACCGTTCGTTCACAAAGACCATATAAACAATACCAATACCATATGATTTTTTTTTCGATTTCTCGATCCTTCATCCTTCATCATCATCATCATAATCATCACATAAATTTTATTTAATTATCAAATTTTTTATTACGTGACATTGGCAAAATTGTGGAGCTGTTCCTCCGCAGAGGCCATTAAAGCAAGAAGAAGAAGACCATATAAACAAGAAAGAAGGAGCGTCCGGTAAAAAAATATTTTATTACTCATGTGGGATAAGTACTATCTTAGCTCATGTCTTTAAGTTCGGTTCTTTGCGTAACATTAATTTATCACTATACTTCAGCAACTTATTCAATACTTAAATAACAGTTTTGTAGTTCATTGCTATATACTATTTGATAGGCTCGCCCTCTATATTATGGGACCGTAATAAATTCGAAAGTGGGTGTACTGGTTACACCTCTGTCTACCCCTTCGGGACTACAAGCGTGAGTGTATTTTTTTATCCTTGCACGGCAAAGTGACCACACTGCACCTGATGGTAAGCACAGTGCCGTCCAATTAGAGTATAGAGTAGCGAAAGATAATCCATCTGTCACTACTCAAAACAATCATGCCGGCCTGCTACTTCACACTACGCCATGGGCGAGAAGGTGCGGTCGAGGGTCTAGTGTCATAGTACTCAGAAGGCCGCAAAACGCCCAACATCGTACCCCAACTATAGACCCCGACAAAGCCGGATGTACACTGGCTGATCCCGGAACGCGACAGACTTGCGTGTGCCACTATGGCGGGTTTTACACCCTGTGTACGGTGGCCGCTATCCGGACGGATATGAATATCCTACCACCAGCAAAATATAATAATATATATGTAGTTCATTGCTCATTATGTACACACGTATCTTCGAAAGTTACAGGTGTGCCATCTGGCTGGTTTCGTAAATGCCACTTTTTTTAAGGGGGGGAGGCCCGCTCAGTTTTCCCCCTAATATGCAGGTTAGTCAGGAAAGTGACTATCATAAAATAATTAAAAACACCTTGGATTATTTAATACACAAACTTAAAATAGTAGTATACAATTAGACACTTAGGTCTGCAGAACTGTCAACTGCCTATGATTTTTTTAACATTTGTATAGACAAATATCTGGAACAATTTTTTTTTTTTTATCCTAGCACGGCAAAGTGACCGCACTTCACCTGATGGTAAGCGCAGTGCGGTCCAATTAGAGTATCGAGTAGTGAGAGACGATCTGTCCCCTGCTACTCAACACAATCATGCCGGCCTGCTCCTTCACACTACGCCATGGGCAAGAAGGTGAAGAAGCGGTCGAGGGTCTATTGTCAGAGTACTTAGAAGGCCGCAAAATGGCCAACATTGTACCCCAACTCTAGACCCCCAAAAAACCGGATGTACACTGGCTGATCCCGGAACGCGACACACTTGCGTGTGCCACTATGGCGGGTTTTTCACCCTGTGTACGGTGGTCGCTATCCGGGCGGATATGAATATCCTACCACCAGCAAAGTTAGTATTATCAGCGTAACGCATATGTGAGAAATAAATAAATTAATGTCTTGCATAGTAACAATGGAGAGAATTCGAATACGCAGAGATTACAAATACTTGTAAAAAGACGAAACTGTATTCTTGTGTAATGTATTGTATGATATAACTAGATAATTATGTGTATTTAATGATAACCAAGGCGTATCCAAGTTGCCTGTAAATAATGGGTTCAATAAAGCAAAGTATATTTAGATATTTATTATCATATATGTTAAGATTCTATTCACAAAAATTGTTCAAATCAAATCAAATTATCTATACATTTAAAATGACTTGCCCTAACTGACTGACTTTATCAACGCATTTTTTTATCAACTTTCATCAATGCATCGAACCTAAACCGCTGGGACAACAAACTTAACATTTTGACAGTTGATGGCTTTTATATTTTCAACATTCACAAAGAAAATATTTTAGTAAATTTCACGTCTAAGGAGGGCAAATAAAGGAAAAACAGCTGTATGAAAGTCCGTCATTTACAAAGTAAGAGCATAGAATTTCGTATACCGGCTTCTGGTTCGAAATAAATGTACAAGTGTATCAGGGTTTTCAATATTTAACTCTGAACAGATCGAATCAGGGGTTTTCTGTTTTCTGTCTGTTGCGTTTTCACGGATGAACCGAATTTGATAAGATTTAGTATCAGGATACTTATAACCCCGAGGACGGAAATAGGGTACTTTATTTTTTTATTTCTCGCCAGTCCATAAATTATACGCGTGGGAAGCCGGGAGCAAACGCTTGTAAATCATAAAAATTGAGTCGAGTTCCAAGAAATGTTTGAGAATATAACTTGCAGAGATCAACGCACTATGCATCATCACAAAAGCCTCCGTGGTGCAGCGGGCGAGTAGATTTGTGAAACGCGAGGCCGTGGGTTCGATTATCGCACTAAGACAAATGCTTGTGCTGTATTCTCTCAGAGTTACCGTTACTAAAATGATAAATTATACGAGCCTTATATCATACACTAGCTGTTGCTCGCGGCTCCGCCCGCGTGGAGGTCATGTTTGGGAGAAAAAGTATACAATACAAGATACCAATTTTTATGCGTTTAAATTAAAAAATGACGGATTTTCATACAAACTTTCATCCCCTATTTTACCCCCTTAGAGGCGGATTTCCCAAAAATCCTGAAACATATATTTTTTATTTTTAACTAAAATGCCAAATACTAATTTGCATGAATTTAACTTAAAAAATGACGGATTTTCATACAAACTTTCATCCCCTATTTTACCCCTTTAGGGGTGGTATTTCCAAAAACCATTCCTTAGTGGATACCTACGTCATAATAGGTACCTACTGTCAAAATTTCAAGTCTCTAACCCCAGCCGTTTAGGCTGTGCGTTGATCGATCAGTCAATCAGTCAGTCAGCTTCTTCTTTTATATATACAGATTGTACTACAACTGGGCAAGGGTATCCTCTACTAATAAGAGGAGTTAGCTCTTAATCGACCACGGGAGACTAATGAGGGTAGACTCCACACACCATATTCTTATTAAGAACTCTCCGGCATTTCCTTACGATGTTTTCATTCACCCTTTACATAGTAATAATAATAATATAACTAATACTAGCCCTGTATTAAACATTGTCCCCTAGCAGGGCCTCCTCTACTAATGAGATGGGTTAGGCCTTAGTCCACCACGTTGGCCTATTGCGGGTTGGTAGACTTCACGTACCTTCGAAATTCTTTTGAGAATTCTCAGGTATGCAGGTTTCCTCACGATGTTTTCCTTCACTGTTAAAGCAAGCGATAACTAACAAAGAATACACACATAACTTTAGAAAAGTCAGAGGTGACGCATCTGAGAAATTCGAAGTAGGAAACTTCAATATCACTTTTACCCGACCCGGGAATCGAATTCACCACTGTGCCACCACGGCAGGCAAAGCAGACGATATAATTAACAATGAATACACACGTAACTTCAAAAAGTCAGAAGTGTATGCCAACTGTATTCGAACCTGCGACTTTTGTCTTGGCAGTTTCTAATACTTCCAGCCGGGCTATTGCTGCTCAAAAGACTTAATAACGAATAAATGATTGTGACAAAGAATATTTAAATATTGAATTGGTGTACAAAATAGTTGGCCAATCAAATAACTAAAGGACAAGACTGATAAAAGACAAATCTCTCTGCGGGAACTATTTTTTTATGCCTGGACTTGATGGTAAGAAGTCACCGCCGCCCTTAGACTTCTGCAATGCCAGGGCACAGCAGAGCCCTCCTTAGAATACCCCGGGATCGCTCCGTAAGCGCCGAAGAAGGCCACCGCGGGGTTTTAGCCGGTAGTGTCGGGTGGGGTGTACATAGGGGGTAGGGACTCGGCCCACACGAGGCGGCCTGCGTATTGGCCGGCACACTCCCTTGGGAGCTGGACGCAAAACTCCTCTCGTCAGCGTTCTTCTGGCGGGAGGAGGCGTCCAGTCGCCGACAGGAGAGACTGGCCCCAAGGGAGATTGCGGCCCGGTTCCGCAGATCCGCTGTGGAGGAGTGGCATACCAGGCTGGAAAGCCCAAGTGCGGGCTTGAGGACCGTCGCGGCAGTGCGTCCTATCCTAAAGAGATGGTTAGACAGGCGCCACGGTGCGCCAACGTTCCGGCTGACGCAGGTACTGACGGACCACGGGTGTTTCGGTTCGTTCCTGTGTCGGATCGGAAAGGAGGTGTCTGCCGTGTGCCACCACTGTGGCAACTGCCGTGAGGACACGGCCCAACACACGTTGGAGGAGTGCCCAGCCTGGGACGAAGAGCGCAGCGCTCTCAGAGCAGTCGTCGGAGGAGACCTATCGCTGCCGGCCGTGGTGTCGTCCATGGTCGCCAGCCGGAAGTCCTGGCGTGCGGTGGCCCACTTCTGCGAGAACGTCATCTCGCAGAAGGAGAGTGCTGAGAGGGATCGGGAACGATATGATCCCTCCCGCCGCCAGAGAAGACGTAGGAGGCGCCGGGTGGACGACTGACCGGCGCCTCCCGCCCTGTGGAATGGGGGCGTGTTGAGAATTTCACCACGGCAACCCCTTTTTTTTGTTGTTGTCGCGGGGAAAGCGTTTTATTACTGCCGCCCGCTCCGGAGGGAAGCGGATTAAGAATAAAACGGGTATGCTGGACTAGCCGGTCTTACGACCCAGCATCCCCCTCGCACGGATGATGGCTATCCGTGCTGCCGCTGGGCCGAGTCCCTAACCCCTATATACAACCCACCCGACACTACCAGCTAAAACCCCGCGGTGGCCTTCTTCGGCGCTTACGGAGCGATCCCGGGGTATTCTAAGGAGTGCTAAAATTGCAGCCGGAATCGCCCCTGCGCGGTGCTGCGTAGCAGCCCATCTCCATGGAGGGCTAAGGAGCCCCCGCGCACCGAACAACGACAGCGAACGAGGCCTTACCACACGCGCTGCCGTCCATCTCGGGGTCGCACGATGCTCCGAATTTGGGAGTGCATCGATACGGGCTGACAGCCCTCCGCTGCGCGCCCGCGACCCCCGATGGCCCCTATTAGTCGCCTCGTACGACAGGCAGGGGTTACCGTGGTGGAATTCAAACGCCCCCATTCCACAGGGCGGGAGACCCCGGTCAGTCGTCCACCTGGCGCCTCCTACGTCTTCTCTGGCGGCGGGAGGGATCATATCGTTCCCGATCCCTCTCAGCACTCTCCTTCTGCGAGATGACGTTCTCGCAGAAGTGGGCCACCGCACGCCAGGACCTCCGGCTGGCGACCATGGACGACACCACGGCCGGCAGCGAGAGGTCTCCTCCGACGACTGCTCTGAGAGCGCTGCGCTCTTCGTCCCAGGCTGGGCACTCCTCCAACGTATGTTGGGCCGTGTCTTCGCGGCAGTTGCCACAGTGGTGGCACACGGCGGACACCTCCTTTCCGATCCGACACAGGAACGAACCGAAACACCCATGGTCCGTTAATACCTGTGTCAGTCGGAACGTAGGCGCCCCGTGGCGCCTGTCTAGCCATCTCTTTAGGACAGGACGCACTGCCGCGACAGTCCTCAAGCCCGCAGTCGGGCTCTCCAGCCTGGTATGCCACTCCTCCACGGCGGTTCTGCGAAACCGGGCCGCAATCTCCCTCGGGGCCAGTCTCTCCTGACGGCGGCTGGACGCCTCCTCCCGCCAGAGGAACGCTGACGAGAGGAGTTTGGCGTCCAACTCCCAAGGGAGTGTGCCGGCCAATACGCAGGCCGCCTCGTAGGAGACCGTGCGGTAGCCCCTTACTATTCGCTGCGCCACCAAACGCTGCGGTTTGCGCAGCAGGGCGACGCAGCGGGCGTTCAGGGACTCGGCCCATACGGGACATCCGTACAGGGCCATTGACCGCACGACTGCAGCGTATAAACTTCGGCAAGGGCTATTAGGTCCCTCCAGGTTCGGCAGCAGGCGTCCGAGCGCGCCCGCCGCCCGCACCAATTTCGGCGACAACTCCTTGAAATGGGCACGGAAATCCCACCGGCTGTCCAGAATCAATCCCAAGTACTTCATATTACAGCCGATGGGAATCCGCACCCCCTCCACACTTATGTGGGGCTCAAAAGGTGGCCGAATCCGAGGCCTGTGAAAACAAAGGGCCTCGGTTTTGTTGAGGGCCACCTTAAGGCCCAGTCGCCGAATCCTGCCCACCACCTGTTCGGTTGCGAACGAGGCGAGCAGGGTGGCCTCCTGGAGGGGGCGTCCATATCGCGTGGCGATGAGACGGTATCGCCCCTGGGCGCCCCCACTGACTCAGAGTCTCCGGGGCGATCTAGTTGAAGAGGTCGTCGCAGCTTTGTTCCCTGCCACTGTGAATGTCACTCCCCCAGCGATGGCGTCACATTTATCGACGCCATCGTCGTTAAGTTCGGCAAGGGTTGTTTCGGAGGTATCGCCCGAAGAATTTCGGGCGGTGGTGCTTCGGCTACGGGGCAAGAAGACGGCCCCGGGTCTCGACGGTATCCCCGGGCGTGCATGGGTGTTAGCCGTCGAGCATCTGGGTACTAGGCTCCGTGGCCTGTTCTCCGCGTGTCTGGAGCAGGGCCGTTTTCCATCCCAGTGGAAAACTGGGAAATTGGTCCTGCTCAAGAAGGAGGGGCGGCCCGCAGAGTCGCCATCGGCCTACCGGCCCATCGTGTTGCTCGATGAGGTCTGCAAGCTCTTCGAGCGTATTGTTCACGCTCGCCTCGTCGAGCATCTTGGAGGGGTCGGGCCGGACCTGGCACAATGCCAGTACGGGTTCCGGCAAGGCCGATCGACAATACACGCGATTTTGCGGGTCAAGGCACAAGTGGAGGATTCAGTGGCTCGGGGTGATGTGGTGGTGGCGGTGTCTCTAGACATCGCCAACGCGTTTAACACTCTACCCTGGGCCTGCATAATGGAAGCACTGCGGTACCACGTGGTGCCACCGTATCTTCGGCGCCTGGTGCACTCGTATCTCTCAGATAGATACATAGTGTATCCGGGCGCCAACGGTTGGCACCGAAGAGCAATGGCCTGCGGTGTTCCACAGGGCTCAGTCTTGGGCCCTCTCTTGTGGAACATCGGCTACGATTGGGTGCTCCGTGGTACCTACCCCCGAGGTGTCGCTGTCGTCTGTTACGCGGACGACACACTAGTGACAGCGTCGGCCAGGTCTTTCCAGGAGGCCACCCTGCTCGCCTCGTTCGCAACCGAACAGGTGGTGGGCAGGATTCGGCGACTGGGCCTTAAGGTGGCCCTCAACAAAACCGAGGCCCTTTGTTTTCACAGGCCTCGGATTCGGCCACCTTTTGAGCCCCACATAAGTGTGGAGGGGGTGCGGATTCCCATCGGCTGTAAAATGAAGTACTTGGGATTGATTCTGGACAGCCGGTGGGATTTCCGTGCCCATTTCAAGGAGTTGTCGCCGAAATTGGTGCGGGCGGCGGGCGCGCTCGGACGCCTGCCGAACCTGGAGGGACCTAATAGCCCTTGCCGAAGTTTATACGCTGGAGTCGTGCGGTCAATGGCCCTGTACGGATGTCCCGTATGGGCCGAGTCCCTGAACGCCCGCTGCGTCGCCCTGCTGCGCAAACCGCAGCGTTTGGTGGCGCAGCGAATAGTAAGGGGCTACCGCACGGTCTCCCACGAGGCGGCCTGCGTATTGGCCGGCACACTCCCTTGGGAGTTGGACGCCAAACTCCTCTCGTCAGCGTTCCTCTGGCGGGAGGAGGCGTCCAGCCGCCGTCAGGAGAGACTGGCCCCGAGGGAGATTGCGGCCCGGTTTCGCAGAACCGCCGTGGAGGAGTGGCATACCAGGCTGGAGAGCCCGACTGCGGGCTTGAGGACTGTCGCGGCAGTGCGTCCTGTCCTAAAGAGATGGCTAGACAGGCGCCACGGGGCGCCTACGTTCCGACTGACACAGGTATTAACGGACCATGGGTGTTTCGGTTCGTTCCTGTGTCGGATCGGAAAGGAGGTGTCCGCCGTGTGCCACCACTGTGGCAACTGCCGCGAAGACACGGCCCAACATACGTTGGAGGAGTGCCCAGCCTGGGACGAAGAGCGCAGCGCTCTCAGAGCAGTCGTCGGAGGAGACCTCTCGCTGCCGGCCGTGGTGTCGTCCATGGTCGCCAGCCGGAGGTCCTGGCGTGCGGTGGCCCACTTCTGCGAGAACGTCATCTCGCAGAAGGAGAGTGCTGAGAGGGATCGGGAACGATATGATCCCTCCCGCCGCCAGAGAAGACGTAGGAGGCGCCAGGTGGACGACTGACCGGCGTCTCCCGCCCTGTGGAATGGGGGCGTTTGAATTCCACCACGGTAACCCCTGCCTGTCGTACGAGGCGACTAATAGGGGCCATCGGGGGTCGCGGGCGCGCAGCGGAGGGCTGTCAGCCCGTATCGATGCACTCCCAAATTCGGAGCATCGTGCGACCCCGAGATGGACGGCAGCGCGTGTGGTAAGGCCTCGTTCGCTGTCGTTGTTCGGTGCGCGGGGGCTCCTTAGCCCTCCATGGAGATGGGCTGCTACGCAGCACCGCGCAGGGGCGATTCCGGCTGCAATTCTAGCACTCCTTAGAATACCCCGGGATCGCTCCGTAAGCGCCGAAGAAGGCCACCGCGGGGTTTTAGCTGGTAGTGTCGGGTGGGTTGTATATAGGGGTTAGGGACTCGGCCCAGCGGCAGCACGGATAGCCATCATCCGTGCGAGGGGGATGCTGGGTCGTAAGACCGGCTATTCCAGCATACCCGTTTTATTCTTAATCCGCTTCCCTCCGGAGCGGGCGGCAGTAATAAAACGCTTTCCCCGCGACAAAAAAAAAAAAAAAAAAAAAAGGGTGGCCTCCTGGAAAGACCTGGCCGACGCTGTCACTAGTGTATCGTCCGCGTAACAGACGACAGCGACACCTCGGGGGTAGGTACCACGGAGCACCCAATCGTAGCCGATGTTCCACAAGAGAGGGCCCAAGACTGAGCCCTGTGGAACACCGCAGGCCATCGCTCTTCGGTGCCAACCGTTGGCGCCCGGATACACTATGTATCTATCTGAGAGATACGAGTGCACCAGGCGCCGAAGATACGGTGGCACCACGTGGTACCGCAGTGCTTCCATTATGCAGGCCCAGGGTAGAGTGTTAAACGAGTTGGCGATGTCTAGAGACACCGCCACCACCACATCACCCCGAGCCACTGAATCCTCCGCTTGTGCCTTGACCCGCAAAATCGCGTGTATTGTCGATCGGCCTTGCCGGAACCCGTACTGGCATTGTGCCAGGTCCGGCCCGACCCCTTCAAGATGCTCGACGAGGCGAGCGTGAACAATACGCTCGAAGAGCTTGCAGATCTCATCGAGCAACACGATGGGCCGGTAGGCCGATGGCGACTCTGCGGGCCGCCCCTCCTTCTTGAGCAGGACCAATTTCGCCTCCTGCTCGACCTGCATCGGTGCCTCCGGTGCAGGGAGCAACGCCTGGGCCAGTGCGGCCTCCTTCAGGGCCTCAACATCGAGGCGTTTTACAGACCAACGCGGGCCGTCCGACCGCGGGCCAGTCGGTCCTCCACTGGACTGGGGGTTAGGGGACAAGCAGACGTCGAACCGAATGTATCGGTGATCCGACAACGTCTCCTCGTCCACCAGAACTCTCCAGTCACGGACACGGCGGGCAATAGCTGGGGTAGCAAACGTGAGGTCCACCACCGATCCGCCATTATGCCGCACGCACGTGTTAACCGACCCGCGATTCACGACGGCCAGGTTGGCCGAGATCGCCCATTCCTCCAGGGCCTCGCCTCGCCTGCTGGTGACCGACGAACCCCAAGCCAGAGACTTGGCGTTGAAGTCGCCGGCAACGAGAACGGGGCGAGGCTGACTGTCTTGCACCACCAGAGCCCCCAGCCGAGTGAGAAAGTGCTCGAACTCGGCCAGGGATCTATTGGGGGAGAAATACACACCCACAATCCAGATCCCCCCCAACAGAACCGCCACACATCCCGACCCCTTCGCTACTTTTTCGAAGGGTGGGGAGCCGGCGGCGCCCCGAGTGATGACGGCCACCAAACCGTTAAGGTCCCCTGCCCAGTCTTCCCTGGGGGGAACAAAATACGGCTCAGCAACCACAGCCACTTGTATTGACCACTGCGCCATGCTCTGGACTAGCAGGTCCTGAGCTCTGGCGCAGTGATTAATGTTCGTCTGGAGGAAACTTTGCGCCATATTAATGGGCGATCTCCATCTGGTCCTCTATGGGGAGCGCTGTTGGCTGGGCCACAACCCCCCTCCCCCGACCACGATTTACGTGGCGGGGGCGGGAGGAGGCGACGCATGTCTTGGCGCCCACCTGGTGCCCCGCGGGTTTACCTGCATCAGCGCAGACTGCGCAATGCGGCTCCGCGGAGCACTCCTTGGCCTTGTGGCCCAGTTTACCGCAGCGGTAGCAGACGCCGCTGCGGTCACACTCTTCGGTGCACCGTGCCCGCACATGTCCCCTGTGCAGGCAGCGGTAGCACCGCATGGGCCTCGGCTCAAGAAGCTGGACGCGTGCTGCTACCCAGCCAATCAGCACACGGCCCGAACATAAAATTTTGTCAGCGACCTTGGCGGGGCAGCGCACCCACACCGCACCAAGGCCCGACCGGTCGGGGCGGATCTCCCCGACTTTAAAATTTTCCACCGCATTGCTACACCCCGCTTTTGCGAGGGCCGAAGCGACCATCTCCGGGTCGGCAGACGCATCCAACCCGGATACTCGTAGTTCCGCGGTCTTGAACGGGCGGGAAACACGGACATCGTCCGCCAGTTCCGTCCCACAGAACACCTCCCGCACTTTGTTGGCGAGGGAGTCGGCCCTCGCTTCAGACTCCGGGCCGGGCACCTCGTACAGGTACCCGCCTGTCGCCATTAGGCGAGCTCGCATCTCGGCAATGCCAAGACCGGCCAGATCAACGGATCGCTGGACCTGACGCAGCACATGGGCGTACGTAATGCCCCGCGCCAACCCCTCAGGTGTCACCGTCAACGTGACGGCTGCCTTGCGAGGCAGGTGAATCCGTGGCCTTGGCCGACCCGGCTGCGGCTTCGGTGCGGAGGCAGCAGTACTCGGCAAGGCCTGGGGATTCTTTTTCCCCTTTTTGGCCACGACATTCCACCCCTCCTCCATCGACGCAGGAGCAGGGGGCAGCGGCCGGGGCACACAGGGTGTTTGGGCCCGTGGAGCGACACGCCCTTTTTTATTTCTGTTCCCCCCCCCTGCGGGACTTACTCAGGGGAGGTAGTTGGGACGTGGAGGACGTCGATGGTACAGGCCCAGCCACAACAGTAGGAACGGGTCGAGGACCAACTTTAGGGGTGGGCTGGGCATTGCTTTTGCTTTTGCCCTTTCCTTGTCCTTTGCCCTTCGGGGAGGCTGGTGGACCACCACCACCTGTTTGGGCTTTCGAGGGCCCGGCGACTGCGTTCGACATCTGCAAAGTCGTACTCACTTTGCCACTATCAGCAGCTAGCGGAGGCCGCATGATAGGCTCCGGGGGCAGCCTCGAGTAGATTGCCTCCAAGCGCACGTCTAAAATATTTAGCAGACGGCGCTCGAATTGCTGGTAGCAGCCAGCTTCTACTGTTTGTCCATCTGCTTGACGGGCCGCCGGTATCGACGGTCCAATTGATTGGACCATTGCGAGCATTTTTTGCATGGTCTTCTCTTGGTCTGCCAGGGATGCCTTAAGAAGGGCAATCTGCTGCGCCATTGCTGCTTTCTCGGCCTCTAACCTGGTCACGTCAGCGGAGGCTGACTCCTCCGCCCTCACCACCAGTTCGTTGGCCGCGAGGTTAAGCCTCCGCTGCTCTGTCCCATTCAGATGCCGGGACTTTTTTGCCACGTCCCGGATAATTTCTGACAGCTGCAATCGCCAGTCACGGCCATCAGCTGTCGTATTAGTAATTGTTATCGGCATGGTGTCATCGTCAGGCACCACTGCCGGACTTGCTGAGAGAGCAAGGATTTTTTGCGCTGGTTCGACATCACTGTCACTTGTAGCCGTGTCCAGTTGCCGATCTCTCAATGCCCTTTTTGAGCGCGTCATTACGCCGCTCGTTCCTTCCTTGGCCTTGGGAGCCGAGACAGTTGAAGCGGCTCCGACAGTCGCCTACTTTGGCTTACTCCCAGTTTCGTCCATCCCAGGGTCGCTAGCGTCCCCTGGGACAGATAACTTCTCCACCGAATCCACGTTTGTTTTTTTAATTGATTTATTCATAATTGAACCCACGAGAATGGGGGATATAAACGGTCCACCCACGCAGTGCCCCCTGTACCTGGGTAAGCCCACGCGTAACTCGCGGTAACCCGCTCGGAGTTTCGGCTGAGCTCCAGCGGGGGATCGCACTAGCGACCGAACTACCCATCGGCCATGCATCCCCTCACGGTGCGCCGCCGCTTGGGATTCGGGGTAACTTTTTATAGAGGTTTTCTCCCTCGCGGTCCAGGCGGTTAAGCCAAGACCCTCGGTCCAGTCGGAGCGCGAGACGTGACCACAGACCTCCTTTTGACTGGATTACGATATACGACGGTGACAACAGGAGAGAAACTCTCCCCTACTGCCAGCTCGGCGGCGGGGTAAGCGCACACCGAGCCCGCCGACGCCCCCGAGACAGAACCCGAGAGTAGCCCAAAGAATTGGGCACACAAAACCGACGACAGCCGCCACAGCAGGTGACGACTGCCATCCACCTTTTGTCAAGATATCGGCCGTCGGTCAACGTGACCGCCGTTGCCCAGGGTGCACCACGTGGAGGTTTCCTGACTTCGCACCCCACCACGGCAACCCCTGCCTGTCGTACGAGGCGACTAATTGGGGCCATCGGGGGTCGCGGGCGCGCAGCGGAGGGCTGTCAGCCCGTATCGATGCACTCCCAAATTCGGGGCATCGTGCGACCCCGAGATGGACGGCAGCGCGGGTGGTAAGGCCTCGTTAGCTGTCGTTGCTCGGTGCGCGGGGGCTCCTTAGCCTCCCATGGAGATGGGCCCGTACAGGGCACCGCGCAGGGGCGATTCCGGCTGCAATTCTAGCACTCCTTAGAATACCCCGGGATCGCTCCGCAAGCGCCGAAGAAGGCCACCGCGGGGTTTTAGCTGGTAGTGTCGGGTGGGGTGTACATAGGGGTTAGGGACTCGGCCCAGCGGCAGCACGGATAGCCATCATCCGTGCGAGGGGGATGCTGGGTCGTAATACCGGCTATTCCAGCATAACCGTTTTATTCTTATTCCGCTTCCCCCCGGAGCAGGCGGCAGTAAAAAACAGCTTTCTCCGCGACAACAAAAAAAAGGGCACAGCAAAGCCGCTGCCTACTGTTCTAACTTACTAGTGTGAATACATCTGTTACACTAAATTACAAGATACTCAGTGATCCATTTCGTAATGACATCTACAGATGGTCGCTCGTGTCATATGTAGATGCACTATTTAGGAACAGCCAGACCAAAGAGCATTATTGGCTAGAGACATTTCTAAATTATTTTCCATTAAAGTACACATAAATATTAAAATGTAGCGTTCGTGAAACGTTGGACAAGTGAAGAAAAAAGTCTATTATTTTTTTTGTGTGGTGTTTGTAAATTTAGTGTATCGTCAAAATGAAGAAATATTATTATATGTTCGGCGAGGGGAGTAAGATCAATCAAATAATATGCGCCGTACTGAGTAAGTATTGTATTGTAAATTAAATTTTCAGTGACTTATAAATTGTACTCATTTTTTTTATATCATAGTCCGACAAACGAGCCAGTGGGTCACCTGATGTTAAGTGATCTCCACCGCCCATGAACATCCACAATACCGAAAGCATCACGTATGCGCTGTCGGCCTTAAAGGACAGGAATAGGGATTAGGGAAGGGAAGGGGGAATCTGGGCCTCCGGATATCTCACTTACCATACGAAACGCGACATTGAACTGTCACTTTACGTTGGTTTTCTGTGAGACAGTGTTACTACCCCGGTCGAGCCGGCCCATTCATGCTGTAGACAAATATGTCTACAGCGTGGCTCTACCACTTTTATTTATACTCATAATTTACAAACGCGATTTTATGTATAGGTAGTAAGTGAGATATAATTAAAAAAACGTTATATAATAATTATTATATTATTAAAATTTATTGAATTAGTATCAACATAGGCCATGGTGGTTTTATTGTAAGTAGTCAAGTTATAAAAGACTTTTATAAATAAAGATAGTGTCATCACAATATTCCAGCCATAGTCATATTTAATTAAAAGTAACTATTTGTTATAATTAAGTATGACTTGTTAAAATACGATGATATTTTATTTGACTGTGAGAAAAGTTTAAAAAAAGTCAAAACTAAAACAACTCAGCCTTTGAGTGTAAATCCTTTAAGGTCCTCTTTGGTGCCATTTCTGGATGGAAAAGACTTTGTTTTTTTTTTTTTTATCCTGGCACGGCAAAGTGACCGCACTGTACCTGATGGTAAGCGGTCCAAATAGAGTACTGAGTAGCGAGAGATGATCTATCCCCGCTACTCAACACACTCATGCCGGCCTGCTTCTTCACACTACGCCATGAGCACGAAGGTGAAGAAGGGGTCGAGGGTCTATACTCAAAAGGCCGCAAAACAGCCAAACATCATACCCCAACTCTAGACCCCCGACAAAAACCGGATGTACACTTTGTGATGTTTTCCGGTAAGATATGTACTAGGTGGTCATAAAACATAGCTGAATTATTTTGCAACATATTGTTTTTTGCTTTAATACCACCACGATTAAGCGGAATGGAGACAGGATAATTATAATCATTTATATTGCCAGTAAACTTGCCGGTGTTCGCGTATGGAGCCAGCATAGGCTGGATGTCGCCAATGACGCTTCTGCTACAGAGTGAAGACTCTCCTCGAGGGTCACCGCTTAGTGCCACCGAAGTAAGTCATTATATATCATCATCATCTACCTGCCCTTATCCCCACACAAAGTTTTTTTTATTGACCACACTGTACCTGATGGTAAGCGCAGTGCGGTCCAGTTAGAGTATCAAATAGCGAGAGACAATCTATCATCCGCTACTCGACACCATCATGCCAGCCTGCTTCTTCACACTACGCCATGGGCAAGAAGGTGAAGAAGAGGTCGAGGGTCTATTGTCAGAGTACTCAAAAGGCCGCAAAACAGCCAAACATCGTACCCCAACTATAGACCCCCGACAAAAACCGGACGTACACTGGCTGATACCCGGAACGCGAGACACTTGCGTGTGCCACTATGGCGGGCTTTTACACCCTATGTACGATGGTCTATATTTGTGTTCAGTGATATGAATATCCTATCAACAGCGAAGAAAATGAAGAAAAGGACGATATGGATCTTCGGAAATCTCCCTCGCCGTAATTTACTGCTGCAGTCACTCTACGTTGTTTTTCTGACAGATAGTGGTAATCAAATCGAACCTCTCGAAGGCATAACTGTCTGGAACGATGTAACGGCTCAGTACCACTTTTTACTATTGACATAAAACTTGATTACCATGACAACCTTCTGTGGTATAATTGCCAAGTAGTAAAACGAGAGGCCCATTTGACTCCACACCAATACAAATATTTGTACGATCCACAATTTTTTTTTCGTAGCTCCTAATATCCACAACACAAGACTCCTATCTCAGTATGTTGTCAAAACTATATATGTGGACAACAGGTGGTTGCTATTATATATTTACTAATTTATTTTTTAATCAGATTTCATGGATGGCATCAGTGGCATATCTGACTTGTGTGCCTTCAGACTTCTTCATTGCTTTCATGGGAGATAAAATAGGAAGAAAATACACGCTATTGTTCATGACATCAATGCTATGTGTAAGTATAATTAATTTTAAAGTCAACATATTATTGAATCTAAATTCTACATTATTTAGATTCAGTAATAATTTTTAATCTACCGCCAGTTGCAAATGCAGTTTTGCTCGTTGTTCTTTTCGAAAACAGATGTATAATATTTTGATTTTAATTTTTATGTGTGTTCATTACATTACTGCAGCCTGAAGTATGTTAATTAAGTTGCTTTATTGTTATATTGTGAATAAACTACCAAACCTATTATACACAGTCAGGTCATAAGTATTGTCACACAGGAAAAACTTTTATTTTAGAATGCTGGCCACAAAAAAGTTTATTGAATTCGAATTTCAAATTGCTCATGAAAATAAAAATGTATACTTTTTAGAATTTTACTCATTTTTAAATATGGAGTGGACGCTTAAAGAAGACCGTGTTGCAGTAATTGCGTTGCATCGTTGCGGTTACGCGCCAATTCAAATTTTTGACATACTGAAAAATTTGAATATAACCAAAAGATTCGTTTATCGTACCATCAAACGATACAATGAAGACTCTAGTATAGATGACAGGTCAAGAAGTGGTCGCCCTCGGTCTGTTAGGACTCCAGCAGTGATAAAAGCTGTGAAGGCGCGAATTCAAAGAAATCCCAAACGTAAGCAGAAACTGTTGGCCCTTCAGATGGGGTTAAGCAGAACCACGGTGAAAAGGGTGTTAAATGAAGACTTAGGGCTTCGGGCATATCGAATAAAAACAGGACATCGTTTGAATCCTCGTCTAATGGACCTGAGACTGAAGAGATGCCGCGCTTTGTTGAAGCGGTACGCGGGAAAAAAATATCGGGAAATTCTTTTTTCAGATGAAAAAGTTTTTACCGTAGAAGAGAGCTACAACAAACAAAATGATAAGGTGTACGCACACAGTAGTGAAGAAGCGAGCAACCGTATTCCGCGTGTCCAACGAGGTCATTTTCCATCCTCACTCATGGTATGGTTGGGAGTTTCTTATTGGGGCTTAACAGAGGTACATTTTTGTGAGAAAGGTGTAAAAACGAATGCAGTTGTGTATCAAAATACAGTCCTGACGAACCTTGTGGAACCTGTTTCTCATACCATGTTCAATAACAGGCACTGGGTATTCCAACAAGATTCGGCGCCAGCTCATAGAGCGAAGAGCACACAAGACTGGCTGGCGGCGCGTGAAATCGACTTCATCCGGCACGAAGACTGGCCCTCCTCCAGTCCAGATTTGAATCCGTTAGATTACAAGATATGGCAACACTTGGAGGAAAAGGCGTGCTCAAAGCCTCATCCCAATTTGGAGTCACTCAAGACATCCTTGATTAAGGCAGCCGCCGATATTGACATGGACCTCGTTCGTGCTGCGATAGGCAATTGGCCGCGCAGATTGAAGGCCTGTATTCAAAATCACGGAGGTCATTTTGAATAAACTTTAGTGTCATAAGAATCTATGTTTTGTTAAGTTCATTTTGGTATATAAATGGTTACATAATGAATAAACTTGTTTCAATTATTTGATATTAAACATGTGACAGAATTTATGACCTGACTAGGTATATAACCTTCTTTTTTAAATTCAGTCTGTTGCCGTCCACTGTTGGACGTAGGCTTCCCCAAGTGAACGCCAACCATCCCGGTCTTGGGTAGCCCGCATCCACCCGCTACCCGCCACCTTCTTCAAATCGTCGGTCCATCGTGCATTAGGGCGTCCCACACACTACGTTTGCCTAAACGCGGTCTCCACTCCAACACATGTCTGCTCCATCGGCCATCTGTCCGTCTGCAGACGTGACCAGCCCACTTCCACTTTAGCGTGCTAATTTTGCGAGCAATATCTATGACTTTGGTTCGACCAATAACCTTCATACTTGAGATGAAAACTACGAAGTCAATGCTAAAAGAAATGTTATGACATCTTGGTTTTTTTCGATCATGTCATCAATCATCATCATCATATAAATTTTATTTACTTAGTTAATATTTTTATTACGTGACATTGGCAAAATTGTGGAGTTGTTCCTCCGCAGAGGCCATTAAAGCAAGAAGAAGAAGAAGAAGACATCTTAAATAACAGGTCTCGATCAAATTTTTCAACAAAAAAAAAATATAAAACCAGAAAACGCTGCATTTCGAGCGCTTGAAACCCCGCTTCAGCTGCGGATTGTATGATCAGCGTTCAAAGTTTGAAGTTACTTGTGTATTTGTTATTAATTACCAGGCCAAGTTTCTAGACTCCAGACTATTACTGAGAATTTCTAGATAGAATAACCCAATATCACTTACCTGACCCGGGGATCGAACCCGAGACCTCAGCACAGCAGCAGTCGTAACGCATGCACAATTACAACTGCGCCACCAAGGCAGAAAAAATTATATTGTTGAGAATTCTAAATAACAATTTAAAATGAACGTAGATTATGGTCTAACCTCTGTCGTTAATAGAACCGGTCCGTGACTAGAAATTGGACAATGTTTAATATTAAAAATAAAATAAATCCATTTGTTACTAATTGTTATTTAACTATAGAGAAATAGTTTAATCATTTGATAAAGTCTTAACATGGATAATGACGCAAATTAGATAAGTAAACTATTATGGGTATAGACTACTAGCTGTTGCTCGCGGCTCCGCCCGCGTGGAGACCATATTTAGGAGAAAAATGACGGATGTTCATACAAACTTTCAACCCCTATTTTAAGCCCTTCGGGGTGGAATTTCCAAAAATCCTGAAATATATATTTTTTGTTTTTAACCAAAAGGCCAAATACCAATTTTCGTGCGTTTAACTTCAAAAATGACGAATTTTCATCCCCTATTTTACCACCTTAGGGGTGGTATTTCCAAATACCCTTCCTTAGTGGATGCCTACGTCATAAAAGGTACCTACTGTCAAAATTTCAAGTCTCTAACCCCAGCCGTTTAGGCTGTGCGTTGATCGATCAGTCAGTCAGTCAGTCAGCTTCTTCTTTTATATATACAGATTTAAAATTGATAGTGCTGTTGTGTTTATTGGAGAGTTTTAAATGTTATTAAAAGATAAAACAAAATAAATGAAATTACCACAAGTAAATTTAATTGATAAGGATGTTGGAATGGCTTGTAGAAGATAAAGAAATCATGAAGAAGATGAAACAGAATTAAAATGTTTTAAAAAGAAACTTTCGCTAGAATACTATTAAGATGCAGAGTATTAAGGTAGTCTAAACATATCTTCATTTAACTCTGTTACATTTTTTATTTACAATAATATATGGAGTAGACATATGGAGGCTTCCGCACGAATTTTTGTTGCAAGCGTAATGGATATTTAACTATTAATATAAAATAACTTCGAAATTCGGAGCTGTGTGACCATTCACACAGCTCTGACTGATTGATGTTGGGTGATGGGTTTGATTGATGTGGGGATGCAACTATCACATAAATAATACTAATAATAATACTAGCCCTGTATTAAACATTGTCCCACTGCTGGGCACGGGCCTCCTCTACTAATGAGAGGGGTTAGGCCTTAGTCTACCACGCTGGCCTAATGCGGTTGGCAGACTTCACATACCTTAAAATCTCAGATATGCAGGTTTCCTCACGATGTTTTCCTTCACCGTTAAAGCAAGCGATAATTAACATTTTAATACACACATAACTTTTAGAAAAGTCAGAGGTGTATGCCACTTGGGTTTCGAACCTACGACTTTCGTCTTGGCAGTCCGTACCGCAACCAACTAGGCTATCGCTGCTTAACTAACTATCATGACGTTTTGTTTAAACCTCGCCAAAGTCCTTGATGATTTGAACGCTCACAGTCTCATACAAGGTTAAAGCTGAGGTTTCAGGCGCCAGAGACGCAGTTTTTGTAAGGTTTAATTTCAAATTTTTTTTTAGGAAGTTTACAATGTATCTTAACCTATTTTGTCATATCCCATAATATCCCATGAAGTATCCCATAATACTTCTTTTAGTGTAGGATACCCGTGAATTTGTTTAATAGATGTCTAGACGATTTGAATTACAGAACGATACCATCTACTTTTTAAGATTTTTGTACATTATTCGTAACATAAAGTTTCTTAATGAAGCCATAACTAACATACCTATATTATACAGCTATTGGGTTAGCAGTCGTCTCAGGATTTTTTAGGAACTTCACGTAATTTTCGCAATTTGTGAGACACATTGCCTTAACTATAAAAAGACTATTAACTGTCATAATTTGGTCACGACAGAACATAACTTAAATAACTATGAACTTTAATTAAACAGCCGTAACTGTCTCCAGGGCTGTTGGATCCTGAAGCTATCGTCAATGGACATGTGGGCATTTGTACTGGCTAGAGCGTTAGTCGGGATCACCATGGCAGGGTGTTACGTCACCTGCCCACTTTACACCAAGGAGATCAGCGAGGACAGCATAAGAGGCTTCCTGGGTTCTTTTGTAAGCTATTATATATGTACAATCTTAATATATATTGCATTGTTTATATGCATGGTTGTGATTCGAGAAATCGTTTGACATGATTCCCACGGCAACTTTCTACCATCGCACCGCTCGCCATCGACACGGAGTTCATTCTTACACATCGGGACCTAAATGGTCGCGCCCAGCGTTGTTTCAGACGAATTTCCTCCCGCGAAAGCTCCGATTGTGGAATGAGCTGCCTGCCGAGGTTTTCCAAAGGCATTATGGCTAAAATACAGTATGGGGTTCTTGAAGTAAGGTGTAAATGGGTTTATGAAGGGCCGGCAACGCACATGTGTTACTCCTGGTGTTGCAAGCGTCCATAGACTACGGTAACCGCTTACCATCAGGCAGGCCGTAAGCTTGTTTGCCAATCTTCTAAAAAAACTATGTTAATTTTGCTACCATTTTAGATTACTTTAGCCTTTGTCAAGTAAACACTAGAATCCTTAATTGCAAACCACAGAACACAATCTTGTAATTCTATGCCTGAATGTGCGCAAGGTGTAGCTACAACTCCGTCCACGAGACAAAACGCGTAATGTTCGGTCTGGAATATGTTAGGTATATGTGTTATATAGATAAAACTGATGAAAGCGTGGCTTGTACATTTTATGTTACAGATAATCTTATTCCATACCACGGGTAACTTGTTCCTCTACATCATCGGAGACTTGATGAGCTACAGATCAATTCTGTGGATATGTTTGGCGATGCCCACTCTGCACCTCATACTGTTCCTGATGATGCCGGAGTCGCCTTCTTACTTAGTCAAACAGGGAGATCTGAAGGCGAGTAAATCCTTCAACCCTCAGCATAAAATTCAAAAAATACATTTAAAAAATGAAACAATGTCCTAATATGATTAAAACTTCAGATGCTATGATGGTACAGATTTCTCTTAGCACAGGCCTGCAAACGAGCATATGGGTCACCTGTAAGTTAGTGATCTACACAGCCATGAACATACCTGAAGAATAATTTCATGTTACTTGATGTCAGGAATAACACACTTCCTCGAGACGGCCCAATTGAAATAAAGTTACAATCGTAACACAATATACTGAAATTACATTGTAATGAGCTTAAGTATTGCTTACATATTATGTGAAACTGTATTACATTTGTAAACACTTCTGTTTTCCTCGGCATGAAGTTCATATTTAACGGCTTTTTATTAGTGCGTTCAAAAAAGCCTTATCATCTGGAATTATCATTAAGTATTTGGTTACCTACTCTAAGGGATTTATATTTGAATTTCGTTTTACTGTTTTACGATGGATGGATGGATATAGTTCTATTTATCTTTAAAAATTATACCTTTAAAAGTTCCTGAAATCGATTCAGAAACTACTTTTAGGATATGCGTTTAGTATGTTAAGCGTTGTTCTAGAAAATGTATTTTTGTTAACCAGGAAGCTGCCAGGGTTCTAGCCTGGTTACGATGCAGGAGTGAAGATGACGTAAAAGTATTACACGAACTGGACATCATCAAGAAAGAACAGAAGAAAGACGAGGAAAGCAGTAAAATTGTGTACAAAGCTATATGTACGTATTTGCTTAATATGGCCACCACGCTAATAACCTTGATGATTCAACACTGATAGTTCCACATAAACAGCAGTTGAAGCGAAGGTATTAGGCGTCTGAGATGGAGCGATTTTTATATTATTGATCACAGAGTTTCTCAATTTCTCAAATTTCTTATTCTTTGCTCTAAAAGTTGCCATGGCCGGGCAACTTTAAGAGCAACTATTTTCATTTAGGCTGGTTGATTCCCCTGCCCATGTTCTTCACCTTACTGTGAGTACGAACAGTCTGCGCATCATGTTCTTTGAAAGGCTCTGGCAAAATGAGCGCAACAATATGCTGTCTACAGTATGCAAATAACATGGAGGAATGTCCGTGCTTTTCGGCGTTTTTGCCATACTTATTATTGGAATCAAGTTTAACAGCTTGCATGATAGGACCCATGAAGTAATTTCCGTGGCGCTTTACGTCTGGCTTCTCCAGATGTAAATGTCCTATGATAGAGATGGATATGATAGAGTTCATAGTTTGTCTTCCGCTTTGCTATGGAAGCAAGTGGACAATTAATATTTCCAACTCCTCCCTCTAGATCTATTTGATTAATTTAGTCGCGGGATTAAAGACACTTCAGCATTTCCAGAGACTCGCTCAGTTTCACTACTCTGTATCGAAAAAATGCGTGTCGTTGTCGATCCTGGCTAAACAGGAGTTACAATGAGTGTGTGGGCGGGATGGGCTTTATAGTTTGCTTTGTGCTAAAAATTGTATTGCATGAAAAAAAAATAGGTTAATAAATAAAATAAATGAAAGGTAAATAAATATGATAACATTATACATTCTATATTTTCATTTCAAATTACAGTACAAAGATTGTGAAGTGTTACGTCAATGGTCCCTAATGTTCTTCTTGGCAACTTATTTTAATCAAGACCAATAAAAATGATTAAGAAGTCAATTGAATAGTGTCTTTGTTTTATATGCTCCTGGTACGTTGCTATATTTGGATTGTCAAAATATTCAATGTATGTATGTTTCTGAGGTTTTTTTTATATATTTTGTTCCTGAGTTAGAACACGTCAAGTAGACCCCTCATTTACCACTTGGTCCTGGAAATTAAATATAATTATTTTATTGTGAAGTAGTCACTGCCAATAACTAAACCCTGAAACGATTTTTTTTATTTTAATTTTAACTAAATATTTTTTAACAATGAACATTTTGAGGGCATTACAAAACTGATTTCATTCAAACCGTTTACTTTTGGCAAACCTAGCAACGAACTATCTTTTATAAAAGTCGCTTTTCGCATTATACTGTTGTTGTGGGAGCCTAGACGACCGAAGCGCTAAGACTTGTGATCGGCCTCCCGTAAGCGAGGCTGGGTGGTTGACCGAATTACCTCGGGCGCCGGTCACCCAGCTCATGCACGTTCGCAGTGCGGGGTTGTGCACCAAGTGTGTCAACCGAACAAAGTAACACCACTGAGAGCGGGTGTGTACGGGTGTGTGTGTATATGTATGTGTGTGTGTGTATGTTGTATGTGTAAGTATGTATATGTGTAGGGTATGTGTGAGGAAAGGGTTGAAGGCAAAGAAACAACTTTTGACGTTAAGCCGTATGCCGATCACCCCGTTCTTATACTTTGAGTCTTCAGTTTTTTCCAAGTTTTCCAAGTCTTCTTGTTTCCAGTTTGTTTCTTATAGTTTCTTCTTTCTTCTCGTAGGGCCCATGTCGTTCATCGAAAACCGGTATCCTTAAGTACTCCGCGGCTATACCATAGAGAGAGCCTATGCAAAATTGCCCCATTTCGAAGTACCTTTTGCTATGGTGATCGGTGTTTTCGGCGATTATTATTAATAATATCATACGAATATACATGTGTTACATATCAAATTAATCGTCTCGTTACCCAGTATTTAGAAAAACGATAAGGATTAATACTGTACAAAGATATTTACATAATACTAGCCCTGTATTAAACATTGTCCCACTGCTGGGCACGGGCCTCCTCTACTAATGAGAGGGGTTAGGCCGTAGTCCACCACGCTGGCCTAATGCGGGTTGGCAGACTTCTCATACCTTCGAAAAAATCTCAGATATGCAGGTTTCCTCACGATGTTTTCCTTCACCGTTAAATACTATATAGATATTTACATAAAATCATAGAAAAAAAATCATAAATTGACATTGTCATACCATGTTATAGTGCGTAACGAGCGTGTATACAGTGGATTGCGATGTATACGTGTTCTGTGAGCTATTTTCGAGCCGCTGCGTCGCTAACAACTGTACTAGTTTATATCAATGTATAGTTTTACTGATACAATAAATATATATATTATCTATTCATTAACTAAGTTACGTCACTTAAAACTATTTCCTTTGTTGATTTTTTTTAAAGAAAAGGCAAAGTTTCTAAATCATACAGAATGTTTTCTTATAATTCCAGAGTACTAACAAAATTTTTATATCTCAGTATCTTTAATAACGTAGATCTTTTGGTAAATAATTTATCATTCTGTAATTAAGTAAGTCTATTTAATTTGTAAAGAGTTACAGTGTTTGCTTATAAAACATCTTACACTTTTGTTGATGCATGCTTCTTTTTTTTCTGGCACGGCACGTGATGGTAAGCGCAGTGCCGTCCAATAGATTATTGAGTAGCGAGAGACAATCTATCCTCCGCTATTCAACACAATCATGCCGGCCTGCTTATTCACACTACGCCATGGGCAAGAAAATGAAGTGTAAAACCGTACGTGAAAACCCGCCACTGGTTTTACACGTGCGGTTGTGCGGTGGTCGGCTTCTGCAACTATTATCTCAGAATCTGTACCAATATTAACCTGAAAGCACCAAACTGATGTTATTTTCCAGTTAAGGACAAGATAATCTTCCGAGCTTTTCGCATAGCTTCGGTGATAACCATGGCTCGAGAAGTATGCGGGGCCATACCAGTACTCAGCTTTGCCGGGGAGATCTTCGCCAAGGCATCAGAGAGATCGGGGTTGGTGCTCACACCAAACCAGCAGGCTATGATGCTAGGTGCTGTGCAAGTTCTGGGTTCGATACTGGCTTCTAGCGTCGTAGAGAAAGCCGGGAGGAAGGTACAATTACAATAATTCGAATCTTGATATGTGTACCTAGTCAGGTCATAAATTCTGTCACATGTTTAATATAAAATAATTGAAACAAGTTTATTCATTATGTAACCATTTATATACCAAAATGAACTTAACAAAACATAGATTCTTATGACACTAAAGTTTATTCAAAATATCCATGTCAATATCGACGGCTGCCTTAATCAAGGATGTCTTGAGTGACTCCAAATTGGGATGAGGCTTTGAGCACGCCTTTTCCTCCAAGTGTTGCCATATCTTGTAATCTAACGGATTCAAATCTGGACTGGAGGAGGGCCAGTCTTCGTGCCGGATGAAGTCGATTTCACGCGCCGCCAGCCAGTCTTGTGTGCTCTTCGCTCTATGAGCTGGCGCCGAATCTTGTTGGAATACCCAGTGCCTGTTATTGAACATGGTATGAGAAACAGGTTCCACAAGGTTCGTCAGGACTGTATTTTGATACACAACTGCATTCGTTTTTACACCTTTCTCACAAAAATGTACCTCTGTTAAGCCCCAATAAGAAACTCCCAACCATACCATGAGCGAGGATGGAAAATGACCTCGTTGGACACGCGGAATACGGTTGCTCGCTTCTTCACTACTGTGTGCGTACACCTTATCATTTTGTTTGTTGTAGCTCTCTTCTACGGTAAAAATTTTTTCATCTGAAAAAAGAATTTCCCGATATTTTTTTCCCGCGTACCGCTTCAACAAAGCGCGGCATCTCTTCAGTCTCAGGTCCATTAGACGAGCATTCAAACGATTTCCTGTTTTTCTTCGATATGCCCGAAGCCCTAAGTCTTCATTTAACACCCTTTTCACCGTGGTTCTGCTTAACCCCATCTGAAGGGCCAACAGATTCTGCTTACGTTTGGGATTTCTTTGAATTCGCGCCTTCACAGCTTTTATCACTGCTGGAGTCCTAACAGACCGAGGGCGACCACTTCTTGACCTGTCATCTACACTAGAGTCTTCATTATATCGTTTGATGGTACGATAAACGAATCTTTTGGTTATATTCAAATTTTTCAGTATGTCAAAAATTTGAATTGGCGCGTAACCGCAATGATACAACGCAATTACTGCAACACGGTCTTCTTTAAGCGTCCACTCCATATTTAAAAATGAGTAAAATTCTAAAAAGTATACATTTTTATTTTCATGAACAATTTGAGATTCGAATTCAATAAACTTTTTTGTGGCCAGCATTCTAAAATAAAAGTTTTTACTGTGTGACAATACTTATGACCTGACTGTGTATAATGGTTATGTGCCATTAATTCTTGGGGTGGAAGTAGAGAAAATTAAACCCAAAATGTATAATATTTTCACAAGTAGAGGAAAGAATATATAGAATTAATTTTAAGAAAAAGGACACGATATATATAAGATGACTGCCTCGGTGTCCCAGTTGTAATTGCGCATGCGTTACGACAGCTGTGCTGAGGTCTCGGGTTCGATCCCCGGGTTGGGTAAAGTGATGTTGGGTTTTTCTATTTAGAAACACCCAGTATCAGCCCGGAGTCTGGAATTGTGCCCGGCAAAGCGATAGGCTTGCACTCTATCACATTATGGGACCGTAACAAATTCGGCAAAAAGTGGGTACTGGTTACACCTCGGCCTACCCCTTCAGGGGTTACAGGCGTGAGTGTACATATATGTAAAAAAGGATAAGCAATGACAGTGGTAAAATAAAAATGACCGACGAGAAATGATGATTATACGTAGGCCAACATTGTTTCTATTACCTGGTACGTACTCGCTGTCAATTAGATGAATTAAAAAGATACGTCGATTTAAATTTCTTTCATTCCAGCCCCTCTTGTTTATCACATCTTTGATCTCCGGGATAAGCATGTGCGTCCTGGCATCGTGGTTCCTGGCTCAGGAATACGGATACTTCTGGCCAGCCTGGCTTCCCATCACAGTCCTATGCGTCTGCATTTTCTGCGACTCCTCAGGACTTCAGCCCTTGTCAGTCATCGTCACTGGAGAAATATTCTCGTATAAGGTATAGTATTTTTATATCAGAGGTAGGAAATGAGCGACTGGGTCATCTGATTGTAAATTATCTCTATCTACCATGAACACGCAAACAGGAGAATTTTGGATACCGCCTTTAAAGGAGAGGTAAGTTTTCTGTGAGCTAGTGTTTTTTTTATTCTGGCGCGGCTAAGTGACCACACTGCACCTGATGGTAAGCGCAGTGCTGTCCAGTACTAAATCGATCGAGCATGAGTATCATAATGTGTAGTTTAGCATGGAAGCCAGTGTGCTGGTGGTGGAATAATAATATATATTTTTTTTTATCCTGGCACGGCAAAGTGACCGCACTGTACCTGATGGTAAGCACAGTGCGGTCCAAATAGAGTACTGAGTAGCGAGAGATGATCTATCCCCCGCTACTCAACACACTCATGCCGGCCTGCTTCTTCACACTACGCCATGGCAAGAAGGTGAAGAAGCGGTCGAGGGTCTAGTGTCAGAGTACTAAGAAGGCCGCAAAATGGCCATTATACCCCAACTCCAGACCCCCGACAAAAACCGGATGTACACTGGCTGATCCCGGAACGCGACACACTTGCGTGTGCCACTATGGCGGGTTTTTCGCCATGTGTACGGTGGTCGCTATCCGGGCGGATATGAATATCCTACCACCAGACAAAAAATATGATATATGATAAACTCTGTTGAATTTATATGATACTGCAATATAACAGGCAGAACATGATCAAATCTAATGAGTTTGCGTATTGGGTAGTACGACTGTCCCACGGAACACTGATGTAAAGTAGCAACTAGCTGTTGCTTTTTGTATAGCGAGTGAGATTTTGAGATTCCTAAATGTCTCCCAATAATCTTATTCTAATGTAAAGTCGACAACACCACCATGAATCTTGTGGATGTATATAAACATTGTATATTGTTTAATATCATGACCTATCGGTTTACCGGCCTTTACTAAAAGTGGTAGCGGTACGGACTGTCACGACGAAATGTTCGAAACCCAAATGACATACACCTCTGACTTTTCTAAAGTGATGTGTGTATTTAATTTTAATTATCGCATGCTTTAACTGTGAAGAAAACATCGTGTGGAAACCTGCATACCTGAGAATTCTCATAGGAATTTCGAAGGTATGTGAAGTCTACCAACCCGCATTGGGCCAGTGTGGTGGAATAAGGCCTAACACCTCTTATTAGTAGAGGAGGCCCGTGCCCAGCAGTAGGACAATGTTTAATACAGGGCTATTATTAATATGATGGTGGCTTTAAATTAAAAAAAGTTGATAATTCAATAGTGATTACGGTATGAGCAAGTATTGATGGACATAATGTGCTTATTTTCAAAGTATGTTAGTAAAACCTAACACCTTGAGCTAACACCAGAAATAGTTTATCTAATAAGATGCCATATAAAATAAATTGGCAATGTAATTTATGAAAGGTCATCTACTAGATATAATGAACCGGACCAAAAACAAGCCCGCTGAATTTGTTTCGCCGGGTCTTAGGCTGGGCCGCGTTTGGATCCGGTGGTAGCTTTTAAAACAAGCGATGTCTCGGAAATACCCATGGTCCATATCAAACCCATTTAAATATATATTTGACTGGTATTTCCTTGAATAATATAAAAATAATAAATAAATAATAATAATTTTAAATACCTTATGAATAATTAATTGCTAGTGTATTGATGATGTTATGTATACATAAGCTGATATGCTTTTCTTAAAATTTCTTTACTTTTTTAATATTCTGACTTGTCATAAGAGCTATGTAATTGCCTTCTTGATCAATAAACGATTTCCTTTCATTTCATTGAGGCACAACTCCTAATAAAGTATATGATTATAATCTCGCTATTCTAGTGATGCACGTGACCAGAGTTTTCTGAAAACAAATATGAAAAATATACAAATATCTTTTTAAATTTTACAGTACCGTGGAACAGTAATGGCAATAACAATGTCCTCGACGTCCTTCGTAGACTTCTTCCAAATGCTGTTCTTCAAACCACTAGCAAACGCAGTAGGCATTCACGTGTCGTTCTACTTCTTCAGTATTGTCTGCATAGCTGCTGCCGTTTATATACTCCTGGTACTTCCAGAAACGAAACAGCGACCTCTTCAGGAGATTTATGAGGATATGAAAACTAAAAAGGAAAAACAAAGAGATCTGGAAGCAACGACCAAAGAAAATGAAGTTTACGTATTTTGAAAATAAATAGTGTAAATAAGAAAAACAACATATTTAATTATTTTAATATACCAATTATTTTGTTTAAATTGTGTTTATTTCAATTTATAAGCACTATTTTATACTCATAAGGAAAAAACAATTTTAACATGGCCCTGCGAGGTAACCACAAGACACCTGATGGTAAGCGCAGTGCCGTCCAGGTAGAGTATCAAGTAGCGAGAGACAACTAACCCTCGTTATTCGACACAATCATGCCAGCCTGTTGAGCTTGTTCGGACTGCACTTAAAGAAACCAGGAATATAATAAGGGCCACACGTGTGCCGGCAAACTGTTTTACAGCTTGATGGTGCGGTATACATACAAAGCATGAAAAAATTGCATGATGCGGTCTAGTAGACACCACGCATTCTGTCATCAATAAATTTTTAGCAAATTAAAACTTATTACACAAAACGAAGGTTTAATTCGTTTAAATATTGTCTTTATATTATTCATGTAACCACTAAAACATTGAAAAGACAGATAAAATAAAGTTAAATGAAACTAAAAGGAAATTTAATGAAATCTAGATACAATTTAGTGCTCTGTTGTTAATTATCACTCATTTTTACGACGGAGGAAAAAAATGTAAGGAAATCATACCTGACAGTTCTTCATATAGACGGTATGTGAAGTCTACGACTCGTCAGCGTGGATTAAGGCTTAACCCATTTCAGTAGTAGAGGAGGCCCGTGCCCAGCAGTGAGACAATATAGTACAAAGCTGATATTATTGTCACCCATCGCATAATGCTTAGAAATAAGCTCAGTGAATCATAAGTGTAAGCCGCAGCAGTGTCTATGTATGTGAGGTATTTAAATATCATCAGTCAGCTGTCAGTCCAACCCTGATAATAATCAAATTGGGTTTTTCAATTAATTATTTTGATTGATCACTTACTGCATGTCTGTGTACATCCAAAACAAATTAATATACATTTTTATTTGGATCAGTAAGGTTGTTTTTAGCCGTTGTAACATTTTTACGAGTGTTATCTTTAAGACTTGGTGTATTATATAGTAAAGCACAAGAGTAAAAATATATTATACGTTCAAGATGCCGTTGATAAGAGTAAAATCTTCATGTCAAATCCATCCTTCCTCAGAAGTGTTATTAAAAAATATAGTTGATCGAGACATTCAAAGCCTGCTAGCTCCGATGGGTTTCATGTATTCTATATTTCTGCTACCTAAATACAAAATTCGCGATAATTTCATAACACCGAATGGGTTTTGGTTAAACTTGACTTGTTTTGCTGGACTTTGTTTTTCTATAGGAATCCTTATCTCCAACACATTAAGCACTGAAGGAGTGGCGAAGAGTGAGACATTCAGCTTCCTGTACCGAAGCCTGATACTTGATTTTATTTGTTTTTCACTAGGATTTGTCTTGAATTGTATTGTGAGCATACTCCATAGCAAATCGTACGTGCAATTGATTCTTAAGATGCAAGAATCACATAGAAATTTATTTGACAGGAAATTTCAGTCACTGGTGAAACGAAACTGGTTATTCACAATACTTTTAGTATCATTTCATCTGTCAAATGCGATTATCACCCAAGTAATATTTTTCGACAATTCATCTACTATATCATTACTTTGCTCGATTGTGCTACTTACTTTTGACTTTAACTTGTTCAGTGCCATAAGGTTGATGATATTTATCGACGTGATGTTGGAGTTATGGGTAAAGAAATTTAGATTGTACTCGAAAGTGTCAGAGGCCAGACACGGAAAAGTTAAGAGTAGGATACTATGGAGAAGGATGTATAAGACGTATTCGCATGTGATGGAGAGCTATAACCTCTTGATAAAAGTATATCAATGGTTGGTAAGTAATTTTATACACTGACAAACACTACTGAAGTATAAACAAATTAGATATACTGAGAAATAGAATATCTTATTAAACCAATAATTGCAGCAACAAGAAAATAGTTGGTATATATTGAGGTTGAAAAACCCTGAAAAATGCCCTTGATGTTAAGGAGTGTTATATAGTTGAAAAATTGGGATTTCAGTTTCTTATTCTAGAACCATGAGACAGACAGAGAATTACATGTCCTGTACAATGTTGGGCCAGAATACTAACCGGAATCCTAATATCATATATTATAGAAGGAGACTAGGAGTTTTAATGCAGCGGTAAAATTACGTCGGCTTCATAAAACACATTTTTTATCTTGGTCCAACAAAGAATCACCTGATACTATTTACAGTGGTGTCCAGATATAGTATCGAATGGAGATGATTAACTATTGTCATTGGACAATAACCCGACCAAAAATCACCCTTCTTAATTACTTCTTCACGTTTCGCTTAAAAGGAAGCAATGCTAAAGAAGGATGGAAAACGAGGGTTGGCAAACTGTACGACAACTTGATAGTACGGCAAAAAAATTAAGTAACGAACTCATTGGTTCATACTCAATTGTTCTTTGTTCAACCTTGTTTATAGAACATACAAGTTCATTAATCATCTTCCGAATCTTTTAGATTCTATACCACGTTGCTGGAGCATTCTTCCAGTCGCTGATCTACGTTCAAGTTTTGATAGAGTTCACTAAATTTTCCGATACAAAATGGGATCATGTAAGTATAATATCATTTTTGGAATGAAGTGGACTCAAAAAACTTGATTTTGTGTAAAAACTACATACATTCTGGAAATTTTAATGGTCATTGAGGATAGCAGTTCTACTTAGGTTACCCTTCAAACAAAAGGTAAATTGTGGTTATGGTAGTCAAAAATATCTTAAAGGGTGTAAATTTTCAAAGGTTTTCCATTTTTTGTAATATCAAAAAAATTTACATATACCTTTTTTTTCATTTGGTCATGAGCAAGTCTACCCCTTGGTGCCTGCTTATCCTTGAATTTTGGGACATATTGTATAAACCACTGTACCATGCGCACCCTAATCTTCGAAGTCCTCAAACTATTCCAATGAAATTTTGTAAATATATATATATATATATATGATTGGTTCCAGTTTCAAAGATAGAGAGCACGATAATAAATAATACGTGTAATGTCTTGTTAGGCATGAGGCTACTAGTTATCAAGTCAAAGCACAGTCACAGATAAGAGTGCTCACACAGAAATAATACTTTGTCTTTGACATGGACTTTTTTAAGTGTCTTCTTCTCCTTCGTATCACTCTTGACAGAGTGGTCGTGGACATCATGTAGTTTCTTCTTGAGGTTGATGTGATTCGCCTCACGATGTCTTGCCATCTCTTCCTATTGGTAGAGATTCTGTTGCACTTATTCAATGGACCGCTCACAGCGGACTTGATTTGTATAAATTTGTGTAAACATATAAAAATTTTCCTTATCCTTGCGCACCCTTGTCTCGACTCTTCGTCTATTAGCGACCTTGCCGAGTAAGCATTACGAAACAGGTATGCACTATAATCTACGGTAGGCAGCTGTACCCTGGCATTGCAGAAATCTATGGGCGGCGGTGACTACTTACCATCAGGTAGCCCGTCTGCTCGTCTGCCTATCGAGGCAATAAAAAATATGTCGGAACTTCGGAATAGCCGGCTGTTGCTTATTCATGAACTTGTATCACGGAATTCTATGGTAGGCGTTAAACTTCAGGAATCATTTCAATAAGTGGACTATGGCCTTGACTTTACAATATTTTAATAATACAGACATTTCAATAACTTAGACAATTAGGGATTACAATATTAATTAGCGACTTAGAGCCAATGGGTTTCCGAATCACCACAACGTGCAAACGCTGTCAACCAGAGAACTAACTGACCAGCCATTCGCACGCAATGACAGACGCAACTCCATTCGGGGTCACCCGCTCTTAATTACAAATAGTATTTAATCGAATACAAAACCATAATTCCTTAGAAATAATAAAGTTAATGGATAATTCTCAAAATAGACTGATTTTCATTATTCAATAATATCGCGTGCCGTTAAATATATATAATCTTTATTTCAGACTGTTACGTATGACACGGCCGCACTAGTAAATGTATGGTTGCTGAAGAATCTCGCCCTGCACAGCACATTGGCGATAGTCTTCGAGAGGTTCTACATAGCTCAGGCTAATGCTGAAGATGCCTGCTCAATGGTGGAGGCACAGAATGCTACAGGTGTTCTGTCATCCTCTTTTACTTTTCTACATGCTAGGGGGGGTACTAGGTATTCTGTATCCTACTCGACAGTACATCATTTATACATACATACATACATATACTCTCACGCCTATAATCCCCGAAGGAGTAGGCAAAGGTGTAACCAGTACACCCACTTTTCGCCGAATTTCGGTCCCATAATGTGATAGGGGTCGAGCCTAACGCCATACCGGGTTCCAGACTCCGGACTAATACTGAGAATTTCTAGATAGAAAAACCCAATATCTCTTTACCCGACCCGGGGATCGAACCCGAGACCTCGTACCCCGAGTAGCGGGGATAGATTGTCTCTCGCTCTCGATACTCGATACTCTAATTGGACGGCACTGCGCTTACCATCAGGTGCAGTTTGCTCACTTTGCAGTGCCAGGATAAAAAAAAGGAATAAGTGAGGCAACATTTTCCTGGCGTTTGTTTTTCCATTTATATGTTTTTTTCGATAGCAGCGATAGCCTAGTTGGTTGCGGTACGGACTGTCGAGACGAAAGTCGTATGTTCGAAACCCAAGTGGCATACACCTCTGACTTTTCTAAAGTTATGTGTGTATTAAATGTTAATTATCGCTTGCTTTAACGGTGAAGGAAAGCATCGTGAGGAAACCTGCATACCTTGAATTCTTATAAGAATTTCGAAGGTATGTAAAGTCTACCAACCCGCATTAGGCCAGCGTGGTGGACTAAGGCCTAAGCCCTCTCATTAGTAGAGGAGGCCCGTGCCCAGCAGTGGGACAATGTTTAATACAGGGCTAGTATTATTATTATTACACATAAATAACCATAATACCAGAGACCATGTAGACTGAGAGTGGTCATAAGCAGAAGAAAGAAGAGAAGAAGCAGGCCGGCATGATTGTGTTGAGTAGCGGGGATAGATTGTCTCTCGCTCTCGATACTCGATACTCTAATTGGACGGCACTGCGCTTACCATCAGATGCAGTGTTCTCACTTTGCAGTGCCAGGATAAAAAAAAGGAATAAGTGAGGCAACATTTTACTGGCGTTTGTTTTTTCTATTTATATGTTTTTTTCAGATTATTATAAAAAGTTAACATCCAAGAATGTGCGAAGGCTGAATAGCTCGGAGGCGGTAAAATTTAAAATGTGCCGATTGTTTCTCATTGACGCCAAATACCCACTGCGGTTGCTAAGTCTCATATCTACGTATACCATAGTTTTGCTGCAGTTTGGATACCAATGATCATATGAAATACGAAATGCCAAAAAGCCTCTTGATAGCTTTGAGTAGATTCTTCTAGTCTCTACTTAATGGCTGACAAATGGTTACGCAGCAAGTAAATAACAAATATGGATGATAAGCTAAAGCCATACAGTCATACCCCCTGTTTAAAGTCCTTCTGTATTGCATGCATGTCTTAAAATTTTGAAACTAAACACTACCTTCCAACGCCTGCTAGAAACACATAGTGGATAACGTCAGCGGGAAACTCCAGTTGAAGATAACATGCTGAAATGAGGGAACCGATAACACATGCAGATTTTGGAACCTCTGAAGCAGTAGATCTATTAATTACATGTTATTAAAACCCTAATAAACAGCATGAAGTTCTTGAAAAAGGATTTGAATATTTTCAGTTGTTCTATCTAATTAAAAATTATGTAACCCTTAACTTTGGTATGGAATGAATAGAAACCATTAGTTAATTTGAATACCGTCCGTCATAAATTATAATCTCTAAATACTGAATCAGTTGTTTTCTTTAAGTCAAAAACGACATGGCACTTCGATTAGTGTAAATAGGTCCTTGAAATTAATTGGAATTTCAGTTTTCAAGATAGTCCCAATTTTTTACATGGTTCACTATTTTATCAATATGATATGTTAAAACAATACCTTGATTCATAAATCGCTCATAAAATTTACTAAATCAGCAATAATCTATTCGGTCAATTTAATTGTAGCGCCATTGGGAGACAGTTTTGCGTACAGAATCATGGTCTTACAGAAAATTAAGGCGAAGTCCCATCTTACTATTCCGTTTCATCGATGAATGAGATTCCGAAGGCTCCACATAAATTTCCACCCTAACCTTTCCCCATTTTTTCTTCTGATGTTGGCAACGCATCCATGATTCTTTAATTGTAGGTATTTGTATTGCTCGTCTGCTGCCTGAGCAATAAAGAAACACGATATAAGTACAGATAAAAAAATGACTTAAATAAATAGTTGTTATATTACCAAAAGCCAAAGTCAACCACTCCACTAAATTAAATTCACCTTTGTAAACAACTCATATTGATTACTTATTAAGTAAATGAAGGTAATTGGAGGCAATTCTACCCACCCTTTGCCTACCTCCCTCGCTACCTATCATCATCATCATAATCATGCCAGCCGAAGGACGTCCACTGCTGGACATATACTCAGCCTGTTGCCGTCCACTGTTGGACGTAGGCCTCCCCAAGTGAACGCCAACCATCCCGGTCTTGGGTAGCCCGCATCCACCCGCTACCCGCCACCTTCTTCAAGTCGTCGGTCCATCGTGCAGCAGGGCGTCCCACACTACGTTTGCCTAAACGCGGTCTCCACTCCAACACATGTCTGCTCCATCGGCCATCTGTCCGTCTGCAGACGTGACCAGCCCACTTCCACTTTAGCGTGCTAATTTTGCGAGCAATATCTATGACTTTGGTTCTCTGGCGGATGACTTCATTTCGAACTCTATCCACCAGACCACCATCCACCACTGCTGGACATAGGCCTCCCCCAAAGAGTGCCACAATGACCGGTCCTGTGCCACCCGCATCCAGCGGACTCCCGCGACCTTTACCAGGTCATCAGTCCACCTTGTGGGGGGTCTACCCACGCTGCGCCTTCGTATTCTAAAAACAAGCTTTCCACCTATAACTTCTTGTACTATAGTAGTTTAGCAAATAAAGTCATACCAGCTATTGGTTTCGTTATTAACGTATGGGTCAGCATCACTCTGAGCAGCCATAGTTTCCAATTAGTGCAGCGACTTCAAGTCCCACCGACTCATGGACTATACCAAAAGAGATTACAGACTGTTGATGTTTTACCATTGGATCAAAATCGTCTTGTTTTATTTGATCAGCATCATCTTCTGAATCTATTTCCATATGTATTTACTTTACTCTGATATCTATGACGTATTTTATGAGGTAGTTATAATATGTTTTGATATGAATATAGTGTTCGCAATCTTGATTATGGAGTTGATTACCAAAAGTATGTTTCATTGGCATAAAGAAATATGTCCAAAAACATTCTGTGTGTGTGAGGAAAAGATATTTGATTTGTATATGAATATTGTGATAGCCTATGACATGTTCAAAAAGACATTTCAATATCTGGTACGTATTATTTGTAATATTTTAACTAGACTACCTTGGTGGCGCGCAGTTGTTATTGCGGTACGACTGCACTGCTAAGATCTCGGGTTCGATCCCGAGTCGAGTATTGGGTTGTATGAAATATTGAATATCAGCGAGGAGTCAACAATTATGCCCGATAAGACGATAAATCCACCCGCTATCACATCATTGGACGGTAATAAGCTCCTGCACCCTCCCCACTGCCTACCCCTTCGGAGATTACAGGCGTGAGTATTTTATTAAAAATTCAAATCACAGCAATTGATTTAAAATTGAAGTTGTTGGTTAGTTCGCTGAAAATAACAATATAATAGGCACTAAAAAACAAAACAGGCATTCAGACAACTTTTCAAATAAAATGTAATGCTCTCACAGATCAAAGAGTGATGGTGAAGGGACGGTGGTAGACGGAGCGGCGTCGAGTAGCACTGGAGGTGCTCGACTAACGCGATATTTCTATGAACTTCAAGTCTTATTTTTATATCATGTTCCGCTGCAACTCCTTGCGACAGTCCCTTTAGAATGCGTAAAAATATAAAATACACTTTACAAATAAATTATCGTGCATTACTAACTATTCCAACTATGCAATTTCAGATTCTATTCTATGTAATCAGCACTTTCCTGCACGCCTTAATATACGTGGAAATCGTCAAGATTGATCAAGTCCGGGATGTTGTAAGTAGCACTACAGTAGCTAAATCGGATAGGTATTCCTAAAAGCCTTACTCAAAAGCAGACTTCTAATCGTCGCGTCAAGTGATAGTGATTGAGCATCGGTGCCAGCATCGTTCCCTCTTTGTGCATGCACTATAGCTAATAATAATAAAATAATTCTTATGGACCCTGTTTACTATAATTTATTAGAAGACTAACTTAATAGATTGGTAAACGTATCACTCTCGAATAGAAAACTAAAGTAACAGCAAATTTATTATATCCTGGCACGGCAAAGTTCCTACACTACATCTTATGGTAAGCATTATGTGGTCCAGTTAGAGTATTAAGTAACGAATGACAATCCGTTGCTACTCGACATAATCATTGTGACTGCTGAGTTTCTTCTTCACAATGTGCCTTCTCTGGATGTAAATGTCCTAATGTCAGAGATTTATGCTTCTATAACTCGTTGTTTTTCCTCCTGCTGGACAAGTAGACTCCCTTAAATTTCTATTTGGTTGATTTGTACCGTGGACGCTGGGTCTACGATACGGCTGTTTGGATCCATCGCTTCCTACACTATAGTGTAACTTCAATACGCCTATTTGTAGCCAGTAATGTATACTTAAATGGAGAAGTCTAGATGAATATTGTACATTTAAAACTGTTAATTCCACCATAACCAAATAAAAAATTAACTTTATTTCACAATTCGTTTATTTCTTCGCATTTTGTACTGTACTTAACACATAGAACACTTACTTATAGGCATTTTTATATACATTCACTATTATTATGTTCTTAAATTATCTTACATCGAAATTATGTTTATTTGTGACATACATTTACGAGAAATCTTTTATTTTACTTTACTCTCTTGGTTTTCATTCTTACTAGATAAAGACCAAAAGATGACGACCTGTTAAGTATTCCTAAGTATTACACCAGGATCTCATAAACAGTAAGAATGAGGATAATAATTATTGTAAAAGGAACTATGAGAATTATAACCTCCCCGACTTCTTTTACCATAAATCATGTTTTTAAAGTCTTTATCTGACTTTATTAAATATTCTATTGAATTCTTATTAAACTTGCAAGTCTTGCATTTCACGCTACCAGGCTATCAGAATCCGCTCGCTGCAATTTCTTTGGCCTTTCAACGCAGCTGAGTATCTTGAAGTCTCTGCCGAACATCTCTCCGTCGCCCAATGTCTGAGGTAGAGGCTGGTTAAGCGTCTCGGGGAGAAAGAGTGACGTCACTCCTCCCATCACGCTGAGGATTCCCATGATGATTAGAGGAAGGGATCTGGCATACACGGCCTGAAATAGTAAGTAGATGGTTAAAACACTTCTGTGATCTACACTATCTATTTAATAATTACACATTGGTCACTAATATTTACAAGAACTAATTACCAGGGCTAGTAATGACTCTGTAAAGAAAGTAATTTGCTCAATATTGGGTTGATTTGATACGAATAAATAATTCTGTCTCTCTCATTTAATAAGAAAATAAAATATGGAAGTACATTCGATGTTCCTGTTCTACCTACATTTGGGAATTCAGTATAGTAGTTATAGCTTCCAAAATATATTATAATAGCGGAAATAAAAAAAAAACACTGAAGGCAGCATACCAAATGGACAATATAAGGGCAAGCCAGAAGTCCGAGCCCAGATATAAATGAGGCGGCCCCCATGGCCTGGGCTCTCAGGACTGTGGGGAGTAACTCTCCGATCAGCACGTAGAATACAGCAAAGGAAGAAGCAGCACATAGCCGACCCAACATAGCTAAGGCGACTGTGATCCAGGGCCAGGCTGAAAGCAAAGTAATTCATGGATAATACCTATATATACCGGGTGCCCAAGAAAATGGCGCACTTGCTTCCCTGGATGCAAGGGCATAATATTAATATGCTAATAAAAAAATATTTTTTGAAAAAACCATATCTGTTTCGGAGTTACAACAGTTTAAAGTTTCAATTATTATCTCAACTATTCCGCATAAAACCAGTTAGAATGGTTAAAGTAAGTCATTTTAAGGTTCACATATTTTTTAATTTAATCATAGATTAAATCGTTAATGAAAAAATCCATGAAAACTTTTTTCATCAGCAACGAAATTTTAATAGATATCCCTTTAAATTATGTCAGGTCATGAACTTTCAGCTGTATACTTTATCCTTCAAGATGCATTCCCGTTATACTATAATGTATATAAGCAGCTGCGCCATTTTCTTGGACACCCGGTATATTTTCTTTTCCTTCCGCCAAGTCGCTGTAATGCTGATTAGTAGACTTTACACACGTTCGAACTTATTATGAAATCCTCTCAGATATAGAGGTTTTGACGCAAAATTTTCTTTCACCACCGTTAAGCTATCAATAAATTAGCACGTAGAAACTTTTACATCATATTATATAAATACTCATAATAAACATGCTAGATGACAATAATGCAGACTAAAATAACTTCTAAATCAATCTAGTGAAATTTGATAACTTACATTCTGGCACTAATACACAACTCAAACAAGCCACTCCGCCCACACACATGAAGATGCACAACACCCATCGCCGCCCGAATCTCTCCATACAACGCCATGCTATGAAATATGACGGTAGCTCTACTGCTCCACCTGAAACAACTTGCAAATTAATTTTATGGGCTTAATGAAAGGCTTTATGCATTTACTCTGCTCGTTTCTGCACCACCTTTAAGTGAACTGGAATAAAATTCTTTGGCAGTAAGTCGACCTATATACCATGTTTATAAAGTGTATAAATAAATGTAAGAAAAAAGAAAGGATTTTAGAACTTCACAAAATGGTCCGACTTAATGGTATTACACTTATATTTAAGGAAATAATCATTCATATAAGGAATGATAAAGTGATGTAGATGTGAATGAAGATTGATCTGAGAGTTTGATAAACCGGAAACGGTTGCCAAATCGCAGCACGAGATATGATTAGATAATGACCAAAGACGTTAGTAAAAGTAAAATACTACTCACCAATGAAAAATGCTAAATAATCATCAACTCCTAAATTAGGCGTATTATAACTTAAACTATTATAGACTACTCCAAGCGCTACCCAGTCGAAAGTAAGTATGAAAAACTTCTTCCTTATATTCGGATATCGAAATACATCCAAAGGTGACGCTTTGCAATCTCCTTCTGAATTCTGATCATCCATTTTCTTGTTCTCCATCGGATCGTCTTCCTCTTGGTTAAATAGTTTAGTCATAAGCTGGAGAGACTTTCTTCTTAGAGTATTGCCTGAAGATTTAAAATCTGTTTGAGTTGCTTTCTGTGGAGCATCAGAATTTAATTGACTGTCTTCCGATGCCTCTATATCATCTTCTTTAATTCTAGATTTATGAACGATTTCTGCAACTTCTAAAGCAATTATACGTTCTATGCTTTCTGGTTTTGTGTCATTAGATTCTGCAATTTTGGTAAGATCTGGTTTGAATGTAAGCATGTTACTTATTCTCCTATCTACATGTTCGTCTTTTTCTGATACTCCTGTGATGTGACCATTCATGTTTGCTAGCACTGTTAACTCGGCTTCGGCGTCTTCTTCGTCTTTGATTTTTTTCTGTAATTTGGTAAAAATATGTTTCCGTAAATTTCTGTGATCTATATAGTACTTGGCGACACAAAACGTATAAATTATAGATAAAAAAATATTATGTGTCCGGGAGTTTAAGTTTGGGTAATTTTATAGGTACTTACTAACGACGTTATTAATAATACAAAAACCTCACATGTAGTTCCAAAAGGAATCCTCTATGTAGATCAATTCCATTTTTCTTAGCCAGATTTCTGAGGACTTTCTCAGCTTCTGCTATACGACCTCTGCCAACTAGCCATCTAGGAGATTCCGGTAAAAACCAGTAATATCTGAAACATCAATCTGTTTAAACACTAAAAAAATTGCAATACCCATAAAAGAAATCACGCTTTCGGAAACTTCACGAACGCATGTTCGGAAACTTTATGCTAAAGGAGATCGGCAGATTTGGAACAGCATGGACAAGATATTCTTAATAACAAAAAAATCATATGTATTTTTTAGACTTTATTTCTCATTTTTATTTCATCCTACACCGATGCAATCAGATTTAGAAGAAATATAACGATAACACAAAAATATTTGTACCATTTTTTATTGTAAATGAACGTGGGGTTGCTAATATAGCTTTCTAAATATTGTATCGATTTGCAAATTATACTAATATCGATAATCGATATACTTTCAATTTTTGTTAAACGAAATTGAATGTTGGCAAAAACTATAGAAACATAATCATAGCAAGTACATTAGAAAGGAATTTGTTCAAACATTTATTAATCAAAAGAAAATACACTAAAATAAAATGACTCGGGTGGTTCATCGATTTTATTATTGCAATATTGATCGAATGATAATTGACACTTGAAGTTTTTTTCAATCTCTAGCTAATACAATCTGTGGTATGTGATTTGTCGCGAGAGCAATGTGTTTTCGTTTTGTGGTGCCGGTTATTTTGTGTTTATACTTTACGACGACCCTTGGCTATTATAACGGATTAATTATTTCTATTGGCGGATATACTTTATACAATGTATTCCCATCTTGAAAGGTGATTAGTGGTACGGTAAGGTATGGTACAGCGTTATTTATAATTATAATCATTAAGGAGATCATATCTGATGAAAATCATAGTCATTGAAGATGGTAGAAAATAGTAGATTATGTATACCTTTAAGTTGATAAAACTTTGAAACCCTATGACCTGGCTCAAAAATACTTTATCATAGTTAAAGTGTGTCATATTCTTATTGTTAAAAACCATACCCCTTTTGTGTTCACCACTTAGCCCAGTTTACATAGGAAACCTGCGGATCTCCTTTACGTAACATTTCTGAATTATAATTGTTTATTTAGAGCAAGATATATTAATTGGTTATATTTTGCAGTTCCAATTATTTCTGCTTACGTACCCATACAATAAAACAAATGGTAGACTAGTGGCCAGTGACAAGTGAAACCAGTCACGCAGAGCGTACGCCAGCAGAGAGAGCAGGCACATGCCTGTCGCAAATAGCATGCCCACTGCGATTCCTGCAAAACATATATTTATGAAGCTTTTTGTTATAAACTTTGATAATGTAAGACCCAGCTTTAGGATGTCACAAGAAATCTTTTAGTAAGGAATACACAATATGAAAAGTAGTTTTAAAGAAAATAAAACCCTTTACCATCTCTTTAAGTTAAATTTATCTACATTTTTGAGAATACTTATATAAAGTAAGACAGAAAGTAATTAATCATATTTAACATATTTTCATATAGGGTCAGCATACTGCTCGGAAATTAATTGGAAGTAGACGTAACTTGTTTCTTTTATAATGACACGGCAACGTGACCAGACTACTCTTGACGATAAGCACAGTGCCAGGTAGAATATCAAATAGCGAGAAAAAACCATCCCATGCTCCTCGACGTAAAAACTGCCAGAAAACTCTTTCCTACCAGCATAATTTCTCCTCCCCGGTGGCATTAGCTCCAAGGCTAGGATGAAGGGCAATTGGTATAGAGCAGGGAAGAACAATCCACCAGCTACCCTCAGCGCTATGAAGCCCCAGTAGGTAGTAGCAAAAGATGCAGCGATTGCCAAAGGAACTTCTACGAAGACCATCAAGAGAATTGTGATGCGGCGGCCGTATCTGATAAATAAAATGGAAATGTGATTAGACACTTCCAATTTTTAAAGTTTTGTATAATGATGGAAAACCTACAGATCCTATAAGACATTGGGATACAATAATAAAATGATTTAGCAAAAGTCAACAACAAAACTTCTAATAATAATAATAGTCATAGAAACAAAGCCAATCGTAATGACTGTGAATAGGTATTATTTATCATAATTATCGATCTTTAATGTTTTGTGTTTCAGAATAGCCATACAATTATGAATCACGAGACAAACCAAAGATATATCAGGTTATTCACATGCAATATTATGGAAAAATACTACTCGTATTGCTATTCTATCTATTATTTCCATGTATAATATTGTTAGCAATATCTTTGGATTATTTTCAATTTTTTAATTTCATCATACAATTCAGTATAATCGCTACTAAAGCTAGCCAGAACTTTGGTTTATGAATGGAATTCTCTAACAGGACGTCACCACGGGTCATAAGAATCTGATCAGATATTAAGTCCTATACGGTCAAAAATTTACCTGGCTTTGATGAAATTAAAATTAATGCTATTGGTTATAATATTGCTATGATATCTCTATTAATACTATTATATATTTCTATATTTACCTGTCCGACATCCATCCGAAGAAGAGATTACCGAATATGGATCCGACCCAGAACAAAGTATTGCTTGTTCTGGGTAACCACTCTTTGTCACACACGAGAGAGTACTGCAAGGAAACAAAGTGGAAAGATATCAGGTTAAGTCCTTTGATTTATTTCATGTAAGTAGTAGTTGTTATAGGACCACTTAAGGATTACCCGGATTAGATTTGATTTGTAATTTCGTGATTTGTTTATTTTTGATATCAATGCAAACGAGCAAGTGAGTCATGGTAGTAAGTATTCACTACCGCTTATGAACCCCTATTACTAAAATAATCATAGGTACATTACTGACTTCATAGGAAAAGAATTTGCATTGCCTTTGCAACTATCACTTCTCGTCCATTTTTTGTATTCTATTTATTTCTAGTTAAACCAGCCTTTGGTTGACAAAGTATTTACAGTGTTACTACTTGTCAATAATATTAAAATCAATCACTCACATCCGTTACAAGAGTCCTGTTGTAATGTTCTGCACTGAACCTCCATCCATTTGAACAGGGAGTTGGATGTTCACTCCTCACTGACAGTACGGCTTCTTTAATACGGGATATCTAGTTAAAAACATTTCATATACTTGTTATTCTGTTAGGTTAATATGGGATATAAATATCCGCCCGGATAGCGACCACCGTACACAGGGTTTAAAACCCGCCATAGTGGTACACGCAAGTCTGTCGCGTTCAGGTATCAGCCAGAGTACATCCGGTTTTTGTCGGGGGTCTAGAGTTGGGGTACGATGTTTGGCCGTTTTGCGGGCTTCTGAGTACTCTGACACTAGATCCTCATCCGCTTCTTCACCTTCTTGCCCATAGCGTAGTGTTAAGAAGCGGGCCGGCATGAATATGTTGAGTAGCGGGGGATAAATTGTCTCTCGCTACTCTATACTCTAATTGGACGGCACTACACTTACAATCAGGTTCAGTGCGGTCACTTTGCCGTGACAGAAAAAAAACCTGTTTGTTATTCTTTTTTATCCCAATTCACCCCTCTATACCTATTCACCTTATGCTGTGTGATTTCCACACAGAAATGAGGTGCTACATTTATATAAGTCACAAGCTTAGAGCAGTGTTAAATACTCTAAGGTCTAAGCTATGGTTTATTCTTTATCATATTATAATTTTTTTTTCAATAGTTTTAAAAATATTTGAACACGTGTGCTTTGCAAATTTCTAAATCCATTTTAGTTGCGTGCCGTTTGTAATGTGTAAATAATGTAAGAGGGGTAAACACCATTTTCCAAATATAATTTATTCGTTTTCTTTACGTGACATCAAAAGAGTCATATTTATCCTCGTTCTTGATATGACACGTATGTGGTAATATACTAACTTGTAGTTTCCTTGCATCATCACCCACCACTGGTAACAGTTGCTGAATCTTCACAACTCGTAACGCTCCCAACTCTCTTACCGTTTCCGATCTAAAACAATAGCAAACAATTAGAAACATTAAATTATTTTTAAAATTTGGTGAAGTAGGCAAGTAGCCATTTACAAAAATTTGTAGATCATATAATGGAATCCACGTATTTGTTATCTGTGTCGTGTGTGATCCTATCCTATACTGTTTTTGTACTGTACTTACTGTTTTGATATACCGGTACGCTATTATCACTATATGATCAGTGATAGTAGACGTTTGTTTGTTTATGGTTGAATTGTTTGCTCTTCATACTTTTGTACCAACCACAATAAAGGAAGTTTTCTTTATGTGTGTCACAATAATAATCACTAAATGTGGTGTTGATTTTGATGATTCACAGATGTCAAGGGTTGTTAATAAAAACTAGGTTGAAAACTGGTGACGGGACTTGTGGAAAATATGGGAAAATAAATAGATTACAGTTTGTCATCTACAAAACCAGAAGACCTTAGAACGCTTAATTTGAGATTAGGCATTATAAATACATTGCTAACTCAGATAAGAAGCATGTTTTAAAATTGAAAATATGTATAATACCTCGGTGGCGCAGTTGTAATTGCGCATGCGTTACGACTGCTGTGCTGAGGTCTCGGGTTCGATCCCCGGGTCGGGTAAAGTGATATTGGGTTTTTTTATCTAGAAATACTCAGTATTAACCCGGATTCTGGAATGGTTCCCGGTATGGCGATAGGCTCGCCTCTTATCACATTATGGGACCGAAATTCGGCGAAAAGTGGGTGTACTGGTTACGCCTCTGCCTACCCCTCCGGGGATTACAGGCGTGAGTGTATGTGTGTGTGTGTGTATGTATAATATGTATATTTGCTAATGAAATGTGCAAAGAACAAAAATGAAAGAGAGGTCCTGATTAGAAAACTCAGTCTAAATATTTTGGATGTAGGACATTCAGAGTGTATAAGCTAATCCTAAATCCAACCTCATAAAACAAATTTGTAGTTTGGCAGAGTCTCCTAAGCGATAATTCTCTTCTATATTTCTTCTAGCCCAGTATACACTAGTTATTAGTTAATATTATTTGTACATTTATTAATAAGGTCCGCGAGGATTGGCATATCCTTGTGGATAAGAATAAAAAAACTTAGATAAAAATGCGAATATGGAAGGGAGAGGGATTTAAACATGAAGCTGCTAATTCACTCCAGGTTGATAGTAAGACAGTGGTAGAGTTGTATCTACCCACTCAGGCTGTAGACACAACTGTCTACACCGAGACTCTACCAAAAGTTTTTTTAGTGCCTCGATAGGCAGATGAGCAGAAAGGCCACCCGATGGTAAGTATGACTACTTACACATAGAAGAGCAATGCCAGGACACAACCAAGCCGCTGCCTACAGTTTAGAATTAGAAAAACTTACCTTTCAACGACATACTCCTTCAAGGCGGTATGGATTTCACTAGGATCTATGGCATATTCAAGACACCTCTCGTACACTCCATCGACCTTCGGGACAGTGAGGGACCGCAGCAGATCCTCCGGAAGATCGAGCGAGGCAAGCTCCGGTGGAGGCGCGCACCAGTGCTCTGGGGTTGCGTTTGTGAAAACCTGGAATAAGGAAAACAAATTGGAATTACTGTGTTCTTTGAAATAAAGTAGTGTCTTTTTTGTCTTTAATTGCTTGTCAATAATTTAAGAACTTCATAGGTGTACGGCGTGCTTATGTCAAAAGTCTCCGAGGCACAGTTGGCAGGTAGTCGGCTGTGAAACCAGAGTCCGTGGGTTCGATTCCCACACCGGGACAAATGTATGACAGACAGATATTTGTGTCCGGGTCTGGGTGATGTGAGACCGAAAGTCTCTCGTAGTCCCTGATACCCACAACACAAGACTTGTATTTGAGTGTGGAGTCGGGGCTATGTGTTGTGACTGTTGGGTGTTATTTATTAAAAGTAAAATAATCTGAGCGTAATGGTCATGAGAGTGCAGTGCTTCTTGCCTATAGCAAAAGTGTCCACGAATTTCATTTTATACGAATTTCAAAGGTATGTAAAGTCTACCAACCCACATTAGGCCAGCGTGGTGGACTAAGGCGTAAGCGATGGGTCAATGTTTATACAGGGATAGTATTATTATTATATGTATACTAAAGAAATATATAAATCAGTCAATAAAACACAGCTTGTTAAAGGTTTTAGTAGGACTGTGAAGGGATGTTCTGTCTCTTTCCCGCGCGTTTTAGTGTGGCATTTGTATGACGTATTTACAAATGACGTAATTAGTGTGTAAAAAAATAAAAAATATATTTTAATTAATTACAAATGTGTGCATGTATGACATGGAATTAAGATTTCGAGTTGCGAATTAATGTTCACATTTGCAATCTTCTTAAACAAATAGATTTTTACATGGTCGTCTCACTAGGCAAGCCTGTATCGAAGAGTCCCATTTCTAGAAAAACATTGAATGAAAATGAAAAAAAATATAAGATCTTTATTAATTTTCACATAGTTTTTGATGGTCGTTTATGCTTAGCTATTTAAAATAATCAGTACGTTACCATTAGACCTAGAGCTTGACCTTTCTCTAATAGGCGTTGCACTAACAACGGAGGTCAACACAAATGACGTTCTATAGAACATTCGAAACTTTCCACACGAACAAAGACATAGCAAATACAAATATAGTAGAGAACATAGAATCGTATTCGAAATACAAATTTAAATTTAAATTTGGAACAGTTGTTGCATAATATGTGAATAATTAACTACAATATTCACATGTTATATTGTTCGAATGCCACAAAGAAACAAGTTTGTCGTATCAAGACTTGCACGTAATGGTTTTCTAAGTGTAACCATTATGAATGAAATTTTAAAAATACAATAAGTTTGAGAAATAAACAGCAGGCCGGCATGATTGTGTTGAGTAGCGGGGGATAGACTGTCTCTCGCTACTTGATACTCTATCTGGACGGCACTGCGCTAACCATCAGGCGCAGTGTGCTCAATTTGCCGCGCCAGACTAATAAAAAAAAAGAAATAACATTAATGTGTTTTAATTCAACACTCGAGTAATTAATTTTAACATGGTGTTTATTTATCCATACATATACATTCACGCCTGTAATGTCCGAAGGGGTAAGCAGAGGTGTAACCATTTCACCCACTTTTCGCCGAATTTATTACGTCCCCATAATCGTAGAGTTGCAACCCGTCCTGTTTTCCAGGACATGTCCTGGTTTTTTAAGCAGTGTCCTGAGTTTTTAAATCGCCCTTTTGAGGGAGGGGGTCCGTCTCGGCTCGCAAAAGATGCGTCCTGTTTTTAAATTGATGTGTCCTGGTTTTTCTAACTTCAAAAACTAAAAATCCTAGTAGTTGAATTCCGGGGATGGCAACCCTACCATAATGTGATTGGGGGCGAACTTATCGCTATACCGGGCACAATTCCAGACCCCGGGCTGATACTGAGTAATTCTAAATAGAAAAACCCAATATCACTTTCACCGGGGATCGAACCCCAGACCTCAGCACAGCAGTCGTAACGCATGCGCAATTACAACTGCAATACCGAGCCAGTCTATTTATTAATAATCTCTCTCTGTTCCTGGCTATTCGTCCCACATGGTGGTAGGGTCAGCCTTCCTACTATTTCTCCTTCACTTTGCTCCGTCTTCGACGTCGTCTGCTAATAAATAGCATTCCCTCATGTCCCTCTGCACTACATCCTTCCACCTTGTCTTGGACCTCGGTCTATTTATTAATAATACAAACTTATAATACATACATGCCTCGGTGGCGCAGTTGTAATTGCGCATGCGTTACGACTGCTGTGCTGAGGTCTCGGGTTCGATCCCCGGGTCGGGTAAAGTGATATTGGGTTTTTCTATCTAGAAATTCCTCAGTATTAGCCCGGAGTCTGGAAAATGTGCCCGGTATGGCGATAGGCTCGCCCCCTATCACATTATGGGACCGAAATTCGGCGAAAAGTGGGTGTACTAGTTACACCTCTGCCTACCCCTTCGGGGATTACAGGCGTGAGTGTATATGTGTGTGTGAGTATAATACATAGACCATCAATCCGATGCTACTGTTGTATTATAGAACAAGGCATGTACGTTTGCAACAATACAATTTTCATTTGAATAGCTTTTACGTAGGTTGGCTGATGAATAGAAATTCTAAATAGAGGATACTTGAGACGTATCTTTTATGGTTTATATCATATTCGATTTGGCTCGCTGAATGGTTTCAGGGTCCGCGCGTTGAAATATCGTGAGTACGGATCCTGTTTTAATTTTTTATTTAAATAGCCTTGCGTTTGACCACTTTCTCGCCTGATGGTAAGTGATGATGTGGTCTACGGTGCAGCACGCTTGCCTAGAAGATACCTATTCACTCTTGACTTGAAGATGCCCAGGTTATAATTTTCAAGAAATATAGACTCCGGCAAAGAGTTCAACTCTAGCGGTGCGCATGATAAATGTACAAGCAAAACGCTTCGTGCGCACTGGTGGAATATCAACCATGTATCGATGACGCTTCGCGATCGTAAATACTCTATTTCATTTAGGTACTAAAAATTCCGTCGTATTGACTTAAATCGTGCGCTGGTGTTGCGTTCAAAAGTGCCAATTGTACAGTTTTTGAACCCAATCCCAATTTTAAATTGGAATCGAGTGTCAAGAGTAACCCTCGTGGAAATATTCTATTTTATTTAGTTGAGTGAGTTAAGAGTTTCAATATCTTCTAGATTGGAATTGAAACTGTATCGAGTTCGAGATTGGAATTGATTTCAAGAGTAGGCCTACTGATTTTGTAAACAGTAGTGGTTTGGAAAACAAAGTATTCCTGCTATTATAGTCTCCGTGGCGCAGCGGGCGAGTTCCCGGCTGCGAAACGAGAGGCCTTGGGTTCGATTCCCACACCGAGACAAATGTTTGTGTGACAGACCGATAATTATTTCGGGTTTAGATGTTGTTGGACTGTTGTCGTAGTTCTTGATACCCACGATACAGATTTTACCTAGTGTGAGGTCTATCTGTGTGACTGTTTGGTGTATTTGTTTATTTAAAAATGATAAATATAGTTACCTACGCTTTGTTTTGAAACACGTGATATTAGAGTACTTTAAGCTAAGCCCTGTTTTTTATAGTCTTCAGCGCGCGTAATAAAGCGCATTCATTTAGGACACGGTGTAAAACAAAACGTGACAGACAATAACAACTCGTAAAATAAGGATATTTAGAATACGTGTGTTCGTTTCGAATAGCTTTGTAAGGAAAATAATAACAAGAATGTTTGTCAATCAGGTTTAATAATAATAAATAACACCCAACAGACCCACACTAAGATACGAGTCTTGTGTCGTGGGTATCAGGGACTACGAGAGACGCACGGTCTCACAACACCCAGACCCCGGACACAAATTCAGTCGTTCGCACAAACATTTGTCCCGGTGTGGGAATCGAACCCACGGCCTCTCGTTTCACAGCCGGCTACTCCAACTGCGCTACGGAGGCTGACGTTTACAATATATAATATGTCAATATCTAATTTTTTATCCTGGCTTGCCAAATTGGGGCGCGTGAAATTTTTATCAACTGCCAAACGCTCATCATTATAAATGATATTTACATTTTTACTCAGGTTACGATACGCCCCACGATTTTATTTTTTTGTCTTATCAATGCCCTAGATTGATGAGGGGAGTGATGACTGGTACCTAAGACCTCCTAATACCTATACCTAAGAATTCGGTAATTCAAAAAATATATATTTGGTCAAAATTTTAATGTAAGTGACCTGGGAATTAAACTTCGGACGTTGTATACAATCTGTATACAATGGATGTCTTCTATAATAAATGAAATAGCTGATTGCTAGTTTAAATAAATTCAAACCAATTTGCATTAACAAAGCCTAATCAAAGCGACAAAAGTCCATATTCCAAGGTCGTTTCAATATCACGATGATTTTTCATATAATAGGACCCAAATATAATGTGAAACAACATGAGATGTTCCATCTTTGGACTGTCTCCAGATTTATGTTAACACAGAACACCATCCCGTGTTATTGAGACTGAAAACAGCGTAATACTTCGTTTGGGGCAGATATTGGCTAGGTCCTGGGATTTGCTGGTGGTAGGATATTCATATCCGCCCGGATAGCGAATGCGTAAGTTAATGTATGAATTAAAGGACTGACTTTCTTCGGAATTACAACAATGTTTATTATTAGAAAACTTTTTTTATGGCATTGCAGAAGTCTATGGGCGGCGGTGGCTACTTACGATCAGGTGGCCCGTCTGCTTGTCTGTATATCCAGACATTAAAAAAAAATATATGCGACTTCAGTCTACGGTACCAATAAACGTACGAAAGCATCCGAAGCCGCGGGCAAAATATGGTTACTTATAAATACACGATCTACCAATGATAATTATTAAAACTGTAACCGATCAATCAATTAAATGAAGACATGTTATTTTAATATGGAATCTCAATTTTTATTTAAGAAGAATACATCTATGAGGTTTTTTCTGACCTCTAAGAATTCTAGCGTGCCTTAACTCAACGTATGAGGACAATATCATTTTGAAATCTCATGTTACATCTGTGAATGATATGCGCAGTGATCAATTAAACACATTTTTTGCCTGATTAAAAGACTTGGTTGATTGACGTGTAACTAAAAGCCTTGTCTATGCTTCAAAGTAGTCACAGTACCCATAAATATATAGTACGATAACTGGAGGGTTACTCTTGACACTCGATTGCAATTTAAAATTGGGATTGGGTTCGAAAACTGAACAATTGGCACTCTTGAACGCAACACCAGCGCACGATTTAACTGAATACGGCGGAATTTTTAGTAACTAAATGAAATAGAGTATTTATGATCGCTAGTTCGTAAATATTCTATTTCATTTAGTTAAGTGCGTTAGAGTTCCAATATCTCCTCGATTGGAATTGAAATTGTATCGAGTTCGGGATTGCAATTGATTTCAAGAGTAGGCCTGCTGGGCTAAAGGCTGGCTTAAGTTTTGTGATTTAATTCCGTAGCGTTGTAGGCGACTACCCGGCTGTGAAACGAGAGGCCATCAGTTCGATAACGCAACGAGACAAATGTTTATACACAATTATTTGTTTCAGGTCTGGATGTTGTGAGACCGTAGTTCTGGATACCGGTTTGACCTAGTGCGGGGTCAGGGTTATGTGTGATTGTTAGGTGAATTAAAAAAAACAACTTTTACCATTAAACCATTTGTGTTAGAAATAGACCCTACCAAATAGATAAAATTTCATCAACCCTGTATTATAATAATTTTAAATGGTTATTCATTTACTAAGAGAGAATTTTCGTCTAATGGTCTAATGTGGGTTGCCAGAATTTCTCCTTACTAATTATTCTTTATACGTAGGTTTCCTTATGATGTTTCCCTTCATTATTAAATCGAGCAATAATTAATATAAAATAACATAATTTAAAAAAAAAGTTCAAAAACTAAAACCCGACTACTGAAAAATCACGCTCTAAAAAGTATGAAACAAAATATGTATAATGAAATAAATGAAAGATTCAGAGAATAACCGTGGTCGTATGGCACCTACCGTAATAATACAATACATTCTGCAAAGTATAAAAATAATATAATGCATTTGTACATACTATTACATACATACCAATCCACAAACACTTTACACATACATAAAAATAAATATAATAAATAATATAATAATACTAGCTACCCTGTATTAAACATTGTCCCACTGCTGGGCACGGGCCTCCTCTACTAATGAGAGGGGTTAGGCCTTAGTCCACCACGCTGGCCTAATGCGGGTTGGCAGACTTCTCATACCTTTGAAAAATTCTCAGGTATGCAGGTTTCCTCGCGATGTTTTCCTTCACCGTTAAAGCAAGCGATAATTAACATTTTAATACACACATAACTTTAGAAAAGTCAGAGGTGTATGCCAGTTGGGTTTCGAACCTACGACTTTCGTCTTGGCAGTCCGTACCGCAACCAACTAGGCTATCGCTGCTATTCATAAAATAAAATAAAATAAAAAATAAAAATCTTTATTCATCATGTAGGCATATAAAAGGCACTTATGACAGGTCAAAATACAAATGGAAATTCACCATACGGGAATGAGTAATTATGGTTAGTGGCGTAGGAACTTGGAATCTACCATCAAGGGCTGGTAGGCAGGGATACAACGTCGAGGATAGGACTGGAAAAGAAGAAGAAATGACCGGAAAATGAAAGGAATCATGATCGTCGGTAAAGAAAGTGACGGGAGATGATGATCAGGACAGGAACGGGAGGGGAGAAGTTAAAAGGAAACAGGGCGGATTTGGAAGGAAAGTAAACCCTAGTCTAGCTAACCTACATACCTAACATAATCACATACCGGTCAAAAACATAACTTTCCGTTTTACTTCACCGTAGTCGGGTAAAACGCCTGAGATACGTACTCTGGGACCCAATATTGTACCTACAGCACTCGTCTAGACGGTCCATATTACTCTGAGCAAGGCTATCCTAGTTTATAAAACCGAAACTTGAAAACAAATTTCAATACAATTTGGTAATTTATTGATGTATTGACTTTGTTTTATAAAACCATTTATCCTGCCATATACCTATTACTGAGAGCTGTAATTTAAATTCGAATATAAAATGTTATGTTTTTAATTTTCATTAATATTACATGAGTGAATCTCAAAAAACGAAATCAAATCAAATGCCATGAGAATTATACTTTCAACCATAACAAAAACCAAAAATAATTATAAATGAATAAAGAAATTGCTAGTGTATTGTTATGTAAGTATGTTACGTATACATAAACTGATATGCTTTCTGTAAAATTTATTTCTTTTTTAATGTACTGACTTGTCATAAGGGCTACGTAATCAATAAACGATTTCATTTCATTATTCATCATAGTAATTTGTTATTTATATATTGACTGCCTCGGTGGCGCAGTTGTAAGTTGCGTTATGACTGCTGTGCCGAGGTCTCGGGTTAAATCCCCGGATCGGGTAAAGTGATATTGGGTTTTCCTATTTAGAAATTCTCAGTATTAGCCCGGAGTCCGGAAACTGTGCCCGGTATAGCGATAGGCTCGCCCCTATCACATTATGGGACCGAAATTCGGCGAAAAGTGGGTGTACTGGTTACACCTCTGCCTACCCCTTCGGGGATTACAGGCGTGTATATGTATGTGCATGAGTGAATCTAAAAAAAAGAAATGAAAACAAACGCACGCAAATTAAACTTTTGGTGAATACCAAAAAATATGCGTGATAATCATCATAATAATTTGTTATTTCGAGTAAATATGAAACATGACGCTATTGTATTCATACTGTGCGATCTGTGTGATGCTTGTGCGATTTATTCCGTTTAAAGTTTACGAATATATAGTATTATCGAATATTTAATAGTGGTAGAGCCACGCTGTAGACATATTTGTCTACAGCATGAATGGGCCGGCTCAACCGGGGTAGTACCACTGTCTCACAGAAAACCAACGTAAAGTGACAGTTTACTTTCGCGTTTCGTGTGGTAAGTGAGATATCCGTAGGCCAAGATTCCCCCTACCCTTCCGTAATCCCCATTCCTGTCCTTTAAGGCCGACAGCGCATACATGATACTTTCGGTATTGTGGATGTTCATGGGCGGTGGAGATCACTTAACATTAGGTGACCGTTCGTCATCGACGACGACATCGTTTGTGTCCGACAAAAGAGCCAGTGGTCAGCCAGAATAGAATAGAATGCTATAAAAAATTTATGACTTGCCTGCGAGAAGACGAGGAAAGACGTCGGTATAGCGGCCAGCCCGCATAGCAGGTAGAACAGTACAACATGCCAGTACCCAGCACGGGTCGCCAGCACAGCTGCCGCGTCCAGCTCCCGAGTCCAAGACCCCATCTCATCTCATCACCACTCCACACGCTATCTGCCACGTTCCCGCTCTCAGTACAACCACAAGCATTTTCAATACAATTACTTAAAAATCGAATAAAGTTATTTTAATTTTACATTTAAACCGCCCTCAGCACAGCCACAAGTATTTACAATTCAATTATTTGAAAATCGAATAAAATTATTTTAATTTTATATTTAAACCGCTCTCTGCACACCCACAAACATTTTCAATTCAATTGTTAAAAATTCGAATGTATATTTTTAATTGCACATTTTAAAAACGCGTATTTTTATGTTATTAATTGTTCACAATTTAATTGCACAATGACTAACACTGCGTAAACAAGTCCATAAATTTGTATCATTTCGTGACACAGCGTAACATTAAAGTAGTCCGTCTGTCATAAACATAAGTATTGTACTAAAACAACACTGGCCGCTGTCCACTAGAAGGGATGCAACGCGACCGCGTGCAACTGTCGTATACATCGTACGAACATTTGCATTAGTACTGCGTTTGTACTTAGCAGTATTATACAGATAAGACAGGACGAACGCTACTATTGGAACTCGAAGTTTATACACTACTAGCGGGCCTTGCAGACGTAAATTTAATTATCCTATTACAGCGCCATCTGCCGGGCTGATTTGTGAATCTAAACCATCCAGGGCACCACCCAAACGCATACAAAAAAACATTCATATCGGTCCAGCCGTTTAGGAGGAGTTCAGTGACATACACACGTACAGTAGAATTATATAAATAATAGTTTTTTTTGGCACGGCACAGACACTGCTCCTTATGGTAAGCGCAGAGCCGTCCAGATAGAGTATGAAGTAGCGAGCGACAACTGTCTCTCGCTACTCGACATAATCATACCTGCTGAGCATATTCTTCAAGTACCCAGGATTATAGGACCACGTGGACCGGGAAACTGTTCTATGACTAGTAATATCTATATTGTATATACCAAGGGTGGCCAAGCTTCTTGATAGTCGAGACATTTTACAGAATTTGAAATTTTTGCGAGCCGCAATTAAATACGTATTTACAAATAAATTTATTGAAAACATATAAATAAAAGTACAAAATATTTGTATTGAATTTAAATATTAAAAATTACAACGTTGCACTTAGTCTTTCATATTTGTTGAGTTGTAGATAATTTCGTCTATAGCATGGACCGAAACAGCTATCACACAGTATGACACGTGGCAGCTTGTTGTATAGTGAGTGATTACCAAACTCTCATTCAGTCTTTTTTCTTCGTACTTATGAGTCTTCTGCTATTGTGTGTGAATACTACATTTTCGGAACTCTGCTTGATTGTCTCTCCTAATATTATTTTTTTAAGGCTGATTCGAGTACCTTAGAATAGTTTCCTTAAAACTATTATAAACATTATTTTTCTTTCCGGAAAAAATTGCATTCAATGAGAATTCTTAAAGCGAATTTGCAGATTTGACTCATGCACGCACTGAAAAATGCTTCATTTTCATACATTTTGGAAATGCTTAGTTGATGCATATTCTGTTCACTTAAAGATAATGATACAATAAGTGAGAAATAAATGAGTAAAACCAATAGTTGGGGCATGCAGCAAAACAAACACACATAAGGGTGTGGTCCATATATTAGCGGTTGGCGACATTTGTAGTATGTTACGGAACCGTATGCGGATTGAATATTAAGAGAATATTTGCCACTGGTAGCTAAGATTATGGCTTAAATGTATTTAGTAAAACTTTGAAACATGATGGCTTGTATATTTATTTGACACTAGCTCTTACGCGTGGAATTTATTTTTGGAAGAAAATATATACAATCCATGGAGTCATCTTAAGGTATTACATCTTTCTATATCTGCCAAGTTATCAATTTATAAAAAACCTATGGGTATTTAATTTTTTTTTCTATAGCCTATTTTATGTCCCACTGCTGGGCAAAGGCCTCCCTCTTCCTCTTCCACTCCTCTCTGACATCAGCCATATTGCGCCATTGCTTACAAAAAGAATCCAGGTCGTCCCTCCATCGCATTCTTGGCCTTCCACGTCTTCGCCGACCGTCGTGTGGTATCCAGTCAGTAGCGACTTTCGCCCACCTGTCTGGGTGCATTCTACAGACGTGGCCGGCGCAGTCCCATTTTTTATATATAAAAATCTAATATAAGTAAATATGAACCATATAGTAACAAAATCTATATTTATTCACTGGCAAAATTATTTAAAACAATATATAGATATTTTTGCTTTTTTTTTCTTCCACCTTTTGATTCAAATAAAAATTTATCAATGGATAAATTGGATGTTTATTTTGTCACTTAGTACAGAACAAGATTTTTGGATTTGATACTCCTTTTTTACATACATATAGACTCACGCCTGTAATCCCCGAAGGGTAGGCAGAGGTGTAACCAGTACACCCACTTTTCGCCGAATTTCGGTCCCATAATGTGATAGGGGGCGAGCCTATCGCCATACCGGGCACAGGTTCCAGACTCCGGGCTAATACTGAGAATTTCTAGATAGAAAAACCCAATATCACTTTACCCGACCCGGGGATCGAACATGAGACCTCAGCACAGCAGTCGTAACGCATGCGCAATTAAAACTGCGCCACCGAGGCAGTCCTTTTTTCTGATAAAAAATACGCCTGTCCAATAGACGAATGACTAGGTTTATTATAAAACGTATAATTTAACATCGTTTATCAGCCTCGGCTAAAACAACTTCACTTGGGAATGTATTTTCTTCTATCCTGACACGGTAAATTGACCACACGGCACACTGCATCTGATGGTGAGCACAATGTTATCCATTTAAAGTATCAAGCAGCGAAAGACAACTTTCCCTCGCTACTCGACACAATCATGCCAGCTGAGTAGCTTTTGCACATTACGCCTAAAGCACCCAGGATCATAAGAAGGGAACACGGTAGCTGGCAAACTGTTCCACAGCTTGGTGTGGCAAAGATACTGGATAATATGACATAACAAGACAGACATGATGTGATAGCCTCCGTGGCGCAGTAGGCGAGAAGCCGGCTGTGAAACGAGAGGCCGTGGTTTCGATTCCCACACCGGGACAAATGTTTGTGTGACAGACAGATATTTGTGTCCGGGGTCTGGGTGTTGTGAGACCGAAAGTCTCTCGTAGTCCCTGATACCCACAACACAAGACTTGTATCTTAGTGTTGGATCGGGGTTATTTGTGTGACTGTTGGGTGTTATTTATTATATTATTAATATTAAAGACATAAACGCCGATTTTCATATGCCCGCTACCCGCTGCAAAACTGACCGCACCTCGGTCATGGCTTTCCAATCACCGTTTAAGACCAGTTTGTAAAACAAACAAGGTATTCATACAATGACCGCGCGCCTTAATGTTTATATTATGTGTTATTTATTTAAATTAAAATAATATTCGGAGTTTATTACTTGATAATAATTGATGTTGAAATAATATTCACTTTAAATTAATAGATATGTATATGCGAACATTTATATTTGATTAGATTTATTTATTTTTTAATTAAGCTTGACTTTAGAAATCTACATATGTGTACCACACTAGTACATTATATTGAATATACTACAGATTCTCGTTTGTACATATAGTTACCCCACTGGCGTGTTGTAAAAGACGAGTAGTTAGCTGTGAAACGAGAGGCCGCAGGTTCGATTCCTACATTGACACATTTGTTCGTATGACCCGAAAATATTTGTTTCGAACGTTGAAACTGAAAGTCTCTCGTATTTCGCGATACGATATAATATAATTGTATTTTACGTTGGCCCATTATCATGTACGGCTGCGAAGCATGGACCTTAAAAGAGGACACCACGAGACGCTTCAAAGCACTCGAAATGTGGTGTTACCGTCGCATGTTACGCATCAGTTGGACGCAAAAGGTCAGAAACGAAACCGTGCTCCAGCGTGTCCATATGCCCAGGAAGTTGATGCAAACCATCAAACAGCGTAAAACGAAATACCTCGGCCACGTGCTCCGGCACGAAAGATACAGGCTGCTGCAACTTATAATGATGGGCAAAGTGGAAGGGAAGAGACGCGCTGGGCGAAGGAAAAAATCGTGGCTGCGAAATATCCGGGAGTGGACCGGTATCACCTCCGTTGAACAACTGTTCCGCCTGGCCAGTGACAGGGAGGAGTATAAGAAGCTGACGGCCAACCTTCAAGACTGAAAAGGCACATGAAGAAGAAGAAGATTTTACGTTGGGGTCTTTGGATGTTCTTATGGGGAATTTTCAGCTATAGAGGTCTCTTCAAGATATATTCTCTCATCGTTAAATAAAGCGATAATTAACAATGAATTATCACTATTATTTAAGAACTAGCGATCGTAAATACTCTATTTAATTTATTTACTAAAAATTCTGCCGTATTCATTTAAATCGTTCGCTGGTGTTGCGTTCCAGAGTGCCAATTGTACAGTTTTATAGTGGTGGAGCAACGCTGAAGACATAGTTGTCTACAGCATGAATGGGCCGGCTCGACCGGGGTAGAACCACTGTCTCATAGAAAACCAACGTAAAGTGACAGTTTACGTTTCGTATGGTAAGTGAGATATCCGGAGGCCCAGGTTCCCCTTTCCCTTCCCTAATCCCTATTCCTGTCCTTTAAGGCCGACAGCGCATACATGATACTTTCGGTATTGTAGATGTTCAGGGGCGGTGGAGATCACTTAACATCAGGTGACCGTTCGTCATCGACGACGACATCGTTTGTGTCCGACAAAAGAGCCAGTGGTCAGCCAGAATAGAATAGAATGCTATAAAAAAAAAAAAGACGAGGAAAGACGTCGGTATAGCGGCCAGCCCGCATAGCAGGTAGAACAGTACCACATGCCAGTACCCAGCACGGGTAGCCAGCACAGCTGCCGCGTCCAGCTCCTCCTCGTTTGTCGGACTATGCTATAAAAAAAAATGGGTGCGTGAACTTATGTACGCGCGTGAGAAGTTATACTTCTTTGGCATCATTAAAAAATAGTTTTTGATTGCATGCAAATATTAATAATTAATATTAATAATATTTTAATTTATATCAATAAATAATACATACGGATAGTTAACCTTTGTGTCACGGTATGTGCGCGCATCTTAAAATTTCACTCTCATCGTTTTTCATAACGCGTCTAAAGAAGTATAACTTCTTCTTTTTCGAACCCAATCCCAATTTTAAATTGGAATCAAGTGTCAAAAAAATCACTGATGATAACAAGAAATAACTCGAAGCATTGTATAACAGTAATCTTCCTAAATCTGATTCTGAGTAAAGGGCGGTTGGTAGTTGACCTACTAGTTACTACATGACCTGGGGTCTAGGACTGCAAATGTTGATGATATCGCAAAAAAATGTCGCATCATAATCAAATTAGCAAACTCACGGAATATTTTGCATATTTTTGCTTAATTAGCATTTCATTTTATAATCTCCGATTACAAATTTAGAGTACGTTGGGCAAATTTTAAATAGACTATGGTTCATCAATAGATTTATTATATACTTCGGTTTACTAAGACTTTCCTTTCGTAACCCGAAAAAAGAGCAACATATTTTTTATCCTGGCACGGCAAAGTGACTACACTGCACCTGATGGTAATACCGTCCAATTAGAGCCTCAAGTAGCCAGAGACAATCTATCCCCCGCTACTCAACACAATCATGCCGGCTTGCTTCATCACACTACGCCATGGGCAAGAAGGTGAAGAAGCGGTCGAGGGTCTAGTGTCAGAGTACCTAGAAGGCCGCAAAAGGGCCAAACATCGTATCCCAACTCTAGACCCTCGTCAAAAACCGGACGTACGCTGGCTGATCACGGAACGCGACACACTTGCGTGTGCCACTATGGCGGGTTTTACACCCTGTACACGGTGGTCGCTATCCGGGCAGATATAAATATATGTATCACCACTATTCCAGTGTCAATAATCAATTCAACCCAATTATACTTATCTACGAAAGTATTCGACGCATGCCATTAACTGATAACATTGATAAAAAATGTTTTTAGACAATTTTCTATTAGGCGCGTTTTATCTTATCAGGGATTAGGAAATACATGTCTTTACTTTTTTATTTGATTTGAAATTTTGGTTTGAGATTCCCTGCAGAGACGGCACTTGACGTAACATTATGCAATACACTAGGTTATGGTTACCAACCCCGCAAGCAAATACTAGGATTTTAAGTTAGAAAAACCAGGACAATTCAGTTTAAAAACAGGACGCATCTTTGTTTTGGAATAGCGTGAACACTTGCGAGCCGAGAGGCCGCCCTTAAAGTAAGGATTGCAAAAATGGTGTGCGAATTATAAAATACAGGACCTTATCAGGCTTTACAGACGCTTGACGCTGCTTAAACTATCCAGGACACCCCAGGATACTCTAAAAATCAGGACATGTCCTGGGAAAACAGGACGGCTGGCAACTCTACACTAGGTAGAACTCCGATGGCCAGAAACTTATAGAATAGAGAACTTGATGCACTGTCATTGCCGCTGCGTATACGCGTTTAAACACGGTACAGATTTATGACGTCATAAATCTGTACCTGTATGGTTTTGACGCTTACCACCGCACTAGGGCATGCTGGCCAGCCTCAGCCCCGGTGACCAGCTTCAAAACTACCTGTTCGCACCTTAAATTCGGTTGTTCCACGGGGAGTGCTCCGAGGAACTGTTTAAAATGGTGCCTACATCACCATTTTATCATCGCACCACCCGACACCGCAACAGAGTTCATCCATACCACCTGGAAACGATTTCGTCTAGCACGGTTCGTTTCCAGCGTTTATTTTTACCACGTAAGTGCAAACTCTGGAATGAACTCCCTGCAGCGGTGTTCCCTGAGCGCTATGACCTGTCCTTCTTTAAACGGGAAGAGTAGTCCTTCAACGGTAGGCAGCGGCTCTGCTGTGCCCTGGCATTGCAGTAGTCTATGGGCGGCGGTGACTACTTACCATCAAGTGGCCCGTCTGCTCGTCTGCCTATCGAGGCACTAAAAAATTACTTTCTAGGGGTAAGGCACACAAGAGTCGGTTTTGCAGTGATTCGTTTCTGTCACTAACTTTTGTAGCATATTGATTTTTTAAAACATTATTTTAATTCTAATTTAAGGTTAAAAATGCTATTTTTAAGAAGCGGCAATATGCTTATTACAATTATTCCAAATGAAATTCTGCCATCTTCATAGTATGCCAAGTGAAAATAATCGTAAAACGTCACTCTAAGTTAACGTAATGCTAAACGAAATTATGCGGAATATTAACTTTATCAAAGGTAATTATGCCAAATAAAATTCTGCCATCTTAAAAGTATGCCATTGTTAATTCGGACATAAAAACATTCCCGCTAACAATAATTATAGTAAAAAAAAATTATGCCTTAAAAACATTCGTTAAATAAGATTATGCCAAGTATGTTAAGCCAAATAAATTTCGGAGCATCAAGATCCTGCCAGATTGAAGGAACCCCCGCAAATAGGACCGTCGTCAGCAACGAAAATAAACCAAATTTAATACCAATTCGCAAATGATCTAAAACGGTTGAATAATTGTAAAACAAACAAATAATTGACTGAAGACGTAACATGTTTAGTTCCCTCGGGCTCTATTAAGGCAATTGTTTGAGACGAGAGTGAATTATCCTCATAGTAAGCATCCGGATGGACGCGCGGTCCGATCGACATCTTGAATTCTAAACTCAATAGTAGAGGAACAAAACGAACTGCGAATAATCATCAATTTTATTAAAATTTCAGTAGACGGTACGGTGGTAGGATATTCATATCCGCCCGAATAGCACAGGGTGTAAAACCCGCCATATTGGCACACGCAATTGTATCTCGTTCTGGGATCAGCAGGTGTCCATCCGATTTTTGTCGGGGGTCTAGAGTTGGATTACGATGTTTGGTCGTTTGGCGGCCTTCTGAGTACTCTGACACTAGACTCTCAACCGCTTCTTCACCTTCTTGCTAATGGCGTAGTGTGAAGAAGCAGACCGGCATGATTGTGTTGAGTAGCGGGGGGTAGATTGTCTCTCGCTTTTGGATACTTTAATTGGAAGGCACTGCACATACCATCAGGTGCAGTGTGGTCAATTTGCCGTGCCACTGATTCTGTCAATGTGTGCGTGCTGTCACCGATCTACTGACTGAATATAGACTGCCTTGGTGGCAGCTGTAATTGCGCATTACTCTGATGAGGTTCTATATATATATTTTTTTTATTTAGCCCCGGGTCGGGTAAAGTGATATTAGGTTTTTCTATTTAGAAATATTCAGTATCAGCCCGGAGTCTAGAATTGTACACAGTATGGCGATAGGCTCTCCACCTATCACATTATGGGACCGTAATAAATGCGGCGAAAAGACGGTGCACTGGTTACACCTCTGCCTACCCCTTTGAGGATTTCAGGCGTGAGTTCTGTCCTATCAATGCACGGGCTGTTACTAGTTAGTAATTGCCGGAAACATTTCTATTATAAAGTTTGGCAATGCTTATCCTTTTCACTCTTCCTTTTATATTGTGGGTAGACTACAATGAGCACGCCTCGTCACGTGACCACAAAGTATGTCTGCTTTCTGCTGTAAAATTTGCAAAATGTTTACGAGAAATTAACGCAAAATCAATGTAATCACAACTGATATTAGTATTTATGCCACTTTTACGATACGTTGACACATGTTACCCAATGATAAACAGGCAGAAATGCGATAATGTACGCACTAATCTATTTATAAATTGTCACATGTTAAATGAGACCAATATGCAAAACAACTCCCACGGCTTTGTGGCGCCCTGGTACTTCAAATCGTTGTTGTTAATTGCTTTGTATGATTCTGATGTCCTAGGTTTTATCATGACCCAATGAATAAAGTCTAGTCTTAAAACCACTTATCCTCTCGACTTAACTTCAAGGAGTAGACAGAGACGAGTGTGCTTACAATTTACCAAATCCATGATTCAGAAGGTCCAATCAAATCCATATCAATATAATTGGTGCCTTTGGGGTTGATGCCGGTAAACAACAGCGAAGAACGCAAAAAGGTACCTAAAATTATATTAACGTACAAAACTACCAAAAATGATTTACCATAGAGATTTGCAAATTGCAGATACCATATTGATGAATAAAAATCTAGACATTGTATGTATCATTCCAAAAATTTACTGAATCCCATCAATTGACAAAATAAATTGTTGGACAGAAAGAAATTGATGATTTTTTTACATAAGAAAGGACTTGGAAAAGCACTAAAAAATAAAAAGTGTTCTGATGGAAAGTATTATTTTTTATGTAAAATTAACTTGATATTCGTGCTTTTCTATAATTAAAACACTAGTCACAATTCTACCTCTAGGGGAAAAGGAGGTGATAATTTTGAGGAGATTTGTTAAAATACTTTTCTAACGTGGCACAGTCGCTAAAAATGAAGTATTTAAGTGAATTAGACATTAAAGAATTAGGATACAATTTAAATCAGAAACTTATACCAATATTTTTTTTCTAGCACGGTATAGTGACCATACTGCACCTGATGGTAGGCGCAGTGCCGTCCAATTAGAGTATCAAGTAGCGAGAGACAATCTATCCCTCACTACTCAACACAATCATACCGGCCTGCTTCTTCACACTACGGTGAAGAAGCGGTCGAGGGTCTAGTGTCAGAGTACTCAGAAGGTCGCAAAACGGCCAAACATCTTACCCCAAGTCTAGACCCTGACAAAATCCGGATGTACACTGACTGATCCCGGAACGCGACACACTTGCGTGTGCCACCACTTATAAGTTTATTAAAACTTAAAAATTCCAATTCTATTAATCTTATGATTATTTTAGACTGTTACACAATAATATCAATAAATGTATAAATGATATAAGGCGTTAGTCTGGAGTCACGCATGATTGCGTTTTGTAGAGGTCTCGTATGCTCTGTCGCGCATGCGTCGGTTATAAGTCACCTTTCCAGTTCCTACAATACACTACTTAGCCTATATATTTTCCTTTCAGTAATATCTACACTACTATTATAAAGTGGAGAGATTTGTATTTTTGTATGTTTGTAATGAATAAACTCAAAAACTACTGAGCCGATTTCAAAAATTCTTAAACCATTGGAAAGCTATATTCACGCTGAGTAACATAGGCTATATGGTTTTTGGAAATACCACTCCTAAGGGGGTGAAATAGGGGATGAAAGTTTGTATGAAAATCCGTCATTATTTTAGTTAAACGCATGAAAATTCGTATTTTGTATTATATACTTTTTCTCCCATACATAACCTCCACGCGGGCGGAGCCGCGAGCAACAGCTAGTATTTTATATAAAACTAGCGTCAACTTGTCAATCCCCGAAGGGGCAGGCAGAGGTGTAACCATTACACCCACTTTTCGCCGAATTTGATACGTGCAATAACGTGATAGGAGGCGAGCCTATCGCCGTACCGGGCGCAATTCCAGAAGACTAATGTACTGTACTGTAGTAAGAAAGAAGAAAGAAAAGAAAGAAAAGATTTTTATTGTTGGTACGTAAAGAACTAACACATATTAAAAACATATACAATTAATAATATTCGCACCAACAATGGGAGTCCCTATTCAGCTTAAAGCTGCAATACAGGCTACCCCATACTGCAGCGCTGGTTTTCAATAGGGAACCCAGCCAGTGACGTACATATATTATATAAAATTAAAACCAAATAAAAAAAAACTTAAAAACTAACCAGTATTAAATAAAATTTTTATGTGACGAAATAGAAATAATTGTGAAATTAGCATAACGCGGTACACGCACGAACTTCAGGTCACAACATAGAGGCGGCGGGATCGAATCATCCCACACGTGCACACATCAGACACGCAGCAGCAATCTGACCAAGTGCATGTCGCACTGCGCAGTAGTATTACTATTTCTAAATAGGAAAACTCAATATCACTTTACCCGACTCCGGGATCATACCCGAGATCTTTTACAACAATTGCAACTACTCCACCGAGACAGTCGAAATCATCATTGAGGTATATCCATTATTCACACCCGGAAGTGTTACAATAAATTGGTCTGATTTGCTGTGTCATAATTCCGTCATTTACAAGGAATCTCTTACAATACCTCACCTACATTTTAATAAAATATAAGTAAAAGTTTTTTAATCATAAAAAGTACACCGACTTCAATAAAAAACTATATGCGTTTTACTATTATGCGTCACTATAAAATTTGAGGGTTGTCCTTGTTTTTTCTGAGATCCCATCATCAGATCCTGACTTGGTGCCAATGGGACCACCTGGGAAGTAAACCCTTTTAAACAATAAAATAATTTCTCGAATCGGTCCAGGCGTCTTCGAGTAATCAGGTAACATACATAAAAAAGATTCCGACGAATTGTTAACCTTCTCCTTTTTTGAAGTCGGTTAAAAATGAAAACAGAGTCAAATTCGTTTCAAAAATTAGGCCGCAGTTATTATTGGTTATTGAAGCATGAGCAAAGGAGTTGAGTAGTTCTAGCACTATCTCCCTTCTATCTGCTTTGTCCCGGCCAATCTGGAAAGTGACGTCATAATTTATATCATGCATCCTCTTTCGTCCATTTGATCATCACCCATTCCACCAGATTTGCATGACTTCAGACGTAGTTATTAATGAGCGATTTTTTAAAACTTTCGATTATAGATTTATGTAATGTAACTTATTGATTAAAATAACAAAAAAATAGTGTGTCAACTACTCAATTGAATCAAGACAAACTTTTTCCTCTAGCTCCGTCTGGGTAGATAGATTATTTTTGCTAGCAGGCAGATCATTGTGTTTTTATTTGAAAGTCTTTGAAGCCAGTGAAGCTATTAGGCATTGTGAGATTTTAAAAATAATTCACGGTGACCGTAGGAGTATGTAGAATTTTGAAATTCAAAATACTAGCAACGAACATGCTGGTACTTTGATTCAGTTATTATTTAAGTTACATTGCTTGTCTTCTTCTGTATATATAAAATAATAAACTGACTGACTGACTGATCGATCAACGCATAGCCAAAACGGCTGGGGTTAGAGACTTGAAAATTTGACAGTAGGTACCTTTTATGACGTAGACATCCACTAAGGAAGGGTTTTTGGAAATACATCCCCTAAAGGGGTAAAATAGGAAATGAAAGTTTGTATGAAAATCCGTCATTTTTGAAGTTAAATTCATGAAAATTTGTATTTGGCCTTTTAGTTAAAAACAAAAAATATATGTTTCAGGATTTTTGGAAATTCCGCCTCTAAGGGGGTAAAATAGGAAATTAAAGTTTGTATGAAAATCCGTCATTTTTTAAGTTAAACGCATGAAAATTGGTATTTTGTATTGTATACTTTTTCTCCCAAACATGACCTCCACGCGGGCGGAGCCGCGAGCACCAGCTATCATTAATAAATGTTTTTCGAGGCAGCTCAAAAATACACTAGTATGATGTCAATAGGAAAACCTAATACTAACTCCATAGATAGGGGTTTTCCTCACATTACTGTGTACGACAGCTCTTGGCATATCCCAAAAAAATACCTTTGAGTTTATTGACAGCCCCCGTGGCGCAGCGGGTGAGTAGCTGGCTGTGAAACGAGAGACGTGGGTTCGATTCCCTAACCGAGACAAATGTTTGTGTGACATTTGTTTCGGGTCTCGGGGTTGTGCGACCTTAGTCCCTCGTATTGATTGTTCTGTGATACCCAGGATACAGGATTAATTTAGTGTGGGTTATAACTATGTGTGTGGCTGAGAGTGAGGCTGCTGGCTGTGGTGAGACAATTGTCTCAGGGTTCGTCAAAAAGGATGTGCCGACACCATCTAGCTTAAAATTGCAAGTAAAAGTGAAATTAAATGATCCTATTTACAAAACAATTTGATATAATGGTTTCTTATGTTTAAGCGAATATTACACACTAGATGTTGCTCGCGGCTCCGCCCACATGGAGGTTACTTTTGGAGGAAAAGGTATACAATCCAAGGAGGCATCTTAAGCTATTACACCTTTCTTTATTTGGCTATCCCATAGGAAGCGTGCATTTTTCCTGGATATAAAGTAGCCTATGTCATTTTCTGATCCCTAAACTATCGCTATGCAAAAAATCTTGACGATGCCGTGCTCCGTGATAAACTCAACTATGCCACGGGAACTGTGCATGTTTCCGGGATAAAGAGTATGTATGTAGCCTATGTGCTATTCCAGACTATAATCTATCTCTGTGCCAAATTTCGACCAGATCTGTCCAGCCGTTATAGCGTGATGGAGTAACAAACATCCATCCATCCATCCATCCATTAGTAGGATATCAGGATTAGTAGGATTGAAATAAAACAGATGTGACGGAGTCCACCTCGTGAAAGCTGTAAAGCTTTCGAAACTTCGCGAAAAAAGGAAAATAAAACGCGTCAAAATCCATAAAGTTTGTTTTATTTCAAAACAATTTGATTTGGATACGCAGCCTTACGGTAAAAGAGACTTTAGGAGACTGGTTGCCCTAACAACAGCTAAGCAGTAAATATTTTAAAGTTTATTTAATAGACGTAAAACCTTCTACTAAAATACTCATTCGGAGTTTCCTATTTACTTAACAATCTGAATCTTTGCCTTGGATAATGAACTAATATTGAATTTACAATGCCAAGATGATCACGTTTCTACTTGATTTATATGTTTTGGCGCCTCTTTTAGGCGATCAGATCACTTATTATCAGATGGCACTTGTCCTCGCGTGCAACCTTTGCATAAAAATACAGCGTGGTATATAAGTTTTTTTTATTCTGGCACGGCATAGTGGCCACACTGCACCTGACGGTAAGCGCAGTGCCGTCGAGTTAGAGTATCAAGTAGCGAGAGACAGTCTCGCTACTCAACACATTCATGCCGACCTGCTGTGTTCACACTACGCATAAAGACCTAGGATCATAGGAGGGAGGGAACATGGTAGCTGCCAAACTGTTCCACAGCTTGATGGTGCGGTAAAAATCTGAATTTGCTCGGCGCAGTTGTAATTGCGCATGCGTTTTTACTTACTTATTATTTACTTATGGCGATAGGCTCGCCCCCTATCACATTATGGGACCGAAATTCGGCGAAGAGTGGTTACACCTCTGCCTACCCCTTCGGGGACTACATGCGTGAGTGTATATGTATGTAACTTTTAGACATGAACTCACTATTGATCTACAGTAGAATTTTCTCCCCCATTGACATTCACGACGATTCAAATTGTTCCGCGTGCCTTCGATTGGTTAATGGCCATTAAATTGACAGTAATTGGCAGCTAGTTTAACTTTTGTTTATGGGTGCCGCGCTTCTGGGTTATGATTGGCGGAATATACTGGGGGGAGCAAGGTCAGACTGTATTAGGCATTGTTATTTGAATAGGGTAGTTTCCTGTGTTAATTTTGTACATTATTCGATATGCAACCGTATATAATACGCAAACGAAATCCTTTTGCGGAAACAGAATCAAAATTGCTTGAAAATTTAAGTCACATATAACTATCTCCCTCGCACAACGGCACGGTAATAGCTATTCCGTGACGTCACGGGACATATCATGCATCATTTTACTGTCATTTGACAATTACCCCTTCCAGCAGATTTGAATGGCGTCTTATTTACATAAGTAAAAATAATATAAATTTGTTCGGATTCATAAAATTATTTCGACAATAGGTTTTTGTCAATGTAATTTGTTGATTAAATTAATAAAAAAAAACGTGTCGACTACCCTATTAGGTACTTTACACTTCGTATTCTTGTAGCGATACTCTAGTCGGGAGTGGTTTGGAATGTGACGAAGAAAGTTGTAGAATCTAAACCAGCTCATGAATACATGAAGTGTTTTCTAATCTACTACTATACTAGCCTTGTATTAAACTTTGTCCCCCTGTTGGGTACGGGCCTCCTCTACAAATGAGAGGGGTTAGGCCTTAGACTACCACGCTGGCGTAATGCGGGTAGGACTTCACATACCTTCGAAATTCTTATGAGAATTATCACCTGATACTTGCACACCTGTGCAGGTTACCTCACGATGTTTTCCTTCACCGTTAAAGCAAGCGATAATTAATAATGAATACACACGTATTACAACTTCAGTAATATTTAGCAAAATAGATTTTCTGAGAAATGTGACTCAACACCTTAACGTTAGACTTCTGAAGAACAGACTAAAGAATTACTTTTTATCGACAGATTACTGTTGTGAGAAATTGACTTTTTAATACGGGTGTGATAGATTTGTTTTTGCAGTCGGTGATTAATTTAAAATGCCAGCTAAGCTAAGTTATTATTATTATATTTTTTTCTTTGTTTCTTTGTTAGTTTAGAAGCAGCGATAGCCTAGTTGGTTGCGTTACGGACTGTCAAGACGAAAGTCGTAGGTTCGAAACCCAAGTGGCATACACCTCTGACTTTTCTAAAGTTATGTGTGTATTAAAATGTTAATTATCGCTTGCTTTAACGGTGAAGGAAAACATCGTGAGGAAACCTGCATATCTGAGAGTTTTTCGAAGGTATGAGAAGTCTGCCAACCCGCATTAGGCCAGCGTGGTGGACCCAGCAGTGGGACAATGTTTAATACAGGGCTAGTATTATTATTTTTCTTTGTTGGAAGTTGCTTGCTAGTTATAAGAGCGCCTATTTTCGTCAACAAACTGCGGGCATTTTGGCTATTTAGCATGTAAGTTAATCTTTTTTGTTAAAATTAAAAAAAAAAGGATTGTTCTTGCATACGGTCCTTTAACCTTTACGCTCATTTACGCTACTGTATTTATAATAATAACTTCTACGTGACAGATAAAAAAATCTGGGCCTGCGTCTGACTGCGTCAACCTATCAATTTGTCCGCCAAGCTGTCACTTCAACGTAAGCGCCATTATGATTAAAGTACGGATTATAAACTTAATGGATGGATTAGTCTGTGCGTCATGGTCTGACGTCAGTGGTCGTGTGACTGACGCACACCTTCCGATCTTTATCGGATATACGTATACAGTCACGCCTGTAGTCCTCGAAGCGGTAGGCAGAGGTAACCAGTACACCCACTCTTCACCGAATTAATTACGGTCGCACAATCTGATAGGGGGCGAGCCTATCGCCATACTTTCTGTGTCGGCTGGCTGTGTCTCAGGTTCAATTCCCGGATTGGGTTAAGTGATATTCGGATTTTATACTCATAAATATTCATTATCAGCCTGGAGTCTGGAATTGCGACCGGTATGGATATAGGCTCGCCATTATGAGACCGTAACAAATTCGGCGAAAAGTGGGTGTACTGGCTAGAATAGCCTACCTCTTCGGCGCTTACAGGCGTGTAATGTATGTAGTAATATTGTATTGTGTTATTAATATTATGATGTTATTTATCGGTTTTACTACCTAAATGTGGAGGACCCATCAGGGTTCCAGCGACGCCGTCACGTCAAGACAAAGCTGACAGGCCGAAGCCAAAAACAATTTAGCGTGAATTGAATAACAATTGGCGATGTACAAACAACTATGTACCAGGAATACATAAATGTTGGGAATTATTAATATGCTGTCACAACATTGGTGGGGAAATCCTAAACAATACATCAACAGAAAAACGGTCTAAGGACAATTTAATTTTTTTTAACATAATGCAACTTTGAACTAATTATCTTTATATCATTCGATATAATATATTATCGAATGAAAGAAGGGTTACCATTATTTATTTTTATGTGAATAGATTTAAATAATAAATCAGTATTAATATTCATTTATGATCTATTGAACTGATTGTCAAGTGGATAAAATCTTACAGGTAATTCTATTTGTATAACGTAATTTCATCTTCTCAGCTATCGGTTTCCGTGGTGTAGCGGTTATCACATCTGCCTAACACGCAGAAGGCCCCCGGTTCGATCCCGGGCGGAAACATATCTTTTGAAGATTTTGGTCATTGTTTTGACTTTTAATTTATGATACCTTATACTAGTGTTTTTTTCTTAATGTTTTAACTTGCTCTTCTTAGACTCTTCTTAAATCGTTTCAGCGGAGTATAATATTAAGTGGTGTGATGTCACTTGATAAAATAAAAACGAGACTGTATGTAGGTACTAATTCAAATTAGGTTTTATTTTTTTACTGGAGACGAACAGACGGGACACCTGATGGTGAGTATACACCGCCCATAGACTTCTGCAATGCCAGGGCACACTAAAACCGTTTCCTACCGTAAAGAACTTATGTTAATATATAAAGTATTACTATTACATAAATTCTATAATAATAAAAAAATATTTTATAAAATGTGAGTCAGTGCCATCTATTGTTGAATAGCTATATTACGTAGTACATCACCATTGCACATATCGCTTAGTTTTTTTTTTATTTATTTTTATTCTGGCGCGGTAAAGTGACCACACTGCACCTGATGGTAAGCGCAGTGCCGTCCAGATAGAGTATCAAGTAGCGAGAGACAGTCTATCCCCCGCTACTCAACACAATCATGCCGGCCTGCTGTTTAGCTTCTACAATTAGTACAATCCATACGCAACAGATGTCGTGCTATACAGTTTTGATCACTTACATTTAAACATTATATTTAATGGCATTGCGACGAACTGATAAAATTGATAAAACCATAGATTATTTATTCACAGGTCCTCGCCACATTACTGAGAATGATAACTATCGTCGGTTGGTCACATTATTAGGCAAACCAAACTTTACAACTTATTGTATGCAAAATTATTAGGATATTAGTGACGCCAACCTAAAAATATGGATGCACTCATGCAACAGGCTCTAAACATAATTTATTTAAAATAAAATTAATTTATAACTATATCTTTTGACAGCACAACACTGCAATGAGTATTGAATATAGCGCCATCTAGTAAAATTTTGGTACAATATTTTATATCCATACTAATACTATAAATGCGAAAGTAACTCTGTTTGTTTGTTTGTTTGTTTGTTACCTCTTCACGACTAAACGGCTGAACGGATTGTAATGAAATTTGGTAAGGGAATAGATTATATCCTGGAGAAGGACATAGGCTATCTTTTTTCTCAAAACACAACTTTAAAAGGGGTCAAATAAGAGTTCAATATTTGTATGGGAAATCTATCATTCCTCAAGTTAGGGATCTGAAAAATCATATTAAGGCTTTTGGTAGGAAATAGAGAAACACGTGTTCCAACGTTTTTGAAAAATCATCCCTGAAAGGAGCAAAGTGAGGTTAAACTTATGAGGTATTCTTTAGATGCAATCCAAGATTCAGGCACAACAACTGAGAGGCTGGACAATCGCTACAGGTGCCTCAGTGCAGAGGACAACTCCTTGGATTGTATACTTACATACATACGTATACATATTCACTCACGCCTGTAATCCCCTAAGGGGTAGGCAGAGGTGTAACCAGTACACCCAATTTTCGCCGAATTTCGGTCCCATATTGTGATAGGGGGCGAGCCTATCGCCACACCGGGCACCATTCCAGACTCCGGGTTAATACTGAATATTTCTAGGTAGAAAAACCCAATATCACTTTACCCGACCCGGGGATCGAACCCGAGACCTCAGCACAACAATCGTAACGCATGCGCAATTACAACTACGCCACCGAGGCAGATTGTATACTTCTGCTCCCGAAAATAACCTTCACGCGGGCGGAGCCGCGATCAACAGCTAGTAATGAAATACTTTGAAACTATTTTTTAGATAAGTATTGGTGTATTAGTCCATATTGACGAGATTCATCAATACTTTTACCGTTTTATTTTCAGTAACGGAGCAGCGATAGCCTAGTTGAGATCAGTACGGTATGCCGAGTCGAAAGTAGCAGATTCAAAACCAGCCCAAATGACTAACTCTTCAAAGTTACGTGTGTATTCATTGTTAATTATAGCAGCTTTAACGGTTGAGAGAAACATCGTAACCTCTATACTTGAGAATTCTCGATAAGAATTTCACAAGGACTGAAGCCTGCTTAACCCAGCGTGGTGGATTAAGGCCTCTCTGAAGCAGGGGAGGCTTGTGCCCAGCAGTGGGACTGTGGCTGATATAATTTTCACTGTTGAATAGCAACTCGAGTCATTATAAACTATTGAGTATAGTCTATTTTCAAACAAGTAGTGGGGGATATTCAATTTCATAACCGATACACGTTACAAAATAACACCCACAGAAGTAATTTGTAAGAATGTGCTGCTGAAATGATTACAATAATTTTTAAATGAGTATAATACATATATATACATTAAAGCCTGTAATCCCCTGAGGGTAGGCAGAGGTGTAACCAGTACACCCACTGTTCGCCGAATTTCGGTCCCATAATGTCATAGGGACGAGCTTATCGCGATACTAGGCACAATTCCAGACTACGGGCTGATACTGAATATTCCTAAATAGAAAAACCCACCCGACCGACCCGGGGATCAAACCTGAGACCTCAGCACAGCAGTCGTAACGCATACACAATTACAACTTTGACACCGAGGCAGTTTAAGTAAGTTTTTTTTATTTAGTGGTGATTAAATAGTAGTCATCCTCAGTAAAATATACAATACCTACTAACGAAATTGAATAAATCCAGGGGATAAGTCATTCTTTAAATGGAACAATAAATTGTTATAAGATATAAATAACTGTATATCAAATCAAATCAAATCAAATCAAATCATTTATTTGTAAATGTAGGTAAATGTACAATAGGTGTTATGTTTAAGGCTAGTTCCCTACATTTTACTTAAAAGTATACAAAATATTTTCTAATTAAACCATATTCTACGTTACATACCTTACTTTCCTAATATTTATCTTTATTTATTTATCGAGGGAGATAAAGGTTTTTACAAATACAGTTTCAAATATGTAAGCATTACTTAAGTTAATAATAATAATAAATTGTTTATTTTTTTCTCCACAGTTAATATATACATACAACATAGCAAATCATAACATTTTTTTTTTATCCTGGCACGGCAAACTGACCGCACTGTACCTGATGGTAAGCGCAGTGCGGTCCAAATAGAGTACTGAGTAGCGAGAGACGATCTATCCCAGCTACTCAACACACTAATGCCGGCCTGCTTCTTCACACTACGCCATGAGCAAGAAGGTGAAGAAGGAGTCGGGTCTAGTGTCAGAGTACTAAGAAGGCCGCAAAATGGCCATTGTACCCCAACTCCAGACCCCCGACAAAAACCGGATGTACACTGGCTGATACCGGAACGCGACACACTTGCGTGTGCCACTATGGCGGGTTTTTCGCCCTGTGTACGGTGGTCGTTATCCGGGCGGATATGAATATCCTACCACCAGCATGATAATATTACATATATAACTGTGGAGACTGGTGCCTGATCTAAGGTTATACACCAAGTCACCAGGTCTCCACCCTCGGACTAACATGTTTTAAATAAATTTGCCCAGTATGGAAATATTACCATAATTAAACTAGCAAAAAACTTAATTAAATTACTTAAGTTGAGAGTATAATTTCAGTGTATGAATTACGATTGTAAGTTTGTGTTTCGTTACTGTACTCCTATGATATGTTGTATATGATACATATAAAGACATATCGACGGTTGTCGAGCTATTTGACATTTTTGTTTAAAGGTTTTTTGTTTTTCGGAATATAAACATTATTGAAAATATATTGCGTGGATTTTAATATATTACTTGTGTAAGCACGTTCGGCTTCTTTATGACTTATTTTCTAAAATATATTTTCTGAAAAAATGAGTCTTGATTTACCAGTAGATTTGAGACCAAAAAGTGCACAAAAAATTAAATCTAGGCTTAAAAAATTTGCTAATTCCCAAAATGTATACGACTTAATATCGCGAAAAATGTCGCCTAAATCTAACAGCCCGCTGAGTCGATATCTTCCTGTATGGTCGGTAGCTGACTCACTGTAGTTATCTTTATCAGTTAAAGTACTTTTTCAGGAAAAAAATAACAGTAAGATCACTGCACGATAAAAATTGCAACGAATGATAACAATGCACTTTTATTGCATCGGGTTATTGAACTTGGGCCTTCGGATTCTAGTAATTTTCCGTTTTTAAATAGATAGTAAATGATAGCCGGTTAAAATATGAATGTAACATAGTAAATAATAATATACTTAAGAAAGAAATAATGAGTTGATTTGGCTTTTCGGTAAACAAAAAATAATTACATAAAAGAAAATACACATTATAACAAAAAACCAAAAAGGATCTAGCTTAGCTTAATGCTGCAGCAAATACTATGCCGCTGATTTTCAGCTTGACCTATTTTTGATCCCATCACATTACATAAACAATATAAAAAATAAAATCGTTTCCAGCGTTCATTCTTACCGCGTACGTGCAAGCTCTGGAATGAACTCCCTGCAGCGGTGTTCCCTGAGCGCTATGAAATGTCCTTCTTTAAACAAGGCTTAAAAAGAGTAGACCTTCAACGGTAGGCAGCGGCTTTGCTGTGCCCTGGCATTGCAGAAGTCTATGGGCGGCGGTGACTACTTACCATCAGGTGGCTCGTCTGCCTATACAGGCACTAAAAAAAACCAGCGACTGCGGTCTCACAACACCCGGACCTGAAACAAGTAAATATATGTTACCGTACCGTGTACCGAGACAAATGTTTGTGTCCACATTGGTAGATAACGTGATGGGATCGAACCCACGACTTCACCATTCACTGTTAACATTTAAGAATCGAAAAATAGCCCTGACCCCTTAGTAATAGCGTTATGGGTATAAGCACTAAAGGAACTTTATCTGTCATCGGCTCCTTGGTCCAGTGGCAGCATACATAGACTGAGAAACCGATGACCCAGGATTCAAATCTCAGGTCAGGCAATCGTGCTTGAGTTTTTGATAAGGAAAATTACACAAAAGTTTTGTAAATAGGGTTGCGAACTTCTTTTACAAGAGAAAAAGTATATTTAGTCTGTGAAGGAAAATAAACAATATTTTAGAAAAAGGAGATTTTTTTATTAACCGACTTCAAAAAAAGGAGGAGGTTAACAATTCGTCGGAATCTTTTTTTTTATGTATGTTACCCGATTACTCGAAGACGCCTGGACCGATTCGAGGAATTCTTTTTTTGTTTAATGTGGTCCCATTGGCACCAAGTCAGGATCTGATGATGGGATCTCAGAAAAATCGAGGGAAACCCCCAAATGTTATAGAGGCGCATAATTTGTTTTTCATTGAAGTCGGTGTCCTTTTTATGAATTAAAAAAACTTTTACTTATTATTCTTCATGGTCAATTCAATATAGTATTAAAATATTATCATTGATAAACATAAAACATAAGTTTTCAACATTTAATTTGCATTTTTATAAACCAACTTTATTTTTCCTACGAAAACGCTACCAACTGTCATGGCCTCTCGTGACGTGACCATCTGTAGAACCAATAGACGTTTCAGCGTTTTAGATGTTTCGAACGGTGACGTCATGCATGACTGATGGGTGTTTCATGTCACGTGACAAAATGCTTTATTTTAACATATTTGTTTCTTGAAAATAATCTCATATAAATTAACAAATAAGTTTAATTTTCGATATTTTTAGACTAGAATCTACTATAAAAAACAAAATTGTATCAGGTTTTCACTTACTGTCAACTACCCTGTTGCGGCTGCGCTCCACTGAGCACTTAACATTTTGATTCTGAAAACAGTATTTTGTATAGGTACTTTATTTTTGTTCAACAGTAAAATGTATAATGTAGTGAAAAACAGTATAAATACTGTTTTTAACAGTATAGTTGGGAAATGGGAACCATATATGTAAATATGTTTTAAATCTCAATCAGTTAAATCTAGATCTGTTATTTCCCTCATTATCCTTCCGTGAGTGAAATCAAATAGAGCATAATACAGATAGCTGTAAGTTGATATAATTTTTCCGACATCAACCGATACGTCGGCCGCTCACCCGGCGAACGATATGAGGGCAGACACCTGGATGCGTTGGAATGATTTATATACTACCTTTTACACCTAAGTCGAGTTCTTATTAAAAAACAGTTTTTGACAATGTGTAATTCATAAAAAGTACACAGACTTAAAAAAAACAATTTATGCGTCCCAACGAAATTTGAGGATTGCCCTCGATTTTTCTGAGATCCCATCATTAGATCCTGACTTAGTGCCAATGGGACCACCTGGGAGGTATACCTTTTTAAACAAAAAAGAATTTCTCGAATCGGTCCAGGCGTAATCGGGAAACATACATAAAAAAAGATTCCGACAAATTAAAAACCTTGTCCTTTTTGGAAGTCGGTTAATTAAAAATATCCTTTTAAAAGGGATAATGCAACTTACTATTGATAAAAAATTTAAATTCATTTTCACATAAGTTTTTTTTTAACGATTTTTTTTTTATCGTGGCTCGGCAAAGTGACCACACTGCACCTGATGGTAAGTGCAGTGTCGTCCAGTTATTGATCAAGTAGCGAGTGATAATCTATCCCTCGCTAGTCAATACAATCATGCCGGCCTGATGTGTAGCTTCTTCACACTACGCCTAAAGGACCCAGGATCATAGGAAGGAGGGAACACGGTAGCTGGCAAACTGTTCCACAGTTTGATGGTGCGGCAAAAGTACGAGTTTGCGAACCTCTTAGTTCGGGCCGGGGTAGTAGACACCACAAAGCTGTGGCTTCGCAATCCAGTACGCGTGGTTCTGGTATGGAAGGGAGAGGATGGGATAAGATCAAACAATTCTTCAGAGCATTCGCCATGATACAGACGGTAGAACACGCTAAGCGAGGAAATATCCCTACGCAGCTGTAGCGGCTCCAGGCTGTTACTCACGTCTGCATCATTCACAATGCGGATGGGCCGCCGCTGCAACCCGTCCAAGGCATCGAGGAGGTATTTTGCGGAACCGTCCCAGAGGTGCGAGCAGTATTCCATTCCCGGTCGCACCTGTGCTTTATATAAGCGGTAGAGCTGACCGGGCGTGAAAAACCGCCGCACCCTGTTCAGGATTCCGACCCTGCGGGAAGTTTTTTTTTATTTTTTTTTTTTTATCCTAGCACGGCAAAGTGACCGCACTTCACCTGATGGTAAGCGCAGTACGGTCCAATTAGAGTATCGAGTAGCGAGAGACGATCTATCTCCCGCTACTCAACACAATCATGCCGGCCTGCTCCTTCACACTACGCCATGGGCAAGAAGGTGAAGAAGCGGTCGAGGGTCTATTGTCAGAGTACTTAGAAGGCCGCAAAATGGCCAACATTGTACCACAACTCTAGACCCCCAAAAAACCGGATGTACACTGGCTGATCCCGGAACGCGACACACTTGCGTGTGCCACTATGGCGGGTTTTTCACCCTGTGTACGGTGGTCGCTATCCGGACGGATATGAATATCCTACCACCAGCAAAGTGGCGGATATGACGCCCTCGATGTGACTCCTTGGATTAAGATCGCAGCGGATATCCATACCTAGGACACTAAGGTCATCCCGCATTGCGAGTGGAACACCCTGAAGAACGGGGATTGGAGAAAACGGAGACTTCTTGCACGAGAACGCGCACACCTGTGTTTTCTTGGCATTAAACTCAACCCGATTCCTGGTACCCCATGATGATATGAGATCCAAGGCCTGGTTGAGCTCCATGACAAGATCCTCGCGTCTCCTCTCAGTATCCGCCCGGCAACCAGGAGGCTTGCTGCAATAACGCCCATGAACCGTGCTGTCGTCTGCATAGCAATGAATGTTGCCAAGCGACAACATATCATTAATATGCAGAAGAAACAAGGTGGGCGAAATCACAGAACCTTGTGGTACTCCGGCATTTACTGACATGAGCTCCGAAGCGTGTCCATCAACGAGGACACGCATTCTACGCTCATGCAGAAAGCCGGAAATCCACTTGCACACGTTGTCGGTCAGACCGTATGCCAGGAGCTTGGAGAGAAGGCCACGGTGCCAGACCCTGTCAAACGCCTTGGCTATGTCGAGACTCACAGCCAGAGCCTCGCCATGCCTGTCAATCGCCTCGCCCCAGTGATGCAATACAAACGCTAGAAATCGGTTATGGCGGAAACCATACTGTCTGTCACTGATCAACGAGTGATCCTCCAGGTAACGAACTAATTGGCTGTTAATTAGTCGCTCCATGACTCTACAGATCACTGAGGTGATGGCGATTGGGCGGTAATTGTTAGGGTCTGACCGATCACCCTTTTTGGGGATCGGCTGCACATTGGCCACCCTCCAAGATTCAGGCACAACACCTGAGAGGTAGGACGATCGGTATAGGCGCGTCAGTGCAGGAGACAACTCCGCTGCACACTTTTTGAGATAGGCTTGCGTTTGACCACTATCTCGCCTGATGGAAAGTGATGATGTGGTCTACGGTGGAGCACGCTTGCCTAGAAGATACCTATTAACTCTTGACTTGAAGATACCCAGGTCATAATTTTCGGGAAATATAGACTCCGGCAAAGAGTTCCACTCTCTAGCGGTGAGCATGATAAATTTACTAGCAAAACGCTTCGTGTGTGGTGGAATATCAACCATGTATCGATGACGCAAACAAACAGTTTCCATACAAAGACACATTTACAATAACCTCTTTGTAATATTAGTATAGATTTACCGTTTTCTTATATTGGCACGGCAAAGTGACCACACTGTACCTGATGGTAAGCGCAGTGCCGTCCAGTTATAGTACCAGGTAGCGAGAGGATAACTATCCCTCGCGTATGGACACAATCATGCCTGCTAAGCAACTTCTTCACAGTACGCCTTAAGGAGCTAGGATCATAGGAAGGAGGGAACATGGTAGCTGGCAACCTGTTCTATAGCTTGATGGTGCGGAAAAGATAAATATTGGAACGAAGTTCTTTATCACGCGTTATCATTTGTTTGCGGGCTGAGGGGCTAGACCGAAAAAAAACCTAAAACCGACATCTTTTTGCAATGGTTTTTGAGATACTAGGCACCGGGGAATCTAAAACTTTGTCAATCAATATGCAAAAATATTTATAATTTTAAAGTTTTTTATTTAATCACTACTTAATATAAACACAAAACGACACAGCAAAAGGAACTGCGTTCGAACCGGGTGTTCATAAAACACCTCTCTCTTTTAATTTTTTGGTGGTAATCGTACCATCAGCTCATTCAATTGCTTGTTTGCATATGCTATTAAACTATTAGTAAAGTCGTATGCTTAATGCATGTTTTTTTAGTGCCTTGATAGGCAGACGAGCAGACGGGCCACCTGATGGTAAGTCACCGCCGCCCTTAGACTTCTGCAACGCCAGGGCACAGCAAAGCCGCTGCTTACCGTTAAATGTGAATTCAGGTGTTAGAGATGTCGCTCAAAAGTTCGCTTCACGTGACATAAGTTAAGGAAGCGATTACAATGGCTTAGTTCTTCTCATTTAGCACGCTCTTGCGTAAAACTGGTTGCAATTTTAAGATTTATATACAGGTGGTTGCATTTTCCATAAACAAAAATATTGTCCACCGAGAGCGATAAGGCCGCAAACTGTACTTTTAATTAATTTTTGCAGTGTTTCTATCTTGTGTATCTTAGTGTGCAATAAAGAATATAAGTAATTGTTGGAATTTAAAAGATACATTGTTCGGTGCCTCCGTGGCATAATTGGTGGATAGCCGGCTGAGAAACGAGAGGTCGCAGGTTCGATTCCCCCAACGCACAGCCTCGCACTAAAATCCCTTGTAGTTCTTGATACCCCCAATACACGACTGGTATTTATTGTGATCGCTATCCGGGCGGATATGAGTATCCTACCACCGGCAAAGCTACCAGCTCCAGCAGTCAAATGAACGTGTACAAATATATTGCTTTTATTTAAGGTTTAGTTGTTAAGATATGGGATTCTAAAGAATTCATCTGATCGGGGGAAGGATTTCTTTGGAATTTTATTTTCATACAGAATTTAATTAAAAAAATATTATAAGTGCAGTTTTTTTTATAGAATATGTGACTAAGGCCTAAACTGTGATTAGTAGAGGCGGCCCGGGCCCAACAGTGGGACAATTCTAAATATAGGACTGGTATTATATATCTTTTTATTATTATGGATACGAATTGTCCACTAAGTGCGCATGTAACATATAACGCCAAGTAAATTAAATGTCAAAACAGCGCAGCCTGTATTCGGTACCGTTCCGGTCTACTTGCCCAGTTGCCAGACAGTTGCGGTCGGTTATGTAACACCCTGTAGCAATATTTTACACTATTTATTGCATCTAGCGACATCTAGCTCTCAACTCTTACACTTTTAGTATTAAGAATATTATATTCACACTTTATATAAATATATCATTGCTTGCTTTAATGGTGAAGGAAAACATTGTGAGGAAACCTGCATACATCAGAATTCTAATAAGGTATAACGGTAGGCAGCGGCTTTGCTGTGCCCTAGTATTGCAGAAGTCTATGGGCGGCGGTGACTACTTACCATTAGGTGGCCCGTCTGTTCGTCTGCCTATCGAGGCACTAAAAAAAAAAAAAGTATAACCCCTCTTATTAGTGGACGAGGCCCGTGCCTAGCAGTGGGACAATGTTTAATACAAGGCTAGTATTATTATTATATATCGTTTACCAAGGCAATATACGGGAATATTGGTAGGCAGCGACTTTGCTGTGCCCATTGTGCCCTTGTGCTGTGGCATTGCAGAAGTCTATGCGCGGCGGTATCTACTTACCATCAGGTGGCCCGTCTGCTCGTCTGCCTATCCAGCTATTGTCGAAGATTATCACACCCTCGAACTCGCCACTGTAGCTCCTGCAAGTCAGGATCGACAGTGGCACGTAATTCGTTGACACAGTCCGTCTTTTCTCCTAGAGCTTGGAAGGCATCTGTAAGCTGGTTTTTCACGTCTAACTCAGGTTTGCACGATTCCTTGCTTTAACGGTGAAGGAAAACATGCCAGGTATTCAGATAGCCTATAATAATTTCGATTTGCCGCCCGCTCCGGGGGGACGTGGAATAAGAATTAACGGTTATGCTGGACTAGCCAGTCTTACAACCCAGCACCCCCCTTACTCGGATGATGGCTATCCGAGCAGCTGCTGGGTGGAGTCTCTACCCCCTATGTACACCCACCCTACCTCTATCAGCCTGTAGCCGTCCACTACTGGATATAGGCCTTTCCTAGATTACGCCACCCTTGACGGTCCTCCACCTTCCTCATCCAGCCGCCTCCCGCAACATCTCTTAGGTCGTCAGTCCAGCGGGAACGAAGTCGGCCAACACTACGCTTGGACAGACGTGGTCTGTACTCCAGTACCTTTCCGCCACAGCGGCCGTCATTACGACGATAGATATGACCAGCCCACTGCTACTTCAACTTACTAATTCGCCGGGCTATGTTGGGTACTCTGGTTCTCTGACGAATCTCCCTCACCCCACCTCACACTTACAGCTCCCCAGCTAAAACCCCGCGGAACCCCCCTTATTAGTTCAGGAGGCCCGTGTACAGAGTATTATTATTACTCGTTATTTATTTGGCCATTTTATATGTAAGTATCATGTTTTTCTTACAATGCAGGTGTGAATGAGTAACAATTAAAAGAAAGCAATCGCAACAAAGCCATTGTAAGTGATATTCTCGGAACACGGTTTGCTTCCACCGGCTCGGTGTGGCGCGGCGGGCGCATTCTGCTGACACGAAGTATTTCAGGTTCGCTGACATCAATTGTTTGTACTAAAAACATGTATTACAAATAAATATGTTGATATGTTTTCCTTCGCATACGATTTGGTTTTGGGCTAAATTACCTAACAGTCACATAGTTCTGCCATACACTATGCAGTCTTGTATCGTGAGTATCAAGAACTAAGGGAGACTTTCGGTCAATATTCTGGTTCAATACAAATATTGGTGGAACATTCGACTCAGTGCGGAAATACAACTTGAGGCCTCTTGTGTTACAACCTGCTATTCACCCGCTGAGCCACGGAGGCTGTCTATATAGTTATGATATCAAAATCTTTACGCATACTGGCTTGCGGAGCCACAGCCGTGGTCTACTACTCCGGCCCGAACCAAAAGGTATAACCATAAGGTATTAAAGGTAAGGTATAGTTGGCGAGTAGCTGGCTGTGAAACGAGAGGTCGTGGGTTCGATTCCCACAACGGAACACATGTTTGTGTTACAGACAGATATTTATGACCGGGGTCTGGGTGTTGTGAGACCGAAAGTCTCTCGTAGTCCCTGATACCCACAACACAATCCTCCTCGTATCTTATTGTGGGGTCGGGGCTATGTGTGTGACTGTTGGATGTTATTTATTATTTATTTATCTAAAATTCGTATCTTTGCCACAAAAAATAAAAATAATAAATAAAAGTGGGTGTTCTTATTTATTTTTTTATTGCCAGGATAGATAGACTAGCAGACGGGCCACCTGATGGTAAGTCGTCACCGCCGCCCATAGACTTCTGCAAAGCCAGGGCACAGCAATGCCGCTGCCTACCGTACTGTGTACTGGTGTTACACCTCTGCCTACCTCTTCGGGGATTGCAGACGTGAGTGTATATGTATATAAATACAACCACATAGAGTCACACATAGTCCTAAATCCAGACTAAGTCAAACCTGTATCGTGGATAAACCCTAAATATATGTAGTTCACACAATCATTTGTCTCAGCTATTGAACCCACAGCCTCTCGTTTCACAGCCGGCTCGCCCGCTGCGCCATGTAGGCTGGGGGTATGTACGTTTGTTTATGTTCCGGTGTGGTTCTAGTTTTCCCCGCGCGGCGCTAGTGTCGCGGAGGCTGCACTCGGTCGCCGACCCGACGACCTTGCACGTGGTTCGAGTAGCCACTAACGACATATTGGAATTAGCTTAATGATGAATTTAACTAAGACGAATTCGGTATACCCTATTTAGGTATCTAGATTTTCTGTGTATATTATATACTAGCTGTTGCTCGCGGTTCCGCCCGCGTGGAAGTTGTGTTTGGGAGAAAAAGTATTCAATACAAAATAACTATTTTCATGCGTTAACTTCAAAAATGACGGATTTTGATACAAATTTTCTTCTCCTATTTTACCCCCTTAGGGGAGGAATTTCCAAAAATCCTGGAAGATATATTTTTTATTTTTAACTAAAAGGCTGAATACAAATTTTCATGAATTTTACTTCAATAATGACGGATTTTCATACAAACTTTCATCCACTATTTTACCCCCTTATTAATTTATTTTTGTTATTTCCAAAAACCCTTCCTTAGTGGATGCTTACGTAATAAAAGGTACCTACTGTCAAAATTTCAAGTCTCTAACCCCAGCCGTTTAGGCTGTGCGTTGATATGTCAGCAGTCAGTTTCTTCTTTTATATATACAGATGTAAGATGTATATATTATGCTTTTGTCAAACACACATTATTGTACCACCGCCATTCATAGACTTCTGCAATGCCAGGGCACAGCAAAACCACTGCCTACCGTTATCTGACTAATTGTAATTTGAAATCACTCGTCTTATGATCCCTGAAGTCAATGATAAATGCTAATGAAGTATTTTTGTGTGGCTAAGTATATTTAATGCTTAGATAGTCGGTTGACACCTTGTTAAGAGTTTTAATCGTAACAATTAAATTTTAAGATCGTGCTACAAAAATGCCAAAAAAAATCTGTGGAATTAGATTTTTTTCTTGGCTTTTTCGTTTTTTAAATTTACTAATAAGTTTCTAATCACCATACATACTCTGTACACAACGATTTTAGAATAAATACACCTAACAGTCACACACATTAGTCCTGATCCCACATTAATTTAAACCTGTTCTATTGGTATCAAGAACTACGAAGGACTACGGTCCCTCAACACCCCGACCCGAAACAAATACCTGTCTGTCACACAAACAATTGTCTTGGCGCGGGAATCGAACCCACAGCATCTCGTTTCATATTCGGCTTCTTGCTGCACCACGGAGACTGTCAATAATACTAGCCTTGTATTAATCATTGTCCTACGGGCTTCTTCTACTAATGATAGGGGTTATGCCTTATACACGAATACGGCATTAAAATTTCTACCCAAAATTTTAATAACTATCCAATTTGTTCTACGGGTGTACAGCTGCGTGCAACGACCAGTGCGTTGACATCCATGCAGTTTTGGTAGTACGCCACTAGGATAAGACGACAGCGCTTAAGCCGCTTAATTGTCACCTGACGGATGTCATCTTTTCCGCTTGATTTTGATTTCATTGGATAGAAGCGCTTTATGCTCAAAGTGTGAATTAAAAAAAATGTTTAAATAGGAGAAAAGAATTTCGAAGGTATGAGAAGTTTACCGCATCAGGCCAGCGTGGTGGACTAAGGCCTAACCCCTCTCATTAGTAGAGGAGGCCCGTGCTCTGTAGTGGGACAATGTTTAATACAGGGCTAGTATTATTATATAGGAGAAATTACATGAAAATTTACCATATTTTCTTCTTATTTTCATATTAATTTATTTGAAATGTATTTTTATGGATTGAATTTATTTTAAACATACTGACACATATAGATTATATCTCAAACCTTGAGATGCTTCATAGAAAAGTATAGTACTTCTCTTCACTATTCAGAAATACTGAACCTTATAACAAACCGTAGACTAATATTTAACCGGGTTTGTATTAACTGGTTGCTATGGCAACCCATAGTAACTTAGACAGAGTTTAAAGTGAGTCTATCTTCTTTCTTTTTATATATAATTCTACTGTTCGTGTGTGTGTCGCTGAACTCCTCCTAAACTATTCCTAACCTAAAAAAATTTTTTTTGTATGCGTTTGGGTGGCGCCCTGGATGGTTTAGATTCATTCTTTAAGGATGTTAAATTATGATTTGATATTCATAACATAATAAATGAACAGCAGGCCGGCATGATTGTGTTGAGTAGCGAGGGATAGACTGTCTCTCGCTACTTGGTACTCTATCTGGACGGCACTGCGCTTACCAGGTGCAGTGTGGTCACTTTGCACAGAAAAAAACATAGTCCTGACACACTAGGTCAAACCTGTATCGTGAGTATCAAGAATAGTAGGGACTACTACAGTCTATGTCAGTCCTGTCAAAATAACTGATCTGTCATTGTAGTTTATTAACAATTCTGTATTTTTTTTATTCTGGCGTAAATTGACCACACTGCACCTGGTAAAAGCAGTGCCGTCCAGATAGAGTACCAAGTAGCGAGAGACAGTCTATCCCTCGCTACTCAACACAATCATGCCTGCTGTTTATTTATTATATTATGAAAATCAAATCATAATTTAACATCCTAAAGAAAAGCTAAATCACGTTGCAACCCTATTTTGTCCATAGGGTTGTCAGCCATTTTTCGGAAAATTCAAAGGGTTTTTTTGGTGCAGATAAGTGCATCGGCCGTAGGGCCAAGGGCCTCATGCGGGAGAGGGCCTTAACCTCGGTGAAAGTACGGCCGAACCATCTCGCTTATATAGTTCGTTCACTTCGGGAGCACAAGGATGTTGTGGAGTCGACGGGAAATGTTGGGACAATTTTTTTTATAACTTTCTCCTAGATGGGTATAAAATGAAGTTAGTTAAGCAATTTTTGGACAAACAGTACAATAAGTTCTGATCGTTTTCGACGTTTGATACACATATACATAAAACTATAGTCTATTTAAGATCCCCGGGTCGAGTGGTATTGGGTTTTCCTAAGAAATTCTCAGTATCAGCCCGGAGTCTGGAATTATACCCGGTATGCCAATAGGCTCGCCCTATCACATTATGGGACCGTAATAAATTCGGCGAAAAGTGGGTGTACTGGTTACACCTCTGCTTACCCCTTCAGGGATTATAGACGTGTACGTATGTAAATATACTCAACAGTCACACACATAGTCCTGATCCCACACTAAGTTAAACCTGTATCTTTATTATAGGACCGTAATAAATTGGGCGAAAAGTGGGTGTACTTGTTACACCTCTGGCTACCACTTCCGTGATTACAGGCGTGAGTGTATTAAAGAATCCAATAAAAATTTTGTTAAAAATGAACACAAACCTTATCAAAGAAAAAATAATTTCCCGCGTCTCCACAGATGTCACTGCGCCGAATTTCCAAGGCTGCTAGAAGCGGAAGAAAGCTCGAAAAGCGACAGTGGAATGCTCGCTCGCATCACCCCCCCTATCTCCATGCTTCCCTATCGCCTACACGGTGCAACGCCTCGAGGCATTGTTAGAAACGTGCAAGCGTATTTTTGGGTTTTTAATTATTTTTGAAAATGGAAAATGCGGCTAAAAATCCATTTCATTAGTTTTTAATCACTAGTTTGGTGCCAGTTGCAATGAAGATTTGGTGGAACCATTTTATTTTTATGTCATCCGTTTTAATTTATATGTCATCTAAAGTGTTGTTGATAGACCAAATATTTTTCTTTTCTTACATAAATTTTATGTTTTGACAATTTATTGTGTTATAAAATATATTTAATTAGTTTTATGTATTTCAATTTCAATATTTCGCCTTCCTTTGCCTTCAATTATTAGAAGTTTAAAAATGAGTGCGTGTACTTATGTACGCAACAAATTTTCATATTAATTAAAATTTTATAATTCAGTCCGAAGCTTCTAGCTCTTCTCCTTATATTTCTGCTAGCCTGGTACTTGGCGCAACATCAGAGGTGTTACTTCTGTGTCACGCGCATCTTAAAATTTCACTATCATCATTTTTTCATAACGTGCCTAAAGAAGTATAACATCAAAAAATAAAATTTAACCACGGCTTCGTGATGCAGCCGAAGCAAGAGGTTCATATATCTATGCCGTAACACCAAGCCGTGGAATGGTTTGTGTGTTCCCACGTTTTCCCTTCATCCTATAATCCTGGGTACGTATGTATTAAGAAGTTAAGCAGGCCGGCAAGATTGTGTCGAATAGTGAGGTATAGTTGTCTCTACCATCAGGTGCAGTGTGGTTACTTTGCCGTGCCAGGGTAAAAATAAATAAATAACGCCCAACAGTCACACGCATAGCCGCGACCCCACACTAAGATACGAGTCATGTGTTGTGGGTATCAGGGACTACTAGAGACTTTCGGTCTAACATGAAATCGTTTATTGGTCATGTAGGCAACATAGCTCTTATGACAAGTCAGTACATTAAAAAAAGTAAAGAAAATTAAGAAAAAGGATATCAGCTTATAGCATGCATAGCATCATCAATACACTAGCAATTAATTTATTCATTTATAAGGTGTTTCTATTTTTTTATGTTATTAAAAGAAATACCAGTCAAATATACATATTTTTAAATGGGTTTGATATGGACCATGGGTATTTCCGAGACGTCGCACGTTTTAAAAGCTACCACCGGATCCAAACGCGACCCAGCCTGATAAGACCCGGCGAAACAAACTCAGCGGGCTTATATTACCGCTGGATACTACACGGCGCGACCCAGTCCTGAGACAATCCAGCGAATCAAACTCAGCGGGCTTGTTTTTGGTCCGGTTCATTATTTCTAGTAGATGACCTGTAATGTAACAATACCCAGACCCCGGACAAAAATATATGTCTGTCACATAAACATTTGTCCTGGTGTAAATCGAACCCACGGCCTCTCGTTTCACAGCCGGCTACTTGCCAACTGCGCCACGGAGGCTGTCAAAATCACACTCAATATTTGGAAACTCATCTATGATATACTTTTTTTATTTAAATCTCACTACGAAATAAGACTTACCTGGAAATCAACTTATGACCTCACCGGTAATGGTAACTATAGAGGTATGATACTGCGTTACCTCGTCATTATAGAAAATCAAAGTTTATATTATATACAATTTTCATGTTTTCCTGTTACCAATAAACAATACCTTTTTTCAATATTTCCACATTTTACTTGCAAATGATGATGCTATTTTTATTCAAATCATCTAATTAATTACGTTTCCGTAAATATTTCCTGGTGACGTCATTGGTCATTTTATCATCATCATAGCATCTTATCATAAGGTGTACTTTGCCAGGATAAAAAAGGAACGCTGCCAAACGAGAAACGGTAGGCAGCGGCTTTGCTGTGCCCTGGCGTTGAAATCTTTGGACTTGGACTTACCATCAGGTGGCCCATCTGCTCGCCTGCCTATCGGGGCACAAAAAATAGTCCATCTGATGTGATCTTCGACGCTCATTTTACCTCTCATGTATCACAAGGACACCGGTGTTCGGATATTATATGATTAATAATTTATACATCTATTAATTTACATTTATTGTAAGAATGAGCAGATTATTTAGGCCTATATTGATTTTTAATTTGGTTCTGAAATGTTTAACCCAGAGGCGGTCGTAGGTGGAGTCCTAGGTTTAGGTACCAATGTCCTAAACATTTTAATATAACAATGAATATGGCTTGAGATAAATGTCGGTCTAACTTTAAATCAGTCATGTAATAGTAAGTAATTTAATCAAGGATAAAAAACACTTCCTAATATTGCAAAAACAAAGAAAATATACCGTCTATATCGTGTCGTTAATTATTTAAATTATCTACAATGTCTTTAGTAGATTAATTGTTTGCGGACGTGATATAATTACTTGGAATTATTTATTCTTGGTATACTTTTATTTTAACTCTGATGGGCTATGTGGCCCTGGTAATATTTCTCACACTTTACAATTTTGTCCAGCATTTTTTTATTCCGGCGCGGCAAAGTGACCACACTGCACCTGATGGTAAAGCGCAGTGCCGACCAGATAGAGTATCAAGTAGCGAGAGACAGTCTATTTCTCGCTACTCAACACAATCATGCCGGCCTGTTGTGTAGCTTCTTCACACTACGCCTAAAGGACCCAGGATCATAGGAAGGAGGGAGGGAACACGGTAGCTGGCAAACTGTTCCACAGCTCGTCTGTCTTCGGCAGTCTCCGTCGTAGCGGGAGAGTATCCAGCTGCGAAACGAGTGGTCCCTGGTTCGATTCCCGCATCGTGACAAATTGTGTAATCCCCATTTACACATATATTTGTTTCAATAGGATGGTTTAATTATGTCATTGTCGCCTCTGCATGATGATGAAGCCAATAGGATAGTTTCCTGTGTATCATTTTGCTTATTTGATATGCAACCGAATATAATACGCAAAAGAAACCCTTTTGCGAAAACAGAATCGAAATTTGCTTGAAAATATAGGTTATACAATATTCATTTTAAATATTGGTATGAGCAAAAATGGTTGTGTAGTGGGAACATATCACTATCTCCCTCGCACAACGGCACAGTAATGGTCATTCTGAGAACCGTGACGTCACGGCTTATATCATGCATCCTTTTACTGTCATTTGACAACTACCCCTTCCAGCAAATTTGAATGGCGTCTAATTTACTTATTTTTGTTCGGATTTATAAAATTCTTCGATAATTGATTTTAAGTAATGTAACTTGTTGATTAAATTAATAAAAAAATCATGTCAACTACCCTATTACCATATTGGACACAAATACCAATAGCGGGAAATTCATGTGTATTTTTTGAACCGAAAATCTCACTCACAATTTGTGATTGTTTTAGCCCCGGTTTTGAAGTCAAGACCTTAATCATTTCTCAGCCTAAGTACTGCCACGGGCAATAGCTAATTTTAAAATAAAATACAGATGTTTACAATATGATGTATATTTATTTATGTAATTTTAATAGCACTTTTGTGCATTATTAGGCAAATGTAACAAATTGCATAGGACTAAGAGGATTTAGAACACAAAATTCAGACATTAAAAGCGCCTTTATTTTTAAGAAGTTAAGGTGTACTGTGAAGTAAAAAATTAACTTTGTTTCCTCACAATCGGCACAGTGCGACCGATCTCGTGGGATAGTTCCCAGAATGCATTGTAATTATAATAGAATTTTATCAGTACAAAGAGCTCCTATCGGCTTATGCGAGCCTGGTACTTTTGTTTGGTATTGGCCGTGTATTGTAATTTTTTTATCCTGAGTTTTTGACCCGGGGTACTTTGGTCGCTCTGGACGATTTTTCATTAAGACTTGCGACGGCGTTTTATCTTTTTCATAAGCAGAAGAGGCCTACAAACGAAGTCGTATATGACCTGATGGTAATTTCATCCTCTCATGAACACCAATACCTGAAAAATGGATAAACCAAACTTAACGAATGGAAAATTTACCACAATTCACATAAAATGACAAACGAAATTCATGTTGATTTTATCACACTGACTATAATTTAAAGAACCAAATCAGTTGAATCACGTAGCGTTATTTAAGCTATGACCAGACTTTTTGTTTTCCATCTTTATAATAAATGCTAGATGTTGCTCGCGGTATCACCCGCGTGGAGGTTATTTTTTGAAGAAAAGGTATACAATCCATGGAGGCATCTTATACACTTTTCTATATTTTGCTATCCAATAGGAAGCGTGAATTTTCCGGGGTAAAAAGTAGCCTGTCTTTTTCTGATCCCTAAACTGCCACTATGCATAAAATCATGTCGATCCCTTGCTCTGTGAAAAACTAAACTATCTACCCCTGATATTATATTAAACTATGATAAAAGACAACAGTAGTTTAAAAGTGGTAGAGCCACGCCGTAGACATATTTGTCTACATCATGAATGGGCCAGCTCGACCGGGGTAGTACCATTGTCTTACAGAAATCCAACGTAAAGTGACAGTTTACTGTCGCGTTTCGTATGGTAAGTGAGATATCCGGAGGCCCAGATTCCCCCTTCCCTTCCCTAATCCCTATTCCTGTCCTTTAAGGCCGACAGTGCATACATTATACTTTCGGTATTGTGGATGTTCATAGGCGGTGGAGATCACTTAACTTCAGGTGACCCACTGGGTCGTTTGTCGGACTATGCTAAAAAAAAGTCATAAACTACAGTTGAAACAATAAGACCTATATTACCTTAGACTTAGGCAATTACAGAAGTGAAAGTCACAAATATTAGTACGCATATAGGCCCTTAAACCTTATAAATAGTCAGACTAAACAGGTTCAAATTAAGCAGAAACCTTTAAATCCCTTAACCTGTTAAAATAAAGTGACCGATAGGGAAATTAAATGGTTATTAAACTATATAAGGGTCTACGCAAGCTAAATATAAAAGCTATACACGTTGTCGACATTATGTCGCACGTTTATCTGTATATATAAAAGAAGAAACTGACTGACTGATCGATCAACGCACAGCCAAAACGGCTGGGGTTAGAGACTTGAAATTTTGACAGTAGGTACCTTTTATGACGTAGACATCCACTAAGGAAGGGTTTTTGGAAATTCCACCCCGAAGGGGGTAAAATAGGGGAAGATAGTTTGTATGAAAATCTGTCATTTTTGCAGTTAAACGCATGAAATTTGGTATTTGGTCTTACAGTTAAAAATTAAAAACACATATTTCAGGGTTCTTGGAAATTCCACCCCTAAGGGGGTTAAATAGGGTAAGAAAGTTTGTATGAAAATTCTTCATTTTTGAAGTTAAATGCATGAAAATTGGTATTTTGTAGTGTATACTTTTTGTCTCAAACATGACCTCCACGCGGGCGGAGCCGCGGGCAACAGCTAGTTCTGACATAAAACAATACTAGACTATACTAATAGTGATAAATGTTTTAAACACAGATTTATTAGATTGTTTCTGTAGACATTTCTAACGACATTGTGACTTTAGTTTTACTCTTTCTCTTGCAGTCCTTCCCGTAATCCAGCGGCACCGCAGGGGCGATTCCGGCTGCAATTCTAGCACTCCTTAGAATAATCCTCTTAAATCTCCCCCGGGATCGCTCCGTAAGCGCCGAAGAAGGCCACCGCGGGGTTTTAGCTGGTAGTGTCGGGTGGGGTGTAGATAGAGGGTAGGGACTCGACCCAGCGGCAGCACGGATAGCCATCATACGGGCGAGGGGGATGCTGGGTCGTAAGACCGGCTAGTCCAGCATACCCGTTTTATTCTTATTCCGCTTCCCCCCGGAGCGGGCGGCAGTAATAAAACGCTTTCCCCGCGACAACAAAAAAAAAGTCCTTCCCGTAATCCTGTGTTCTTCCTAGTTCTGTACACAATAAAATTAGGTTACTGGGTCTTTTTACATCAAAGCGGTATTCATAATAATTCCATCTTGTCATGAGATAATAATAATAAATCAGTTTATTGCCTTATTATTACATTAACAATAATAATAACATAAATAATTATGCTTAGCCTATAATAATAAGACAAAGGAGGCGGCTCAGCTTGTGTTGACCGGGACATTAGTTCCGGGCAGCGCTGGTTTTCAGCCTCTCCCATTTCCTATGATGTTGTGCGGAATTTTTTTTGGCGTTGGCCTACCAAGCGACAACTAATGTAAAGTATGTGAAAAAAAATTATATCAAATAACTATCATCATCATCCTTTGTTCCTTCTTTTCGATTTACACTTTTATTGCACCGGGAAGTAAAAATTTAGTGAATTGGCGCAAACGCCGGCAATTTTTGACAAAATATAAAAAAATCGTCACAAAATAATAGTATCTCGACAACAATTCGACAAAAAGTCGATAGCCTGCGTAACTCCTAAACCGTACAGATGTGAACTAATGGACCGACTACAGTATTTTACTTTCATCTCGATTAATCCATTTGCATGAATTTCAATACATTTGCATTTGGTCCGTGTTTACTGATTATGCATTTGATTAATTGACATATACGTAACTTAAAATTAGTTTTGGGTTAGAAAAATAGATGGCGTTTATTTAAACAAATTCGCCTAATACTTCGATACATTCATATGTATTTACAACTGAGGATTATAATACATATAAACTCACGCCTGTAATCCCAGAAGGGGTAGGCAGTAGCGTAACCAGTAAACCCACTTTTCGCCGAATTCATTACGGTCCCATAATGTGATAGGGGGCGAGCCTATCGCCATACCAGGCACAATTCCAGACTCCGGCTGATACTGAGAATTTCTAAATAGAAAAACCCAATATCACTTTAACGACTCGGAGATCGAACCCGAGACCTCGGCACAGCAGTGGTAACAATTACAACTACGCCACCGTGGCTGTCTGTGTCTGAGTGAACTGAAAAATGACTCGTCGAAGTGAGCCACTTGTTGTCAATGGATGGTTCTTTGAATAGTTACCATCCAAATAGATCATAAATTATCGGATGCAACTAAAATTGATATCCTTTTTCTATAAAATAAGACTAGCCATGGTAAGCCGCCTGATGGTAAGCGGTTACCGTAGCCTTTGGACGCTTGCAACACCAGGAGCATCACATGCGCGTTGCCGACCCTTCATAAACCTACTTACTCCCTTCTCGAAGAATCTCTTTAAGCCTACACTCTACAAAGGTATCCATAAATTTTTTAGTATTGATTATTTACATCAAGTGACCCACTTACGCGTGGGCTGATAATTTCAAAACATTATGCAACGACTGGTGCAGTCAAACCTTGAACATATTTATGTTCGTTAGATTTTATCAATTCTCTTCTTTCGCTATCCAATCCATACTTCTCTGGAATTCACTCCCTCTCGAAATCAGGTCGTGCACCAACCGGTCAGCTTTCAAGTTTAGAGTCCGTCAACTACTGCTGAATGGAGTAGCAGAATCACTTCAGTGATATATAAATTATAATTTGTATATAAAATGTATTTACTATATTTGTATTTTATACGTATCTTATGTATTTATACTGTATTTATAATATAATAGTAATATGTAGTCAGTATGTATGCCTATATGTTTATATATGTACATCTATATTTATATCATAGTTTTTTTCTGTCCACTTCTCCTATATCTTTATGCACCTACCTTGTTCATCTCTGCACCACCTTAAGGTTGACTGGTAGAGAATGCCTTCTGGCATTAAGTCCGCCTATATACAATGTATGTATATGAAGTGTATAAATAAATAAAATACATAAATCAATTCGACCACGCCTGAAGCTGTAATAGTCCTGAGTAAGAGAGACAGATTTAATGTGGACAGCATTCTTAGACAAAATTATTCTACTGCCAATATAAAGCCGGCTGTGAAGCGAGAAGATGTGGGTTCGATTCAAGCAGACAAGTGTTTGTGTGACAGACAGATATTTGTTTCGGGTCTGGGTATTGTGGGACCGTAGTCCCTCGTAGTTCTTGATTTTTTTATCCTGGCACGGCAAAGTGATACTGCACCTGATAGTAAGCGCAGTGCCATCCAATTAGAGTATTAAGTAGCGAGAGACAATCTATCCTCCGCTACTCAATACAATCATGCCTGCCTGCTTCTTCACACTACGCCATGGGCAAGAAGGTGAAGAAGCGGTCGAGGGTCTAGTATCAGAGTACACAGAAGGCCGCAACACGCCAAACATTCCTTACTCTAGACCCCTGTCAAAAACCGGATGTACACTGGCTGATCCAGGAACGCGACACACTTGCGTGTACTATGGCGGGTTTCACACCCTTTGTACGGTATTCGCTATCCAGGCGGTTATGAATATCCTACCAACAGCATACCAGGTGTTAATTAGTGTGGGTCAGAATGATGTGTGACTGTTGGATGTTTATGTTAATTAGTGTGGGTCAGAATCATGTGTGACTGTTGGGTGTTTACTCTATTCCTACTTCACCGCCCACCAATCACACTTTCATCTTCGACCACAATGATTCTAAATATGAACGTAGTCTACGTGCGATGGCTCATCAAGCTAATAAATCCGCGTTAGCATTCGACGCAGGCGCACCCCTCCTCCATCGGCAGGCACACTTTCACTTTCAGTTGTAGGGCAAACTGCTCACTTCGATACAGCAAACTCTACATTTCCGTACGAACAGTTTTGAGTTTTAAAACGGAGAGGTAGAGCTTATATTTGATTGATAGTACAGTCAGTGTTGCAACCATGTCGCAGTAAGAAATCCGAGTGACAAAAGTCGAAAGTGATGGTAGAATTTGGATGGAAAATAAATTCTTTCGTGCGAGTGATAGAGGTGTTTTTACTGTGTCTGGTTTAGGATGTATTATCTTTTTTCGTTGTAACGTAGTTGGTTGTTCTACCAGAGAGATTTGGTGAGCCTCACGATGGAACCACGTTTGGGGCATTATGAAATCGTATTGACATGAACTTTGGTACATAATAGATGTTTAGTTTAATCGTTTTTGGCGATGTCAGTGCATATAATTTTGGTGGAGACTAGTATCATTAGCTTGCATAATGAATTTTTATAATATAAGATTTAGACTTTTAAATTGTCAATTGTCATGATATTCTGGTGGTAGGATATTCATATCCGCCCGGATAGCAACCACCGTACACAGGGTGAAAAACCCGCCATAGTGGCACACGCAAGTGTGTCGCGTTCCGGGATCAGCCAGTGTACATCCGGTTTTTCTCGGGGGTCTAGAGTTGGGGTACAATGTTTGGCCATTTTGCGGCCTTCTGAGTACTCTGACAATAGACCCTCGACCGCTTCTTCACCTTCTTGCCCATGGCGTAGTGTGAAGGAGCAGGCCGGCATGATTGTATTGAGTAGCGGGGGATAGATCGTCTCTCGCTACTCGATACTCTAATTGGACCGTACTGCGCTTACCATCAGGTGAAGTGCGGTCACTTTGCCGTGCTAGGATAAAAAAAAATGTATTTTACGAAAGATTTCAGAGAGTTGTTATCTAAGCTCATGGCTTATATAAAATATTATTATAAGAAACATAGGTTCCTTCCCTCATTTCTTTAAGAATCAAGTCCAGCCACAAGTTGACTGTAAGTTATCTAAGTTGCTTTGAAATTCTTGTTTCATTTTCTATACAACTTGCAATAAAATATTCATTTAATATGTAACATAGCATATCAGTCGTAAGCTCTACATATTCTTTCGTTTCGTGCTCATATATTCCCTGGCTTGGTTTTCAATTCATACTACTATAATATTATAAATGCGAATGTTTGGATGGATGGATATTTGTTACTCAATCACGCTACAACGGCTCGAAGGATCTGGTTGAAATTTGGCACGTAGATAGATTATATTCAGGAATAGCACATAGGCTTCTTTCTATCCTGGAAAAATGTACAGATCCCGTGGGATAGTTTAGTTTTTCACAGAGCAAGGGATCGACATGATTTTTTGCATAGTGGCAGTATAGGGATCAGAAAATGACATAGGCCACTTTTTATCCCGGAAAAATGCTCGCTTCCTATAGGATAGCAAAATATAGAAAGGTGTAATAGCTTAAGATGTCTCCATGGATTGTATACCGTTTCTTCCAAAAATAACCTCCACGCTGGCAGAGTCGCGACCGACATCTAGTATTCATATGTATGACAGCTTCCATGGGTTCGATTCCCGCACCGAAACTAATATTTGTGTGACAGCGGATATTTGTTTCGGGTCTGGGTGTTTTGAGACCGTAGTCCTTCGTAGTTCTTGATACCCACGATACAGGTTTGACCTAGTGTGGGGTCAGGGTGTGTGACTGTTGGGTGTTATTATTTATCTCAGAAATCCGTTCAGTCAAGCTATCACCGCTCATAATAATAATGAGCTGATTATTTCCGAGTAGTAAGTGACACATTAAATATAATTTTGTACGTAAAGTGAAGACGACCTACTTACGCGAGGGTGAGTCAGAAAAAAACCCGTTATGACAATACAGTCACACCGAAGTGTAACATGTGTCAGTGCAAATGTAATACAAAAGCGAATATAAACAAATAACAGGCACACATAGACATAGTAAGATATAATTAAATTGTGTCCTTGGTATCAGCTATAAGAGAATTTCGGTCTCACAACAGTTAGACTTAAAAAAACATATTTGTCTACAGCATGAATGGGCCGGCTCGACTGGCGTAGTACCACTGTCTCACAGAAAACCAACGTAAAGTGACAGTTTACTATCGTGTTTCGTATGGTAAGTGAGATATCCGGAGGCCCAGATTCCCCCTTCCCTTCCCTAATCCCTATTTCTGTCCTTTAAGGCCGACAGCGCATACGTGATACTTTCGGTATTGTGGATGTTCATGGGCGGTGGAGATCACTTAATATCAGGTGACCCACATGCTCGTTTGTCGGACTATGATATAAAAAAAACGGTTCACATAAATATTTCTCTCGGTGCGGAATTCGAACGCGCAGTATTTAATAATAATAATAATATAACACTTTATTGTTACACCACAACATACAAAAACAGGTTGTATCAACTTATTTAGGTGTTACAAATTGTCAGTCTTATCACTAAGAGCGATCTCTTTCAGACAACCATGCATGGAGAGGAATAAAATGAATTTGCGGCGGTGCTGTCAATAAACTTACATAACAACAAATACCTAGGTACCCAAAAAAATAAACAAAATACATAGACTTACTAATAAATAGACATTTTAATAAACTTACATGTATTACATACATATATATAAATATATGTATAATACAAATATACATATACAATAATACAAAAGAAATACAACAAAGGTGTAGCGTTACTGCGAAAGATAAAATGTTTTCACCCGGGATTTAAGAGTTTCCAGCGTAGACGAGCGCCTGATATGGATAGGATATGCATTCCATAATCTTACAGCTTCCACAGTAAAGGACCGATCGTAAAAAGGTAAGGTAAGGTCGCTCTGTTTGACAGATGGTTTGGCCCATGGATGAGAAGAGTATTCGATGTTTGTATAACAACGATAAACAATGGGTTTGTGAGCGATGGCGAGTCAGTTTCTACAGTCAATCGAAGTATATTTCAGTAGGAATCAGGAATATTTCTACCGTTTTTTTATCCTGGCCACACTGCACCTGGTGGTAAACGCAGGACCGTCTAGTTAGAGTATCAAGTAGCGAGAAACAATCCATCCCTCGCTACTCAACACAATCATGCCGGTCTGCTGTGTAGCTTCTTCACAATACGCCACGGGGCAAGAAGGTGAAGAAGCGGTCTAGGTTAAGGGTACTCAGAAGCTCGCAACACTGCCAAACTGATCATCCGTCGATCACACGACATCGTAAACAGCCAACTGTAGACCCCCGACAAAAAAAACGAGGAATAAAACAGATGTTTTATAACGATCTCTTTGGTCATCAAGTCTGGTCAGAAAATGAGCTGCCAGCAGCTATTCCAGCTATCCCAGGATTGTCGTGACCATCGTGAAGCTAGTAACTAATAAAAACACTATATCACGAGCGCCCGAAACCTCTACTTCAGCCGTTGTTTGTATGGGCGGGCAGCTTTCATATTCTCAAGGTTATTGATATGCACTCTTAATTTGAATTTAGAACAACACAATATCACATTGACATTACGCGGCGGTGTGAGTGACTTTCGTTCGTTATTTATGTTGTGCGATCCGCATACGTAACTCAATTCCGGATTCAGGATATCTTCCCTTTTGCTTTCATTTGTAACGCTAAATACTAATTCACACGTTAACAACGGTATGCGTTATAGTTATAACGGCTAATTGGTGAACGTGTCATAAGCTTGGCTGGTGGTAGGATTCATATCCGACCGGATAGCGACCACCGTACACAGGGTGTAAAACCCGCCATAGTGGCACACGCAAGTGAGTCGCGTCCCGGGATCAGCCAGTGCACATTCGGTTTTTCTCAGGGGTCTAGAGTTAAGGTACAATCTTTGGCCATTTTGCGGACTTCTGAGTATTCTGACAATAGACCCTCGATCGCTTCTTCACCTTCTTGCCCATGGCGTAGTGTGAAGAAGTAGGCCGGCATGATAGTGTTGAGTAGCGAGGGATAGATTATTTATCGCTACTCTAATTGGACCGCACTGCGCTTACCATCAGGTGCAGTGCGGTCACTTTGCCGTGCCAGGATAAAAAAAAGCTTGTGATTCTGATAACTTATTTCATGTTGAAGCTACAACTAGTATAAATAAATACACCCAATAGTTACACACATATTCCTGACATAGTATCTCACACATAGTCCTGCCCCCACACTAGGTCAAATCTGTATCGTGGGTATACAGAACTACGAGGGACTTCAGTCCCACAACACCCAGATCCGAAACAATCATTTGTCTCGGTGCGTAAATCGAACCCACTGCCTCTCTTTTCACAGCTGGCTAATCGTCCACTGCGCCACGGAGGCTTGGAGGTAGGTGGGAGTTTAAACTGTTTTCTAAAACTTTATTTCCCTCGACATATTTTTTTTGTTTGATAAAGGATTTCGTTTAATGTTAGATTTAAAAAGGGGCATAATGTTTTAATTTGGCTTAATTTGACTGTTTTTCTAAGGGTGACAAGCGGTGGATTGTGGTTCTTTAGTTAGTTCTAATTTAGGAAAAAAATTACTGAAATCGACCCAGTCCTTAACAAACCACTTTCAACGGATTTATTATGTTACAAGTTATTTATATGACGTAGGTAGAGGCTTTAGTTCAGTAGAGAAGCCGGCTATCGAAAAATATTGCAATCGTTATAACGGTATTCCTGACCTTGGCATAAATTCAATGACATCACCGAATTTTGATGGCGGATCTGCCACTTTCTTTGAAATGTTTCTGTGACAACGTTAAGGAAAATCCTCATCAAAAATTTCTTCGCAATTGATTGGGAATTCCGTTAGTTTAAAATAACTTGATTATAGCACTTTTCGCCTCAAAGTATATTGTGGTCAAGAATAAATGAGTTCTTTGTGTAGATTTCTGCATATAGGTATATTTTGCTGGTGGTAGGATATTCGTACTGCACTGCGCTTACCATCAGGTGCAGTGTTGCCACTTTGTCGTGCCAGAATAATAAAAACAAAATGATTTAGCTGCTGTTTAGTAGATTTCTGAATATGGGTATATATTGCTGGTGGTAGGATATTCATATCCACCCGGATAGCGACCACCGTACATAGGGTGTAAAACCCGCGATAGTGGCACACGCAAGTGTGTCGCGTTCCGGGATCAGCCAGTGTACATCCGGTTTCTGCCGGGGGTCTAGAGTTGGGGTACAACGTTTGGCTGTTGCGGCCTTCTGAGTACTCTGACACTAGACTCTCGATTGCTTCTTTACCTTCTTGCTCATGGCGTAGTGTGAAGAAGCAGGCCGGCATGATTGTGTTGAGTAGCGGGGAATAGATTGTCTCTCGGTACTCGAGACTCTAATCGGACGGCACTGTGCTTACCATCAGGTGCAGTGTGGTCACTTTGCCGTGATAGGAAAAAAGCTACTAAAAACGATGCCAACAACTTAGAACTTTTGCTGTGGCACATTTCTTAGTTTAGTCTGTACCACTGTTTTATCCGGTTTTTGCCGAGGGTCAAATAGTTGGGGTATGATGTTTGGCCGTTTTGCGGCCTTCTGAGTACTCTGACACTAGACTCTTGACCGCTTCTTTACCTTCTTGCCCATGGCGTAGTGTGAAGAAGTTACGTTTGGATCCCGTGATGAGGCGTGGGGCTATCGCTGCTTTAATAAAATTGATGATTATTATTAAATACACCGACGTTTCTTTTTTAGAAACCTACCCTTACTTTGATTATCATTTCTGCTCTGAAGGTTTATCGGGTGTAAAAATAGGGGTGTCGAATTCATCTGAAGACAATGTCCAATCAAACGGACAAAAGCCTTTCATCAGCAGGGGTGCCAACAAAAAACAATTGGCGTTACATAACTGCGCGCAAATCGGCAAATGTCGGTCAACGGGTTGTGCAACAGAGAAAGGTTGCATAAGCGTGCTTAGAGCGAGACGAGATGAGGTCTGCGCTTGCGACATGCCATAGAATAAAGTGTAGAGCCGACGTGCTGATAGTCGTTTTGAATTATGGTCTCCTGGTATGACATATACTATTTAATTTTATATAGTTATTAGAGATAAAGCAAAATAATTATATGTATAATTAAAATGTATGATTTGTTGTATGTATTGTTAATGCCATCAATTGTGTCATATTTAAAAAATCTTTTCTTGAGTCATGAACAACGGAATAATAAAATTTAAAAAAAACAGTAGCAAATAAAGAGGGATGGGGTACTAGCAAAGGCACTCGCATCGTTAAACATTCGTACAACGATCAAGTTTCCAGACAATGTTGCCTAGATACTTTAATACGTTCTATTAACTTTTTAGGCTTAATTTAGCGATTCTTACTAATATTGCAACGAACGCTACTACTAAATAGCTAAATATAGTTATCCTATAAGTTGAAACACACAACATTTCTAATTGCTCACATAAATTGACGAATGTAATAATAAATAAATAATAATCTATACACCAAACAGAAACACACATAGCGCTGACCCCATATTAGGTCAAACCTGTATAGTGGGTATCAACAACTACGGTCCCACAATACCCAGACCCGAAACAAATATATGTCTGTCACACAAACATTTGTCTCGGTGCGGGAATCGAACCCACGGTCTCTCGTTTCACATCCAGCTCGCTGCGCCACGGAGGCTGTCTATTGAATACATACATACATATACACTCACGCCTGTAATCCCCGAAGGGGTAGGCAGAGGTGTAACCAGTACACCCACTTTTCGGTCCCATAATGTGATAGGGGGCGAGCCTATCGCCACACCGAGCACCATTCCAGACTCCGGGTTAATACTGAGTATTTCTAGTAGAAAAACCAAATATCACTTTACCCGACCTGGGGATCGAACCCGAGACCTCAGCACAGCAATCGTAACGCATGCGCAATTACAACTGCGCCACCGAGGCAGTCTATTGAATACTCAATACTTTTTATAATTCTTCTCTCTCCTATAGTACATAAAAAAAATGATTCAAAAAATTCTACCTAAAGCAACACCAGGTTAGAAATATAGCTGAATATATTTTTATTAATAAAAATAAATAGTGTTTTTTTAGTAAAACACGTCCGTAAGTTGCGCAGTGATAGCACGTATTCGTGCACTATCTCCCTTGCGGGTTATCAATAGAAATTACGACGTTTCAAGAGAAATGCAGATATGACATGAAAATGGTATTGTGAAAATTGTGTCGTAATATGTTTGTCCTGGGCTTTCCTGTTTACTTAAGCAAGGGTGGGCTTTGTAAGTCATTCCGGAGACAGCCTCCGTGGCGCAGTTGGCGAGTAGCCGTGGGTTCAATTCCCGCACCGGAACAAATGTATGACAGACAGATATTTGTGTCCGGGGTTTGTGTTTTATGAGACCGAAAGTCTCTCGTAGTCCCTGATACACACGACACAAGACTCGTATCTTATCGGGCTATGTGTGTCACTGTTAGGTGTTATTTATTCATTAAAATTTATTTCGTAAAAATTACGTCGAGTTTCAAGAAATTCCTGAGAAGTCTGTTGATACAATCGCTGTATAAAAATACTAGCTGTTACCCGCGGCTCCACCCGCATTGTAGTTATTTTTGAAAGAAAGGTATACATTGTCAGGAGTCAGCTTAAGCTATCACGGCTAAGGTTGGCTGGGAGAGAATGCCTTTGGCATTAAGTCCAACTATATACCTAGTATATAAATAAATATCACATCCGTGTATCTTGTGCTATAAAACATGCATTTATCCGGGAAATAAATAGAATAAATGTCATTATCTGAAACTACCCTACCCTAAACTACCACTATGCGAAAAATCATTTTGAGCCTTTGCTCTGTGAAAAACAATATAATCTCCCGTGTGAAACCGGATATTTTTCCGGGATAAAAAGTATCCTATCATTAGCGCGATCTAATAATCTAAATGTCTTCTTAATTTCAGGATGATTGGTCAAGCCGTTGTTGAGTTGAACCCGGACAAAGAGACAGACGGATAGACAAAAATAAAAAAAATGCAGAATCCGGATCAGTAAGTCATAAAATGAATATTTCATCCAAAATCGGGTAAATTGTTCAAATCTATACTAACATATAAATCTGTAACGTCTGTATTACAGATTTATATATTAGTATAGATTTTTATTGATTCTTTTGTATGAATCCCTTTTTTATCATTATACGGCAAAGCGCACCACACTGCACCTGATAATAAGTGCAGTGCCGTCCAATAAGAGTATCGAGTAGCGAGAGACAATATATCCCTCGCTACTCAACACAGTTATTCCGGCCTGCTTCTTCACACTACGCTATGGGCAAGAAGGTAAAAAAACGGTAAAAAAACAAAATGATAAGGTGTACGCACACAGTAGTGAAGAAGCGAGCAACCGTATTCCGCGTGTCCAACGAGGTCATTTTCCATCCTCGCTCATGGTATGGTTGGGAGTTTCTTATTGGGGCTTAACAGAGGTACATTTTTGTGAGAAAGGTGTACAAACGAATGCAGTTGCGTATCAAAATACAGTCCTGACGAACCTTGTGGAACCTGTTTCTCATACCATGTTCAATAACAGGCACTGGGTATTCCAACAAGATTCGGCGCCAGCTCATAGAGCGAAGAGCACACAAGACTGGCTGGCGGCGCGTGAAATCGACTTCATCCGGCACGAAGACTGGCCTTCCTCCAGTCCAGATTTGAATCCGTTAGATTACAAGATATGGCAACACTTGGAGGAAAAGGCGTGCTCAAAGCCTCATCCCAATTTGGAGTCACTCAAGACATCCTTCGGACCTCGTTCGTGCTGCGATAGACAACTGGCCGCGCAGATTGAAGGCCTGTATTCAAAATCACGGAGGTCATTTTGAATAAACTTTAGTGTCATAAGAATCTATGTTTTGTTAAGTTCATTTTGGTATATAAATGGTTACATAATGAATAAACTTGTTTCAATTATTTTATATTAAACATGTGACAGAAATTATGACCTGACTAGGTACATTATAGTATTTTGCAAATTTAATTTATAGCATACCGTAAAAGGCGCATTTTATGTACACCTTCTAAATTAGTTATATGCTATGCAAATTACGCCTTTAATTTTTTAAGAATATTTTTTATTATACATAAATGTTAATGAAGTAGAGAATGCCTATGACTCTATTCTCAGTTTATTGTTCTATGTTATAATCTATGCATATATAAAGATAGTCACCGACCGAAGATTCGGTTTCGGAAAGTTTCGGCAAAATATCTAGTTACGGTACCAGTTTCGGTTTCGGCAGAAAACCTGCCGAACTTTCGGCCACACCGAAACTGCATTCGAGAATTATCGCACGTCGCTCGGTTGCCTTAGCAAGAGTCTTTGATCAAGGAATATCAATATTTATATATCCACTAGCGGGCCTGGCAGACGTCGTCCTGCTCGGAAAAGCAGCGCCACACCGACAGCAGCGCCACCTACTGGGTCCAGTTGTGAATCTAAACCATCCAGGGCGCCACCCAAAGCCGTTTAGGAGGTGTTCAGTGACACACACGTACAGTAGAATGATATATATAAAGATTTTACGGGAGATTTTGCGGAGTCTGCACGGTCCGCTAGTGTATATATAAAGACCGACGTGTATATGTATGTTCTATACGGACTCCAAAACGGCTGGATCGATTTCGATGAATTTACCTTCAAATGAATACACAAAGAGATTATTTATATTTTTCATAAATTTTTCAACATTTACAATTAAAAGCAATATTATGGCGGTTTGCTAGTAAGGCATAAATTATACTTTAATAGTAAATTGTAATTTATGTATAGACTAGCGGGCCCGGCAGACTTTGTCCTGCTCGGAAAAGCAGCGCCATCTAACGGGTCCAATTGTGTTTTCAAACCATCCAGGAAGCCATTGAAATTTACACACAAAATTTCATACAAATCGGTCCAGCCATTTAGGAGGAGTTAGGTGACAAATAACATTACATACATCTACACTCACGCCTGTAATCCCCGAAAGGGTAGGCAGAGGTGTATGTAACATGTAACCAGTACACCCACTTTTCGCCGAATTTCGGTACCATAATGAGATAGAGGACGTGCCTATCGCCATCGAACCCGAGACCTCAGCACAGCAGTCGTAACGCATGCGCAATTACAACTGCGCCACCGAGGCAGTCGAAAAATTCTTATTATACCTAAGGTTGACTGGGATATGCCTTTGGCACTAAGTATATATATGAAGTGAATAAATAAATAAAAAGAGTCTCTGAGAGACATCCACAATGAATTCTACCTATAACTCATCTCCGCAACTAGATTTACTCTACACTGAAAGAGGGGAGTTATGTAGGTTGCCGTAGTCTTTGTTCCCCCACCCTTAGGCCATTTCCCACCATCGACCGATCGTGTATTGCAGATTTATGTACTGAATTATTTATTGTCTATTTTTAATATTGATTAGGCTAATGTTTTTAAACATTTGAAAGTAAATGTAGTTAAGTTACGTTACACACACATACGAACTCACGCCTGCGATTCTCGAATGGGTAGGCAGAGGTGTAAGCAGTGCACTTAAATTTAACTGTTGGTGTGTCATTTAATAAATAAATAAATAAATAAATAAATTTCGCGTAGCTTATAACCGTCTTATGATGTGATGAGGCGAACTTATCGCTATACCGGGCACAATTCCAGACTCCGGGCTGGTACTGAGTGGTTGAAAAATCCAATATCACTTTTACCCGACTCGGGGATCGAACCCAAAATCTCCTCAACAATACACGTACTCAAAAGTAACAAATTCATACTTAATCCCATATTGATATTAGGAATTCAGAAGATAAAGGACATTCAGGCTTTCCTTGAGAGCATACGTAGAAAAAACAGGGCAAATCAAAGTTTTTATCGAAGCAAAGGCTTTTTAGGTAAGCGTGCTCCACCGTAGACCACATCATCACTTACCATCAGGCGAGGTAGTGGTCAAACGCAGGCCTATTTATAGGAAAAAAAACCTTTTTCTCATACACTTATGTTGCAAATCGGCACTACTGCCGTTGATTGAGTAAAATTGTTTCTTACAGACCAATGTAGTAAATTTTTTTGATATTTTTAAATACTCGTGTCACTGGAATTTTCCACGCCTTCAGACTCTGCAATCTCTCTCTCACTCCTGGCTTTTCGTCCCACATGGTGGTAGAGTCAGCCTTCCTACTATTTGTCGTCCACTTCGCTATGTCATCGGTCGTCTGCGGATAACTTGCATCCCTCATGTCTCTCTGCACTGCATCCTTCCACCTCGTCTTGGGCCTTCTGGGTCTTCGACCAGGTATAGAAAGCGGCAGTGCCAAGTTTCCCGCGTAGTCCAGTGGCTTCTTCTTCACATGCCCATCTCAGCCTACTCTCAGACTCTGCAATACATATAATTACCTGATCGACTGATTCATCCACTCGGAGCCTAAACCGTGATTCTCATTATGCTCTGAGCATCAAAAAAGAAAGGATTTATTCACCCCTAAGGGTTAAAATAAGGGAAAAACGGTAGTATGAACATTAATGTCTATCGGCGTTTTTCAAAATGTAACCCCTAAGTGGGTGAATCAGGGGTGGAGAGTTTTCTGCCTGTTCCGTTAAAACCTAAACCAATGAACCGATTTTAAGATTTTGTATGAGAATACTTATAACCTCGAAGAAGGAAATAGGCTACTTTTTTAAATCCCCTCCCCTCTCTACAAATTTTACGTGAACGAAACCGCGTGAAAATGCTTGAAACATAAAGTTACAGTCGTAATACATACTCTGTAATTATACCGTGAAGAACTTAGTATTGTTTTTTTTAAGTGCATGGATAGGCAGATGAGCAGACGGCCCACCTGATGGTAAGTAAACACAGCCATAGATTTCTGCAATGCCAGGGCACAGCAAAGCCGCTGCCTACCGTATACAATGAGCTTAAGTTATTATTGACATCAAAGACATTTTTGTTATGCATGCAAGTTATATTACAACATCTTTATTTTTATCCTTTACATCGGCAAAACGAGATCAAAACCACACGATACAGCAAAATTTAATTACTCGCGTGTGAGAATATTTTTTACATAACCACAAAATATTTTACGTAACGCCGAGGGAAGTGTTACGGTGTTTTGTGTCAGTGGCTCAGAGTCATTGTGTAACTGGGTTTTAATTATTGTAGACCGGGTTGACAGCGGCTTCGAAGCAGAAAGGGCTGAGCCGATTAATTGTGTAATTACCAGTGTGGGTAAAAGTGAAAGTTCCTTCCTATAGGTATGAACGTAGTTTTCTTTACACAGTTCTGACCCCACACTAGGTCAAACCTGTATCGTGGGTATCAACAACTAGAGCGACTACGGTCTTACAACAACAACCCAGACCTGAAACAATCGGTCGCAACTCGCGGCCTCTATTTTCACTGCCGGCTATTCCCCCGCTTCGCCACGGAGGCTGTCAATTTGAGCACTCATTGATTATTTGTTGCAGTAAGACATTCTAGAAAATTCTGATGACTAAAGCATACAAATGCTTTCTTATATAAGTTGAAGACGATGAGATAAGAAGCGTTTTTTGGGAGGATTTTTTTGGATTTCTTTCTTGTAATGGAATGCTAAGCTATGGGGAGACTTTTAAAGGAAGGAACTAGCAAGTAACACTGGTTAAATTCTTTTTTTAAATGTTATTTAGTTGTTTATAAAGAAAAAAGAATCTGCCCAATTGTGACGGACATGACTTGGGTTAGTTAGTAATCAAAATTAAACCTTTAATAAATAAATCATCACATACATACATATAAAATATTGTAAATTAAAGTTAAAGTAAGTAAAAGGCGACGGACGTCAAGTCAAAGACACCCCAAGAAACACGTAAACGGCGTATCAACTCTGAAAGTGTAGTACCAGGAGTTCATAAGTGAGAGGGCGTTGTCCGCAATGAAATTCGGCGCGACTGGGCGGCCTTCGCGCCGCTTTCCATTATACCACCTTCGATTTCTGTCCGCCTAGTATCATCGACGTGCAGTTATGCACAAAAAAACTTTGGGTCTTTTTGAATAATTTAATTATTATTGATGTTGATGGATGGATGATGATTGATGGTGGTTGTTTATGGGTTTATTTTGGGAAAGAGAAAATTAAATTAATAAATAAGTGTGTAATGGGATATTAAAGATTTTTATGTTTTTATGAGGCGTCTTATAAATTATACTGTTTACAATATTTTAATTTCAATGGTTTGCATGCTCAAAAATTTAAAAACTGTTTTAGTTACACAGAAAACCTCCTTGCTCGTTGTAGTTAAAAAAAATATATTATATTCAACTAGCTTACAACGAATCATACTTTCGTACACATACCAAACTTATATTATAGTTCAAACTCACCATACTGTCTCATTCTGACGAAGCACGCTCTGTGGTCAGCCAGTGTAAATCTAGTTACGTCAGTCGGCTTACAGCATAGCCGACAGTATATTACATTACCATTAGGGCGTGAAACGATAAAAAAAAACATAGGCAGTCATGGGGAATACCGACAGAAGTGAAAAACTTAAGACTTTGAAATTACCGTGTACTTTTTTGAAACAGTGTCCATTAGTAACTTTTTTGTTTATGATTGCTTTTCAATAATTATAGAACTTCATAGGCGTGCTTATGTGAAAAGAAAATTATTATCTGGGTATCTTTAAGTCAAGAATGAATATGTATCTTCTAGGCAAGCGTGCTCCACCGTAGACCACATCATCACTTACCATCAGGCGAGATAGTGGTCAAACGCAAGCCTATTTAGGTAAAAAAAAAAATTTAAGCGTGATGGTAACGCGAGTTTAGTGACTTTTCCCCATCCCAAAAGTTCCCAACGTCCCTAAAGAAGTTTTCACATCAAAAAACAAAAAATAAATAAATACACATATAAAAATTTTGATTTTCAAACAGTTCTAGAATTTCTCTTGACGTGTTTTCACTTTTGGAAGAAGTTTTAAACTATTCGAAACAATAAAAATATATCAATCACGAATGATTTATACTAGACTAGCTGTTGCTCGCGGCTCCGCCCGCGTGGAGGTCATGTTTGAGAGAAAAAGTATACAATACCAACTTTCATGCGTTTAACTTAAAGAATGACGGATTTTCATACAAACTATCATCCCCTATTTTATCCCCTTAGGGGTGGTATTTCCAAAAACCCAGTCTTAGTGGATGCTTACGTCATAAAAGGTACCTACTGACAAAATTTCAAGTCTCTAACCCCAGCCGTTTTGGTTGTGCGTTGATCGATCAGTCAGTCAGTCAGTCAGTTTCTTCTTTTATATATACAGATAGTAAGTTATTACCATGCGAGAAACCACCTGGTAGATACCACTTTGTCTAAGCAGCAGTGCCTGGCACTCCTTAGTTCTGGTTTTAAAGACACTGTTAGTAAAATTACTGGCCATTATAAGACTCATGTCACACGACGCGTACAATGCCATGCAGTGTCTTGTAATTCGAAGATCTAAATGTTTTGTACGTGTAGTAAGTACGTGAAGCGGTAGAAATCAAAAAACATCAGAATTTCAACCGAGAGGATGGATACCGTTTGTCAACAACATGGAATCCTGTCATAAGTATATGTAAACCGCGTCGACAGAATGAGTCAACTCTTCAGCGCGAGGATACTGTCAGTGTGGTTTGTCGAAGTACCGACAGTATTTTTGATAAAAATAAAAACCAAGGGCAGGTAGTTATCAAAACCCCCACTAAACTGGTTACCGATACTCCCACCACACGAAAGCCCACCTTACGAAGACGGCACTAAATTCTCACTCAGTCAGCCCGTGACCACGGCCGATGCAACTCGGTCGAAACGTCGGGAAATAATTGTGGTATTTATACCATTAAAATATTGCGCGATTAAGACCCGTTCCTAATTTTATAATATGTATTCAAAGATCTAGTTGGTGTTTCCTCTCTTTATGGGAAGACACTTAACATCGGGCAAGTCATCTCGGATAAATATTACGGTAGGCGGCCTCCGTGTCTTAGCGGAAGAGTAACTATTAAATGAGGAAGAATAACTATTGCTATGAAGCGAGAGGCCGCGGTTCAATCCCGCACCAAGACAAATGTTTGTGTGATCGACAAATATTTGTGTTAGGTCTGGGTGTTGTGAGACCGAAAGTCTCTCGTACTTGGTACCCACGACACAAGACTCGTATATTAGTGTGGGGGCAGTAATAGCACACATAGGTGTGATTATTATTTATTCAAAAAATACCAGCCCTATATTAATCTCGTCCCACTGCTGGGCACGGGCCTCCTCTACTAATGAGAGAGGTCTTTACAAATACATTATACTTAGTGAAAGTTTTTGTCGGGGGTCTAGAGTTGGGTACGATGTTTGGCCGTTTTGCGGCCTTCTGACAATAGACCCCCTACCGCTTCTTCACCTTCTTGCCCATGGTGTAGTGTGAAGAAGCAGGCCGGCATGATTGTGTTGAGTAGCGGGGGATAGATTATCTCTCGCTACTCGATAGTCTAGTTGGACCGGACTGCGTTTACTTTTGTTGGCATCCGACGGACATTCGTCAGGCCTAGGCAGAATACCAGCGCCAGGTAGTACTTTACTACCTGGCAAATGCTGAGCCTATGGCCTTTTTGGTCATACTTTGGACACCGGTATTCCGAATTGAGGAGTAGCGGATGTACTTAGGGTCTATAATTGTTTTTTTTTATTTTTGTTGTATTACTCTCTATTTTTTTAATATGTATGTTATCTAAAGTGTTGTTGTGTGACCAAATAAAATTTATTTTCTTTCTTTTTCTTTTCTTACCATCAGGTGCAGTGTGGTCACTTTGCCGTGCCAATATAAAAAAAGTGATGATCAAAAATTAAATGAAAAGCAGTGATTTCCCGGTCAGTGTCCGGGAGGTGAGAGGGAGCGGGGCGGGGTAGCGGCGTGGCGGCAGCGGGGCAGCAGCGGGAAGTGTGCGGGGAGAGGTGAACGCTCTCCATACCACGGTATCATCCGCGATGCGCCCGCGCAGGGACTTTATTACTGTGCTCTAAGGGCTACCGAAATAATAGATATCTTTTTGTTAGTAAATCCATACTTCCATACTAATACTATAAATACGAAAGTAACTCTGTTTGTTTGTTTGTTTGTTACTATTTCACGACTCAACGGCTGACCAGATTGTGATGAAATTCGGCAAGGAGATAGATTATATTCTGGAGAAGGACATAGGCTATCTTCTTTCTCAAGAAACAACCTTGAAAGGGGTCAAATAGGAGTTTAAAATTAGTATGGGAAATCCATAATTCCTCGACTTAGGGATGTGGAAGTTCATATTTAGGCTTTTGGTAGGAAATAAAGAAATACATGTTTCTCATTTTTTTCAAAATCATCCCTACGGGGGTAAAATAGGGGATGAAAGTTTGTATGAAAATCCTTAATTTTTTAAGTTAAACGCATGAAAATTCGTATTTTGTATAATATAATTTTTGCCAAACGCGACCTCCACGCGGGCGGAGCCGCGAGCAACAGCTAGTGTTATCATATTTATATAATTTCCTCAATTTTCAGTTCCCGAAATCCTAATGCAGTAATAAAGTACCGGCCCTCTAACACGTGTCCCGCGTATCTCTGTGACCTAGTTACGCACACTACAGTGCGCGCGGGTGCGTGGGACGGTACATGCATTCGTATGCATTCTATGTGTTAGTGTGAATGCGTGTGATTATCTACGGCTAGAATTTTGGACGATAGCGACTTTTCTATGTTGAATTAATGTTTCTATTATGGGACACTGGAGTTATGAATGAGGTTTATAATTTTATTTTAACTAACTGTTGCCCGCACCTTCGCCAGCTTGGAGGTTATTTTTGGGAGAAAAAGAAGTGATTCATTATTAGAAAGTAGTTCACTAGGGTTCAATCCCCGGGTCGGGTAAAGTAGTATTGGGTTTTTCTATTTAGAAATACTCAGTATCAGCCCGGAGTCCGGTATGCCGATAGGCTCGCCCTATCACATTATGGGACCGTAATAAATTCGGCGAATAGGGGGTGTACTGGGTACACCTCTGCCTACCCCTTCGGATTACAGGAGTGAGTGTATATGTATGTAAAAAGTAGTCTATAGCACTCAGGGGTAGTACATCTTTCTAAAAGTGAAAGAATTTTCAAAGTCTGCCAGTACCGGAGATTACCCCGAACTTCCAAACTCACAAATTTTACTTCTTTATATAATAGTATAGATATAGATTTCCGGGTATGGTATTTGAATGCGGTATTTTTTTTCGGCCTGGATAGACAGTCGAGCAGACAGGCCACCTGATGTTAAGTAAACACTGCCGCCCATAGACTTCTGCAATGCCAGGGCACAGCAAAGTCTCTGCTTCCCGTCATAAGCAATCAAAATAGTTTGGGTAATGCGCGTTTTAACAGAACCACTGTTCTAATTGTGTCATCTTCGTGGTGTCTACTATTCCAAACTAAAAGTCGCCTATCTTTGCCACACCATCAAGCTGTAGAGCATTTTCTACGTGTTCCCTCCTTTCGCTAATCCTGGGTCCTTTAAGTGTGTGAAGAAGCTACTCGACAGTTAGTATGATTGTGTCAAATAGCGGGGATAGTTGGTTTACCATTAGGTGCGGTGGCCACTTTAGCGTGCCAGAATAAAGAAAAGTTCTTTAAACGAGGCTTAAGAAGAGTAGTCCTTCCACGGTAGGCAGCGGCTCTGCTGTACCCTGGCATTGCAGAAGTCTATGGGCGGCGGTGTCTACTTACCATCAGGTGGCCCGTCGGCTCGTCTGTTTATCCAGGCAGTAAAAAAAAGTTGTTGGATTGACAGTTTGATTATGTCGAGTAGGAACAACCATGCTAAAATGTGCAATTAGATTTGAAAGCCTTCATGGCATAGCGGGCGAGTAGTCGGCTGTGAAACGAGACGCCGTGGGTTCGTTCTCGCATCGAGACAAATATTTGTGTGATAGACAGACATTTGGGTCTGGGTGTTGTTAGACCGTAGTCCCCCGTAGTTCTTGATACCCACGATACAGGTTTTACCGAATGTAGGGTCAGCAGGGTTACTCTTGACACGCGATTCCAATTTAAAATTGGAATTGGGTTCGAAAACTGTACAGGCACTCTTGAACGCAACACCAGCGCACGATTTAACTAAACACGGCGAAATGTTTAGTAACTAAATGAAAAATACACTTAAATCCAATAACAAACTCGATTGTGTCAAGAGTGCCAATATCTTCTAGACTGGAGTTGAAAGTGTATCGAGTTTGAGATTGGATTTGATTTCAAGAGTGGGCCTACAGGTCTACGTGTGTGACTGTTGGATGTGTTTATTATTATTCAATGACGATTAACTAATTGTCACTTATAGCTAACTTAAGTAAACTTGAATGCAGTAGTTAATAAATATTCAAATTCAAAGTATTTCCTCGGTTAGTACAGTAGTATTAGGAACATAAAGTACTTCGAGGTCCATTACGACTGAAATATGTTAAACTAAGTAACCAAGCTATGAGCAATCCACCCATCATCAGGTAACAGGGCGAAGGTGGAAGGTCTTAGGTCGAATGTCATTGGTCGTAGATGGCAGGGAGGGTATATGCAAATAGAATAGGGGTAATAGTAATGATTTAAACATAGTTCATTACATAATATATGCAGATTTGTTTATCAGTAATTATTAAATTTGAAATAAATATTACAATTACGAATATTTGAAAGCATTACCATATGCTACTAATATTATAAATGCGAATGTTTGGATGGATGGATGGATGCTTGTTATTCAATCACGCCTACAACGGCTGGACGGAACTGGTTGAAATTTGGCACACAGATAGATAGATTATTGTCTGGAATAGCCCATACGCTAACTTTTATCCCGGAGTTCCCGTGGGATAGTTTAGTTTTTCACAGTGCAAGGGATTGACATGATTTTTTGCATAGTGGCAGTTTAGGGATCAGAAAATGACATAGGCTACTTTTTATCCCAAAATGCATGCTTCCTATAGGATAGCAAAATATAGAAAGGTGCATTAGCTTAAGATGCCTCCAGTGTATACCTTTCTTCCAAAAATAACCTACACGCGTTCGGAGCCGCGGGCAACATCTATTTTGAAATATACTGATAACCTAGTAATTGTTTGTACGGACTGTCAAGACGAAATGGCATACATGTCTGACTTTTCTAAAGTTACGTGTATACTCATTGTTAATTTGCTGCTTCAACGGTGGAGAAAAACATCGCCAGGAAACCTGAGAATTCACAAAAGTATTTCAAAGGAATGTGAAGTCTACCTACCTGCATTAGACCTGCGTGGTGAACTAAGGCATAAGCCCTCACATTAATACCGAGCCCCATGCCCGGTAGTGCGACAATTTAATTCAGGACTAACATTATTATCAAAATTAGTAACATAATTAAGGTTATTTTTGTATTGAGCTATTTAACACTACATCACGCAAATAATATGTCAGGTTCCAAGAGAAGTCCACTGACCCAATCAACAAATTTTTTTCAAACAAAACGTTCCTAACACTTGGCATACTATGTAATTGCCGCATAAGTATCTAGGTACCAGCAGAATTACCAGCGCTTTGGTTTTAGGAGCAAAGCATCATGCTGAGCTGGGGCCTAATTTTGGCCGCAATGTATTATATTAGACTTTAATTAGTTATTTTAGTCTTATTTTAAGCTAAGTTTAATTGTGTATGCAATGTTGCCTAAATAAACATTTTATCTATCTATCCTGTCAAACAAATATACGCTAAAGAAAAACCATTAAAAACACTAAATTTCGGTCGCCCTAAACTACTACATCCTCTTTTTGTATGGGTCGCTTCATACAAAAAGCGTTAAAATTGAGACGTGAAATCATTTTATAATAACTTCAAACTTAACTTTCAAAATGAAGTGATTTGAGTGTTTCCGAGATGCATGTTTGAAAAATACTATTACAAAGTCTAAGAGAATGCGTAAGAGAATCTGTTGAAAGGATTTCAGCGGGCATATTTACACCGGATATTATCTACGTCATTTCTACGATCTGGCCTTTATTTAAACCATTAAAAAAAACCATTTAAACCATTTATTTTTCCACACACACAATACACAAACAAAAAAAAATTATATACTATCTAGTTACATTTGGCTATTTTGCTGCAACATGTGCGGTGGAAGGGGCACCAGCTCAGTATACGCTGCTGAAAAACAGCACTGATTTTCAGCTGGACCCCACCGTCGCTTCATCATAGCACAAACAATTTCGACAGACGTGCAAACATCAACAACCAAAGTTACATGAGTAAAACGCAAATTCTAACAAACAAACAATTACACAATTTAGCAATTACAACTACAACATAGAAAAAATGGAACAACACAATGTAATTTATAAGATTTTTCCCAGACATAATATTACACATGAAAAACTCACTGCTTGTAGTGGACGTAGTTGCTTCTTCTGTTACAATAGCTTTTGAGCATTTAAAAGTTCTCTATTGATATGCTTTTTGAGAGTTAGCTGAGATATGTTAAATAATTTTATTAAATTTAAGAGAGCCTATTGTGATGAGAAGATAATTATTATATTATTATAGTTTATCTATTTATGTCAGGGTTTACACAGCTCTGAATAAAGTGCCTCCAAGTCTCTGTAATACTTATAGATGGTCATTTATTAGGATTTATTTAACACTAGTTGTTGCCCGCAGCTCCGCCCTCGTGTAAGTTGTTTTTGGAAGGAAACGTATACAGTCCACGGATGCGTCTTCAGCTATTACATCTTTCTATATTTTGCTCATAGGAACGGTGCATTTTTTCGGAATAAAAATAGCCGATGTCATTATCTGATCGCTGAACTACCACTATGCAAAAATTATGTTGATCCCTTGCTCCGTGAAAAACAAAAACTATATCGCGGGAATCGTACATTTTCCGGGATTTTTATCTCTAGTGTAGTAGTCACCTATGTGCTATTCCAGACTATAATCTATCCCTGTGCCAAATTTCAACCAGATCCATCCATCCAAACATTTGCATTTATAATATTATTAGGATAAAGTACATAATTTTTAGGAAGATTGATTTGTAGTCCAGTCTTGATGTCCCAGTAACATGGAATAACAATGCAACAACGTATTCCAAGAGTTAAGCCAGCTGAATCAGGGTTAAACGTTTGGCAAAACTCGAGCGACACGCGAGCATGTTGGCGGTTATTTTTAACTGGCTCAGTTAAATAGGACAACGCGCGGTTAGCGGGAAACTGGCTAACGCAGCGCCGATATTTACTGACGGAATGTTCCGGTAGGATGCTGTGTTGATTAATATTACCAGCCCTGTATATATTGTCCCACTGCTGAGCATTGGTCTCTTTTAATGAGGGGTTAGACCATAGTCGCACACGCCTAATACTGGTTAGTAGACTGCACATACATTTGAAATCTCATTTAGCATTCTCAGGCATGCAAGTTTCCTCACGATATTTTCCTTCACCGTAAATACACACGTACGTACTTTGTAATGTTTGAAGTGTATGCCATTTGGGCTGCTTTCGAATATGCGAATTTCGTCTAGACAGTCCGTACCACTTCCAATTAGATTATCACATCTATTGATCATATTATAATAATAAAAGTCTTGGACCTGATCTAAGATCCAAATCATAATTCCAAAGCAAATTGGTCTTCTACAATCTGATCAAGAAAGAAAGAAAATAAATTGTATTTTGTCAAACAAGAGTAATACAAAAAAAAACAATTATAGACCCTAAGTACACCCGCTACTCCTCAATTTGGAACACCTGTGTCTAAATTATGACCAAAAAGGCCATAGGCTCAGCATTTGCCAGGTAGTAAAGTACTGCCTTTTTTTTTTTTTGTCGCGGGGAAAGCGTTTTATTACTGCCGCCCGCTCCGGAGGGAAGCGGATTAAGAATAAAACGGGTATGCTGGACTAGCCGGTCTTACGACCCAGCATCCCCCTCGCACGGATGATGGCTATCCGTGCTGCCGCTGGGCCGAGTCCCTAACCCCTATATACAACCCACCCGACACTACCAGCTAAAACCCCGCGGTGGCCTTCTTCGGCGCTTACGGAGCGATCCCGGGGTATTCTAAGGAGTGCTAGAATTGCAGCCGGAATCGCCCCTGCGCGGTGCTGCGTAGCAGCCCATCCCCATGGAGGGCTAAGGAGCCCCCGCGCACCGAACAACGACAGCGAACGAGGCCTGACCCGCGCTGCCGTCCATCTCGGGGTCGCACGATGCTCCGAATTTGGGAGTGCATCGATACGGGCTGACAGCCCTCCGCTGCGCGCCCGCGACCCCCGATGGCCCCTATTAGTCGCCTCGTACGACAGGCAGGGGTTACCGTGGTGGAATTCAAACGCCCCCATTCCACAGGGCGGGAGACGCCGGTCAGTCGTCCACCCGGCGCCTCCTACGTCTTCTCTGGCGGCGGGAGGGATCATATCGTTCCCGATCCCTCTCAGCACTCTCCTTCTGCGAGATGACGTTCTCGCAGAAGTGGGCTACCGCACGAGTAAAGTACTGCCTGGCGCTGGTATTCTGCCTAGACCTTACAAGATCAAGAACAGTACGTCACGTGAAGGAGAATCTGGAAGCATTAACGCGGAAGTCGACCTCGTCATTAGTTATGCATAATGATAGTCAATAAATAATCACAAACAATAGCCGAGGGTTTTTTCCTTAGCTAGCAGACACGCGATGCGACGTACCTAGAAGTATCTGCACGAAACTGAATCATATCGTAACATTGTCAAGGGTAGTGATGGAGTAGATTTTACTTGAGACTACGCAGATGGACAACATTGGACTCGTTTCCTTATGTTCTAAGTTTAATCAGATATAATAATAATACTAGCCCTGTATTAAACATTGTTCCACTGCTGGGCATGGGCCTCTTCTACTAATGAGAGGAGTTAGGCTATAGTCCACCACGCTAGCCTAATGCGAGTTGTCAGACTTAACATACCTTCGAAATTCTTATGAGAATTTTCAGGTATGCAGGTTTCCTCACGATGTATATTTCTAAATTTGATAAGTTAACAGTGTATTCTCTTAAAACGAATATTTCCTTCAAAGGTATACTTGAGAGTTGAGAGTTCTGCATAATAATTACAACAGTATGTGATTTCTTTCTATCAAATTCTCAGAAGCCAGTGTGTTTGTTGAGCAATTCATATTTATCCTTGCCACTGGTTCAAAATTAACCTTCAAGAAAAACGTCAAGATTATCACAATTTGGGTTTTCCTTATCAATCCCAATAATATCTGATAAATTTCCACCAAAAACATTTCATGTAAAGTAAGTTGCCATGACTCCTAAGTTCATAATGCTTATACTATGTCAAAATTCTCAGATATCCCGAAGAACCAAGCCCCCAATTGCATACCCTATATCTTGGTAAAAAACAGCTTTATTGTATGACACATTAAAAACCAGTTACTCAATTTGGTACCTTCATTCCACCATGGGAGTGTATGTTTTAAATCTCTGTCTTTCTAACCAATTCCAACAGGCCGAGTTGAAAACGTTCATGATTTGTGCATTAAACTTGATAAGTGTAATCATGAAACGAAAAGGGCATTTCTGTCCCGTGATTATACGATTAAACATTTAATCTTACTAAAAAGTTTAAATTGGTGCTAATTTATTTCTAACTAGCTGTTGCTCGCGGCTCCACCCGCGTGGAGGTTATTTTCGGGAGCAGAAGTATACAATCCAAGTTATTTTTTCTTGCAATTAAAATAGCCTGGTGTTTCTGTACCTATTTCTATAATTATTTTTTTATTAAATTAAATAGGTAATAATGTTAACATTTATTAATTAGGGATGATTGAGAGTGTTATAAACGTAAGAGTAGACAAATATAATCAGAAATCTCCGAACTGCTAAGCTATCGGGAGTTACACGTGTTATTGTGAGTCAACCATAAAATATAGACATTTGCTGTCGTGGAATATTTTTTATACAATTTTAAGGAGAACATTTCCGTCATACATGATTTCTGTGTAGCTTTAACTATTAAGGCTGCACACGCGACGGAAGCTTAAAAAATGGAGTAAGTTCTCCTGTTTTCCTAACCTTTCCCTTCACTGCTCTGCTCCTATTGATCGTAGCGTGATGAAAAGTATACTATAACCTGCCCAGGAGTATGAAGAACAATTGTACCAAGTTTTGTTGAAATCCGTCGAGTGGTTTTTGTTTCTATAACGAACATACAGACAGACAGACAGACAGACAGACAGACAAAAATTTTACTGATTGCATTTTTGGCGTCAGTATCGATCACTAATCACCCGCTGATAGTTATTTTGGAAATATATTTCATGTACAGAATTGACCTCTCTACAGATTTATTATAAGTATAGAATTAGTTATGCATAATGATAGTCAATAAATAATCACAAACAATAGCCGAGGGTTTTTTCCTTAGCTAGCAGACACGCGATGCGACGTACCTAGAAGTATCTGCACGAAACTGAATCATATCGTAACATTGTCAAGGGTAGTGATGGAGTAGATTTTACTTGAGACTACGCAGATGGACAACATTGGACTCGTTTCCTTATGTTCTAAGTTTAATCAGATATAATAATAATACTAGCCCTGTATTAAACATTGTTCCACTGCTGGGCATGGGCCTCTTCTACTAATGAGAGGAGTTAGGCTATAGTCCACCACGCTAGCCTAATGCGAGTTGTCAGACTTAACATACCTTCGAAATTCTTATGAGAATTTTCAGGTATGCAGGTTTCCTCACGATGTATATTTCTAAATTTGATAAGTTAACAGTGTATTCTCTTAAAACGAATATTTCCTTCAAAGGTATACTTGAGAGTTGAGAGTTCTGCATAATAATTACAACAGTATGTGATTTCTTTCTATCAAATTCTCAGAAGCCAGTGTGTTTGTTGAGCAATTCATATTTATCCTTGCCACTGGTTCAAAATTAACCTTCAAGAAAAACGTCAAGATTATCACAATTTGGGTTTTCCTTATCAATCCCAATAATATCTGATAAATTTCCACCAAAAACATTTCATGTAAAGTAAGTTGCCATGACTCCTAAGTTCATAATGCTTATACTATGTCAAAATTCTCAGATATCCCGAAGAACCAAGCCCCCAATTGCATACCCTATATCTTGGTAAAAAACAGCTTTATTGTATGACACATTAAAAACCAGTTACTCAATTTGGTACCTTCATTCCACCATGGGAGTGTATGTTTTAAATCTCTGTCTTTCTAACCAATTCCAACAGGCCGAGTTGAAAACGTTCATGATTTGTGCATTAAACTTGATAAGTGTAATCATGAAACGAAAAGGGCATTTCTGTCCCGTGATTATACGATTAAACATTTAATCTTACTAAAAAGTTTAAATTGGTGCTAATTTATTTCTAACTAGCTGTTGCTCGCGGCTCCACCCGCGTGGAGGTTATTTTCGGGAGCAGAAGTATACAATCCAAGTTATTTTTTCTTGCAATTAAAATAGCCTGGTGTTTCTGTACCTATTTCTATAATTATTTTTTTATTAAATTAAATAGGTAATAATGTTAACATTTATTAATTAGGGATGATTGAGAGTGTTATAAACGTAAGAGTAGACAAATATAATCAGAAATCTCCGAACTGCTAAGCTATCGGGAGTTACACGTGTTATTGTGAGTCAACCATAAAATATAGACATTTGCTGTCGTGGAATATTTTTTATACAATTTTAAGGAGAACATTTCCGTCATACATGATTTCTGTGTAGCTTTAACTATTAAGGCTGCACACGCGACGGAAGCTTAAAAAATGGAGTAAGTTCTCCTGTTTTCCTAACCTTTCCCTTCACTGCTCTGCTCCTATTGATCGTAGCGTGATGAAAAGTATACTATAACCTGCCCAGGAGTATGAAGAACAATTGTACCAAGTTTTGTTGAAATCCGTCGAGTGGTTTTTGTTTCTATAACGAACATACAGACAGACAGACAGACAGACAGACAGACAAAAATTTTACTGATTGCATTTTTGGCGTCAGTATCGATCACTAATCACCCGCTGATAGTTATTTTGGAAATATATTTCATGTACAGAATTGACCTCTCTACAGATTTATTATAAGTATAGATAAGAAGTTCTAAAACATCAGATGAAGAAAGCAAGTAGCTGCTGTTGCTTTGTCCTATGGTGATCGACCTGGCTGGAATGGATTGGCTTATTTGGTAAACTCGAACGATGAACTATTCTTGAATGTTTACAGTCTCGCAGCGGGCTATGAAACGGGAGGCCGCGGGTTTGATTCCTGCACCGAGACAAATGTTTGGCAAACAGATATATTTTTTGGGTGTTGTAGGACCGTAGTCTCTTGTCGTTCTTGATACCCACGATACAGGTTTAACCTATTGTGGGGTGAGGACTATGTTTGATTTGGGTGCGTTTATTTATGTACCTACTTATTTAAATAGTAGTTTTCATACGCAACAAGTTTTGATAGTAGTACTGTATCGTGCTAGATGTTTGTCGAATTTAAAGTGTCACTTTAAATTTCACCAATACGTTTACAAAAAATACATTTGATTTACCTTTAACTTAACAATAAAATTACATTCAAGAATCTATTTTAACTTTTAATCCAGTTTTCGTAACCATGTATTATCCAAACATAACAAAACCAACACATGTGAGTCGTCATTATTCTTCACACGCGGTTTCCACAGAGACGCGTTCGAAAAAGAACAGCTAGAAAATGTCGCAGAAACCCGACGGTGACAGCTAGTCTATCAATAAATCAGTCGCGGGTACCAGGAGTACATAAATGCCGAGGCGCGGCACGAGGGACGCGCAGGGCTGGCCCACAAACGCATCCCACTTTAGAATTTGGGCCGATATAAATACGCATTGCACTTGCATTGGCTGCAAGGGCTGGCGCCAAACGGAAACGTGTCTAATGTATTATGGGAATACTAATTACTTAGTCATTTGGAATAAAATATTGAAAAGTCCTTTGCTTTGTTAAATTTGAACTGGATATATGTGGAAATATATTTTCATTGATATAATTTTCTGCGAGAGAATGAAATAAAAATATTAGTCAATCTATATAACAATTTTGCTTCCGTATGTTTGTGCCCACAAAACTCAAAAACTAGCCGGACTTGAAATTTTGACAGAACGTTGCATATTGACCCAAGAGTGTTTATACATACTTTATCAGTATGGATATCCCGAAGTTCCAACAGGGAAACGAAATATTTTTATTTTTTGAAATTAATTTATACTTCTAACAAGTAATATAAATAAATAAATAACACCCAACAGTCACACACATAAGCCCGACCCCACACTAAGATACGAGTCTTGTGTTGTGGGTATCAGGGACTACGAGAGACTTTCGGTCTCACAACACCCAGACCCCGGACACAAATATCTGTCTGTCACACAAACATTTGTCCCGGTGTGGGAATCGAACCCACGGCCTCTCGTTTCACAGCCGGCTACTCGCCAACTGCGCTGAGGCTGTCAAATAAGACTGAGCCTAAGCAAAGCATGGCTGGGTTCAGCTATTATTAAATAAAAAGACATGTTGAATTTTAGAACCACACCAATACTATGGTCTATCTAGTATTGAGTTACTCTAGGTGTACTGTGTGTACAAACATTTTATACCCAGAGTAGCTGGGGGCTGGTATACCTTGATGAATTTTTATGAATTCCTAGAAGTGATCAAGAAACCCTGGATACTCGTTACTTCATTTGAATTATTCTATTAGTCTAGTCTTTGATGTGATTAATATAGGCCATACAATTTCTTCTTCTTCAGCCTTTGGACGTCCACTGCTGAACATAGGCCTCCCCTAAAGATTTCCAGACCAACTTGTCAGAAGCGGCCTGCATCCACCGGGTTCATGCGACCTTTACGATGTCGTTTATAGAATTTACTTACAGGCAATTTTACTTAGAAGCCGAATATCAAAGACAAATAAATACCTGTATACGCGCCATCTAATAACGAAGCCATATTCGTAAAATAAATTAATATAATTTGAACCACCTATCTTCCACTTTTACAATAAGGTTCCCATTCATACTAAAGAACCTAATGAAAGATGCTTTAAAGCTATTATTAAGCGAAAACTAAGTATTACAGCCTATTACTAAATTTCTGAATATTTAGATGACCGAAAGTCTTGGGAATAAGTTATCCTATTACTTAGAAGTGTAGCCATTAAATAACATTGCGAACTTATATGTCTTACATGACTTTACTTGATATTTTGTGTCTAGTATTTTAATTGTTGTATTCAGTTTGAGTATGTCATGCTCGCTAAAGTGTCTGTGCTTGCTGCAGCGCCATGTGCCGGGTCGGTCTCTTCCCTGTAACATGGTTCAGGAGGCCGATGGATGACACATGCGTCACTAAGTTCGCGTCATAACATTGTTTCAGTAAGGACCAACTGCTTTAAGAAATCGAGATTTATTATTGTAATGAGCTATATTTCACAATACTACAATAAGGCAACAGCGTGCTGCTCTAATCGAATGTTACTAAACTTAAATCGTATATTAATTGTATGAGCAAATATTGTTAACCGGTGTTCGAATAGAGCAACGCTAAAGTTTCTTGCCCGATCTTAAACCGAAACTGCATTCCGAACTGGCGGTAGAGTTAAAAAAAAACTGAATTTAAATTATGGATGGATTCAATAAATATTTGATTGTGATTTTTCCAGGATGTCAAATAGGTCGATGTGGGTTAAGCGGCGTATTTGATTATGAGTGCACATAATTTCACCATGTGACAACCCTAAGCTCGTCTGGGCGGACGTTCCACACGCGCGGTTACCCGGTCGAACGTAATACCACTTATAACACTTTTTAATTCACATGCCATTTTTATTAGCCATTCGAGGACCTCGTGGTGTTGAAGTTACTAGGGATTCATGACTATACAGAGATCTCTGTGTTCCAACCTCCTCATGACTAAGATGGCAGTTTTTCATTTTGTAAAACATTTTTGAAAAAGGAATGTCAATTCAAACAGTTCATGGTTTCGCTATGATGGTGCCATTGTCGATCCTGGCTGGTTACAGTGGCTATAATCTTACTCGCAAGGACATATCTACTAAGTTTCTTTACGAAGATTACTTCTTGCTCATCATACAGCAGACTGTTCAGAAACCTCAAACAATTAATATCGAATAATTTATATTACCAGCCATCAAACGAACTTACCAAATTATTTCGTAAAGATGCTGCAATCCTCCTGTAGCTCCTTCAGAGTCTTTTCAGATCACAAGGTAATCCGTCGAAAATAAACACCCTGTTAGTGGGACAACTCTCAAAAGAAGTAAGACGGTAATCGAAGATTCACAAATAATCCATAATTTGCGTCTTTAGACCTAGTTAGTATTTAATTTATTTGAATATTAACACTTCAGTATATACAGCGTGTTGCAAGAAGGTGGTACTAATGAAAGCTCGATGTAAGTTTAGTGACTTTGGTAAGCTAAGAAAAGAAAATTCTAATTTGCATATTTTCTTAGCTTTTTTTAGCGCGATCTTAAAATTGTATCATGAATTTCAGACATCTGATTACTTTTCAACTTATTATCTAAGCACTAAGAATATTTAGATAAAACAAAAGTAGTTCCTTAGCATTTATCTTTGACTTCAAGGGTCATAAAATTAATAATTAATTAAAGTATTTTATATAAATTCAGTTTTATCAATTAATATGAGATTTACGAGGTTTTCAAATTTACCCATTAATTACCAATCATCATAGCTGTAAGTCGATTTATTATTTAAACTACCTTTTTGCAACACCCTTTATCTAGTACCGATATGAATGGTATTATTATGTCATTATATCCCCAATACTCGATCAAACATTTGTCCAAACATTGGCCATACAGTATTGGCAGGGCATCACACTCAGAAATACCCAACATTGTATCCGACCACCTTGACTGACATCTCGCACCTGATCTTTCTCTAGGTTTATTAATAGGTATCCTAGATTTAAAATCGTGACCTGATTGACTACAATTATAAATAAATAACACCCAACAGACACACATAGCCGCGACCCCACACTAAGATACGAGTCGTGTGTTGTGGGTATCAGGGACTACGAGAGACTTTCGGTCTCACAACACCCAGACCCTGGACACAAATATCTGTCTGTCACACAAACATTAGTCCCGGTGTGAGAATCGAACCCACGGCCTCTCGTTTCACAGCCGGCTACTCGCCAACTGTGCCACGGAGGCAGTCAAATTTTACCAAAACTGGGTTTTTTTGTAACTTGATCAGTAATGATTACCAGCTCTGTAATATGTCTTACTACTGGACATGGGTTTCTACTAATGGTTAGGCATTAATCTACCATGCTGTCTAATGCAGATTACACTTAACACACCTTTGAAATTCTTATAGAACTCTCAAGTGTGTAGGTTTCCTCACGATGTTTACCGTCACCGTTTAAGCAAGGGAAAATTAACTATGAATACACACGTAACTTCGAAGTCATAGGTGTATGCCATTTGGTTTCGAACCTTGTCCCTTCCAGTAACTATAGTTAAAAGATCATACACTTGTCAACGAAGACGTAAAGCTGGACGAATTGACCAGGGGGCCATCAACCATTTTCTGTTGGCGTTAACGCGTAAGGAATGATCAAATTGTATGGACACGTGTAACGGTAGGCATCGGCTTTGCTGTGCCCTGGCATTGCGGAAGTCTACAATGGCGGCGGTGACTACTTACCATCAGGTGGCCCGTCTGCTCGTCTGTCTATCCAGGCAGTAAAAAAAGTTACTTTTCTCATGTAATTGCTATACAATTTTAACTCTCCTTATGTGTTAAAGCCAACAGTAAAGTTTTTGTCTATTCCCCCAGCGTCATTATTCTCTATATCCTTACAAACGAGTAACGAGGCGCGTCATGTTAACTGCGTGTTATACGCATGTAATGTCATTACAGAATATCATATCATGCGCATTACATGCGAATAACATGCAGTTGACGTAACGCGACTCGTTACGCGTTGCTAAGCGTTACGCGTTTGTAGGGACATAGAAAATAATGATCCAGGTCTGCTATACAATTATATATAATTTTACATTCTAACATCTGCTAACCATTTATCTGGGCTTTTTCAGCCTGTCACGGCAAAGGGACCACACTACACCTGATGGTAAGCGCAGTGCCGTCCAATTAGAGTATCGGGTAGCGAAAGACAATTTATCCCCCGCTACTCAACACAATCATGTCGGCCTGCTTCTTCACACTACGTCATGGGCAAGGAGATGGTGAAGCGGTCCAGGGTCTAGTGTCAGAGTATTCAGAACGCCGCAAAACTGCCAAACATCGTACCCCAACTCTAGACTCCCGAAGAAAATATCTATGGTATCTAAGCATCTTGATGCCTCTATAATCATTTATTAGACACGATAGTGATCATTCCACATTTTTTGTTTCCTTGCCTTTAAAACAAGTAAGCCACCCATTTTTGATTGTGAGTTTTCAAGGGCTGTAGAAATCATTTTTTTACCCGCCACGGGAAAGTGACCACAGTGCACCTGATGGTGTAAGTGCAGTGCAATCCAGTTAAAGTATCAAGTAGCGTGAGACATCAGTCCCCCTCCATCACTTACTATCAGGATACCCATTTGTTCGTTTGCCGAGCTTACGTCCAAATACTGAAACGCTACTAAGCTGACAGACTGTCTTACGACTGACTCTCCATAATATTTTGTTACACACCATACAGTTATGACAAATAAAAGGGTCTCAAATGTTAAACACCATCTTAAATGCTTGAGTTGCGTTTGAGTATTAAGGCATTTGGCCATGTAAAAATACTTTTAATTTCATCTTGTACACTGATATAAAGTCTACTACTATTTTAAACTGACTGCCTCGGTGGCGCAGTTGTAATTGCACATGCGTTTAAGACTGCCATGCTGAGGTCTCGGGTTCGATCCCCGAGTCGGGTAAAGTGATATTGGGTTTTCTATCTAGAAATTCCCAGTGTTAGCCCGGAGTCTGGAATCTGTGCCCGGTATGGCGATAGGCTCGCCCCCTATCACATCATGGGACCGAAATTTGGCGAAAAGTTGGTGTACTAGTTACACCTCTGCCTACCCCTTCGGGGATTACAGGCGTGAGTGTATGTGTGTATGTGTGCGTACTATTCTAAAGGATAAGGTTGTCAAGAAAAGATTTATTATATTAAATATGTATATATTAAATTTAATTGCACCTATAACATCAAATTATGCGGTCTTCAACCATTTGACCACTAGCATTATTGTCAGAGAAAATTTCACAAGGCCTCTTATATTACGAAAGACTATTTTTGAAGTATACAAGATATATAACAAAGTAAATTATATAGGCTATCCACTTCACTATCACATTTTTGCCACTCGTAAAAAATGAAAAAAAAAAACAAAATATTTTTTTAAATTAGTGATTAATTAAGCAGATAGTCTGTATAAATGAGGAAAAAACAAAAAGTCTTTGGCTCAGAACTATAGAAAGATTTGATCTTATAGCACCATATGGACTTGAGAAAGGAAAACAAACAATAACAACACGGCAAAAGTCAGGCCTCTTCGAATCGCAATTGACATTATTTCGTGAAAATGTAAGTCAGTTTTTTTTAGTGCCTCGATAGGCAGACGAGCAGACGGGCCACCTGATGGTAAGTAGTCACCGCCGCCCATAGACTTCTGCAATGCCAGAGCACAGTAGAGCCGCTGCCTACCGTTAAATTGTGCTTTATCTAATGAGCCTCAACACACAGTATATCAGATATATTTATTATAAAATTGTACAAACTCTGTACCGTAATATTTCATCAAAAATAGTTATCAGTGGCTATATATCCTTATATATATCAACGGGACGGAGTGGGATGCTTATGACTTCTACACATTATATTCATAATTCTTTTTTGTAAAAATTATGCATTAAAAAATAAATAGACCCTCAGTCTAATGTGTAGACGCCATACTTAATTATGTAGGATTCAAAGTGGTAACTTTATGTTTCAAGACCCGTTTTACATTGTCAACCATAACACATAATATACATACTTCAAAGTTGACAAAATTATGCGTAATTAACATCGTTTTAATAAAATCTTTAAAGAGCCGAAAACTCCCGCTCGGAGCTCGCAAAAACAAAAATTAAGTAGCAAAAGAACATTGTCAAAACCCCTTGTACTTATACATCAAAAATAGAAAAAAATAAGATTTTTCTCATTAATTTATAACATCTTAAAATTAGTGTACGTAGAGGAATAATTTCTAACAAAAAAAAAAATGTAAAAAGGTACTTTAATAGGAATAAAAAAATTAAGAGTTCAACAAAAAATAACCCAAGATTTTACCCTAATCGCTTAGCGTTACTTCTAAGTATATACATTAACTCGTTTATTAAATAAAAGAGACGAAATCAATAATAACATAGGTGAAGATAGATTTATAAGTGTTCACGCAAAACGACGCAGTAAGTTCAAGGAGTTATGAATAAAGAAATTAACTCTAAAACATTCAATTACTGATCCAAAATTATATACAACCAATTTACATTAACACCTATTTACTCTATGTACAACATCAATTATTATATCCCTTAACACCAACATATAGTATATGAGAAGCATCTGTTTGCAAAATCCATCATTTTAAAAACATATTTTTTTTAACAATATTTTTTAATTGATGATTTTCATTTATTTTTTGTTATAAAACGATTAATATATTTGAACCATAACCAATTCTTTTTTTCTACCAATAAACAACTTTAAATTTCATCAAATAGTAACAAAAATGACCATCACACTTCAAACTGACACTTCTCATACGCACAACTCATATCTTCATTACATATTTGCTCAGTCACAAAAAATAATGAAAATGACTTAAAATATTGACGGACCTACAAAAAAATGATTTGTTGACAATTTTGACAAGCGATTTGACGTAAAATGAAACAATGATACAGCCTTAATTGGACTTTGTTGTATCGAAATAGGGTATATTTTCGAGACAACAATGGCAGTGATTGCTGGGCGAGTACTGGCCAACGCGTTTGAGATCACTTCTTTAGGCCAGGACTTGCTCGTAACATGACGTCACGTGGTTATGCGTTAGATTAAAAAATACTTAATTAGATACATGATTTGTTTTGTTCATAAATGGAAGCCTTGTAAACGTAAAAATGGCTCAAAAATAAAAATAAGAGAGGCCAAAGGTAAGTTCGTTAAAATTACACGAAAAAAATACCGCCACAATATAAATGTATATTATTTTATACCTATCCTCCCCATATACATTTTTATACCATTCATACAGATAAATTGTGTGTTTTGTGGATTAGGCTTTCTTCGAACATTTGTAATGGATTTTTATATAATAATAACAAAATAGAATCCAGGAAGTAAATATCAGAAAAAAAAGACAAAGAAAAATCCTTTACACACTGGTTTTACAATAAAAAAGTGTTTTTATGAAAACTATTGTAACACCCCGGCTACCATTCATGACTCTACAAAAATCTCAGTATTTTTTAATCCAACGTCACATCTTATAATCTATGATATCCGTGTATATTTTATATAAAAGTAAACAGTAAAAATCACAATGTAATTTCTCTAACTTAACTTATGCAGAGAATTCACTATTTGTAAGTTAATGCACTTGTATCACACATACACTTTCTAGATCCACTCGAATGACTCCATCTGTAAACAAGGAAAAGGGCCATTAAAAACAGAAAAATGTCACATGGAATTTACAGGTAGAAGCCTATGGGTAAGGAGTATTTTGAAATTAGTTTATAATATGACGAAATAGTATGCAGTAAGAAGACATAATTAATTGTCTAGTGTAAATCGTATGATGCTGCAAATACGGACTTTACAACCCTTTTTGACGTGAGATGAAAGAAAGATAATTCCTGTTAATATTACAAAATTAAAACCTTATATGGAAAAAATAAATTACTAACTAATTGAACGAAAAATATTCCGTGCAGAAATTATGCGTACTAGGAGAACAAAGTTTTAAGATACATTGGTATTTTCTATATATTTTTAATGAATCTATTAAAAATACGCTAATAGCAATAATACTAAAAGTAAGTGGCCCGATAGTAATTTTTTTATGTTGCAAATTTGAACTAATTTGAAGATGCTAAGTTAACTTAAAACGCCCATCTTTTATAAAATTGATTAATTTCTGCCGAAATTCATTGTAAAAGTACCAATAGTACCAGGAGCTCATAAGAATCGCAGCGGTCAATTCGCGTGAAGGAAGCCACAACGCAAAACCGACCACGAGCGCAATAAAAAATTCATGGTCCGCAAAAGAACCGTGTCAGAACACTTGAGAGAGGTTACATAAGATGCACGGAAGCCCGTCGACACACTTTCACAGTTTATGCAACGCCGAAAACTGTTTACGCAATGGTCCCAAGACCCAATGTCCCACTGAGATTGTTACGTCATTTATAATAATTTTTGACGGTTAAAGTTGAATGTTAGTAGAAAGTGGGTCGTGAGAAATACCAATAACTAATTATTACCTATTCACATTGGCATAGATTCGGGTAACATTTGGGTTTTGAGCAATCATACTGATGAGTTTTATTCTTGGTTGTTCGAAATTGGATATAATGGAAGTACGAGAAAAGTAGCACATTATTGATTAGAGTTGTTAATATAATTAATCAATTAAATTAAATAATCATTATGATAATTTAACGTTTATTAGTTATCTATATATGCATTTTTCCGAGAAGACTGAGAACCAAGGTAAACTAAAATTACTTTCAATCGTTTTTAAAGACCTTTTTAATTTGCTTAATCAAATTATATCATTCGAATTGCAATGAAAATAAATCATACATACGTATACCCCCACGCCTGTAAGCCCCGAAGGGTAGGCAGAGGTGTAACCAGTACACCCACTTTCGCCGAATTTATTACGGTCCCATAATGTGATAGGGGGCGAGCCTATCGCCATACCGGGCATAATTCCTGACAGACTCCGGGCTGATACTGAGTATTTCTAAATAGAAAAACCCCAATATGACTTTACCCGATCTGGGGATCGAACCCGAGAACTCAGCTCAGCAGTCGTAACGCATGCGCAATTACAACTGCGCCACCAAGCCAGTCAGAGAGTCGAGTCAGTCAGGCAACAGGCAAATAAGGCAGTAAGTCATTTTTCAATATTAGAATTTATCGTATTATTAGTTAATAAGAAAACTTAGGCTAGTGTCGGTACCGTTGGAAAGGTTTATTTATTTATCGTGGAGAAAAATAATTTATAATCACCGAAGGTATGTTAGTCTGAACAGGATTTAAAAGAAATTGTATTTAGAAGTGGTGGAGCCACGCTGTAGACATATTTATCTACAGCATGAATGGGCCGGCTCGTCCGGGGTAGTACCACTGAACACCAACGTAAAGTGACAGTTTACTATCGCGTTTCGTATATTAAGTGAGATATCCGGAGGCCCAGATTCCCCCTTCCCTTCCCTAATCCCTATTCCTGTCCTTTAAGGCCGACAGCGCGTACATGACACTTTCGGTATTGTAGATGTTCATGGGCGGTGTAGATCACTCAACATCAAGTGACCCACTGGCTCGTGAGTCGGACTATGCTATAAAAAAAAGTCAGAGATTGATTGTTTGGTCCCGAGTAAGTGACAAGCCTTCATAAACGTTATTTTAGAGACAAAGTATAACATAACAAACATATATATAACTAAACTGTACAACTTTTGTGATTTTTAATTTAAATTTATTGGTTTTTCGTATTGAAAAACTAGTATTCTGATAACCATTTGGCGCGTTCTGAATAAAAAGTAATCGATAAAAAGCTATAAAATGTATGAATGTGATTGATTTATTTGTTTTTTGTGAATGGAAATGGAGTGAATTTTTTGTAATTTAAATAATTTATGTGTTTTTTTTGTTCCATTCTCTCTTTTTTATATAAAAGAGAAGGCAAAGGTTCTCCACCATCCAGCCTTTCTTCCAAATCTGGGCTAAAATTTAATGTCTTCTTCTTCTCTGATTTATATAAGTTAAAAGGCCAAAGCCATGTATGTGGTTTTTATCCATTTAAAAGGAGAAAGCCATGTCTGAAATAGTCTTATATTAAAAGGCCAAGGCCATGTCTGAAATAGTCACATATCAAAAGGCCAAAGCCATGTCTGAAATAGTCACATTATGTGTTTGGTTTAGTGATCAATGATGTTATTTACTTAAATTATATTAATGATATTGCGACGATGGTACAATGCTCATCCTAAGATTGCATAAGTACAGCTATTGTCAAGTCATTCCTAAACAGAGAGAAATCTATTTGTATTTAGTTCTTTCTATAATCAATAGATTGCTATAGTATAAAACATGTTTATTGTAACTGAAATATTGACATACATCAAAAAGTTCTTTCGATGATCAACGCCATCTATTATCGGAACAGGGTCAACTGGTCTATCAAAATCTACTGAAAGGGCCATAACATCTGCCAGGTCAGCTACTTTTTATATTGGGTGGCGCAGTGGTTTAACTGAGTAATTAGATCATGGATTCCTTGTGGTTTTCTGAACATCATATATATTTGTCGAAATCTTCAAGCAAGCAAAACACTTCTAAGCAAGACGTGCAAGAATGAATTCTTTATATGACAACTATGTAATTTGTATACACATGTATTAAGTAAAATTTTGATCCTGGTACGGCAAAGTGAACCACACTGCACCTGATTGTAAGCGCAGTGGTTAGTGTAGTAAGTAACATGTAGCGAGAGAGAACTACTATATTGTATATATACCATTATAATTTAAAATCAATCGAAATTAAATAAATTCGTAACATTATAATATTGTGGTTCATACAAGCTTTAAGTTCATTTGAGTAGTATAATAATACTAGCCCTGTATTAAACATTGTCCCACTGCTGGGCACGGGCCTCCTCTACTAATGAGAGGGGTTAGGCCTTAGTCCACCACGCTGGCCTAATGCGGGTTGGCAGACTTCTCATACCTTCGAAAAATTCTCAGATATGCAGGTTTGTTTCCTCACGATGTTTTCCTTCACCGTTATTTGAGTAATAAATATATATGCTAATTAACTTGACTGACTGACTATAGAACTAATTAAATAACAACTAAGTAAATCATGATTTTCTAAATAACAGGTACCTAAATTGTATCAAACACCAGGAAAACATAAAAGGAGTTAGATAACATATTTTAACAAGGCTCCCATAAAAAAAACTAGGCTAGCAAAGAGTTACAACCCATATCTTCAAGTACCAGGGGCGCATAAAATAAAAGAAAGCTACACACGTTCGGTACTATAAAAATGCAGTGATCTCTATCCAGCGGGCGCATGAGTGCAATACCCGCTTTTGGGCACCGACCGGGGGTCGTTGACCCCGCGACGCACAGGGACTTTTATGGCTCTACGTACTTTGTACGTAAACCGTGTGACCTTATTTAATTGTAGTATTTTCTAGTAAAGTGTAGGCCGCTTTTTATTTGGAAACTGAAACTTTGTGACTAAATTATATATGCTAATAGAGTTTAGTGTGATATTTAAGGTCTCTTGGTGTTTCGGTTTACTTTGATCTTAGTATCATTAAACCAACTAACTCTCGTCAAATTAAAAACTTATGCCGCAATGAGCATATTCGTAAAACTAGTAACGAAAATGTTATTACAATTATTAAAACGAAACCTCGCACATTATCACTAATTGGACATTCCCAGAACTCAAAAATCATACTATTTGTAGACATTTAAATATTTCAAGGTTTGATCAAAACATTGTAAAGAAACCTAGAAACTAAGAATTTCTAAGGTGTGTGAAGTATACCAACCCGTATTAATCTAGCTAATGCCTAACCCCTCTAGAGTAGAGTAGGCCCAATAGTGGAACAAAAAAAATATATAGACATACATATACACTCACGCCTGTAATCCTCGAAGGGGTAGACACAGGTGTAATCAGTACACCCAGTTTTCCCTGAAATTATTACAGTCCCATAATGTGATAGAGGGCGAGCCTATCGCCATACCGGGCAATTTTTTTTTTATAGCATAGTCCGACAAACGAGCCATTGTGTCACCTGATGTTAAGTGATCTCCACCGCCCATGAACATCCACAATACCGAAAGTATCATGTATGCGCTGTCGGCCTTAAAGGACAGGAATAGGGATTAGGGAAGGGAAGGGGGAATCTGGGCGTCCGGATCTCTCACTTACCATACGAAACGCGACAGTAAACTGTCACTTTACGTTGGTTTTCTGTGAGACAGTGGTACTTCCCCGGTCGAGCCGGCCCATTCGTGCTGTAGACAAATATGTCTTCAGCGTGACTCTACCACTATGAAATTCAAGACTCCGGGCTGATACTGTGTATTTCTAAAAACCCAATATCACTATACCCGAACGGGATCGAATCCGAGACCTCACAGTAGTCGTAACGCAATTACAACTCCGCCACCGAGGCAGTCAAATATAGACATACCTAAAAATATCTAATATTGATAAGTGTATACATTGTATACCAATAGAAAATTGTCGTTTAACAGTAAAGTTATCTATTGATACGAAGGGCTTACAGTGCGTCAATTTTCATATCAAGGGCATATTCGGTTATGTAGGGTACCGGAATGTAGGGCGATGTTATTTAATTTATTTAACTTGTACCACGCTTGTTGCGACGCGTAGAGATGCATATACGAACGTCAGTAGTTCACAGGCAAAACGCATACCCTATTACACCCTAATCGAAATTAAGTTACAAACGTAATATTAATAACAGCCTCCGTGGCGCAGTTGGCGAGTAGTCGGTGAAACGGAGGCCGTGGGTTCGATTCCCACACCGGGACAAATGTTTATGTGACAGACAGATGTTTGTGTCCAGGGTCTGGGTGTTGTGAGACCGGAAGTCTCTCGTAGTCCCTGATACCCACAACACAAGACACGTATCTTAGTGTGGGGTCGAGACCATGTGTGTGACTGTTGGGTGTTATTTATTTTACTAAAATCATTCTGTTATCACCTTACGTATATTTTTTATACCACGATGGTGGCAAACAAGCTTGCGGTTCGTCTGATGGTAAGCGGTTACCTTAGCGTATGGACGCATGCAACACCAGGAGCATTACATGCGCGTTGCCGACCCTTCAAAAACCTATTTACTCCCTTGACGATCCCCATACTGTAGTCCCCTTGGAAAACCTTGGCAAGGAGATCATTGCACATTCGGAGCGTACCTGGGAGGAAATTCGTCTAAAACCACGCTGTCTGCGACCATTTAGGTTCCAATGTGTGAGGATGAACTCCCTGATCTGGTAGTCCCTAGGTGAACTGAGACTGGTCGTAACCATCTCTCCTCCTCATATTTGTTATAGGATATTCATATCCACCCGGAAAACGACGACCGTACACAGGGTGTAAAACCCGCCGTAGTGGCACACGCAAGTGTGTCGCGTTCCGGGGTCAGCCAGTGTACATCCGGTTTTTGTTAAAATCGCTTGAAAATTTATTGAAAAATGAGTTTGGAATACAATATTTATTTTAAATATTGTTATGAGCAAAAACGGTTGTGTAGTGGGAACATATTACTATCTCCCTCCCACAACGGCACAGTAATGGCCATTCCGACAAGTGACGTCACGGTTCATATCATGCATGCTTTTACTGTCATTTTACAATTACCCCTTCCAGCAGATTTGAATGGCGTCTAGTTTAGTTATTTTTGTTCGGATTCATAAAATACTTTCTATAATAGGTTTTAGGTAAGTTATTGCTTAAAATAATAAAAAAAATCGTGTCGTATACCCCTATTATAATATTTTCATTTATGATTCGAATTTAAAACAATTTATTAAGACACTTAAAATCACACTTATTTAATTAAGGCCGCGTAACTATGCCATCGTCGCTAATAAAATGATTATCAAAACCAGTTTTGGAATACAAAGATGGCGCGCCACGAAAAATACATTAACTCAATGTTAAAGAAAGTAAATATAATTCCTCCTTTTAATTTACTGTTTACTAATCAGTGTTTTGAGCCTATCTTCCTAAACTCAAATGATGGATAAAAGAAACAAAATACTTATTGGGTTAAGAAAAATAAATATTTATAGATAAAGTTTCTAATGAAAAAAGGACGATATTAGCAGAAAAAAGATTATCAAATTATCTTCTACGTTATTTTCTGCATACACCTATGACTTTTCTAAAGTGATGTGTGTATTAAATGTTAATTATCGCTTGCTTTAACGGTGAAGGAAAACATCGTGAGGAAACCTGCATACCTGATAATTCTCATAATAATTTCGAAGGTATGTGAAGTCTACCAACCCGCATTAGGCCAGCGTGGTGGACTAAGGCCAGACCCCTCTAATTAGTAGAGGAGGCCTGTGCCCAGCAGTGGGATATTGTACATTGGACATTAAAATAATAATAATACATTTATTTATTTATTTGTATTTAACAGGCTAGTATTATTATTACTTTCGAAAATCATTCGTATTCGTACCTATTACGCATATTATATAATGATATTAACAGCCCTATATATACCTAATATGCCACTGCTGGGCATGGCCCTCCTCTACTGCTGAGAGGAGATAGGGGTTTCCACCACGGTGGCCTAAGCCTTATATAAATAAATACACACAACAGTCACACACATTAGTTCTGACCCCACACTAGGTAAAACCTGGTAAGGTATGAAGAATTACGAGGGACTACTGTTCCACAACACTCAGACCCGAAAAAAATATCTGATTGTCACACAAACATTTGTCTTAGTGCGGGAATCGAACCCACGTCCTCTTGTTTCACAGACGGCTACTCTCCCGTTACGCCACGGAGGTTGTCAAATGCAGGATTCCTGAAGAGCAAGCAAGCGATAAATAACAACGAATACAACCTAGAAAAGTCAGAGGTGTATGCCATTTCGGATTCGAACCCGCGACTTTCATCTCGGCAGTACCATTTGAAACTAGGCTATCGCTGCTCAAGCGTATACGAAACCGAAATGACATACACACTGCACGTTTGTGTTCGCATTTCGAGTCAATCGAGTGCATCAGTAGCGTAATCCCAGATGTGGGACAAATAAAAAAACACGCCACACCCGCAACGGTCACAATACAGAAGTGACGTAATGATAGTGTTGTCTCTTTCTAAATTTGACACACAGCCGGCCGGCATGATTGTGTTGAGTAGCGAGGGATATATTGTTTCTCGGTACTTGAAACTATAACTGGACGGCACTGCGCTTATCAGGTGCAGTGTGGTCAATTTGCCTTGCCAGGACAAATCAAAAGACTAGCAAGAGTGGAATAGGGTATTTGACAGTAAGGGAAACCTGATAGAATTTGGTTTTTTACTAACCGACTTCAAAAAAGGAGGTTAACAATTCGTCGGAATCTTTTTTTTTATGTATGTTACCCGATAACTCGACCTGGACCTATTCGAGAAATTCTTTTTTTGTTTAAAAGGGTTTATATCCCAGGTGGTCCCATTGGCACCAAGTCAGGATCTGATGATGGGATCTCAGAAAAATCAAATTTTATAGGGCCACATACTTTGTTTCTTATTGAAGTCGGTGTAATTTTATGAATTAAAAAACTTTTACTTATAATAGATTTCAGTCTAAAAATATCGATAATTAAACCAATTTGTTAAAATAAAGCATTTTGTCACGTGACATGAAACACCCAGCAGTCATGCATGACGTCACAGTTCGAAACAGCTATTAAACGCTGAGCCAAACGTTTATTAGATTGTTTGGTTTTAGTTTTGGTGGCAAAAATAAAGTTGGTTTATAAAAATGAAAAATGTAGACCACGAAGAATAAAATAAAACGGTTACCCAAAAACAGTCAACCATCCTATGGATACTTCCGACTGTCCTAGATTTCTTGCATGGTTATGCCAGTATGGCAAATATGAATATCCTACCGCCAGCTAATATTTTTTTTTTTTAGTGCCTCGATAATATTTATTGTAAGTATAAATATCATCATGCAGCCACATAAAATTTCTGATTTTATGACAACTATATGTTTTCTGTGGCTCAATCAATAATAACAATCCCTGGAGACATCTTTAGCTATTACACCTTCCTATATTTTCTAGGAATCCCATAGGAAGCGTGCATTTTTCCGGGACAAAAAGTAGCCTATGTCATTTTCTTATCCCTAAACAACTACTATGCAAAAGATCACGTCAATCCCTTGCTCTGTGAATAAGTATCCCACAGGAACTGTACATTTGAAATGAAAGTGGTAGAGCCACGCTGCAGACATATTTGTCTACAGCATGAATGGGCCGGCTCGACCGGGGTAGTACCACTGTCTCACAGAAAACCAACGTAAAGTGACAGTTCACTGTCGCGTTTCGTATGGTAAGTGAGATATCCGGAGGCCCAGATTTCCCCTTCCCTTCCCTAATCCCTATTCCTGTCCTTTAAGGCCGACAGCGCATACATGATACTTTCGGTGTTGTGGATGTTCATGGGCGGTGGAGATCACTTAACATCAGGTGACCCACTGGCTCGTTTGTCGGACTATGAAATAAAAAAAATAAAAAAAAAACAAATAAAAAGGAGCCCATGTGCTATTCAAGACTATATCTATTACTTTGCCAAATTTCAATTGTAGCGTGATTGAGTAACAAACATCCATCCAAACATTCGCATTTATAATATTAGTAGGATGAGTAGCTGCCGAGTAACTGGAGATATGATAAGCCTTGGGTTCGATTCCCGGAACAACACAAATTCGCGTCCTCACATTGTGGAATAGTCCCTTGTAGTTATTGAGACCCACGATACAGGTTTGACCTAATGGAGGATCCGGAAATGTTGCTAAACACATTGCGATTTGACTATTCGAAATATGATTGACCACTATCTCGCCTGATGGTAAGTGATGATGTGGTCTACGGTGGAGCACGCTTGCCTAGAAGATACCTATTCACTCTTGACTTAAAGATACCCAGGTTATAACTTTCGGGAAATATAAACTCCGGCAAAGAGTTCCATTAGTTTAGTTTTTTTTTAGTTTTAGTTTCTAGTTCCACCTCTCAGATATCTTATACTATATACACGCAACTACTAAAGCGACCAATTACAAATGTATTTATTTAATTTATTGCACTGAAAATCGACAGCGATATATTAACCCAGTTCACATATTCGCTAAGCGTGACGTAAGCGCATTCTGTAGTGAAAGTGCGCATGCGCGTATCGACTATCGTACATTGTCATTCGACGCGCGAACGTTGATGCGTGCTGTCGTGATAATAGGATAATGCTTCTGTTTATGTTGTCCTGGTAGACTGACTAGTCGGTAGTAGATATTTTGGCATATTTTGAATATTAATTAGCGACTATGTTTACTGTGGGACAAATGAAGCTTGCAGGCAAAAAGTTACCAGTGAACAAAACCTTTAGGATAATGCTTCTGTTTATGTTGTCCTAGTACAAAGTTAATAGTAGATATTGTAGCAAAGTGAATAAATATAATCGAAGAGCTACTCTATGTATGTACTTGCTGACTAATGAAGATAAACAAAACTTCTATGGTTTTTCTAACGTGTCACATAATTTTGGCAGACTACTGACGTCATTATCTCTAGCTTATTAGGGGGTGAGCGCGCTACCGAGACATAAGTCACGTGATCAATTCCAGTCCCCATGCACCTATGATCTCGAAGTTTCTTCTAGTCAACTATACTGTCGGAACAATCGACGAATACGGGACTTCTATTGAATAGACCGGTTCAGCCTTTCAATTTCAGTGGTTTGTGGACTAGATAAAATTGCTTTTAAAATAATTAAAATTATTTCTTGGTACACCTTTATTTTAACTCCTATAAAGCTTTGTTGTCCTAGTATATTTATTGATAATATTGTTAATTTGCCCAATGCTTGGCCTGCTTTAGTTTATTCGTCGATGAACAGTGGGAAATTACTTGCACGATGGTAGTCGCAGTATCCAGTAGCGAGAAACAATGGCCTCGCAACTCAACACAATCATGCCGGCCTGCGCCACACACACACTTCACCCTACGCCATGAGCAAGAAGGCGAAGAAGTGGTCAAGGGTCTAGTGTCAGAGTACTCAGAAGGCCGCAACACGGCCAATCATCGTACCCCAAACTCTAGACTCCCGACAAAAACCGGATGTATGGGACCCCAGAACGCGACACATTTGGGTGTGCCATATTTATGGCACTCACCACCCTACTCCAACCACCATTACATATTCCCTCGACATCTTTATGGAGAAGTCTCAGATATGTGTGTCTTAACGATCTGTTCCTTCAGCGATAGATAATAAATAAATAACACCCAACAGTCACACACATAGCCCCGACACCACACTAAGATACGAGTCTTGCGTTGTGGGTATCAAGGACTACGAGAGACGCACGGTCTCACAACACCCAGACTCGGACACAAATATCTGTCTGTCACACAAACATTTGTCCCGGTGTGGGAATCAAACCCACGGCCTCTCGATTCAGAGCCAGCTACTAGCCAACTGCACCACGGAGGCTGTCAATAATACAAGCGACAAACAAGTCATAGGTCGTTTTCGGACTAGGATCTAACATGTGACCCTAATCTCGGCAGACCCATTAACATTATATATAATGAACATTGTAGAAGTTAACGTTCATACTAGTGAAGTTACGCGTTTCGCGAAGGTCACAACAAACTTGGTACGGTATGATGTTACAAGATTTCGCACATGCAATAGACATCAACGCACGTTTGCCTAAAACTATTTCGGGGTTTTTAGTGTTGCGGTAGGTCTAGATACCTAGATTGTAGTATATTTATAAATAAGTGTTTATTATTAATTATTGCTTACTTCACGAAGGAAAACACCAAGGAAGACTGCGTTTCTGAGATTGTCTATAAGATAAGAATTTCAAAGGTATGTGAAATTTACCAATCCATATAACATTTCCATTTCCCGAAAATTATATTCTGGGTATCTTTAAGTCAAGAGTGAATAGGTATCTTCTAGGCAAGCGTGCTCCACCGTAGACCACATCATCACTTACCATCAGGCGAGATAGTGGTTAAACGCAAGAATTTAAGTAAAAAAAAAACGTAAGGCCGTGGGTTCGATACCCGCACCGAGACAAATGTTTGTGTGATCCAAAATATTCGAGTCTGAGTGTTTGACCTAATACAATATCTACAGATGTATTAGCACCTTAACAATAAATAAAAAAGACATCAAACACGCGCCATTCATAAAAACTATTTATACAAAACTATGAATAATCAAATATCTACTGATAATAAAAGAGGGCTGATAACACCGCATCCACATTCCATATTATTTTCATTTCATATTTCATCATAATTGTACTGAAATCTTGAATGGGAGTGCCATTGATATAAATAGTATAAAACAAAATCGCTATATCTCTATTTGCCGTTTAATCTGTCTGTATATATAAAAGAAGAAACTGACTGACTGACTGATCGATCAACGCACAGCCTAAACGGCTGGGGTTAGAGACTTGAAATTTTGACAGTAGGTACCTTTTATCACGTAGGCATCCACTAAGGAAGGGTTTTTGGAAATACCACCCCTAAGGGGGTATAATAGGGGATGAAAGTTTGTATGAAAATCCGTCATTTTTGAAGTTAAACGCATGAATATTGGTATTTTGTATTGTATACTTTTTTCCCAAACATGACCTCCACGCGAGCGGAGCTGCGAGCAACAACTAGTTTTTGTATAATGCGAAAGATATTTTGATGCACTGTCTACTGTACCTACGATAGACATATTTTTTAGGATGTTTCAGCTTCTTATATTCAGTAAATTATAAATGGTAGAGGATATAATCAGTTAGGTTAGATTTTTAGTTTAGGGTAGTTATTCACAGAGCAAGGGTTAGACTTGATTTTTTGCATAATAGCAGGTTAGGGATCAGTAAACGACATAGTCTACTTTTTATCCCGGAAAAATGCACGCTTCCTATTGGATAGCAAAATCTAGAAAGGTGTAATAGCTTAAGATGCCTCCATGGATTGTATACCTTTTCTTCCAATAATAACATGCACGCGGGCGGAGCCGCAGGCAACATCTAGTGTAATATTTTTTTTATCCTGGCACGGCAAAGTGACCACACTGCTCCTGATGGTAAGCGCAGTGCCGTCCAATTAGAGTATTGAGTAGCGAGAGAAAATTTATCCCCCGCTACTCAACACTATCATGCCGGCCTGCTTCCTCACACTACGCCATGGGCAAGAAGGTGAACAAGGAGTTGAGGGTCTAGTGTCAGAGTATTCAGAAGGCCGCAGAACGGCCAATTATCGTACCCCAACTCAATACTCCCGACAAAAATATATAAATTAAATAGGTGTAAAAAACCTAAAGACAAATCCGCGATGGCACAGAGCAAAAATATTTCTACTAATATCTAAGAACGTTTATCAACATACTTCTCATCGGCTCGTCTCGATCGAGTATCGTATATCAGATATGTTTGTTTGTTTGTTCAGCCGATTGATAACAGTATGTGTGTCATTGTTATCAACGCGTGTCCTAAATACTGCGCACTTCTGAACATCGCACCCTTTAGCTGGGAAAGTGACGTCTGAATAGTACTCTCTAGCAATTAAAGTTTAGGAACAAAATGGTGGGCGGTTGCCGAACTATCCATACATATTACAAAACAAAGTCGTCGGGTCGTTTTAACATAAATCTTGAACTGTATTATCATTTACAGCACATTTTTTTTTTGTAATTGGGGGGCTCCGCCCAGTCCCTACCATGGCTTCATAGTTCATAGTTATTTTGTCAGTCGAAGTAAAGCTCTTAAAATCTTACGTAGGCAATGGCATAATTTTGTCAAAATCTGCTGAAGTAGTTAATGGCATAGTTATTAAGTCTAACAAAGATTCTTTTCGCTTTCTTGCATAGAGATGTACGATTGCCTTTGATGTTCAAATCAATTGCAAAAGCAAATACCCCTCCCCCACCTCAAGACTTTCGTGCTTACGTATTACATCGGCTCACTAACTCTAAGGACCTTATCCGTTACTTACAGTATCCAACGAAAATCAATTTATAAAAAACTATATTTTTTAATTGAAAATCTATTTGCACTAAACTCACTTACGTAAGCAAAATATTTCTTTTTATTGCTTCGGTAGGCAGACGAGCAGACGGGCCACCTGATGGTAAGTAGTCACCGCCACCCATAGACTATTGCAATGCCAGGGCACAGCAAAGCCGCTGCCTACCGTTCTACATAACTTGAGTCAAGCTGTAAACAGACTTATCACTGACATGAATAGACAGGCTCGATTGGTTTATTGTCCTGCACTATAGATATGAAGTGACAGCTTCTGTGTCTATGGATGAGTGGATGCCCCACTCAACCCTGGAAGCCTTAGTCCGCTTTCCTAATCCCCATTTCCTTTAAGACCAGCAATCTACACATGGTTCATCTGGTTTTGTTTATTGGCTTCGTGGACCACTGTTGATGATTTAATTGTTTTCATGCCTCTTAGAACACATACACATACAATCAGGCCTTTAATCCCCAAAGGGGTAGGCAGAGGTGTAATCAGTACACCACTTCGCCTAATTTATTAGGGTTCCATAATGTGATAGGGTACGAGCCTATCGCCATTCAGGGAACAATTCCAAACTCGGGGCTGATACTGAGTATTCCTCAAATTACGTTCCAAAAATAAACTTGATTACGAAATCCATTCGAGGATCGCAGTGCCAGAATCATGAAGGAAATACTTTTAGGCCCAGCCACGTGTACTGCCAAATGGCGAAGGTGAAAACGTGCTCGAAACTTCCCTGAAATTCCAAAAGGCCACTGTTTTATAATTATGTTTTCCTGGTAAAAACAAAACACACCCAAAAGTCACAGACAATTTCTCTCTGCTATTTGCTACTAAAAAATAGTATGAGACTCCTTTAAAAATCCGAAATGGCGAAATGGAAATACGGACATGCTAAATTTGATTAATTCGTAAATTTTTACGTAATCAAAATAATTTTGCATTTCTAGAGTATCGCGGAATAGTGATTGATTTCGAAACTGAATGCCATTGCCGATCCTGGCTTATATGAATTACAGGGCTCTAAAACTCCTTTCTTCGTACTATACACCAGCAACAAGTTAAGTCAACCTAACTCCGCCCACAAGCGCCAGATCTTCTGAGTGACTTTTTTTTATCCTGGCACGGTAAACTGATCACACTCCACCTGATGGTAAGCGCAGTACAGTCCAATAAGAGTATCGGGTAGCAAGAGACGATCTATCACCCGCCACTCAACACAACCATGCTTCTTCACTCTACGCGATCGGCAAGAAGGTGAAGAAGCGGTCGAGGGTCTAGTGCCAGAGTACTCAGAAAGCCGCAAAACAACCAAACATCGTACCCTGTCAAAAACCGGATGTACACTGGCTGATCCCGGAACGCGACACACTTGCGTGTGCCACTATGGGGGGTTTTACACCCTGTGTACAGTGGTCGCTAGCCGGGCGGATATGAATTTAGTTAGTGTCTGCGTATGAACATAAACTCGCATATACGAAATCTGACAAGATAATTTCGATTGGAATTATTTAGATTGTCACGCTAAATGACTTCATACGGGTATAATTTAAAACCCGCCATAGTAGAAAAAGTAAGTATGTCCCGTTCTGGGATCAGCCAGTGTACATCCGGTTTTTGTCGGGGTCTAGAGTTGGGGTACGAGACACAGTAGACGAGTAGACACAGCCGCCCATAAACTTCTGCAGTGCTAGGGCACAGCAAAGCCGCTGTCTACCGTAGACTTCAGTTTATTTAGAATGGTAATTTAATAGAATGTCACGATGGATGTTGTCTCGATAATAGATCGGAATGATCTGATATTTATTTGACTTTGGTTTTAATAAGTCATCAGTATTTTTTTTAATGATAGTAAGCGCAGTGCGGTCGAATTAGAGTATCGAGAAGCGAGACGATCTGTCACACGTTACTCAACACAATCATGCCGGCCTGCTTCACACTTCGCCATGGCCAAGAAGGTAAGAAGCGGTCGAGGGTCTAGTGTCAGAGTACTCAGAAGGCCGCGAAACGGCCAAACATCGTACCCCAATTCTAGACCCCCGACAAAAACCGGATGTACACTGGCTGATCCCGGAACGCGACACACTTGCGTTTGCCATTATGTTTTACACCATGTGTACGGTGGTCGCTATCCTACAACCACATGAATTGTCCTTAAGAAGTCAATTCAGCTATTATACCCAGAAAATGAACGCGCCGTGTTGCATGGGCCAGCATGTGGACCCCTCGAGGGTGCCACGTGACACCTTTCCCTCCATCCCTGTTACAACGTACAACCACCAACGTGACGGAACTTGTTTTGCACATTCCAGAAAAGTTATCAGCGTTTTTTCGGTTTCATGTTTGCACAATGTTTGTTGAAATCAAAAATATATTTGTTCAAGTTTGTTTACTTTGTATTGTTTGTGGTTTACGTAATTCGTTCCATTTATCGCGGGAAAATGGCGAAAGTTTAATTAATTGTAAAATAATACTAATAATACTAGCCCTGTATTAAACAGTGTTCCACTGCTGGGCACGGGCCTCCTCTACTAATGAGAGGGTTTAGGCCTTAGTCCACCATGCTGGCCTAATGCGGGTTGGCAGACTTCTCATACCTTCGAAAAATTCTCAGATATGCAGGTTTCCTCACGATGTTTTCCTTCACCGTTAAAGCAAGCGATAATTAACATTTTAATACACACTTAACTTTAGAAAAGTCAGAGGTGTATGCCACTTGGGTTTCGAACCTACGACTTTCGTCTTGACAGTCCGTACCGCAACCAACTAGGCTATCGCTGCTATTCTAATTGCTATTATAATTAATTGTAAATGTAAAATTTTATTTTATACTCTGTCTGCCTTTCGCACCTAATCAATTAAAGCTGAACTATCATTACGCATACAATTGATGCTTATTTTATCTTTCCATAATATGTTACCTTTTAACGTTGAATCTATAGTAAGAAGTTTTGGAAGTGGTAGAGCCACGCTGTAGACATATTTGTCTACAGTATGAATGGGCCAGCTCGATCGGGGTAGTACCACTGTCTCACAGAAAACCAACGTAAAGTGACAGTTTACTGTCGCGTTTCGTATGGTAAGTGAGATATCCGGAGGCCCAGATTCCCCCTTCCCTTCCCTAATCCCTATTCCTGTCCTTTAAGGCCGACAGCGCATACATGATACTTTCGATATTGTGGATGTTCATGGGCGGTGGAGATCACTTAACATCAGGTGACCCACTGGCTCGTTTATCGGACTATACTATAAAAGAATCATAAACATCCCGAACAACGTGACCGCAGTATGCTAAAACAAAATTAATTAAACTTTTTAACACTCTTTCATTGAAATTCGTTTGAAGAAAGTTTCTTGTTGGTTATGAAAAAGTTTGATTTTTTTATAATAAATACAGGCATACCTATATTTTTTATCTACACAGAACAACAGTAGGGTAGTTGACTCGATTTTTTTTATTAATTTAATCAACAAGTTACATTACCTAAAACCTATTACCGAAAGAATTTTATGAATCCGAACAAAAATAAGTAAATTAGACGCCACTCAAATCTGCTGGAAGGGGTAGTTGTCAAATAACAGTACAAGGATGCATATCTGATACCGTGACGTCACAGTACTGTGAATCGCCTGTACTGTACCGTTGTGCGAGGGAGATAGCGATATGTTCCCAATACGCCACCGTTTTCGCTTATGCCTGTGAGTATTTGCTCATACCAATATTTAAAATAAATATTGTGACCTCATTTTTCAAGCATTTTGGATTCTGTTTTCGCAAGAGTTTCTTTTGCGTATTATATTCGATTGCGTAGAGAAAATAATGTACAAAATTAAACACAGGAAACTACCCTATTCTAGAAATATATTTGTAAGAAACGTGAACAAATCAAAAGCAAATAAATATTTTGCTTTTGAGGTAAGCATAATTAATACATACATATATTAAGGTCCTTATAATCAACACATATGAATGCCAGAGACCTGAAAACTTGAACTAATTTTTATTACTAGATAGATTTGCTGGTGGTAGGATATTGACCACAGGATGTAAAACCCATAGTGGCACACGCGAGTTTGCGCGTTCCGGGGTCAACCAGTGTACATCCGGTTTTTGTCGGGGGTCTAAAGTTGGGGTACGATGTTTGGCCGTTTTAGGCCTTCTGAGTACTCTAGCACTAGACTCTAGACCGCTTTGTCACCTCCTTGACCTATGGCGTAATGAAGCAGGCCGGCGTGGTTGTGTTGAGATAGCGAGGGATAGTTTATTTCTCGCTTATTAATACTCTAACTGGACGGCACTGCACTTACCATCAGTCAGGTGCAGTGTGCACTTTCCGTTGCAGATTAAAAAAACAAAATTAAAAAAATAACTTATAATTAGTCGCATCAAAGTCGTCTATCTCTTTACTAGGCTACCATAGCCCCAAGAGATCATAAGTCTTGATAAAAGGCAGTTAGTTTTGTTTTATGATATCCTGGTGAAAAACTACGCGTGCATTGTTCAAAAATCGAAAAGTATTTTCAAAAAATGTCAACGACCTCATTTTACGTTTGCGATACCGGCGCAACGCGACTTACTGACATAGTAACTGAATATTTTTAATGTTCCGCACAACGTTACCGTAGATAACGAATACGTCATTATTATTTTATCCGTTTGTTAGTTTTTATTTTTAAATTAAATGTGCCGCTGAAAAGATTATGTCATATTGACTGACAAGCTTTATCGTACATAATTTAGTTTTTACTACCTACTAGGCTTTTTGAAGGTCATCTATTAAAAGACAAAGAGGAGCTTTCTGACCTTTATTTATTGTTTACATGCTATTCATAGTCATTAAATAAAAAATAGCTCGCAAATAGAGCCACTCGCATTTATTTCCTCCATCAGGGAATCGAGTCTTCAAAAGGTCGGAGACACGACTTTCATTTATTTTATTAAATTTCAGTTTTTTTCCTAGCATCAAGCACAGACAAACAATGAAAAATTACTTACTCCATCTTTGCATAAAATGCCAAAGTACTAGGATATGATAAACAAAAAGCGTTCACCTTAGTACCTCCAGACTCAGTATATATTGAAATGGCGCGTAATTCCGCGTGTCATTGAGTAGACAGTATCAGTTCTTCCTGTGTGGACCTTATCTTCATGATTCAAACGCTACAAAATTATAATTATCAATGCTATAATAGTATTCGTATTGTAAATAGGATGTTCCGAGTGATTACCGAGCCACATGGGCGCTAGCAGCTCTACCTATAAATTAGCAGTTACTAACCTCTGTGAATTTATGTCGACCTAATACTTACAATAAAATTTGCGAGCAATTTTTGCAAGTTATCTTTGTTTTTCTTCGCAAAAACAACAATGGAATTAATTTATTTGTAAACAAATTTTGCAAAAATTATGCAACGCAACCCAATCCCGCTTGCCTGGATCATTTTTATTGCCAACACGTCAACAATGGAGCGTTCCGTCGGATTCATTATTCCAATATATTATTTTATGTTAATAATGTTGTTACTCACAAACTCTTATGCAATAAGTTTTTCTTACAAAGGGTCAATTAATGCTAATGTTATTTCACGAATTCCAATAACAGATCATGTGTTATTCGACCCGATGAGACATACATAGACTGGTGCAATGACGAAGTTACACTTTCGCGCGCGGTATGGCTGTACTGAGGTCTCAGGTTCGATCTCCGGGTCGGGTAAAAGGGATATTGGGTTATTCTAACACGAAATACTCAAAATCAGCCCGGAGACTGGAATTGTGCATGGTATGGTGATAGGCTCGCCCCCTATCACATCATAGGACAGTATTAAGCGCGGCGAAAGGTGGGGTGTACTAGTTACTCTCCGGGATTACAGACGTGAGTACATATGTATGTAAAATATACATAAAGATTTTTTGAATTTGGAATCGAACTTAAACTGAGCAGATATCAGTCCGGTCTAGTCAGTAAGCGCATGTGGAAAGTCTTTTCAAAATGAGTAAAGCCGGCAATGCTAAAAAGGCCCATTAAGATATTAGTAGCAAAAATCATAAATAAATAAATACACCCAACAGTCTAATAGTTCTGACCCCACACTAGGTATAACCTGTATCGTGGGTGTCAACAACTACGAGGGACTATGGTCCCACACACCCAGACCCGAAACAAATATCCGTCTATCACACAAACATTTGTCAATCGAAATCGAGCCCACGACCTCTTGTTTCACAGCCAGCTACTAACTTGCTGCGCCATGGAGGCTGACCAATACAACCATAGACATAAATCAAAGAAGATAACGTAAGTTAACCTTCACCTCGTGAAATAAACTTTATTAATAGGACTACAATGATTTAGTCTGTTCTCGATCTAACCGAAGTAAGATCACGAAAAATGCCTAATCACGGTATAATGATAAAGAAACCTTCAAGACGTATTTTTCCACTGAAACCATTTATTTTCCACACACAACAAACTGAAATAAAATACATAATTTATAATATATAAGCGACCGGCCCCGGTTTTGCACGTTTTTTGTAAGTACATTTTAGGAGAAAAAACACGTCATGCCTTCCCAGAATTTCTGTAGGTAGAATAAAGGGTAAAAATAAATGAATAAATAAATAAATTTACATCGCCTTTTGTCATACATTTTTATTATATGTATACAATAAGTCACACATTAAACATCGTAACACTGCTGGGCACGGGACTCCTCTTCTAATGAGAAAGGTTAGGCTGACCCCGCATTCTGGTCTAATCACCCTTGAAATTTTTATTTAGAATAGGGTAGTTGACTCGATTTTTTTTTAATTAATTTAATCAACAAGTTACATTTCCTAAATCCTATTATCGAAAGAATTTTATGAATCCGAACAAAAATAAGTAAGTTAGACTCCACTCAAATCTGCTGGAAGGGGTAGTTGTCAAATAACAGTACAAGGATGCATATCTGATACCGTGACGTCACGGTACTATGAATCGCCTGTACTGTACCGTTGTGCGAGGGAGATAACGATATGTTCCCAATACGCCACCGTTTTCGCTTATGCCTGTGAGTATTTGCTCATACCAATATTTAAAATAAATATTGTGACCTCATTTTTCAAGCAATTTGGATTCTGTTTTCGCAAAAGAGTTTCTTTTGCGTACTATATTCGATTACGTAGAGAATAATGTACACAATTAAACACAGGAAACTACCCTATTAGGCAGGTTTTTAACAACGTTTTCCTTCACAGTTTAAGCTAGCGATAATTCACTGCTACTTTCGTTCCATATATAACCCATTCCAACTAGGCTAGCGCTGCTTTACTAAGCCCAATTAATACTAGTTAAGTAAGTAGTTTTCATAGGTGTTGATTTTGTTTCTTGAAAGAAAGAAATATTTTATTTGTTACAAGCAAACTGTTGTGGACTGATGACCAGGTAAAGGTCGCGGGAGTCCGCTGGATGCGGGTGGCGCACGACCGGTCATTGTGGCACTCTTTGGGGGAGGCCTATGTCCAGCAGTGGACGTCCTTCGGCTGACATGATGATGAAGCATTTAGTAATATAGGTAAAAACTAAAAGAAAGTACAATAAGGTTATTTTTTTTCTTTTACACAACAAAATAAAAAAAGCACACTGTCAAGAACTAAGCAGTTTCTAATTCAATCATAGGGCTATACACCGCAGACCTTTCTTTACGTGTATATTTCATTATTTACCTTAACGACAAAACAGCAGGCACGTCATGTCATGTTTACTACATTGGGTTGCATGTACATAATATTCCGAGAAGTTTTTAGAGAAAAAAAAACAAATTATGCGTCACTATAAAATTTGAGGGTTGCCCTTGATTTTTCTGAGATAACATCATCAGATCCTGACTTGGTGCCAATGGGGCCACCTGGGAAGTATACCCTTTTAAACAAAAAAAGAATTTCTCGAATCGGTCCAGGCGTCTTCGAGTAATCGGGTAACAAACATAAAAAAAAAGATTCCGACGAATTGTTAACCTCCTCCTTTTTTGAAGTAGGTTAAAAATGGGAAGAGTTGTCCAGAAAAAGTAAATTACGGAAGAAAAATTAAGTGCTTTTTATATATATATACTATCCAATTTTATTGTCCACACAGTATTAATAAATGTTATTTATATCTCTACGTATGCGAAGATGCTGGCAAACCGATATGTGAAGTCTGCCACACACTAGGGCATAATGAAACAAGGCATAGCGTTTTTCATAAGCTGTGAATATTTCAGCTGTTTGGGATTTGACAGGCTCCGTGGCGCAGTAAGCGAGTGAGGCTGTGAAACGAGAGGCAGTTGGTTCGATTCCCACATCGGGACAAATGTTTGTGTGACAGATATTCGGGGTCTAGGTGTTGTGAGACCGAAAGTCTCCCATAGTCCCTGATACCCACAGCACAAGAGTCATCTCTTAGTGTGGGGTCGGGGCTACGTGTGTGACTGTTGGGTGTTAATTATTTATTTTATTAGTATTATTAGCCGTAACAAAATATGGAACTTAAAATAATAGACGAAGCTTTGGATACTGCATTGATACTATATTTGATACATACATATACATATACACTCACGCCTATAATCCCCGAAGGGGTAGGCAGAGGTGTAACCAGTACACCCACTTTTCGCCGAATTTCGGTCCCATAATGTGATAGGGGGCGAGCCTATCGCCATACCGGACACAGGTTCCAGGCTCCGGGCTAATACTGAGAATTTCTAGATAGAAAAACCCAATATCACTTTACCCGACCCGGGGATCGAACCCGAGACCTCAGCACAGCGGTTGTAACGCATGCGCAATTACAACTGCGCCACCAAGGCAGTCAGCCACTATATTTGATTCAGATACAAATTTGCTATGAATACAGCTTAGTATTATGTTCATCTGCAATAATGTTTGCTAGAGAGCTAAGAAATTCGTAGACAATATTTTAAATTCATATTATACATATATCGTAAGCATTTAGGTAGACAATTATGAATATAGAGGGATGTTGGATAAGGATTAATAATATATTTCGTAACAATGTGTAACTAAAAAAATATAATAATAAATAATATCTAGATAATAAATAATATAATAGAATTGAATTTTTCTATTTAGAAATACCCGGTATCAGCCCGGAGTCTGGAATACCATAATAAATTCGGCGAAAAGTGGGTTTACTGGCTATACCTTTGCCTACCCCGTCGGGGATTATAGGCATGAGTGTAAAAAAAAACAGAAATAAAATAACTCAAAATCTAACCAAAAAATCCGTAAACAAGTACCAGGTGAGCATAAGCCACGTGGAAATAAATGACGCGACGCGGCGACCCGTCACAGATTTCCCCGGACGTTGCCGAAAACTTTCCAACACGCCTTGCTCCTGCGCCTGTGCGTGTCGAGTTATGCAATAAACAAGCATCATCATAATTCATATTTATATGATTGTTGTTATTTTTGATTTGGGTATTGTTTTGACATATTTGTAAATATGGTTTTTGAATGACAAAAGTGGAAAATATGTTGAATAAATAAATTTATTTCCCAGTAAGTGTGCCACCAGGTGAGATATTCATATCCACCCGGAGAGCAACCACTGTAGAGGATGTAAAATACTGCTATACACGCAAATGTGTCGTGTTCTGGGGTTAGCCAGTGTACATCCGATTTTGTCGGGAGATGGAGGGGGGTAGAGTTGGGGTACGATGTATGGCCATCGTGTTACGGCATCTGAGTCTTCACCTCCTTGCCCCATGGCGTAGTGTGAAGAAGCTACACATGAATGTGTTGAGTAACGAGGGATACATTGTCTTCACTACTTGATACTCTAACTAGACGGTACTGCGCTTACCATCTGGTGCATTGTCATCACTTTGCAGAGCCAGGATAAAAAAAACGTGTGCGTCTCGGGACGCTCGACACAAGTGAACTATTTAATATTGAAATTGTTTAACTTGAGAAAAGATTAGCTTATTACTCAAACTTTATGTATATTAATATTATAATATGAGGAAAGGTTATTTATTAATAAAATATTTTATTGATTATAAAATATATTTTACCCACTCGATCCCACTCTAATCAAATCACAACGATTCTAAAGAAGTTTCACTTCAACAAAATATAACACAGAGATTATAGAACGACAGAAATATACATTAATAAAGAAGCCAGACAGAGTGGCGAAGTCTGAACGGGTAACGTTACACGGTTTACCCTCCCATAAGAAGTTATCACTTTAAAAAAAACAATTTAACTGTCACAGCCTTTAATGCCCGAAAACCTTATATATTTTACCAAAAAATCTGATACAGCAAAAAGCACCTTTCCGTACAAACAATACAAGCAAGTGTATCGCTGACACAGATAGCGGTTGCGACAGATCGCTCCGCCTGGCACGGCGGGCCTCGTCTGCTTAGCGCCTGGTGTCGAAAAACGGACGTACCACCGGTTTTAGAATTAGCCACTGCTCACTCAGCTGTTTCGGATATTTAAATTGATAGCTAGATTATCCTGGCGAGAAGTACTATTCCGTAACTATAAGTTCCGTAGAGATAAGATTAGCATTTTTGATTTGATTGATATAAATAAATAACACCCAACAGTCACACACATAGCCCCGACCCCACACTAAGATATGAGTCTTGTGTTGTGGGTATCAGGGACTACGAGAGACTTTCGGTCTCACAACACCCAGACCCCGGGCAAAAATATCTATCTGTCACACAAACATTTTTCCTGGTGTGGGAATCGAACCCACGGCCTCTCGTTTTACAGCCAGCTACTCGCCAACTGCGCTCAATATACTTCAGATAGAAATGAAGGCACCAGACTTTTCTTATAGCTCCGAATTACACTGAAATTTAAAGCACTTAAAAAAGTCTTCCCAATGAATTCTTATTAATGGAGCATTAGTTCCCATTGAAAGATATCTCGTACGCATACAACATAAATGGGAGTAACCGAAACCACATTTTCTATACAACTTTAATATACTAGATTTTTCAGCTTAGCATTTTCAGTGTCGCTTAAAAAAATACTATTACATGGTTAATTTCTGCTCAAAAAGTGATAAGTAAATGTCTTAGAAAATAGTTAACGATGGTTAATCAGAGTCGTTAAAAGTTTAGTATAAATTTACTATTAACTGTCTCCTTAATACTCTAAATATTTTACAATTATCAATTATTATTTCTAACCCAATTAGCTAGTCCTTAATTTCTTTCTTTATAATCGTCTTTAACTAATATTAGTTAAATATATTCATTTATATGTCTAAACTTATTTTTTTTATAGCATAGTCTGAGAAACGAGCCAGTGGGTCACTTGATGTTGTGATCTCCACCGCCCATGAAAATCCGCAATACCGAAAGTATCATGTATGCGCTGTCGGCTTTAAAGGACAATATGTCTAAAGCGTGGCTCTACCACTTAAAAAAACTTTACCACTTATATGTATATTTTTTATGAAACATTGTAGTGAATTTAATAATATTATTAAATCAAAATATTAAGATTACACCATGTCAATCACTTTTACTAGCGATAAACAAAAAACGAGTTATACTTAAAATGTGAGTTACGCCTATTATATGACGTAATATTATTATATCATTTTGCTGGAGTTACATTTTGGGGTCAGTAGCATTGCCTAGTTATCAAACTTATTTATAGAGAAATATATCTAACTTTCAAATATTTACGCTATATTAATAATCTTCTGTATAATGTGTGAAAATTGCATAATATATTAAAGGAAATAATCCTACATTGAAAAAAACTACTTAATCTACAAAAACTATCACAGTACATTTAAAAAAGTCTAAACAATATTGTCTTCATACAGCATAACGCCGTCCAAAAACACAAAAGGCATATTAACGAAAAAAAGTGAAAGTCGCCCGGCGGGCACGCACACACACCCACATGCGTGGGCCAAATAGAAACTATTACGTTGATCGCCTATGTGGGCGTGATGCCCTGGTAGGATTAGAACATTGTTTGGTTTATTTTGGTAACTTAAAGTTTTATTTGCATGGACCGGCTCGACCGGGCTGTATGTACCTACCAAGTTAGCTGATGATAAATGCGGTCAGCCAGATGCCGTGAAATAAAACTGTTAATAAAGGCAGTATACAACCCCCCCTTAAAGATCTATATTGTCTTACTTGGTGAAAACCTAAACCTGTCAACGTGTCTACTTGCCTGGTACTTCAATTCTAAATTACCAGGCAATTAAGTATATTGCTGACAGAAAAAAATTAGGCTGCCTCGGTGGCGCAGTTGCAATTGCGCATGCGTTACGACTGCTGTGCTGAGGTGTCGGATTCGATCACTGGGTAAGGTGATATTGCGTTTTTCTATTTATAAATATCAGCCCGGAGTCTGGAATTGTGCCCGGTATGACTATAGGCTTGCGCCCTATGACATTATGGGACCGAAATTCGTCGAAAAGTGGGTGTACTGGCTACACCTCTGCCTACCCCTTCGGGGATTACAGGCGTGAGTGTATATGTGTGTAAGAAAATTAGGTTATTTTGACATTTAATAAACCATAGCCAAACTGTACGCAGTTTTATTCACAGTATGGATGCAACAGTTCCATAAAAGTCCACAACTTCCTATGAATTCTGTAGTTACCATCATGACTCGTTGACCACTTGCCTTTTACAAGTATGACATTTTGTCTTTAGTGTGATAGACCAAGCCCTAACAAATGCTATATTTTCAACATGCGGCTTTAGTTGGTAGTAATTTTATTTGAATTGCCAATATTTTTATAGGTATACCGCAATGCTTTGCAAAACACAGACGGAAGAACAAATATGACAAACGTAACGAAACGATTACAAATAAATAATAATAATAATACAAAGATACTAGTTTTAATAATAAACAAAAAAGGGAAATATCCTAAATATTGAAATGCCCATACATTAGAATACACTTAAGTCCAAAATATGCGTAGATTTAGTATTCGTGTGACTTGTTTTGGCAGAAATGAACTAATCTCTTATATATAAAAATCAATTGCTGTTCGTATGTCTCGCTAAAACTCGAGAATGGCTGGACCGATTTGGCTAATTTTGATCTTGAAATATTTGAGGAAGTTCAGGGAAGGTTTAAAAACAAAATTGGACCTGGCAGGTGGCGCTGCTGTCAGTATGTCACCAAATTTGATTTGCTGGGATTTGTGAGAGAAATGCCAAAGATTGTGAACTTTTAAATATAATTTTTAATGGGGCGAAGATTTTCCAGGCATGACGACATCTGCCGTGCCAGCTAATCACGTATAAAGAAATCTACCATCAAAGCGCTCATTGTCTAATACAGACCTAAGTTCCATTTTTGAATTTTCAACCGCTTACATCTTTGATTGCATTACGTTTGTTATGGCAAAGGAAGCATAGAAATAGACTAAATCACGTATAAAGAAATCTACCATCAAAGCGCTCATTGTCTAATACAGACCTAAGTTCCATTTTTGAATTTTCAACCGCTTACATCTTTGATTGCATTACGTTTGTTATGGCAAAGGAAGCATAGAAATAGACTAAATATTTTGTATAATTGCAAGTTGATAACATTTATTTATTTACCACTTAACAACTACTTTTACAGGGTAGCCCTAATACAGTAGTGTTGATCAACTTATTCTACATAGTTATACCACTTATATTATACTTAAATCTATGTTATTTATTTATGCCTAAGTTATGTGACCCTAGTACAAATGCATTAAGGTGATTTAAAAACATCATGGATAAACAGAATTTTATTGATTACATTAGCTTGCAAATTAATATGTAACTTAATATAAATAAATACGTCAATAATAATTGAAATTTAATTATATTAACAAAATAAGCCATATTTTATTTGTGATTATTTTCATTGATAATTGTAATGGAATAAGGGAGGTAGAAAAAATTATAAGTAAAACAAAACTCAGTGTCATAAAAAATATCCAAAAACGAACTCCATTGTTCCAAAGGCGTGGTAACATAAAATAGTTAAAATCAACACAAAACTGACGGAAGCGGTAAAGTGGGACACGAGAAGCGAAAATTTTGGCAGTTGTTGTCAACAACCATCTCTACCACTTTGATGATAAGGCTCATTTTCGTCCGCTCCCGTTGAGGTGAAATTGAAAGTTGCACACAACATTTTGCACAGACCAATTTGAATACAGAATTCTTGATCCGGCGCGGCGTAATGTTATGCTTCTTTGACGTTAACTAATCCCTGTTTCATAGCGCGGAGTCACTTAACTATGATGCTGACCGCACGTGACCTTATACACTTTTGTATCCACGGCAAAGTGACCACACTGCACCTGATGGTAAGCGCAGTGCCGTCCAAGTATCGAGCAGCGGGAGACAATCTATCCCCGCTACTCAACGATCATGCCGACCTGCTTCTTCACACTACGCCATGGGGCAAGAAGGTGAAGAAGAGGTCGAGAGACCGCAACACGCCCAAACATCCCTTACTCTAGATGTACACTGGCTGATCCCGGAACGCGACAAACTTGCGTGTGCCACTATGACTGGTTTTACACCCTGTGTATGTTGGTCGCTATCCAGCCAAATATGAATATCCTACCACCAGCATATTTCACTTATTATCATCCCATAATGCGATGAAGGGCGAGCCAATAGTCATGTGCTGAGTATTAAGTGATAGAAGAACCTAATATTCAATTTTTTATCTGGATCGAACCCTCAAGAACTTCAGAAGACCTCAGCACAGCTATCGTACCGCGTGCGAAATTACAACTGCGCCACTGAGGAAGTCAGTCGAAATTAGGACTATGCACCTGCAACTAACCCATTATTTCTAATTTAGCTCTAGACTCTCTTACAGCCAATTTGAATATGCAATCTCAATCTGGAGGGTTACTCTTGACATGCGATTCCAAATTGAAATTGGGATTGGGTTCGAAAACTGTACAATTAGCACTCTTGAACGCAACACCAGCACACGATTTAACTGAATACGGCGGATTTTTTAGTAACTAAATGAAATAGAGTATTTACGGTCACTAGTTCGTAAATATTCTATTTCATTTAGTTGAGTGAGTTAGAGATCCAATATCTTCTATATTGGAATTGAAACTGTATCGAGTTCGAGATTGGAATTGATTTCAAGAGTAGGCCTACTGCATTGTCAGACGGGACCAGAAAATAAATCAATCAAACTATTTAATTTGTAGGCGTGGCATTCAAACTTAAATCTTACTGATTCATTTTTCGGAACGATATGTAGTTTTGGTTTTTTTTTTTAGTGCCTCGATAGGCAGACGAGCACACGGGCCTCCTGATGGTAAGTAGTCACCGCCCATAGACTTCTGCAATGCCAGGGCACAGCAAAGCCGCTGCCTACCGTTGGATTAAGTTCGTTTATTGAAATTGGTCGTTAAATAGGGACATATTAGTACAGATTACAATTGATCCTTTCCAAGATTCGAACGTACTTCTGCGCGGGAACAAGCGCCGAGCCCAAATGTAAATGACCTATTACCGGCGACTCTACTGGCCTAATAATTTGTTTCCGGTTAACTATTGTGATAACCATGAAATGTTAAACCATGCGTTTTTTTTTTTATTCTGGCGCGGCAAAGTGACCACACTCCACCTGATGGTAAGCGCAGTGTCGTCCAGATAGAGTATCAAGTGGCAAGAGACAGTTTGTTAACTTTAAAAAAAATACACTCTTTAATAATACATACATATACATATACACTCACTCCTGAGAGGTAAGAGGTAGGCAGAGGTGTAACCAGTACACCCAATTTTCGCCGAATTTATTACGACCCCATAATGCGCTAGGGGGCGAGCCTATCACCATACCGGTTAAAATTCCAGACTCCGGGCTAATACTGAGTATTTCTAAATAGAAAATTAACAATAATACAGGATAATAAAACAGGACACGGAGATAGGCGGATATAGAGCCGACATACAGCAACCGTGGCGCAGCGGGAAGCCAGCTGTGAAACGAGAGGCCGTGGGTTCGATTCCCGCACCGAGACAAATGTTTGTGTGACAGATAGATTTACGTGACCGTTGGGTGTTATTTATTTATTTATATCGGTTATTATACAATTGTGTTTCACTTAATAACGGCGGGATTGGTTTTTTAAGTTTTTTAAATGTTCTGATAATACCTATTCTTAGAAAAACGGTAGATAGGTCTTACGAAGTTTACTTAAAAATCGTTTAGTTCTTTCGGAGGTATAGAGTTGGGGTACTATGTTTGGCCGTGTTGCGGCCTTTTGAGTACACTGACACTAGACCCTCGACTGCTTCTTCACCTTCTAGCCCCGTGGTGTAGTGTAAAGAAGCTACACAACAGGCCGGTATGATTGTGTTGAATAGCGAGAGTTAGATTGTTACTCGCTACTTGATACTCTAACTGGACGGCACTGCACTTACCATCAGGTGCAGTTTGGTCACTTTTCCGTGTCAGGATAAAAAAATAATTTCCCCCTGAAACGTCACAGAAAGGAAAATCTTGAGCTGCCAAATCAAAACTTTGAGAAGAATTACGACATTCCATAAGAAATTAAAACTGAAATACTAAAAGTAAACACAAATCTTTGAATTCCAATTAACTTTGTACGGCTTCATGGTCGGAGAGACCGTTTTTAAATGCGAATATTATGATGCGTAATTGTTGCTTTAAAACCTTGCTAGGGATGGCGCTCTTAGATCGATTGTATGGATCTAGAAAATTGATGTTTTATTGTTCTTAATAAATCGATTCAACGATCTCAGACACTTGAAAATCAAGTTTCGCAAACGGTAATTATGGTTACAGATCCCGTAAATCCGATTTCCGAAAATTAGCGCACTAAAAAAATTTTTTTTATTAATTTCGTTTAACGATTATTATTAAAAATTACACTTTCCATTATAAAGAAATATAAAGACATTTTTTAATGATCTTCTATTCAATTTTTTTTCCCAATTGTTTCTTTAATTTGAATCGATAGAAAAATCGATCTTTTTGTAAGAATCGCTACAATTCGCAAATAAGTAGGGTACTTTTTTGTTCTTTCGTGTTGTTGGATTTTACCAATATAACGACAGACTAAAATACACTAAGCGAATATCGTATGTCACATAAACATTTGGATCGGTGAGGGAATCGAACCCGTGGCCTTTTGTTTCTCGCTACTCACCCATGCGCCACGTAGGCTTATCTACATGAATTTCGAAAGTTAGTGAAATTTACCAACCCGCATAAGCCAGCGTGGTGGACTAAGCTCTAACCCCTCTCATTAGGAGGCCTGTGCCCAGCAGTGGGACAGTATCCTACGGGGCTGACATATATTGGACAGGTGTCAATCGTCAAATATACTTTGGTAAATTATTTCATTATAAGTCGGCATCATCTCTGAGTCAGTATCACTCCAGAAGAGATGAGTTGAAATGGCATTACATTACATAACATAACACACTCACGCCTGAATCCCATGGGTAGGCAGAGACTATTGAGTGCCACGAGCTACGATCCTGACACACTTCTTTCGCCTCTTCCACATTCATATACATTTGCATTACATTACATAATGATTAGTCGTGGAAATTAGCTAACCATTTCCCGTGAAGTATTCCAGTTAAATATAAATTAACAGTAATTAATTAACTAAACCGATTAGTTAAATTTATTCACATTAACTTAATAAATTATTTAATTAATGAAAATATATGCAGGGTCTAATAAAGTTGAAGAGATTGTTTGAACGCACTAATCTCAAGAACTATTCGTCAGAATTGAAAAATTCTTTTTGCATTTTATAGACTACTAGCTTTTGCTCGTGGCTTGTCCCGCGTGGTATTTATTTTTAAAGGAATAGGTATAAAATCCATGGAGACATCTTAAGCCATTACACCTTTCTATATTATACTATCCCACAGGATAAAAAGCCTATGTCATTCTCAGACCCCTCAACTATCACTACAAACAATTATGTCGATCCCTAGTCGTTTAAAACAAAAATGAAACTATACCACGGCAACCGGAAACTGTAACGCGCAATATTTGGGACAAGCAATTGGAAAGAGGGACATAGAAAAGTAGAGATGGAGAGAAGCCAGAGGAGAGCTGAGGCGGAAGCAGTGCAGAGGTGAGGGAGTTGAGAGAAGGGAGGAGAGAAGGGAGGAGAGAAGGGAGGAGAGAAGGGAGGAGAGAAGGGAGGAGAGAAGGGAGGAGAGAAGGGAGGAGAGGAGAGGAGAGATGTGGGCTGAGGTTGTATAAATCTAGTTGTCGCCCGACTTGAATTTATCCAAACAGTATTTATACTTAAACGGTACTGGCAATTATTTGTTTATGGAGCCTTGGTGGATAGATATTTGAATTTAGAAATCTCAATGTTATTTTATGTGAAAATATTTGCAATAAATGTATTCCGTTTTATGAGCTCGTTATAGTCATTTTCCTGAATAAAATAGCATATGCGCTATTCCAGACTATAATCTATCTCTGTGCCAAATTTCAACCATACCGTCCAGCCGTTGTAGCATGATTGAGTAACAAACATCCATCCATCCAAACATTCTCATTTATAATAGTAGTAGGATTTATTGTGGAAGGTCATCTAATATCATAATACGACCCACGGGAGCGGAACTAATGGCTGTCAAGTAGGTGTTGCAGTCTAAGTTAGTCATTGAAAGTGACAGTAAGCAGTTTTTTTATAGTATAGTCCGACAAACGAGCCAGTGGATCACCTGATGTTAAGTGATCTCCACCGCCCATGAACATCCACAATACCGAAAGTATCATGTATGCGCTGTCGGCCTTAAAGGACAGGAATAGGGATTAGGGAAGGGAAGGGGGAATCTGGGCCTCCGGATATCTCACTTACCATACGAAACGCGACAGTAAACTGTCACTTTACGTTGGTTTTCTGTGAGACAGTGATACTACCTCGGTCGAGCCGGCCCATTCATGCTGTAGACAAATATGTCTACAGCGTGGCTCTACCACTTTATGAGAAAAAACTAGCATCTTTATAATCCTACTAATATTATAAATTCGAATGTTTGGATGGATGGATGTTTGTTACTCAATCACGACAGAACGTTTGAACGGATCTGGTTGAAATTTGGCACATAGATACATTATTGTAGGGAACAGCACATAGGGTACTTTTTATCCCGGAAAAATTTACGCTTCCCGAGGGATAGATTGTTTTTTTCACAGAGCGAGAGATTAACATAATTTTTTGCATAATGATAGTTTAGAGGTCAGAGAATAACATAGGCTACTTTAAAAAAATACACGGGTCCTATGGGATAGCAAAATATAAAAAGATGTAATTAATAGCCTAAGAAGTTTCCTTGGATATTATACCTTTTGTTTCAAAAATAAAAACCACGGGGGCGAAGCCGCGAGCAAAAGCTAGTAATAAATACATCTAACGGTCACACACATATTCCTGACCCCACCCTAGATCAAACCTGGATCAAGTATCAAAAATTACAAGCCAGACTCGAATGTACTTGAAATCACACAGACAGACTCCGGGGCGTAGTAGGCGAGTAGCCGGCTGTAAAACGCATGGCCGTGGGTTCGATTCCCACACCGGGACAAATGTTTGTGTGACAGACAGATATTTGTGCCCGGGGTCTGGGTGTTGTGAGACCGAAAGTCTCTCTAGGTCCCTGATACCCACAACACAAGACTCGTATCTTAGTGTGGGGTCAGGACTATGTGGGACTGTTGGGTGTATTACTATTTAGGATCCGATAATTTAACGTTAACTATTTTATGGCCAATGATAAAATTCCAACAAAATTCCTTCAGCTCTACACGGCCTTAACGAGGTCATTGACCTCTTTTGTTGTTCGTCGCTCCTTGAAATTGAAATTGTATAAATTACTTCAATTTATATTATTTCTTATTCAATAATTTCAATAAAATTTATTCTAAAGTAAAACATTTTATTTAAGAATAGATCTAAGAAAATATTGATTCATCTTTGCTAACGTGACAACTCTCGCGTTGCGTCGAAACTTTCAAATTTAAACTATATGTAGACGATATAAGGTGTAAATTAAAAATAACATGCTTAATATTATAATATAATATTTCTTAAATAAGAAATGTAGCAAGAAATTGAGAAATATTTTTCTTGATAAATATGTAAAATGATTTAAAAAAATTATGCAACATGTAATTTTAAGGAAATCAATATCTTAATTAAGAGCATTAAACCTTAATCATCTTGCATAAATATGAGTAAACTTATCGGAATAATTTAATGAAAATATGTTATAAATTATTTATTTAAGGTAATCAATAAAAGGCAGACGTGATATGTGATAAAAAATATAAACATTTTTGTTGTGATATATTTTTACGACAATAATAACAGAAAAGATAATTATTCACAACAATCTACGTGGCTCAGCGGGCGAGCAGCCGGCTGTGAAACGAGAGGCCGTGGGTTCGATTCCCGCACCGAGACATGTGTTTGTGTGACAGACAGATATTTGTTTCAGGTCTGGGTGTTGTGGGGCCGTAGTCCCTTGTGGTTCTTGACACCCACGATACAGGTTTTACCTAGTGTGGGGTCAGAACTATTCGTGTGACTGTTGGGTGTATTTATTTATTATTCAACTAAAATTCGGACCTTAAAAATAGACACGATCGATGAAACGTCTAGTAAACGAAATAGAACTCACATTTAATAAATTACATTTTGAATAATAATATTCTTTAGAAATAATGTCAACGCGAGTTTTATATAATAATTCATGACTACGCATTTTATTTTACCTGACAGTTATAGATAAGCAAATAAACTATATAAATTTTATATTAAATATAAATAACATACGCAGATTAATGCAAGAGGAACATATTTTTTTAATAAATAAATTAATATTATTTTAATACGAATATACACACATTCACTTCATAATAAAAGTGTATTTATTAAATGTGTTCTATTTTCAAACCTAAATATTGTTAAGGCACCAATTATGCATTATTTTAAGTTGACATAAAAATATATTATTTTACATTACTTGGTAAGGTTCAAATGAGCTAGAATCCGCGGGAAAATTAAAAACAGTCATAAGTTTGTTTGAACAAAAACCATTCAAACACGTGAGTGTGACTATATTTGATAAATAAACATGAGTAACTATTACAACTGTAACAGAGACCTTGCCCAGCAGTGGGATTGTATACTAATATTATTATAAAAGTTTTAATAACATCGAACGCTGATTACAAATGATTAAACAATTACTAATTTTTGCCAACGCTAATTGACCACTTTCCGATATTTTCACGAATGCAATTTAAAACTTAGGATAAGTCAACTAGAAAGTAGTTTTTACTAAAACTTACTGACATAATTTTTTCTAACAAACACGCATTGTGCAATATCGTAAAAAATATAACAAAACTCTTTCATTGCGCGTGATTTACGACTGTGTATACGCATAGTGTTGTGCAGTAGTATGCAGACAACCGAGCCCTCATCACGCTGTTATAGCATGGTATATAGCACGACAAAAACATTAAAAAGCATGCTTGGTCACACATGAACTTGCGCATACTAAAATCGTATGGTATTTAAAGATATATGGACCCCGTTAAGCAGAAAAGATCCAAATGAAAATTAAATCGAGTTAAATACATAGCCATAATTTCCTAATCAAGTTTCATGTGCACAAAACATCCAGGCAGTTTGATGACATTTACCTAAAACTTGCTATGTTTTATTACCTAATTTTCAATTAGTTACTGCATAGTACTATTTTTAAATTCGCTGTCAAACTTTAAACTGCATTTACTCAAAAGTATGAAAATCGCAATTGGATCTTTCTGCTCATGTCCATATGAATTAAATAAACTAACCAAATTAATATTTCTATTACGTGTTTAAATTAAATGTAATGGTACTTACCGCCGGTCAAAGCGTGTGATCCTGGTGTGGTGCGCCCAGCTGCAGCATCGATCGGCACAGCTCCGTGATCTCTGGGTGGTTCAGATTGATCAGATGCACGTACATCTGTTTATGTAGACTCAGTTCGCCCGACACCGCCTCCAGCCTCTTTAGCAAAGCCTCTTTCTCCCTCAATAACGTTTTCACCTTTTCCTCCACTTCCCGTGAGCGCACCTTCGCCTTCTCCCGCGACTTCCTCACGGCTATGTTGTTGCGCTCGCGTCGCCTCCTGTACTCATCTGTGCCTTTGTCCAACGTTTTGCCAGACGATCGCCTCGACGGTGGCTGCTTGTGTTTCAACATCGGGGGCAACAGCGGCCCTCCCAGTGGTGGTAGGGGAGTGAAACTTCCCGTGTAAGGATTGTTCACACCTACCGGCGGTTGAGGGTTGTATTGACCTGTGTATTGCGCACATGTCACCGCTCGCCGAAAGTCCTGTGGCTCCGGAGGCTCCTCCTTTATCGGTGGAGCTTGCTCATGCCCAGAGTTGGTCTGCACCGGCGCGTACGACGCTCCAGAATGTACAGGCTGCGGCATATATGCCAGTGTTGTTCGTGTAAACCTCGGTTGCGGCGAACGTCCCCCAGGCAGAATCTCCTGGAACAGCGCCATCGTCTCCTCCCCCCGGAACTGGTCCTCGATGAGGTGCTGGAGGTCCAGGCTGATCTCCTGGCCATTGAGGTCATCAAGGTCCGGTGGCGGGAAAGGGGCTCGTTTATCTTCCACGACCTTCTTGAGGTCCGGCTGCGGAGGTGGCGGCGGTGCGCCAGCCGCATCGTACATCTGCGGTGACTCCATCCCGCCGCTCGGGCCGATCACGGGCCCAGCGGCGCCGGTGGCCCGAGCCTCCACGTCAAAGCACTGAGAAGCCGTCACTGAAGCACATGCACCGTGTGAGAGCGGGAGCGGCGGCGGCGTGGTCGCGTGTGTAGGCGCAGGCGGACGCGGGTACGCGACACAAGAGCGAGCGAACACGACGGCGGTCGAGCGCGGACTGACGCGTACTGGCGCGCGGCAGCGGTCGCGCGACTGGCAAGGTTGGCCGGAAGGAAGCGCTGAAAGTCCCCGGTAAAAGTTTGCGCTGCGCTGCCTTGCGGGGTGACGACTGAAGTGCTGTTCACCCTGCGGTGCCCTCACCCCCGGCCGGTACTCTGTTAGAACACTGTTATCTAGGCATTAGTAATTATGAATCACTAGTTATTAATGGATCATTGATGATGGACATGTTATTTTATAAATTAATTTTTTTATCGTTTTGTTCAGTCTAATACCTCAAAAGCTAAAATCTAAACGCAGTATTATATACAAAAATATAACTCAACTACTTTTAAATAATCATAAAATTAGTCTTCTGCCGCGTCATGTGTCACAGGCATCAGAGACATTTTATAAGTCATAATCATAAGTCTATTACATAACTTTATACTGAAGACGTAATATATATTTTAAAAAAACCCTGAATATGTAGAAAAGGTAAAAGGTAAATCCTTATTGAGCAATTTTACAATTTTCACGACTATATTTATCATTGTAAAGTTATTTATTTAATACTCCAAAAATTAAAGTGGGCCGCTTAAAACTTTCCTTAATTTTTTGATAGATTTTAACAATTTCAGTAGGCAACATAAAGTATGTCTGGATGTATTATTTGGATGGATGGATGTTTGTTACTCAATCACGCTGCAACGGCTGGACGGATCCGTTTGAAATTTGCCACAGAGATAGATTATAGTCTGGAATAGCATATAGGCTACTTTTTGTCCCGGAAAATATACAGTTCCCGTGGGGTAGTTTAGTTTTTCACAAAGAAAGGGATCGACATGATTTCTTGCATAGTGGCAGTTTAGGCATTAGAAAATTACATAGGCTACTTTTATCCTCGAAAAATGCACGCTTCCTTTGGGATAGCAAAACATAGAAAGGTGTAATAGCTTAAGATGCCTCCATGGATTGTATACCTTTACTTCCAAAAATAAACACCACGCGGGTGGAGCCGCGAGCAACATCTAGTTATATTATAATAAATAATAATAAAATAAAAAGCCTTTTATTTCTTGCTTTCTAACATTACAAACTTATGATAATAATAATATTTCGTTTTATTAACATGCATACTTAAAATTTTACAATTAAACAATGAAATCTAATGTAATTTAAATCTAATAACATTAATTAACATAATATTCTAAGAAACTTATTAAATTACATAATATATTATTGATACATGCCATTATTCAATTATATTTAATTATTATTTATTCATTCAATTATATTTAATTATTATTCATTTATTCAATTATATTTAATTATTATTCATTTATTTAATTATTTTATTTTAGAATTCACAAATAACAATAAATAGAAAGAAATTTAATATATTAATATTTAAATACATAATTTTTAACGTGTTTTGAAGTTATTATTATTAGCTATAATTATTTATTTTTTATTTATTTATTAGCTAGTTATTTATATTAGCTACAAATTTATCACAGCTAATGATTGTCCTTGAAATCGAATCCAGAGCCATATGATACAAGCATTCGCCATAAAGAGGTATTTTACTATTTATGTAAGATTGTAAATAAAAATATATAAATGCAACTAACCTTAATCTTGCTAATAATTGTTCCTATCCAATTCAGCCCAAAAAGTGCTAAATGTTACAAAAAATACTAGCCTGCTAAAATAAATAAATACAGCAAACAAACACACTGAGTCCTGACCGACCGATATGAGTCTTCATTCGAAGGCATTAAGAAGTACTAGATACTTTCGGCCTCATTGAATCCTGAAAAATATTTGTGGATCACACAAACATTCTTCTTGTTGGGGAAATCGAACCTGCGGCTTCTTGTTTCACAGCTGGCTGGTCGCTCGCTGTGCCACGGAAGCTGTCAAAATGGAAAATAATAAGAATAATCCCTATTAATATATCTCTTATCTACCAGGGAAACAAACAGAGCCCGGCCAAAGCATTAATAGTAATTGTCATCATAAATACCATCCATGTACATAGGGTAACATAAACAAAGAGGCTGTGCTTCTTTTAACTCACAAATGGCAATTTGTTTCGGTTCGCGGTTGAACGCTTGGCGTCTCGTTTCAGTCTGTTCATCCGTTACGCCATGGATGATGTCTTATACTCCCCTAGTCTACTTTGTTATAAGGTGATAGGGTCATGCTGTATACAGCTGGTGGTAGGATATTCATATCCGTCCGGATAGCGACCAACCGTACACAGGGTGTAAACCCCGCCATAGTGGCACACGCAAGTGTGTCGCGTTCCGGGATCAGCCAGTGTACATCCGGTTTTTGTCGCGGGTCTAGAGTTAAAAAAAAGGGTCTAGAGTTGGGGTACGATTTATGGCCGTTGTGCGGCCTTCTGAGTACTCTGACAATAGACCACCGACCTCTTCTTGCCCATGGCGTAGTGTGAAGAAGCAGGCCGGCTTGATTGTGTTGAGTAGCGGGAGATAGATTGTCTCTCGCTATTCGATACTCTAATTGGACCGCACTGCGCTTACCATCAGGTGCAGTGTGGTCACTTTTCCGTGCCAGACACATATACACTCACACCCGTAATCCGCGGAGGGGTAGGCAGAGGTGTAACCAGTACACCAACTTTTCGCCGACTTTTTTCCATCCCATAATGTGATAGGGGGCGAGCCCATTTTCAAAATAATCTGACCACGCCCAGTCGTGTCTACATCGCGATATCTTCAAGCTATCATCACGTTTGGGTAGCGATTGCAGTAATACGTGACTTTGGTACGTGGTCAATCGACGATGGTGATAAGATGTGTTGATATCGGATAAGGGTGGTGTCGGTTCGAGTCCTAGGTATGGTAATATTGGTTATCGAATCTTTAATTTACATATCCTTACTCTACATTGACTCTATGTTTTCTTTCAACCACATTAATATTTAATTATGTGTTTCAGCATCTGCAAAAATCTGTTGAAAATGCATGTTGTTTTTTGTGCCTTGATAGGCAGACGAGCAGAGAGGCACCTGATGGTAAGTAGTCACCGCCGCCCATAGACTTCTGCAATGCCAGAGCACAGCAGAGCCGCTGCCTGTTTAAACCGTTTACCGTGTTGTGCGTGGCTGCCTACCCCTTCGAGGATTACAGGCGTGACTTTATATATATATGTATACATAACATCTGTATATATAAAAGAAGAAACTGACTGACTGACTGACTGATCGACCAACGCACAGCCAAAACGGCTGGGGTTAGAGACTTCACATTTTGACAGTAGGTACCTTTTATGACGTAGGAATCCACTAAGGAAGGGTTTTAGGAAATACCACCCCTAAGGGGGTAAAATAGGGGATGATAGTTTGTATGAAAATCCGTCATTTCTGAAGTTAAACGCATGAAAATTGGTGTTTGGCCTTTTAGTTAAAAATAAAAAATATATATTTCAGGATTTTTGGAAATTGCACCCCTAAGGGGGTAATAGGGGAAGAAAGTTTGTATGAAAAATCCGTCATTTTTGAAGTTAAACGCATGAATATTGGTATTGTGCCTTTGAGTTATAAATAAAAAATATAGGTTTCAGGATTTCTGGAAATTCCACCCCTAAGGGGGTAAAATAGGGAAAGAAAGTTTGTATAAAAAATCCGTAAGTTTTGGTTTTGTTTTAGACAGAACAAGGGATCCACATGATCTTTTGCATAGTATAAGTTGATGGGCTACTTTTTGTACCAGAAAATGTATGGTTCCTACGGGATAGCATAATACAGGAAGATGTAATAGCTTAAGAGTTCTCCATGGATTTTATACCTTTTCTTTCAAAAATAACCACCACGCGGGCGTAGCCGCGGGCTAAAGCTAGTACATCATAAATAAACTGGCTATTAGTTTATGAATTTAAATGAAGTGGAAAATATTTTATGTGTTATTCCTATTTTTATTGGATTCAAAACTTGCAAATAAACAAATATTTACTCTACTGTTCCTAGCAAAATACATTCTTATTCTTAACATTATTATAAATAAATAACACCCAACAGTCACACACAGCCCTGACCCTACACTAAGATACGAGTCTTGTATTGTGGGTATCAGGGACTACGAGAGACGCACGGTATCGCAACATCCAGACCCCGGACACAAATATCTGTGTCACACAAACATTCGTCCCGGTGTGGGAATCGAACCCACGGTCTCAGCCACAGCCGGCTACTCGCCAACCGCGCCCCAGAGGCTGTCGAGTCTGATTATACTGTCTAATTACACTTATTGCAAATTAGGCTAGTCCTTCCGCTATATACGGGGTGACTTTTTTTACCGTCTTGAAAAAATAGAGCGTGATAGGTAAATGGAGTAGAAGCCTCAGGCATAGTTACTTTTTTTTTCATAATTTTGTCATTTTTGTTTGCTGATCGCATGAGGAATAGTGTGATAAGAGATCGTCGTGAGTTGAAGAATGATGTGGTGACTAAGATAGAAAGAGGTATGCTGAGATGGTTTGGCCAAATGGAGAGGATGGATGAAAGGCGATTTACGAAAGCTATTTATCGTGCGAATGTGACTGGAAGAGTGGGTAGAGGGCGCCCAAGGAGAACGTTTACGAATCAGATAAACGATCTTCTCCTAAAAGGGCAAATCAGAAGTACCTCCAACCGTCGTAAATGTATGAGAAGATGTATGAATGTGGAAGAGGCGAAAGAAGTGTGTCAGGATCGTAGCTTGTGGCACTCAATAGTCTCTGCCTACCCCCATGGGATACGGGCATGAGTGTATATGTATGTATGTATGTAATTTTGTCATAAACATGTACGAATACAATAACGTTGTGTAGTCAGTCAGTTCAGTAGCAAGTGGATTAGTTTAGCATTTAACAATAACTACAGCATGTAAGAAGAAGCCCTTAAAAGTAAGAAGGTAAGATCGAAATAATCTCTCGAATTATTACTATTGACGCGCCGTGTAGGGTGTAAGTTTCGTAATCGAAATGCTAGTACACCTTAGAGTTGTTAAATACTCTAAGTAGTACACAAATACTGTTGTCTATAGATTCTATTCCACTTACCCAACATGCCATATTATTATTAAGACGGTAAAAAAAATCACCCAGTATACATTTAAAAAAATACTATGTTTTAATTCAACTTACGGTTTCACATTACAAAACCCGAAATAAATATGTGGTTGAATCACACAAACATTTATTAGTATGGGTATCAAACCCGCTATATGTTTGACAGCTGGCTCTCTCACTTACAACGGCACAGATACTTTCTAGTATTTTTTCTTTAATAGTTACTAGGAAAGCATAACTAAATACAGACGTTATTAGTTGCTTAATGATTACTACTTAAGTAAAGGCCGTATAGAATCCATTTTGTATCATAAATATTCCAAAGAATTTATTTATTATAAACAATTTTCGACATTAATGATTGGAGCCTTCTTCTAAATGTTCAGCAACTGCAGACTTCGTAGAGCGTCGGTGTTTCACATCAGCTAAGTGTTCTTTTACGCGGGTCCCTTTATTTCATTTTGTTTTACCGATATCAGAGAGCCTACAGTCACAAACTATTTAAATAAAAGTAAAATAAACCACGATAGAATACGTAAAATTTGTTTAATTTCAATATTTCTTTAATTGTTCATAAATGTAAAAAATAGGTTAAAGTTTTAAAAACTAAGAAAACAGCTTTTAATTGGTAGCTGAACTAAAAAATAGAAAATAAAACGATTAATTTGATTGTAAAAAAGCGTGGGCTGCTTTTTAACCGACTTAATAAAAAGGAGGATGTTAACAATTCGTCGGAACCTTTTTTAACCGACCTCAAAAAAGGAGGAGGTTAACAATTCGTCGGAATCTTTTTTTTATGTATGTTCCCCGATTACTCGAAGACGCCTGGGCCGATTCGAGAAATTATTTTTGTTGTTTAGAAGGGTATACTTCCCAGGTGGTTCCATTGGCACCAAGTCAGGATCTGATGATGGGATCTCAGGAAAATCAAGGCCAACCCTCAAATTTTATAGTGACGCATAATTTGTTTTTTTATTAAAGTCGGTGTACTTTTTATGAGTTGAAAAACTTTTATATTTTATGCAAATTTCTTAAGTAAGTAAGTTTTCTTCCTTTTCTTTAAGTAAATCAGAAGACTTAATGAAGGTGATGAAAATTATGTTGACAGATATCGATCGGTACATAAAAACACACAGTCAATTATATAGAGTGTGTAAAATAGCAGATGGTATCGATTTATAATGCAAAATGTCTGGAAAACTACGGAGTTTCTAAAACGGCTTCATTCGGCAAAAAACATTGACGGCTTCGAAGGAATGTATCAAATTTTGCACACCTCGAATAATTGTGTTTAAAGTGCTAGAATTGCCATAATATTAGGTCATATAACACGTGCAAAAGAAATGACTCACTATACATACTCACATTGCATATAAAAACGGTAATTTTGTTGATAAACTTATGAAGTACATACTTAGTTACTTAGTACTTGGAGTAAACGGCAGCTAATTTATAAAATAGGGTTGCCAAGTTATTCTGTGACATTCTTGCAAGTTTGTCCTTCTATAATTCTACTAATTTCTATTAATTTAATAATTAAATAAATTCTATTCTACCAGGGAAGCAGAACTCAGGCGTAATTGTCGGGCAATGTTGTCACCATAAATACCATTCATGTACTAGGGTAACATAAACTGCTGGCTGCGCTTTTTCTAACACACAAGTAACATTTTATTTAACGTAATATTACTCGAATAGTCAGTTGATTAACGTTAAACAATCAACATTTATTGAATTCACATTATTATTGTATTTTTCCGCACCATAATGCTGTTTGCCACCTACCATGTTCCCTCCTTCCTAACCGTAGTGTGAAGAAGCTACACAGTAGTTGCTTATAATGTGTAACATCTGGCATCTCACATTGGTTATAAGCAACATTAACATTATAGACTGAAAAAATGATTGGACTATTATATTATCTGAAATGATTTTTCGTAACGCATAATAATAAATTACTTTATATTATATTATGTAAGAATATAAATGTAATAATGTCATTACTTATTAGGAAATAGCGCGCGCTTTCCCGACTTCCTGTTACACACTTCCGTCCCTTTTCACGAAACCACTCCCAGAAAGGGATAGTAAAAATTTTATGTTATGATGTTATGTTATAAGAAGAGAGTATATTCTTTTCTGAAAGGCCGGCAACGCATTTGCAAGCCCACTGGTGTTGCAGATGTTCATGGGCGGCGGTGATCACTTTCCATCAGGTGAGCCTCCTGACCGTTGGCCCCCTTTTCCATAAAAAAAACAAAAAATGATTTTTTGTAATTGCAATTTGTGACCCTGATGTTGTTAGGCTATCAGATCATGGGACGAATTGTGTGAGATGTGTGTACTAGGTGCACATCTACCTACTATTTAGGGGTGCAGGCGTAAGCTTATGAAACCTGTACAGTGTCTGTGTGATGCAACGCGCATTATGTTAACATTTTATTGTTGAGCGCAGCCTTGTCTGAGGAAGGAACTTCGTGAATGATTCTGAGCCACATATTTTCGAATTACGATCACTTAAGCAAATTAACAAAGATTTAGTAACAGTTAAAATAATTTAAACTATTACTTACTTTAACTGGACGCAGTGCCGTCTAATTAGAGTAGCGAGAGACATTATCCCCCGGTACTCAAACACAATCATGCCAGCCTACTTTTACACTACGCCATGAGCAAAAAAGTGAAGAAGCGGTCGAGGTTCTAGTGTCAGAGTACCCAGAGAGCCGTAAAACGGCCAAACATCGTACCCCAACTCTATACACCCGACAAAAACCGGAACGCGACACACTTACGTATGTCACTATGGCGGGTCTTACACCCTGTGTAAGGTGGCTGCTATCCGGGTGGATATGTATGTCCTACCACCAGCAAAAGTTTTTTAATCATCAAGTTTAAAATAATAGAGTCGACGTTGCTCTATCGTTCAAGATCATATAAATTTCACTATAGTATAAAGCCACTTTTATTCATTGCATTATATTATGAAATTGTTATGAAAAGTGAGTCGAGGAGTCATAGTTAGTTATTATTATGATTCAAGACTTTTTCTATGTAAAATCTCTTGACTTTTTTCTATGTGCCTGAAACATACTTTAAATTCTACTTATTATTTTAGCTTGATTAGTTCCTGTGGTGGTAGCTATATATTTAGTAATGAAGTAAATGGTTGTAATTTGTTACAAATGAATTATAATTTTTTTACTTTGATTCCTTCATTGACAGAAATCCGGTATCTGTCTTAACTTCATATAATAAATTTAATACCATTTACTTTATTACTAAATATATAGCTACCACCACAGGAACTAATCAAGCTAAAATAAAAAACGGATTTTAAAGTATGTTATAGGCACATAGAAAAAAGTCAAGAGTTTTCCATAGAAAAAAGTCTTGAATGACATGTCAACTTCAATAAATATAGACCCAATAGTATAATATAGTCACACATAGTCCCAAAACTCCATATTAGGTGAAACCTGTATGTACCATATATACATACATACATATTCTTATACGAATTTCAAAAGTATGTGAAGTCTACCAACCCGCATTAGGCCAGCGTGATAAACTAAGGCCTAACCCCTCTCATTAGTAGAGGAGGCCCGTGCCCAGCAGTGGGACAATGTTTAATACAGGGCTTGTATTATTATTATTATTATGTGCGGGATTCTAACTCGCGGCCTCTCGTTTCAACCCACCTATATACTCACTACGCCACGGAACTTGTCAAACTGAAAATATTTCTTCTGTAAAGTTTATCTCCTCTACCAGGGAAACAGAATCCAGTAGAAGTGGTAAACGGTCAATGTTGTCGTAATAATTAACTCAAATGTACTAGGATAATATAACCAAGGAGGCTGCGCTTCTTCTAACTCAAAGTGACAGTGACATTTTGTTTAAAACGTTTGACATTACTCTACCAGGATATCAGTCGTACAGATGTACATTCCAATCGCGTACCAGAGGAACAGGAACACGCGGAGGCTGTGTTACCTAATTCGCACTATGGCAATTTCCTGAACCGCTAGCGCTCGCTGCAGCCCTAGTAACAGCCTCCCCACCAAGTGGAGGGAGGCGCGGTGAGCGGCCGACTGCGCTGTGACGCAACCGCATTGTACAGTCTATGTACAGAATGTTGGTCAGGAGTGACAATATTTTTTGCCTATGAAATTAATACTCCATTTTTTTTTCATTTTAATTCTTCTGGAAAAATTTAATTGCTTAAAAAATCATTGTCGTAATCTGGGACGGAATGCCTGTCCACATCTTTTAAATACATCTATATTTATTAATTTGAGGTACAAATTACAAATTTTGAACAAATACAATAGGGTAGTTTTTCCCGTATTTAATTTTTTTTAGTCCCTCGATACGCAGAGGAGCAGACGGGCCACCTGATGGTAAGTAGTCACGCTGGCCATAGACTTCTGCAATGCCAGGGCACAGCAAAGCCGCTTCCTATCGTTAAAATTGTAACATAATGTTTAATTTTGTATGATCTGAATAATTAATACACAAAAGAACCCTTTTCCGTAAACAGAATCAAAATTGCTTGAAAATTAAAGTTACATATATTTATTTTAAATATTGGTAAGAGCAAAAAAGGTTGCGTAGTGGGAACATATCACTATCTCCCTCGCACAACGGCACAGTAATTGCCATTCTGAGAACCGTGACTTTTTACTGTCTTTTACTTTTACTGTCATTTGACAATCACCACTTCCAGCAGATTTGAATAGCGTCTAATTTACTTATTTTTGTTCAGATTTATAAAACTCTTTCGATGATAGGTTTAGGTGACGTACCTTATTAATTAAATGAATAAAAAAAAATCGTGTCAACTACCCTATTTTAAATAATACCCCATCCTTGAAACTATTCTTAAAGTTGTATATTATTTGGATAATAAATAAAGTTTTAATTTGAAATGACACAATTTTTAAATCAAGTCATTGCTTTGTTGCTTTCGGGGTTTGCACTGACCAATATAGTCTATACAAAAATAATATATGGGCCAAGTCAATCACTCATATTTCCGAAAAAAACCAATCGCGGCACTACAAGCAAATGTATTTCTTTTTTAATGCTAGAAACAAACATCGGTAGGCAGCGGCTCTGCTGTGCTCTGACATTGCAGAAGCCTATAGGCGGCGGTGACTACTTACCATCAGGTGGACCGACTGTAGACACTAAAAAAAACATGCAAATGTGAGTGTACATGTACATGTGTGTATATGTACATGTTACTCCACAACGGCCAATCCACCGCGGCGTGCTGTCTCAGTGACTGGGTAAGTAGGCAAACGACAGTGCAGAAAGTGGTTTTTGTGACGCAACGCGCGCCGCTAACCCAGTCACCGTGCCGTACCACGCCACTACTGGCGCTGGTGGTCACCATCCGCTACAGAAATGGTTGATGATGAATTTCAAGAAGTTTGTCCTGCAATATTTTGTTTTGGTAAATTAAAGAATTATGTCGCTAGTGGTAAGCATATGCTAGTCAGTAGTGGTAAATGGTAGCACTGAGTTTTATGGTAGAGAAAAAACTTCATAGTGATTTTTTCGGAAATAGTACCAGGCAATCATAATGTTTAAGGAAGTTATCACAATTCTATTCGATCACTTCATGACAGCAGGAATGAGCCGCAGACTTTTTGATCCATAATGACTTTTGCAATCATGAATTTAAGAAGATTAATCTGGTGACGTCATCAAGGGCGCTAATGATAGTAATTAACATTGACTGTTACTTAATAATCACTTCTACAACCCAAGTTAAGCAAACGATTGCTTGGAAACCCTCAAAGACCTATCTATCTTTCTTTGAAATGAAATGAAATGAAATCGTTTATTGATCAAGTAGGCAATTACATAGCTCTTATGACAAGTCAGAACATTAAAAAAAGTAAAGAAATTTTAAGAAAAGCATATCAGCTTATGTATACATAACATACATAGCATCATCAATACACTAGCAATTAATTATTCATAAGGTATTTAAAATTATTATTATTATTTATTTATTATTACAGTGTAAACTCTATATAGCGACACTGAAGGGACTGTGCATTTTATGGCGTTATAGAGAGTTGTCGTTAAATGGAGAGAAGAAACATCAGAATTAGAAAAATAAAAAGTTTATTTCTGACTATTGTTAGTAGTTATGTGCATAAAAAAGAATGTTATTTGAACGCTATTGAGTATAGTCTGTTATTTTTGTCTGACGTCTTTTGCTGCACCAGTAATTTTGTTGTATTTTTTTAGTTATTTTATTAATATCTAGCAATACTGAGGCATCTTGGTTATAAAGGAAATATTTTTCCAATAATTTTGCTGCTTCCAGAGCTTCTTTAATGCTCGGCGGAAGCTCAGGCTCATCCGTCTCATCTTCTTCATCACCTTGTTCTTGATCCTCAGTTTTTCTCACTGAATCCAAAATTTCTTCGTCTGTGAGTGAAGCCGTTGTAAGCAGGCGGTCGTCCACTTCAATGTAGGTTTGAAGATTTACCGTATTTCCTGCCATGTTGAATTGTTGAATCCACTCAGTTAATGGAAGGTCGTCGTCGCTTTCAAACTCAGATTCTGTTTCCACCTCATCACTCGTAGAATTGGTACAAAGTCCAGCATGTCGAAAAGAGTGCTGTATAGTTGTGGGTGTCACTTCTTCCCAGGCTTTAGATAAAAAATTTACTGCATGCAGCATATTAACAGAAGTTTTACCCTCAGATTCGACTAGCTCCATCAATAATTTCCTTCTGTAGTGACCCTTGAGGCTTTTAATCACACTCTGGTCCATTGGCTGTAAGACACTAGTCGTATTTGGAGGAAGAAATGCCAACTCTATGTTTTGAAGGTTTGATATAAAAGGGTGGGCAGGGCAGTTGTCAACAAGAAGTAAAATTTTTCGTCCCTTTAATTCTGCATCCCACTTTCGCACTTCTTCTTCAAAAAGTTGACTGGTCATCCAAGCTGATTTATTAGCTTTATACGTCACTGGCAATTTTTTGATGTTCTTAAAACAGCGCGGATTTTTCGATTTGCCTATTATTAGTAGCTTTTTTTTCTCTGTGCCATCCATATTAGCAGCCACAAGCACCGTAATACGTTCCTTGGAAAGCTTTCCTCCCACACACTTTTCCCCTTTAAATTTCAGAGTTTTATCTGGAGTCAACTTATAGAAAATTCCTGCTTCATCAGCATTGAAAATGTCACTTGGGGCGTATTTTTCTATGAATTTTGACCACACTCTGTTAATCCAATCATGAGTCACATTTGTATCAACACTTCGTGCTTCCCCACTTATTTTACCATAGTTGATATGATGACGCTGCTTGAATTTTCCGAGCCATCCTTCTGATGCTTTGAAAGAAGTTAAACCAAGTTCAGCAGCAAAATTCTCCGCCTTAGCTTTCACGAGCGGCCCCGAGATAGGCATATTATTCTGGCGCTGTCGATGAAACCATGATAGTACAGCTTTATCCAAATCTTCGTATATAGGTTTCTTTAATTTTTTGGAAGATTTTCCCTCGCCCGCAGCGTGGAGGATTTTTTCTTTATTTTTCCATATTGTGGACACGGTAGAGCGACTAAATCCAAAGCGTTTGCCAACATCACTTATCTTCTCTCCCGTTTCTATTGCGCGTATCAGTAAAACTTTTTCGTCAATACACAGTGATTTTCTTTTAGTAGCCATGTTTACAGTTTGCAAGTTTGTGAGCAACTAAGAATATGATAAGGTATAGATAATCCATGACTCCTAGTTATGAATCATGGTCAATAACAGTCTACACGTGCAAGCAATCCCAATTTGTAAACAAAAGAATGAATTTCTTAGAAAGTTCGGTATGCATGATGCCGACAGTCGAGTTTATTGCGGGCTAGGATAATAAAGCGACAATAGATCGTACACAGCTGCGCAGTTTTTACTAATTTTAGCAACTTAATTGTTGTCGTTATTGAGAGTGGGGTGTAATGCTATATAGAGTGAAACATTGTATGAAAAACAAGCTAAACCAACCAAAGCCAATTGATTTCGACGCTTAAGAGAGTTTGTCGTTAAATAGAGTGACGTTACATGGAGTTTACACTGTAATTATTTTTATATTATGAATTAATATTATTCAAGGAAATACCGGTCAAATATATATATATTTAAATGGGTTTGATATGGACCATGGGTATTTCCGAGACGTCGCTTGTTTTAAAAGCTACCACCGGATCCAAACGCGACCCAGTCCTGAGAGAATACAGCAAATCAAACTCAGCGGGCTTGTTTTTGGGCGGACTTCTTTAAATAAGCTGGTGGTAGGATATTCATATCCGCCCGGATAGCGACCACCGTACACAGGGCGAAAAACCCGCCATAGTGGCACACGCAAGTGTGTCGCGTTCCGGGATCAGCCAGTGTACATCCGGTTTTTGTCGGGGGTCTGGAGTTGGGGTACAATGGCCATTTTGCGGCCTTCTTAGTACTCTGACACTAGACCCTCGACCCCTTCTTCACCTTCTTGCTCATGGCGTAGTGTGAAGAAGCAGGCCGGCATGAGTGTGTTGAGTAGCGGGGATAGATCGTCTCTCGCTACTCAGTACTCTATTTGGACCGCACTGCGCTTACCATCAGGTACAGTGCGGTCACTTTGCCGTGCCAGGATAAAAAAAAAAAAAAAAAAAAAAAAAAAAAAAAAAAAAAATATATATATATATATATATTTTAACCAACATCATATGGCATTTTGTTTGTTTACATACATATACACTTACGTCTGTAATATCTGAAGGGGTTGTCTGCAGTGACCAAAAAGTTGTTCACCTGAAATATAGCTCTACGCTTACCCATCAATATTAGCAACGTATCCTAGAATTTTGATTTACATAGTACTCAAGGCCTCTGCATAGAGTTCGTCAGTCCGTAATACTGGTGGTAGGATATTCATATCCGCCCGGATAGCGACCACCGTACACAGGGTGTAAAACCCGCCATAGTGCCACACGCAAGTGTGTCGTGTTCCGGGATCAGGCAGTGTACATCCGGTCAGATCCATACTTAAAATAGTTTGCCTACAGTAGTTACGAATAGAGCAGCAATGAAAACTAGCTCCTGCTGTGTTTTATATGCTCAAATTCCTTTAAACTGTAACTTTAAACTGACATGGTACGGGTTCGATCTCCGAACCAAGACAAATGTTTGTGTGACCCATAAGTATTTTGGGTGTTGTCAGACCGAAAGTCTCTCTTAGTTCCTGATACCCACGACACAAGAACTTAGTGTGAGGTCAGGACTAGGTGTGTGACTGTTAGCTGTTATTTACGTAAAGTTAGCAGTGTACCCATGAGTATTCTAGCACCAGGTGAACCGCTAGCAAATTCCCCGGCCACTTATAAAAAAAAAATCTTACTACTATTATAAATGCGAATGTTTGGATGGATGTTTGTTACTCAATCACGCCAGAGCGGCTGGACGGATCTGGTTGAAATTTGGCACAGAGATAAATTATAGTCTGGAATAACACAGTCATATAGTCTGGAAAATGTATCGTCATAATTTTGTGCATAGTGTTAGTTGAAGGGTCTGAAAATCACATAGGCTTTTTTATCCCAGAAAATGCACAGTTCCTATGGGATAGCATAATATAGAAAAATGTAATAGCTTAAGATGTATCCATGGATTGTATAGCTTTTCCTTCAAGATTAACTACCACGCCGGCGAAGCCGCGAGCAAAAGCTAGTGTTAAATAAAAATAGTATAGTGTTAATTAAATACAGAGAATCCTTTACCACTAAATCAGTAGTTTATGCAAAATTCTAAGACAATCAAGTATTCTGTTACCAACTACATTAAATTCATGACAAATCCAAATTGAATCTTAGGCCAAGGTACCTCGCGCACATTCATTTAAACTGACTCATGCATTGACCTGCGCCTCGGTAATTTCGTCACATCCTTTCTAGAAATTACGTTCTGGAGGATGTATGCTGATACTGGTTAAAGGAAATGATATCTAATAGTGCGGTCTTGGTTGAGACTCTATATTATGTGTCAGTTTTTTCATGGTAATGTTAGTACATATATTGTAGCCCAAATGGAATATACACCTCTGCCTGCCTCGGTGGCGCAGTTGTAATTGCGCATGCGTTACCACTGCTGTGCTGAGGTCTCGGGTTCGATCCCCGGGTCGGGTAAAGTGATATTGGGTTTTTTCTATCTAGAAATTCTTAGTATTAGCCCGGAGTCTGGAATCTGTGCCCGGTATGACGATAGGCTCGCCCCCCATCATATTAAGGGACTGAAATAAAATTCAGCGAAAAGTGGGTGTGCTGGTTGCACCTCTGCCTACCCCTTCGAGTATTGCAGGCATATATATATGTATGGAATGGACAACATAACTTCTCTTAACGACATAATACCAGTCCTGTATTACACACTGTCCCACTGCTGGGCACACGCCTCTACTAATGAGAGGGGCCTTAGTTCACCACGCTCACCTAATGACGGTAGACTTCATATACCTTTGAAATTCTTATGGGAATTCTCAGGTCTGCAGGTTTTCTTACAATGTTTTCCTACACCGTTAAAGCAAGTAATAGTTAAGAATGATTCACAGAACTTAAGAAAAGTCAGAGGTGTATGCCATGGTTTCAAAGCTACGACTTTCGACTTGACAGTCCATTCGACTCCCTGCTAGGTTATCGCTGCTATTATATTATTTCTCTCTTAAGATATCTATTATTTATTGTACAGCTTTTGTATTTCTATGAGATTTAATGTCAAATTGTCTTCCATTTTTTAACCGACTTAAAAAAGGCGGGGGTCATTAATTCGTCGGAATCTTTTTTTTATGTATGTTCCCCGATTACTCGAAGACGCCTGGACCGATTCGAGAAATTCTTGTTACTGATACTTTGTTTAAAAGGGTATACATCCCCGGTGGTCCTATTGGCACCAAGTCAATTGGCACCATTTTATCAACGCACCACCCGACACCGCAACAGAGTTCATCCATACCACCTGGGAACCTTCATTTTTACCACGTACGTGCAAGCTCTGGAATGAACTGCCTGCTGCGGTGTTCCCTGAGCGCTATGACATGTCCTTCTTTAAAGAAGGCTTAAAAAGAGTAGTCCTTCAACGGTAGGCCGCTGCCTACCGTTGAAGGACTACTCTTTCCCTGGCATTGCAGAAGTCTATGGGCGGCGGTGACTACTTACCATCAGGTGGCCCGTCTGCTCGTCTGCCTATCAAGGTACTAAAAAAAAAGTCAGGATCTGATGATGGGATATCAGAAAAATCAAGGGCAATCCTAAAATTTTGTAGTGACGCATAATTTGTCCCACTGCTGGGCACGGGCCTCCTCTACTAATGAGAGGGGTTAGGCCTTAGTCCACCACGCTGGCCTAATGCGGGTTGGTAGACTTCACATACCTTCGAAATTCGTATAAGAATTCTCAGATATGCAGGTTTCCTCACGATGTTTTCCTTCACCGTTAAACCGTTTTGAAAGTGGTAGAGCCACGCTGTGGACATATTTGTCTGCAGCATGAATGGGCCGGCTCGACCGGCGTAGTACCACTGTCTCACAGAAAACCAACGTAAAGTGACAGTTTACTGTCGCGTTTCGTATGTTAAGTGAGATATCCGGAGGCCCAGATTCCCCCTTCCCTTCCCTAATCCCTATTCCTGTCCTTTAAGGCCGACAGCGCATACATGATACTTTTGGTATTGTGGATGTTCATGGGCGGTGGAGATCACTTAACATCAGGTGATACTCATGCTCGTTTGTCGGACTATGAAAAAAAAAAAAAAAAAAAAAAAAAAAAAAACCTAGCGATAATTAACATTTAATACACACATAACTTAAGAAAAGTCAGAGGTGTATGCCATTTGGGTTTCGAACATACGACTTTCGTCTTGACAGTCTGTACCACAACCAACTAGGCTATCGCTGCTATTATGACATAAGTAATTAATTATCAGCGTAGAAACTTTTTTGCCTGACAATTTATAATTCCAGCAAGATTTTCGGTACCTAATTCGTTTTGCTTTTCAACGTATTTATTTCGTTTGTTATTATTTGTCTTCTGCATAACATTACAGTGACCAAATTTGAAATTGGAGTCATTGTACCTAGATTTTTCGCTCCTGAGTATTATGAAATTAAATTCTGTATGAAATTAATTCTACGTTGATGTTTAGAAGAACAAAAAGGCGAAAAGTTGTCAATTGCAATAGTCGGATAAAAACTCGGCGCGTCGAATGTAGGTAAGCGCGGTACCAGGGCGTCATGAGTTGAACGGCGTTACGCAACCGAGCCCACTCTCACTTTCGCGAGCGCCGGTCTGAGGCCGCGAGCTTTGTGTGGTTCTAATGCCATCAACGGACCTACTGCGCACCACTAACGCCCTGGTGATTTATATATGGTATGTAATAATTTTACAAGGCATAAATAAAATTTGCTTATTTTTTTATTTAGTGGATTCATTCATGAATGTCAGCAAAAAATCGGTTCTGTCACCAAGTTGTTCTATGGTAAGTATTTTAAAATTACTGACCAAAAAAATATGTTACATCAAAGTTGTTGTTAATAGAAATTAAGTCAGTGCTTCTTGTTAAATAAACACACAACAGTCACACACATAGCCTCGACCCCACACTAAGTTACGAGTCTTGTGTTGTGGGTATCAGGGACCTAGAGAGACTTTCGGTCTCACAACACCCAGACCCCGGACACAAATATCTGTCTGTCACACAAACATTTGTCCCGGTGTGGGAATCGAACTCACGGCCTCTCGTTACGAACAGCCGGCTAATCGGAAACTGCGCCACGGAGGCTGACAAATAAATAAGGCTGTTGATAAATAAAAAAACTAAAATAAATTCAAAGATAGACAAAAATAAAACCAAATATTTGTTCGTGTTGGTATCGCAGTCTGGAGACGAATGCTCCGCTTCTTTATTGTTTTATAATAATTGTACAAAGATTCCAATTATAAATATTCAAAAAACATATCTTATAAAAAACTGCCAGTTCTAGGTGAGCGCGTCGCTAACATTCCAATATTTTGATTATTTTTTTGCTTTACCGTTTTAAAATAACAAACTTATTGAGAGTAAATTTTATTTTTAACAATATAACACACAAAAGAATTCAATATTGATACTAGAGAACCATTCCAACCAATCAATAGACCGGATATTCAAAAAGAACAAATTTTAAATTGCAATACCTGCATAATCCTTCAAACAATACAAAGTTATATATACAAAATTCAAATTTATAACTCGTCGCAAACATGATTCGCACGAAGCGAAAGTGTGTCATGCCCACGCCGGCTCCGTAGTAGGGATGTGGTATTCCCACTGCCTAACAGACATAAAAGGCGATAAATAATGGACTACATCGAATTTTAGAGAGTCTTTCTGGTATTTTGTGGACAATGAAGTGTCATTGTCACTAATTGATTAAAGAAAAATTGTATTTTACTAGATGTTACCTTGACTTTGTTATTGTTATGATGTATACAATCCATGGAGGCATCTTCAGCTATTACACCTTTCCATATTTTGATATCCCATAGGAAGCATTCATATTTCCGGGATAAAAAGAAGTCTATGTAATTGTCTGATCCCTAAACTGCCACTATGCAACATGTCGATTCCTTGCTCTGTGAAAACTAAGCTATCCCACGGGAACTGTACATTTTTCAGGATAAAAAGTAGCATATGTGCTATTCCAGACTATAATCTATCTCTATGCCAAATTTCAACCACGTCCGTCCAGCCGTTGTAGCATGATTGCGTAACAAACATCCAGCCATCCAAACATTGGCATTTATAATATTAGTAGGATTTAATATTTCCTTTGTAAATAATTCTGCAAGAAATAAAAGGTTTTTTAATTTTTTTATTTTGTTTTATTTAGTAGGATTAGTATGATTTATACAAGATTATTAAAAGACATTAAGCCATGTGAATGTTATATATAATAATATTTCCAATATCGGAACAAGAAAGTTTTATTCAAAATTATTTGCGGATGTAGGCATAAACATTGTTCTATATGAAATACAGTCACATAGTTCTGATCCCACACTAGGTAAAACCTGTATCTTGGGAATCAAGAACTACCGAGGGATTATAGTCCAACAACACCCCGACCCGAAACAAATAACTGTCTGTCACAAAAACATTTTTGTCGGTAAATCGAACCCACTGCTTCTCGTTTCACACCGGCTACTCACTCGCTGCGCCACGGAGAAATGCAGCGCTTCAATGTATGTAAGTATAGTATTGAAAAATAGCAAAATGTTTTTGTGTTAGTTATCAATTGAAATTTTAAATTGTGAATCTATTATTTATGTTATCCTGGTAATTAGTATTCAAAAATGGACTGCAATATTTTTAGCAAGATGTGGATCTAGACAGTTCTTTTGTTTAATTAATTTACTATTTTGATATAAAAATAAATAAATGAAGCCTGACGATTGCTTAAACAATGCAATATCATACATATAATTTGACTACGTAAGCACAATCAATAGTTAAAATTTACGACGGTGAAAACGATAGTTAAAATAATCCTTCCTACTAATAATATTATAAATGCGAAAGTTTGGATGGATGGATGTTTGTTACTCAATCACGCTACAACGGCTCGAAGGATCTGGTTGAAATTTGTCACAGAGATATATTATAGTCTGGAATAGCACATAGGCACATTTTTATCCCGGAAAAATGTACAGTTCCCGTGGGATACTTTAGTTTTTCACAGAGCAACGGATCGACATGATTTTTTGCATAGTGGTAGTTAAGGGATCAAAAAATGACATAGGCCACTTTTTATCCCGGAAAAATGCACGCATCCTATGGGATAGCAAAATATAGAAAGGTGTAATAGCTTAAGATGCCTCCATGGATTGTATACCTTTCCTTCCAAAAATAACCTCCACGCGGTCGGACCCGCGAGCACTATGTACTATAAAAGTTATCTAAAATAAACACATATTGAACTAATTTCAAAGGAGGATGTGAGTGCAAGGGAAAATGGCGACCGATCCGTTTGTCTGCCGTGTCAAGGACACCTCGTCATATCGTGTGAATAACATGACTAATCAAGAAGGTCTGTATAAAAAACTGCGTATTTAGACTGTTATAAAAGAACCCAACATACCGTTACGACTACATCCTTGAAGAGGCTAATTTCAAACGAGTGTGAAAAAAGTGGCAAAACTATTAATGGAATTTAATCAAATTACACACTTTTCAATCAAAATTACACATAACACTGACACATTGTAGGCCGGCATGATTGTGTTGAGTAGCGAGGGATAGATTGCTTCTCGCTACTTGATACTCTCTGGACGGCACTGCGCTTGCCATCAGATGCAGTGGACACTGTGCCGTGCCAGAATTAAAAAAACATAGTCCTGACCCCACTGTAGTTAGTACCAAATACGAGAGCCTTTGGGTCTCACAACATCCAGACCATCGGCAAATGTTTATGGATCACACAATCATTTCCTCGGTCGAGATCGAATCCGCGGCCTTTCGTTTATAGCCGGGTACTCACCCACTTCTCCACGAAGGCTATTTAGTTAAATAGTCCATCAGCAAAAGTAGCTTTTAGTGGTAACATTTTCAGCATTGTATCGATGGCTCCAGACATAATTCATTGAACCACTCACTTTGCAATAATTACACAAAGAAAATTGTGAGGAAGCCTCATGCATTTTAAGCGTAGTGTGAAGTTAACGGTAGGCAGCGGCTTTGCTGTGCCCTGGCATTGCAGAAGTCTAGAAGTCTATGGGTGGCGGTCAATACTTACCATCAGATGGCCCGTCTGCTCGTCTGCCTATCGAGGCACAAAAAAGGGGTGCTACTGAGCAGGCCGGCAAGATTGTGTCTCGCTACTTGATACTCTACCCGAATGGCACTGCGCTTACCATCAGGTGCAGTGTAGTCACTTTGCTGTGCCAGAATTAAAAAAACATAGTCCTGACCCCTCTGTAGTTAGTACCAAATACGAGAACCTTTCGGTCTTACAACATCCAGACCATCAACTGTTTATGGATCACACAACCATTTCCTCGGTCGAGATCGAATCCGCGGCCTTTCGTTTATAGCCGGGTACTCACCCACTTCTCCACGAAGGCTATTTAGTTAACTTTTAGTGGTAACATTTTCAGCATTGTATCGATGGCTCCAGACATAATTCATTGAACTACTCACTTTGCAATAATTACACAAAGAAAATTGTGAGGAAGCCGCATGCATTTTTATGCGTAGTGTGAAGATAACGGTAGGCAGCGGCTTTGCTGTGCCCTGGCATTGCAGAAGTCTAGAAGTCTATGGGTGGCGGTCACTACTTACCATCAGATGGCCCGTCTGCTCGTCTGCCTATCGAGGCACAAAAAAAGGGGTGCAACTGAGCAGGCCGGCAAGATTGTGTCTCGCTACTTGATACTCTACCCGAATGGCACTGCGCTTACTATCAGGTACGGTGTGGTCACTTTGCCGTGCCAGAATTAAAAAATCCTACACATATCGAAGGCATGTGAATACACTAAGTCAATACGGCTAAAGAGACTGACAAAAATTACAAGTAAAATGTATTCGACGCTGAATAAGCAATTGGGGGATTCGAGAATTAGGACAAGGACTAGCGAGACACGAATCTTTATGTCGGAGTGAATTATAAACATCTATAAACAATACATAAGTTCATCAATGCCCCACCAAAACTTTTGCTGGTAGATATTCATATCCGCCCGGATAGCGACCACCGTACACAGGGTGTAGAACCCGTCATAATGGCACACGCAATTATGTTCCGGGATCAGCTAGTGTACATCTGGTTTTTGTCGGGAGTCTAGAGTTGGAGTACGATGTTTGGCCGTGATGCGGCCTTCTGAGTACTTCGACACTAGACCTTCGACCGTTTCTTTACCTCTTTGCCCCATGGCGTAGTGTGAAGGTTGGCATGATTGTGTTGAGTAGCGAGGGATAGATTGCCTCTCGGTACTATACTCTTACTGGACGGCACTGCGCGTACCATCAGGCGCAGTGTGGTCACCTTGCCGCGCCTATAAAAAAATGTTTTATACGACCACTGGGTCAGCAGATTCTCAGGAATTTCTTGGAACTTGAAGTAATATTCACTTTTTGCGCGACGAATTACCAGACTGCATTTGATTATGTCAACGCCTAAAATACTTACATAACTCTTATGCACTAAGCCATAATGTTACACAGAAAATTTATATAGATTGACAGCCTCGGTGACGCAGTGAGCGAGTAGCCGGCTGTGAAATGAGAGGCCATGGGTTCGGACCGATACAAATGCTTATGTGACAGAGGTATTTGTTTCAGGTCTGGGTGTTGTGGGAGCATAGTCCCTCATACTTGATACCCACGATACAGCTTGACCTAGTGTGGGGTCAGGAGGTTTACTCTTGACACTCGATACCGATTTAAATTTGAGATTGGGTTCCAAAACGGTACAATTGACACACGCAACACCAGCGCACGATTTAACTAAATACGGCGGAATTTTTAGTAACTAACTGAAATACGTGGAGTATTTACGATCGCTAGTTCGTAAATATTCTATTTCATTTAGTTGAGTGAGTTAGAGTTATATCTTCTAGATTGGAATTGAAACTATATCGAGTTCGAGATTGGAATTGATTTCAAGAGTAGGCCTACAGGACTGTGTGACTGTTGGGTGTATTTTTTATTATTATTTAAAACATGAACTTGATATTATAGGGTTTAATAATATTAAGTAATTTACATTTAATCATTAACGGTCTTATTCATAATGAGTTATCGTAGCTTTATAAGGCCGTGAATAAAGGCTTGTTATAAATGTTATTGAGATAAAACGCTTTTTTAAAAAGCTCCTATTAACGGCCTTATAACTCATTATGAATAAGACCGATAATGTTTATAAAACTTAGGTATTTGTAGATTAGGGACGATAGATGGCATTCGGCTGTTTGAACCTTCTTGATGCGAAGGACTGGCTGGTTGTGTATTATTTTTTTTTAATATAGGAAAGATAACCAGGATTTGTGATCTAGGTCATTGTAGACTAGACTGTATGGCTGTGCCCTTTGCCTTTTCGAAAGAATAAAAACGAGATAAAAAAAAAATTACAGCCTTCGTGGCGCAGCGGGCGAGTAGACGGATGTGATGTGATATAATGCCGTGGGTTTGATTCCCGCACCACGACAAATGTTTGTGTGACAGACTGACATTTGTTTTAGGTCTGGGTGTTGTGGGACCGTAGTCCCTCATAGTTCTTTATACCCACGATACAGATTTGACCTAGTCTCATACCTAGAACCATCATTAAGTCAGGAGACTTGACCTGTAAAAAGAAGAGAGTCATTGTAAATTTATGATGAATAAAGAATATTGCATTAATTTTAGTTTGAATTGCAAAATATCTTATAATATTCAGGACTGACGAGTTTTAAGGTAAACAGTGACTTAGCAAGAAATGGGTAAGGAAAGTTTTAAAATTCCACCCCAAGGGTGAAAAAATGTGTTTACGTGTTTCAAAACAGGTTACGAAACAAACTTTACGGTGTTTTTTAATTAAAAGGGGTGAAATTAATTGAAAGAATTGTACTTTTATAACGCAGACGGATTCAAGGGCAATGGTAACAAGTTTAAATCCTTATAATTAATAAATAAATAAATACATATATATACACCCAACAGTCACACACATAGTTCTGACCCCACTATAGGTAAAACCTCTGTCGTGGGTATCACGACAGAGGTTTTACAACGAGAGGCCGTGGGTTCGATTCCCGCACCGAGACAAATGTTTGTGTGACAGCCAGATATTTGTATCCGGGGTCTGGGTGTTGAACCCACAGCCTCTCGTTTCACAGTCGGCTGTGCCACGGAGGCTGTCAATGTCAAATGAAAATAAATTATATTCCTTGATAAGCTTATCACTTGAAACCGGAATGATTTGAATATTCTTTTTTTTTTCTTTATAGTCCGAATAAAGTTTTTACGTGAAGAAATTGAACAGGGTGCGCAGAAAATTCTGGAAGTAACTGTTTTTTTTTTTCAGTAATAGGTACGGTACCGATAAACGTAACGCACGTAAAGTTGCGGGAAAAACAAGTGATCCTACTAATATTATAAACGCGAAAGTTTGTAAGTATGAATGGATGGATGTATGGATGTTTGTTACTCAATCACGCCACAGCGGCTGGACAGATCTAGCTGAAATTTGGCACAGAGATAGATTATAGTCTAGAATAGCACAAAGGCTACTTTTTATCCCGGAAAAGTGTAAGGTTCCCACGGGATATATTTTTGTTTTCCACAGAGCAAGGGATCGACATGATTTCTTGCACAGTTGTTGTTTAAGGATAAGAGAATTACATAGGCTACTTTTATCCCGGAAAAATGCACGCTTCCTGTGGAATGCTCCACGACTCCATGGCTCCACGCGGGCGGCGCCGCGAGCAACATCTAGTTAATACGTAATAATAAATACACCCAACAGTCACACACATAGTTCTGACCCCACATTAGGTCAAACCTGTATCGTGGGTATCAACTACGAACTAAAAATTTCAAAATATCATTGGCGGCTGTTAGAGTACATGAGAAAACGGTGAGATCCTGAGTTCAAATCTTAGTTCACGGTGCGAAGAATTACACAAGATTTGTCTGGGATTTAAGTTTGTGCCCAATATGTGACAGACTGTCATATCGTCTACCTACCTTTTCTGGGATACAGGCGTAAGGTTATGTTTAGTCTGGGTATGTCATGCTCGCTAAAGTGTCTGTGCTTGCTGCGGCGCCATGTGCCAGGCTGGTCTCTTCCCTGTAACATGGTTGAGGAGGCCGATGGCTGACACATGCGTCATTACTCGTGAACGGGTGCTGCTCGTGTGGACTGGTCTGCTCAGACTGTTTCAGTAAGGACCAACTGCTTTAAGAAATCGAGATTTTGATCACTCTCACGATGGTCATGTGCGGCACTAGGTCTTGTATTTTTATTTCACAATATTGCAATAAGGGAACTTAACATACATTGAGCTGATCTAATCTAAATTTTATGACCAAATATTGTTAACCGGTGTGAAAAGAGCAACACTAGAGTTTCTTTACCGTTCTTCTTTAGCGAAACTGCATTCCGAACTGGCGGTAGAGTAGAAAAGTTTACTGAATCTAAATAATGTATAAAATTTCTGGATTCTATAAATATTTGATTTTAATTTTATAAATATAATCACATCTCTCCAACGTATATCCTTTTTCTTTTGATCAAACGCTTATTATTTTTTATTGTTTCTTTTTTGAACTCCCAAGGCTTTGCCCCTTTAGAATTCGTCGTGAAAGCGCCTTCCAAGAAACCTACTTCTGGTTATTGTTTGAAAGTGACCAAGGGAAACAAGAGCTCGAAGTCGCACAAGTCACACCTCTTTCTGTCCATGTTATCCTGGTTAGATAAACGGTTATTTATAATCGATGCATTAAGTTCACGAAGTAGCTTAATTATAATGATGAGTCGTGTTGAGAGATATTTTTTTATTCTGGCGCGGCAAGGTGACCACACTGCACCTGATGGTAAGCGCAGTGCTGTCCAGATAGAGCATCAATTAGCGAGAGACAGTCTATCCCTCGCTACTCAACACAATCATGCCGGCCTGCTGTTTAGATTCTTCACATTACGCCTAAAGGACCCAGGATCATAGGAAGGAGGATAATCTTGCTGCATACAACTAAAACTAGATGTACACTCATACACTCACGCGTGTAATCCCTAAAGGGGTAGCCGGAGATGTAACCAGTACACCTACTTTTCGCCGAACTTCGGTCCCATAATATAATAGGGGGCGAGCCTATCGCCATACCGGGCAAAGATTCCAGACTCCGGGCTAATACTGAAGAATTTCTAGATAGAAAAACTCAATATCATTCACTTTACCCGACCCGGGGATCGTACCCGAGACCTCAGCACAGCAGTCGTAACGCATGCGCAATTACAACAGCGCCACCGAGGCAGTCACTAGGTAGAGTAAAAAGAAGTATTAGCACGTCTATGAATGATAAATACTGTTCCTCCCATAAAGCTGATTTTGAGAGGAAAAGTGGGGCCAAATCCACCAATTATGGCGCAATGAGCGATTAGCTGGATATTATACAAGCGGTCACATGTTCGATTTCCGCACCGAGTCAAATGTTCTACGAATATTTTGTTTCGGGTCTGGCTGGATTAAAAGTCTCTCGTAGTTCTAATAGTCACGTTACAAGATATATCTTGCAATAGAGTCAAGTGTCAGAACAAGGCATGTTAGGTGTTATTTATTTATTTAAAATACTAGCTCTTATGGGTCAGTTGATTTAGGAATTTCAATCGTTTAATTAATTTTTCGGATTTTAAAATGCTTTATTTTAATATTTTTGTCCCGACGATTCGAAAGCTGTACAGTCTTTTTACAGCTTTCGAAACTTGGGAAAATATAAAAAATAAAACGAGATAAAATCCTTAAAATTAATAGTATTTCAATTAATATTTGTGTAAACATAAGAAGCAGCGATAGCCTAATTGGTTGCGGTACGGACTGTCAAGAACAAAGTCGTATGTTCGAAACCCAAGTGGCACACACCTCTGACTTTTCTAAAGTTATGTGTGTATTAAATGTTAATTATCGCTTGCTTTAACGGTGAAGGAAAACATCGTGAGGAAACCTGCATACCTGAGAATTTTGAAGGTATGGAAAGTCTACCAACCCGCAATAGGCCAGCGTGGTGGACTAAGGCCTAACCCCTCTCATTAGTAGAGGAGGCCCGTGCCCAGCAGTGGGACAATGTTTAATACAGGGCTAGTAGTAGTATTAAACATAAGAAGCCATTACACGGAAAGCAATGAAATTAATCTAATTTATACTACAGACGTTGGACAATTAGCATACAATTGTTCTAAGTGATAGAATCGAAGCTAGTTGGCCAACAGCGGAGGCACACTGACCCACGGCCTGGTTCTGTGCCCTTGGGCATTACGCATATACTCTGGATAAAGTATTAGAGTCTAGTGGTTTCTGATTTACAATCTTTATCCTACACACACACACACACACACACACATACACTCACGCCTGTAATCCCCGAAGGGGTAGGCAGAGGTGTAACTAGTACACCCACTTTTCGCCAAATTTCGGTCCCATGATGTGATAGGGGCGAGCCTATCGCCATACCGGGCACAGATTCCAGACTCCGGGCTAATACTGGGAATTTCTGGATAGAAAAACCCAACATCACTTTACCCGACCCGGGGATCGAACCCGAGACCTCAGCATAGCAGTCTTAAACGCATACACAATTACAACTGCGCCACCGAGGCAGTCTTTATCCTTTTCTTTATCTTTATCCTACTAATATTATAAACGCGAAAGTTTGTATGTATGAATGGATGGATGTTTGTTACTCAATCACGCCACAACGGCTGGACGGATCTAGCTGAAATTTGGCACAGAGATAGATTATAGTCTGGAATAGCACATAAGCTACTCTTTATCCCGGAAAAATCTATAGTTCCCGTGGGATAGTTTAGTTTTTTACAGAGCAAGCGATCGACTTCATTTTTTGCATAGTGGTAGTTTAGGGATTAGAAAATGATATAGGCCACTTTTTATCCCGGAAAAATGCACGCATCCTATGGGATAGCAAAATATAGAAAGGTGTAATAGCTGAAGATGCCTCCATGGATTGGTCACCTTTCTTTCCAAAAATAACCCCCACGCGGGCGGAGCCACGAGCAATCTAGTCTTAAATACTTTGAAGAAGGATACATAACTACGTAGTTTGTAATAGCTATAATAGGGTATTTTCCTGTAATTTTGTACATTATTCTATATACAACCGAATATAATACACAAAATTGCTTGAAAAATGAAGTCATAATATTTATTTTAAATATTGGTATGAGCAAAAATGTGTGCGTAGTGGGAAAATCTATTATCTCCCTCGGACAATGGCACAGTAATGGCCATTCTGAGAGGTGACGTCACGGCTCATATCATGCATCCTTTACCGTCATTTGACAACTACCCCTTCCAGTAGATTTGAATGGCGTCTAACTTTTACTTTTGTTCGGATTCATAAAATTCTTTCAATAATAGGTTTATTTTCATTTGATTACTATAGCCCAGGGCCATCATATTTGTTGAATTAGATATTGAGAATGGTGGAAATAGATATATTACCAATATTTAAACAGAAAATAGGTATTAATATAATATAAAGGGCTGACTGACAGCCAGTGGTATGAAATGCTACATCAACCCTCAGACTGATTATGAGCCATGAAGATCTTCGAGAAGTTTTCTATACGCATTTTTCTTCGCAGTTTGAACCCCATCAACATCATACTTTCATACATATACACTCAGGCCTGTTATCCCCGAAGGGGTAGGCAGCGGTTTTGCTGTGCCCTGGCATTGCAGAAGTCTATGGGCGTAGGTGTCTACTTACCATCAGATGGCCCGTCTGCTCGTCTGTCTATCCAGGCAGTAAAAAAAGGCAGAGATGTACATCCACCTTTTGCTGAATTTATTATGTTTCATAGTGTGGTAGATAGACCTAGACCTCGGGCTAATACCGAGTGTTTCTAAATAGAAAAACCCAATATTACATTACCAGACCCAGGATCGAACCCGAGACCTCAGCACAGTAGTCGTAACGCATGCGCTATATTATAACTGCGCCACATCAGACAGTCTTTCTTCATCTTATATGTATCAAAAGAAAACATAATACCAGGGTATCATAAAATATGTGTCATTACAACTATGAAACAATACACCGTGTTTTACATAAAAAATGTTATCAAAGAATGCTATAGAAATGTTTATAACGCGCGGAGGGCGTGTGACCCAAAAACTATAACTAAAAGATGCAAACAATCTCTTTAAGTTTTGATACCAGGGACGCATTCAGACTTTGTTATGTAATAAGAGAAAATAAAATAGGACAGACTGCCTCGATTGTAATTAATTGTAATTACGCATGCGTTACGACTGCTGTGATCAGGTCTCGGGTTCCCCGGGTCGGGTAAAGTGATATTGGGTTTTTCTATCTAGAAATTCTCAGTATTAGCCAGGAGTCTGGAATCGTGCCCGGTATGGCGATAGGCTCGCCCCTATCACATTATGGGACCGAAGTTCAGCGAGAAGTGGGTTTACTGGTTACACCTCTACCTACCCCTTCGGAGATTACAGGCGTATATGTATGTATGTAAATTTACAGGACAAGAATACTTGTAATTGGTAAACCGACTGGGGTAATGCCACTGTCTTACAGTAAATCCATATGATGTGTCACGAGATCCCCCCATACGCTCACAACTTTAACTCATGTAAGCCAGGAGTGGCAGCGTCTTGCATTAGTTACGGAACAGTGAACTTGTTGGATTATTGAGAATGCTAAGATCTTTACTCTGCAATGAAATTTACCAAACAAAGATATACGTAAGATATTCTTGGGTGCACTTGTACAGTGTATACAGGGATAACCGTCCGTTGGTGTCACATCACAAAATTAGATTAAAATTGTCTAACGAGCCTCTAAGTGTAGGCTTCGGCCCCACGCAAGACTTCCTAAAGCCCGGGGCTCCATAATCTCAAGATGTTTGTACGACAAACATAATATAATAATTGTAATAAAACGAAATTTACGGATTCTATCGCGGTTTATTTAACTTTTTCAACTATATGGAGGGTAGAAACATTGCACTATAATTTCGTGACGACATACAACTCAGTCTCCCCCGTGACCATGAAGGCTGTAAAGCCTTCGAAACGTCGGGTTAAAAAAGTATAATAAACCGCGATAGAATCCGTAAATTTCGTTTTATTACAATGTATAATATTCGCGTAAACATAAGAAACCATAATATTAGCCCTGTAAACACTGTCCCAATGCTCAGCAGGGGCCTCCTCTAATAATGAGAGGGGTTAGGCCTTAATCCACCATGCTGGCCTAATGCGGGTTGATATAAAATAATACTAGCCCTGTATTAAACATTGTCCCACTGCTGGGCACGGGCCTCCTCTAATAATGAGAGGGGTTAGGCCTTAATCCACCATGCTGGCCTAATGCGGGTTGATATAAAATAATACTAGCCCTGTATTAAACATTGTCCCACTGCTGGGCACGGGCCTCCTCTAATAATGAGAGGGGTTAGGCCTTAATCCACCATGCTGGCCTAATGCGGGTTGATATAAAATAATACTAGCCCTGTATTAAACATTGTCCCACTGCTGGGCACGGGCCTCCTCTACTAGTGAGAGGGGTTAGGCCTTAGTCCACCACGCTGGCCTAATGCGGATTGGTAGACATCACATACCTTCGAAATTCGTATAAGAATTCTCAGGTATGTAGGTTTCCTCACGATGTTTTCCTTCACCGTTAAGCAAGCGATAATTAACATTTTAATACACACATAACTTTAGAAAAGTCAGAGGTGTATGCCACTTGGGTTTCGAACATACGACTTTCGTCTTGGCAGTCCGTACGGCAACCAACTAGGCTATCGCTGCTTATATAATTGGTTGATATAATTTTTATATAATATAGGTTAGTGAATTATAATTGTCCAAGATGGTATTTATCAATCTAACAATGTTCTTAAAAAAACAAGGAACAAAAAAGAAAAAAACAAAAAGACCAAACAGTCCACGGGAGACCAGCGCTGGTTTTACTGCAAATGGTGAGATGGTGGCATTTTTGTGAGTACCACGATGAATTTAAGTTTTTCTTTATTTTATTAATGCTTGATTACATATAAATATTTTTCTCGTGTTATGTGTTCTTTTACTTTTCGTAGCAAAATGAGATATATAATATGCAATGACAGAATAGGAGTCAGCCTCCGTGGCGCGTCAGGTACGTAGCCGGCTGTGATACGAGAGGCCGAGGGTTCGATTCATACACCGAGACAAATGTTTGTTTGACAGACAGATAGTTGTTTCGGGTCTGGGTGTTGTGGGACCGTTCTTCCTCGTAGTTTTTGATACCCACAATACAGGTTTGACCTAGTAGATTATGTTTGTCACTGCTTGTATTTACTAATTTATATTTTATTGGTGACTAGCTGTTGCTCGCGGCTCCGCCCGCGTGGAGGTCGTGTTTGGGAGAAAAACTATACAATACAAAATACCAATTTTCATGAATTTAACTTTAAAAATGACGGATTTTCATACAAACTTTCATCCCGTATTTTACACTCTTAGGGGCGGAATTTACAAAAATCCTGAAATATATTTTTTTTATTTTTTTAACTAAAATGCCAAATACAAATTTTCATGAATTTAACTTTAAAAATGACGGATTTTCATACAAACTTTCATCCCGTATTTTACCCCCTTAGGGGTGGTATTTCCAAAAACCCTTCCTTAGTGGATGCCTACGTCATAAAAGGTACCTACTGTCAAAATTTCAAGTATCTAACCCAAGCCGTTTTGGCTGTGCGTTGATCGATCAGTCAGTCAGTCAGTCAGTTTCTTCTTTTATATATGCAGACTTTACTTTGATGGGTATTATAGTCCACTTTTCCAACACCCACAAAAAAAAATAACATTAAATTTACCATCACGGATAACCCAACAACATTAAGCGCATGCCTACCACAACCATATAAGTAAAAAATTACAATTCCTCAAAGAAAATATTTAAAGAAAGTGAACATGCATAATTCAAACCAGGAAGCCAGATAAGTTAATATATGCGCATAGATGTTATGATCTGAGTGAAATGGCGATAACATCTTGACGCCGGCCCTGGCTCTTTCTATTAGTGTCTGCCGACCTAAATAAAGGTATTGCAACATAGGGCGCGACTCGCGAGCGTGTGTGCACGCAGTGACCATATCTCGTGATTGTTTGTGGGATATGTCCGATAAATAAATCTTATCTATAATTAGTCTATTTAAGGATTCTATAAATAGCATGACCTCGCTTTGAGATTTATTGTTTATAAAGATATAATATATATATATATATATATATATATATATATATATATATATATATAGATGTTTGGATTATTTTTGGTATTCAAATATATATATATATATATATATATATATATATATAGATGTTTGGATTATTTTTGGTATTCAATTTGCTGGTGGTAGGATATTAGGGTAGGGTAGACTGGGTGTAAAACCCGTCATAGTGGTACACGGAAGTGTGTCGTGTTCTGGGATCAGTCAGTGTACATCCAGTTTTTGTCGGGGGTGTAGAGTTGGAGTACGATGTTTGGCCGATTGGCGGCCTGGGTAATTTGACAATAGACCCTTGACCGCTTCTTCACCTTCTTGCCCATGGCGTAGTGTGAAGAAGCAGGCCAGCATGATTGTGTTAAGTAGCGGGGGATAGATTGTCTCTCGCTACTCGATACTTTAATAGGATCACACTACGCTTACGATCAGGTGCAGTGTGGTCACATTGCCAATCCGCATAAAAAAATTGCTTGATATATAGTGGTCTGAATAATATAATATGATAAATAAAATATGAATTTCCTAATGATGTAGGCATGGCTTTTGCATTTTACAATATAAATGGTGAAAGGGTAATGACTTCCTTTATTATCATTTTTCCTCTAATAGACTTTTCAATCCATCAAAGAATCTAAAGAATTCAAAACATTTGAAATAAATGTATACTAATACGGGTTCTGGACGTAATACCGTCTCTTTTACATATACATACGCAGTCACGCCAGTAATCTCCGAGGGGGTAAGCAGTATGTAACCAGTACACACATATTTCGCCGAGCTTATTACCGTCCCATGATGTGATAGGGAGCGAGCCTATGGAAATACCGGGGACAATTTCAGGCTCCGGGCTCATTACTGAGTAACTACTTCGTTATAGAAAAACCTACTACTTTTACCCGGCCTAGGAATCGAACCCGAGACCTCAACACAACAATCGTACCGTTTACGCAATTACAACTGGATCACCGAGAAAGTCCGTCGCTTTTAAATAAGAATATCCCAAAACATATCTCCACTTGGCCACCCTACACACGAAGGGCCACTTGTGTGTGTGCTGCGCGTGCACACATACTCTATTTTTTAATAAAGATATTAGAATATAACTAAATAAATGAGTTACGACTTTGTGGATTCAGATGATGCGTGTGATTTTGCATGTCATATGGATTTATAATAAAATTAAATTACCCACAGAAAAATTTACAACAATAGTTGACACGAACTTTTTTATTATTTTAATCAACAAGTTATAAATAAATAATAAAAAAGCCTTTTATTTCTTGCAATTGTTAGTTTACATACTTACATACTATTGTTAGATTTATTTTTAGTTATACATAAGTTACATTTTTATTAATATTTATAATTTTTAATTAGCAAGAACCCCTCTGCAGGTGAAGGCCTCCTCCAAAGAACACCACTTATCTCTATCTCGGGCATCCTGCATCCAGTGTGGACCAGCTATCTTGGTTATCTCGTCTTCCCAGCTCATGAGGGGTCTCCCTTTACCTCGTTTCCCTTTTGGGCCTTTCCAAGATGTCACTCGCTTAGTCCATCTATCGTCTTGCAGTCGTGCTACGTGCCCAGCCCACTTCCATTTTAGTTTCTGAGCATGGCATAGAGCATCCGTGGCTTTTGATATATTTCTAATTTTTTGGTGCTTTATTTTTTGTATTTTCTTTATATTAAGCATACTGCGTTCTATTCCTCTCTGGCAAGTAATAATTTTATTCTTTATTTTTCTAGTGTATTTCCAAGTCTGACAAGCGTATGTAAGGCACGGCAAAAGACAAGTATTCATAACTTTAGTTTTCATTTTAACTGGCATATTGCTTTTAAATATCTCCCTTAAACTCCAGTATTTATTCCAAGTATTTTGTACTCGTCGCTCTATCTCTAATTCATTACTTTTCTTGTTGAAACCAATTTGTTTACCTAGGTAGATGTATTTTTCTGTGTAGTTAAGTGTCACGTTGTCGACAGTTATTTTTCTTTCTGTGCTGTTTGTCATTAACATAGTTTTTGTAAAGTTCATTTCTAGACCTACTTGCTTACTAGCCTCGCTTAGTGACTGGACCAAAGCCTATTATCGATAGAATTTTATGAATCTGAACAAAAATAAGTAAATTAGACGCCATTCAAATCTGCTGGAAGGGATAATTGTCAATGAGTTGGTTATGAATTGTGACGTCACCTCTCGGAATGGCCATTACTGTGCCATTGTGCGAGTAAGATACTGAGATGTACCCACTACGCACTCATTTTTAACCGACTTCAAAAAAAGGAGGAGGTTAACAATTCGTCGGAATCTTTTTTTGATATATGTTCCCTGATTACTCGAAGATGCCTGTACCGATTCGAAGAATTTTGTTTTTGTTTAAAAGGGTATATTTCCCAGGTGGTCCGATTGGCACCAAGTCAGGGCTGATGATGGGATCTCAGAAAAATCAAACGCAACTCTCAAATTTTATAGTGACGCATAATTTGGTTTTTATTGAAGTTGGTGTACTTTTATGAATTAAAAAACTTTTTGCTCATACCTTTTATTTTAAATAAATATTGTGAACACATATTTCAAGCAATTTTGATTATGTTTGTACAAAAGGGTTTCTTTTGCGTAATATATTCGGTTGCATACCGAATAATGTACGAATCTTAACACAGGCAACTAGCTTATCGCATAAATATATCGTTAGGTAGTTGCATTAGATTTCAGCGTATGTCATTGGTCGATTGTTGATGCGTAATAAAAAGACAAATCACTTATACTTCAACCATAATAGAAAAGACCTTGCATATGACTTTAGCTTTTTGAACACTGAGCGCCTAATGCAAATAGCGGCTGAAGCAGAGGTTTTGGGTGCTTGATATGCAGTGATTATGGGTTTTAGTAAGAATAATTGAAAATGTAGACTTCTTTTTAGGATATCATAACACTTCTGCTATGATATCCTAAAAATCCTTCTGCTGTGCTCTGGCATTGCAAAAGTCTATGGGCGGCGGTGGCTACTTACCATCAGGTGGCCCGTCTGCTCGTCTGCCTATCCAGGCACTAAAAAATAACTTTTTATAGTAGATACACAATGAATAGGCTACATAATTTTCCAGACAATTTGCATGAAAAATCGGTTAAATCTACTTTTTGAGAATTGTACATTGTTTGAGAAACTTACACAATAATTAAATTGAACATTGTTTCGTAATATGTTATGATGGATTCAGTCTTCTTATGAATTTCCCGGAGCTTGATGGAATTGCTTCTTTGGTTAATTTTGGTGTCAAATATATCAATTAATTATAGAAATCAATCAACACAACATATCGCAAAGAATTCATTCATGCATACTTGGCATTACTATTCTATAATAAATTCAAAGTACCAGGCTATCATAACCAGCAACAATTCACACAGTATTTACAGGTAATTATAAAACTATGTCATTCGGTATGTAAGCGATATTCCGTTAAGACACGTGTTATATTAAAAGCGAGGCTTTAGAAGCTAAGCTATAAGAATGAAGTTTTTTGGATTCTATTCTATACTAGTTGTTGCTCGCGGCTCCGCCCGCGTGGAGGTCATGTTTGGGAGAAAAAGTATACAATACAAAATACCAATATTCATGCGTTTAACTTAAAAATAACGGATTTTCATACAAACTTTCATTCCCTATTTTACCCCCTTAGGGGCGGAATTTCCAAAAACCCTTCCTTAGTGGATGCCTACGTGATAAAAGGTACCTACTGTCAAAATTTCAAGTCTCTAACCCCAGCCGTTTAGGCTGTGCGTTGATCGATCAGTCAGTCAGTCAGTCAGTCAGTTTCTTCTTTTATATATACAGATTAACCTCATTGGGCCCGACCCGGGCGAAATTTGACCGGACCAAAATAGGCGACCTTAGTGCAGTGGTGCTTCAACCCTTTTTGTATGGGACAAATAACATCAAAATCGGCACACAATGTATCAACTTCAAGGAATAGGCTATTTGACTAATTTTCGAAAATGATTTAAAACTATTATTTATTACATAATAAGCACACTATATTGATATTTCCGGGAAATCTACTGTATTTTTAATAAAAATCAATGTTAAAGTTTAAATCTCCCAAACCGCGGCAAAAACGCTATTTCTGTAATGGCGCTGATCATATGACACGTGTGACGTCACATGCAAATAAACAAGCTAATAATGATAAGCAAAGCTAAGTTTTATGATAATTGTATGATCAACAATTATTATCATAAAACTGCTTCAAAAATAGATCAACAATAGAATTTATCACCCAGAAAACATAAAACGTGAATTAAAATCACTCGAAGAAACTATGTTTACTTGCGTGTGACGTCACCAGAGTTGCAACCAATAACAGAGTGTTCACATCACAGATAAAATTTTAAAGAAATGTTGTATTTTATTTCGTTTAATTTGCAAAAAATATACATTATTTTGTTTAAAATTAAGTGAAATATGGTTTTTTAAGCTATTGTCTAACAGGACGACCAAAATTTGCAGTGTATTTTTTAACAGACTTCAAAAAAGGAGGAGGTTACACAATTCGTCGGAATCTTTTTTTTTATGTATGTTACCTGATAACTCGAAGACGCCTGGACCGATTCGAGAAATTCTTTTTTTGTTTAAAAGGGTATACTTCACAAGTGGTCCCATTGGCACCAAGTCAGGATCTGATGATGGGATCTCAGACAAATCAAGGGCAACCCTCAAATTTTATAGTGACGCATAATTTGTTTTTTATTGAAGTCGGTGTACTTTTTATGATTAACTACAAGGGACTACGGTCCCACAACAATGTCTGTCACACAAACATTTGTCTCGGTGCGGGAATCGAACTACCATCATTATATTAAAGCTATCATCGCTAAAAAAGCAGCGATAGCCTAGTTGGTTGCGGTACGGACTGCCAAGACGAAAGTCGTAGGTTCGAAACCCAAGTGGTATACACCTCTGACTTTTCTAAAGTTATGTGTGTATTAAAAATGTTAATTATCGCTTGCTTTAACGGTGAAGGAAAACATCGTGAGGAAACCTGCATACCTGAGAATTTTTCGAAGGTATGAGAAGTCTGCCAACCCGCATTAGGCCAGCGTGGTGGACTAAGGCCTAACCCCTCTCATTAGTAGAGGAGGCCCGTGCCCAGCAGTGGGACAATGTTTAATACAGGACTAGTATTATTATTATTATCATCGCTATAGATATAGCTTGCAATATGAGCCATTCTAATCCACCAGCTGAGTAAACATTAGAAAAATACCGCTGAATCCATTTACGAGATAACATTTATTATAAAATCTAAGCGAGATGGTTTTTAAATGTCAAGCGTGGGATCTGACACTTAGTTCCGGCTTTTATTATGAGGGATCAAGAAGTGTTAGAGTAAATGTGGTCAGTATTTATAGCTAGAGGGACCGGGTTGGGTTAAAACAGTCCAGCCATAAACAGCCTTCTCTTTGGACCGAATTTTCGTTAAAAAATAAGAAATTGACTGCCTTGGTGGCGCAGTTGTAATTGCGCGTGCGTTACGACTGCTGTGCTGAGGTCTCGGGTTCGATCCCCAGGTCGGGTCAAGTGATATTGGGTTTTTCTATCTAGAAATTCCTCAGTATTAGCCCAGAGTCTGGAATCTGTGCCCGGTATGGCGATAGGCTCGCCCCCTATCAAATTCTGGGACCGAAATTCAGCGAAAAGTGGGTGTACTAGTTACACCTCTGCCTACCCCTTCGGAGATTACAGGCGTGAGTGTATGTGTGTACATTTTGCGCGGCAAACGGCCATAACTTGCCCGTAGTTGTCAGCTTAAATCACATGACTCATATTATATATGTATTTATTCATTACCTAATGACATAGTAACATTTCAACTATTAGGTCGAGTAGTCGAATTTTATTAAAATAGCTTCTGCATTGTTTTTTGTGACGCAATATTAGCCAGGTACATACATGTCCCATTTTTAGACACGGAATTTACTAAGTATGGCAACCTTTACTTGAAGAATAAAATCTTAAGAAAAGGAAGCTGTTCCGGAGAGGTTTTTTAGTGCCTCGATAGGCAGACGAGCAGACGGGCCACCTGATGGTAAGTAGACACCGCCGCCCATAGACTTCTACAAGGGCACAGCAAAACCGCTGCCTACCGTTAAAATCTACGGTCTACGAAATGCCCACTCATCATCTTTATACATAAAAATCAATGTACGTATGTTTGACCTCTATGGACGCCTAAACTATTCATCCGATTATGATGAAACTTTGGTGTATTGTCCTACATACGCTCGCGCTGGTTCTTGGTCCAAGAAAATAAAAAGAACTCGCTAGATGGCGCTGCAGAACATCAAATTCAATACCGTTCAACTGATCGCCATTAATCTTTACTTAACGTGGCATTGCAACGCATGCCGGGTGTAGCTAGTAACTTATAATAAACTACAAAAATTGTTTCTACCTATATCCATTATAGGCTTTGAAACCACTCAACCGATTTCAATGAAATTTTGTGTATGTGGTTGGGTCCAACTGAAAACATAGGATAGCTTTAGATCCGATAGGTGGCGCTGTTGTCGAGATATGAATTTCTTATTTTACATACATATACACACACGCCTGTAATCCCTGAAGGGGTAGGCAGAGGTGCAACCAGTACACCCACTTTTTGCCGAATTTCGGTCCCATTGTGTGATAGGAGGCGAGCCTATCGCCATACCGGGCACATTTTCCAGACTCCGGGCTAATACTGAGGAATTTCTAGATAGAAAAACCCAATATCACTTTACCCGACCCGGGGATCGTACCCGAGACCTCAGCGCAGCAGTCGTAACGCATGCGCAGTTACAACTGTGCCACCGAGGCAGGCGCAAAATGTAATGATTGAGTTAAGCAATTCCCGAGAAGTCGCTGAACGAATTGCTATATAAAGTACTAATGTCCCCAGACATACGTGATGCAAACAGAAAAAATAGTTCTTGACAACAGCGCCATCTATCGAATCCAAAACTATCCTCTATTTCAAGCTGAAACCAATCTATATATCGTCGATGATACTGCAAAACGAGCCATGTTCACCAAGAACTGATTTTACAGCAGAGACAAAAAACGTTTTTTTTTTGTTGTTAAATATTTCGCTCAGCGTATGACATGCTTATATATAACGCTATTAAGACCTATATAATAACAGGCAAATAATCCCAGAAACAGATGCGTCCCGATACAGGATCTCGATCATTTTAACAACAAAAAAATATATAAATTTCTTGACATGCAACGTATTGCAGTATCACCGACGATATATAAAAATGAACTCCTATTACCCTTGGTCACGGCATCCCGCGTGAACGGCTCGACCGATTTCGATAATTCTTTTTGTTGTGTTTGTTATTGTCAGGAGAATTCTTATGAAAAAAATTAGAAATAAAAAAAAAATGCGCGAAAAATTTAGAAATTTAAAAAATCTTAACGACTACATATATCAACTTTTCTAATATAATCTTAGCGCGTTTGACCTAACTGTCAGTCGTTTGACAGATATATATAGACATGTAATAGCTTAAGATGACTCCATGGATTTTATACCTTTTCTTTTTAACCAACTTCAAAAAAAGAGGAGGTTAACAATTCGTCGGAATCTTTTTTTTTTATGTATGTTACCCGATTACTCGAAGACGCCTCGACCGATTCGAGAAATTCGTTTTTTTGTTTTAAAGGGTATACTTCCCAGGTGCTCCCATTGGCACCAAGTCAGGATCTGATGATGGGATCTCAGAAAAATCAAGGGAAACCCACAAATTTTTTAGTGACCCATAATTTGTTTTTATTGAAGTCGGTGTACTTTTTTAAAAAATAACTACCACACGGGCGGAGCAAAAGCTAGTCATATATATTAACAACATTTTATTGAAATCGGTTATATTAATGACTTTATTGTGATTATCTCAATATCTTTAAGTATTCTGAAATAATGTGCCTTAAAATAAATTATTATAATTAATCATTTTAAAGCAGACAGTTCCTATGTTTTTTTTTTATTCTGGCGCGGCAAAGTGACCACACTGCACCTGATGGTAAGCGCAGTGCCGTCCAGATAGAGTATCAAGTAGCAAGAGACAGTCTATCCCTCGCTACTAAACACAATCATGCCAGCCTGCTGTTTTCTTTCTTCACACTATGCCTAAAGGACCCAGGATCATAGGAAGGAGGGAACACGGTAGCTGGCAAACTGTTCCACAGCTTGATGGTGCGCAAAAATACGAGTTTGCGAACCTCTTGGTTCGGGCCAGGGTAGTAGATAGCACGAAGCTGTGGCTCCGCAATCCAGTACGCGTGATTCTGGTATGGAAGGGAGAGAATGGGATAAAATCAAACAATTCTTCAGAGTATTCGCCATGATACAGACGGTAGAACACGCTAAGCGAAGAAATATCCCTACGCAGCTGTAGCGGCTCCAGGCTGTTACTCACGTCTGCATCATTCAAAATGCGGATGGCCCGCCGCTGCAACCCATCCAAGGCATCGAGAAGGTATTTTGCGGAACCGTCCCAGAGGTGCGAGCAGTATTCCATTCCCGGCCGCACTTGCGCTTTATATAAGCGATAGAGCTGACCGGGCGTGAAAAACCGCCGTACCCTGTTCAGGATTCCGACCCTGCGTGAAGTGGCGGATATTACGCCCTCGATGTGACTCCTTGGATTAAGATCGCAGCGGATATCCATACCTAGGACACTAAGGTCATTCCGCATTGCGAGGAACACCCTGAAGAACGGGGATGGGAGAAAACAGGGATTTCTCATCTTGCCTATAATATATCCTATACTAAAAGAAAAGAAGCCGGTTGTGAAACGTGAGGCCGTGGGTTCGATTCCCGCACTGAGACAATTTTTTGTATAACAGATATTTATTTCCGATATTCTCAAAAATGAGGCAACTAATTTTTACATATAATAAAGAGTAATGATATAAACTTTTTGGCGAATTAACGATGTATACGTAGATTAAAATTAACAACAGTTGCGGTTTTGCGTAAGATTCAAATTTTCCGCATTTTTTTTGCATAACAATCTGTTGCCAATTGCATCTGAGTAATTCAGGTAAGAACTGACATAATTGCGTGAATAATGGAAGAAATTAAAATGAATTATTTAATGACAGTGTATATATGGTGAATAATGAAATATTTTGCAATGTGGAGTCATTTTTAACAGACTTCAAAAAAGGAGGAGGTTAACAATTCGTCGGAATCTTTTTTTTATGTATGTTACCCGATTACACGAAGACGCCTGGACCGATTCGAGAAATTCTTTTTTTGTTTAAAAGGGTATACTTCCCATGTGGTCCCATTGGCACCAAGTCAAGATCTGACGATGGGATCACAGAAAAATTAAGGGAAACCCTCAAATTTTTATGTGACGCATAATTTGTTTTTTATTGTAGTCACCGACTTCTTATGAATTACTTTTTATGAATAAAAAAACTTTTTACTATGAAATTTAATTTGAATGTTACTTTTTTAATATTTTATAGTAACTATACAATACTTCATAATTAAGTAGAAATAAATCAATTCAATTAACAATATTTTTCTTTTATGTTTCATGAAAACAGCTTTTTTCATTAAAATGTTTCTTTTCACATTTCTCCGTCTTAATGCTTTTATAAATAAATATTAACTTGTTAATAAAAAAATTAGAAAACATTAAAATTGTGCAGTTTATAGTCTTCAATTCTATTAAGTTAATCCAAACTTTGAAGGGCTTCCAAACTTTTTGGACTTACATCACTCGCGCCAGAATCAAAATAAACAAGCAAACCAACAAAACCCGCAAAATTGATTACTCAAACAATAAAACACACTTTCAATGACTATTTTTATTAAGCGATTTGCAAAAATGACCGCACCGGCGAACTAGTACAGTTATGTAAGTGACAATTCGCTGCCGAGTTTGGATGGTGTTATGAAACATATCGAAAGTTACGCAAGAAACCGGTCAAGTGCGTGCCGAGTGGAGGGAGATGTGTTCTGGTTCAAATTTGTATAGCAAAGGCCGGCAAACGCGCAACTGGGTCACCTTCTTGCTGGTAGGATATTCATATCCGCACGGATAGCGACCACCGTACACAGGGTGTACCCGCTATTGTGGCACACGCAAGTGTGTCGCATTCCGGGATCGGCCAGTGTACATCCGGTTTTGTCGGGGGTCTAGAGTTGGAGTATGATGTATGGCTGTGTTGCGGACTTCTGAGTTCTCTGACACTAGACCGTCGACCGCTTCTTCACCTTCTTGCCCATGGTGTAGTGTGAAGAAGCAGGCCGGCATGATTGTGTTGAGTAGCGGGGGGTAAGATTGTCTCTCGCTACTCGATAATTGGACGGCACTGCGCTTACTATCGGGTACAGTGTGATCAAGTTGGCGTGCCTGAATAAAAAAAAACGATACGAAATATCCAGTTAAATCTAGAAAATACGAACCACATATTAACCTTATATGAAAAGTTGAGTGTTTGGTGAAGTTCCAACATTGGAACTAGTTGTAAGTACTCATGTGTAAAGTGATCTGAAGTACTGCGGATATTAGTTCAGGAAATAGAAGCACCTCTGTCTACCCTTTCCGGATACAAGCGTGAGCATACTAACATAAATTCTATGCTAGCAAAATAATTTATTAATAAATTGTTACCTATCGCGCAAGACCGTTCTCATTCATTTTGCAACTTTTATATAACATAATTGGATTTTTGAGTAAAATTCGTTTTGTGCCGTTCTGCTCCAATTATCGACACTTTTTAAGTTAATTTTCCAAGTCCGATGTGTCGCTGCGGAAGTAAGCGTTAATAAAGTACTTAAATAGTGAAAAAAGTGAATCGGAAGAGCTCGGTATTGTATTTTTATTCGAATTTTCCTGTTATAATAAATTAAAATTCCATTTAGCGTTATCTATTGGCTGTTTGTAACAACTTGTTAATATTTTCGTTTTGTATAGGGAAAGTGCAGTAACTATAGGTGGCAGCACTAAACCGACAGCAGAGACACTATGCGGGCAGAAAATAAACTTACTACACCTATCATCGTGCTGTCAATACATTTAGACAAGATTTTCTTTTCATCAAAATTATTATGACAAAAATTATAAAGTATGGGTTCTGGGTCAATTAATAATGATCGCCAGCGTGGCCAAAATATGTTAAAAGGCCAAAAGCTTTTCGAGGCCGGCTATGTATTAGATGTGGAAGAGAAAATAAACGTAGAAAATGAGGCTGTGATAACTTCCAAAATTGTCGCACAGATGAAATGTTCCAATGTTTACGACGTGAAAATAACAGTAAAATATTTTATGAATCACGTTTTCATTTATGTATAATGTTTTCAAAGTATATAAATTATATCTATGTCCTCAATTTATTGCGGATTATTTTCTTCACCACGGAAAATTGTAGGATCGTGTCACGGATGCAAAGGATTTTATGATTTTTTTGTTGCCAATAAAGTGAGCACTACATATTGTTGTATTCCTAGAAGTCGAATCATTCCGATACATACATACATATACACTCACGCCTGTAATCCCCGAAAGGGTAGGCAGAGGTGTAACAAGTACACCCACTTTTCGCCGAATTTCGATCCCATAATGTGATAGGGGGCGAGCCTATCGCCACACCGGGCACCATTCCAGACTCCGGGTTAATACTGAGTATTTATAGGTAGAAAAACCCAATATCACTTTACCCGACCCGGGGATCGAACCCGAGACCTCAGCACAGCAGTTGTAACGCATGCGCAATTACAACTGTGCCACCGAGGCAGTCGAATCATTCCGATGTTTGGCGAAAACAGATTTAAAGGTTACGTTTACATACAAAGATTATTGTTAGTTTTATTTAATGTAGGTACATAAAACTATTAACTACAAAACTTAATCATTTATAATAATCATATTATTGGTAATTTCTAAACGCATTAAACTTATAATTACGTCTGTTTCCTTACTGTGTTTATCCTTTTTTGGCGTTTTTCACATAACCACGGCATGTTAGTACTATTCGTTGGAAAGAATACATTTTAACGCCAACTGATTTATATTTATTTTTGTTAGGGTGTGTTGGTACATCCAGAAATACAACAATACATAAAGAATATTATTTTTCACTCGTAAAATTATTTCTATTTACTTGTTAAAAATGACAATGACTAGTATTGATAGGTAAAAGATTCGTATTGGCGGCACCAGTTGGCGGCACCAGTTGGCAGCACCTTCGTTGTGCACGTTCCCTATACATAATTTTACACCCTTGTCCCATAGCTATTAGTAGAGAATACAAATTTCGACTATACATGTCCTAACGAACTTTCGCTTTGCTAAAATCTTCATGCATACTTCTCATCAATAAATTAAGGTGTCGCCAATTTGGCGGACAGTTTAATTTCTGTCAAGCTCTACCTACTGATATTGTTTTTACTAGGACAGTTAATAGTCTACCGTCATTGTGTTACAAAACAACTCGGAAACAATCTTTATATAATACGCGAGAGCCTAATAAATAAGTAAAGCATTTTAAAGGTAGACTGATTCAAATTACTAACTATGGTCGTAAAATATATAGATACCAGGAACATTAAAAATAACACAGTCAACAAGAAGAAAATTGTATTTTATTATGCTTCATTGTGAACAAATTGACAGTTAAATATTTTTGCTTCTAGTAAGGATTAGTGAACATTGTTAGGCTCATTATAATTTTCAGTACCTACCTATATCTATATTTCTGTATTTTTATATTATTTGTTTAATGCTATAAATACGGGCAACGAAGTCCAAAGTAATCAAATAATTTAAAAATGAATCTATTGTCATCAATTCAGCGTGGCATTACAAATTAATTCGTTTCACTTAATTAAGTTCCATAATTTGGTAACAGCGACATCTTTGGACAAATAGCAGTATTTCACTAAAATTATTGTAGATAGCGACATCTAGTGATGAGAAGATAATATGATTACAAACGTTGGAGTATTAACTTACATAGTAGTACAGCAGCATAGGGTGTGGCAGAAGAAGCATGAAAGTGGAGTTAATGCGGTGGAGATGCGTTCCTTACGGAGTATGTGTGGAGTCACCCTTGCTGATCGCATGAGGAATAGTGTGATAAGAGATCGTTGTGAGTTGAAGAATGATGTGGTGACTAAGATAGAAAGAGGTATGCTGAGATGGTTTGGCCACATGGAGAGGATGGATGAAAGGCGATTTACGAAAGCTATTTATCGTGCAAATGTGACTGGAAGAGTGGGTAGAGGGCGCCCAAGGAGAACGTTTACGAATCAGATAAACGATCTTCTCCTAAAAGGGCAAATCAGAAGTACCTCCAACCGTCGTAAATGTATGAGAAGATGTATGAATGTGGAAGAGGCGAAAGAAGTGTGTCAGGATCGTAGCTTGTGGCACTCAATAGTCTCTGCCTACCCCCATGGGATACGGGCGTGAGTGTATATGTATGTATGTAGTAGTACAGCCCATACAACATAGATGGCGTTATATTTAACTTCTGGAAATATACGCAACAAAAGATTCCACACTAAAATCATTATTTCTAGATCTAAGAGGCATAAAATCTTCACCATCTTCATTTTGCATTACTTCATGCATCGCTAAAGTTCTAAGTAACCTCTCTGCTTCGCTTGATTCCTCATCTCCTACTATTATTCTATCGTTTATTAAGTTAGAAAGGTTTATTTCGTCAATAGCTTTGTCGTCTAATGTACTGACGTTCATTTCTTTGTTTTTCAAGCTTCGCCTAGTGTTGAACCCTGCTTCTTGAAGTTTCTTCTTCGCTAGTTCTATGAAGGTTGGTGATTTCAGTGTTTCTCGTAACCAGTTTTTTATTTTATTCTTTTTATCTTCTACGCGCGCTTTGAATCTGAAATTTTACAGAAGTAAATTGATAAAAACTATTTATAAGCTAATCCACGGGTTACAATAATACATAATAATATGTTTGTAGGTTAATGCATATAAGAGAAAAATTTGTATAATAAACTAAACGATAAACTATCTTAGATGCATATTATAATTTCAATTTCTAATAACCTATTCTAAAATAGAAAAACCCGTCAAACCAAATTACTTAGATTGAACATTCAGAATTAAAATAAAAAGGTTCTTATTATTGTTACACAACCCAATCCGATTTAAAGACACAAAGATTACACAGAGTTTAAATTCTTACAAAATCTGCGGGCGTGATTGCTGCTTACAATATTTTTCGTAATATAACTGCATTAAGAATCATTTGTTTGAAGAAGAAACTGCATAAGTGCCTTTGCAAGGCAAAAAAGTCTAATCACTGTTTTAAACCTTTAAATAAAATTGTGTAATTTGACTGAATTATCGATTCTAGAAATAAAATGTGATAAAAAAACCTTACATGTTTTTAATGCATTCTTAGCCAAAAATATAACATTAAAATTTTTGTATAAGCAAACAACGCTTATGAATTATTGAATACAATTAGTTCTTTTTTTATCCTGGCACGGAACAGTGACCACACTGCACCTGATGGTAAGTGCAGTGCCATCCAATTATAGTATCGAGTAGCGAGAAACAATCTATTCCCCGCTACTCGACACAATCATGCCCGCCTACTTCCTCACACTACGCCATGGGCAAGAAGGTGAAGAAGCGGTCGAGGGTCTAGTGTCAGAGTACACAGAAGGCCGCGACACGGCCAAACATCGTACCCCAACTCTAGACCCCCGACAAAAGTTCGTTCAGTTTTTTTTTATATCTTCGTCATAGCGTTGCAATTTAACAACATATATATATTTTTCACTTACTTCTGCAACTCCTTCTCTCTCTGCGTTGCCTTATCAATCTTCGCCTTCAATTCAGGCACAGTATACGCCTCATTTCGACTGATTGTATTCTCTACCCAGTCTGTGACTTCTGACACCCGGCTATAGACGCCTGGTGATCGCGGATCACCGCATTGTTTCCCACCAAATGACACTACACCAATTAGAACTCCGTCCCTAACAGCTGGGCCACCTGAGTCATGCTGTGAAAACAGTTATTATTTGATTCTGGTCTAATTCGTTACTTCTAACCAATAATGGTATGTCAGTTACTTCGTATCAGTCTTAGCAAATAAAAATTGATTAACTAATTTTACAGATTTTATCACGGTTTGTTTTTATTTTTTAATTCCGATGTTTCGAAATCTTTACAGCCTTCTTGGTCACGGAGTGTCCAAACAACAAAGATTATTGATACCTCACTGATACATTTAAATCTCGAATAACGAACAAGCAGCTTCCGAAATAGGTTACGATAAGACACTGAAGATGCCTAAATCATATCTATTTTATTTTAATGTAAGCATCAGCAAATTCCCTTTCGTAAAAATAGATATTACTAGTTTTTTTTAAACTTATCTGGTGAAAGTGAACAGATGAAGGTACATATGGGAATAAGTTAATAAATAGAGCTAGACCGGGAAATGAATCGGACAGACGAGACTTTCTATAAAGTGGTAAAGTCACACTGTAGATTTTTTTTATACAACGATGGTGGCAAACATCCATACAGCCCGCCTGATGGTAAGTGGTTACAGCAGCACATGGGGCGCTTATAACACCAGGAGCATCACATGCGCGTTGCCGACCCTCCAAAAACCTATTTACTCCCTTCTTGAAAAACCCCATACTGTAGTCCCATTGTAAAACCCCGGCAGAACTCATTCCACAATCGGAGCGTTCGCGGGATGAAATTCCTCTGAAACCACGCTGTCCGCGACCATTTAGGTTTCAATGTGTGAGGATGAACTCTCTGTCGATGGTGAGCGGTGCGATGTTAGACAGTGGCTATATTTATATCTATAATGTCTGAATGAATGGAGCACCTCGACGAGGTTAATACTACTGCCTCGCTGAAAATCGATGTTATGTAGCTTGCAGTTGCGTGTTGTACTATGAGTGAGATTTGAAGAGGCCTAGAACGTGTTTCCTTAATAATCCCCATTCCATACCTTCAAGGCCGGTATGATTTTTCATATATTGTGGGTGTTAATGAGCAGTTGATCAGGTGATCCACTTGTTTGCAGGCCTGTTATAGAAATACATGCACGCAACACCATAATTATTTAATGTACTATAACTTTGCAATCCAAAAGCAATATTATGATTGTGAAATTTGTAATTAAAATCTAATGTAGGAGTCGAAGCAGAGCTTATGATTTACTACGTATAGCAAATAGGTGTGGAGTTTGGGTTGACTAACATTACATGCATCTTTCCCTCCGGTAGCATAGCCAGCACACAGCATTCTCGGAGTGATGTAGAACCTATAAGACTTCTGGCATTCATCCAGCCCCATTACTGGGACAGGCACGAAACGAACACGGTCTGGTATATGACCGTATCCTGAGTCCTGGAAAAAAGGGTATAGCCAAGTTTTAGACAGTTTTCTCTACAATAAGTATGGACAGGATCGAACGGGGTACCTCACAGATCGAGAAGTGAGGCTTGTAGTTGCCTTTCGCATGCTGAGTGAGATTTTTGAAGACCTTATAGGCTCATAATCCCCGAAGAGCTAGACAGAGGTGTAACCAGTACACATACTTTTCGCCGAATTTCGGTCGTATAGTGTGATAGGGGGCGAGCATATGGCCATACCGGGCACAGGCTTCAGACTCCGGGCTAATACTGAGAATTTCTATATACAAAAACCTAGTATCACTGTACCCGACCCGAGGATCGAACCCGACACCTCAGCACAGCAGTCGTAACGCATGCGCAATTACAACTGCGCAACCGGGGTACCTTTAGGTGTATTATTATTAATAATCCTTTGATAGTGAAAGAAAAAATATACCTGTTATTTGTTAATAAGTTTCGATAATCTAGTAAAGAACTGACTGAAAATTGTCTTTAAAACTGTGATAAATCTACTTACATCAGTACTTCCCCAACCAGTAACTATGAGAATATCTTGCTCCTTGATAACATAGTCTTTTGCCGGAAGGTTCAATACTGCAATATTTCGGCCTATAGGCATCGGTCTGTCCAGTCGAAGGAGCGAATAGTCGTAATCAGCGCTGCCAGGAACATATTCAAGAGGGAAGAATACCTGGAAATTATTATATATAGCCACCTTGTAGATAATTTTGTGTACAGGAAAAATAGCCTGCCTGACCAGCTTATTACAGCTGTCTTACAGAAAACAGAACAGAAGTAGAAGCTAGCTTTTTTATCCTGGCACGGCAAAGTGACACTGCACCTGATGGTGAGCGCAGTGTCGTCCAATTATTGTATCGAGTACCGGAGTCAATCTATACCATTGTACTCAACACAATCATGCCGGCCTGCTTCTGGGCCGCCATGGGCAAGAAAGTGAAGAAGCGGTCGAGGGTCTAGTGTCAGAATACTCAGATGGCCGCAAAACGGCCAAATATTGTACCTCAACTCTAGACCCACGACCAAAACCAGATATACACTGGCTGATCACGGAACGCGACACGCTGTGTCACTATGGCGGGTTTACACCCTGTGTACAGTGGTCGTTATCCGGGTGGATATGAATATCCTACCACCACTAAAATTCGCTGTTGCATTTCATAATATGGTTAGTGAGAATTCTGACAAACATAGTGGAATACTGCAAGATTTGTTCAGAATATTTCAGATTGGCTGATAAATCCAACATACTTCCACTTCAACGGTAGGCAGCCGCTCTGCTGTGCTCTGGCTTTGCAGAAGTCTATGGGCGGCGGTGACTACTTACTATCAGGTGGCCCGTCTGCTCGTCTGCCTATCCAGGCACTAAAATAAAAAAAAACTTCTGAGAGTTCTGTAAACAGATTTTCTTATGTAAAAAAACAAACATATACTTATAATTTTTTTTATTCTGCAGTTCACACGTCTGGGTTTGTAAAAGGTTTATTTTTGGCAAATTGCTTCCGAAATATCTTTATTATTTACACATACAAAAATGTAACTGTAATTTACTAAACATATAAACATTCCGAAAAAAAATTATTTACATGGTTTTGAAAACCGTTTCAAAATCCGTAAAATAATATGTACAGATTTTATCTACTGATCAGTCAGTGAACCTTTCTAAGAAATGCAATTTGGATTATATTGGATCCCTTCTGCGGTTTAGCGGGTGAGAAATCGAGAAGCCCTGCACCGATAAATAAATATTAAAAAAATAACACACAACAGTCACACACATAGCCCCGACCCCACACTAAGATACGAGTCTTGTGTTGTGGGTATCAGGGACTACGAGACTTTCGGTCTTACAACACCCAGACCCCGGACACAAATATCTTACTGTCACACAAACATTTGTCACGGTGTGGGAATCGAACCCATGACCTCTCGTTTCACAGCCGGCTACTCGCCAACTGCACCATGGAGGCTGTCAAAAATGTTTGTGTCATCTACACAATATATATTTTGAAGTGGGTGTTGTAAGAGCAAAAAGTTTCTCATAGTTCCTGGTGTTACACAAGACGGTAACAGTAGGCAGTGGCTTTGCTGTGCCCGGGCATTGCAGAAGTCTATGGACGGCGGTTACTACTTACCATCAGGTGGCGTGCTCGTCTGCCTATCCAGGCACTAAAAAAAATGTATATTATGGGGTCAGGGCTATGTGTGTATCTAGTAGAACCTAAATTCCTGACCTGATTTTGAAACAGGTTTCTGATAAACAAAGTATGAGGCACTCTTGTTACGAAGTAATATTCTTTGCTAATTTCTAAAAAATACAAAGTAACCCAGCTACCCATGTTAGAGCAATAAAAGAAGTAGCGTTTATTGGCACCATAAATTCATTTGTTAAGGGTCGTTGTGAGATTGATTGGTGTTTTCTTGCGTAGATATATTGTACGATGCCAGTTTGGCGTGTCGCCATGCCACATTGTGGTAAAGAATTAAATAAGCCTTGTAAGAAGCTTAAATACATTTGTATACTTTTTGAGGAATGGTTAGCTAACATTGTATAATCAGTTTTTTTTTAGTGCCTTTATAGGCAGACGAGCAGACGGGCCACCTGATGGTAAGTAGTCACCGCCGCCCATAGACTTCTGCAATGCCAGGGCACAGCAAAGCCGCTGCCTACCGTTGAAGGACTACTCTTTTTAAGCCTCGTTTAAAAAAGGACATGTCATAGCGCTCAGAGAACACCGCAGCAGGGAGTTCATTCCAGAGCTTGCACGTACGTGGTAAAAATGAACGCTGGAAACGAACCGTGCTAGACGGAATCGTTTCCAGGTGGTATGGATGAACTCTGTTGCGGATTTTATATCAAGGTATCAACATTTTTTTTTTTTTTTTTTTTTTTTTTTTTTTTTTTTTTTTTTTTTTTTTTTTTTTTAATCGAAATAGGCTTGCGTTTGACCACTATCTCGCCTGATGGAAAGTGATGATGTGGTCTACGGTGGAGCACGCTTGCCTAGAAGATACCTATTCACTCTTGACTTGAAGATACCCAGGTTATAATTTTCGGGAAATATAGACGCCGGCAAAGAGTTCCACTCTCTAGCGGTGCGCATGATAAATGTACTAGCAAAACGCTTCGTGCGCACTGGTGGTATATCAACCATGTATCGATGACGCTTCGCCGAGTCTCTTGTCGTCCGATGATGGAAAGGGGTTGGGGGATCTACCCTGATCTTAGTTTATTAATTTGTGGTTATCACAGTATGTCATTTTTTACTGTGACAATGTGAATTGGCACTAAAGAAGACTATGACAGTCCATCCAACCTTTTCTGATCTTCCTTTTGCTTCATCCTAATACAAACTTATTGATAAAAACTGTTACAGTTGCAGTGACTACGAAATACTAGCATCGGCTTCCCTTCACCCTTCGTCACTGCCAAGCTAATATTTGTCTAATAGACTTACCTTATTGATTCTTGCTTGATATCCACCACGGTTATGAAAGGAGCTTCCAGCACGTACGATGAATGGTTGAAGTTTTCTCGAGTCCCCATCGTGTGCTCTGAAAGAGTTTAAATATACCTCCAACTATCACATACTTCTATTTCTACGCTAAGGCTCTCTTGTTTTAATCGTAGTCAAGTCAAACTAATCTAAAGTATTTTTTCATGGTCTAACATGAGATCATCACGTTGTTTTAGCAATAGTCATAATAGTATGACTATTTCTAATAGAAAAAAGTACTATAGGAGAAAATCCCGCCCTCGGTATAAATACATTCCCTATAATAAGAAACGCCCAATATAGTTTTTTTTGTTTCCAAAAAACGATTCCTAAGACCTTCCAAATGTTATAAATAATAATCAATATATCTATTTACTTTAACAATATTTTGTCTCGTAACCATAAAATGGTCTTTTAACGCGGTCCTACTAATATAAAGTGCACCCGAGTACAACAACCACATAATAAACATACCTTTGAGTATCTACTCTAAGAAACATACGGATAGTGTCATATCAATCCTACTTAATTCTTTTTAAGTGGTAGAACCACGCTGTCGTTGCTTTTCTCAGAAGAAAAGTAGGCTGTCTCGAAAATAATATCTAACATAAAACCGACGTCATGACATTTTGTTTCGTAAGGGTGAGACTTTCAGATGCATTAATTCCTCTTCTCTTACCAATTTTCATTCTCTTCTTTGGAAATTGGTAAAGTATCAATAACTCATGTACTGAGTGTTTTAAAGGTGCTAAGGATCCATTACTTTCTTTTGCATTACTCTTTTTGTATATATGTCATTATGTATGTATTGACTGAATAAAGTCTATTTTAATTCTTGCTTTACTTACTTGATGACCTACATGTTTATTTGCCATAATCCACGTTCATCTTCTTATATCAAGATTGCCCGATAAACTTTACTGTCAATCAAAAAGATTCTCCCAATACAAACTCACGATTCTAAACAATGTCCAGCGGTGAGCACCCACTGCTCATCGATGATGGACCCACCGCACCAGTGCTTGCCGCTCCTGGATATCGCCACGTTGTACGGATACATGCTGATGCTGGTCTCCATGCCACCCACGATCCGACGCACAGCGTAAGAACGGAATGCCCATGCTATGTGGCGGTCGTCGTGGCTTTCAGGGAATACTAGAAACAGAAAGATTCAGATATCGGTAATTAGCATTTTAATATTTTTTTTATCCTGGCACGGCAAAGTGACCACACTGCACCTGATGGTATGTGCAGTGCCGTCCAGTTAAAGTATCAAGTAGCGAGAGACAATCTATCGTTCGCTACTCAACACAATCATGCCGGCCTAATACACCCAACACACATAGTTCTGACCCCACACTAGGTAAAACCTGTAGCGTGGGTATCAAGAACTACAAGGGACTGCGGTCCCACAACATCCAGACCCGATACAAATATCTGCCTGTCACACAAACATTAGTCTCGCTGTGGGACTCGAACCCACGGCCTCTCGTTTCACAGCCGGCTACTCGCCTGCTGCGCCATGGATGCTGTCAAAAGGACAATATGATCAAAGATATGTCACTAAAATGCTTAATTTAAGACTCGCGGTCCATGATCAGGTAATGTATATCCAATTACTTCAGTGTAATTCTGATGACTTGTAAGGGATATAACGTCTCTTGACGTCTTTTAAATAATACTAGCCCCGTATTAAACATTGTCCCACTGCTGGGCACGGGCCTCCTCTACTAATGAGAGGGGTTAGGCCTTAGTCCACCACGCTGGCCTAATGCGGGTTGGTAGACTTCACATACCTTCAATATTCTTATAAGAATTCTCAGGTATGCAGGTTTCCTCACGATGTTTTCCTTCACCGTTAAAGCAAGCGATAATTAACATGTAATACACACATAACTTTAGAAAAGTCAGAGGTGTATGCCACTTGGGTTTCGAACATACGACTTTTGTCTTGGCAGTCCGTACCGCAACCAACTAGGCTAACGCTGCTTTCCTTGGTTACATCATTAGCAATTACTAGAATAAAAATTAGCAACATTCAATGTAATAATAAAATCGACCCTATTGAATTCGTAAACAAAATTAGGTTACCTATGTCGCTATAGTATTTTTTAGAAAATGAGGTATTATTCTTATAACATTAAGAGTCAAAATTACCTGGATATTCCCTATCTTCATGCGTTATCTTATACCTCGTAGACACTTCATCATTTTTAAATTTATACTTTTCTTCTAACAATGTCTTAATTTCTTCCCTACTATCCTGTTCTTTCTGGGCTCTTAAAATCGGTATACCTTCTATTTTAATAGGTTCATCCTCGTTATAATCATCTGGTTCTAGTTCTATTTTTTCAAATACTAGATCTTGGTCGTCTAGAATTTCTATCGTTTTCATTGTATTTACTAGATTTAGCAATATAATTTTTAGTAAAGAGTTCTTAGCTAATTTTAACTCCATATTAATTCACATTTAACACACGATAAAAAATTGTATAAATATAAATTCTATGGAACCTAAAGTCTTTAAAACTCTTGAAATATAGCACTTTGTTAAAGAAAAACAGCTCTCTGTTTTGAAAACGTAAAAAGTATACTTAATTATCACAACACTGGTTCAATATATTTGAGCGAGTTTGTTACGAAATGTCTTCTTTCTTTGAATTCCTATAGTACAAGATAGAAATAATTAATTATATGAACTACTGCAAAAAAATATTTTAAAACACCTATTCGTAACTTATTATGCAATCCATAATGTATGACGTGGTTTTATGCATGTTTACGTTCTACTGAGGCTGTAGTTACTCCCGACATTAACGACTTATTATTTGATAAGGTATATGATTATATTTACGACTATTCGAACTATGAATCGAATATATTGTTCTTATGTTTGTTTATCATTGGTACGATTTTCGTTTAAACTATCTTCAACTTCAATTAAGTTTTGATTTGATTTCTTATGTCTAGGTATGTCGAATTGAGATCATTAGTTTACTCTACGTGTCTTCAGAGTAAGATCTATTACTCCTTTCCTATAATAATGAATTTACTATTCTAATTCTAATTTTATAGTATGGCTCTATCGTTGATCGATGATTTTCCAATGTCTAACTCATAGACATAGAGAATGGACTGAGCAATATCCTCACAAAAATCACCACGTTGTAGAAAGAGACAAAGTGACTGTGCGGCCAACATCTGTTTCTTTTCGCTCCTGCAAGTCTGTACGTAGACCTATCAAAATTTTGTAAAAAGACAACTGCTGGCCGCTCGTTCGCTTTATATTTCTCAAAATTTTCCACCAGTAGTCAATTAATAGCTGGATTGAGATGCTTGGTCCATTCTCTACGTCTATGGTCTTACAGTTTGATCTTCTATAAATTAGATAAACTACTAAAGTTGTTGGACATACATAATTGGACATTTATATTGGACCAAAGTAAAATACTTTGGAAACAGGATACTTCTTAATAAAATTATCTACATTTGTCTTTGATATTGACAGCTGCTGATTGTCATGTTTGTCATATATTTATGTTTTTATAACAATTACCAGAAGCTATAAATTCTGAAAAGAAAAACAGCAACACCAGCTTGAGATATATCTATTTATGACGCATACCTCGACTTTAGTTTTAGCCATCTGTCTCTTGGTAAATGAAGTGCATTTTCTGCAAGGTCAGTATTTCTTATTGCAAGTTATTTCGTAATAAAGAAAATATACCACTTTACATAAAAATCATCATTTGTATTTTTTTTACTGCCTGGAATCTGGATAGATAGACGAGCACACGGGCTACCTGATGGTAAGTAGACACCGCCGCCCATAGACTTCTGCAATGCCAGGACCTATGCCTACCGTTAATTTATATGCCTACCGTTAATTTACTTGACTTTAGGTAAATATTGAAAGTCTCCATTGCGCAGTAGACCAGTAACTATAAAAAGAGAGGTCGAGTGTTCCGTCCCGAGGTTATTGTATTGTGGGATCATAGTCCCACGCAATTAGAGATACACACGACACAGGTTTGACCTAGTGTTAAGTCAGGACTTGCTAGATGTATCATTGTATTCACCTCTAAATATTTTATCAAATCTAAACCACTTATTAACCGTAATGGATAGTAACTACTTTGCATCTATGTAAGTAAATATTGTCTTAAACTAATGATCTATTGAGAGAGGTTAGGGCTGAATCCATAACGCTCGTCTAATGCGGGTTTGTAGACTTCACATACCTTTAAATTCTTATGGGATGTTCTAGATAAGCAGGTTTTCTCACAGTACGGTAACTGACAATGAATATACACGTAACTTCGAAAAGTCAAGTGTATGCCATTTGGAATCGAATCTGCAAATTTCATCTCGACAGTCCATACCACTCTCGACTAGGTTCGCTGTTTGTAACATGCATAGAACTTATATAATCCACCAACGTAAAGTATTGGAAAAATCTACTTTACACTTTGAAATCAAATTTATTTCTCGAATAGAAATGAGTCAAGCCAACATGTATGCCGATGTAAGTTATTCTTGCAGGCAGCGTATTGAAGAATAAATATTTCCCTTCGAACCTCGTGTACCTTATAAGTGTATGTTTGATACTAGAAAAGGTGTCTATATTACCGAGGTCTTTGAAGAGGAGGTTCCCATTAATATGCATACTGATTGAGGTATGCTTACATTTTTAATCTATCTTCGTAATGATAAACTTTGTGATACATAAAGATTACCTGTAGACTTTAACATTATTATGACATGTAAAAGGCGAAGTGTAAAGAAGCTAAACAGCAGACCGGCATGATTGTGTTGAATAGCGAGGGATAGACTGTCTCTCGCTACTTGATGCTCTATCTGGATGGCACTGCGCTTACCATCAGATGCAGTGTGGTCATTTTGCTGAGCTAGAATAAAAAAATAATGATCTGGTTCGGTTAACCTCTTGGTCGGGCCGGGGTAGTAGATACCACGAAGCTGTGACTTTACAAGCCAGTGCGCGTGGTTCTGGTGTGGAAGGGAGAGGATGGGATAAGGACAAACAATTCGTCGGAACATTCGCCATGATACAAACATGCTAATCGAGGAAATATCCCTTGCCAGCCTATTAAGAAACATACGCAGTGCTTTACGTTTGGCTTATCCAGATGTAAAGTCCTTATGTTTAAGTTTTACTCTTCATTCATTATTTTCATTCCTTTGTTTTGGAGATATGTGGAAAATGTATATTTCCTAATCGTCATTATCTATTCTAGCCTTTGTCGATTCTGGATAACAGGATACAGTGGCGGGTCTGAGCAGGATAGTTTCTAGTAATATTTCCATTTTCCAGATACCACTTACTATGGTTATACTAGAAGCGTCTCTCCTATACACCTGGACGTATATCCAAGACTATACACTCCTTAACGCCGATGATCTCCTAGTACATCTGACCGAGGGAGAAGCATTGGAATGGCTTATTTGTCACATGTGTTGCGGACGGACGGACTGCTCCGAGATCTTAGCTAATGTATTAATGAAGATTACCAGCTTCTGTACGTTGTTGAGTGCTTGTGTTTTTAGATATAAATAAAGTTTTATATTATAAGAGTTGCTTGGAAATATAGTAACTGCCCTTAACTCCGTTTAGCTAAACAGTGACGTATACCCCCAATCCTACAGTAAGATACATCTAATTATTTTTAGTAGCGGTATAAACTACCAGAGACTTTTGGTCCCGAATACCCAAACCCGATGTAAATATTTCTGGTTCGCTCATTTGTCTCAGAGCTGGAATCGATCCCGCGAATAGACATTACGCGGTGCACGCGTGAGAGGAAAATATTCAGATGTTCCAAGTACCTTCACTTATAATATAAATATCTATTATAATATATCAGAATTCCACAGACAAGTCTGCATGGTGCACCTTTGCCTCTTCTATTTAATTAAAATCAGAAAAAATAACATTGATTCAGACTTACCAACTTTTTTTTAAATTATTTATATCGCTTAAAAAATTACCAAGACCAAATGCAACCGCCATATTACTTTTAGAGTTTATGTACCCAATATTAAGCAGATTACTCTGTTCAGAGTATCTCGAAATCTATGTTATTTTTAAGTTGAGATTTAATTGAATGAACCCTTGAAATGAGTCATCTTACCCAATTACCCAATTGAATAATATTAATAATTATAAGAATAAATTGTTTCAGTTTTTAAATGAGAAATGTTATTATGATTTAAATGATTATTTTAATGATGTAAAAATTTAAAATGTTTTTTTTTTCTATTTTGTGTAAATAAATGTGTGACAAATATTGTATGCCAATATGGCGGGACATAGCTGTACAAATTTTAAAATATAACACCATTGAATCCTATGTACCACAATAAAAACGATTTGATTTGATTTGATTTGATTTGAGATAAAACACCACCTGGTATGAACATCCAGAACACCAGAGAGACAATGGTGCGTTGTCGACTTTAGGCAACAGCAGAATAGGGGGGGGGGGGGGTGTTATTAGAGTTCTAGATTGAGTAGTCTTATGCTTCTACCCCCTATCTACACTTATACGTATTAGAAACTAAAACACCTCACCTCTTACTAAAATTGGTTAAAAGCTGCAGTAGTACCAGGGCAGTATATTCCCCAAGGAGGTTACGCCTCCAGTCAATTAGTTTTATTACTAATATTGTGCTGTTACTATGCCTAATGTGTTTGTTGACTTTGTTTTGTTTGTATATGGGGTGAGGGCAAAAGCACTGTTTGTGTTTTAAAGATGGTTATTTGTGCCAATTTTGAGTTTATGATGTCTATGTGAAGTCAGTAAGTAAAAAAAATACTTAACCAAATAATCCTAGCCTTCTATTATACATTGTTCCACTGATGGGCACGGGCCTCCACTACTAATGAGAGGGGTTAGGCCTTAGTCCGCCACGCTGGCGGAATGCGGGTTGGTGGACTTCACATACCTTTGAAATTCGTATAAGAATTCTCAGGTATGCGTGTTTCCTTACGATGTTTTCCTTCATTGTTAAAGCCAGCTATAATTAACAATGAATATACACGTTATGAAATGTCAGAGGTGTATGCCATTTGGGTTTCGAACGACTTTCGTCTCGACCGTACCACTACCAACTAGGCTATCACTAATAAACATAAGTAAAAGTTTTTTTATTCATAAAAAGTACACCGACTTCAATAAAAAACAAATTATGCGTCACTATAAAATTGAGGGTTGCCCTTGATTTTTCTAAGATCCCATCATCAGATCCTGACTTGGTGCCAATGGGACCACCTGGGAAGTATACTCTTTTAAACAAAAAAAGAATTTCTCGAATCCTCCTCCTTTTTTGAAGTCGGTTAAAAAGAGCGCACTAATATATTTATTTCTATTCTGTGGGAAAAAAACACAAATAGAACTTCATATTCTAAAATCTAATTTAAATTTAGAATCTCTGATTATAAAGACAAATTAATTTGCAGTAGAACCAGCTGTAGCCAGTTATCTACGTAATAATTGGGTCGCCTCGAACGGAACGGTATAAATATATGAAAAGGAATATAACGAGACTGGCCATAAATATTGTTACAACTTAAACGTGTGGTTTTTCTATTTTTAACCGACTTCAAAAAAGGAGGAGGTTAACAATTCGTCGGAATCTTTTTTTTTATGTATGTTACCCGATTACTCGAAGACGCCTGGACCGATTCGAGAAATTCTTTTTTTGTTTAAAAGGGTATACATCCCAGGTGGTCCCATTGGCACAAAGTCAGGATCTGATGATGGGATCTCAGAAAAATCAAAAAAACCTTCAAATTTAATAGAGACGTATAATTTGTTTTTCATTGAAGTCGGTGTACTTTTATGAATTAAAAACCTTATTACTGATTTCAAATTTCGAACGCATTGAATAAGTCAGAAGCTTCGATCAATTTCCTGCCATTTTCAGTAGTATTATAATGCTCTTTGCCTGCCATTCTATTTCACGATTATCCAAAAATTTATAAAAAAAACCATCAAAAATGAACAATGAAGTATGCAGAAATCTACGCATAGCAAAGGACTCTCTTGACTTGTGTTTTTGAGTGCAGGTATCATTAATATTTTTTTTTATTTTAATATTAATTCAGTCACATAAAAGTTTGTCTCAATGCGGGAATCGAACCCATTTCCTCTCGTTTCACAGCCGGGTACTCGCCCACCACAGAAACTGTAAATTTTCGAGAATTCTGTTTTACCAACTGAATATTCAAGCCTTAACAAAAAGGATTTTACCACAATAACGTCCTGAATGAACATATAAAATCATTAAGCACTGCAAAAGGTTTGGAAATGTACCTTATTGTTTTGTACCTTTTACGTCACGATTTTATACATTTCAGTTGACCCGTATACTACAAACCCTAAGGTCGGTATTTGCTTGGCAGAGTAAAAATTTATATAGGTGTATTCAGCATACAATGTTACCCTGCTAAGATCAGAAGTCTCGATTTCAGATATAATATTACAATATTATATGGCTACTCACATGAGGCGTGTAGCGTTTAATTAGTGTTTTTTTTTACTCTGGTACGGCAAAGTGACCACACTGCACCTGATGGTAAGCGCAGTACCGTCCAGTTAGAGCACCAAGTAGCGAGAGACAATCTATCCCTCACTACTCAACACAGTCATGCCGGCCTGCTGTGTAGCTTCTTCACACTACGCCTAAATGACCCAGGATCATAGGAAGGAACACGGTAGCTGGCAAACTGTTCCACAACTTGATGGTGTTGCAAATGGTTGTGTGGTAGGATATTCATATCCGCATATATCAGAGGTTTACTGTTGGGGTACGATGGCCGTTTTGCGGCCTTCTCAGTACTCTGACAATAGCCCTCGAACACTTCTTCACCTTCTTGCCCATGGCGTAGTGTGAAGAAGCAGGCCGGCATGATTGTGTTGAGTAGCGGAGGATAGATTGTCTCCGGCTACCTGGCAAGCGCAGCCAATTAGAGTATCGAACTCTAATTGGCTGCGCTTGCCAGGTGCGGTGTGTCACTTTGCCGTGCCAGGATAAAAAAAGCCAGTACGCGTGGTTCTGGTGTGGAAGGGAGAGGATGAGATAAGATTACACAATTATTCAGAGCATTCGCCATAATACAGACGGTAGAACACGCTAAGCGCGGAAATATCCCTACGCAGCTGTAGCGGCTCCAGGCTGTTACTCACGCCATGTTGCGAGCTTTTGAAAAATGATTTTATTGTTATTAAGGATATGTTACATTCACTCCCGACTAGCTTTTGCTGGTAACTTCGCACGCGTGATAACGTTCATTGGTACAAAAAATAACAGAATTTTCGTAGCCACTTTCCTAATTTATTTTTCCTTATAAATCTTATTCCGACTATTACGAGCATCTAAAAAATAGCTATATCTGTCCAGTCGTTCTTAAGTGATCCGAAGCATATCTTGTTCTGAGTTTTCCTCTTTTTAATTTCTAAACCAAATTTATATAGAGCCTCCCTTGAGGTAAATATTATCGAATAGATATTGCGTAACATACACAAATCAAATGAATCGAGTATATATCTCCCTTAGAATAGGTAACCAAATTAAAAAGAGGGGTAAGCGCCTCAATGCAAAAATGATGCACGCCTCAAAATATATATATATGACAATTGATGACGAAAAAAACAAGCCCGGAGTTTCTTTCTGCTTTTCTTCTTCGGGTCGTCATCGCTAAGGTAGCTAGTGAAAGGCTGGTAGGTTAGCTAGATTAGGGTTTACACTCATCCCTTCTATATCCGTCCAGTTTCCGTTCGCCTTCTCCTCCCATTCCTGCGCCTTCCCGTGATCATCTGCTCCAGTCACTTCCTTTACCGAAGACCGCGATTACCTTCCTTTTTGTGGTCTCCCTCTTTTCTCCCTTTCCAGTCCCGTCCTCGTTGTATCCTTCCTTGCCTACCAGCCCTTGATGGTGGTTTCTCAGTTCCCATGACGTTAGACATAATTAATTATTTTTCCGTATGGTGAATTCCCATCTGTCTTTTGACATGTCATAAGTGCCTTTTATATGCCTACGTGATCAATAAAGATTTTTATTTATTTTATTTATTTATGCCTTCTCCCGGGTTGAACTCGATGTGACGTTACCCTGAAAAATCCAAATCAAATCAAAATATTTATTGATCCATGACATGCTACACATTATTTTTATCAGTCAATCTTTTTTTACTCTACCTCCCGCGCCGGTTCGGAATACAGTTCCGCTAGAGAAGAACAGGCAAGAAATAGCATTGCTCATTTAGAACACCGGTAAATAATTGGAAATACAACTTAAAATTAGAGCATTGTGAAAGAAAAATAATTAATAATCCTATTGGCGTACTCAGGAGAGTGAGGAAAATCACTATTTCTTAATACAGTAAGGACTAAAATAGTCCCGAAAAAAAATCTATAAAAATACTTTTTTAAATGTTGACAACCCTAAGAAAACTGTTGCTGGGCTGCCGGCGGGAGCCAAGCACGTTTGCACAGAACAGTAGGCATCACACACGGAATTGTATAGAGCAGTTCGCTTGTAACACTGGCCATAATATACTGAAGTATAGAGGGAGGGCAATTAAAAACAAAATATATAAAATATCATTTCGTACTACAAAAGGGTAATTGACAAATTTACTATAACCTATTACGGAAAGAACTTTTTGAATCTGAACAATAATAGGTTAATGAGACGCCATTCAAATCTGCTGGAAGGGGTAAATGTCAAACGACAATAAAAGGATGCATGATATGTCCTGTGACGTCACGTTTCTCAGAATCGCCATTACTGTACCGTTGTGCGATAGTGATATGTTCTCACTACGCAACCATTTTTGCTCATACCAATATCCATACTAATACTATAAATGCGAGAGTGACTCACTCTGTTTGTTTGTATGTTTGTTACCTTTTCACGACTAAACGGCTGACCAGGTTGTGATGAAATTTGGCAAGGAGATAGATTATATCTTGGAGAAGGACATAGGCTGTCTTATGTCTCAAAAAATAATCTTGAAAGGGGTCAAATATGAGTTTAAAATTTGTATGGGAAATTCATAATTCCTTGACTTAGGGATCTGGAAATTCATATTTAGGCTTTTGGTAGGAAATAAAGAAATACGTGTTTCACATTTTTTTCAAAATCATCCCTAAGGGGGTAAAATAGGGGATGAAAGTTTGTATGAAAATTCTTCACTTTAAAACTTTTTAAGCGCATGAAAATTCGTATTTTGTATTATAGACTCTTTCTCCCAAACATGACCTCCACGCGGGGGGAGCCTCAATTTTTAAGCAATTTTAATTCTGTTTTCGTAAATTAAACTAATGTACAAAATTAAACATAGGAACAACACTATTCGTCATGCCTATGTACGTGCATCAGACCATATGCGGCACTTCCATGTTACACGTTACTCACGTTGCCAGTATATGTCCAGTGTGTAGAATCTTCTTGAAGTTTATCGACAGAAAGTAATAAGGATAGCTCTAAATGAACTGTTTCGGGCCACTCGCCCTTGCAGAAGAGGATCACGCTTACATAGATCAGGCTGTCACACGTGGAAGTATATAGAGTTGTTTGTACTTGCGTAGAATGATCTAGAACGTCCAATAATAAATTCTCTATATAGGTGACTTTATATTATAGCGAAAGTATTTTCCATTTGTATGATAATTTTAGCTCCACAGTAAAGTTTAAATAAGCATGAATTATTCAAACTTCGTATCAAAAGATTATCAAATAATTAAAAAATTGTCCTGCAACCTTAAAATAAATATGAATTAGATGGAAATAAAAACATAGTTTTCGGATTTCATCGCGGTTTATTCTTACTTTTTATTCCTGACGTTTCGAAAGCTTTACAGCCGAGACCATTATTCGTTGATTAATTTACGTTACACATTATATAACAAATTTAATTACTTAGTTTACATACATACGTATACACTCACGCCTGTAACCCCCTAAGGGATAATCAGAGGTATAACTAGTAGTTGTCTACCGTTCTAAAGTATGATACAGCGTGAGCCTAACCTCCATTCTAGACTCCAGGCTGAATTTCTCATGCTTAAAAACGCAATCTTACGTTTACACGAGCGGGGATCGAACCCCAGACTAACACAGCAGTCGTACTGGGAGCGTAATAACCACTGCACCACTGATGTAGTCGATAACATTCATAAATATCAATGGATCATAAATATTTTAGTTTCCAAACTATCGCCGGCCCATTAGCTCTGTATGACCCAACAACGAGCTTACGAAGCTTGACTAATCCAAATTGAACCAGCATGGGATCATGGTCCATATCCCTAAGCCCAGCAGTGGGACAACGAGATAATTATGATGATCCCTACCAACACCTCTTAGAGCAGTCTTGTTGTGTAATATTACAATGCGATTTACAATGCTTTAAAAAGTGGTGGCAAGGCGGGCAGATGTTTCCACAAAGTCTCTTTAAATATAAGGCACTTATTTACTTCTCTCATAAGGTACGGAACCACCAGAAACCACAGAAAACCAACGTAAAGTGACAGATTACTGTCGCGTTTCGTATGGTAAGTGAGATAACCGGAGGCCCAGATTCCCCCCTCCCTTCCCTAATCCCTATTCCTGTCCTTTAAGGCCGACAACGCATACATGATACTTTCGGTATTGTGGATGTTCATGGGCGGTGGAGATCACTTAACATCAGGTGACTGGCTCGTTTGTCGGACTATACTATAAAAAAAAACAGATCGCCGGCTATTCATAAACCAATTTTTCATTCATTACGAATTCGTTCAGTACATTCAATACAAAACCACCCCAAGAACGACTAACATTAACAACTCTATATAGATCTGTAACACCCTCGCACAACAGGCGGCAGTACTGCTCTCTCACTCAGAGGGAGAGGACGGTCGGAATAGAGGGCACGGACATGCAAAGGTACGATCATAATAAAATACATTTTCCATATAAATAAATGAAAAATATAAATTAAATTTCGCAATTAATAACACAAAAGTACCAGGAGATCATAAAACGCGAGGGTTTAACGGGTAGTGACAAATTGATATAGATGGATGTCTTCGCATCTCGTTAAGATGAATTTGTGTTCGGTTATTATGTCCTAGTAATTGTAAGGTTATTGTAATTTTATTTTTTGGTGCGAGAATTTAAATTTTATGCGGTTTTGTGTGTTGGCAGGCAGGCAGGTAAGTAGTTATACCTAATTTAAAATATGATCATTTCTATATTTCATATTTAAATTCCGATAGTACACTCACCACCATTTTGGTTATACGAGTACTATGTAAATATCAACTTAAGATTTGAATATAATAAATGTTACTTACTTGCTCATCTACTGTTTTGATTTTTTTACTTGGCTCATGCGTTCCCTTTTATTCAGAATAACCTAACTAAATAACGTAAAACATAGCATAATTCAAGAATAACTTAACCCTAAGAATTCAAATGGTGTCCCCATAGGGGTCCGTAAAAGATAAATCACATAGAAAACTTGTTTCAACATAAATCACGGAAAATATATTCAGTAGAAGAAAACCGAGTTTTATAAAACCCTACATATTTCTTTCAGGTTCAATTTTGTATGTGATCCTTATAAAGTATGAGGATCTATGTACTCTATTATATGTTTTCCATTTTGTAGTACTTTTTCGGAGGATAATAGTACAGTAAAGCTCTATTGCTGTGTTATATGCCATTTAAAAAATAAACGTTTGCTACGACAACATTTTGTATAGATTTCATTAAACTTTTTTTTTATTTGTTTCTCTCTATAAAAGAGAAGACAAAGGTTCTCCACCATGCAGCCTTGTCTGTCGTTATTTCTTCCAATTCTGGGCTAAAATGGAAAGTCTTCTTCTTCTCTGATTTATATAAGTCAAAGGCCAAAGCCATGTCTGTTGTTGTTATCCACTTAAAAGGGGAAAGCCATGTCCGATATTTTTCCATTCTAAATCCCGAAGCCATGTCTGTAATAGTTACATTTCAAAAGGCCGAAGCCATGTCTGTACTAGTTACAATTTAAAAGGTCAAAGCCATGTCTGAAATATTTTTTTCACTTTTTAATCACAAATAAAACGTCACATCACCATCACATTAATTCACCATCGATCACGTACATTTTCTAATATTCATTGCAACAAATATATGACAGCACAAGACGCATGGTTGACTGTCTCTTAAAGCGACATAAAGCTTTCCTCATAGAGTATCAATACATATTACTTTAAATACTACATTCCACAGACATTATTTGTATTAAACCAATTCAACATAAAAAAACATTCATATATATACATATGCATATACACTCACGCCTTTAATCCCCGAAGGGGATGGCAGAGGTGAAACCAGTACACCCACTTTTCGCTGAATTTATTTCGGTCCCATAATGTGATAGGGGGCGAGCCTATCGCCATACCGGGCTCAAATTCCAGACTTTGGGCTAATACTGAGAATTTCTAGATAGAAACACCCAATATCACTTTACCCGACCCGGGGATTGAACCCGAGACCTCAGCACAGCAGTCGTAACGCATGCGCAATTACAAATGCGTCACCGAGAAAAACACTACCACGTCAGTTAAAAACACTCATGTTAACAATAGTAAATTAAACAATAAACCGTAATAAATAATCAATAAATAAAATAATATTAAATAAAATAAACAATAATCCGTATTTTAAATATTACACACAATATTTGCATGTCAATGATATTGACAAGAGTTGCGTGATCAGAATCATTTGTCTACTACTACTGTATACTCGTACTGTACCAATTTTTAAGCAAATAAAGTCTATTCTATAAAATAAGTTTTATGGCACCCCAAAAATCGTGTTTAAGAAATTCAACTTATCTAAAATAAAAAATGTTTTTTAAATCATAAAAGTACACCGACTTCAATAAAAAACAAATTATGCGTCACTATAAAATTTGCGGGTTGCCCTTGATTTTTCTGAGATCCCATCATCAGATCCTGACTTGGTGCCAATGGGACCAACTGGGAAGTATACCCTTTTAAACAAAAGAAGAATTTCTCGAATCGGTCCAGGCGTCTTCGAGTAATCGGGTAACATACATAAAAAAAGATTCCGACGAATTGTTAACCTCCTCCTTTTTTTACGTCGGTTAAAAATAATAGACACTGCATTTTCAAGGCCCGAAACCTCCATTCAGCCTGTTTTATTTAATGCTCCAAAAAAATAAACAGACAGAAATTATTGTTTATATAAACACACAAACTTTCATACAAAGATTATTGTTGTCACGGTCTTTTCGCGCGCAAACCCTTTGTTTCCATATTCAAATGGACCAATGAGGCAGACGCGTTTCGAGTCCTTGAACCAGTTGCTTTTGTTCTCAGGCCTAATCATCCAGCCAGTTTTTTAACATGTAATTTCGCTGCTTTTAATAATTTCTTTGAAATTACATACATATACATATACATACATATACATACACTCACGCCTGTAATCCCCGAAGGGGTAGGCAGAGGTGTAACCAGTACACCCACTTTTCGCCGAATTTCAGTCCCATAATGTGATAGGGGGCGAGCCTATCGCCATACCGGGCACAGATTCCAGACTCCGGGCTAATACTGAGAATTTCTAGATAGAAAAACCCAATATCACTTTACCCGACCCGGGGATCGAACCCGAGACCTCAGCACAGCAGCGGTCGTAACGCATGCGCAATTACAACTGCGCCACCGAGGCAGTCTTTGAAATTGTGATAACGTATTTTAGTTTCATTCGTTTTTCAAATGTATGCCAAGCGAGAAGTGGATGAGATTACCAAGTCCGTGGTCGCGAATTCGATTCTAATAAAGTAAACATCTATTAATATTATATTTTTAATTATAGCTTAGTCTCCACAAGATCCATATAGTATAAAACTCCAAACTGTCGAGCATAATGTGGCGCTCATTTTGCAAGAGACTACACTCCCAAAGAACATGATGTGCGGATCTGAACTAATGTTACACATAGGCCATACTATGTCAAACGTGTATCATGGATATCAAGGACTACTAAGGACTACGGGGATTGAACTTGCAGCCTCTAGTTTCATAACAGGCTTTTCACCCGTAGCACCAGAAGCTATCAAAAGTTCAAGAAGTAATTGCCTGAGAAATTGAATCTGTTATACAGTCTATGTACACTGCAAAGAAGAGACAATCGTACCAAGTTCGTAGTTAGACCCAATGACACTCGTTTGTAACCGTAATGAAGAAATTCCTTACTTTTTCTCATTTAGCGGCCGCTCGTTTCGAGACGAAACTTTTTTAATTTCAATAAAAGAGAATCTTTTCTTGGGAACGTTTGGCATAATTGGATAATTCCTTTTATTTCACTTTGCCTCATTGGCTTAGAGAAGACATCCTCACCTTTTTGTAATAGACAAGTGGTCATGTTTTTCGGTTTTCGGTAGAGCTAATGTGTTCCCTACTTCCTATGACCCTGGGTCTATTAAGCGCGGTGTGAAGAAGCCATTCAGCGGGTTGCCATGATTGTGTCGAATAGCGAGGGATGGATGTCTCTCGCTACTTGATGCTCTAACTAGGTGACACTGCGCTTACCATCAGGTGCAGTATGGTCACTTTGCCATGCCAGGATTTAAAAAAATATATTATAACTAGCTGTTGTTGCTCGCGGCTTCGCCCGCGTGGAGGTTATTTTTGGAAGAAAAGGTATACAATCCATGGAGGCATCTTAAGCTATCACACCTTTCTATATTATGCTATCCCATAGGAAGCGTGCATTTTTCCGAGGTAAACAGCAGCCTATGTCATTTTCTGATCCCTAAACTGCCACTATGCAAAAAATCATGTCGATCCCTTGCTCTGTGAAAAACTAAACTATTCCATGGGATCTTGTAATTTTTCCGGGATAAAAAGATAACGTAAAGATAACTATGTGCTATTCCAGACCATAGTCTATCTCTGTGCCAAATTTCAACCAGATCCGTCCAGACACTATAGCGTGATTGAGTAACAAACATCCATCCATCCATCCATCCAAACATTCGCATTTATAATATTAGTAGGATCGTTTCTTATATTTGTTTTTTATTTCACATTTAAATAAATGTTACCCATAAATGTCAATTATTTTAAATAAACCTCATTATCCTTGGTTGATACTTCGACGCCTCTTGTTAATATGAAATATGTGCGCTCAGCTTTCAGCCATGTAATAAATGTTGCCCTTTAAACGGATAATCTGTTCAGAGCTCGCGAAGGGTCGGTTTTACACCCTGTTAATCTTGACATCCAATTAATACTACAGAATGAAGAACGAGGTTCATTATCATATATAAATTGTGAATTTTGATAAAAATATTTTGAATGTAATAAATTTCCAATACAACACCTTAATGGTGTTGTTAGTCGAGATAAATCAATAAAAATATTCACTATTGAACTCTTACCAAATGATTAATACATACATACGCACTCCTGTCATCCCCGAAGGGGTGGGCAGATATGTAACCAGTATACCCACGTCACCCAGTCGTTTTTTTTTAACCTGGCAAAGTGACCGCACTGCACCTGATGGTAAGTGCAGTGCCATCCAGTTAAAATCAAGTAGCGAGAGACAATCTATCCTTCGCTACTAAACACAATTATGTCGCCCTGCTGTTTAGCTTCTTAACACTATGCCTGTAGGACCCAGGATCATAGGAACGAGGGAACACGGCAGCTGGCAAACTGTTCCACAGCTTGATGGTGCGGCAAAAATACGAATTTGCGAACCTCTTGGTTCGGGCCGGGGTAGTAGACACCACGAAGCTGTGGCTCCGCAAGCCAGTACGCGTGGTTCTGGTATGGAAGAGAGAGGATGGGATTAAATTAAACAATTCTTCAGAGAATTCGCCATGATTTAGAACATGCTAAGCGAGGGAATTCATAGGGAACATACATACACACATCGTTTTTTATATATATATACTAGTTAACCCCACCACGCTTCGTTGTGGGAACACAAAATTCAGCTTCTGTGAGCGTTTGTTTGGAATTTCCTGCAGCCGTGGGATCTTCGGGATGAAAAATAAAATAAATAAAAATAAAAATCTTTATTGATCACGTAGGCATATAAAAGGCACTTATGACATGTCAAAACACAGATGGAAATTTCCCATACGAAAAAATAATTATGTCTAACGTCATGGGAACTTAGAAACCACCATCAAGGGTTGGTAGGCAAGGACGGATACAACGAGGACGGGACTGGAAACGGAGAAAAGAGGGAGACCACAAAAAGGAAGGAAGGCAATCGTGGTCTTCGGTAAAGGAAGTGACTGGAGCAGATGATCACGGGAAGGCGCAGGAATGGGAGGGGAGAAGGCGAACGGAAACTGGACGGATATAGAAGGGATGAGTGTAAACCCTAGTCTAGCTAACCTACCAGCCTTTCACTAGCTACCTAAGCGAGGACGACCCGAAGAAGAAAGGCAGAAAGAAACTCCGGGCTTGTTTTTTTCGTCATCAATTGTCATATATATATATTTTTTTTCTCATAGTAATTTTACAGACATATCAATCAATAAAAATCCAACGTTATGTAAAAAAATCAAGTCAATCCGTGGACTACTTATCGAAATATTCGGCCACAAATATACGGAAGCTGTATTTTTATATATAAAAGATAGATTTTAATTTAATTTACTTTTAATTTAATTTACTTTTAATTTAATTTACTTTTAATTTAATTTACTTTTAATTTATTTATTTAATTTCCATAAACTTTTGTACAATCAAGGTTTTGGTCCCCTGACACCCAAACTAGGCATTAGCCTGTATTTTGGGCGTCAGATTGAATGACTTTTGTTCTGTTGCACAAATTTGTGATATAAAATAAGACGGTAGTAGCCTGTGGTCAATTCTCATCAGATGAACTCTCTTATGAAGCTGTGATGTCAACCACACCGGCGCTGCAGCGGTCAATTCAACCCGAATGGAAACTTTTAATTAGTTAAATGTCGATGCAATTACGTTTTGCGCCAATTCATGTAACATCAATGTTACTTTTCGATTCCATTTAAAAAGTTTTTAACAGGTTGCTGGTGGTAGTGAAGGGTTTTTAGGTTAAAATAAAGGATTATATTTTATTATATCGGATGAATTTATTTCGTGTTGCACTGACGAGATAGCGAGCAGAGAGAGAGCGATGTCAAAAATACATCTTTCAAATTACATTTGTTTAACGTTCGGAAACACCAACAGGTAGAATATTCATATCTGCCCGGAGAACAACCACCGTACACAGGGTGTAAAACCCGCCATAGTGGCACACGCAAGTGTGTCTCGTTTCGGGGTCAGCCAGTGTACACCCGGTTTTTGTAGGGGTCTAGAGTTGGGGTACGATGTTTGGCAGCTTCACGGCCTTCTGAGTACTCTGACACTAGACCCTCGACCGCTACATCACCTTCTTGCCCTATGGCGTAGTGTGAAGAAGCAGGTCGGGATGATGGTGTTGAGTAGTGGAAGGTAGATTGTCTCTCGCTACTCGATACTCTAATTGGACGGCACTGCGCTTACCATCAGGTGCAGTGTGGTCACTTTGCCGTGCCAAGATAAAAAAATAAGATTAGATACCAGTATTTAATTTTATACTTTGATATGCATCCGTTAAAAATAAACAAAACGCCATATCACAATCTAAATTGATTCAAAAATAAATGCGCAATTATTATTTGAATAATGGTTATCAAAAGTGAGTACTTTTGCTGATACCTATATCCCTTGCAAGACTGCTGCGTAATGGCAATTTCGGGCGGTGACGTCTTGAATCATATTATTATCGTGCATCATTTTTCTGTCATTTACTAAATTTAATTTTTAGTCCTTCAACGGTAGCTAGCGGTTTTGCTGTGCCCTGGCATTGCAGAAGTCGATGGCCGGCGATGACTACTTACCATCAGGTGGCCCGTCTGCTCGTCTGCCTATTGTATTAGGGTATTTCGTATTATTAGAAATACCGAAAGTATATCGGAGGTATTTAGGAGACTAGTTGGGGGACATTAATTATGACAACCTAAGTGGGAGTAGTAAATGTTTAGCATAAAACGGAGTGCCTTCCGCGCTCCGGTGTTCAGTTCAGTTGAATGGAAGACAAGACGACAGCTAGTATATTCGTGGTTCGGTGTAGTAAGTGTTAATGGTAATCAGTTCAATGGTCGCGTAGTTCAGCTTAGAGGGTAATGCTGGTAGACAAATTAAGAAGAGAAGCCATACGTGAATCCTGACATGCGTTTGTGTTAATATTAAGCACTGAGATGTGCAACAGTGTTATGTAAATCATTGAATAAAATGATAAACATTGTATTTGTGCCTTTTTAAATATCCATCTTGCATAGTTTTGTTGATGTCGCTAAAAATTGACACACTAAAAAAACTGACATTTTGACTTCCACCCGATTTGAATGGCTTCGAACTTGAGCAGATTTATAAAATTATTTTGATATTAAGTTTTATATAACGCAACTTTATGAGTGGAATAATGAAAAATATCGTGTAAAATACCCTATTGACTGTTCGTTGCCAAACTTTCTTCTGCTTACTCTAAGTTCTACTGTAATTGTGTGGTTAAATGTTAACAAAGTCTCAGGAATAGGATTTGACAACCCTATCTCTAACACTTGGAAACCGACACCCCTAATATGCTTACCTACTCAGCTAATTCCTTTCTGATGGTTTAAACGTTTTAAAGTTTTTAAATGGTTTTACGACAAAGGTTTTGTTGGATCAAAGTTAGAATACGATAAAAAGAATTTTTTGAGTCATTCTATACACTTTGTACGTATACACACCTGATAAGTTCACGCCTACATATTCAGGATGGTAGGCAACAGTGTAACCGGTGTTGGAAATGCTTATTTCCATCCCAAGATGTGAAAAGGCCTAGGCAGGATACCAGCGCCAGGCGGTACTTTACTACCTAGCAAACGCTGAGCCTATGGTCTTTTTGGTCCTACTTTAGCCATAAGTGTTCCGAATTGAGGAGCAGCGGGGTGTACTTAGGGCCTGCAATTGTTTTTTTTTGTTGTATTACTCCTTGTGTTTTTAATTTGTATGTCATCTAAAGTGTTGTTGTGTGACCAAATAAAATGTATTTTCTTTCTTTCTGATAGACAGCTATCTTTTTCACTTTGGTTATAATTTCGAGCCCTTCTGAGTACTCTGACACTAGTGTCAGTCACTAGGGTCTAGACCCTTGACCGCTTTTTCCCCTTCTTGCCCATGGCGTAGTGTGAAGAAGCAGGCCGGCATGATTGTGTTGAGTAGCGGGGGATACATTGTCTCTCGCTTATCGATATCTAATTCGACGGCACTGCGCTTGCCATCAGGTGCAGTGAGGTCACTTTGCCGTGCCAGGATAAAAGAAAAACATCAACACTCATGGAACGGTAATAAGCTCGGCGAAATGTGGGTACTGGTTACACCTCTGCCTACCGCATGTAATAAATATACACACATACACTTACGCCTGTAATCCTCGAAGGGGTAGGCAGAGTTGTAACCAGTACACCCATTTTTTCGTCAAATTTCGGTCCCATAATGTGATAAGGGGCAAGCCTATCGCCATACCGGGCACAGGTTCCAGACTCCGTGCTAATACTGAGGAATCGGGGATCGAACCCGAGAGCACCAGCACCTCAGCACAGCAGTCGTAATGCATGCGCAATTACAACTGCGCCACCGAGGCAGTCTATGTAATAAATATGGACCTGAAAAAACTGGAGAAATGATTCGCCGATTCATTCCTCTAAAATCCCTTTAAATATAAGAAATGCCACCATAAAATTCATTTACCTTTGCCACACCATAAAGCTGTGTAATCTTCCGGCTCATGAGTTTCGTCCGTTATACTAGAGGGCCCTTTAAATGAGGCGTGAAGGAAATCATTGCAGGCCGACAAAATGATGGCAACGGTTAAGAAACGCTCTGTAATAGCTTATTTTAGGTTTTTCTGTTCTTACTTTTCCATAATAAAATAGGGTAGTTGGCAGTAAGTGAAAACCTGATTATTTAGAAGTATTTTGTTTACTATAATAAGATTTTAATCTAAAAATATCGAAAATTAAACCAATTTGTTAATTTATATCTGATTATTTAATATTTTCAAGAAACAAATATGTAAAAATAAAGCATTTTGTCACGTGACATGAAATACCAATCAGTCATGCATGACGTCACCGTTCGAAATATCTAAAACGCTGAGCCAAACGTCTATTAGTTTTGCGGATGGTCACGTCACACGAGAAGCCATGACAGTTGGTAGCGTTTTGGTGGCAAAAAAAGTTGCTTTATAAAAATGCAAATGAATTCTTGAAAACTGATGATTTATGTTTAATAATGATAATATTTTAATAATGAATAATAAAATAAAACGGTTTCCCAAAACAGTCAACTAACTAGCCTATTGTGTTTATCCTCAACAACTTGATTAAAAAATATGTAACGTCAACTGAAACCTTTTGTTCCTTCACATTTTATTCACTTTTCTCTATCACCCATTACTCTCAGAGGATCAGTTGTGTTTTTCTGTGTAATTCAATCAATTTTACAGCCGGCCCTACATTCTAAAAGCGATCGATACGATAAAAGGCATTTTTCCCAAGAGTTTTCTCGTCACAATAGCATTTGAGTACCAGGCTCTCAGACGCGACGTGGAGGCTTGATAACTGGGCGCAGTATAAAGTGGCACAAGATGAGCCACGAGACGGTGCTAAGAGATCGAAAATTATGTTCCAATTTACTTTTGGTTTTATATTCTCCTGGTATCTGATCATTGTCAACAATTTTCAATAAATGCGGTGTTTTTTCATAGCGTCGTTCTTTTGTTTTTTAACGAAACTTTGGCAAGGAATTTATGGTTGTTTGTTGATGTATGAAAAAAGTTGAACAACTACAGTAATCGTGAGATTTAGAAAGTATATAAAGAAGAAATAAACAAAATTTTCGAGAGACTTAAACGGCGATAGAGACTATCCCGCCCACACACCCGCCATTGTAACTCCTGTTTAGCCAGGATCAACAATGGTACGCATTTTTTCGACACCGAGTAATGAAACTCGGCGAGTCTCTGGGAATGCTTAAGGTGAGGTGGACTCAGACAGTTCAGTTCAGACTACATTTTTAAACTAATTATTCGATGTTAAAAACTAAAAATATTAACAATATAAAAATTAGTAATGAAAGATGAACATATTTACAAAACGATTGTGCTTCTCGATACACGATTCATTAAAGTTGGCTCGATAGAAAATATTCGCAAAGATGCATCGAAATTTTAAAATTTCAATCCACACGACCCCAAATTAATCCGTTGTATACGGTTATAAAGAAAAATATTGAAACGAAATTTTTCTATAAAATTTTCAATGAACTGCATTAAACGAGTGTGTGAATATTTTATCACATTTCATTTATAAATACAAAGAAATAAATGTTTTAAAATTACGAAACATAAAATGGCAGTTGTCTCTATGTTGAAATGTATTTTAAACATGATGCGCATGTGCGAGACTTGTCAGACGGCAATTGGGCCGTGTTGAGAGCAGACGTATACGCGATTTTTCGCTCGCGCTGTCAAAAATATTTTCTGTGAAAACATGATGAATATAACATAAAGTGTTCACAAATAACACTAACTCATGACAATATATTGAATATAATCAAATATATTTAACTTATCATAATAATTTCAAACGATATATATTTTATTTATCATAATGACTGTCAATTCTTATCAAAAGTCGTGAATACAGGTTGAGTGATTTGAACAAACTATTTGAGAATAAAATTATGGTATGATACTTGATATAACAAAAATATACTAATATTATAATTACGAAAGTGAGTCTTCCAGTTTGGAAGGTTGCATGGTTAAACCGCTGAACTCTTTTTGATAATAATCGATAAAAATTTACAATAGTATTATTTAATTTAATACCATTATTAAAATGTTGGTGTTCGCGAGACGAGAGGAACCAACAGTTTATGTCCTAAATAGATGTAGAAATATAAAATAAATACATCCAACCGACACACACATAGTCCTGACCCCACACCACGTCAAACGTGTATCCTAGGTATCAAGAACTACGAGGGACAATGGTCACACAACACCCAGATCCTAAACAAATGTCAGTCTGTCACACAAACATTTAACTCGATGCGGGAATCAGGCCCACGGCCTCTCCTTTCACAACTTACTAATCGCCCGCTGCGCCAGGAGGCTGTCAAGAAATGACTAACTTATGTCCAAATTTGATTAATATTTGGTTGGAAATGAAAACGGTCATCAGCGGGCTCATACTATTTCCCACTACGATTGCGACTGATTACCAGATCCCTAGAGCTCGAAGACTATAATCGTAAATAACTGCTTTGGATACAGCACTTTGAATTTCTTTCAATTATATATCATAAGTTCTGCTATATTTATTTTATACTGATTGCGCAAGACTAAAATACGATAATAACAATTCAACCTAAGGCGGGCGACTACAAAGTTCATTATTATAATAATTTTATTAATTTAGCAGTTTGACACACAATACGTTTTAAAGTACTCGTTTGTTTTCGGCGGACGATCGATTATACGTTATTGTGTTCGTGTCGATAAAAGAGAAATAATATATAACTATTCTTGTCATTTCGTGCATGACGTCAGATATGGATGACAATATTAATTGTCAGAAGAATAGATCTTGCAAAATTTATGATTTCGGAAAATGTATCAACTGAAGATATATACTTTTTACCCGGTTCCACCCCTATTAAATATTATCTATACATTTTCTCACTTGTTTACGGCAATGAGTTACTATTATAATTTCCATAGCCAATTTTTATCCTATGATATCGCTGTTACTTTTTCGTATAAAAATTACCCTATTCAGTTTCACTTATCTCGATACCTGCTGGTCGTAGGATCTTCATATCCGGCAGGATAGCGACCACCGTACACAGAGTATAAAACCCGCTATAGTGGCACACGCAAGTGTGTCGCCTTCCGGGGTCAGCCAGTGTACCTCTGGTTTTTGTCGGGGTCTAGAGTTGGGGTATGATGTTTGGCCGTGTTGTTCTGAGTACTCTGACACTAGACCCTCAACCGCTTCTTCACCTCCTTGCCCCATGGCGTAGTATGAAAAACTGAACATCAGGCCGACATGATTGTGTTAAGTAGCGAGGCATAGATTGTCTCTCGCTAGTTGGTACTTTAACTGGACGACACTGCGCTTACCATCAGGTGCAGTGTCGTCACTTTGCCAGGATAAAAAAAAATATCAGATTCCATCATCATCGGAGCCATCCTGACAAAATAGTAAATAGACAAACAGATATTTTTTTTGTAAATTCTAATATCGATTTTCTATTACTATGACATTTGATATTACTTTTTGTTTTGACAGAATATTTGTTTCTAATAATATTCATTCATACCAACGAAAAAGTTTTTATTCCACAACGAAATATTATATTAACATTATTAATTCAATTAACAATATATTGAGTTCTATTATTTTGATAATAGAACTCAAAATTCAACGGATTTATGACAATTCATACTTGACGGTCTGCATTGTGCAGTGGACGTTTAGTCGGTTGTGAAATAAGAAGTCCAAGTTGGATCCCGAAATCGAATATCGAAAGGATACAATTCCTTTACCGAAGATCAAGAGAAGTGACGGGAGATGATGATCGGGAGAAGGGTAAAGAATGGGAGGGTAAAATGAAAAGGAAACTGGACGGATTTGGCAGAGATGGGTGTAATCCCTAGTCTAGCTTAGCTTAGCTAGCTTAAGATATTCCATCTATATGAATATGTTTAGTAACCTTTGCCGAGCGGATACCGTGAGAAAACGCGAGGATCTTATCATTCAGCTCAATCAGACCCTAGATCTCATGTTTATTTTTCTTAGGAATCGGCTTGAGATCTATAGCAAGAAAACCTAGGTGATCGTGTTCTCGTGCAAGAAATCCCTGTTTCCTCACGTCCCCGTTCTTACAGGTGTTCCACTCCAAACGCACAGGATAAAAAAAATATTTTCATAAAAATCGGTTCAGTGTTTTCAGTTCAGTCGTGAAAATGTAACAGACAGAAAACTTTCAACCACTACTAATTCACAATTTTAGAGGCTACATTTTAAAAAATACGTGTACGTTTATTTGTTTGTTTGAACGCGCTTATCTCAAGAAGTGCTGTTTCTAATTGAAAAATAATTTTAGTTTTGGATAACCCATTTATCTGGGAACGCTATAGGCTATATAACATCACGCTGTGACTAATAGGAGCCGAGCAGCAATGAAAAATGTTGCAAAAACGGGAAAATATATTCCTTTTGAGAGCTTGTTTTGCGTGCGCTGCGTATACTGTTAAAGTTACGCAACAATCATGTATGACGGATTTGTTCCTCTTAAAAAGTTATAAAACAAGTCCGCGATAGCATATATCTATCTTTTTCGGTTAGCTCACCTTAACCTGCCTTTGCCTTTTTAATGGTAATGAAATTTGTCCTAAAACAATACATTATATGCGAAGGGGTTTTTATAAACTTGGTATTTATTGTATACTTTTTCTCCCGAAAATGACCTCCACGCGGGCGAAGCCTCGAGCAGCAGCGAGTAGTACATAAAAGACGTGATTACTTTCATTCATATTGCAACTTATTTTACTGAACGTTAAAAATGAGTAATAATTGACATTGTTATCATTATAATTTGTAATAATATAGGTACATATAAATAATACACCAAAAGTCACACACATATTTCTGACCCCACACTAGGTCAAACCTATATCGTGGGTATCGAGAACTACGAGGGAATATGGTCCCACAACATCCAGACCCGAAACAAACATTAGTCTGTAACGATAACATTCGGTAACTTTGTTCCGAGAATCGAGCCCACTGCCTCCCGTTTGAGGCTGAGGCTGTCATATAGGTTTTAATTTTAATAAAATAACATAATAGTTGAGGGTTTTTAAAAAATAAAAATTTATGGTATTTTACGTTCTATTTAATCTGATTTATTTGACATTTGCTCATTTCACTGTTTCAAATAATGAACATCCTTTATATGAGCGCCTATCGCTACTCGTTGGGGGGGGAGCCCCCGCGCACGCCGCCGCCACCCGTCGCATCTCACCCCCTCAATCATACCTCAGCCCAGAGCCGACAAAACCTTAATAACTGTCTTTTATCCCGCAACGAAATTAATCAAATAGAAATATAGGGAGGAGTTGGAAATATAAGTTGTCCACTTCCCTCCATGGCAAAGCGGGAGACAAATACTGAACTAAAGAGGTATTAACCTCCAATAAACGACATTTACGTCTGGAGAAGACAGACGTAAAGCACCACGGAAGTTACTTAACGGGTCCTATCATGCGAGCTGTTACGCTTGATTCCAATAATAGGTATGGCAAAAACGCCGAAAAGCACGGAAATTAAACGGCGATAGTAACTGATTAATGTTTATAATTTAAACAGAAGCCTTATTACAGTAAAATTATACGTACTCGGTAGTATAAGTAGGCAGAAGCGTACCCAGTACACACACATTTAGACGCGCTGATTGCCGTCCCATGATATGATAGGGGGCCAACTTATCGCCACACCGGGCAAAATTCTCAACTCTGGCCTTATATTTTTACCCTACCCAGGATCGAACCCCTCAGCACAGCAGTCGTACCACCTACGAAATTACAACAGCGCCAGCGAGGCATTTACTGAAATTAAAACCGATTAAATTAAAATTAATCCTTCAAATAGCTTCAAGTTAACTTCGGTATATAGTAATGGAGGATGAAGATTGTAGCCGACAGGCAGATAACGGTATGCCGCATCATTGACAATATAATTTAATTAAATACATACATATACACTCACGCCTGTAATCACCGAAGTGATAGGCAGAGGTGTAACCAGTACACCCACTTTTCGCCAAATTTATTACGGTCCCATAATGTGATAGGGGGCGAGCATATCGCCATACCGGGCACAATAGGGTAGTTTCCGGTGTTTAATTTTGTACATTATTCTATATGCAACCGAATATAATACGCAAGAGAAACTTTTGCAAAAACAGAATAAAAATTGCTTGAAAAATGAGGTCACAATATTTATTATAAATATCGGTATAAGATATACGAAGGAACATATTGCTATCTCCCTCGCACAGCGGCACAGTAATAGGGATTCTGAGAACCGTGACGTCACGGTACATATCATGCATCCTTTTACTGTCATTTGACTATTACCCCTTCCAGCAGATTTGAATGGCGTCTAATTTACTCATTTTTGTTCGGATTCATAAAACTCTTTCGATAGTAGGTTTTAGGTAATGTAAATTATTTATGATTTTTATGCCGGCCGTGCTCCAGACGCCTGTCGCGGGTCACCTGAGCCGTAAGCCAACGCGGCCGCGCGGCGGGATTGGGTGGGAGCGAGATAAAAGAAAGATAGACGAAGTAATAATATATGTATAAATAATATATGTAATAATACTAGCCCTGTATTAAACATTGTCCCACTGCTGGGCACGGGCCTCCTCTACTAATGAGAGGGGTTAGGCCTTAGCCTTAATATATGTAGAATCCGTATCATTTACGTGTATGTATGTGTATATTCTAATAGTTTGTATTTCTTGGTATAGTTTTATGGTTATATTATAGTATTAGTAAGTATAGTATTATGATTTGAATGGTTCTCTGTAATACAGCTGATTTAGCTGGTTGACGTCCGTACGTCACTTAAGGTGACCACTGAAAACCAGCGCTGTGTTGTGATGTGTACTATGTAAGTGCCACAGCACAGCAATATGCTGAGTGGTCACCTTCCTGCCACAGCTGCGACAAGCAAGTGCCATTAGCATTAGTTTTAATTGTAATAAAAGTGTTAATTGTCTTGTGGTATGTGCGTGTTGTCAGCTGTGCTAATAAATAGTTTTTCTTTCTTTCTATTAAATTAATAAAAAAACGAGTCAACTGCCCTATTCAAGACTCCGGGCTCCTACTGAATATTTCTAAATAGGAAAACTCAATATCACTTCATCTGATCCGGGGATCGAACCCGATACCTCAGCACAGCAGTCGTCACGCATGCGCAATTACCACCGAGGCTGTATTTATTTATTCCACGAAAATAACGTTAAAACCATTACTTATAATGTCTTTAATTTTCGTCTAAACCTTGAAGGGAACAGTATACGGATTAATTTCATTACAAAAACTTAGAGACTGCCATTTGTCAGGAATACCATCATTAGCTCTACGTGACGATGTATTGGGGATTTTAACTCACATAATACACGGCAAAGAAGCAGCGATAGCCTAGTTGGTTGCGGTACGGACTGTCAAGACGAAAGTCGTATGCTCGAAACCCAAGTGGCATACACCTCTGACTTTTCTAAAGTTACGTGTGTATTCATTGTTAATTATCGCTTGATTTAACGGTGAAGGAAAACATCGTGAGGAAACGTGCATACTTGAGAATTCTCATAAGAATTTCGAAGGTATGTGAAGTCTACCTACACGCATTAGGCCAGCGTGGTGGACTAAGGCCTAACCCCTCTCATTAGTAGAGGAGGCCCGTGCCCAGCAGTGGGACAATGTTTAATACAGGGATAGTATTATTATACACTGCAAAGTGGCCTCACTGCACCTGGTGGTAAGCGTAGTGCCGTCCAGACTCCAGTAAGACATCAAGTAGCGAGAAGCAATTTACCCCCCGCTACTCAATAAAATCACGCGGGCTTGCTTCAATACGCTATAGGGCAAGGAGATGAAGAAGCGATCGAAATCCTACCCCAACTCTAGACTCCCGACAAAACCAAAACCGAGAGGTTCGCAAATACATACCTTTGCCGCACCATCAAGCTGTGGAACAGTTTGCCGTCTCACGTATTCCATCCTTCCTTTAATCTGGGTCTTTTAAGCGTAGTGTGATGAAGTTACTCAGCAGGCCGCGATGATTGTATCGAGTACCGAAGGATAGTTGTCTCCCGCTACTTGGACGACACTGCGCTTATCATCACGTTCAGTGTGGTCACTTAATATTGCAAGGGTAAAAAAGTTTCTGAGGGTTTCTCCGTGTTATATGCTTAAAAATAGTATTGATATGAATACAGTGAAGAATGAAACCTATGTATATTTGTGTGTATTCTGGGTATTTATTTGTGTCGAGGCACGATCGAATTTCAAATATGATCTCCTTTGACCTATGTTTTCCTGGTATATGTTGTATATTTGCAAGTAAGTAAGTAGTAAGAATAATTGAAATGCGATAGATATCCTTTAAATCAGTAGGTACAGGCAGAGATATCATTTACAGAGATAACTTAAGTTCTGTTAGATAAATAGAAAAACCTTTTTATCAAAACATATTCATAGAATGCTATTCATGTAAGTAGTCAGACTAAGTTGACTTGTGTTTTCATTTGCCGTGCTTAGGTACTTCTTTTTTATTTTTTATTCTGGCACGGCAAAGTGACTACACTGCACCTGATGGTAAGCGCAGTGCGGTCCAAGAAGACGTCATATTTATATGTTTACATTTATATTTCGCATACTTCCACAGTATTATGTCTTACGGCATTCTATTGTGGGGATCAGCTGCTGATATAAATACTATATTTATTTTACAAAAAAGAGCAGTCCGAGCTATATACGACCTACGTAGTCGGGATTCTTTACGATCAGTATTCAAGGATAGTAATATATTAACTGTGCCGTCTGAATACATCTATCAAAATATCATGTACGTTCGTAAAAATATAAGCAATTTCTATAAAAATAGTGATATTCACAACATTAATACAAGAAACAGAAACAAACTTACAGTACCCTCGTTTAGAGTAGTAAGATCTAAAAAGTCTTTTATGGGTAACTGTGTTAAATTTTATAACAAAATCCCCAATAACGTAATTGATTTGCCAAATAAAATGTTTAAGACTCATATTAAACGTCATCTTATGGACAGGGGCTATTATAATGTTCAACAATATCTAGAGGATAGGAATGTCTGGCATTCGGTTCCTTCCTGCACACTGCGTCCTGGCGCCCTGTAGCTTACACCATGTTAGTGTATACAAATAGTATAACAAAATAAAATAAAAACTATATTCATAAAATATTAATAAATGACATGTTGTTATATACACTTAAATATAACTTAATAAACTATGACGACCGATCGCGTATAAAATAAAATAATAAAATGGCAATGTAATTTGTGGTCATCTACTAGAAATAATGAACTGGACCGAAAACAAGCCCGCTGAGATTGATTTGTTGGATTCTCTCAGGACTGGGTCGCGCCGCGTAGTATCCAGCGGTAATGTAAGCCTGCTGAGTTTGTTTCGCCGGGTCTTCTCAGGCGGGGTCGCGTTTGGATCCGGTGGTAGCTTTTAAAACAAGCGACGTCTCGGAAATACCCATGGTCCATATCAAACCCATTTAAATATATATATATATTTGACCGGTATTACCTTGAATAATATTAATTCATAATATAAGAATAAAAAATAATTAATAATAAATAAATAATAATAATGTTAAATACCATATGAATAATTAATTGCTAGTGTATTGATGATGCTATGTATGTTATGTATACATAAGCTGATATGCTTTTCTTAAAATTTCTTTACTTTTTTTAATGTTCTGACTTGTCATAAGAGCTATGTAATTGCCTACTTGATCAATAAACGATTTCATTTCATTTCATTTCATTTCATTTTATTTCATTTCATTTCATTTCATTACAATAATTATTAGTTTATGATTTCAATAGTCCACGACGGTCTATAGTCTTCAATAGTACTAAGTATGTCTTAAATTCATCTTTGTTTTTTTTATGTAGCTTTTGTTTTTTTTTGTATCATTTAGTTATATTTTTTCTTTAACTTTTTAATTGTTAACCCATCTACACATAGCAAGCTGTATTTATCTTAATTAAGTTGTACAATTTTATTAAATAATTATATAGCTACTATATATAACTAGCATAATTTTTAATAAGCATGTATTATTGTAACAACCATTGATAAACCATTAAATAAATAAATTATTATAATTGACTGCCTTGGTGGCGCAGTTGTAATTGCGCATGCGTTACAACCGCTGTGCTGAGGTCTCGGGCTTGATCCCCGGGTCGGGTAAAGTGATATTGGGTTTTTCTATCTAGAAATTCTCAGTATTAGCCCGGAGTCTGGAACCTTTGCCCGGTATGGCGATAAGCTCGCCCCCTATCACATTATGGGACCGACATTCGGTGAAAAGTGGGTGTACTGGTTACACCTCTGCCTACCCCTTCGGGGATTATAGGTGTGAGTGTATATGTATGTAAATAAATTATTTAGATCATCTATTTCTTCTTTAGAAGTACCTATGTTGTGAAATTTTGAATTCAGACTATGTTTTTTTTGTAATTCTGAAACCGCTCAACTTAATGAAAAATGTCCCGTTGTGTCGACGCATCAAAAGCTCCGCATTTGGTGACGCTTTGAAAGATGTTGCTTTGTGGAATAGACGAGAGCGTCTATGACAACCGGAGCACTCTTACAACGCCCGGCTTAATTCTTATGTGGCTTATGAATGTAAGATTCTACAGTTATCAGTGTATATCCGGTTTTTTTCGGGGGTCTAGAGTTGAGGTACAATGTTTGGCTGTTATGCGGCCTTCTGAGTACTCTGACACTAGACCCTCGACCGCTTCTTCACCTTCTTGCAGTACACCAAGTACTGGGAAGAAGCTGTCCGGCATGGTTGTGTTGAGTAGTGGGGGATATACTGGTTTCTTATATTTACGCGAATATTATACATTGAAATAAAACGAATTTTACGGATTATATCGCGGTTTATTTTACTTTTTTAACCCGACGTTTCGAAGGCTTTACAGCCTTCGTGGTCACGGGGCAGACTAAGTTGTATGTCGTCACGAAAGTATAGTGCAATGTTTCTACCCTCCATATAGTTGATATTTAATTTTTATTTGTTGTAGTCGTTAACGTCGGGTTAAAAAAGTAAAATAAACCGCGATATAATCCGTAAAATTCGTTTTATTTTAGTGGGGGATAGATTATCTCTCGCTACTCGATACTCTAATTGGACAGCGCTGCGGTTGCCATCAGGTGCAATATGGTCACTTGGCCGTGCCAGATTAAAACAAATGTGTGCGTCTCGGGACGCTCGACAGAAGTGATAACTTAAACTAATCTAAGTTGAACTATTTAATATTGAAATTGTTTAACTTGAGAAAAGCTTAAGTTATCACTAAAGGTTAAAGGTTATTTATTAATAAAACATTTTAATGATTACCCACAATGATTATAAATATATTTTACCCACTCGATCCCACTCAAATTAAATCACAACGATTCTAAAGAAGTTTCATTTCAAAAAAATATAGCACAGAGATTATGGAACGACAGAAATAGAAATTAATAAAGAAGCCAGACAGAGTGGCGAAGTATGAACGCGTAACGTAACGCGGTTTATCCCTCCCATAAGAAGTTATCACTTCAAAAAGTTATATCATACATGGAAGAGGCCTATACCCAGCAGTGGGATTCTACAGGCTGTGGGTGATTATATCATATATATAATATATATATATATATATAATACTATAAATGCGAAAGTAACTCTGTTTGTTTGTTTATTTGTTTGTTTGTTACCTCTTCACGATTAAACGGCTGAACGGATTGTAATGAAATTTGGTAAGGGAATAGATTATATCTTGGAGAAGGACATAGGCTATCTTTTTTCTCAAAAATCAACCTTGAAAGGTGTCAAATAGGAGTTCAAAATTTGTATGGGAAATCCATAATTCCTCGACTTAGGGATCTGTAAATTCATATATAGGCTTTTGGTAGGAAATAAAGAAATACGTGTTTCAACGTTTTTTAATAATCATCCCTAAAAGGGGCAAAGTGAGGTTAAACTTATGGGGTATTCTTTAGATGCAATCTCAAGATTCAGGCACAACACCTGAGAGGCTGAAAAATCGCTATAGGTGCCTCAGTGCAGAAGACAACTCCTTGGATTGTATACTTCTGCTCCCGAATATAACCTCCACGCAGGCGGAGCCGCGAGCAACAGCTAGTACATTATAAAAGAATAAGGACATTGTTAGTGTATTGATGATGCTATGAATGGTATGTATACATAAGCTGATATGCTTTCAGTATATTGTTTTTCATTTTTAATATACTGACTTGTCATAAGAGCTATGTAATTTCCATCATGATTAATAAACCATTTCATTTCACATATTATAGTTTCAAAATCAAGTATATTGTAAGACCGAAAGTCTCTCGTAGTCTCTGATATGATACAATATAATCTTAATTTAGTCTAGTTTTATTTAATTTATGTACGTTTCTTTTGTAACTCGTAACAATAAAATATTTTTCTTTCTTTCTTTCTGAATATTTACACATCGAAATAATAGTAATCTTATGGGTTACATCGCAGTTCATTGTAAATATTTTAATTATCCAAAACAATTCTTCGGAGGGTCTCTTTGACCATAATAATATAGGGTTAAAGCTATAAAATCTATAGAAAACTACCTTCAAAGGGGCCTTATCTTAATGTGTGAAGATATTTATTGGGGTCGATTGTATCCACTGAATATTTATCTAAATTATAATCTATCGGTTCTTTGGTACGCTCCAAGGCATGATTTTGAATTCAGTTCCGAGGTGAGCATTTGAAACTTGATTTGTGGGAGGTAAATAGCTGGTTCTTAAATGAGAGGTCGCATGTTGGATTAGACGTAGTGATACATACATTTATATTAATTTTCTCTTTTGTTTTGTTATTGTCACTTTTTTTTTATCCTAGCACGGCAAAGTGACCGCACTGTACCTGATGGTAAGCGCAGTGGGGTCCAATTAGAGTATCGAGTGGCGAGAGACGATCTGTCCCCTGCTACTCAACACAATCATGCCGGCCTGCTTCTTCACACTACGCCGTGGGCAAGAAGGTGAAGAAGCGGTCGAGGATCTATTGTCAGAGTACTCAGAAGGCCGCAAAATGGCCAAATATAGTACCCCAACTCTAGACCCCCGAGAAAAACCGGATGTACACTGGCTGATCCCGGAACGCGACACACTTGCATGTGCCACTATGGCGGGTTTTTCACCCTGTGTACGGTGGTCACTATCCGGGCGGATATGAATAACCTACCACTAGCAAAATTTCTACATTTCTTGTAAATGTAGAAAAAATATAACTGTGTCTAATTTTTTTTATTGAGCACTTAAGCTGCTTAACAAAAAGAAGAAAATCGTTTGACAAACAAAGGAGAAAAGGGCATTGAACAGATTTATTTGCCTTTGTATATATAGATAAATGGATATTATTTTATAAATGTCTCAAAATAAATTGCAAACAAATATGTATTCAACGCTGAACTCAATTGAATTACCATTTCTTTAGGTGCTTTGAAAAACTTAAAGCTTATATTGTACAAAGTAATATTCTATTTTTAAAAACTGCAGACAACATATTCTTATAACCGAAAGGGCGTATCTACATTGACCGCTTTATCAATTTTGCCCCTTTATTCAATCGCAATACCACATAAATTTGCAACTCTACATAAAGCGATTTTTAAAATTCGAACTATTCCTCCCGCGCTAGAACAAGGATTGTATAGAGTTAGCCATTTTTGTTTATTCAAGGTTCGTACAAGGTTACAGAGAAGTTAAGGATAGTCTACAAATTCAGTTATAACATAAAGTTCCTAGATTTTGTAGTAGATGCCGGCAAACCAGTAATCGGGTTACGGGTTTTTTATCCTGGCACGGCAAAGCGACCACACTGCAGTTGATGATAAGCGCAGTGCCGTCCAGTTAGAGTATCAAGTAGCGAGAGTTTACTACTCAAAACAATCATGCCGGCCTGCTGTGTAGCTTCTTCACACTACGCCATGGGGCAAAGAGGTGAAGAAGCGGTCCAGGGTCTAGTGTCAGAGTACTCAGAAGGCCGCAACATAGCCAAACATCATACCCCAACTCTAGACCCCGACAAATACCGGATGTACACTGGCTGACCCCAGAACGCGGCACACTTGCGTGTGCCACTATGGCGGGTTTTACACCCTGTCTATGGTGGTCACTATCCGGGCAGATATGAATGTCCTATCACTCGCAAGATGATGATGATGAAGAAAGATTCATGGTCACACAGCTATTTGAGGGTGGGTGTCAGTCAGAATGGTTATTATCAAGATATAGTAAAAATCGCCCCACGCTTTTTTCAATCGTTTTTTATACTTTTTAGTTCAGCTAGCTATTAAAGCGTGTTTTTTAGTTTTTTAAACTATAATTTTTTTAGACAGCATCAAAGTAGTTCCATATTTTTATTATCCTGGTGATCCTGGTTAGGATATAAGGCCAATGTTATGAAAATATTGTATTGTCATCTGTCCTTGACACGTGTACAAAATTTCAAAGTAAATCCGGTGGTGAAAATTACGTTAAAAGACTCCATACAAACGTACATACATACATACACACATCAATGGTAGGCCGCGGCTTCGTTGTGCGGTGTGCCCTGGCATTGTAGAAATCTATCGGCGGCGGTGACTTACCATCAGGTGGCCCGTCTGTTCGCCTGCCTAAAAAATTAAACAGATACGGGTTAAACTAATATAATGCGTGTAAAAAGCCAAGTACTATCCCGCTTTGGCACCTGCTGTTATGGGTTTATATTTTTAATAGTAAATAAATAAATAAAAAAATAAAAAAAATAAGTTCCGACAACAAAACATCCGGTTTTTGTTCGGGGTCTAGAGTTGAGGTACAATGTTTGGCCGTTTTGCGGCCTTGTGAGTATTCTGACACTAGACCTTCGACCGCTTCTTCTCCTTCTTGCCCATGGCGTAGTGTGAAGAAGCAGGCCGGCATGATTGTGTTGAGTAGCGAGGGATAGATTGTCTCTCGCTACTCGATACAATAATTGGACGGCACTACGCTTACCATCAGGTGCAGTGTGGTCACTTTGCCGTGCCAGGATAAACAAAAAAGAAAAAAAATAAGACATTCTCCAAAAAGTCCGAATCTCATATCTCCACTACTGAGCAAAGTGTGATGGATCCCACAGTGCTCCCACACGTTTTACGAGCAAGCCAATAAACCGAGTTAGTTGTGCTTCAGCGGCATAAAGGATTTTATTTCGACCTTAAATTCGGGGATTCGGCTTTTGTATTGCTTATGTGATCATCATCGTATCGCTTAGCCTTATTTGTTTAGACTTTTATATCACACCCGTTTAATACGTAAAAATTACATCTCAAAAATACTCAGAAATCTGTTGAATCAATCGCTGCATAAAATTTTTTTTTTTAATGTATTATGAGTATTTAATTTATGTATTATATTTACTTTATCTATATAAACATGAAATCATAGTACATTTTTTTTAATATACATATACACTCACGCTTGTTAATCCTCGAAGGGGTAGGCAGAGGTGTAACCAGTTAACCACTTTTCGCTGAATTTATTACGGTTCCCTAATGTGATAGGGGGCGAGCCTATCGCCATACCGGGCACAATTCCACTCCGGGCTAATACTGAGAATTTCTAGATAGAAAAACCCAATAACACTTTACCCGACCCGGGGATCGAACCCGAGACATCAGCACAGCAGTCGTAACACAGAAATAAAATGTGTCCTTGAATTCAACATTAGGCACTTCAAACCTGTTTCCCATCCAAAAAAGTCTTAAATACCGATTCACATTTAGTTGAAGATTTCTTTAAAAGTACTTTAATATTTTACCTAGTTGAGGGAAGTTTGAGTTGAAGAATGATGTGGTGACTAAGATAGAAAGAGATATGCTGAGATGGTTTGGCCACATGGAGAGGATGGATGAAAGGCGATTTACGAAAGCTATTTATCGTGCGAATGTGACTGGAAGAGTGGGTAGAGGGCGCCCAAGGAGAACGTTTACGAATCAGATAAACGATCTTCTCCTAAAAGGGCAAATCAGAAGTACCTCCAACCGTCGTAAATGTATGAGAAGATGTATGAATGTGGAAGAGGCGAAAGAAGTGTGTCAGGATCGTAGCTTGTGGCACTCAATAGTCTCTGCCTACCCCCATGGGATACGGGAGTGAGTGTATATGTATGTATAGTTGAGGGAAGCTTCTCAAATCTGTCTGAGCGCCATCTTGTCGCCTTTGGACTTGGATATAGACATAAACGATTAGCGGATAGACATTTATAACATACTAGCTGCACCCGGCGTGCATTAGCGTATTTGACAATTTTTGAATATTGATGAACATCGATAGAGCTCTCTTCACTTATAGCCCTCGTAATATTTTTATTATTGAAATATAATCAATTTATATAAAATCCATGATTTAATTTTTTCATATATAATTTCGCGCTAAAACGCTTTGTGACATTATCTCTGTGTGACGTCACCGCACATATACAAACATTATTGACCGATGTGACACCTAACAACATAACAAATTATTTGCATTTATCTGTTAGTTTTTCCGCAAAAATTAATGAGCCAGAATATAAATATTAGTCAATGCTTTTGTGTAAAAACTCGACACTAAATCCCGATAAATTGTTCATCCATGTGCCAAAATCAATAGTTTTAAGAAAGAAGTGGCAGATTTCTTGTAGAAGACTTGAAGACGAAATTAACACGTTTCCACGCGTTTACACATCGAAAAATATGTTCTTCCTTACAATTTTATTTGTCGTAGGATGCAATGTTTATGTGCAATGTCGTCACGAGTAATGGCGGCCGGTATTGCTACGTTTTTGGCACCGAGAGATACAGATTAAAAATTCAAAATTTTAATGACGAAAATAAAATATTTATGATACATTTAAAATAAAAAAAATGTATTTAATAAATATGTTTGCCCACTATCCTTTCTCCTAGTGCAGTTTTATATTTTTTGGTTACACCAGTCAAACACCCTATTGCGATCGGTTGAACGGTATTGAAGTTGGTGTTCTGCAGCGCCATCTAGCGAGATCTTTTATTTTTTGGGGCCAGGAACCATCGCGGGCGTATGAAGAAGAACTCACCAAAGTTTCATCGTAATCGGATGAATAGTTTAGTAGTCCATAGAGGTCAAACATACTTACATTGGTTTTTATTTATATAGGTAAAGTGAAATATGTTGCGTTTCGAACGGTGAGATTTTAAGTCTAAATCCCTCTTCTATTCTTTTAATTGAATACCAACAGCGTATGATTCTTCTAGTATTTTTTGTTCATAGACGGATATAGCGATAGCTAAACCTAGGTAAACCTCTTTTTTTATTTACTTGTATGTTTCTTTATACCAGCGCCAGGCAGTACTTTACTACCTGCCAAATGCAAGGTAAATGCTGCCAAAATTTTTATTTTATAATTTAATTGTGCAATTTTAAAGTGTTTTTTGCTGTTTATTATATACAGTAGTCTTATATATGACAATAATCTAATATATACACCACCTGCCAGCACACACAGTTTTACAACCGACAAAACAAATTATACACACCGATCATGGCTCAGCTAGTAGACATACAGGATGCGCAGAGCAGGCTCGAAGATTCTTTCACCAAGAGAATGAACGAGCTTGAAGCTCAATTAAAAACGGAAGTTCCTGCTAAAGATACCGTTGCTCGTGTGGCTGAGGAGTTCCGGACATTCAGAGAAATCATGTTCAACATGCTCCGTCTACTTCGACAACAGATCGCTGACTGTGCCCGTGTAATTGATGTCATGGAGACCAGGCACCGGCGGAAGACACTCCTTCTCATGGGACTTCCTGAGGCTGATAAAGAGGACTGCGTCTCGGTTGTCTTGGACTTACTTCATAAAAAAATGGCCTTGACGCTCATCTCATCGTCCAATATATCAAAGTGTCATCGGATTGGCGTCCGCAATAAAGAACACCACCGACCTATTCTTCTGAGGTTCTCCGAAGTCGAAAATAGGTCTGCTGTCTGGAAGGCCAAATCCAAATTAAAGGGCACTTCCACGTCATTCAAGGAGTTCTTGACAAGGCCTCGGCAGTTGATCTTTACTAAAGCACGCCAACACTTCGGCATGCGTGGATGTTGGACACAGGACGGAACCATTGTCATAAAAGTTGCAGATGGCACCGTAAAGATTGCAACAATGGAGGAGCTCAACGCACTGACACTAAAGTACCAGAAGTCGTCAAATAACGCAAATTCTGCATCTAGAGGCGGCACTGGCCATACTGGAACAATGGCATCGAACCTTAGACCACGGAAGAACTGACTATATGTGTCGTGTTTACAATGGTGTTCGGAGCGCGTGCTGTTTTTGATCCGGACAATATATTAGTACTGTTGTCGTAGTCCTACCCACTGCATATGTATATTTTTATTTGTTAATTTTTTTATGGCTACCCCAGATGTCATGTTTCCATGTTTTATTCGTCCAAAGGACAGGCTATAGTCAATCGACCATACTGCCTAGACCCATGTTTCCATGTTACTTTGACAGTGCGTTCAGAAATTCTTAATTTTTCTTTACATTTTTATTATTTTGTAAATTACGTTTTGTTTGTGTTAATTTCTTACAGTATGATATTTTTAGTAATTATGAAGTGTATCAGCTGGTAGGTGGTGCAGAGAACAGAGAATAGCAACAATTGGTACGTTTTTAATTAAACATATTTCTTATTTTTTTTTATATTATTTTTATTTTACATATATATATATATATTTTTTTTATATTTATATATTGATATTTATAGTTCATAATGATATCTGATGATGATTCCTTTTATTCTGCAAATAGTAGTGATAGTTCATCTGGCGACGGCAGTTTCAGTTCTTTGACTGACATGCTAGGTGATTTAGTACGCCAAACTTTCAACCACTCTAACAGCAGGCTCTTTAATGTATGTCACCTCAATGCGCAGAGTGTACCTAGTCATTATAGTGAACTTTCAGAAACTTTTGCTGACGCTGACGTTCATGCCGTCCTTATATCTGAAACTTGGCTAAAACCTCAACTGCCCTCCACCAATTACCCCCTACCGCGTTTTACTTTAATCCGTAGTGATAGAGTTGACAGGAGAGGAGGTGGCGTTGCTATTTATCTCCGCTCAGATTTTAAATATAAACTTATAGCCTCCTCTTCTCCTGACAATAATATTACTGCGGAATATGTCTTCATTGAAGTTTCCGTCCAAGGAGCTAAAATTGCACTTGGCGTTGTTTATTGTCCCCCTTCCCTTGATTATTTCTCCAGTCTCGAATCGGTTCTGGAATCTTTAGGGTCCGAATATGCACATCACATCATCATGGGAGATTTCAATACTAACCTCCTTGCTCATTATTCTGCCCGGTCCCTTAAACTCCGTAATGTCATTGAATCAGCTAGCCTACACATACTCCCGCTGCAGCCCACTCACCACAACCCTGATGGAGATGACACGTGGCTCGACTTAATGCTTACGTCTATGCCTTCCCTAGTTTCTACTCATGGCCAATTTTTCGCTCCTGGATTCTCTCATCACGACCTCATCTACCTATCCTATGTTCTGAAACCTCCCAAATTCCCTACTAAAGTTTTGCACATGAGATGTTTTAGTCGCATGGACGTAGACAAACTGTGTAAGGATGCTGCAAATCTAAACTGGGACCATCTAACGACAGCTACCACAGTTGACGAAAAGGTGTGTATTTTTAATAAAATAATCCTCACCCTATTTGATACCCATGCACCTATTAAAAAGGTAAGACTGAAACGTCCTCCTGCTCCCTGGATGACGAGTGGTGTTCGGATGGCGATGAGACGTAGAGACCGGGCATACCAGAAATACAGAAAGGACCGTTCTGAAAATAAATGGAAATTATATAAGATTGCAAGGAATCGGTGTAACCAGATGATACGTAACGCCAAACGCCGCCACATTCTCAGTAACATTTCTTCCTCCTCTCCTGCTAATATTTGGAAGTTCCTCGGAACTCTGGGTATTGGCAGACAGAAAAGCTTTGATTTCCAGAAGACAATTGGCTTGGACGAAATCAACTGCCATTTCACCACTTCTGTTCCCATGGTTCGTCAAACCAAGTGTCGTACTCTGGATTACTTAGCTGGACTTCCTCGCGCCGACATTGAGTTATTTCACTTTTCTCCAGTTGCATCCGATGAGATTAAAAAGATAATCCTTTCTATTAAATCCAATGCCACAGGCTGTGACAGCATCAGCCGTCGCATGATTGTGGTAATCCTTAACCATCTTCTCTTTCCTATTACTCACTTAATCAATTTTTCTTTTAGCAGTGGCATTTTCCCGTCTCTGTGGAGAAATGCCTTTGTTATCCCTCTTCCGAAAATTCCAAATCCGGCTAGTCCCAACCATTTCCGACCCATATCCATTCTCCCATTCCTATCCAAGGTGCTCGAGGCCTGTGCTCACAGGCAATTGTCCGAGTTTGTTTACCGGAATAATTTGATAAGCTCCTATCAATCCGGTTTCAGACCTGGGCATAGCACGACATCCGCTCTCCTTAAAGTGACTGGCGATATGAGGACGGGCATGGAGGATACCAAAGTCACTGTCCTGGCTTTGGTTGACTTTTCAAACGCATTCAATACCGTCAATCACGACATACTACTGTCTATCCTTTCCCATCTTATGATCTCGTCGGATGCGCTGGATTGGTTCTCAACTTATCTTCGTGGACGTCAGCAGTCGGTGCGTCTCGGTGAAACTTCATCGGTGTGGAATATGCTCGACTCTGGCGTTCCTCAAGGTGGTATTCTTTCTCCTTTATTGTTTTCAGTTTTTATAAATCTAATAACTCAGGATCTTCACTGTGCGTATCATCTGTATGCTGATGACTTGCAATTATACGCTCATGCCAAGGTTGATTCCATCTCTTCTGCTGTGGACAAAGTGAACAGAGACCTGGAATACATTAGTAGATGGTCAGAGAACTTTGGCCTCACTGTAAATCCAACCAAGTGCCAAGCTATCGTCGTGGGTAGCCAACGGCTAATGGGTAGATTGGACACTGCGATTATTCCACCTATTGTATTTAATGGCACAGTTGTTCATTATTCTTCTACTGTTAAGAACCTTGGGTTGAATATTGATTGCACTTTAAGCTGGCGAGCCCAAGTGACCTATGTTTGTCAAAAAGTCACTGGAATACTTCGCACTCTCTATCGCCTAAAGAACTTCCTCCCATCCAGGACAAAGACAATGCTTGTGCAAGCTTTAATCCTCCCTATAATTGACTATGGTGATGTGTGCTATTTTGACCTGAATGCAGATCTGCTCAATAAATTAGACCGACTTCTTAATAACTGCATTCGATTCATATTTAATCTTCGCAAATACGATCACGTGTCCTCCTTTCGTTCCCAACTCAAGTGGCTATCTATTCGTCAGCGCCGAAATCTTCGCGCGCTTTCTACTCTTTTCTCACTTCTTACGTCTTCCACTGCACCTTCCTACTTAGTTCCGTACTTTAGGTTCCTTCATTCTAGCCACGAGAGAATTCTTCGGTCGTCGAATAATCTTCTCCTACTTTGCCCATCCCACAGCTCTGACTTTGTTCATTCCTCTTTCCCTATACAATCTACACTCCTCTGGAATGCGCTCCCATTAGAAATTAGGATGTGCACGAGTCGTTACGCGTTTAAGTCGAAGGTTCGTAAACTGCTGTTAAATGAATTTGCAGGATCATCACAACAGTAGTTATGTTGTATACATATATATATTTATTGTTATATCCATATATATTTAGATATATATGTATCTATGCGATGTATATATCTATGCTATATGTTTAGTATGTATTCATGATATTCATTATTTCTATTAGTATTTTATTACTTAGTAGCATTCAAAGTATTTTAAGTTATAAATTATATTTTCAAACCTACTTCATTCTATCTCTGCATCACCTAAGGTTCGACTGCAAGAGAATGCCTCAGGCATTAAGTCCACCTTTACATATAAATGTATGTATGAAGTATAAATAAATAAATAAATAAATAAAATGCTGAGCCTATGGGCCTTTTTGGTCATACTTTAGACACTGGCGTTCCAAATTGAGGAGTAGCGCGTGTACTTAGGGTCTATATTTTTTTTGTTGTATTGCTCCTTGTGTTTTTAAATTGTATGCCATCTAACGTGTTTGGCCAAATAAAATGTATTTTCTTTCTTTCTTCTTAATTGCTTGCTTTAACGGCGAAGGAAAACATCGTGGGTAAAACTACATACCTGAAAATTGTCATAAATTTTTTAAAGATATGTGAAGGTTACCAATCCACGTTATGTCAGCGCGGTGGTCTAAGGCCTGGGTCTAATACAGGGCAGGTTCCCCCGTAACGTATTTTTAGATTAATTTAATAAGTTGTATCAACTAAAGGAAAGTACAGGAAACTATAGTAAAATCTGCATGCGAGAGAATTTTAAATAACAATTTCGAAGCTGCGTAAGTCACCAACCGCATTAGGCCAACCTTATTGAACTAAGGCCCTCATTAAAGGCCTTTGCTCAGTAGTGGGACGATATTTACATATATTACTTGATAGATTCTTTCGACATAAAATTCTTTCCGCCCCTCCCACTATGTCTACATCTCTGCAACAGATTACTGTAAAGTTTTTGTATTAAGATGCGGAGGCAGGCTGGGCCCTTATTTATGCTATCGTTACGTTTAGACGTGACGAAGGGCTGGCGTGTGAAAGGAAACCTTTACACAAAAGTTACTAAGTTTGCTACATTGCTCGAGTAACAGGTATATGGCTACTTTACTAAAGAAATATTTTAAGGCCTTTCTCCAGCCTGCCGCCCCAATCTATATCTATAAAAATCGATTTGTGTCATGTTCCCTATCGACTCCAAAACGGCTGGAGTCATTTCGATGAAGTTTTCAGGCGATAAGTATTGATAGAAGTCCGCGTCAGTACATAGTCAATCTTGTCAGTGACTCCTCTAATGTATGGTAAAACAATCAGGCGATCTTCAGAGTACCCCAGCAGATAATTTTGTGTCATATTTTCCTTACGAGGCCGGTCCTTGTTTATAAAAAATAATATTTGAACTCATTCAAACTTCAAAGCTAGTATAAAATATTTTTTTAATATGGCTTAATTACTAAACTGTCTGTCTAGTCTTAACTAAAAACCTAAAACGTCCTTGCTGTTCTAGAGTCTTACATAGAGTAGGATGAACTAAAATCTTCATACAACGTCTTTCTTTAGTTGCCGTAATATTTTTTTTTTTCTGGCGCGCCAAAGTGACCACACACTGCTCTACTGCTGGCAAAACAGACAGACCATCCAGAGACATAAATGGGAGATTAGCCCAGTCCACCACGTTGGCGTGGGTGGTAGGAAGACTTAAGAAAACTAGAGACATTATCGTTACAGAAGCAATTATAAAAAAATACTTCTTAATCCGACATAATCCCCACCTGATTTGAAGATAGAAGAATTTATTGATTGATTGGTGTGGCTTCTTCTGCAAGCAATATTTAGCTAAAAAAATTGGGTGCGGAAAACGAAAATAATTGAGAGAATAGTAAAAAAAAGCTGTAACACAAATTCGAGTACCAGGCAATCATAAATTCAAAATAGTCAACGCGCAATATCCGTTTAGGCGCGACGTAATCGTCCGCTCCGAAGCGAAATTAAATTGTGCCCGGGGCGTAAACAATGTCACTAATTTTGACATTTCATTAACTAATGGTCGGTAAATTTGAAAATAATAATTGGATTCGTCATCAGAAAAATCCTTCTAATTTAATTTGTTCATCGTTCATCGAGGCGTCAAGTTTTTTACAAATATGAATAGTGTATAAAAACGGAGCTATGCTATTCGATTAATTTTACACATTTTCGGAATGGTAGAGCAGTGCTAGCTATTTTGTTCGAAGCGTCAATGTGCTGGTACAAGGAAATACCATCAAACCATGTGAAACAAACCCAATCAAACGAAATATTTATTGAATCCATGAAATGTTATACAATATTTAGATTCAGTCAATATTTGTTTACTCTACCCCCAGTTCGGAATGCGGTTTCGCTAGAGAAGAACGGACAAGAAACTCTAGCGTTGCTCTTTTCGAACACCGGTTAATGATATTTGGTCATACGATTCAAGTTTTATTACATTAGATTAGAGTAGATCAATGTATGTTAATTAAGTTTTCTTATTGTAATACTCTGAAATAAAATTTAATACAAGACTTACATTGCCGCACATGACCGTCGAGAGAGAGATGACAATCTCGATACCTTAAAGCAGTTGGTCCTTACTGAAACAGTCTGAGTAGACCAGTCCACTTGAGCAGCACCCGTTTACCAATAATGACGCATGTGCCAACTATCAGCCTCCTCAACCATGTAACAGTAATGTTAAAAAATTATATCTACTGCCTTGGTGGCGCAGTTGTAATTGCGCATGCGTTACAACCGCTGTGCTGAGGTCTCGGGTTCGATCCCCGGGTCGGGTAAAGTGATATTGGGTTTTTCTATCTAGAAATTCTCAGTATTAGCCCGGAGTCTGGAACCTGTGCCGGGTATGGCGATAGGCTCGCCCCCTATCACATTATGGGACCGAAATTCGGCGAAAAGTGGGTGTACTGGTTACACCTCTGCCTACCCCTTCGGGGATTATAGGCGTGAGTGTATATGTATGTATGTGCTGTGTGAATATCAATCAATGAGTTTTACAATGGCGTGACACTGTTTCTTGTCCTGTCCAGAAGTGACCACACTGTACCTGATGATAAGTTTCCAGCTTTGATTTGGTTACCTACTTTAAGGGTTCTTGGTAGAATATCAAGTAGCGAGAACCATCGTCTGCTTCTCGACAAAATTATGTCGGCTTGCTGAGTGATTCTTCACACCACGCTTATTGGACCCAGGATTATAGAAAGAAGTGTATACGTGGGTAGGTGCAGCAGACACATAAATTGCAGACCCCTAGGTCCGGGCCGGAGTAGACACCATTAAGCTGTGGCTTCGTAAGCCAACACACGTAGATCTGAAAGGGGAAATATGGGATAAGATTAAACAATTTTTCAAAGATCTGCAATGCACCAATGATTTATTTAGTACGGTCAGTTCTGGACGGGCGAAATCTCTTACATTATCTCAATACATTACTGAACACCGCATCCAAATTGATTCAGCGATTTCGAAGATAACAACACAACAAAATGTGATAATATTTACATAATGTTCAGCGTACGGAACCCTAAAGATATCATAGGCCGCTCATAAGCACATTAAGTTGTGGAATATTGTTTAAGGGTCGGCAGGTGACGTTGAATAAGTAATGGTAGAGCGATCGATATGTGTGTAGGCGCCCTAATATTCCACTTCCCGGCTGCTCATACATACCGCTTAAATAATAAATATTGTGTGATTTAATGATAATGTTATAAGCTGTCTATTTTTTCAGCCCTCGTAGCAGCTGTGGGTTCGATTCCCGCACTAAGACAAATGTTTGTGTGACAGATATTTGTTTCGCATCTGAGTGTTGTGGGACCGCAGTCCCTCGTAGTTGTTGATACCCACGATACAGGTTTCACCTTTTAGGGGGTCGGAATTGTGTGTGATTGTTGGGTGTATTTAAAAGTGGTAGAGCCACGCTGTAGACATATTTGTCTACAGCATGAATGGGCCGGCTCGACCGGGGTAGTACCACTGTCTCACAGAAAACCAACGTAAAGTGACAGTTCACTGTCGCGTTTCGTATGGTAAGTGAGATATCCAGAGGCCCAGATTCCCCCTTCCCTTCCCTAATCCCTATTCCTGTCCTTTAAGGCCTACAGCGCATACGTGATGCTTTCGGTATTGTGGATGTTCATGGGCGGTGGAGATCACTTAACATCAGGTGACCCACTGGTTTGTTTGTCGTCACTATGATATAAAAAAAAATATATCATCTCTGATGACGCTAAGTTAAATAGAACTTTCAAAACAAAGGAAATGTGGTTTTCAGAACAATTATGAAATAAGTAGATTTTAATATGCACTATCATAAGTTTTAAACTGCGTAATGTCGGGGAAGAGAAGGAACGTATAAGTTGAACAACTTCGGAACTTCTATGATATACTTGAGATGTTATATTATCTCATGCGGGGAGATAGTAGTCTAACTTTGAAACATGAGCGGCGATAGCTTAGTCGGTATTGGTACGGACTGTTGAAGCGAAAGTTGTATGTTCGAAACCAGCCTAAATGCCATACACCTCTGACTTTTCTAAAGTTACGTGTATATTTTTAACTAGATCTTGCGGCTCCGCCCGCGTGGATGTTATTTTTGGGAGAAAACGTATACAATCCATGGATGCATTTTAAGCTATTACACCTTTCTATATTTTGCTATCGCACAGGAAACGTACATTTTTCCGGGATAAAAAGTAGCCTATGTTCTATTCTAGACTATAATCTATCTCTGTGCCAAATTTCAACCAGATCCGTTCAGCCGTTGTAGCGTGATTGAGTAACAAACATCCATCCATCCAAACATTCGCATTTATAATATTAGTAGGATAGTAGGATTATCGCTTGCTTTAACGATAAAGAAAAACATCGTGAAGGAACCTTGCGTACCCGAGAATTCTTATACGAATTGCAAAGGTGAAGTCTACCAATCCGCATTAGGCCAGCATGGTGGACTAAGGCCTATGACAGACAATGTTTAATACAAGTCTCTAACTTTGTATAAAAATGATTTAACATCGTCCATAATATAGCGGTCAAGTAGCTGTAGACAGTTCTTTGAATGAGATAAAATATTTATTTTGCGTCTGAATATTGAGAATCCAAAAGTTTTTTGTAGTTTCTGATACCGATGGTAAGCAGTCACCGTAGCCTAGCGACGCTTGGAACACCAGGAGCATCATAAGCGCGTTGACCGACCCTTCATATACCTATTTACTCTTTCTTCAAGAATCCCATAATGTTTGTAGATTAAAAAAATATCACCGTGTGAAATTTTATACATCGTATTATGAACACTGAATAATTCCATACCAATGCACCCATTGCATGTTCTTTGAAAGGCACGCAATGCAATCAGAACGCTATGCAAGCCAAACAGCTGGAGTTTGCCACGGTGTTTCCATAATTTTGTTATTCTGCATTATGACTGGGTTTTATGTAATTTTTTAAGATAGTAAGTAAAGTAGTAAGTAGTACCAGAATTTGGACCAAATAAACGATAACAAGTACAATATTTTTTGTTGAGTTTAATTTTTTTTTTCTATAGTTGAAGGTTTTTGTTCAGGTGGCATCACGATATTAAATATCGTGCCACCTGTGCTGTAGTGCGAGGGAGATAGCGATAGATAGTAATGTTCCCACTACGCAACGACTTTTGCTCATACCAATATTTAATATATATTTTTTTATTATGAAAAGATGTATGAATGTGGAAGAGGCGAAAGAAGTGTGTCAGGGTCGTAGCTTGTGGTACTCAATAGTCTCTGCCTACCCCCATGTGATACGGGCGCGAGTGTATATGTAGGTATATATATTTTTATTAATTTAATTTTGGTTAGCAAAAGTTACTTTATCGTAATATTTTTATTTGCTTTTTAAATAATATACAATATTACTAGCGGGCTCGGCAGACGTCGTCCTGCCCGTAAAAGCAGCGCCACACCGACTGCAGCGCCATCTGCCGGGCTGATTTGTGAATCTAAACCATCCAGGGCACCACCAAACGCATACAAAAAAATCATTCAAATCGGTCCAGCCCTTTAGGAAGAGCTCAGTGACATACACACGTACAGTAGAATTATATATATAAAGATAAACGGAAAATTACCTTATAAAAACGCTTTTACCAGACGTTCTTTCTTCTATAGTGTTTTAATATTATTCATCTACTTTTACATATGATTCTTTTTATAATAATAAATTGACATATTGACATTGGATGGATTATATTAATATCTTAAAGTGAGTACCTACAAATCCAATCCAGGGATTAAGGAACTTTAGATGCGGTCAGTCTCCGATCGGTGCCGAAACTTTATCTTTGTCGTAAGGAGATACACAGTCTTCATTTGTAGGATTAGAACTATATACAAAAAGCGACAGAAGCGAAGATTTCAGGCGCCTGAGATTAAGCGTGGCAGCACAGTTTTTATGTAATTTATATTTGGTATTAAAGGCTTAGATTAAGTATGTCAAAATTTCACCGTTTGAGTTTTTTTTTATTTTGGCGCGGCAAAGTGACCACACTGCACCTGATGGCAAGCGCAGTGCCGTCCAGATAGAGTATCAAGTAGCGAGAGACAGTCTATCCCCTGCTACTCAACACAATCATGCCGGCTTAACGATTTACCCACGGCGTTGATATCACTGACCAAATATTATTTTATATTTACGCATAAAAACAACGTATTTCTTTATTATGCTAGTATATATGTTTTATACATATACACTCACGCCTGTAATCCCCGAAGAGGTAGGCAGAGGTGTAACCAGTACACACGCTTTTCGCCTAATTTGGTCCCATAATGTGATAGGGGGTGAGCCTATCGCCATACCGGGCACAGATTCCAGACTCTGGGCTAATACTGAGAATTTCTAGATAGAAAAACCCAATATCACTTTTATAATCTGTTACAATATCCTATACCGTTCAATTAACAGTCTTTAAACTTTAAACCGACTGTCTCGGTGGCGCAGTTGTAATTGCGCATGCGTTACGACTGCTGTGCTCAGGTCTCGGGTTCGATCCCCAGGTCGGGTAAAGTGATATTGGGTTTTTCTATCTAGAAATTCGCAGTATGAGCCCGGAGTCTGGAATCTGTGCCCGGTATGGCGATAGACTCGCCCCCTATCACATTATGTGACCAAAATTCGGCGAAAAGTGGGTGTACTAGTTACACCTCTGTCTACGCCTTTGGGGATTACAGGCGTGAGTGTATGTGTGTGTGTCTTTAAACTTTATTAAAGCTTGTAACCTGATGAGGCAGCGTAAGTCCATTCTACTCCCAAACCGACTCCCTTCCTAATGAACATCGCTTGCACTTAGCTCTCAATTTACAGCGAGCCACTCAGCGTTCCTTAGATAAATCTTTCAAGTTTATAAGTGCTTTTATCTCCGCCCCTATCGCTTACAATGTCAACATTGATGTAAATTTAATGCCGGAAAGGAATAATAGATGGCGCTTTTGTTAAATAATTCTGATTTGACTAATGGACTGGACTATACTTTGTAGGACTTCTTTATAATTTTTATTCCGTTTTTTTAACTACTTGAACATATTTGAGAGGCTGAACATGATGACATGATTACATTTAAATATCATTACATTATCCTAAAAACGTAATGGAATGTAAATATTATTCTGCTTATAGGAACATCTGCCTACGGATCCGTAAAACTCGCTGGAGTAGAGTCTCCATAGAGAGATCTATACATATATAATAACTTGCCCTGACTGACTGCCTCCGTCGCGCAGTTGTAATTGCGCATGCGTTACGACTGCTGTGCTGAGGTCTCGGGTTCGATCCCCGGGTCGGGTAAAGTGATATTGGGTTTTTCTATCTAGAAATTCCTCAGTATTAGTCCGGAGTCTGGAATCTGTGCCCGGTATGGCGATAGGCTCGCCCCCTATCACATTATGGGACCGAAATTCGGCGAAAAGTGGGTGTACTGGTTACACCTCTGCCTACCCTTTCGGGGATTACAGGCGTGAGTGTATATGTATGTATGTACTGACTGACTGATTCATCAACGCAGAGCCTAAGCCGCTGGGGCTACATACTCGAAATTTTAGCAGTTGATGCCTTTTCTGTTGTAAGTATCCACTAAGAAGGGATTTTCGAAAATTCGCCAAAAGGGGGTAGATTAAGGGAAAACGGTTGTATGGAAGTCCAACATTTTGAAAGTAAGAAGCATAACATTTTGTATACGTACTTTTAGTCAGAAATAAATGCACACGTGAATCGGCGTTATTCAAAATTTTGCCCCTAAGTGGGTGTATGGGGGTCTAAAATGTTCTGCCTGTTACGTTTTAACGAACAAACCAATGAACCAATTTTGATAAGATTTAGTATTAATTTAAATTTTACGCGGGCGAAGCTACGAGTATAATGCTTGTATTTGACATACTGACTCGAGTAGCTTTGGTAGCCTCAATAATTCAACAAAACTAAGCCATAAATCTCAGGCACTTATGCGAAAACAGATTCTTACCTAATACTTTTGTCTCATAATAACTAATTAGTCTTTGAAGCTCACAGTGAATTTATAAAAATACACAATCACAAATAGTCTAGACCCGTGACTGGATCAAACCTGTGACTATCAAGAACAAGGACTTCGTAGAGCGTCGCTGTTTCACATCAGCTATGTGTTCTTTTACTCACTCTACGAAGTTACGAAGAACTGCAGAGTTTTACGAAATCTGCAGTTGCTGAACATTCAGAAGAATACTCCAATCTTTATCCTCAATTTGACAACCACAAACCCTTGCAATAGAACACCGATCCCTGCCTAGGATGATACGCAAGGCTATTGAAATTAAAAAAAAACATCCAAATTACAATTGAGAAAATGGTTGGAAGCTGGCACCAGCCTGTGATCCATTTATACATTTAATCAAATTGGAACCCAAAAGACCAGCTGCCAGACCTCAAGACACTGAGCTCTTTCTGCGTAGATCGGACTACAATAAATAAAAACTAAAAAGAAGTTTATGGAGGGTAGAAACATTGCACTATACTTGCGTGACGACATACAACTCAGTCTCCCCCGTGACCATGAAGACTGTAAAGCTTTCGAAACGTCGGGATTAAAGAAGTTTACCGCGATAGAATCCGTAAAATTAGTTTCATTGCAATGTATAATATTCGCATAAACATAAGAAACCACTAGTTCCATTTATCTATCAAAGAAAAGTAAAATGGAATGTCAAAACTACCAGCAAACTTTTAAATGCAATCAGGTGAAATAAATTTTAATCTTTTGTTCTACAGTTAGGTTTTTATTTGGCTTCCCTCCAAAATGGCTACTGTGGCCTCGAAAGCACAGAACACCATATATCAATAATGTGAATTATTCAGAGATTTTAAACTTTCCGTTGTGACGTGACACTAAAAGCTCCACTTTATTTTTTGACTGTTTAGTGATGTTTTTGAATCATAACTGGGTCCTGAGTTTAAATCCCAGGTCAAGAAATCTCATGTTCGGTTTCAACTTTCCCATCATTAGAATGTATACTCGAAATGGCTATAAACCTATAAACTCTCCATCTATCTCATGATGGGACTAGGTATATGCACCTCTGCCTGCCCCTTCGGCGTATAAAATCGTAAGCTGATGTTATATTTTAATTCTATTATGCCATTATTCATAACAATAGGATAGTTTCATGCATTTTATGTTATACATCGTTTGATATTCACCTGAAAAAATTGCTTATGTCATTCTCTAATCCCTATACTACCACTATGCAAAAAATAGGGACATGATTTTTTTTTGTATAAATAGCATCGATAGCCTAGTTGCTTGCGGTACGGACTGTCAAGACGAAAGTCGTATGTTCGAAACCCAAGTGGCACACACCTCTGACTTTTCTAAAGTTATGTGTGTATTAAATGTTAATTATCGCTTGTTTTTTTTTTTGCTTTGCTTGTTCAGCTGTTCTGGCGTGATTGAGTAAAAAACATCCATCCATCCAAACATTCGCATTTATAATATTAGTAAGATTAGAATCGCTCCACCAGATTTGAATCGCTTCAAACTTAATAATTTTTTGTCGCATTTATAAAATTCTTTTGATTGTAAGTTTTACGTAACGTGACTCATTGATTAATATTTTAAAAAAACATTGCTAACCACGCTAGAGTTTCTTGCCCGTTATTCTCTAAACTGCATTCAGAATTGGCGAAAGACTAAAAAAAATGACCTAATCTAAATAATGTAAATTTTATGGATTCAATAAATATTTTGATTTGATTGTGGCAACTACCATATTACTACTAAGCAGCGATAGCCTAGTTGGTTGCAGTACGGACTGCCAAGACGAAAGTCGTAGGTTCGAAACCCAAGTGGCATACACCTCTGACTTTTCTAAAGTTATGTGTGTATTAAAATGTTAATTATCGCTTGCTTTAACGGTGAAGGAAAACATCGTGAGGAAACCTACATACCTGAGAATTTTTCGAAGGTATGAGAAGTCTGCCAACCCGCATTAGGCCAGCGTGGTGGACTAAGGCCTAACCCCTCTCATTAGTAGAGGAGGCCCGTGCCCAGCAGTGGGACAATGTTTAATACAGGGCTAGTATTATTATTTTTATTATAACTACCATATTCACAAATATTTTTATTTAGCTTCATAATTCAGGCTATCAAAAGTACATTACATTGACAAATATCTTCCATTATACAAGTAAGAACCATATAAAGAATCAATTCGATCGTCCCTTTGATACAATGCCCAGTTTCTATAGAAATGAACAAGACATCTCGAGGTGAGTTAAAAAATTGCGTCGCAGAAAAGTTGCTATTGAATTACCGCCATTTATTTTATATTCCGTTTTACTCGTAGTTCTGTCTGTGCCTATTTCTTACTAGAACCCATAAAATACTAACTAACTACTGCTATCTATCTAAACTGTCAATTATTATAATTTAATAACACCATTCCTGGGTCCTTTAGGCGTAGTGTGAAGAAGCTAAGCAGCAGGCCGGCATGATTGTGTTGAGTAGCGAGGGATAGACTGTCTCTTGCTACTTGATACTCTATCTGGACGGCACTGCGCTTACCATCAGGTGCAGTGTGGTCAGTTTGCCGCGCCAGAATAAAAAAAAACACCAAACAGTAACTAAAAGTCCTGAGCCCTAAGATACAGGTATTGGGTGTCAGGAGATAGTGATATGTTCCCACTACGCACCCATTTTTGCTAACAATTAATTAATTGTTAGCAAAAAGCAGCCTCCGTGGCGCAATAGGCTAGTAGCTGACTGAAACGGGAGGCCGTGGGTTCGATTCCCACACCGGGACAAATGTTTGTGTGACAGACAGATATTTGTGTCCGGAGTCTGGGTGTTGTGAGACCGAGTCTCTCTTAGTCCCTGATACCCACAACACAAGACTCGTATCTTAGTGCTGGATCGGGGCTATGTGTGTGACTGTTGGGTTTTATTTATTTATTATTATTTAATTTATTCACTCCAACTGCTCCAATCATTAAATATAAGTATCCCACGTCCGTGTAGTCGCAAAACATTTGCACCATCACGGTGCCGAACAAATTTAGGTTCAAACTCGCCCATATGCAGAATACTTCACTTGTCTGTATCATGGCGAATGCTCTGAAGAATTGTTTGATCTTATCCCATCCTCTCCCTTCCATACCAGAACCACGCGTACTGGCTTGCAGAGCCACAGCTTCGTGGTGTCTACTACCCCGGCCCGAGCCAAGAGGTTCGCAAATTCGTATTTTTGCCGCACCATCAAGCTGTGGAACAGTTTGCCAGCTACCGTGTTCCCTCCCTCCTATGATCCTGGGTCCTTTAGGCGTAATGTGAAGAAGCTAAACAGCAGGCCGGCATGATTGTGTTGAGTAGCGGGGGATAGACTGTCTCTCGCTACTTGATACTCTATCTGGACGGCACTGCGCTTACCATCAGGTGCAGTGTGGTCACTTTGCCGCGCCAGAATAAAAAAAAAACTTTGCAAACTCCGTAGGTTATGATCTCGACGTCTTTAATGGTTCGGTGGCCTCAGTAAAAAATAAATTAAAGCAACTGGTAAAATCCTAAAACATTTCCTTCTTATTCATTGTACCTAAACTTTTTGTTTTTTTTTATTAACCGACTTCAAAAAAGGAGGAGGTTAACAATTCGTCGGAATCTTTGTTTTTATGTATGTTACCTGATAACTCGAAGACGCCTGGACCGATTCGAGAAATTCTTTTTTTTGTTTAAAAGGGTATACTTCCGAGGTGGTCCCATTGGCACCAAGTCAGGATCTGATGATGGGATCTCAGACAAATCAAGGGCAACCTTCAAATTTTATTGTGACGCATAATATGTTTTGCTATTGAAGTCGGTGTACTTTTTATGAATAAAAATCTTTTTTTACTCTATATTTAGTCTCTAGTTTATAGAATTAAGTACCGTAAATTAGTATAGTAGGTAATTTAATATACGCTAGCTGTATTCACATCGAGTAGATGTCAATAATTGTGAAAGTAGACGATACATTTTTATTTATCATTTTGTAATATGGTACATCAGTTTTGTGAATCGAATAAAAAAAAACAATATTTAAAATAAATATTGTTCACTCATTTTTCAAGCAATTTTGATTCTGTATTCGCAAAAGAATTTACTTTGAGTTTTAGATAGGTTTGCATATAGAATAATGTATAAAATTAAACCCAGGAAACTAACTACCCTATTATATTCACTTCAATATTCTATTTTATGAAGACAAAGATGAAATCCTGTTTATATACAGAGCTATATATGAAACGATACTGTATTCGTGTTCGGTCTATAAAATGTTGGGTATATTACGTTTATTACGAACCCGCTTGTAACGCACACCTCGTTATTACACAATCTGTTGAAAACCCGTCGGCTTACATAAGATATAATTTAATAGAGTCTGGGGATAAATTAAATTAGACAAAGTTCGAAGGTGTGTATGAGAAATAATTCGGAAAAAATTACGAACTTTCTAAGAATATTACTTATTTGCTGGAAATATAATTAATAATAATAATAATTAATATAATTTATATTGATATTAATTTGCTCAAAGTAACTAATTGCAAGTCGAGGCTTATTTTATTCTTTTTTTAACACTTTTCTAGCATCCATGACCAGGGATACTGGCTTCCGGAGTTACAGCTTTATGGTGTCCACTGCCCTAGCCAGAACCAGACTGCCTCGGTGGCGCAGTTGTAATTGCGCATGCGTTACAACCGCTGTGCTGAGGTCTCGGGTTCGATCCCCGGGTCGGGTAAAGTGATATTGGGTTTTTCTATCTAGAAATTCTCAGTATTAGCCCGGAGTCTGGAACCTGTGCCCGGTATGGCGATAGGCTCGCCCCCTATCACATTATGGCACCGAAATTCGGCGAAAAGTGGGTGTACTGGTTACACCTCTGCCTACCCCTTCGGGGATTATAGGCGTGAGTGTATATGTATGTATTGACTTCAATATTCTATTTTATGAAGACAAAGATGAAATCCTGTTTATATACAGAGATATATATGAAACGATACTGTATTCGTGTTCGGTCTATAAAATGTTGGGTATATTACGTTTATTACGAACCCGCTTGTAACGCACACCTCGTTATTACGCAATCTGTTGAAGACCCGTCGGCTTACATAAGATATAATTTAATAGAGTCTGGGGATAAATTAAATTAGACAAAGTTCGAAGGTGTGTATGAGAAATAATTCGGAAAAAATTACGAACTTTCTAAGAATATTACTTATTTGCTGGAAAAACAAAATATATTGATATTAATTTGCTTAAAGTAACTAATTGCAAGTCGAGGCTTATTTTATTCTTTTTTAACACTTTTCTAGCATCCGTGACCAGGGATACTGGCTTCCGGAATTACAGCTTTGTGGTGTCCACTGCCCTGGCGTGAACCAATTCATTCACAAATTTGGATCATTGCCGTACCATCAAGCTGTGGAAAGTTTGCCAACCCACGTGTTCCCTCCTAGTATCGGGGTATTTAAGCGTAGTGTGAAGAAGCTACTCAGCAAGCCGGGAGGATTATGACGAGAAGCAAGGGATGGTAGTGTCTCGCTAATTGATACTTTACCTGGACAGCCCTACGTTTACCATCAGGTGCAGTGTGGTAACTTTACCATGCCAAGATAAAAAAAGACAATTTAGACTTAAAAAGTCTTTTTCCACGCGCTGGTTTAGCAATAGTCAGACTTTAATGGTCTTTATTTTTGTAGAAATAGTCACCATAGGTAAAATAGTATTTCTTCAACCGTAGTCAGTTTTAATTATTGCTGAATTAGTTTTATATAAATCTATGCTAATATTATAAAGAAGAAAGATTTGTATGTAAGTATGTTTGTAGACCGATTCTAAAAATTCTTTCCCCATTTGAATGCTATGTTATCACTGATTAATATAGGCTAGACAACTAGGATTGTATACTTCTGCTCCCGAAAATAACCTCCACGCGGGTGGAGCCGCGAGCAACAGCTAGTAGTCAATAAAGAGTAACAGCGTGCCAGAATGATAAATGTTTTTCAACGTCGCCTATTTAAAAATAAGAGTTCGATACAAAACTTAATCGTTTTAAACGGAATGCAATTCATAGATATAATCTAAACGTCGTTGTGGGAACACTAAACTGTTAAGCCGTATTTACGCTCCACTGGCGTTTGAATGATGTTTGCATTATTCATACGTAAGCTCGCGTCGTAGTCATTTATTAACGGGTCTTTATAAACGCTTAATATGTCGTTGAATTATGAACTTTGTTAGCCTGATAATCCGAATGTGACTTTGTACCTAAGATTATATTTTTAAATTGAAAACTTCTTTATGCACGTTGGGCAATTTGGGATGGGGAAAAAGCTCTGAACTCGGGTGACCGTCACGCTCAGATTATTTTACTTTTGACAAAAGCCTATGAAGTTCTATAATTATTGACAAGCAATCATCAAGGTGGCGGGTAGAGCGGGTGGATGCGGACTACCCAAGACCGGGATGGTTGGCGTTCACTTGGGGAGGCCTACGTCCAACAGTGGACGGCAACAGGCTGAGTATATAATCATCTAAAAGTTACTACTACATGAACACTGTTTCAAAAAAGAACACAGTAATTCCAAAGTTTTAGGTTTTCACTTCTATCGGTAATCACCAATGACGATATACGACGCCATAGTGTAACATAGAGAGATATTCCCACTATGCACCTAAATTTGGTCATACCTATACATACACAAATCGACATGGACTACAAAAACAGCTGGAGCCATTTTAATGAAATCTTCAGCTATCCCAGCGGGTGATCCTGTGAAGTTTAGTACAGATGAGTTCAGCATTTTTTTGGCTCTATTAGTGATCCCGTGGGAAACCGAGTGGGTTGCTAATTTTAAATAATAATTGAACTCATTTTTGAATCCATGTTGTTATCAAAAGCCTTTTATTGCCGTACTATTTTCGGGTGCAGGTCAAATAACGTACAAAAAGCTATTCTAAGACGTTTCTTCCATAGTATGAGCTGTAGTTTTTGCACCAACTTCTTTATTATTCTGGCACGGCAAGTGCCCACACTGCACCTGATGGTAACCGCAGTGCCGTCCAGTTAGAGTATCAAGTAGCAAGAGACAATCTATCCCCCGCTACTCAACACAATCATGCCAGCCTACTGTTCAGCTTTACACATTACGCCATGGACAAGAAGGTGAAGTAGCGGTCAAGAGTCTAGTGTCAGAGTACTCAGAAGGCCGCAACACGTACCCCAACTCTAAACCTCCGACATACTCGGGAGTACATTGGCTAGTCGCTGAATGCGACACACTTGCGTGTGCCATTTTCGTTAGTTTTACAACCTGTGTACGGTGGTCGCTAATCGGGCGGATATGAATCAACTAATCTAAGCATTTTGTGAAGAAAACACTATTGCCAAAATCTGTGATCACTTTAATGATTCCGCTTACTGCTTTCTTTATTTATAATCAGAACACTCGGTTCATTTAATAAACTGCTCCATGTTACATCGCTAAGGGGCCCAAGGGCCGCAACTTAAGTTACCACACCTTAAGAATTCAAATGCTAGACCCTCCGTGCATTCTAGCGGTCTTTTCATATATGATGCAACCCACCGGCGAACGTAAATACCACAATTTACCTATCGCACCGACACTCAAACGAAACTTCCGGCAAAGTTAGTGTTGTGACTTGATACTCGATTTTCATATCGATAAAAAATAAATTTTACTTTTTTTTTGGGGTAGTCTGTTTATGGATTGATAGCCTCCGTGGTGCAGTTGGCGAGTAGCCGGCTGTGAAAAGAGAGGCCGTGGGTTCGATTCCCACACCGGGACAAATGTTTGTGTGACAGACAGATATTTGTGTCCGGGGTCGGGGTGTTGTGAGACCGTGTGTCTCTCGTAGTCCCTGATACCCACAACACAAGACTCGTATCTTAGTGTGGGGTCGGGGCTATGTGTGTGACTATTGGGTGTTACTCCATGGATGGAGCGATGGTCATGACTCCTGCTAATCTCACTGGTCCTCCGATCCAGTACACACAAATGATTAGTAGATCGATGCCCCCATATATTTTCTACGGCTTTATTGATTTATTTTAAGGGAACATACAGTGTTACAAATAACTAAAGAAAAACCTTGTTCTAATTGCACGATTAGAAAACTTATTACTTTTTATACTGGCGCAGTTGTCATTGCGCATTTATTTATTTATTTATTTATTTATTTATTTATTTATTTATTTTAAGGGAACATACAGTGTTACGAAAAGAAAACTAAACAAAAACTATACACTAATTACATGTTTCCACAGATAGAAATTAGATTAAAACATTTGCAAGATGTACATAAATATATAAAATAAAGTACACGCACAATACATAAAAAAAAAAACCTACTTCATACCTAATACCAATGCTTAACACTTAGAGAACCAAGACATAGTTGCAGTCTTTTTAAATAGACGTGGTTTAGAATTAAATAAGTCAAGGCCTGAGTGTTCTACCAATGTATTAAGCTCTTTTGCAGCTCGGATGAAGAATGAATTCTGCCTGTAATTTGTTGAACTATGGGGAGTTGCTAAACATACGGGGTGTCTGACAGTCCTATTTGGAACCTTTAAATTAATTTTGGATAGAAGATGTGGAGAATCCAATACATTTTGAGAAATTTTGACTAATAAAGCAATATCCGCTATCTTTCTTCTTTCATAAAGTGGGAGAAAATGGTGCCTGCGACATCTTTCTTCATAGTTTGAATCATATCCGTGACATTTAAATTGTAAAAATTTTAAAAACCTTTGTTGAATAGATTCAACTCTACTAATATAGATGTCATATCTCGGATTCCATACCTGTGTACAATACTCTAGGACACTGCGCACCAATGAACAATATAAAATTTTAATTACTTTAATATTAGTGAACGGGGAGCTTGATCTCTTTACAAAACCCAATAATTTATTAGCTTGTTTGGCGACATGATCGACATGATCACCGTAAATTAACTTAGAATCATGTGTAATACCTAGATCACGTATAGTGTTTACCTGCACAAGTGGCTGACCTGTCAAAAAGTACCTGTTTTTGATAAAACTTAATTTCCGTGTAAAGGTTATAGAGTAACATTTGGTAACATTAAGGTCTAATTTGTTTACTTTACAATAAAGTTCAAATCTTTCCAAGTCAGATTGCAATAACCGACAATCATTTATATTTTTAATTGTTTTATATATTTTCATGTCGTCGGCATAGAGAAGGAATTTAGAATGCTTAAAACAACAAATAACATCATTTATAAAAATATTAAAAAGCAAAGGACCAAGTAGTGATCCCTGAGGAACACCAGAAGGTATATTAACCCATTCAGAGCAGAAACCACCCACCACTACGGCCTGGGATCTGTTCTCAATATATGATGTAAACCACCTCAAAAGGTTACCATGAACACCGGCAAATAAAAGCTTTTGTAGTAGAATATGGTGATCAATCCTATCAAAGGCTTTGCTGTAATCAGTAAATATAGCATCTATTTGACCCCCACCATCCATATTTCGTGTTAAAAATTCTGTGAATGTTAATAAGTTGGTTGTGGTAGAACGTTTGCATATAAAACCGTGTTGTTGAGTGATAAAATGACATGAGAAATTTTCATAAACTTGAGTATATATAATTCTTTCAAATACTTTAGCGAAGATAGATAATTTAGAGATGGGTCTATAATTTTTTACATCATTCTTAGCACCACTTTTATGTATTGGGCTAATAAATGCCGATTTCCAAATCTTAGGTACTGTTCCTTCACGGAGTGATCGCTTGAACAGGATAGTAAGTGGCTGTGCTAATGAATCTGCACAGCTAACAATAAATTTGGGTGTAATTTCATCTGGCCCGGCTCCTTTAGTAAGATCTAAAGACTTCAGAAGTTTTAAAACTGAGTTTGAATCAATATATATATCACTAATGTGAGCTGTTAAGTCATTTATGGCAGAGGGATCAAAAGGAGTAAAATTAACATTGCAAGAAGATGGTGCAAGAAAGTTGGAATGGAAATACATTGAGAAAAAATTGCAGACTTCTTCACCAGTATCTGCTAACTCTCCGTCGTAATACATAGTGGAAGGAACACAATTTGGGCTGGTTTTATTACATTTGATGTAAGACCAAAAAGTTTTGGGATTCCCAACTATAGAGTCTTCACAGCGCTTTATATAAATCATATAGCATTCCTGCTCCAACCGTTTGGCTCTTTCCCGGAGTAAGCAAAAGGAGTCATGGTCACTAGGATTACCGTATGTCTTAAACTTTTTTAAAAATTTGTATTTTTCTTTAAGTATCTTTTTTAAAGAAGCAGTATACCATGGTGGATATGTTGAGGAAGTAATTAATTTATTTGGGATGTATTTGTCTCTTAAAGTATATAAATGTTTGTAAAATATATCAAGAGCATCATCTAGTGTGTTATTGTTAAGGCAAGCCTTCCAATTTATTTCAGATAGTAACATATTAATTATACCATAATCAGCCTTATAATATAAATACTTAACTCTTGGTTTAATTTTCAAAAGATTTTGTTGAGCAGTTTTACAAATAATTTCTAATGATTTATGGTGACTGTCTTCTGGCACTAGAGAACTACTACAAGATGTTACGTTAATACTGCTGTTACATAAGACGTAATCCAAAAGCCTTAAGTGAACGTTTTTATTAAAATTATATTGGATAAGATTACACTCAGCAAGTGTATCGAAAAATAAGGCTTGAGATTCCCCAGCAATACCAATCGGTTGCGGGGGGTCACCTTGCCAGTCAATGTTACTTAAATTAAAATCCCCCAGAATTATAAATAAATCATTTGGGTGGGAGTTCACAATGAAAGACATCTTTTCAGAGAAATTTTGAAGTTGAGTATTAAAGGTATGACCAAGGTTTTCCTTGCAAAGGTATAATGTGCATAGGTGTAATTTATTCGTCATTACATTTTTCGTGTTATCTTTAAGATTGATGGTGATCCAGATATCTTCTGCAGAAGATCGCCATTCCGGACGTTCAACTGCCGCAAATTTCCGGTGAACAGCAAAAAGCACTCCACCACCATATTTCTCCTTTGTATTTAAATAGTCCCTATCTCGCCTCCAGACCAAATATCTATCATCAAACAGCTCGCTATCATAAACCCCCTCGAGAAGCCAGGTCTCCGTTAGTGAAATGATGTCATATGAACATAATGATAGGTTTCTTTTGAATAAATGTGTTTTGGTGCGCAGTCCCCTAGTATTTTGATAGTATATGTTAATGTCAGTGAAAGCCATTAAGTATAGCGTAAAGCATAAAAACTAAAACATAAATAATAAAGATCAAAGGCAATGAAACAATATTGTAGCAGTACTATATATATAGTACATACACTTTTATACCATGGAAGACCGATTGACATCAAAATTAAGTAGCCGACAAAAATAAAATACAAACAATTCATTATACTGAAAGAAAAAGTTAAATATCTAATATTAATAACCGCATTAGCTAAGCAACTCCGAATAATATGCATATCAATTCCTAATAAATTTAAATACGAGGTAGTAACATAAAATTTGCTAAAAACTCGTCCCGTGTATACAAGCTCAGGTACAGACGAATGCAAGCTCTTCACCACTAGAGCGCAAGCAAAAATACTAGCTATGGCAGCGTAGATGCATGCAATTGCAAGCGCAGTTTGTGCGCAGCTTAGCGTACTTACATGCGATGATTGGTTGAGCACTCTAGCGACGATGACAAAGTCGGTCCGACAACAAAATAATAATAAAGTGGCAATGGTTCTCAAACTGGAAGCAGATAGCTTAAAGTGAACAATGGATGTGTATATAGATAATTTTAATAATAAAACTGTTATGTAGAAAATTTTGCTAGGTCCTTTTCGCACTTGATAAAAAATATTGGCGACGTATCGGACTTCCTGGCCATAATTTTGCAGTGTTTTACCCATATATATTGGAAGTGTTTATCTTTTGCCAATGATCTCGCCTTGTTCAATAAAGTCTTGTTCCGTTGTGTAAGGTGGTCATTCACATAAAAAGTTCCGGAAGTAGAAAAGCCTAGATTAGAAAGTTGAAGTTGTTTGCTTTTACGGGATGTTGCTACAAAATCCTCTTTAGTGTATCTATTGTTAAAGGCTATTATAATTGGCTTCTCAACATTTGGTACTCGGGTGGGTATGCGAGCTATGTAATTTATTTGGTCTTTTCTGATTGGGAAATTACAAAGATTCCCGATTCTCTCTGCTATATTATAGAGGTTTTCATGATTTTTTTGGGGAATTCCTCTAATCTCGACATTATTGGCTCTGGCCCATTGATCCCTCTCATCAAGCTCGGTATGAAATTTATTTATTTGCAACTGAAGGGCAGGGATCTCTGTGGCTGCCTTCTCAACTTGAGATATTCGTGCTTCTATTGATTTAACGGAGCTTGAGAATTTTCCAATCAATTCGTGTGCCATCTCAAGGGACTCCGTCATGTTAGCAACTTCAACTTTGATTGCTTTCACGTCTTCCACAAGCGAGGCCAATGGTGTCAGCTGAGATATAATATTATTTAGTTGTTCCTGCATCCTGTCCAACTGACTCGGCAACGGTGAAGTAACAGCCGGTGACGGCGACGGACTAATTTTACATTTTGGGCATCGCCAGCATGCGTTACGACTGCTGTGCTGAGGTCTCAGGTTCGATTCCCGGGTCGGGTAACGTGATATTTGGTTTTTCTATCTAGAAATTCTCAGTATTAGCCCGGAGTCTGGAATCTGTGCCCGGTATGGCGATAGGCTCGTCGACTATCTCATTATAGGACCGAAATTCGGCGAAAAGTGGGTGTACAGGTTACACCTCTGCTTACCCCTTCGTGGATTACAGGCGTGAGTTTATGTGTATAATGTGTGTCGGTCCCGAATATACAATATTGATATTTTCTCATAAAATATTAAAGAAGTACCCTCAACCAGTGTCATAACTAATATATATAATAAAAGAAGAAGCTGACTGACTGACTGACTGACTGACTGATCGATCAACGCACAGCCTAAACGGTTGGGGTTAGAGACTTGAAATTTTGACAGTAGGTACCTTTTATCACGTAGGCATCCACTAAGGAAGAGTTTTTGGAAATACCACCCCTAAGGGGGTAAAATAGGGGATGAAAGTTTGTATAAAAATCCGTCATTTTTGAAGTTAAATTCATGAAAATTAGTATTTAGCATTTTAGTTAAAAATAAAAAATATATGTTTCAGGATTTTTGGAAATTTCGCCCCTAAGGGGGTAAAATAGGGAATGAAAGTTTGTATGAAAATCCGTCATTTTTAGTTAAACGCATGAATATTGGTATTTTGTATTGTATACTTTTTCTCTCAAACATGACCTCCACGCGGGCGGAGCCGCGAGCAACAGCTATAACTAATATGACACAAGTGTGCTAAGGTTAACCCGTCTGGTATTTTATCTAGGGTTACTTCGACCTACAGCCGGATTCCACAAGCTACATTCTCATACATAATGTATTCTAGAACCGCTATAAAATCCGTCGGTCACGTCAGACTGCTGCAAAAACTTCCTACTGGCTAGTGATGGGACATATCGACATTGACTGTTATCGATGTTTTATTGCAATTCTTACAATTAGTACATTTTTTTCCAATTTGATGTGTCAATATAAAAACCAAATAATGACAAGTTTATTTCTAATTTTATACTTGTATTTTTATAGATTTTGGGTCAGTCTAGTTGATTGCGGTCTGGACTCACAAGCCGAAAGACGTATGTTCGAAACCCAAATGGCATACACCTCAGACTTTTCTAAAAGTTACGTGTGTATTCATTGTTACTTATCGCTTGCTTTAATGATGAAGGAAAACACCGTGAGGAGACCTGCATACCTGAGCATTCTCTTAATGTTTTGGAAGGTTTGTGCAGTCTACCAGAAAAAAAATACCAACCCGCATAAGACTAGGGTGGTGGACTCAACCGCACTCATTAGTAGAGGAAGCCTGTGGTTAGTTTTTATTACGGCAGCCAACTAATGTAGCGTGACGATACTCAATAGGCAAACAACTAAAAAAGAAAATACGAGGGATCGAAATTCGAAATAATAATTTACCAAAGGTAACCGTACTGGCGCTAACCTACTATCCTCAAGAGACAGTCGAAGTGCTCCGGTATATCGTTCTACGTGATAGGTTTAAGGCGAGATTGTAGATTTGGTTGGAAATAATCAATTTGTACAGCTGGTTCTTAAAAGTGAATTTAGCGCACTTTTCTTACGTTATAATATGAATTATATATTCAATTTAGATAAGGGATTAAAGTATTAGACATAATAATAAAACACCCAAGAATGTGACATAGTTCTAATCCCACACTAGGTCAACTCTGTCGTGGGATCAAGAACTACGATCCCACAACACCCAAACCTGAAAAAAAATTGTGGATCGCACAAATATTTGCCTCCGCGCAGGGACTCTGTCATACAAACATTTATCAGGGTGAGGAAATCGAACTTACGGCCTTTTTCACAGCCGGCTACACGCCCGCTGCGTCTCGAAAGTTTTATCATTTATGGGATAAGCTGAGAAGCTTACGGTATTGGCTTCAAATGCGATGCAGAGAAATCATAATTTGTTTAAGTTATGGATTCCAAATATCGGGATTTTAGCTCCCGAAAAGAGCCTTGCAAATTTCAGGTGCATTAGTTGGATACCCTGGTGTAAGTTCCCGGTCTAATGTCTTCATAATAAAAACGTCAGTAACAAAATGTTCTTTATTAATTAAATAGTCTTTCAAAAGCTCTCTGACAAGGCTCTCTAAAATACTAGTAGTATTTTACAGTATTATGTAAATTTTCTCAACGAAGTCTTTTCGATTTGCAAATACATGATCCCAAAACCCTATTATCATCCTTTATGCGATCTTATCATCAAAAGGAACTGGAATGGGAATTTCGGATCGTTGTTATAAATGGCTTGGCTAGATTCTGTACCTTTTCTGTGAGACGTGTGACCGATTCCTTTCCGTGAGACGCATTTTATATCACTACCTACATTTTTTATTTAACGTCTATAGATCGATGGCTGGCTCTTTTGCTGGTTGACCTTAATTTTGGAGGTCTATTGTTAGAATAATAATAAATAATACTAGCCCTGTATTAAACACTATCCCACTGCTGGGCACCGGCCTCCTCTACTATTGAGAGGGGTTAAGCCTTAGTCCACCACGCTGGCCTAATGCGGGTTGGTAGACTTCACATACCTTCGAAATTCGTATAAGAATTCTCAGATATGCAGGTTTCCTCACGATGTTTTCCTTCACCGTTCAGCAAGCGATAATTAATGTTTAATACACACATAGAAAAGAATAATAATAGAAAAGTCAGAGGTGTATGCCACTTGGGTTTCGAACCTACGACTTTCATCTTGGCAGTCCGTACGGCAACCAACTAGGCTATCGCTGCTTAGAATAATAATTACTATTTAAGAATTTTTGTGTGGTTCTTTGTGTGTGTTAATTGATATCTTTCCAAGTATAGGCTAATATTGGTTAGATTTTAGACAGCCGCTGATGAAGTCTATAGGAAAATATCACTAACAATGAAACCTAATAACTAAATACCAAATGCAAAGAAGTTTAGTTTTTATGTTCCAGTAAAATTATTTTATCCCACTACTGGATACGGGCCTCCTCTGCTAATGGCTAATGAGAGAGGTTAGGTCTTAGACCAACACGCTGGCCTAATGCGGGTTAACAGACTTCACATAACTTTCAAATTCTTATTCATAACTAGCTGTTGCTCGCGGCTCCGCCCGCGTGGAGGTCATGTTTGAGACAAAAAGTATACACTACAAAATACCAATTTTCATTCATTTAACTTCAAAAATGAAGGATTTTCATACAAACTTTCTTACCCTATTTAACCCCTTAGGGGTGGAATTTCCAAAAATCCTGAAACATATATTTTTTATTTTTGACTAAAAGGCCAAATACTGATTTTCATAAACTTGACTTCAAAAATGACGGATTTTCATACAAACTATCATCCCCTATTTTACCCTCTTAGGGGTGGTATTTCCAAAAACCCTCCCTTAGTGGATGCCTACGTCATAAAAGGTACCTACTGTCAAAATTGCAAGTCTCTAACCCCAGCCGTTTTGGCTGTGCGTTGATCGATCAGTCAGTCAGTCAGTCAGTCAGTTTCTTCTTTTATATATACAGATTCTCAGGCGTGATGATGATTCTGCACGATGTTTTATGCCCATAGACATAGACTTCTGCAATGCCAGGGCTCAGTAAAACCGCTGCGTACCGTTAAGGTTTAAAAATACCAGCTCCAACTTCCCCAATACCGATATCAAAGTCGACATAGCCTTCACGATTCTTCTACAATTGACGATCTTGATGCTCCGGTTACGTACTATAAAGTGACGCACTTCCGCGTTTTCTACCCATTACAATAATAACATATTTTTACCTTACAAATTTATTTAATACATACTCATGCCTGCAATCCCCGAAGCGGTAAGTGGAGGTGTAACCAACACACTTAATTTTCGCTGAATTTATTACGGTCCCATAATCTGATAGGGGGGCAGCCTAACACCCTACTGGGTACAATTCGACACTCCGGGTTTTTAATGAGTATTTTTAGATAGAAAAACCCAATATCACTTTACCCGATACGAGATCGAACCCGAGACCTCAGCACAGCAGTCGTATCGCTTGCAATTAGAACTGCGCCACCAAGGCAGTCATACATTAATATAAATACAATGTTATTAACACTCTTTACAAAAAAATGTGTTTGAGCGATTCTAATTAAAATCCCAAAATAGCTTAACCACACATCAATACGTAATCGATAATCGATATCTATAATAAGCACATCACTAACCTACAACTACGTAAATACATCCGACAGAGACTGGGGCGAAAATAACTTTGATACCATAGTTTAAATTTTCAATTTCAGTTTAGCTTTGTCTTTCGTTGCCGAGGAAAGCTTAAAAGATATTAACTGTATAGTGCGTTAACGTTTAAAAATTATATAATAATAAAACCCAACAGTCACACACGTAGCCCCGATCCCACGCAAAGATACGAGTCTTGTGTTTTGGGTATCAGGGACTACGAGAGACTTTTCGGTCGTACAACACCCAGACCCTGGACACAAATATCTGTCTGTTACACAAAGATTTGTTCCGGTGCGGGAATCGAACCCACAGCCTCTTTACAGGCGACTAATCGCCAACTGCGCCGCAGAGCTAGACGCGTACTTTAACATAGAAAGCAATATTACATAATATTATGTCACAAACCACTTGTGGTAAAACTTTTTAACGTAAAATGTTAGTCATATTATATGCCTAACTTGTAAATACAATTAATTGTACAAAAGAATTAAGCGAAGTACTTAAAAATCTGTATATAAAAGAAGAAACTGACTGACTGACTGATCGATCAACGCACAGCCGAAACGGGTGAGGTTAGAGACTTTAAATTTTGACATTAGGTACCTTTTGTGACGCATCCACTAAGGAAGGGTTTTTGGAAATACCACCCTCAAGGGGGTAAAATAGGGGATGATAGTTTGTATGAAAATCCGTCATATTTGAAGTTAAACGCATGAAAGTTAGTATTTCGCCTTTTAGTTAAAAATAAAAAATATATTTTACAGGATTTTTGGAAATTCCACCCCTAAGAGGGTAAAATAGGGGAAGAAAGTTTGTATGAAAATCCGTCATGTTTTTTTTTTTTTTTTTACCTAAATAGGCTTGCGTTTGACCACTATCTCGCCTGATGGTAAGTGATGATGTGGTCTACGGTGGAGCACGCTTGCCTAGAAGATACCTATTCACTCTTGACTTAAAGATACCCAGATTATAATTTTCGGGAAATATAGACTCCGGCAAAGAGTTCCACTCTCTAGCGGTGCGCATGATAAATGTACTAGCAAAACGCTTCGTGCGCGCTGGTGGAATATCAACCATGTATCGATGACGCTTCGCCGAGTCTCTTGTCGTCCGATGATAGAAAGGGGTTGGGGGAATTAAATTGTGTAATTCCAAGGCACACTCGCCGAAATGTATCCGTATGTATGTATGTTTGAAGTTAAACGCATGAAAACTGGTATTTTGTATTGTATACTTTTTCTCCCAAATATGACCTACACGCGGGTGGAGCCGCGAGCAACAGCTAGTATATCTATATAAATAAAAATTAAATTATAACTGCATCACTCGAGAAAGATTGTTTCGAATTGGCTTCGCAAAAGACCGAATAAGGTTTTAAAAAAAAGTTACAACGAAAAAAGTTTCATACAACGGGAATATTTTAGTCTTTTGTTCTGTGAGATTTCAGTAGGTACCGATAATAATCACGCATGCGAAGCTGCGGGCAATGTTATCTTGACACATTTTAGGTTATTCAATGCTGGCACCGCAGAATTAATTTATTGCAAATATTTGGGTGTACTTTGCCTTTATATGTACACTAGCTTTTGCTCGTGGTTTCGCCCACGTGGTAGTTATTTTTTAAAGAAAAGATATAGAATCTATGGAGACATCTTAAGCTACTATCCCACAGGAACCGTGCATTCTCCGGGAAAAAAGAAGCTTATGTCATACGCAGACCTATGCAAAAAATCATGTCGATCCCCTGCTCTGTGTAAAACAAAAACGAAACTATCCCACAGAAGCCGTACATTTTTCCGGGATAAAAGTAGCTTATGTGCTATTCCAGATTATAATCCATCTCTATGCCAAATTTCAACCAGATCCTTCCAGCCGATCTGGCGTAATTGAAAAACAAACATCCATTCATCCTTCGCATATATAATAATAAGAAGATAAACGTTTATAAATCGGTTTAAATAATGAAAAATTATCTGTATAATAAAGCCTTTACATACATTAAGAAATATATAACAAACACGTAGAGATATTTTATTACGCCACGTCGAGTAATGGGTCGCTATGAATATCAAGGAGGTAGTAACATACAAATTGCTAATTTCATATATTTCCTCGCAGGAATCGCATTGAGAGAACCGCTTCGAAACGATGGCGCGGCTCTGTGCGTCGGATCATCGCAGCCGTTGTCTGTAAGTAACTCTGATATCTCTTTTTATGTTATGATAGCCTGGTATAAAGCAAGTTTATGTAATAATAATTTAACATTTTATTGTTACACCGAAACATACAAAAACAGGTTGTATCAACTTATTAAGGTGTTACAAATTGGCGGTCTTATCGCTAAGAGCGATATCTTCCATACAACCATGCACGGTTGCTATGTAGCTATGTATATGCTATCTAGCTATGTATATATACGGTAGGCAGCGGCTTTGCTGTGCCCTGGTATTGCAGAAGTCTATGGGCGGCGGTGACTACTTACCATCAGGTGGCCCGTCTGCTCGTCTGCCTACTGAGGCACTAAAAAAAAAAATTTGCTATGTAGCTATGTATATGCTATGTAGCTATGTATATGCTATGTAGCTATGACTATGTAGCTTATGCGGGAAACTGTTTATGGCATAACGACGTTATAAAATTATAATAATAATTCAAATTCAAGAAAACCTTATCGAATATTTTATTATTTAAAATAAAACAAATTTTACGGAGTTTACCTTGGGTTACATACATAAAAAAAGATTCAGACGAATTGTTAACCTCCTCCTTTTTTTGAAGTCGGTTAAAAATAATACTAATTTTACTGACTTTATCGCGGTTATTTTTATTTTTTTAGTCTGGATGTATCCAAAACTTTACAGACTGAGTTGTATATCGTCACGAAACAATATAATTTTTATCCTATATACCTTCAATTTATTGAATTTATAAGTAAATGCGATCTGTGCAGATAATAAAAATAAAATGACAAGCCATATTGCTGTTGGCTTAAACCACTCAACAATATTCACTTTGTCTCAGTAAACTTTAAAACTACAATATATCACTACAATGTAATTCAGCAACAATAAAAAGATCTCAATAAAGTTTACAATTACTGTTTCCATTCGCTTAGTTATGATCTATACCAATTCTTTACCTTTCAATATTTTTGTTTACATGCCAGAAGTTACGCAAAAATAGCACAATGATGTATGGACTAAGATGTGTTTCTGCCAAAAGTTAGAATGTTTGGCAAGTATGTGAAAAGATTAGATTAGTCCATGACATGAATTGCGAAAAATTCATTGGTTTAAAATACTCGATGGCTTCTATGTAGAATGGCTAGAGTGAGGAACAAAATTTTATCAGAGGTTCTCAGTTTAATTTAATTAATGTAAGCCCGCTGAGTTTGTTTCGCCGGGTCTTTTCAGGCGGGGTCGCGTTTGGATCCGGTGGTAGCTTTTAAAACAAGCGACGTCTCGGAAATACCCATGGTCCATATCAAACCCATTTAAATATATATATATTGGACCGGTGTTACCTTGAATAATATTAATTCATAATATAAAAATAATTAATAAATAATAATAATGTTAAATACCATATGAATAATTAATTGCTAGTGTATTGATGATGCTATGTATGTTATATACATAAGCTGATATGCTTTTCTTAAAATTTCTTTACTTTTTTTAATGTTCTGACTTGTCATAAGAGCTATGTAATTGCCTACTTGATCAATAAACGATTTCATTTCATTTCAATTCTCGTAATTTAAGACGGTAACGCCGTTTTATTGCTTTAAAATACAGTGCTTCCACCATTGACTTATATTCTATAGACACGAACTGTCGAAGAACAAAGATGTTCCAAAAACCTTGTCCGCCCACTAATGCCATCTATTCATTTTACTAATATAAGAACTATTTGAAAGTTGTAACTCCCGTCACTTTCTCTTGAAAGGGACTTTCGCGCGCCAAAACGGGACAAACTATATAATGAGTTTTTTTTTTATTTATTCAGGTTAGCAAACAGTAGTATATTATACATTTTACAGTTTTGTTTTGAAATATAGACTTCCCGTATTCAGAATTGAAATTAATTAATATTTATTGATATTACGTTCTAAACGTAATGAAATTATATTATTTACCTTATATACTATTAACAGTTTCACTGTAAATCAATTTAAGGCAGATTTGTTCAGGAATGTCGCTACAAATAACTAAAATTAACTGGTGTGCATTCGTAGGTGGCATGAAGCATACTAACGTAGGTGCAGTGTATACACCGCGACTCGGTGGAACATAATGTTTGTTCTGGTCGCCGCATCCAGTACGTAGTACATATAGATCGCTGGCTTCCACGAAGAAATTTAGGCTAGTTGAATAGTTAGACTGAAAAGCATTTCTAGCAAAAAGTCAAAATCGTCTAAATGTTAGTTGACCCATATGGGAATAACTTATACTTGACTTATAAGCATTCTTCAGGCCTAAGTTTTACTTAGTTTAAGTTAGTTGCTAAGTTAGACAATTTAGCTACATGTTTTTGAATGACGCGTTCTAAATTTGAATTTTAAACCCTGGTCACGAAGACTTTTTTTTAGAGACTACTCTGCACCTGATGGTAAGCGCAGTGCCGTCCAATTAGAGTATCGTGTAGCGAGGGACAATCTATCCCCAGCTAATCAACACAATCATGCCGGCCTGGTGCTTCACACAACGCCATGGGCAAGAAGGTAAAGAAGCAATCGAGGGTCTAGTGTCAGAGTACTCAGAAGGCCGCAAATGGCAAAACGTCGTACCCCAACTCTAGACTCTTTATGATGTAGATAAAACTGCCTACAACATGTCTCTGCCAGAAAAAATGGCGGGAATGTGATGTGATGTTGTATAATTGTGATTAATAAGTGAAAAAATTATTTCAGACATGGCTTAGGCCTGTAAATTGTGACTATTACAGACATGGCTTCGGCCTTTAAATTGTGACTATTACAGACATGGCTTAGGCCTCTTGAATTGTGTTTATTTCAGACATGGCTCCGGCCTTTAGAATGAGAAAAATATTGAACATGGCTTCCCCCTTTTGAATGGGTGAAGACTGCAGACATGGCTTCGGCCTTTTGTATAAGTTAAAACCAGAGAAGAAGAAGACTTTAATTCTAGCCCAGATTTGGAAAAAATAACGACAGACATGGCTGCGTGGTGGAGAACCTTTGCCTTCTCTTTTATAGAGTAAATAAATTAAAAAAAAAATGTCTGCCATTTAAAATTCCAGATAACCTATCCTGTTTCACACACGGCTGCAGTACTGGCTGGGTGTCCGGTGTACTTGGGAACGAGGCACTCACAGGTGGCGCTTGGCTCGCGGCTCTTCCTTGTCTGGTCGCTCTACCAGCTGCACCATTCTTCGCAGTTCTTGCAGATACCAGAGGAAGAAAGGCGGGCGCATTTTGTATCTGCATCAGCTTTATTGTAAGTAATAATAATAATTATATATAAAAGAAGAAACTGACTGACTGACTAACTGACTGATCGATCAACGCACAGCCTAAACGGTTGGGGTTAGAGACTTGAAATTTTGATAGTAGGTACCTTTTATCACGTAGGCATCCACTAAGGAAGGGTTTTTGGAAATACCACCCCTAAGGGGGTAAAATAGGGGATGATAGTTTGTATGAAAATCCGTCATTTTTGAAGTTAAATTCATGAAAATTTGGCATTTTAGTTAAAAATAAAAAATATATGTTTCAGGGTTTTAGGAAATTCCGTCCCTAAGGGGGTAAAATAGGCAATGAAAGTTTGTATGAAAATCCGTCATTTTTAAGTTAAACGCATGAATATAATAAATATTGGTATTTTGTATTGTATACTTTTTCTCCCAAACATAACCTCCACGCGGGCGGAGCCGCGAGCAACAGCTATAATTAATAATAGACCTCCTCTACTGATCCGAGGGCTAGTCTTAGTCCATATCGTTGGCCTGATGCAGTATAGTAGACCGTTGACATTGCTATAGTGATTTCTCGCCATGTATTCCTTTACCGTCAAGGGAAGCGATAAATAACAATGAATACACACATTACTTCGAAAAGTCAGAGGTGTATACCATTTGGGCTGGTTTTGAAGCTACGTACCGACCTGCCCAGACGCAAGTTAAAATGGCACACACTTCTAAGTATTCTTTACGAGTGTATTCTTTGTTAATTAACGGCGAAGAAAAACCTGCATAACTCCGAATTCCCATAAGAACTTCGAAGATGTGCGAATTCACCAATCCACTTTAGCCCAGCGTCATAGACTAATGCCTAAATAAATCGCCTTCCATTAGTAAATGTGTCCAATGTCCATGCCCGGCAGTGGAACAATGTTGGTATGATTATTAATTTATATAGATTCTTCTTCTTCAGCCTTTGGACGTCCATTGCTGAACATAGGCCTCCCTTAAAAATTTCCAGATCAACCTGTCAGAAGCGGTCTGCAACCAGCGGGTTCCTGCGACCTTTACGATATAAATTCTTCAAATTATTAATTATATTTTCAGTTGAGCTGGTCTCTCGCAGCATGGTGTGGCTCTCGAGGTGTTTGGGCGGCCAGGGTCGCAGCAGGAGCCGGTGGGGCGGGAGCACTGGCCTTAGCACCTCTGTACTGCGCGGAGATTGCGCCGAGGACTAGAGGACTTGCAGCGATGCCGGCATTGGCTTGCAGGTACATACTTCTTTAGTCTGAAACTTTGTTTAACATAATCGTACTCTAGATGTAAATACTACCATAGTACTTTAAGGGAATGGGTGATCTGCTCTGTGGATTGGGGGCTCTGAAGAATTCTACCACGGTATGCCCTGCAAGGCGTAAAAGGGGACTAAAGGGGTCACGGGGGTCGCGGCTGCACAACGAGTACCCGGAGTCGGGTGGCGGCGCGAAGTATGGCGCTGCTATAGAATGTGAAACTAGCCCTAGGAGAGACGGGCCTAAAGGCACCGCGCAGGGATCATTCCGGCAACCATCCAGAGTACACTCAGGATTCCCCGCGAACGTCTCACATGCGCTGCAGAAGGTTACCGCGGGGTTTTTAGTCGGTACACCAAAGTAGAAAAATTGTTAGGGCCCCGATCCAGTAGTCCCTGGGGTGAAATGGGTCGGCAGGTTCTGTTAAGTTCTGATTCTCTGATGTGATTTTGTTTTAGTTGCGGCATCCTGTTCGCATACGCTGCAGGCGGAGCTTTGTCAGCTCACGCGCTGTCGTTATCAATGGCGGTACCACCGACAGTGCTACTGGTGTCGCTGATATGGCTGCCAGAGACACCCTCGTTCCTCATCAGCGTTGGGAGGATACAGGTAAAAAAAAAAAAAAAACTTCAGAGGTGTCAAGGGACACCCGGATGGAACGAAGTTCCTTTCGATTAATTAGTGAAGGAATTGTAATAATTTTTTTTTTTTTAAGTTATAATAATATTTTTTTATTATTAACAAATAAAATATTAAAATTATATTATTAAAATTATTTTTAATAATATATTAATAATATATAATAATATTAGCAACAACTGAAGCAAGTAAAATTACATATAAACATAATGACAGCTGTTAAAATACATTTAAAAACGTTCCAATATAAAAGTGTCGTGACAACTTTTCGTAAGAATTTTTTCCGTCTAGCCCTCTTTCACAACGCGCGATAAGGAACTTCGTTCCAATATTGGGATAATAAATACGAAAACGAGAAAATAAAAAATATACCCAACAGTCACACATATAATTCTGACCCCACGCTAGGTAAAACCTGTATGGTAGGTATCAATAAGAACGAAGGACTACGGTCCCACAAAACCCAGATCCGAAACAAATATCTGTCTGTCACACAAACATGAGTGTGTTGAGTAGCGGGGATAGATCGTCTCTCGCTATTCAGTTCTCTATTTGGACCGCACTGCGCTTACCATCAGGTACAGTGCGGTCACTTTGCCCGGATAAAAAAAACATCTTTCTCGGTGCTGGAATCGAACCCTCTCGCTTCGAAGCCGGCCACTCGCCCGCTGCGCCACAGATACTGACGTTAGAAAAAAGGAAAGGTTTCGATATTTTTTTTTAATAAAAATCGTTCTAACTATACAATTTTTTCTGTACCTGATGTCAGTAATTTTATCAAATGGGACTTCTAATGAAAATAATAATATACTAGATAGATTTACCAAAAACATTTTTTTTTTGTGTTGTGACAGTCGTTATGCCGATGTGCGATTTTATCAGTAAGAATTTTTAATTATATAATACATATTAAATTGGATAGTATATACGATTAAGTCCGCCTATATACGATGTATATGAAGTGTATAAATAAATACGATATCTTTATATATATATATTCTACTGTACGTGTGTATGTCACTGATATAAGCGGCTGGATCGATCTGAATGATTTTTTTTGTATGCGTTTGGGTGGCGCCCTGGATGGTTTAGATTCACAAATCAGCCCGGCAGATGGCACTGCAGTCGGTGTGGCGCTGCTTTTTCGGGCAGGACGACGTCTGCCGGGCCTGCTAGTTTTATATAAATTGTATCAAAGTACCCTCGAATTATTATCAAAAGTTAGAAGCCATTCAAATCTGGTGGAAGGAGTTATTATCAAATGACAAAATACATGTTTTATGACGTCAACGCTCAGAATAGCCTTTACGATGCAATCGTGCAAGGGAGATAGTAAGATATTGTCACTACGCAAATACTTTTGAGGATATCAATATGAAAAATCAAGCGACGGCTTCATGCATCAATATTGGATTCTATTTTTGCGAAATATTTCTTTTTCGTATTTATTTCTGCATTGATATATTTGACAGCCTCTGTGGCTGTGAAACGAGAGGCCGTGGGTTCGATTCCCACATCGGGACAAATGTTTGTGTGACAGACAGATATTTGTGTCCAGGGTCTGGGTGTTGTGAGACCGAAAAGTCTCTCGTAGTCCCTGATACCCACGACACAAGACTCGTATCTTAGTGTGGGATCGGGGCTATCTGTGCGACTGTTGGGGTTACTTATTTTCATAAATATTTTTCAGGATGCAGCAAAAATAATATGCTGGTTCGACGGCTCGGACTTCCGAGAAGACCTCACCGATGTGATAGAACAGCAGGAGGTCAAGATTAGAACGTCAGACTGCTACGCTGGCAGACGGGAGGCCATGAGGAGACAGGACTCTGATGCATTTCAACCCATGCTGAAGAGGAGCAGCGGACTTGACTCCGCATCAGAGAAGAAGAAGGAGCAGTCAGTTTGTAGGGAACTGTGTAAGTGTTTTCAGTTTCTTTTATTAACTGACTTCAAAAAAGGAGGAGGTTAACAATTCGTCGGAATCTTTTTTTAAGTATGTTCCCCGATTACTCGAAGACGCATATACCGATTCGAGAAATTCTTTTTTTGTTTAAAAGGGTATACGTCCCATTGGCACCAAGTCAGGATCTGATTATGGCATCTCAGAAAAATCAAGGGCAACCCTCAAAGGACAATGGCGAAATCGTAGTTACAAAAAAAATTGCGTTTAGGAATTTCATACTTTGTAATCTAAATATTATTATTTTACATGATTTTTCAGCATACTAACAATAGCTGTGTAAGTATATATAAGTTGTATAATTTATTAAAAATCTCAATTGATTTTTTTGGAACGTGTTATGGCCGTAAGATTTTTTTAATGAATGGCTTAAGGTCTTTTAGGCCAATGAAAAATCTTTTTAAGCCGTTAAAAAAAACTATAAAATCAATGCAAGTGTGTGTGTCCCTACAATTACAAATAACAAAAATAAATCAGCTTTACTTTTTACCAACTTAGTGAATGACTGGATCGTCTGTTATTTGGCTGTATAGTTACGACCATAGCTTATCTTATTTAGGAAAAAAATCACTACTTCCGTCATTTCATACTGACATATTGTGACATAATTTAAATAATACACGAATACTTGAAAGATTTCACTTAGAAAATAATCTAGCAAACATGACTGTGGCCACAAATGTGATCTGGAGATCGGAATATTCGGAGATCGGATAATTTCCAAAGCATAGCAGACCGATATAATATGCTATATTTGCCGTGAGAACGTACCAAATTCGACAAACACGTTCCTATTAAGGTGAACATGTACGTTTCCACGGTAGTTCTATAATTGAAGTGTGCATAGAAACAATTAGTTCATCTTAATTTAATTTAAGAGGCAGTTCAGATACCTTATTGATAAGAGGTAAAATAAAATCACACAATGTTTCAAATAAACAGTATTATGTTTAATTACTAATTGAAAATAATGTACCTGGTCCGACCAGGCTGGTCGAGCAGGCATTATAGAATACTATTGTAGTTGCTTGGTTGTGCGTCGTACAGTGGGCTGCTGCGCTCATACTATAATAGTAATCTGGTATTTGGGACGGGCCAGACATCAATACATATCTGCCCCTGCAGCATTTTTAGATATATAAGATAGGATAATTATGAAGATGAACAAACATTAAAAAAACCAGTGTTTTATTTTTATTTAGAACCCGTTTTATTTTCTTATTTAATTTCTATGTTCAGATTTAGGGTCTGAAGATATTTTCTGCACAAAAAATAAACAAATTATTCCTATAATCAAGTATAATGTGTTCATATCCGAACATGTAAACGTAAACACGAATGTAAACACTTGTGTGTAAGTACCTACGGTGTGGCGGATCATCCTTCCCCACAATAGTTATAAGTCAAGTTCAGTAGGTACATGTTTAATTCACGACACTGCCTCAGGTGAAATTATAATGCACTTTGGAAAATAGGCAAATAACATTTTTATCAGCTTCATAGATAAAAATATTTTATTCAGACATGTCAAATAGATCATAACCTCAAAATCTTTAAATTGAAATATCTTTAGTATTAGACTTTCATCAGAAATCCCTAATACATTATTGTTTAGGAATTGCTGCTGAATTTTTTGATATTTTTTTCACTTCTAAACGCTACATATTTATGTCAACTAATTTCATGTATGGGAACCTGCCATTGTCCTTTTATAGTGACGCAAAATTTGTTTTTTATTGAAGTCGGTGTAGTTTTTATTAGATCGTTTAATAAGAGTAGGGTCATAGCTACCACCGTATCTGCCGTGTCAATGATACGGGGCCCCGGGGCTACAGAGGCCCCGGACGTGTGTAAGCAAAAAAAACGTTTTTTTCAGTGTATCGATAGGTAGACCAGCAGACGGGCCACCTGATGGTAAGTAGTCACCGCCGTCCATAGACTTCTACAATGCCAGGGCACAGCAAAACCGCTGCCTAAATGTTATTCACAATTTTGATACAGGACCTGTCTAAGGCAAGCAAAGCCACTGAAAAAGAGTTCCATCACTAAATATAATAATAATAAATGTGTGACCAACACTAGGTCAAACCTATATTGTGAGTATCGAACGAACAGAACGAGGGACTACAGCTTAACACCCAGACCCTAAATATCTTTCTATCACAAACATTTGTCTCGGTGCGGGAATCGAACACACGGCCTCTCGTTTCACAGCCGACTAGCCCCTCTACGGCACGGAGGCCGTTTTATTTTTATATTACATTCCCGTAGCACGATGTTTGATATATGATGAACATCGAAACCACTCAACCGATTTCAATGAAATTCTTTGCATATGTATGGTCCAACTTAAGAGATAGGATAGTTTTAGATCGGACAGGGTTTTTTTTATCCTGGCACGATTAAGTGACCACACTGCACCTAATGGTAAGCGCAGTGCTGTCCAGTTAGACTGTTAGCGTATCAAGTACCGAGAGACAATCTATCCCTCGCTACTCAACTTTTAATTTTTAATTCATAAAAAGTACATCGACTTCAAGAAAAAACAAATTATGCATCGAATATATTATGATTTTTCTAAGATCCCACCATCAGATCCTGTCTTGGTGCCAGGGAAGTATACCCTTTTAAACAAGAAACGAATTCTCGAATCGGTCCAGGCGACTTCGAGTAATCGGGGAACATACATAAAAAACCCGACGAATTGAGAACCTCCTGGTTTTTTTGAAGTCGGAAAGAACACGGTCTGCTCGGACTTTATATATAGTTTTGTTCCGAAGTCCTAATCGCGGAACATACATAAAAACAAAGAGAAACTCCTCCTTTTTTTTAAATCGGTTAAAAAGGACAGCATCTGCCCAGACCCACTAGTTTATATAAATAGCTTTGTCCAGTCCGCCACCGTCGGTCCCGGCGCGCGCTGTTCTCATGCTGCGTGGTGGTTTGCGCTGCGGCAGGGAGCGGGGCTGGGGCCGTCAACAGCTTCGCCGCGGCCGTGCTGAGACACTCCGCGCATGCTGTCCCACATCTCAACATGACGGCTTATAACTTCACTATATACAACGGGTAAGTGATTGGGTAGTTCCCTGTTTTTACTAGTCGAAACTCGACCAAAAAATGTTTGAACGTCGGTAAATTTTAGTCGAAACACATTAATTAAAAAAATACATATTCTCTCCGCAAAAACCATTGAAATTCCACCATAAAACATAAAAAGAAGTGTTTAGCATCAGACAATTTCAGTCAATACTCAATCATTAAAAAAAGACTATTCTCTTCACAAAGACCATTGAAAGAAGAAGAAGACTTTTCTAATTTTTTTGATAACACTGTAACTCGTCAATAGCTATCAGACAAATGAAAATCGATTTATATACAGGAGAAAAAAGTACTGAACTGTTTTGGTGTCAGTACCTCACCTGATCAAATGTTTTGTCATTGCCTATTTTTTTTTATCCTGGCACGGCAAAGTGACCACACTGCACCTGATGGTAAGAGCAGTGTGGTCCAATTAGAGTATCGAGTAGCAAAGACGATCTATCCCCCGCTACTCAACACAATCATGCCGGCCTGCGTCTTCACACTACGCCATAGGCAAGAAGGTGAAGAAGCGGTCGAGGGTATATTGTCAGAGTACTTAGAAGGCCGCGAAACGGCAAACAGCGTACCCCAACTCTAGACCCCCGACAAAAACCGGATGTACACTGGCTGATCCCGGAACGCGACACACGTCACGTCATATAACATATTGTACAGCTTATTAATAGAGACATTCCATTTAATATTATTCTGAAAACAAAATATATGAATTAAAATAAAACTAATATTTAATTTTTTCCTCTACATACAACTCATTCCGCCCGGGAAAGCTGTAAAGTTTTGGAAACATCCGGAATAAAAGGGAAAAATAAACCGCGATAAATCTGTAAAATTAATTTTAGTTAAATGTGTAAATTCGGGTAAACATAAGAAACCATTATATAATGTACAGAGCTGAAAAATTGTCCGTATAAAACGAGTAAATCTTCGTTGCAGGACTCTTCCACGACCATTATTCGAGAGATCAGAAGCTGGGTCCATTCTGTGCGGAACGGCTCTGGTTCTAGGAGCTGCTGTGGCAACTATCACTGTAGACAAGCTTGGTAGGAAGGTAAAAAATAGGCAACTTAAAAATATACTAGAATATCAAAATCTATACTTATATATAAAGCTGAAGTGTTTGTTTGCTTTGTTTGTTTGTTTATTTTATAAACATGGTATTAATCCTTATCCAAATAAATACTTTATTCATCAAGTTGTCCTTTACGTCATTTGATTTCAATGATTATCTTAGGAGATATTACAGTTTTAAAATATCTCCGCAGCAAAATTAATATTGTTGTTTGTATGTCTGTTTCTTACCTTTTCATGACTAAACGGGTGAACGAATCCTGATGAAATTCAGTAGAGGGATAGATTATATCCTAGGGAAGGACATAGGGTATCTTTTGTCTCAAAAAATCATCTTGAAAGGGGTGAAATAAGGGTTAAAAGTTTGTATGGGCAATCCGTAATACTTCAACTTAGGGATCTAAAATTCATATTTAGGCTTTTGGTAAAAAATAAAGAAATACGTGTTTCAACATTTTTACCAATTCACCCCTAAAAGGGCGAAGTGAGGAGTTAACTTATGAGGTATTCTTTAAATGTAATCTCAAGCTTCAGGCACAACACTTTTTTTTGTCGCGGGGAAAGCATTTTATTACTGCCGTCCGCTCCGGGGGGAAGCGGAATGAGAATAAAACGGTTATGCTGGGCTAGCCGGTCTTACGACCCAGCACCCCCTCGCCCGGATGATGGCTATCCGGGCTGCCGCTGGGCCGAGTCCCTACCCCTTATGTACACCCAACTGGAAACTACCAGCTAAAACCCCGCGGTGGCCTTCTTCGGCACTTACAGAGCGATCCCAGGGTATTATAAGGAGTGCTAGAAGTTAAAAGTTAGGAGTTGTGCCTGTCTAGCCATCTAGACAAGCACAACACCTGAGAGTCAAGACGATCGCTATAGGTGCCTTAGTGCAGAAGACAACTCCTTGCATTGATACATCTGCTCCCGAAAATAACCTCCACGGGGGCGGAGCCGCGAGCAACATCTAGTGTTTAATATATCTTAAAACCATACACGATGATGCAAATTAAGTATACACTCACGCCTGTAATCCCCTAAGGAGTAGGCAGAGGTATACCTCTGCCAGAACCTGAACCAGTACACCCACTTTTCGCCGAATTTCCACTATCGCCATACCGGGCTCAGGTTCCAGACTCCGGGCTAATACTGAGATTTTCCAGATAGAAAATCCCGATATCACTTTACCCGACCCCGGGATCAAACCCGAGACTTCAGCACAACAGTCGTAATGCATGCGCAATTACAACTGCGCCACCGACGCAAATCTAGTAAATTATATTCATGTACTATTTATTACCAACATTCAGTACATGTAATTAGTGATAAACAAATAAAATAAAATGGCTGTTATTGTCTGTTTTGCTTTGCTTAAACCGATGATGGGTATCATCAAGTGGTCTATATCGAACTCCAGGGATCAATGACGACCTACAAGGGGTCTATGAGAGCGAAAAAAGAATTAGGGGTGTATGGGATGTAAAAGGGGGTCCACGATAGTTGATCTTGTTTAAGTAGGCAGTCTTTTAATTTTGACTTTCCTTTAATTACTCTCTAAAGTTCAGTTCATCTCGCTACAGTTAAGAATCAGTCAAAACACATTTAAAGTTGATGAATTTTCAAAAATGCGATATTAGATAAGCAGGGTGTCTACCCAAAACCGAGAAACATGGCAAGTGATCTATGAGACATTGGGGACCTCTGGCTTAAACCATGCAACGGATTTAGATACCACTTGATTATTGTACCCTTCATGTAAAAGAATATCTCTATCAGCTATTGCGTATATAAAGATTCAAAAGTAAAAATCAACACTTCCTTCCAGATGCTACTTCTTTGGTCGTGTTCAGGCATAACCTGCTGCCTCGCTGTACTTGGAGTGTACTGCGACCCCCAGCTACGTATGCACTCCTGGTACATCCACCGACTGTGGCCTTACAAAATCAATTTAAAAAACAAGACCTATCAATTGAATACAACTGATGATCATTTCGAAAACCTTACCAAGAATCTGATTAACATATCTAGGCCTTGGAGGGGTGTGGGGAATGAAAGCTTTGATGGGTGGCCGTCGAAGGCCCAAGCTGGAATGGAAGAAGGGCAGTCAATGTGGGCCCCTGTAATTCTGCTGTCGACTGTTCTGTTCCTATATAACATCGGCTTGGGATCCGTGCCTTATGTACTGATATCGGAGTTATTTTCCATCAATGTAAGTATGTTTCAAAGATTTTTATAGCCAACGGCTGCTTGTATACTGGTGCCATTAATATTGAGTCACGTGTAGAAATGCTAGAGAAATCCAGTTGAGTTGAGTCCAGCAATATTGATGGAGGCCCATTGCCCCTCCTATTGTTCCAACTTACCTTAATCTTGAGTTTATTAGGAATAATAATAATAGTAAATCAGTTTATTGCCTTATTATTACATTAACAATAATAATAACAGAAATAATTATGCTTAGCCTATAATAATAAGACAAAGGAGGCGGCTCAGCTTGTATTGACCGGGACAGTAGTTCCGGGCAGCGCTGGTTTTCAGCCTCTCCCATTTCCTATGATGTTGTGCGGAATTTTTTTTGGCGTTGGCCTACCAAGCGACAAGTAATGTAAATTAAAGTATTTGAAGCAAAATAAAAAATATATGTCAAATAACTATAACGGAACTCTAGTGTGTGTGTGTATGTGTACGTACATAAGTATACAAGATGGGCTATTAATTAAAATAGTCACATAGGCTCAAAAATTGCAATATTACAATTATTGAATACAATATTTCACTTGATTCCTATTGGCTATACCACCATTATTCCTTATCTCCTGACTTTTTGTTCACGAATTTATAGTTTTTGAAGTTTTCAATGATGTAAAGAATTGAGAACCTCTGTTAGCATCTGTAGCATCACAACTCCTAAATTGGTTGATAAATTTAAATACAGTTTTTCTTTGAAATCTTGTTTTATCGAAATAAAATCATCTCATCATGAGGTACCAGGAATCGGGTTGAGTTTAATGCCAAGAAAACCCAGGTGTGCGCGTTCTCGTGCAAGAAGTCTCCGTTTTCTCCAATCCTCGTTCTTCAGGGTGTTCCACTCGCAATGCGGAATGACCTTAGTGTCCTAAATATGGATATCCGCTGCGATTTTAATCCAAGGAATCACATCGAGGGCGTTATATCCGCCACTTCACGCAGGGTCGGAATCCTGAACAGGGTGCGGCGGTTTTTCACGCCTGGTCAGCTCTACCGCTTATATAAAGCGCAGGTGCGGCCGGGAATGGAATACTGCTCGCACCTCTGGGACGGTTCCACAAGGTACCTTCTCGATGCCTTGGATGGGTTGCAGCGGCGGGCCATCCGCATTATGAATGATGCAGACGTGAGTAACAGCCTGGAGCCGCTACAGCTGCGTAGGGATATTTCCTCGCTTAGCGTGATCTACCGTCTGTATCATGGCGAATGCTCTGAAGAATTGTTTGATCTTATCCCATCCTCTCCCTTCCATACCAGAACCACGCGTACTGGCTTGCGGAGCCACAGCTTCGTGGTGTCTACTACCCCGGCCCGAACCAAGAGGTTCGCAAATTCGTATTTTTGCCGCACCATCAAGCTGTGGAACAGTTTGCCAGCTACCGTGTTCCCTCCCTCCTATGATCCTGGGTCCTTTAGGCGTAATGTGAAGAAGCTAAACAGCAGGCCGGCATGATTGTGTTGAGTAGCGGGGGATAGACTGTCTCTCGCTACTTGATACTCTATCTGGACGGCACTGCGCTTACCATCAGGTGCCGTGTGGTCACTTTGCCGCGCCAGAATAAAAAAAAAAAAAATATTTGTACACGTGGAAGAGATTGCCAGCTACCATCTTCCCTTCTCCCTATAAGCCTTCCTATGGGTCCTTTAATCGTAATGTGAAGAAGCTACTCAGCTGGCCGGCATGATTGTGTCGAGTAGCGAAGAATCGTTGTCTCTCGCTACTTGATACTCTACCTAGACAGCACTGAGCTTGAGCTCTCACTCACTCTAGTGCACCATCAGGTGCTGTGTCACTTTGCCGTGCCAGCATAAAATAAAATATTTAGATTCTGAGGTTTTTTTAAATCTATCGGAGTTTCATAATCTTAGTAAAATGTTTCACTCAGATTCACATCATATATAAGAATAAGATAAAATAGCGTGATCTATTTTTATGTAACGGAGATAACATGATATTTCTTTTAAACTCCTTCCTTATCTGTTATCTCGTTGGGAGTTGTAACGTAGTTTATTTTCAATGGTCTTCCGAATATTAACTGATAAATATTGTCGATATTGTTTTTGTTATGACTGAAGAAAGAAAGAAAGAAAGAAAGAAAGAAAAAGATTTTATTACCAGAGCAAATACAAGAAAAATACAAAATAAAACTTAAAACAAAAAACAAAACTGTTTGCTCCGTAACAGGTCCCCTCATTCAGCGATATGCTGCAGTACAACCTGAGCAGTACTGCAGCGCTGATTTTCAATGAGGGGCCTCGTGTGACGTGCGGACGTCGAGTCGGGTCGCACACCTCAATATTATCGGAAAAAAACACATAAAGAAAACAATAATAATCATAAAATTAATCAAAACATTAAAACATAATTGTTTTAAATTAAATTTAAATTTAGGAACAATTGCAACAATCGAAACACACAAAGAAGCGGAAAAAAATAACAAAAATAAAGACACACACACCTGAATTAAATAATTACACATTATTGCAAATTTATAAAAAATATATTAGCACCCCAAATGCCACAGTATTGTGTATTGCGAGGTACTGGACAAGCTAAACATGATGATAAACGATCCATCATTCCTGAAAATGTGAAATAATGGGACAATAAAAACAAAAACAAATCAATATAAAAATAAAAACAAATCAATAATGCCAAGATTCACAGGTTGCTGGCCGCACACCGCGTTTATGTGTTTTGCTTCTGATTGCAGAGTAAATGCTGTTTCAATTGTGACTTAAAGCTAAATTTACTCTTTCTTGAACGACATGGTGGCGGGATGTTATTCCAGCAACGAGTGGCGGCATATTTAAAACTGCCCCTAAAAGCAGCAGTCCTATGTTGTGGCATCGACAGCGGATTCGTTGTGGATCGGGTGGAGTATGAGCAGTGATCTTGCCTCCATAGTAACTTCTCGTACAGATACTTCGGACCCCCTGTTTTTATAATGCCAAATAGTAAGGTGGCTAAATGCAACTCCCTACGCGCTGCCATTTTTAGGATGTTTAAATCGTTTAAGTACGGTGTGACATGGCTACGACGGGGGATATCAATACAAAATCTAGCGCATGCGTTTTGTACCCTTTGAATCAGTCTGTTTGTTCGCGACAATAAACAAGGACCATATACTGTGTCACAATAGGTCAATCGCGAAAGCACTAAGGTATCTACTAATCGTTTTCTTAATGTTTGACTGAAGAATTGTCTAAAGCGGTACAGCACTTTTAGTCTGTAAAAACAGTTTCGAATCACACTGTTGATATGCGCTTCGAAGCGAAGTACCGGATCGATGATTAGACCTAAGTTTCGAGCTATTTCCACGCGTTCAATATTCGCCCCCATAACCTTTACCTCTGGTCTAGCGGACACGATAGAACTGACCTGCGTTTTACTGCCTAGAACTATGAATTTTGACTTAGCAGGATTTAAGAGGAGGGAATTACGTTCTGACCACAATACTATTCTATTTAGCTCCTCATTAATTTTGACGATAGAAGGCAATAACTCTTCAGGCTTGAAAGACATGTACAGCTGGATGTCGTCTGCATACATATGATATTTGCACTGTAGCATGCACTGAGTGATGTCTGCACTGTAAATAATGTACAGCAATGGACCAAGAATCGACCCCTGTGGAATTCCCCGAGTGACAGGTTGTGGGCAGGAAGTATGTTGAGAACCATCCTCCTTCGGGGTCTCGACATACTGTGAGCGACCGGTCAAGTAGCTATGAAACCAGCTTATCGTGTTTTGATCGAACCCGTAATACTGTAGCTTACACAGTAATAGATTTATGTTAATGGCATCAAACGCTCGCGTGTAGTCGAGTAGAATAAGGATAGTCCCCTCTCCCCTATCCCGAGCCTCAAGAATGTTACTCACGACATCCAGTAAAGCAGTAGCAGTTCCACGCCCCTGTCTGAAACCTGATTGTAGGTCTGGGAGAATACCATTTATTTCCAGATATTCTGTAATCTGCATATACACAATTCGCTCCAGTATTTTTGACATACATGGCAGTATGCTGATAGGACGCAAATCCTTATAGTTTTCAGGGTTGCTACTTTTTGGTATTGGCCTAACAATTGCACATCGCCAAAGACTGGGAAATGTATGTGTGCTGATTGACTCGTTCACTATAGATGTAATGGCTTTTAGGCTTTGTGGAAGAGTTAGCCTTATCATGTCCTTAGTAATACCATCAATTCCTTGAGCGTTTGTTGTGATATTATTTATAATATTATAAATAGTACTCTCCCCGACTCGTTTAAGGGAGAATGTTGTTGGTCCGTGTCTATTAAGTTTAAAGAAGGTTAATTCTGACAAGGGTACACTTATACTTCCCGGGACATTCAAAAATGCGCGGTTTATTTCATCTGGATCACGGAGATGATCGGGAAGCATAGTGATTTTATGTGAAGGATAAACATGTTGTTTTAAATTTTTCCACAAGGATTTAGAATTATTTATATTATCGTTAATATGTTTGGTGAAATAAGCCTTCTTTTCATTATATAAAGATTGTATAACCTGGCGCTTTAATTGTATATAGTAGTCCTTGTGAGATTGTAATTTAGAATGTCGGTATCTGTTTCGAGCTTCGTCTCGTAAACTACACATAATTTTAATGGTGGGTGTTATCCAGGGGGTGGGAAGACCACTGAACGTTTTGCGCATAACTGGGGCGTGGGCGTCGAAAAGATGTAAAATATATGTATTAAACACGGATACCATTGTGTCAACATCTTGCAGGTTACATATGAGGTCCCAAGGTATCGATTCCAGGTCTTTTTCAAACAAATCAAATACAATGTTTTTAAAAGGACGATATACTACAGTTCTTTTACATGGTTTTTCCTTTTTCATCAAGAGATAGCATGTGATGAAAGAGTGATGCCCCAATTCACTAATGTGGTGGACTGTGATATCTCTATAGTGAGCATCGGTGCAGATGACATCAATCAAAGAAGAGCTGTCATTTATAAAGTGTGTCGGAGTCGTCACTATCTGATTAAGCCCGCTGTAATTTAGAAACTCTGTTAAACGTATATACTTTGAGTTGCCTGTGTCCAACATATTTACGTTAAAATCTCCTAGCAATATGACGTTATCATAAGGGGCGAGCGCGTTGATACTTTGAGTTACCGAGTCAAGGAATAAGTCCAGGTCTAGCCATGGTGGACGATATGCGGTACCAATGAGTAGCTTTTTCTTATTTATGTTAAGACTCATCCAAAGCTGCTCGACTTCTAGCTGCTCTGGATGTGGTCGAATTCGAACACTAATTCCTGCTCGAATATAAAAGCCAACTCCTCCACCGCGTCCACCCCGCACGGACACTGGACGAGGTACGTGCTTGAGCCGGTAGCCCGGGATATTTGGCGCACGCCCTTCTTCTCCCAGTCGCAGCCATGTCTCATTAATTGCCATAATATCTACAGAGTGGTTGCTCATAGCAATCATGAATTCATCATGTCCGGTGGCAAGCGATCCTGCATTAAATAGACCAAACTTAATGAATGCACTGCTAATCATTTAATTAAGCTGTCTGAAAGAATATTATTATTGTTATTAAAACTGATTAGGTATAATAACAATAAAGGATATAATAAAAAATGCAATAAAAAATATAATAAATGATGCATTAATTTTAAGTGATTTGCATAAACACCAAAAAATATTCAAGGATAGTATGTGTGATATATTCTGCCGTAATATGCTGCTTTGTGTGTTTGGAACATTGTACAAAATAATTTAAATATTATAAGTGCTAATGCGTATAAGTAAACATCGACAGTGACACAGCATTTTAGTACGCATAACCATACTGTGCTGACCTTTGTTACACAATGTGCAAAAAATAGCAACCGAGTAAACTCAGATGGGTGAGGGCAACAATTACAATTTTGGCACCTATAAAGTAAACTAAACGTAGATGACTTATATATTATTATTATAAATAGTTTTAAACATAATATAGTCCCTTCTATTTTATTCACCTCCAAAGATCCGTGATATGTCTGCGTCGCAACGTATGCGGTAGGCGGTGTCACCAGGCGTGCGACGAGCAAAACGACGACTGCTAAGTTTAATTTACAACACATTTGGATATTTGTGTTAAATTTATCTATATTGCTTTGTTTACGTAAATTATCTTGCATTTTGCACATATTACCTAACTTGTTATTACCTCATGATAATATTTTATTCGCATGTTGGTAAACATTACGCTTACTCAATAGACAATTGATCAAGAGTAGCTATTCCACTCAGAACTTTGAATTACAGAAGATTTTTTGTAAAAGGTATTGCGTTATTTTTCGATTCTAAAATAGTTCACTTAAATTATGAACCCAAAGAGATCCCAAAACTAGAATGAAGTTGAAGACACGACATGTCTTATTCGCTTCTTTTACTTTTGTCTCTTCAGTTTTTGGCAGTTTCAACTGTTCTCGACTTCTTTTTTTACCATAAATAGGCTTGCGTTTGACCACTATCTCGCCTGATGGTAAGTGATGATGTGGTCTACGGTTTTATGACTTAAAGATACCCAGGTTATAATTTTCGGCAAATATAGACTCCTGCAAAGAGTTCCACTCTCTAGCGGTATGCATTTATCATGCATTATATCTTTTGTTCATTCTCATTTATTTGTGCTCTTCTGGAATCCCTTCATCCACTCCATCCATAACGAGTCATATCAATACATCATTATCCTCAATACATCTTTCACCATACTAATACCAACACTGTTTTTAGGTCAGAAGCTTAGCATCAAGTCTTCTGATATCCTGGATGTGGCTCAGCAGTTTCTTACTCCTACGCTACTATGGAACTATGGCTGTCTCCCTTGGCCTCCACAGCACCTACTACATCTGCGCCACCATTACATTCCTCGGCTCTCTGTACATATTCTTCATAATTCCAGAGACGAAGGGGAAATCTCAAGAGCAAATTGAAGAGGCACTCGATGGACCGCTATTGGTTTTAGGAAGGAGTAAGAACGAACAGCGATGACAAAGACTGTCTGAGATCATAATGGTGTTCACTTTGATATAATCTGTGGATGTAATATCGTGACCAAGAGTTAAGCCAAAGTAGTAAGTAGTTAAAAGGTTACCAGAGACTGTCCCGCCCACACACCCGCCCTTGTAACTCCTGTTTGGCCAGGATCGACAATGGCACGCATTTGACACCAAGTAATGAAACTCGGCGAGTTTTTGGGAATGCTGGAGTGTCTTTTATCCCGCAACGAAATTAATCAAATAGAAATATAGGGAGGAGTTGGAAATATAAATTGTCCACTTCCCTCCATAGCACCATAGCATAAAAAGTATGACGCTACAAGGCTTCAAATTAACATCAACGCCATTTTGAATGGTGCAAAATATGAAAAATACATAAAATATGTTTACAGCAAATTACCTACAGTATTTATTTTTGGGATGTCAACAGATGAATATAAAATTATGTAGTGTAATGAAACAATTAGGTTATTTTTACCAAGTCGTTGATGTTGTAATAAAAACAATCAATCTTACAAAATACACCCAACAGCCAAATACATAGTTCTGCCCCCACACTAGGTAAAATCTGTATCGTGGTTATCAAGAACTACGAGGGACTACGGTCCCACAACACCCAGACCCGAAACAAATATCTGTCTGTCACACAAACAATTGTCTCGGTGTGGGAATCGAAGCCACAGACTCTCGTTTCACAGCCGGCTACTCGCCCGCTGCGCCACGGAAGCTGTCAGTATACGATGCGGTACCGGGATTTATGAGCTCATTAGCAAAAAAAATTGTGTTACTTATTTTTTACACGATGCAAAGTATTATACTAACAAAATGGCGGCGTATAGGTATTCTAATAGTAAAATAATTATTGTGTTGTAAAATCATATCTTTAATAATACTCATTATGTATAAAAACTATTTAATATATATTTATTTTTAAGACTCCTAGAATTGTAGTCGGTCAAGCCGAGAAGGCATCTACACATAACAAAACCAACTGTAATTTGACGAATGAAAAGAGCTCAAATACATTGTGTTTAAGCTTAAAACTTGCTAAATACTGTTGATTTTATATCAAAATACTTTTTCACTAATTCACTGCCCTTCGTACAGTCAAAAGAAATTGCAACTTAATGTCAAATTTTACTATATTTTAATAAATTTTTCGAGGGTGTCACGAGCCTCGCATTTTTACCTTAAATCCGCACCTGTCAATAGTCAGAAATAAAATATGTGTCGTGAAATACTTCATAATATCATATGTTATTCCGGTTTCCAGCCATTAATCAATTAGAATTAGATTATTAATATTAAATATTTACTCAAAATACAGTTTTTAAAACATATTTTGTTACAAATTTATACGGACGCGAAAAGATTTGCCTTAGTTTTGAATGTGGTAACAAATGTATTACTGACACTTAAAATAGTTTAAGTAACTAACTGTGTAGTGTGAAAAAGCAGGCCGGCATGATTGTGTTGAGTAGCGGGGGATAGATCATCTCTTGCTACTCGATACTCTAATTGGACGGCACTGCGCTTACCATAAGGTGCCAGGATAAAAAAAACTCAACCAGGTGCCGAAATGGTATTTCAATATTTGGAGAGGCAAACAGAAAAAGAGTTTTTATGTATAACAAAATTAAATAAATCGTTTTCGAGTAAAGTTACGTTACAGTGCAATAAATTAATTATTGGGGGTCACAGTACTCTCAGAGCTGCTGAATCTGCGCCTGCAAAAATGCATTTCATTGATAAGTAAGTGTGTAATATTAGTGATTTAACGGATGTCACATTATTGGGAATTGAGTATATTTACGCACTAAGTGTAGGATAAGTTTTGCCAAAATGTTCACGTTCAAAGAACAAGATTGTATAGTATGTAGTTGCAAAATGAGACGAGACAAGATATAAGTTTTTAAACTGACATGGTCATTAACACAATCTTTAGTTATTAAAACGGGATATTTACCGATTTCGACGTCTGTGATCGTATTACCTACTTGCAGGCCGAACGCTCACGAGAAATGAGTGCCTTGAAGTTGCAACAGAAATACGAATCACTACTACAAAAACAAAAACCGGTGAGCCCCTACTATGACAACTCACAAGTAACTCGAACGGTTGTTAATTTATCCAGCAAAGAACTGTCACAGAGTGCCCTTAAAGTCCTGGAAAGAGGGTTAAATTTTGTTCCGACTCCGAAACGCATTCCTTACGAAGTAGTCATCGGAGGTGTAGAGGAAGCTATTAGACGGAATATGATACCGGCGAGTGATGCTGATGTGATCAGGCAGGATACCGCCGTTGCATTACGTCGCGCAAAACTCCCTACCCCGAACATTACCGCGGATGAAATAACAGCACTACACAACCTACGAAAGGATGAAGACATACTGGTACTGAAAGCGGACAAAGGTAATGCTACTGTAGTCATGAATGCCACTGAATACGATGAAAAGATCCAAAACTTATTGAGTGATGTGAACACCTACAAGAAAGTAAGCTATAATCCGACGGCACGAACGAATCGCAGTACACGTAAAATAATAAAAGAGTATCAACACATAATCACAGATGATACAGTTAAGTACCTGCTCCGTCCTAGGAATACACAGCCCCCAAAACTATATGGTTTACCAAAAGTACATAAGCCAAACGTTCCGCTGCGGCCCATAGTCAGTCAGATAGACTCGCCCACGTACGTCCTGGCAAAACATGTAGCTAGTGTACTTCAGCCATTAGTTGGGCAGTCAACATCCCATGTAAAAGACTCTCGGCATCTCATTGACATTCTGCAATCCATCAAACTCCAAACGAATGACCTCATGGTCAGTTTCGATGTGGAGGCCCTTTATACAAATGTACCTGTGATGGATTGTATGGAAGTGATAAAGGTAAAATTGCTAGAGAATAACATCCCAGTAGAATACGCGAAATTACTATACCATTGTTTATCGACCAGCTATTTCATCTACCAAGGTCAATATTACCTACAGATAGACGGGGTAGCCATGGGCAGTCCAGTGGCTCCAGTAGTAGCCAACATTTGGATGGAGCATTTTGAGGAGTTGGCTATTTCCACTGTACCTACAGTTACACCTATAAAACTGTGGAAAAGGTATGTTGATGACGTCTTTGGCATCATTGAAGGAGATGAACAAGAGGTAAAAGTATGCTTGACACACCTAAACAGCATACATAGCAAAATAAAATTTACCTATGAGGTGGAAAGCGGGAGGACTATACCATTCTTGGACGTAAAAATAAAAGTTCGTAACGACGGTTCTCTGAGCCACTCAGTATACAGGAAACCGACCCACACAGATCGATATCTACACGCAGATTCACACCACCATCCCAGACAGCTGAACTCTGTAGTGACTTCACTCACTAACCGTGCATACGATCTATGCGATGAAGAACACTTGCATGCAGAGCTAGTGCACGTACAGAAAGTCCTACAGAGGAATGGATATACAGCGAAGACCGCACAATGCAAACGAAGAACTACATATAAGCACCGAAAGAACGAGGTTGAGAGGCAGCCGGCATTTTTGCCTTACATGAGGGGAGTGACAGATAAAGTTGCAAACATTCTCAGCAAATACTCCGTAAAGACTATCTTCACTCCTTTCAAAAAAGTGTCTCAGATGCTGCGTTCACCGAAAGACAAATTTCCCCTAGAAAAGCCAGGTGTTTACAAAGTAGACTGCAGTTGTGGTAAGTCGTACATCGGTCAGTCGAAGCGCACTGTCTCGTGTTGAATCTCAGAACACATTAGAGCGGTAAAAAACCAGGAAACCCAAAAATCGGCCATAGCTGAACACCTTTTGGGAGCGGGATCGAACCACTGGATCGAGTTACATAACCCTCAGGTAATTTCGACAGAACGCCACTATATTCCTAGACTGGTTAGAGAAGCCATAGAAATTACGAAATACAGAAATTTCAACCGGGAGGAAGGGTTTCAACTGTCGAGGGCCTGGAATCCAGTGGTTCAACTATGTAAACACCGAAAAATTTCCGAAAAAAGTTCGCGAGTAGATACAGTGAGTTTCGTGTGCCGTAAACAAAATCGTAATGTGAGTGACTTATGTGACAATGGTAGTGGTACCCAGCGCACAAAAAGAGAAAGAAAGAGGGTAGATCGTTTTGTCTGCTCATAAATATCCACCCGCAAAAACTTCAGTTTACCCGTGATCATGGCGCTTGCAATAGTGCCGAAATATAGGGAACTCACATCAAATAAAAAACATGGTAAATATCCCGTTTTAATAACTAAAGATCGAGACAAGATAAATAATCAAGTCAAAAAAAAAAAAACAAGTACATAACTTACAGATTAACTCATAAAGTATATGAATTTTTTGGTTAGATTTCGGTCTTTAATCAGTACTTTGGGAAGGTCAAACATAAGATTCAATATCATTTGAAGTCAGATAGATGACAGATTGGAAAAAATGCAGAACATCCTGGAAAGTTTATATGCTTGCCAAGTTTGGGACATGCTTTTATAACAAATTAAATTATCAAAAAAAATTAAACAACGGAATATGAGATATTCACTGTAAAATAAACTAGGTAATACAAAGTCAATTTCTGCACAATAAACAGATTTAAATTGATATTTGTAAAATTTTGCCTCGTGCATGGGCCCCTAAGGCCCCACAATACCTGCCTAAGTCCCACCCATTTATCCTGTCTTGTATCCAGCGATTTTTTTGTTTTAGATTATAAAGTAACGGACACACATCACTCGGCATAAAAATAATTATTTTTTGATCAAACCACTGTTACACTAGCATATTATAATATAATACAGATGCAATATATTTATATAACATTTATAATAATAAGGATTTGGGAAGCATTTGCGATTTATAACCAACAGCCACACTAGTCGAGGAGGGTTACTCAGAGTTAGTTAGTTAGTTAGTTAGAGTTATATCTCCTAGATTGAAATTGAAACTGTATCCAGTTCGAGATTGGAATTGATTTCAAGAGTAGGCCTACTGGAGGGTTACTCTTGACCTTCGATTCAAATTTAAAATTGGAATTGGGTTCGCTAAACTGGACAATTGGCACTCTCGAACGCAACACCAGCGCACGATTAAACTGTATACTGCGGAATTTTTAGTAACTGTATTAAAGTGCTTTTTACGATTTAGTTCGTAAATACTCTACTTCATTTAGTTGAGTGAGTTAGAGTTCCAATATCTTCTAGATTGGAATTGAAACTGTATCGAGTTCGAGATTGGAATTGATTCCAAGAGTAGTCCTACTGACCCCACATTGAGATTATACCATTTGGTTTAAAAATTTCATTTTTTAATTGTTACTATCGGAAAATGTATAAATTTATGGAATCGAAGATTTACACAGATCTTTATTTGGAGGTAGAGAGATTACCCAGATAGCCAGTAAATTTTTTACCTGCCATATGTAACTGTTATACACGAGTACAAATAAGGCTATGGGACTCTGCGTATAGCCCAGACAATAATTTCCTTTATTTATATATTATGTGCCCCCCTACCATGTATCGATGTTATACAGAGGCGCTCTGATGCGGCCACAGTCACGACCTAGGTACGATTAGACGGGTCGTCAGGGCTACTGATTTTTTAACCGACCAGCCTTGCCGCATAACGGTAAGCAGCGGCTTTACTGTGCCCTGGTATTGCAGAAGTCAATGGGCAGCGGCGACTACTTACCATCAGGTGGCCCGTCTGCTCAACTGCCTATCGAGGCACTAAAAATATCAGCCGCATTGTGGCTGTGGGTGGCGCTGTAGTTGATTAGCTGACAGCGAAAGATAGATGTGGCCGCGCTAGCAAAGACTAAATAAATTAAATAACACCCAACAGTCACACACATAGCCTCGACCCCACACTAAGATACGAGTCTTGTGTTGTGGGTATCAGGGACTACGAGAGACTTTCTCTCACAACACCCAGACCCCGAACACAAATATCTGTCTGTCACACAAACATTTGTCCCGGTGTGGGAATCAAACCCACGGCCTCTCGTTTCACAGCCGGCTACTCGCCTACTGGGCCACGGAGGCTGTCAAACAGTCTGGTTAGTGCGCGTCTGTCTATAAAAATGCATGCATATACGGACAACCGTTTCGACCTGAACGAAGTTCTGGCCGCATCGGATAAACAGTCGCAGCGATTCCATGCGTGTCACGACATACGTTTCTATATTAAATTCAAGTTTTAATGCGCATGCGGCCAGCCGGGTCCTAAATGTAGCCGTGGGCGCATTAGTGCGCGTCCGCTCTATATAGATATGTTCTCGCCTGAAATCCCCGAAGGGGTAGGCAGAGGTGTAACCAGTAGGTACACCCACTTTTGCCGAATTTCAGTATGCCATAATGTAATGCCCGAGACGTCAGCACATCCGTCGTAACGCATGCGCAATCACAACAGCGCCACCGAGGCAGTGCGTCCGCTCTAATAGCTATTATAACGTAAATGTTTCCCAATCATCGCATGAATCAATTATCCCGCACAAATGTACAAAGATGTATTAGATGTTATCCAAAAACATATTAATGTTGGTATTGTATTTACTCAGATGTTGGTACGTCATGTTATGATCCATGTTTTGTATGGAATAAACAGCTTTAAATGTCTTATGACTTTTATTTAGACCTTATCCAAATCTTTTTGCAAGCAATTAGAAAAAAAAATGCTACTTTATTTTATGTTTTGAACAACATTGACTTATATTGAGTGTTGGGTAATAATAGAGAAAATACAATTTTACAAAGATGGATTGTGACGACACACAGCCCGCACCGCGCGATTATCAAACGCAACGGCAATCCTAAATCGCGATGGCAAAATTAGCGCTACACATTATAGAAACTACAAATATCATTCACTAGAGGTCATCAGCTAGAGGAACACTATCATCCTTTTCTCTACAGGTCTATAGAATCTCAAACAAAAGTATAGAGTAGCAAATTAGCAATAATAAGACGTAAAGAACGACTGTATTAAAATTTTTGGAAAGAATAGTAACAATATTCACAAAAATGACATTTGCATGTGCTTATTTTATTTACAAACATTGAAATAAAACAAATACAAATAAAATAAAACATAATTTAATTAAAAACAATAATATATAATCAGTAATCGAGATAATTATCACATATTTTGGATACATCTTAACCTAATATCTATTTAATGATATCACTATTAGGAATTCAGGAAATATTGTGTAAATCTATTCATAGTTTACACATACACATTTTTTATTTTATTATACGTATTAACAAATGTTTAAATTGACTACTGTTGAAACAACACTGCCTAGTATTTTTGTTTTACTGAAAAGCCAAATAAACTTTTAATTTAGTGGTAGAGCTATGCTGTAGACATATTTGTCTACAACATGAATGGGCCGGCTCGACCGGGGTAGTACCACTGTCTCACAGAACACCAAAGTAAAGTGACAGTTCACTGTCGCGTTTCGTATGGTAAGTGAGATATCCGGAAGCCCAGATTCTCCCTTCCCTTCCCTTATCCCTATTCCTGTCCTTTAAGGCCGACAGCGCATACATGATACTTTCGGTATTGTGGATGTTCATGGGCGGTGGCGATCACTTAACATCAGGTGACCCACTGGTTCGTTTGTTGGACTATGGTATAAAAAAAAATCCTTTAGTGTGACAGTATAGTAATAGTGTAAAAGTTACCTTTTTGGAAGATCACAACATTCTGACACTAAATACAACTGATAATGAACTGACTGGTAAATAATATCGGTTATTGACACGTTGAGCAACAATTTTTTTTTATAACTACTAGAGCCACACTGTTATTTTATCTACGGTATTTACTGGCTCGACTGAGTTTGTTTACAAAAACAAATGTGAAGCTGTTTTGCGTTTGTAGTGTGAGATTGCAAAGGTCTTTATCCTTCCCAATCACCTTTGCTGTTTTGAGCCAGCAACATCTTTTCTCGTATGTAGGTTCATGAGCAGATCACTTACTAGGTGACCTACTCGATAATCTACCGGCCTCTGCTTTAAATATATATAGCAACGCTGACATACACGCTTGCAACCCCATTTGTGTAGGCAGGGAGTATTGATTGCCACAAGCTACGCTCCTGACACAATTCTTTCGGCTATTCCACATTAGTCTCATATATTTAACGTTAAAGGTACTTAGGACTTGCTCTTGCAGAAGATCACTTATTTATTATCAGTCTCCTTGAGCGCCTTCTACCTATCAATCACATTCGCATGATGGATTTTACGTAAATCGCATTTTACCCTGGCACGTCAAAGTGACCACACTGCACCTGATGATAAGCGCAGTGCCGTCCTGATAATTAGAGTATCGAGTAGCGAGAGACAATCTATCCATGACGGCTTGCTTCTTCACACTACACCAAAGCAAGAAGGTGAAGAAGCGGTCGAGGGTCTAGTGTCAGAGTACTCAGAAGGCCGCAAAACAGCCAATCGTCGTACCCCAACTCTAGACCCCCCCACAAAAACTGGATGTACCAGGAACGTGACACACTTGTATGTGCCACTATGTTGGGTTTTACACCCTATGTACAGTGGTCGCTATCCGGTCGGATATGAATATACTACCATCATCAAATTTTATCCATCCTCTTCATATGTCCATACCACCTCATCATACCTCTTTCTATCTTATACACCAAATCATTCAACTCACAATTAATCATTCGCTTCATACATTCCACATCTACATTAATCGAACTGAAAAGAGCAGTATCAACGTGGTATATGTATGCTATATTAAAACAAATCTAAAATTAGAAATGCTAGACAATATCGAACGTTGCCAAGATAGTCACGAATAATTTTATTACACGTGGTATAAACATTCCAATTACACCCCATTTATATATTAAATTGATTCTTTATCGCAGAACTTGACAAGCAAATGGGACACCTGGCGGTGGGTGATCACCATTAACATATACAGAAGAGACATGGTTGTGTTGACGGACTTAAACGAATGGGAATTGAAAAGGGTGGAGGTATGAGTTTCAGGAACTCTTTCACGCCGGTCTTCTGTATTCATCACTAAAATCATCAAAATCACAACCTCAAATTACCTTGAATTATGTCATCATACAACTTCTGCGTCAAAGGAACAAACTCCCAAGTCTTTTGATCAAGGAAATACATCGGGTCTTTTTGCAGATTGAGTTTATAGGCTTCCTCCATCAACTCCTTCTTTTTGAGTTTGAAGGTAGCTGTGAGAGGGGTTTCTGGAAGGATTCGGAGGAAGAGGGGCCTGGCGTAGATTGGAAGGGAAGACTTGAGACCCTTGGCTAACGCTGTTAAATCTAATTTGTTTTCTGGATCTGCGATCGCTGCCATACCAGCTTTACCTTCTACGTGTGGTATCTGTGGACAAAATTTGACATTAGAAATTTTGGAAGGTACAACATTTATTCTTTAAAGATCATTGCAAGATATATATCAGAATATTCTGGCACATATAGGACTAATTCTATTTTGAAGTGATAGATTCATGCTTAGGAGAGATTTTTTGTGTGGATTAAAAAGGTGTGTTCAGAATGTTCTTGCAACCTAACTTCAGGTCGTATTGAAAGTACTGCACGTCGAAATACAGCACCGTTCTAATGTGTTAGCATTTACCGAGACTCCATACACGACGGCGTCCTTCAACCCAACTAATGAGCTAATCACTCCTTCCACTTCAGCCGTCGATACATTCTCGCCTCGCCATCTGAAACAAGAAGCTCGCTAGCTTATTTACATGAACTAATTTAAGATACTATTTGTTAGCTTGGACGTTTAATTACATTGCACCAGATGATAATTGCAATGATGTCTAAATACAATGTGGTGACATTTGAGACATGCCAGTTTCTTGTGTTTAAGCGAATATTTCACATTGAAATAAACTTATATTACGGAGTTTATTGGGTTTTTTTTACTTTTTTGCCCCACTTTTACGTTCTTTTTATTTTATTTATTTACTCTATAAAAGAGAAGGCAAAGGTTCTCCACCATGCGGCCATGTCTGTCGTTATTTTTTCCAAATCTGGGCTAGAATTAAAGTCTTCTTCTTCTCTGGTTTTAACTTATACAAAAGGCCGAAGCCATGTCTGCAGTCTCCATGCATTCAAAAGGGGGAAGCCATGTCCGATATTTTTCTCATTCTAAAGGCCGGAGCCATGTCTGAAATAAACACAATTCAAGAGGCCTAAGCCATGTCTGTAATAGTCACAATTTAAAGGCCGAAGCCATGTCTGAAAGATTTTTTCACTTTTACGTTCTTTATGTCCTTCGTTCTTTTTCAACAAATGCAAAATTAAGCCGACGTGAAGTATGGATATTGTATGTATAAATATTGATTGAGCCCAGAACGCAACTCATCGGAAAAAGCCATTATGTAGGCTTTTTCGCCATGAGTAGTGGTCGATGTATATTCAGGTACCCTCTCACCAAGAGTCTGCTTAGAATTATTGTTATTATCCTTTTTCTGGTTCCTTATTTTGTATTCTACATGAATACACTACAGTACAGCTGCTTATTTTCATACTAGTCCCAAGTAGCAACCAAATACCAAGCTGGTGGTAGGATATTCATATCCACCCGGATAGCGACCACCGTACACAGGGTATAAGACCCGCCATAGTGGCACGCGCTAGTGTGTCGCGTTCCGGGATCAGCCAGTGTACATCCGCTTTTTGTCGGGGGTAACCCCACATTTTTGTTATAATCGAATTATTTTCTACTTTTTAGTTATAAAAGCGTGTTTTTTTATTTCGCACCAACATTAGATTGACGGTAATTTCTACAAAATCTGAAATATTACCTGAAAGTATCCCCAGTCCTATCCTTGAAGTAGAAGTACCCGAAGTGGTCCATGACGAGGATGTCCCCGGTGTTGAAGTAACAGTCCCCCTCCACTCTGACGTCACGGACCATTTTCTTTTCAGAAGCAGTGCGGTCCGCGTAGCCAGCAAATGTTAGAATGGCTTTCTTCGAATCAATTTTACCCAGGAGCAACCCTAAAATTAAAAGGCTTAGGGTGTTATGCAAATTTGCAGCGTAGTTAATGCAGTTAATTTTGTTTTATTTTTTTATTGTATTTATGTAATGTGATGGGATCAAAAATAGGTCAAGCTCAAAATCAGCGCTGTAGTAAATGCTGCAGGATTAAGCTGAGCTGGATCCTTTTGGTTGTAATGTGCATTTTTAACCGACTTCAAAAAAGGAGGAGGTTAACAATTCTTCGGAATCTTTTTTTTTATGTATGTTACCCGATTACTCGAAGATGCCTGGACCGATTCGAGAAATTCATTTTTTTGTTTAAAAGGGTATACATCCCAGGTGGTCCCATTGGCACCAAGTCAGGATCTGATGATGGGATCTCAGAAAAATCAAGGGAAACCCTAAAATTTTATAGTGACGCATAATTTGTTTTTTATTGTAGTCGGTGTACTTTTTATGAATTAAAAAACTTACATCTTTTATGTATTTTTTTTTACTGAAAAGCCAAATAAACTCTTTCTTTAAATTTACATTATGTCGTCGACACCGACATTACTAAAAAGGATCGTGCGACAACCTGCATGCCCCAGAATTCTAAATAAGAACTTATATGAAGAAGAAGTTATATGAAGTCTGCCAACTCGTATTGATCAATGGACCGTTCTTCTTATAAATAGAGAGAAGTGGGACAGTGTATATAATATGGAGCTGGCATTTTTTAAGTCCTCTTTGAGAGTTGAAGTCAAATAAGTTATTTCTAGAAGATAAATGTCAAACTTAGACCGAATCCCAGTTAAGGTAAATCAACCAAAATTTACCAATGGAGCTAGTCTTAGAGGTCTATTTAGATTATACCTTACCCGGTTCATGTGGTCCACACGTGATGCATCTTCCATTGCTGTCTCTTAATATTTCTCCAGTAATTTCATCACATCTAAAAGAATAAAGTTAATATTTTTATGTCCCATTGGTCTAGACTCTAGTGGTAGTGACTTAGGCTGAAAAACTATTTAGGTCCTGGGTAAACAAGGTAAAAAAATACACCAAACAGTCAATTACATAGTCCTTAGCGCCACTCTAGGTTTAATCTGTATGGTGGGTATCAAGAACTACGAGAGACTACGGTCCCACAACACCCAGACACGAAACAAATATCTGTCTGTCACACAAACATTTGACTCTATGCGGACATCGAACCCACAGCCTCTCGTTTCAGCGTTCGATTCTCGTCCGCTGCTCCACGGAGCCAAAATAATAACTTTATACCCAAAAGTCACACATTATTAAAAATAATTTCTAGATTAAGATCTATATATATTATATGAACAAGGATAACAGTCGAAGTGAATCTGTATCAGGTCTTTTTTTAGTGTCTGGATAGGCCGACGAGCAGACGGGCCACCTGATGGTAAGTAGTCACGGCCGCTCATAGACTTCTGTAGTGCCACGGCACAGCAAAGCCGCTGCCTACCGTTGAACAATGCTTAATCCAGGGCTAGTATTATTATTATTTTTATTATTAAGCAAATTTTCACTTTGTACTTACTTGACAAGAGTAAGTGGATATATCGATGACACCAGCCTGCTGAGAAATCCAATTGCTCCAACTTTTGAGTCTAAGTTCACTGAAAAGGACACTCTAATCATAAAATGGTTGAATTTCCACAATATTTTTTATTTTGTAGAAAATAAATCCTCAATATATTTTATTCTCTCTCATTAGTAGAGGAGGCCGTAAGAGGAGGAGTAACTAGCAACAATTAACAATGTTTAATACAGGGCTAGTATTATTATTATATTTTATTCCAGACTAGGTACCAGGCTACCATAAAATACAAGGGGCTCACCAAGATTACTATTCCCCTCCGTAGCTCCATAGAACTCAAGCACCTTCTTAACACCAAACCTATCCACGAACTCCTGCCATATCTGCGGCCTTAGTCCATTACCGAATATAACTTTTACTTTGTGCGCTCGATCGTTAGGGCCCGGCGGTACTGATAACAAATATCTGCAGATTTCTCCTATGTATTGAGCTGCCTGGAAATAAAAAAATAAATTTAATTTGAACTAGATGTTAATCTTTATAAAAATAAACATTGGCAGAAAGTAGAAACTTATAGGTAGAGTTTTGGCGGGAACATGAAACAAACATGGCGTAGCTTTTTATTATTGCCAAAACTTGTGTATTCAGCTGTAAATGAGTTTTAAAAGTCTGGAATCTGTAATGTGATGTAAAGTGACTTTTCGTTTTCTAAAACGCTTCTAATTTAAACTTGTCTTAATCAGAAGCTTTCAGCAAAGTCGTCGCCATTTTACCAAGACCTGGAGGGTTACTCTTGACACTCGATTCCAATTTAAAATTGGGATTGGGTTCGAAAACTGCACAATTGGCACTCTTGAGCGCAACACCAGCGCACGATTTAACTGAATACGGCGGATTTTTTTGTACCTAAATGAAATAAAGTATTTACGATCGCTAGTTCGTAAATATTTTATTTCATTTAGTTCAGTGAATTATGAGTTCCAATATCTTCTAGATTGAAATTGAAACTGTATCAAGTTCGAGATTGGAATAGATTTCAAGAGTAGGCCTTGACTTGACCGTGAATTCTTTTCCTTGACTGTTCTGTGAATTGTTTGAATGGATTTGTATAAAATTTAAAAATATCACAGAACTTTATTGATGATACCTCTTCATTACATATCTTGTGAATTATAGGCCCAGTTGTTTAAACAGTTTTTCAATATTATTGTTACTCTTCATTGACTATTTATATACAAAAAGGAGGGTAATCATTATCATCTTAATTTGACTATGAAAAAGACTTCAGCAATAACCAGAACCCACTACGGTACAGATGTAACTCGTAGCTATTGTGACTATTTCTATAAAAGAACATTCAGACTTTTGCTAAACCAACGTGTCAATCTTATATTAGACTACAAAAAAGACTTATGTAGTCTAAATTGACTACGATTGAAACACGACTTAGGCCAAAAAGCTCTATAAATCCTACTAATATTATAAATGCAAATGTTTGGATCGATGGATGGATGTATGTTACTCAACGACGCCAAAACGGCTGGACGAATCTGGTTGAAATTTGGCACAGATATACATTACAGTTTGGAATAGCATATAGGCTAATTTTTAACTCGGAAAATGTACAGTTCCCGTGGGATATATTAGTTTTTCACAGAGCCAGGGATCGACATGATTTTTTACATAGTGGCAGTTTAGGGATCAGAAAATGACATAGGCTACTTTTTATCCCGAAAAAATGCACGCTTCCTATGGCATAGCAATATAGAAAGGTGTAATAGCTTAAGATGCCTCCGTATATTGCATACCTTTTCTTCCAAAATAACTTTCACGCGGAATCTAGTTTTAAATATAGTAAACTTACAGTACATCCGTGCTTCGCAGCATCGCTCCAATAGTTAGACGCGGAGAATTTTTTCCTCAATACAACAGTACAGCCGAGTATTATCGCCTGGCCTGCCCCAAGCACTCCTCCAGCAGTGTGGTGGAGAGGTAAAGGATCGTATACCACGTCTGAAGATGTGAGCCGCGCTGATGTATGCACCCCTAGTGGCATGAGCAGGTACCTGAAATTTATTTTTATGAAAAATTGCCAATATTCTAATTTTAGAACACCCAATGTACCAGGACATCAGTTAATACGTGAATGTAAACATATACACCCACGCCTGTAATGCCCGAAGGGGTAGGCAGAGTTGTAACCAGTACACTGACTTTTCGCCGAATTTATTAATTACCGTAATCTTATAATAGGGGATCGAACCCGAGACCTCAGCACACCAGTCGTAACGCATGCGCAATTACAACTGCGGCACCGAGGCAGTTATAACTTATAAGTGAATCCTGAAAATGTTTTTATTTTTGTGACTGTTTCATTTTACGCGGTATTTCGATTGGTCGGAATTTTATATTCATATGACATTTCTTCAAAATTCGCAATATTTTAATATCTAATGTTTGTTAATAGTTAACTAATATTACCTAATATTAGTAATAATAGCAGCCTTAGGGAACCCAGTAGTTCCACTAGTGTAAATATACAGTAGTGTATCCCTAGGATTACTGGGGACTATGGGGAACGATTCAGCAGTCATCTCTTTCAGATCTGTAGCCAATGGCACTGTATCTTGCAGGAGAGTGCTACTGTCTCTTTCTGGTGAGTTAAATTGAAAGAGAGGCATATCTCTGATTTCGTTCTGGATTTCTTTAATGGCTGAAATTTGAAAACATAATTTATAACAATGTACTTTCCTTAACAAATGTATTATGTAAAACAGTTTTTTTTTATATCCTAGCAGGGCAAAGTGACCGCACTGCACCTGATGACCTGATGGTAAGAGCAGTGCGGTCCAATTAGAGTATCGAGTAGCGAGAGACAATCTATCCCCCGCTACTCAACACAATCATGCCAGCCTGCTCCTTCTCACTACGCCATGGGCAAGAAGGTGAAGAAGCGGTCGAGGGTCTATTGTCAGAGTACTCAGAAGGCCGCAAAATGGCCAAACATTGTACCCCAACTCTAGACCCCCGAGAAAAACCGGATGTACACTGGCTGATCCCGGAACGTGACACACTTGCGTGTGCCACTATGGCGGGTTTTTCACCCTGTGTACGGTGGTCGCTATCCGGGCGGATATGAATATCCTACCACCAGCAACAGTTAATTTACATACAAATATTTTACTTGTATTCTGAATTTCTCGAAAAAATTTCAAAGCCTTCCAATATAAATTGACTGACTGCAAATAAGTGGATTATTTATGTATTTTTCATTGACTACTATAAATTGATGGTTAATTAAATAAAATTTTAATGTCAAAATTTTTTATATTAGTAACACTGAAGTACCAGGAAAACATAAAATCAAAAGGCTTACCGTCACTCATCTCGTCACCGAACACAACAGCCTTACATCCAGCGATCCTCAAGCAGTGGATCAGCTGAGCCCCCCTCAAATTCGTATTAACAAGCGCCGTGATAACCCTAAGTTTAGCCAGGCCCAGCCACATAAAGATGTACTCTGGCTGCGTTTCCATGAATAGGGCTATCACTTCACCGCTTTTAAAGCCCTGGCGTTTGAAGTACCAAGCAATGCGGTTACTGAATTCGTCACCCTAAAAAATATATATCTTTTTACAATTATGGGATCCTTGTAATTATTAGCCTTATGGCATGGTAGCGTATATAGGTTGAGAAACCAGTTCAGGGTTTAAATCCCAGATCGACCATCAGAACATGCGTTTGAGATTTCGATTATCAAAATCACAAATGAATAGACCGAGATTTGAACTTGTGCCGGTTTGATAAGCTATCACATATCAAATGGGACGAAAATAAATCGCAAACCGTGGTTTTGCTAGCACCTCTGTCTACCCCTTTGGGATACAAGCGTGAACTTAGTTATCATAAACATACTGATAATACTAATGATCAGAATTTAATTTCCGTATAGGAAATATACGCTTTTAGAACCTAAATTACAAAGTTCAAGTCTTAACGACCATACTCAAACCAAATTTCAAATTTGCTGAAACAATATATTCATAAATGGTTTCCTAATTCTGCTGCTATCCTGGTCACTACAAAAATAAAATATCTGCGAATCGAATAGGCAATCGAACACAATGCGATCAAATCGACTTCAATTTACCGATAGACACTAGAAATTGCCAGAAGACAATTTATTCCATACCTCTCGAAAAGTCAGTGCTCTCTCGCCCACAACAAAGGCGGGCTTCTCAGGAAACATCTTGGCGACTTCTGCCCACCTGGTAACTACTGTCTTTCCTTTCTTCTCCCAAATCCATATCTTGAACATTGTTACTAAAAGTACACGTAGACCACTGGAAAACAAATCAAATTCAACAAATCAAGTAAGAAACATAGTGGTGAATTTAATGACTACATCGAAAAATAATCCTAGGTCGTGATGTAAATGGGAACTACAATTTAGTCTCGTCATTGAGAAGCTGAGTCTAAATTAAACCATATGGTGACTCTGCCATCTTAACCTTCCTTCAAGTAGGCGTGTAGTCATTTGAAAAGACAGTAGTCGTGCGTAAACTTAGAGACTATTGGAGAATTGAGGGATTTAAGACAGAAAATGATCAATAATTTATTTTTTATAAATAATCCGTCAGTGGTTCTCCATATAAACTTAAACCATGCCAAATTTCATACTACTCCGTGCCCACAATATGCTTAAAAAGAAATACATAGTTTATTAACACAAGTAACACAATTTATGTGAGCTGGCATTATCCCTGATAATATGTTACCTATGCAATTTATCCTGTAATGAATTATGTATTCAATTGCTGTCACATAAACATGTAATTTAGTACTTCAAGGCTTATGTGATGTGGAGCTCCTCTGATCTAACGGACACTGTCAATCAAATTTGAATCTTATTGTACATCAAATTGAGTGCTAAAAAGGTTGACGGGTCATGTCGTTTTAAACGTTACGAAGTCTCATCTTGAATAACTGGCAGATGCGGTTAATATTATGGCGTAAGAGAAACTGGATTACCTGATAAAATGGTCCTGCCATCTATGAATATACAATACTGCAAAACACTGACGTGAAATCAAGAATTAAGCTGGTTGCCCAGGCTGTACCCAGTGAAAACAGTACTCCCTCCATCCTATGATCCTGGGTTCTTTAGGCGTAGTGTGCTACTCAGCAGGCATGATTGTGTCCCACCCTGTGGAATAAGGGCCCTGAAGAATTCTCCCTGCCTGTCGTAAGAGGCGACTAAAAGGGATCACGAGGGTCGCGGCTGCACAGCGGGGGATGTGCCGCCTTTATATATATATTCATGGTGCGACCCTGAGGCGGGTGGCGGCGTGAAACATCGCGCTGCTACTGTAAATTGTGGGGGGCATCTAGCCCAAGAAGAGACGGGCTGTTAAGGCATGGCGCAGGGATGGTTCCGGCAGCAATTCAGAGTACACTCAGGATCCCCCGGGATCGTCCCACATATGCTGCAGAAGGCTACCGCGGGGTTTTTAGTCGGTACACCAGCGTTGGAAAATTGGTTAGGGTCCCGATCTAGTAGTCCTTCAGGTGAACTGGGTCGGAAGGTCGGCGAGTCCGGCATAACCATCTCTCCTCCCCCGAGGACTAGAAGGTATCTGTAAGATGGATTTTCCGGAAAAAGGCATGATTGTGTCGATTAGCGAGGTTTAGTTGTCTCTCGCTATTTGATACTTTAACTGAACGCCTCTACGCCGACCATCATGTGCAGTGTGGTCACGTTGCCGTGCCAAAATAAAAATAAATAATAATAATAAGCCCGCAGGACAGCTTGTGGCGAGCTGTTAGAAATTAGCGACCCCACGTACCCAAGTGCTGCCGGGGGAAGGCCTTTTTCTTCATCTCTAGCTTGCCTTCACCGGCCGGTCAGAGTAGAGCCGCCAGAGCTTTACGCTCGATGGGTGGATGTGAAACGTAAGTGGTGAGTAGGCAACGTGATGGGACCCTAAGGGTGTAAATGATAGTTGTTTAAAGTCCAGTGACACCTCTTCACCCTTTAGCCGCTCAAATGATGTTCCTCCCTGGTCACTTTTTATAACGACTAATCTGGGGAGCCCATTGTTGTTGGCGAGTCACCATCTGCCTATTTTATCCGTATATTTTTACATTGGTTAAGCAGGTTCCATAGTGCCATAGCCCCATAGACCCAATTACCCGATCCACTAACACCTTACCTCAATATACCAGTATACATTTATCCATCCATACAATAGTGCTTCACCAACCGGGGGTTGTCCTTGGGTACACTTGTATAGTGTATACAGGGATAACCGTCGGCTGGTGTCACATTACAAAAATTTAATTAAATTGTCTAACGAGCATCTATGTGTTGGCTTCAGCCCCATGCATGCCTTCCAAAAGCCCAGGGCTCTGTAGTCCCAAGATAGTAGGTAACTAAGACTTTCCCGCCCACACACCCGCCATTGTAACTCCTATTTAACCAGGATCGACAATGCACGCATTTTTTCGACACCGAGAGTTATGTCGCCATAACCAGGAGACGTAGTTTATAATTAGCAATTACCATTAAGATAAGACAGACCCAATGTTAGTCTTAAGTTGAATTAAATAAAATCAGTTCTGTGCTAATCCTCGACGTGGACAGTAGTCCACGGGCTTTTGTTTTTAAAAAGCTTTCCATCGCGTTCCCAAATATAACTCGAGTCTTGAAACTCGGCGAGTCTCTGGGAATACTCAACTGTCTTTTATCCCGCAACGAAATTAATCAAATAGAAATATAGGGAGGAGTTGGCAATATAAGTTGTTCACATCCCTCCATAGCAAGATAATGATAAGACAAACATAATAATAATATTACACCCAACAATCACACACACATACTTCTGACCCTATGTTCTGACCTTACACTACATAAAACCTCTATCGTGGGTATACCAACCCGTTACGCCACGTAGGCTGTCAAAATAAAACGTGATCATTCCATTGTCGATTATTAATATCGAGTCTTGAGGTTCGATTCTAGTTCTGTGCGATCTTGCGTAAAGAAACGAAACAGTTATAACAGAACGAGGGGTCTATATTAGTAAACTAGGTACATCCTAGTAACACGTCCCCCGGTAAACAAATTACCAGGCGATCAGGAGAGGCCAAGGTCCAAGTGGCAATTGTTGCGGACACCTTGTACCGGCACAATAGTCATAACCGCGTCCGGTGCTTCCATTGTCGATGTACCTACACGTTATGCGCTCCTGGTAATTGTGAAGAATTTCATCGCGAGAACGTGGGAACGTTTGTTGTAAAATCGTTTTGGTAAAAGTTAATAAATTAAAATGTTATACGGCCGTGCTTCCCATATTCATCACAATGAAGATTATAAACACTTCAGAGTTAGAACAGTTAATCCTTTAGCGCCAGTAAAAAAAATTGAGAGAATTTTTACTGTAATTATCGGATTTTCTAGGAGCTTTAAGACAACACGCAACTGGTTACCATAAGTATACAGTATGGTTATAATAAGTTTGAGGCTATCCAGTCAAACCGAAACAAGTACTCCTTCCTGCCCATTTCATGACACAAAATTACAAAAATAAAATTGTGTGCGTCTCGGGACGCTCGACAGAAGTGATAACTTAAACTAATCTAAGTTGAACTATTTCCCACTCGATCTCACTTGATCTCATTCGATCCCACTCAAATCAAATCACAACGATTCTAAAGAAGTTTAACTTCACAAAATATAGCACGGAGATTATGGAACGACAGAAATAGAAATTAATAAAGAAGCCAGACAGAGTGGCGCCGTAACGCGTTACTTTACGAAGCGGTTTACCCTCCCATAAGAAGTTATCACTTCAAAAATATGTAGGTCCGATCGTTACCAATCTTGATAACCCGCCGGGCTAACTGAAGTTATAATTAATAATGATGCACAGTTTGTTGAACTCGCTAAGTCTTATCAATAACTACGTGGTACTTTAAAACAGATAAATGGAATGATTACTGCAAAATATATAAATGCATTCAAAAAAAATGACCGACACTAATGGCGGATTAACTGACTATTGCAATAGGGTAGTTGTCTTGATTTTTTTATTAATTTAATCAACAAGTTACATTACCTAAAACCTATTATCGAAAGAATGCATCCGAACAAAAATAAGTAAATTACACGCCATTCAAATGACAGTAAAAGGATGGATAATAGGATAGGATATATTATGTCCCCAGAATCACCATTACTGTGCCGTTGTGCGAGGGAGATGGCGATATGTTCCCAATATGCAACCATTTTTGCTCATACCATTGAGTATTTGCTCATACCAATATTTCAAATAAATATTGTGACCTCATTTTTCAAGTAATTTTGATCCTGTTTTTGCAAAAGACTTTCTTTTGCGTATTATATTCGGTTGCATATCGAATAATATACAAAATTAAACACAGGAAACTACCCTATTAAATGTATATTAAGGGTTAATGGTCCATCACACTGAGTGCGTTGGTTAGACCTATTAATTTCTTTAAAGTTTACTTTTTACAGTGTTGAGTCAACAAGGCATTGTCTCCGCGAAGAATGGCGGACTTTGTACTGTTTGTATTTGACTGTAAACACTGTCTGAGCCCTGAGATACGCGACACCTCTTGTGACCTTTGCTTTCCTGGTACCATCGACCGATTATCTGTCATGTTTATGCTATCACTAATTTGTCCTTTTTGACTGGGAAACAACAATAATTATCATTGTTTATTTGTCAATAAAGTAAAAAGTAAAGTAAGTAAGTACAGTTTGTTTATTGTTTTTTTCTGTATCCCTGTGTTTTATTTTGGACATGTATGCAATTTTTTTTTTTTTTTTATTAAAACAAAATCTAAATTGATTAAAAAATGAGGCCGTATTTTTTATACATACAACGCCTGTAATCCCCGAAGGGGTAGGCAGAGGTATAAACCAGTACACCCATTTTTCGCCGAATTTCGGTCCCATAATGTGATAGAGGGCGAGCCTATCGCCATACTGGGCAAAGTTTCCAGACTCCGGGCTAATTACTGAGAACAAATTTTTTATTCACTTACAAATATTTTTAGGTTTATTATTTTTAATATTATTCAAGAAAGTACAAGGCAAAATATAAATATATTTTTTCAATGGATTTTATATGGACCCTGGATATATCTCAGATATGTCGCATGTTTTAAAAACTACCACAAATGTCGCACGACTACACAGTGATGGCGGTGACGTTACACATATTGTTCGTCCTGTTTTGTTCTTTTTTTTAGTGCCTCGATAGGCAGACGAGCAGACGGGCCACCTGATGGTACGTAGTCACCGCCGCCCATAGACTTCTTCAATGCCAGGGGCACAGCAAAGCCGCTGTCTACTGTTCTTCGACAGTTACTCCTTACCAGGGCTGCCAGATCGTATAAATAAATGCATACAAAAATTGGATACAAAATGTGTACAATATAGTTAACTTATGTATCCAGTATGTATAGTAGATCGCCTTGTATAATTGGATACAAAAATAAAAATGTAAGTGTAAACTATACTTTTCGAGAAATATTTATATATAAGTGTTTGTTACAGACTATTTCTCAATAGTTTTGATGGTTTGTATATTGAGATTCGATTTTGTTCAGACAGATGTCGGTATAAAATAAGTTGTTGCTTCTAACAGCCCTGTACACCTATTTCAATTCAACGACACCCTATTCTGCGTAGAGATAATTACTTAATTAAGTCAACGGAACATTACAGCAAATAATAAATTCTCATTGAAATATTGACATTTATTACCAGTAGTTTGATGTCTGCTAACTTACAAGATTACATCCATAATAAGCATGATAATAAACACAAATGTAAAATGCGCAATTGCATCGTTGCGAGTGCAATTTTGTGTCTAATTTGTTTTGAAGTTACGAAAAGTGAAAGACTGATGACAAAGATATTAATATTCTTACGACCTCTGTAGCAAGAAATAAAAGAGTGAAAAGATCAGATCGCCAACGTAATACAGAATTGCGCGCTAAAACAGGTATTGTAAACGTACGAAGAAAAACAGCCAAACTAAAATGCGATTGGGGAGGACATGTAATGGTAAAATAGAGATGGGCAAAAAATGTCACCGAGGGGGTACCTTCTGACTGACGGCGACGTGGTAGGCCTAGGAAGAGATGGCGGGATGACTTAGACGCCTTTGAAACTACGTGGGTTGAAAAGGCACATAATTAAGATCAGTGGAAGGGGAGTACTTTGTGCAGCAGTGGACACAATATGTTTAATCATAACTTATGTTAATACATTCAGACATTATTAATTAATCCATGTTAATCTTTCTTATGACTTCAGAGGAATTTCTTTTCGTCAACGCTCCGATTGTGGAATGAGCACCCTGTCTAGCTTTTCCAATGCGACTACAGTATGGGGTTCTTCAAGATGGGAGTAAATAGGTTTATGAAGGGCGATGCGTATGTGATGTTCTTGGTGTTGCAAGCGTCCATAGGCTACGGTAACCGCTTACCATTAGGCGGGCTTAAGCTTGTTTGCCATCGTGGTATAAAAATAAATTATCAGTTTCTTACAACAATATGTATCTATGTATATCTCGATTTGTAATCCGGAACAACACAAAAATCTTAATGCATATACGAGACCTAAGTAACTAAAACTCCAAGACCAATTAGTTTTCATTAAATACTTTGTCATTTTAATGTACATAGAAGTCTCTCTTGAGGCCTTCTACGCTTCTAAGACGCATTCCCTACGGATGTCTTAAGGAATATCCAATATATTGTAATCGATTAAGATTCATTTCATAAATGATTCTTTGAATACGTGCCAACTAATATTGCTTAGTGTTAATAACCAATCACTTATACCATTCTTCTTTATAACTGAGTATTTTGAGAATTAAAAAGAAGAAAACAGATTAATTACGCTTACTGACTGATAAAAACTTATTTTAGTTAGTACCGAATTATATTCATAGAATGTAAAGTACCAGGAGAATATGTCGGAAAAGAGTACTCACAGAAAATCTCGGCTGTGCGTCTTCTTCCAAATATAAATCCACTGGTACCTATCTCCGGTCATGAGATACGTCGCTAGTACAGCCACGGCACCCATCATCGCCGTAGAGCCGCGGCACAGCCATCCGAGACCAGCGCACGAAACACCAATAGATGTGAGAATAAGCCCTTTCTTCCTTTCTGCTTCTTCAAATCGAACGCCTGTTTTTTCTGACATCTTGGTAGATTTTATGTGGATAGCATATCTTTTGTACCCTAAAAAAAACATTTTTCACTGAAAACTTTCTTCCAACGAACGACAAAAGTATTTTTATTATAGAGGACCTTGTTATAGAAGAAACCCCCCTCATCATTAAGGGAAATGTCGACGACTAACTTGCTGTTTTACATATTGGTTGCCTATCATATCCATACTACTAATACTATAAATGCAAAAGTAACTCTGTTTGTTTGTTTGTTACCTCTTCACGACTAAACGGCTGAACGGATTGTAATGAAATTTGGTAAGGGAATAGATAATATCCCGGTGAAGGACATAGGCTTTTTTCTCAAAAAACGATCTTGAAAGGGGTCAAATAGGAGTTCATAATTTGTATGGGAAATCCATAAATCCTCGACTTAGGGATCTGGAAATTCATATGCCTTTTGGTAGGAAATAAAGAAATACGTGTTTTGAAAACGTCAACGTTTTTGAAAAATCATCCTTAAAAGGGGCAAAGTGAGGTTAAACTTAGGATGTATTCTTTAGATGCAATCTCAAGATTCAGGCACAACAGCTGAGAGGCTGGGCAATCGATACAGGTGCCACAGTGCAGAAGACAACTCCATGGATTGTATACTTCTGCTCCCGAAAATAACCTCCACGCGAGCGGAGCCGCGAGCAACAGCTAGTTTATAATAAATCAAGTTTTATCAATCTCGACTGCTTTATTCCGACGTTTGTTGACACCCCATTCTCCTCGTCTGTGCGTTTGGGCACTAAACCTATTACAGTAGCAATTTTAAAAATACTTTTTATTGACAGCCTCCGTAGACCAGCAGGTGAGTAGCTGGTTGTGAAACGGGGGGCCGTGGGTTCTATTCCCGCACAGAGACAAATGTTTGTGTGACAGACGTTTGTTTCAGGTCTGGGTGTTGTGGGACCGTAGTCCCTCGTAGTTCTTGATACCCACGATAAAGGTTTGACCTAGTGTGGGATCAGGACTATGTGTGGCATCGTTAGGGGTGTATTTATTATTAACTGAATAAAAAGCTGCGAGGATTCTGTCAAAAATTTCATTTATAGATTTATTTTGTGCTTCCAGAACCCTCTTCATTAATACTGCGTTGACCCGCACGGTAATTATAATTCTTTAAAAATATGTAATTAATTTTATTGCTAATTACACATACATTCTTACATTCAACCTGACCTGTTTATTTATTTCTCTTACGCTTTATTAACAAAAATATATAATATATTTTTGTTAATTTTTAACAGTGCACTTAAGTTAATTATGTCATATAATTGCAAAAATCAAGGCCGATTTACTGATATTTCGTAAGAAAAACAAGTAGTTACCTACCTACCTTCCAAGTATAATTCAAGAATGTCTACTTTGTGACACCAGATGGTAGGACAAATGACCTTAAAATACACTTTAAAATCAATTAAATGACTTAAAAAATATGGGTGTTGGACGAGAAGCGGGTTTTGAAACAAGGGCAGTGGCTTCAATCCCGCACCGATATAAATGTTATATATTTTGAGTTGGACATTACTGGTGGTAGGATATTCATATCCGCCCGGTTAGCGACCATCGTACACAGGGTGTCAAACCTGCCATAGTGGCACACGTAAGTGTGTCGCGTTCCGGAATCAGCCAGTGTACATCCGGTTTTTGTCGGGGATCTAGAGTAGGGGTACGATTGGCCGATTTGCGGCCTTCTGAGTACTCTCACACCACACCCTCGACCGCTTCTTCACCTTCTTGCCAATGGCGAAGTGTGAAGAAACATGCATGATTGTGTTGAGTAGCGGGGGATAGATTATCTCTCGCTACTCGATACTCTAATTGGACGGCACTGCGCTTGCCATCAGGTGCAGGGTGACACTTTACATGCCAGGATAAAAAAAAATTGCTGGGTCGTAATCACATCGTATTTCTTAATTATCACAAAGTAAAACTGTATAAGATCCGAATTTACGATTTCTTATTTATAATTACAACAAAACATAATTCTGTTTGTCTCCATAAAGAAAGAAAGTATAAATAGCAACAATAATAACAATAACTTACCGTATTAAAAACGTTATATCACTCGATACAAATACGCATTTATTGTAATAAATAAAACACATGCACTCTCCACGCCGTTCGATGAGCGACTGTTTACAAAGTGAATGATGATGCGGCAGCGCATACATTAGTGATGGGTAAAATAATAACAGTTATTTCGTTATAACTGATTTATTAATCCTTCCATCCGTCTATTATATACATATACATTCACGTAATCCCGAAGGGTAGGCAGAGGTGTAACCAGTATACCCACTTTTCGCCGAATTTATTACGTTGCATAATATGATAGGGGTGAGCCTATCGCCATAACGGGCAGAATTCCGGACTCCGGGCTGATACTAAGCAGTTCTAAATAGAAAAACCCAATATCAATTACCACTGCGCCACTGAGTTCGTCTATTTATTAATATTATAGTAAACTAGAGTGCCTGGTACACGTCGTCCTGCCCGGAAAAAGAGCCACACCGACACCAGCGCCACCTAACGGGTCCAATTGTGAATCTAAACCATCCAGGGTGCCACCCAAACGCATACAAAAAAATCATTCAAATCGGTCCAGCCGTTTAGGAGGAGTTCAGTGATATACACACAGTACTGTAGAATTATACATATAAACATATTTTTAACAACCTATGAAATTATTTTCTTTGGTCCAATATATAAGTATATTAGACAATAACATAGGCATTCTACCAAGATCTTGGTACCAATAGAATGTATTTCAATAATTTTTTTAATAAGACAAAATATAGTCTGACATAAGCACGTCATTCAATATCTTTAATTAACTTTCCACTAGTTGCTCCGCCTTCACTACCTACATATTTCTTTTCTCCCTTTAAGGATTGAATTTAGGAAACAGCCGAAATAGGATTTCTTTATTTTCATCATATAAAAAAGCATTAATAGTTAAAATCATAAATAAATAATTATTAGGTCCCGTCGTTTTATATAAGCATTGAAAAAAAAGACAAATCAAATCGTTTTTATTGTGGTACATAGGATTCAATGGTGTTATATTTTAAAAATTTGTACAGCTATGTCCCGCCATATTGGCATACAATATTTGTCACACATTTATTTACACAAAATAGAAAAATAAAACATTTTAAATTTTTATATCATTAAAATAATCATTTAAATCATAATAACATTTCTCATTTAAAAACTGAAACAATTTATTCTTATAATTATTAATATTATTCAATTGGGTAATAAGTCTAGGTAAATTATTATATATTTTAGGAATTAAATAAAACACACTTTTATGTAGTAGTGCAGTTTTGTGGAGCACATTTGTCATTTTATCATTAAAAAATGTATTTTTTTAAGTTTTGAAGAAAAAGACACGAGTAATCCAGGGTAGGCTGCTTCGCTCCATACATAAAGTTTTAGGATCATTTCCCTTGGAGGTAATCTAGTGTTCTCCATATTCTTATAAAAGTTTATTAATGCATAAAAAGTACACCGACTTCAATAAAAAAACTAATTATTCGTCCCTATGAAATTTGAGGGTTGCCCTCTATTTTTTTGGGATCCCATCATCAGATCCTGACTTGGTGCCAAAGCCAATGGGACCACCTAGGAAGTATTAAACAAAAAAGAATTTCTCGAATCGGTCCGGGCGTCTTTGAGTAATCGGGGATACATAAAAAAAAGATTCTGACGAATTGAGAACCTCCTCCTTTTTTTGAAGTCGGTCAAAAAATAGCATGAATCTATGAGCTATGGGCAAACAGTGTTATATTAAATTTCTAAAAATATATAGATAATTCACTTATACAGCATCTTTAAACCACTTAAAAACAATTTTAACCTAATACCAAATAATTATAACTCATACCGTTATACCATATTATGCGCTATTCTATATTAGAACAACACTATATATGAATCACATCTCAATAGAATCATAGCCCGTCAGTCGCTTACATCCTTTACATTAAGTTATCATTGTAAATTACGAACTAAATATGCAAAAACGACTTAACAACCAAGTTCTTAAGACTTATTTTTCAATATTAAAACTCAGACGTACGCCCTCGTGTCTTTCATTCACTTCACGTGACAAAATTGCATTGCTGTAGACCGTGGCGCTAGTATCGCATTGTTGATACATATGACTATAGAAATAAGTAGTTCCTCATCACGCCACCGGCATTTATAAATTGGTTGGCCTTTTATAGATGCGTTATTATGAGGCCAATGACGTCTAAATTGTGATAAGGGATTATGTACCTTATTCCTCAATAATAACATAGATTATTGCGTGTGTTGGTATTGTTTACTTTTTATAGACGACCGTTATCAAATTGCCAGTGTCTAGTTGATTATCAGTTATGTAACAATAAGGTCATAACTGATTTTTTTCTACTTTGAAGGTCAAGTTCAAATCAAGTGAAATAAATAAAAGAAATATGAGAATGACTGGACCGATTTGATTATTTTCAATTGTTTATGTGTATTAAGGTTTTTTAGGACAACTGGAAATGTTTCCCGGAAAATAGGAAAAATTGTTTAAACTTAAAGAGGTTTTATTTGAAAGTACGTTACCGTCGAAACCTGAGATCTTATGGAAAACTAAATGTCGCTCTGCTCCGCCCGCGTGGAGGTTATTTTTGGAAAGAAAGGTATATATTTTGCTATCCCATAGGATGCGTGCATTTTTCCGGGATAAAAAGTGCCATATGTCATTTTCTGATCCCTAAACTACCACTATGCAAAAAATCATGTCATCCCTTTCTCTGTGAAAAACTAAACCATCCCACGGGAACTATACATTTTTCCGGCATAAAAAGTAGCCTATGTGCTATTCCAGACTATAATCTATCTCTGTGCCAAATTACAACCAGATCCGTCCAGCCGCTCTGGCGTGATTGAGTAACAAACATCCATCCATCCAAACTAGTTTAATTAGTAGGACAGTAGGATAGCACCTAACCGAATTTACCGATTATCTGGGAAACTTTTTCAATTTTACTTTCACTGAATCCCTTATTCGATTTCACGTCTTCAAATTCAAATCAGTCTCGTCCTTCCTAAGCGATGTGTCTACCAACAAGCAGCATGTAATTCTTATTAGACATTTTTTTTTTCACTTTATTAGGAACAACAAACAGCAGTACAATATATCTTAACTAAAAGTGTTATTATATATTTATACATTATTGTACTACCCACACCATTGTCCCCAAATTAACTATTTTTTTTTTCTTTATTTTCATTTTGGGGGTTTTTTCAAGCATGAAAATGTCACCCCCATTATTGTATACATACTGTGACAAAATAAGCTTATATAAAAAAAACAAAATTATTAATATATACAACACCAAATTAACAAAATATACTCAAACATACTAAGTAACACGTGATTTTAGTGTCTTATCTATTATTTTATAAAGCAATCTAGCCTCATCGGAAACCGGGGAGGCCAGAATGCTATTATAAAAACCTAAATGATACCTTCTTTCTCCGACGGCGTGCCGTCTCTGTGTCTCAGAACGGCTGCACTCATATAAAATATGATGCGCATCCTCTACTATTCCACATACGGAGCAATTAGGCGAGTCTACTTTGCGCATCATAAAAGCAAAACTGTTAAGCGGGACATGACCAGATCGGAGTCTCAAAGCCGTCACGACCTCTTGTCGAGTAATCCCACTCACGCTGAACCACAGGGAACGAGTCAACAATATACAAAGAAAAAACGCAATGCAATCAAAACGAAAAAACAATTATAGGCAAATTCTTTTTTACTTATATGTATATATTTAATTTATTCCATTACTTAATAATAAGTTATTTCCAATAACTTAGTAATAGTATAACTAAATGTAATGAGTAAACTGAAGAAATTATTCATCGGCTGTTGGGTGGTTTAAGTTTTAATAGGATTAAAAAGTAATATTAACAAACACTCTTTTTTCACTAATCATATCTATTAATCATGACCCTACACTAGGTTACAACTGTATTGTGGTATCAAGAATTACGAAGGACTATGGTCCCACAACATCCAGACCCAAAACATCTGTCACACAAAAATTCCGCTGGGTGTGGGAATCGAACCCACTGCCTCTCATTGCACAGCCGGTTACTCTTCCGCTGCGTTACGGCTGTAATTTTTATATATGTTATTTATGGTCACATATTTTGTGAGACAAAAAAAATCAGTTTAGTCTTTTCCAGTAATTCTTATGCCCACTTACATTCAGGACACCACGTGGAAACCAACATCTGTTATCCCGCATACGTAATAAGCTTACATATCTTCTAAGGGGTATTCAGAGATGCAAAAAGAACACCCACCATTTTTAAACTAATTACCGTCCCATTGAGTAATAGGTGGATATCATCATATAAGATACGAAGTTCAACCCTGAACAGTTTTAATTCACCGAATTGAAAACTCAAAGACAAATCTTCCCCGGCTTGGAATTTGAACTTAGTACCTCGCCGATTTTTCAGCCTTTGTACACTTGCACTAGACTGATCCAAAACAGGCACGAATTTCGAACAGTTTTGATTTTTCGAATCATAAACTAAAAGTCAAATCTTGCCCGGATTGGGATTTGAACCTAGTACCTCGCCGGTTTCTCAGCCTTGTACACTTGCACTCGACCGATCACACTGTAATTTACATTGGCATCAAAATAAAACACATAAAAACAAACTTTAATTCTTCCTTCTAAAAAACGTATCTTGAATCTGCTGGTTTGACAAGCCCTTGGTCTCTGGCACTATGAAGTAACTGATGACTGCGTTGCAGAATGCCACCACGGCGAACGCGTAGAACACTCCATGGATGCCCAGGATCCCGTTCATGAAGGGAAATAACGCCAGGATGAAGAAGTTCAAGAACCAAACCCATTCTATTATGATAATTGAGGCTAGGTTTTGGACCTGGGAAAGTATGATATATCTTTATTAGTGTCTTACTGCTGGGCACGTGACTCCTCTACTAATGAGAGGGGTTAGACCATATTAGAACATACTGACTTAATTCAGAGTGGTAGACCTTAGAAATGATTATACATAACGCTCAGATATGCTAGTTTCCTTTCGATTTTACCATCATCGTTAATTGTATGCATAACTATAATACAATCACTGAAAAACTAGGGTTCGGTTCGACCTCGAGAGTGCTACAAGTTAATACCTGTATGTAACCCATGTTTATATCAGTAGTACTCAATATTTCTATCGTTTTTCGTAACCATAGTATCAAACACGAATAACCTACGAATGAGTACTTAAATCGAGAATAAATAACACCCAACAGTCACACTCATAGCCCCGACCACACACTAAGATACGAATCTTGTGTTGTGGGTATCAGGGACTACGAGAGACTTTCGGTTTCACAAGACCCAGACCCCGGACACAAATAACTGTCTGTCTCACAAACAGTTGTCCCGGTGTGGGAATCGAAACCACAGCCTCTCATTTCACAGCCGGGTACTCGCCAACTGCGCCACGGAGGTTGTCCATAACGACCCAGATTTAGGGAAGGTAGACCATAGAAAAAAAATCCGTTCAATCTAGAAGTTCTTCTTTTGACTAATTGTTGGAAGTACATACATACATATGCATATACACTGACCCCTGTAATTCCCGAAGGGGTAGGCAGAGGTGTAAACAGTACACCCACTTTTCGCCGAATTTCGGTCCCATAATGTGATATGGGGGCGAGCCTATCGCCACACCGGGCACAATTCCAGTCTCCGGGCTAATACTGAGATTTTCTAGATAAAAACCCAATATCACTTTACCCGACCCGGGGGTCGAACCCGAAACCTCAGCACAGCAGTCGTAACGCATGCGCAATTACAACTGTGCCACCGAGGTAGTCTTATTTTGATTAACTGTATTCACAACAGATATTATTAGAAGTATGGAGTTGAATATGGAATCTTACCTCAGGGACAAACACCTCAGCCAGGAGAATATAAGGCACAGCACCGGCACCACAGTTGAAGGAGAAGCAGTAGAAAAGGATCATAAAGACGATCACCCAGGAGGGCGCCACCTTGAACTGCAATAAGTAGCCCAGGGTAGTGAGGCATCCGCCGACTAAGATCGATGAAGTGATAATCAGGATCTAGAAGCAAAATTAAAGGGTTTTTATTTACAACTCTTATAGTAACAACACACTTTACAGCAGAAGCTGGTAAACCAACACTATTTCATCGAATGATACGTGATCCTCATTGAGAATATCAATAATATCGTCGATGCCTTAAACTCCTTAAAATAATGAAGGTTCTTATTTAGACTTCTGGAAATATTGCTCCACGTACAGAATATAACAGAGATAGGTTACCGGCCAGTTCATTTGTCCTGTAGATAACATGATCTATAGGCTCTCTACAACTTTATTCTCCATCAGTCTACACTTTCCTAATACTCTACCCAGATGGACCCTCGTATATGTGAGAAATACTATCAACCAGTTGATTTGAGATAAATATAACTGATATAATTGAACCTATAACTGATAAAATGTATTTTTAATTGACTTATCCTGAATCCTATGAAGCTCCCATTATTAGCTTAATAGTTTTTTTAATGCCTGGACAGGCAAACAAGCAGACGGACTACCTGATGGTAAGTAGTCACTGCCGCCTATAGACTTCTGCAATGCCAGGGCACAGCAAAGCTACTGCCTACCGTTTCTTCTAATAGTCCTCACCCTTCTCCCAGCCTTATCAGCGACGACAGTGGTGACCAGCGCTCCACACACCAAGGTCAAAGCGAACAGAACAGTGTAGAAGTCAGAGCGAGCCGGGTCTGTCTGAGTGAACACGGTCTTAGCGTACACTTGCACTGGAACTATGCCCATGAACACCTGAAAGTGGCAAAACTTTTATTTGAGGATTCATATTGTTTATTACATTATGAATGGCTTCCATTTTAAATTTTAAAAGTAGCAGTAGCTTCTTGGGAGTTTTGCAAACTGCCCAAACCAAACTCCGTGGGTTCAAAATTGTCAAGGGCTTTGACTTAAAATTACGTGTATAATTAATACCAAATATCGCCTGCTTTAATTGTGAAGAAGAACATCGTGAGAAAACCTATACACCAGTGAATTCTTTAGAGGAATAACAAAATAATTTGACTCAGGCTTAACATCACTCATTAATCACTAGAGATCGCCCACTGCTCAAAATTCGACCATAACTAATAAAAATTTAAATTAAAAAAATAACAAATATATATGTCGGATAATCATGAATACACTGAATTGACCTTGCAAATATCTTGATATTTTGTAACTCGTGGGTACCGTCATTCGCATTGCTATTTTTAAGGTAGTTTCGAGTTGTTTATCGGGTGATCTCACTCACGGAGTGGGGCACAACGAAAATCGTATTATAAAAGAGCACCTCGTCATTCGACGAGGCATTCAGGAATTATTATTAGACGAGTCAACATCCTATCTCGAATAGTTTAATAATTTAGACGTCGTAATGCCCAAGTACTGCTTAACTAGTCGTTGCCTACAATTAATGTAATAAGTTAACGCAATGTGCGTCTCAGTACTACTGGCAGTAGTTTGAATAAACTGTGAAGTGTTAATCTTGTGTTTCTCTACCGAACTATTATACGATAGCATCCTGACTATATCTGGAGATCGGAGAGGGATGTGTAAGCCCTCTCACAACCTCTGCCTTGATGATGATAGTTGTGCTTCTATATATACTTTTATAATAGTCATTGCATATATTTTTTTAGTTTTGTTCTATAACGTCAGCTGCAAGAATGTAAACATATGTCATTAGCGCGTGTTATGTGTTTAACAATGACAGCCTGAATGTTAACAATAAATGTTTTGTTTTATTATATTTAATGTATTTGTAGCCCATTATGAAATTTTAGCTTTCTTCATTCTTTCTCGTATGCTTTAACTATGCCAAATTTTACCCTCCTCGGTGCGCGATATTTACCTAAAAACTACAAAGTTACCCATCACATACTAATAAATCGATTAACTATGAGATTTTTCAACTTTGAGCAGATTTGTGTTTACTTTAACAAATTTCAAATTAGTACGATTGAAATTGCTTCTTAATGTGTTTTTCTGGCAAAATTACCACATTTCACATGATGGTAAGCGCAGTGTCGTCAAATTAGAGTATAAAGTAGCGAGAGACAATCTATCCCTGCTTATCAACACAATCATGCCTTTACAATCACTTTTAATACAGTCTCACCTGTGCCGAAATAACTGTTAAGACGACTAGAAAGGCCCGAAGAGACGATGATGATAACACTGTAACCATAAAGATGAAGAATAACTGAATAATATAATAGTTTGTTATACCAATACTATTCTTTTTGGTCCAAACCTTCGTGGTTTCAACCATTTAAAATTAACGGTAAAGCGTTACATTGTAACACTACTGATGGTTAGCAGGTGAATAGGGCAGATGTTAAATGATGTTAAGGTGTCAATTATTATTTTTACACATCAATACGTTATTAAAATAATAAAAACAAATACACCTTTTTATTGGAATTGCTTTGTAAAGCTACTTAAACCTTGTTTTAATAAAATTTAAAATCTAATTGACAAGAAAAATACTCATATCGTAGTGATGACATGCTTGCCATTAGAAACATTATAATATTCAATTTCTGGTTTGATTTCAAGAATACCAGCTCGATTAATCCAAATATTAGGCATCAACACCACCTAACAAATGAATATAATAGACTAGGTGTTGCCCGCGGCTCCGCCCGCATGGAGGTTATTTTTTATCAAAATAAAAAGTAGTATATAGCACATATGGATAATATAACTTTCTAACAGTAAAATAATTTTCAAAATCGGATCAGTAGTACCGGAGATTACTCCGAACATCCAAACTCACAAATACCTCTTAAATATCAGTATAGATTAGTGTGATCAGAAAACACCTACACCATCCAATATCCATCTACATTTACTTATTACTGAAAGTGTAAATAAATGTTTTTAGACGCTCGCGATTTGTATAAATATTATAAAGTTAGAGAACTGGTTTTAACCGCGTGATATTTAACGGTATTCTAATTTCTCGGTTCTCTAATTTTATAAATATAAATAAACTTATAGACAGACAAAACATGAAAGGCTATTGTAACGATATAGTTTTGGTGTTTTGATACTTACATAATAATTTTATGGTAGACACTTTCTGTTGTTTTTCGGTAAAAACGCCTTCAGAATTTAATTTTTCTTTTTCAGCCTCTTCCGCTTTACTTTCTGGCTCTGAAACAGATTTCTTTTAATGCCAATGACAATGGGCGATTATGAGACGAGAAGCTACGAGTGTGATTCTGCCACCGAGACAAGTATTCCTTTTCATACAAAAATACTTGTTTCGGGTCTGGGTGTTTGGGTCTGTAAGTCCCTCCTGGTTCTTGATATCTATGATACAGTTTATTTACTGTGGGGTCAGGGTCTACGTCTGTGACTGTTGGGTGTACTTTTCCACTGCGCCACGGATATATTTATTCTTCTGATTATTTCATTTTATTGTTATATTCTTTTGAATGTAATAATACTAGCCTTGTATTAAACATTGTCCTATAGCTGGGCACGGGCCTCCTCTACTAATCAGGGGGTTTCGGCCTTATTCCACCACGCTGGCCTAATGCGGGTTGGTAGACTTCACATACCTTCGAAATTCTTATGAGAATTCAGGTATGCAGGTTTCCTCACGATGTTTTCCTTCATCGTAAAAGCAAGCGATAATTAATAATGAATACACACGTAACTTTAGAAATGTCAGCGATGTATGCTATGTGGGCTGGTCTCGAACATACGACTTTCGTCTTGACTATGTCTATGTCTATTCTTTTGAATATTTAATACAAATGTTCAAGAAATTAAATATCTACAGTACAAGGATAAGTTCGTGTAATTTGAAAATATTTGCTTCACGTACCATGACATAGAACATTAAATGTGATATCCTTAGGAGCAGTGGCTATTCAGTATTTGTAAGTTATGATGCTTACTGGTCTAATACTGTTTATTGTTACCGTCGGGCCATTGAACTGATCGTTTCGTCAGATAAACTAGATCGTCAGATTTCTACTGTATGTACTGTTCTTACCAGCAGTGACGGTTATCATCTCTACAGCCGGCAAAACCTGCTGTTTCAGCCTTAATACTTCGTCGTAGACATCCATTGAAGACGCTGACAGTCCTCTATACTGGGCTATTGATTGACGAGCTTCCTGGAAACCAGATGTAGTTTTGTCAGTTCAATATTTTGTTTTCTGATTATTCGTCTGGTGTCTGCTGTAAAACGCTTGATTAAGACGAGTCTCTTAGCAGCTTATAAGGTCACACGACACAAATTTATAACTTAGTGCCCAATGGTATGTGGAAATGGTTATTGAAATAAATAAATTTGTAGATGGTTTAAAGCAGGTAATGGTCGCAAGTCGACTGAAGATACAGTGTGACTATATAAGGGCTTTTGAAATAATTTAACGGCAACGCATGGTATTACTGGCGCCTTTAGTAAAGACAGACAATGTCACTGATGCCTAAGCCTGATGCTTTATTTATTTATTCACTCGTGTATCAAAAGGATATTAAAAAGGTAAGGTAGTAGGGAGTAAATACAAGCCAAAATTAATTTTATTTCCATAACATTATTCTTATTTATGACGCTTCAGGCACCCATCGCAAGTTCGCCTCAATATTTCACTTATCGATCAATGTATATTGTTATATTTTAAGGGTGGTTAAACCAGACGTGGCTAGATTGATGATACCTGTTAGATTTAATAGATTAACAACGTTCGTCGCAACATAAGAGGGTAAAGCTAAGAAGCAATGCCCTCTTTGCGGAGGATTAATGAGATATCATTAAACGGTGAACTACATAGCAAACAGAACAGCATGTTACCCTGTACACCTGTCGGACCTGACACTAGATTTGAACATGTTACAGAAAAACTTTTGAGTAATAATTTTATGATGTCTCTCAACGCCCATTGAATATTTCAACCTAATAACATACCTTCAATCCAACACCAATTATATTCAAACAGAAATTTAAAACAGTATCTCAATTTGCTGAATCACTCTAAATCTGTTCAGTCAATGTAAACCACGAAATCTATGAGGCTTTATCCAGAACTCACATCGTCCTTCTTCTGTCTGATCCAGTAAACAGGACTCTCGACGACGAATACCAGCAGAGCCGTGCTTATAACGCTGGCGAGGAGTTGGCACCAGACGATCACCGGGTAAGAGAGCTGCCATCCAAGAGTGTAGGAGATCAGGGCTCCCACACCGTAGAGAAGGATAGGACCTGGAATAAAAGCAGGTCAAAATTACCAAATTCACATCGAAAAACTATTTTAAATTAATAATATATTACTATAAATTTTCACTGCCTCGGTGGCGCAGTTGTAATTACGCATGCGTTACGACTGCTGTGCTGAAGTCTCGGGTTCGATCCCAGGTCAAGTAAAGTGATATTCGGTGTTTCTTATTGAATTACTCAATATCATCCCGGATTCTGGAATTGAGACCGGTATAGACCCTATCACATTATGGGACCATAATAAATTCAGCGAACAGTGGGTGTATTGGTTACACCTCTGCCTACCCCTTCGGGGATTACAGGCGTGATTGTATGTGTATGTATGTACTATAAATATTCACTCTCCTATGACTACCTTAAGCAGTCAACTTAATAGCTATACAAAGTTACATAGGGTTAATGAAATATAAGCTATACTCTCCAAACTACTCGTTAATAAAAGAACCTTACCTGAAGCTAATGTTCCTCTAATGGAATCTTCAGCAATTTCTGATATAAATATCGGAGCGAAGACAAGAAAACCACCTCCAGAGATACCGATCAAGAACCTTGCTGCTAGAACTATTGTCGTAGATGTTGTTAACTCTATCATGACCCATGAAACCTGTAAAGGTGAATATAATTAGACAGAACGCTAAAGGAATGGCAATTCCTAGAACTCAATTTAAGGTTGATAAAATTTGAAATGGAATCGATAAGTGAAACTTAACATGTCTATAGGTTATTAATGTATCCTAAACACCTGAGGAAACAATCTATACTATAATAAAGCGGAAAAGGCACTTTGTCTGTACATTGAATATTTATGCAAAATTTTGATTGTACCGTGTTATAGTATCAATATAGAAGCCAAAAAACGTTTTTGGAATTATTGTCTGTCTGTCTGTCAAGGCATCATGTCCAAAGTACTATATTGGGCAAAAGAATCTACAATAAAATCAAATAGTGTATCTCGAGGTATCATTTAGTCGTTATTTCATTTAAATCGGTGCATTCAATCAAAAGACATACCTGTTTGTACGAATTTCTATTAAGCAAAAAGTTTTTTAATTCATTAAAAGTACACCGACTTCAATAAAAAACAAATTATGCGTCCATGTAAAATTTGAGGGTTGCCCTCGATTTTTCTGAGATACCATCATCAGATCCTGACTTGGTGCCAATGGGACCACCTGGGAAGCATACCCTTTTAAACAAAAAAAATAATTTCTCGAACTGGTCTAGGCATCTTCGAGTAATCGGGTAACATACATAAAAAAAAAGATTCCGACGAATTGTTAACCTCCTCCTTTTTTGAAGTCGGTTAAAGAGAGTTGTGTGAGATCAAATGATTGTATAAGATAACTTTAATTCGGGCAGAGCTGCAGACATCAGCTAGTCAATCAATAAAAAAGGAGGTCATCATTATCATAAACTACGTGTACTTTAAACATTCCAATTTGTCTTTAATGTTTAGTTATCAATTTCTTAATTGAACACAATGTGCATCGAATTCGTGTATATTTGTAAGTGAAAATGACATCTAACTTCAAATCTGTTCGATACTATGTGCTGTTTCGTGTTATCTAGATTAACTAAAAATTATATTTATTGTGAAAAACAATTATCGCAATATCGAGGGCCCTAAACGGAATCTGCTTCAGAAAGAAAGAAAAAAACTTTATTTGCAAGTATACATACATACATATACACTCACGCCCGTAATCCCCGAAGGGGTAGGCAGAGGTGTAACCAGTACACCCACTTTTCGCCGAATTTCGGTCCCATAATGTGATAGGGGGCGAGCCTATCGCCACACCGGGCACCATTCCAGACTCCGGGTTAATACTGAGTATTTCTAGGTAGAAAAACCCAATATCACTTTACCCGAGCCGGGGATCGAACCCGAGACCTCAGCACAGCAATCGTAACGCATGCGCAATTACAACTACGCCACCGAGGCAAGTATGTTTTTACATAAAGAAAACATAATGTATACATAGAATCACATACTATGCCATATTAAGTGACATGCAAATATTTGCGAAAGAATGTTTCCAATATTATTTTTGATGTTAGTGTTATTATAGTAACGATAACAAAATAATATAACTCAATTAAATTATTAATTAACAATGCCTATGTAATAGCAGCGATAGCCTAGTTGGTTGCGGTACGGACTGCCAAGACGAAAGTCGTAGGTTCGAAACCCAACTGGCATACACCTCTGACTTTTCTTAAGTTATGTGTGTATTAAAATGTTAATTATCGCTTGCTTTAACGGTGAAGGAAAACATCGTGAGGAAACCTGCATACCTGAGAATTTTTCGAAGGTATGAGAAGTCTGCCAACCCGCATTAGGCCAGCGTGGTGGACTAAGGCCTAACCCCTCTCATTAGTAGAGGAGGCCCGTGCCCAGCAGTGGGACAATGTTTAATACAGGGCTAGTATTTTTTTTTTTAATGCCTATGTGACAAACCTAACATTTTAATTTTGAATACAGTATTACATTACTTTCTGCTATTAGTCCTCGTTATATACATCAATTTATATCTAATAGATATTAATTAATTGTATAATAACATTTTATGATTGCTTACAAGTGACTATATGAATTTGAAAGGTATATGAAGTCTACCCAACAGTATTAAACCAGCTCGTGCGCCAACTTTCCGGCTGACGCAGGTACTGACGGACCACGGGTGTTTCGGTTCGTTCCTATGTCGGATCGGAAAGGAGGTGTCTGCCGTGTGCCACCATTGTGGCAACTGCCGCGAGGACACAGCCCAACACACGTTGGAGGAGTGCCCAGCCTGGGACGAAGAGCGCAGCGCTCTCAGAGCAGTCGTCGGAGGAGACCTCTCTCTGCCGGCCGTGGTGTCGTCCATGGTCGCCAGCCGGAGGTCCTGGCGTGCGGTGGCCCACTTCTGCGAGAGCGTCATGTCGCTGAAGGAGAGTGCCGAGAGGGATCGGGAACGAAAAGATCCCTCCCGCCGCCAGAGAAGACGTAGGAGGCGCCGGGTGGACGACTGACCGGCGTCTCCCGCCCTGTGGAACGGGGGCGTTTGAATTCCACCACGGTAACCCCTGCCTGTCGTACGAGGCGACTAATTGGGGCCATCGGGGGTCGCGGGCTCGCAGCGGGGGGCTGTCAGCCCGAATCGATGCACTCCCAGTTTCGGAGCATCGTGCGACTCCGAGATGGACGGCAGCGCGTGTGGTAAGGCCTCGTTCGCTGTCGTTGTTCGGTGCGCGGGGGCTCCTAAGCCCTCCCATGGAGATGGGCTGCTACGCAGCACCGCGCAGGGGCGGTTCCGGCAGCAATTCTATCACTCCTTAGAATACCCCGGGATCGCTCCGTAAGCGCCGATGAAGGCCACCGCGGGGTTTTAGCTGGTAGTGTCGGGTGGGGTGTACATAGGGGGTAGGGACTCGGCCCAGCGGCTGCCCGGATAGCCATCATCCGGGCGAGGGGGATGCTGGGTCGTAAGACCGGCTAGTCCAGCATAACCGTTTTATTCTTATTCCGCTTCCCCCCGAAGCGGGCGGTAGTAATAAAACGCTTTCCCCGCGACAACAAAAAAAAAAAAAAGTATTAAACCAGCTTGATTGACATATTTATATTATAACCCTTCTCATTTGTAATGGCTGCCCGTGGCCGGCAGTAAAAGAATGGCTGTTAGAACAATATACATAATATAACTTACCACAGAAAATAACGATAACACAATACCCCCTTTCTTCCTCCCTAGTTTATTGATGAGGAATCCGGTAATGGCTGTTCCTAACATAGCTCCTAATGACGGCAAACTGCCAAGCAGAGAGTCTTCCGCTTTCGTCATGGGGTGTGATAAAGGGGTGTCCTTTGATGCATAGAGGCTCGAGGTGTAGGAGGGCCAAACGTTAATCAAGCCCATTATCAAAGAGCCATAGCTGGCTGCAAAAAAGAATACTTAGTCATGATTCTAAGCGAAGGAATCTCTTCGCTATATGATACTATGATGAGTAAACAGCGTAGATAAACATTGCAATTTAAGTTTACACCAATTTATGTGCCGGGTCGGTCACTTCCCTGTGTCATGGTTGAGGAGGCCAATGGCTGGCACATGCGTCATACTCGTGAACGGGTGCTGCTTGTGTGGACTGGTCTACCTGGATTGCTCATTGATTGTTAGTTAGAGAAAATAAATAACAGGTTGTATAGCCTCATTTACGACTCTGCCTTGTATTAACATGTACCGTACCGTTTTTTTTGTTTCATGTGAATGTGACTTGTTCAAGGATGTATGTATTTTATATGTAAATTATTTTATAATGTAAATTGTAATGACAAATTACAAAAGACCTACGGCTGAGTTTCTTGGTGCTTCTTCTCAGACCAGTGGGCATTTTCGAAGCACCAGTAGACCTTAACATTATTATGACATGTAAAAATTGCCCATAGTGGCCTAATTTACAAAATAAATGATTTGATTTGATTAAAAAAATATGTCTTTCAGAAATGACCGGGTTGTAATTTTGAAGCAGTGCAGTTTTACAGAAATATTTAAGTCTTAGTCAGTTAGTATCTTTATTAATAAACCATGAAACTCACCGGTGAAAGTTGTAAACAGTTGATTCAATTTTCCCCCCATTTTACCACAAAATGCCGTCACTACTGTTCAATAATGATTAAACACTGGCAACGAAAGTGGGTGCTTTGTCAAAGACTCCATATTACATAAAGGTATTAGAAGACAAACACACATATTACAATTCTTAATTTGAATACAATCCAAATATTTTATTAGTAGATAACGCCTACTATACTGTTATCATTGTGGCAAACATTTATGATGTTCCGTACAATTTATTTATTTGAAATTTTGAATTTAAAACATGTGTATCTGGTTTTTGTAAGAACTCTATGTAATGAATAATGAATTGAATACCTAGCTGTCAATACGCAAATCAAAGATAACACTGAAGCACTATATAGTATAATGGACTTACATTCGCTCGTTGGAGCTCCCAAGATGTCTGTATAAAATATAGAAGACATTCAAGCGAAAGTCTGTACAACTAACCTAACGCCGTCAAATGTAGCTAGTATTTGCAATACGAAATCACACAAATATAATTATGAAAAATATTATTTTACACACGCACACAAATAAATAGTAAATCATGTAGCTCTATAAGTTTATTACACCCCTAAATTGCATTTTAATGTATTGCGATATCACGTACGTAAATAAATATATTTCTTTGTCTTTATTTTTATATTTACAGTCTTAAAGAGACTTTTATTTATGAGGATAGTGAACCTATGCTGGTAGTAAGTTATTCATATCCGCCCAGATAGCGACCACCGTACACAGGGTGTAAAACCCGCCATAGTGGCACACCCAACTGTGCCGCGTTCCGGGATCAGCCAGTGTACATCCGGTTTTCGTCGGGGGTCTAGAGTAGGGGTACGATGTTTGGCCGTTTTACGGCATACTGAGTACTCTGACACTAGACCCTCGACCGCTTTTTCATCTTCTTGCCTATGGTGTAGTGTGAAGAAGCAGGCCAGCATGATTGTGTGGATTAGCGAGGGATAGATTGTCTCTCGCTCCTCGATACTCTAATTAGACGGCACTGCGCTTACCATCAGATGCAGTGTGGTCTCATTGCCGGGCCAGGAAAAAAAAACATCAACCAGGTTTCAAGGATTCAATCGTTATTTCTATAGATCTCCAAGTAATGCAGACCTGTCATTCATCCGACCGACTGTGATTCCGCGCCTTGTATTTGTTGAAGATAAGAGAAACAAACACAGGTTTAATATTAAACAAATTTTAAGACATGCATCAGTACTCTATAAATTATGATTCATTTTTTAAATGACTCTGGGTTGCTGTTTGGCTCGTATTCTGATTACTTTTTCACAACTAATAATAAGTGAGGGCTTCATGTAGGCTACAACTAGACGTATCATTATCCTCTTTGGAAAAAAAATTACATTCTGTTATTTTTTTTATTCTGGCACGGCAAAGTCGCCACACTGCATCTGATGGTAAGCGCAGTGCCGTCGAATTACAGTATCGAGTTGCGAGAGATGATCTATGCCCCGCTACTCAACAAAATCATGCCAGCCTGCTTCTTCACACTACGCCCTTCACACCTTTCAATAAACACTCACTCTAGACTAAATAGAAGTTACAGTTGTCAATAAGAGAGAGCTTAATGATCATGCTGCAGCAGCGACTGAGGTTTCTTTTTATTAAGTTGATATTCAAGCTTGTTTGGGCGTGAACAAATGAGTAACATTTCAGCCATATTTTTTAGTACATCCTGTCCTTTTCCGTTCGAACTTGGTATTAATGTTATACGTATTACAGATATTATGGTAGTGAAAATATTTCATGTAGTTTAGTCAAAGTTGTGAAATATTCTTGTCTGTTGTGTAAAGGTTGCCATTTTAGTAACAAAGGAGAAGAAGATATTATATGTGTATATTAATTTAATGTTTTTTTTTTGTTGTTATAACACGTCCTAATTCGTTGTACTTTGGTGAAGCTTTTTGGAAGTGGTAGAGCCACGCTGTAGACATATTTGTCTACAGCATGAATAGGCCGGCTCGACCGGGGTAGTACCACTGTCTCACAGAAAACCAACGTAAAGTGACAGTTTACTGTCGCGTTTCGTATGGTAAGTGAGATATCCGGAGGCCCAGATTCCCCCTTCCCTTCCCTAATACATATTCCTGTCCTTTAAGGCCGACAGCGCATACATGGCACTTTCGGTATTGTGGATGTTCATGGGCGGTGGAGATCACTTAACATCAGGTGACCCACTGGCTCGTTTGTCGGACTATACTATAAAAAAAAGCTACGGTAAGGTTCAGCTGAAAATCAGAGCTGTGTTGTAACACAGCGTATACTGAGCACCTTCCACCGCACGTATAGCAGCGAATCGTACGTAAATTAGATACTTGATTTAATTTTTCATGTTTCTGTAAATATGTGTGTTGGATAAATAAATGGTTTATGGTTATATTGCAGGAAGAATTTGGCTTAGAGTTCACTGGCCACAGATCTCATCTAAAAAATTTGAAACATGCACAATTTAGCTCCGTAGTTATTCTGCAGGTACATATACATATAACTTTGCCATTATTTTGGTTCTTACTTTGCGTTGCTTTGACTTGTTGCCAGGTTCTTGTTTGTTCCTTTGGTTGCCAGGTCTTCTTGCTTAAATTATTCTGTTTCGTTTCCTCCAGATCCTCCATATCGAAGCTCTTTACTCTATGACTTCCTCTAATACCGTCATCTTGCTGATCTTTATTTTTTTTGTTGTATCCTTTATACATACTATCATCCCCGAAGAGGTAGCAAGAAGTAACCAATACATTTCACTGAGGTTATTACCGCCCAGTAATGTGACAGGGGGAGAGACTATCGCCATACTAGGTACAATTCCAGACTCGGGCTAGTACTGATAATTTGCTGTTAGAAAAATCCCTTTTACCTGACCCGGGCTTTGCACCCAAGACCTCAGCACAACAGTACTGCATATGCTGATACAACTGCGCTACCGTGGCAGTCTTCCCTATACAGTGGGATAAAGTTTAAGCAGATCATGTCATATTGTAGATAAGTTGAACCTTTTTTTATTCAGTTTGTAAGAGACAATCTATCCCCCGCTTCTTAACACAATCATGCCGGCCTACTTCTTCACACTACGCCAAGGGCAAGAAGCCGAAGAAGCGGTCTAGGGTCTAGTGTCAGAGTACTCAGAAGGCCGTAAAACGGCCAAACATCGCACTCCAACTCTACACCGGATGTACACTGGCTGATCCCGGAGCGCGACACACTTACGTGTGCTACTATGGCTGTTTATACACCCTATGTACGGTGGTCGCTATCCGGGCGGAAATGAATATCCTACCACCAGCATATAATTTATAATTTACTAGCTGTTGCTCGCGGCTCCGCCCGCGTGGAGGTCATGTTTGGGAGAAAAAGTATACAATACAAAATACCAATATTCATGCGTTTAACTTAAAAATGACGGATTTTCATACAAACTTTCATCCCCTATTCTACCCCCTTAGGGGTGGTATTTGCAAAAACCCTTAGTGGATGCCTAAGTGATAAAAGGTACCTACTGTCAAAATTTCAAGTCTCTAACCCCAGCCGTTTTGGCTGTGCGTTGATCGATCAGTCAGTCAGTCAGTTTCTTCTTTTATATATACAGATTTCGTCAACATTTTTGTCAACTGTCGCAAACACAATAAAATGATGTTTGGATCATTAAATTGGATAAAAGTTATGGAAATTATTTTATTCCAACAAAAAAACCTTAGTTAATATGTAGAGATCAAGGTTTACAGATAATTGTATTCTTATGAAGAATATCAATAATATTTTTAAAAGACATCCAATTATACATGTATTATATTATACATATTATAGCAGTGATAGCCTAGTTGGTTGCGGTACGGACTGTCAAGACGAAAGTCGTATGTTCGAAACCCAAGTGGCACACACCTCTGACTTTCTAAATTTATGTGTGTATTAAATGTATATTATCGCTTGCTTTAACGGTGAAGGAAAACATCGTGAGGAAACCTGCATACCTGAGAATTTTGAAGGTATGTGAAGTCTGCCAACCCGCATTAGGCCAGCGTGGTGGACTAAGGCCTAACCCCTCTCATTAGTAGAGGAGGCCCGTGCCCAGCAGTGGGACAATGTTTAATACAGGGCTGGTATTATTATTATTATCCAATTATATAACGTTAAATTAATTCGGTAAGTTTATTATTCCAATAATACAAATAACTTAGGCATAACATACAATACAAAAAATATCGGTAGCATCTTAAACATCGCATCACTTATTACAAAATATTAACAATATTACTTATAAAATCTAATCTTAAAATCAAAGCGCATTGCATTTGCTTTATTGGTTCATGATATCTTAACCAAAATATTACATTGTATTCTCTACCTACAAATTTGGTACAAAAAACAACTGGACAATAGACAAACTGGCTTACCATTTAAATCCACCAACCTATATGAAGCCCCCGTGTTTGACTAAAAATAAACCCTCTCATTAGGAAAAGGGATCTGTGTTCATCAGTGGCAGTGTGGCATTAAATTATAATAAAAAATATTACAAACACACTCAGTATTCTAAACGTTGTCTTTCCTTCGGCCTTTAATAAAGAGCAGTTGAATAGCATCCACGGAGAGACCTTTAGTCTCTGGCAGATAGAAGACGCTGTAGATGACTCCAAAGAAACTAGCCAGTGCAAAGATATAGAACAATGGCGCTAAGCCTACCAACTCTACCAAGATAGAGAAGATTACAAGAGTGATGAAGTTCATAATCCAAGCGCAGGCGTTGACAAGGTTGCTGCAGAGTCCTCTGACCTGATGACCAAGAAAACATTCATGAAAAAAAAAACATCGTTAATGTTTTTTTATTCAAACACAATAAAGAGACGCTGCTCCTGTTGGTAACTACAGTATTACAAATGTAATGTCTACTGTGAGAGGCGTTTTATCCTCGTTGTCAAAATGATGGTGGTCTAAAGTGACTAATATACACCGGCTAACGTGGACTCGTTAGAACTACGATGGTGCGTTTATCAATGTGTATAATGTTCATTTTACTGCATGACTGCCTCGGTAGCGCAGTTGTAATTGCGCATGCGTTACGACCGCTGTGCTGAGGTCTCGGGTTCGATCCCCGGGTCGGTTAAAGTGATATTGGGTTTTTCTATCTAGAAATTCTCAGTATTAGCCCGGAGTCTGGAATTGTGCCCGGTATGGCGATAGGTTCGCCCCCTATCACATTATGTGACCGATTTCGGCGAAAAGTGGGTGTACTGGTTACACCTCTGCCTACCCCTTCGGGGATTATAGGTGGGTGTATATGTATGTATAATGTTCACTATTCATTCGAGTATTAATAAATATCATGTATGTATTCCACTAGCAAAATTCTTCTTAAATGTTTTAAAAGTAAATTTGTAAAGCATTTGGGTTTAAGCGTATGGTCTTTCATATTAGGGTATTCTTTTAGCATAAACGCAAACTCTTCAAGAAGTCTTGTTCAGAATATCAGATCTTGTAGTACATAGCCCAATCGTTTAAGCGTATGCTCTTTAATATTAGGGTATTCTTTTAGCATAAACGCAAACTCTTCAAGAAGTCTTGTTCAGAATATCAGATCTTGTAGTACATAGCCCAATCGTTTAAGCGTATGCTCTTTAATATTAGGGTATTCTTTTAGCATAAACGCAAACTCTTCAAGAAGTCTTGTTCAGAATATCAGATCTTGTAGTACATAGCCCAATCGTTTAAGCGTATGCTCTTTAATATTAGGGTATTCTTTTAGCATGAACGCAAACTCTTCAAGAAGTCTTGTTCAGAATATCAGATCTTGTAGTACATAGCCCAATCGTTTAAGCGTATGCTCTTTAATATTAGGGTATTCTTTTAGCATAAACGCAAACTCTTCAAGAAGTCTTGTTCAGAATATCAGATCTTGTAGTACATAGCCCAATCGTTTAAGCGTATGCTCTTTAATATTAGGGTATTCTTTTAGCATAAACGCAAACTCTTCAAGAAGTCTTGTTCAGAATATCAGATCTTGTTGTACATAGCCCAATCGTTAATCAGACTGCTGAAGATATTCAAAAAAAATTTTTTTTATTTATTTGGTCTACATAACTGGACACAAACAATTTAACATGCGTAATATTACTAATTAGATGACATGATTGCTGTATGTTTATAACCTTTTACATGTAGGCACAGCATACTCAGTAGGTACATAACATTGCAGTATAAACTAATTTTAATTACATACTAATATCAAAAACGGTTTAGAATATAATTAATACAAGGTGAAAATAAGCAAAACAGTAATAATTATAATTAATAAAAAATATTTTTTAAATCTTTGAAAGAAAGAAAGAAAGAAAGAAATATTTATTTGCAAGTATGTGTTTTACATAAAGATGTTAAATATAATGTTTAAATAGGCTCACACACTTTGCCATACTAAGTGACATGCAAATATTTACGGAATAATGTTTCCAATGTATTTTTATTATATATACAATGTCAAAATATTATAATTAAATCAAATTAACCCCTCGACCTATTAATAATATAATCAACAATACATAATGTCACAAAACAAATATCTTAATGGTCAATACAGTATTACATTATTTTGTGCCAAGTCCACGTTATACATCTATATTATCTAATAGATATTCATCAATTGTATAATAACATTTCTCGATCAATAATTGCTTTAAAAAATATTTTAATTGATTTAAATTAAATTCTTTTATTTTATTGGGTAATTTATTGTATATGATTTGTGCCATGCAAAGAAAACTTTTTTTCATAAGAGCTGTACTACCATACGTCACCTCAAGATCTAACTTATTTTTATCACGTAGTTTTCTATAATAACTTTTAAAAGCAATTGTGTACAGATTTATATTTGTTTTTACAAAGACAATGATCTCGTATATGTATAGAGAAGGAAACGTCAATATTTTTAAAGTATGGTCGGCAGCTTGTCATTGAGTCCAGACCACAAATGGCTCTTACACATTTCTTCTGGGCTCTGAACACTGCTTCCTTGCACACCGAATTGCCCCAGAATATTATGCCAAACCTTAATATAGATACGACATATCCATAATACGCATTTTACGCATTTGAATGCACTAGTATTACTATTAGATTATTACGTATATTATTATAACTTTTTCTTATTTAGAATGACTAACTTCTTTCAAAGTAAAGTATATTCAAAGTATTTCCTGAAACTACACTTGTTTTAAAAATATACTTACTTCAGGTAAGAAAAACTCAGCAGCTATCACAAAAGGTATAGGAGCTGGTCCTAGGTTGTAGAAAAAGCAATAAGCGTAGAGGAACACTGCTGTGAAGTAGTGTGGTGCCCAGTGGAATTGCAGCTGTGTGCCGAGGAGTAGTAGGCAAATTCCTGATGCCAGTGTCGTTCCTATCATCAGATACTAAGAAAAAAAAAATGTGTATGAAATTGTAGTGTCAAAGTTAATTTCTGGGCTGGTTCCTTTTCTATTGCTAGGTATCATAAATATCATTAACATTTTGCCTATTTGTCTTTTAGTTTGTGCATGTTAAACACCGTAATTTTTTCAACAACTTGGATTTGATTTTCAATGATGAAGTAAGATATTCCTGGACTTAGTCAGTGATTCATTTTTAAATTCAATTTTAAATAATGAAGACAAATCAGAGTTCAAATTACATCAGATCATTATAGCGCGCGTAGTTTTTCAAAAGGTTTGACCCATAAACGCACGGGGATTCGAAGGCATTAGTTTACTTACAAAATCATACTTTGATACCTATTAATACGACAAAGAACCATCAGCTTTCAAAGAAGTTAAAATTGCTTTAATATTAATTCATCTATTTTTATAGCTATAAAGAATCAAAATCAAATATTTATTCAATCCATGAAATGTTATACATAATTTAAATTCAGTAAACTTTTTTACTCTACCGCCAGTTCGGAATGCAGTTTCGCTAAAGAAGAACGGGCAAGAAACTCTAACGTTGCTCTTTTCACACCGGTTAACAATATTTGGTCATACAATTAATATACAATTTAAGTTTAATTACATTAGATTAGAGCAGCTCAATGTATATTAAGTTAGCTTATTGTGAAATAAAAATCATTACAAGACCTAGTGCTGCACATGACCATGAGAGTGAGAGTGATGTTAATCTCGATTTCTTAAAGCAGTTGGTCCTTACAGAAACAGTCTGAGCAGACTAGTCCAAAAAAGCTACATACATATTCCGATTAAAACTGATAACATCCCTCTTTCGTTCGAGAGTTTATAAAATAAAAGAGAGAAATCTGAAGTCATACTAATCCGTCTAAAACATAATTCTACCTTATATCATACCTTTCTTCCAAGTTTATCCACAAGTGCTCCACACAAAACACTAGCTACTATGAATATCATAGCTAAGAATATGGAGCACTGGTTCGATTCCATGGAAGGGACAGCTTCTTTGAACAGTGGCTCCGCGTAGACTTGCAATACGATGATTCCCATGAGCACTGTGTAGGCCATCACTATGAGAGCAACAGTTAAGCCACGTCGCGATGATTGTGATTTCTCTGTAATATTAAAAAGTATGATTGTATTGTTTCTTGCTATATTTCCTTTTATTCTACCATCTAATCTGAAACTCATTCTATTGTTATTTCCAAAGACAAATTTACCAATGTCATAAATAGAAACATCGAGCTAAGGCAAATCTTAGGAACAAATTACTTGGATGATTTCAATATATTACTAGCAAATAAGATTACTTCTATATTTGCATGCTGATATGCTTTAAGAAAGAAAGAAAGAAAGAAAGAAATATTTTATTTGTTACAAGCATTTACATAGGTACAAACTAAAAGAAATTATAATAAAACGATAATTATACTAAACATGTAAAAACACAGGGGAAAAAATAAATACCTTGTGTTTATACAAAATAAGTTTAAAATAATATAAATTTTGTGCTCATAACAAATACGGCCACAGTCTCAGCGTGTACTGGTTTAAATACCAGTGCTGGTCTTCCGATGGGCCATTCGGTGACATCACGCGATTCAAAATTTTTAAGAGTGGATTTAGGGTTACAACCCGGTGGACTCCTAGGTTTAAATATTAGGGTCAAGCTATCACAATGTGTTTTATACTTCATTGATTTGAAAACTCCACTCAAAATCACAAATTGTGTGTCTTTGTTTTAAAACGTATGTCGTTGATACGATGACCACTTTTTTACAGACTTCACAAAAAGGAGAAGGTTCTCAATTCGTCGGAATTCTTTTTTTTATATATGTTCCCCGATTACTCGAAGACGCCTGGACCGATTCGAGAAAATCTTTTTTTATTTAAAAGGGTATACTTCCCAGATAGTCTCATTGGCACTATAGGAAATCAGGTTACAGGAGAGAAATAAAATAAGAGATGTAAAATACTATCACTTGTATTTCTAGTATTGGAATGCAACAAGGAAGGTCTACGTCTGTATTCTAGCACAACAGAATATGTATAATAAAAAAATAAAGGAATATAGACATTTTTAAATTATACGCTCTTCTATATTCTATTGACATAAGTCATCAAGACTATGTGGCCACTACAATGACCACTAGATTTATTTTTGCATCTATTAAATACTTTTTAAATAAAATAAATCTCAACACGCCCCCTCAAAAATAAATCTACAATCATTAGACATACAGTCATAAATTACAATCACAATATTCAACCTAAAAACAGATCGTATTCCTTCCAAGAGCCTCTGGGAGTATTACAATAATAATGATCCAACATTTGTTGCTAAGGATTAGGAAAAACCCAGAAAAACCTAATCAGACCATTTAAAAAAAACTTATTTCATTAAACACACAAAACAAATTAATAATAGGTCTATTCATTAGCTCATTTCATTTCTAAATTTCTGAAATGTTACAGCTGGTAGCGGCTTGGTCAGCACACCCGCTATTTGTTCACCTGTAGGTATATAATGTAATTTAATTAAATCTTTCTCAACTTGTTCTCTGGAGAAATGGTACTTGATGTCAATGTATTTAGACCTTTTGTGACTAGTAGGGTTGTTCGCAATACTAATGCAACCATTATTATCCTCATATATTATAATTGCAAAATCCATTTGCAATCAACTATATTTTTATAAATATATAATTTTGTTTATGTGAATATAACTCATACTTAATCGCACACTCCCATCGAGTTCGATCATCTCGATTTTTATTTCACTAAATGAAATAGGTACGTTGCATGTAATAGATAGAGCAAATGACAACAAATCATTATCGACGTTATCATCAATTCCACTATAAGAAATAGGGATATAGAAAGTGGTCGTCCCCCACCTATAAGTCTATCCTTCTTAAAGTAAAAGTTTTTTGTGTTCAGGCTATTTATACAAGTATTATAAAACTTGTTTGACTAACGTATGACTTAAGTATGGCGTCATTATCACTTAATTTACGAATTTTACTAGGAGTACTTATAGCATTAGATTTAGAATCATCTGTTTTTAGGACTGTCAGTATGATGAGACCATAAGTCCCTTCTATCAACTTTGTCACGAGAATGTTCCACGTCATTCTCTTCCGATCTTTTTCTATGATGAGACTATTTTCCCAGAAAATACTCTCATCCACGGCATGAGACTTTGATGACACTGATTTCGACTATATGTCTCCACTATCAGTTTTGTCAGACTTTGATGACACTGATTTCGACCATATGTCTCCACTATCAGTTTTGTCACGAGAATGTTCAGCTTCATTCCCTTCACAAAAAAACTAGTCTCATCCATAATGACATCCCTAACAGGTACATATTATTCGCATTCTGTGTTCCATACTTTATAGCCATTCGGTACATATCCTACCAGTATTCCCTTCCCAAGACTTTTCATCAAATTTAGTTTTACTGGTTTTATTATGAACATAAACGGTAGAACCAAAAACCTTTAAATATTTTAATTGTGGCTTTTTATCATGCCACATTTCATATGGTGTTTTAGGTAACCACAATGCCCGAGTAGGAATAATATTTGATAAATGAACTGCAGTTAAAACTGCATCACCCCAGAAAACTTTAGGTAAAGTAGCACCCTGTATCATACCACGGGCTTGCTCTGTAATAGTCCTAACCATTCGCATGTGATCAGATACACCATTTTGCTGTGGGGTTCTTGGTAACGTAAAATGATAAGATATACCCTTTGACACACAATAGTCTTTTATTGCGGTAGATAAATATTCTCTATTGTTATCCAATTTAAAATTAAATTTGGCTTGACTTTTTGCGACGTAATCTTTAAAAGCCGAAAGTACATCTCATTTATAAGTCAATAGATATGTAACACAGTAGTGAGTGAATTGATCAATAAATAACACAAAATATTTTTAATTATCTACAGTAGATGTACCTACTGATCGGACCACAGACGTCTGTATGCACAACATACAACGGTCGTTTAATATAACTCTTATCTTTGGCATTATTAAACGGTAATCGAGTTTGTTTCCCATATATACAAGCTAAAACTTTTGATTAACTGAAAATTATCAAACATATGGTTTCTTTTTAATTCTATAAACCTTTGCTTGCTAATATGACGTAGAGATTGATGCCATCCATAACCCGTAACTATTTTTATAATTACTGCATACTTGGGAAACAGACCGATTCAGTTTAACCTCTAAATCAATAGCAATTAAATTATTCATTGTCTTACCTCGCATCTAAATTTTACCATTTTAACTTATGTTGGTACCTCGCTCATCGAAAGTGATAGTCATACCAGCACGCTGCAATGTAGATACGGAGAGCAGGTTGTACCGCACCTCTGGACAGAATAGCTCGTCCTCCAATACACCTTCGACGCCTGTATTGCTGATTACTTGTAGTATACCTTTTTGAGTCACTGAAATATATTGTCAATGCAATAGCAACTGATATTTTAAATGGCACAGGCAATTTTAAATAATTAAAGAAAAGATCTTCCCTGTTTATAATATCATCAGATGCTGCGGAGCCCAATAAAAATGACACTGCATTTTAATGCAGACTGCGCTGTAATCGCCCATCATATAAGCAAACCCAGAAACAGCGTCCGACGTTGTTCCATCCTGAGTCCACTTGAAACTTTCGAGTAGTTCTCGATCTGTCTTTTTTTTTATGATCTTTCTGATTCTTATCCAGAGAAAGGTCACCTTGAAGTTTTACACTCAACAACTTCTTTCGTAACGCCATCTGAGTAGCTAGGATTTTGCGCTAATACAATGTATCCAATTTCTTCAAATATCTCTCGCTGAAGAATCTTCTTTCGCGAAACCAAGAAATGAATCGGCTAAATACTCGACGATAATACCTTTTGCAATTCGGTTAATTTTCTCCCAGATTTCGCAACGTATCGTTGGATCTTCGTCAATAACCTTTATCAATTCCATTTCGTTCAGCAGAGCACGTATAAGAAACTTCCAGAAGCAATATTTTTCGCCGTCAAACGGCTTAATATTTCGCTTGACTTTTGAACTGTCGATTGCGTAAAAATCGTTTCGGAAGTATCCGGAAAAAAAAAATATGTGCAGGATACCTATAGCTTTATGTAGTACCTAATACCTTGTTGAAATATATAAATTTTGAACTTAGCTAGACTGGGCCCATAACCTATAGGAAATCAGGTTACAGGAGAGAAATAAAATAAGAGATGTAAAATACTATCACTTGTATTTCTAGTATTGGAATGCAACAAGGAAGGTCTGCGTCTGTATTCTAGCACAACAGAATATGTATAATAAAAAAATAAAGGAATATAGACATTTTTAAATTATACGCTCTTCTATATTCTATTGACATAAGTCATCAAGACTATGTGGCCAGTACAATGACCACTAGATTTATTTTTGCATCTATTAAATACTTTTTAAATAAAATAAATCTCAACAGGCACCAAGTCAGGATCTGATGATGGGCTCTCAGAAAAGTCGAGGGCATCTCTCAAATTTTATAGGCACGCATAATTTGTTTTTTATAGAAGTCGGTGTACTTTTTATGAATAAAAAAACTTTTACTTATTATAAATAATAAGTTATAAACTCGGCAAACTGATAAAGCACAAGTTATACTTCTATTTACATCACCGAGGACATAGGAGTTTGTAAATACATTTTCCTATAATTTTATTTCAGAATACACAATTTTATTCTTTGATACATACATATACATATACACTCACGCCCGTAATCCCCGAAGGGGTAGGCAGAGGTGTAACCAGTACACCCACTTTTCGCCGAATTTCGGTCCCATAATGTGATAGGGGGCGAGCCTATCGCCATACCGGGCACAGGTTCCAGACTCCGGGCTAATACTGAGAATTTCTAGATAGAAAAACCCAATATCACTTTACCCGACCCGGGGATCGAACCCGAGACCTCAGCAAAGCAGCAGTCGTAACGCATGCGCAATTACAACTGCGCCACCGAGGCAGTCAAGTTTATTCTTTGATATATTCTTTTATATCATTTTATTATTCTGTAACAACTACAGGTTTTTTATCATCAAGGAAAGGGAAGTCTTGAACATCAAATGTGTCAATCAAGTCGATTGCTTTCATATCTTTACTGCTTTCATAAGGAACATACAAATTAAGATAAATGTTATTGTTTCTGAGATTAAGGTAAGCCCTTATCTAAATGCATAACACTTTTTTGGGAATGAGGCTCAAAGTCTTGTCCCCACACTAGGATAAAGTGTATCGTGGGTATCAGAAATTACAAGGAACTTACTGTCCCACAATTAAATTGTTTTGAAAACATTTATCTCGTTACAAACTGCCTTTGACCTAGTCGTAGTGTGAAGAAGCTATTCAGCACGCCAGCATGATAGTTCGAGTAGCGAGGTATAGTTATATCTCTCTGCTTGATACTCTAATATTAATACTATTTGTAGTTTCATAAAAATTAGCTCTAGTTCAGATTAAAATGAATTAATTTTGAATCGAGTGACGAAAATACCATTTCGGATTCTCGATGAAACAGGCATGTTCTTTATTAACTTGGCATTCAAGCGACCATACATTTTTTTACACCACGGTAGGGTGAAAGTGACGAAAAATAATTGTAAAACGTAAAATTTGAGTTTACCCTTAGTTTAAAAAAGACTATGCTTGTGTTATAAAAAAAATAGGTTACATTCGATAGCACATCTATTCAGGAATACTACCGAACAAAACAGATAGGAAAAATGTCTTCATTTGCAATCTTGGCATCAAAATGAATAACGAAGAGAGAAATAATTTAAAGTTTCGAAAATGTCGAATATCTCGGAAACCGTGACACTTTTACTGAACACAACATTTGTTTATCTGAACCGGAACAATGGTCTCTGCCCGCAGGTACCGTATTATACATTCAATACGCCACACCCTATATATAGATAAGTAATTAAATTATGAAGCAGCGATAGCCTAGTTGGTTGCGGTATGGACTGCCAAGACGAAAGTCGTAGGTTCGAAACCCAAGTGGCATACACCTCTGACTTTTCTTATGTTATGTGTGTATTAAAATGTTAATTATCGCTTGCTTTAACGGTGAAGGAAAACATCGTGAGAAAACCTGCATATCTGAGATTTTTTCGAAGGTATGAGAGGTCTGCCAACCCGCATTAGGCCAGCGTGGTGGACTACGGCCTAACCCCTCTCATAGTAGAGAAGGCCCGTGCCCAGCAGTGGGACAATGTTTAATACAGAGGGCTAGTATTATTATTAATTTAATTAAATTATTATACATAAATAATAATTACTTAAGAATTGCCATTCAGATTCTACTTTGGTGTCATCAGCTTTACTTTTGACCAGAGCATTAGCTGCATCAGGATCTGAAACGAGAAAAATAGAATGTTTACACTCATATGATAGCAGCGATAACCTTGTTGGCTTAATGTCGTATGTTCGAGACCAGCCCAAATGGCATATACCTCTGACCTTTCTAAAGTTACGTGTGTATTCATTGTTAAGTATCGCTTGCTTGAACGGTGAAGGAAAACATCATGAGGAAATCAGAATACCTGAGAATTCTCATAAGACTATCGAAGCTATGTGAAGTCTACCAACCCGCATTAGGCCAGCGTAGTGGACTAATGCCTAACCCCTCTCATTAGTAGAGGATGTCCGTGCCCAGCAGTGGGACAGTGTTTAATACAGGGCTAGTATTATAATTTTATTATACATTCATATCTACTATATTAACTACCCACAAAATGAGGGGTATTGTAATTTCCGACATCAATCGTCTGACTTTCTGTAGCATTGTAAAGATAGGTAAGGTACATAGATGACCTCGAAAACTCCGCTTTAAATATAATTCGAATCACCCTTCGGGATCTCTGGTCTCGGTCTCAGTCGTGCGTGTTATAATATACCTTGACGCCTTTACAAAGAGATCAATTTGTATTTTCTCAGACTCTATCAGACTCTCTTTAAGTCATATAAAGGTTAATTCTAATTAATTCAATTACCTGGCATTCATCATGTTTTAACTTTGAAAATAATTTCTCATTTTTCAGTTAATTATTGGGCGGTAATGGAACTAGATTTTTGTTAAAAGACTTCAAGAAGTTCTTTATGCTGAGTGTTTTATATGTATAAACATTTCGATATCTCCGCCGAGTGTGAACCGATTTCGATGAATTTTTTTGTTAGAGTCAGATAAGTATAGAGTTTATAAATATAGTCACACACATAGCCCCGACCCCACACTAAGATACGAGTCTTGTGTTGTGGATATCAGGGACTGCGAGAGACTTTCGGTCTCACAAGACCCAGACCCCGGACACAAATATCTGTCTGTCACACAAACATTTGTCCCGGTGTGGGAATCGAACCCAACTGCGCCACGGAGGCTGTCATTACCATTTTATTTACCATGTGAGTTATTCCCAAATTTTTAATACAATCTAATGACGAAGTAGCGTAAAAGCCTCTATTTTTTTCTTATAAAAAATTAGTGATTTTAAATTTCGGGTGTTCATTAATGAAGTAATTTATTTTTATTTGCTTAGTAGGTCATGGAAGTACAAAGCAAAATCTCGTCATAAAACAATAAAATTCTCGAGCCGTAGTAAAACATAGGCAAGGTGTATTTTCTATAAAATGTTTGCACTCACGTCAATGACATGAAGATAAAATTAGCAAAACAATTTATTTACTTTGATTGCGAAAGTAAACAGTATTATCAAAGCCAGCCAATATATATCTGAACGTACAACTTTACAAAACGTTTCGAAATGCAGATGTTTTGAATGAATTTTCGCTGGTGGTAGGATATTCATATTCGCCAGGATAGCGACCACCGTACACAGGGTACAAAACTCTCCATAATGGCACACATGTGTCGGGATCAGCCAGTGTACATCCGGTTTTGATCGGGGGTCTGGAGTTTGGGTACGATTGGCCCTTTATCGGCCTTCTGAGTATCCTACTACTTCTTGCCCATGGCGTAGTGTGAAGAAGTATGCCGGCATGATTGTGTTGAGTATCGAGGAATAAATTGTCTCGCTACTTGATACTCTAATTGGACAGCACATCACATCAGGTGCAATGTGGTAACTTTGCCGAGACAGGTTAAAAAAATGAGTCTTAATAAGAGAGTAGAATGAGGTTCTAAGATACCCCAACAATAAGGGTTACTGATTCCTAAGATATCATGGATTTGCAATCAGTATCTTTTACTGTAGTGAAACCATTTGCACGTTCAAATATCACTCAATATCTTTGGTATTAAAGGATAATCTTAATGGCCTAAAGTGGCTCTCATTACACACGATCAAAAATGTTATTCATTTTCTATATCGTCTTTGTACATTCTAATGGAAACAAAGCTATCTAATAAAGTCTATCTCATGCAAGACATTATTAAGGACCGTTTACTTCAATATATGTAATAGGGTAGTTTCCTGTGTTTAATTTTGTACATTATTCTCTAGGCAATCGAATATGATACGCAAAAGAAATTCTTTTGCGAAAACAGAATCCAAATTGCTTGAAAAATTAGGTCACAATATTTATTTTAAATATTGGTATGAGCAAATACTTACAGGCATAAGCGAAAACGGTGGCGTATTGGGAACATATCGCTATCTCCCTCGCACAACGGTACAGTACAGGCGATTCATAGTACCGTAACGTCACGGTATCAGATATGCATCCTTGTACTGTTATTTGACAACTACCCCTTCCAGCAGATTTGAGTCGTGTCTAATTTACTTATTTTTGTTCGAATTCATAAAATTATTTCGATAATAGGTTTTAGGTAATGTAACTTATTGATTAAATTAATAAAAAAAATCGAGTCAACTACCCTATTATCAGTCAAAGAGCTCACCTTTGCCACCTTCAAGCTTCGCCTCAAGTGCCGGATCGAGTTGTAGTTTAATCTTCGCCAGCGCCACCTCTACTTCTTTAGAGGTCACTGTGACGCGACGATAAAATGCTATTGACCTAGCTGCCTCCTGTAAAAGTCAATTGCTTATTGTTTTTGAAGGATTTTGAAGCCAAGATTGGTGATCAAAGAAAACCACAATAATTTCCATTAATGGCAACACACAATTTCTTTGATTTGAGGTGTTCATGGCTGGTGAAGATCTTATATTATCAAGTTAAATATTTCTTGTTTACTAATCATAAAGCAGCGATAGCCTAATTCGGAGTGCTACGAACTGCCAACACGAAATTCGTATATTCAAAACCAGCCCAAATGGCATACACCTCTGTCCTTTCCAAAGTTACGCGTGTGTTTTTCGTAATTTATCGTTTACTATATTGGTGAAATAAAGAATGAGAATAGCCATAACATAGGAATTTCAGAGTATGTAAAGTGTGCCTCTTATGTCCTATATTTCTGGGACCCGAGCGTAGTGTGAAGAAGCTAGCGATCCGGCATGATTGTGTCGAGTAGCGAGATATAGTCGTCGCTACTTAATACTCTAACTGAACAGCACTGCACTTACCATCAAGTGAAGTGTGGTCACTTCGGTCAACATACCAACCGCATTAGACCACAAGTGGATTAAGGCCTAATCCCTCTCATTATAAGAGGAGGCCCGTGCTCAGCAGGAGCATGTATAACATATAATCCAGGGCTAATATTATTATAAACTCACCTGTTCTTTACCAATCTTCATCAGAAAAACAGGTGATTCGTGCAAAAATCCAACCAACAGAATGTACAAGATGGACAGGGTCAGATGTACGTAAACTACTTGGTTGTAATCCAGGTTTCCTCCCCAGGAGTACGATAGCAGAAGACCAAGAAAATATCCGGAAACTACAGAAGATGTAAGAGCTCCTCGGATGGCGTCTTGGGAGATCTCTGCTATGTATACGGAGGAAGCTGCCTGGCCTGCAGCTCCCATTCCTGATATACCCATAGCTCCTATGACGATAGGCACAGACTTGGTGAAGGATATGATGATCCAGCATAACTGGAAGAGATAACTTAAGGTTGGTAATGAGTTATTTTTAAAAACTAAACTTGGTGGCTCAATAAGCAGCGATAGCCTAGTTGGTTGCGGTACGGACTGTCAATACGAAAGTTGTATGTTCGAAACCCAAATGAAACACTTCTGACTTTTCTGAAGTTACGTGTGTATTAAATGTTAATTATCGCTTGCTTCAACGGTGGAGGAAAACATCGTGAGGAAACCTGCATACCTGAGAATAAATATAAGAATTTCGATGGAACGTGAAGTCTACCAACCCGCATTAGGCTAGCGTGGTGGACTCAGGCCTAAACCCCTCTCAATAGTAGAGGAGGCCTGTGCCCGGCAGCGGGACAATATCTAATAGAGGGTTAGAACTATTATATTCAAAACAAAAGAATCAGAAGAATAAACAAATCCATGGCGCATCAGTGGAAAGTACACCTAACAGTTATTCATATCCACTGTACAGGTTTGGTCTTGTATGGGATCAGGGCAATGCTTAACTTTTGCATTCATTTGCTATTATTTATACAGATAACATTTTTAACAATATTAGATTTAGCATTACAGTAACAATTTCACTGTACATGTCCATACCGATTGTAGTACTTGCGGTGTCTAATAACATCTATGGTTTATGAAAAAAATGGGCATTAAAATCCACTTACCACATAAGGCAGCCCGAACAGCATACAAGTGTACTTCCTGCCAAGCACGTTCAATAAGTAAGTGCAAGCTGGAGTGGCCAACAAAGCACCAATGTTGGCCAAACTGCCCAACAGCGATATCTCAACCGAAGACATTGGAGCTGAGAGGTTTGTTGTATTGGATACAAAGTTGGCCACATTGTACGATGGCCAAGCGAAGACATATCCAGTGAGGATGGTGATATTGGCAACTGGAAAAAGATACGTCCATGTATACTGAGTATGAAAAGAAGTCGTCCTCCACATCTGTCTGTCTGTTTGTGTCTTAACCACGAGATGGATTTTGCAACGATTTTCACCTTCTTGTAGATATTTTTATCCAGAAGGTTTGTATGTATAGAACAATACAATACAACAACTATTTATTGTATAACCATAAAAGATAATAACATAGCATACATATGACTTAACTAATAAATGGTCCTACAATCGCTAAAAGCGATCTCTACTAGACAACCTTTGGCTGGACAGAAATACATACCTACTAATTTAAATTTCGTTTGTGTAAATACTAATAATAATACTTTGTGTAAATGTAAGCAGCGATAGCCTAGTTGGTTGCGGTACGGACTGTCAAGACGAAAGTCGTAGGTTCGAAACCCAAGTGGCATACACCTCTGACTTTTCGAAAGTTATGTGTGTATTAAAATGTTAATTATCGCTTGCTTTAATAGTGAAGGAAAACATCGTAAGGAAACCTGCATATCTGAGAGTTTTTCGAAGGTATGAGAAGTCTACCAACCCGCATTAGGGCAGCGTGGTGGACTAAGGCCTAACCCCTCTCATTAGTAGAGGAGGCCCGTGCCCAGCAGTGGGACAAGGTTTAATACAGGGCTAGTATTATTATTATTATAAATACTAAGATATTTTGGAACCAACTAGCAAAAAATTTGCTTTTATGGCTTAAGCAGGCTAAGTCATAAGACTCCGGGTAAGCAGTTCGCCATTTTTAAATCTAACATGTACCCGTATGACGCTGGGCCGGTTTGCCCGTTTAGAATAAAATGTAAAACCGTTCGTCGAGTAAATCATAAAACGCCTTTAATCGGGTTCGATTCCCGCTCACACAAACATTTGTCTAAGACCAATATTAGTTTCTGGTCTGGGTGTTGTGAGACCGAAAATCTCTCGTAGTTCCTGATACAACACAACATAATTGTATCTTACCAGAGGATTGGGGTGTGACTGTTTGGTGTTTTTTATTATACACACATACGCACTCACGTTTGTTTTTTTTTTATCGTGGCACGGCAAAGTGGCCACACTGCACCTGATGATAAGTGCAGTGCCGTCCAGTTATAGTATCAAGTAGCGAGTGATAATCTATACCTCGCTACTCAATACAATCTCCGAAAGGGTATGCAGGATGTAACCAGTACGCACACCCACATTTCGCCCAGCCTATTGCCAGGTCAGGAGGCGAGCTTATCATCATACCGGGCACAAATCCTTAAAATTTACAAATTACATCGATTTCTAAGAAACTCCCGAGAAGTGCACTGATTATTTAACAAACAGTCTCCGTGGCGCAGTTGGCGAGTAGCCGGCTTTGAAACGAGAGGCCGTGGGTTCGATTCCCACACCGGGACAAATGTTTGTGTGACAGACAGATATTTGTGTCCAGGGTCTGGGTGTTGTGAGACCGAAAGTCTCTCGTAGTCCCTGATACCCACAACACAAGACTCGTATCTTAGTGTGGGGTCGGGGCTATGTGTGTGACTGTTGGGTGTTATTTATTTATTAAATGAAACATATGTGTGTAATAAAGATTCAATATGAAACTTACAACCACCAATTTCAAACGCCTGATATAAATATGTTAGTTAATTATGCAACAGGGAATTCAGCTTAATGTTATAATATCGTTAGGCGCTATTATATCTATCTTGGGATAAAAATAAGCCTAAGATTGACAGCCTCCGTGGCGCAGCGGGCGAGTAGCCCAATGTGGAACGAAAGGCTGCGGGTTCGATCCCCGAACCGAGAAAAAATTTTGACTCAAAAATATTTGTTTCTGGTTTGGGTGTTGTGGGACTGTAGTCCTTCATAGTTGTTGATACCCACGATACAGGTTTGACCTAGCATGGGGTCAGGACTATGTGTGTACTGTTAGGTGTATTTAGTTTATGACATATATTAATTCTATATCTGTCAACAAACACAATCTCAAGAAATAGTAATATTATAAACGGCTTAATCTACCTCCTGATAATATATTATTGCTAAATATGTACACCGGTATTTTTGCTTATTGTATTAAGTAAAATACTTTCATTACTGTCTGACTGTAATAACTAGCTTAACAAAGCAAAAGAGAGATAAATCTGAGGTAAAATAAAGGAGGATTTTACTCGTGAAGATGACCTAAATAATCTATACTAATAATAACCTATATATTGTTAGATTTATTAAGTTTATATTATAATGTGAGTTACATTGAAGGGTAGAATACTGCTAAATATTTAAAACGTTCTATTATATCAAAAGTAAAGAGGGTATATTTTTACGTCTATGATGCTATCATTTTTCAATAACAAGAACGATTGTTGGAATAAGGGTATATAAATACGCCTGTTCTTGTCAGAGAGTTAGTTCGTCTTTGCTATTCAAACAGTAAGGTTGTTATGCTGTTCAAATAATGTTAAAAAGTGTTTGTATAATATCGGCATTATATTTGTGTATATAAAAAACGCCTATACAAGAAGTTTTTCATTTCTCCGGCCTGGATATCTTATAATATTAAGAGGAAAGATGAGCAAAGTGACCACACTGCACATGATGGTAAGCGTAGTGTAGTCGGATTAGAGTATCAAGTATCGAGAGATAATCTATCCCCCGCTACTCATTACAATCATGCCGGCCTGCTTCTTCACACTACGCCATGGGCAAGAAGGTGAAGAAGCGGTCGTGGGTCTAGTGTCAGAGTACTCAGAAGGCAGCAAAACGGCCAAACATTGTACCCTAACTATAGATCCCCGACAAAAACCGGATGTACATTGGCTGATCCCGGAACGCGACACACTTGTGGGCGCCACTATGGCGGGTTTAACACCCTGTGTACGGTGGTCGCTATCGGGGCGGACATGAATATCCTACCACCAGCAATATAGCTATTTTAAGGCGAAACGGACTTTGCGGGGACAGCTAGTATTGAATATAATGCATAAGAATATCTATACCTACAAATAAAAAAAAGTGCTTGTTTTAATGTCAAAAGAAGGAGCTTTTGCTAGATGCATATGAAAGTTTGTACGGTACTTAACACAAATCAATTTTTGGCTGTCTGTTTGTTTGTTCTGGGCAATCTCCGAAATGGTACTAGATATGTACCTGCGATGATTTTTACGGGGTTTTCACTGGTAGATACCTGACGTTATAAAAGAGTAACTTAACGTCACAGCTCATTAGAGCCACCCGGCACCCGACTCGTACCGCCTCGTCGCTCGGCGTCCACTCTTTGTCGGCAGGTGGTCCACGGGTGGATGCCGCGTTGTCACCAGTAAACGCAAACTGTGTCACGTTCTGTGATCAGCCAATGTACATCAGGTTGTTGTCGGGGATCTAAAGTTGGGGTAGGTACGATGTTTGGCCGTTTCGCGGAATTCTGAGTACTCTGACACTAGACCCTCGACCGCTACTTCACCTTCTTGCCCACGGCGTAGTGTGAAGAAGCAGGCCGGCATGATTGTGTTGAGTAGCGATAGATAGATCGTCTCTCGCTACTCGATACTCTAATTGGACCGCACTGCGCTTACTATCAGGTGCAGTGTGGTAACTTTGCCGTGCCAGAATAAAAAAAAACCGTATGGTATTCTTCAAGAAGGGAGTAAATAGGTTTTCGAAGGGTCGGCAACGCGCATGTGATGCTTCTGGTGTTGCAAGAGTCCATAGGCTGCGGTAACCTCTTACCATCAGGCGGGCCGTTAGCTTGTTTGCTACCATCGTGGTATAAAAAATTATATTTGTTACAGGCGTGAGTGTATATGTATGTATATTTATACATAAAAGCATAAAAACTGTCACCACACTTCATCTTAAACATCATTTACATCTTAAACACTTGAAACACCCTCTTCAATAGTTCTCCCTACATTGAGACACAGATGTCCTAATCTTAGTTTAAATAGAATAATAATTAAAATACAGACTACACAGTGTTGCCAACGCCTGTACAGCGAACGCAGAAATTTTCACCACTTCACCGTTCATTTTAGCACACCACTCAGAAGGATCGTGTAATTCAGAATGAAGAGCCTCCTGATATTGAGAGATTAGTTTTATTACATGATATTTACTGAGTATACATGATGGTATTCAAATCGTTGTTTTTAATGTTAAAGGATTAGTGACGTGTAATTTTATCTGTTGGTTTGGTTTTATTGTAACAGGGTGCTGAATATCTATAAACCATGAGTACTCTGACACTAGACCCTCGACTGCATCTTCACCTACTTGCCCATGGCGTAGTGTGAAGAAGCAGGCCGAAATGATTGTGTTGAGTAGCGGGGGATAGATTGTCTCTCGTTACTTGATACTCTAACTGGGCGGCACGGCGCTTACCATTAGATGCAGTGTGGTAACTTTGACGTGCCAAGTTAAAAAAAACAGATTGCAGCTAATTATTAAATATTGTAAATTAAATGGTTTTGAAAGATATCTGGTTTAAATGTATTAAGCATACAGATCAAAAACTAATAGGAAAAATAACTAATCCTAAAAACGCGGTAGCTGGCAAGCTGTTTCACAGCTTCATCATGCCACGGACGTTGACAATATGTTTCAAGAAACTGAGATCTTAAATGTCTTCTTGTATTAATATAAATAAAAATAATACACGATAAGGCAGTCAATAGTCTCTGCCTACCCCCATGGAATGCGGGCGTGAGTGTATATGTATGTATGTATGTATAATACACGAAATAATAAATTCCTAATATTAAAAGTTTTGTTTTGATTTCTTTTTGGTTTAGCAATATTTGCTTTAGTAATTTTTCATTATGTACGTAGATAAAAATAATCTCCACTGCACATATACAACTACATTAGGAATAGGAATAAGGACTGCAGATCTCTAGAAAGCTGAATCTCCATACGAAATGTAAAAAGGTGGCGTATTACGTTCTGCTATATAATTGTGATAATTGAAATCCTCCGTGGTTCGATCCCTGCACCGAGACAAATGCCTGTGTAACCTGTAAATATTTGTTTCGGGTCAGGATATTGTCAGAGCAAAAGTTTCTCGTAGTTGTCGATACAAGTTTTACCTAGTGTGGGGTCAGAACTATGTGTGTGACTGTTGGTTGTATTATTACTATTAATTCTTTTTTCAAACTTATGTATTTTTACCAGGGTTAAATAAAACTAACTACTACTTTTTTATATTTATTTCTTCTTCAAAAACAGCAGTTGTATAGCATCCACGGATAACCCTTTCGTCTCAGGCACATAGAACTTGCTGTAGAAGGCGCCGAGGAAGCAAACAACTGAAAAAAAATAGAACACCGGCCCAAGACCCAGGGCATCCACTAACGGGTTGAAGATGACGATCGTGGTAAATGTGGACATCCAGACGAATGCCATTGTGATGCTGTTGCAGAGGCTTCGGACCTGGAACCATTTGAACATGTTGTTAGCGATACCACTAAACACGCATTAAGAACAACTGTACGCACACTAATTCTGCCGTAGTAATCGAGAGGGCAGTAAGTCAAAGGTGGCAAAATTTTTATTATTACTGATTTGGAATGTACGTTTAACGAGCTCTCTTCCTATCTAGGTTTCATACATCTACGTAAATTAGAAATCCATTTTCTTGTTTGATAAACAGCAGTAAGAACGATAAGATAATCTAGTTAACCATGCAATAGAGCAGTATTTTATTGACATACTACCCTTTTCATTTGTATTCACAAATTTCTTAACAAAAGAGCAGTAAATCTGTGACATACTGCTCTTACGTTAGTTTGAACCAATGTACCAAATGAATTTCACTAGTCATATCTACAGTATGGAGCTGTACTGCAGTTTTTTAGATTTTAAATATAATGAATGTCTTATAAATACACATATATAAACACAGTATCTTATCATACAAACGTACAAATAGTTTTTACTAAAAGCTGATAATGAGAAGTTAGTAAAATTTTTTTCGACCACGTTAGGATATAATAAAAAATATACAAAAGATAATTATTTAAAATATTAGAGAAAGGTATATCTGATCAAAAAAAGAGAGACCTGTCTTATGGACACCCGGTTGGGACGGAGTTCCTTTCGCTATATCTTTTTTGTGATTGTATTAAGCAATGATTAAATAAAATTATAAATATTATTGCATATTCTCAAAATCTGAATCGATTTAAAAAAGTTTTAGTTTCCTAGGTGATCGGGAAGTGCCTCAAAAATCATTGCAAAAAGATTTCGGTTTTTGGTGTGTTTTTCATTATTGCACTTTTTTTGGTCTAGTCATTCAGCCCGCAAACAAATAATAATGTGCGATAAAGAATTCCGTTCTAAAATAAGCACATAAGAATTTTGAAAACAATGTTCTTCAATATAACCTAGCCATATACCATTTTCGAAGAGAACATGCTCTGAGAAGAAGATATTTGTCAAGTGATGTGACTCTAAGATTATCTACGAGGATTACAAAGCCAAGTACCTATACAGATCATAAAAATTCATATGAATTCGTAACAAACATCGTTGCAAAACAAATGAATATTTTATTTGCAACTCTTTCTAACGAAGAATGCGAAATTTGTACAGGGTATGAAATACATAAAGCATAAACTAAGCACAGTGAGGAAGAAATATCCTCTGATTGTGTAATCTGCAATAAATATCTGAAACATAAACATATATACATAAACAACAAAGAGGAATATCAAAATGATGTGAAAAAAACAGGAAAATATAAATAATGAAGAATAGAGTTCACTTAATTTTCAAAGTATGTATATTGTGATGCTTCCACGTATAGATATATTCAATATTGTCTTGTTTACTCCTTGTATTATATGCTTCAATGAGAGTTGTGTCCCTTTAAGCAAATTCACAGATATACAAAAACTGGTTGCCGTTTTGTGGAATGAAGTCATATCAGGACGAAGACAAGAAGATATTATATCTGCATTTCGTGATTTTCTTTTGGGATAACATGATGACAGGAATATAACTGATATATAGGATATATATGGACTAATAACTGTTCTTCACAGAACAAAAATTGGGCGTTTATAACAATTTTAGTCCAAATGATAAATAGCAATGAAATCGCTGCAAAAAAGGTATTAATTAAATATTTGGAACCTGGGTACACATTTATGTCAGCCGATGGTTTTCATAATTAAGTTGAAAAGCCTCTAAAAAAGCAAAAGAATGTTCATGATTTTAATGATTATGTCAATTGTGTCGCAACTTGCATTAAAAATAATATTGTCAAAAATTCCCGTAATCGACTTCATCCAGTTTCAACATAAATCATCTCAGCATAGGCTCCGAAGTTCTCAGCCTAGGGTTTACTTGAAAGACATAGATGCCAAGATTTTCCATAAAGATGAAACATTCCGATCATTAAGTTTTTTACAGGTGAAAATCCTTTAATTCAAAGAAATACCTACTCCATATCCAAGAATGACTGAAAGAGGAATTGCGTGCGAAAGAAAAAAATTGATAATTCCATCATAGAAACAATATCAATATGTGATATTTCATAGATCATTATGTTCGATGAATAAAAACACTTTTTGGTGTCCTTTTTAATGTTTTTTTGTTCTTTTCCATACTATTTATAAACATACTGCTTAAGAAATTCTGATAACACCAAAATTAAAATATTACTCGAAAAAGCAGTAACGTCCTTTACTTCATAGTGAAATAGCCTAAATTATTTTCAAGATCTGCTGTGTTAAGTAGTAATTTAAATTTATTATTTTGAATTCTGTAAGTAATATAGCGGTTTGAAATAATACAAAGCAAGAGTACAGTATCTATGGCAGTTACTGCCCTCTTACCTGAATATTAATTAAAATTAGTTAACAATATAGTAATGAAGACACGATTTGTTATGTTTTACGACAACCCTAATAAAAATGTTAAAACAATGTTATTCTACTTTAAAAAACATATATTTCCCTTTCTTTTGACATATAGAACATAAAAATTGAGTTAATAGTTTTATCACAAACGCTAAAATTGTGTCAAAATCTTTGCGCGCTTTTTTCTCGAAACCGCATTTTCTGACTTACTGCTATATCGATTACCAGGGCAGAATTGAACTATGAAAAATACAATCCAAAATCAACTTTATCTCCATAATATTAACGTTACAAATACGCTTAATACGCACGTCAATAACGGCGATTATTGCCAGATTTTGCGCGGCCAGATATGGCCAGAAGATACAGACGAATGTGAGAAAAATAGCAGTCCGGAGCGCCTCTCAGGCCTCTGGCAATCTCACTGAACAAATGCAGCAGAAAAGACGCTATTCAGCTTACTTTTCGGTGGTGGTCTTCACATGGACAGCATGTGGTTCTACTCCGGTTGAGCCAGTCAACGCAAAAGTCGCTACAATGTGCCTATATAAAATTAATTGTGAAATTATTTCGCAGGTATAGACTACCGAGATGCAAGTAGCAACTTCAAAACGAGCTCAAATGGCACACTTCTGATTTTCGTGTGTTTTTTAACTGCCTGGATAGGCAGACGAGTAGACGGGCCACCTGATGGTAAGCAGACACCGCTGCCCATAGACTTCTACAATGCCAGCGCACACCAAAGCCGCTGCCTACCGTGTGTGTGTATTAATTTATTTATTATCGCTTGATATAATAGTGAGTAAACATCGTGCGGAAATTTAAATACATGAGAATTCTCCATAAGTATTGTTAAAGGTATGGTTACCTACCCGCATTAGGCCAGTGTGGTAGATTATTAAGCTCTCTAATTAGCAAAGAATAGCCGTGCCTAACAGTGCAATACAGCACTGTAACTATTTACAAAAGATTATCATTAGTGATAGCCTATTAATATTTTTACCTCAGGAAGAAACACTTCAGCAGCCAGCACAAAAGGAATGACAGCACATCCCAAATTGTATATGAAGCTGTATACATATATAAGTAAAGCAGTGAACCAGTGCGGCGCCCAATGGAACTGTAGCTGTGAGCCCAGGAGCAGTGTGCAGACGCCTGATCCCAGTGACGTCAATATCAGCAGTGTCTGTGGATAACTCCTATGTAGTTAGTAAAGCAGCCTGGTACTTAATATTACACCCAGCAATAAAGTACATAGTCCTGACCCCACACTAGGTCAAACCTGAATGGTGGATATCCAGAAGTAGGGAACACGGTCCCACAACATCGAGACACCAAAACATTCGTCTGGGTGCGGGGATCAAACCCGCAGTCTCTCATTCGTCAGCCAGCTTCCCGAAGCGGAAGCTATCAATGTCAGTCGCTACTTCGTCACTTAATTCTCATTTATTTTATTAGATGAACTCTAGCTATAAAAAGAATAAGTTAGAAACTGGATGACAAAAGTATCAGGAAATTATTGATTTCATTATTTCCTTTAAATGTTAATCATTAGTAACGGAATGAAGGACTTCCATTCTTTCATTCAGGAAACTACTCACCTTCCTTCCGAATTTATCGATAACCAGGACACATATAAGGCTAGCTACTAGGAAGTCTATCGCTAGAAAAATAGCACACTGGTTTGATGGCATCGAAGGCACAGCATCTTTGAACAGCGGCTCAGCGTAGACCTGCAGAATCACGCATCCCATCATGATTGTCATCGTCATTATCAACAGGACTGTTGTTAACGCTCTTTTAGATGATTCTGATTTTACTGGAAAGATTCATGATCAAAATAAATACAAATTATAGTTTAATGTTTACCTAGAATATGTTAAGTGTAGTTTAAAGTGTAATTGGTAAAGCCATGTTGGTCGCAGGAACTCGATGGATGCAGACCGTTTTTGACAGGTTGATCGGGATATCTTTAGGGGATTTTGTTCAGCTTGTGATAGGATAGTCATATCCACCCGGATAGCGAACACAGTACTCAGGGAGTAAAACCCGCCATAGTGGCACACGCAAGTTGGTCGCGTTCCAGGGTCAGCCAGTGTACATCCAGTTTTTGTCGGGGGGCTAGAGTTGAGGTACGATATTTGGCCGTGTTGTTTGTGTCGCGAGTACTCAGAAAACCCTTGACCGCTTCTTCAACTTCTTGCCCATAGCGTAGTGTGAAGAAGCTACATAACAGGCCGGCATAGTTCTCGCTGTTTAATATTCTAACTAGATGGCACTGCGCTTACCATCAGGTGCAGTGTGGTCACTTTGCCTTGCCAGGATAAAAAAAGAGAGACAGTTTTGTATACAGTATGATCTGGCTCGTATCATTGTCTGACATAAAATCCACGTAAAGTGGCAGCATAATTGTTGGATTTCGTACGATGATGAGGTATCGAGACCATTAGAGTGAGTACACTGCGCCTGATGATAGCAGTGCAGACAAATACAATGTCACCATAGATGTAGCAGCTATCGACGCGGCGGAGAATTATGCCGGTCTGGAGTTACTGAATATACAGATTCTGGAAGGAACCTCTCAGGCGGATATTTAAATGTACGCTTTGCGATCGGGCGCAAATTAGTATTAGAACCCTTCCACCATGTTGTAGAACAGTTTTCTTATTATATTTTTTTTTACAATACCATATATATTTTTTATCAACAGCTATGTTGGAAAATTTATTTCTTCAGTGAAAGTTTTATATGAAGCTAAATTATTAGTATAATCGTTTTTACAATACGCACACTTTTCGTCTAAATTCTCCAAGTTATAATTTATGTTCCCTCTCCGTATCTTGTGCCTATCCTACATCATCCGCTCTCTCTCATTTCCTCTTATGTTTCGTTTCTCAGAACTATTTCTATGATTTTTTCTTCATTTCTACATTTACCGTCTTCAGAAGTTGAGTCATTGTTAAATGTTTGTTTGATTCGCGAACATACAAAGTCAAAGTTAACAGATAAACTCTTTTTTACATAGTATAGATACTTACTAAACAATTTCCAGGAAGATTCGTTTGGTATTTCTTTATCGTTTTTAAGTAGTCTTTTCGCTTCTTCTAAATCTAAAATAAAAGACATTTCAAATCATCAATTGAATGTAAAGATAAAAATAACTTAATACAATGATTTATCTAAAAGTTTACAGAAATCCCATTAATACCATTTTGGATTTACACACATTGAGTTTCTAAATAAAAACATGCCTGCATTTTGAAAATAGTATATATTATAATCATTATTACACTTATAATTCACCCGCACTCCAGTTTTTTTTTACCCTTAAGTAACATCAGTGTTGGTTTACGTCTGCCTTTTCCAAATTTGAATATCATACCGAAGGAGTTTAATACCTTTATAGTTTATTATTTTGCCTCCCACTTTGCTTTGGAGTGGGCAATTAATAACTCAAACTCCTGCCTATACTTCTATTTGAATGACTTCGTTGCGGGATGGTGACAGTTAAGCATTCCCAAAGACTCTATTCTCGATCCGGGATAACAGGCGTTGCAGTGAATGTGATGCATGTGGATATTTCAAAACTTTTACTTACCTATGCCACTCTGTACCATCTTCTCTAATCTCGGATCAATCTGCAGTTTGATTTTCGATATCTCTGCTTCTATTTCTTTCGAAGTTATGTCTATTCTTCTGTAAAACGCAATTGATTTAGCAGCTTCCTGAAAATATGAAATGATATTCTAATAATTGATTATAAGAAATAAAAATACATTGACATGATTGACAATCCTGGGTCAAAATCCCAAATTGGACAATCACAATCTATGTTTGAGGTTTTCAACTCGAAAAACCTCACCAGATTTGCCTGGGATTAGAATTTGTGCATCATGAATAGGCAGATAGGTTTACCACGGTTATAGGCCGTAAATAAACCTAAAGAGCCGTGGTTACACCTATGGCCATTGTGGAAAAACATGTGTGAATATAATATTGTATAAAGTATTTTATCTTATGATTCCGTAAGTAAAATAAAGACATTAATTGCTAAGGCTTATCGCGCGTATGATGTTACTCAAGATTTGTTTGAAAAACAATATTTAATGCATAATATTACTCTGATTTTTTTTATCATTTTTGTTAGACTGTTATCAAATGTTTGTAATTTTTTATGAATTAGAAACTTCAGCCATCAAAATCAAATAGTTATTGAATCCATAAAATGTTACACATCATTTAGATTCAGTAAATTTTTATACTCTACCGCCAGTTCGGAATGCAGTTTCGCTAGAGAAGAACGGGCAAGAAACTCTAGCGTTGCTCTTTTCACACCGGTTAACAATATTTGGTCATACAATCCATCATGCATTATATAATTAGATAGTACTAAAATCGCTCGAATGACTGCCTCGGTGGCGCAATAGTAATTGAGTACATGGTACGACAAATGTGCTGAGGTCTCGGGTTCGATCATCGGGTCGGATAAAGTGATTTGGTTTTTCTACTACAAAATACTCATTCTTAACCTGGAATTGTGCCCGCTATGGCGATAAGCTCGCCCCCCTATCACATCGTGAGACGGAAATAAGCTCGTCGAAATGTGGGTGTTACACTTCTGACTACCCCTTTAAGTATTACAGGCGTGAATGCGCATGTATGTAGTAAAATCGCTCAATAGTCAACCAAAGTTCGGATCCACACTAAATAAGTGTCGTAAGAATCAGAGATTATCAATATATAATAATTTATCTCGATTAGCATATTGGTCCAAACATTATTTTCCCCATGCGGTAATTGAACCTTACTAAATACAGAATATATGCAAAAAATTACTGATATCAAATTAGGCAAAAATGAAAAAATATAAAAAAATCTCACCTTCTCTTTCCCAACCATTACCAGGAAAACAGGACTTTCGTAGAGAAACATAAGCAGTCCAATACAGACAACGGACAGTGTCAAATGAACGTACACGACTTGAAGGTAGTCCAACTGTCCTCCAAGAATAAAGGATACAAGGACACCAAGAAAGTATCCTGACGCTGAACAGGCAGTAAGACCTCCTCGAATCGCATCGTTGGATATCTCCGATATATAAATTAGAGATACATTTTGACCAGCAATCCCTACTCCTGCTATCGCCATTGCTATAAGTACCAGGGTAACATCATTGGTCAGAGATATCATTGTCCATGCGATCTGAAAACGTTAGAAAAGTACATAGAAAATCTGTGATCCTGTGATCTGTGGACCTGAAAGGATAATCGACATTCAATCATCCTAAAGAAAGTCCTCTAAAAGTTGATAGAGTAGGTAATACAGATTTTTTTTGGAACGTTGAAATGTCACAAAATTAAGCCATTTTTTTATATGTCTCAGTATCTTTCTATTATTATAAGATCAACGTAGTAGTTTTTGGAGATATGCATTAAAATCCGGAAACATTTCCTTTTTTAGATGATATCTACATTATATTGAAAATACTTAAAGAAAATCAATGATAGAATAAAATCGTAATTAAAGCATATTCAACTTATTATATTTAGCGATCAGATTAAGAGATTTTTAAGAATTCTTCGAAATAGGCATTTTTTGTGGTTTACAAAGGCAGCTTTAGCAAAGGCATAACTGCGAGCAACAGCTAGTCTATCTTCATTATCCATTCAATTTTAATACACATAAAAATATTTATTTAATCTCTTATCAGTAGATGCCACGTTGGTAGTTACGTGACAAAATACTCTGCTTATCAAAGTAACTTCATTATTTGCGTACTCTTTTAGAAACTAAGCTGTAATAAACGTACAATGTAACATTACGATGTCTGCTTCAGTTTAATAAATAAATACACCTGACAGTCACATACATAGTTCTAACCCTAGGTTAAACCTGTATCATGGGTATCAAGAACTACGAGGGGCTACGTTCCCACAACACCCAGACCCGAAACAAATATCTGTCAGTCACACAAAAAAATTGTCTCGGTGCGGAAATCGAATCCAGGACCTCTCGTTTTACAGCCTTCTCGCCCGCTGCGCCTCGGAGGTTGTCAAATAAACAAAATTCCTCATAGATGCTGTTATGATATAAGATAAGGACATTGTAATTAGCAGCATGTCTTTTAATTCAAGAGATTTTCCGGACACAGCTTTTTGTATCCAGCAAGCGCAAGCACTTCGTGCCGCATTGGTGAAATTACTGGGCATCCGAATATCAAGCCTTATTGTTTCAAATGTAGTAAAGATATGACTATTATTGAAGTATTTTTTTATCCTGGCACGGCAGAGTGAAATACATCTCGTGGTAAGTGCAGTGTCTTTATCTCGCTACTCGATAGAATCATGCCAGCCTGCTGAGTAGTTTCTTCACACTACGCCTACGAGATTGGAACGCATCATTTAAATGTAATATAAGTAGCTACGGACAACAGCTAGTTTTTATCATCGGTATATTATCATCTTCTGGATTGAGATTAAATTATTCGGCAATGTGAGATCTTATGAAAAATGCAATACAATCAGTTGTATGTCTTGATTTTCCTCAACTCATAACTTGCTAAAGTACTCCAAACGCCTTACCACATAAGGCAATCCAAAGAACATGGTGGCATACTTCCTCCCAAGCTTGTTGAAGGCTACACTGCAGAAGGGACTCGCCAAAAGTCCACCCACGTTAGGCAGACCACCCAGCAGTGAAATCTCCAGTGACGTCATTGGCCGGGAGAGAACTGTTGAGTTTGAGGTGAAATTGGCCACGGTGTACGACGGCCAGGCGAATACATAGCCAGTTTGACATGCCAGGAACGATACTAAAAAAAACATAAAAATCTGCTAATTAGGTTTTTTACTACACTGCACCTGGTGGTAAACGCAGTGCCGTCCAGTGAGTATGAAGTAGCGAGAGATAACTAAATGATAAATAAATAGTCCTAACCCCATACTGATATCTGAGTCTTGTGTCGATGTTATCAGGAACTACCGGGCAACTTTTGGATTCACAAAATTTAGACCATACAGAAATAAATACCTAGTCAGGTCATAAATTCTGTCACATGTTTAATATAAAATAATTGAAACAAGTTTATTCATTATGTAACCATTTATATACCAAAATGAACTTAACAACACATAGATTCTTATGACACTAAAGTTTATTCAAAATGACCTCCGTGATTTTGAATACAGGCCTTCAATCTGCGCGGCCAGTTGTCTATCGCAGCACGAACGAGGTCCATGTCAATATCGGCGGCTGCCTTAATCAAGGATGTCTTGAGTGACTCCAAATTGGGATGAGGCTTTGAACACGCCTTTTCCTCCAAGTGTTGCCATATCTTGTAATCTAACGGATTCAAATCTGGACTGGAGGAGGGCCAGTCTTCGTGCCGGATGAAGTCGATTTCACGCGCCGCCAGCCAGTCTTGTGTGCTCTTCGCTCTATGAGCTGGCGCCGAATCTTGTTGGAATACCCAGTGCCTGTTATTGAACATGGTATGAGAAACAGGTTCCATAAGGTTCGTCAGGACTGTATTTTGATACACAACTGCATTCGTTTTTACACCTTTCTCACAAAAATGTAACTCTGTTAAGCCCCAATAAGAAACTCCCAACCATACCATGAGCGAGGATGGAAAATGACCTCGTTGGACACGCGGAATACGGTTGCTCGCTTCTTCACTACTGTGTGCGTACACCTTATAATTTTGTTTGTTGTAGGTACTCTCTTCTACGGTAAAAATTTTTTCATCTGAAAAAAGAATTTCCCGATATTTTTTTCCCGCGTACCGCTTCAACAAAGCGCGGCATCTCTTCAGTCTCAGGTCCATTAGACGAGCATTCAAACGATGTCCTGTTTTTCTTCGATATGCCCGAAGCCCTAAGTCTTCATTTAACACCCTTTTCACCGTGGTTCTGCTTAACCCCATCTGACAACAGTTTCTGCTTACGTTTGGGATTTCTTTGAATTCGCGCCTTCACAGCTTTTATCACTGCTGGAGTCCTAACAGACCGAGGGCGACCACTTCTTGACCTGTCATCTACACTAGAGTCTTCATTGTATCGTTTGATGGTACAATAAACGAATATTTTGGTTATATTCAAATTTTTCAGTATGTCAAAAATTTGAATTGGCGCGTAACCGCAACGATGCAACGCAATTACTGCAACACGGTCTTCTTTAAGCGTCCACTCCATATTTAAAAATGAGTAAAATTCTAAAAAGTATACATTTAATGAACAATTTGAAATTCGAATTCAATAAACTTTTTTGTGGCCAGCATTCTAAAATAAAAGTTTTTACTGTGTGACAATGCTTATAACCTGACTGTGTATTTGTGAATCCCACAAACACTTGCCTCGATGCGAGGAGGGATGGAATGTAGAACCCACTTGTTTCACAGACGGCAAGTCACTCGCAGAGCCCTGGAGGCTGTCATTGTAAAATAAAGATTTTTTCACATCCCCATTTAAACTCTTTTCTTCCTACCCGTTCCCACTATCCCCAGTTTTAGACAAGTCCTCTAGTGGCTGGTGTGTCCTTAAATTCTTATGTTCCTTAGCGGTCATATTAAATCATTCCAGGAACTTTCCTTTTGTATTGTGGCCTGTCATAAGTGTATTTATAGAGTTACTTAAAAAATCTGCCTTATTAACGTGTAACGTAGTAAGTATAATGCTGTCCACATAGTGTATCGAATGGCCAGAGAGGGGGTTCTCTGTCCATTCAACACAATTGTCCCAGCCTGTTCGATTACTTCTTCCGCGTCGCCGTAAGGACCCAATGTTATAGGAAGAAAGGATTTATTTATTGTTTATTATTTGTTAGATTAAATAGGGCCCTACTCAACACAATAATGCCGGCCTACTTCTTCACACTACGCCATGGGCAAGAAGCGGTCGAAGGTCTATTGTCGGAGTACTCAGAAAGCTGCAAAACGGCCAAACTTAATACCCCATCTTTAGAACCCTGACATAAACCGGATGTACACTGGCTGATGCCGGAACGTGACACACTTGCCTATGCCACTATGGCAGGTTTTACACTCTGTGTACGGTGGTCACTATCCGGGCGGATATGAATATCCTATCACCAGCAATATGTGTTTTGCGCATTGTACATATCCCAAAAAAATACAGTTTTACGGATATGTACCAGGATACCATGAAACAAAAGTGGACTTACTGCACATAGTCGCAATGGACTGTATCAAAAACTCCGATGTTTTTACTTTACCGCCCATTTTCATTATTTACAAGAAACTCACTTGAATTCCGAGACGCAACTATTATACTTGTGTATTACTGAATAAATATTCAAGATAATATAATAGTAATTAAATTGAGATAGACAGTACAAAGAATATGAGGGAAAGGGCCTCATAACGGATACTTATACCGAAATGGGACTGCATTGGAATTTTTTGTAGCATTAAAAAGTCTAATCTAAGGAATGGTGTCATGGTCTCATCAAACTGGCATCAAATACCAGTTTTCAATTTTGCACAATCAGTGAGATTGTCCACCAAATTTCCATCTTCCTATAAGAGTGCTGGCTTCTCGATTTAAGTGCTAACTGCTCCATATAAAAAGCTACTGAAGCGGAAATGCAGTTTTTGATGGTTTTCCTACGATAATATTATAAATGCGAATGATAGATGGATGGATGTTACTCAATCACGCTACAACGGCTGGACGGATCTAACTGAAATTTTGCACAGAGATAGATAGGCTAAAGGAAAAATGTAAGGATCCCGCGGAATAGTTTTTTGTTTTTCACAGAGCTAGGGATCGTCATAATTTTTTGCATAGTGGTAGTTTAGGGGTTAGAAAATGACATAGGCTAATTTTATCCCGGAAAAATGCACGCTTCCTATGGGATTGCAAAATATAGAAAGGTGTAATAATAGCTTAACGTGCCTCCGTGGATTGTATACCTTTTTCTTCCAAAAATAACCTCCACGAGGGCGGAGCCGCGGGCAACATCTAGTTATTCATATATTTTTGTAGGAAGGTTGAAAATCTAGCTAGATTTGTGTTTAGAACGCTACAGCACTTCTTTAAGTACACAAGTGAATAGACCCAGTTATAGACCTATAGTTGAAGACCAGTTGTATGAAAAACCGGAATTGCATGTAATTTTTATTTCTATTTTATTCAAGAGTAAGTTATTGAGACAGAAAGTTTCGAATTGACGTCATATTTAGTACTAAGTAGTACTAAGGCTGATGAATCCGAAAGCTTTTGGGTTCAAATCCCAGATTGGGAATTCAAAATAATACACATGTCTTGCTTTGAATCAGAACTTATTCTCGACTAGTTGTTGCCCGCAGCTCCGCCCGCGTGGTCGTTATTTTTGATAGGGAAGGTATATAAACCATGGAGTCATCTTAAGCTATTACACCTTTCTATATTTTGCTACCATGTGGATTTTTTCAGGATAAAAATAGAAAACATATTCTCTAATCCCTAAACTACCACTATGCAAAAAATTATGTCGATCCCTTATTCTACGACAAACAAAAACAATCATATAGTATTATTATTAGTAAGATAACATAGTAGGATAGTAGAATTAGAACGGTAGATTGGCCATCCATCATATCATGGGACGAAAATAAGCTCGATGTTCCGTGAGTGGATAGTTACACCTCTACCCTTACAAGGATAGGCAGACATGAACTTAAGATGTGTTTTTTATGAAAGGGTATCAGTGCCGACAATGGGGTCATTTACCTTTCACGTGTAATAACCGCACCAATCCCAACAAACATCTGAAGATATCCATGTTTGTCCAATAATAAAGAGATTTTTACATTGTTTTTCGTTTACTGTTTCTCTGACAATCTTAATTTATATACACATTTGAAGTAATATAATAAAAATATAAGCCCTTCTTTATAGTTCCGCTGGTGAGCACGGGTTTCCTTTATTAATTAGACTCATTTAAATAATTATCCTTCTAAATAGTACTTTGTACCAAATAAAATAACATTGATATAAGGCATACGCCTGTTATCCTTGAAGTGGTGGGTAGGCAGAGGTGTAACGAGTACACCCACATTTCACTGAGCGTATTACCGTGCCATGATATGATACGGAGCGAACCTATCGCCATACCGAGCACAATTCCAGACTTCGGGCTGATACCGAGTATTTCTAAATAGAAAAATACTATATCACATTTTTTTTACCTAAATAGACTTGCGTTTGACCACTATCTCGCCTGATGGTAAGTGATGATGTGGTCTTCGGTGGAGCACGCTTGCCTAGAAGATATCTGAAATATCATTTCACTGTTGACTTAAAGATACCCAAGTTATAATTTTCGGGAAATATAGACTCCGGCCAAGAGTTCCACTCTACCCGACCCGGGGATCGAACCCGAAATCTCAGCACCGCAGTCGTAACGCATGCGCAGTTACATTTATTCATTAAGAAAATGAAATAATACAACAACATATTATGATTTTTTTATTTCAGATTTTTACAATAGAAAACTTAACTAATATTTACAGAAGAGAAGTAAAATAAGTTAGAAAAATATTTGCTTCTTGTTACATACATTACTTAACTTAAAATATTTTAAATATCTTATAAGGGATAATCTCCATTGGTCCAAAAACTGTTGCGTTTAAACGCAAAAAATGTTACATAAATTTTTTTATAACAAAGATTATTATTATTAAAGTATATAATACTTAGTCTATGTCTGGCAGTTTTTTTTGCTTAAAATCTTACACATTTCGTATGTTTTTTAGTGATATGAAAATTAATATTTTTAATAACATAGTCTATACTCTTTGTCTATATAATTTTTATCTGCCAATTTTCCCCTTACGAATGCTTTACAAATAATGTCCAAGTATAAATACTCAAATGTAAATTTTATCATGCCAGTAAGAACTGTCAAAAATTTTAATGTATTTGAAATTACGAAAACTTAACTGACCCCCTTGATCTTTGCCAGCAATATGACACCACAACACTGCTCATCAAAGACCCAAGAAGTACCATAACTGATCCCCATAAAGCAGCTGATGAAGATAAGCATACACCCGATGGTTCAGGTAGGTCTTCAGCGAAGACGACCTTTAATCCTTTGCTAATCGTAGTCATTGGTTCCTCTGTTCTATTTCCAATGTGGATGATGTCTCTCCTTCTCCTCTTAGGATCAATACTTCCAGGGCTGGGGCAAACATCGCAATCGGTCTTACAAAGTTCAACATCGCACTGAATTAGCAGGTCCATTTCATCAGGGAATTTAAAGGCGTTGAAGTATGCGTAAGCAATGATTGAAGCTCCTGTGTTTCCAGTTTCCCTGGTCTTCTGGAAGTTTCCAAAGAGTTTGGGTTTTAAGATACAGCCATTGCTATCAGTCAAAGGTACAACATGGCGGCTGCCAGAGTCACGTGCTACGCACTCTTTGACTTGAATGTCAAATCCAGCGTCGCCGGTAACAGATATAACTAAAGTCATTGTTTCTCCGATCTTCACCAGTCCATTAGCTTCAGGAGCGAAAGGTCCACGTCCAGTCTGGATGTCCAAACGTGCCATAGCAGTGTCTCCGCTAAAGTTGCTTGTGATTTGGTTCAACATTCCAACACTCAAAGAAGAAACAAGCTGCTTGGTCAAGTTACCTTCCCATAAACATCTGACGCGTCTAATGTGATCCCAAACTTCTTGAATTCCAGCTTCGTTTTGGAGAACCAGTACATTCTCCAAGTAGGCTTGACCCTCGTTTTGGAAGTCGCTGAAGAATCTCGTTCCACAAGTGTTCAAGCTAACAGTGAAAGAGTATTTGATTTGATTCGAATTCTCTCTGACATAGACACATTCTGGTTCGTTGAAGTGGTCCTGAGAATAGATTATACCATTGTAAGGTTTGTTAAATTCGATGTTGATGGTCATCATTTCTTTACCACAGTCGACGGTTATGGCGTGAATGTGAGGCGGGTGGCGGTCTTCGTCATCGTCTGGGAGAGATGGTGCTTGAGTGATACTGCCAAAATCGGATCCACCCTCGGAGACGTAAGGTGGACGAGTATTGTCATCAGAAATACTTGGCTGACTCGGTTGGTAAGAAGGCGAAGTAGGTTGATATGATGAACCTGTCTGAGAAGGTTGATAGGAGGATCCTGGTTGTGAAGGTTGGAAAGACGACCCAGGCTGGGAAGGTTGGTAAGAAGTACTTGGTTGGGAAGGCTGGAATGATGATCCTGGTTGGGAAGGTTCGTAAGATGAACTTGGTGAGTAACCTGGTTGCGAGGGTTGATAAGCTGGTGAAGTAGATTGGGAAGGTTGGTATGAAGGCTGGGAAGGTTGATACGAAGGTTGGGATGCAGGCTGGCTGGGTTGAATGGGGTAAGAGGGAACAGTTGGTTGACTAGGCTCGTACGTAGGCGAGAAAGGTTTGCTTGGTTGATACGAGGGTGGACTGGGGGCGAAGGTCTGGTCTGGCTGACTAGGTCTGTAAGGCGGTTGTTCAGATGGATAAGAAGTATCAGGTTGGCTTGGCTGGTAAGTGGGAATGCTTGGTAGGTTTCCTTCAATGTAGGAAGGAGTGGGTCTAGATCCAGATGGTGGGTAACCGGTCACGGGCGGTAGGTAGCTGGCCGGCTCGAACGGTCTCGGCTTCTCAGGTTTGCCACCAAAGTACTGGCGAGCTGGAATGTATAAAAAATATATTAAAATACCAACTATAGAATATAATGATCGTCAATAAATGTGAGTGCCGGTGCGTGCAGTGCATTTTTCCCAAATGCATGTAAATGGTTTTCATTTTATAGCATACAATATAATAATACCAAATTTATAATCTCGTAGCCCCGTTAGCCGTTATATTAAAAATTATAGAATGTTATGAAATATATAGTGTAATTTAAAATATAATTGTAATAAAATATACAATCGTATCAATATTTAACTCTAATTTTACAATGCATCATACATACTAAAACCCTAACGAAATATTGAAAGATGTATTAAAGTTCTATTGGAAAATTACAATGCTGAATCAATCAGACCTTTCCTACTCCTCTGTTGATATAACCCTTGGATCCAATGCAGCAAGTTGCCGACCATTTCATCGACATCCTCTTGCTGGTGTGGCTGCAGATCAGCTGGAAACCAGACCTTGGTCAGGAAAATCAACGATGGAAATCCGACACCTCGACAAACTACGAACTATAAGCAGTTGAAGACGCTCTAATAGCTTCAGAACAATTTACATGAAAAGCAAGAATATCCACGAAAGAAGAAATAATTTAGTGAAAAAACATTCACTGTAAAGTTGTTACTAAAGTAGAAAAAACAAATTAGTTTTAAAGAAGTAAAGTAGAAGAAAACATTATACAAAGTACACTTCAATGGTTCATTATTAGTGAAGAAAACAACAAATAAACGGATTAGTAAATAGACAAGTCGGAGTTGTAGAACATCGATAAAAGATTAAAAAAAGAATGATAAAAGAAGAGAATATGAAAAAAGAAGAGAGAGACAAAAAAACTTAATTAGAAATGGAAATTAAAAGGATTGACATTTAAAATAATATACAAAGAAATACAGATAATAGACAAAATTAACACAACAAAAAATTACCAAAGCCAATGTAAGAAAGTACAAACAATTTAAGTCGAACGAAAACATTGAACATATGAAAGAATTTCAATTAGTCAAGTTGTAAAAGATTAGACTTTAGAAATTAAATGCTAAAAGATGAAATAAATAATTAAACATATTTCCAAAAAAAAAGGAGTAAAATTTTTCAATACTACATATTATGTACATATAATTTACACTGCCTGACACATACGTCCTTGGACCCTTCTTTTCACATTCACAGAAATGACATTGTAGTAGTCAATATACTTCGATTACAGTTGCAGTTCCTTTTAGTCACGCACTAAGTACACAATTAACTTACGACCTTATTGACGCGATGCCTAAATAATCTTGTAAGCTACGTCCAAATAATGAATATGAACATCGAAGAAAAAACAGGCATAAACAATTCACAAAAAATACGTGATATTAAAAACAATAAATTCAACATTTCTAAATAAACAGTGAAAGTGAATTGAAAGTGAGAATAATATTTGATTGGGCATGAAATATTATAAAAACAGTATAGCTAAGGTAGCGCTGATTGGCGTAGCCGATTGTATTTGATTCACGTTTTTGCTCGCGACTCACACACTCTGAGGCAACTGCGCGACCCAATTCGTCTCGCAATTAATTATCAGGTTTCGCCTGATCTTGCGACCTTATCGGGTTATACATTACTTGACTGGAAAAATATATGAAAAACTCGCATTTTTAACCGACTTCAAAAAAAGGAAAAGGTTCTCAATTCGTCGGAATCTTTTTTTTATGTATGTACCCCGATTACTCGAAGACGCCCAGGCGTCTTTCTTGCGATTTCTTGGGATTTCTCGGAATTCTTTTTTTGTTTAAAGGGTATACTTTCCAGGTGGTCCCATTGGCACTAAGTCAGGATCTGATGATGGGATCTCAAAAAAATCGAGGGAAGCCCTCAAATTTTATAGGGACGCCTAATTTGTTTTTTATTGTAGTCGGTGTACTTTTTATGAATTATATTTTAATCCTGGCACGGCAATGTGATAGCACTGATGGTAAGCGCAATGACCGCCCAATTACAGTACAAGTACTGACAACTATGCCTCGCTACTCGACACAATCTTGCCGGGCTGCTGAGTGGCTTCTACCACTTCCACTACGTTTACGGCTATATGGCATGACTAAGTTTGGCTGTCATTGTTATTTATTTTCAAAAGCCCGTCTTATGTTTTTTTGGCTTGTTCTAATTCGAAGCAGCAATTTGTTTCGGCGCGAACATTAAACCCGCGATCTCTGATTTCACAGCTGTCTAATCACCCACGGACATAGTCAATATATTTCAAGGAACTGATATCTTAAACGTCTTCTTGCAATAGAAATAAATATAGCACACGAAATAATGTAATTTAAAATAAATAATTTGTGCATTCTGTGAGTTATATTAAACCCCTCCCACATTAGCGTAACCCGCGTGATCTTAAAAAATATGAGATAAAGCATTACTCAATTTAACCCCAATGTCAGTAATAATGTTCATTATGACAATAAAAAATACAACATTAAAAACGTTAATAAATGTTTTGAAAAGCTGTGAAGTTATTAAAATATAATTTAAATTAAATAGAGGCCCATTAGCAGATATTTATGTGCGTTTACAAGGTGTATTTTTTTTTGTTATCCTAGCACGGCAAAGTGACCTCACTTCACCTGATGGTAAGCGCAGTACGGTCTAATTATAGTATTGAGTAGCGAGAGACGATCTATCCCCTGCTACTCAACACAATCATGCCGGCCTGCTCCTTCACACTACGCCATGGGCAAGAAGGTGAAGAAGCGGTGGAGGGTCTATTGTCAGAGTACTCAGAAGGCCGCAAAATGGCCAAACATTGTACCCCAACTCTAGACCCCCAAAAACCGGATGTACACTGGCTGATCCCGGAACGCGACACACTTGCGTGTGCCACTATGGTGGGTTTTTCACCCTGTGTACAGTGGTCGCTATCCGGGCGGATATGAATATCCTACCACCAGCCTGTATGGATATTGTCCCTTAGAGTTCGATTCCATATAGCAGTTATATCGCAGTTGTTAATTAAAGCGTTAAAACGCTCGCATATTGTAACTATGGGTGATAGTAAGCATAACTTTTCCTGTATTAAATAGTGATATGTGAATTACTAGTGTTATTAAAATCCGTCAGGCTTGTTGAAAATTAGATTTGAGATTAAATGAAGGAGAATACATCATCATAGTTGATTATGGACGCAAGACTCACGCCTGTAATCCCTAAAAGGGTAGGCAGAATTTTACCAATGCACCCACTTTTCGAATTTCGATCCCATAATGTGATAAGGGCAAGCCTATCACCATACCGGGCATAGATTCTAGACTTCGGGCTAGTACTGAGAATTTCTAGATAGAAAAACCCAATATCACTTTACCCGAACCGCGGATCGAACCCGAGACCTCAGCACAGCAGTAACGCATGCGCAATTACAACTGCGCCACCGAGCAGTGCGGGTAATTTTTATAAGACATTATAACAAGAAAATCATTTTCTAAAATAAACAATCTTTATTTTCTAATTTGAAGTCAGAAACACTTTAGTGTGCACAGTTACACAGTTTAGTGCCTCGATAGGCAGACGAGCATACGGGCCACCTGATGGTAAGTAGTCACCGCCGCACATAGACTTCTGCAATACCAGGGCACAGCAAAGCCGCTGCCTACCGTTGGGTGTTAAAAGCTAATAAAAATATCAAAGTGTCCATAAAATCTAATCAATTTTCAACAAGCCAACTGCCAGTGAGCGAATACTGATGTACATACCGTTCCTAGACCTTGACTTTCGTTGCTCTGTAAGAATACATCATAAAATTCGTTTTAAAAAGTTCACTAACATAAAATTTTACAAGGAAAACACGGGTAAAAGTGAATATTTACATTAGAAACTATTATAATACATAACTACCGCAACCAATTCATATACATACGTACAGGTAACACAAAAACTGCAATATTGCGTGTATTTTCCTTTACTTAAGAAAAAAACACACATGGTTTATGTAATTTTTTATGAAACAAAGGATTTACTATTAATGGCACATTGGAACACGTCCTTATGAAGCTGTAAAAGTAATATAGTTTTAATAATAACTAGCTCTTGCTAACGCCCGCCCAAGTCCACTAATTCTTACTAAGAATCATTTTTATTACATATACACACATACACTCCTGCCTTGGATCCTCGAAGGGGTAGCCAGTACACCCACTTTTCGCCTAATTTATTACAGTTCCATAATGTGATAGGGATGAGCCTATCGCTATACCGGACTCAATTCAAGACTCCGGGCTAATACTGAGTAAATCTAAATAGATAAACCCAATTTCACCTTACCTGACCCGGGGATCGAACCCGAGGCCTCAGTCGTAACGCATGCGCAATTTTATTATAACTGCCCCACCGAGGCAGTCGCATATCAATGCTTACTGGCGTCCGAAGAAATTATGATCTGTTCGGGACTATTTAGATTTTTATATTTGACGGGACGAGCAGATCGCTCGCCTGATGGTAACAGTAATATTCCATCAAGAGTATCAACAGATCTTTGAGATGTACATATAGTGGTCACCATCCCTAGCCAGTCATAACGCCCAGTAACTTCCCTGGCTTCAATATCCAATCAGAATACAACAGGAATTGCAAAACATCCAACAGTCACACACATATTTCTGAACTCCAAAGTAGTTAAAACTGGTATCCTAGGTATCAAGAACACCCGCAACATCTGGATGTTTGTCTGTCATCATTGTCTGTCAGACAAATATTTGCCTCGGCGCGGGAATCGAACCCACGGCCTCTCATTTCACGGCCTAGTCAGATGGACTCTTGCATGCGAGAGACCACCGAGTCAATAATCTCGATGCTAGACAGGTGGTAGGTAATAAAACCATAAGGAATTTTGACAATAATAAATTATATCTATCATGAGCTGAAGAAAAGAGCTCAACATATAATCTATAGATTAGAATGTAAAAGTAATGTGTTAAGGATAGTACTCACGTAATCTAGAGGGTGTGTCCGAGGCGCTCACCACAAGCGCACAAAGCGCCACTGCTACGCACCATTTCAACATCTGGAAAGAAGCAAAAAACATCTGTATTATAAATACACTCAACAGTCACACACATAGCCGACTCCACATTAAGATAAGTCTTGTCTCGTGGGTAAGAAAAATTACGAGAATCTTGTAGTTTCACAACACCCAGACTCGATAGCGTCCGCCGTCTCCTTGGTCAAAATTCAGACATGGGCTTCTTACAGCGTGTAATATAAGGGAGTAAGGGCCTATATAATTCTGGCGACCATCAATAGTTCAACGTCTCTTACTGGTCAATATTTGCCCTTCATTTACCAAGTACAGTGTAGTCACTGTTCAGTCCAGAAAAAACAGCACAAATGTACATTAATGGTGGTGGATTAAAACTAACCCCTTATAGTAAAAGACTAGTATACTCAGCTATAGAGATGGATTTTAGAAGAATTGAATCACTGTATAACAACAATTCACCATCCGGAGCTATACACCTAAGGACAGCCAAATGAGACAAACTTAACAACAAAGGATATCAAACAAAAGACGACATTCAGACAAATAATAACACGGTATCTTCGTAATTTATCAAATAACAAAAACGTAGCGTTTACATTAGAAAAATGGTCGAATATAACATGTCAAGGATTAATTAACATCTGCGATAAAATCGATTGTGCGAACTTCATGGGAGTAGAACTACAATGCACAATTAAGCTGGTGGAAAATGTTTTGCAACCGCTAATGCTAACTGACAGTTACCTCATTTTGAAGGGTTAGATAAGGGATAAGGGATAACAGATGATTACACAATTCACTTTTTAATTCATATTAACTAATCAAACTAAGTAACTAAACTCTTTAACCTTGGTTGGTTAATTGGTAACAATTTTGAGATTTAAATTAACATCAAATGCATTTCCAATTCTAACGTATGTTTATTTAAACCTAAGTGTAACAATTTCAAAGTAAATATTTACGTTGATATAAATAATAACTATACTTCAGTAAATTAATAGGCGTAAAGTGCCTGCTACCAATACAAATTATAAAACGAGTGAAGCTCCCGACAAAATTGTAGAGTCGATAAGACAAGAATCACCTCGAATTAATGCGGATAGACAATATACACAGATCATCAAGGATCGGGACGCCTTAAAAACACCTGAACAAACAACAATATATCTGAAGAAACTCTAAAAAATATCTTACATACTATTATTAACTTAACTGTCAATACAAAATCAGTAGCAATAATTTGCGAACTATTTACAACAAAGACTAAATTTAGGACTAACATGATAACTAAAGACTTCGTAAAGTTTAACTATCATAAACACTAGGCCTGACAGAGGTTAAAAGTGAGGTCAAGTGACATGCTATGTATATAATCTTTTAGTCCTAGAATGTATTGTCTGACGAAGTTGTAATTGTAACTTAAATCTTAAGTCTCGTTGATTTTTGTCTAGAGTTTTCTCGAAACCTGTAGAAAATTTACCTTTTTTTTATAGTATAGTCCGACAAACGAGCCAGTGGGTCACCTGATGTTAAGTAATCTCCACCGCCCATGAACATCCACAATACCGAAAGTATCATGTATGCGCTGTCGGCCTTAAAGGACAGGAATAGGGATTAGGGAAGGGAAGAGGGCATCTGGGCCTCCGGATATCTCACTTACCATACGAAACGCGACAGTAAACTGTCACTTTGCGTTGGTTTTCTGTGAGACAGTGGTACTACCCCGGTCGAGCCGGCCCATTCATGCTGTAGACAAATGTGTCTACAGCGTGGCTCTACCACTTTACCACCTTAATTTGTTTTGAGACTTGATGATGAATTACATTTTATTTTTAGGATTGTTAGATCCATTATTGATATGTTTTGTACTAACAATGATTTCAAGTGTAAATCAAACTTTTTAAGAAGTTTATTCAAGCATTTTCAAGATCTCAATGATAAACTGTATTAAACAAAATGTCAGAAGTACAATCGTATCGGTAAATGCTTAGTTAAAATTAGGCGTTTACACAAGTTACAAGTTTCAACAAAATTTATCGAAATTACGACATGTTTGTGTAACAAAACCCCATCCTTTCACTATTTGGTAAATTTTTTAGCGATAAGCCTAATAATTCACACATAAGTACCAGGGTTTCATAAATGCAAAGTTGACAAATAGTTCACAGTTGTACGTTACTATTAACACTTCGCCTTCACTTGGACAAGGCCAATTCAAAAAACAAATAAGACATAATTACATAGATTTTGCTAACTTAAAAATATGTAAACCAAAAAAGAAACAATAAAATGAACGTCAATGTTGGGTATATTGACGTAAATATATATTTTTTTTAATTGTAAAGTTATTTCTTTTTGTAACGTCATATAAACTTGCATGGACAAAATGCGTGAACGATAATTTCCAACATTCTGGTCAGGAAAGGGGTTTAGATAGTCGATCTATATGAACTAGAGTTGCCAACCGTCCAGTTTTCCCAGGACATGACCTGGTTGTTAGTGTCCTGGATAGTTTTTAAGCAGCGGCCTGGGTTTTTAAGCGTCCTGATAAGGTCCTGTGTTTTAAAATCTTCGCGCCACTTTTAAAACCAAGATGCGTCCTGTTCTTAAACTCAGTTATCCTGTTTTTTTCAACATCGAATGCTTGTTTATGAAATTCGGGGTTGGCAACCCTAATATGAACCAATATAGAAGAGCCGCCACTTCACGTCGGCTTTATATAGGTCAGTGGCAATACAAGGTCGAACAAACATTCATACTGTAAAACTTACATTTTTTTTTAGTGACCACACTGCTCCTGATGGTAAGCGCAGTGCCGTCCAGATAGAAGATCAAGTAGCGAGGGACAGTCTATCCTTCGCTACTCAACACAAGCATGCTGGCCTGCTGTTTAGCTTCTTCACATTACGCCTAAAGGACCCAGGATCATAGGAGGGAGGGAACACAAAAACATTAACAATAAAAATAAGGAAATAACAATAAAAATATTGAAACGACAACCCTACATCTATAATCTTATAAGATATTAAGATGACATTTGATAAATCGAATTGGAATGTCAAGAGAAAAGCACAAGTATTCCATATTTAAAACCTGCAGTGTCATCCGTTATGTAATAGAGACATATCATTGGTCGCAGACCGTTATGTCATTTTGCCAAGTTACATTGTTGAACAAACTGTGTCATAAAAATCAAAGCTTTTACATAATATAGTTAGCAGTTTTTTAGGAACCGATAGCTTGTCTGAATATTTGTGCAGTCATTATGTTAAATAATGTATTAATAAAAACAGCAAAATCGTCTTACAAAATCCATACTAATATTCTAAATGTGAAAGTATCTGTCTGTCTGTTACGTTTTCACGGCTATACCACTAAACCGATTTTGATGAAATATGTTATGAGGATATATTTTTTATCAAGTTCTACAGGGTGAAATTGGGAATACAAATAATCCATATTGTTTAAATGCCAATGGACTTCAAAATCGTAGGGGCGGTCCGTAGATGCGAAGAATAGAGTTGCTGTCATTTTGTTTTTTTCTCCAATTTTTACCATTTAAATATTTCCTGTCGAATATTTGGACTGAAACGAGAAAACAGACCGACAAAAAAATATCCCTCATTAATTAATTTCACGCAGGCGAAGCTGCCAGCATAGACTAGTGAATTTATATTACTTTAGATGTTAATATTGACTTGTAGAATCTGATTATCTCTATGATGATAATCTGATAACGTATCTGGGTCGTGAATGCATACCCCATATCACCCTGGATATATTATTATCAGAATAAACATTTTTTTTATCCTGGCACGGCAAAGTGACCACACTGCAACTGATGGTAAGCGCAGTGCCGTCCAATTAGAGTATCAAGTAGCGAGAGTCTATCCCCCGCTACTCAACGCAATCATGCCGGCCTGTTTCTTCACACTACGGCATGGACAAGAAGGTGAAGAAGCGGTCAAGAGTGTCAGAGTACTCAGACAGCCCCAAACGGCCAAACATCGTACCCCAACTCTAGACCACGACAAAAACTGGATATACTACACTGGCTGATCCTGGAACGCGACACACTTGCGTGTGCCACTATGGTGAGTTTTACACCCTGTGTACAGTGGTCGTTATGCGGGCGGATATGAAATCCTACAACCAGCAATATATATAGTAAATAATGTATATATATATAGTTAAATTATAGAAAAAAATGCACTTTAAATATGACGGTTACAATAATGTTGTAATGTTCATATCGTTATACCAGGCGATCATAATGAATAAGCAATTGACGTAACATTGGGCGGGAATGTCAACGGCACTAACAAGACATTCATGTGGTAGAAATAATTGTTGCGGTTCGCTGCCCGCCTGGTACTCAGTGACATTTACATTTGAAAAATGAGGTGGTGTTTGTTTGTACTAAATTAAAATTTAGTTATACTTTTCACCCGTATTTATTTATGAACATACTTATGCGAGGTCTATCTATATTTTTTATACATGATTGGTCAGAATTTGTTGTGTGCTAAAAACAGCGATATATATGTACTAGATGCGGCGACCAGAACAAACATTATGTTCCACCGAGTTGAGGTGTATACTCCAAACCGACGTTAGTTTGCTTCATGCCACCTACGAATGCACACCAGTTAATTTTAGGTATTTGTAGTGACATTCCCGAACAAATCTGCCTTAAATTGATTTACAGTGAAACTGTATATAAGGTAAATAACATAATTTCATAACGTTTACAACGTAATATCAATAAATATTAATTAATTTAAATTCTGAATACGGAAAGTCTATATTTCACATAAAGAATCATTATATAGTTTGTCCCGTTTTGGCGCGCGGAAAGTCCCGTTCGAGAGACAGTGACGGGAGTTATAACTTCCAAATAGTTCTTAGAAAATTATACATGGTATTAGTGGGCTGACAAGGTTTTTGGAACATCTTTTTTCTTCGACAGTTCGTGTCTATAGAATATAAGTCAATGGCTAAAAATAACATAATACAGAAATCAACACGTAAAGAGGTGTCACTGAGTATCGTTCATGAATACGAGTTGAAAATAATTGTAATTATTACAACAATCAAATATAAATCACCAAATTATTCGTCAATAAATAATAATAATAATAAATAATAAATAACTCCCAACAGTCACACACATAGCCCCGACCCCACACTAAGATACGAGTCTTGTGTTGTGGGTATCAGGGACTACGAGAGACTTTCGGTCTCACAACACCCAGACCCTGGACACAAATATCTATCTGTCACACAAACATTTGTCCCGGTGTGGGAATCGAACCCACGGCCTCTCGTATCACAGCCGGCTATTTGCCAACTGCGCCACGGAGGCTGTCAAATCGTCAAGAAACAAATACAAAGCTTGAATAAGATCAACAGGCATTTTTTAATATTTCAAAACTGGCTTATAATTTTAAAATCCGAACACATTAGGGTGTAGTCATCACATCAACCTCGAATAGTTTTAGCTAACGGAAGAGGACATGAGAATCTACACATTACATAGGTTTATCTTTAAGGAAACATCTTATTTCCGTATGCAGTATGCATTACGATACATGTCACATGCTTAAAAAGTTATGACAGCTTTAGTCCGTGATTTACGAAAGTAAATGATGTGCAGTAAAATTTTTTTTTTACTCTGGCGCGGCAAAGTGACCACACTGCACCTAGTGGTAAGCGCAGTGCCGTCCAGATAGAGTATCAAGTAGCGAGAGACAGTATATCCCCCGCTATTCAACACAATCATGCCGGCCTGCTGTTTAGCTTCTTCACATTACGCCTAAAGGACCCAGGATCATAGGAGGGAGGGAACACGGTAGCTGGCAAACTGTTCCACTGCTTGATGGTTCGGGCCACATTTATTTGAAGTCAATAAATATAATTTCCCGCGGATTTGTTCATTACTTGATTCTTTTCTGTTAGATGAAAAAAATGCTAAACAATAACTATTCCGACACATATATTTCCGACATAAAGTGTTAAGGGATTAAGCCTTCTATAAAATCGATCCTAAATGTGTGTTACCGCCCAAACAACTTTTTGTCATACATACGTACATATACATTCACGCCTATAATCCCCGAAGGGGTAGGCAGAGGTGTAACCAGTACACCCACTTTTCGCCGAATTTCGGTCCCATAATGTGATAGGGGGCGAGCCTATCGCCACACCGAGCACCATTCCAGACTCCGGGTTAATACTGCGTTTTTCTAGATAGAAAAACCCAATATCACTTTACCCGACCCGGGGATCGAACCCGAGACCTCAGCACAGCAATCGTAACGCATTCGCAATTACAACTACGCCACCGAGGCAGTCAAGTTCAGTCAGTTTTTGTCTCATGAAAATTAAAACCACTTACTTACCAAACTGATATTAATTCTATTGATTCATCATTCATTTTAGATAAATTTAGTCTCACTGCTGGGCGCGGGCCTCCTCTACTAATGAGAGGGGTTAGGCCTTATTCCACCACGCTGGCCTAATGCGGATTGGTAGACTTCACATACCTTTGAAATTCTTATGAGAATTCTCAGGTATGCAGGTTTCCTCACGACGTTTTCCTTTACCGTCAAAACAAGCGATAATTAACAATGAATATAATACACGTAACTTTAAAAAGTCAGAGGTGTATGCCATTTGGGTTTCGAACATACGACTTTCGTCTTGACAGTCCGTACCGCAACCAACTAGGTTATCGCTGCTAAAAAATATATGAATATTTTAACATTTAGTACTGGATTATTAAAAGAAGTATTACGACCCAAAATGTCCTTCATAATTCCGTGGCGCCGTTGGCGAGTAGCCGGCTGTGAAACGAGAGGCGGTGGGTTCGATTCCCACACCGGTACAAATATTTGTGTGACAGACAGATATTTGTGACCAGGGTCTGGGTGTTGTGAGACCGAAAGTCTCTCTAGGTCCCTGATATCCACAACACAAGACTCGTATCTTAGTGTGGGGTCGAGGCTATGTGTGTGACTGTTGGGTGTTATTTATTTATTTATAAACTCTATACTTATCTGACTCTAACAAAAAATTTCATCGAAATCAGTTCACACTCGGCGGAGATATCGAAATGTTTATACATATAAAACACTTAGCATAAAGAACTTCTTGAAGTCTTTTAACAAAAATCTAGTTCCATTATCGCACAATCATTAACTGAAAAATGAGAAATTATTTTCATAGAGACCGTGCGTCTCTCCAGGTCCGTGATACCCACAACACAAAACTCGTATCTTAGTGTGGGGTCGGGGCTATGTGTGTGACTGTTGGGTGTTATTTATTTAATTTAAAGGGCGCTTATCGAGAGAAATAAATGAAGGAACATATTATTTGCTAACAAATTTCCACTCATAGCTTTTACTCATATTTCACACCACTCGTAATACCCATTTACAAAATCTAGTTTTCCATACAGACCGTAATAAAATGCATTTCTCGTATGTTACGATGTTTGACGCAACGATGGCACGGATCGACAATACGACTATCACATTGATATAGCGGTGTGGTTAGCGTTACTACAGATGATGAGGAAGCCTGACGCAATATAATATACTCTCGCCTGTTATCCCCGAAGGGGTAGGCAGAGGTGTAACCAGTACACCCACTTTTCGCCGAATTTCAGTCCCATAATGATAGGGGGCGAGATTATCGCCATACCGGGCACAGATTTTACTCCGAGCTAATACTGAGAATTTCTAGATAGAAAAACCTAATATCACATTACCCGATCGGGGATGGAACCCGAGACATCAGTACAGTCGTAACGCATGCGCAATAACAACCGCACCACTGATTTTACTGTACAACATTAAACACAGGAAACTACCCTATTCCTAATAAAGTAGAAAATCTGTTGATACCGATTTTTATGTAATTTGTTGTTATAATCTTTTCACTGTGGGACACTAAAAATGTGTGAAATCTTAAAAAAGTAATTCTACCGCGATTCTGGACCATGGGCGCGTAAAATTCGACTTTGAAAGCTTTTAAACGTCAAGGGTAAGCCACTGACATTGTGGGCATTTAGTGGTAATAATATTATAATGTCAGGTGACTTGCTTACTGGCCACTTTACACTTTAAAAAAGATAAAAACGTACCATAAACACATTTTCTAAAATATATCACGAATGTTGTGCATGCGTTACCCACGGGTCGGATATTAGAAAGTGATATTGGGTTTTTCTATTTAGAAATACTCAGTCTCAGAGTCTGGAATTGTGCCCGCTATGGCGATAGGCTCGCCCCTATCATTATGGGACCGTAATAAATTCGGCGAAAAGTGGGTGTACTGATTACACCTCTGCCTACCCTTTCGAGGATTACAGGCGTGAGTATACGTATGTAAGATTAGTTTAATTTTCCTCTTAACATATTAAATACAGCCAAAACATAAATTACTGTGGTCCAAGTGAATTAAAAAAAAATGTAAACAACGAACGTAATATCTTTATGAATATTTATGAATGTGTTTTACATTCTCTCATATAAACACAAATTAATAAACATAAGCCACAATAAAAAACTATTTTATCGTTAAAAATTACGTTGTTCAAAGACTTTGGATTATATAATGCCAATTGGTTTGTTTTTTTTTTAATATTAGACTGAGGAATTGTAGTTACGTCTGTGATTTGATATAATAATTTATGTGTTTTTTTTACTCTAAAATGAAAAGACCATGATGACTACTAATATTCCAGCCAATCACAAATCAAATTTCATGTATTAATTTCGCCTATTGGCCTAAAAAAGTTTTTAATTCATAAAAGTACACCGACTTCACTAACAGTTGAGACAAATGTTTTTTTGTGAACTTTTTTGGGAATGTAATTAATTTTGCCTTAGAATTTTTTTGGTATGCCCCATAGAATACAGCATGTGTCTAGATATATCAAAAAACTCTTATTGCTTTTGTGTTAATTTGATACCAGCCAGTATTTTTCTATGCTTTCGAATGACGAAACGAGCAGATCATTTATCTATATTTATAATTCATAAAAAGAACACCGACTTCAATAAAAAACAAATTATGCGTCACTATAAAATACGTTTTTCCTTGATTTTTCTGAGATCCCATCATCAGATCCTGACTTGGTGCCAATGGGACCACCTGGGAAGTAAACCTTATTAAACAAAAAAATAATTTCTTGAATCCGTCCAGGCGTCTTCGAGTAATCGGGGAACATACATAAAAAAAGTAGGTATCCGACGAATTGAGAACCTCCTCCTTTTTTTGAAGTTGGTTAAAATTTGTTTTCACCAATCATTCTCGAAGAGAATAACGTAACATGTTATATAGCTTTGAGAAGTTTCATGAATGTCCGCGGATGCTACGACCTTTTACTTTTTACTTATTTACACACATTAGAAGTATTGCGTGACGGGTGACCTTAAAAAACCTTAAAACTTTCTGTTTCGTTTGACACAAAACATAAATTGCGAAATGAAGAAGGACCTATTATTCTTCGACAGAACATACAAGCAGAGTAATTATACAATGTAACAGCTGCGTTTTTATAAACTAACAGATATTTTTGAGTGTACTTCTAGAAAAAGGAATTAATATTCTTATGCATTGAAACTATTTAAAAAAAAGTTAAGTATCATCTTTTTAAATTATAGAACACAAAAATATTATGACTAAAATTTGCTTCGAAAAAATTGTTTAAAAATAATTAATTCAACGCCCCATTTTGATTCAACGAAATTCTTATGCTCATATTGTTCCTACTGCGACAGTGCCTGAAATAAGGTATTTTTATAGCATAGTCCGACAAACGAGCCAGTAGGTCACCTGATGTTAAGTGATGTCCACCGCCCATGAACATCCACAATACCGAAAGTATCATGTATATATGTCGGCCTTGAAGGTCAGGAATAGGGATCAGGGAAGGGATGGGGGAATCTGGGCCTCCGGATATCTTACTTACCATACGAAACGCGGCAGTAAACTGGCACTTTACTTGGTTTTCTGTGAGACAGAGGTACTCCCCCGGTCGAGCCGGCCCATTCATGCTGTAGACAAATATGTCTACAGCGTGGCTCTACCACTTTAATGTCCAATGGTAATGTCCAATAAATGTGCTTAGTAAACACAAAAAAAAGTTTAAATAATATTTATGTGTTAAACTATAAGATAGCAATTTATACTATTGTTATTATATAATATTATTAAGAATAATGTCAAATATGGAAATCGCTTAAATAGCAAATGATTAACAAGAACAAGAACATGTCAAATTCGGTTTATATTGTTTCGTACTTGCGGGCTACATTGTAGCTATGGGTCCATTGTAGGTCCGGCATTTCACAATCGTACAAAATTGTAGCTCAATTTGTAAATAGCCGTTCGATTAAGCAATTCGAGCTATCCATCTTATTTTAGGTCAGTCACTTTAATGGCGCGCAAAATATACGCAAGGAAAATAGTAAAATACTGTAAAAAAAACACCACAAAAAAAACATAACGAAGAAAAAAGAAGGATTTTTTTCTCTCTATGTGGCAATCGGGTACCAGGATATCATAAATCATAACAAGTTAAAAAAGTTGGCGGGATCGGAATTCTAAAATTGAATTCATATTTTTTTTTTATTTATTTAACGGCCTTGGAAACAGGTCCTTTAGGCCAATTGAATTAATACTAGCATCAGTGTTGCCCTCGTACACAAATTACCCGTTTTATGTCAAAAACACGAAAAGTACCGTATATTATGGAAGTACACACGATATTAACTTATTTTGCAATGGCGCCACTCCATGCAACGTTATGTCATCATTAAAGTAGTTGTATGTCATAGCGTACTCGAAAATTACACTTTACCTACATTGATGGATGTCTTTATTATTCCGTTTATATGATTGCTTCAGTAGTCGCGAATGAAATAGCTACATTAGCTGTTTATTTAGCAAATATTATTTAAGAAAATGGACCTTCAATTTTATTGCAAATGCCTAATTGACATCTCAATTAATAACGATTTTGTGTCGGCCATGATAAAATGTAGATTCATCCTAAAACTTATAACTACCTAGGTACCTGTAATTATCTGTAATTGATTACTGCATAAGATTATTTTACTAGCGACCTGCCCCGGCTTCGCCCGTTTACTGTTAGTCAATCTTATGAGATAGACACTATCATGACGGACTTTTCTATTCATTAGCAATATAAACACTCGAAAATATAGTTTGACGACACGATTACAAAACATCGCTTTGTTTCGGTGCGGGAATCGAACCCACGGCCTCTCGTTTCACAGCCGGCTACTCGCCCGCTGCGCTACTAAGCGAATAAGATGTCATGTCAGTCTTACGTAACAGTCAGGTCAGACGAGAGATGTCTTTTCCTGGTTTGTTATCTTCACTTCAATTTGAGTTTATTTATACAGAAATGGACATCCTTATCTCAAGATATATATATGAGAAGGTAGAAGGTGTGTCAGTGGCATTAGAAGCAAATCGAATATTTTACTCACCTTACAAAACACAATAACAAGTTACTATAGGTACTGTAAGACAGAAAATACCCGATCGAAACAGCCCATTCATGCCCTTAAAAAACTATCTATAGCTTGGCTATATCTAGCTGTACTAAAATCTAAAATCTTCGCCATTTTTTATTCGTCCAAAGGACAAGCTATAGTCAATCGACCATACTGCCTAGTCTTACGTTTGATTTTCCATAAAATGGGAAGGAAAAGGATCCCAGCACATACAGCCTCGTCAATCTATCGATAAATAAATAACAGTTTTAAAACATCGTTTCTCTTGGCAGAAGGGCCAACTCCTTCAACATCAACTATTTACGTAATTCGGAGTGCACTCAAATGCACTTATCACATGGCCGATTTCTCATCTAATATTTACTTATGTTGGCACCAAAACCATTGGCAAATTTATTTGACTTGCGTAGTCACTATGTTGCATATTCTGATGAGTGGATTGGAAAACCATTTGAGATAGTCTGTGCTTTTTTTAAGTAATAGATCTGAATTGTAGAGTCACATAATAAGTCTAGTATGTGGCACAGTGGTTTCTGTGTCAAAAATGGATAAGAAAACATGGGCAAAATTATAAGCATGGTTATTTATTAATTCTGTTGTAAACACACTCTTGTAAATTTAAATATTTTATAAAACCCTCTGTTGCGTAGTGTACAGAAGCTGAGAAAATGAAGTTTATTAAGGTTTACTACGGTTTAAATTAACAAAATTCAAATTGGTAAGGGTGAAACAAAATTAGCATTCTCTATAGCATATATGGACGTCTCAAACTTCCCTCTGAATCTCTTTATTTTCCCCTAACAATGGCAACACCCCAAATCTCCAGGTGCTATGTTCATAAACAGCGTCACGTACCAAGAGAAATGGTTTTCTCTTTGCAAAAAATCTAAACCGATGCTGGTAACTTCACACCGTTCCCGATGTGACTAATCAAACCTTAATCTATGTCAAAAATGACATACGCACATATATCAGGCGACATTCATGACTATATCAATGTGTAATGCTTGTTCGAGCTCGGAGCGTGGGATTCAATTGTTTTTGCCCCACAGATAGCATCTGTTGAATGTGGGTAAATTATTTGGGGCATGTGGCAACATTGACTAAAGTATTTGAATTTCGAATACGATGACACCCTTATTGTATAATTATTACAATATATTTTTACAGTCTTTTGTTATGTGAGGTCAGTTTTGAAGACTAGGTTCCTTTAAGATCGTATCATGTTACATAACAGAATACAGGCTCATACCTGTATCCATGGTAGACAGAGGTACAACCCTAATGAGTTCAATGACCTAATTTCCGTGTTTTTTATATTCAATAAATAAATAACACCCAACAGTGACACATATAGCCCCGACCCCACACTAAGATACCAGTCTTGTGTTGTGGGTATCAGGGACCTAGAGAGACTTTCCCGACTTAGACTTAGACGGTCCCACAACACCCAGATCCCGGACACAAATGTCTGTTTGTCACACAAACATTTGCCCCGTGTGGGAATCGAACCCACGACTTCTCGTTTCACAGTTGCCTACTCGCCAATTGCGCCACGGGGCTGTCAAATTCAATGTCATATAGGTTATAGCCAGTGGCGGATTTGCAGTCTTGGCCGCCCTAGGCCCCAGGTCATGTAGTAACCACCCGCCCCTATCTCAGCACCTATCAGATTTAGGAAGATTATTATTATACGATGCTTCGAGTTCTTTATCATCATCTATCGAGGCACTAAAAAAAAAATATCATCCGTTATTTTTTTGTCACGATTGGCCGCCTAATACCTGACCGCCCTAGGCCCGGGCCCACTGGGCCTCAGGGTGGAGTTGCCAACCGTCCTGTTTTCCCAGGACATGTCCTGGTTTTTAGCGTGTCCTGAAGTGTCCTGGATTTTTAAGGTCATGTATTTTGAAATTCGCACACCACATTTGCAATCCTTAATTTTGTCTCGGCTCGCAAGTGTTTACGCTATTTAAAAACAAAGATGCGTCCTGTTTTTAAACTGAATTGTCCTGGTTTTCTAACTTCGAATCCTAGTATTTGAATTCCGCGGTTGGTAACCCTACCTTAGATCAAAAACACTGGTTATAAATAGGCAGATTACATTATTTTCATTAGTAAAATATAAACCATTAAAATCTAAGCTCATTACCAAAAAAACAGACATAAATTATAAGGACCTTAACCTAATTCTAAATTAACATTACCAAAACAATACAAATTCTAAACATGTAAACAAATCGGTTCGACCTCTGACCATTGTTTTTCAAATTCGATACTATAATACTTTAAATAAGACAATAGACCATAGAGCGATTACAGTTTTGCATAATACTCGGCGTGCGTGGGAGTGCGAACTATCGAGCGAGTAAATCTTATGAGTTTTTATGAATATCATGTATACAGTCTACTTTGGTGTATCTTTAGGTCCCATGACACAAATTTGCGTTTGATATACGTGCTTAATAATCATTAAAAATGCCTTCCTTATGTAAATATAAATATAAATTGTAATATTTAATGTCCTGAATCGATATTATTGATAAATCGAATGAAACTAATGTTAATCGATTGAATGCAAAAGCTTACCCAGATATAGAATGTTCCAATTTTGAATTCATTTAATTTTGCTATTCTTGATTATACATAAAAATGTATTGATTTTTTAAATGAAAACTACGGTAGGCGTTTTGGCGGTTTTTGAATGTAACTATAATTATTTAATTGTATGTATATAATTGATGCTCGGAGTGTCGATAAATGTGAAAACCAGAATTAATTTAAATTTAATTAATTTACAAATTGTCTTTTTAATTTTTGACTTATTTGATTTGATTATTCACTGCTCTCGGCAGTGGCCATAGACAGTCATTTTTATTTCTTACATCATTTTTAATCTGCAAATTGTAGTTATTGTTCTAAAAAGAACCTTGTTTCAGAACATACTTTCATAATATGTGGAACTTAAAGACTATGCTCGGGTATTACAAAGATCCTACTTAAGACGAGAGATAAACAAAACAAAAACATTTACAAATGGTTTCATTATCGGAGAAACAAAAGGTATTTCTTCAGTGTTACATGCATTGCATCGTTTCAAATAAAGGTGAATGTATTACATTAATTACATCATTTGAAAGGTCAGATTATATTTTTTGTAGGTTATACTCATTAAAGTTTCTGACATGCGTTTTAGTTCTACTGATGCATGTTGGCCCTATCTAATCTATAATGTCCTGGTACTTAAAAGTTTTGCTGTCTCATTATTCCCTCTTACTCAAGTGTACCAAACACCAAAGCATCATCACACCATATAAGGAGTAAACTATTTTAATAATTAGAGCAATATCTTGGTGGTAGGATAATCATAACCGCCCGGATAGCGACCACCGTACACAGTGTGTAAAACCCACCCTAGTGGAACATGCTAGAGTTTCGCGTTCCGGGATCAGCCAGTGTTTTTGTCGGTGGTCTAGATTTGGTGTACGATGTTTGGCCGTTTTGCGGCCTTCTGAGTACTCTGACACTAGACCCTTGACAGCTTCTTCGCCTTCTTCTTCTTCAAAAAAAAAGAAGAAGAAGGTGAAGAAGTGCTTGTGAAGAAGCAGGCCGGCATCATTGTGTTGAGTAGGTAATGAGGGATACGTTGTTTCTCACACAGTAAACAGCAGTGTGATCACTTTGCCGTGCCAGGATAAAAAAAAAATAATAAAAAAAAAACGCTTTTTAATCTCAAAAGCAACGTGATTGGCGAAAAATCGCGGAAAACTTGCATAGTCCGACATGACTGCTTCCTAATTGGCTAATTGAAAAATTATCCAATGAGGAAGCAGCATGATTTCCATTTGCGCAATGTGAGCATCTTCAGACCAATTGACTTTCGGTTTGTTGCACAAAACGGGAAATATTTTTGTCAGCTTTGAGTTAAATACTGTTGTGCATTGCAGAGGGGAATAAGAGAAAAACCCGTCATTGTTATGTCGAGTACAGTGTAAAAATGATATTATAATTGGCGTATTCTTGGCGGTTTTTAGAGTGGCAAGTTTACAAGGCTCTTTATTCCAATACCAACAAAAAAATACGCGTCAATGTAAAATAAACCAATGATTTGCGGCCGAATTTTAAGCGAATTAGCTAGACTGAACTCTGCCAGTGCCAATTCAATGAAAAAAAATAGTAATAAACTTGAGACAGCCTCTTTGGCGCAGCGAGCGAGTAGCCGGCTGTGATACGAGAGGTGGGTTCGATTCGAAAAGTTTATGTGACAGATAAATATTTTTTAGTCTAGGTGTTGTCCCTCGTAGTTCTTGATACCCCACGATACAGGGTTGACCTCGTGTGGGGTCAGGACTAAGGATCAAGACTAACCCAGCATATACTAGGAAGACATGACACTATAAAAGGTTTTAATAATATAACCCAGTATACTAGGAAGACATGACACCATAACAGGTTATAAAAATATAACCCAATAGATACTAGGAAGACATGATACTATAGGAGGTTATACGGCATTTCTCTACAACGGACCGGAGGTTTGTTAAGATTCAATGAAAATAACTCAGTATACAGCTTTATCAGTAGGAGTAAAACTCGAATACATTTGCTAGTTAGAAACAAAACTAAGGTGCAGTGTGACATATCGTGATGAAAGTAGACTCAAGATAGTCATCGCGAAGTTGCTATTTTTCGCTTTAGTTACAACTTGTAAGTAAATTAGAAGTATTCATTAGGGAATTCTCACTAAAATAGTGAAAAATAAAATACTCTAAGGAAACGAAAAAAAAAACGTGAACTTGTCTAGAGAGACCAAGATTGACTTAACGAAATATGATTTTAAGAATGTCATCTAAATAAAACAAACTAAATAATGTTATTATTAATCTCTTTAAACCTTACTTTAAAGTTAGTTCGCATACCTAAACTTAAACTTTATTTCATAAACATTTTACAAAATTAAAAAAGTACAATTCTAAATTCAAATCATAAATAATTATTCATTCCTTTAACCCCTCCAGTCAGGAAGGATATTAAAAAAAAAGTCGGGAGTAAAGCAACAAGCTTTTATTTCCATAGCATTAAAGTTAAAAATTGCATGCAAGAACGGCGAGTGTTGCCAGTGTACGCGCCGCCGGCGTGTCTATCCGTCATGACAGTTTAACATACGCAAATTCAAAGAAAAACAAAATACAGATCCGTATTCAGTATTATGTGGGACAATTCCATATTATGAGGTGAAATCGAAAGGCACGTCACGGGGGTCACGGGTCGGGGAAAGCTGAGACGAGGACATGGGACTCGAAGGGCAAGGTTGTGTCTGTCTAGTTATTCGATGTGCAGACGGGTTAGTGAAAGGAGATATATTGAAATTAACGTTTTACTTATGTTTGTATTGACATGACATTTGTCATTTTTATTACCTCGCGATGAAGTTTATATTAAGCAAGCTATCAGACTTAGCAATGTCATGAAATGATTGAAAAACATTTGGTATGTTTGGCAAATATGTTTTTTTTACACCCAACTGTCACAGGAATAGTCCCGACCACACACTAAGATACGTCTTAGGAATTGGGAATCAAGAACTACTAGGGACTACGGTCCTACAACACCCTGACCCGTACCAAATATCTATCAATCACGTAATAATTTGTCTCAGTACGGAAATCGAACCCACGGCCGCATACTTCACTGCCGACTAGTCGCCCGCTTTGCCAACAACTTTTTGTAAGAATAATATACATATTTATTTATGTAAAATAAAACTAATTGTTCCATAATATAGTAGGATATCTACTAAAAATTACAAACACTGACTTACAACAAAATCTAATAACGATGAAGTATAATTAATAATAATACTAGCCCTGTATTAAACATTGTCCCACTGCTGGGCATGGGCCTCCTCTACTAATGAGAGGGGTAAGGCCTTAGTCCACCACGCTGGCCTAATGCGCGTTGGTAGACTTCACATACCTTCGAAATTCTTATGAGAATTCTCAGTTATGCAGGTTTCCTCACGATGTTATCCTTCACCGTTAAAGCAAGCGATAATTAACAATTAATACAGACATAACTTTAGAAAAGTCAGAGGTGTATGCCACTTGGGTTTCGAACATACGACTTCGTCTTGACAGTCCGTAACGCAACGAACTAGGCTATCGCTGCTGCGCTGAAGTATAATTAAAACAGTAAAAAGTCTCTATACCCCACCATTTTCTTCCAACAACTCTAAGCATTGATTACTTACATAGTTGCAAATACAAGCAGGTTCTTGTACTATAATAGATCGTCAAAACGTACAATAGAGTCATTAAAACGTTCGAAAACCAAAGTCTCTGTGACATAAGACTTTGTGTCAAACGAGGACTATTGCAAATAGTATTGACGAATGACCCATGTGAATGATGAAATAATTTAAGCAATACTAAGTATAGTCATCTCATAATAATATCGATTTTTGTTTTAGTTGTTACGATGCAATCGAAAGATCTCTATCGTGATAATTGGAATCGGCGAATTTTGTATTACATATCGGTTTGAGAAAATAAAAACAGGTAAATGTAGTGTATCTAGGCTAACTACAAAAGTGATAAGAGATTTTATCATCAGTCATCGCCATTATTTGTAACACTGTCCTACAAAGCGGCTAGCTGTAATCGTATATTATATTAAGAATAAAAAACTAATTTTTGTTTTGATGCTGCTTGATTACATGTAAAATGTTTGCGTAACATTGCTACTAAAAGTATATTTCATTTTGAGGTTACTTTTTGTAAAGTTTACATATAAGCTAATGGACCAGTCTGTAATAATCACACACAAATAAAGATAATCACAAGTTTGTGTAATGAAGATTTCATAGATTAGTGAATCTTCTTAAAATTTATGTTTTTACTTAATGTGTTTCTTGACATTCTGGTAATGATGATGTGCTCGTTGTTATGTAATTTACGTCCTCACATTTTAATAGCTTTTTATTTAAGTTCATTTAATTAAGTTTTGATTCGGAGAACCTAGAAGTGGTTAAGGATATACTATAATTAATAAGTATTATTTATCTACATTTTTATTGTCATGTAGATGCTTATATCAGTAATTTATCAGCTATTATATTTTATAGATATTTCATTCTGACACTCAAATTTAAAAAAGTATTACATTATATCTCTTGATATGAATTGCTAGCTTTTCTTCAAACCTGACATTAAATGTAACCCAAAATTACTTATTTATGAAGAACATAAAATTAATATCAATCACTTTGACAGCTCTAAGCTTTATTATGGTCATTATCATTTGCAATTTTGCATCTGTACATCTCATCACTACGCAATATTACCAAATGCAGAATGGTCACAGACCCCACCAATGTCGCACTGAATCCGGCTCTGTTTTAGATTGACATCATTGCATAACGTACCATACCAAGTACAATGATCTATCTTAAACTTCAATAATGTATTTTCCTGATACAAATGTGTATTGAATGGTTTGAAAAATTAGGCTTTTATATATATAAATGCAGGCTATTGTTAGATGTTAAAAGGCTGCAATCAATGTAATTGAGGATAGGCTTAATGTGTGATGATTATAACATAGACATAGATCTAGTTAGACGTCGCATATGCACCTACTTCTGACCTCCTCTACTAATGAGAGGGGTTAGGCTTAAGTCCACCACGCCTAATGAGGATTGGTTGACTTCACACACCTTCGAAAACTTTACTAGAAATCTCAGGCATTCTAAATAATAACTCTTTTTTAAATTGACAGTTTACGATATCGATTTCCTATTTTACTTGGTCAACATTTGGTACAAAAATTATTAAAAACTATCTATTAATCCATTTATAAAGGTATTAAATAGACAATATTGCGTAAATAATAATTATATTATTTATTATAAACATTAGTTTTTACTCGTGATCTTGCATTTCTTTTCATCAATACACTTTACCTTTAAATATAATTTCCGCAACACATCTTTGGAAGTGAACGTATGAGTGACACAGCAAAACACAAATGAATAGTCAAGTTATGCAAACTATGTTCAAATTATTCTTGGGTAATATGTGTGAGGTTAGGTAAATAATAAAAGTAAATAGGTTGATAGGTTCCATACTAGCTAGCCACCTTTATGTATAAATGACTAAATAAAGACACATTTTTTTAAAGTGGTAAAGCCACTCTGTAGACATATTTGTCTACAGCATGAATGGGCCGGCTCGACCGGGGTAGTACCACTGTCTCACAGAAAACCAACGTAAAGTGACAGTTCACTGACGCGTTACGTATGGTAAGTGAGATATCCGGAGGCCCGGATTCCCCCTTCCCTTCCCTAATCCCTATTCCTTTCCTTTAAGGCAGACAGCGCATTCATGACACTTTCGGTATTGTGGATGTTCATGGGCGGTGGAATCACTTAACATAAGGTGATCCACTGGCTCGTTTGTCGGACTATGATATAAACATTTATGGATTATACATTTTTTTTTATTATGGCACGACTAAGTGACCACACTGCACCTGTTGGTAAGCGCAGTGCTGTCCAATAAGAGTATCAAGTAGCGAGAGACAATCTATGCCCCGCTACTCAACGCAATCATGCCGGCCTGATTCCTCACACTACGCAATGGGCAAGAAGGTGAAGAAGCAGTCGAGAGTCTAGTGTCAGAGTTCTCAGAAGGCCGCAAAATGGCCAAATATCTTACCCCAACTCTAGACCCCCGACAAATCCGGATATACACTGGCCGATCCCGGAACGCGACACACTTGCGTATGCCACTATGGCGGGTTTTAGCCCCTGTGTACGGTAGTCGCTATCTGGGCGGATATGAATATCCTACCACCAGCATTTTTCAATACCTAACGTTATTTGGGCCAATTGTAATCCATAAGCTACAAATTTTGCTATTAAAATACGGCAAAAAATTACCCATCATATCTTATTTCTTATTCAGTCAAATAGTTTTTTTTAGTACACTACCAGTCACAAAATGACCCCCCACGCCCCCAAATCCGTCCCATCCAAATAATCGCACGTAGGCTTTGTATCAATCTTTGTTTAGAATAATAGAAACTTGACAAAAGTCTATTGTTTGTCATTATAACGCCAAATCTTTCGTACACTTGTTATACAATATGTATTATGAGTTTAGTGCGTTACGTGATAAGATTAACCGCAGAGGTTCGATTCTTGAGTAGGAATATTATTTTTGATCTGTATTTTTTTATTATAATATTTAAGGTTATCTTAGGCATAGATTCTACTAATAATAGAGGTCATAAACTCTAAAATAACTCATCATTAGTTCAATTTATATAGCGGCGCAATGGGCGAGTAGCCAGCTGTAAAACGAAAGGCCGTGGGTTCGATCCCGAACCGAGACAGATGTTTGTGTGAAAGACAGATATTTGTTACGGATCTGGGTATTGTGGGGCCGTAGTCCGTAGTTGTTGATACCCACGATGCAGGTTATACCTAGTGTGGGTTCAGAACTCTGCCTGCTAGGTGTATTTAATTTAATTTAACGAATGGAGTAGATAGATAGATAGATAGATAACTCTTTATTGCACACCAACATGATAATATAACAACAAGAAACCTTAAAACTAAAGTAAGTTACAATAGGCGGTCTTATCGCTAAAAGCGATCTCTGCCAGACAACCTTAATAATATGGAGACAAATGAAAAGGGTCCGTAAAAATGAGGGGTGTGAAACACAATAACAATGATATATATATATGTATATATATATATATATACATAAACATACATACACATACATATATATATATGCAACACGCAAATAGCAATACATAGCATATATATAATAAATAATAAAATAGTATAATAAGGATAAGGAGTATAAAATATTATGATACAAGTATTATTGTTCTTAGCTCTCTGCCGACGTTTTTCATCTACTACAGTATGGGGTTCTTCAAGAAGAGACTAAATAGGTTTATGAAGGGTCGGCAACGCGCATGTGATGCTCCTGGTGTTGCGTCCATAGGCTACGGTAACCACTTACCATCAGGCGGGCCGTAAGCTTGCCACCATCGTGGTATAAAAAATGTATTTTTTGTGTTTATAACTATGAATGAGTTTCCTATTATTTTACATATTAATATAAATAAAAAGTGTAATATCAACTACATGGAGGGTAGAAACATTCCACTTCACTTTCGAGATGACATACAACTCAGTCTCTCCGGTGACCATAAAGGCTGTAAAGTCTTCGAAACGTCGGGTTAAAAAAGTAAAATAAACCGCGATATAATCCGTTAAATTCGTTTTTAAATTTCGTAAAATTTCGAGCTGTTAATTCTGATGTCACTAGACTTTTTTTTATCCTAGCACGGCAAAGTGACCACACTGCACCTGATGGTAAGCGCAGTCCAATTAGAGTATCAAGCAGCGAGAGACAATCTATCCCTCGCTACTCAACACTGATTGCAACACTCAATTAAGACCTAACTAAAACTTTCCTCATTTGTCCCGATTTTGTTCTCACAAAATTCCTTTTGTGGTACAGTAGGTCGAACTGAATCGCGGTAGCAAGATTTGCACGACGCTTTACACGTACAAATAGAAGTTCCGAATGTTAAGCATAAGACGAGCAACTATGGTCCAGCACACCGACCGCTTAACTAAAAATCTTTACACCAGAGGAACAGCAATAACTAGTACCACGGCTACCCACGGCTCTACAAATTTAACCTCTCATGTCTCAAAAGGATACTGGTGTCCGGAAAAAGGTAATAACTAGGAAGTAAATACAAGCCAAGATCAGTTTTATTTCCATATAGTTAAAGTTGAAAATCGCATGTAAGAAGGGCGATCCATGAGTGTTTAAAGTCAATATGCAATAAATACACACATACTGGCCCCACACTAGGTCAAACCTGTACCGTGGGTATCAACTACGAGGGACTACGATCCCACAACACAAACCAGAAAGAAATATTTGACTGTTACGCAAACATTTGTCTCGGTGCGGGAATCGAACGCACGGCCTCCCGTTTCACAACCGGCTACTCGCCCGCTGCGCGAGAGGCTGTCAATTTATAATGTAAGCTCGTTTTTAAAACAAAAAATAATATCTTTGTAGATCGAATGTCCATAACTGTTATTATATTGGATGCGTATTTTTGTACCTAAGTTTTATTTTTTATTAAAATATTGTAGCCGAATGATTTCGTAAATAAGGAATTAAAAATGTTTAAATACTTTTGAGATAAACAAATAAATTTTACATATAAAAAGGTAAATATACGAATTAAATTATGTATAGTTAAATAAAAATTACAATATAAAAAATGCAAAAATTCTGTTCCAGAAAAAATAGTCCAGGAAAAAAATATAACTCACCCTGGATATTTCAAGTGAAAATAAATTCACCGACGGATAACTAAAAAAATATAAAACATAATTAAACTTAAAAAAAATACACAACACAAACACTGGCCGTAAAACCAACTCACGTTCGAAATTCGAAAAAAATACTACTCGAAAATGGAATGCGCCGCGGCTCGTCCACGTGCGATGAGCGAATGCACGCGTGCGAACCATACACCACGCTTTTAACCTTTTCCCCTTTCTAACTGCCATTATATCTTGATCCTCAATTTAGAACTTTCTAATAAAATCAAGAGGTTAAGGTATTTTGGATAGTCGTTGGGGGGCTTACTGGGAAATTAATGAATATTTGACAATTAGAATGGAATTGGCGGTTTGTACTAACAGACATTTCGAGAATTGTCTAGATGATTAGGTCAATAAAAAAAATATTGTAATTAATACAGAAATTCAGTAATACAAAAACAAAAGTAATAAAAAAGTGTTTGCACAATAAGATTCCGAATGGCATAGAATCTAACTAAAATCCTTAGTCCTTTAAAAACCTTTTAAAGTGGTAGAGCCACGCTGTAGACATTTATCTACAGCATGAATGGGCCGGCTCGACCGGGGTAGTACCACTGTCTCACAGAAAACCAACGTAAAGTGACAGTTCACTGTTGCGTTTCGTACGGTAAGTAAGATATCCGGAGGCCCAGATTCCCCCTTCCCTTCCCTAATCCCTATTCCTGTCCTTTAAGGCAGACAGCGCATACGTGATACTTTCGGTATTGTGGATGTTCATGGGCGGTGGAGATCACTTAACATCAGGTGACCCACTGGCTCGTTTGTCGGACTATGAAATAAAAAAAAAACCTAAATTGGCATTAAGCCATCGCTGCTTTTGTTTAACAAACTGAAGCAATCAGTATACATATAGAAACTTTGTATAAATAAACCTAATACCAAACTAATTTGAGTTTGTCCGAGAAAGAGCTTATGCACAAAACTGGACCAAACTTAGATTTTGCTGGTGGTAACCGCCCGGATAGCGACCACAGTACACAGGATGTAAATCCGCCATAGCGGCACACGCGTTCCAGGGTCAGCCAGAGTACAAACGGTTTCTGTCGAGGGTCTAGAATTAGGGTAAGATGTTTGGCAGTGTTACGACCTTCTAAGTATTCTGACACTAGACCCTCGACCGCTTCTTCACCTCCTTGCCCCATGACGTTGTGTGAAGAAGCTACACAACAGGCCGGCATGATTGTGTTGAGTAGCGAGGGATGGATTTTTCTCACTACTATACTCTAACTGGACTGCACTGGACTTACCATCAGGTGCAGTGTGGTCATTGTTCCGTGCGAGTATAAAAAAACAAAGATCGATGTGCAAGAAATAACATCAAGAGGTAAGAGAAGTCACAACCCTCTCCATATACACCAAAAATGCCAGAGGATTATGTAACTAAATAAATAACACCCAACAGTCACACACATAGCCCCGACCCCACACTAAGATACTAATCTTGTGTTGTGGGTATCAGAGACTACGAGAGACTTTCGGTCTCACACCACCCAGACCCCGGACACAAATATCTGTCTGTATATTAATGTAAGTTGCCGACCTAATATAAGATCGGAAATTGTTAAAGGGGGGAGAGGAAAACATTATTACCTTTTTCAAAAATAATTTATTTTATAATTACACCACAAGGACCGTTTCATACGCTTTATATTAGCTTGGCCTTTATCTGTGTAACGGAATCTTCCAACGTAATTTTCACCATATTCCAGATGTCCGATTTATATAAAAATTTGTCAAGGACCAATGACAATACAATATTTTCATAACTTTGGCCTTATATATAACCAGGATCAACAGGGTAATAAAAATATGATCATTTTAGATCACATTTTTATATCATGTGGTCTTTGATTTGAAATAGAGTCTTTACAGGACTGTCTGCTCTTAGGTCTATGTTAATATCTCCCAGTAAATATAATTCAGTGTTTATTTTTCTTTCAATTAAAGTACTTTTGATGCTGTTTTGAGACTAAAAAGAATAAACTAATGATAGTTAAAAAAATAAAAAACACGCTTTAAAAGCTGTCTAAACTAATTTAAAAGATCAAAGAAGATATAAAAAAATATAAAAGAAAAAAAAAATTAATGAATAAAACGATTCCGTCTAGCACGATTCGTTTCCAGCGTTCATTTTTACCACGTACGTGCAAGCTCTGGAATGAACTCCCTGAGCGCTATGACATATCCTTCTTTAAACGAAGCTTAAGAAGAGTAGTCCTTGAAAGGCAAGCAGCGGCTTTGCTGTGCCATGCCATTGCAGAAGTCTATGGGCGGCTGTGACTACTTACCAAATAAAAATGAATTGAATTCTAGATTATTTTAGTGTTTATTCAATGTTAATTATCGCTTGCTTTAACAGTGAAGGAAAACATCGTGGGGAAGCCGGCATACCTGAGAGTTCTCATACGAATTTCAAAGGTGTGTGAAGCCTACCAACCCGCATTAGGCCTGCGTGGTGGACTAAGGCCTATCCCCTCTCATTAATAGAGGAAGCCCGCAGCAGTGGGACAATGTTTAATACAGGGCTAGTATTTTATTTTTATTCTAGATTCTTTACAAAAATCCAAATTCGAAATCACGCCAACAACTCTTGCGCAAACGCCTGCTAACAAAACCATTGAGACGTCTTTCAAATTAGTGTTCAGGATTACGCAGTTTATTGTCGTACTTGGAACTATCGTATAGGCTATTTTTAACTTGGACGTTGAGAAATTGCAAAGAGATTGTGACAAATGTTTTTTTGTGAACTTTTTTGGGAATGTAATTAATTTTGCCTTAGAATTTTTTTGGTAGGCCCCATAGAATACAGCATGTGTCTAGATATATCAAAAAACTCCTATTGCTTTTGTGTTAATTTGATACCAGCCAGTATTTTACTATGCTTTCGAATGACGAAACGAGCAGATCATTTATCTATAATTATAATTCATAAAAAGTACACCGACTTCAATGAAAAACAAATTATGCGTCACTATAAAATACGTTTTTCCTTGATTTTTCTGAGATCCCATCATCAGATCCTGACTTAGTGCCAATGGGACCACCCTTGTAAACAAAAAAAGAATTTCTCGAATCGGTCCAGACGTCTTCGAGTAATCGGGCAACATACATAAAAAAAAGATTCCGACGAATTGTTAACCTCCTCCTTTTTTGAAGTCGGTTAAAAAAAATAACTTTATTGATCATGTAGGCAAATAAAAAAGCACTTATGACAGTGTAAAATACAGATCGAAATTCATTCAATAAGTAAATAACACCCAACCCAACAGTCACACACATAGCCCCGACACCACACTAAGATATTAATCCTGTTTCGTGGGTATCAGGGACTTCGAGAGACTTTTGGTCTCACAACACCCAGACCCGACACAGATATCTATCTGTCACACAAACATTTGTCCCGGTAGAGGAATCGTACTCACAGCCTCTCGATTTACAGCCGGCTACTCGCCTACTGCGCCATGGAGGCTATCCATATCGAATGAATAATTATTGTTACCGGATAGGTACTTAGAACCAATCCTCGAGGGCTGGTAGGTTCATCGTCGTGGATACAACAACGAGGACAGGTCTAAGAAAGGAGAATAGAAGAAGACCAGAAAATCGTAATCTTAGCCAGACTGTAATCCCTGTGGTGTGGCAGAAGAAGCATGAAAGTGAAGTTAATGCGGTTGAGATGCGTTCCTTACGGAGTATGTGTGGAGTCACCCTTGCTGATCGAATGAGGAATAGTATGATAAGAGATCGTTGTGAGTTGAAGAATGATGTGGTGACTAAGATAGAAAGAGGTATGCTGAGATGGTTTGGCCACATTGAGAGGATGGATGAAAGGCGATTTACGAAAGCTATTTATCGTGCAAATGTGACTGGAAGAGTGGGTAGAGGGCGCCCAACGAGAACGTTTACGATTCTGATAAACGATCTTCTCCTAAAACGGCAAATCAGAAGTACCTCCAACCGTCGTAAATGTATGAGAAGATGTATGAATGTAGAAGAGGCGAAAGAAGTGTGTCAGGATCGTAGCTTGTGGCACTTAATAGTCTCTGCCTACCCCCATGGGATACGGGCGTGAGTGTATATGTATATGTATGTATGTACTATAATCCCTGTCCATAAAGAGTAGCTGTCACTCATTTTGAATTACCAAGTTCTACAAGGCACTACATTCGTTACCCCTATATATATTTTTTAAAGAGGCAATACCGTATTGAGTCATCTGGTGTTTTATCCTGACACAGCAAAGTAACGCTTGAAGTGAAGCTTCTTCATTTAGCTTTAAAGATCTAGGATCATAGGAAGGCGGGAATACGTGGGTCGGCATACATCATACTACTATATGGAACGTCTGAAATCTGTCTGATTATACGAAACTTGTCAGTTTTCTGTGAAATAGTCATACTATGCTCGTTGAAACCGCACATGTGCTGTAAACGAGACTGGATATCAGTTTTTACTGTAAATATGAATTTGTTGGTCGACACTTTTAGACTCATTAAAATAAAACTGATTTTACAGATTTTATCGCGGCTTATTTTACTTTTTAATCTAGACGTTTAGAAAGCTGCAATACAGCCTTCACGTTTACGGGGCGGACTGATATAAAATCCAGCGATAAAATCCGTAAAATCAGTTTCGTTTCAGTATTCATAAGAAACCATTACTCTTAATCACGTTCATCTTGCTCAAACTAGCAAAAACTTTACTACAGTCAAGAATCGAATCCGGTAAGCTCCAAATCCGATCTTGGCTTTCATCATCGAAACTTTTAACAATAACGTGAATACCTGAGTAATAATTAAGACGTCAAAAAGACAGGTCACTGGAGTTCAACCGTTTAATCTAGATTTTGCCATGGATCAGTTAAGCAACATCAATTAACTCATCAAGTTAAGAACTATTAACTAATGTGCCTGAAGTAAACGTAGCTATTAAGTAAAACCAAAAGCGGTGGGAACACTTGAGAGTTGCAGGTTCGATTTAAGCTATGGCAGAAAGCTCCTTAAAATTACAGCTGCACTCTCTGTTAACAACCCTTAGTTCGCAGAGATGTTGGGTTATTCTACCACGATAAACTCAGTATCAGCTTTGAGTCTGGAATTGTGCCCGGTATTGCGATAGGTTCGCTCTCTATCACATCATGGGACGGAAATAACACACCTCTATAGGTTACACCTCTGCCTACCCCTATAAAGATTGCAGACGTGAATGATAGGATCGGTTAGCGATCACCGTACACAGGGTGTATAAATCAGCCAGGGTGAATTCGGTTTTTGTCAGGGTCTAGATTTAGGGTACGATGTTTGGCCGTGTGGCAGCGGTCTAAGTACTCTGACCTTTGACCGGTTCTTCACCTTCTTGCCCATGGCGTAGTATGAAAAAGCTACGCAGGCTGGCATGATTGTGTTGAGTAGCGAGGGATAGATTATCTCGGTTTTTATCGGGGTCTAGAGTTGTACGATGTTTGGCCGTGTTGTAGCATTTGGAGTACTCTGACACTAGACCCTCGACCGCTTCATCACCTCCTTGCTATATAGCGTAGTGTGAAGAAGCTACAGGCCGGCATCATTGCTGAGGATTGCTACTCGATACTCTAATTGGACGGCACTGCGCTAACCACCAGGTGCAGTGTGGTCATACAGCCGTGCTAGGATTAAAAAAGGTATTGGTCGCACATTGGTCTCTTTCTACAAAGTGTTCAATTTTGTGAAGATATTGCTCTGTCCATTCACAATGTCTGTGGTTAGCATCAAGACGCGATGTACCGTATAGATAAAGTTCACATACATACATATACACTCACGCCTATAATCCCCGAAGGGGTAGGCAGAGGTGTAACCAGTACACCCACTTTTCGCCGAATTTCGGTCCCATAATGTGATAGGGGGCGAGCCTATCGCCATACCGGGCACAGGTTCCAGACTCCGGGCTAATACTGAGAATTTCTAGATAGAAAAACCCAATATCACTTTATCCGACCCGGGGATCGAACCCGAGACCTCAGCACAGCGGTTGTAACGCATGCGCAATTACAACTGCGCCACCAAGGCAGTCAGTAAAGTTCACATTATGACATAACATGTACACAACGACAGTTATAAATCCGACATAATGACCACAATGGGTGTTAGACACACGTTTATTGCTCTCGAAAACAAACTGCTCGGAAATCGTTCCGGTCAACAGTTGCATCTTATAGTCGTAAATATACTAGTTGTTTCTCGCGGCGTTGCTCCCGTGATGGGTTTTGCACCGTTTCCATGAGTCATAGCGTTATATGTTAGCTTAGAGGCCTAGCCTAGAGGAAGGTTAGAACCTTCATCAATAAATAGACTATATTTTTTTATATTGACTAATTTCAGAGATAATCGCGTCCAAACATTCTCTTCAGCTTTATAATATTATAAAAGGGTAGTTGACTCGATTTTTTTATTAATTTAATGAACCATTTACATTACCTAAAACCTATTATCAAAAGCATTTTATGAATCCGATCAAAAATAAGTAAATTAGATGCCATTTAAATCTGCTGGAAGGGGTGATTGTCAAATGACAGTAAAAGGATTCATGATATGTACCGTGACGTCACGGTACTCAGAATCCCCATTACTGTGCGAGGGAGATAGCAATATGTTCCTAATACGCAACCATTTTCGCTCATGCCTAGTATTTGCTCATTCCATATTTGTCCAAAATTTAGACTCAAAAAAAAAAGTGTTTAGGGATTTTTCTCGACCTTTCTAAAGCTTTCGACACTGTCTCAGTCCCGCTTCTCTTATCTAGAATGGAAAGTCTAGGAATACGTGGCATTGCTCTTGATATTTTCAGGGAGTATCTCTCAGATCGAACCCAAAGTGTTAAAATAGGTTCGTACACTAGCGACAATATCACGCTTACATATGGAGTCCCTCAGGGATCTATTCTAGGTCCTACTCTATTTCTTATTTATATAAACCCGCTATGTCGACTCGTCATCCCACACTGCTCTATTTTTACCTACGCCGATGACACTGCTTTACTTATCCATGGGCAAAATTGGAAGGATACATTTTTACGTTCCGAATATGCTCTTCGTCAAGTTATGAGTTGGCTCTCTCAGAATTTGCTTACCCTGAATTTAAAAAAGACTAACTATATACCATTTTCTCTTCTGGCTAAGACTATTCCTACTACTGGCGCTCACACACTTGTTCAACCCATCCCAGCGCTTCCTGCCTCTGCTATACTTTAACTCAGACAAATTATGTTAAATATCTTGGAGTGAACATACATAGTCTTCTAAACTGGAAATCACACTTAGATACGTTAATCAGTCGCGTGAGAAAACTTATATTTATTTTTAAAAAAGCTTAGGCACTCTGCTGAATATGATACCCTAAAAACTGTCTATTTTGCCCTATGCCAATCTATCCTAACATATTGTATCCCAGTTTGGGGCGGTGCGGGAAAATCTGTCTTCTTAGGTTTGGAACGCGCTCAAAGAGCTGTCTTAAAAGTCATGACGCTTAGACCTTATAAATTTCCAACATCTCTTTTGTATACTGACTGTAAAGTTCTCTCAGTTAGACAGTTATACGTGCTCCATACAGTTATACGCAAACACTGTTCTCTACAATTCGATAACAACTTGTTGCTAAAACGTCGCGCTTACGATGTCTGTCCTGAAAGTTCAGTACGTACTACCCTCGCAAGACGCAATTTCAGTAAAATCGGTAGCCGCATGTATAACTTAGTAAATAAAAGCTGTAATACATATCCCTTAAATCGGCATCAATGTAAAAGTGTAGTAATGGAATGGCTTTTTACAAAAAGCTATGCTGAAATAGAGAACCTTCTTAATGAATAGTACACTTTTGGTTTACACACACACACACACACACACACACAAATATCAGTATGCATCACTCTTATACAGTAACAATAACCTAATAAAGGTACGTACACGGGATTTACTAGTAATAAGAGTTCAATTGTGATGTGAGCATTCGGTGTCCATAACACAAGTTAAATCTTATTTTGGACACCGGAGTTCAACAACAAACACTGTCTATTGCTTGTATTCCTTATTTATGCTCATGTAAGTTTTAAGCATGTAAAGACTTATGGAATAAATAAATTATTTATTTAATTATTAAATTATTAAATTTAAAATAAATATTTTGACCTAATTTTTTAAAGCAATTTTGATTCTGTTTTCGCAAAAGAGTTTCTTTTGCGTATTGTATTCGGTTGCATATAGAATAATGTACAAAATTAAACACAGGAGACTACCCTATTGTATACCCTAACCTAAAATGGACAAAAACTTATGTATTAAATTGAAATAAACTACACAGATACATATACACTCACGCCTGTAATCCCCGAGGGGGTAGGTATCTTAGTATCAGCCCGGAGTCTGAAATTGTGCACGGTATAGGCTTGCCCCCTATCATGGGACGGTAATAAGCTCGGCGTAATGTAGGTGTACCGGTTACAACTCTACCTACTCCTTGCGGGATTACAGGCGTGAGTGAGTAAGTATGGACGTCTTCCCTTTTTCTAAGTATAAATGCCCATTTAATCACTATAATTATTTAGAAAGTAAACAATAAAGTAATAAGTCACCGAATCTTTCGAATTTAGCATAATCTAAATGTTATGTCATACAGGAAACAAGATGTTTTTAAATTGCGTTCCAGCAATCTGCTCCACATTCCATTCTGCCACACTAATTATCGATGCCATTTACCAAGAGTTTTCCGTTTATTTAATAAGTCAAACCATAATGATAAAATTGACTTATTTTGCAGTAGCACGCACCAAATCAAAAATATCTTAACGAATGAGCCAAATTTATTGTTATGATTATGTTGTGTATATAAGTTTATTGATGTTTGTACTGTATTCTTCCTACATGTGGTAGCTTGTAATTGGCATATATCTACTTATATATTTAACCTAATTTGTAAATGTAGCCGTAAGCTTCCCAAATAAATAAAAAAAAAAACATATCTTACTACCAAGTCTTTGACGATTAGTTTCATGTATTATTCGGTGCAAATGTGGGTCATTACCAGCTATTATTTTGATACTTTAAGTAAGGATTAAACGTTAACTAGTTGGTGGACAGTACTACCTTGGTAGAAATGCGTACTGAGGCACTACTAAATTTCATATATTGCCTATAGCGTCAAATCTGGACGTCGACAGGCGTACTGTCATAACATTTCGCTCTGCTTGACGCCTTTTTTTTTTTTTCCCGCGGGGAAAATCCTTCTTACGGATACCTTCTGGTCCTCGGGGGAGGAGAGATGGTTATGCCGGACTCACCGACCTTCCGACCCAGATCGCGCTAAGGACTACTAGGTCGGGACCCTAACCAATTTTCCTACGCCGGTGTACCGACTAAAAACCCCGCGGTAGCCTGCTGCAGCACATGTGGGACGATCCCGGGGGATCCTGAGTATACTGGAGGCGTTACTGTCTACCAACGTGTTAAGGTTATATCGTAAAAATTACGTCAAGTTTCAAATAAATGCCTAAAAGTCTGCTCGCCATCGCTATGGAATAAATTATAGTTAGAGAAACTAAAAAACACGCTTTAATAGCTAGCCGAAATAAAAAGTACAAAATAATTGGATTGATTGTAAAAAAGTTTGGGGTGCTTTTTACTATACGCTGATAAAAACTATAATTTTATAAATAACTACCAATGGCCTATTTGTAACATGTCAAGCACCCCATGATTTTTTACAATGAAATGTATCGATATATTTTGTATTTATTAGTTCGGCTAGCTAATAAAGCGTATTTTTTTCAGTCCCAATACAGCATAAAAGGGTTTAAAATCAAAAGAGTCGATTTCAATTAAGACCACGTGTTAATATGATCTAAAATAATCCATTTTTATCCTGGTGTTCCTGGTGGACCTTTTTAAGAAAGTTAGAATCCTTTCCAAGCAGTTCAAAGCTAAATCGTAAGTCATAGAAGATTCCGATGGCACGACCCTCAATATGAGGAATACGACGCAAGAAGAAGATCCTTTTTTATCCTAGATACACCCGATGGTAAGCGCATTGCGGTGCAAATAGAGTATCGAGTAGCGAGAGACGATCTACCCCCGTTACTGAACACAACCATGCCAGTCTGCTTCTTCACACTACGCCATGGGCAAGAAGGTGAAGAAGCGGTCGAGGGTCTAGTATCAGAGTACTGAGAAGGCCGCAAAACGGCCAAACATCGTACCCCAACTTTAGACCTCCGACAATACCCGGATGTACACCGGCTGATCCCGGAACACGACACAATTGCGTGTGCCACTATGGCGGGTTTTACACAGTGTGTACGGTGGTCGCTATCCGGGCGGATATGAATATCCTATCACCAGCAATGGTAAGTTACAGTTAAAATAATATTATGTTTATATTTCTATAGAAATCGAGCATTAAATAGAATGGTCGCGTATTTACGTGCGCTGTAAGCAAATATTTACCAAAGAAAGACCTCATGCTGCTTCGAACATGTGCAATATTTGCAATTGTCGAATTGCGCTATTTGAACGTCTGCGCCACATTCAGCTAAGTCTAAGTTTACCTAAGACATTCCTAAACAAAGTCTATCCTAATATCAAGTTCATATTATGGATAAATTAAGGCTATATTATCCCCCACCAACGACCCTTTTTGAATGCTGACAGCGCCATACAAACATCGGTTAAAACTGAGGTTTCTGCTCCCGAGATGCAGCATTTTAGTGTTTTTTTGTTAGGTATGTTTTTTTATGAAAAAAGGGGGCAAACGGATAGGACGTTCACCTGATGGAAAGTGATCACCGCCACCCATGAACATCTGTAACACCAGAGTGCTTTCAAATGCGTTGCCGGCCTTTCAGGAAAGAATATGCTCTCTTCTTGAAGGTTCCCAGGTCGTAACGGTTCGGAAAGACCGCCGGCGACAACTGGTTCCACAGAGTAGTTGTGCGAGGCAGAAAATGCCGTAAAAATCGCGCTGTTGTGGAACGCTGGACATCGAGGTGGTGCAAATGACATGTCGAGAATGTAGCTAGAACCGATTTGTCAGGATGCCATAACATTACTCTTAGTATGGGATACATGTGACAAGGCTTAGGACATTTCCAGCCAATCTGGATTAAACATTGTTTCTCAATTTTGTATACTTTTTCTTTAGTGTCTGGATAGGCACATCAGCAGACGGGCCACCTGGTAATCTTCACCGCCGCCCATAAACTTCTGCAATGCCAGGGCACAGCAAAGCCGCTGCCTATTACCGTATACTATTTGAGATTATACTTCTATTGAAAGATAAAGTTTCGTAACGAGCTTTGGTAACGAGGCTATATTAAACGTATATTGTTTATCAGCTGTTGGGTGAGCAGACTTCTCAGGAATTTTTCGGAACTCGACGTGATTTTCTCAATTTCGCCTTAAATTATCCAACAGCTGCTTGTGGTCAGTTCAACAAATTTTATGGCTCAAAGCGTCTTAGATAGTTACAGCTTGAACTAAGTCCTTGTTGACTCCAAATAATTGATTTAAATTTTATTTCAATTAGCTTTAGTGTTCAATTCAAAAAAAATCAATTTAGTGTTCAAAATCAATTGTACGTAAATAAAAAATCCTTTAAATCAGTGTTTATTTATAATTGTCTATTTAGATTATTGCATTCGGTTATGTAAATGTAACCAATTATTTTTTGCTTTGTAGTTTCTGGGTTTATTTTTAAGGGGGTTTTACTTTTTTTTAAAAAGTAATAATAATTTTTTTGATTTTTAGTGAGTGCAAATTTAAAATAGGTACGTAGGATAGAGTAGGTGGTACATGATGGGGAGGCCTTTAGATCATTTTTTTAAATATAATTTATTCATGGCCATGGATACATGTCCTTCAGCCGGTGGAGGCCTTTAGTGTTCATTAGTGTTCAGTAGCATAAAATTAAGACTCCCGATGCAGTCACCGAAATAATTTTTAAGAATATAACATAGCAGACGAAATCTGGGTGTGTTTACCTCTGCTTACTCCTGAAAAAGAAAAAAGGCGTGATGTTGTTAATATGAAAAATATACCGAACAAAACCCAATGCGAAAATACCACTGATAAAGTTACAGAAAAGCAAAATTCGCAATTTCGTATACTCGGACAACATATTTTTTCAAGTTATTTTGGTTTTAAAACCAAACTACTCAACCGATATTGATAAAAATTCTATGGGACTAATCTGGAAGCATATTCTCTGTACTAAAGAAAAAAATACCAAATCGATCAATAAATGACGGAGTTCTGAAATAACAAACATAAAAAAATACACGTCGAATTGAGAACTTTTTTTGAAGTCGGTTAAAAATAGAATTTATCAATGAGACCACTTGCTATGAGGTGACCTATTTGTACATTGCCAGCCTTTGCTAAAAACACCCTGAAACATAAACATAAACATAAACATAGTTAGCGGCGGTATTTCCTTTTATAATACTCAGACGTTCTAAAAACTCCGGCAAAAGAAATATACATATGCTACAAAAAATGATTCAAAGATGACACTTATGCAGTTCATTTCCATATTATGTCATACAATAAAACTGTCGATTAGTATTATTATAATAATGTTAGCATCAAACAAATAGGGTTGGCAGTGTAGATTTAGCTGAATTTAATTTCTTGTAACATTCAATGTCTAAAAAATTTTGTTATATAATTCATAAAAAGTACACCGACTTCAATAAAAAACAAATTATGCGACAAAATATGAGAGTATATAAATAAATATAAAATTTGCCCTTGGTTTTTCTGAGATCCCATTATCAGATCCTGACTTGGTGCAAATGGAACCACCTGGGAAGTATACCCTTTTAAACAAAAAAAGAATTTCTCGAATCGGTCCCGGCCTCTTCGGGTAATCGGAGAACATACATAAAAAAAATATTCCGACGAATTGTTAACCTCCTCCTTTTTTTGAAGTCGATTAAAAATGGTGGTATATTCCGTTTTTAAATCTATATAGATTTAAAATTTGTCTTTCGACAAAAAAAATGGAGTACAAATTTAGTGAAATGCGCTCTACAAATATTAACCTTGCGTTTAACCTCTATTAACCTTTAAGAATGTAACAGCCTAATATTGCATCCTCCGTGGCACAGCGGGCGAGTAGCCGGCTGTGAAACGCGAGGCCGTGGGTTCGATTCCCGCATCCAGACAAATATTTGTGTGAAAGATACATATTTGTTTCGGGTCTGGGTGTTGTGGGGTAGTCCCTCGTAGTTGATACCCACGATACAGGTTTGACCTAGTGTGGGGTCAGAACTATGTGTGTGACTGTTGGGTGTATTTATCTATTTATAACTAAGGCTTGAAAATGTCTTTATTTAATTTGTCTATATCATTACTTATAGATACCTACTATTTATGTATGTTTTATACTAGAAGAGTTGGAACATATTGAAAAAAGTCTACATTTTCAACGTTCGTAATAAAAAAAACCATAATAACTCTGCTTCTCGCCCGCACAAAATCACCACTTCAGTATCTTTTTGTATGGAGCGAATAAAGCTCATATCGCCAAGGTTATTGTCATTGAGTAAGGTCTAAAAATTAAACTTTAAACCATCCGAAAAACCGATTGTGACAACCCTACAACAACAAAACGAAATGATATAATGTGATGAATGATCATAAAATACTATCTCTACATCTACACATATTAAATCGTAAAAACTGCATTTAATATTCTTCCAAAAACGAAATGGCTTCCACATTATGTAAAACCGTGGGATCGTGGGTATGGATCGTGCCAAAATTTACATCTTGACCCACTAAGCACTGGCTTTTACAATATATCTCACTATGAAACGAAGGACCTTCCTTTCATCGTGACAGCCCTTTTTTTTGCCGCGTTGAAAATCCATCTTACGGATACCTTCTCAATCTTCTTAAGCCGGACTCACCGACCTTCCGGCCCAGTTTACCCGAGGGACTACTAGATCGGGTCCCTAACCAATTCCTACGCCGGTGAACCGAGTAAAAACCCCGCGGTGGCCTTCTGCAGCGCATGCGGGATGGTTCCGGGGGATCCGGAACCATCCCTGCGCGGTACCTCTACGGCCCGTCTCTTCTTGAGCTGGATGCCCTCCACGTTCTACGGCAGCACGAGAGCTGTGCAGCCGCGACCTCCATGACCCCTTTTAGGAGCCTCTTACGACAGGCAGGGTATACCGTGGTAGAATTCTTTAAAGCCCCCAATCCACAGGGCGGGAGGCGCCAGTCCGTCGTCATACTCGGCGTCTCCTTCTCGTTTGGCGGCGAGCGGGATCGGTTCGTTCCCGATCCCGTTCAGCACTCTCCTTCTGCGACATGACACGTCCGCAGAAGGAGGCCATCGCACGCCACGACCTTCGTATGTCAACCATGGCAGCCACCACGGCCGGCAGAGAAAGGTCTCCATTGACAGCTGTTCTGAGAGCGCTGCGCTCTACGTCCCAGGCTGGACACTCCTAAAGGGATCGTGACTAAGTCCGTGGGTTTGATCTCCCCAAGACAAATCTGTACATATCCGAGATATACTATAATAATAATACTAGCCCTGTATTAAACATTGTTCCACTGGGCACGGGCCTCCTCTACTAATGAGAGGGGTTAGGCCTTAGTCCACCACGCGGACATAATGCGGGTTGGTAGACTTCACATACCTTTGAAATTGGTAGTTGGCATACTTTCCTTATGTTTTCTTTTACCGTTCAGCAAATACCCGAAATAAATACATTAAATGTAACATTATAAGACGACTCTAGCTACTTACTATAGCAATCAAGTATAGATATTACAGTAAGCTTCCAATACACAGTTAAACAGTGATAGCATAAATCGTAAAAAGAACGTCGAGGTTCAAGAAATTATTGAGATGTCTGCTAATTCAATCGCTAAAACATATATGGTTTCATTACGAAACTTTGTCTTGATAGAATTTTTATAATTGTTCTCAAATAATATAGAAGAATATAAAAACCCGGTTTTCCTTTCAAAATTTTCTTAAAATGACTTATTCCCTCAATGTGTATTCTATACTAAAAGAAGTGGTGTACATTTTTGACTTACTGCATTTTCGACATCCATTCAAAAAAACAAATAGAAATAATTACACTTGAATTCCATATTTAATAACAAATAAAAATAATTAACAAACTTTAGAGCGCACGAAACTTCTACTGCGATAGCTTTTTGTGTAGGGCGTCCAGTTCTTACTTCAGCCCTTGAGTCGAGATTCAGGCCTCGCCGTGTCTGTACATTTCTGCCATCCGACGGTAGCGTTAGTTTTACAATGTCATTGATGCTCGTTATTTTTTTATTTGTTTTTTATTCTGACATGGCCAAGTGACCACACTGCACCTGATGGTAAGTGCAGCGCCGTCCAATTAAAGTATCGAGTAGTGAGAGACAATCTATCCCTACCTACTCAATCACGCCGGCCTGCTGTATAGCTTCTTCACACTACGCCTAAACGACCTAGCATTTATTTATTAACTCTTTATTGTACACTTAAGATTAAAAATAAAGAAAGATTACATTTATATATTAAAAATACAAATGGCGGTCTTATCGCTCTAGGCAATTTCTTACAGACAACCATGGATATAAGAAAAGTAGAAAGAGAGGACAGTCTAAAGAATAAAGGATTATTAAGATCATAGGATGAAGGGAACACGGTAGCTGGAAAACTGTTCCACACCTTGATGGTGCGGCAAAGATACGAATTTGCGGACCTATTGGTTCGTGCCGGGGTAGCAGACACCACGAAGCTGTGCACACTCTCAAGTGGAAGTCGCCACGATGTCACCATCGGAAGTCTACCTTTAGACGAATATGTCACGATTGTTTTAAAGAAACAATTTAAAATGAAAGTGAAGAGCTCGCGTATATGCTAAATATAATAATTTAATTACGACATTAGCATATTATGTAGTAACACGACGTTGTGTAAGAATTCTATTTTATCTCATCTGTAATGTAAACGGAAGTCGCTGTTATGGACACATCTTCGGAAGTGTTAGGAATACGTTATGCAGTTTTTGAATTAAAATAATTCGGAATACAATTTAGAAAAAAAAAATTGGCACAAAAGATCTCAATAAGATTCTTTATGGATAGTTGCGTTGGATAGTTAAGGCAATTATTTACATTAATCTGTGCAATAGAAATAGGATAAAATATTTCAAGTTTTTTATACATTAAGGTTAATCATCGTTGTTGTTTACAATCATATAAATTGATCTATATATGTATTTGGCAGCCTCCGTGGCGCGGTAGGCGACTAGCCGGCTGTGAAACGAGAGGCCATGGGTTCGATTCCCACACCGGGACAAATGTTTGTGTGACAGACAGATATTTGTGTCGTGGGTATCAGGATACCCACGACACAAGACTTGTATCTTAGTGTGGGATCGGGGCTGTGTGTGTGTTATTTATTTATTTAATTTATTTATTGGAATAAGTTGCACAAAAGATCTCAATAAGATTATTTTTGCATAGTTGCGTTGGATAGTTAAGGCAATTATTTACAAGCCGACCATAAATCTGTGGAAAAGAAATAGCATAAAATATTTCTAGTATTTCATACATTAACGTTAATCATCGTTAATCACATAAATTAATCTATATGTGTATATCTTATACTCGTAATTAGTGCTATGACTCGGTGGCGCAGTTGTAATTGCGCATGCGTTACGAATGTTGTGCTGAGATCTCGGGTTCGATCCCCGGGTCGGATAAAGTGATATTGTATTTTTCTATCTAGAAATTATCAGTATTAGCCCGGAGTCTGGAACATGTGCCCGGTATGGCGATAGGCTCGCCCCCTATCACATTATAGGACCGAAATTCAGGGAAAAGTGGGTGTACTGATTACACCACTGCCTACCCCTTCAAGGATTACAGGCGTGAGTGTATATGTATGTATCTTATAATTAATAGCTATTTTGATAGAAAAATTACACATTGTTTGATCCACTAGGCTGGCCGACAAAAGCAAGTTTTAGTTGAAGCAAATATTTGTCTCGTGCGGGAATCGAACCCCACGGCGACGTCTCGTTTCTCAGCCGGCTCGTCCGCTGCACTACGGAGGTTATATTATACTGTAAAATTTACATCGTGTTTCAAGAAATCCAGTCTGTTGAATCAATCATAATAATAATACAATAATAAAACTGAATAACACTTCGACCCAGGGATCGAAGCAATAACAACTGCAGACACCAAGGCATTCGAAGAACTGTTCAGTTAGCAAAGCCTCATTATCTCCTTGTACGATAGAACTTACTTAAAATCCAGTAACAATACGTAATTTTATTCCGAAATAAATCCACGGTATAAAATTATATCTAGCAAATTGCTTAATTTAGAAACAGCAATAAAACCTCTATTAACAATTTATGGTTCATATAATTACAGACAAATCATAATGAATCTAAATCCAACTAGCAAGGTTGAGTCTGGGAAATGAGAAGACTCGTTTAAGAATGTTTGTATTTTATATTTGAATTATTTTATAATGGAAATTGTAATGACAAATTACAAAAGACCTACGGCTGAGTGTCTTGGTGCTTCTTCTCAGACCAGTGGGCATTTCCGAAGCACCGGTAGATCTCAACATTATTATGACATGTAAAAAGTACCCATAGTGGCCTAATTTACGAAATAAATGATTTCATTTGATTTGAACGCGTGGAATCAGATTAGAATGGTCATAGATGATGACTCTTAAGCTTAATTTGATTTGATCATGGTTTGGCCGACATCTGAACGAGCCAAACTATTTAAAAAATATAATGTGAGTGTTTAAGTGACGGAACTATATATCTATTTTATTCTAACACAGCAAAGTGACCACACTGTTCTTGCTAGTAAGTGCAGTATCGTCCAGCTAGAGTATCAAACAGCGAGAAACTAATATAGCCTTGCTACTTAACACAATCAAGTCGGCCTGTTGAGTAGCTTCTTGACATTACGCACTAAAGGAAGTATAGGAAGGAAGGAAGGAACACGGTTGCTAGCAAACTGTTCCACAGCTCTATGATGCGGCAAAGGTATGAATTTGCGAACCTCTTGGTTTATGTCGGGGTAGTACATACCACGAAGCTGTGGCTCTCTAAGCCAGCTCGATTCTGGTATGGAAGGGATAAGGTAAAACAATTAAAACCCGACTCCTCAGCGTGCAATGCAGATGGTAGAGTATCTCATATATATTTGACTGGACTGAGTGGTGGTAAGTGGCGTTCCAGGATCAACCGAAGTTTCTTGAGATGATGAATAATTCTGGTGATTGAAGAGAACTTAGGTCATATTTGGTTCGAAAATGTTCAATGAATACATACATACATATACATTAACGCCTGTAATCCCCGAAGGGGTAGACAGAGGTGTAACCAGTACACCCACTTTTCGCCGACTTTCGGTCCCGTAATGTGATAGGGGCGAGCCTATCGCCATACCGGGCACAGGTTCCAGACTCCAGGCTAATACTGAGAATTTCTAGATAGAAAAAAACCCAATATCACTTTACCCGACCCAGGTATCGAACCCGAGACCTTAGCACAGCAGTCGTAACGCATGCGCCATTACAACTGCGCCACCGAAGCAGTCTATTAAGTTTTTCAATAAATACGGTGGAGTCATTACCATTTTACCGTATCAGGATAAAAAAAAACAAAATCTCTAACGAAGCATATCAAATACCCTTCAGAAGCAAAGGAAACGATTGGTTTCAGCCTGTCATAGACAACATCCATGACGTCCTATTATTCATCCATAAATGAATTCAAACTTAGAACAATGAACAAAACATTAACGGAAATTATAATTTTGCCAAACGATTATTAACTAGGAAGTTCACCTATCAATTATTTTTTGTGGGAACGTAACAAAATGGGCGGATGTCATTTGTAAGTGATTATAATTGGTAATTAATTATTAAAACACTTAATATACATGTATGTATCAAGATAATTTATCAATGTAATAAACATAAAAGATTAATTACAGATTAGTGTATAATGGCACTCATAGGTGCCACAAGTTACAAGTACTTTAATTTGATAATATTGATCCGAATTTGAAAATTCTTTCATTAATAGCTAGCGATAAAAGTCTTAACTATCAATATAGTTCTATGGAGTAAAGGATTACTGTAGACAGAATGGACAACGCAGAATTCCAACTCCTCCCTATGTTTCTATTTGAGTAATTTCAATGCGGGATAAAAATATTCGCGCATTCCCGAGACTCGGAGAGCTTTACTGCTCTGTGATGTATGCGTGCCTTTTTCGATTCTTTTTTGTTGTTGTGGGTAAGTGGAATAAGAATAAATTTGCTGTTATGTTTTGCGGTTATGCTGGACTAGCCAGACCAGCCAGCACCTTCTCGCCCGGATGATGGCTATCCGGGCAGCCGCTGGGCCGAGTCCCTACCCAATGTACACCCCACCCGAAACTATCAGCTAAAAGTCATTGTCTATCCTTACTGGAGTTACAGTGCTGGGTGTTTGGGCGGGATTTTCTCATATCAAAACATTAAGAAAAGCTTCTAATAAATATCAATGTGCGCAGTTAGTAATGCAAATTTATTTCATAACATGTTTCTGTTTTCGTCAATATATTGAAAGTATTAATACAGTTTTGAAAATTATGCTTCATCCGGATCATAGCAACTATGTCATACAACATATTAGTAGAGACTGCAGAGATTATATCACATACAAGCGTTTAATTTGAATACAAAGCGATGTAAGGTCATCTGAACCGTGTTCAACAATCAATAGAAAGTAAAAGTTGATTCGTTTCACCTGATCATATTCACGTTGAATTTGGCATTGGATTTGGAGATATAATAACACACAACAGTCACATTTACTCCTGACCTTACACTAGTTCATGGACATCAAGAACCAGGGACTACGGTCCCACAACATCCAAATCCCAAAAAATATTTGCTGATCAAATTTGCCTTCGGGGTGTGGCTGTTGGTGTTATAGCCAGCTACTCACTAGCGGCGCCATATCTTATGGAAATGTTATGTATTGCCAGCCCCCAATGCCGCAGCTGACGAGTAGCTGGCTGTGAAATGAAAACCCGTGGGTTCGCTTCCTGCACCGAGACAAATGTTTGTGACACTTTTTGTTTCGTGTCTGGGTGTTGTGGGATCGTAGTCCTTCGTAGTTCTTGATACCCACGATACAGGAATGACCGAATGTGGGGTTAGACTGTGAAATAAAATACTAAAACTAACAATATCCAGACATAAATGGTACTTCACGGTTCTACACTGCTGTGTTATCCTAAGACATATGTTTCTCATAAAACCCAGTAATTGTACTGCATTTGATCTCCTGGATAACATCGCTTACTCAATTGGTGGCAAATAAAGGTAGACGCAGTAACAAGACATACCACCTGATAAGATGCTGAAAAACTGAATTGTTTTATATTCGATCAACAGTGACATTGAATCATCAACGCATCTTGGTATATTAAATCACCTAATCATAATGATTGCCTCGGTAGCGCAGTTGTGATTGGGCATGCGTTACGACAGCTGTGTTGAGGTCTCGGGTTCGATCCCCGGGTCAGGTAAAGTGACATATTGTTTTTCTATTTAGAAATACTCAGTATCAAGCCTGTCTGGAGTCTGGATTTGAGCCCGGAAAAGTGGGTATACTGGTTACACCTCTACTTACCCCTTTGGGGATTACAGGCTTAAGTGTATATGTATGTGATCATTAGTCTACAACACTCCCAGCTACACTGCTTATACAGGATTTAATAATTTTACAACCGACTGTTCACCCCAATCCTTCCTAAATATAATCCCGAGCTAGTCATGTTAGATCAGCTCTCAACAATCATCTCAAACTGTTCCTTCATGAGAAATCAACTGAAAAACTACTGGTTCACAGTTTATAAAGGTCCTAGTGACCTTTAGAGACTGCAACTATCACTAAGTTACAGAAATAACAATAAGTGTTTATAATCATAAACTCCAATGCTAAACGCATTAACAAAAAATTAAATCAGATATGAGATTTTTGCGAGGTTTTACATTCCACATATAAAGTATTCTTGTGAAGTGAGGAAGCGATTGGATCAACTTTTGGTGGTAGGATATTCATATCCGCCTGTATAGCGACCACCGTACACAGGGTGTAAAACCTGCCATAGTGGCACACGCAACTGTGTAGCGCACCGAGAGCAGCCAGTGTATATCCGGTTTGATCGGGGGTGTAGACTTGGGGTACGATGTTTGGCCGTTTTGCGGCTTTCTGAGTACTCTGATACTATACCCCTGACTGCTTCTTCACCTTCTTGCCTATGGCGTAGTATGAAAGAAAGAAATATTTTATATGAAGAAAAGGCCGGCATGATTGTGTTGAGTAGCGGGGTATAGATTGTCTCTCGCTACTCGATACTCTAATTGGACGGCACTGCGCTTACCATCAGGTGCAGTGTGGTCAATTTGCCGTACCAGGAATTTAAAAAACTGTTTTTTTTCTTTGTTTTTGGTAATTTTGTGTCATATTTTCCCAACAATTTGCCTGCTACCGTATTCCCTCCTTCCTATGATCCTGGCTCCTTTAGGCGTAGTGTGAAGAAGCTACACAGGTAGCAAGGGATAGTCGACTCTCGCTACTTGATACTTGATTTCTTGTTTTTAGTCTCAAAACAGCATCAAAGGTAAAACGATCGATTTCAAATCAAGACTACATGATAAAAAATGATCTAAAATTTCCATAGTTTTTATTATCCCGGTGCTCACTGATAGGATATAAAGCTAATGTTATGAAAATATTGTATTGTCGTCAGTCCTTGACACGTGTAAAAATATTTAAGTAAATCGGACGTCTGGAAGGTGGTGAAAATTACGTTGAAAGATTCCGTTACATACAAACATATATATACACTCACGCCTGTAGGAAGAGGTTGGCAGAGGTGTAACCAGTACACCCCTTTTCGCCGAATTTCGGTCCCATAATGTGATAGGCGGCGAGCCTATCGCCATACCGGGCACAGATTCCAGACTCCGGGCTTATACTGAGAATTAATTAAACATAACACTAATACAGGTCCATCAGGTGCAGTGTGGTCACTTTGCCGCGCCAGAATAAAAAAAAATACAAACATACATACATAGATACTGGTGAAGCTAATATAAAGCGTATAAAAAATAGCGGGTTGCTATTTACAAAAAAGTCATAAAATCGCTGCATCTTAAGTACCCAAAAACCGCTGCAGCCTGTATGGGGCAGTCAGACAGGCATAAAGCTAGCCATGGGTCAATGACCATATTTAAAAAGGATCCACACACGTTTTATATAACTATAACTTACTGAGATCAGAAGGAGTAAATAATGTGTTTTTAAACGACTTTCGACTAAATCTAAATAATTATGTAATTTTTATTAAATTCTTATTAGTCACAGCTTCTAAAGGAAACCGCGGCGCATTTGATTTAAATTTTTCGTGTATTATTTTGATTTACAACGGTGGCCTTTTTGGTCTAAACTCTTTTAAATTTTATGTCTAAATATCCATAAATTATTTCAGATCACTTTCGTACCTTTCGTATTTTATCAAATCATAGATTTATTTGTCAAATGCACAACAAAATGCATTATCTTTAAAAAAGATCTTCCTTTTATCTTGGCATATTGCTCAATAATTATGGCTTATAATAAAGAAACATCAACATAACATAGTATAAAGATTATTGTGTCTCTCATATTTATTTAATAAGCAGATGGACTGCCTCGGTGGCGCAGTTGTCGATACGCATGCGTTACGACTGCTTTGCTATTGTCTCGTGTTCGATTCTCGGGTCGAGTAAAGTGATAGTTTAAGCTAATTAATCAACTTGTTGTATAGCGTCACTTACTAGTCTATGCCTTGTATTTACACGTATATCAATCTTAAACAGTTTTTTTTGTTCTACACTCATTTGCAAAAAAACGGGCACCTAAGCAATGAACCATTTCAAATGATACTATTGGTTTGTTTGATAATTATAGGTAGTTTTACTTTCACAATTTTGTAAATTAATAAGCAAATAATCGTTTTCGTCAGTATTATCATAACATTTTGATAAAATTTATGGGTTTTAATGCTAAAGTTCACTAGTAGTGTATGCTCGCTAGTAGTGCATATGCTCGTGAAGTAAAAGTTAACAAAGATTTTTGTTTGTTTTTTCTTTAATAAAGTAAAAGCAGATAAATGTTTAGTATCGAGTGTGACCCCCTCTAGCTGAAATCACAGCTTGAATTCGTCTGGGTATGCTAGCGAGGATATCCCGGGTACTTGCTTGCGGAATACGTTCCCACTCCGCGGTAATCACATTCTTCAGCTCTCTGATGGTCTGCGGAGCCGGTTGTACTGATCTCACGCGTCGTTTCAGAACGTCCCAGACATGCTCTATAGGATTGAGGTCGGGACTTCGAGCTGGCCAATCCAAACGACGAATGCCGACCTCTTGCACATACGCTTCCACATCGCCAGACCGGTGGGCGCGAGCGTTGTCGTCCATAAAAATTGAGTCTTCGCCTAAAGCAGCCAATGCGGGTTGTGCATGAGGAATTAGAACTTCCGTTATGTATCGATGTCCAGTCAGTGAGCCGTTTTCAATGAAGACTAACTCTGTACGATCCATTGAATTTATTCCTGCCCAAAACATAACAGAGCCCCCACCATAAGGTGTGATTTCTTCAAAACAAGCCTCTGCAAAGCGTTCTCCTCGTCTTCTTAGCACTCGCCGACGTCGATCTTCACCGAACAGAGATATCCTGGCTTCATCGGAGAACAATACCCTATTCCAGTCTTCTTGAGTCCATGACTCACAATTTCGAGCAAATCTAAGCCTGGCAACTCTGTGCTCACGGAGTAACTTAGGGCCGCGGGCCGGGCGATGACTGCGTATATTGGCCGCGAGAAGCCTCCTCCTGACCGTCCATAGACTAATATGCACATTTCTTACTTCTTCGAGGTTGTTCTTAAGGTCCACATACGAAGACTAGCGATTTCTCAATGTGCGACTCACAAGAAAACGATCATCCCGTGGTTGCGTACATGGTTTTCTTCCAGAACCAGGCCTTCTCTCGACGGAACCGGTATCTTGATACCGCTGCCAGGTCCTTTGAACCGTCGAGCGACTCACACTTAGCCTCTGAGCCACGAAGCATTGGCTACAACCCTCTTCGAGCAGCGCAATAATTTTGGTAGCTTTTACCACTTTCTCTAACATTATTGAGACAGCTAAACAGCAATAAATGAAGCTTTGACAATTAAGAATATGATTTTACTTAATAAAGAAAAAACAAACAAAAATCTTTGTAAACTTTTACTTCACGAGCATATGCACTACTAGCGAGCATACACTACTAGTGAACTTTAGCATTAAAACCCATAAATTTTATCAAAATTTTATGATAATACTGACGAAAACGATTATTTGCTTATTAATTTACAAAATTGTGAAAGTAAAACTACCTATAATTATCAAACAAACCAATAGTATCATTTGAAATGGTTCATAGCTTAGGTGCCCGTTTTTTTTGCAAATGAGTTTATAATTGTGTATGGAACTTAAGTGTAATACTTACTTCTAGTATTGTTATTGATTTTAAATGAATATTATATGTTATGATGAAAATACAAAAGACCTACGGCTGAGTTTCTTGGTGCTTCTTCTCAGACCAGTGGGCATTTCCGAAACACCGGTAGATAAACTTCAACCTGACATGTAAAAAGTGCCCCTAGTGGCCTAATTTACAAAATAAATGATTTAATTAGATTTGATTTGATTAGGCTTTTCTATTTAGAAATACTTAGTATCAGCCCGGAGTCTCGAATTGCACCCGGTATGGCGATAGGCTCGCCCCCTATCACATGGGACCGTAATAAATTCGGCGAAAAGTGGGTGTACTGGTTACACCTCTGCCTACCCTTTCGGGGATCACAAACGTGAGTGTTTATCTAGGTATAGGTAGGTACCCAGCAGTAATTTTTTATTAAGTAATCTGGTACAAGTCAAAAAAGGTTACATGATTAATTTAAAAATTAAAAACAATACATCAGCAACATTAGATAACACAAATTACAATAATTTATTCATAATATAGCCATTTGAGTATGGCGTTAACATTTTAACCTCATCAATAGTGAATGGGTCAAGTCATCAGGCATCTGTATACATATAAGTGTGCGCGCAGTGCGGTCCACTTAGAGTATCGAGTAGCGAGAGACAATCTATCCTCCGCTACTCAACACAATCATGCCGGCCTGCTGTGTAGCTTTTTCACACTACGCCTAAACGACCCAGGATTATAGGAAGGAGGGAAAACGGTAGCTGGCAAACTGTTTCACATTGATGGTGCGGCAAAAATACGAATTTGCGAACCTCTTGTTTCGGGCCGGGGTAGCAGACACCACGAAGCTGTGGCTCCGCAAGCCAGTACGCGTGGTTCTCGTGTGAAAGGGACAAGATAGGATGAGATTAAACAATTTTTCGGAGCATTCCCAATGATACAGACGATAGAACATGCCAAGCTAAGAAATACCCCTGCGCAGCTGTAGCGGCTCCAGGCTGTTACTCACGTCTGCATCATTCACAATGCGGATGGCCCACCGCTGCAACCCATCCAAGGCATCAATTCTTAAGTATTTTGTAACTAAAATTATTGATTTCGCTTAGTTCAAAGTTCATTCTCCTACATTATTTCTTGGATCATCAATTAACACCGGAAGTCTGGTGCAAATATTGAATAATACAGTATAAATAAGATTACATAAAACTAAAATTAATAACATCAATTTAAAATTCTTTGCCCGTTCTCAAATTCCATTTTTAGTAGATATTATAAACAATTTATTGACAACGTACTTTCGCTGAGAATCCAGTGATATACGAGTTCTAATACGGAATTGAGAAATCATAGTTTGTTAGAGTTTTCAATGCGTTAAATCATATGTGAACATCCTGGACTAAGGCCTAACCCCTCTCCCCTTAGTAGAGGAGGCCCGTGCCCAGCTTGGGACAATGTTTAATACAGGGTTAGTATAAAAAACATACAGCCGCCCTAGGGTAGAGCGGAAGGTCACTCTCTTTGAGTATTTAACATGCTCTAAGGTCTTTCTAGGCGCCAGGTAACAAGGAGTGCCAAAATGACAAATGCGAAATACAATTTTAAGCGAAACGTATATTGAAATAAAACTAATTTTACGGATTCTATCGCGGTCTATTTAACGTTTTGAGCCAAGACGATTCCAAAGCTTTTTTATAGCCTTCATGGTAACGGGGCGAACTGAGTTAAAAAGTTAAATAAACCGCGATAGAATCATGACGCCGTTTTTTAAAGTGGTAGAGCAACGCTGAAGACATATTTGTCTACAGCAGGAATGGGCCGGCTCGACCGGGGTGTAGCACTGTCTCACAGAAAACCAACGTAAAACACATCGGAGCGGTTGCGGAGCCACAGCTTCGTAGTGTCTACTACCACGCCCCGAACAAAGAGGTTTGCAAATTCCTATTTTTGCCGCACCATCAAGCTGTGGAACAGTTTGCCAGATACCGTGTTCCTATGATTCTGGGTCCTTAAGGCATAGTGTGAAGAAGCTAAACATCAGGCCGACATTATTGTGTTGAGTAGCGAGGTATAGACTGTCTCACTACTTAATACTCTATCTGGACGGCACTGCACTTACCATCAGGTGTAGTGTGGTCACTTTCCGCGCCAGAATAAATAAAACCTTGATGACCTCACGTCTTCGCGTCTTTACACAAACATGATACAGCATTACCGCCGCCATATTGATCGGGGTCGTTGAAACAGACAATTATTTAAATAAAAGAATGTAGCAACACTCTCTGACCCTTTCAAATGGTCGCAGTAGATGAAACACTATCATTATTGACATATACGCTGAGAGTATGGTGTCGCGCAGGCGTTGATATACTGCGCCACGCAGATTTTGTATCACTAGTTCTATTTTGAAAATTAAATTACTGCACTCCTTTCTCTATATAAACTTTAACTACACCAAATATAATTCTTCGTACACGCAATCTGCAGAAAAGATGCATGCGTTACAACTGCTGTGCTGAGGTCTCAGATTCGATCCCCGGGACGGGTAAAGTGATATTAGATTTTTCTATCTAGAAATTCTCAGTATTAGCCGGGAGACTGGAATTTGTGCCCGGTATGGCGATAGGCTCGCCACATCACATTATGGGACCGGAATTCGGCGAAAAGTGGGTGTACTTGTTACACCTCACCTTCGGTGATTACAGGCGTGAGTGTATATGTATGTATGTGACAATGTATAGATATAATCCTTTTTACTTACATGATTCTTCTTCTTCAATTACCTCTTCAGTCTTAAGGGTTTGCTGTCTGCCTCGTGAAGGGAAATATCTGGGAGTGGACCGGTATCACCTCCGTTGAACAACTGTTCCGCCTGGCCAGTGACAGGGGGGAGTACAAGTAGTTCAGGACCAACCTTCTCTACATACATATACACTCACGCCTGTAATTCCTGAAGGGGTAAGCGGAGGTGTCACCAGTACACCCACTTTTCGCCAAATTTATTATAGTCCTGTGGCGGCACACAAGCGCCTCACACCGACGAGATAGCAAAGACGCCAGGCTCGATCGCGGTAGTTAAAATTGCGCAGCACATTGTATAAATACAAGATACAAATATTAACGGTTGGAGGGGCCGCGGCCGGTCGGGCATAACACCTGCCTGACTGGAGATACCCCCCTTCGCTAGAGAAACACTATCACCCGTTCCTCTACAGTGGTGACACCAGACGCTGAACAACATCCGCACCTACACCGGAACTCCAACCAACCATCCGCACCGCATCGCCATCGCATCATCATCGCTTCGCATCGCATCGTCATCGCCACCGTCATTCGTCACTTCCTCCCTCCATTCCAGCCATTCTGCACTTCACCCAGCCAGCCATCACTCGCAAGCCAACAGGGTAACCACAAGCACGCCACAAGACGCAGGCCTGGTACCTACCCTCGGCACTTCAACAGCTCGACATCGGCGTTAAATCACGGCACAACTGCGCTAACAGCCGGTTCAACTACGGGCAGCATTTGCCGGTTCTCGCAGTGTAGCCACGTGATAGCCTCACTCGTCGCAGCTACTCAAGCTTCGAATCCGACTCACTGGATTCGAACACTCACTCGCAGTTCCGACTCACTGGAGCTGACTATCGCATAGTTCTGACTCACTAGGACTACTTGCGGACATTCCCGACTCACTGGGACATTGGAGCATCAGCATTGGCACGGGGAAAACTATACCAAGCAACGACAGCTGAAGAATGAAGTTCATCGACCTCCGGTCTCCGGGGGGGAGTAATGTGGCGGCACACAAGCGCCTCACACCGACGAGATAGCAAAGACGCCAGGCTGGATCGCGGTAGTTAAAATTGCGCAGCACATTGTATAAATACAAGATACAAATATTAACGGTTGGAGGGGCCGCGGCCGGTCGGGCATAACACCTGCCTGACTGGAGATCTCCCCCTTCGCTAGAGGAACACTACCACCCGTTCCTCTACAGTCCTATAATGTGATAGGGGGCGAGCCTATCGCCATACTGGGCACAATTCCAGACTCCGAGTTGATACTGAGAATTTCTACATGCTAAACACACACACACACACACACACACACACACACACACACATGCTACATGTAACGCATGCGCAATTACAACTGCGCCACCGAGGCAGTCATTCAAACAGTCAGCCACCATTTCCTATTCGTTTAAAATTGCTTTGTATAAAATTTTGAGTAATTTTGAAATATATTTATGATATGCTAATTTTATTAAAATTATTCTTGGTCAATGGACCTTTACATGTGCAGATATTATCAAAACTGCGTATACTACGACGCCTGCGCATGAGAAATCCAAAAAATGACATCAGACATCGGTTTTCTGAGCGTACTGCGTCATCTACGTCTCAGCATGCGCTTTTCATATATCCACCGTCGCAATACAAGTGTTAAACATGATTGTTTTAAACGTTGACAAATAATAAATTGAGAAGCCGCTGTAATTAAACGGAAGAATACAAGCTTGAAGCATGAAGATTACTGTGCATTCTGTTGCACAAGTCTGCTGCTGGTTTCACAATAATTTTAAAGAGGTACAAAAAATAATTACTATCATTAACTCTTAGAAAGACCTTGTTTTGCAAATCGTTTGGCGAAAACGGAAATTAATCTATATAAATATATGGATTTTCATACAAACTTTCATCCCCTATTTTACCCCCTTAGAGGCGGAATTTCCAAAAATCCTGAAACATATATTTTTTATTTTTAACTAAAATGCCAAATACTAATTTTCATGAATTTAACTTAAAAAATGTGTGGTGCGTTGATCGATCAGTCAGTCAGTCAGTCAGCTTCTTCTTTTATACTATACTAGCTGTTGCTCGCGGCTCCGCCCGCGTGGAAGTCATGTTTTAGACAAAAAGTATACACTACAAAATACCAATTTTCATGCATTTAACTTCAAAAATGACAGATTTTCATACAAACTTTCTTCCCCTATTTTACCCCCTTCGGGGTGGAATTTCCAAAAATCCTGAAATATATATTTTTTATTTTTGACTAAAAGGCCAAATACTAATTTTCATAAACCTAACTTCAAAAATGACGGATTTTCATACAAACTGTCATCCCCTATTTTACCCCCTTAGGGGTGGTATTTCCAAAAACCCTTCCTTAGTGGATGCCTACGTCATAAAAGGTACCTACTGTCAAAATTTCAAGTCTCTAACCCCAGCCGTTTAGGCTGTGCGTTGATCGATCAGTCAGTCAGTCAGTTTCTTCTTTTATATATACAGATATAAGATATATATATATATATATATATATATATATATATATATATATATATATACTGTATACTGTATATATATATATATCTTTTATACTGTATATACAGATAACCCTGGAATTACAAACACATTTTTTTACCTGTAAACTACAAACCTTGGTAAATTTTACCCCAAATGTTTTTTGCTCCTAAAATCGTACAAAAAGCAGTAATCTAACTCTTAAGTACTTGAATGTTTTAGTTTTTTATTTTATTAAGATTTTAGTTGAGGAAAAATTTGAATAGTAGTCCTGTGTCACTGACTAACTTAGAAACGTAGTCCAAAGTTTACCTGGGGTAGATATGTGCCCCAGTTTCTAGATCTAGAGATAATGTTTCTTTGTTGAAAGTTGTTTCGCTTTAGGATATTCATATACGCCCGAATAGCGACCACAGTACACAGGGTGTAAGCCCGTCATAGTGGCACACGCATGTGTGTCACGTTCCAGATCAGCCAGTGTACATCCTGTTTTTGTCGGAAGTGTAGAGTTGGAGTACAATGTTTGGCGTTTTGCGGCCTTCTAAGTACTCTATCACTAGACCCTTGACCGCTTCTTCACCTTCTTGCCCATGGCGTAGTGTGACGAAGCTACACAGCAGGCTGGCAATTTTGTGTTGAGTAGCGATGGATAGATTGTGTTTCGCTACTTGAAACTCTAACTGGACGGCACTGCGCTTACTATCAGGTGCAGTGTGGTCACTTTGACGCGCCAGGAGAAAAAATCTGTTTTTACAGCGAGCCCAATAACGTCCTATCTAAACTGTACTTAAGAATAAAACGTGGTTAAAAAGTTTGGGACTACGAATTGGAATTATATGCCGAGTTCAAAACCCGTGGCCATACTATGATAATTATGACAATGGTACACATTATTCCTACTCGAAAGGTTAATTTCCATATTGAACATATGACCTACCAGCTTCAAGACAATGGTCAATTTCTATCCAACTCTTTCGCTTTAGAAATTACCAATAAATATTTATGTATGGAATTTCCCATAAGAAGCATAAGGTAATTTTTATTTTTAGTCATACTGGGCTATAGTATGATTGGAACGAGAATTATGGGTTAGAAACCGGCCAAGACGCCAAAAATGGAAGGTCTCATTTAAGATATATATTGTGACTTGTTCCATTCATGTCTTAAATTCCTTTAATCTGGGGAGGAAATTGCTGAAACACTAGAACGCACACACTACTGTATACTGTATTTTATAATTCTTTCTCGTGTTTTTTCTTTTCATTTTCGCATGGGTTTGGATAGCCGATAGAGGGCGACGTGTAGTGCTTTCTAAGTAAGCTCATGATACTCCGGCGCACCACAAATACTAGTAACACTCGCCGTTCTTACATACTATTTTTAACTTTAACATTATGGAGATAAAATTGATTTTGGCTTTTATGTATTTACCTACTTTATTACTTTTTAATATGCGTTTGAGACTCGAGTGGTTCCGAGGGACTTAGCACTGTTCGAAGTACCCTTCTCACCACTGCTTTTTACGTCTCCATAAAATTATTGTTTTATCAAACATTCTACAGTCTGCAGATTTAAATTGCAAAGGGAGTGTAAGGAAAACAAAATCATCAAACAGAATATTATATCTCGTCCTATAAAAAAATGTAGGCCGTCACGGGACGCCCGGCAGATGTAAAACATGTAAAAAATATATGTCACCCGCCTGCAATCTACAGGAACCGTGAGTAATGATATCTGTTTTATGTAATTGAGTATTCGAATAATCAATTAAACGTCAATAAAGGGATCTCACACTCGATCCCTCATCCCAGCGTCACGCCGTTTGCCATGATGGCAAACCAGACGATTTTACTTCCATGCACCAATAAATGTTTTACATCAAAAATAACGTTTCAAATTAGACTATTTCGTTGTATGACATCACAAGTTTAAAGACATTTCCGGAATTTCAGAAGAATCATCTTGCGATTCGATAACTAGCAATTGACGGCATGACCTCTCCTGTCGCTGTAATTATGCCGTTTTGCTTCATACGGAACTACTGGTTCAATCTTGCCCATCACAATGCTTCGGTTTCATCACAGACGGTCGCCGATAACTTCGGACTCTGCATACATCTCCGAGTAATAACATAATGAATGGCTAGCGGTGAAAGCAGTGGTCGTTTGGCCATAGAACTGGCTGAGAATGTTTCATTTATATTAGGGTTTTTTATCACTAAGTGACAATAGTGAACTTGTTGTGATGGTTAGCACAAATTCCATATATAATGTGAATGGTCCACAGACATAGCATCCATCGACAATTGGTAAATATGTGTCAGTGTAACTGTATATACATACACCTACCCTAGGGTTGCCAACCCCGGAATCCAAATACTAGGATTTGAAGTTAGGAAAACCAGGACAATTCAGTTTGAAACAAGACGCATCTTTGTTTTAAAATAGCGTGAGCGCGCCGAGAGGCCGCCCCTAAAGTGAGGATTGCAAAAGTGGTGAGTGAATTTTAAAATACAGGACCTTATCAGGGCGCTTTATAAACTCAGGACGCTGCTTAAAAACTATCCAGGTCACCCCAGGACATTCTAAAAATCAGGAAATATCCTGGGAAAACAGAACGGTTGGCAACTCTAACCTACCCCAGAACGAGCCGGAGCGGAAGTGATGTTTTCCGCCAATTCTATCCAGTTGCATGCGATGTATCAGGTACCCTTCCACCAGCAAGGAAGCCTCGAAAGGAGGAGTCCTTCGTGTGCCAACATTGTGGCAGTGCCGCGAGGACACTGCCCAACACACGTTGGAGGAGCGCCCAGCCTGGGGAAAAGAGCGCAGCGCTCTCAGAGCAGTCGTTGGAGGAGACCTCTCGCTGCGGGCCGTGGTGTCGTCCATGGTCGCCATCCGGAGGAAGCAGAGTGCCGAAGCTTATAAGCCATATTCGAAACTTGATCGTTAAGCAAGATTGTTAACATACCATATATGCATATAAAATTAATATTTAAATGTAAACATAACATTTTATAAAAACATTATTTCGCGTGAAAATCGCTTGTTTTACCGCCATACAATGTCTATGCTATAACAACAATACAACGTAGCGATTTTGACTCTCTGACCCACGTAACTATGTCTATACAAAATTTTACACGAACCGGCATTACTTACCTTACTGCCTTAACATAAAGTTTGCTTTATCAGCGTGTATCTTAATAATTTTAGCAAATTCCTCTTCATGGATATTGTATGCAATTAAACATTTTTGTTTTCGCGTCAAACTGGTTAAAGAAAGTGAAATGGATGTGAAAACATTACTTTTCAAGGGAAAAATTGATTATACGGATTGTGAGTTCTCACGACATTTATGTAAGATAATTAATATTTATTGAATGCTTATTAATATTTATTAGCACCTAAATAAGAGTAAATAACACACACTGCTAGCCCAGATACATTAAACGAAAAGAGCCATTCAAGCGATGGATATATGACATAAAAGAAGCAAGAAGTACCTGGACTACTGGAGCGTCGAATAGAGAGCTGTGGGGAGAGACATTTGGCGGAGGCCTTTACCATCAATTTTTTTTATCGCACTGCACCTGATGGTAAGCGCAGTACGGTCCAATTAGAGTATCGAGTAGCGAGAGACGATCTATCTATCAAGGTTCATCAATTATAATTAGTCACTATGTCAATTCTGTTATTCTGTGTTAATCATGTATACTTTATTCTGTATAGAAGGCTATCTTTATCTTATTATTAATATTTATTAGTACATATGTCAACGATATAATATAATGTTTTAATCAACAAAGCGCCTAAAGATTTTCTCATAGCAATTAATGCTTAAGTAAAAATTGATTATAGGTCTTGAAATGAAAATATATAAATAATACATTTTTAATTCAATGCTCATGACTTAGTAAATAGGGATTGAGTTATAAAATAATTTTGATCAGTAACTGTAAAAACAAAAAACTATGTTTCCGCCCGGGATCGAAACCGGGGGCCTTCTGCGTGTTAGGCAGATGTGATAACCGCTACACCACGGAAACCGATATACATCATGCTAAAATTGTAGTACAATATTATAAAAACATACAAAAACAAGAAAAATACAGGCCGGCATTGAATCTAGTCGCGACGGATAATTCTCTTACTACTTTACACTCTACTTGTACTACTGCAAATACCATCATGAACGGTAGGCAGCGGCTCTGCTGTGCTCTGGCATTGCAGAAGTCTATGGGCGGCGGTGACTACTTACCATCAGGTGGCCCGTCTGCCTATCCAGGCACTAAAAAAAAAAAACATTGTATATTTTTATAGTTTTCACTAAAATATACACTTGAGGCGATAATAAATGAAACAGAAATGAAAAAAGCTCTTTTATTCAATATAAATTAAAATATCTCACAAAATGCGGTCTCGCAGACAGACCAACTAGTAATATAAGCTCGTAATTATACAAAATAATATATATTAGGGTCTACTTTGGAATTATTACAACATACAAATCATTTTTCCCTCGTCTTAGAGCATACTTTTGTTTACCATTTTTTTTTTTAATCAGAACACTTAATGCGTATTCTGCGTATTCACTCTTCTGTCACAAGTGTGTCAACTCAACTGTCTTGTGTCTCAAGAAAGAAAGTGACAAAAAGTCAAACACATAAGTGTGCAAGTTTTAAGGTCTCCACTTAAGTATTTTCATATCTACTAGACCTTAATCTCATAATATGTTTTATTGTAATTATTGTAACAAAAGATTTTTTATGTTTTCCATAAAATCCCCCTTCAATGCCAAATTATCGTAACCGCAACACGGCGAGTTTAGGGTCATCCATCTGGTTCCGTCCTTCGTAATCATACGGCTTAAATTGCATAGGTTCTGTGATTGGCTTGCTATATTTATATTTCAAGTGTTCCATCAAAATGTAGATGAGGCTATAAGCCGGGTAAGAAATAATTGAGCGCCTAGAGAATTCTAGATTATTCTCCAAATATACCATCAAGATAATATTATTATTTTGAAAAATAATATTTAACTTAAAAAAATTATACAATAAATTAATTTCATATGTAAAAAAAATAATTTATGAGGGCATTATTTTTTGTTAAAAAAAACTATTACAGTTGCATCTATTATGAACGATACAGTAGATTTTTTTAACTGAAATGTGTTTTGTAAATAGCTTAGAAGTCTTACATAGACCACTTATTGGTATGATAATTAAACAGTTTGATAGTATGGTACAATAGCATACTCAGACAACCAACATTTGAAAGAATTGTGCGCAGTAAGCACCCCACAAGAAAATTGACTAAATAAAATACTCAAGTCTACTTTTTAATCAACTTCAAATACATTGACAGGCTGCATGATTTTTTAACTATGATCAACTATGTAAGCTGAATGTTCACAACAGTATTTGCCTAGTCCGACTATAGCCTAGTATATGTTTAAGTATAGAATGTATCAGTATAATGTATGGTATAGACAAAGACTTTTTCATACTCCCACAGGATACTTTAAGTTGTTTTAAGTTTATTTTATTTCAGATGTTTATCTGGAAATTTGTTATATTTTATTAACACATTCCCTGCGGCTCACACGCTTAGCATGTTTTTTAATTCGCACATCGCATGCGGGCACCACACATGTGCAGGTGCGTGTTTTTTTAATACATTCACGATGCGAGCCGCATAGGGGGATTGGCCATGTTATTTGGCGCCGCAGTCAATGTGTTAATAAAACTAATTTCATTAATTTACAGACGCTTGCATGGCAACTTTCAGCCCCTCATAGCATGCCAAATTCAACCTTATCGACATACAAATTCACCCACTTCACACATTTATAGTGACAGCATTTAATTTGATATTAATTTAATATCAAGTTTCAATTTGTCCCAATTGGGTTAAAAATGAATCTTTGTCTAAAACAAACATAAATAAAACAAATTTTACGGATTCTATCGCAGTTTATTTAAACGAAACATCGGGATTAAAATGGTTAAATAAACCGTGATAGGATCCATAAAATTAGTTTTATTTCAATAAATAAACTAGATCTTAATTCAAGCATGTACAATCCTAGATACAGCGACGTAACTGTGCTTTGTATCCATATCATAGTAGCCCACGGGACCTGCGTCACAATCCGCACAACTTAAATACTTGTGGTTGGCTACTGTGTGTGTAAAGCCAATGTTATCGAATGTGTACATGTTTTCAACATGATAGAACTCCTTTATGAGTTCACTTTGGATTTCTCCCTCTTTCCTGTTGTTATCCTGTCGCATTAGCGGTAGATCTTTCTGAAAGAAAAAAAAATATTATTATTTATATATTAATAATATTGGTATTTTTTTTTAATAATATTGGCCTAAAGTCTGCCTCGGTGGCGCAGTTGTAATTGCGCATACGTTACAACCGCTGTGCTGAGGTCTCGGGTTCGATCCCCGGGTCGGGTAAAGTGATATTGGGTTTTTCTATCTAGAAATTCTCAATATTATCCCGGAGTCTGGAACCTGTGCCCGGTATGGCGATAGGCTCGCCCCCTATCATATTATGGGACCGAAATTCGGCGAAAAGTGGGTGTACTGGTTACACCTCTGCCTACCCCTTCGGGGATTATAGGCGTGAGTGTATATGTATTTGTATGTATGTGGCCTAAAGACCATTCAAGTAAGTAAGGTTATCTGAAACTAACAGTTGTGCTTTCCTTGCAAAATTACATTCATATGTGATTGTGGTATTTTATTTACCTCAGATATGTGACAGCGTATTGATATCAATAAAACATACCTCTGCTTCCATATATTTTCCAGATTTTTTGTCCAACATTTTTGAGCCGCAAAATTTACATTTCACAACATACTTGTTCCTCCCATCTTGCACATAGTCTTTTTGATCCTCCTCAGCTGGACCATCTTTGTTTTCTACTTCAGACATGTTTGTGTATATGTAAGTTTTTTATTTGTATAAAAAAAATGGAAATACGCTCATTGAAAATACTAGTTTTCAGTGAAATTCCGCCCGGCAACACGGCATTTGCCAGAAAATTGATATTGACATTTCTATTGTTCACAAAGCACGTTACAAGTGTTATGAAAAAATAATTAAATATTTTTAGTAGTTCTATAAGATCTAATCATATCTTTTAGAACCGTTAAAAGTTACGTGTTACGAAGATTAATTTATATTATTTGTTGCTCTAAGCAATTACATTAATTATTTTCTTTATTAAAGTTTAATCTTTATATACAGCAATCTTGTTAAACTTCTAACGTTATGTTTTTGCAACGTTTTAATTTCGTATTACTAAATTAATCTTTTAATTATTTATGTATTAAATTTAAATGAGAGCGTTATGTTCTAAAATCTATAAAAACTTTATTAGTGTCTTTGTAGCTTATATTTAATTTTTTTAGAACTTATTTTAAATCATGAATGTCATAATCAACTGAACGCTAAGTTGAAAATGAAAATAAAAATAAAGTGAGGTTATATATTATTACGTCAATTTCGGGCTCGGGACGTCTGATTTAGTGCTGATTTTGTTTGTTGTTATTAAAAGATGAGTTCAGGATTTATATCAGAGACTGAGGTCCTGGAGCAAAGGCGCCGCAGGCAAGAGGAATGGGAGAAAGTACGCACTGAAGACCAGCCGCAAGGTGCATTAGTTTAGATCACTGTTGATGATAATAATTGTTATCATTTTTTTCACACCAATTACCTTCTAATCGGCAGAGATTAATATTGGTGGTTTAATATAAATGTTACGTATGCTTCTGCTGCTTAATGGAAGATCTTCAAAAGTATAAAATAACATTTAAAAATTAATGGCATTTTTACATCATCGCATATCTACCGATAGTAAATAGTTTTGAGAACATGATAAAGGTCTTTATTGATTATTTTGTTATATGTCGTATGAACCTAATAGCTATGATATCGACTGTTTAAATACTTACAATTATCCATTCAAAACAAATTAAGTAATTTTCCCCAAACAAAAGATTTTGAATAAAGAAGTAATGTATTCAAATTCGACAGCCTCCGTGGCGCAGTTAGCGAGTAGCCGGCTGTGAAACGAGAGGCCGTGGATTCGATTCCCACACCGGGACAATTGTTTTTCAGACAGACAGGTATTTCTGTACAGGGTCTGGGTGTTGTGAGACCGAAAGTCTCTCGTAGTCCCCACCCACATAACCACCATATCCACAAAACAAGACTTGCATCTTAGTATGGGGTCGGGCTATGTGTGTGACTGTTGGGTGTTATTTAGTATTATTTATTTTTTAATTTAGTCTGAACAAATTAAGCTGCCTTATTCTAGATCATTTGTATTGTAATATATTAAAGGCAAAATTTACATGAGCATTATGAAATAGTGCTAACAATGGTTTCATAAAATATTTTGAAGGTATAGAAACCTCAATTCAGTTGTTCATGTTGATCAATGCACTCGTCTAATACTTAGCTTTGTGGTCTCAATATAAAGTACATACTTTCAGAGGCCCCAGAGGAGCCATATGACACAAGGCCCCTCTACCAACGGCTAGAAGAGCAGAGACTGAAAAAAGAAGCAGAGTATGAAGAAGCACATAAGCTCAGTATGTTTATATTCTATTAATCTTATATCTCACCACATGTACATCATTCGTATCCCTTTGGATACATGCATCAAGTACTCCTAGACTAGTACACATGCTATCATCAGGAGAAATTGATTTGCTGGTGGTAGGATATTCAATCGCTCAGGTAGCAACCACCACATCCAGGGTGTACACCCTCTTTAGTGGCACATGCAAGTGTGTTGCGTTTCGGGAACAGCCAGTGTAGATTTGGCTTTTATCAGGGGTCTATAGTTGGGGTACGATGTTTGGCTGTGTTGCGGCCTTCTGAGAACTCTGACACTAAACTCTTGACCGTTTCTTCACCTCTTTGCCCCATGGTGCAGTGTGAAGTAGCTACACAGTAGGCCAGAAAAGAAGACTCTCAGTTAGGAGAGACATAATTTTTCCCAGTTGTCTCTTCAGCTAATTAATTTTGTTCTATCTGTTTAAAGATTGTCTGGATGAAATAACTGATAATAAGATTTGCTGTGTGTATGTTATATATTATATACTTTCATTTTACCAGTATATACCATAAAATGTATATGACCCTTAAACAATCAGCACTAATAAGACGGATAGATCAGTTGTTGATACGCTGCAGTTGTCACATTAACTAACACAACAGTGACACATGCATCGAAAAAACACAAAAAAAATATTATTAACTCTGATACATAGTATTGAACGTATGCATAGCATTCTCATACGAATAACATCTACATACATACATACATACATATACACTCACGCCTGTAATCCCCGAAGGGGTGGGCAGAGGTGTAACCAGTACACCCACTTTTCGCCAAATTTCGGTCCCATGATGTGATAGGGGGCGAGCCTATCGCCATACCAGGCACAGATTCCAGACTCCGGGCTAATACTGGGAATTTCTGGATAGAAAAACCCAACATCACTTTACCCGACCCGGGGATCGAACCCGAGACCTCAGCACAGCAATCGTAACGCATGCGCAATTACAACTGCGCCACCGAGGCAGTCTACATAGAATTACAAAATAACAGTCAAACAAAGGATAACAAACATAACAAAGCCTTGCATCGAAATTTACCATGACATATACCATACACATATTACCATAAAAAAAAATATTGTAAGTAGTTACAAAACAACAATAAAATACAGATTAGATTTACATGGTCAGATTTGTAAAATTTCAACATTTTGCTTCCACAGAAAACATGATCCGTGGACTGGATGATGATGAAGTAGGTTTCCTCGACTTGGTGGAGAGGTCCAAAGCAAAAGCCGCTCAACAGATCTCCATTGAGGAGCAAAAGGAGATGCAGGAGTTCAGGTACTACAGCCTTGCTAAATTAATAGTATCATTTTATCTTGAGAAAAAGCTTTTGAAGGATACCGTTTAAGCCATATTATCTCACTAGCTGTTGCTAGCGGCTCCGCCCGCGTGGAGGTCATGTTTGGGGGAAAAAGTATACAATACAAAATACCAATATTCATGCGTTTAACTTAAAAATGACGGATTTTCATACAAACTTTCATTCCCTATTTTACCCCCTTAGGGACGGAATTTCCAAAAATCCTGAAACATATATTTTTTATTTTTAACTAAAATGCCAAATACTAATTTTCATGAATTTAACTTCAAAAATGACGGATTTTCATACAAACTTTCATCCCCTATTTTACCCCCTTAGGGGTATTTCCAAAAACCCTTCCTTAGTGGATGCCTACGTGATAAAAGGTACCTACTGTCAAAATTTCAAGTGTCTAACCCCAGCCGTTTAGGCTGTGCGTTGATCGATCAGTCAGTCAGTCAGTTTCTTCTTTTATATATATCTCATATACATACAAAAGATTCATTCCCACACACTCTATTGTTAGTTACTTCTGTTAATATTTGACATATGGTTGACTAGTTAATTGTTTTTTAGGAACTGTTTTATTTTATGCTTCATGGTCTATATTATTAAAATATTACATAAGTTTTCAAGATTTAATTTGCATTTTTATAAAGCAACTTTATTTTGCCCACCAAAATGCTACCAACTGTCATGGCCCCTCGTGAAATGTGAAGCAACTACTACTCAGCAGGCATTTTTTTTTGTGTCTCGATAGGCAGACGAGCAGACGGGCCACCTGATGGTAAGTAGTCACCGCCCATAGACTTCTGTAATGCCAGGGCACAGCAAAACAGTTGCCTACCGTTATGCATGATTGTGTCGAGTAGTGTCTCTCTCTTGATACTCTAATTGGACAGCACTGCAATTACCATCACACTGTATGGTCATTTTGCCATGCTAGGATAAAAAACGCTATATGTATCCATAGAGAGCGCGTGTCAAACCTTGCCGAAAGTGAGGAGTTGACTCGACTGCGCGCACAACTGGCTCCGGCACGCACTGCGCCCGCACAAAACGCTAATACACAGAAAAATAAACTGCAAGGTGTAAGTATTCATATCTAATTGTAATATATTTTTTATCATAGTATTAAATAAGTTTATTATTTAAAAAAATCAAACAAGCTTTTATTAAAATACTCTAAAAATAAGAAAGTAGTGAATTAAAAATTGTGCCCACCAAAAGTACACCGACTTCAATAGACAACACATTATGCGCCCCTATAAAATTTGAGGGTTGCCCTCCATTTTTTTGAGATCCCACCATCAGATCCTGACTTGGGGCCAATGGGACATCCTGGGAATACCCTTTTAAACAAATTTTAAAAATAAATTCTTTTAAATAATTTTTCGAATTGGGCCAGGCGTCTTCGAGTAATCAGGGAACATACATAAAAAAAGATTCCCACTATACACACTAGAAGCCGGTTAATAAAAGAGATCTTGTCAAGACAAATTTAACATAAACATGATATGGCTGCTGTAAGCTATTGAGGAGTTGGGTGGTCTGCAGGTTGCCCTGGCAGTAGCATCAGGCCCACTTCACCATAATATAACATTTTCATCAGGGTTATGCATGAATACTAAAGGAGAATGACTAGGAATATTTGGACCACAGTACAAGTCTGCGTCAATTCCAAAGATGTTGTAAATAGTCTATAAAGTATCCAATAACAATCTAAAGTTAATTTTTTTTTAATTGGAACGTGGGTTTCCATGTTTTTTGTACCTGTAATAATAATAATTTTTGTGTAAATTGTAGGTATCTATATAAAGATTTCAATGTAAGACTAGGCAGCATGGTCGATTGACTATAGCCTGTCCTTTGGAGGAATAAAAAAAACGTAATAAAGTATTACGTCAATGAAAAGTGGTAGTCATTTTTAATCAATAATATGTCTGATTCAGTTTTAAAAGAAATCCCCTATACACAGACATTCTGTTTGCCAGACGACTTCAAAAATAAAGAAATTAATTTAAATATTATTTTTATCTTAAGGCGCGAGAAAAAGCAGTACCAAGAATGGGCATTCTCCTTTCATTAGAACTGGTTCAAAATTCTGTAGCTTTTGACCTAAACAAACATACACATTTTACAAGTTAAATAAAACTTTTAAAAAATATTTTTATTTAAAAATACCATAGTGTCTGCTATTTGTCTGTTGATTCTTGTTACATTAAAATTATGTCAACAAATGTTGATAATTTAACTTTTATTTTATTTAAAGAAAGAAAGAAAAACTATTTATTAGCACAGCTAACAACACGCACATACCACAAGACAATTAACAATTTTATTATAAATAAAGCTAATGCTAATGGCACTTGCTTGTCGCAGCTGTAGGTAGGTGACCGCTCAGCGTATGCTGTGCTGTGGCACGTACATAGTACATACCACAACACAGCGCTGGTTTTCAGTGGTCACCTTAAATTGATTTAATTATCCCAGAGATAGACGGTCAAGGAATGTAGCCGTGACCAAAGGCTAAGTAGTAAATAATTTTCCAGATAATCGTAAGAAAGCGCAAAGCAAGTGAGATGGAAGATGAGAAGCAGAAAGGCGCGCCAAGTGCCAAAGTAAATGGAGTCGTCACTACGTGAGTTCCATATTGCATATTTCTCACGCGTTGTTGTTGCTCAGTCTGGTTAAACAGAAAGCAAATAAAATTATTATTATTATTTTGGAGCAATGTATTTAAGAAGAAGTATATATTAAGAAAAAAGTTACATAAAATATCATGATTTGATGTCGTAAATTTGTATTTTTTCATTATATCCCTGTATAGTTACTATTAATACAAAAAGTATATAAATTATTTAATATACTCTTTCCTCTAGTAATGCTGATAGCCCGACAAGTGCTTCTACAACACCTGCAGCGGGTGCCACTACAGCACCCGCATCAGGTGCCACTACAGCACCTACAATGGGTGCGACCGCTGCACCTCTGTGTGGTGCGCTGGTGATGGCAGGAGTACTGCCCGGCCTGGGACATTACAGCAGCCACTCCGACTCCTCCAGTGACACGGACTCCAGCGACGACGAGCTGGATGTGAGTACTGAACCACTATCGAGGCAGGTGTAGTACTGCACCCGCACCAGGTGCGACCACGGCACCGGTGTGTGGTATGTCTTTGATCCGCAACGAAATTTAACAAATAAAAATATAGGGAGGAAATATCAATTGTTCACTACCCTCCATAGCAAAGCGGGACACAAATGATGAAGTAAAGATGTATTTATAACTATTGTTTTAATACATATACACGCACGCTTATAATCCCCGAAGGGGTAGGCAGAGGTGAAACCAGTACACCCACTTTTCGCCGAATTTCGGTCCCATAATATGATAGGGCGAGAGCCTATCGCCATAATGGGCTAATACTGAGAATTTCTAGGTAGAAAACCCCAATATTAGTTTACCCGACCCGGGGATCGAACCCGAGACATCAGCTCAGCAGTTGTAACGCATGCGCAATTACAACTGCGCCACCGAGGCAGTCCTATAGTCCGCTATTGTTTAAGTTTTTGATTAAAATAATACGAATATCGAGCCGAATATTCTGTTTCAGGACGACCAATGCTGCAAACGTGATATACTCGGCCGGAGACCGGAGCAATCTGGCGACAAGACAAAAACCGAAACCAAAAGCTAGACTCGTATTATATTATAATAAACACATTAAAAGTCGGTTAGGTTACTTCGTTTGTATGCACCGAATAGTAATATTTTATTAATGTAATGTTAAGTCCACACAATTGTCTAAGTTTCCGCCTCAATCACATTGGGTTTTGTCGTAAAGATTATTAATCATCATGAATTTGAAAATGGGAGTCTAGTACATAAATAATACAACCAACAGGCACACATAGCCCTGACCCCACACTAGGTCAAACCTGTACGGTTGGTATCAAAAACTACGAGGGATTACGCAAGCACAACCCCCAGACCTGACAAAATATCTGTTTGTCACAACATTTGTGTCGGTGCGGTAATCGAACCCACGGCCTCTCGTTTCAGCTATTCGTCCGTTGCGCCACGGAGGCTGTCATAGAAAAGGCAATATTGATCCCCACAAAAAGACTATCTGGTTGTTGGGTATCAAGAAGAAGGAGACTCAGAGTTGAAATATCCCAACATGGACCAAATAATTTGTGGATCACACAAATACTTGGCTTCAATGGTCATATTTGAATAGACCTGACCAACCTTACAACAATTTTGAATTTGTTGCCATTCTGATTTTACACGATTGTGTGGTCGTATCAGTTTCTAATAACCTCTCACAAGATTATGTTCTCCTGGTACTGCATATTTAAATACTATGTAAAAATAAGTCCAAACTTCACAATTTTTTATGTATTAAGTTATTCATACTATTTCTTTAAATAATATTAATTTATATGTAATGTGGTTTTAAACTTCTCTTAACAAAATACCTACAAATTCTTGAAAGTTCAAATAATATGAGTATTTGAGAAGAAACACCGACATTTCTAATAAAGTAGTTTTATTTTCATTTACTATCAGTGACTCATAATATAAAATAAATACACTTAACCCCTAACTCCACACTAGGTTTACAGTATGGGTATCAAAGACTTACGGGGACTTACGGTCCTACACACAGGCCTAAGTTTTCGTTATGTTATATATACATATACACTCACGCCTGTAATCCCCGAAGGGGTAGGCAGAGGTGTAACCAGTACACCCACTTTTCGCCGAATTTCGGTCCCATAATGTGATAGGGGGCGAGCCCATCGCCACACCGGGCACCATTCCAGACTCCGGGTTAATACTGAGTATTTCTAGGTAGAAAAACCAAATATCACTTTACCCGACCCGGGGATCGAACCCGAGACCTCAGCACAGCAATCGTAACGCATGCGCAATTACAACTACGCCACCGAGGCAGTCCACTATTACACTACGTTATGGTGTATCAAATGTATTTACCCCATTGGCAGTGGTTGCCCCATTTCTTATAATGATTTGTTGTATATGTGATTTAGCTGTAAGCTGTGTATACTAATACATTTTCAACTATTTATTGTCTTTTATTTCGTTTACTTATTTTAAAAAAAATGACCTATAAATTTCCTTAATCATGTCACAAGGACAGAAAGGAAAAGTTTTTTTATCCTGGCACGGCAAAGTGGCCACACCGCACCTGATGGTAAGCGCAGTGCCGTCCAATTAGAGTATTGAGTAGCGGGGGATACATTGTATCTCGCTACTCAACACAATCATGCCGGACTGCTACTTCACACTACACCATGGGCCAGAAGGTGAAGAAGTGGTCGAAGGTCTAGTGTCAGAGTACTCAGAACGCCGCAAAACGGCCAAACAACGTACCCCAACTCGACGCCCGAAAAAAAATTAAAACTGATCCTTAACCTCTCATGTATCACATGATTTTAAGTAGTGAGTAAAAATACAAGCCAAAATCAACTTTATTTCTATAATATTAGCGTTACAAATACGCTTAATACGCACGTCAATAAGGGCTAGTACTGCCAGTTTGGCGTGGCCATATATGGCCAGATGATACTTGGGCGGTTAAAGCCCGTTGAAAAACTCAATCATATCCACTTACCACGGATACACATTCGGCGTATTTTCCGCGCGTATACGGCTACTATTATGCCCGCTATACGCCGAATTTGCTGGATAAATAATGTAGGTAGCGACGGTATATAATTTCAGACTAAAAATAAAACAAAATAGTGTCTTCAATAATTTATTGTTACAATATATCGATTGTGTAAATTAAGCTTAAATTATATCTTAATTTTTTTAAATAACGCGTCTTGTAATACCACAAATTTATTTACAATATGTAATCACAACATATATTTATAACTTTACCTTGAAAATGGCAAGAATTGGTAAAGAGATATATTACACTACCATTTACAAAAACCAAATCCGATTTTTCCGCTATAATCTATGGCTATATAAAGGGTACAATTTGTTTGTAAGTAGGGGGTAATAGCCGAAACTACTTGACCATTTGTAAAATGTATTTCTTTATTACCTACACTACACCTGAGTAACGTTGTTACCTATAGTAGGCGACTGCTCGACATGGCAATTTTCAAGTGATGTGGCAAAATGTAGCAGGTACTTTATATCGATATTTATTTTATTGCAATACAAGAAAATAAGACTAAAATTAATTAAATAAGGTTTAGTAAGTAGCATATTTTATAATAATATTTTATTCATCACAATCAATATCAATTATGGGCGATTTTAATTGTTTAATGGGTCCTGCTAATTTCGATTCGTATTGTATTCTGGGCAAATTTCTAAAAAGCCGGTGTAAAACGCAGCCATATCCAATGTCTGATTGACAGGGTAATTATAATAATTATCTTTCCGTTTAATCTCACAATTTTCTAATACTTTTCAGATTAGTTCTCGTGCTTAGGAATTAATTATTGGTTTTTTGTTTTAACAAGTGACGATGAGGCGACCGAAGTCATTTTAATGCACAACGACAAAGAATAATGTGAGCGAGATCGATATCGATAAACGCGGTCGATGCGAACTCGTGCTCGTGCAGCGCTACGACTAAGACGGCGCGGGCGATGTGCGGGTATGCGGGGTGATCCCTCCCCCGCGCCTCGCCTCATACCCCGATTGCCATGTCGACCTGTCGCGAACTATACATACTATGTTTGTATTTGGGTGGTAATATCTGGAAACAGTGAATCATTGTAAAATGTATTTATTAGCTATACTACACCTAACGTGGTTACTTATATATTTTAAAAATTGCTTTCTACACCAGAAAAAGCCTCACGACGGCAAAAGCTACTAAATAATTATTTTAATTCTCGAAACTGATTTTAAATTTTAAGGCATCCTTTCACAACAGGTCTTAAACGTCACTGTTTCACTACACGAAAATTCCGTAACGCCAAATTGCATTTCTTTCAACACATACATATACACTCACGCCTGTAAACCCCGAAGGGGCAGGCAAAGGTGTAACCAGTACACGCACTTTTCGTCGAATTTATTATGGTCCCATAATGTGATAGGGGGCGAACCTATCGCCATACCGGGCTCAATTCCAGACTCCTAGCTGATACTGAGTGTTTCTAAATAGGAAAACCTAATATCACTTTACCCGACTCGAGGATCGAACCCGAGACCTCTGCACAGCAGTCGTAACGCGTGTTACAAGTGCGCCACCGAGGGAGTACTACAATATAATACAACTTCAACCTCTCATAACTCAAAATTTTCGGAAAAAGGTAATAAGTAGGGAAGTAAATACAAGCCAAAATTAATTTTATTTCCATAATCTTAAAGTTAAAAATCGCATATCAGAACGGCGAGTGTTGCTAGTGTTTGACGCACCGCCGGCAAGCTTATGATACATGACACCCAACAGTCACACCCCAGACACACAATAACATATTTTTATTATTATATCATAGGAACTACGCTTTTGTTCTAACATAACCTATTAATCATAGGTACAGTAAATAAAATCAACCATTGTCACAACACTCGTGTCAAACATTGCTTATCTTTGGATTAACATTAACAACCTATATAAGTTCTGCCTCAAGCAAAACTCGTGGATAATAGGGTAATGATGAGGCCAGCTTGATTGTAAAGTAGCAAGGGATAGATTGTCTCTCCCTACTTGATACTCTAACTGGACGGCACTCTGCTTACCATCAGGTGACGTGGGGTCACTTTACCGAGCTAAAAAAAGGACTAGAACCGAATGTAAATAGTACACCCACATTTTGTCCAGCTTATTACCGTCCCATTATGTGATAGCGGCACAATTCTAGACTTCAGGCTGGTACTAAGTATGTATTTATAAATAGAATACCCCAATAACACTACCTGAAGCGGGATCCGGTAATATAGACATTAAAATGATATCATTATTAAATATATCGTCATTTTATTTTTTATATAATATGCAATTTTTTTATTTTGTCTAATATAATTGATAAAACCTAATAAACTTATTTAGATTTTTTAAATTTATTACAATGTCCCACCTAAAACTCAAGAAAACATGGACACAATAGTAAGCTGCCAAAGTATAACCAAATCATCCTGTATATAACATCAAGCATCCTACTATCCACGACAAATCTAAAGTAATAAATAAGTAAATTCTTAAATAAAGGAATAAGGCGCAATATTCATACTACAATATCAATAACACATATCAATCATTGTAGATATAACACAGGAGCATATAGAATGACGTATATTTTATATTTATATACATGGATACGACTTACGAATGAATCTATATATAGAGTGTTACAAAAAGGTGGTACTAATGAGAGCTCCACATACAGGATGTATGATATGCCCGTTTGCCCCCTTATTCCATAAAAAAAATGATTAGTAAAGTATTGATAAAGCAAAAAATTTAAATCGGTATTGAACTTAAAACACGTGGCAAAATGACAATTGATTATCAAGACATTAAACACGTAGAAATAGACACACTAAGCCCTGACCCTTTTCTCTTCTGTTTTCAACCGTTTTTTAGTAGCTGTTGGGGAAATCGACCTGTTGGTCGTAACCCGCTTTGATTTTGTGATTTTAAGTGGACTGTATGATTTTGTCTGCCACTCACCTGATACAGCAGAACTGCCGGTCTTCTGGGGTACCCCGTGGTGGCGATATAGGTTGCTGGTTGCCTGTCTCGCTATCTTCGGGTTTGCACCAGACACGAATACTAATCTCGTATTTCCAAAGAAAGTCAATTTTCTAGATTTTAGCAGCGCGCGCGCACTCGCTAGATCGTACGTTACGACGTTCAAAAATGGAAGAGGGTGTGTTAAGTTATAGGTGGCAGCACCTTTCTGCATTGTATACGTTCCGGTGAATTATGTGACAGACAACATGATTTCAAACATCAGAAAAGATATGGAATGAACGATTTAGGCTTGTGCTAACATAATATACGGAACATGCCGCCGACCTTAAAATAATCTATTTTAAAAGAAAACTAAAGATACTTAACTAACATAGAGCTACGAAAATGAAAATAGATATGTGTAGCTAGTCGATAGGAAGAGGACAGACCTTCACTACAGGTCGTTTTGTAATTGTATCACCAATGCGTACTGTTACAACACGAGTAACACCGTCAGCGCCCGGGTGGAGTTGATGCACACGAGCCAAGCGCCACTGTAGTGGAGGTAATGTGTTATCAACTAACACAACTACGGAACCCACTTTGAGGGGTGTCTTCGTAGTGTCGTTAAACCATTTACTTCTTTGCTGAAGTTGATGAAGGTATTCAACACTCCAGCGTTTCCAAAAATGTTGTACAGCTTGTTGAATGATTTGCCATCGTACTAGATGACTGGTAGAATCAGTACTGAGATCGATTTCAGGTAAAGAAGTCAATGGTTGCCCGACTAAGAAATGTCCTGGTGTAAGAGGTAATGGATCGGTAGGATCATTACTCTGTGTACAAAGTGGTCTCGAATTTAGTATGGCTTCTATTTGAGTTAGAAGTGTGTTGAATTCATCATAAGTTAAGGTAAGTTGCCCTATGACTCTATAAAGATGTGTTTTCATGCTTTTGACAGCTGCTTCGAATATACCACCGAAATGGCTTGCATATGGTGGGTTAAAATGCCAAGTTATTGATAGATCAGTTAATCTTTCATTAATTTGAGTTTGGTTAGCAGAGTTTTGCAAGAATGTTTGCAAATCTTTAAGATAGTTATGACATCCTACGAAGTTACGACCGCAGTCAGAATAAATATCACTACAGAGTCCGCGTCGGGAAACAAAACGGCGTAAAGCGTTAAGAAATGAATCCGTCGATAAATCTGGAACTAATTCGAGATGTATTGCCTTTGTTGACATGCATACAAAGACACATACGTAAGATTTGTAGATTTTCGCGTTACGAAATTTACTTGATTTGAGATTGAAATGCCCAGCAAAGTCTACGCCTACGTATAAGAATGGCCTAAGAGCGCTTACTCTTGCAGCAGGGAGAGAAGCCATGGGTGGCTGCGGAGCTGACGGTCGCACGCGAAAGCATCGCACGCAGCGACGTGTACGCATACGGACTGCATCGCGGGCAGAAATAATCCAATACGTCTGGGCTAATAAAAATTGTAACGTCTGCGGACCAACGTGTAAATATAATTTATGAAAATAATCGATAAGTAAATTTGTAAATAAATGTTTTTTAGGTAAAATAATTTGATGCTTGGCATCGTACGATATTTGAGCACGTTGTATCCTGCCGCCGACCCTAAGAAGTCCGGCGTCGTCTAGAAACGGTTTAAGTCTTCGGAGCTTGTTTGTACATATATCGTTATCTTTAAGTCGTGAAATATCTTCAGCGAATTGATCTAGCTGTACGAGTCTCATAACTCGAGTTAGAGCTAATTTAGTTTCGGAAACTGTAATATGCCGATATGAATAAAATTGTGTCTTACGGCAATTATGATAAAAACGATATATCAAAGAAATAACTCGCAATAATTTTGGTAGCGACGAAAATCGCTCAAAAAATTGTAAGTCCGGGATGACTTGTTTAGATATAAGAACATGCTGACGTCTTTCTTCGTTAGTGTGTAAATCAACTTTTGACAAGGGCCAATCAGTTTGAGACAGCTTGAGCCAGATGGGCCCATAAAACCATAACGCCTTGTCTAGTTTAGATGGAAGCACACCTCGGGATGCTGGATCCGCGGGGTTGTCCTCGGAACGCACGTGACGCCAGTGAGCGGCTGGCACGCGGCTAGTTGTTTCCGTCACACGATTGGACACAAAAGTGCGCCATTCATGTGAGGATGAGCGTAACCATGCAAGTGTGACCGAAGAGTCACTCCATGCATAAACATTGTCGCTAGACAGAATGTTTTTGTAGGTTAAAAGTATTTTTTGTATAAGCTGTGATAAAAGCAAAGCTCCACATAACTCCAATCGTGGGAGTGTTATACGTTTCAAGGGTGCAATTTTTGTCTTTGCAAGAAGAAGACAAACTTGCGCAGTGCCTTTAGTATCGATGACACGTAAATATACGCAGGCAGCATATGCCTTCTCAGATGCGTCCGCAAAACCGTGTATTTGTATGTTACTCATGGGATTAGGAAAAACGTGACGTGGTAATGATATGCATTCAAGAAGTGAAAGTTCCGATATGAAATTCAACCAAAGGTCACATATACCTTTCGGGGGTGCTTCATCCCAATCCGTACCAGAGATCCATAAGAGTTGAATTAAATGTTTAGCAAACAATATAATTGGGCTAAGGAAGCCGAGTGGATCATAAATCTTTGAAATTTCTGAAAGCATAATGCGTTTTGTGCATCTTGTTGGAGGAGTTGCTACCCGATATGAAAAAGAATCTGATTTGGGGTCCCATTTGAGGCCCAAAACTTTAACTGTGGTGTCAGTGTCGAGAGCGGAAATAATCAAAGCTTCATCCTCTGGATTTGAGATGTCACTGCTAATACAAGATAAAAAGGCAGGACAGTTGCTTGTCCATTTGCGGAGTTCAAAGGATCCCGCTTTGCAAATAGCAGTGAGCTCACGCTGCTTAACGAGAGCGTCTTCCAGAGTGTTAGCGCCTGATACGACGTCGTCGACAAAAACTTCATTCAGCAACACTTGCGAGGCAAGTGGAAAAGAGTTAGCTTCATCAATTGCTAATTGACGAAGTGTACGAAGTGCTAAAAATGGCGCTGAAGCCACGCCGAAAGTCACAGTACAAAGTCGGTACTCCTGGACAGGATCTTTAGGAGAGTATCTCCAAAGAATCCGTTGGAAATCCCGGTCCTCAGGACGTATTTGAATAAAGCGATACATCATTTTTATATCCGCTGTAAATACTATCTTGTGTAGCCGAAACTTTAAAAGAACGTCATTTATATCTTGGTGCAATTTTTGACCAATAAGCAAATTGTCGTTTAGTGATCGACCATTAGTAGTTTTGCATGAGGCATCAAAGACTACTCTGACTTTTGTCGTGGCAGAACACCTTTTGATCACACAATGGTGAGGAATGTAATAGGGAATACTGTTGGAAACCGTGTGCTTATTGACAGGTTCCATGTGACCTAATGTCTCGTATTCACGAAGACATTTGGAATATTCTTCTCGCAGAGAAGGATCGCGAGTAAGCCTTTGTTCAAGCTTGTACAAGCGATTGAGAGCGATTGGGCGTGAATCACCAAGAGGAAGTACATGTTCCTTAAATGGAAGGGAAACAATGTATTTTCCGCAGCTATCACGTTTGTGAGTGTTGACGAAAATCGACTCACAAAGAGATTCTTCTTTGGTTAGAGGCTTGATATCAGGTACTGATTCAAGTTCCCAAAAATTTTGTAATTGCGTATCAAGTTGATATGTACTAACATTCATGCAGACTTGTGCTGGCAATGAATGGGAAATTTTACCGTTAAGTAAGTAACCAAAAATACTATTAATAGCCACAGGTGTACCCTGTGGGCCTTTAATATTATCGTGTAACAATATCAGATCGGTATAATCTGATCCTAACAGAAGTTCGACGGGACGCGCAGAACGTAATTCTGGATCCGCTAAGGTAAGCCTTTTAAGATGAGGAATGTCCTCGAAAAAGGTTGGAATTTGTGGTAAATAGCTCGTTAACTTTGGTAAGATAAGAGCTTCGATAAATAATTTAGGTTCCGGTTTGTTGTGAGGCGTAACTTCACACAAAACGTATCCACGCGGCTGCTCGTTTTTGTCGCCTATGCCAGTGACAGTCATGCTGGTTTTCGCATGATATCGTCTCAACCCTAGTCGCTGAACGCATGACTCCGCTATAAGAGTAGCCTGAGAGCCTTGGTCAACTAAAGCGCGCACAGGGCGAGGAGTGTACGAACTAGCATCAGTCGAACAGATGTTAACAAGCGCGGTTGTAAGTAGAACCGTACAATTATTATCTTTGTACCCAGAAAAATCACGTAATGATTTGGGCGAAGAAGATTGTTCCGCTACTGAGGCTGGCTCCGGGGAATTAAAGTTACATTCGGTAGTCAGTATTACGTTGGAAGATACATCTTCATGTATAGACGTATGATGACGCTGCGAACACACACGGCAGTTGTGTCGCGATTTACAATCCTTAATTTCATGACCAGTAAATAAACAATTGTTGCAAATTTTATTTTGTTCTATAAAATATTTCTTTTCGGATAAAGTTAATTTATTAAAGTTAATACATTTGTTTAATGGATGTGAATTTTGTTTACAATAATTACATTTAATAATATAGTTAATACCGGAGGGAGATGAAGTTGCAGCATGAATACTCATCGAGCGCGAATCACTCTTACGTTTAAACGGCACGTCGAAGTTACGTATAGATGTAGTGTGGTGGTGTGCGTCTGAATGCGAGCGCGCGATGGCTCGGCGGCTCGAGCCGTCCGGATGGCGCGGCGACGCGGCGGAGTGAGCGTGGCGAACCGCAGGTTCGGTGCCCGAGACAAAGGAGCGCGACGCAGCCACAGGGGCGATATACATCGACTCAGTTGCCACTAATTCTTTATTTAAGAACTCAACCAGCTTATTTACACACGGAATATCACTAGATGACTTCAGCGATAGTTCAAAACGTTTTCGAAGAGTAGGTGTAATTTTACGTAGTAAAATATTTAATAAAATAAAACTCCATTCGGTGACCGGTAAGTCGAAAGACTTTAAAGCGGTTATATTTTCTTTGTAAACCATTAAAATATTACTCAGACTCTTTTCGTAATTTTTATCAATGACTGGGTCAACATCAAGGATTTTATCTAAGTGTTTAGATGCAATAATTCTGTTATTTTGATAACGATCTAACAATACTTGTAAAGCATTCTCATAATTATCCCCAGTGATGGGAAGTGATTTAATTAAGTTATAAGGTTCGCCCCGTAAGGACAGAAGTAAATATCTGAAACGTTCTACATTTGATAACTGTTCATTGTTATGAACTAATGACAAGTACAAATCATAAAATGCATTCCAATCGGTCAACTCACCGTGGAAAGTAGGCAATGTAAGTATAGGTAACTGATCTCTCGAATGACCTTGACCATGGCAACATGTAGTCGGTTTTACGCTAGCTATACTTTGTCTACGTTCGATTGATTTTAATTGATCAGCTGTGATCTGTACTGTGTAGTATAAGTTGTCAAAATTATTACGTATATCCAATTGTTCTTCTGGTTTGAATTCTCCAATCTTAGCTAATATTTTTTCGATTTTACCCTGTACGAGGAAAAATTGTTTTTTGACATTGTTAAGCTCCTTCGTACGAACACGAAATTCGGCTTCGTTTGATGAAGAACAATCAGCCATACGTTGAATGCTATTAATAGATATATTACGTTCAAATATTAATTGTTCTAACTCCATAATGATTTTATTATGTGTCAGGTAGGTATAAGAAATATGTGTTAGGTATGCAGTACACTAACAGCGTTAAAATAATTTAATGTAACACGTAATGTTATATTAAATATGTTGTCGTACGAAAATACGGCAAATGAATAAATATACAGTAATACTGAGTTGTGTCTAGTACGTAATACATAGACTATTTCTAAATTTGAATATGATGTATGTATTTTTGTATTGTAAAATATTATAAATGAATCGTAGCTGTCTGTGGAACGCGTGCCTTAGTTTCCGCAAACTTGTTTTAAAGGTAATGTTCGACTCGAGCGCTAGCGGTGTGGCGTAGGCCGAACGATGTACCCACAAGTTGGGAGAAAAAAAATGAAATTGTAAAATTCGCTATTTTGCCTAGTAATTCATTCGCAAAATGAATTAATACAGTTCGAAAAAACAGTACGCAATGGTATTGTCGAAAAACATATACGCTAAGCCTAGGAAAATGGAATTGATATAATTTTTTAATCGAGGGTGGATTCCGTCGATTAGCAAAATGAAAACTACTTTTATGGACAGAAACAAGTACTATGCTAGCACAAACCTTACAATACCTTGAACATACGGTTCGAAGGTCCAAAATATGTTGGGGAAATCGACCTGTTGGTCGTAACCCGCTTTGATTTTGTGATTTTAAGTGGACTGTATGATTTTGTCTGCCACTCACCTGATACAGCAGAACTGCCGGTCTTCTGGGGTACCCCGTGGTGGCGATATAGGTTGCTGGTTGCCTGTCTCGCTATCTTCGGGTTTGCACCAGACACGAATACTAATCTCGTATTTCCAAAGAAAGTCAATTTTCTAGATTTTAGCAGCGCGCGCGCACTCGCTAGATCGTACGTTACGACGTTCAAAAATGGAAGAGGGTGTGTTAAGTTATAGGTGGCAGCACCTTTCTGCATTGTATACGTTCCGGTGAATTATGTGACAGACAACATGATTTCAAACATCAGAAAAGATATGGAATGAACGATTTAGGCTTGTGCTAACATAATATACGGAACAGTAGCTATTGACAAGTTTTTGTGTTATTGAGAAAATAATAGTTATCAATAATAATAAATAGTGTAATACCTTCAAATAAAAAGTAAAATAAACCGCGATAGAATCCGTAAATTTCTTTTTATTTCAATGTATAATATTCGCGTAAACATAAGAAACCATTAGTGTAATACGTTTATAAATAGATCAATTTTTTGGGGTCATTATGGCACTAGACCAAAAGCTAATAGCCAATAAACCAATATTTGTCCGTAACATCTGAAACCTTAGCAATAAACAGACCAGAGAAATCAAATCCCTGATATCTTTAAGTCTTACAGGCGTAGATACTGCACATTCTCATCTTGAATGGGAACAGCGTTTGGCACAGATTTGATTCCCATTTGGGGCTCGGGCATTTCTGGTTCGGGTAAACTGTTATCGGACTCCCCTTCTGTCACTCCAGCTTCGGTATTCTGGGGCTCGGACTTCTTTTTCCGTCTGTTCCTTCACATTTATTTATTAATTGGAATAAAGTTCTTTAACAGTACACACATTATTTCTTAAATCTGATATAAAATTACAAAAAGCTTCAACACTTAAGCAAATGTAGGTATATAGGACCAATCAAACCAATTAGACAGCCTCCTTGGCGCAGAAGGCGAGTAGCCAGCTGTGAAACGAGAGGTCGTGGGTTCGATTCCCACACCGGGACAAATGTTTGTGTGACATACATATAATTGTGTCCGGGGTCTGGGTGTTGTGAGAGCGTGCGTCTCTCGTAGTCCCTGATACCCACAACACAAGACTCGTATATTAGTGTGGGATCGCGGCTATGTGTGTGACTGTTAGGTGTAATATTTTTATAATCTCGAAATAAACCCCGTCAAATCCAAAAACAGTAATAATACGCCCAACAGTCACACACACATAGTTCTGACCCACAGGTCAAATCTGTATCGTGGTTATCAACGACGAGTGAATACGATCTCACAACACTGCATCACTCAAACAATTAGCTCGATGCGGGAATCGAACCCATGCCATCTTGTTTCACAGCGGGTTATTCATCCATTTCCGGAGGCTGTCCTACACCCCAAAACAAATCATCAAAATCAGTTGAATTGGGTAGGTACCTCCTTTTTGAAGTCGGTTAAAAACTTACCTCTTAGGATATGGGTGTTTAAGATGGAATGTCTTGATGTGCAGTTTCAAGCTGTTGCTTTGTGTGAAACGTTTGTCGCATTGACGACATACGAATCTCTTCTCGCCCGTATGTGTCTGGCGAAGGAAACATAGTTTGCGGTTTATTGGGGTAACATGTTAGTTCTTTTTTTATTCAAATCAAATCTTTATTGGTGTGATTGACCCATTGGGTAGATTTTTTGAGAACTTTTAAGAGAGAACACCTGTTTACATTGTCACCTGTTTACATACATACACCTGTTTACATTGTCGAGAACACTACAAAATACAACAGTATACATTGTTTCATACTTAATATGTTTTTCATTAGTTAATTTATATTTTATTATTATATTTTTATATCTTGGCAGCGATAGCCTAGTTGGTTGTGGTACGGACTGCCAAGACGAAAGTCGTAGGTTCGAAACCCAAGTGGCATACACCTCTGACTTTTCTAAAAGTTATGTGTGTATTAAATTGTTAATTATCGCTTGCTTTACCGGTGAAGGAAAACAACGTGAGGAAACCTGCATACCTGAGAAATTTTCGAAGGTATGAGAAGTCTGCCAACCCGCATTAGGCCAGCGTGGTGGACTAAGGCCTAAACCCTCTCATTAGTAGAGGAGGCCCGTGCCCAGCAGTGGGACAATGTTTAATACAGGGCTAGTATTATATCTTGGCACTGCACGATTTACGAAATTTTGAATTTTATCAATATGTTTACACAGTGCTTTAAATATACCCCATTAATACCCCAGTTTTGCAACATCCTGTATACAAAGTGATAAAGAAACATTTTTTCCATCGATCTGTCATTAGGATTAGGGACAGGAGTTCCAATATTTCTAACTATATCTCAAAATTAAGTTGAACAACTAAGGGAATTTTAGTTAACGGCAGTATACAACATTATTTTTAGTATACTACAAAGCCGAAAGTAGTTTGTTGAGAATCAGTAGCACAATCCATTGCACTAATTTTTAACGTGTTATATTGGTATCCCAAAAACATATAAAATATTTCGTCAACCTGATTACCTTGTTTATAACTTAATAAAAATGCGGCGCGTGTCGGTCGTTCACCTATACCTACATAATACTTTGGCGGGAAACAAACAGCAGCGCGCGGCGCGCGTTTGTCCGAAACGGGATAAATTATTTTTGTATGTCACCGCGTGAGTTTTCCTTATTATTATTAAGTCATATATTTATCTGATCTTTTATACCTAAATCTAATTTGGGTGTTTCGGCTTTATGGTATACAAAAACTAATCATGTATAGTTTGCTAAAATAACTTATTAACAACGAAACCGAAGATTCGATTTTTTAATTTTGAAATATTGTGACCGTTGAATACTCACGACTAAATGTCGCTTGAGACCGACGCTGGTGTGGAACTGTCGCCCGCACGTGTCACACGTGTATACGGTCTCGCGAGTATGGATGTTCAGGTGCACCGCGACACTGCCCGGCTAGTGATTATATTAAAAATATCTTACAAGGCATATAATCAAATCAAAACAAATCATTTTTTGTCCTGGCACGGCAAAGTGAGCACACTACACCTGATGGTAATGCAGTGTCGTCCAATTAGAGTATCAAGTAGCGAGAGACAATCTATCCCCCGCTACTCAGCTTTCACCTTCACCTTCTTGCCCATGGCGTAGTGTGGAGAAGCAGACCGGCATGGTTGTGTTGAGTAGCGGGGGATAGATTGTTTCTCGCTACTCGATACTCTAATTGGACGGCACTGCGCTTACCATCAGGCGCAGTATGGTCACTTTGCCGTACCAGGATAAAAAAAGGCATCTAGGGGCACTTTTTACATGTCATAATGTAAAAGTCTACCGGTGCTTCGGAAATGCCCACTGGTCTGAGAAGAAGCACCAAGAAACTCTTTTGTAATTTATCATTACATTATTAAAAAAAAACTTTAAAAATACATACATTCTTGCAAGTCACAGTCACATTATTTAGATTCTACTTTTTTACTCTACCGCTAGTTAGGAATGGAGTATCGCTAGAGAAGAACGATATATACTCACAGCTAGCGAGGCGCCGCATATCTCGCATATGTGTCGGTCGGCTGGTGAATAGAACGAGGTGCGAGGATGTGACTCCAGGTGGTGCTTCATACACGCCGCTTGGGTCTCGAAGTGGTTTCCACACTAGTCAAACATGTACCAGACTTCATTCACATTATTAGACGCGATTGTTTGTTTTTAATTTCCACCACATTCAAATTTATTTCGAAGCAAATGAAAAACTGTTATGGTCATATGACTTATGAATCATATAGAACCCAAATCGACAAAGTAGTAACTTGTATAATGGTTTATTATATTTACGGGTTAAAAAAGTAAAATAAACCGCGATGTAATCCGTAAAATTCGTTTTATTTCAATAGTAACTTATATTTTGGTAAATTAAATAAAACTGATAACTTTTGGTTAAGTCAAAAGACAATTTTGCTGAATATTTTATTTTAATCTGAGGATATATTTAATTTAATCAATGACAACAAATAAAAATTAAGCTTAACTGTGCAAAATCTTATTAAATTTTCTAGATTGCCGAGTTTGATCCCAACTATGTAAGAGCGGCCAGCCTTTGCTACTGTACTGCCAAGTTTGTCGTTTTTGATTGGTCATTGACTTCATGAGAAATAGGATTGCTGACTTATAAAAAATTGCAATAGTCGTTGCAGATTTTAATTTCCTATTTGGCAATATTTTTTTATATTTGCCGAACTACCTACTTTGCCGACTTTGGTTCTAATGGACTCATATAAAAGTTTAACTCAAATCAGAGGGAATCAATTTATTCATAAGATATATTGAAAAATGCTATATTGAAATTTATCATGCGCACCGCTAGAGAGTGGAACTCTTTGCCGGAGTCTATATTTCCCGAAAATTATAACCTGGGTATCTTTAAGTCAAGAGTGAATAGGTATCTTCTAGTCAAGCGTGCTCCACCGTAGACCACATCATCACTTACCATCAGGCGAGATAGTGGTCAAAAGCAAGCCTATTTATAGTAAAAAAAAAAAACTGGTTTCTAGTTCAAAATATTACTATAACACTAATACAAAATTCTAACAGAACTTGAATCAGCCATCAAAATGATATTAAAGTCAATTTCAATACTGAAAGAAAATGGTCGTTTGTGATGAAAGGATGCATCGTCCTTAAATATTTTAATATTCAAGATCAAGTTATTTCCCCTTTTTTTGGTCTTTAAGTGTATATCACTGTGAGAAGTTATGTTAGTTTAGATTAGTTAGAACGGTAGGCAGCGGCTTTGCTGTGCCCTGGCATTACAGAAGTCTATGGGCATGTGTCTAATTACCATCAGGTGGCCCGTCTGCTCGTCTGTCTATCTAGTTATTATATATCACTAGCGGACCGTGCAGACGTCGCTCTGTCCGTAAAAGCAGCGCCACATCGACTGTGTGTATTTATTTATTTACTCACTTGGTAGCACGTAGTCGGCTTGCGATGTATACGCTTGCCTTTCTTCTTGCGACGTTTGCGAACCATCGATGGGAACACTATATCTGGTTTCATACTGGAATATACAGAGTGTGGCAGAAAGGCGGTATTCATAAAAACACGACTTAAAGATAGGGTGATTGGTGACTAATCGGTAATTGAAATATGTATTAAAAATATTTATATTAATAAAATAAGGTACAATTACTTGTTTTATGATTCATGAAGCTACTGATAATGCTAAGAAAATATTTAATGCTTACATAATTGGTTGATACTTTATCAGACATTTCAAAAACGACAATACAATTTGCAAAGATTTCTGCTATAATTCTAAGAAAAAAATACAAATTTCCATTTTCATATTTTATATTTACGAATATGTTACTAATCTTCAACTCTATACGTGATTTTATGAGCACCACCTTTTTGCAACACGCTGTATGTGTTAACTGTCATTACACACGATATTTATTATTCGCATGCTGAGACAATCTTGAGATAATTGAATTTGAGTAAACATTTTAATGCAATTCAATGAAACCTACAAACAAAAAATATGCCTATTTTACCAAGATGTAAAAACCACTTTATTTTTTCAAGTTTTTTTTTATATCATAGTCCGACAAACGAGCCAGTGGGTCACCTGATGTTAAGTGATCTCCACCGCCCATGAACATCCACAATACCGAAAGTATCATGTATGCGCTGTCGGCCTTAAAGGACAGGAATAGGGATTAGGGAAGAGAAGGGGGAATCTGGGCCACCGGATATCTCACTTACCATACGAAACGCGACAGTAAACTGTCACTTTACGTTGGTTTTCTGTGAGACAGTGGTACTACCCCGGTCGAGCCGGCCCATTCATGCTGTAGGAAAATATGTCTACAGCGTGGCTCTACCACATCCAAATACGTTGAAATTGCTCATGCGATTTTAGTCAAGTACTTAACAAGTGACGTGAATATTTGCGACGCCTATTCTGTCTTGATACAAAATACTTATAAAATGAAAAATATTTATATACTTACATAGTACGCAATGATGTGATGATCTGCAAGAAAATAATGATCTTAAAACATTGATGAATTTATTACTAACTTAACCAGCTTTACTTGAGATTTGTCGGTATCTTAAAAGATTGTCCTACACTATAAATCTTCCTACTTCTTGCATCGCTTTCCTCATCGCTGAGGGTAATAAATAAATACACCCGATTTTTTTGTTAGTGCCTCGATAGACAGACGGGCCACCTGATGGTAAGTAGTCACCGCCGCCCATAGAATCCTGCAATGTCAGGGCACAGCAAAACCACTGCCTACCGTTGAAGGACAAGCCTTCTTAAGCCTCGTTTAAAGAAGTACAAGCTATAAATCCGAAGCCGAAATCTCCACTCAGAAGTAAGTCACTGTGCAAAGTTTCAATTAAATATGTTGAAGAAAAACATACAGGCATTTATTACATAAATAACTATTTGCCCTGATTGACTGTGTCAATCAATGCAGAGCCCTAAAACGCTGGTGCTAAAAACTTGATTTATTGCCTTTTATGTGCCTTAGCTTCCACTAAGATTTTCATATACCTAAGTGCCAGCAGGCACGAAATTTCATTCGGGCAAATGCTTGTTTACAATAAAATGTCAGTAATTATTATATAATACTAGCCCTGTATTAAACATTGTCCCACTGCTGGGCACGGGCCTCCTCTACTAATGAGAGGGGTTAGGCCTTAGTCCACCACGCTGGCGTAATGCGGGTTGGCAGACTTCACATACCTTCGAAATTCTTTTTGAGAATTCTCAGGTATGCAGGTGTCCTCACGATGTTTTCCTTCACCGTTAAAGCAATCGATAGTTAACATTTAATACACACATAACTTTAGAAAAGTCAGAGGTGTATGCCACTTGGGTTTCGAACCTACGACTTTCGGCTTGGCAGTCCGTACCGCAACCAACTAGGCTATCGCTGCTATTAGTAATTATTATGAATAAGAAATATACAACATGTACCATAATAAACTCACACCCTGTAAGTAGTTGATAAAAATAGGCTACTGAATAGATTTCAGTCATTTTAAATAAGAAATTAATTTTTCGTATAAATAATTAGAACTTAATAAATAACAGAAACATAAATCCATGGGTTTTATAACGTCAAAATAAACGAAATTTATTATCAAATAATAATAAATTGAACTTTACGTAGAGGGATATAAAGGTATTTTTAAAAACAGTTTCTAATACGTAACCAATACTAAGTTGATGACGGTATAATTTCAATGTACATATTGCAATAGGGTAGTTGACTCGATTTTTTTTATTAATGTAATCAATAATTTACATTACCTAAAATGTATTATCGAAAGAATTTTATGAATCCGAACAAAAATAAGTAAATTAGACACCACTCAAATCTACAGGAACGGGTAATTGTCAAATGACAGTAAAGGGTTGCATGATATGTACCGTGACGTCACGGTTCTCCGAATCCCCATTACTGTGCCGTTGTGCGAGGGAGATAGCGATATGTTCCCAATACGCAACCATTTTCGCTCATGCCTGTGAGTATTTAAAATAAATATTGTGACCTCATTTATCAAGCTATGTTGATTCTGTTTTCGCAAAAGAGTTCTTTTGCAATACGCAATATTCAACATTAAACACAAAATTAAACACAGGAAACGACCCCTATTGTCACTTTATTATTTTATTTATGCTGTATGTTACATACCTTAGCTTTTTCAGTTTTACTGAGAATTTTCTTCGACGCCGCGTTTTCATCCTTAGGATCTTTTCTGTAAACCAGAAGAGTAGTTGCCATGATATCTGCCTTGTATTGACATGTATACCAGTTCTAAACAGTATTTATTTTGACTCATGTGAATGTGACTTGTTTGTAGAATAAGAATGCATGTATTTTATATGTGATTTTTTTTATATTTTGTAATGACAATTTACAAAAGACCTACGGCTGAGTTTCTTGGTGGTTGAGTTTCTTTCTGTGTTTATACATGTAATAATAATGTGAAACACATTACAAAAGTGCCGGACACTCGCCACGGAGGCTGTCAAACTATATTTATTAAACATACATACATATACACTCACACCCCCCAATCCTTGAAGGGTAGGCAGAGGTGTAACCAGTACACCCACTTTTCTCCGAATTTGCTACGATCCCATAATGTAATAAGGGGTGAGCCTATCGCCATACCGGGCACAATTTCAGACTCCGGGCTGATACTGAGTATTTCTATATAGAAAACCCCAACATCACTTTACCCGACCCGAGGATCGAACCCGAGACCTCAGCACAGCAGTCGTAACGCAAGCGCAATTACAACTGCGCCACCGAGGTAGTATTCATTAAATTTCAAATACTGAATCATTTATAAACACTTGGATACCTTTCTTATGCATATATGAATTTATATATTAGTACACGCTTGCATCCCTGAATGGGTGGGCAGAGGTGCAACAACTTCATAGTATATTTATTTTAGTCTTATTCTTATTAAATTATGTATATATGTGTATGTATGTATAATATATCTTTTTATAAATATTATTATATTTATTATGTATATATGTAAGTATTTAGGTATGTAGCATCCTTATTTGATATTTTTTTAATTATTATTATCTTTATGCACCTACCCTACTTATCTCTGCACCACCTTAAGGTTGACTGGGAGAGAATGCCTTTGGCATTAAGTCCGCCTTTATACCTTGTATATAAAGTGTAAAATAAATAAATAAAATAAATACTACACTTGTTCATTCCTTATATTAACTCACAGGTCATCAGCGTGCAAGGCCGAGTGGAACACGTGTTGTTCATAAGCCTTCCTGGTGTCAAAGTTGATGTCGCACTTGGCACAGTACGTGTTCACTTCTTCGTCATCGTCAGGGCTTTCCTATGAGAAATAAACTTGACATACATACACAGGGGTCAGGACTTGAAATTATTGTCAACATATTGACAGCTAGGAGTGGTAGAGCCATGTAGACATATTTGTCTACAGCATGAATGGGCCGGCTCGACCGGGGTAGTACCACTGTCTCACAGAAAACCAATGTAAAGTGACAGTTTACTGTCGCGTTTCGTATGGTAAGTGAGATACCCGGAGGGCCAGATCCCCGCCTTCCCTTCCCTAATCCCTATTCCTGTCCTTTAAGGCCGACAGCGCATACATGATACTTTCGGTATTGTAGATATTCATGGGCGGTGGAGATCACTTAACATCAGGTGACCCGTCTGCTCGTCTGCCTATCGAGGCACTAAAAAAAAATATATAATATTGAAAAACTGCCACTACCTAAAACGTTGATACACCATTATAAATGTTGGCTGAATAATCAATATTTGAACGCTCATTAAAAGAGTGTTGTTTAATGTTTAATCCTTTTTATGTTCGCGTGTTTGCATGCGTGTGTGTGTGTGTGTTTGTATATACGTTTGTGTATGTGTGTGTGTGTATATGTAATTATGGCGTGTTAAACTTTTTTGAAGAAACTTACAATTTCATAATCAACATGTTTGACCTTCTTGTGCTGGTGCAACCCCGCCTCGCTGACGAACGAGCTGCCGCATAGAGTGCACACGAACTCACTACGATGCGTGCGCAGGTGAGTGTAGTACGTAGACATGTGCCTGGAAAGAATAGTAAATTGGGTCTAGAGTTGGGGTGCGATGTTTGGCCATTTTGCGGCCTTCTGACTACTCTGACAATAGACCCTCAACCGCTTCTTCACCTTCTTGCCCACGGCAAGAAAGAGAAAGGAGAAAGAGATACCCAGAGCGATGGTATTCGTGACAAATTGATAGTTTAAATCCATGAGTCCCAAACTGGTCTATATCGACCCCTAGAGACCCAATGGGTCCATGTGAGCGAAAAAAAAGAATAAGGGTTTCTTATAATACGCGAATATTATACATTGAAATGAAACGTAAAATGATACTCCGCCGCGTGATCATGAAGGCTGTAAAGCTTTCGAAACGTCGGGATAAAAAAAGGTTAATAAATCGCGATAGAATGCGTAAAATATGTTTAATTTCAAAAGAATAAGGGGTCTGTGGCATGTAAACGGCGGTCCACACCCCTTACCTAAACCGATGCCAAATAATTAACATTTATCATCAAAGCAGCAGGTTCATTGCCCCCATTAAAATGCGTTTTTTTACTTATTGATTTTATGTAACACATAGGTACTTAATTTTATTTTGGCATGTTCTAATTTCGGTTTCATAAATAAATACATATATAAAAATTAATGTGAGTTTTTGTTATTTCTTCTTCTACAAATCCTTACAGTTAGCCATCAGTCAAAATATATGAAATAAGCAGGTGTCTACCCAACACCGAAAAACATGGCAAATGGTCTGTGAGACAAAAAAGTTTTTTAATTCTAAAAAGTAAACCGACTTCAATAAAAAACAAATTATGCCTCACTATAAAATTTGTTTTTCCTTGATTTTTCTGAGATCCCATCATCAGATCATGACTTGGTGCCAATGGGACCACCTGGGAAGTATACCCTTTTAAACAAAAAAAGAATTACTCGAATCGGTCCAGGCGTCTTCGAGTAATCGGGTAACATACATAAAAAAAAGATTCCGACGAATTGTTAACCTCCTCCTTTTTTGAAGTCGGTTAAAAAGAGGTCCCCAACCTCTAATCACCATCATTACCTGAATGTCTGGTCACAGTGAATACATTTCTTCAATACACCGCTGTGATACTCCTCGTGAAGGACTGCTGTGTTTCTGTAATTAATATCATTAAATATACATATACAATATGTACCTCTCACAGAAAACCAACGTAAAGTGACAGTTTACTGTCGCGTTTCGTATGGTAAGTGAGATATCCGGAGGGCCAGATTCCCCCTTCCCTTCCCTAATCCCTATTCCTGGTCCTTTAAGGCCGACAGCGCATACATGATACTTTCGGTATTGTGGATGTTCATGGGCGGTGGAGATCACTTAACATCAGGTGACCCACTGGCTCGTTTGTCGGACTATGATATAAAAAAAACCATAATAAAAGCACATCCTGTAAGTAGTTTGGTATGAATGGATACTGAATCGATATCTCAAATTCGAACTATTCAAATGACAGACTGCCTCGATGGCGCAGTTGTAATTGCGCATGCGTTATGACTGCTGTGCTGAGGTCTCGGGTTCGATCCCCGGGTCAGATAAAGTGATTATATAGGGTGTTTCTATCTAGAAATTCTCAGTATTACCCGGTGTCTGGAACCTGTTCCCGTTATGGCTATAGGCTCGCCTTCTATCACATTATGGGACCGAAATTCGGCGAAAATGGGTGTACTGGTTACATACACCTCTGCCTACCCCTTCGGGGATTACAGGCGTGAGTGTATATGTATGTATGTATTAAATGACAGTCTCCCATGAAACAGTAACAAATGAGATTGAACCATAAATCCAGGTGAGACGACTTTCATTTAAATGCAATAATAAACTAAATCCGTTATCAAATCGAAAGAATATTATGTCGAGGGAAATAAAAGTATTTACCAATACAATTTTAAATACGTAAGGAACGTGAACAATACTCGAGTTGATCACAGTATAATTTCAACTACGACTGCTGAGCTGAATTCTCGGCTTCGATTCCGGTTCAGAGCAAAACCAAGGGTCCGGCTTACGGAGCCACAGCTTCGTGGTCTCTACTACCCCAGCCCGAACCAAGAGGTTCGCAAAATCCTATTTTTGCCGCACCATCAAGCTGTGGAACAGTTTCCCAGCTACCATGCTCATGATCATGGGTTTAGGCGTAGTGTGGAGAAGCAGCACAGCAGGCCGGCATGATTGTGTTGAGTAGCGAGGGATAGATTGTCTCCCACTACTTGATACTCTAATTGGACGACACCGTGCTTACCATCAGGTGCAGGTGGTCACTTTGCCGTGCCAGGTTAAAAAAAAGCTAAAACTGATATTGGTTTTTAATACGAAATACTCATTATCAGCCTGGAGTCTAGAATTGTGCCTAATGTGCGATAATCAGCCTCCTACGGTAATAAATAAAGGTGTTTTTTTTTATTGCATAGTCCGACAAACGAGCATGTGGGTCACCTGATGTTAAGTGATCTCCACCGCCCATGAACATCCACAATACCGAAAGTATCATGTATGCGCTGTCGGCCTTGAAGGACAGGAATAGGGATTAGGGAAGGGAAGGCGGAATCTGGGTCTCCGGATATCTCACTTACCATACGAAACGCGACAGTAAACTGTCACTTTACGTTGGTTTTCTGTGAGACAGTGGTACTACGCCGGTCGAGCCGGCCTATTCATGCTGCAGACAAATATGTCTACAGCGTGGCTCTACCACTCCTATAATTATAATAATAAAGGTGAAATTTCGCCGAAAGGTGGCCCTCTACCTACCCCTACAGCTCTGCCTACCCCTTGATTACAGGCGTGAGTGCGTATGAATCATCACTTACTCCTGCATACAGACGAGGTCGCAGCGTAGACATTCAAACTTGTGGTAGTGTTGCAGCATGTGCTTGCGTAACATGCACTTCCACTTGTAGCGCATGCGACAGAACACGCACTCGAACCTGCCTATACCCTGCAACCAGTTACCCCAATTACCCCATATATTCGATAATCATACGCTCAAAAATACATCTAAAAAATCAATAATTTCTAAGGCTTTACTTTTGTGGAACAGAGTAGAGTTGCCTATCGATAGTCGACTATCGCTAAACTATCGATAGTCTATCGATATTTGACGTGATATCAATAGTATCGATATTATCAATAGTATCAATACTATCGATAGTATCGATACTATCGAAGACCGGTATATGTTTTGAAGTAATACTATCGATAGTATTGATAGTATCGATAGCTCACACTATCAATAGTTTAATAAACTGCGATAGTATTGCCTTCCAATAATCAATTACATAGCTAGTAAATATCTACTACGATAGTATTGATAGTTTTTTGATTTAATACAACGATAATATCGATAGTATCGATACTATCGATAGCACTATCGGTATTGTTACTAGTTTTCGAGGTCAACTATCGATAGTTAGGCAACTCTAGAACAGAGATTGAAGTTGCAGAGTCACTTTAAAATGTTATCAAAGCATAAAGTATATTGGTATAAAGTTTGGTAAGAATACCATGTCAGATATTTTTGGTCATACCAATATTTCAAATAAAATATTGTGACCTCATTTTTCAAGCAATTTTCGTTCTGTTTTCACAAAAGAGTTTCATTTGCGCATTATATAGCAGCGATAGCCTAGTTGGTTGCGGTACGGACTGTCAAGACGAAAGTCGTATGTTCGAAACCCAAGTGGCATACACCTCTGACTTTTCTAAAGTTATGTGTGTATTAAAATGTTAATTATCGCTTGCTTAACGGTGAAGGAAAACATCGTGAGGAAACCTGCATACCTGAGAATTTTTCGAAGGTATGAGAAGTCTGCCAACCCGCATTAGGCCAGCGTGGTGGACTAAGGCCTATACCCTCTCATTAGTAGAGGAGGCCCGTGCCCAGCAGTGGGACAATGTTTAATACAGGGCTAGTATTATTATTATTATTATATTCGGTGGCACATCGAATAATGTACAAAATTAAACACAGGAAACTAACCTATTTCATGACTTGTGACAATCAACTAAAATAATTATTTATTATCAAGCGTGCAGTTATAATGCAACTGATAGCACTGTATCATGCATTATAAATAGTTACCAAGTTTCTAGATAATGTATTTGTTGTGCAGGACTATTGTTATTGTCATACAAAAGCCTTGACCCTACAGTGAGATATGATTATCATGCGTCATGTATAGTAATAGTGGGCCTAGGTTGACATTGTCCTGCCACAGACAGCATAATCTGACGAAATTTTCATTAAAAAAAAATCTGATCTTAACAACAGCACCACCATCTTCTAAGTTAGATCAAATCATACACATCCATAAAATTTAATTGAAATTGGCTGAGTGGTTCTGAAGGTTATAGCGAGCTTTATAGGGAATATTGTATATTAATATTTGCGTTTTTTACCTCAAAATGCCGCATTCTCGTATGTCTGTTCAACATATCTTTTTTCGAGAACCCTTTAAAACATTCATTACACTTGTATGGTGCAGACAGATACTTCTGATCCTCAGCCCTCTCTCTGAATTCTTTCAACGCCTCCTCTTCTGTCAGCGTATACACCTTCCAGTTACTCAGATCTATGCCCTTCTTTGTTTTTCTGTTAGGTTCACATTCATCACTATTGCTTTTCCTTTTCTTTATTTCTTTATGTTTAAGGCCTTCCTTTACATCTACAATTGCTACAGGGTTATATGGTGTGTCTAATATTTGGTTATCTTTAATCTTTTCCGTGTCAATGTTTTTGTTAATAGTCAATTCTTTTTTATTTGAATAATTGTTATATAAGTTTAAGTCTCCATTTTCTTCTTTTATTGATGTGTGATTGACTTCTTTGATTGTGAATCCTTTAACTTTGTCAGATAATGTGACTATACTTAGTGGGGATTCCAAATTTCTATCTTGACGGTCTATTTTGTAGACCGCTTCATATGTGATCTGTAATACAACACAGTGATATGGGGCTTTATATTCTCAATATGTATGTTCCCACTTAAGCAAGAGAGAAAGAGAAAAGAACAAGCAATTCCATATTTAAATCTGCCTTAAACCAGAAACAAGCTTCTACCCAATAGATGCACTGAATTTTTTTTTTTAGCTAGCCTGATTTTGTGTCCCAATGCTGGGCAAAGGCCTTCCATTTATTCTTCCACTTGATTCGGTTTTCCATCAGCTTCCGCCATTGTCTTTCGAATGCATGCAGTTCATCACTCCATCTCTTTTTTGGTCGTCCACATTTCCTATGACTACTGAATTTACATACACACACACACACACATACACTCACGCCTGTAATCCCCGAAGGGGTAGGCAGAGGTGTAACGAGTACACCCACTTTTCGCCGAATTTCGGTCCCATAATGTGATAGGGGGCGAGCCTATCGCCATACCGGGCACAAATTCCAGACTCCGGGCTAATACTGAGGAATTTCTAGATAGAAAAACCCAATATCACTTTACCCGACCCGGGGATCGAACCCGAGACCTCAGCACAGCAGTCGTAACGCATGCGCAATTACAACTGCGCCACTGAGGCAGTCTACTGAATTTATCATTAGAATTTAATAATAGGCAATTATTATTCAATTTAATAGTTACATTGCCTCTCCACTGGATCTCTCTGAGTGTTTTTTGTCCATTGTAGCATTTTTCTTTGAACTTGTGGAATTTGTGCAAGTATGTAGCACATTCATAGCAGAATGTTTGAGGCAGATCGTCATTTTCATTCACCTGTACATAATTAAATCATACAATTCCCTTACCTAGACAAGGGGATAGATAGATAGCGGGGATAGATCGTCTCTCGCTACTCAGTACTCTATTTGGAACGCACTGCGCTTACCATCAGGTACAGTGTGGTAACTTTGCCTTGCCAGGATAAAAAAATAAAAAAATGTTTGTATTTTTTTATTTTTTTTTTTACTTCCTCGATAGGCAGACGAGCAGACGGGCCACCTGATGGTAAGTAGTCACCGCCTCCTATAGACTTCTGCAATACCAGGGTGCAGCAAAGCCGCTGCCTACCATAGACAGACCATTGTATGACAGACAGATATTTGATTCGGGTCTGGGTGTTGTGGTCCCTAGTTCTTGATGCCCACCATACAGGTTTTACCTAGTGTGGGGTGTATTTACTATTTATTTCAATTAAAGTAATATCCTTATAGATGAAATAATTTTCTAATTGAACCAAGAAATGGTTTAACTGTTTCGGTATTAAATGTTCAGTATTATAATAAAAATAATTAATCCTAAAATAAGAAAAAACAAAGTAGGCATAAACTCTACTTTTGTAGAAAAAAGATAAGTTAGTATTTCTTTCCATAAATTTTACATTATTATACGGAGATATTTTACTTTAATACAATACTTGTAATCAGAAAATGTTTCGAAGATTAATTCATTTATTTTAAACACTGTTATTACTTACTTTTAAAGCCATAATTTCTTCATAAAAGTATTTAAGTTGAAATGTATCGTATTTGTACATTTTCGCTTCTGTCCGTAAACATATCCTACAAATTTTAAGGTTGGACATTTTCGCATGTTTATTTCACTATTTTAAATTATATTATTTAACAGAAATATGAATATTTTCATACATAAAAAGGCGAAAACATAAAATTGTTTGACTTCACTGGAATTGAGCAAAATTTTTCATAAATCAAAACAAGACTATGTTCCGTTACACGTTACTTGACGTAAAGTTGAGAAAAAAATACTTTCATTGCTAATACAGTGACGGCGATAAAAATACACAATTATTTTATATAATGGCATATTATAAATTAAAAACTAAAATGTAAAACTTTAAGGCCTGTCATCATACTATAACTTAAATAAATCTTGTGCTATAAGAAACGTAAGGTGATTTTGAATACCTACCTAATTTTACATTACATGACTTGGCAGCATGGGCACCTTAGCCTTATGGAGCGAATAAAAAACCTACATGTAAATAATTTTTGACGCAGCTGCTGACTCAAAGAGTATTATACTGCTGACTTAGTATTATAATCAAAGAGCATGATTATAATGCTCTTTGCTGCTGACTGCTGCGGACATGCTGTCCATGATCATGCGTAGCTTCTCTAAGTAATCTGTGATGATCATAGGGTAACTTGAATATAGGGATCCATGATCCATAAGCCACCATCAGCCTGGTTTCATGAATAACATTGGGCACTGCATACATAGTTATATGAAGCTCATCATATTTTACTTAGGTACTCTTGAATACTAGACCACTAGGTGGCGTAGCTTCTCTATGTAATCTGTGACTAGGTGAACCTACTTTATATCGCACTAGTGAGAATATTTGGGAAGTGTGTTAACCATAAATGGGAAATATGAGAGGGATATTGAAAGGAGAGTGATGGCAGGTAATAAAGTGAATGGTGCCTTGCACGCGATAATGAGCAGCCAGGCGGTGTCACAAAAGGCGCGAATGGCTGTTCATAATGGTGTGCTGGTACCGACACTTATGTATGGAAGTGAAAGTTGGGTGTGGCAGAAGAAGCATGAAAGTGGAGTTAATGCGATGGAGATGCGTTCCTTACGGAGTATGTGTGGAGACACCCTTTCTGACCGCATGAGGAACAGTGTGATAAGAGATCGTTGTGAGTTGAAGAATGATGTGGTGACTATTTAAGTGTATCGCGTTCCGGAGTCAGCCAGTGTACATCCAGTTTTGGCCGGTGTCTAGAGTTGGGGTACGATGTTTGGCCGTTTTACTGCCTTCTGAGTACTCTGACACTCGACCCACGACCGCTTCTTCACCTTCTTGCCCATGACGTAGTTTGAAAAAGCAGGCCGGCATGATTGTGTTGAGTAGCGGGGGATAGATTGTCTCTTGCTACTCGATACTCCAATTGGACGGCACTGCGGTTACCATCAGGTGCAGTGTGCCCTGCCAGTATAAAAAAGTTAACCACTTTCAACCTACGCCTCTTTTCACCCTTTGGGTCTAGTTAACCGCGGATCAGTTCGTGACTATATTCAGGCGCTTCAACATGGTCTAATTATTTTGTGTTCATTTTAAAATAATTGAAAATCATTTTAGGGTTTCGTACTCTGATTAAGCTTCCATTGCGCCTTAACGTAACCAACGAAATAAGTATTCTTACTAAACTATCTTTTAGTGGGCTGTTTTAAAACTCTAAGCTGCCTCATTTTGACTAATAAATTGCTTTTGTGACGTAACACAAGGTACAAGAAATGTGACACATTTATTTTCATTCCAAATAGTATCGCTATCTATTTAGAACTACTGGGGGTACAACAGAAAATGGGTTTCTGTTGGCGTTAAATCCTAATGAAAGATCAAATTGAATTGAAGTGGTCACGTGACTTTTCACAAACAAATTTCATTTGTTGATTAATCAAGACGTTTATAGTTCGTGTAGTTATTACCAGCCTTCAAGTTAATGCCAATTTAGTGCGCAGTAAGATTCAAAATTGAGTGGCAAAGCATCATAGATAAGTCGATCTCTATAACAATAAATTAATAGACAAGAAATCAATACTCATTATTTATTATCTTCTTTACATGTAAAGCTTCCACAACCATAGACATATAGAATGGACTGAGCGTCTCTACCCAGCTATAGAATACGGGCAGAAAAATGTGACAGAGATAAAGCAAACGTGCGGCCAGCAGTTGTCTTTTTCTACAATTTTGATTGGTCTACGTCACAGACTTACAGGAGCGAAAGAAAGGCATTGGCCGGACAGTCGCCTTGTCTCTTTCTACAAAGTGGTCAATTTTGTGAGGGTATTTTTCAGTCGATTCTCTAGATCTATGTTCACAACACAAAGCTATATTTATGCTATAAATATAACACCAATCATTTATTCGTTTTTTTTTAATAGAACTTGCAGATAATTATTATATAATAATAAATCTGTCTATGTTATGTTGTTTGTATTTTATCAATAAATAAAATAAATGTACAGTAAATTAATGAAATCCACAAATCGTTTAGATAGATAACTCTTTATTGCACACCATCGAAATAATGTTACAAAAAGAAACCTTAAAGTACATACATACAATAATTTATATAATACATTAATACATACATAATACATTAATTTACTATTTGTGAGTTCTATTAAAATTATTTTTAATTTTACAGATCAGACTCGAGTCTTTTAAGTCTATACGGAATTTTCTAACAGCTGCAGACACCGGCCATTTTTCTATAGACACACACATCTAACTTTCATACACAACATTTTACTATCAGGCCCTTACTCAACTAAAAATTTCACGCTTTTAATTTCTTTTACAGACAATTTATTGACATAAATTGTGATCCTAGGGCCTAGGTAATTCTTGAATTCTGAATAAAATAAACTATGAGGATAGTGTTTTACCATTACCTGTAGTTTATAATAATAAATACAGTCAGAACTGTTAACGGTAGGCAGCGGCTTTGCTGTGCCCTGGCATTGCAGAAGTCTATGGGCGGCGGTGACTACTTACCATCAGGTGGCCCGTCTGCTCGTCTGCCTATCCAGGCACTAAAAAAAAAAAGAACTATTATAGTGTGTTACCTAACCTAATAGGGTACTTGACAATTTTTGAAAATTGATGGACATCGATAGAGGACTCTTTACTTATATCCCCCGTTATATTTTTATTATTGAAATATACTAAATTTATATAAAATCCGTGATTTAATTTTTTCATATATAATTTCGCGCTAAAACGCGTTGTCACGTGACATTATCTCTATGTGACGTCATCGCACATATACAAACATTCGTGACCGATGTGACACCTCACAACATAACAAATTATTTTCATTTACCTGTTAGTTTTTCCGCAAAAATGAATGAGCCAGCATATAAATATTGTTCAATGCCTTTGTGTAAAAACGCGACACTAAATTCCGATAAATTGTTCATCCATGTGCCAAAATCAAAAGTTTTAAGAAAGAAGTGGCAGATTTCGACTATCAGCCTTTGTAATGCCTTTTTCCATTCTTATAGAAGACTTGAAGACGAAATTAACACGGTACAACCCGTTTACACATCGAAAAATATGTTCTTCCTTACAATTTTATTTGACGTAGGATGCAATGTTTATGTGCGATGTCGTCACGAGTAATGGCGGCCGGTATTGCTACGTTTTTGGTACTGAGAGATACAGATTAAAAATTCTAAATTTTAATGACGAAAATAAAATGATTATAATACATTTAAAATAAAAAAAATGTATTTAATAAATATGTTTGCCCACTATCCTTTCTCCTAGTGCAGTTTTATATTTTTTGGTTACACCAGTCAAACACCCTATTGTCATTCATCAGGTTGTTCAATACTTAACACAGTACAATTTGCAAATTTTTCATGGAATGCAAATTTTTAGCCTGTTTAAATAATCTAGACAACCATTTTTCACAACTTTGATTGAAACTTTTGAAAATTAGCTGTTTACAGTTTTAAATGACGATGTTTATATTTTGTTGATACAAAATAATCGATTCTAAAATATCGATAAGTTTCATCGATATTTTTTAATAAGTTAGCATTGTAATATCGACAATAATATTTCCTTGAAATTTCTCAGCCTCGAGTATGAGAGTAGGTACTCTTATTTAAATTGCTTTTATATAGCTCATAATTTGCTTCACCATCGCAAAGTACGCCATTTTCCCGAGGCCATCTCATTGGGTTCTTTATTGTGGTAATGTTCTGCTATGAGCGAGGTTTCCTCGGATACTTCCGTTTTCCTTTTTCTGGTTCTGTTGAGAAAATTCAATGATATGGAAAGAAAGAAAATAAATGTTATATGGTCAACAAAATTAAAAACACTTAAAGGAGTAATACAACAAAAAAAGTAATTATAGATCCTAAACCGCTATTCCTCAATTTGGAACACCTGTGTCCAAAGTATGACCAAAAAGGCCATAGGCTCAGCATTTGCCAGGTAGTAAAGTACTGCCTGGCGCTGGTATTCTGCCTAGGCCTTATATGTATGTATATGGGACATGTACTAAACCATCATTCGCTAGGTTATAGTGATATTGCGTCTCTGATCTAGTAAAATCTAAACATTCTAACATTGTAAAATGGACCTTAATTTCTTACTGGTTCTAGGAATAAATATAATTTGATACATCGTTAAATTAAATTTCTAATCACATATAAATTATAAATAAAAAATAAGTAAGTTATAAGCTATTCACATCTAGAGGAAAGAGCAATTGTCAAATAGAAAAGGATGCACGACATGATTTATGACGTCATCACTCAGAATGGCAATTACGGTACAGACGTGCGAGAGAGAGATATTCCTACTATAACACACTTTTGGTTACACCTATTAATGAATAAATTTATAGGTATTGCTGCATCATAACCTTTTCTAATGTATTGTTTCTTATTGTCTATGTGTTTTACGATTGTGTTTTGTTACTTTTTCCTTATTTTTTCTTTCGCTAATAAAACATTGCTATGAAAACGTTGTAGAATTCTTATTCAATATCCAATCCAATACCAATATTTCAAATAATTGCAGTCTTAAGTAGAAAGAGTATGTTTTCTGAAACAAGTCTCTTTTGTATTCTTTTCGGTATATTTTTTTTAGTGCCTGGCTAGGCAAACGAGCAGACGGGCCACCTGATGGTAAGTAGTCACCGCCTCCCATAGACTTCTGCAATGCCAGGGCAAAGCTGCTGCCTACCGTTTAAGGACTACTCTTCTTAAGCCTCGTTTATATACATATTATATATTGTACAAAAAGAACACACTGTTGTACCTTTTTGGATAAGGTTCCTTAAGATGTATAGTACGGTAATGCAGCTTCATACTAGCCACTTGAGTAAACCTTTTGTCACATAACGAACATTCTACTGGCTTCTCTCCTGTATGGGTCTGAAATATAATACATTCTTATAATAAATATAAAATATTTTAGTGGATAGGTCATATCAATTATACACCAAAAAAAAATCTAAATCATATCAATCAGTAGGTTTTTTTATCCTGGCACGGCAACGTGACCACACTGCACCTGATGGTAAGCGCAGTGCCGTCCAATTAGAGTATAGAGTAGCGAGATACAATGTATCCCTACTACTCAACACAATCATGCCGGCCTGCTTCTTCACACTACGCCATGGGCAAGGTGAAGAAACAGTCGAGGGTCTACTGTCAGAGTACACAGAAGGCCGCAACACAGCCAAAAATCGTACCCTAACTCTAGACCCTGACAAAAACCAGATGTACACTGGCTGATCCCGGCACGCAACACACTTGCGTGTGCCACTATGGCGGGGTTTACACCCTGTTTACGGTGGTCACTATCCGGGCGGATATGAATATTCTACCACCAGCAAGTGATATACAAGTGGGGGATTTATGGAGGGGCGTGGTCGACTTTCGACCAAGCTCATTAATCTGTATATATAAAAGAAGAAACTGTCTGACTGACTGATCGATCAACGCACAGCCTAAACGGCTGGGGTTAGAGACTTGAAATTTTGACAGTAGGTACCTTTTATCACGTAGGCATTCACTAAGGAAGGGTTTTTGGAAATACCACCCCTAAGGGGGTAAAATAGGGGATGAAAGTTTGTATGAATATCCGTCATTTTTGAAGTTAAATTCATGAAAATTAGTATTTGGCATTTTAGTTAAAAATAAAAAAAATATGTTTCAGGATTTTTGGAAATTCCGCCCCTAAGGGGGTAAAATAGGGAATGAAAGTTTGTATGAAAATCCGTCATTTTTAAGTTAAACGCATGAATATTGGTATTTTGTATTGTATACTTTTTCTCCCAAACATGACCTCCACGCGGGCGGCGCCGCGAGCAACAACTAGTTTAAAATAAAAGAATTGTCATCATACATTAACCTAATAGATACTTATCGCCTTAATAAGCTTTGTGTTCATTTGTTAGTGTTTTGTCTTGTTTACTCTGTTGCTAAATGTCACTTAACAGAGCGAGACAAAACACTGTATACATAAGTGTACAAAGCTTATTAGTAAAGCAATATACGAATGGCAAAAATGAGAATTTTAATGAGTCTCTTGGTAGAGTGGCAAAAGTGAAAAAACGAAACTACGAAATGTGGACTTTGAGTCGTTGATATTAAGAACTATAATAGAATTTCTCTCACACCCAGTGAAACAACTATTGGTGAATCACTCATTAAGGTCTTGATATAGGAATCGGACCCACAGCATCTCATTTTAAAACTCCAATCTCTCAGGCACCATCCGTTGGGACAGTGTCCACAGATGCTAATAATAATGTCTCGGGTTCGATCCCCGTGTCGGGTAAAGTGATATTGGATTTTTCTATCTAGATATTCTCAGTATTAGCCCGGAGTCTGCGCCTGGTATGGCGATAGACTCGCCACCTATCACATTATAGGACAGACATTCGGCGAAATGTGGGAGTACTGGTTACACCTCTGCCTACCCCTTCGGGGGTTACAGGCGTGAGTGTATATATGTATGTATGTCAAAGTACTCACTGCCTATACTTTTATAACACATCTAGCTCTACTATTTCATGACGTCCTAGTACCTGTTTAATGACGACACTCACCAAATAATGTCGTTGTAACGTCCCGTTCGCGTTGAACTGCATCCCGCACGTGGTGCAAGTGTACTGCCTCTCTCTAGTGTGCGTGTTCACATGACTGTATATACTGTTGGGCTGGAACAATAAATAAATAAATTGTTGCGGATGTGACGTCAGTCAGCCAATCACACCCACCCGCCGCGGCCGTGCCATTTGATTTGCTCTCCCCTCCCGCCGCCATTTTGCCATGCCGTACGCGGATGAGTGAATCTAAGCCATAGTTAAACGACCAAGACGAAACCCTGCTATTTTCCTTCAAGACCTCTTTTAACAAAATAAAAGGATAGGGTAGTCGACACGATTTTTTTATTAATTTAATCAACCAGTTACATTGATTAAAACCTATTATCGAAAGAATTTTATGACTCCGAACAAAAAAGAGTAAATTAGACGCCACTCAAATCTGCTGGAAGAATTGTTAAATGACAGTAAAATGATGCATGATATGTACCATGACGTCACGGTTCTCAGAATAGCCATTACTGTACCGTTGTGTGAGGGAGATAGCAATATGTTCCCAATACGCAACCATTTTCGGTCATGCGTGTGAGTATTTGCTCCTACCATTATTTAAAATAAATATTGTGACCTCAACTTTCAAGCAAATTTTGATTCTGTTTTCGCAAATGTTTCTTTTGCGTATTATAATCGGTTGCATATAGAATAATATACAAAAGTAAACACAGGAAACTAGCCTATTGGTTAGGTAACACACGCAAGTGTGTCGCGTTCCGGGATCAGCCAGTGTACATCCGGTTTTTCTCGGGGGTCTAGAGTTGGGGTACAATGTTTCGCCATTTTGCGGCCTTCTGAGTACTCTGACAATAGACCCTCGACTGTTCTTCACCTTCTTGCTCATGGCGTAGTGTGAAGAAGCAGGCCGGCATGATTGTGTTGAGTAGCGGGGGATAGCTCGTCTTTCACTACTCGATACTCTAATTGGACCACACTGCGCTTACCATCAGGTGCAGTGCGGTCACTTCGCCGTGCTAGTATAAAAAAAACACTACGATTAAAGATGCAAACAAAGTTTCATGTTGAAAATTATACAAACGGTTTCTGTTGAAATCTCTTGGTCGATAAATGACTCGTATAGAACCGAAGTCTACAAAGCAGGGACGACTTAAATTTAGGCAAATTAAACAAACACTTATAACTTCTGTTTAAGTCGAAAGACAATTTTGCTGAATATTTAGTTTAATCAGGGGGGATAATTAATTTAATCAATAACAACATTGGAGGTACGAAGGGATGTAGCTTTTGCAAAATTTTTGTCAAAGTGATTCGTGGTAAAATACACAATCCCAGCCTCCTACAAACAGTTGAGTTGTGTGTCCCGGATGGGTGTGTGTTGGTGTGGGGCGACGGCGGCGGCCGCCATTGCTTTCTGTGCCACGAGCCCGCACCAACTTATTGCGGCACCGCTGACGCGCGCACTGGGTGTGCTCAATGCGGTGTCGAACCAGGTTGATCTGTTCTCGTGCTCATTGACGGAGTTCACAATGGCCGCTTATGACTTAGTTACTTTATAGATAGAATGTACGTAGTATTATGTCCTACACTACTGTATTGGGTGTAACCTGTAAATAGTACTAAATATGTGGAAATAAATAAAAACAAAAATGATAATAAATTAAGCTTAACTGTGCAAAATCTTACAAAATTTTCTAGATTGCCGAGTTTGATCCCAACTAAGGTAAGATGGCCGCCTTTGTTACTGTACTGCCAAGTTTGTCATTTTTGATTGTCACTGACTTCGTGATAGGATTGTTGACTTGAAAAACGCTTCTGATTGGTTCATAGTGAAAGATTGCCGACTTTGGTTCTAAAGCAACTTTTGTTTTGTGTTTTATAGCCGTTTTTAACCGACTTCAAAAAAAGGAGGAGGTTAACAATTCGTCGGTTTTTTTTATGTATGTTACCCGATTACTCGAAGACGCCTGGACCGATTCGAGATATTCTTTTTTTGTTTAAAAGAGTATACTTCCCAGGTGGTCCCATTGGCACCAAGTCAGGATTTGATGATGGGATCTCAGAAAAATCGAGGGAAACCTTCAAATTTTATAGTGACGCATAATTTGTTTTTCATTGAAGTCGGTGTACTTTTTATGAATTAAAAAAACTTTTTAATAATAAAACATTGCATTAATCGATGCAGATTTTAATTTTCTAGATTGCCATATTTTTTTTTCATTTTTCCCAACTACCTACTTTGTCGACTTTGGTTCCATACTCAAATATCGTGGTACATTATTTATTTAGGACAGCCAGTAGTTGTCACAAATAAACTTATAATAAAAAATAATTAATGTAACAATTTACACTGTGAATAAAAACTAAAAAAAATATAGTAAATAAATTAAATTTGTGTTTTAAGAGGTCTTTCTTTCCCATGATGATGAGTTTACTAGCCATGAATATACTTATAATAAAAGTGGACCCAAATCCAAGAGTCTAATGACTAATGATCACAGCACAGTAGTCACTTCAGTTTAATGGTTACCGATAACAGATGGCGCTTTAATAGATTTGTTCACTGAGAATAAAAACATATATTATTGTACATTTCTTCTACATGACGTCACTTACCGCCAGTAGAGCCCCGCATATTTCACATATGTACCTCTCCTGTCCCAGCAGGTTGTTGGACCCTGACCCTGACCCTGACCCTGACGCCTTGTTGCTGACCATGGGTAGTGGCACGTCTGGGTGTTCCGTCTGATGGTGTTTCGTGTACGCGGTAAGCGTGGAAAAGTTTTTCTCGCACTAAAAGGAGATGTTTATATTAAAATAGACCGTCTCCGTGGCGCAGTTGGCGAGTAACCGGCTGTGAACGAGAGGACGTGGGTTCGATTCCAACACAAATGTTTGTGTGACAGATATTTGTGTCCGGGGTCTGGGTGTTGTGAGAGGGTGCGTCTCTCGTAGTCCCTGATACCCACAACACAAGACTCGTATCTTAGTGTGGGATCGGGGCTATGTGAAAAGATGGAAATGAATGACCATAGATGCCACTGCTAACGCGCATACGTTAAATATTAATAAAAACTGAATATCACTTAGTATTTATTTCAGACAGAAATCAAACAAACACTCAGTCCCGAAACAAATATTTCCGGTTCTCACAAACATTAGTCTCGTTTCGGGGATCGAACCCGCAGTCTCTTCACAACCGGCTACTCGCCCGCTACGGTGGGTGTCAAATATAGATTTGTAGTACTTGCGGCGTTTATTTGGATATTTGGTCAAACAGCACAGACCAAACATGTAAATAGACACCGCAAGTACTTCAATATATATTGTGACACACTTCACCAGTTGTGAAGAGGCTGACAGATGTGGTCTGAAAAGATTCTTGCAACGTTACCGAAAACGATACGTCGAATTGAGTGAAGTGGATTGAGTAAGTAGGCAAATACCACCATCTGATGGAACAGAGAGAGAGAGAGGGAGGGAGGGAGAGAGAGAGAGAGTGAGGTGTGTTGCAATAAATGTAACTCACTATAGTACATTGCGTGTGTTTCCGCGGCACTCTTCGTATGACGATGCCTCCTTTTAAATTCATCAGCGTTGGCGTTTCTTCTGAACTGCGAAATAAAGACAATACGTGATTTTACATAATAACTAGCTGCACTCGTTATGCGTTGCAATACCTAAAGTAAATTTGATTAATTAGTATTGCGATTAGCTGAATTAATGATTGAAATAAAACGAAGTTTACGGATTGTATCGCGGTTTATTTTACTTTTTTAACCCGACGTTTCGAAGACTTTGCAGCCTTCGTGGTCACGGGGGAAACTGAGTTGTATGTCATCTCGAAAGTGTAGTGCAATGTTTCTATCCTCCATGTAGTTGATATTACATTTTTATTTTGATGTTAACTCAGTCTCCAACCGCGATATAATCCGTAAACTTCGTTTTATTTCAATGTATAATATTCGCGTAAATATTAGAAACCAGTATGAATTAATGATTCTAATTTAGAATTTGAAGTACAACTCACGCGGAATGCATGGCGGAGTGCATCAGATGTTCCTCGTACGCCTTGTTGGTCTCGAACTTGATGTCGCATCTCTCGCAGTACGTGGTCTGCGCCGCATTGTCCTGATTCTCCTGTATATTACAAATAAACAATACTAGACCTTGTATCATTGTCCCACTGCTGGGCATGGGCCTTCTCTACTATTGAGAGGAGGCCTTAGTCCACCACACTGGCCTAATGCGGGTTGGTAGACTTCACATTCCTTCGAAATTCTTATGAAAATTCTCTAGTATGCAGGTTTCCTCACGATGTTTTCTTTCACCATTAAAGTATGCGATAATTAACATATAATACACACATAACTTTAGAAAAGTCAGAGGTGTATGCCATTTGCGTTTCGAACCTACGACTTTCGTCTTGACAGTCCGTACCGCAACCAACTAAGCTATCGCTGCTTTCATTTCAAATAAATGATTATTAAAACTAATTCAAGGATAACGATTGTACACGATCATTATTTATTTTATACTAGCTTTTGCCTATTTCTATTTTATTAACCAGGAAATAAATAGGTGTAGTGGATACGTATTATGTATTATTATACCTTATGTAAACTACTTATAAAATGAGATCTATTCCTTAAATTTATTAGTGTCAATCTGGCATTCAGTTGTTTCACTCGTCACCTAATATCCCGACATTACATTTGCCTATGAATTTGTCCGCGTTAAATGAGTTTAAATATTCATTTTTATAAACAAGGCATGTACAAACGGTAGGCAGCGGCTTTGCTGTGCCCTGGTATTATAGAAGTCTATGTGCGGCGATGACTACTTACCATCAGGTGGCACGTCTGTCTATCCAGGCAATAAAAAAAATGTTAATATACTTACGGTGTCCATTATATGTTTAACTCTACGATGCATGTACAGTCCGAACTCGCTGACGAATGACTCCCCGCACAATGCACAGAGATGCTTGCTTCTGTGTTTACGCAGATGTGTGTAGTACGTTGATAAGTGGCTATAAATAAATCAAATCAAATCGTTTATTTAGTAAATTAGGCCCCTAGGGGCACTTTTCACAGGTCAGGATTAAGTTTATCTACCGGTGCTTCGGAAATGCCCACTGGTCTGAGAAACATCAAGAAACTCAGCCGTAGGTCTTTTAATTAATTCACAATTAATAACAATAAATAAATTGTCAGCCTCTGTGCCGCAGCGGACGAGTCGACTGTGAAACGAGAGGCCGTAGGTTCGATTCCCGCACCGAGACAGATGTTTGTGTGTTTGTTTCGCGGGCGCTGTGGGAGTGTAATCATTTGTAGCTATTGATATCCACGATAGAGGGTGACCCAGTGTGGGGTCAGAACTATGTGAGACTGTAAAACCTGTATTAAGGCCTTTGAGGATAACAAATACGAGGGACCACACTACCACAACACCCAGATCAGAACAAATATCTGTCATACAAACATTTGTCTCGGTGCGGAAATCGAACCCACGACCTCTCGTTTCACAGCCGGCAACTCGTCCGCTTGGCCTCGGAGGTTGTCTAATCTGTATAAGTATGTAAAAGAAGAAACTGAGTGACATATTTTTTTTTTATTTACATAGTGAGTGACATATCAACGCACATCCGGAACGGCTGGGGTTAGAGACTTGAAATTTTGACAGTAGGTACCTTTTACGACGTAGGCATCCACTATGGAAGGGTTTTTGGAAATACAACCCCTAAGGAGGTAAAATAGGGGAATAATTAGTATGATAATCCGTCATTTTTGAAGTTAAACGCATGAAAATTGTTATTTTGTATTGTATACTTTTTCTCCCATGACCTCCACGCGGGCGGAGGCGCAAGAAATAAATAATAAATTGACAGACAGACCGACAAATATCTGTCTCGGTGCGGGAATCATAGACGGGAATCGAACCTAGGCTATCTATATGCATTGTAGCTAGACTTTTAATTGTTTGTAAGAAATATATTTTTTAAATAATTTTTTTTATTGTAATGCTCGCCATGTAGCGTCTTGAATACAGCTGACTGTGCTTGCCTCTGTCATTGGCCAGTGCTAAATTAAGCATGGGACAGTATACAATGTTGATTAAAAAAAAACAACGACCATATGCTACTAACTTTTTTGTTTATGATTACTTTTCAATAATTATAGAATTTCATAATTTAGAAAGTAAATTTTTTTTTTTATAGTATAGTCCGACAAACGAGCCCGTGGGTCACCTGATGTTAAGTGATCTCCACCGCCCATGATCATCCACAATACCGAAAGTATCATGTATGCGCTGTCGGCCTTAAATAACAGGAATAGGGATTAGGGAAGGGAAGGGGGAATCTGGGCCTCCGGATATCTCACTTACCATACGAAACGCGACAGTAAACTGTCACTTTACGTTGGTTTTCTGTGAGACAGTGGTACTACCCCGGTCGAGCCGGCCCATTCATGCTGTCATATGTCTACAGCTTGGCTCTACCACTTCTAAAATAAACGGTTGAACGTAGTATAGCGTATCGGACGCAACGCATAAGTTTCCCCCTACCAAATACGCTTAACGCGGCTAAAGAAGTTAAAAAAAACACTTAACAGGGCAAGCAACTTCCTTTTTTATGATTTAGTCGAACTCAATAAAAAATCAATCTTATGTCAATACACATTAAGCTCAAATTATACTTACGTAAACTGTTCATTGCAGTATTCACAAGTCCTCGTCACTCCATTGTGGAACTGGTCGTGATGATGAGCCGATGTCCTAGAAACGATGATATTTATATTATCAGCCGTGTTGGTACAGACATAAGGTGTAATTTCAAATGGTTAGTTTGTTCGCCGCCATTCGGTCAGTAACAGACAGATAGGTTTTTTTAGGTAGAAAGAGTAAAAAATTGCTGTCTCAAGATGGGATAGGTACTGAACATTTTTTTTTGATTCGTTTATTTACGAATAAATCTTGACCTAATAATTAAGCCCCATTCTTAACCGGTTTTTAAAGCGTACCTGACACTAGACTAAAGCAGCATTAGAAGAAATTTAAACTGAAGTTTCGGCATCAGTAGAATTTGAACCCGAAGTCTCAAATGGCGATATAATTCGTAAAATTAATTTTATTTCAATGTGTAATATTCGTGTAAACATTAAAAACCATTATTCAATCATGACACACATACATATACATTGACGCCTGTAATCCCCAAAGGGGTAGGCAGAGGTGTAACCAGTATACCCACTTTTCGCCGTATTTCGGTCCCATAATGTGATAGGGGGCGAGCCTATCGCCATACCGGGCACAGATTCCAGACTCCGGGCTAATACTGAGAATTTCTAGATAGAAAAATCCAATATCACTTTACCCGACCCGGGGATCGAACCCGAGACCTCAGCACAGCAGTCGTAACGCATGCGCAATTACAACTGCGCCACCGAGGCAGTCAATTCAATCATGATTTTGATCATATACTATACTCACTCTCTGGAAAACGTTAGATCACATCTCAAACACTTGTATTTGTTGTAATGCTCCTTTATATGTCGGCTGAGGAGTGACTTCCACTTGAACCTGATGCGGCAGAATCTACACTCCATCGAACCGTTAGACTAGAACAAAAAGATTATTAAATAGCACTCTTCACCTTCTTGCCCATGGCGTAGCAGGTCGGCATGATCGTGTTGCGTAACGGGGCTCTCTCGCTACTCAAAATCAAAATCAAATATTTGTTGAATCCATAAAATGTTATACATTATTTAGATTCAGTCAATTTTTTCACTCTACCGCCAGTTCGGAATGCAGTCTCGCTAGAGAAGAACGGGCAAGAAACTATAGCGTTGCACTTTTCACATCGGTTAACAATATTTGGTCATATAATTATAATCATAGGTCATATAATATAAACGATTTAAGTTTAATTACCTTAGATTAGAGCAGCTCAATACTCGATACTCTAATTGGACGGCACTCGCTTACCATCAGGTGGAATTAAGCTTTAGTCTCTTGATCATAACGTACAACGCTACGGTATGCGGTGTCGGGCACAATCGTATGAAAAACGTCTTAAATGCTCTCTTGTCCCAGTGTGTCAGCTATGAAGGATTTGCTGCAGCTTTTGCTGGTGGTAGAATTCATATCCTTCTGGATAGCGACCAACGTACACAGGGTGTAAAATCCGCCATAGTGAAACACGTAAGTGTGTCACGTTCCGGGGTCAACCAGTGTACATCCGGTTTTTGTCTGAGTACTCTGACACTAGACCCTGGAACGCTTCTTCACCTTCTTGCACATGGCGTAGTGTGAAGAAGCAGGCAGGCATGATTGTGATGAGTAATGGAGGATAGATTGTCTCTCGCTACTTGATACTCGAATTGGACGGCATAGCGCTTACCATCAGGTGCAGTGTGGTCACTTTACCGTGCCAGGATAAAAATAGGCAATCGTGACACTGCGTTGGAGCCGCTTATCGCAGCGTCGCGTTATGATCAGGAGACCAAAGCTTTAGGCAACAATACATCCATGTGGTGGACTATATGAGTTTCAACAAATGTGATCCACAAAAACTCGGGTCTGGCTGTTGTGGGACCTTAGTCCCTTTTAGTTATTTTCTGCTATTGTTGATTTCAGATCAATCTTTAGATGGACTACATTCACTAGGAAAAACACAATGAGGCCATTTATTTTAAGGGACATTTTAGTAGGGTAGTTTCTTGTGTTTAAGTTTGTACATTATTCGATATGCAACCGAAAAATGAGGTCATAATATTTATTTCAAATATTGATATGAACCAATACTCAAGGGTTGAGCAATAATGGTTGCGTAGTGGGAACATATCGCTATCTCCCTCGCACAGGGGCACAGTAAAGGCGATTCTGAGAACAGTGACGTCACGGGGCATATCAGGCATGATTTTACAGTTATTTGAAAACTACCCCTTCCAAAAGATTTGAATGGCGTCTAATTTACTTATTTATGTCCGGATTCATAAAATTCTTTCGATAATAAGTTGAAGGTAATGTAACTTGATGATTAAATTAATAAAAAAAATGGAGTCAACTTCCCTATTATTCTAATAATAAAACCAACAAATCACCTCACTGTGCCTTAACTTGATGTGGCGTTTCATCATGTCCTCCTTTGAGAATCCTTTTAAACACCCAGTACATTTATATATAGAATTAATGTATTTTGGATCTTGAGCTCTTGCCTGAAACTCCTTCACTGCTTTCTCTTCTGGCAAACTAAACTTTTGCCAGTTTTTACTGTCTAAATCATGCTTTTTCTCCCAATTTTTCTTAAACTTATCCTGGATGTTTATATCTTTTTTCTTTTTAGATTTGGTGTTGCCTTTTTTCATTTTTCTTTTGGATGTGTTATTGTCCACTTTAATTTTAATGCTTTTCGATTTTTCTGTTATATTTTCTGGTATAGGTAATTTTAAATCTATTACTTCTTCTGTTGGTTTTATTTCATAAATATCTTTGTCAGCACTATCTTTTTCTGTGTTAATCTTTTCCTCATCTATTATACCCTTAATGTTACCTTTTGATATTTTATCAAGACTTATATCATCATCATCATCATCATGTTTAATTTCATCAACATCATCACCATTATTTATATCACATTCATCACTTTTAGGCGATTTTATATCTGAGTACTCATTTAGACTAACCATTTCTGGACTTGGTATGTCCATTTGTTTGTAAACTCTACTTTTATTATGTTTTATTATGCATGTTTTCACTCTATTACTTTCATTTATAAAGTCTATTGATGATTTAAGATTATTATGTTCTCTGTCTATTTGTGATATTCCTAATAATGTTATCTGAAAATAAATAAATGAAAGATATTGGAATAAGTAAAGACGGATTCGGAGGTAGAAAGTAAAACTAACAACTACCTTTATTTGGAAATTAGATAACTACTAAATAAAAATATATTTATTAAATAAGGTAAACTTAATTAGAAAAATAAATGACATCTTAAAATATTTTCAACAATAAATCAAATAAATATATATTCATCCTTTGTTTGCACTTAATTTTAATAAGCAATTTGTTTATGCTTAATTCTTTGAGGCACTTAGCTATAAAAATGTTCTCCATCCATAGCCTGCTTAGGCAGAAACTTAATATAGGAATGACGATATTAAACTCTAACTAGTTTAATTTTCTTTAGTCTAGTTTAGTAGTAACTAGTTAGTAAAGATGCGCATTTATCACAGTAGAGAGCTACAATTCCTTTTCTCTCAAATTTCTGATTTATTAAACATGCAACATATCTGGAATTGAACTGGACATTATCTGGAAATCTAATCTCTCAACATAACTGCTCTGTATAGATCTTATGACCATGTTAGTTTCCCTTGTACAAGCCTGAACAAGATTATCAATATACTTAATTAAATATATCAATTAAATAATACCTATATACTCACAGAACCCCCCCAAATCATATTTTGCAATGTTGTCTGTCCGGTGTGGCATTTCTCTTTGAACTTGTGGAATTTGTGGAGCATCATTGCACATTCATAGCAGAAGTATCGAGGTAAACCATCATCCTTTATCTGAAAGCGAAATTCTATTGGAATACTTCTTCTTCTTGTTTCAATGGACTATGCGGAGGAACGATTCCACAATTTTGCCAATGTCACGTAATAAAATTAACAAATGTTTGGATCGAGGTAAATTACACAAACTATGGACACTAGTAAAGATAGTAAAATTGTGTTGAGCTAATCATTTGAAACCAAGATGATTTGAAGGATAGAGATGTTAACAATAGTATAACACAGGATAAGAAAAATAAATAGAAATAATATATTGGAATACTTAATAATACATAAAATAATAATGATGATGATTTCGTCCAGGCCGATTTTGGTCCTGGTAACTGGTAGACTGTGATATCCAGACACGCTTATTTAACTCGGACTTAAAGGGGTCAAGGGTGTTGGTGTTCTACTCTTTAAATAATAATAATACTAGCCCTGTATTAAATATTGTCCCACAGCTGGGCATGGACCTTCTATACTAATGAAAGGGGTTAGGACTTAGTCCACCACGCTGGCCTAATGCAGGTTGGTAGATTTCACATACCTTTGAAATTCTTATGAGAATTCTCAGGTATGCAGGTTTCTTCACAATGTTTTCCTTTACCACTAAAGCAAGCAGTAATTAACAATGAATACACTCGTAACTTTAGAAAAGTCAGAGGTGTAGGCCATTTGGGTTTCGAACATACAACTTTTGTCTTGACAGTCCGTACCGCAACCAACTAGGGTCTCGCTGTTAACTTGGAATACTTATGAGACTTTTTATATCCGTTTAAACAGGCAGTTGCCTATTATTACTTTCAATGGTGAAAATGACCATATTAATACTATTTAAATTTGTTTATTTTATTTATTATACAGGTTATAATTGGGTACAAATTGTAAACAAAATTGTTTAAAGTTATTCACAATTATAACCCACAAATTTGTGTTATATAAAAATAAAATGTTAAATGTGTGTGTATTGTTACTAGACTTTGTATTGGTTTGAATGATGATAAGACATAATAAACAGAAATACTATTATAACTAAATTTTTATAAAAAACGAACTGCCGTGTATTGATGACGCTATGTGTGTATGTATATTATTTTGACAGCCTCTGTGCCACAGTGGGCCGGTAGCTGGCTGTGAAACAAAAGGCCGTGGGTTCGATCTGCACAATGTTTGTGTGACAGACAGATATTTGTTTCAGGTCTGGGTGTTGTGGGACCGTAGTCCCTCATATTTCTTGATATCCACGATACAGATTTCATCAATTGTGGGGTTAGAACTGTGTGAGTGACTGTTGGATGTATTTCATTGTTAATTCTTTAATGTATTGATTTGTCATAAGATATGTCATAAAATATATAATTGCCTACTAATTCAATAAATAATTTCTTTTAACTGACTGCAACATAACATTTCTTGCACACTGCTACTTGGCAGCAACAATAGATTTGCGTCAGCACCCTACGGCCTACCCTGACGAACTCTCACATACAAGAGACCTAGGTACCACCTTTGAAAATATATATTCTGTAATATTGAATAAAACATTTCCAATAAATTGATAATTTATTTTAATGATTTATGTACATAAAATTACTTTAAAAATTTACTTTTTTCAAAAGCCAAATGAATTAATAACAAGAATTTTTTTTTTTCTGTAACAGTATTCCATGCAATATAATCCTAAGATACCTATATATTTTTCCATATATATTAAATAGCGAAAATTCTAAATAAGATTACCATTTGAGCAATAACTTCCTCATAATATTGTTTCAGGCGAAAATCATCGAAATTATACATTTTAGCGTGCGTGCGTAAACATATTCGACACACTTGTATGTCCGACATTTTAATGAAATGACTCTATATTATAAAACAATAATTATATTCAAAAACTTCTGATAGTAAATAAAATTACACAAACGCTTGTACTGAGATTGTAGTAAGCACAAAAATAAACAACAAAAATATATCGCATTCAGGCTTCAGCCATAAGAAAGACAGCTGTCAACATAGCTTTTCTTTTTTTTTAAACTTGGAGGACGGGCTTTAAAGCATACTGCCTAGTTTGACTTTATAACTTCAGCACCTTTAGTGATGCGCCGATACATTACTGCCGTATTTAGTGCGGTAACAATTAGTAACTAGGGGCACGTAGGACACTTAACGTGTACAAACTTGGGCACCCACACTAATTTATTTCTCTTTACCTATAAGGAGAGCCATGATGCCTTAAGGATTCGTGCTCAATGCTATTATTAATATTATACCACAACGATACATATACTGATCAGGTATCCAAGCAATTTAATTACAAATAACCATTTTTCAACAGGGTTTTGAATTCATGTTTTTTTATAACCCGATTGTGACAAAAAAGCTTACATTACGGCTCGCCTGATGATTTGGGACTTTTATTCTTCACCTGGTTATAAACGGAATAAAAGTCAGGTTATGTATAAAATTGTATTTTCTACAATCTACCTACACTTAGGTACACAAGACTCATATCTCTAATTTCGCGAAATATTATTTTCGTCAACGAATGTAGGTACATTTATTTTATTGTACGTGTATAGATTCTTCAAGTTAAAATTTGCATCGGCAAATAATATTTCGTGAACTACATATTATATCATTCACAAAAATCACATCTATAAGCGTCACTTTTCACAACATTTTCTAAATAATTTGTAGAATATACAATACAATATATATGTCGGAGTGTGATGAATACGGACACTCAATTGTACTTGTTATTAACTTGATCTTTTGTAAATTCTGAGTAGGTACCGTCAGTAGTTTATTTATTTATTTTAAGAGTGGTTTGAGTTGTTTATCACGTGATCTCACTCATAAAGTGAAAGTGAGCACAATAGAAATCACTCAATATAAGAGGCCGCCACGCCATTTTGTGAAGCAATCTCAAATAGTTTAGTAACTTAGAGGTCGTAATGCCGAAATACTGTTTACGTTGCCTAAAACTAAAATAATAAGTTAACGCGATGTGCGTCTCAGTACAAAGTGTAATTGTGATGTATTTAAAAGAGTGACTATGGGGTTTCTTGCCAGCTTCTTCCCATTGAATAACTGCGTTTCGAACTGGTAGTAATAAACTGAGAAGTGATGAACTTGTGTTACCGAAACATCATACGATGTGTTTTCTCTTTACCGAAAAACTAGTTGAATTTATCAACCTATTTCATTCAACGTCGTTGAATCAACGACAGACGCTAACAAAACGGGAAATTAACGTATAGATCTGTGGACATTTCTGCAAACCAGTTAAAAACGTCAACTGGTTTTTCAACTAGCTGACCGTTTATAGGAAACGGTTTCGTTTAGTTAACGCAAAACCGTCAACGACCCACCTCTACTCCTTACCGACGGTATTTGGTTATTTTTGTTTACTGTTTACCCAAAGTTATCGTTCAAGATTCAATGAAACAATAGGTTAGTTTGTACATCAATAACATAGAAGTAGATTGTTTTTGTGTATTTGACAACTGTCATCATCGCCATCTATCGAGCGTTACAGATTCGGACTCCCCCTCCGTTCGGAAATCTTCAGCGAGTGTCACTTCATCCGTCTTTTTTCTTCTGTTTCTGGAAGAGAGTGACATGAATAATATTTTGAAATGATTATATTTACCGAGATTATTTATTACCTTTGAGCAAATTTCGCTATGAATAATGCAAGTGCAAGTTACATAGCGTTGATATGAGGAAATTATGTGGCTCAAATTAATTAATCACTCGAGTCTAGTAAGGATAAAAAGAAAAAAGTAGGGAGTAAAAAACAAGCCAAAATCATTTCTATTTCGAAAACATTAAAGTTAAAAATAGCATGTAAGAACGGCGAAACTGGCCAGTATTTGAACTCACCGCCGCACCGCCGCACCGCCGGCGAGCCTATGTGTCATGACTGGTTAGTGGTTAAACACTTTTCGATATCCTAAAAGAACTTTATACTACTAGCCCTGTATTAAACATTGTCCCACTGCTGGGCACGGGCCTCTTCTACTAATGAGAGGTTAGGCCTTAGTCCACCACGCTGGCCTAATACGGGTTGGCAGACTTCTCATACCTTCGAAAAACTCTCAGATATGCAGGTTTCCTCACGATGTTTTCCTTCACCGTTAAAGCAAGCGATAATTAACATTTTAATACACACATAACTTTAGAAAAGTCAGAGGTGTATGCCACTTGGGTTTCGAACCTACGACTTTCGTCTTGACAGTCCGTACCGCAACCAACTAGGCTATCGCTGCTATTAAAAAAACTTTATAAAACTGATATTAGTCATATATTTATCTCCACTGCCTTAGCTTAGTGACGTTATGGGGGATTTTTATAAATACATAAGTTCAAGCTTCAAGATGAAGTTTGCATACTTGAAACTAATCATCCCACTGCACTTGTCATATATTTCTCCTTCAAAAACTAACTAAGTAGTGTGTTGTGATAAAATCCTCTAGCAAATACTATACCGTTTTGGATAAGGTTGTTTGAGATGGAACGTCCTGTAGTGTAGCTTCACACTATTACTTTGTGTGAATCTCTTGTCACACAACGAACATGCGAAAGGCTTCTCTCCCGTGTGAGTCTGCAAGAACAATACACCCAACAGTCACACATAAACCTGACCCCACACTAGGCCAAACCTGTATCGTATCAATTACGTGATAGTACACCAAAAATGTGAAAAATATAAAAATCTCCTATTTATAAAAGTGTTTGTAAAACTCTTTTCACCATAAAATAGTGTAAGAAAGCATATTAAAATTAAATTTGTCACTTTTGTATCAATTCCGGATTCCGGAAAATTATCCATAATTTTCCAACGTTATGACGTAATTCTGTAAATGACGTATTTCAATTCTTCTAACAATATAACATATAAAACACCAACATAAAAATAGTTTTAGCTTAGTTTCAGATATCGGCAGATTATCCATTCTATTGATAACTTTATGACGGAAAAACTACATATACATATCCATACTATGTAAATAACATACCAACTGGTGTCGATTCATGCTGCTCTTGGAATTAAACTGCACGCCGCACGTGTTACAAGTGAACATTCGTTCTCTAGTGTGTGTGTTTAGGTGATGTGTCACGCTGACTGCCTAAAATCATTAAACATTGTTGGAGAAACAGCTAGCCTCGGATCTAGAGGAAAGCTGGAGTGCCTGCTGGGTAACAATATAAAGAAAGCACCGAATTCATTGGCCTAAGCGGTAGCTTATTACTATTCTATTCTTGCTGGTAGTAGAATATTCATATCCGCCCGGAAAGCGACCACCGTACACAGGGTGAAAATCCCGCCATAGTGGCACACGCAAGTGTGTCGCGTTTCGGGATCAGCCATCATCCGGTTAGTACATCCGATTTTTGTCTGGGGTCTAGAGTTAGCCTACGATGTTTGACCGTTTTGCGGCCTTCTGAGTACTCTGACACTATACCCTCGACCGCTTCTTGCCCATGGCGTAGTGTGAAGAAGCAGGCCGGCATGATTGTGTTGAGTAGCGGGGGATATATTGTCTCTCGCTACTCTATACTCTATTTGGACGGCACTGCGCTTACCATCAGGTGCAGTGTGGTCACTTTGCCGTGCCAGGATAAAAAAAAACTTGGCCGAAATACTTCCTGCCTTTTTTCTTAATTCCAATTTTTTTCTTTTAAGTTCGGCAATATATCCATAACCATTTTCGCCTCACTTACCTACTTTCATTTGGATCACTTACCACAGCTCAAGTAATTCTCGTAATGGTTAAAGATCCTTGTAAATCTTATGTATCAAGTGATTAATAGGAAACGTTTCATAATACCCGAGCAGCTTGAAAAATGCCTAAATAAGAGCATCATAATAAAAAGTAACATATCTCTCAGTGCATGCTTGTTTGTGTTTGCAGGCATGTGCGTGTGTGTATAATCAGAGTAAATAAGAAATGACAAATAAATTGACATAAACATAATTATTTTTAAATAAAAGGACAAATACTAATTTTCATGAATTTAATTTCAAAAATGACGGATTTTCATATAGAGTTTCATCCCCTATTTTACCCCCTTAGTGGTGGTATTTCCAAAAGCCCTTCCTTAGTGGATGTCTACGTGATAAAATGTACCTACTGCCAAAGTTTCAAGTCTCTAACCCCAGCCGTTTAGGTTGTATATTGATATGTCAGTCAGTCAGTCAATTTGTTCTTTTATATATACAGATTAGATTAATATGACTAATAAAGCTGATCTAACATACATACTCCTTAACAATTATATGTATACACCTAAAGGCACTTACAGCTAAAGACATGCCGCATATTTCACAAATATGCCTCTCTTCATTCGGTAGGAACGGCGTCCTTGGATGGTCGGTATGGTGGTGCTTCATACACGCAGACTGGGTTGGGAAAATTTTACCACACTAAGAAAGAAAAAGGTCAGTTTTCATCAACTATAGAGAGATCCTGGCATACAATACTTCTTTGTATTGATATTTACAGACTTTTTTTTTTTTTAGTGCCTCAATAGGCAGACGAGCAGACGGGCCACCTGATGGTAAGTAGTCACCGCCGCCCATAGACTTCTGCAATACCAGGGCACAGCAAAGCCGCTGCCTACCGTTGAAAATAAAATAATATAATAATAAATATTTGACTAAAATAAAACACTTACATAGCTGCAAGTAGTTGGTTTTCTTGGAGTTCTCATGCCTTTTTTCCTCACTTTGGGACATGCCGGGGCTGGGGTGTCTTCCATCATATCCCTAAAAAGTACATTGCGTATTTCTAAATGTATATAAAAGGGTGATATATGTCAGTATCCACTAATTATTATTATTTATAATACTAAAATTCTTATCTATTACAAAACCATTAATCGCGCGTGAAATCTTTGCGCTACGATTTAAATTGTTTTTTACTTGCTGTATTTCTTTTGAAAGTCAATTTTATATTATAAGTTTTTGTTTATTATTATTTCTTGTATGTATTTGTTAAACAAATAAGCTTCGAATTGAGGACATCCTTTTTAAGTTGTTTAAATATGTGTTGGAAATAAAAGCAAGATTAAAATCGTTGTTGATGAATTTGAACACGAAATTATGAAACAAAAGGGATTTTTGCATCATTTTTGGTTGGAAACTACTACTACTATTTTACCTAACTACTAGTTGATACCCACGACTTCTTCAGGACTGTGGTAACTATTGTGTGTTATTTCCTACTTACTCGACCCCTTTAGAATGCATAGCGGAGTGGAACAGATGCTCGTCGAAAGCGCGTCGTGTTTCGAACTCGATGTCACACCGGGCGCAGTATGTATCGCCTGGTGGGTTATCTTTAGCGCCATCTTGGGTCCGCTAGGGAATGTTAAATATTTTTGTATTGTCATTTCAACGCAATGTATGAAAGAATCACATTTTTACCTAATGGCGTGGTTAATGTTCACTCGAGTGGAGAATTAAAGTAACCGCATCTACTCTAAATTGACGTTCGGAAAGTAATTCAGCTTTGGCTACTATTAAATAGTATGTGTTATAGTATACTTTTCAAGGGGATAAAGTTAACATTGCGAATTGAATAAATTGTTATATCATCGACCTAATTTATTTTCAGAAGATTTTTCCGGAATCCCGGAATAACTAAGTATTGACATACTTAGTTATTCCACTGACGTGCATGTCCATATTATGACGAGTGTTTCTTCAGCCAGTGTATATTCATTTAATCGAGTCAGCAGGTTTTGCCAATCGCCGAAAATATATGGTTTCTAAGATGTAAATGTAATAGTGGTAGAGCCACGCTGTAGACATATTTGTCTACAGCATGAATGGGCCAGCTCGACCGGGGTAGTACCACTGTCTCACAGAAAACCAACGTAAAGTGACAGTTTACTGTCACGTTTCGTATGGTAAGTGAGATATCCGGAGGCCCAGATTCCCCTTCCCTATTCCCTATTCTTGTCCTTTAAGGCCGACAGCGCATACATAGTACTTTCGGTATTGTGGATGTTTATGGGCGGTGGAGATCACTTAACATCAGGTGACCCACTGGCTCATTTGTCGGACTATGCTATAAAAAAAAATAGGTGCACCAAGTGCACCCGTACTCACCGGCGCGGGTGCAGGCTTCGCACCCACGTGCTTCACCAGCTGGTGTAGGTGCAGCCCTGCGTCGCTTACGAACGACACGCCACACACGCGGCACACGTGAGCGCTTCTATGTGTGCGGAGGTGAGTGTAGTAAGTTGACAGGTGTCTAAGGAATAACAATAGTGTTTCTATGCAATGGATCATAAGTATCTTGTGTAACTAGTGCTCGAGCTCGAAATATCTATCTCGTGGGCAATCGACAACACCGCACGAGTTGTAGAATTTTCATCTATCACGTACACCATTTTTTTTTTGTTTGTACACCTCGATTGTTCTTCATTCTTTCTTCAATTTTAGCAGTTTTAATCGTTATTTACGTTCATCCAGAAAATTTTGAGTAATCAGAATTTACCGAACACAAAAACGTGAGCTAAGATAGAACTTATTCCGCATGACTGATAAAAATAACAATATACTACTGAAACAATGAATCCATCATATGTCAGAGTCTTTCTAGGTAGATATTACTGTTCTGTCTATTTCTGTCAAAGAGTAATCTAGGAGTTTTAAACCGGAATATATGTTTCTAAGTAAAAAGCGAAAAACTGTAAAAGGTGGGTAAATATTAAAAACATACGTATTTGCAGACTCAAATGCGAGCTTGTCTGCTGTCTGTTATTTCCGATCATGTAAATCTCCTCTACTTGGGAGGGGAAATACATAATACCGAAAAGACTTTCATGCCGTAACAGGCGTGAGAAAAAGTATGTTATAATTGACGGACATACTCACTTAAACTCCTCGCCGCAATGCTTGCACTTCCTTATCACGCCGTTGTGGTAATCTTCGTGGAACACTGCTGATGTCCTGAAATTATTTACTTAAGTAAATATCGATAAAATCACCAGATTGTATCCTCGAAGGGGTAGGCGTCGACGTTTCTGTCCTACGATGTGATACATGAGCTTACAGTCACATTCTCTATGTTACTTGAGGATATACCAGTGACGTAGCTATAGCTTTTACATGGGGGGGGGTCCGCGGGTAAAAGCCAAAAATCTAACCGCTCAAATCATAGTTATTTAGAAATTACTTAAACATAGAGTGTTTTATTTAATTCCTAAAATATATAATAATTTACCAAGACTTATTACCCAATTGAATAATATTAATAATTATAAGAATAAATTGTTTCAGTTTTTAAATGAGAAATGTTATTATGATTTAAATGATTATTTTAATGATATAAAAATTTAAAATGTTTTATTTTTCTATTTTGTGTAAATAAATGTGTGACAAATATTGTATGCCAATATGGCGGGACATAGCTGTACAAATTTTAAAATATAACACCATTGAATCCTATGTACCACAATAAAAACGATTTGATTTGATTTGATTTGATTTGATAGAATGGGAAAACGCTAGTTAATAAAAATTATACTTGCTATTTGGATTTGGACTTTGGATGGATGAAAATCTGCCGTAGATTTTCATTCATTTTTGTTTTATTGTTTACATAACAACTGTCAAAACATCAAGTGTCAAGTGAAATCAATTTATTTTTGGTAAATAACTATTTTAATGTTGCTTATTACCAAGATGAGATGTTAGAACTCAGGGACAAAATTCTTACGCACTCGAATCAACTTCGTATACGAAAAATAATTCAAATTCGAACTTTTTTCGAGTGAATGTAAAGTTAAGCTATTATGGAAATGTCGAGTCCGGTGTTTCTCGAAGGTCTTGATGGTACGAATATAATGTCAAAGGTATTGTTCATAAATAAATACATACATATACATATACACTCACGCCCGTATCCCATGGGGGTAGGCAGAGACTATTGAGTGCCACAAGCTACGATCCTGACACACTTCTTTCGCCTCTTCCACATTCATACATCTTCTCATACATTTACGACGGTTGGAGGTACTTCTGATTTGCCCTTTTAGGAGAAGATCGTTTATCTGATTCGTAAACGTTCTCCTTGGGCGCCCTCTACCCACTCTTCCAGTCACATTCGCACGATAAAAAGCTTTCGTAAATCACCTTTCATCCATCCTCTCCATGTGGCCAAACCATCTCAGCATACCTCTTTCTATCTTAGTCACCACATCATTCTTCAACTCACAACGATCTCTTATCACACTATTCCTCATGCGATCAGCAAGGGTGACTCCACACATACTCCGTAAGGAACGCATCTCCACCGCATTAACTCCACTTTCATGCTTCTTCTGCCACACCCAACTTTCACTTCCATACATAAGTGTCGGTACCAGCACACCATTATGAACAGCCATTCGCGCCTTTTGTGACACCGCCTGGTTGCTCATTATCGCGTGCAAGGCACCATTCACTTTATTACCTGCCATCACTCTCCTTTCAATATCCCTCTCATATTTCCCATTTCTGGTTAACACGCTTCCCAAATAAACAAACTCTTTCACTTGTTCCACTCTCTCACCATCTATATTTATGTTACATTCCGTAACATCTTCTTCTCTTTCTATCACCATAACTTTCGTCTTACTTCCATTAATTTTCATTCCCTTCTCCTTAAACGACTCATTCACTACATTTAACAAGTCTTGTAGCTCCCCCACCGATGACGCAAGCAATACCTGGTCATCGGCGTAGAGAAGACACTTGACATGCAACTCATTCATTCCCAGTCCACATTCCATATCTTTCAAAACTGTCAAACAGCTGTCCATATAAAGATTAAAGAGCCATGGAGACGCAACACATCCCTGTCTAACACCTCTAGAACTGTTAAACCAGTCTGAGTGCGCTCCATTTACCCTTATACATGCTTTGGAGTCCTTGTACAAAGACTTCAAAGCACTGTTCATAAATAAATTATTTTAAAAATAGAATTCGAAATCTAAATATTCTATTTGAGCTATTCCAAAAATTACCATTCGAACATTTCTCGAAGGTTATCGCTCGAACTGCTTCGACTGGTACAGACCGGTCGAGACGTACATCTCGAATTCGAACCATTCAATATTGTGTCCTAACTTAATGATGATGATGATGTCCTCCAAGAAGTATTCTTCGACGGCGAACCTTGCATTTTTGGAACAAGTTTTTTTCGCCAATGTGAGCATATGTGACTAGCTAGCCCTAATTTTGTTTTAAAAGCCCTGTCACAGGACGTACAGAACAGTTGTCTAGAAGAGTAGGTGTAAGAGTCAACTCAAACTGGCGCAGAGTCGAAACGTTGCGTCACGTCCTATTTTTTAACTACAATGCATGGCGACGCGCGTCGTGTACACTTAGGGCCAACCCTATGTGTACACAGTTTTAGGTCTTATTTATTGCAGCTCACGCTGGGCGTCAAGGCATTGGATACATACATGTTTCCTCAAAATGTGCACATGATTTTCGTACTGAGCTACGCCATTCGGTCTAGTGACACGAAAGTTCTTCCCAGCAGTCGCAGGGTACGTCGCAAGATGCTAAGTAACGCTTGATGATATTGTAGTAGGTAGAAAATGACATCCAGGCTTACGATATTCTTGAGCGAGTTTGCCTTAAACCACTGAAACCTAATGGCGTCTAAACCATATGGCGTCTTGACAAATTTCATATGAACTGCATCAAGTGAATTCTCCAGATAAAGTGGCAAGATTGTTTCCTTAACATTAATATTTTACGACGTTTATAGCTAAAATGCATAGTCTATGCTTTTGGAGGTGGTGCGGTAATGTTGCACGTATGAAGGACACCCAAAGATATTGTTTTATTTTGGTCCTAACTTACTGCGTATATAATGCCATATGCTGATGTGTTTACCCATAAAAGACTCAATCTCGTGTTTTTATTATGATTTAACTAAAAGTCTTAGAAAGATAAAATACTTGGAAGAGTCCAAAAACATGTCCAAGAACTGGATAGTGGATGCACATTTGATGAGGCCCGTGACACTATGGATATTAAAATACTTATAGATTTTTAGTTCGAAATTCAAATTTTTTAGTAGAATCTCATAGTAAAGACTCGAATTCAAATGGATATGGATGCAACATTCGAACAATATAACTTCATAGTTCGAAATTATGTAATAGAGAAAATATTCGAACTGTAGATTCGAGTACGAAATTATTTTGAATGAAAGGAGAATTGCCCGCCAGGTACTTATGGTACATCATATACCATCACTACTAAGTAGTCACTACTTAAGACTCGGTCGTATTTGTTTAAATAGATGTGCCCTGAAAAAAAGCAGTCTTGTTTTACCAGTTGATTTAAGCGCTAAAAAGTACACGAAAAAAATTAAACTAGGCTCAAAAGTCGTAGAAAAATCTGTTAATTCCAAATATGCATATAGCTGAATGCTGCAAAAATTGACACTTAAATCAAATAGCCTGCTAACCGTCTATGTTATCCGCTATCAATAGTTCGCGGTTTTTTATTATGTCGTAGGCTAAGGGGGGTGTCCGGACCCCCTGGACCCCCCCCTTATATACGCCCATGGGATATACATAGATCAACTGACATTTAATTGGTGCAACACGCTGCCACTAAATTATCCAAAGTAATTTTATTATATGTTAATAAAATTTTAACGTTCCCGGATATTTCCGGACCTTGAGATCATAGTTATTTTTTAAAAGTGGCGTTAATGTGCTTTGTGTAGCAAATTTGTAGAAGAATAAAATTGTCTTAAAAATCGAATAACAACAGATTTTTACGCATTCTCATGTTTATAAATTTACACGATAAATTGAACTGTAATGTGAAATATGGTAACAATTCAATTTTATTTTATCAATATTTTGTATTTAAATTTATTTATTTTTAGCTATCTACCAGTTTATTTATAGATTGGTTCCGGTTTTCCGGAATTTCTCTACAGTCAATTTCGCGAAATGTAACTTAAATTTTATATGTACTTACTCCATTCTACACACCAGGTTGCACCGTAGACATTTGTATATGGTGTAGTGGCGCGGCATGTGCCTTGTTAAATAACATTTCCATTTGAACCGCATACGGCAGAAACGACACTCGATTGGACCTAGTGTCTGAGAAAATAAATAATATTTTCACTTAGCGTAAACATTCCACTCTTTAACCGACTTCAAAAAAAGGAGGAGGTTCTCAATTCTACGGAAACTTTTTTTATGTATGTTCCACGATTACTCGAAGACGCCTGAACTGATTCCAGAAATTGTTTTTTTTTTAAAGGATATACTTCCCAGTTGATCCCATCGGCTCCAAGTAAAGATTTGATGATGGGATCTGAGAAAGATCGAGGGAAAGCCTCAAATTTTATAGGAAGGCATAATGTGTTTTTTATTGAAGTTGGTGTACTTTTTGAGGCTATCATAATTAATTTAACAAAAACAGTTGAGCAGAACAATTCACGTACCTCAACATGCCTTAACTTGATATGCCTGTCCAACATGTCCTGCTGTGAGAATCCTTTGAAACAATCTGTACACTTGTACGGAGCCTTCAGATACTTCCGATCTTCTCCCCTTGCCTTGAACTCCCTCTCAGCTTCCTCCTCAGTCAAGTAAATCTTCAGCCAGTTATTAGAATCTAGAAATTTGCCCTTCTTTGTTTCCAATCTAAATTTATTTGTGTTTTCTTCCGTTTCTATTTTATTCTTTTTTCGCTTCTTCCCTTTCTTTTTTAATGTCTTTTGTTTACAATTCTGAAGGATATTGTCATTAGATTTTTTATCAACATTTTCCTTTTTTAAATCTATTAGAGCTTTTTCATCGTCTGAAGACATTCTATCATCAAAACCTACTGCTTCTGTTATTTCTATGTTTGCATCATCTTCATTTTTCGTTAAGGATTCAAGTAATGTCTCATCATCAGATGACACTTTGTCATCAACAGCTGCCTTTATATCATCAGTGAATACTTTATCTAAATTACCTTCTTTATTTTCAATGATTTCTTTTTCGTCCACCACAGGTTCATCATGTTTATAAGAATCACTTTGTAAATCAATTACTACATTTTCTATGGGAGGTACTACTATCTGTTGTATTTTGACTTTAGGTTTATGTTTGTGTTTAAATATATGTGTTTTGACTCGATTGCTTATAGTAACTATGTCTATTTGGGATTTTAGAAGTTTATTCTCTCTGTCTATTTTCTTAATTGATTTGTATGTTATCTGCAAAGTTTAATTAATTTTACATTTTTAAATAGAATGTATCTTCGTTCATTTATTTTTTATTTATGTAGAAAACTTACAGCTAGCATTAAGAATATAAAAATCGACTCCCACACAGGGACAAATGTTTGTGTGACAGAAAGATATTTGTTTTGGGTCTGGGTGTTGTGGGACCTTCATCCCTCGGAGTTCTTGATACCCACAATACAGGTTTTAGCTAGTGTGGGGTCAGAACTATGTGTGTGACTGTTGGGTATATTTATTATTATGATTGGCATCAGTTTCTATTAATCCAAAACTGGGATTTCAACACATCCTGTGTTCTTAGAACTAGACCAATATTATTTTAAAAGGAAGAAATCTTACCGCCCCTTTCCAAAGTATTTCTTTTAATGCCTTCTGGCCTCTGTAGCATTTCTCCTTAAACTTATGGAATTTGTGAAGCAATGCAGCACATTCATAACAGAAACGCTTCGGTAAATTGTCCAATTCACATAACTGTAATTTTATAGTAAAATATTAAAATATAGAATTGGCTGATAAAAAAAAACTCTTTTTAATAAAAAAATATTATTTTAATTAAAAATAAATACACAAACACCTCAAGGTGCCAATAGTACAATACGAATAGTGAAGTTCAGAAAGAAATATGCAGAATGCCTGTCAGCTCATCCCAATACCTTAGCAACTTAACTCTTAAAACCTTGCCTAACACCGAAACAACTGAAAAGGAAAGATGAAGCAATGGCCTCCTCGCCTCCAAGTCAGATGTCTCCCAACAAATTTGCTTATAGTCTGGCGACTGATAGTAGATTAAAGAAAAAAAAAAACAAAATAAAACATAAGCCTTGCCTCTGTGGCGCAGTTATTAATTGTGCATGTGATACAACTGCTCTTCTGAGGTCTCGGGTTCAGGTAAAGTCAGGTAAAGTAATATTGGGTTTGTCCAGCTAGAAATACTCAGTATTAGCCCAGAGTTTGGAATCTGTGCCCGGTATGGTGATAGGCTCGCCCTCTATCACATTAAGGGACCGAAATTCGGCGAAAAGTGGGTGTACCTAGTGGTTACACCTCTGCCTACCCCTTCGGGGATGACAGGCGTGAATGTATAAGTATGTAATTCATAAGAATATAAGAAACAAAAATACTAATTGCCTACTATAAATGTAAACAAAATTTTGATTATACATTGGGATGCATAATTGAAATAAATGTTATATTTGTGAATACGCCAGTTCTTTTACTTGTCACCGAAAGTAAAAAGGATAGAAACAAATAAATAAATAAAAATAAATAAATATAAAAAAAAAAAAAAAAATATGTATTAGCATTTAAAGAACTCACTTTCATAGACATCACTTGCTCATAACAATTCTTTAGTTGAAACTCCTCGTATTTGTACATTTTGCCATCAGTACGGAGGCATATTCGACATATTTTTAGTTCAGACATCTTAACATACTTATTCTATGATTAAATATTTATTATTTCGAGGTAAAACTTAGATTATTTAAGAAAAATGTTTTATTCAGTCAATAACACTTCTAGCCTAGGACTTGTATACATTTTATTGTTATGTTTATCGTTATTTTGATTCTCCGTCTTGCTCTTTTTTATGACATAGAGAAGACAAACACATTCGAAATGCTTAAGATATCAAAAATAGAACTAAACTACGAATACTGCCGTCACTTGTAATGTGTCATTTTTCTTTTTTTTTATTCGCTCCGCAAAGAACCGACTAAGGTCAGAGACCATACTGCCAAGTCATAGTAAGGCAAAGGTTCTCAACCACGTAACCCTGTAATGTGTCTTATATAGTGACTTAATGTGTTTTTAAATGTTCTAACAATTGTCCATGGATTTAAGGAAAACAATCTTTTATTGACAAGTTGAAAAAGTTTCCAGCAGTAAGCAGCAAATTGCCGTGTTGCGGCCTTTTGAGTACCTACTCTGACAGTAGACCCTCCACGGCTTGTTCACCTCCTTGCCCCATGGAGTAGTGTGAAGAGGTTACACAGCAGGCCGGCATGATTGTGGTGAGTAGCGAGGGATATATTGTCTCTCGCTACTTGATACTCTAACTGGACGAAACTGCGCTTACCATCAGGTGCAGTGTGGTCACTGTGCAGTGTCACTTTGGTCTGTATATAACTACCACGCGGGCGCAGCCGCAGGCAAAAGCTAGTGTACCTAATCTATTTTTGTAATGTTGCTAGAAGGATGTCACCGATATCTTTAACACATTTAGAATATTCCAAGTTTCTCTCGCTCAAACTTGTAACGTAGACAGTTGAGACTTTCGCGAATGATATATGGAAGATACGTGAATAACTGGCAAATAGTAAATTGAATGTATGATATGATATTTTGTTTTTCTATCTATGAATTCTCAGTATTAGCCCGGATTCTGGAAGTTGTGCCCGGTATGACGATAGGCGTTCCTATCACATTATGGGACCGAAATAAATTAGGAGAAAAGTGGGGGTACTGGTTATACCTCTGCCTACCCATTCGGGGATTATAGGCGTGAGTGTATGTATGTAAATGTATAATTCTGATAATTATCAAATACTACCGAATGCTGCTGTATTTTTTGCTCTGATTGTTATCAACTGACTAACGCAATGAACATTGATATATAGAAGGCAATGAGTCATATTGTATTGGGCCCAATCTGTCATGCTGCCCAATCAATGTTGACTTGCTCTTTCTTTAAAGTAAGTGAACTTTATAAAGCACCTAAAGAATGATCATCATAACAGATTGGGCCCAATACAATATGACTCATTGCGTTAGTCGGTTTTGTTAAAAAAAATGTATATCCATCTTCAATCACTCCAGCTAAACTTTATCTGTACCTAACGCCAGCCAAGTAAAAAGAAAGGAAGTAAGAAAGGACCTATGCTTTCTTACTTTATTTCTTTTTACTTTATATCCTAATGTAGGATAGAAATAAACATAGTAAAATCTAAAATGAAATATTTAGATTTAGATTCCTTTTTTCTAAATATTATAACTCTTATTAATAAATATTAAATATAAATACGTTATATATGAGAAAACCTACCTAAAGGCTATCGCTGTAGCCTACTTGGTTGCGATACGGACTGTCAAGACGAAAGTCGTATGTTCGAAACCCAAATGGCATTCACCTCTGACTTTTCTAAAGTTACGTGTATTAAAATGTTAATTATCGCTTGCTTTAACGGTGAAGGAAAAAATCGTGAGGAAACCTGCATACCTGAGAATTCTCATAAGAATTTCGAAGGTATGTGAAGTCTACCAACCTGCATTAGGCCAGCGTGGTGGACTAAGGCCTAACCCCTCTCATTAGTAGAGGCGGCAGCAGTGGGACAATTTTTAAAACAGGGCTAGTGGTTATAATGATTCTAATTTACATAATTCTAGTTTACATTACGCTGTTTTTTATGCTTTACCTCATTGCTGTGTCCATCTATTACGGGAGACAAAATGAAAATGTACCTTTATTTAAATGTAAAATTTACCAGCGAATATTTACTGTAGTCTCCGTTGATTCTAAATAAATAAATAATCATTTACAGTTAATGTTTTGTGCCGACAATACCCCTTTGAGTTCAAGTATTTAGGCCTCATATCTGAGATTACATACTGTGTGGAGCTCCTTTAATTTCCGAGCGTAAATAAAGGATTAGTGACATGTTTCCCATTTACCGTCGTGTTGGTACATGTTAATAATAACATGTGAATAATAATTACACCGTGGCTTATTCAAGGACGCTTTGTAATGGTAATATATACTTTTAGCAACATATTTAACTGAGTCGCTAAGTAAAGTAGGTATTTTAAATGGCACTTAAACCTAGATTACTAATAAATGTTTTGTTTAATGATCACTGTTGCACAATTTAGTGCTTAACATTGCCAACCCATGTCAGAATGTACTAAATACGACTTTGCAACATATCTATGAGTACGAAAAGCATGACGCTCTAAGCTGAACTACAACTAGACTCAATCAGGGTATAGGCCGACGTGATCTAAACAGACTACCCGTACGACTCCATTTCTCACAAATTATGATGCACAGAACTGAACACGGACTGAAGACCGGTAGGCCGCGAGCGGTCTCTTTTATTACATTGCAAACCTTCACCCCGCTCAATCTATAAACTTATTAGTCTACCCACAGTTATTTTCTAAAATACTTTGGATATACCTTCGGTTTTTTTAATAAAAGGTTACAATACCCTAACAATACATATATATGATGATGATGATGTCCTCCACGACGTCTTCGTCGACGGCGAACCTTGCACTTTTGGATTCATTTTTTGATTTCTTTTCGCCAATGTGAGCGAATGTGACTGGCTAGCCCTAACTTTCAAAAGTCCTGTCACAGGACGCACAAAACAGTTGTCCAGAAGAGTTGAGTGTGTAAGTGTGCACAATTTTGGGTCTTAACTTTTGCAGCTCACATACATATACATATACGTTCACGCCTGTAACCCCTGAAAGAGTAGGCAGAGGTGTAACCAGTATACTGACTTATCGCCAAATTAATTGCGATCCCATAATTTGATAGGGGGCGAGCCTATCTATACCAGGCTCAATTCCAGACTCTGGGCTGATATTGGGTTTTTCTATTTAGAAATACTCAGTATCACGTTACCCGACCTGGGGTTCGAACCCGACACCTCAGCACAACAGGCGTAACGGATGCGCGATTACAACTGCGCCACAGAATGCAGGTAATATATGATTATTATTATGTGGTTCATATGGATTCACATTCTATTTTCACAGCCGGCTACTCGCCCGCTGCGCCCCAGAGGCGAAATCTAATATTAAAACTCAACCGTTCAAACGTATATAATAAATCAATGTTAGTACAATAAATGCCGCCACATCAAACACGCCTCGCGTCAAATAAGAATCCCATTAAAACCTTCCCCGCCATTTGACAAATCTTTATTCGTATTTTGCCAAGCATTTTCCTTCAAAATCTTATATTCCGCCGACAGGGAATATGCGCACATTTGACAGATCCACATTGAAGCCTTGAATAAGTTATCAAAGCTGTGGGACAGGGATGTATTTGATTACGCCCTTGGGGGTCATGCCCGTCTGAACTTTGCAACGGTTAAATTCATGCATAAATCTTTACGACGCAATAAGCTATAAAAATGCGTAAAAGACAGCCTCCGTAGTGGAACGTGTGGGTAGGTAGCTGTGAAACGGGAGGTCACCGGTTCAATCCGTGTACCTTGCCAAATGTTTGTGTAATCCACAAATGTTTGTTTCAGGCCTTGGTGTTGCGGGTGTAGTTTCTCGTAGTCCTTGATACTCAAGAGAGAGGTTTGACTTACCGGGTCAGAGCTATGTTGGGGTATTTATTTATAAAAATGCGTTGTAGTAAGCATAAGAGATTGACTAAGTTAGGATTGAGAATATCATATTACATGAATCTATATTAGTAATTAGTTAGTAGATTTTATTCTTATTATAAGCCAATATTATGAATGCGTAAAAAATTTAGCATGTTTTTTTAGTGCCTCGATAGGCAGACGAGCAGACGGGCCACCTGATGGTAAGTAAGTAGTCACCGCCGCCCATAGACATCTGCAATGCCAGGGCACAGCAAAGCCGCTGCCTACCGTTACTACCAGATGATAAAAAGACCCTCTAAGAAGATCTAGATACGTCCCCTGCAAAAGACGTGCAAATATTTGAAAGAGCACGGTTCATCTACGATATAAGCAGTAGTCCGCTCTGACACGTCACATGTCTGCGTCATTTCATCGGATTTACTGTAATCGTTTATTCTGTTTTTATTATTAACAGTCAGTTGGGTAAGAACATAAAATTCTGTGTAGTTTTTTCGCTTTCTACGCTGTTAGCTTACAATTGCTTTTAAAATGTCTCCTAACATAGCCGTTGATTATGACGCCGCTAGAATTTTTTTTATCCTGGCACGAAATAGTGACAACACTGCACCTGATGGTTAAACACGGTGCCGTCCAATTAGAGTATCGAGTAGCGAGAGACAATCTATCCCCCGCCACTTCCTCACACTACGCCTAAAGGACCCAGGATCATAGGAAGGAGAGAACACGGTGGTAAACTGGTATATATAATCAGATTAGAAGTATATACTCAACAAATGCAGACTAAGCGAAAATTCAAAATTCCAACTGTAAAAGTCAATTCTCGATTCGCACAACGTTTCTCACGCTTTTTAAGTGCTCATGTATATAATTCTATAATGGAAAACTGCAACATTATGTATTGCTCAATATACAATGCCAAGAGACAAATAAAATTGCAATTATCATTTGACGAGACTGAACTTATCATGAAAATAATTTCTTAAGTAAATGCAACACACACACGTGCACACACACAACCACACGAACACACACACATACCCACACACACACACACACACACACACACACACAAACACACAACACACACACACACACACACACACACACACACACACACACACACACACACACACACACACACACACACAATACAACACCGAATACATCTTATTTTTATTTCTTTTCTTTACTTTTTATTATAATATTCTTACATTACACCCTAATTACCTTGATATTTGGTAACTGTAATTAGTATAGGGTCCTCACGATACTGGCTGTGCCTACTGTGAGGACCACCAATAATTATTTTTTATTGTCATTTACTAATAGTCAGTAACCCCACCCCATGCTTGGGGCCGAAATGTAAATTTGATTGACACAAGTACATTCTTTTGGAAATAAATAAATTATTATTATTATTTTGTACTTACTATCACGTGTAGTGAGGGCAATTATAAATAATAATATTAATACTAGTCCTGTATTAAACATTGTCCCACTGCTGGGCACGGGCCTCCTCTACTAATGAGAGGGGTTAGGCCTTAGTCTACCACGCTGGCCTAATGCGGGTTGGTAGACTTCACATACCTTCGATACTCGTATGAGAATTCTCAGGTATGCAGGTTTCCTCACGATGTTTTCCTTCACCGTTAAGCAAGCTAAAATTAACATTTTAATACACACATAATTTTAGAAAAGTTAGAGGTATATGCCACTTGGGTTTCGAACATACGACTTTCGTCTTGACAGTCCGTACCGCAACCAACTAGGCTATCACTGCTATTACTTTGAGGCCAATTACTTTATGTTTATTATGTACTAGCTGTTGCTCGCCGCTCCGCCCGCGTGCAGGTCATGTTTGGGAGAAAAAGTACACAATACAAAATACCAATTTTCATGCGTTTAAGTTAAAAAATGACGAAATTTCATACAAACTTCCATCCCTATTTTACTCCTTTAGGGGCGGAATTTCCGAAAATCCTGAAACATATATTTTTTATTTTTAACTAAATAGCCAAATACTAATTTTCATGAATTTAACTTCAAAAATGACGGATTTTCATACAAACTATGATCCCCTATTTCACCCCCTTAGGGGTGGTATTTCCTAAAACCCTTTCTTAGTGGATGCCTACGTCACAAAAGGTACCTACTATCAAAATTTCGAGTCTCTAAACCCAGCCGTTTTGGCTGTGCGTTGATCGATCAGTCAGTTAGTTTCTTCTGTTATATATACAGATATAGATAATTACTGTAAACTCCGTTTGAAATTCTTAACTAAATAAATATTTCAACAAACATTTTCTCCCACGCTTAACATTTATTTGACAGTGCGAGACTTATAAGGAGGTTTATATAAAACAATCAAAAACGAGTCCCGAATTCCATGGAAATGAGTGCAAACAAGCTAACGAAGCGGGTGTTTTCACATTTGAACGTGTCCGGAGAGTGTTTGTACAGTCAGCAGCAGATATAAATAAGCACATAATGTGTTCAAATAATTCTATACACCCAAGAAAATCAATAACATCTATACAACAAAAGTAGTCAAATTATCGTGAGCATCCATTGCGTCAAAATGATCTACACACTCGATTTTCAAATATTTGTAAACAAATCTTCACAGTAGGAATTGACTCAATTCTCTAACCTATACGTACAGGATTGTGCGTATTTAAAATAAAAATAAATAATACAGTGTAAACTCCATGTAACGTCACTCTATTTAACGACAAACTCTCTTAAGCGTCGAAATCAATTGGCTTTGGTTGGTTTAGCTTGTTTTTCATACAATGTTTCACTCTATATAGCATTACACCCACTCTCAATAACGACAACAATTAAGTTGCTAAAATTAGTAAAAACTGCGCAGCTGTGTACGATCTATTGTCGCTTTATTATCCTAGCCCGCAATAAACTCGACTGTCGGCATCATGCATACCGAACTTTCTAAGAAATTCATTCTTTTGTTTACAAATTGGGATTGCTTGCACGTGTAGACTGTTATTGACCATGATTCATAACTAGGAGTCATGGATTATCTATACCTTATCATATTCTTAGTTGCTCACAAACTTGCAAACTGTAAACATGGCTACTAAAAGAAAATCACTGTGTATTGACGAAAAAGTTTTACTGATACGCGCAATAGAAACGGGAGAGAAGATAAGTGATGTTGGCAAACGCTTTGGATTTAGTCGCTCTACCGTGTCCACAATATGGAAAAATAAAGAAAAAATCCTCCACGCTGCGGGCGAGGGAAAATCTTCCAAAAAATTAAAGAAACCTATATACGAAGATTTGGATAAAGCTGTACTATCATGGTTTCATCGACAGCGCCAGAATAATATGCCTATCTCGGGGCCGCTCGTGAAAGCTAAGGCGGAGAATTTTGCTGCTGAACTTGGTTTAACTTCTTTCAAAGCATCAGAAGGATGGCTCGGAAAATTCAAGCAGCGTCATCATATCAACTATGGTAAAATAAGTGGGGAAGCACGAAGTGTTGATACAAATGTGACTCATGATTGGATTAACAGAGTGTGGTCAAAATTCATAGAAAAATACGCCCCAAGTGACATTTTCAATGCTGATGAAGCAGGAATTTTCTATAAGTTGACTCCAGATAAAACTCTGAAATTTAAAGGGGAAAAGTGTGTGGGAGGAAAGCTTTCCAAGGAACGTATTACGGTGCTTGTGGCTGCTAATATGGATGGCACAGAGAAAAAAAAGCTACTAATAATAGGCAAATCGAAAAATCCGCGCTGTTTTAAGAACATCAAAAAATTGCCAGTGACGTATAAAGCTAATAAATCAGCTTGGATGACCAGTCAACTTTTTGAAGAAGAAGTGCGAAAGTGGGATGCAGAATTAAAGGGACGAAAAATTTTACTTCTTGTTGACAACTGCCCTGCCCACCCTTTTATATCAAACCTTCAAAACATAGAGTTGGCATTTCTTCCTCCAAATACGACTAGTGTCTTACAGCCAATGGACCAGAGTGTGATTAAAAGCCTCAAGGGTCACTACAGAAGGAAATTATTGATGGAGCTAGTCGAATCTGAGGGTAAAACTTCTGTTAATATGCTGCATGCAGTAAATTTTTTATCTAAAGCCTGGGAAGAAGTGACACCCACAACTATACAGCACTCTTTTCGACATGCTGGACTTTGTACCAATTCTACGAGTGATGAGGTGGAAACAGAATCTGAGTTTGAAAGCGACGACGACCTTCCATTAACTGAGTGGATTCAACAATTCAACATGGCAGGAAATACGGTAAATCTTCAAACCTACATTGAAGTGGACGACCGCCTGCTTACAACGGCTTCACTCACAGACGAAGAAATTTTGGATTCAGTGAGAAAAACTGAGGATCAAGAACAAGGTGATGAAGAAGATGAGACGGATGAGCCTGAGCTTCCGCCGAGCATTAAAGAAGCTCTGGAAGCAGCAAAATTATTGGAAAAATATTTCCTTTATAACCAAGATGCCTCAGTATTGCTAGATATTAATAAAATAACTAAAAAAATACAACAAAATTACTGGTGCAGCAAAAGACGTCAGACAAAAATAACAGACTATACTCAATAGCGTTCAAATAACATTCTTTTTTATGCACATAACTACTAACAATAGTCAGAAATAAACTTTTTATTTTTCTAATTCTGATGTTTCTTCTCTCCATTTAACGACAACTCTCTATAACGCCATAAAATGCACAGTCCCTTCAGTGTCGCTATATAGAGTTTACACTGTATTTGATTTTTGTATGAAAATAAAAATATTGTCTTTAAGAGATGAGATATTCACGATTGTAATCCTTGTCACCGAAACTTTGGCCACGGCTTAGTAAACCCTTTCTGACTAACCTTGTATATCTTATATATAATAATATAGTGTTTTTTTTCGACTATTTTTATGACTCCCCGTCTAAAATTTGATTCGATATATCGTAAAAATAATTCCCTGGAAGTTATGTATAGCCCTTAATATTATTTGTAAGTACTTTAGTTTTTTAGTATATAAAATACACGTAAATACAATAAACTCTTTTCTAAGTTCTATTACGCAGTGGCATTTCATGCTATCACATTATTGAATTGTGATATTTAACTTACTTGTAGTATATTTTTTAATACTACAAGTAAGTTAAATATCACAAATCACATTTAATTATAATAGCAGCAATTGTCTAGTTGGTAGTGGTTTAAACTGTCAAAAAGTAGTATGTTCGAAACCAGCTCAAATGGCATACACCTCTGTCTTTTCTATGGTTACGTGTATATTCATTTTTAATTATCGCTTGCTTTAATGGTAAAGAAAAACGTAACGAAGAAACTTTTTTTGTTATCACGGGGAAAGCGTTTTAGTACTGCCGTCCGCCCTGGGGGTGGTTGATTCCAAGCAATGTCAACTTGGAAATTGGATAATTTAAACTGGCATTGTAATGCCTATGAGCTATTCTAACTGAAAGTGATATCGTTTTAACATAACTAGAAACGTAAAATATTATTAAAAACAAAAGTAAAGTTACCTATGAGCAGCGATCTATATGTACTACGTACTAGATGCGGCGACCAAAACAAATATAATGTTCCATCGAGTTGCGGTTCCGATACCGCATTGAAATTAGTTTGCTTCATGCTACCTAAGTAATCACGCCACAATGCATCTTTCTGTGTCGAATGAATTTTAATTATTTGTGCAATATTCCCGAACAAATCTGCCTTAAATTGATATACAGTGCAACTGTTAATAGTATGTAAGGTAAATGACATAATTAATTAATTTCAATTCTGAATATAGGAGAGTATATTTTTCACAACAAAATTGGCCATCAGTTTGTCCCATTTTTGTCCCCAAAAAGGTACGGAGTTATCACGCTTCTAACAGTCATAGATCAATCGACCAGAGGCTGCAAAATAGGCACTTGATGGATGAATTGTACTACTGTATTATTTCAATTTTTTTTTATCATTGTGCGGCAAAGTTACGACACTGCACCTGATGGTAAGCGCAGTGCGATCCAATTAGAGTATCGAGTAGCGAGAGGCGATCTGTCCCCCGCTACACAACACAATCATGCCGGCCTGCTTCTTCACACTACGCCATAGGCAAGAAGGTGAAGAAGCGGTCGAGGGTCTATTGTCAGAGTACTCAGAAGGCCGCGAAACGGCCAAACATCGTACCCCAACTCTAGACCCCCGACAAAAACCGGATGTATACTAGCTGATCCCGGAACGTGACACACTTGCGTGTGGCAGCGGTGGTCGCTATCCGGGCGGATATGAATATCCTACCACCAGCAAATTGTATTGTTCTATCTTTGTATTGTTTATCCACATAATTTTAATACAATTCCAATTTTTCTTTTTTAAACGAGTTAGTGCCCGCTTATTATAAAACTAATTGTAAAAACACTTCCAAAAATGTCAATAAATCTACTGTAATAACTTGAGGCTAAGGTAGATCCCGCATTAGGCCAGCGTGCTGGACTAAGGCCTAACCCCTCTCAATAGTAGAGGAGGCCCGTGCCCAGCAGTGGGACAATGTTTAATACAGGGCTAGTAATAATCCTACTATATATATATATATATATATATATATATATATATATATATATATATATGCATCCTGCAGATCATGTTGCGTCCGACGTGACGATTTTTACCAATGATACTGCGTCCGACTGACTTTATGCGTCCGATATACGGACGCAAGATTAATCAACTCTCATTTTTCGTCCAAGAGTGTATTTTTATCGTTAGAATGTATGGACAAAAAATTTACATGGACTCAATTTTATCACTAAAATGCTTTTTAGCGTATTTAATAGTTCAGGCATCGGCCGCGCGGAATTTGGAGGGAGCTACTGAGGAGTGTATAATTGGTATCGTATATTTCGCGTTTCATTTACAGATTTAGTTGCGTCTCACTGAATAAATTAATTTAAAGTTTTTATCAACTCCCCATGACGTTAAAATTGCGTCCAGTATTTAATTTCAATTTGGGAGATCGTGATTCCTACGGGGGCCTTTCGGGGTGCACGGGTTGAGGCGGAGCGGTGTGCAGACTGTCGCATGTTTTAAATGTGTTTTTAAGCAGACCGCCCGGTAAGACGCGAACTAGTTACCGGAGTAAATTCTCACAACGTATATTATTAAATATGGATAAATAGGTATAACACAATGAAAAGAAGTATGAGGCTTCTTCAATTGGCAACCAGTAAATATTTATTTTATGAGGGATTAATTTTGTCTTAATTGAAAATCAATCAATGAAAATAAAACTAAGTCCTATATTATTATGTGCCTTTTATTATGTGCATTTATAACGTTACACTTACAATGTCCATCAAAAATACTTACTTAGTTATTAATCATCACGCCGAATCTCTGACAGAGTAAGCAAAAAGCAAAGGGTGCCCTACCACTCTTGACTTACAAATCACTTTCATAAATGCCGTCCACCACCATCTTGAGATAGCCCGGCCTGCTCTACTCTTCTTGACGGAGACGGAGATTTGTAGTCCGACCGATACTTCACACTCCCCTTACCCCGGCTACTTGCTTGAAGAAAGCAAGTATGTCTGTATGTTCGGTCGGACGTATGCTGTCGCCGTCTGTGCTGCATGGAGGACTCCTCATTCTCCTCCATGTGGGTGCACGTCGACTTCGGATCTTTATCTTAGAGTCGGGTTTACTTGTGCCTTTACAGGTCACACGACGGAGACGTGCAGACAACTCGGCTATCTGAGTAGATTAGCCAGGTGACAAACGACGCGCAAGAGTAGTTCCCAATAGCGGAATTGGTTGTTCTGGAGACTTCGACGCACACCATGAGTTGTGGTTGGGCTCCTGCAGAACTGACCATGCCTTCGTTTTGACTCATGGCTTTATACAACTGGTGCTCCAGCCTACCAGGCATTGCATCCATCCCTTAAGGATCTTCTGTGATTGCCGACGCCATTGCTTGCGAGATCAGACTAGAAATGAAATATTACATTCCTTCCTCTGAGATCGCACGTAAAGGCCGAGGACGCTCCTGATTCATTCGTGCATGCGTTGATGCTGTTGGTAAGAAACTGACAGCGAATGGATCGGGGTTCGGGCTACGAAGGATCCCAATCTTAAGTCCTTTAAAAGCAGCCTACAACCGTGCTGGCAAGGCTTGCAAGAGGGAGTACGTTACAGTGATGCCCAGCGCGGCCAATCACCCGACATGCAGGCATGCTTATAGGTGCTTGGCTAAGGCTGTTCAATCTAATTTCTGTTGCCCTTCCCTGCCACCGCTGAGATATAGAAATGGAACACTAGTCCATAAGCAAAAGAAGGCCGATTTATTGGCAGACCTCTTGGAGACTCAAATGACTGCCAAATCGAGACTCAAGGATTGCAAAGCTCATTTACCACCTACGCTGCTCGGCTGCGGTTACAAAATGCGTGATATTCGTATCAGGCATTTTGATGTGCGGCGTGAGCTGCAGTCTCTCGACATCCGGAAGACTAATGGTCCTGATGGCATCCCAGCGCTTCTTCTCAAAAAGTGTGCAGCGGAGTTGTCTCATGCACTGACACGCCTATATCCATCGTCCTACCTCTCAGGTGTTGAGCTTGAATCTTGGAGGGAGGCCAATGTGCAGCTAATCCTCAAAAAGGAAGATAATCGGTCAGACCCTAATAATACTCCCCAATCACCATCATCTCAGTGATGTGTAAAGTCATGGAGCTTAACAGCCAACTTATTCGCTACCTAGATGACAACTCGTTGATCAGTGACAGGCCATACGGATTCCGTCATAACCGATCAATGGGTGATCTTCAAGCATTTGTATTACATCACTGGGGCGAGGCGATTGACAGGCATGGCGAGGCTCTTGCTGTGAATCTCGACATCGCCAAAGCGTTGATAGGGTCTGACATCGTGGCCTTCTCTCCAAGCTCCGGCCCTGGTCTGCCCGACAACCTGAGCAAGTGGATTTCCGGCTTTCTGCATGAGTGTAGTTTACGTGTCCTCGTTGATGGACATGCTTCGCAGCTCATCTCAGTAAATACCGGAGTACCACAAGGCTTTGTGCTTTCGCCCTCCTTGTTTATTCTGAATATTAATTATATGTTGTGCCTTGGCAACATTTATTGCTATGCAGATGACAGCACGGTTCATGAGCGTATACTGAGAAGAGACGTGAGAATCTTGTCATTGACGTCAACCAGACCTTGGGTCTCATTTCATCATGGGGAACCAGGAATCGGGTTCAATTGAATGCCAAGGAAACCCAGGTGTATGCGTTCTCGTGCGAGAAATCCCCGTTCCTCCCATCGGCATTAACCCCATTTTTCAGGGTGTTCCACTAGCAATGCGGAATGACTTTAGTGTCCTAGGTATAGATATCCGCTGTGATCCTAATCCAAGGTGTTATATGGAGGGCGTATTAACCACCACTTCTCGCAGGGTCGGTATCCTGAACAGGGTGCTGCGGTTTTTCACGCCCGGTCAGCTTTACCACTTATATAAAGCGCAGGTACGGCCTGGAATGGAATACTGCTCGCATGTGTGTCGGTTCCACAAAAAACTGACGTAAATAATACAGACGAGTAACAGCCTGGAGCAGCTACGGCTGCGTAGGGATATTTCCTCCTCCAGCATCGTTAGCGTGTTCTATCATCTGAATCAAGGGGAATACTCCGAAGAATTGTTTAATCTTGTCCCATCATCTCCCTTCCACGCCAGAACCACGCATACTGGCTTGCGGAGCCAAAGCTTCGAGGTGTTTACCAACCCGGCCTGAACCAAGGGCAGAGCAAATTCGTATTTTTGCCGCACCATCAAGCTGTGGAACAGTTTGCCAACTATCGTGTTCCCTCCTTCGTATGACCCTGGGTCCTTTAGGCGTAATGTGAAGAAGCTACACAGCAGGCCAGCATTATTATGTTGAAAAGCGAGGGATAGATTGTCTCTCGCTACTTGATACTCTAACTGGACGGCACGCAATTTCTATCAGGTACAGTGTGGCCACTTTGCCGTGCCAGGATAAAAAAAAATAGAAAAACCCAAAACAAATATCACATCGTGATAACTGCTCTAGACATAGTATGATCGCTGGTATAGCTGGAAGCTTGTTATCTAGTACTCTGAATATAACAATACAAAAGCAGTATACGGAGTCACAACATTTTCGAAAATTGATGGATGTAACTTGGTTAGCGTAATCTTTGTACTATACGTAGGACAATATACAGAATCGATTTAAACCTAGGTTTTGATAGACGTAGGATCATCCTTGCAGTGTATGGAAGGTATACGGTGATATTTAGCGTGCTGGATAGTTTATTTTTTTTTTTATTTATTTAGTTACTGTGGTGAACGGATGTGGTAAATTACCAGGAAATGTCTGAAACTGAATATTAACACATCACATTTAAATCGAATTCCACGTCAATTCATGAAATTATACTGATAAAAACTTTATAAATACGCATTCAAAACATTTAAAATCTTGCCACATATAGTGGATGCCCCAGGGTGGTAGTTTGTAAAGATGCAAGAAGTCTTCCGCGATTTATATATATATATATATATATATATATATCTGTGATCCCATCATCAGATCCTGACTTGGTGTCAGTGAGACCAGCTGGGGAGTATTCCTTTTTAAACAAAAAACTAATTTCTCAAATCGGTCCAGGCGTCTTCGAGTAATCGGGGAACATACATAAAAAAAAGATTCCGACGAATTGAGAACCTCTTCTTTTTTTGAAGTTGGTTTAAAAGATAGCCTATGTCCTTCCCCAGAATATAATCTTTCCCTCTGCTGAATTTCATTAGGATCCGTTCACAGATATATATATATATATATATATATATATATATATATATCTGTGATCCCATCATCAGATCCTGACTTGGTGTCAGTGAGACCAGCTGGGGAGTATTCCTTTTTAAACAAAAAACTAATTTCTCAAATCGGTCCAGGCGTCTTCGAGTAATCGGGGAACATACATAAAAAAAAGATTCCGACGAATTGAGAACCTCTTCTTTTTTTGAAGTTGGTTTAAAAGATAGCCTATGTCCTTCCCCAGAATATAATCTTTCCCTCTGCTGAATTTCATTAGGATCCGTTCACAGATATATATATATATATATATATATATATCTGTGATCCCATCATCAGATCCTGACTTGGTGTCAGTGAGACCAGCTGGGGAGTATTCCTTTTTAAACAAAAAACTAATTTCTCAAATCGGTCCAGGCGTCTTCGAGTAATCGGGGAACATACATAAAAAAAAGATTCCGACGAATTGAGAACCTCTTCTTTTTTTGAAGTTGGTTTAAAAGATAGCCTATGTCCTTCCCCAGAATATAATCTTTCCCTCTGCTGAATTTCATTAGGATCCGTTCACCCGTTTAGTCATGAAAAGGTAACAAACAATCATACAAAAAACAATATTAATTTTGCTGTGGAGATATTTTAAAACTGTTATATCCCCTAAGATATTCATTGAAATCAAATGACGTAAGAGACGTAACTTTTTCAAAATTAAATACTTGTGATAAATAAAGTATTTATTTGGATAAGGAATAATACCATGTTTATAAAAACCCCTTCCCAAATATTACAATTGTACATATACACTCATGCCTATAATCCCCGAAGGGGTAGGCAGAGGTGTAACCAGTACACCCACTTTTCGCCGAATTTCGGTCCCATAATGTGATAGGGGGCAATATAATACAATTGTTTCAGAACAAATTCGATAACCATTAAAAAGGTCGGTGAGCCAACCGAAAAAGATAGAAGCTATGCTGTCGCGAACTTTTTTTAGAACTTTTTAAGAGGAACAATTCCGTGATACATGATTGTTACGTAACTTTAACCGTTTACGCAGCGCACGCAACGGAAGCTCTCAAATAAATAAATAAATAAATAAATGAATAAATTTTCCCCGTTTTTTAAACATTTTTCATTGCTGCTCCGCTCCTATTGGTCATAGCGTGATGTTATATAGCCTATAGCGCTTCTCTATATGTAGACGATCTAACACTAAAATATTTTTTCAATTCGAACCAGTAGTTCCTGAGCTTAGCGCGTTCAAATAATTGTTTATTCACTCTTCAGCTTTATATATAAGTATAGATTTAAAGTGATTTATTTATTTTACACTAAAATTTAAATTTTGCATTATTTTTTTTTATTTATGTGGTTTCAATAATACCTCACTTTGAGTCACCTAAATAATTGTAAATACAAAAGTTTAAAATAAAAGTAATTTGTTTCAACAAAATACATGATGACGAAATACATTATTTTGGTCTCTGCCACTGTTATTTTGGTCTGTACCATCTGCCACTGTGGTAATAAAATAAAATTTTACACAACTACACAATCTCCAGGATAGTTCCTCAAAAATTTAAATGAACTGTCGCATCTGCTCATTGTGATGCTCTTTGGTCTTTGGCTAAGAAAATGGATAAATGGCATTAGCGAGCCGAAAAGTTATTTGGAACATATTGTTTCTACGACAATTCGTGTCTATCGGTAGAATGTATGTCAATGCCTATGAGTAGGCTTTTTAATATGCATGCGCAAACACGCATTCAGACACCAACATAAAAAACTTGAAACTTCAGAAAAGTAACCTACGAGTAAGGTTTGTAATACGCAGGCGCATACGCGCGTCTCAACACATACTAACTTAACAAAACCTAAAATTTGAGAAAGTAACGTGCGAGTCAGCTTTATAATACGCAGGAGCATACAAGCGTATTAACCCACGTACTAACATAAAAAAACTAAAATGAAAAAAATTACCTACGAGTAAGCTTTGTTATACGCAGGCGCATACACGCGTATTAACACACATTAAAAAATAATATATAATATACTGTGTAATGTAATGCCGACTTATATTTATGTGATTGTCTCTTAGTGTGACGTATTTTAAATTTTTGTTTCATCGAGTTTCAAATCACAGCGATTTCAAATTTTAATATTATTTAACTTCAAAAGAATATTTCTAAGATTAATTATTGATACATTCCATGTGGGTCCGCTGGTAAAGATTACTTACGGAGAAGGCAAAATGGAATCACTCTATTTTTATTTTTTAGCACACCAACAGAATGATTATATATTAATTCAATTTACATATTGTTAAACCAATTACTTAAAAAAAAAGTAATCATACCGATCATAGGCATGCATGACATTTTTAATAATGTGGATAATTTAATGCTACATTACAAGAATCTTAAATAGTAATTTAGAAATTACAAAAAAAAACATCTTGAGTTACATTATGTTAACATTATAATAATACACAACGAATTTATGAAAGCTATGATATCTATATCTTTAAACTATAATTCATAATTATTTGGCTTTGGATTTGGCAGGTGAGTAAGGAGCGCTTGTATGAATCGTACGCGTGTGAAAATATATCAGTGGATATATTTTATTTTGATTTCATATAATTTGGACAGTATTCAAGTAATTCGAAACAAAGATATGTCACTGACGTCATACAAGGAATGAAATCAATACTTGACTAGTATTTGATAAAAATAAATCCATTTGACAAATCATGGCATTATAGTAATGTTATTCCAAACAATTATGAGTCTAAATACATATATGTATAGGATTTATTATTCATGTTTGTTAATTTGTTCTGGAAATCTGCTTAGATACCAGATTGTTTATCATAACAACGGCCTTCAGTTTGCTACTAAATATTTGACAATGTATGTGCTCAGTTATAATTGACAGATTGAGTGCTCACATCATTTTGAAACTTTTGGTGTGTAGATCATTTTGGTCACTTTGAGTGTGTAGTACTATATGAACACCTTGGTTGTTTACCTACTTCTGCTGCTGACTGTACCATATTTACAGAAGTCGATTTCACACTGATTTGTCTTATTTAATTAGTTTCATAAATATACGTCACGCCTGTAACCCGAAGGGGTAGGCAGAGGTGTAACAGAGGCTATTCGCTGTGCCACGTAGGCTGTCATTGAAAAACCTAACACGAACAAATTGCCTTAGATAACCCACGACGAGAGACAAGGTGATATAAATTACATACATATACAGTCACGCCTGTAATCCCCGAAGGGGTAGGCAGAGGTGTAACCAGTACACCCACCAAATTTCGCCTAATTTATTACAGTCCCATAATGTGAAGGGGGCGAGCATTTCGCCATACCGGGCACAAATTCAGACTCTGGTCTGATACAGAATATTTCTAAATAGAAAAACCCAAAATTGCTTTACCCGACCCGGGGATCGAACCCGAGACCGACAGCAGTCGTAACGCAAGCGCAATTACAATCTGCGCCACCGAGGCAGTTAATTAGTTTAATTTAGTCTCTTGTTATTGGTCCATTTGGTAGTTAGGTAATCAATAGGTATTGCCTATAAAAGTATACATTTCAGATATTCGTATAGTGTCCAGAACTAAGAGGGACTACGGTCCACAACACCCAGACCCAAAACAAACTTTTTTTTTATTCTGGCGCGGCAAAGCACCACACTGCACCTGATGGTAAGCGCAGTGCCGTCCAGATAGAGTATCAAGTAGCGTAGTATCAAGTAACTGTCTGTCACATAAACAATTAACTCGGTGCGGGAATCCAACCCACAGCCTCTCGTTTCACAGCCCAGGCCACGGAGAAAATAGAATCAAATTTGCTAACCATATAGCTATGGTTCAATCATTTAATCTTCTCATCCGTATGTAACACACGTGCCCTATTTATCGCTATATGTGTCCACGTAGCTAATTTATCAGTGTTAATGTTGTATGTGCGTTATAATGCTGAGCCAGATCATATAAGACGTGGAATAGCGGGTGGATAGGTCGACAATAAGGCATAACATACATTGAGCTACTCTAATCTAATTGTAATTAAACTTAAATCGTATATTCTATTCGTTATCTTAAATTTATAAGACCGTCACTTAGTTTCGATAGATTTTGTTTGTGCTTAACTAGTACCTATATATTTTCAAGCTGGTTATTTTCATTTTATTCAGGTGTACTCAATTTTCTTGTACTCAGATGTACTGAATTCTGTAAATGGTAGCCCAAGATACAGGCTATGCCTAGTTTGGGTGCCCCTGGATATACTAGTTTTAAGGATCTCATTTTTTGTATAACATAATTTTTAGGTAGTAATAAGTCTCTTTAAGTCTATATTTTTAATAAACGTTTTGTCATTTCATTTCATATTAATTGTATGACCAAATATTGTACCACTCTGAGCCAAAGGTCTATTAGTTTTGTGGATGGTCACGTCACACGAGAGGCCATGACAGTTGGTAGCGTTTTGGTGGGAAAAATAAAATTGGTTTATAAAAATACAAATTATATCTAGAAAACTTATGTTTTATGTTCATTAATGACAATATTTTAATAATATAGACCATGAAGAATAAAATATTATGTTTTATCCCAGAAAAATATTAGATTAACGTATAAGGTTAATATATATATTTTAAAGTATTAATAGGTTTGCGTTTGATGGTCTAAGGTGGAGCCCTTTTGCCTAGAAGATACCTATTCACTCTTGACTTAAAGATACCCAGGTTATAATTTTCGCGAAATATAGACTCCGGAGATCCACTCTCTAGCGGTGCGCATGATAAATGTACTAGCAAAACGCTTCGTGCGCGCTGGTGGAATATCAACCATATATCGATGACGCTTCGCCGAGTCTCTTGTCGTCCGATGATAGACTAGCGACCCGACTTGCTATCACTTTTTAATCGACTTCAAAAAAAGGAGGAGGTTAACAATTCGTCGGAATCTTTTTTTTGATGTATGTTCGCTGATTACTCGAAGACGCTTTGACCGTTTCGAGAATATTTTTTTTGTTTAAAAGGGTGTACTTCCCAGGTTGTCCCATTGGCATCAAGTCAGGATCTGATGATGGGATCTCAGAAAAATCGAGGACAACCCTCAAATTTTATAATGACGTATCATTTGTTTTTTATTGAAGTCGCTGTACTTTTTATGAATTAAAAAACTTTTAATTGTTGATGTTCAAAAATTGAAGACAACTAAAAAACCTTATTTTTGTAAAGAATATATAACAACAAAATTACAAAAAAAAACTGTTGATCCACTACCAAACTTCTGGTAAATGCTGGGCTAATCAAAAGATTGTCTAAAAATTTCATCAAAATCCCGCCAGACGTTCAGCCAACATACACCATCAGTTTATATTTGTATGGATCAATCGCTAAACGGAATAACCGCACATACTTACACACTCAGCACTATAACGGTAGGCAGCGGCTTTGCTGTGCCCTGGCATTGCAGAAGTCTATGGGCGGCGGTGACTACTTACGGTGGCTTACTGTGCACTTACCTCGCGTGTCTACTCGTCTGCATATCGAGGCATTAAAAAAAACTTTAGCATGACACGCGTTCATTAACTATATTGTAAAAATCAATCAGGTCACTCATATCGCGTCCGCATCGCACATACTATTATATAGCACATTTAGTGAACTCAATATATCTATCAAAAGCAGTTTAACGTGTTTCATTATACTAGAGTTGGCAACCGTCCTGTTTTCCCAGGACATGTCCTGTTTTTTAGTGTGGCCTGGATAGCTTTGAAGCAGCGTCCTGGGTTTTTAAAGCGCCCTGATAAGGCCCTGTATTTTAAAATTCGCACACCACTTTTGCAATCCTTACTTTTGTCTGGACTCGCAAGTGTTTACGCTATTTTAAAACAAAGATGCGACATATTTTTAAACTGAATTGTCCTGGTTTTTCTAACTTCAAATCCTAGTATTTGAATTCCGGGGTTGGTAACCCTACATTATACAAATAGGTGTACGAACTCCAAAGCACAACACTCGCTCTGTTCTAATTTCGGTTAAGCAAAACGTCAATAGACTGATTTGAAACGGAATCTCACCACTCTAATCCAATGTGAATTGATGGCTCGCTATTATCTCGACTCACCCATTTATATCGTAATACATACAAAACTGCCTACCATTTAGAACTGTACACTGTACAGCCTGCCTAATTTGTCATTACTGTATTGTTACAAACACAACAGAGTGCTATTTAAGGTAAATAACAAAAGGCACATAAGCGATGGTTGCCACTATATTGATCAATTTAATCCCTCAAGTATCATCTGGACATATTTGGCCACGCAAAACTGGCAATACTCACCCTTATTGACGTGCGTTTTAAGCGTAATTGTAACGTTAATATGTTGGTAGTAAAGTTGATTTTGGCTTGAATTTTTACCCACTATCACCTTTTCCGGACACTGGTGTCCTTGAGATACAAGAGAGGTTAATGATCACTGTTACACACCTCAGTACCCACCGTTAACAACCATGTCAGGATTTACCAAATATCCAATTAGTCTCAAGTGCGTACGGATAGCATAACCCTCTATGCCGAACTGCCACCAGATCAACAGCGGTATAGGACGATGTGAACTGATTGCACACCATGTCCGTACTGTGGACAGTCCGAGAACGGACTGTGCTCCGTAACGCCCGAGCGCTCCCTTTTATTGCAAACCTTTACACCTACTCAGTTGGTAATTATCAATGTACCCCACTGATATTTAGGAAATACCCTGTCTAATAAATGGGACTTACCCTAACCGTCACACACACCACCAACACCTTCCTGTAAAAGCTCCAAGTACGCCCAAGTGCCATTAGTTTTAGTATATATTAATTATAATAGAAATTGTAACATGTCTGTTTTGTGGTTTTCTTTTTCTTTCTTTCTGTAGTTCTTTCTGTCTTTCTTTCTTTCGTTGTTTCTGTCTTTCTTTCTTTCTTACCCTGAACAAATTTTGCAACTTACGTAAGTCAATAAATTGCTTTTAAAAAAATGGACCTGACATCTATAATATCAAAGGATTTTCAGTAAATGAACGTAGCGGTCACGAGAAGGGCTGGATGGAGCCAATTTGCGGCCTACACACGTTTGCTCTTGTCATATTAGTGCTACGGAACAGAATTGTCTTTGCAATTTGGATAATCGGAAAGTCATTCGATTAACTAAATTGCAGAGACTTTAAGAAGGGTGACTGTTCTAATTACTTAAAGGGAAATTACCAATTTAAAAAATAACTGAAACATATTCAGTAGCTTATTTTGAATAAACTAGTTTCGGGATGTGTTAATTACTTGTTATACACATATTAACAGAGGTACATTTTTGTGAGAAAGGTGTAAAAACGAATGCAGTTGTGTATCAAAATACAGTCCTGACGAACCTTGTGGAACCTGTTTCTCATACCATGTTCAATAACAGGCACTGGGTATTCCAATAAGATTCGGCGCCAGCTCATAGAGCGAAGAGCACACAAGACTGGCTGGCGGCGCGTGAAATCGACTTCATCCGGCACGAAGACTGGCCCTCCTCCAATCCAGATTTGAATCCGTTAGATTACAAGATATGGCAACACTTGGAGGAAAAGGCGTGCTCAAAGCCTCATCCCAATTTGGAGTCACTCAAGACATCCTTGATTAAGGCAGCCGCCGATATTGACATGGACCTCGTTCGTGCTGCGATAGACAACTGGCCGCGCAGATGAAGGCCTGTATTCAAAATCACGGAGGTCATTTTGAATAAACTTTAGTGTCATAAGAATCTATGTTTTGTTAAGTTCATTTTGGTATATAAATGGTTACATAATGAATAAACTTGTTTCAATTATTTTATATTAAACATGTGACAGAATTTATGACCTGACTAGGTATATTTAGTATGATGAATTATAAGCATGTAACTTATATGAAATTTCTCCTCTTTTTTCCTTTGTCATCCCTGCCTTGTCTTGTTAATTCAACACCAACCTCAGAAATACTGGTAAATAACGCCTCAAACATCTAGTTCACATGTAAATGTATAAAATAAATAAACTGACCCGTGGCGCAACGGGAGAATAGCCGGTTGTGGAACCGCAGACTGTTCTTCTATTCCCGTATCGAAAAAATGTTTGTGTGACAGATAGATATTTGTTTCAGGTCTGGGTGTTGTGGGACCGTAGTCCCTCGTAGTTGTTGTTTCCCACGATACAGGTTTGACCTACTGTGGGATCAAAACTATGACTGTTGGGTGTATTACCTGCTCCCGTTTCCGCCTCCGCGTACGTTCTTTCCCAACCTTACATGGCAGTTAAGCGTATTTTATGTACGTGCGACGAGTAATCGAGTCTTTATTCACAGGATAATGTCTGAGTCGGCCAGAACGTGTATATACCCTCACAGACGATCTGTTATAAAAACAAAATGTAGGGTAACAAAGTGTTTTTTTCTGCCTGAATAGTCAGACGAGCAGACATTCCACCTAATGGTAAGTAGTCACCGCCGCCCATTGACTTCTGCAATGCCAGGGCACAGCAAAGCCGCTGCCAACCGTAAATATTAGGGTATTTAGTATTATTAGAAATACCGAAGGTATAACTGAGGTATTTAGGAGACTAGTTGGGGGTAGTTAATAATGACAACCAAAGTGGGAGTAGTAAATTTTTAATATAAAACAGAGTGCCTTCCGCGCTCCGTTGTTCAGTTCAGTTGTTTTGTAAAGTAGACGAGACGATAGCCAGTATATTCGTGGTTCGGTGTTGTAAGAGTTAATCGTAATCAGTTCAATGGCGTTGTTCAGTTTAAAAGGGTAATACTGGTAGATTAATTATAAAGAGAAGCCTAAAGTGAATCCTGACATGCGTGTGTGTTAATATTAAGCACTAAGATGTGTAACAGTGTCGTGTAAATCAATTAATAAATTATAAACATTGTATTTGTGCCTTTTAAATATCCATCTTGCATAGTTTTGTTGATGTTCCTAACATAAGTGATTAAATTATTGTTTTTTTTATCACTGTGAACTACAATTAAGGACCGTCAAATAGTATAGTAATTCAATATGCGCTAGCTGTATTCACTTCAAGTAGATGTAAATAATTGTGAAAGTAGTTTATAAATGGATACATTCTTTATTTATATTTTTTGTAATATTGTACATCAGTTATGTGAAACGAATAAAAAAAGTGTGTTAGTTTAGTCTTAGGCGTTTATGACTGTAAATAATTTATATCGTCTCGGTGGCGCAGTTGTAATTGCGCATGCGTTACGATTACATGTTGAGGTCTCAGGTTCTATCCCCCGGGTGATACTGAGGATTTCTATGAGTATTTCTAGTATTCCGACAAACGAGCCAGTGGGTCACCTGATGTTAAGTGATCTCCACCGCCCATGAACATACCGAAAGTATCATGTATGCGCTTGCGGCCTTGAAGGACAGGAATAGGGATTAGGGAAGGGATGGGGTAATCTGGGCCTCCGGATATCTCACTTACCATACGAAACGCGACAGTAAACTGTCACTTTACGTTGGTTTTCTGTGAGACAGTGGTACTACCTCGGTCAAGCCGGCCCATTCATGCTGTAGACAAATATGTCTACAGCGTGGCTCTAACACTATCACATTATGGGATCATAACGAGTTCGGCGAAAAGTGGGTGTACTGGTTACACCTCAGCCTACTTCATGGACGCTGTTTCAAAAAAGAACACAGTAATTCCAAAGTGATGAGTTTTCACTTCCGTCGTAGTCCCCAATGCCCAATTTTTAAATTTTAAAACTTACTCTATTTTAAATCGAAACACACGTATTTTCCACTGTAATATTTAATCATGTATTCGAGCGAAATGAAGTCTTGTCCTCTGACCTCCCTTAGGAACTGGACCTTTAGCGAACCCCGGCCTCTCCCAGAGGTCCATCATTATTGATCAGTAACTAACAAATACATGAGAACACACTCTGACGTTACAACTTTGCTGGAGTTTTACTGCGGAAAATATTTGTTTATTTCAGTGTAATAGGGTTGTTGACAGTTAGTGAAAACCTGATAGAATTTTATTTTTATAATAGATTTTAGACTAAAAATATCGAAAATTAAACCAATTTGTTAATTTATATACATACATACATATGCACTCACGCCTGTAATCCCCTAAGAGGTAGGCTGAGGTGTAACCAGTACATCCACTTATCGCCGAATTCATTACGGTCCCATAATTTGATAGGGGGCGAGCCTATCGCCATATCTGGCACATGTTCCAGACTCCGGGTAATACTGAGAATTTCTCGATAGCAAAACCTAATATCACTTTACCCGACCCGGGGATCGAACCCGAGACCTCAGCACAGCAGTCGTAACGCGTGCACAATTACAACTGCGCCACCAAGGCAGTCAAGTATCATAAACTACGACAGACTATATCCCATAATACCCAGACCCGAATCTAAAAGTACATCACACAAACATTTGTCTTCGTGTGGGAATCGAACCTGAAGTGTTTCGCTTCACAGACGCACACACACATGCACGTACAAAAACAGAAAGGACCTATGGAAACTTTAATGAGAAGTCATTAAAGTTTCCATAGGTCACTTGATTTCTGATTAATCATTACTTCTAATAAGTTTATTTTACAGATTTACTTTTTATCTAGAATTTTACTTATTTTGATCGACTGTGATTCTGCGTTTAATTTTGTACATTATTCGATATGCAACCGAATATAATACGCAAAAGAAACCCTTTTGTGAAAACAGAATGAAAATTGCTTGAACATTTGGGTCACAATATTTATTTTAAATATTGGTATGATCAAAAATGGTTGAGTAGTGGGAACATATCACTATCTCCCTCGCACAACGGTACAGTAATGGCCATTCTGAGAACCGTGACGTCACGAGTATTTTTGAACGCTCATTTACCTCCCATATCCCTATTCATTTTTTTTTTAGTGCCTTGATAGCCAGACGAGCAGACGGGCCACCTGATGGTAAGTAGTCACCGCCGCCCATAGACTTCTGCAATGCCAGGGCACAGCAAAGCCGCTGCCTACCGTTGAAGGACTACTCTCTTTAAGCCTCGTTTAAAGAAGGACATGTCATAGCGCTCAGGGAACACCGCAGCAGGGAGTTCATTCCAGAGCTTGCACGTACGTGGTAAAAATGAACGCTGGAAACGAACCGTGCTAGACGGAATCGTTTCCAGGTGGTATGGATGAACTCTGTTGCGGTGTTTTGATAACGTCTTGATGAATTTTGTTAACGTCAGCAACGTACGCATCGTTTTGTGATGGTGGAACTTCGAGATAACATACAATCAGATGACCAATTCGTTCTTTTACTGTCTCTTTAAAAAAATCTAGTATTCAGAGTCATAAAGATAAAAAAATGCTTACATTCCAAAGACCATTTGTGAATTTCGTTCAAGAAGTCGTCAGGAGTCTCCTGATTTCCATTTCTTATTTTACGGACTCTGTAATGAATATTATTGATTAAGTACAGTTAATATTTTGACTTATGAAAATTTTAGTCATAAGGTATTTTGTTGCTTTTAATTAATTTTACTAAATATATTAAAGTGCACAAAAGTATTCAAAAAAATCTTGATTCAGTAGCAATTTTTGCATTTGCTCAATAATCATGACAAGTAAATGTATGTCATGTTCCAACCTACTTTTGGACAAAAGCATCAGCAACTTCAGAAACTGGGACTGTGTACTGAGCCGCAGCTCCAGCGCTTAATGCAACCCTTGATACCTTCGTCCTGAATGCTGCCCATGACTCTCCGTGTCTGGAAATATACTATTAGTGAGGTTAAGAAACATATTGGATTGCTATTTTGACCCTAATAATGATAATAATAATGGCATTCCAATACGTCATCCTTTTACTGTCATTTGACAATTACCCCTTCCAGCAGATTTGAAAGGCGTCTACTTTACTTAATTTTATTCGGATTAATAAAATTCCTTCGATAATAGATTTTAGATAATGTAACTTGTTGATTAAATTATTAAAAAATGTGTCAACTACCCTATTCAAAAGGTAAAAGTATTAGTTAGTTCATTAACCATATACTGTATGTCTATTGAATCTGTTCGACTTTCATGTAAGGCTTTCAATGGATTCGAATTGCAGGAATTATTAATTGGACGCTCTAACTTGGGGTTAGAAGGGTTCATATATTGTCTTAGCTGTTGGTAGGATATTCATATCCGCGCGGATAGCGACCACCGTTCACAGGGTGGAAAACCCGCCATAGTGGCACTCGCAAGTGTGTCGCGTTCCGGGATCAGCCAGTGCACATCCGGTTTTTCTCGGGGGTTTAGAGTTGGGGTTACAATGTTTGGCCATTTTGCGGCCTTCTGAGTACTCTGACAATAGACCCTCAACCGCTTCTTCACCTTCTTGCTCATGGCGTAGTGTGAAGGAGCCGGCCGGCATGATTGTGTTGAGTATCGTCTCTCGCTACTCGATACTATAATTGGACCGCACTGCGCTTACCATCAGGTGCAGTGAGGTCACTTTGCCGTGCTAAGGTAAAAAAAACAATATATGTATATATATAACAATATAATTGACTGCCTCGGTGGCGCAGTTGTAATTGCACATGCGTTACGACTGCTGTGCTGAGGTCTCGGGTTCGATCCCCGGGTCGGGTAAAGTGATATTGGGTTTTTCTACCTAAAAATACTCAGTATTAACCCGGAGTCTGGAATGGTGCCCGGTGTGGCGATAGGCTCGCCCCTATCACATCATGGGACCGAAATTCGGCGAAAAGTGGGTGTGGGTGGTTACACCTCTGCCTACCCCTTCGGGGATTACAGGCGTGAGTGTATATGTATGTATGTAACAATATAATTATAAAGTCAAAATATATTCAAGAATATGGTAAAACCTGAATCTAAATTTGTTGCATTATAATATTAAGTGCACAAACGGACAAACTTTAAATGTATACTAGGGGTGTGAGAATAATTCGAACTCACGAATTATTCGTTCCGAATCGAATATTAATATTTCATTTGAAACTCGAATCTCCCACCCCTAATTTATACCATGTAATATTTGAGGACGTGAATGGGCAACTAAGTAGGTCACCTTATCAGGCGGCTTACTGATCAATTGCCAAAGCAAACGATCACCGCCCGTGAATAATCAGAATGACAGCAGTCGGCTCTGCATTTAGCGCTTGGAAGTATCCAATATGAAAATATATGATTTTGGTAATAATCTTGCGTAAACCATGATATCTCGAGTGGTTTTGTTTCATTACTATTTTTGTTAATAACTTGTTATGTGGTTTTGTGTTTAGCTCATTGTCTCCTCAAATGAACAATATGCGTAGATTGGAATGATTTTTGAAATCAAATAAACTTTGATTGTATTTGTTTGTGGCCCGTCTGCTCGTCTGTCTATTACGCCAGTTAAAAAAAAGATATACAAATCATAAGTAAAATCCAAGAATGAAACATAATATTTCGGAGGAATACTGCTATTCAACCCGTCAATTAGATGGTTTTAAGACGGGCCATTAATAAATCCCCAAGATCCTCTATATAACCTTACACCGCGATTAAGATCTCTTTTCATTGTTAATTAATTCGTATCTCTCATAATTTATTATGAAGATTTTTGTCTGGCGCATTTTTTGGGTTAAATTAAGAGGCGTGATTGATGTTTATGTGATTAGTAAACAGAGTTTACTTCCGTTTTAATTTTAATTTCCGACATGGCGTTTTTCGTCTCCAATAATAAACCATTATCTTATCTCTTAAGAAACCTCAGAAAGGCATAAAACGTGAAACTTTGAATACAACAAGACTGTTTAAAAGTCATTGCAATAAAAAATCACCCACCAGTCACACAAAATCCTGACCCCAAACTAGGTCATACCTATATCGAGGGTATCGTGCAGAACAATAAGGATTATGGTCCGACAATATCCAAATCCGAATCAAATAGTCACACAAATATTTTTTTTTTTTTTTTTATCCTAGCACGGCAAAGTGACCGCACTTCACCTGATGGTAAGCGCAGTACGGTCCAATTAGAGTATCGAGTAGCGGGAGACGATCTATCTCCCGCTACTCAACACAATCATGCCGGCCTGCTTCTTCACACTACGCTATGGGCAAGAAGGTGAAGAAGCGGTCGAGGGTCTATTGTCAGAGTACTTAGAAGGCCGCAAAATGGCCAACATTGTACCCCAACTCTAGACCCCCAAAAAAGGTCTGGTCTGGTGGCCCTCATATCACATCCAAGTACCCGCTTTATGATTCAGAAGGATTACTCTTGACACTCGATTTCAATACAAAATTGGGATTGGGTTCGAAAACTGTAGAATTGACACTTTGAACGCAACACCAGACGATTAAACTGAGTACGGTGGAATTTTTAGTAACTAAATGAAATAGAGTATTTACGATCGCTAGTTCTTAAATATTCTACGCCAATATCTTCTAGATTGGAAACTGTATCGAGTTCGAGATTGGAATTGATTTTAAGAGTAGGCCTAGTCGCTTAGTATTTATTTCTTTCTCTGGCGAAATTCTTCACAATTTCTTTGGATGATCCACATATTAACGACATCAAATAATTAAACCGTTTTGAAACTGTAGATATTATATCAGCTATTGGACTTAATAATACTAGGCCTGTATTAAACATTGTCTCACTGCTGGGCACGGGCCTTCTCTACTATAGAGAGGGATTAGGCCTAGTCCACCACGCTGGCCTAATGCAGGTTGGTAGACTTCACATACCTTCGAAATTCGTACGAGAATTCTCAGATATGCAGGTTTCCTCACGATGTTTTCTTTCACCGTTAAAGCAAGCGATCATTAACAATGAATACTCACGTAACTTTAGAAAAGTCAGAGGTGTATGCCATTTGGGTTTCGAACATACGACTTTCGGCTTGACAGTCCGTACCACAACCAACTAGTCTATCGCCGCTGTACTGTATTAATTTAATAATCAATATATAAATATGTAAACAATTTACACATTCGGATATGCAAAAAGTTGGTACAAACTACCGTGAGCAGGCCAAACCGCCCTTGGCCGGTGGCCAATCGACTCATCCGGATCACTATTTTGTATCAGTTACGACGCTTGCATGTGAGATTCGATTTTCAATTTAAAATCGAAATTGGAAAGGGGGAAAATTATAAAATCTTCATTGTCTATGGGTGGCGGTGACTACTTACCATCAGGTGGCTTGTCTGCTCGTCTGCCTATCGAGGCACTAAAAAAAAAGGGAAATCTTGGAGTGTACATATAACATCAAAGTCCAAAACACAATTTTTACAGCAAAGGCAGAAACCGTGAAACTTTGAATACAATACTGTCCATTCTGGTTAAAATAGCACTGAACAAATTCGCATCGTAGGATTCAATACTTTATCACTTCGTGGAAGGTTGCGCATGTCTATTCAAACCCTAAAAAGGTGACCGGTCGTACCCTTCGTGTTATAGACCGATAGCCATCACACCCTTGCTCGCTAAAGTCATGGAGAGAGTTAACAGCTTATGGGGTATCTGGAGGAGCACCGGCTGATTAGCGATCGTCAGTACAGTTTCCGTCACGGTCGCTCAGCTGGTGATATTCTTGTTTACCTCACACATCGCTGGGTGGAGGCTATACAGAGCAAGGGTGAGGCTATGGTCGTCGGTCTAGACTCGTAGGGACTCGGCCCAGCGGCTGGGCAGCCGGGGGGGCAGAAAGCCATCATTCGGGCAAGTGGGTGCTGGGTCGTAAGATCGGCTAGTCTAGCATTACAGTTTTCTTCTTATTCCGCTTCCCCTCAGACCAGGCAGTAATAAAAGACTTTCCCCGGAATACCAAAAAAATGTGGTATTTACCATCGAAGACCAATAATCGTTTGTTCCTCCTTTTATTGGTCCAATAACCGAAACTGATTAGATACTCTTCTAATATTCATATCCAAATCCGAATTTTCATTTTTTTTATCCTGGCACGGCAAAGTATCCACACTGCACCTGATGGTAAGGTTCATTACTAACATCTGTATATATAAAAGAAGAAACTGACTGACTGACTGACTGATCGATCAACGCACAGCCTAACCGGCTGGGGTTAGAGACTTGAAATTTTGACGGTAGGTACCTTTTATCACGTAGGCATCCACTAAGGAAGGGTTTTTAGAAATACCACCCCTAAGGGGGTAAAATAGGGGATGAAAGTTTGTATGAAAATCCGTCATTTTTGAAGATAAATTCATGAAAATTAGTATTTGGCATTTTAGTTAAAAATAAAAAATATATGTTTCAGGATTTTTGGAAATTCCGCCCCTAAGGGGGTAAAATAGGGAATGAAAGTTTGTATGAAAATCCGTTATTTTTAAGTTAAACGCATGATTATTGGTATTTTGTATTGTATACTTTTTCTCCCAAACATGACCTCCACGCGGGCGGGGCCGTGAGCAACAGCTAGTTGCTAATATGAGCTCTGAAAGTAGGTACATGGTCGATGTCTACTCCATTTTCTCGTGGACAAACGGAATTTTTTCACTTGATTATAATAGGGTAGTTAAATACTTTTATATAATAATAATACTAGCCCTGTATTAAACATAGTCCCACTGCTGGGCACGGGCCTCCTCTACTAATGAGAGGGGTTAGGCCTTAGTCCACCACGCTGGCCTAATGCGGGTTGGCAGACTTCTCATACCTTCGAAAAATTCTCAGGTATGCAGGTTTCCTCACGATGTTTTCCTTCACCGTTAAAGCAAGCGATAATTAACATTTTAATACACACATAACTTTAGAAAAGTCAGAGGTGTATGCCACTTGGGTTTCGAACCTACGACTTTCGTCTTGACAATCCGTACCGCAACCAACTAGGCTATCGCTGCTTGCGAGCTATAATTATTGTGACGGAATTAAAAACTTAAAAAACAATGGGGCTAGGAATTGGCGGTTGGATTTCTGCTAATTGCACTGTAACATTCCAAGTGCAATTAATTACATTTAATTAACTTAGCACTTATGACGATACCAAGAAGGTAATCTACGTTTGCTAACCATTCTACGAAGTCACGTCTTGATTACGTCACTAGTTCTATTTAAAGGTAATAATAAGGTAGGTCTTTGTGTTTAATTTTTGTACATTGTTTTATATTTTATTATTTTTTTATGTCTACTACCCCGGCTCAAACCAAGAGGTTCGCAAATTCGTATTTTTGCCGCACCATCAAGCTGTGGAACAGTTTGCCAGCTTCCGTGTTCCCTCCTTCCTATGATCTTGGGTCCTTTAGGCGTAGTGTGAACAAGCTAAACAGCAGGCCGGCATGATTGTGTTGAGTAGCGAGGGATAGTTTGTCTGTCGCTACTCGATACTCTAATTGGACGGCACTGCGCTTACCATCAGGTGTAGTATGGTCACTTTGCCGTGCCAGAATAAAAAAAAAAATAACTAAATATAATATGAAATAGCAGCGATAGCCTAGTTGGTTGCGGTACGGACTGCCAAGACGAAAGTCCTATGTTCGAAACCCAAGTGGCATACACCTCTGACTTTTCTAAAGTTATGTGTGTATTAAAATGTTAATTATCGCTTGCTTTAACGGTGAAGGAAAACATCGTGAGGAAACCTGCATACCTGAGAATTCTTATAAGAATTTCGAAGGTATGTGAAGTCTACCAACCCGCATTAGGCCAGCGTGGTGGACTAAGGCCTAAGCCCTCTCATTAGTAGAGGAGGCCCGTGCCCAGCAGTGGGACAATGTTTAATACAGGGCTAGTATTATTATTATTATAATATAAATTAAATAAATAAATAAATTAAATAATGGTGATCAGAAGGGGGCGCGTAGTGGGAGCATCACACTGTCTCCTTCTCACGTCTGTATCGGATCCATACCTATTATTAGGATCAACCTATCAAGCCAATCAACAGGTTACATAACCTAAAACCTATTACCGAAAGAAATTTATGAATCCGAACAAAAATAAGTAAATTAGACGTCATTCGAAAGGTAATTGTCAAATGACAGTAAAAGGATGCATGATATGTCCCGTAACACGGTTTTCAGAATGACCATTACTGTACCGTTGTGCGAGGGAGATGGTGATATGTTCCCACCACGCAACTATATTTGCTCATACCAATATTTGAAATAAATACTGTGACCTAAGTGTGACCTCAATTTTCAAGCAATTTTGATTCTGTTTTCGCAAAGGGCAAACAGGAAACTACCCTATTAAAAATGCCAACTCCTCCCAATATTTCTATTTGATTAATTTTGTTGCGGGATAAAAGACAGTTAATCAGTCCCAGGGACTCGACTTCATTACTCGGTGTCGAAAAAATGCGTGCCATTGTCGATCCTGGCTAAACAGGAGTTCCAATGGCGGGTGTGTGGGCGGGATAGTCTCTCTAGTTCAAGCAGTCTTGTATACCCAAACCATCAAATTCTAAAATCATGAATTTTATATCTTTAACTCTATTAATAAAAATGTACATACAAAATACATGAAACAAATAATTTAAGGCCAATCAAGCGAAGGCTTGTGAGTCAATTAACATATATAACTCAGTGATGAACCAACCGGACGGACCCGCATCCGTTATACGTTTGAACATTTACTTTTATTTATGGATCTTTGTATTATTATAAATAAATACAGTCACACACATAGTCCTGACCCTACACGGGGTCCAACAACACCCAGATCCGAAACAAATAGCTAGCTAGTACTGCAGCATATCGCTGAATGAGGGGACCTGTTTTTGGAACAAATAGTACATTTTTTTACTTTTTTTTGTTCTAACATTAAAAATCCTTTTCTTTCTTTTCTATTTGTCACACAAAAAATTGTCTCGGTGCGGGAATCGAACCCACGGCCTCTCGTTTTACAGCAGCCTACTCGCCCGCTGCGCCACGTCGTATTTTGGACAACGTCAGTGGTGCAGTGCGAGGTCCTGGGTTCTGTTTTCATGAAATCTCAATGTACAAACATACATACACACACTCACGACTGTAATCCCGAAGTGGTAAGCAGAGGTGCAATCAGTACACTCACATTTCGTCGAGCTTATTACTGTCCCGCGATGCGATAGATCATGTAAACAAAAATATCAGGTCCCTACTGAGAATACATTACCGGATGGGGAATATCAATCACAGAACACAGACATATTTGTTAGCCAATTTTATCTGCTGGTAATACTGCATTCTGCACGCGTATTGCGTCAGTATTCAGGGGATGAAGCGACGTGGAGCGGATTTAGGTGAAGATTTCGGGGGTCAGACCCCCCAGGCCCCAGATATCTTAATTATGCAAAGATTTTTTCTGACAATCACATTTTTAAAACAATTTGTATACGCATTAAGTCTAACAATAAAATAGATAAATAATATACTTTCAGAATATTTTATGCAATTCTTTATTTAAAAGGTAAAAACCGGTACATATTACGGAGATATGATTCCATTTTACAAGTTGACAATCGAATTTTAAGAAATATGTTAGCTAAGGTAATATATTTCAGTTCGGTATTTAATGCGTTTAATCTTTATGAATAGAATTACTTCATTCAACTTTGCGTTAGAAATTCGTTGGACAACTTTAACGCGTTGCTTAAACGTTAGGATATATTCTAGTTAATATAATTTTGACATTTAAGATAGACATTGTTTAACATTTTTTGCATGAGCTTTTTTTATCCTGGCACGGCAAAGTGAACACTTATCTTAAGTGCAGTGCCGTCTAACGAGAGTATCAAGTCGCGAGAGACGATCAATCGCCCTCTACTCAACACAATAGTGCCGGCCTGCTTCTTCACACTACGCCATGGGCAAGAAGTTGAAGAAGCGGTCGGGGATCTAGTGTCAGAGTACTCAGAAGGCCACAAAACGTCCAAACATCGTACCCCAACTCTAGACCCACGACAAAATTCTAATTAACTATGTTAAATGAGCTCTAAATGAACTATGTTTAATGCAGACTGGTTTTAGAATAAAATGTAATGTAACTTCTGATTCTAATACCAGTGTATAAGCAACGGCTTAGGAAGTATGAATTCTCCCCCAATACTTACGCTCGAATCCGTCCCCTTTATTGAATATAAAATAATAACTTCATAGACACTGGTTTATGATTTTCCATGAAAAATGTATGCCAATACTATAAATGTATGTTTGTTGATTTAAAATATTTATGCGTATCATTATAGTAGCTTTGATTTTAAATATATATCGGTATAATAAGTAACAAGGATCACATTCTATGTAAAATATTGTCATTCACAGATACTCCGATTGGTTGTGATGTGTTAGTTTCCATTTTCAAGTTTTAACCGTATTTTAAAAAGAGGAGGGTTTTAAATTCAATGAAATTTTGCATTTTATATCCATCGTTTACCTGAGTGTAAACTGATTTTGTTGACACGTAGTTAATTCCTATCAAGTGATATGACCTCGCATAAATTGGTGTCTTGAAAAAATCTAGTGGTGAGAGATTTCACTGACGCAAAGACGTGGCAAATCTTATTAGATATATTTGTGCATTATAAAACTGCATATATGATGAGCATAAAATATGAAAAGCTATCGGGTTTACTCATTTCCACCTACGCTTCTTCTACTTGAACGTGAGGCCAAAACACATTTGACATATTATAATTAAAAATAGTAATTCCAGCCCTGTATTAATAATCATAATTGTTGCTCCCTTGTCGCTTTTTATAGTGACCTCACGAGTCACCACCTGCCTATTTTATCCGTGTTTCTTAACATTTGTCGGGCATGTGCCATAGTTCTCCCCATAGACCCAATCCACTAACACCTCACCTCAATAGATCAGTATACATTTTATCCATCCATACAATAATCCTACACCAACCGGGGGTTGTCCTTGGGTGCACTTGTATAGTGTATACAGGGATTATCATCGGCTGGTGTCATTTTAGATTAGAGTTGTCTAACGGGCCTCTACGAGTTGGCTTCGGCCCCACGCACGCCTTCCAAATGTCCGGGACTTTGTAGTCCCGAGATTACGGTGTGACAAACATAACAATAATAATCAAAATTATTTCGGAATTAACCCATAGTAGTTACATTTTGTGACACTTATTAATCTAAAAAGTAAAAGTTTTTTAATTCATAAAAAGTACACCAACTTAAAAAAAAAAACAAATTATTCGTCCCTATAAAATTTAAGAGTTGCTGTCGATGAGATCTCAGAAAAATCGAGAATTTTTCTGAGATAACATCATCAGATCCTGACTTGGTGTCAATGGGACCACCTGGGAAGTATATCCTTTTAAACAAAAAAAAACATTTTTCGAATCGGTTAAGGCGTCTTCGAGTAATCGAGGAACATACATAAAAAAAAATCCATAGAATTGAGAACCTCCTTCTCTTTTTGAAGTCGGTTAAAACCACTAAACATTATTTATCAGTGTGAAGCTGAGTCTATATCCTCATTGTAGGAGACGTCCACCGATCTATTTCATCAGTATTAAACATTGTCCCACTGCTGGGCACGGACGTCCTCTACTAATGAGAGCTTAGGCCTTATTCGACCACGCTCGCCTATTGCGAGGTTGTCGACTTCAATACTTTTGAAGATCTTCCTATGACCATGAAGGATACGGGTAGGGTAGGGCATAATTTTGAAACATTGGCACTAAAAGTAGCATAAACCGCGATGAAATCTATGTAGGATATTCATATCCGCCCGGATAGCGACCACCATACACAGGGTGTAAAACCCGCCATAGTGCCACACGCAAGTGTGTCGCGTTCCGGGATCAGCCAGTGTACATCCGGTTTTTGTCGGGGGTATTGAGTTGGGGTATTATGTTTGACCGTTCTGCGGCCTTCTGAATACTCTGACACTAGACCCTCGACTCCTTCTTCACCTTCTTGCCCATGGCGTAGTGTGAGGAAGCAGGCCGGCATAATAGTGTTGAGTAGCGGAGGATAATTTGTCTCTCGCTACTCGATACTCTAATTGGACGACATTGCGCTTACCATAAGGTGCAGTGTGTATCGCGTAAATATAAATCTATTACACAAAGAAAATAATAAAAAAAAGAGAACGTAAGCTTTTTTCTCTTTTTTCTTAAGACAGGATGCCTGTGACGTAATTTCCTTTGGTTTATTTTTTACGTTAGCTGTCTGTCTAATGGCGTCGCTACTTGAAATCTCCGGAGTAATCGAATTAGTAAAAGCTGACATAATGTTACTCGGCTAAAATTCAATTATACAGTTACCTGTTTGTAGCTTATGTACGCAAAGAAACTTACGGGACGACAAAGACTTAAAACTATGAAATAACATTGGTAAGGCCTTTGACAAAAGCGCCGTCTTAATAATTCAGCTTTAATAATTTAGTAACTTTGAGCATATATAATTTTCAGTAGTTATATTAGTCATCAACTGTAGTATACCTTAGGATACCGTGAGATCGCTCCGTAAGCGCCGAAGAAGGCCACCGCGGGGTTTTAGCTGGTAGTGTCGGTGGGGTGTACATAGGGGGTAGGAACTCGGCCCATCGGCAGCACGGATAGCCATCATCCGGGCGAGAGGGATGCTGGTTCGGAAAACCGGCTAGTCCAACATAACCATTTTATTTCTATTCCGCTTCCCCCCGGAGCGGGCGGCAGTGATAAAACACTTAAAAAAAGGTATATTAGCCATCGAAGCCGCTTCCTACCGTTGAACTATAATAACTCTCTTATACGTACCTCTTACGTATAACTCTTGAGCGTGATGAAAATCCACACTCCATAAGCATCCTCATACAGCCTCCGTGGTGCAGTTGGCGAGTAGCCGGCGAGAGACCGTGGGTTCGATTCCCACACCAGGACAAACGTTTGTGTGACAGACAGATATTTGTGTCCGGGGTCTGGGTGTTGTGAGACAGTGCGTCTCAGGGACTATGATACCCACAACACAAGACTCGTATCTTAGTGTGGGGTCGGGGGTATGTATGTGACTGTTGGGTGCTATTTTTTTTTATTTTTCTTATTGTTTTTTATAGCATTGTCCAACAAACGAGCCAGTGGGTCACCTGATGTTAAGTGATCTTCACCGCCCATGAACATCCACAATACCGAAAGTATCATGTATGCGCTGTCGGCCTTAAAGGACAGGAATAGGGATTAGGCAAGGGAAGGGGGAATCTGGGCCTCCGGATATCACACTTACCATACGGAACGCGACAGTAAACTATCACTTTACGTTGGTTTTCTGTGAGACAGTGGTACAATCCCGGTCGAGCCGGCCCATTCATGGTGTAGACAAATATGGCTACAGCGTGGCTCTACCACTATCGCAATATATCGTTATTTATAAATTTATTTACACGAGCAGCCCCCGTTCACGAGTAATGTCGGTCATCGGCCTCCTCAACCATGTTATTCTCATACATCGTCACATGAAACCTACCAATCAGTGTTCTAAGTATGGCGCAAGTTAATCCATCATGTGTCGACGTGTTGAGGGGTATTGTGCTGGAGCTGTTATTGACATGCGTAAATATACCACGAGAGGTGAAACATTATAATGGTATTGTTACGCTGTATTAAGTTTCCGAGATATTCTCCGGAAGTTAGGGGAAACAATAAAGCGTTGTTTTTAAGATTGATGTTAATGTTCGGTATTTAAATAACGGTGGATTATATGTATATTTAGATCAGGGATGTTATGGAGCTCCGTAACCGTAACCGAAACTATCGGATATCCGAAATAAAATTCTATCCGTAACCGTGACCGAATCTGATATGAAAGTTTCAAATAATTTCGGATTTTATAATTGAGACGCGTTAGGACTGGTTTTTGTATTTTGCTGGCCGAACCAGCACACGAACCGCGCGCGTATCTAAATGCATTTATTATATTTAGTTCTATTGCTTGTACATAGCCTGTCAGTCGTTTACTCTTGTGGGATTACATTTACTTACATAAAATAGTACCAAATGAAAAACAAAAAATAAAGCTATTTGTTTTGTACTTTTACAATTTCTTCAAAACCTAATATCCATAACCGAAACTATCCGAAACTGACGGATAATCCGAAATAATTTCATATCCGTAACCGTATCCGAAACCGATATAATATTATTCACATATCCGTATCCACATCCAGATCCGAAATTTCAAATCCATAACATCCCTAATTTAGATTCCGTGAGAGAAAACTTAATTTGAAATATGCAATGTCAAAAGAAAGTCAGATAATTTTTACATTAAATTTCGCAAAGGGTAATTAACGTTTTATACATACACTGATATTATACTGTGATAAACTTAAATATTATTTACTTATATGAAACTGTATTTGCAAAAAAATGTATTGCTGCTCCATTCGCGTCGCAGTTATTTTTGAAAGAAAAGGTATAAAATCCACGGAGTCATCTTAAGCTATAACATCTTTTTATACTATGCTATTCCATAGGACCGTCCATTTTTCCAAATTAAAAAGTAGCCGGTCATTTTCTGACCTTTCAACAACCGCTATGCAAAAAATCATGTGCATCCCATGATCTGTGAAAATAAAAAAAAAACTATCCCACGGAAACCGTATATTTTTAAAAGTAAAAAGATATAAAAAGTGCTATGCGATATCAGACTATAATCTATCTCTTTGCCAAATTTCAACCAGATCCGTTCAGCCGTTCTGTCGTGATTGAGTAACGAAATATCCATCCAAACATTCGTATTTATAATAATAGTCGGATTTTGTATACTGTTGCCTTGATACCAATTCAGTAGCTCATTTAACAAACCTTCTTCAGGGGTGCGTTTATTATGTTACTTGAGTTGGGGTACATTGTTTGGCCGTTACGCGGCCTTCTTAGTACTCTGGCACTAGACGTAGTGTGAAGAAGCAGGCCGGCATGATTGTGTTGAGTAGCGGGGATGGATCGTCTCTTGCTACTCGATACTCTAATTGGACCGCACTGCGCTTCCCATCAGGTGCAGTGCTGTCACTTTGCCGTGCCAGGATAAAAAAAAGGCGTCACCAAAGTTTTTTTATCTTATTTTTAATATATATAAAAAAAAGACTTAAGGAAACAACAAAAGTCTACTTTTGTTTTTAATCAAGAAACCAATCGGAGGAATTTCCAGATGGCAATCGCCAAGTCAAGATGTTTCGTACATTTTCAATCGAACATCGAACTTTTTCGAGTGTTAATCTTAGGATTCTTCCGGCGTAACTCGGCTATTTTCATCATTTAATTTAAAAAACTGATGCCTGTCTCTTTGTGTTAAATAATGAGATATACTGACACACACGGAAGCTTTATTAAATTAGCCTTAAGTTACAAATAGTTGACATTTTTTGTTTGGTTGGTGGTAGGATATTCATATCCGCCCGGATAGCAACCACCGTACGGTGTACGGCCATAGTGGCACACGCAAGTGTGTCGCGTTCCGGGATCAGCCAGTCTACATCCGGTTTTTGTCGGGGGTCTAGAGTTGGCTACGAGGTTTGGCCGTGTTGCGGCCTTCTGAGTACTCTGACACTAGGGGGTAGGGTCTAGCCCTCAACCCCTTCTTCACCTTCTTGCCCATGGTGTAGTGTGAAGAAGCAGGCCGGCATGATTGTGTTGAGTAGCGTGTTAGCAACATCAACAAATCTATGCAAAATGGATATTTAAAAGGCACAAATACAATATTTATAATTTATTGATTGATTTACACGACACTGTTACACATCTCAGTGCTTATTATCAATACACACGCATGTCAGGATTCACTTTAAGGCTTCTCTTTATAATTAATCTACCAGCATTACCCTTTTAAACTGAACAACGTCATTGAACTGATTACCATTATAATTACCATTTACAGTTACTACACTGAACCACGAATATACTGGCTATCGTCTCGTCTTCCCCTCAACTAAACTGAACTGAACCAACTGAACTCCGGAGCGCGGAAGGCACTCTGTTTTATATTAAACATTTACTACTCCCACTTTGGTTGTCATTATTAACTACCCCCAACTAGTCTCCTAAATACCTCAGTTATACCTTCGGTATTCCTAATAATAGTAAATACGCTAATAAGCGGGGGATAGATTTTCTCTCGCTACTCCAATTGGACGGCACTACGCTTACCATCAAGTGCAGTGTGGTCACTATGCCGTGTCACGAGAAAAAAAATATTCGCGTAAGTATAAAAAATCATTACAACTACATACATATATACACTCACGCCTGTAATCCCCGAAGGGGTAGGCAGAGGTGTAACTAGTACACCCACTTTTCGCCGAATTTCGGTCCCTTAATGTGATAGGGGGCGAGCCTATCACCATACCGGGCACAGGTTCCAGACTCCGGGCTAATACTGAGAATTTCTAGATAGAAAAACCCAATATCACTTTACCCGACCCGGGGATCGAACCCGAGACCTCAGCACAGCAGTCGTAACGTATGCGCAATTACAACTGCGCCACCGAGGCAGTCATTACAACTAGTTGATTGTTATTAAATATTTTAAGCAACGGCCACTCTCGGATAAAAAATTGAAGTAATTGATCAATAATACTGAAGTAACGTGTTCAATACTTCAATTAATCATTGTATTTCAAAACAACATTAATCCGTAATTGTCTCATCTCACTCAACGCACGCTGTGTGTAAATATTATGGCGATCAGATAACGTAAACGAGGTCTATATCTACTATATTTTGCGTGTATATCCGCTTGTGTTTGCGCGTTGATTAACGACTAGTTTCCATAAAAAAATACCCGAAACCACAGATCGTGTAAAGGAAAATAAAGTTTTAAAGCCACACCGGTGAATAACATAAATGAATTGTTGTTAGAGATAGATTGTTTATTGAAATTGTACGTAGGTATAACAGTGTTGATAGACTGAAAATTAGTGATATAAAAATAAATAAAAATCTTTATTCATCATGAAGGCATATAAAAGGCACTTATGACAAGTCAAAACACAAAAGGAAATTCCCCACACGGAATGAGTAATTATGGTTAATGGGGCAGTAACTTGGAATCCACCGTCAAGGGCTGGTAGGTAGGGATACAACGACGAGGATAGGACTGGAAAAGAGGATAACCGGAAAATTAAAGGACATAGACATATACACTCACGCCTGTAATCTTCGAAGAGGTAGGCAGAGGTGTAACCAGTAACTTTGCTGAATTTATTACCCTCCCATAATGTGATAGGGGGCGAGCCTATCGCCGTACCAGGCACAATTGCAGACCCCGGGCTGATACTGAGTATTTCTAAATAGGAAAACCCAATATCACTACCCGACACGGAGATCGAACCCGAGACCTCATCACAGCAGTCGTAACGCATGCTCAATTACAACTGCGCCACCGAAAAGTGAAAATTTGAGGTTATATATATTTTGTACTGGGATCATTAAAAGTTTTCCCGGAATTGATTAGGTAGTATTTTGCCATGAGACAGCAATAAACTTTAGTAACTTTTATTCAAGACGCTCACGTTTGGGACTCGGTTGAAACTCAGGGATTGGTAAGACACAAACACAAAGAACCGAAAATTCCGATAAAATTGAAAAAGTTCGTATCTATCCATTATATTTTACTTCTCTGTATATCGAGGATGAAGTTGCTACTAATGGAAAAATATACGAATGTTCCGGAGTTCTGTAACCGTAACTGAAATTATCGGATATCCGAAATAATAAAATAGCAGTTATAGTAACCGTGATAATAATAAAAAAAAACTTAATTTTGGATAGCAACGGAATCGAATGTGACGTCACGACTCATATCATGCATCCTTTTACTGTCATTTGACAATTACCCCTTCCAGCAGATTTGAACGGCGTCTAATTTACTTATTTTTGTTCGGATTCATGAAATTCCTTCGATAATAGGGTTTAGTGTTAGGAACATCAACAAAATTATGCAAGATGGATATTTAAAAAGGCACGAATACAATGTTTATGATTTTATTGATTGATTTTCACAACACTGTTACACATCTCAGTGCTTAATATTAACATAACCGCATGTCAGGATTCACTTAAGGCTTCTCTTTATAATTAATCTACCAGCATTAATTACCCTCTAAGCTCAACTACGCGGCCATTGAACTGATTACCATTAACACTTTTAACACTTACTGCACCGAACTACGAATATACTGGCTATGGTTTCGTCTTCTACTCAACTGAACTACGCGACCATTGAACTGATTACACTTAGATACTGTATCGCAAACGAACCACGAATGTTCTCACTATCAACTCACTGCTACACCACTAGTCTTCTTCACAACTCAACTGAACACCGGAGCGCGCAAAGCACTCCGTTTTATGCTAAACATTTACTACTCCCACTTAGGCTGTCATTTTTTTTTTTTCATATGGATTTGTGCTGTTAGCTCATAATTGCTTTTACAGCTTCACCTAACATTGTGGCCGGCACCTATAGCGCTCCAGCCAGAAAACGCAACATTTGTCAACGGCTAAGCTCAAAGACACTTTCCAAAAGGCCTTTAATTAAGTCGTCGCGTCGCTTGGAATAGGCTTAGGGCCGTCTCGATATACTAATGTATCGAAGATCCGGGCCTCGGCCGGGCTCCTTGGACTCGCCGGCGAGTCCTACGTCGACGTGAATTCATAATACAATTGTGATTGCGATTGGGCAGGGACAGTGCTGCCTCGACAGCGACCGTTATGGGATCATTTGGATCTCCCAAAACATGTTTAGGGCGACGACGGAGGGAGATTGCTTCACCGGTTATGGTATAGTTGGCAGCTGCCACAATAAGAGGATTTCTGTGTCGGGTTGCTTTATGAAAGTACTGTTGGACACAGTTTTTCATATACCTGGCTATGGTGAGTAACCGGAGGTCTTGGTGGAGATCTAAGTTCCGCAAATACCACGGAGCACCAGTGGTTTTACGCATAAATCTATTTTGAATTGTTTGAATTCTATGTATGTTTGAAGGAGACGAGTGCGCGAATACAACACAGGCATAGGTCATAATTGGAAGAATACAGGTTTTGTATATAGTTACTTTGTTACGCAGAGACATTTTGCTTCTAATCATGGGATAAAGGCGGCCTAGGATAAAAGCCGCTTTGTTTCGGACGCGGGTAATATGATGTTTGAATGTCATACGACTATCGAGAACAACGCCTAGATATGTAACAGTTTTTTCCCAAGGAATTGGGCGGCCGAATAATTGAATTTGGTTTGGAACTCTAGGGCTGTCCCGAGAAAAGAAAATGGCGGCACTTTTATCAGGATTAACTTCAATTCGCCATTTGCGAAACCACTTTCCCAGAGAGTCTGTGGCCTGTTGGAGGTAGATCCTAATACGTCTTCTGTTTACATCTGATACATAGAGTGCCGTATCGTCAGCAAAAAGGGCAAGATTAACTCTGGGGTGTTTGGGGATGTCACTAGTATAGAGTGAAAACAGAAGAGGCGAAAGAGCCGAACCTTGAGGGACTCCTGCTCTTAATGAATGGGGAGTGGAAAGCGATCCTTCTACGCGGTACTGGAAGCTTCGTTTTGTAAGAAAGTCCCGTATTATGAGTACGAGCCTGTCTGGCACTCCTAGTTGGAAGAGCTTGTAGATCAAGCCGTCGTGCCAGACTTTGTCGAATGCTTTTGCCACGTCAAAGAATAAAGCCCCGGTACGAATAGGTTTTGGTTTATTTAGGTTTGATAAAACGTGCTCCGTTATACGGTGAACCTGATGAACGCATGAATGACCGGCTCGGAAGCCAAATTGTTCATCGGGGAGAGCTGTCATTATTAATGTACCCCCACTAGTCTCCTAAATACCCCCGATATACCTTCGGTATTTCTAATAACCTCTCCGCTGTCAGTACTCTGTCGCGCAAAACACAACGCCAGTCGTAATATGGCGCGCAATTCGAAAAGGAAACGTTTACGTTTAAAACACATTTAATAAAAAATTTAGTTGGAAAAAAATATACACTATTTTACGTTCCTGAAACAAATCATCAACACCATACAATGTAATATGGTGAATACATACATATACACTCACGCCTGTAATCCTCGAAGGCGTCGGCAGAGGTGTAACCAGTACACAATTTCGCAGAATTTATTACGGTCCCATAATGCGATAGGGGCCGAGCCAATCGCCATACCGGGCACAATTCCACACTCTGAGCTGATACTATCACTCATTATCAGCCCAGAGTGTGGTATATTTCGTTATAGAAAAAAACAATATCACGTTATTCGACCCGGGGATCGAACCCGAGACCTTACCAAAGCAGTCCTTCTAATCAGCTACGAAATTTTCACATTAAATCAACATCTAAATCTAAATTACAACTAACATTAATAACTACATTAAAACGAAATCGCCATTAGCGAACTCATTAGTTAAACTCTGTTAAAATTGTTATAGTACCATCTCACGCTAACAGATGGCGCTGTACGCTAATGGGAAATCACAGCATCGCGTGCCACGTCTAAATTAATTATTAAAATACCCTATGAATATTCAAATACGCACGATCCTCTATATCACGGAGAAATTTGTTTTAAACATCAAAGGCGTTAATTTGATAGCGAAAATGTCTATGTTGATATTGTTATTTCAAAAATATAACACCGATAGAGTCAATAGGCTTTTAAAGTTATATTCTGCGTCAATAGCTTGACAGCCGTGGCGTAGCGGGCGAGTAGCCGGCTGTAAAACGAGAGGCCATGGGTTCGATTCCGGCACTGAGACAAATGTTTATGTGATAGATAGATTTTTGTTTAGGTGATTTTTTTAGGTGTTGCAGAGTACTCTGACACTAGACCCTTGACCACTTCTTCACCTTCTTGCCCATGTCGTGGTGTGAAGAAGCAAGCCGGCATGATTGTGTTGAGTAGCGGGGATAGATCGTCTCTCGCTACTCGTTACTCTAATTGGACCGCACTGCGCTTACAATCAGGTGGAGTGCGATCACTTTGCTAGGATAAAAAAGGACCTTAGTCCCTCTTACTTGATACTCACGATACAGGTTTACCTAGTGTGGGGTCAGGACTAAGTGTGTGACTGTTGGGTGTGTTTATTTTTTTATTCCTACCCAGAGCCATTGAGTTTAGAATAAATCGGAAACAATTATAATAGTTTTTTCTTTTTCATTTATATGGTAATATTCGACATTGTTTCTTTCATACATGGTTAATTATTCACGCAAGGTGATTGTAAAATACATGAAATTTACATTAAACTTTCGTGCTTGGTTTTTTTTACCTAATAGGCTTGCGTTTGACCACTATCTCGCCTTGTGGTAAGTGATGATGTGGTCTACGGTAATGTGGTTGTGATTTGCGGGAAAGCTTAGGTAATAGTGCAATTAGTAGCCGGCTGTAAAACGTGAGGACTTATGTAAGTTCAATCCCTGAACGGATATCAATTTTGTTAGTTCCACATATTTGTCCCAGTACTTAGTCGTTATTTTATTTTAAATAAAATAAAAAAATGTTTATTGCCTTATTATCTACTTACATAGTATATAAGTTGTATGAGCTAAAAATTATAATTAAAAATAAAAACGACATAAGGCAAAAGGAAGTGGCTCAGCTTCAGCTGACCGGAACCATAGCTCCAAGCAGCGCTGGTTTTCAGCCACTCCTGACTCCCTGTGGTGTTATGTGGGAGATATTATAGCGGTGGCAAACGTAGTGACACAAAACCCCTCAAAGGGAAGATAAAATTTAATACAGTAATCTAAGAAATAATAAAGCTTGTAAAAGCAAATTAAAATTGTAAATAGCAATGGAAACTCTAGTATGATAGGTATGAAAGTGTATGTGTGTGGTGTGGTGGTGTGGTTTAAAACATTACCTCCTAATCTAAATCTAATCTCATTAGAGTTGATGCTGTGATCTGTATATATAAAAGAAGAAACTGACTGACTGATCGATCAACGCACTGCCAATACGGCTGGGGTAAGAGACTTGAAATTTTGTCAGTAGGTACCTTTTATGACGTAGGCATCCACTAAGGAAGGGTTCTTGGAAATACTACCCCTAAGGGGGTAAAATAGGGGATGATAGTTTGTATGACAATCCGTCATTTTTGAAGTTAAACACATGAAAATTGTAATTTTGTATGGTATACTTTTTCTCCCAAACATGACCTCCACGCGGGCGGAGCCGCGAGCAACAGCTAGTTGACTTATAGTATTGCAATAACACAGACTAAAAATTATTGAGCTATTTGGTTTTTTTAGTTTTACTTTTGTTATTGACTTACTCGGTGGCGCGGTTATAATTGTGCATGCGTTACGACTGCTCTGCTGAGGTCTCGGGTTCGATCCCTGCGTCGGGTAAATTGATATTCGGTTTTTTATATAGAAATACTCAGTATCAGCCCGGAGTCTGGAATTGTGCCTGGTATGGCGTTAGGCTCGCCCCCTATGGGACCGTAATAAATACGGAAAAAGTGGGTGTACTGCTTACACCTCTTACCTTCGGGGACTACAGGCGTGAGTGTATATGTATATGTATGTACTTTTGTTATTTTTTCTTAGATCTCTTGAAACTGGCCATCAAAGAAGTTTTTATTCCGTATTTCCAGTTTCGAAATCATTCAAACTTCAAAGCTAAGATTTTGTCCCTGCCAAATCTCTTTTGTTTCTAATATTTCAAAAGAATCAACGGAAGTGTTTGTAACGATCCTGTTGCAAGGCGATCTCTAAATTTGTTATTTGGTTTCGACACTGAAATACTTTTATCATACTATGATGGATATATGTTTTAAAAATTCGTCATCTACTAATTAATATAAAAATAACTACGATAACATGCTGAAAAAATGCAATCTTGGTACGTCAAAATAGTTGAAAGAAGAAGAAATAATTGCTGGTGGTAGGATATTCATATCCGCCCGGATAGCGACCACCGTACATGAGGTGAAAAACCCGCCATTTTGCGGCCTTCTGAGTACTCTAACAATAGACCCTCGACCGCTTCTTCACCTTCTTGCCCATGGCGTAGTGTGAAGGAGCAGGCCGGCGTGATTGTGTTGAGTAGCGGGGGATAGATCGTCTCTCGCTAGTCGCTACTCTAATTGGACCGTACTGCGCTTACCATCACGTGAAGTGTGGTCACTTTGCCGTGCTAGGATAAAAAAAAATAAAGAAAAGAAAGAAAGAAATATTTTTTATTTATAAGCAGTATCTAGTGGATAAATTAAATTAAAACTAAACAACGAACTAATAAAAAAAAACTACATGCAAGACCATTTTACGAGTAAGGTAAGTAAGTAATCCTAATTTTGTTTACCCAAGCACGGCAAAGTAACCACACTGCATTTGATGGTAAACGCAGTGCCGTCCAGGTAAAGTATTAAGTAGCGAGAGACAACTATCCCGTACTTGCTGAGTATCTTCTATACACTACGTTACTATTTAAGACTTCGGAAAACCAACCATGATATAGTTGAAGAAGCATTCTATTAAATGAAGTCGGAAGCTGTTATTCATGGGGCGATAATACAATCAGCTGGTGCTTCTGTGCCTTCAGGAACTTTCATGCTTAATGTATTTTTAAACGACTTCAAAAAAGGAGGAGTTTAACAATTCGTCGGAATCTTTTTTTTTATGTATGTTACCCGATTACTCGAAGACGCCTGGACCGATTCGAGATTTTTTTAGTGTTTAAACGGGTATATATACTTCCCAGGTGGTCCCATTGGAACCAAGTCAGGATCTGATGATGGGATCTCAGAAAAATCAAAGAAAAACAAATTTTATAGTGACGCATAATTTGTTTTTTGTTGAAGTCGGTGTACTTTTTATGAATTAAAAAACTTTTTTAATTTTATTAGAGATCGACATATTTGCCACTTAATTATAAACTACTAATGTGAATTTATATGACATCTTGATTTAATTTTGACATTTAAATTATCTAATATTACATTAACTTATTATAATTTTGAATTATTATTTAGTATTAAGTTTGTAATTTATTTGACATAATAATTAATTTTATTGTTGAATTATTTTGTGTCACATTTGTATGCCAATTATGAGGCTGATGATAGAGCACTTAGTAGTATCTATTATGTCAACAATATGTATGTATCATGTGAGTAAACAATTATGATATAATTAATTTATTTTTAAGCTATCAAGACTCAAGGGTCGATAATTTTATAATCTTTACTTATTCATATAATACATAAATAAATACACCCAACAGTCACACACTAGGTAAAACCTGTATCGTGGGTAAAACTAAAGAACTAAAACGGAGTACGGTCCCAAAACACCCAAGTCCAAATATCTGTCTGTCACACAAATATATAAGTAACTAACGGACCGTGCAGACGTCGTCCTGCCCGTAAAAGCAGCGCCACACCGACTGCATCGCCATCTGCCGGGCTGATTTGTGAATATAAACCATCCGCCACCCAAACGCATACAAAAAAAATCATTCAAATCGGTCCAGCCGTTTAGGGGGAGTTCAGTGACATACACACGTACAGTAGAATTATATATATATAAAGATAATAAGGTACTTTTTATCATGGGCGTATATAAGGGGGGGGTCCAGGGGGTCCGGACACCCCCCTTAGCATACGACATAATAAAAAATCGCGGACTACTGATAGCGGATAACATAGACGGTTAGCAGGCTATTTGATTTAAGTGTAAATTTTTGCAGCATTCAGCTATATGCATATTTGGAATTAACAGATTTTTCTACGACTTTTGAGCCTAGTTTAATTTTTTTCGTGTACTTTTTAGCGCTTAAATCAACTGGTAAAACAAGACTGCTTTTTTATCAGGGCACATCTATTTAAAAAAATACGACCGAGTCTTAAGTAGTGACTACTTAGTAGTGATGAGTGTGATAGTATATGATGTACCATACCTGGAGGGCAATTCTCCTTTCATTCAAAATAATTTCGTACTCGAATCTACAGTTCGAATTATTTCTCTATTACATAATTTCGAACTACGAAGTTATTTTTTCGAATGTTGCATCCATATCCATTTAAATTCGAGTCTTTACTATGAGATTCTACTAAAAAAATTGAATTTCTAACTAAAAATCTATAAGTATTTTAATATCCATAGTGTCTCGGGCCTCATCAAATGTGCATCCACTATCCAGTTCTTGGACATGTTTTTGGACTCTTCCAAGTATTTTATCTTTCTAAGACTTTTAGTTAAATCATAATAAAAACAAGAGATTGAGTCTTTTTATGGGTAAACACATTAGCATATGGCAGCATATACGCAGTAAGCTAGGACCAAAATAAAACAATATCTTTGGGTGTCTAGAGGCCTTCATACGTCCAACATTACCGCACCACCTCCAAGAGCATAGACTCTATGCCGCTTAGCTATACGCTACTTGCCACTTTACCTGGAGAATTCACCTGATACAGTTCATATGAAATTTGTCAAGACGCCATATGGTTTAGACGCCATTAGGTTTCAGTGGTTTAAGGCAAACTCGGTCAAGAATGGCGTAAGCCTGGATGTCATTTTCTACCTACTACAATATCATTAAGCGTTACTTAGCATCTTGCGGCGTACCCTGCGACTGCTGGGAAGAACTTTCGTGTCACTAGACCGAATGGCGTGGCTCAGTACAAAAATCATGTGCACATTTTGAGAAAACATGTATGTATCCAATGCCTTGACGCCCAGCGTGAGCTGCAATAAATAAGACCTAAAACTGTGTACACTTAGGGTTGGCCCTAAGTAAGACTCTTACAGCTACTCTTCTAGACAACTGTTCTGTACGTCCTGTGACAGGGCTTTTAAAACAAAATTAGGGCTTGCTAGACACATATGCTCACATTGGCGAAAAAAACTTATTCCAAAAGTGCAAGGTTCGCCGTCGAAGGATACTTCTTGGAGGACATCATCATCATCATCAAGTTAGGACACAATATTGAATGGTTCGAATTCGAGATGTACGTCTCGGACGGTCTGTACCAGTCGAAGCAGTTCGAGCGATAACCTTCGAGAAATGTTCGAATGGTAATTTTCAGAATAGCTCATATATTTTGATTTCGAATTCTATTTTTAAAATAATTTATTTATGAACATTTGACATTGTACACTGACAATCAAAACCTTCGAGAAACACCGGACTCGACATTTCCAGGATAGCTTAAATTTACATTCACTCGAAAAAAATTCGAATTTGAATTATTTTTCGTATACGAAGTTTATTCGAGTGCGTGAGAATTGCCCCCTATATTCGTACCATCAAGACCTTCGAGAAACACCGGACTCGACATTTCCAGAATAGCTTAACTTTACATTCACTCGAAAAAAGTTCGAATTTGAATTATTATACGAAGTTGATTCGAATGCGTGAGAATTTTCTCCCTGAGTTCTAACATCTCATCTTGGTAATAAGCAACATTAAATAGTTATTTACCAAAAATAAATTGACTTCACTTGAAATTTGATGTTTTGACAGTTGTTATGTAAACAATAAAACAAAATGAATGATAATCTGCGGCAGATTTTCATCCATCCAAAGTCCAAATCCAAATAGCAAGTAGCATTTTTTTATTAACTAGCGTTTTCCCATTATATGTTTAAGTAATTTCTAAATAACTATGATTTGAGCGGTTAGATTTTTAGCTTTTACCCGCGGGCCCCCCCCATGTAAAAGCTATAGCTACGTCACTGCTTTTTATCATGAAAGTAAATAGAAATAGACAAAATAGTGTAGAAATAATGAATAAACTTTATTTAATTGATCGTTGATAAAACGGCATTACAAAAGTTTTTTAATTCATAAAAAGTACACCGACTTCAATAAAAAACAAATTATGCGTCACTACAAAATTTGAGGGTTGCCCTTAATTTTTCTGAGATCCTATCATCAGATCCTGACTTGGTGCCAATGGGACCACCTGGCAAGTATACCCTTTTAAACAAAAAAAGATTTTTTCGAATCGGTCCAGGCGACTTCGAGTAACATACATAAAAAAAAGATTCCGACGAATTGTTAACCTCCTCCTTTTTTGAAGTCGGTTAATAATAAAAGTTTTTTATTCATAAAAAGTACACCGACTTCAATAAAAAACAAATCATGCGCCCCTTTCAAATTTGAGGGTTGCTCTCGATTTTTATGAGATCCCATCATCAGATCCTGACTTGATGCCAATGGGACCACCTGGGAAGTATACCCTTTTAAACAAAAAAAGAATTTCTCGATCGGTCCAGGCGTCTTCGAGTAATCGGGTAACATACATAAATAAAAAAGATTCCGACGAATTGTTAACCTCCTCCTTTTTTGAAGTCGGTTAATAAAAATGACGACATCGAAGTAAATCTGTACCTTATCTCACCTTAAAATATTCAAGACCGTTATACCATATTAACGAAATAGAATCTTAATTACTTATAGTAATTATGTTTCAGGTTTTCATCCATACTCCCGCCATTTGCAATTTAAATGATAACAAGATGGCGGCGCGACTTGAGAATTACTGTCAAGCTGTATTACGCCTTAAAATCTTGGTTGTAAAAATCATTTTCCTTTAAGAAGTAAAATATAAATTGATGCATCCCGAGGATAAACTAATAACAAAACAAACCCTTTGAAAAGTTAATGAGAAATATTTGTTTTGGATGGCGGTTGTTTGCAAGTAAAGAAATTTCGTTAATATTTTTTCGCAACTTTTTTGGTATTACACCCTATTATTTTATGTTCATTGCCATGAAGCTTAATATTGTGATTTAGTGAGTGTCGAAAAAATTTAAATTTACAAATATTGATCTTTATTTGCTAATGATGAAATGAAGGAGAATGGTCGTCACGCTATAGTTGATTTGCCTCTGTGGCGTAGTTGGCGAGTAGCCGGCTGTGAAACGAGAGGCCGTGGGTTCGATTCCCACACAGATGTTTGTGTGACAGACAGATATTTGTTTCCGGGGTCTGGGTGTTGTGAGACCGAAAGTCTCTCGTAGTCCCTGATACCCACAACACAAGACTTGTATCTTAGTGTGGGGTCGGGGCTATGTGTGTGATTGTTGGCTGTTATTTATTTATTTATTTTTGGCAATCAAATACTACTTGGCCAGTCAGTCACGTTGAAATGAAATGAAATTAAATTAAATCGTTTATTGATCATGTAGGCAATTACATAGCTCTTATGACAAGTCAGACCATTGATAAAAGTAAAGAAATTTAAGAAAAAGGATATCAGCTTATGTATATTATAGCATACATAGCATCATCAATACTAGCAATATTTTTATTTGTTGATAATGTATTTATGGTAAATAACGTTAATTTATTACTCGATATATAAATTATTTGTTACATATTTATTATGTAATAACTTTTACACAAATCATTCATTGTACACTCCAACTAAATAACATTGCGTAACGTCCAGATGAAATGAGCAGTTCCACGAAACTCTGGTTCAAATTATAATTTATGAAGTGCAACTGTAGAAATAATTACTAGGCCTTCACGTTTGCTTTCGAGTCACGAAAGATAGCGTTTGTTTATTGTAATATTTTACTCGACAAGTCTGTAAAGTCTTTATTTAAAATTATTTCAGTTCGTCCTGAAACAAAAGTATTATACTTTTAGAAATAAAACTAATTTTACGGATCTTAAAACGCTGTCGAAACGTTGGGACTAAAAAATAAAAATAAACTGCGATAAAACTAATATTATTAATTGGCGTGAACATAAACCTAATAATAATTAGTAATTAAAGTAATTTTAATTTCTTAAAACCTATTAACGAAACAATATTAAATCCGCTCAAAATAAGTAAGATAGAATCCAATGAAATCGAGTGGTCAAATAATTGAAAAAGTATGCACGATGTGATTCATGGCGTCACCACTTGGAATTACCATAACGCTGCAAACGCAAGAGGGATTATAGCCTGAAAAAATATGACTAGGAGTATGCATTTTGTTTACTTGACAGTTATTTTTAAAATTTGGTGGAGAGCGAAGACTTTAGACTTATGATAACTATAATATGAGACAAGTATCTATATTGTCATTTCAAAGTAAACTCATTAAAGTTATTAACAGTAACCGATTCGATTCCCCGCGACCCCCGTCGACCCCCTCGATTCCCCTGGACTCCCCTCGATTCCCCTCGATTCCCCTCGATTCCCCTCGATTCCCCTCGATTCCCCTCGATTCCCCCTCGATTCCCCCTCGATTCCCCCACGATTACCCTCGACATTCGATTCCATTCGAAAACCAAAATAAAACATGTCAGAAAATGGGTTAATACCATCTCATGGCTAACTCTAACCCCCCGCGCTCAAATCAAATTGCGCGCGCTTCCCCGACTTCCTGTTACACACTTCCGTCCCTTTTCACGAAATCACTTCCAGAAGCGGTGGTAAAATGTTACACAACGAAAGAACCATGCACCATACCTCGCGTTGCGTCTGTAGTTATTTTACGCTTGTAGATACGAGAGATTACAGTTTTTGTTACTTGTACCATGCACAAAAAGGGTCAAGACAGAGATTAACCATACCGCAGAAGTTAAGGTGGCCGGAGTAATTGCGAGTTCTACCTAATTGTACCATAAACTGTTCTGAACAATGCGCGTCTGGCAACGGAATATTGTCGTGGTTTTTCAGATTTAGGTACATCTAGTTATGAATAGTTTAGTTTGCAGCTATAGGATTTTCGGCAGAGACCCGTTTATAGAAAAAACCTAACACCCGACAATCACACACGTAGCCATGAGCCCTCCCTACATCAAATATTTTTTTTGGTACCGCGGGGAAAGCATTTTATCACTGCCCATGCCGCTCCGAAGCGGAATGATACTATAACGGTTATGCTGGACTAGCCGGTCTTACGACCCAGCACCCCCTCGCCGGATGATGGCTATCCGGGCAGCCGGTGTGCCGAGTCCCTACCCTCTATGTACACCCCAATCGACACTATCAGCTAAAACCCCGCGGTACTTCTTCGGCGCTTACGGAGCGATCCCGGGGTATTGTGGTTATCAACAACTACGAGGGGCTAAGTTCTGTCATAAGGCCTAACCTTATTGCTAGAAACCGTTTCCCAGTAGTCGGACAGCTTAAAATACTGGTTGGTATTAAAAAGCAGAAGTGAAAACTGTAATTCAAACAGGACCAAATTCTGAATACTTAAAGTCTTTGTTATAGAAGTCTGCAAGGTTCAGTGCTTTATAGCCAGTATTTTTTTAAGTGAAATCATCTTTTGCCGCGTGTAGCTTGTAGCGTATATGAAAAATTATGGGTTCGCGTCACATGCGTATAGAATTTGTCCAACTGATCAATTTTTTTTATTCTGGCTCGGCAAAGTGACCACACTGCGCCTGATGGTAAGCGCAGTGCCGTCCAGATAGAGTATCAAGTAGCGAGAGACAGTCTATCCCCCGCTACTCAAACCAATCATGCCGGCCTGCTGTTTAGCTTCTTCACATTACGCCTAAAGGACCCAGGATCATTTTACTTTTGACATAAGTATATACTGAACCTATTGCCGTCCACTGTTAGACGTAAGCCTCCCCAAGTGAACGCCATCCATCCCGTTCTTGGGTAGCCCACTACCCGCTACCTTCTTCAAGTCGACGTTCCATCGTGCAGCAGGGCGTCCCACACTACGTTTGCCTATACGCGGTCTCCACTCCAACACATGTCTGCTACATCGGCTATCTGTCCGTCTGCAGACGTGACCAGCCCACTTCCACTTTAGCGTGCTAATTTTGCGAGCGATATCTATGACTTCGGTTCTCTGGCGGATGACTTCATTTCGAACTCTATCCACCAGAGAAATCCCAAGCATTGCCCGCTCCATAGCACACTGAGCGATTTTAAATTTATGGACCAGTCCATTGGTGAGTGTCCACGTTTCAGCCCCGTAGGTCATTACATTACATATACATTTGACTTAAGGATGCCTCAGAAATTCTATAATTTAATAAAGGAACGTGATAAACTTTTGCTGGTGGTAGGATATTCATATCCGCCCGGATAACGACAACCGTACATACTATGGCGGGTTTTGCACAGGGTATAAAATCCGCCATATTGGCACACGCAAATGTGCAAATGCGTTCCGGGATCAGCCAGTGTATATCCGGTTTTTGTCGGGGGCCTAGAGTTGGTGTACGATGGGATGAGTACTCTGACATTAGACCCTTGACCGCTTCTTCACTTTCTTGCCCATGGCGTAGTGTGAAGAAGCAGGCTGATTGTCTTGAGTAGCGGGTGATAGATTGTCTCTCAGTACTCGGTACTCTAATTAACCGTACTACTTGCTGCTTACCATCAGGTGCAGTGTGGTCACTTTGCCGTGACAGGATAAACAAAACATCGGAACGGATTTTCATACAGATTTCACAAATAAACGAAATGATTCACAAGGAAGGTTTAGGTACTTAATTCTTTAAAGTTTTGTATAAACTGGCTGTAATATGAAAATCATACAGACTAATGGTAGTAGTTACCATTTGTACATAAAAAATACGAAGTTTTTATATAGTACTACGGCTGGTGGTAGGATATTCATATCCGCCCGGATAGCGACCACCGTATACAGGGCGAAAAACCCGCCATAGTGGCACACGCAAGTGTGTCGCGTTCCGGGATCAGCCAGTGTACATCCGATTTTTGTCGGGGGTCTGGAGTTGGGGTACAATGGCCATTTTGCGGCCTTCTTACTGACACTAGACCCTCGACCCCTTCTTCACCTTCTTGACCATGGCGTAGTGTGAAGAAGCAGGCCGGCATGAGTGTGTTGAGTAGCGGGGATAGATCGTCTCTCGCTACTCAGTACTCTATTTGGACCGCACTGCGCTTACCATCAGGTACAGTGCGGTCACTTTGCCGTGCCAGGATAAAAAAAAAAACTTTGATCATCATTAATATTTTAATCTAACCCACAGGCTCAAATGCGGTGCTGGTACCAGTTCACGTCAGGAAAGAATGTTGGCTATACTCTGCTATCCGTGCGGAGCTGCCAGGGAGTTTAAAGGTTACAGCTCATTGAGCCACCCGGCATCCGACCCGCACCGCCTCGCCTCGTGCGGTTAGTATTTTTTATATGGACCTTTATGTATAATGCACTCACTACATCAACTCTACCCGGTGAAGCTACGGAGCTGTGACCTTAAAATAAACTCCAAAAACCTCAACGGAAAGGACCTACAATTCTAGTTTAACAAACTGGTTATGTAAGTGAGTAATCCTCGGCCACTCGATGTGAAGTGGAAGATTCCTTCGAGAGGATTCTTGAGTTGTAGGCGTCGTGTTGACTGAGGGACGAGATAAAGGTTCTATTCCGATGACACGTTTTTGGATTAAAGAAAAAAATTAAATGTGTGTAAATCATTGATATATAGAAGGTGTAAATGTATTAGACTGTCTCGGTGCCGCAGTTGTAATTGCGCATGCGTTGCTGAGGGCTCGGGTTCGATCCCCGGGTTGGGTAAAGTGATATTGGGTTTTTCTATTTAGAAATACTCAGTATCCGCCCGGAGTCTGGAATTGAGCCCGGTATGGCGATGGGCTCGCCCCCTATCACATTATGGAACCGTAATAAATTCGGCGAAATGTGGGTGTACTGATACCTCTGCGATTGTCGACTGTATTTTAAAGGTCGTGTTCCGAACCGTACCTTTAGATGAGATTTGTAAATCTCCCGTCTAGTGCCTTGTTTGTATTAGATTTATGCAGTAGTTTGTTTAAGTTCAAGTTTGAGTTGATAGAATTAACGAGTTTTTTTTTCTTTCTTTTGAAAATAAATGAACCAACTTTTATATTGAGTTTAGTTTCGTTCATTTGGAGTAAATAATTTTAAATATTTAAGGATTATTGAGAGGATAGGAATAAGTATTTTAGGCAAGAAAAATAAAACATTAAGACAATAATCGTAGCTCTTAATAGCAGGGGTAAGTCACTAATGATTCAACAAAGCAAGGAAAAAAATAAAAACAAAAAAAATTTAGTATAGATTTTATACCACGATGGTGGCAAACAAGCTTACGGCCCGCCTGATGGTAAGCGGTTACCGCAGCCTATGGACGCTTGCAACACCAGGAGTATCACATGCGCGTTGCCAAAATCCTATTTACTCCCTTTTGAAGAACCCCATTCTGTAGTCCTCTTGGAATACCTCGGCAGGGAGCTCATTCCACATGATAGATAGATTATTTGAAGTGAAATCTTCTTTAGGCACGTTGGGCACTTTTGTGATTGGGAAAAAGCACTGAACTCACGTAACCGTCACGCTCAGATTATTTTACTTTTACATAAGTAGGCCTATGAAGTTATATCTTAGAGTAGGTAGCCAAATACTCTAACGGCCTTATTCATAATTAATTATCGGAGCTTTATAAGGCCGTTAATAGGAGCTTTTTAAAAAATGTTATTCATAATGGCTCAATAGAGATAAAACGCTCAACATTTTTAACAAGCTTCTATTAACAGCCTTATAAAGCTCCGATAACTCATTATAATTAATTAGACGATATAATTGTCCTTCAATCTTTAGAATAAAACTAAACAAAATAAAAGCGAAAAGTAACATTCTTACATAAACATATCTAACGAGATGTTGCATAATCACGACAGTCCTTAGTTACATACTAAGCATCTATTTCACCATGCACAATATAACGCGATTAAATAGAAAACTGACAAATCAATCAAATGATTACATTTTTAATTAGCTGTATCTAATGTTAATTGTTTACAAGATGAAATGGACACTTAGTAGTTGTCAAAATAAGTATGTTCATTTGTTTTCCATCTCGGCCATCTGCTCTTTGTGACGTCGGATGGCATCCTCATGACGCTTGATCTGCTCCTGGTGGAAGGCGATCTCCTTGCCCAGATGACCCTTGAGGTTCGACAGTTGCTCCTTTTGCTTCTTGTAGAAGTACTCGTCTTCCCTAACTGCCTCCATCTTTGAATAATCATGAATAAGACCGTAAGAGTTCTATAATTATTGACACGCAATCATAAACTAAAAAGTGACTACTTCATATACGCTGTTTCATAAAAGAACAAAGTAATTCCAAAGTTATATGTTTCCACTTCTCTCGGTAGTCTCCATGACTGCCTTTTTATTAACCGACTTCAAAAAAGGAGGAGGTTAACAATTCGTCGGAATCTTTTTTTATGTATGTTCCCCGATTACTCGAAGACGCCTGGACCGATTCGAGAAATTCTTTTTTTATTTAAAAGGGTATACTTTCTAGGTGGTCCCATTGGCCACTGGGGGGGTTCCGGCGTGTTTCTTTTGGAGGTCCCGGAATCCTTCTGTAGTGTTGAGGGAGACAACCATGGGGTTTTTAGCCGGTAAAAATCCGGCATACCCCGTCGCTAAGACGGGAATCCAAGAGGAGATTTCCCCAAGAAAAAAAAAAGGAGGTCCCATTGGCACCAAGTCAGGATTTGATGATGGGATCTCAGAAAAATCCAGGGCAACCCTCAAATTTTATTGTGACACATTATTTGTTTTTTATTGAAGTCATACTTTTTATGAATAAAAAAACTTTTACTTATTTTATTTTATCTATGTTCTAACGCCGTACTGCCGGTAGAGATGCGAAGACTCAAAGCTTACGTAAACAGCGCAGTCTAGCACGGCTTCTCTGCTTTGAATGAATGAATTCATGAATCCATAAATCCAATGCGCCTTGGTTTACTTTGTGAGCTGATTTCTCAAAAAGATCTCTAAATAGTGTGAATAAGGTTTATAATAGTTTTATCAATGTATTCGCTTAGTACATTTAAAAACTGTGCAGATTATATGGTTTTACTATATAATATTTATTTATTTGACATGTCATATATCTTTATATATATAATTCTACTGTACGTGTGTATGTCACTGTACTCCTAAACGGCTGGACCGTTTTGAATGTTTTTTTTTGTATGCGTTTGGGTGGCGCCCTGGATGGTTTAGATTCACGAATCAGCCCGGCAGATGGCGCTGCAGTCGATGTGGCGCTGCTTTTACGGGTAGGACGACGACTGCCAGGCCCGCTAGTAGAATATATAATCATCATGATCATGTCAGCCGAAGGACGTCCACTGCTGGACATAGGCCTCCCCCAAAGAGTGCCACAATGACCTGTCCTGCGCCACCCGCATCCAGCGGACTCCCGCGACCTTTACCAGGTCATCAGTCCACCTTATGTGGGGTCTACCCACGCTGCGCCTTCCGGTACGTGGTCGCCATTCGAGAATATATAAACGGACTTAATGCTAAAGGCATTCTTTACCAGTCAACCTTAAGATGATATTAATATTAGTCTCATAACCGACTAGGCCACGGAGGCTATAAAAAATAGTCATTTTTTCCATACTATCCCGCTGTTGGGTTTTTGCTTTTTCCCATACATGTTTGATCACTAATACTAAAATACTTCTATTTTAAATAAGTTTTGAAACGAGTTATATTTAACGTGCTTAATGTCTACCGTCTGCCCTTGGTAATAAAAAGGCATCGGAATCCGGATAAATAGCGATTTAAAACATTTTTATTCTTTATTGGTCGTTTCTGAATTTTCCCGCTGTTCTACAGGAAGCGATGGATAGCTCATTTTATTATGTTATGCGTAGTAGTTTTTTACCAGTCACGTGTCAATGGCGTGTCACTCGCCGCTCTTACATACTATTTTTAACTTTAATATTATGGAAATAAAATAGATTTTGGCTTTTATGTATTACCCCTACTTTATTACTTTTTAATATGCTGGCATTATGATGACATTTTCTCCGTGACGTATGCTTCATGGAGAAAAGCAAAACACCTTGTAAACTGTCCAATTGGCATGCTTATCTACTAATGAGAGGGGTTAGACCTTAGTCCACCACGCTGAACTAATGTGGGTTGGTAGACTTCACCTTTGAAATTCGTATGAGAAACACAGGTATATTTTCTGCTGCTTTTCTTCGTGTAGAGGTTATGTTGATTTACTGTTTACTTGACATAGTTTAGGAAAAATATGTACGCCTATGCGTAAATATATTCGGAATGGTATTGAGCTGAACCGAAGTTTTTCAGATTTATCAGCCTAAGCACAGTATCAAAAGACATGTGTTAAATAAAATATTTTTTTCATAGCTTGTTGTACGACAGCGCCATTACATCGTTACCGCTACCATTGTTTCTCAATGGTAACTCGAGAATGAATAATAGCATCGATTTACCGCGGTCTCGGCGAGAGTCGCCAGATGTGATTAACCGCCATGTTGGTTACGTCACATCCTTGTTCTTTCAGTATTATATTGCTGTTACGTGATATTGTAAATTAAGTATAATTAATCACTGGTGGCAATGTTGGGACGGATAAACCGTAATATTTGGGGGAATAATATGTAATTCTGTTGAGGTACGATTCTTAATAAACCGAGTAACAAAGGCGAACTGTGATATTAATATTCCAATTAGAAGGTTAAAGCTAAAGATTCCAGAGCATCAATCAAACAGTTTATTGCTTTAGCATTTAAAGATATTGAAATGAAGAATATAGAAAGTCGTCTAGATTCTAGATAATAATGTTATTTTACAACGTCAGAAATATCGAAACTTGGGCAGGCAATTCATCAGAGTTTTTTTTATCCGGGCACGGCAAATTGACCACACTGTACCTGATGGTAAGCGCAGTGTCGTCCAATTAGAGTAGCGAGAGACAATAAATCCCTCCCTACACAATTATGCCAGCCAGCTTTCTCACACTACGCTATGGGCAAGAAGGTGAAGAAGCGGTCGAGGGTCCAGTGTCAGAGTACTCAGAAAGCCGCAAAACGGCCAAACATCGTACCCCAACAATAGACCCCGACAAAAACCTGATGTACACTGGCTGATCCTGGAACGCGACAAACTTGCGTGTGTTATGGAGATGAGTGTAAATGGACCTAACTAACATTTTTCATCCCGTAATATGAACTGATCGTATGTTTTGTCTAACCGACTAGAACGGTGACCTGATGAAGAATTTTTTAATCTTATCCCAACCTCTCCCTTCCACCTCCGAACCATGCAAACTGGTTTAAGGGGCCACAACTTCGTGGTGTCTAATACACCGAACCAAGAGGTTTATGCATTCGTATCTTTGCCGCACCATCAAGCTGTGGAACAGTTTGCCAGACCATGTGTTCGCTTCCTATGATCATGGGTCATTTAAACCTATTGAGTAGTGCGAGAAGCTACTCAGCAGACCTCCAATGGCGAACCTTGGGGGAGGCCTATGTCCAGCAGTGTACTGCGATAGGCTAATAATGATGAGACCTCCGTGCTTGTTTCGAGTACCGAAGTATAGCTGTTCCTCGCTACTTGAAAAAAGAACCCAGAATTTGTACAATCGTGGTGGAACTAATCTTAATGGATTATGAACCGCTGGGCTACGATAAGGTGGCAATACCCCTTTCAGTGAAAACAAATCCGACCCTGTCGAAACTATTATGATACCACGGCTATGTTAAATACCCTTGATTAATACGGCAATTCTGTATTTTGGGCTCTGAATGATTTATCACTTAATTGCTTATGAGGCATTCGAATTAGTAACTTGGTTACTGAATTTGCCTTTAGATTATGCTGTACATTTGCCAGTTACATTAAGAGTTTCTGAAAGGACTTTAATTTTGGTAGTCGTTGAAGCAATTATTCATGTAAAGACGCTTTTACTTGGGTATTTTAGGGCTAATGCTTGCTCGTTTATTATCTTTTGCCCGTGACTTTGCATGCGTGATATATTTTCCAATTGTTTAACCATATCGGACTATTACGACTATTTAAATCAAATAGCATTTTATTTTATTCATTGATATTGTGAAAATAAGTAACGGTGATAAAATAAATGAGCCAAATAATACAATATAGTTAAGTTTATCAAATAAAATCTTATATTTCGTTCTATTTTGATAGCTTAAATATACAATGCAAATATACAGTATTAAATATATGCTGGTGGTAGGATATTCATATCCGCCCGGATAGCGACCACCGTACACAGTGTGTAAAACCCGCCATAGTGGCACACGCAAATGTGTCACGTTCCGGGATCAGCCAGTGTACATCCGGTTTTTCTCGGGGTCTAGAGTTGGAGTACAATGTTTGGTCATTTTGCGGCCTTCTGAGTACTCTGACAATAGACCCTCGACCGCTTCTACACCTTCTTGCCCATGGCGTAGTGTGAAGAAGCAGGCCGGCATGATTGTGTTGAGTTGCAGGGGATAGATCGTCTCGCACTACTCGATACTCTAATTGGACCGCACTGCGCTTACCATCAGGTGCAGTGCGGTCACTTTGCCGTGCCAGGATAAAATATATATATATTTATATATACCTACTATAATTATAAATACGAATGTTTGGATGGATGTTTGTTACTCAATCACGCTACAACGGCTGGAAGTATCTGGTGGAAATTTGGCACAGTGATAGATTATAGTCTGGAATAGCATATAGGCTACTTTTATCTCGAAAACATGTACATTTCCCTTGGGATACTTTTTCACAGAGCAAGGGATCGACATAATTTTTTGCATAGTGGCAGTTTAGGGATCAGAAAATGGCATAGGACACTTCTTATTTCGAAAAAATGCATGCTTCCTATGGAATATCAAAATATAGAAAGGTTTCCGTTTGCCCCACGGCGGCTGTCAGTAGGTATCTATACATATGCATCTGCCCACCATTTCAAAGTGTATTTTAGAAGTTCAATGAACGTACTAATCTTATTATCTCCCAAGTCTCATGCTACTCCCACGTAGATATACCGTTACTCGCTATTTAAATAATCTTTACACAAATAAAATTGAAGTGTTTGTCTGTGATTTTAAGATAGCGATTTCTCTCAAGATCGTTGTGGTTATTTGCGTTACCAACACCTAGACAATTTTACTATCGACCTATGTCAAAAATCTTATACCTTTTGCCGACATGATTGTGTTGAGTAGCGGGGGACTGATGTCTCACGCTACTTGATACTTTTACTGGACGGCACTGCACTTACCATTAGGTGCAGTGTGGTCACTTTGCCGTGCCAGGATAAAAAAAATCGGGCAAATCTTAAACGTAATGATTGATTAGACTTGTGAAAGATCTCATCACTTTATTAATGGGTCCTTAAGTGTGAAGAAGCTACACAGCAGGCAAGATTGTGTCGAGTAGTGAGGTATAATTGTTTCTCGCTACTTGACTAATAATAATAATAATAGCCCTGTATTAAACACTGTCCCACTGCTGGGCACGGGCCTCCTCTACTAATGAGAGGGGTTAGGCCTTAGTTCACCACGCTGGCCTAATGCGGGTTGGCAGACTTCACATACCGTCGAAAACTCTTATGAGAATTCTCAGGTATGCAGGTTTCCTCACGATGTATTCCTTCACCGTTAAAGCAAGCGATAATTAACATTTAATACACACGTAACTTTAGAAAAGTTAGAGGTGTACGACATTTGGGTTTAGAACATACGACTTTCGTCATCACAGTCCGTACTGTAACCAACTAGGCTATCGCTGCTCTCTACTTGACTAACTTGACGGTAATGCACTTACCATCAGGTGCTGTGTGGTCACTATGCTGTGCCAGGATAAAAAAAAATATTCAAAGGAAATTAAACTTTTTTTTGCATACGTAGTCCATGCTCCTAATCGTAAGTGATATTTTAAATAATTCCGGGAGGATCATGGATCGCTGGCTTAAAAGGAAAGGAATGAGGTTTGGTTTGATGAAAATCGAGGGGATTTCGGATTTTTTTTTCAGAGTACGAAATGTAACAGCATGCTTTTCTGTAAGATAATGGTATAACCATATTCAAGTGGATCTATTTATGCTGTGGAAAAGACTGTCTACTATAGAGACTATTCCGGTCCACACACCCAGTGTAACTCCTGTTTAGCCAGGATCGACAATGGCACGCATTTAACACCGGGTAATGAAACACGGAGAGTCTCTGGGAATACTGAACTGTCCTTAATAGTAGGGGAGCCCAAGCGGGGATTTCGGGATTTACTAAAGCGCGACAGATTAATATACAGGGGGATACCTTGGACCCGGTTAAGTACCTCCACAAAACATGAGACCCATATATAAGGCCGCCCGTGAAGGATACAGGATCAGATTAGTAAAAAAAAATTGACTATCAGAAATTCTCGAGCGCGTCAGATTAAGGTAGGGTGAGTTAATTACATCCTAAAAAGTGTATATTCCACTAATCTGACAATTTGAGAGTAACGTAAAAAAAGGGGAGGGCAACAAAGTTGTAAAAAAAAAACGTCATCTCGACATTCTCGAGCGTAGCTAAATTTTTTTTTATTTTGAAGGAAATAATTCAAGAATAATGAAAAATATATAATCTGACAATTTCCGCAAGCCGAAATAACAAAAATTCGTCGATAAAGTTAAATGCGTGCAGCTGCGTGATGCCTACATTTCCTTCTCCGCGTTTCTATTCCTCTCTCACTCTTTCTCTATCTATTACTCTCTCACTCCGTCCCCACTCTGGTTTCTGCTGCCATGACGCCATCACAGCTGATCATAAAGAGTCGTGGCATACTGTTTACAACGTGTTTGCAACGTTTTGCTATTTTAATCCCTGACTACCCCCGTGATGTTGTCACTATGTCTGTATGTATGTGTGTGTGTGTGTGTGTGTGTGTCTAACTCACTTATAACTTTTGAACGACTAAACCGATCGGAATCTACTAAGCGGCGTTCTAAAGATTTCCCTCAAAATTAGATTTCCTGTGAATTTGAACCCATTCGGACCGATAGATTTTGAGAAATTTTGAAAAATCGCAAAAAAAAATTTTTTTGAAAGTGGTTTTTTTGAAATAACTTTTAACCGGCTGTATCGATTAACTTCAAAAACTAATCCGTCTTTGAGCTTGAAAAACCACATTGATCGCCACCAAGCTGGTCAAAATCGGTTGATTCATTCGAGAGCTATATTTAGATATATATATAATATATAATATATGTTTCGTTCTAAATATAATTTATGTGATATTTTGAGCTCGCTGAGTTCAAAATATAGTTCAAAGTACAATTTTAAGCGCCCAGGAATGGAATTAGCGGGAAGTTGCAGGGATGGCCTTTAAGGTGAACCGTTTTTCAAATTTTTTTTTGTCAGATCAGGCGAATCCCTCTAGATAATCGTCAGATTATGAGACAGTACTGTCATGACGGATAGACACGCCAGCGGCGCTAACACTAGCAACACTCGCCGTTCTTGCATGCAATTTTTAACTTTAATGCTATGGAAATAAAAGCTTGTTGCTTTACTCCCGACTTTTTTTTTAATATCCTTCCTGACTGGAGGGGTACGTTTAGAACATAAAGATGAACCATATATATCTTAATCTGACGCGCTTGAGTATTTCAAAATGGCGAATTTTTTTTGCACATTATGAAAATGGCCGCGAGTTTGCGTCCCATCGAAATCGTCAGATTAGTGAATGAGAGCTTTTTTTTGGTGCACTTAACACTCCCTTAGAAAATCTGACGAGCTGGATAATTTTTTTTTTTTTTCATTTTCAACCCTTAAATACAACCACCCGCATCATGCAAACGATCAGATTAACATACGTACATTATTAAAAATATGTAGGGCATTGATGCTATCAATATCTGACGCGCTCGAGGATGTCCATGCAACAGTTTTTTTACATATTTAAAAATCTATAGCCGCTTTCCCCACCGATGTAAAGGTATATATCATATAACACTTTTTTCTTCTTATCATCTAAGCTTTGCATCCCAATAGGTCTCTACGACGCTCGAGTAAATCCCCATTTAGCATCGTGGGCTCCCCTACTATAACCCGTAATTAATCAAATAGAAATACAATATTGGCAATATTAAATACTGTCTACTAGACTTCTCTGCCATTTTTTATTTCAATATCAATAAAAGGTTCTTCAATCACATCGAGTACCAATGGTAAGGATATTTTTATACCGGCTCATCATAGCGTTAATACGCATTTTTATCGAGACTTCTTAAGGGCGTTTGGGCTTAACGGCCAACCTTTTAAGGCACTTCCAATAGGTCTCGAAACGTCTGAGTTATTGAGATTGTTTGAAGTTATACTCTGAAGCTGTTGAAGCGAGGGTTGTTTGAATCGTAAATGGTTGTTAAGTATTAAGATTTTGGTTTTATTTTTGGGTGGTTCTTTCTTTAGCCAATGATGAGTATAAAAGTAATTGCGTATTGTTCTTCAGTAAAACTTGAGAACTCTGACACTAGACCGTCGACCGTTTTTTCACCTTCTTGCCCATGGCGTAGTGTGAAGAAGCAGGCCGGCATGATTGTGTTGAGTAGCGGGAAATAGATCTTCTCGCTACTCCATACTCTAATTGGACCGCACTGCGTTTAACATCGGGTGGATAGGTTGTCTCTCGCTACTCGATGATACTCTAATTGTAGTACTCTAACTCTACGCGTAGTGTGAAGAAGCTACACAGCAGGCCGGCACGATTGTGTCGAGTAGCGAGGTCTAGATTGTCTCTTGCTACTTGATACTCTAACTGGACGGCACTTACCATCAGGTGCAGTGTGATCACTTTGCCGTGCCAGGATAAAAAATAACTAGCGTTCTAATTATCGTCTACGTCATTTTATTACATACCTAACTATATTTATATCGTCATGACAGCCTTCATGACTTAGTAGCCGGCTGTGAAACGAGAAGGCGCGGGTTCGATCTCCGTACCGAGATAAATGTTTGTGTGATCCACAATTGTTTAAGGTCTGGGTGTTGTGAGGCCGAATGTCTCTCGGAGTTAATACCCAGAATACAAGACTATATTAATGAGGGGTCAGGACTGAGTGTGACTGTTGGGTGTTATTTTTTTCTTACATATAAAGAAAATTATCTACAGAACCGTGCGCCAATGAGGTTTAAGTCATTTACCTCCTTTTTCTATTAAGGGTTGAATTATTTCCTTTTTTAAAACAACAAGTTAGAGCTTATAATGCCCCATAAAAAAATTATCATATAATCAGATCATTCAATTAAAAGATTAGTGTCTTCACAATCAAAATATTACTTATTGCTACTTGGAGCTTACCTATCCCATTTAACGTTGGTTAAATTCCAAAATAGTGTTATCTTTTCTCCTCATTAATAAAATTCGTTACGTGAATTTTAAACACAAGTTTAAAAGAACAAAGTTTCTTTATAAATGTAATGTTTAATGAACTGTGGGATTTCCCTGTTTCTGATCATTAACAAGAAAGTTTGTGAATATCTTACTTCTGTTTAAGTTTATTTTGCGTTTTTACGGAACTCCCTTGGGAGAAAAGTATTTGTTTATCTCCAATATAGGCAAGCTTTGAATATAAATGATACTTTTTAACCGACTTCAAAAAAGGAGGAGGTTAACAATTCGTCGGAATCTTTTTTTTTATGTATGTTACCCGATTACTCGAAGACGCCTGGACCGATTCGAGAAATTCTTTTTTTGTTTCAAAGGGTATATTTCCCAGGTGGTCCCATTGGCACCAAGTCAGGATCTGATGATGGGATCTCAGGAAAATCAAGGGCAACCCTCAAATTTTATAGTGACACATAATTTGTTTTTTATTGAAGTCGGTGTACTTTTTATGAATATAAAACTTTTACTTATTGATATATATAAACAGGCAAGAAAAACAGTTCAGTATTTATCCTCCTGTGTTGTCATTTTTTTTTGTTTAGTAGCTAGTTAAGTTTCCGGGGCATTGGGCGTTTTAAATGAAATGAAAAATCGTTTATTAAAAATATAGACTTATAAATACTGCATACTTATAAATATCATGTTATAAATACTATGAGATCCTTAAAACTAGTAAAAAAAGAAAAATAATAAGTAAAAGAACATATTGTTTTTTCAACGGCTTACTACGGACTACAAATACAAAAGTAATCGCTTAGGTTGCTATGGATACAAGTCTTGATTCTATCTTATCTCCCGACCGATGCCTGTCGCCGCGCTAGATGAACATGGCCTCGTCAGCTGGGCTCACCCACAGGCCACATTGGATGACACCTACTGTTCGGCACCATGCATAACTATTGACGAGCTTTAAGGCCGAATACTGAAACGCTACTTAATTGACCGACTTAGCTGACGGCTACTTATTTCTAACTGGGCAGTAAATTTAAGTGGAATTCTCAAACACAACTTAGTGGATTTAAAATCATGATTAGCTGAGTATCCCTTAATTTTTCTATAAATGGCAACATTACTGTAAAATGTTTGTTTCCAATTACCTATTTTATTAGTGGAATAAAAATTGGTATGTCAGTGTCATCTCACGCAGTATTTTTATAAACAATTTATGAAAATAATTAATCTGAATGACTGATTACGAACAAAAAAATACTAACTTTATTAATTTGCATGTAATCTTAAATTACTTTCACCACTATCCGTAGAGGCCCGTGCCGATCAGTGATAATGATGATATTTTTTATTAAATACCTATGAAATAATTCATGCGGTAGAAAGTAGAAACGGAACGTAGTAGGTACCTACTTATAAAAAAAAATTGTCTATTTGCAAACACTACTTGTTTTATAAATCAAGATAATAGTTTACAGTTCACATATTACTTATTACAAAATAACAATTGACCATATGGCTTCTTTTCGAAATTTAATCAATGGTAATGGAAAAGAAAACACCATGATGATGATGAACGGGGTGATGATAAAGGATACATAGAAAGCGTGTATATCCATCGCAACGAATACAACATTTCTGCAACAAGTGGACCCCGAGTATAATACGTTATTTATATGAAAACTTAAAGCAAAGAACAAAAAAAATGTTGCTAATGAAAATGTATGTATTGGAACATACCTAAATGATGAAAGTTGTATCAACTTTGTGCTTGTTATAAATAATAATAACATGGTAAGTAGTAATTAAAAGTTGACAATAGTCAAAAGTTACATTGTTCTGTTCCTCCATGAAAAATAAACCAAAAAGGCAATTTCAATCAGAGTAATACTAATGCAGCAGGAACTAAAATAAACCACTCATTTACTGCATATGAGTGATTAATTATATATGCATATTTGCCTTTTATTTCAGAATTAATACACACATAACATTGTAGTATATTAAAACTATATTGTGCATCTAGATATATACAGATAGAATTATAAATAATTATGTATGTTTAAGATGCTGAAATGGAAATTTTAAATGTTGGCCCACGTATAACTTCACCGGGTATATTTTCCAAATAGAGCCCATAAATATTTTAGCATAAATTATGAGGTGCAGTACTTTATTTTTGTTATTATGTTGTTAAAACAGATGTAACATGGTATGTCAAGGATATACACATTATTGTTATAAAGGATAGGAAAATCTAATTTAATTACTGATTATGAATAATGATTCTTAAGTATTGACCTTAAATGAGCAAAGTTATTTGTGGTTTTGTGTTGATTCTGTTACCATGTCAGATTGCAACTTGTTTAGAAATTGGCTAATCAATATAATGCTGTTTATCACACTGCTAAATAATCATTTTTATTTAAGGTACCAAAACAAGTGGAGAAAAAGCAGGATATTGTTAAAAAATAAAATGAAAGCAGATAAGAGAAACAAAACTAACCACAAAAGAAAAATATTTTAGGGCAAAAATATTTTAATATAAAATTGGGTCAAATAAACACTTGATTGGTATTATTGTTTTATTTCCATTTTCTAAATAAAGTTTCTAATAAGTAAAACGTGTATGTGTTAATTATGTGATTTCTCACAATATCATTTTCATTTCCTCTCTGTGGGGCTGGTGGTAATAATTCATCACTTTGTGTGAATTCAACATTTTCTTCCTCATCTTCAAGTACATCCTGCCTTGAATTTGCTATATTATATAGCACTGCACATGCTACAATTATAGCAGGAACATTTTCCAGTTTCACCTGCAAACCCAGTTGAAGGCAAGGGATCCTCCTCTTTAATATGCCAAAAACTCTCTCCATGGGCTTCTGGTCCTTATGTGTGACCTATTATAGGCTGCTTTGTGTGGAGTGGAAAGACTTAGGATAGATGTCAATAAATATTTTCTACAAGGGTAACCACTGTCCCCCAATAAAACTATCACCAAAATCACCCCTCTCCATTTGTGCACATAATGGTGAATTATTAAAGATGGTGCTATCAAGTACAGAGCCTGGCCATCTTGCTATTATATTTCTGATGGTTAATTTTGCATCACAGACAACTTGCACATTAAGAGAAAAGAAACCTTTGCGGTTTCTATATGTTTCTGCCTGTGTTCCTCCTAGAAACAATAAAACCATTAATTCACAAAATTATTATAAATAAATAATGTTATATAATACCTAGCAGTAGCACACATAGTGCTGACCCTACAGTAAGATACAAGTCTTGTATTTAGGGTGTCAGGAACTAGGTACACAAGATTGGGTTGGGTTTAATACCCAGACCTAAAATAAATATATGCAGACATCACAAACCTTTCTCTCAGTGCAGGAATCGGACCTGTTACCTCTCATTTTAGAGATGGCTAGCCACCAACTGGCATGTCCTTGCCATAATATAATTACAAATAGTTAGCTATAAAAACCAGAACATACCAGGGGATTTAATCTTAATGTGTGTACAGTCCACAGCACCCAGTACTTTAGGGAATCTTGCGATCCCATAAAAGTCACTTGAAATTTGGCGTTGCTCATTAGCAGAAGGCATTTCACTATAATTAATTTTCAGCTTTGCTAACTCTGCTGCAACTCGGTGGACAATTCGATGGACAGTCGGTTGTTCCACTAGAAATAAATTTCCGACGACTCTTTGGTAACTGCCCGTGGCAAAATATCTTAGAGTAATCAGTAACTGGTCCATTGGTTGAATTGCTCGATTCCTCCTGGTAACGGGCTGAATGTTTGCTTGGATTAAGGAACACAAATGTATTACTGTTTCCTTATTAAGCCGAAACCGCATTATAAACTGAACAGCATCATATTTATCAAATGCATATTTTTTTTCTCTATTTACTCTTCTGGTAAAATGTAATTCTTCATCAGACAAGGATGACAAAGAAGAAAGAGACATGATTTCACTAACTCAAAAGTAGCACAATATATTTAAGACTGGTCGCAGGCACTCTTAAATTAAAGTATTATTTAACAGCTGTCAAACTCTAAAGTAGCGTTTCTGAATACCGATTTCGTCACTAAGGTGGACTTAAACATTTGACTTCTTAAATTTTAGGATAAGATTTAAGTGACGTTTCTGTATACCATTTTGAAGGATAACTAGCTCTTAAACGTTTAACTGAAACTTAAATATTTAATTATCGTTTGAGTATTCGGGCGTTAGTGTTATAGATAAACAGTTGTTTTTTTATGAAATGCGATCAAAATAGATTCACCTCACACTTGAAGGTAGAAGGCTTAAGTGGTAGAGCCACGCTGTAGACATATTTGTCTACAGCATGAATGGGCCGGCTCGACAAGGTAGTACCACTGTCTCACAGAAAACCAACGTAAAGTGACAGTTTACTGTCGCGTTTCGTATGGTAAGTGAGATACCCGGAGGCCCAGATCCCCCCCTTCCCTTCCCTAATCCCTATTCCTGTCCTTTAAGGCCGACAGCTCATACATGATATTTTCGGTATTGTGGATGTTCATGGGTGGTGGAGATCACTTAACATCAGGTGACCCACTGGCTCGTTTGTCGGACTATACTTACTATAAAAAAAAGGGTATGTGACATAATAAACACATATCCTGAAAGTAGTTTGTTAAGAATAAGATACTGAATCGAATTAAATCATTTTTTAAATATGTAATTTATGCCTAACCCCTCTCATTAGTAGAAGAGGCCCGTGCCCAGCAGTGGGACATTGCTTACAGGGCTAGTATTATTTCCTAAAATTATAATGGCTTCATTCATTTACCCGGCCCGGGGATCGAACCCGAGTCCTCAGCACAGCAGTCGTAACGCATGCGCAATTACAACTGCGCCACCGAGGCAGTCTATCTCAGTCTCTAATTTCAATTTATCACTGCTTATTAATTCATCGTTGCTCTGTCGAATTATATACGACTAGATTTTGCCCGTGGCTCCGCCCGCGTGGAGTTTATTTTTGGAAGAAAAGGTATACAATCCATGGAGGCACCTTAAGCTATTACACCTTTCTATAAAAGTGCATTTTTCCGGGATAAAAAGTAGGCTATGTCATTTTCTGATCTGTGAAAAACTAAACGATCCCACGGGAACTGTACATTTTTCCAGGATAAAAGTAGCCTATATGCTGTTCCAGACTATAATCTATCTCTGTTCCCAGATCCGTCCAGCTGTTGTAGCGTGATTGAGTAACAAACATCCATCCATTCAAACATTTGCATTTATAATATTAGTAGGATGAAAGGGTTTTAATCCGGAAATACACCGCTTGTCTTATCTAATATCCGGGTATTCTCCATCTTACCTAGAGTAAAGTGAAGGTATGCTTCAGATAGTAAGACGTAACGTTAATAAGAAATAAGATCCGACTCAATTACTACCGCATTACAGTAGTACATGATACAGAATGCACGTCGGATGAATAAATACACTCAACAGTAGGGTGCACCAAATTTGGAGCATCGTGCGACCCCGAGATGGACGGCAGCGCGGGTGGTAAGGCCTCGTTCGCTGTCGTTGTTCGGTGCGCGGGGGCTCCTTAGCCCCCCATGGAGTTGGGCTGCTACGCAGCACCGCGCAGGGGCGATTCCGGCTGCAATTTTAGCACTCCTTAGAATACCCCGGGATCGCTCCGTAAGCGCAGAAGAAGGCCACCGCGGGGTTTTAGCTGGTAGTGTCGGGTGGGGTGTACATAGGGGGTAAGGACTCGGCCCAGCGGCAGCACGGATAGCCATCATCCGTGCGAGGGGGGTGCTGGGTCGTAAGACCGGCTAGTCCAGCATACGCGTTTTATTCTTAATCCGCTTCCCTCCGGAGCGGGCGGCAGTAATAAAACGCTTTCCCCGCGACAAAAAAAAACATTATACAAAATCGAAACTCATTATACACAAACACCGTTATCAACGAGATCTTAAAAAAAATGGCAGTTATGGTGACTACCGATAGAAGTGAAAACCTGAAACTTTGGATTTACTGTGTCCTTTTTTGAAGCGTCCATGAAATACGTCATAGGCGTGCTTATGTCAAAAATAAAATAATCTGAGCGTGACGGTCAAGTGAGTTCAGTGCTTTTTCCCAATCACAAAAGTGCCCAACGTGCCTAAAGAAGATTTCACTTCAAGAAGGTCATCATCTTTGTCAGTCTTCTTTTTTATAAGGCAGTCTACTACTACTGGATACACGAGCCAACTAAATTATACACATTTTGTATCCAATCATACAATCTGTCAGCCCTGCTCAACAATCACACAAAAAATAATTAAAAGTTACTTAGTAGTTACTTTACTCGAAACAAATATCTGTCTGTCGTTTTGTCTGTGCGAGAATCGACCTCGTTTCAGCTACTCGCCTACTGCGCTTGACGCTGTCTACTGACAATATTGGAGAGTTGGTGGACTAAAGTATGACCCACTAGAGACCTGTACCTAAGTGGGTCAATTTAATACGATGCTGCTATTATAATTTTAATACTGTAATTTTTTTTATTATTGTCGTTATTAACCGACTTCAAAGAACCAGAACTCCGTCATTTATAAACTAATTAAAAAATATATTTTGAAGTGTGAAGGGATATTTTTGTAATAGTTCTTCTTTTAAACTTATATTTAACATATTGCTAAGCTTTAAGTTTTTTTATTCTGATACGGCAAAGTGACCACACTGCACCTGATGGTAAGTACAGTGCCGTCCAATTAGAGTATCGGATAGCGAGAGGCAATCTATCTCTCGCTATTCAATACAATCATGCCGGCCTGCTTCTTTACACTACGCCATGAGCAAAAAGGTGAAGAAGCGGTCGGGGGTCTAGTGTCAGAGTACTCAGAAGGCCGGAACACGGCCATTCATCGTACTCTAAATCCAGACCCCCAACAAAAACCGGATGTACACTGGCTGACCCCGGAACGCGACACACATGCGTGTTTCTATAGCGGGTTTTACACTCTGTGGTGGTCGCTCTCCGGGCGGATATGAATATCCTACCACCAGCAAATGCTGCTACAACCAGTCTAACTTAATTATAGACCCAACAGTCACACTCATTGTTTTGACCCCACACTAGGTTAAACCTGTATCAAGGGTATCAACAACTACGAGAGACTGCGGTCCCTATTATGCTCTTGTTTTTATATTTCGTAGTTAAAGAGGCGTTCTGAACTGCGTATTACTGCACGAGGTCTCTCGCAGTTCGTTTAATACTTGTCCATAAAACATTATACGTTATTGTGGTATATGTGCCAAATTTTTACGAGTTTGTATATCTGATTAATTTTTATGAGTCATTAATTTTCGAGCTCGTCGGTAGGTGGTTTTGCTGTCATTATCCCATATAACTTTTAAATAGTAGTTGGTAAAACTGGGTAAGTAGAACTTAAACATTGAAATTAAATCAAAAATTATTTTATTACCTTTCTACGGATAAAAGTTATAGCCCGTCAACTCGGAGTGGTGTAGATAAAAACGAATGTGTTAAATAGATAGAATATGTTTACGCTGTGAAAGGGTTTTTTAAATTCTGGCACGGCAAAGCGACAACACTGCACCTAATCATAAGCGCAGTGCCGTCCAGTTAGGTTATCAAGCAGCGACAGAGAAAGTCTATCCCTCTGTAGTGTGTAAGTAGATATGTAAGTACATGTATGTAACTAATTATATTAATAAAGAGTCTTAATCTAACCACAGTCGTATACACTCGTCTACACCTATCTCCCGCCTTTACATGGCGACCCTGCCAGTCGGCGCAGCCCTGCGCCAGCGCGCTACGCGCATAGTAATTAATTAAAATAATGTAGTTACATACTAAGTAAGGAAAACTTATAAGAAACAGAAATAATGAAGACAACCAATAAAATTAAACGAAGTAAGAAGACTAATTATAAGAATATGATGAAGAATATTATTAATAAATGAAGATTTACAAGAAGAAAATATAATTATGTATTAAATAAATAAGAATAATGAAACAAGAAGATTTAAGAATGTCAAGAAATGAAGATGAAGACCATGAATAAAGAATAAAATGAAATAAAGAAAATGCTATACAAATGAAGAATTCTAAGAAATGGTTTGTGAAGAATTAAGTTAAGAATAAAGAAGAAAGAATATAAGAAGATGTTCGAGTGGAGTCCAGGGAAATCCCGGCCCAAGGAGTCCAGGGTATAGCCCGGCCCACCCAGCAGGCAACAGCTACGCCAGCAGCTCTGCATCATGGAGCCTCGCGAAAGTCTCATCGCATCTCAACATGAGGAAGAAACGTATATTTTAATATAATACATTTAGTTAAGTATTTTTCATTATATTATTATATTAATTTTAAAATTTAAAATGAGTAATTTTAGAGAAATTTAGTTACAGAATTATAATATTACATTTTAGTTAATTTTATTAAGTTTAGCTAGATTTTTTAAATTTTTTATTTGATATGTTCATATTTTGATTAGCTAATTCATATGTTAAATTTGACGTGAGCAGTTTTTATTTTATTTATCGGTACAATTAATTATTAAAAATGGCAGAATACTTTGATTTAGAAACAGCTATAGAATTATTACCGGTTATGACAGGAGAAGAAAATGTAACACGACAATTAATAGATAGTTTAGATTTTTATAACAGTATGATAAATGCAAGCTCGAAACAATTATTGATAAATTTTGTATTAAAAACTAGACTGACTAAAAATGCAAAATTTATGTTAAAAGGAAATTATGATGATGTAGAAGCATTATTAGACGACATGAAAAGTAATTTATTACCAAAAAAGTCATTCGTTGCGTTACAAAAACAACTATTTCATTGCAGACAAGGAAACAGATCAGTTAAAGCTTTTGGCTCACACATAGAATATCTATTTACTGAATTGACTTTAGCACAATCTGATGGTGATTCAGTAAAATGTAACATACTTCGGCCTATTAATGAAAAATTTGCAATTGACTGTTTTAGAAAAGGTCTCAATAGTTCACGTATATCAATTATTATTGCAGCTAGACAGTTTAACTCATTATCTCAAGCTATTCAAACTGCTATAGATGAGGAAGTTATGGTCAAAAGTAGTGGAATTTCTTATGATCGTAGACATTATAAATATATTGATAGATCTCAAAGTTTATATTCCAAACATACTTATAGTTTAAATAATGTGTCACCACGCAAATATTTTCATGTTGATCAGTCGAATACCATATTTGCGCAACAGATTCAGGTATCCAGTAGCGAGTGCATTCCGCAAGCTCAGCGATTAGCGCCGAGTGAGTCGTCCGAGTGCATTAATATGAACAACTTGAACAATAAAGTAATGAAATTAGATTCCAATGTTAGCCTTGTGTGTTGTAATAGTTTGAATAATGATATTACCGATACAAACGTAACTTGTAAAGAACAAGAATTAAGCATAAATAGTATACCAATAGAGATACCTCAATCAAATAATATTAATAAATTAAAGAAAAAGAGACAAATAAATAAAGATATAGTAGAGCTTATTATAGGAAATAATATTGATAATCATATTAAAAATAAAAAGATAGTTATGTCAAATGAAGGGTTTTGTTTTTATATGATTTTGAAAAATAAATTATATTTAGACTTTAAGTTTTTAGCGTTAGGAGAAAAATTAGTGAAAGATGTAGAAGATTTGTGTAGAAATAAAAATATTAAGGAGTTGAAGATTAATAAAAGTAAGAATAGTAGGAAATATATTAAGAAGTTTATACGATTAATGAGAAAATATAATATTGATTGTCCAAAAGTAAGAATAAATAGTGAAGTTATAGATATGAGAGTTAAGATGAATAAAGTAAAATGTAGAGAAAATAATGGGAATAAATGTAATTTGCCGACAAACGAGCAAAAAATAAATAATGAAAATAAGGAGTTAAAGATAGATGATAAACGGTCAAATATGAACCTTAGTGATAATAAGAAATATGAAACTTCAGTAAACTGTAAGATAGACAGAAAATATTGTAATCAAAATGAAAAAATTTTATACGAGAAGAAGAATTTTGTTGACATGTGTAAAAGGTATGAAAATTATGACGAGCGTTCCGTAGGTATAACTTAGATTAACATTATGTAATAAGACATTTTCTATATTTTATTTTTGTATACAGTTAAAATTTTATATGATTTTTTTGTGTTTCCCATAATTGTGTATTAAGTTTTATAATTTTTATTTTTGTATACTTTATTCTAAAAAAAAAAATAAGAATGTAATAACATTTTATTTTTTTCTCAAAGGGGGAAGGTGTAGTGTGTAAGTAGATATGTAAGTACATGTATGTAACTAATTATATTAATAAAGAGTCTTAATCTAACCACAGTCGTATACACTCGTCTACACCTATCTCCCGCCTTTACACCTCGCTACTCAACAAAATAATACTGTGATAGAGATGACCAGGCGTGAAAAACTGCCGTCCTTGATGTGATCCCTTGGATTAAGATCACAGTGGATATCCACACCTCCTCCATTGCGAGTGGAACACCCTGAAGAATAAGGATGGGAGAAAACGGGGAATTCTTTATGGATCGTAATCGTATGATAGTTCGGTAAAAATTAAAACAAGTTTAACACCTATCAGTTTATTAAGCTACTGCCACTTTGGGATGTTATTATACATGGGGAATAATATAAATAAATAAATAAATTGCTGGCGGTAGGATATTCATATCCGCCCGGATAGCGACCACCGTAAACAGGGCGAAAAACCCGCTATAGTGGCACACGCAAGTGTGTCGCTTTCCGGGATCAGCCAGTGTACATCCGGTTTTTGTCGGGGGTCTGGAGTTGGGGTACAATGGCCATTTTGCGGCCTTCTTAGTACTTTGACACTAGACCCTCGACCCCTTCTTCACCTTCTTGCTCATGGCGTAGTGTGAAGAAGCAGGCCGGCATGAGTGTGTTGAGTAGCGGGGATAGATCGTCTCTCGCTACACAGTACTCTATTTGGACCGCACTGCGCTTACCATCAGGTACAGTGCGGTCACTTTGCCGTGCCAGGATAAAAAAAAAAAACTGGTAAGAAACCCCACGGTTACTCTTTCTTTAACACAACTTACATTATATTATAATAATCCGTACACAATAACACTATGCACTGAGACGCGCATCACGTTAACTTATTACTTTAGTTTTTTTATCCTGTCACGGAAAAGTGACACTTCACCTGATGGTAAGCGCAGTGCGGTCCTATCAGAGTATAGAGTAGCTAGAGACAATATATCCCTCGCTATTCAACACAATCATGCCGGCCTGCTTCTTCACACCACGTCATGGGTAAGAAACTGAAGAAGCGGTCGAGGGTCTAGTGTCAGAGTACTCAGAAGGCCGCAAAATGGCCAAACATCTTACCCCAACGCAAGACCGTAAACGTCGTTGTAGGCAACGTCAGTTTAACAATAATCCGGTAAGTAAGGTGACATTAGTCATATGTTATACGTTTTTTCACTGCTGGGCCCCTTCTTAGGAGAAGAGTTATACCTTAGTCCACAACGCCTGATACATATTGGTAGACATTTAAAATTCTTATTTAGAACTCTCAGGTAAACAGGTCTGAAAAAGACTATGTTTAAAAGCTTACCTGATATTCTATACGTGTAATTAACACTGGAGTATGCCTTTGTGCTAGCGAGGTGAATTTTCAGTGTGATAGACAATGGCTTTTGTTTGACGCCGGCTGAGCCGATGATATTGAACCTGAATGCTGTTTATGTGGAAAAATACTTGGTGTGTGCTCTTAAAAATTATAACACAATAGTTGATGTTGGGATGTCGATAAAAGTTTACCGAATTGAACCTTTAATGTGTTGAGTTGTTGGCTGTGAAACGAGAGGATTTGGGTTCGATTCGATAGAGATTTTTTTGTGTTTTAGACAGATATTTTGAAATAAAACGAATTCTACGCATTATATTGCGGCTTACTTTACTTTTTAAACCCGACGTTTCGAAGGCTTTACAGTCTTCATGGTCACGAGGTAGACTCAGTTGTATGTCGTCACGCAAGTATAATGCAAAGTTTTTCGTTTTATTTCAATGTATAATATTCGCGTAAATGTAAGACCATTATGTAGACAGATCTTTGTCTAGGTGTTGTGGGACTGTATTCCCTCGTAGTTCTTGATACTCGCATAGATTTGATCGAATGTGGGGTCTAGACTATGCGTGTGCCTTTTATTTTTTTATCGAAATAGGCTTGCGTTTGACCACTATCTCGCCGGATGGAAAGTGATGATGTGGTCTACGGTGGAGCACACTTGCCTAAAAGATACCTATTCACTCTTGACTTGAAGATACACAGGTCATAATTTTCGGGAAATATAGACTCCGGCAAAGAGTTCCACTCTCTAGCGGTGCGCATGATAAATGTACTAGCAAAACGCTTCGTGCGCACTGGTGGAATATCAACCATGTATCGATGACGCTTCGCAGAGTCTCTTGTCTTCCGATGATGGAAAGGGGTTGGGGGAATTAAATTATGCAATTCCAAGGCACACTCGCCGAAATGTATCCGGTAAAATACCGATAAACAAGCAACTTTACGTCTGTGTTCAAGGCTTTGCAGCCTTGCATCGACTATGGAATCGTTGCCTATGAGTCTCTTGGCGCGTCTCTCGATTGCCTCCAATGCCTCAAGCTGGTACTTGGCTGATCCATCCCAAAGATGAGAGCAGTACTCCATGCACGACCGGACTTGCGCTTGATACAGATCAAGGAGCTGTCCCGGCGTGAAGTACCGTCTCACCTTCGCAAGGATAGCCAGCTTTTTGGCAGCCAATTGAGCTTTATGCTCAAACAAGTTTGCTTTCTCTTCAGCAGCGTGAGCCAAAGACCCGTCGGGTCTCAGTAGTGGAGGAAGTGAGGGGCGACGGAAGTGTATTATTGAAATATATTGGGTGTATTTTTGAAGTAAAAACTTCTTTAGGCACGTTAGACACTTTTGGGTTGGGGAAAAAGCACTGAACCTGACCGAAACCTGAAAAAACACTGACCGTCACGCTCAGATATTATTTTAATTTTACATATGCACGCCTAATAAGTTCTATAATTATTGACAAGCAGTCATACACAAAAAGTTACTGTTTCAAAAAAGAATACAGGAATTCCAAAGCTTTAATTTTCCCTTCTGTCGGTTGTCACCATGACTACCTATGTTTTTTTATACTCGTATTATTTTCTTCTTCTTCCTCGTTCCCTCAATGCTGAGGATCGCGACCACATGTCCTCACTCTCCACTGTATGCCGTCCTAAGCCATGTGGACCACCCGTTGCACGCTGCCGCCCACCGCTTTCCTCACTGTATGTGACCACCTTGTAGGTGCCCTTCCTTGAGCACGTCTGCCTTCCATTTGCCCTACAAGGATCTGTTTCTCCAGACAATGCTTTGACGACCGCATAATGTGTCCAAAGAAATAAGGCTCGTTTTTGACATATTGAAGAGAGTCGCGAAGTGATGTTGAGTTCTTTTAATATAGGCGTATTATTTTAGGCTTTAAATAATACAAAGTTCTTTCGTATTTTCGAGTCAGTTTAAAGTTTGATTAAAAATACACAATTCTAAACAATTGTCCTTTACAAATTGTCAAAATTAATTTATTAACGAAACAAGTTAGGTTTTTCGCTTGAAGACCCCTCAATAGAAACTTATAATCATTGTTCGGAGTACAAAGTTTCCTCGGCTCTTCCTCAAAGTTATTTAAAAGTTAATAACTCTCTATCTGTTGTTATTTGTGTGCGTAATTGCTAACAAACGGTTTAATTTTAGATGAGACAATTTCGAAAGAGCGTTATCCCATAGAGACATAATGTAGGTTTACCTTACCATACTTTAATTAAATAAGTAACACAGGTATATCTTAGTGTGGGATCGGATCCCACACTAAGATACGAGTGTTGTGTTGTGGGTATCATGGACTACGAGAGACATTCGGTCTCACAACACCCAGACCCGACACAAATATCTGTCTGTCACATAAACATTTTTCCCGGTGTTGGAATCGAACCCACGGCCTCTCGTTTCAAAGCTGGCTACTCGCCTACTGCGCCACGGAGGCAGTCGACGAGTGAACACGCGGATATTAATGATAGTGGAGGAAGCGAAAGAGTTTGAATCTAAGACCTGGCGCTCTATAATCTCTGCCTACCCTAATATGAGATTGGCGTAAGTTTCAAATGATAATACATCTAATAGTCATAATCCTAACCCCACACTATTTCAAACAACAACTCACAGAAAACCAACGTAAAGTGACAGTTTACTGTCGCGTTTCGTATGGTAAGTGAGATATCCGGAGGCCCAGATTCCCCCTTCCCTTCCCTAATCCCTATTCCTGTCCTTCAAGGCCGACAGCGCATACGTGATACTTTCGGTATTGTGGATGTTCATGGGCGGTGGAGATCACTTAACATCAGGTGACCCACTGGCTCGTTTGTCGGACTATACTATAAAAAAAAACCACGACGACGAGTACGGCCCCGCAATAACTAGATTTGAAACAAATATTAGTGAATTTCTCCTGCCTCAGTTGCCCATTTGTAACTGCGCGTTAATTACGACTGCTGTGCCGAAGTCTCAGGTTCGATCCTTGAAAGAATCGGGTAAAGTGATATTGGGTTTTTGTTTAGAATTACTCAGTATCATTTCGGAGTTTAGAATTGTGCCTGGAATGGCGATAGACTCGCCCCCTATCACATTATGGGACCGTAATATATTCGGCGAAATGTAGGCGTAATGGTTACACCTCTGCCTACCCCTTTGGGGATTACAGGCGTGAGTGTATATGTATTTGTGGATTTCACAAACAATTGTGATGGTGCGGGGATCAAACCTGCGACCTCTCGTTTCTCACCTCACCTTCCTCGCTGCGCCGCGCAGGTTATCAGTAAACACTAATAAATTAATTTTAGCACTATTAAGTATAAGTGCAGGTAATTGTTCAATCTCTGACAGCGCAGCCAGGCATAGACTTAATTCTTGTATAAGAAACAATTCAAAGTTCTATTTAAAGGTACCTTAAGGTTTAAGGTTACCTTTAAACGGCACATAAACGATGATTGCCACTGTATTGATCAATTTGTGCCCGTCGTTAACAATTCCATGTCAAGATGTACTAAATACCAATTAGTCACAGGTGCGCACGGACAGCATAACGCTCTATACTGAATTGTCACCAGACCAATATAGGTATAGGACGATGGGAGCTGATGCTCACCATACGTCCGTACGGTAGACAGTCCCAGAACGGACTGTAGTTTGGAGCGCTCGAGAGCCGTGTTTTAAAGCAACTCTTCACCCCACTCAGTTGGTAATTATCGCCAATCTACCTATATTTATGGAATACCGTCGACATGTCTAATAAATAGGTCCTACCCTCACAATCTACCCACACATATTTACAAATATACTTAACAACTAATTTATCTCTAACTCTTGTGTTTATTATTTAATATGGTACCAAAAATATTACTATAAAGTAACCCTTTTTAACCGACTTCAAAAAAGGAGGAGGTTAACAATTCGTCGGAATCTTTTTTTTTTATGTATGTTACCCGATTACTCGAAGACGCCTGGACCGATTCAAGAAATTCTTTTTTTGTTTAAAAAGGTTTCCCAGGTGGTCCCATTGGCACCAAGTAAGGATCTGATGATGGGATCTCAGAAAAATCGAGGGCAACCTTCAAATTTTGTAGGCATAATTTGTATTTTATTGAAGTCGGTGTACTTTTTTGCAAAAATATGATCAACATTTATTTAAGACTCGCAGTTAATAATTGGATTGAGCAAAAGTAAGTGCGTAGTGGGAACATCTCACTATCACCCTCGCACATATGCACCATAATGACCATTCAAGCGATGACGTCATGAATCATCGTTACTGTTTTCGACATTTGAAAGATTTTCCAAGTTTTTATTGGACTTAATTTTTTTTTTAGGCGGATTTATGAAATTATTTGATAATAGACTTTAGGTAACTTACCTTATTGATTTAAATAATAAATGTGACAACTACCGTTATTCTTTTAGTAATTAGTAGTATACATATTAGGGAATACGACTGAACACACACTAGTAGAGACAGTTTGCAGACCGGCATCATTGTGTTGAGTAGCGAGGGATAGATTGTTTCTCGCTACTTGATACTCTAACTGGACGGTACTGCACTTACCATCAGGTGCAGTGTGGTCACTTTGCCGTGCCAGGATAAAAAAAGACAACTGCAATCGTATTACTTGAACTGGACACAAACTGGGCTAGAAATCCGGTACGCCGAACCGCTCTCTTTTATAGCAACCTTTCACCCTGCTCAGTCTATGACTTATTGATTTCTAAAAGACCCCCGATATCTGTAAATATAAAAGAAGAAGCTGACTGACTGACTGACTGACTGACTGATCGATCAACGCACAGCCTAAACGGCTGGGGTTAGAGACTTGAAATTTTGACAGTAGGTACCTTTTATCACGTAGGCATCCACTAAGGAAGGGTTTTTGGAAATACCACCCCTAAGGGGGTAAAATAGGGGATGAAAGTTTGTATGAAAATCCGTCATTTTTGAAGTTAAATTCATGAAAATTAGTATTTGGCATTTTAGTTAAAAATAAAAAATATATGTTTCAGGATTTTTGGAAATTCCGCCCCTAAGGGGGTAAAATAGGGAATGAAAGTTTGTATAAAAATCCGTCATTTTTAAGTTAAACGCATGAATATTGGTATTTTGTATTGTATACTTTGTCTCCCAAACATGACCTCCACGCGGACGGAGCCGCGAGCAACAGCTATGTTTAATAAACAGAGACTGACCTAACAATATGTTATTTTATACGTTACGTCCATTCTACATTATCGTCGACTTGATGGATATCAGTTTCTTGTTCCATTTTGTTCACAATAAAAATCTCTTTCTGATTATTTTACCCTTAATGTAAGGTTTCCCACCTCATATCCGGACGGGGTTTAACTGAAAGCGGGGTAAAATGTATAACATTATTCTGCCAGTCTGATAAAAGACCTAGTATTAGAGATAAGGAGTAGGGTAAGGGCTCTGGGTCTCTGAAAACCTCACTGACTGAATGAAACTCGCCATCTGTTGCTACTGAAGCTGCCACTTCGGTTCAGCCGCTACCTAAATTATAATATTTAAGTACCATTAATGTTAGTAGGTATAATAATTGATTAAGGTAGATGCAAGTTGTAATAGATATTGCTTTATTATCTCTAAATACTTTAGTTTTTTCTTTAATTTGTTTTTTTTTGTTCATCCGACACATACTTTTAGCTTATTTTTACTTTTATTTTTCTTTAGGCTGGTGTAGTTCATCAGATTTGTTAATTTTATATAGATTAGTATAGTGTTTAAAATGTTTATGTGTTTCTTGTGTAAGTGGTGTTTGCCTATAATTAATTGTTACATTAATGCATGTCTTATCTTTACATGTTCAATATCTGTAAGTGAATGGATGTAAACAATTGTTGGTAAACCAAATAAATAAATAAAATAAATATATAATAGCAACACTGTATTAAACATAGTCCCAATGCTGAGCACGGGCCACCTCTAATAATAAGAGGGGTTAGGCCTTAGTCCACCACACTGGTCTAATGCGGGTGGGTAGACTTCACATACCTTTGAAATTCTTATGAGAATTCTGAAGTATGCAGGTTTCTTCACGATGTTTTCCTTTACCTTTAGAAAACACAGAGGTGTGTGTGTGTGTGTCAATTTCAACTGCTTTTGGAGTGATACAGACAACTCAAAATTATAATAAAACGAGCCTTTTGAAAATATCTTACAAATGGAAATTGGGTAATTATTTGAATCAGTAGCCAGCAGCTTCCGAGAGCAGAGTGCGAGTATCCAGTTGTGAAAAGAGAGAACGTGGGTTGGATTCCTACACTGATATATTCCTATATTTGTGCGACAGACATATGATTGTTTCAGCTTTGGGTGTTGTGGGACCGTAGTCCCTCGTAGTTACCCACGGTACAGGTTTGACCTAGCGTTTGTCAGGATTATGTGTGTCACTTTTGTGTGTGTTTTTGGTGCCTGGATAGGCTGACGAGCAGACGGGCCACATTATGGTAAGTAGACACCGCCACCCACAGACTTCTGCAATGCCAGGACACAGCAAAGCCGCTGCCTACCGTCAAATATTTATACTTTATAAATATAATAGTTATATGTCAGTATTTATTCTAGATAATGATTTTTTTGCCTAAAAATAATTAGAAAAAGTAAATCCCGGTCACCATAAAACAGTCAAAATAAACGAAATTGAAACATAAAGCACAGTGATAAAGTCTTTTTTAAATGCAGCAGTAAACGAAATCCGTTAATAAAATGAACTTTATATACGGAAATAAAGATTTTTATAAACTCAGTTTCAAATAGTTAAGCAATACTTAAGTTGATCACGTATAGTGTCAATGTATTACGATTGTAACTTTATGTACTTTAGAAGTGGTAGAGCCACGCTGTAGACATATTTATCTACAGCATGAATGGGCCGACTCGACCGGGGTAGTACCACTGTCTCACAGAAAACCAACGTAAGGTGACAGTTTACTGTCGCGTTTCGTATGGTAAGTGAGATATCCGGAGGCCCAGATTCCACCTTCCCTTCCCTAATCCCTATTCCTGTCCTTCAAGGCCGACAACGCATACATGACACTTTCAGTATTGTGGATGTTCATGGGCGGTGGAGATCACTTAGCATCAGGTGACCCACTGGCTCGTTTGTCGGACTATGCTATATAAAAAAAATGTTTCAAATAGGGAATCTAAGGACGTGTGTTATTCCTGTGACAAACTGTAACATTACAATTTTGGTTTTTATATTTTGGAAGTTTGCAACATTAACGGTAGGCAGCGGCTTTGCTGTGCTCCGGCATTGCAGAAGTCTATGGGCGGCGGTGATTACTTACCATCAGGTGGCCCGTCTGCTCGTCAGCCTATCGAGGCGCTTAAAAAACACATTATATTCAATTACTAATTTACCATAATTACCAGTGATACAATACAGCCCACATTACAAGTATTACATCATACTGTATATTGTTATTATTTATGGCTGAAGGCGCGACACTTATCACATGATGAGACGGTATTAACTTCGGCGAAACATGGGTGTACTTACACCTCTGCCTACCCCTTGGAGATTACAGGCATGATATATATTGAAAATAATAAATAAAATACATATTATAAGTATTTTATTTCTCATAAATATTTATGTATAAATACATACCTATAAAAATATTAATAAGGTATACAATACTCGCTGACAGATCCACCGCGTCTGAAGCACTCAGTAATTTTATTTTATTATTGAATCATAATAATATTTGATCATAGCTTTCACGGCGTACACAATATGATTTAGTTGTTTTACTTTTGTACATATATTTATTTAAAGGTCGAGGAAAATGTAACATTAATGTGATTAGACTTTTATCTTCTTCTTCTATACTTATAATAATATATAGGTATAATAACAATAACAGCCAACAGTCACACACATAGCACCAACCCCACATTAAGATACGAGTCTTGTGTGCGGGTATCGGGGACTACGAGAGACTTTCGATCTCACTGTCACTGTCAAAAAGGGCTTATTACAATATATTGGAATATTTAAATGATAAAAAACAGTGGTCGCTTAGCTAAATACACAACTCAATAATTGACATTGATTTAGTGTATTATATTATATTTTATATTGCTTATTTTACAATGTTTTGTTCTTGACTGATTGATGTAGGGTAAGCAGGGGGAATGGCGCTCACCGGGTAATGGCGCGCACCTCTATAATTCTATGAAAATGGTGCATAACAACATGCCACCATAAAATATATTGTGAGTTTTCCTTAAGTGAACGCCATTCCCCCTGCTTACCCTACATGGCTTTTACAGGATGGCTGAGTTTAATAGTCTTGGCTTTTTATAAAGCTTTTGTGTCGCATATTTATTTATATTCTCTCATTCTTTGATGCGATTAGGGTATGTCATGTTCGCTTAAATGTCTATGCTTGCGGCGGCGTTATGTGCCGGGTCGGTCACTTCCCTGTATCATGGTTGAGGAGGCCGATGGCTGGCACATGCGTCATACTCGTGAACGGGTGCTGCTCGCGTGGACTGGTCTGCCCGGATTGCTCATTGATTGTTAGTTTAAGTTAATTAATTAACTTGTTGTATAGCGTCACTTACTAGTCTATGCCTTGTATTTACACGTATATCAATCTTAAACAGTTTTTTTGTTCTATAATTGTGTATGGAACTTAAGTGTAATACTTCTAGTATTGTTATTAATTTTAAATGAATATTATATTTTATGATGAAAATACAAAAGACCTACGGCTGAGTTTCTTGGTGCTTCTTCTCAGACCAGTGGGCATTTCCGAAGCACCGGTAGATAAATTTCAACCTGACATGTAAAAAGTGCCCCTAGTGGCCTAATTTACAAAATAAATGATTTGATTTGATTTGATTCACAACACCCAGACCGCGGACACAAATGTCTCTCTGTCACACAAACCTTTATCCCGGTGTGGGAATCGAACCCACGGCCTCTCGTTTCACAGCCGGCTACTCGCCTACAGCGCCACGGAGGCTGTCCAATATATCCCATAAAAAATAAATGCGAAATGAGAGCCAAGTTCAATATAATGATATATGCCTCAGTTGTTGACTTCAACGACAAAAGAAGTGAGATCGAAATGGGTGCCAAGTTCAATGGTCAGTCCTGAAATTTATTTATAACAACATAAAATATTTTATAACAACTAAAAATATTATTTCATCCTACAACAGGATATAATATATTGAAGCGTAAAGTCTGTCTTAGCAAGTTTTCATATACAGACAGATATTTGTTTCGGGTCTGGGTGTTGTGGGACCGTAGTCCCTCGTAGTTCTTGATACCCACGATACAGGTTTTACCTAGTGTGGGGTCAGATCTATGTGTGTGACTGTTGGGTGTATTTATTTATTTATTTTCAAATGGAAAACCTAAGAGTAAATTTTGATAGCTGACCCAGAATCGAATCCAGGACCAGCTAGTATGTTGTCAAAGTCCAGAGTGCAATCTGAAACCTATTGAATTACAATATGCTTCAAAATTCGTATCCATTACTGACTTATTTTGAATTCTTTCATGGATCGACGCGCCCCTTTTGATGTTTTTCATAAAACCGATGGCTACAATACAGGCATGCGCGACAAAGCAAACTTTTGTATAGCACAATGCTTTCATAAAGGCAATGTAGACTTGACAATTGTATAGATACGATTTCATAATATTATGTGGATTTTTTTATGTCCATAATTTAAGGTTATAGTAAATTAGCTTTTGCCCGCGTCAACGTCTGCGTTAAACGAGTTTAACCTATCCCGCCTGCCCCAGCTACCAGTAACCGGACCAAAACAGGCGAAAGTCCCTTATTAACCACATATTTTAAACCTTAGGTTTCTTAAAATCATGTTTAATTTAATCTCGCTACTTAGTGGTTTATATACTTTAAGTCCTACAACCCAATGAAACGTGTCACAACAATGTACCCACCCACCAAATGAAATATATTTACTATAAAATTTGGTTCTAAAAATGGGCCTTTATCCTGTCAATAAGTGCGATTATCGCCTGCTTTGAAGGGGCTACTGGCAGCCGGGTCAGGCCGGATAGGGTAAATATTGATTTTTATAAATAACGACACGCCGCGTAGGTAAGATATGAACAAAAATATAAAAAAAATTGATCCGATCGCTACTAAACTTCACAGGATCACTCACTGGGCTAATCTGACGATTGCCTAATAATTTCTTCAAAATACAAATGCACTCACGCCTGTAATCCCCGAAGGTGTAGGCAGAGTTACCAGTATTTACAGTTGTTACGGTCCCGTTGCAATAAAAAAACCTGAGTTCACTTCTATCCCTTGTTACATCTACGTAGATTAGTCTCGTGGCAGGCCTACAGCCTATATTACGCCCCCGCACCGCCACGCCGTGCGTCGGTATCTCTCTACCTTGGCTATCAATGACGTACGATACCATTTTCAGCCAGTAATCACTAAGATAAAAAGTTCGTTTTTAAATTTTAATATATAATTTAAAATTCGAAAATGTATGAAGTGTACCAACCAGCTGCTATCGATGCAGTACGATATAATTCACCCTTAGAGTAGGCAACCAAAAGGAGACGGCATTACGCTCGAATCTTGAACAAAAAATTCAGCAATGTCGGTGGGGGGCTTCGTACAACTACAAATAAACATGTGCACACAAATGCAAAATGTAATCACGTCGCTACGCACGCACACTACACCATTTCATACAACACTGGCAAATTTATGCACACAGTTACAAATTTATCTTGGCGTGTAATGTATTTACAGTGTCATATATTGACAACTGTGTAAAAACAGTAGAGCGTAGCAATGTCGACACGAGGTATAGATAGCGTTGTCATTATCTATCGATAGATAAAATTAAACAATTATAATTTATGAAATGTTTTAAAATTATTTTTTATGGGTATCATCTTTTCTATCACTTTCTTGCAATCTCTGGGTGTGACTTCGTGAAAAGGGACGGAAGTAGAGAGGTATAGTTAAAAATAGTGTAAATTAATATTTCTAATTTAATCGAAATACTGTAAAGATAATAAAGGTAATGAGTACTGAGAAAAATACAAGCCAAATAAGCAAAAATAAAAACTTTATTATTTAAAAAATGAATTTTAAATAATACGCCTTTAATTTATTTAAAATGGATATCCACCTGTTGTTACATTACTTAGGACTAAGTTATAATGAGGTAACAATAATCTTACTATTAATGAACAACATTTTAAGGATACCACGACATGCGTTGAGAAAAAAAAGTAACACCAGTATTCAATAAAAGTAAAAGGGTAATTAAATTTTCAAAAATAACAATGTGCATAAAAAAATAAGAATTTAATTAATAATATATATATATAATATATATATTATATCTAAGTATAACAATATTATAGAATTGTAGCTATAAGAAAAAATGGTTAGCTATATGTACATCTAACCATTTTGCCGCAACAGATTTTTTGAATTTTGGCAATTTATCAACAAATACATCATACATACATCGTTTCACAAATAGATTTATATGATTTGGACAAACGGGATATGGCAGAGAATTGTTTTAGGTTGGTTCTGGTCTCTTGGTTTCTTATATAAGTAAACTAGTCTTCTTCGGTTTTCCTAATGAAAACACAACCTTGCTTAATCTACAGGAATTTGTACTCTTTATCTTTGGCGATCTGGCGAGCCGCTGCGTGTAATTTGTTTTTAGGTGATAGGTGCTCAACAATGTAAAGCGGCGATTTATTACCTCCAATGCCTATGTGAGCAGTACTGAGCTTGTCGTTTGGATTTGCCTTATTAAAATTTATTGTTTTCGCTAAAAATGTATCCCGAAGCCTAGGGGTAGCCAATTTAACAATGATTGAGCGAGGTCTCTTGTCGTCTCTGTTACTTTTTACCACACGAGTGCAATGATGAATGTCGGATTCTTTCAAGTCGCAGGATACCTTAGACAGCTGAGTAATCATAGATAGCAAGTTTTACTGTTTGTGCTCGGGGACACACTCTATCTCAAGATTGTTAGAACGGTTATGCTGCTCAGCAACCTGAAGCCTGATTTGCAGATCCTGTAACGTATTTGTTAACTGAACGTTCTCTTTCTTTAGCTCTCCCAGTGTGTCTTGGTATTTGGCGATGGTGGATTTGGTGGTTTTATAATTTTCATTCAGAAACAAACATTATTCTCCAAAGCAGTTATTTCCTGTTTTATAGATTGAAATTCGGTTCTCACCATCTGCTTAAGGGTTTGGTTAAGCTCCTGTGCTAAAGCCATTTTCATGACATAGAATTCTTCTCTTATTATTTCCCTAACGTCTTTCTTTCTAATAACTGACGCGGACGAGCTTAAGCCGGAACTTCCACTAATTGCGCTAGTATCAACAGTGGCTTTGTTTCGATACGTAATATTGTCATTAAATGGTAGCGAGTCATTATTGTTCCTTGACTTGCCGGGTGAGTCAATGGGACGCAAAGGTGTATTACTGTTATCAGTTTTTGGTTGCTTTGCACATCATCCGTGACACTTCCATTTTTCAGGTATGTATGACGGCCGTTGTAAATGATTTTAAAATGTATTTGATGATTACTCACTCGTTTTGAGGTATTCCGATTCAGCAAATATACCACCGGAAAGTACACAACACGACCTTTCCAATGGTATATAGTTTGTGAGAGAATGTTCTGTTATTCCATAAAATTTCAAATTATATAAGCGGAGCCAATAAATACAGTGTTACTGGTAACGAATGCGATTAGCGAATGAAATTATTGTATGTCATTGAGAGCGATTATCGCCTGTTTTGGTGTGGTAGCCGGCTAACGGCTATCTATTATGAAGAGCAAATAAAAAGGGCTTGACATCTCGACATGAATACAGGGTGTCCCAAAAGTCGACGTCAAGCCGGAACCGGGTGAAAAGGCAAGTCATACCGGTTATCAAAAAAATATAAAAAAATCTAAGTTGCAATTTTAAAATTATAGGTGTGGCCCGCGCTTTTTCAAAGTATAATCCTAAATTGCGCATTTGTGAGATCTTACGTAAGAACTATTAAGACTCCCTCCCACCTCTTGTAAGAAAAAATAAGACATGATCGACTCCCCCCTACATCATCTTACGTAATAAATGAATGGCGCCAAAATTCATACCTAAATATTTTTTAAATATACCGGATACATTTTTAGGATCACATTTTTTTGACAAATACTTTATTCTGGTTTTGGTATATTTTGTGACATTCCTAGTGTGTTAGAACTATTTACATTAAAAGTATGTGTTTAGAAGACAGTCCAGATGGATTAGTAATATTATCGATAACCTTTATAAGTTTATCTACAACACTATTTGAGTCTTGCATAAACGACAGTGTTACCACATAAACCACCCAAAATGCCAGTGTAATAAAGTTTATGAAATTGTAAACTTAATCGATATGTCAACTCTCCTAATATTTTTAAATTATAAATTAAGTTAAGAAAGCATAAATAAAGTAATCCTACTAATATTATAAATGCGTATGTTTGGATGGATGCATGGTTGTTTGATATCCAATCACGCTACAACGGCTGGACGAATCTATTTAAAATTTGGCACAGAAATAAATTATAGTCTGGAAAAGTACATAGGCTACTTTTTATCCCGGAGAAATGTACAGTTCCCATGGGATAGTTTAGTTTTTCACAGAGCAAGGGATCGACATGATTTTTTGCATAGTGGCAGTTTAGGGATCAGAAAATGACAAAGACCACTTTTATCTCGAAAAAGTGTCACGGAAGTGGAAGTGTCAAAGCAACCAAAAACTGATAACAGTAATACACCTTTACGTCCCATTGACTCACCCGGCAAGTCAAGGAACAATAATGACTCGCTACCTTTTAATGACAATATTACGTATCGAAAAAAGCCACTGTTGATACTAGCGCAATTAGTGGAAGTTCTGGCTTAAACTCGTCCGCGTCAGTTATTAGAAAGAAAGACGTTAGGGAAATAATAAGAGAAGAATTCAATGTCATGAAATTGGCTTTAGCACAGGAGCTTAACCAAACCCTTATTAAGCAGATGGTGAGAACCGAATTTCAATCTATAAAACAGGAAATAACTGCTTTGGAGAATAATGTTTGTTTCTGAATGAAAATTACGAAACCACCAAATCCGCCATCGCCAAATACCAAGACACACTGGGAGAGCTAAAGAAAGAGAACGTTCAGTTAACAAATACGTTACAGGATCTGCAAATCAGGCTTCAGGTTGCTGAGCAGCATAACCGTTCTAGCAATCTTGAGATAGAGTGTGTCCCCGAGCACAAACAGTAAAACTTGCTATCTATGATTACTCAGCTGTCTAAGGTATCCTGCGACTTGAAAGAATCCGACATTCATCATTGCACTCGTGTGGTAAAAAGTAACAGAGACGACAAGAGACCTCGCTCAATCATTGTTAAATTGGCTACCCCTAGGCTTCGGGATACATTTTTAGCGAAAACAATATATTATAAAGCAAATCCAAACGACAAGCTCAGTACTGCTCACATAGGCATTGGAGGTAATACATCGCCGCTTTACATTGTTGAGCACCTATCACCTAAAAACATACTACACGCAGCGGCTCGCCAGATCGCCAAAGATAAAGAGTACAAATTCGTGTAGATTAAGCAAGGTCGTGTTTTCATTAGGAAAACAGAAGAAGACGAGTTTACTTATATAAGAAACCAAGAGACCAGAACCGACTTAAAACAATTCTCTGCCATATCCCGTTTGTCCAAATCATATAACTCTATTTGTGAAACGATGTATGTATGATGTATTTGTTGATTATGAAATTGCCAAAATTCAAAAAAGCTGTTGTGACAAAATGGTTAGCTGTACATACAGCTAACCATTTTTTCTTATAGCTACAATTCTATAATATTGTTATACTTAGATATAATATATATATATTTTATTATTAATTAAATTCTCATTTGCTCATACTCATTGTTATTTTTGAAAATTTAATTATTCTTTTTTTTTTTATATATGGCTACAAGCACTGTGTTGCTGTGCTACGCCAACGACAATAAAGTTAGGGAAACATATCACGGGAAGCAAGTATTAATTAACCTTTTACTTTTATTGAATACTGGTGTTACTTTTTTTTATCAACGCATGTCGTTGTATTCTTAAAACGTTGTTCATTAATAGTAAGATTATTGTTACCTCATTATAACTTATTCCTAAGTTATGTAACAACAGCTGGATATCCATTTTAAATAAATTAAAGGCGTATTATTCAAAATTCATTTTCTAAAAAATTAAGTTTTTATTTTTGCTTATTTGGCTTGTATTTTTCTCAGTACTCATTACCTTTATTATCTTTACAGCATTTCGATTAAATAAAAAATATTAATTTACACTATTTTTAACTATACCTCTCTACTTCCGTCCCTTTTCACGAAATCACACCCAGAGAATGCAAGAAAGCGATAGAAAAGATGATACACATAAAAAATAATCTTAAAACATTTCATAAATTATAATTGTTTTATTTTATCTATCGATAGATAAGGACAACGCTATCTATACCTCGTGTTGACATTGCTACGCTCTACTGTTTTTACACGGTTACAATATATGACACTGTAAATACGTTACACACCAAGATAAATTTGTAACTGTGTGCATAAATTTGCCAGTGTTGTATGAAATGGTGTAGTGTGCGTGCGTAGCGACGTGATTACATTTTGCATTTGTGTGCACATGTTTATTTGTAGTTGTACGAAGCCCCCCACCGACAATGCTTAATTTTTTGTTCAAGATTCGAGCGTAATGCCGTCTCCTTTTGATTGCCTACTCTAAGTTGAATGCAAATAAATTTTGCACTACTGTTGCTAAAAGTTTAACCTGGCAACATTTATTACGCGATGATAATTTTTAGAAATTATATGTTTTGTTGCTTTAAGGATAATATTACTTTAAAAAAATACGTCCAGGTGAAAAATAATGTTGTATTTTTGTAAGTTTCATGTGTCAGATCTATTTTTACATGTTAATACCGCTACAGGCGGGCTTTTTCACGGAGCTCCATTCGCACGTGATGTCACTTTTTTAGTGGCGGATCACGAAGCGCAACTAGTTTTATAGAACGTGTATGAGCACCGTGCTCTTACATTTGTCAAACGGGGTCAGCGCTCAATGGCGTCTCCAGTGTTAAATACTCTAAGAATTCACCCAGTAATCACTAAGATAAAAAGTTTGAATTCTAACTTGTGATATCAAATTTAAAATAAGAATTTAAAGTGTATGAAAGGAAAAAAAGAAAAATAGCGGGAATGTGATGTTTGATTTGTGATTTCATTAAGTGAATTAATTATTTAAGACATGGCTTTGGCCTTTTAAATTGTGATTATTTCATACATGGCTTTGGATTTTTGAATTGTGACTATTTCAGACATGGCTTGAGCCTTTTGAATTGTGATTATTTCAGATATGGCTTTGGCCTTTTGAATTGTGATTATTTCAGACATGGCTTCGGCTTTTAAATGGATAAAAACTACAGACATGACTTTGGCCTCATAAAATAAGAGAAGAAGAATTTTAACCTAGATTCGGAAAAATAACGACAGACAAGGCTGCATGGTGGACAACCTTTGCCTTCTCTTTGATAGAGAGAATGAAATAAAATAAGTGTATGAAATCTATTAACCGGCTGCTATCAATGCTATACGGTATTATTTCCAGCCAGTAATCACAGTAAAAATAGTTATTTTTGTAACTTTTTATAAGTAATTTAAAATGCGAATATCGAAGGTCATTGAAGTGTACCAACCCGCTGATATCAATGACGTACGATGTTTTCAACCAGTACACATATACTCACACCTGTAATCCCCGAAAAGGTAGGCGGATGTGTAACCTGTACACCCACTTTTATGTGATCACTGTGTGTGTGTGACACTTTTGTGTGATCTGCAATTTCGTCGTTTTGAGCGTTGTAGTTACCACCCACTCAAGATAATTGCATCTTGTTGTAGAGTAGAGGCTATAGCGTATTGTTTTTCAACTCTGTATTACTTTGATACAAATGTAGGTGTATCTACCCGCGCCCGCGCTTCCACAAGATATTAATTTTATTATACGTATCGACTACCGTCGGAGGTCGGCCAGTGTAGTTGATCCAATGTGTCTAGAGATTTTATTCATCAAAATAGCATTGAATTGTAATAACGATGATTGGAATTGATGTACAGAAAAACTAGAATTAGTTTATGATGCATCTTTTGTACTAATAAATGATAAGTTCGTTGATAAATAAAAAAAAAATTCTAACTAACACATTGTTCAAACAATGAGTAGCAATTTGTAGATTTTATACATTGTTTCAGCGAATAAAGTGGTATTGAAGCGAAATTATTTGTGTACGATATTTTTATTTCTCTAAATGTCGAGTCTAGCGGGCCTTTATCCGTTATAGCGTTACGACGCTGTACACATTGGGCCAAGGTACTGGGCCAGCATGTTGGACCAACGTTGGCCAAATGAATGGTCACTATATACATTGGACCAAGGTGCTGGGCCAGCATGTTGGACCAACGTTGGCCAAATGAATGGCCACTATATACATTGGACCAAGGTGCTGGGCCAGCATGTTGGACCAACGTTGGCCAAATGAATGGCCACTGTATACATTGGGCCAAGGTGCTGGGCCAGCATGTTGGACTAACGTCTGCCCAATGAATCGCCGCTGTACACATTGGGCCAAGGTGCTGAGCCAGCATGTTGGACCAACGTTGGCCAAATGAATGGCCACTGTATACATTGGGCCAGCATGTTGGACCAACGTTGGCCCAATGAATGGCCGCTGTACACATTGGGCCAAGGTGCTGGGCCAGCATATTTATTTTAGAAAATAATGCTCATAAATGCATGAAAAAAAATCATAAAAATGCAGTACGTGCTTCCACAAGTAATATATTAATCCTACTAAAATCCACGCAATCACTTTTTATAGTTTTTTTCCATTTTTTTTTATCCTAGCACGGCAAAGTGACCGCACTGTACCTGATGGTAAGCGCAGTGCGGTCCAATTAGAGTATCGAGTAGCGAGAGACGATCTATCCCCCGCTACTCAACACAATCATGCCGGCCTGCTCCTTCACACTACGCCATAGGCAAGAAGGTGAAGAAGCGGTCGAGGATCTATTGTCAAAGTACTCAGAAGGCCGCAAAATGGCCAAACATTGTACCCCAACTCGAGACCCCGAGAAAAACCGGATGTACACTGGTTGATCCCGGAACGCGACACACTTGCGTGAGCCACTATGGCGGGTTTTACACCCTATGTACGGTGGTCGCTATCCGGGCGGATATGAATATCCTACGACTAGCGAAAATAAAAAAACTCACCTGTAACTTTTCAAAAATATCGCTTAAATCATAAAGGCCGCGAACCGTCGATATAAATCACTCACATATTAGATATCACTTCATCAACTATGAAGGATTATAGTCCCACAACACTCAGACCAGAAACATACATCTTTAGGTCACAGAAGTTATGCGTCCCGTCCGGAAAAGGGTAATAAGTAGGAAGTAAATATACAAGCCAAAATCAATTTTATTTCCATAATATTAAACTGCAGCGTTAACCTAGTTGGTTGCGGTACGGACTGTCAAGACGAAAGTCATATGTTCGAAACCCAAATGACAAGACCCTTGACCGCTTCTTCACCTTCTTGCCCATGGCGTAGTATGTAGAAGTAGGCCGGCATGATTGTGTTGAGTAGCGAGGGATAGATTGTTTCTCGCTACTCGATACTCTAATTGGATGGGACTGCACTTACCACTAGGTGTAATGTAGTCGCTTTGCCGTGCTAGTATAAAAAAATTAAAAACAACCATCTTTAGGTCACAGAAGTTATGCTTTCCTCCTATATGAAGAGATAACAACCCGGGGATTTACCTGTAAGTGCCGTTTGCAGACAGGGTGTAAAACCTGCTATAGTGGCACACGCAAGTGTGTCGCGTTCCAGGATCAGCCAGTGTACATCCGGTTTTTGTCGGGGGTCTCGAGTTGGGGAATTATGTTTGGTCGTGTTGCGGCCTTCTGACTACTCTGACACTAGACCCTCGACCGCTTATTCACCTTGCGTAGTGTGAAGAAGCTAAATAGCAGACATTATTGTGTTGAGTAGCGAGGGATAGATTATTTCTCGCTACTTGATACTCTATCTAGACGGCACTGCACTTTGCCGTGCCAAATAAAAAAAATACTTCTAGAAAATTGCAAATATTGTAAACATGAACTGCAATTTCTGTCGATACCTCTCTGATCTGTTTGCTCCTAAATATTTGAAGTGCAGTGGACAATTTCCTTATTGTGGCGGGACAGGATATTGCAAAGACGGGGTGTAGTTACATTTGAATCGAATCCTCAGATCTTGTAGTTTTATAGTTTGTACTTGAGGTATGTTTATGATTTATAACTCTATCAGAATATATTTTTATCTTTACATAGTACACAAACAAAGTCGCTGTCGCTGTCCGTCCCTATGTATGCTTAAATCTTCAAAACTAAACAACGGATTTTGAAGCGCTTTTTTTTAATAGATAGAGTGATTCATCACACATGCATAATATTGTAGAGTAACACTGATGAATTTACAGATTTCTGGATTGTACACCTTTTCTTACAAAAATAACCTCAACGCGGGCGGAGCCGCGAGCAACATCTAGAAAAATATAAATAAAAATCGCAGTAAGGACGCAATATATAAATAATGTAATATACATAATATATTATGTATACTTATACAATTTGACAGCCTCCGTGGCGCATTTGGCGAGTAGCCGGCTGTGAAACAAGAGACCTTGGGTTCGATTCTCACACCGGTACAAATGTTTGCGTGACAGACAGATATTTGTCAGGGGTCTGGGTGTTGTGAGACCGTGCGTCTCTCGTAGACCCTGATACCCACAACACATGACTCGTATCTTAGTGTGGGGTTGGGGCTATGTGTGTGACTGTTGAGTGATATTTATTTTATTTATACAGACATACACTCACGCCTGTAATCCCCGAAGGCACGGGTAGGCAGAGGTGTAACCAGTAAACCCACTTTTCGCGGAGTTTCGGTCCCATAATGTGATAGGGGGCGAACCTATCGCCATACCAGGCACAGGTTTCAGACTCCGCGCTAATACTGAAAATTTCTAGATTATATACCCAATATTTTACCCGACCCGGAGATCGAACCCGAGACTTCAACGCAGCAGTCGTAACACATACGCAATTTCAACTGCGCCACCGAGGCAGTCTACGAGTCTAGACTCGAGGCTAGATATATTTTAGTACCAATAAAAGACCTAGCGTTTATCCGCGGCCAGATTAGCGTCAGAATCTTCTGCTTAGTGCCTTTTATGGCTGTTTAACAACCAAAAAGGACGATTCTTTAAAAATGACGTAAAACCTTTATCCAAAATGAATAGGTCATATTAATAATGCATAACTTTTATACTGCCTTGGTGGCGCAGTTGTAATTGCGCATGCGTTACAACCGCTGTGCTGAGGTCTCGGGTTCGATCCCCGGGTCGGGTAAAGTGGTATTGGGTTTTTCTATCTAGAAATTCTCAGTATTAGCCCGGAGTCTGGAACCTGTGCCCGGGATGGCAATAGGCTCGCCCCCTATCACATTATGGGACCGAAATTCGGCGAAAAGTGGGTGTACTGGTTACACCTCTGCCTACCCCTTCGGGGATTATAGGCGTGAGTGTATGTGTGTGTATGTATAACTTTTATAATAATAATAATAACACCCAACAGTCACACACATTGCCCCGACCCCACACTAAGATACGAGTCTTGTGTTGTGGGTATCAAGGACTACGAGAGACGCACGGTCTCACAACACCCAGACCCGGACACAAATATCTGTCTGTCATACAAACATTTGTCCCGGTGTGGGAATCGAACCCACGGCCTCTCGTTTCACAGCCGGCTACTCGCCTACAAGCAGCGCCATACCGACTACTGCGCCATCTGCCGGGCTGATTTGTGAATCTAAACTATCCAGGGCGCCACTCAAACGCTTACAAAAAAAAATATTCAAATCAGTCCAGCCGTTTAGGAGGAGTTCAGTGGCATACACACGACAGTAGAATTATATATATAAAGATATGACATCTCCTGCCTTTTTAAAGTTACGCGTGTATTCATTGTTAATTATCGCTTGCTTTTACAGTGAAGGAAAACGTAAGAAGACCTTCATATCTTTTTTTTATATATATTCTTGGCATGGCCTACTTCTCTGTCACTACGCCATGGGCAAGAAGGTGAAGAAGCAGTCGAGAGTCTAGTTTCAGAATACTCAGAAAGCTGTAAAACAGCCATGCATTGTACCCTAACTGTAGACCCTCGGCAAAAACCGGCTGATCTCCGAACGCGACACACTTGCGTGTGCCACTATGGCGGGTTTTACACCCTGTGGTATCCGGGCGGATATGAATATCCTACCAACAGCAAAAGACCACCTGAGAATCCTGAAGGACTTAATTAAGTGTGAAAATGAGAGGTGGAGATCACTTAACATCAGGTGACCCACTGGCTCGTTTGTCGGATATTACTATAAAAAAAACCTGTAAGCTGCCCCAATTATTTTTACTCTGACCTTCAATTAAATACACCTGGGGCTTAAAGACTTCATTTAAAATTGCATTCAGTCCTGGCAATCACAGATGCCATCAATTTTACGAGGCTATCAAACAAGCCCCGCTTTATGAGGCGTTTCATTGGGATCGTTTCGAACGGTTACTCTGTCACGGGATTGTAGGATTTAATAGGAGCTACTTGAGATAGCATGACTAGGTTAAAACCGGGATAGATGCCGCACTGGGATAGACGCCTTATTTCCAAAAACCCAACTACCAAGAATCTAAACAGCAAATGCGTTATTTAAATACGTGTCATATGTGCCCCCCATCTCGGTGACAAGCAAACTGTTCTACGGGGCGACCGTTTTTTGCTTGTGTGTTATAAAATATCGCGGCGGACACGACGAACACTTCTTTTCGTTTAAAAGTAAATATTCACGGCTTCATATCTTTATAAGTAGTGATGGATTACAATTTATTTTAATTGTGTTAATACATTGGTTTATTGAGAACACATTTATGAGTCAATCACGGATTTTTTTCATTTATTTTATTTTAAATACAAAAGGGCATCTATCCCTAGCGTAAGGGGATAGTCACCCCGAGTTTTCAAAGGCTAGGTGCCCTTAGGTGCTTCTATACCTCTGTAGAGTACGAGCTCTGTTAAAGTATTTTTATATTACGTTATGACTATTTTGATACTTCGTAATATATATTGTAATGTGTGTGTGTGGGTACTTGCTTGTCAATTTATTGTTTTATTCATGCCTTCTTGAAATCGACAAAAAATAATTGGGGATCAATGAAATATCCAGATAATTCGAAATTCCATTTAGGACATTACGAAGGCGTTAAGGTTGGTAGCGGATATTTTGACCAGTTTTCCGAAGAGCTGCAGATTCAACACAATATTGATAATGAAAACGAGATTGCTGGGAATGAATGGTTCAAAAGTTTTATTGAGCGACAGCCAGAGTTGTCTGTCAGGCAAGCTGAAGGTTTATCAGTCGCCAGGGCTAAAGGTCTTAGCAGAGAACAAGTTAATAATTTTCATGACTTCTGATCAAAGTCCTGATCAATAATGACCTCATAGGCAAACCTGAAAAGATTTATAATATGGATAAACCAGGAGTTAAGATTAACAATAAACCTACCTATATATGAAGATTATACCTAAATAAATCTTACATTTTGATTACTTATTCTTGTTGATTATGTAAAAGGGCATCTATACCCCATCACAGACATCTATCCTGCTAAGATATTTCATAATGGGGCGTCTATCCATATAGGTAGGCATCTATCCCCTAAAAAATGGTCTTGCAAAAACTTAATTTCTGCAAAACCAGTAATAGTTCGGCAAACAAAAACAGATGCTGAAGCCATATCAATGATTAAACTAGCTATATTACAGGGATAATCTAAGCAAATATATTTGGTATTAAAATAATGAGACTGGGGCATCTATCCCGGTTTTACCCTATCCCACATTAAAGGTGTCAGTTTCACAACCCACAAGCTGTAGTTGACTACTACCTTTTTTTGTTGTTATATACATACATATGCACTCACGCCTATAATACCCGAAGGGATAGGCAGAGGTGTAACCAGTTCCATAATATGATAGGGGGCGAGCCTATCGCCATACCAGGCACAGGTTGCAGACTCCGGGCTAATACGGAGAATTGTTAGATAGAAAAACCCAATATCACTTTACCCGACCCGGGGATCGAACTGCCACCCGCTCCAGGAGGAAGCGTAACAAGAATAAACGTTTATGCTGGAATAGCTGGTCTTACGACCCAGCATCCCCTCGCCCGGATGATGGCAATTCGGGCAGCCGCTGGACCGAGTCCCTACCATTGGTTGCTTACTGCCTACACCTTTGTGCTACATGCCCAAATTTGAGCTAAGATGATCTTAGTAAAGGTCTTTGCGAAACTTGCATAAACTAAGCTTATAATTATTTAAGCACTAGTACGAGCTTTTGCTAAGTAGTTTCCGCTCTAAGCTTTCGTGTTTACAGGTAATAATCCTGTAACGCACTAAAAACCTTTTCACACGAATATAGATTACTGTATGATAGATTGACTCAATTGTATATTCTAGGTTAAAAGTTTTCTAACGACTTCAACTTCAATATACAACATGTAACATGATTAATGCACACTCTGAAAGTAGTTTGTTCAGAATAAGCGACTGAATCGATATCAACAACTATATAAAAGAGGTTTTTTTTCTTAAAAAATAATTAACACTCAGGTAAATAATAGTCACCCTTTAATTTAACGTTCAAGACAAACGAAACTGAGACATAACTCGATGCGATAAAGTCTTTTCTAATTGCAATAATAAACGAACATTTAAAAAAATCAAAAAATAAAACTACGAACTTAGTACAACTAATTTCATAAAAAACAATATTTATATTCATCGCAGTCTAATTTCAATACATGAATTATGATTGTAATAATATTTTTAAATTGGGGTATCTGAGGATGTGCGTTATTCCTGTTACACGTAGTATAATGCCACGATGGTGGCAAACAAGATAACGGCCCGCCTGATGGTAAGCGGTTACCGTAGCCTATGGACGCTTGCAACACCAGGAGCATCACATGCGTGTTACCGACCCTTTTATTTAAAAAATAATGCTTTTGATTGGCAATTATTTGTACAAACGACTATTTGAAGACGAGAGCGTAATTAAACAATATCTTTTTCTTATATTAATAATTTGACATTTAAAAGAACAGTCATGCATGATACTTATTTAATTGTGTGAAATATTTTACAAACATATATACTCACGCCTATGATCCCCGAAGGGGTAGGCAGAGGTGTAACCAGAACACCCACTTTTCGCCGAACTTCGGTCCCATAATGTGATAGGGGGCGAGCCTATCTGGGCTGCTACGCAGCACCGCGCAGGGGCGGTTCCGGCAGCAATTCTAGCACCCCTTAGAATACCCCGGGATCGCTCCGTAAGCGCCGAAGAAGGCCACCGCGGGGTTTTAGCTGGTAGTGTCGGGTGGGGTGTACATAGGGGGTAGGGACTCGGCCCAGCGGCTGCCCGGATAGCCATCATCCGGGCGAGGGGGATGCTGGGTCGTAAGACCGGCTAGTCCAGCATAACCGTTTTATTCTTATTCCGCTTCCCCCCGGAGCGGGCGGTAGTAATAAAACGCTTTCCCCGCGGCAAAAAAAAAAAAAAAAAAAAAAAAGCGGTCGTAACGCATGCGTTACGACCGCTGAAGCAATTAGCAATCTCGCAGCATATAAAAATAAATGCGCAAAAAAAACCCTAGGTTTAATATAGTTTTTGACAGCCTCTGTGGCGCAGTTGGCGAGTAAGCGGCTGTGAAACGAGAGGCCGTGGGTTCGATTCCAACACCGGGACAAATGTTTGTGTGACAGACGGATATTTGTGTCCGGGGTCTGGGTGTGATGAGACCGAAAGTCTCTCGTAGTCGCTGATACCCACAACACAAGACTCGTATCTTACTATGGGGTCGGGGCTATGTGTGTGACTGTTGGGTGTTATTTATTAGTTTTTACACATTTAAAATTCCATAACAATTTTATTACAATAAAATCAATAATTAATGTGGTTTTTTGGTTCAGGAAATACTTATAATACTCATCCAGTCCAGAATTGTAAATAATATGGCTTCTATGCTTTCCTCAGAAACATTCTGAAAGGCAAAATACGGGAAGTAGCTCCAGGTGACAACGGAACAAAATATCTTTAAATTAAAGATAAAAGAAAGGCGCCCCATGATATGATGGCGTTGCTTATTTAACGTTCATACTGAAGTTTAATTAATGGCCGATAAGTGAATAAACATAATTTTTAAGATACTGTTAAAAACATAGATGTCATGGCCCTAGAATTGTAGTTAGCCGTGAGCGTCCTTAGATCTTATAAATTAAATTTATGTAATAATTAATATACATAAAAAAATGACTGATCGATAACGAAAAAGTTGCTTTATCACTTTGTAAATAAAACTCAGATTTATCAAAATGTCAGATAAGGAGCTTTTGTTAAACGAACGGCAGCAAAGCCACACCGAGCATTTAAACTTCGGCCTCATCTTTCAAATCGAAACACTGGCCGATATTTGAATTTCGAATGAATGTTCCATTTTTAAATATAAATACAGGGAAGCATTCAAAGAACAATTAGTTTAAAGTAATTTATTAATATTTAATACTAGAACAATGATAAAACATTTATGTACATTTAATAACATTTTAGATGTTTGAATTACATTTTTAAGAATACATTGGTCAGCATAGAGAGACAATGGTATATACAAATGGTTATAGGCCATAACATATTTTAATAAATTCGGATAAAAATATATTATTATATAAAATATTATTAAGTATTTTGTGTTTTAACTCCAAATATTAGGATTCAGTAAACAGAGTTTTATTTTTTTATTAAGGAAAATTCGAGATATGTTTACATACTTTTTTAAAACAAGCTTGAGGAACTGTGTACATTGAAATGAAATCAAATGAAATCGTTTGCTTCGTAAATTAGGCAACTAGGGGCACTTTTTACATGTCATAGTAATGTTAAAATCTAAGTCTGCCGGTGCTTCGGAAATGCCCACTGGTCTGAGAAGAAGCACCAAGAAACTCAGCCGTAGGTCTTTTGTAGTTTGTCATTTTGCATTACAAAAATAATTCACACATAAAATACTTTTTTAAACAAGTCACATTTACATGAGACAAAAAAATAATAATTACGGTACACATGTCAATACAAGGCAGAGTCGTAAACGAGGCTATACAACTTGTTATTTAATTCTATCCAACTAACAATCAATGAGCAATCCAGGTAGACCACTCCAAACAAGCACCACCCGTTCACGAGTATGACGCATGTGCCAGCCATCGGCCTCCTCAACTATGACACAGGGAAGTGACCGACCCGGCACATAACGCCGCCGCAAGCACAGACCCCTAAGCGAGCATGACATACCCTAATCGCGTCAAAGAATGTCATTACTCGCCTCTCTGTGTACCCCTGATACAGACAGGACTGTAAGCTTTTCTCTCAAAATTAGTAAAAGAGAATATTAGCCATGGGCTTCCAATACTAATGAAAGAGCCTTAGTCCACCACGCTGGCCCAATGCGGATCGGTAGACTTCATATACCTTTCCGAGTGACTAGGTGGCACAGTCTAAACATTTAGATTGCGGAGCCACTTTTACATTGATATAACTTTTATTTATATCTGGGATATGTTGCGGATGCAGATTTTATTACATCCGCGGACGCCGATGCGGATGCAGATTCTTTGATACTCACATCCGCGGATGCGGATCTTAAGATTTTTACAAAAAAATATATCGGTACAGGAGTAATATAAATAGATCTTTAATATTTTTATTTAAGGATTCAATATTTAATAATTGACAGCCTCCGTGGCGCAGTAGGCGAGTAGCCGGCTGTGAAACGAGAGGCCGTGGGTTCGATTCTCACACCGGGACAAATATTTGTGTGACAGACAGATATTTGTGTCCGGGGTCTGGGTGTTGTGAGACCGTGCGTCTCTCGTAGTCCCTGATACCCACAACACAAGACTCGTATCTTAGTGTGAGGTTGGGGCTAGGTCACAAGGAACACTGGCTGGTGATTGAGATAATTATCTGCGTGCTATTGTTGATATTATATTTAATTCTCGTAGATGAACGCTCCCTATTTAAGTTTATATTGATTCGTTTTTGTTTCGATACGACAGCAACTCCTTTGTTTTTCAGCGTCAGCACTACTATTTTCAGGTGTTTCTCTTTTATCGTCACTTGATGAATCAAACACCATGGCAAGGTTTGTAAATATTTCTTTCTCACTGTACCAGATGTCCCTGGTTATTCTTTATACTTTTCTAAAGAAACTGTCATCCTCATTCATTTAACCCTTACAAAAATATGACCTGAAACGTCAACCTCTGTGTTGTCATCCATAAAGTATATTCTCGTCGTTGTGGCTTAAAAAACAGTGTTTAAAGCGAGGGTTTAATCAGGTGACAATGACAAAGTGGTTATCTTTCAGTAAAGTAAAAATGTACCATGTACCAGAATTAAATTTGGGAGCGTCTCCTGTAAGTTTTCTTTTTGCACTTCGGCCCTTAAATGGAATTCAAATATACAAGTCAATTTCATCAAAATTAATAACGGTTTCTGTAAATCCAATAAGTATTGAGTATTTCATAACAAGCGTGGAATTTCATCGCTACTGATGGAAATCCCGCCTTCCCTAATAAAAACAAAACAAGGAAAAACATCGTCAATTGAAACCGAAGCAATACGAATCCAATTTATATTAAAGATCAAAAATAAACTGCGTCGTTTGTATCTAAATCGTAATTTTCTTTGGGTTGTACTTTGTGTGATAGCCTGGCGAAACCATCTGTAGTCACAGGTTTGAATTCTGACTTTTTAATTTATGTGTACTGGTCTTCTGGTGGTAGGATATTCAAATCCGCCCGGATAGCGACCACCGTACGCGGGGTGTCAAAACCACCAAAGTGGCACACGCAAGTATGTCGCGTTCCGGGTTCAGCCAGTGTACATCCGGTTTTTAACGGGGGTCTAGAAATGGGGTATGTTGTTTGGCGGTGTTCCGGTCTTCTGAGTACTCTGACACTAGACCTGCGACCGCTCACGTCCTTGCCCCATGGCGTAGTGTAAAGAAGCAACACAGAAAGCCGGCATTGTGATGAGCAGCGAGGGATAGTCGTCTCTCGCTATTTGATACTCTATGTGGACAGCATTGCGTTTACCATCAGATGCAGTGTGGTCACTTTGCTCACTTTGCTTTAGTCACTTTGTTCAATAAAACCGGATGTACATTGATTGACCCCGGAACGTGACACACTTGCGTGTGCCACTATAGCGGGTTTTACATCCTGTGTACGGTGGTTTCTATCAGGGCGGATATGAATATCCTACCACCACCAGGCCTTTAGTACACACAAATAAAAACTCAGTGTGTGCCTGAAACTATTCTATTTATATTGCATCGCTGTCGACCCCTGATGACGGTATAATATCCCAACAAGTTACATTACCTAAAACCAATTATCGAAAGAATTTTATGTATCGGAACGAAAGTAAGTAAATTACACGCCATTCAAATCTGCTGGAAGGGTTCAAATGACAGTAAAAGGATGCATGATATGTCCCGTGACGTCACGGTTCTCAGAATCCCCATTACTGTGCCGTTGTGAGAGGGAGATAGCGATATGTTCTCAATACGCAACCATTTTTGCTCATACTTTTGAGTATTTGGTCATACCAATATTTAAAATAAATATTGTGACCTCATATTTCAAGTAATTTTGATTCTGTTTTCGCAAAAGGGTTTATTTTGCGTATTATATTCGATTGCATATACAAATTAAACACAGGAAACTACTCTATTGAATAGCTTCGGATCTTGCCACTTGGCTAGACTATCTGACGTCTTAGCTAACACATAACATGCACCATATATTTTGTCATGGTCAATAAACTTTAAAGACATTCTGCAAGCCCTGTCAACTAACAAGTGAAATTTTAACGCCTTGCAGTAAATCATGAACTCTATTGCACAAAGCCGATATAAATACAGATGATGGCTAGAAACTCGTAAATCGTCTAGCTTTTGGCTGTTTAACTAATAATACAACCTTCGTAGCGTACCGGGTGAGTAACCGGTTATGAAACGAGAAGCCGTGGGTTCGAATCCTAAAACAAACACCGAGACAAACGTATGACAGGCAGATATTTGTTTCGGGTCTGCTGTTGTTAGAGCGAAAGTCTCTCGAAAGTTTGACCTAGTGTGGGGTCAGGACTATGTGTGTGACTGTTGAATGCATTTATATACATACACTAGCGGGCCCGGCAGATTTCGTCCTGCCCGTAAAAGCAGCGCCACACCGAGTGCAGCGTCATCTGCCGGGCTGATTTGTGAACCTAAACCATCCAGGGCGCCACCCAAACGCATACAACAAAAATCATTCAAATCGGTCCAGCCCTTTAGGAGGAGTTCAGTGACATACACACGTACAGTAGAATTATATATATAAAAATACATATATACTCACGCCTGTAAGCCCCGAAGGGGTAGGTAGAGGCGTAACCAGTACATCTACTTTCCGCCGAATTTATACGGTTCTATAATGTGATAAGGAGGTGAACCTATTGCCATAGCGGGCACAATTCCAGACACCGGGCTGATACTGAGTATTTCTAAATAGGAAAACCCATATTACTTAAATAAATCGACCCGGGGATCGAACCCGAGACCACAGCACAGCAGCCGTAACGCATGCACAATTACAACTGCGCCACCGAGGCAGTCTGGGTCATATTTTTCTATGTATGTAAAGTTATAAGATCTAAAGCTACATCATTTCTAATTTATAATAACTCAAAAATATGTTTATTAACTTCTGTCTCGGTGCGGAATCGAACCCGCAGCCTCTCGTTTCACAGTCAGTCCACTGCACCACGGAGACTATCCTGACTTTTGCTGATATAGCCATACCAAGAAATAGAGTTTAAAACTGTCGTATTAATTAATTACTAAGATAATCCTTCTCAAGGTGAATGCCTTGTAATTGAAAAAATATATTTAAAGAAAATCGAGAACTGAGAGCGGCATTTTTAATTTAACAAAGTATTGTGTTCAAAATAAAATATATAATTATAAAAAAGCTAAAGAAAAGCGTCGGGCTGTTACAATTTAACATAAAAAGCCATTTATCATCCAATGTACCGGTATTCCCGAATACCCGAGTCAGGATTCCGGTTTGAGACCCCAAATACTAAATCTAAATTCGGCGCTGAATAAATCGAGTAAAATCGCTTTTAATGTATTACTATTTTTAACATCACTTATATACGTATTATGACCTGTCAATTCAAAATTACTATTTTAAAATTATAGTTGGGAAATAAATTTTGTACAAGGCACGAACCGATAAAATAATTGTTTAGTTGAATATTAGTGAACTCTCAGGAATGCGATTACTACACGAATATATTTCAAATTAAGAATCTGGGTTACGATGTATTTTGTGTGAGAAACAAAACATTGTTCAATTAAAGTCGATAAATCTACATTAGTAATAACAGCGGCGATAGCCTAGTTGGAAGTAGTATGGACTGCCAAGACGAAAGTATTTTTTTTATATTGGCACGGCAGAATGACCACACTGCACCTGATGGTAAGCGCAGTGCCGTCCAATTAGAGTATCGAGTACCCAGAGTCAACGTATCCCTCGCTATTCAACGTAATCATATCGGCCTGCTTCTTCACTCTACGCCATAGGCAAGAAGGTGAAAAAGCAGTCGATGTACACTGGCTGATTTCGCAACGCGACATACTTGCGTGTGCCACTATGGTGGGTTTTACACCCTATGTACATTAGTCGCTATCCGGGCGGATATGAATATCCTACCACCAGGTAAGTGGTTCGAAACCCAGCCAATGGTAACACCTCCGACTTTCCGAGGTTACATGTGTTTGCATTGTTAATTGTCGTCTGCTTAAACGGTGAAGGAAATTATGAGGAAACCTGCATGCCTGATAATTCTAAATAAGAATTAGAAGGCATGTGTCTGCCAACCAGCAGTGGGCCAGCGTGGTGGACTAAGGCTTAACCCGTCTCATTAGTAGAGGATGCCTGTGCTAATAGTGGGATAATGTTAATCTAGCTAGTAATATTATTTAAATTATTAGGCCAGCGGGGTGGATGCATGACTCCTCATTACACGTAACATAAAGTGACAGTTTACTGTCGCGCTTCGTATGGTAAGTGAGATAACCGGAGGCCCAGATTCTCCCTTCCCTTCCCTAATCCCTATTCCTGTGCTTTAAGGCCGATAACGCATACATGATACTTTCGGTATTGTGGATGTTCATGGGCGGTGGAGATCACTTAACATCAGGTGACCCAATGGCTCGTTTGTCGGACTATACTATAAAAAAACACGTCTTGTTTTTCCTTCTATTACAGTGGGACTGTATATAGGGCTGATATTATATTGACTGCCTCAGTGGCGCAGTTGTGATTGCGTACGCGATACTACTACTGTGCGGAGATCTCTGGTTCGATCTCTGGTTGCGAGATAAGTCCTATCTTAGCTCACGTTTTTAAGTTCGGTAAATAGCTGAATACAATTTTTTCTTGTACTGCTAAAATTGAACGTGAAATGAAAATTAACGGTAGGCAGCTACCTTGCTGTGCCCTGGCATTGCAGAAGTCTATGGCGGTGACTACTTACCATCAGATGGCCCGTCTGCTCGTCTGCCTATCGAAGCACTAAAAAAAGAAGTAACAACAACAAAATCGATATGTCAAAATTAAAAAATGAGGTTGACGTGATAGTTGAAAATTGATTTATAATACAAGATTTGTCGGAATTTATCGCCGCATTTGTAATTGAAAATAGTATCTGCAACTCGTGCGGAGTTGTCGATTGCCCACTCGAGCGAATGAGCGCACTCACTTCATTGGTGTGCTTGATTTTGCTCTCGTGGGCAATGGATAACTCACCACACTAATTACCAAAATACTAGTAGTTATGAGCTGGAAAAAAAAATCAGGAACAATATTGCTTTATCCCCTATTCTCTTTCGGAATTGTTTCACTTTAGCTGGTTCTTCTTTTTTATATGAAGTTTTACTATTAGGCTTTTAAAATATTCCAGGTGAATTTTGCTTTTAGCGCTCCAGCTATGATCATATTTAATAGCATGTAGATTACTCTAATAGCCAAAAACATTTCGAATATTGTATACACATCTCGAATTCCAAATTGATACTCCATTAAGCTTCTTAAATTTTAATATAAATCAGTATCCCAGACAAGAAATAACATTTATTCTAATATTATTCTTAATATTATACACGGAAAATTGAAACTTATAAGATTATGAATAATTTTCTAAGTTATTAGAAAATCTTGACATTGATATTTACATAAACTTACTTTCTTATTCTTTGTACATTAATCCGCCATATTAACTTCCTTTTTATTCTTAACCTGACAACTATTTAAACTTCTGTTAAATTTGAATTTGAAAAACTTTGTCTCATCAGCATTATAAAGTTCTTTAGCCTCATTCTGTCTATAATCATAGCAATCGCTGTGTCTCTCACCAATCTCCCCATGATCACCCTTAAAGCAATCATAATAAGGTTTACAATCGAAGCTATTAGTGCTCTTAGCGATAAAGTTTCCAAATCCGTCTTTACGTATGTCACAAACAAGCAAATCTTTACCCATCTGTCAATCCTTACCCACATCGGTGGCTAAAGTGAACCTAGTAGCAGATTCGCTGATGGAATCGTCTCGAACCTTCGGTCGCCGGTTGCCATTCATTTGATCGATAAAAGAAGTATTAGTGTTCCTCATATAGTCCCTGTGGATGTTATGGTTAGACGGAGAAAGATGGGTAAGTCGATAGCTGACGCAAGAGTCGTTTCTTCGGACTATGGTCCTCGTAGTTCCTGCTCGGGAACTGCCGATTGGGGCGAAGGAAGTTCCATTCTGGTCTGGGGCTGGCGTGGTGTGACAGCAACAGAAACATTTGAAATAGGACCTGTGGAACTCTCGACGGAACTTGCCTGTAACAACGGAAAATTGTTTAGAACTTTCGAGATACAATTTCGGGTGTCGTGCAGAGCTTGGCGGTGTATGGTGGATTTGGGTAATTTAAAGCATAATGCGTGATATAATAAAATATAGGTGATCACATTGAAGTACACAAAGAGGAATAAAAAAGATTAAAATAGGAAAGTGCTGTATGGTAATCAACATCAAAGTATTTTTTTAATACTTTAGGCTAAGGATTGTGTATTTTAAATCATAATGCCTTATTGCACTAAGCTTTGCAAACACGAAGTTTTGGATCACAAAATTTCTACGCACTTAGTCATAAACCTACCGACGACGACTAAACGACGTTGCACCAACCATAAATGGCTGCGTTAATGTTCATTATGGGTATTTAAACTGAAATTTAGGCTAAATATATAATTTCTGACTAAAGCCTAAGTGCAAACAGGCATTTGATTTTTAAGTACCAAAGTGACATGAATGTGTTCAATTTCAAATCTATGTTAAACAATAAAGATTCGTTTTTAATTTTGATTTATTACTAGCTTTTGCCTGTGACTTTGTCACCGGTGAATGAGTTTTTCGCTATCCCTAGGAACCGAATCAATAATTACTCCTAACAAGAAGTAGGTACACTAACGATTAAATTGGTTTTCATCATATAAAACGTTATTGTGGCTTAAATATAAACGAGAAGTATGTCACTAAAATGTTTGTTTGAGTTTCGAGCCCCATTTGACCTATTGGTAGACAACTCTAAATGTTATTGAGCTACGGAAATTGAATGTTCTACATTTAAAATACACTAGAATTAAAAATAAAACAGAGATACGAAACATAACATGTGTTTTACATTAAAACAAAGTGAAATTATTCGAGTGCACATATTGAAGTCGGTGGATGGAAAAATAAAGGGTCCAGAACACGTTCCTGAATCCGTATCTGGGCAGAATGGACATTGGGTTTACGTTTCTCTAACGCCAATGTTAAAATCCGCTTTGACATGCATGAGTTGGTTGCAGGGCCGTATTGAGAAATGTTTCGTGGGGTTCATTTGTAATTTTATGTAAAATGTAAGTTTAAAATCTATTAGCTCAGTGAGGGACTAGCAAGTCAGGACAAATGCCTGATTTATACTGGAAATGGGAGATTGCAGAGTCAAGAATAAATGCTTAATTTCCCTTTCTATCCTGGCTTAATTTCATACGAATAATTTTTGTAATTAATTTTATATAAATGTAAGTAATGTAGTTAAAACTATCATTTCCATTTATTAAAATAACCTTTAATCAAGTTCTTTTCGTGACTGAACTTAAATATCCATAAACGTTCAATTTATCATAAATATGGTATTTTAATGGCGACATTATGAAGCACCTTAATGACATTAACTGTTACGTCAAAATATTTTACACAAATTCGGGGAAACATTAAGGATAAATTGCTTTCAGCATTAACATCGTTAGATATTCGTCGATTCTCATACAATAACTTTGCCTGGGACAATGGTCCTAATTTACTTTTTATTAATCTTTCTTACATATCCTCAGGGAATATGTATAGAGAAAGATCGCCATTAGTCTCATCATAGTAATGTGTATGATAGTAATGATACTATGGTAGTTGTTTTTTAACCGACTTCAAAAGAGGACGAGGTTCTCAATTCGTCAGAATCTTTTTTTATGTATGTTCCCCGATTACTCGAAGACGCCTGGACCGATTCGAGAAATTCTTTTTTTCTCTTCCCAGATGATCTTATTGGCACCAAGTCAGGATCTGATGATGGGATCTCAGAAAAATCGAGGGTAACCCTCAAATTTTATAGCGACGCATAATTTATTTTTATTGGAGTCGGTGTAATTTTTATGAATTAACAAACTTTTATATTCGTCCATCCGTTCGTTGAGTTGTAAGTCACTAATTACTATTATATTTTACAATGCTGAGCTATGTATATATATCAATTGTATATATTTAGTTACGTTATATATTGTTGTGTTGATTTCACTTGGGTCGCTGAGATATTGTTTTATGGCTTCCTTTAACAGATACACATAATAAGCCGGCATAATTATGTCAAGTAGCAAGGTGTAGTTGTCTCTCACTATTTGATACTCTAATTGGATGGCACTGCGCTTCATCAGGAGCAGGCAGTGTGGTCACTTCACTTAAGCTACACCTACACTTAACTTTTAATTCGAAGTTGTTGAGGGGCTCGCGGACCCGCAAAAATCTCTCAATACAGCCCTGTCCGTACAAACATTGAGTAATGCAAACGTAGAGGATGTATCACAAACCAAGGTCTGATACTGACCTGAAAACCCAGGGAATCCTGTAAGCAAAATGTTATAAAGTAACGCTTTCATGTTAGAAACTAAAGAATTTTATGAAATTAATATCTAGTTTACATGCAAAGATATAACACATGCTATTAGGAAATATTTCATCGCTTTGGAAGGCAATGGAGCTAATCCACAATTTTTGAGAAATGAACATACATATGTGTTTTCCCCGAAGGGGTAGGCAGAGGTGTAACAGGTACACCCACTTTTCGCCGAATTTCTGTCCCATAATGTGATCGGGCCTATCGCCATACCGGGCACAATTCCAGACTCCGGGCTGATACTAAGTATTTCTAGATAGAAAAACCTAATATCACTTTTCCCGATCCGGGGATCGAACACAAGACCTCAGCACAGCAGTCATAACGCATGTGCAATTACAACTGCGCCACCAAGGGAGAACTTGAGAATTGAAGTTAATACATTTATCCGTTCAGAAACGTCTAATACTATTTACTAATAAAACTAACGAATTAAAACTGTTCACGAATCTAAGAGATTTTATAATCATCAGTAGGGTTTCTAAAGACCTTTTAAAACTATAATGTTTTGACCATTTTTAATTAAGTACTAAAAGTTACCATTTTCAATAATCTACAGTGACAACTCTACTAAATCATTACGAATCGTGTATGCGCTTCAAAACTGTGATTTTAATATAAATCATTGCATTAAAATAACTGTCTTGAGGTCCATGGGCTATTTACTTCAACTTGAAAATGTGCTACTGTGGAATAGCTGTATTGCCCTCCAAGGCGACGATTTGATGGAACACATTTTGCGTGAATCGAAATGTATCAAAACAATGATATTAGATATTATAAAACAAAGCCAATTAATTAAAAAAAGAATATTGTTCAAAAACAATGTTGGCATATGATTTTCTATAGGAAAATATGGATCTAGAGGAGAGGCCTTTCTTGCAGAAACTCCAAAAACGGTAACCAGCTCGGCAAAATGTGGGTGTACTGGCTACCCCTTCGGGGATTACAGGCGTGAGTGTATATGTATGTTACATATACAATTGCTTTGACATTTGGGCTGAAAAATCTACGACTTTCATTCCGGCTTTCCGTAGCATTCTCAACTAAGCTATTAAATATATTTAAATACTATTTTTCAATTTATTTAAAGTATTGTTACGTGTGGATTCATGTGGAAAGTTAATCTTGGTATTTTAATAATGGCTCCATCTTGAGAAGCTTTGTAAATAATGCATTCAAATTGAAAGTTTTATTTGTAAAGTTTGCTAAAAATATTATCTGAGTTGTATTTATTTTTTTTAAAGTTACCGCACTGCACCTGATGGTAAGCCTATTGCCATCCAATTAGAGTATCGAGTAGCGAGAGACAATCTATCCCCACCACTCAACACAATCATGTAGGCCTGCTTCTTCACACTACGCCATGGGCAAAAAGGTAAAGAAGCGGTCGAGGGTCTAGTGTCAGAGTACTCAGAAGGCCGCAAAACGGCCAAACATCGTACCCGAACTCTAGACCCCCGACAAAAACCGGATGTACACTGGCCGATCCCGGAACGCGACACAGTTGCGTGTGCCAGTATGGCGGGTTTTACACCCAGTGTACAGTTGTCGCTATCCGGGATAAGAATATCCTACCACCAGCCTACAAGTACCTACCTACCTGTACAAAGTGATTTCCAAAAACAGTCACCCTTTTTTCACACGGGGAATCCATTTACGGATCTCCCAAAGAAGTCGGACTCACCGGCCTAGACCGTCCTACCGACTAAACCCCGCGATGTTCCACTCTCTCCTTTATGTCGAAAGTCGCGGGGTACGCAATTGCATGCAGCCGCAACAAAGATAACATAAACATAAACATATACACTCACGCCTGTAATCCCCGAAGGGGTAGGCAGAGGTGTAACCAGTACACCCACTTTTCGCCGAATTTCGGTCCTATAATGTGATAGGGGGCGAGCCTATCGCCACACCGGGCACCATTCCAGACTCCGGGTTAATACTGAGTATTTCTAGGTAGAAAAACCCAATATCACTTTACCCGACCCGGGGATCGAGCCCGAGACCTCAGCATAGCAATCGTAACGCATGCGCAATTACAACTGCGCCACCGAGGCAGTCACACTTAAAGCATTACCCCACACTAAGATACGAGTCTTGTGTTTTGGGTATTAGGAAATACGAAAGACTTTCGGTCTCACAACACCCAGACCCGAAACATATATTTATTTTGTCTATCAAGAATTTGATGGTGCGGGGATCTAAATCGGTTATTTGACCGCTGCGCCTCGGAGACTGTCAATCATTTATTGCCAGCTCAACTATGACTTTATGTAAAAAAGTTACAATAGCGTTGCTGAGATTTTTTATGTATAAATGTTTCGTTCTTATAGTACAAAATTTTGTTTCGCAGGTAACCGCTAGAGGCGCTATATATTTTGTTATATGAGTTTTACGTTATCGCTAGCGAATATACGTGAGAAAAACTGATGGCTAAGCTACTGCAAGGCTTCACAATCACGTTTATTTTATATTTAATTTAAAAATAGAACGCAATGAGAAAACCAGGGTCTGTGGTCAGTGTCATCAAGGACTAGGCTGTATGGGCGTGTCCTTTGCCTTGTATAATAGGAAAAAGATATGGCAATATATGCGCGGGGCTTGTTCAGTGTCATCAAAGACTAGGCTGTATAGCTGTATCCTTTGCTTTGCGAAAAAATATATGGCAATATATGCGCGGGGCTTGTTCAGTGTCATCAAAGACTAGGCTGTATAGCTGTATCCTTTGCTTTGCGAAAAAATATATGGCAATTTTTTTCATTGTAAAAATGGAGGGAAATTGTATAATTATGTAAATACAGGAATATTGCTATACTTGTTATTTGATTAGGTAGATATCTAACACTATAGACCAATGGTATGCCATGGACTATTTAGGTACTTCGAATTACGTACGGGTGTAAATAATATTAATTATTACTACGCGCATTATTTGCGTGATTTTACTCGCTGACTCATTTAGCTAAAGGCTGACTTGCTACTATTATAGTTTCGTGCAAAAGTTAGTTATTTATGTGCCAACTAATTCACTGATTGTTCATTTCGCCAGTCATAATATTCTTATTTGCTACTAGTGGCTTTTGTTCGGTATATTGTGTTCAAATGAGTTTTGGAAAGAAATGGAAGCTTTATGCTTGTTTTTTTACATAAATAGGCTTGCGTTTGACCACTATCTCGCCTGATGGTAAGTGATGTGGTCTAAGGTTGAGCACGCTTGCCTAGTTTTTAGTGCGTGCTGTGATCTAAAGCGGGGGTAGTTGTAAATAAACAAATACACCCAATAGTCACACACATAATCCTGATATCACTCTATTTTAAACCTGTGTCTTTGATCCTCAACAACTGGAGTAACAAAATAGATAAAATAAAGATATGGGCTAAGGTCTTATTATTTATCACAAACATTTTAGTGCAGATATGAACCCGCGGTCTCTCCTTTCACAACTGCCTTGTCCGTTACTGAAGGCTGCAGTAGTCGTTAAATATACGACAGCCTCCGTGGCGCAGTGGGCGACTAGCTGTGAAACGAGAAGCCGTGGATTCGATTCCCACACCGGGACAAATGTTTGTCTTAGATATTTGTTTGGGGTCCGGGTGTTGTGGGACGTAGTCCCTCATACCCACGGGTGTTTAAAAATATATATTTAAACGCAAACTATATATCTAGTGAAGCCACACCTTAACAAATGTCAAAACAGTCATGTGCTCTGACCACTGCCACTTCAATTTAGTGACACAGGTTTTTTGGAGCTTCAGTTTTTATTTCATCTATAATTTTAATAGCTCTTATCTATTGCTTGGATGAATTGACACTTTTTATGTTTTAATTGGATTATCTTTCCAGAAAGGGTAGACACAGGGCTAAATAGTACAGTCACGGTTTCGCTAGATTATATCTGTAATATAGAGAGTTAATTTATTACCACATCTGGTAAAAATTCACACCATAGCCAATTGACATGTGTTTTTGTATTAGAAAATACACTATATATGATTTAATGTCATGCCTATAATTGCCGTTCGTTCGCTAAATAACCGTTAAGTGACGTTCTGGCAAATTTAAGTTTATGTACAAAATAATGACTGGCTCGGTGGCACGTTTGTAATTGCGCATGCGTTACGACTGCTGTGCTGAGGTCTCGGTTCCCAAGGTCGGATAAATTGATATTGTGATTTTCTATTTAGAAATACTCAGTATCAGCCCGGAGTCTGGTATTGTGCCTGGTATAGCGATAGGCTCGCCCTCTATCACTTTATGGGACCGTAATAAATTCGGGGAAAAGTAGGTGTACTAGTTACACCTCTGCTTACCCCTTCGGGGATCACAGGCGTGAGTGTATATGTATGTACAAGTAATAAAGAAATTGTTTCTCTATCTATTTCTATCTATATTAAGTTATAAGATCTAAAGACTCGGTAACTATATAATTTCTAAGGACATCACTTCCACGTTCTAATACCTCAAAATTAAGTTTATTCTTCCCTTTTAGTAAATGGATAGATGAACTAGGTCAGGTTGTGGGTCGATGGCCAAGCCAATAAGGCCTTAAGAAAATACTAGCATAACAGTAGCAGTAAAGATCTGAACTCAGATAGAAACTAAGTACTAGTAACTAATCCCCTACGTACATATTAAGAGAAATTAATGGCTCCTTTTTATTACTGTTATAAAAGCTGAACTAGTTTTTTAATTAACTCTGGTATTATGAGAGGTCAAACGGGTTTGTTATGATATTTACCTTAATACGAGAGGTGCAAGACGCTTGATAGCAAACATCTGCCACCAAATAGTAGCATCCGTACTCAGAACTTTGAATAGAATATGATAATACTAGCCCTGTATTAAACATTGTCCCACTGCTGGGCACGGGCCTCCTCTACTAATGAGAGGGGTTAGGCCTTAGTCCACCACGCTGGCCTAATGTGGGTTGGCAGACTTCTCATACCTTCGAAAAATTCTCAGATATGCAGGTTTCCTCACGATGTTTTCCTTCACCGTTAAAGCAAGCGATAATTAACATTTTAATACACACATAACTTTAGAAAAGTCAGAGGTAAATAGAATAGAATATGATATTGTGGTAAATACGTTTTTTTATCCTGGCACGGCAAATGAACCACACTGCACCTGATGGTAAGCGCAGTGCCGTAAAGTATCGAGTAGCGAGAGTCAATCTATCCCCCGATACTCAACACAATCATGCCGGCCTGCTTCTTCACACTACGCCATGGGCAATAAGGCGAAGAAGCGGTAGAGGGTCTAGTGTCAGAGTATTCGGAAGGCAGCAAAACGGTCAAACATCGTATCCTACTCTAGACCCCCGGCAAAAACCGGACGTACACTGGCTGATACGTGATATTTTAAAATTAATCAATAAGTTACTATACCTAATAACTATTATTGAAGGATTTTTATCCGCTTTATTATATAAATCCGCTTTAAAATAAAATATACACACACACACATACACTCACGCCTGTAATCCCCGAAGGGGTAGGCAGAGGTGTAACTAGCACACCCACTTTTCGCCGAATTTCGGTCCCATAATGTGATAGGGGGCGAGCCTATCGCCATACCGGGCACATTTTCCAGACTACAGGCTAATACTGAGGAATTTCTAGATAGAAAAACCCAATATCACTTTACCCGACCCGGGGATCGAACCCGAGACCTCAGCACAGCAGTCGTAACGCATGCGCAATTACAACTGCGCCACCGAGGCAGTGAAAATAAAATATTATTATTATTATTCGACATTCAAATATTATGATGAAAGAGGGTAGTTGTCAAATGACAGTAAAGTATGCATGATGGGAGTCATGAAGTCACCATCCACGAATCGCTATTTTCATTGCGATGCAGTTGTGCAAGGTTGATATTAAGATGTTACCACGCACACACTTTTGCTTATATCAATATTTAATAATATTAATTATATAATAATACTAGCCCTGTATTAAACATTGTCCCACTGCTGGGCACGGGCCTCCTCTACTAATGAGAGGGGTCAGGCCTTAGTCCACCACGCTGGCCTAATACGGGTTGGAAGACTTCTCATACCTTCGAAAAATTCTCAGATATGCAGGATTCCTCACGATGTTTGCCTTCACCGTTAAAGCAAGCGATAGTTAACATTTTAATACACACATAACTTTAGAAAAGTCAGAGGTGTATGCCACTTGGGTTTCGAACCTACGACTTTCGTCTTGACAGTCCGTACCGCAACCAACTAGGCTATCGCTGCTATTGATATTATTAATTGCGACGTTATTTTTTAATTTATTTAAGTTCAAAAGTTACTCATGCATAAAAAGTATAGTTTTGGTACAAACATAAGATCACTTTACCGTGCCACGATAAAAAAAACAAACATAAGATCATTCTAGAAACCCATTAAGGACTATTTCCGGCGCGTCCTCAATATTTCTTAAGATCCTCAATCTAAGGATCACTTGATCGGATATTAGTTCAAGCTAAGTATAGGCTGTCACTTTAAATTGGTAATACACTGAGACCGTCAGAGCAGAATGGCTCATTTGGCCCTATATGGGGTCTTTGGTGAATTGTGCGCTTCTTGAAATAGTTTTTATATAACACACAATATTTTTTTGATATAGAACAGGCGAATAGAAGATAGATGGTGAGAGGATGCTATTCATTAGACAGGACTTTACGAGTTTTTAAGAGGTTCTTATAAACCGCCATAGATTACAAATTTTTAATAGATAAATAAATACACCCAACAGTCACACACATAGTTCTGACCCCACAGTAGGTTAAACCTGTATCGGGGGTGTCAACAACTACTAGGGACTACGGTCCCACAACACCCAGACCCGGAACAAAGATCGTCTGTCACACAAACATTTGAATCGAATCTTCATTTACCATCAGGTGCAGTGTTGCCACTTTGCCGTGCCAAGATAAAGAAATAGAAGTACTTGAGTCATCTACTTAGACTCTATGTCTGTGGTCTAGATATAATATCAAATCATGCAACAAAATAACGTGTATGAGGTTATTTAAATACAAAATGGAGCGTAGGAGTAATCCACTTATCGCTTTCATATCATAAAGAATGAACTGTGGTTTTTACGTGAAATGTCACTGAACAAAAATTACTCGGTAAAATTTTGATCCAACCCCAGTAGGCTGAAATGCTATCAACTTGGGTCAACTTTTTTGTGTGATGTAATCAGGCCTTCAACCGATTTCTTCTTGAATTTCAGTTATTTTACAAAATACTCTAAGTAAAATATTTATATGTAAAAAATCCAAGGCATTGTTAACATAAACGAAATTTAACGCAAGTCGCGAAACAAACAACAAAAATATCTAATTAGTGCTTAAACATACACACTCACGCCTGTAATCCCTGAAGGGGTAGGCAGTGCTGTTACTAATAACATTTCCCCGAGCTTATTATCGTCTCATGATGTGATAAGAGCCGAGAAGTTACGTGTGTATTAAATGTTAATTATCACTTGCATTAATGGTGGATGAAAAAATCGTGAGGAAACCTGCATACCTGAGAATTCTCATACGATTTTTTTTACGCCACGATGGTGACAAACAAGCTTACGACCCGCCTGATGGTAAGCGGTTACCGTAGCCTATGGACGCTTGCAACAACAGGAGCATCACATAAATAAATACCTTTACATATACATAGACATATAGCTTTCATCGCATTTGAAAGGTATATGTCTACCAACTCGCGTTAGGCCAGCGTGGTGGACTAAGGCCTACCATTAGTAGAGGAGGCCCGTGCCCAGCATTACATACTTAGCTCTACATTAGTAGAAATCTGTGCCACGCAATAAGACAGTATAATAGGGCTGGTATTATTGCGACTCGTCACGGGATAAGCAGCGAATGCAATGCCATGCATTTGTAATTCAAGCCTCAGCAGTTGGCAGCCTCCGTGGCGCAGTAGGCGAGTAGCAGGCTGTGAAACGAGAGGCCGTGGGTTCGATTCCCACACCGGGACAAATGTTTGTGTGAAAGACGGATATTTGTGTCCGGGGTCTGGGTGTTGTGAGACCGAAAGTCTCTCGCACTCCCTGATACCCACAACACAAGACTCGTATCTTAGTGTGGGATCGGGGCTAAGTGTGTGTTATTTATAAAAAAAAACACCCAGCAGTCACAAACAAGGTTCTGACCCCACACTAGGTCAAACCTTTTTCGGTAACAAGAACTGCAGAGAATACGGTCCCACAAAAAATTGTTAAATAAAAAGATAATTAAATTTAATAAAAAAGATAACCCCTCTCATTAGGAGAAGAGGCCCGTGCCCAGCAGTGGTACAGTGTTTCATACAGGGCTTGTATTATTATTATTATTATTTTTAAAAAGATAATTCACTAAAGCAATCCATATAATCCTGAAAATAAATAGTAGGCAATGCAATTGTAACAAACGACTTTTATGTCTTCAGAGAACTAAAGTAATATAGTAATAAAATATACTTTATCCAACGAAAGTAGCTTGGCAGTAATCTGCATCAATTTCAAGTTAACCACGTAATGGTTTTACAATGTATTATTTATTCTTCTACTCAATTGTTATTGTTAAAGTTCTGCGTAACTAATAGCTACGCTAACGTAAGTGGTTTCCATTGAATGACTTTCTAAATTTACATAATTGCATTTTGAAATTCATAAAAATTTACTACTTTAGATATAACGTTTGATCTGATAGTGAGTTTTACATACATACATATACATTCACGCCTTTACTCCTCGAAAGGGTAGGTGTCACCAGTTCACCCACTTTTCGACAAACTATTGCGGTCCCATAATGTGATAGGGGGCTATCGCCAGCCCAATTTCAGACTTCAGGCTGATACTGAGTATTTCTAAATAGATAAACCCAATATCACTTTACGCGACCCGATGATCGAACCCGAAATCTCTGCACGGCAGTCGTAACGTATGCGCAATTACAGTAACGCCAACGAGTTAGATTGTAAGTTTTGTCTTTATAAAAACTTACTTACACGAAATCAAAGAAATAAATTAGCCCCTAGTCAATATAGCAAAATTACGTCAATATCAAAGAATTAGGAGAACAGCTAGAAAATGGAAAGCAATTAATTATAAATATGAATTAATATTATTCATTTATCCTTAAAATCAGAATAGAAAATCTCATCAGTTCAAAATGTTAAAACAGGTTCATAAAACAACACAGTAATTAAAATTTGCCTTAAAATAAATGTTTTTATTATTTAAAAAAATATTGAACGAGAAGTTATTAAACAGAAACAATAAATTAAATTAGACGTCAAATATGATTGAATTTATGTTCTTAAATTTATTTTTATGGTTAAAAGCCTTTATTGATTCGATTTAAGAACAAGGATTAAATTTACTTTCAAATAGAATATTTTATTTATTATTTCATCAACTGTTGTTTTCATGCCTTCTAAAAATCTATGTCAGTTATATATAGTAACTATGTAATCAGTTTGCACAACTATTTAAGAAAAAACTTGCTTGAAATATGCAAGAATATGAAGAAATGTATATATGATAGACTGCAAAATCAAACTCTAAAACTAGTTATAAACATTACAAATAGACAAAACACTACATGGAAAGCAAATGAATTCTTAAAATGATTAATAAAAATAACATCACAGGCATCAAACGAATATGTGCGAACAGAAATAAAGGGTTGTTTGATGAAGATGACATGACCCAAAGAAGAAGATGACCCAAAGTAACAATGAAGATGACAAACCCAAAGTAACAATAAAGATCAACACTGCAGAATGTTTCAAAGAAGTTACAACAATTAAAGCAGTACTGACCGCTCATGAAGTTGTAGATGAGAGGGTTAACAGCAGAGTTAGCGTAACACATCACATGAGATATGAGAGCTATGCACGTCATCACATCGCTTTGCCGCACGTCGTATGCCACTCTGAAACAAACGTAGCATTAATGATATCCTTAAATTTAAGTAATTACCAGATGAAAACAGAAAGAAATATATGAGGTTGAAAACAAAGGTGAAGATTCTTTCTTTTCTATCCTGGCATGCCTAAGTGCCCATACTGCACTTGATGGTAAGCGCAGTGACGTAAAGCCAGAGTGTCAATTAGCGAGAGACGACCATCCCTTGCTTTTGACACAATTATGTCAGCATGCTATTTTTCAGAAACTGGAAAAACTAAAATGGTGGCCTTTGTTCTAGTCACAATTACTAGATTTTTTTCGAATTTTACCCGAGTTTCGAAATATAATTCATTGGAGGTTGTACTCTTCCGAAGAATTTTTATCAAACAGGCAGCCTATTGTAAATCCATATCCACAGTATACGCAGCCTATGGTTTTATTGGGCTATGTATAGTAACATCTTGAGATAAGGGTAGGACTAAGCATAACGTTTATTTATTTATTATATAAAATCCAGTCCTTGAAAATAAACACGGTACAATCTGACAAAGACATATCTTAAAGCCAGCGGCGGGTTTACACAACCATATTATGTAACAGACAGCTTCTAGTGAATTACCTTGAAGTGTTTCAAGGCTACCGATATGCAGGTGAGTAGTATATATTCAAGGTCATGTAAAGGTTATTTTTTATTCGATTATTGCATGTCAAAGTGCACAAGCAACGAATGTCAACAAGGGTCGTTTTAATTATTTTAGTCCAAATACTTGACTTTTTTATATTCATGACTTATATTTTATAAATGTTTCAAACAAGATTAACATTTTCGTTGTAATTCTTATTATCATAAGTAAAACACGAAGAATTATCGCGCCAGTTTATCTAAAATCTAAAGACAAGATCATTCATCAAGATCAGTTTTCATTTCAAGAACTTCTCTAAGTTAGTTTAGTTTCACATTTTTTGAATAGTTCAGGTTATTTAAACAAGGTGTCCCAAGTTCAGTAATTTTATTAGAAATTTATTCTGTTTCGTCTGCAACAGTGCCGAGTTCTTTAAATATTGAGAATTACATGATGGAGAAGTAGTTAAAAACTTCTCCATAGTCACGTGGGGCTTCTTCAATGTCAAACCTCGACTGTCATAACCACGTGGCTGCATAAATATCATTTGTATGCTGATGTTCATTCATCAATGAGCGACAGTTGAGCTACTAATTGTTGTTATGTGACAGAGCCTCTATATGTACTAAAAATTTACACCCTTTCCGTCATTGTTCTCGTCTGTCACTAGTGTCACAATATCTATTAGGGTTTTTCGATTTGCATAAATCTAACATGAGTTGTCAGGGATTGGAATTTGTGCCTGATATGGCGACACATTATGAGATTAAAATTAGCTTGGGTGACCATGGATGCAGTGGTAGCATCTCTGCCACTCCCTTTGGCTATACATCTGTCGACTTTTGTCATGTCCAAACAGTATAAGTAGCAGCGATAGCCTAGTTGGTTGCGGTACGGACTGTCAAGACGAAAGTCGTAGGTTCGAACCCAAGTGGCATACACCTCTGACTTTTCTAAAGTTATGTGTGTATTAAAATGTTGATTATCGCTTGCTTTAACGGTGAAGGAAAACATCGTGAGGAAACCTGCATATCTGAGATTTTTTCGAAGGTATGAGAAGTCTGCCAACCCGCATTCGGCCAGCGTGGTGGACTAAGGCCTAACCCCTCTCATTAGTAGAGGAGGCCCGTGCCCAGCAGTGGGACAATGTTTAATACAAGGCTAGTATTATTTATTATTATGTTTGTCACACCGTAATCACGGGACTATAGAGTCCCGGACATTTGGAAGGCGTTCGTGGGGCCGAAGCCAACACGTAGAGGCCCGTTAGACAATTTTAATTTATTTTTGTGATGTGTCACCAGCCGACGGTTATCCCTGTATACACTATACAAGTGCACCCAAGGACAACCCCCGGGTGGTGTAGGACTATTGTATGGATGGATAAAAAGTTATGTTGGTTTATTGAGGTGAGGTGTTAGTGGATTGGGTAATTGGGTCTATGGAAAGGACTATGGCACCTGCCTGACCTATGTTAATAACACGGATAAAATAGGCAGGTGGTGACTCGCCAACTCAGGTAAATGGGCTCCCCAAAATAGTCGTTAGAAAAAGCGACAAAGGAGCAACATCATTTGAGCGGCTAAAGAGTGGAGAGGTGTCACTGGACTTTATACAACGATCATTTGCTCCCTTAGGGTCCCATCACGTTGCCCACTCGCCACTTACGTTTCACATCCACCCTTCGAGCGTAAAGCTCTCGCGACTCCACTCTGACCGGCCGGTGAAGGCAAGCCAGAGATGAAGAACAGGGCCTTCCCCCGGGAGCACTCAGGTACGTGGGATCGCTAATTCCCAACAGCTCGCCACAAGCTGCCCTGCTTATTATTATTATTATTAATCAGTATAAAACATCACTGCACTGTTTGTGTCCATAAATAATCATATGGATTATAGCTGAATCTGTTGCAGCTGAAGAATATACACAGTCAGGTCATAAGTATTGTCACACAGTAAAAACTTTTATTTTAGAATGCTGGCCACAAAAAAGTTTATTGAATTCGAATTTCAAATTGTTCATGAAAATAAAAATGTATACTTTTTAGAATTTTACTCATTTTTAAATATGGAGTGGACGCTTAAAGAAGACCGTGTTGCAGTAATTGCGTTGCATCGTTGCGGTTACGCGCCAATTCAAATTTTTGACATACTGAAAAATTTGAATATAACCAAAAGATTCGTTTATCGTACCATCAAACGATACTATGAAGACTCTAGTGTAGATGACAGGTCAAGAAGTGGTCGCCCTCGGTCTGTTAGGACTCCAGCAGTGATAAAAGCTGTGAAGGCGCGAATTCAAAGAAATCCCAAACGTAAGCAGAAACTGTTGGCCCTTCAGATGGGGTTAAGCAGAACCACGGTGAAAAGGGTGTTAAATGAAGACTTAGGGCTTCGGGCATATCGAAGAAAAACAGGACATCGTTTGAATGCTCGTATAATGGACCTGAGACTGAAGAGATGCCGCGCTTTGTTGAAGCGGTACGCGGGAAAAAAATATCGGGAAATTATTTTTTCAGATGAAAAAATTTTTACCGTAGAAGAGAGCTACAACAAACAAAATGATAAGGTGTACGCACACAGTAGTGAAGAAGCGAGCAACCGTATTCCGCGTGTCCAACGAGGTCATTTTCCATCCTCGCTCATGGTATGGTTGGGAGTTTCTTATTGGGGCTTAACAGAGGTACATTTTTGTGAGAAAGGTGTAAAAACGAATGCAGTTGTGTATCAAAATACAGTCCTGACGAACCTTGTGGAACCTGTTTCTCATACCATGTTCAATAACAGGCACTGGGTATTCCAACAAGATTCGGCGCCAGCTCATAGAGCGAAGAGCACACAAGACTGGCTGGCGGCGCGTGAAATCGACTTCATCCGGCACGAAGACTGGCCCTCCTCCAGTCCAGATTTGAATCCGTTAGATTACAAGATATGGCAACACTTGGAGGAAAAGGCGTGCTCAAAGCCTCATCCCAATTTGGAGTCACTCAAGACATCCTTGATTAAGGCAGCCGCCGATATTGACATGGACCTCGTTCGTGCTGCGATAGACAACTGGCCGCGCAGATTGAAGGCCTGTATTCAAAATCACGGAGGTCATTTTGAATAAACTTTAGTGTCATAAGAATCTATGTTTTGTTAAGTTCATTTTGGTATATAAATGGTTACATAATGAATAAACTTGTTTCAATTATTTTATATTAAACATGTGACAGAATTTATGACCTGACTAGGTAATATTTATCAAGTTGATGTCAATCCTAAAGCACAAACTTTCTTAATTATTGAAGTAGGAAAGCATGCCAAGGACAGTAGTACGCAAACGTCGTGAACAAATAACTCCTTATTCTTTTTATCCATGCATAGCAAATTGACCACACTGCAAAGTAAGCGCAATGCCGTCCAATTAGAGTATTGAGTGGCGAGAGACAATATACCGCTACTCAACACAATAATGCCGTCTCCTTCACACTACGCCATGGGCAAGAAGGTGCAGAAGTGGTCGAGGGTCTAGTGTCAGAGTTCTCAGAAGGCCGCCATCGCACCCATAGTCTAGACCCCCGACAAAAATCAAAATTAGAGGTCATCTACAGCAGCAGACTTAAATATATTATTACCTGAGAACAGACAATAGATGCACTGGAAAGTAGCAGACTGCGAACATGGCCACGACTGCAACCAGCATCTTGGCTGCTTTCCGCCGAGACCTGAGCTGCCCTTCAGTGGACGCGTTGGTGTGGATGGACGGTGTGGTGCGGCGGTTAGCAGCCAGCCCTTGGTTAGGAAAAATATCCATTTGTAAGTTTCCCTTTTTTTAGTGTCTTGATAGACGGACGAGCAGACGGTCCACCTGATGGTAAGTAGTCACCGCCACCTATAGACTTCTGCGATGCCAGCGCACAGCAAAGCCGCTGCTTACCGTTAAACCTTCTCACCCGGTTATATCAAGACTTTTAAACCAATAGTGAGCGCATGAAGTGAAGTAATAGTTAAGTAGCGAGTAATGAAGTAAGTTGAGTGTGTATTAAATGTTAATTATCGCTTGCTTAACGTTAAAGGAAAACATCGTGAGGAAAACTGCATACCTGAGACGTCTCATAAGAATGTCTACCAACCCGCATTAGGCCAGCGTGGTGGACTAAGGCCTAACCCATCTCATTAGTAGAGGAGGCCTGTGCCCAGTAGTGGCACAATATTTAATACAGGGCTAGTATTATTATTACATATATGTTTCGGTGTGGAAATCGAATCCGCAGTCCCTCGTTTCACAGCTGGCTATTCGTAGACAGCGCCTCGAAGGCTGACGAAACTTGTATTAGATGACTTTAAAATTTCTTGACCATTATCTTGAAGCAATGGATAAGTCTCTAGAGCGTAGTTTTTAGTTATCGCGATACTTTTAAACTGAACTTGCGATAGTGATGAAATTTGAAGCAAGTTTTTAATAGTTTAGGATTGTCTATCGAGATAACTAAACCAATTTAACCAAATTTAGTTATAAACTGTCGTTGATATACCAAATTAAAAATATTAATCAAAACTTTTATAATTATCCATCAAAGCATCTGTTATTTGAAAGTGTCTACAAATAAAGACTACTAAGTTGCTTAAAAATTGCACACATCTCTGAACAGAAGCACCACCTCATGCGTAATCTTTTTTAAACAGAAAGTAGATAAACAACCAAAATATAAAAAAAACATTATGAAAGCCTCAAAAGGTATACCGATTTCAATAAAAAACACATTAGGTATGCGCTGCTATTAAATTTGAGGGTTGCCCTCGATTTTTCTGAGATCCCATCATCAGATTCGGACATGGTGCCAATGGGACCTGGGAAGTATATCCTTTTAAACAAAAAATAATTTCTCGAATCGGTCCAGGCGTCTTTGAGTAATCGGGGAACATACATAAAAAAAGATTCCGACGAATTGAGAAACTCCGCCTAATTAGTCTGATGAATCTGAAATCCGGTTAATTAGGCTGATGCTGAATAATATACAACCATAGAAGAATACAAGGTGCATTAATGCTGTCACGCCGAGAGCCGTAGGCTTGAAACCAGTCCAAATATATTTTTTTTTATCCTGGCTTGGCATAGTGACCACACTGCACCTGATGGTAAGCGTTGTGCGGTCCAATTAGAGTATCGAGTAGCGAGAGACGATCTATCCCCTGCTACTCAACACAATCATGCCGGCCTGCTTCTTCACACTACGCCATGGGCAAGAAGGTGAAGATGCGGTCGAAGGTCTATTGTCAGAGTACTCAGAAGGCCGCAAAATGGCCAAACATCGTACCCCAACTCTAGACCCCCGATAAAAACCGGATATACACTGGCTGATCCCGGAACGCGACACACTTGCGTATGCCACTATGGTGGGTTTTACACCCTGTGTACGGTGGTCGCTATCCGGGCGGATATGAATATCCTACCACCAGCAACTCTTACTTCTAACTACTATTATAAATGCGTATGTTTGGATGGATGTTTGTTACTCAATCACGCTACAACGGCTGGACGGATCTGGTTGAAATTTGGCAAAGAGATAGATTATAGACTGTAATAGTACATAGGCTACTTTTTGAATTAAATGTACTGTTCTCGTGTGATAGTTTTGTTTTTGCTTAAAACAGAGCAAGGAGTCGACATGACTTCTGTGCATAGTGTTGTAGTTGAGGGCTCTGAGAATATAATAGGCTACTTTTTATCCCGGAAATTTCACGGTTCCTATGGAATGGCATAATATAGAAAGATGTAAGCTTAAGATGTCTCCATGGATTTTATACCTTTTCTTTCAACAATAACCACAACGCGGGCGTAGCCACTAGCAAAAGCAAGTGTCATATATATCTGATTTTTCGAAGCGATGTGTGTATTCCTTGTTAATTAATACTTGCTTTAACGGTGAAGGATAACATTGTATTAAAACTTGCAAACCTGAGAATTCACTATAAGAATTTTAAAGTTATGTGAAATCTACCGTATTAGGCTAGCGTGATGGACTAAGGCCTAATCTCTCGTTAGTCACAGGACCGTGCCCAGCAATGGGACAGTGTTTAATTTATGTTAAAATGTATACTTACAGTTGTTTTGTCCAGTCTGTGTGCATAGTTTGTGAGATTCCGTGTGTCCAGGAATGTTGTCTGATCTCCAGAGCACCCTCACTATTTGGCAGTACGCTATCATCATCAGAAACAGCGGAAACCTGGTGAATTATAATAATAAATGTATAATTGCTAATAAATACACCCAACCGCCACACACATAATCCTAGCCCTACACTAAGTCACCGTGGTAGGATATCGTGGGTAACAACAACTACGAGCACTACGGTCCCACAACACCCAGATCGAAACAAATACTGTCTATCACACGAACATTTGTCTCGATCCGGGAATAGAACCCACATCCTCTCGTTTTACAGTCAGCTACTCGCGCACTGCACTACGGAAGCTGGCATATAGGCTAATAGTTTTTTTTTAATATTCTGGCACGGCAAAGTGACCACACAGCATATGGTGGCAAGCGTAGTCCAGTTGGAGTATCAAATAGCGAGAGACAATCTATCCCTCACTATAATACAATCATGCTGGCCTGCTGCTTAGCTTCTTCACACTACACCTAAAGGACCCAGGATAGGCTATGCCTATTGGGGACGTTCAAATTCATACTATGCCTTTTTTTGACGCATATTTCAGCATAAGCATGTTTGTTCCACTCGCTGCAACTATGTTGAGTTTACCAAACATCGAGATATGCAATATCTTTGAATACAAGACTATCCTGTCACTACACCTGACACACCCGCTATGTAACCGCATCGCGAATGGCGCGCATTTTTTCGACACCAAGCAATTAAACTCGGCGAGTTTCTGGCAACGAAATTAATGAAATAGAAATATAGGAGTTGGAAATATTAATTGACCACTTCACAATTCAATAGTCGACATTATATAAAGGGCCGGTGTAATAACCTTGCCGTACAAAGATTTAAAAATGGGCCAGTCACACTTAGCTCTGCTAGTTGTACCATAGGAAAAAAGTAGAATTTTTAACCGACTTCAAAAAAGGAGGAGGTTAACAATTCGTCGGAATCTTTTTTTTTATGTATGTTACCCGATTACTCGAAGACGCCTGGACCGATTCGAGAAATTCTTTTTTTGTGTAAAAGGGTATACTTCCCAGGTGGTCCTATTGGCACCAAGTCAGGATCTGATGATGGGATCTCAGAAAAATCAAGGGAAACCCTAAAATTTTATAGTGACGCATAATTTGTTTTTTATTGAAGTCGGTGTACTTTTTATCAATAAAAAAAATTTTACTTATATTAAAATATTATCTCTTCCAGCAATTTCTAGTTTCATCCATATTCGTACGCGTAAACTTTTTTATAAAATTAGAGTACGGGTCTTAATCGCGGAATATTGAATGGTATAAACACCAATTTATTTCCCGACGTTTCAACCGATTGGCATCAGCCATTAAAACCCGTTCTCTAATTTTATAATATGTTTAGTAATCGCGAAAGTCTAAAAACATTTATCGCAAACTCGTTACACATATCTCTACCAGGTTATTGTCATAAATTACACCTAGAATGACGTGGCAAGTACGGTACCTAGAGATAAGGGTAAGTGGCTAGTAAATTTACCACCACTAACCGAATCGTCAGAATCCATAAAATTAACAATTCCCCAAACACCACGTAAAGTGGTGACGAGTTGATTTAATGAATCTACTGTTACTTATGAGTCAGTTTTACTTTTTTTCTGAGAGAATCCCAATACGTTTTGTAAAATATGATTAACTAGCTTTTGCGTCTTCGCCCGCATGATAGTTATTTTTGTAAGACAAAGTATAAAATTCATAGCGACGACTTAAGCTATTACATCTATCTATATTATGCTATCCCATAGGGACCGTCCATTTTCCGGGATAAAAGTAGCCTATGTAATTCTCAGACACCTAAACTACCACCATGCAAAAAATCATGTCGATCCCTTGCTCTGTGAAAAACAAAACTATGCCACGGGAACTGTATATTCGGAATAAAAAGTAGCCTATGTGCTATTCCAGACTATTATCTATCTCTGCCCCAAATTCCAACCAGATCCGTCCAGCCGTTGTAGCGGCTATTTGTTTGAGTAACAAATATCCAAACATCCAAACATTCCCATTTATAATATTAGTAGGCTTAGAAGAATAGTAGGATGAGGACTTCTTAGCCGGTTTCGACCACAGCGACTGTTTCAGGTTATGAGTTATCAAGATGGCCAATCTATATTACTCATTATTATTTCATTATATTACTCGTGAATGGGTGCTGCTTGTGTGGACTGTTCTGCTCAGACTGTTTCAGTAAAGACCAACTGCTTTAACAAATCGAGATTTTTATCACTCTCGCGATGGTCATGTGCGGAACTAGGTCTTGTAATGAGTTTTACATACATACATACATACATATACACTCACGCCTGTAATCCCCGAAGGGGTAGGCAGAGGTGTAACCAGTACACCCACTTTTCGCCGAATTTCGGTCCCATAATGTGATAGGGGGCTGAGTTTTATTTCACAATATTGCATAAGGCAACTTAACATCAATTGAGTTGCTCTAATGTAATTAAACTTAAATCTTATTTTAATTATATGACCAAATATTATTAACCTCTGTGAAAAGAGCAACGCTAGAGTTTCTTGCCTTTCTTTGTTTCTTGATGTATAACATGGATTCAATAAATATTTGATTTTATAAGGTAAACGCTTGTTGTTCAGCCCGCCAACGGTGTGCTCGCTCGTGACAGCAGTACCCGAGTTTTGTCGATAGTAGGATAACCACGCGATAACTTACGTGTACAAAAATAGTGCCTTGATGATGTTCCATTTGAGCTCGCTCTCATCAGACCAGGTCGACGCGCACTGCATGAAGTACTGCACGTTGAAGCGAAGCTGCATCTTCCTCTGCACTTGTAGCACGACGAATTCTGGTACGTCTGGTAAGAAATATAGCTCATAAGGCACTTCTTGTCATTGAAGATCGAATGGTTAGACATGATTATGATCTAACGGTAGGCAGCGGCTTTGCTGTGCCCTGGCATTGCAGAAGTCTATGGGCGGCGGTGACTACTTACCATCAGGTGGCCCGTCTGCTCGTCTGCCTATTATGGCACTAAAAAAAAAATGATTGTAACCAGAATAGAGAAGATGATGAAGCAGACAGATGATCCAGAAGCAAGAAGAGATGAGGGAAAATAAACGATAATTTACATAAAAAAAAATTGATTAGGGATAATTATTATAAATTCCCCATTGATACAGTGTTTGATGCCCACTTGGTTCTTGTTATAGCCGAAGGCGAGATTAATTCATCTTTTGATTTGTGAATCATAAACGCTTACAATACCAGAGGAATAGTTGGTTCTACTGGCGTTACAGAATCGAGGCTTAAATATTTTGGATTTGTCTTTCCTATTAATTCATATAATTTTGTAATAAATAAAAAGAGTAAATTAAAATTTGATGTCATTAAAATACTTACTGAAGAGCAATGAGAGCAGCCATATGATGAGTATGGCGGTCTTGGCGCGGCCGGTGGTCGACTTGAACTTGAGCGGGAAGCAGATCGCGTACCACCGGTCCACTGAGATGAACGTCAGCGTCAGCACCGACACCGTCACCGACACTGACTGCATGAAAAAGAGATTAACTTTATCTGATGCAAAACATTCGCTGTCTAGATGGAGTGTCAGCCAAATGGGTAAAACTGTGGTAAGAACTTAGTAGCATAATATATGATTTTTTTTATTTTGGCACGGCAAAGTGACCACACTGCTTATGATGGTAAGCGCAGTGCCGTCCAGTTAGAGTATCAAGTAGTGAGAAACAATCTATCCCTTATTCCTCAACACAATCATGCCGGCAATAGCAATAGGGCAAGGAGGTGAAGAAGTGGTCGAGGGTCTAATGTCAGAGTACTCAGAAGGCCGCAAAACGGTCAAACATCGTACCCCAACTCTAGACCCTCGATAAAAACCGACTTATCCCGGAACGCAACACACTTGCGTGTGCCACTATGGTGGGTTTCACACCCTATGGTGGTTGCTATCCGGGCGGATATGTATACCCTACCACCAGCATAATGTTAAAAGAGGCCCAATATTGTGTGGTTTGCCATGCTGTATTCCTGCTGTGTATTGACATGTAAAAGTGTATTTAATAATTCTTCTTACAAAATAAATGATTTCATTTGGTGTAGGTATCTTTACCTTCAGTGTATTTTGGTAGGACATCACCAAGGAAACCGACGTGAAAAACATTCTGACTATTGCATTATGAAAGATTAGTGAAAGTCAGAGAAAAATATATACCCACCATCAAATGAAAGAGAATGCATTTCTGTAAAGGTTAACAACGTAACCACAAAAGGGTAGCTGACTCATTTTTTTTTATTAATTTAATCAAATATTTACATTACCTAAAACCTATTATCGAAAGAATTTTATGAATCCGAACAAAAATAAGTAAATTAGACGCCATTTAAATCTGCTGGAAGGGATAATAGTCAAATGACAGTAAAATAATGCATGATATGTACTGTGACGTCACGGTTCTCAGAATCCATATTACTGTGCCGTTGTGCGAGGGAGATAGCAATATATTCCCAATACACCACCGTTTTCGCTCATGCCTATGAGTATTTGCTCATGCCAATATTTAAAATAAATATTGTGACCTCATTTCTCAAGCAATTTTGATTTTGTTTTCGCAAAAGACTTTCTTTTATTATTATATTCGGTTGCATATAGAATAATGTACAATATTAAACACAGGAAACTACCCTATTCTTCAGTAGGTGCTCATGGATCGATACCGAAAAAGGAGTCATTAGTGCGCTGTCGACCTTTGGGGAAAGGAAAAACGTTTGGTTATGTAAGCACCACCTCGTAATGGGAGATGGAATAATAGTTTCTTGCAACCAAACTACTGCGGATTAAGTTGCGGGCAAAAGTGTGACATAAAAACAATGAAAACTCACGATAACAATTTTCCTAGATGAATAGACGTTCAAGAAGAACTTGAATTGGCTCACGATATTATTGTACTTTGTACTTGTGGGTTATAAAAAATAATTGGAGAGGAGGGAGCCACTCCTGTGTGATAGTTATTACTCTACAAACGCCGAAGGGCCTGGAATATTTGATGTCATAAAATTAGCGGGCCCTTCTTACAGTGATTGAGATGACCAAGTCTTATTTGGTTTTGTATATTTTTCGTCATTTATTTAACTTGGAGTTTGTTGGGTTACTAAGTAAAATTCGTTAAAACTTTTTATCTCATGACTCTAAGTAGGTTGTTTGTACACATATATCATTTTTTTTTATTAAATTTCTTGACGTTATCTCAAGATTTCTAATTTCACTTAAGCGACCTTAAAATAATTTGAAAACACTTTCTAAAGCGTCCTATTCTCGGTAAAAGGTATAAATTATCAAACGTCACAACACAAGTTATTCAGTAAAATGCGCGTAAATCTTTGAATACAATTTTTTATTCTGGCGAGGCAAAGTGACCACACTGCACCTGATGGTAAGCACAGTGCCGTCCAGATAGAGTATCAAGTAGCGAGAGACTATCGATGCAAACCGGAGAATAACAACATAAAATAGCAAAAGGTACTGAACAAGTATGGACATCATATAATAATTTATATGAAACAAAACAAAACAAATCAAATATTTATTTAAATATTAAAAATTGGTCTTTAATTTTTATTAAATTAAACGAAATGACTTTCCGAACAACCTATGTATTGTATGGGTTGTTTAAAAGCTATTGCAATTTGCGTAGTAGGATTTAATGCATACTACCATTGCTACTAACTCTCGTTTTACAAGTGACTACTCATCCGCTAAGCCATGGCAACCGACAAAACAAGTTACCAAAGAGATATTTTTTTTATTCTATAGTCCGACAAACGAGGCAGTGGGTCACCTGATGTTAAATGATATCCACCGCCCATGAACATCCACAACACCGAAAGTGTCATGTATGCGCTGTCGGCCTTAAAGGACCAGGAATAGGGATTAGGGAAGGGAAGGGGGAATCTGGGCCTCCGGATATCTCACTTACCATACGAAACGCGACTGTAAACGGTCACTTTACGTTGGTTTTCTGTGAGACAGTGGTACTACCCTGGTCGAGCCGGCCCATTCATGCTGTAGACAAATATGTACAGCATGGCTCTACCACTTCCAAAACTGACACTTATTTCTGTATAGGTAGATTAAATTTTCAGAACATCTAGGTAGACAAGAAATAAAGAGAGGTGTCATAAGAACACCCGGTTGGAATGGAGTTCCTTTCGCTATATTTTTTTAGTGTTTTTATTAAGTAATGATTGAAAACAATATATATAAAAATTATACATATTCTGAAAATTTACGGTAAGCTGAATCGATTGAAATAGTTTCCTCGGTGATCGGGAAATGCCTCAAAAATCACTGGTTTTTGGTGTGGTTTTCATTGTTACACTTTTGATTGAATTTGATCATAAAGAAGGGTATTTGAACGTTAAAATTACAAATATTTCTGCATATTCTCAAAATTGACGACAAGTTGAATCGATTGAAATAGTTCTAGTTTCCTCGGTGATCGGGAAGTGCCTCAAAAATCACTGCAAAAAGATGTCGGTTTTTGGTGTCGTTTTTCATTGTTACATTTTTTTCGGTCTATCCCCTCAGCCCGCAAAAAAATCGGAACGGTAACGATATGGAACTCCGTTCCAAAACTAACAAACAATCTCAAATATTTACAATGTTACAAATCTACAGTATTTACATCAAAATAATTACGAAACAAATTCCTTTGAAAGGACTACGTCATCGTTATGACCCTATGCTGGGGATTAACATGAGTTGCCAAAGTAAAAATTCTCCCCTCTATCTGTCGCTGACGGGCGTGAAATCTCGGCGGTGAGGTTAAATTGAATGGTAAATACGTGACGTTCCGTCCGGTATTGCCAACATGAGTTGGATTTTTTGCGGGATCTTTTACTATTTACCTAATTTATCGGGAATGTTTGTTGGCACTTGAGGTTCGTTTACATAAAACGCTGGCTGTTTTCATTTGAAATTTATTTTTGTTTATCTTTGTTTTTATCAGGCTAGACAAGTTAACAAGAGATATTCGTCATTTGTCATTGCTTATTTAGACTGCGTTTAACAAACTTTGAAGTTGTGTGTAAATAAGCCGCTGTGAATGGCAGAGGTTCTTAATAGGCTATTTGACTGTTTTAGGAAACCGTTTTATTTTGTTCTTCATGGTCTATATTATTTAAATATTATCATTAATAAACATAAAACATAAGTTTTCAAGATGTAGTTTGCATTTTATAAACCAACTTTATTTTTCCCACCAAAACGCTACCAACTGTCATGGTCTCTCCTGTATCGTGACCATCCGAAAAACTAATAGACGTTTGGCTCAGCGTTTAATAAAAGTTTCGAACGGTGACGTCATGCATTTTTACATATTTGTTTCATGAAAATATTAAATAATCACATATAAATTAACATATTGGTTTACTTTTCGATATTTTTAGACTAAAATCTAGTATAAAAATCAAAATTCTATCAGGTTTTCACTTACTGTCAACTATCCTTGTATAAATTAGCCTTAAAGAGTCTTAATAGTATTCAAATTGATAATTTCGATAAAAATGTGTTATTACATTTAATATCATAAGTATCGTTAAATATACACACATATACAACCAGTACACCCTCGTTTCCCTAAATTTATTAAGGTCCCATAAGGTGATATGGGGCGACCCTATCGCCATACCGGGATCCACTCCAGAATCCGGGCTGAATACTGAGTATTTCTAAATATAAAAACTTAATATTACTTTGCCCGACCTGGGGATCGAACCCGAGACCTCAGCACAGCAGTCGTAACGCATGCACAATTACAACTGCGCCGCTGAGCCAGTCAATAAGTAAATTGTTTTTTTTAATTCATGGAAAAAAAAACTTATTGACACCTTAGTAGGTATCAAGAACTTCTAACTATGGTTCCACAACCCAGACCCGAAACATTCTGTCACACAAACATTCATCTCGTTGCGGCAATCGAACCAAGGGACTCTCATTTCACAATCGGCTGGTCGCCCGCTGCGTGTCAAAAACACAATTTTTCTTTTTTTGTCCATCGTATTTCAATGAGTGGACTATAATAATAATAATAAAACTAGCCCTGTATTAGACATTGTCCCACTGCTGGGCACGGACTTCCTCTACTTGTAATTTACTTATTATTTTGTTATTATTACTTGTAATTTATTTACTTGTATTTTGTAGTGACGCATAATTTGTTTTTTATTGAAGTCGGTGTACTTTTTATGAATTATAATTATAGATAAATGATCTGCTCGTTTCGTCATTCGAAAGCATAGAAAAATACTGGCTGGTATCAAATTAACACAAAAGCAATAAGAGTTTTTTTTGATATATCTAGACACATGCTGTATTCTATGGGGCCTACCAAAAAAATTCTAAGGCAAAATTAATTACATTCCCAAAAAAGTTCACAAAAAAACATTTGTCACGATCTCTTTGCAATTTCTCAACGTCCAAGTTAAAAATAGCCTATACGATAGTTCCAAGTACGACAATAAACTGCGTAATCCTGAACACTAATTTGAAAGACGTCTCAATGGTTTTGTTAGCAGGCGTTTGCGCAAGAGTTGTTGCGTGATTTCGAATTTGGATTTTTGTAAAGAATCTAGAATAAAAATAAAATACTAATACTAGCCCTGTATTAAACATTGCCCCACTGCTGCGGGCTTCCTCTATTAATGAGAGGGGTTCGGTCTTAGTCCACCACGCTGGCCTACTGCGGGTTGGTAGACTTAACATACCTTCAAGATTCTTATGAGAACTCTCAGCTATGCAGGTTTCCTCACGATGTTTTCCTTCACCGTTAAAGAAATCGATAATTAACAATGAATACACATAACTTTAGAAAAGTCAGAGTCGTATGCTATTTGAGTTTCGAACACACGACTTTCGTCTTGACAGTCCGTACCGTAAGTGGACAAGAAAATGGAATATCTTTTTTTAATTAGTTTCTAGTCTAAGTGAAATGTAAATTACTTTTTGAGAAAAGAAATCATCTTCAACCACGAATATCTCAAATGAATTGCCAATTATTTAATTAATTTAATACCCAAAGCTTTTACTTTGAAGTGAATCAGATACTTTAGAAATATCTTATTTAACGGAAGGCAGCGGCTTTGCTGTGCCCTGGTATTGCAGAAGTCTATGGGCGGCGGTGACTACTTACCATCAGGTGGCCCGTCAGCTCGTCTGCCTATCGAGGCAATAAAAAAAAAATCTGAAAGGACTCTTGTGTTGAAATGTGAAGATCAAGCACTATGTTTAATCATATTTATCACCATTGGCCTTGTGGTAGCGTAGTAAGCCTATGATATAATTGTTTTGGTGTTCGATTTCAGATTGAGAAATAATTTACGTGTAATTACTCAAAATACGCGAGTTTAGGATTAGTAGGCTATGTAACACTAGCCTACAAACTGCCTCGTAGACTGCCTAGACTTACGACTGCTGTGCTGAGGTCTCGGGTTCGATCCCCGGGTCGGGTAAATTGATATTGGGTTTTCTATCTAGAAATTCCTTAGTATTAGCCCCCTATCACAGTATGGGACCGAAATTCGGACAAAAGTGGGTGTACTGGTTACACCTCTGCCTACCTCTTCGGGGATTACAGGCGTGGGTGTATGTGAGATGTGAGTGTGAGTAGCATTAGCGTAGTGGGTGTGCAAGAGGTCGTCAAACGAAAAGCCGTGGGCTCAATCCCCGTGTCATGACAATTTTTTGTATGATTCAGAAATATTTGCTTCAGGTTTGGGTGTTCTGGGACCGCATTTCATCGTAGTTTATGATGGAGGTTTGACCTATTCTGGGGTCAGAACTATTTGGGGCTGTTAGGTGTATTATTATTATACAGCTTATGGAAAAAGCTTTTTTAGATATTACGCCTTCGATTTATAAATATTTGATTTGATTTGGTTTGATATCACGTACTAATTTAAAGTAGCAAGTAGTGAGTCTAGTTATAGCTAAATTGAACTTTATGTTAAACTAAATAGACATTACATTGGCAATAAAGATAAATACACATCTAACAGTCACACACATAGCCCTGACCCCCACACTAGTTCAAACCTGTATCGTGGGTATCAACAACTACGAGGGACTACAACACCCAGTCACCAAACAAATATCTGTCTGCCACACAAACATTTGTCTCGGTCCGAGAATCGAACCCACGGGCGCTCGTTTCACAGCTAGCTACTCCTACTGCGCCACGGAGCCTGTTAATATCAGCTGTATCGTGCGGACATTTTTTAAGTAAATTTCAATTGTTAATTTATTGTTAAATTAAAACCGCAGTTTTCTTTTGATAGAAACAAATTTAAACTAGAAAATGGACGGCAGATATAGAATTGTGGTTTAATAGATGAGTATCCAATATTGAGGACTGCACTTGAGACGTCTGGTGTATTGTTTACAGATTGTATTCAATTTATTTAACGAACGGTCGTTAGTTTAACATGTCAAAGGAAAATTGTAAAGGACCTTTTTATGGTCCATGAAAATGAGTTGTATTAAATTAGCCTCTAAACTACTTTACTACCAGCCCAGTCCACACATCTCACACATTATAAATAATAATAGTCCTTTAAACATTGTCCCACTGCTGGGCACGGGCCTCCTCTACTTATGAGAGGGGTTAGACCTTAGTCCACCAAGCTGGCCTAATGCGGGTTGGTAGACTTCACATACCTTCGAAATTCTTAAGAGAATTCTCAGATATGCAGGTTTCCTCACGATGTTTTCCTTCACCGTTAAAGCAAGCGATAATTAACAATGAAACGTAACTTTAGAAAAGTAAGAGGTGTATGCCATTTGGGTTCCGAACGATAAAAGGCAGCGATAGCCTAGTTGGTTGCGGTATGGACTGTTAAGACGAAAGTCGTATGTTCTCACACATTACTATACAAATATTGATATATGTATACACTGATTATATGGGTCTCACCTCGCTACCGGAGAGACTAAGTTATCACTTATCCGCATTTCTATCAATTAGTTTCATAAAATGACATTCAACTTATAAATTATTATTCTGTGATTTATATACCAAAATTAACATCACAATTAATCACAAATTGCGTAAGTAAAAGGCCGAAGCGACGTGACGTGAACCCAAAAAGGCATTTAAAAAACATCTATATTCCTTTTGAAATAAAATTTCCATTTCTTTTGGTTGCCTAAGCTTTAAACCAATTTGCCGGGGTGAGACGAAATAATTGCAAGCTGGATCTGATTGACTGGAGATGGAATGTTTAGCGCTCCTTCGTTCCCCTCCTTGTATAGGGTTGTGCCTTCGTAGAAAAAATATTACAGGACGCAACTTGGAATCCCTACACCTGGAAGTGGTAGGGCCACGCTGTAGACATACACATATTTGTCTACAGCATGAATGGGCCGGCTCGACCGGCGTAGTACCACTGTCTCACAGAAAACCAACGTAAAGTGACAGTTTACTGTCGCGTTTCGTATGGTAAGTGAGATATCCGGAGGCCCAGATTCCCCCTTCCATTCCCTAATCCCTATTCCTATCCTTTAAGGCCGACAACGCATACATGATACAAGCAGACGGACAACCTTCAGCATTTGGAGAGGCACAAAATAAGAAGGCCTAGCAAGCAAGTGGTATACCCACATGCTAACTAAGAAAGTTTATTTTACCGCCTATTATACTTACGTTAGTAGAATCATGTGATTTTTTACGATTTTAAAAGAAAGGGAATGTGATTTGGTCTTACGGAAATTTCTCACCATACGAGATGCACGAACAAGCTGTCTCTGGAAGAAAAAATCTATAAGATAGTAGCACTACCACGTCTAGCTTTTTCACCTTGCAAGAAACAAATTTGAATATTCCAAGCCTACAATCAATCCTCAGTAACTGAAGATCTCATAAAGAAGAAATCCTTTTTGTGTTGACTTTATTATTTTTTGACTTTTTCTTATCCTGGCACGGCAAAGTGACTACACTGCACCTGATAGTAAGGGCAGTGCCGTCTAATTAGATTATCGAGTAGTGAGAGAAACCTATCACCCACAACTCAACACAATCATGCCGGCCTGCTTTTCATACTATGCCATGGGCAAGAAGGTGAAGAAGCAGTCGAGGGTCTAGTGTCAGAGTACTCAGAAGGCCGCAAAACGTCCAAACATCGTACCCCAACTCTAGACCCCCGATAAAAACCGGATGTACACTGGCTGATCCCGGAACGCGACACACTTGCGTGTACCATAATGGCGGGTTTTACACCCTGTGTACAGTGGTCGCTATCCGGGCGGATATGAATATCCTACCACCAGCTTCCGCTGTTTCAACTTCACTGACGAATAGTCTCTGTGGCGTCTTTCGACCTATGGGTCTGTGACTGCCTCAAAATTAATCGCTGTTTATTTGTATAGAGAAATTCAGGAACCTCCCATTTTTTATCAAAATCCCAGAAAATTAATTAAGATCTCAAATATTCTTTGTAGAAAGTAACTGTTAATAAAATATTTTTATGGGTTATAAAAGTGGCAAGTGTTTTAAAATGGAAGCGAAAATCTTTAACTCTAAAGCAATAACCATTAACGTTCCTCCAACGAGATTACGACGGTGTGTACTGTTTAGGGGTAAGCTGTATTTATATTTAAAGGATTTAAATGCAAGTTATCTCAAAAACTCACTGCCGCGCCCGGAGAGCTTCCTTAAGCTTTGGTCTCTTGACCATACGCACAATGTTGCAATAATTAATGTTAATAATTGCGCACGGCATACCGCATATCGCTGTGCGTTATGATCAAGATACCAAAGCTTTAAAGGTACGTAACAATTATTTAATAATCATTAAATGTTTAAAGTCACTGCCACTCTCAGAAATAATTTAATCTTTACTTCACCTGTAACACATTTCGATGGTCCCCACGTAAACTATCGAAATTGAAAAAAATACATTTTCGTTTTATTGCACTAATGGCAAGTAGAGATAAAGATTTATTATTCTATATAATAATATTGTACCAATTTAATACCTTCAAATGTTTTTCAATTGAACAGAATTGATAGTGCCTGAAGTAAACGTATTAAAACATCGAAAATGCCAACTTCAATGTTGTTAATTTTTTTCTTTTTTATTTCAATTTCGATAGTTTACGCGGCGACCGTCGATTTATGGGTGCATAGTTGCGTTGACCTCGTCAAGTTTCATCAGTAACTAGTTGTGTGTTGCGTCGAAGATAAACGCAATAATTACGGTAAAATTAAAAAAAAACTTAACGAATATATATTTGGCACTAACGGAGGATTAACTAACTCTAACCATTGTATTTTTTCCAGGCACGACAAAGTGACCATACTGCACCTGATGGTATGAACAGTGCCATCTATGTATATTGCATAGCGTGAGACAACTATTCTCAGAAGACGCCACGAAGCTATTTCAAATATGTTAATGGTCCATTACTAACTGAGTTCAGTGGTGTGTTATTTCTTTAAGGCTGACGAGATTTTTGATCTTCTTTTTTTTTCTTTTTAGTCAATAATTTTTGTGTGGGTATTTAAAGAGGTATGTGAGAGACTGCAACACATGACAGTATTCATATTATCGTTTGCAAAACATTGATATATAGAAGGGGATATCACACAAGACCACGTGACCTGAAGCCAAATTTTTCCCTAAAATGGCGTCGACTCCGCCCACAGCAAATTGTGATGCATATTTTTTTCGATCTTATTGTCTTTTGTACCACAAGAAAATTACTTAAACACGCACAATTCACTTGAAATCGTAAAAAAAATTTCTCGCACGATACATCAATGACAGTCAAACTACTTAGCAAAGTGTTTTCATAAAATGGCGTCATGTCGAAAAATGAGCTTCAAGGCGGCTTGATGACATATCAAAAATTGACAACTGAAAATTTTAAACAATTGCGTATACTGTACTCTTGTTGACATAAGTAAATTGTAACGAGTTGGAATGAGAGAGCAATGTTTCTATTAGTGAAGTTCATATTTGCAACATATTTGTTTAACTAGAAATTATATAGGCAAATAAGTGCTTATCCCCTTCTTATGTATCAATGATGCAAAACTGTAAGCTTAATTACCATAAGTTTATTTATACATTTAACACATTTAAGTATAATAGGAGACATTCTCTGCCAGTCAACCCGAGGTGATCTAGAGATACAAGAAGGTAGGTGCTATAGTAAAATTCCACCTAGGAAGAATACACGGGATCCGCTTAGTGGTACCACAGTTTTTTTTATCCTGGTTTGGCAAAGTTACCACACTGCACTTGATAGTAAGCGCAGTGCCGTCCAATTAGAGTACCGAGTACCGAGAGACAATCTATCCCCCGCTACTCAACACAATCATGCCGGCCTGCTTCTTCACACTACGCCGTGGGCAAGAAGATGAAGAGACGATCGAGGGTCTAGTGTCAGAGTACCCAGAAGGCCGCAAAACGGCCAAACATCGTACCCCAACTCTAGACAGCCGACAAAACGGTTTTCATATCCTATGCTATATTATTATTTTAAGACTATGGCATAGATGACGTAATTTTACATCAGACTAATGAAGGGCGCCATTAGGGGGTGCTTTATTTATTATGGGGACACTGAGATATAGTAGTTTTTAGTTAATATGGATAAACACTTACCTGGAAATATAGTACGATCCTACACATAGCGGTGCCGAAGAACCAGGTCTCTGTGACATCCCATAGCACCGTAGGTGGTAGACAGATGAGTATCACCATAAAATCAGCCACTGCTAGATTCACTATGAAGTAATTGGTTACTGTTCTCATGGAATGATTTCTGTAAACAGCAATGCAGACCAAAGCGTTGCCTATGAGTCCAATCACAAAGACTATAGCGTGTGTAGCTATCAGAACCCATTCATAAGGCTGTGGGAATATATAATCATTCAACATCTCCATATACTCATCTTTTGTCATATTACAAAATTCCACATCACCCACACAAGGTTCTTCTGTAGTGTTATCGAATTCTATAAACCTACCAAGTTCAATAGCAGTCGCGTTACTCGACATTCTTGCTTTATTCCTCTCTGTTGTATTTAGCAGCATATAATCGAGGTCGTCTATCGTTCTGTTGTCGATTGAACGTTTAATTTTTGGATGATATGGTTGGTAGCTGTCATTGTAATGCTTCGAGCTGAGGCAGAAGCTGCAGAAAAGGATCATAGCAATGATTCGCAGTTGCTTGTGGGATGGCATTGTGGTTACGTTTTCATAGTTTTTGGTGTGTTAATCATGTTTCATTGTTGGTGGAATTTTGTAGCCATCTGTAACAAGATAATGTTGCATTATTTATTTGGTACAAAAATCAATACCATATGTTATCTACTATGAGAATTAGGATCGGTAATCAAGACCAATTTTATCTTCATAATTTAGATCTGTGCTACCCAAAGATGAACGCTTAAATTGTTTTCCAAAAGTTTTAATTGTTCTTTTTTTGTAGCAGAAGCTGGCAAACGAATTAGTGGATCATAAGATGGTAAGTGATCTCATAAATAACTCCAAAGCAGAAGGACCACCGGTGCGTTCCCAGCCTTAAGGGAAAGGTATGGGAATTGAGGAAGGGTAGAATTTATGCCTCCAGAAATGTCACTGATGGTACAAAATGCAACAGCAAGCTGATACTGCGCGTCGGTTTTTTGTGAGATAGTTGTAATAATGAGGTTGAGCTGGCAAATTTGTAGACAAAATTGTCTATAGCATCAAACTTTAATATAGAAGAGAATTTAATTATTTAAATTGAAATTGAAATCGCGAATTTAAAAGGCACATTCTGTGCTAGTGACTTTGAAAGCATTACATTTTAAATATAAATTCCTAGCATTCTTTTAACTTATAATACTGACTGTATCAAATTCATTGGTTGTGCCATTTTGAGTGCTTTTTGTTGCACCTGGTTTCTTTGTTGATTTTATTATTTTTACTGTATCTATTCACATATGATTTACTATTGTCAATGTTTTGTAAAATTTAACATACTGAAATGTTTCTCTCATTTATTTTATTTCACAACCAGCTACTTACACTACGCCTTTAATAAGACAATTTATGTGGTCTAACAGATCCACTTAAAAAAGGTTTGCTTATTGCTTTTACGATGTTTTCACATCATCATCTAGGGTCGTGGGCCAAAATTGAATACGAAATCAATCTTTTTGTACAACGTTCTAATAAGTCATTCGACAGTCAAAGCAATCTGCATGTCATCATAGTTCCTACGTTGGGCTAACGAGGGATCTGAATACGGACGAAACTTGCACAAGCCGGCTTTTAATTAAGCCGGTTGACCCTTTTATTCAGATCCACTAGTTGAACTCAGCCAGGGAGATCTGTAGTTTGTGGTTTTAGTTTGGTTTTGAAATGGGTATTATCAAATAAAATCAAATAAAAATCATTTATTTGTAAGCATATGTGCATCGGTGTTATAAGTAAAATTCGCTTAAGGCATACAATTTTTTTGCGTGATGACTCATTTATTTATTTTGTCGTAACAACATTGTAAACACCAACTTATTCATATATATACTAGAAATGTCAAACTCATGCCAAGTGTTACAACAATTATAGTTACAAACATCCATGCAATTTAAACAGCCTCATAACTAACTATAATTTGGACATATCAACATCATTTGAATAACAATAATTAATTATTATCATTGAATTTAACAAATTAAAGGCCACCATCATCAAGCTCCCGAGTCATGTTAACGTTATGAATGTTATTGTAGCTTCGTGTCATTCTATTTAGTGAGGAATACTGACGTAAGTTAGAACGAGCAGCATCTCCAACAAATGGTTTGTATTTGCCAAATCTAGGCAGATTGTGCGGAGTGGAGATGTTCAATTGCGAGAGAAGATGTGGGCAATCGATATAACTATTTACCAGTTTATATAGAAATGTGATGTCTAGTAGTATCCTGCGATTTTGTAGAGACTGTAAATGAAAATACCTAAGTCGATCATTATAGCTTGGTATTCTCTTAGCCAAGTTACAGCTATAGGATAAATGCAGAAGGAACCTATGTCGAACCTATATAAGGAACCTCATGATATAGGTATTGGTATCTATTGTAAGTAGATAATATAATAGTTAGAACTGTATTAATACTTGAAGAAAACAATTAATAACACAAATAAAATATAACCTATAACCAAACAACAGAATAGTATTTTTTTTTGAAAATCTATATAAACAAAAATTAAAATCTTTTGGAAAGCGAATTACCCGAGAACGGCTAGACAAAAACCAAATGGGCTAATTTTTATTTCATATTCGTCCGAATAACATTTTATTTAAGGAAAAAATATCTGCCTGGAATAATGTTATACTTTTAAAAAAATATGTTCCGTAGTGGGCGAGTAGCCGGCTGTGAAACGAGAAGCCGAGGGTTCGATTCCGGGACAAAGGTATTTGTTTCGAGTCTGGGTGTTGTAGGACCGTAGTCCCTTGTAGTTCTTGATACTCAGGATACAGATTTTACATATATATATAGTCCTCCTCATCGATTTCGATGACGGCGACCCGAACCATAAAGTATTTACAGCTACTTTCTAGCATGAGCCCTAATGTGGCTCGCTAGGCCAAACTTATTTTTAAAAACTCTATCACAAAGCTGGCAATAGAGTTGCCCTGCGGCGTTATATGAGTACGTGTAGGAGGGCTTAGGTCTTTGCTTACGAATTTGGCGAGTGGCGTCAAGTGTGGCGAGTCGATGTTCCTCGCACGCTTTAATGTTTTTATAGATAGTAGATCGCCACGATGACCTCTGCGAAGCAAGCACCTCCCATGAGTTACATAGTGTAGGGTCGTAAGTATGTGTGTGAAAAATACTGTACCTACCGGTAAAGGAGCGCCCCCCCCCCCCATGTATCCTAGAAGTGAAATAAATAACCCCAACTGTCATATACAGTTTTGTGTCGTGAGTATACTAGAGACTTTCATACTCACAAAACCCAGACCAGAAACATTTGGGTTTACACAACCGTTTGTCAAAACGAAGGCCGTATAATAAGTGAGGTCAAATGTCACATTAGAGCCAACCGGCACCCGACCCGCACCGCCTGGCCTCGTCCCGAGCAGTTAGTATTCTTTATATGGACCTTTATGGATATGCGCTCACTACATCAACTCCGTAGCATCACCGGATCGCTTCGGTGACAACGCGCTGCTCGCATTCTTGCCTTGCGTTGCTGCGCATTGCCAACGAACAAGCCCCAGTATTAGGGTATTTACTATTATTAGAAATACCGAAGGTATAACTGAGGTATTTAGGAGACTAGTTGGGGGTAGTTAATAATGACAATCAAAGTGGGAGTAGTAAATGTTTAATATAAAACGGAGTGCCTTCCGCGCTCGGGTGTTCAGTTAGTTCAGTTGTTTTGTAAAGTAGACGAGACGATAGCCAGTATATTCGTGGTTCGGTGTTGTAAGAGTTAATTGTAATCAGTTCAATGGCGTTGTTCAGTTTAAAAGGGTAATACTGGTAGATTAATTATAAAGAGAAGCTTTAAGTGAATCCTGACATGCGTGTGTGTTAATATTAAGCACTGAGATGTGTAACAGTGTCGTGTAAATCAATTAATAAATTATAAATTAAATATTGTATTTGTGCCTTTTAAATATCCATCTTGCATAGTTATGTTGATGTTCCTAACACCAGTAGTCGTAACGCGACGTTTACTAGTGACAACGCGGCGTCCACCCGTGGACCACCTGCCGACAACGAGTGGACGCCGAGCGACGAGGCGGTACGAGTCGGGTGCCGGGTGGCTCTAATGAGCTGTGACCTTTATTTTATTCATTTAATTTTTAGTCCGTACCCAGTTGATCTGTGATATACAGCAGTGTTTCTTTATTGCTGGCAGTTAACGGTTTAAACTTTTTATTGGATATTATATTTTTTATTACAAAGGATTTATTAGGAATTGTTCATACTATAGCTGTGGATGTTAGATTGTTATTTTTTTTATATCATAGTCCGACAAACGAGCCAGTGGGTCACCTGATGTTAAGTGATCTCCACCGCCCATGAACATCGGTCGGTAACTGTCGGCCTTAAAGGACAGGAATAGGGATTAGGGAAGGGAAGGGGGAATCTGGGCCTCCGGATATCTCACTTACCATACGAAACGCGACACTAAACTGTCACTTTACGTTGGTTTTCTGTGAGACAGTGGTACTTCCCCGGTCGAGCCGGTCCATTCATGCTGTAGACAAATATGTCTACAGCGTGGCTCTATCACTTTACAAACTTCACTACACCACTTCAGAACTTTATTAACATAGTGTTAGGGCACACTATGTTAATAAAGTCGCCTGGTAATTTCATTATACATTCTAAATGTTGAATATATTTTGCGAAGCTTTTTCCCTTTTTTATCAAGACCGGGAACGCGCCAGGTCACCTGGTCACCAGGTCAGTGGTAAGTATAAATAACTACAATACTAGAGGGATCATACGTTTTTTTGCCCGCTTTATAGAAAAGGGAATTGGAAAGGGCAGTAACATTTGGACATTCGAAAATCTCCCTCACGGTATGAAAAGTAGCTGTTACTTCACGTAAGGTTTATTTAAGACTATCGTAACAACCCGGTCGAGCTGGCTACAGCCCGGTTGAGTCGGTCATACCCCAGTCGAACCGGTGTAAGTCCACAATATCAATGTATACAAAACATAAGCACACCTGTAACACCGAAGGGGAACACCGAAATTGGAACTATTACATCTAAGGCGCGGTGTGACAAGCTTATCTTCATTTATCACACAAATTTGACAGCCTCCGCGTCCTCGCAGTAGGCGAGTAGCCGGCTGTGACACGAGAGGTCGTGGGTTCGATTCCCACACCGGGACAAATGTTTATGTGACAGAGAGATATTTATGTCCGAGTTCTGGGTGTTGTGAGACCGAAAGTCTCTCGTAGTCCCGATACCCACGACACGAGATTTTTTTTTTTATTGCGTTGTCCGACAAACGAGCCAATGGGTCACCTGATGTTAAGTGATCTCCACCGCCCATGAACATCCACAATACCGAAAGTATCATGTATACACTGTCTGCCTTAAAGGACAGGAATAGGGATTAGGGAAGGGAAGGGGAATCTGGGCTTCCGGATATCTCACTTACCATACGAAACGCGACAGTAAACTGCCACTTTACGTTGGTTTTCTGTAAGACAGTGGTACTACTCCGGTCGACAAATATGTCTTCAGCGTGGCTCTACCACTATACAAACTCTCGTATCTTAATGTGGGATCGGGGCTATGTGTGTGACTGTTGGGTGTTATTTATTATTTCAATTCTATTTCTGAGCACCTTAAAAAAATATGAATGCCCGACATTTTACATTCCAGATTCCATGTTACATTCAAGTATAAGTTTGAGCATCCAAATCCTTCGTCCTTAGAGACTTATTACCAACTCCTTGCGGAATATAGTCTGTTATAGATATTACTAAATAGCTGTGCCTAGTTTACAAAAGAAATATTGGTGTATTAAATACAACCAAGAGTCACAAACATAGTCATGACCCACATTAGGTCAAAGAAGGCATTAGGCCGAAGATCGGGTTCAATGGCGAACCTTGGGGGAGGCCTATGTCCAGCAGTGGACTGCGATAGCCTGATGATGATGATGATGATGTATCTTCAGTATCCAACTACGAGGGACTACAATCTTGTGATTGTTGGACGTTGGACGCACAGACCAGAAACATTTTTATGTGGATCACAGACTTGTTTTGGTGCACTAATCGAATTCTGTAAATATGCACCGATTGCGCCACAAAGGCTTTTATCCTGTCACAAAGTGACCACACTGCACCTGATGGTAAGCCGTTTTACGGCCTTCTGAGTACTTTGACAATGGACCCTCGACCGCTTCTTCACCTTCTTGTCCATGGCGTAGTGTGAAGAAGCATGCCGGCATGATTGTGTTGAGTAGCGGGGGATAGATTGTCTCTCGCTACTCGATACTCTAATTGAACCGCAATGCGCTTACCATCAGGTGTGGTCACTTTGCTGTGCCAGCATAAAAAAAGACTAAAATTTCTATTCTTCAAATATACATAAAACAAGTCCAATTCGTCAAAGAATTTAGTGCTTCGTACACGTTAATAATTAAAACACAACACATGACCGTTATGTTTGCGTGTCTCACGATATGTATACGAAACGCCAACACATTTTCTGTACATATAATACAATGGAAATATCCTGAAATAGTTTGTGTATACCTCTGAATTGAATTTATCAGTGAGGTACTAACATTGCGAATGTTAAAGAGTAAAGAGTAGCAAGGGATAGATTGTTTCTCGGTACTCAATACTCTAACAGGACTGCACTGCGCTTACCATCAGGGGCAGTGTGGTCACTTTGCCGTGCCAGGATAAAAAAAATGGGTGCGTGTACTTATGTACGCGCGTGATATGTTATACTTCTTTGCCATCATTAAAAAATAGTTTTTAATTGCATGCGAATATTAATAATATTTTAATTTATATCAATAAATAATACGTATGGTTCATAGTACGCGCGCATCTTAAAATTTCACTCTCATAATTTTATAAAGTACAATTTCAAAAAATAATTGTGGCCAGTATGTGAAAGTATTATACAAGACCGAATAACTGAAAAGAAAAACAAAATAATTGTGGCCAGTACATACGTTATAGCATTATGCAATACCGAAATACTAAAACAAATCTCCTTATATTTATGCTAGCCTGGTACTTAAAGTGAATAATGTCAGTGACGTCATGATGACGTACCCAAGAAGTATGTAGGAACAAAAAAACCTTGCATTTTTATTACCTAGAAGCATCTAGAAATGTAAGTATTATGAAAGACCGAAATAGTAAAAAGAATACAAACAAAATATTTTTAATGGCCAGTAATTTATAGTATCATGAAATACCTAAATAATATTACTGTATAGCATTAATTCGGTCTTTCATAATACCATAACGTACTGGCAACCTTTAAATGATTAATTTAAATTTTATAATTCAGACCGAAGCTTCTAGCTCTTCTCCTTATATTACTGCTAGCCTGGTACTTGGGGCAACTTCAGAGGTGTTACTTTTGTGTCACGCGCATTTTAAAAATTGACTCTCATCATTTTTTCATAACGCGCCTAAAGAAGTATAACTTCAAAAACAAAAATTATAATGTGTGTAAACGTAGTCAAACCAAAAATATTCTATATCTGAACATATCTCATCCCATCCGCTCGCTTCCATACCAGAACCACGTGTACTGGCTTACCAAGCCACAGCATTATGGTGTCTACAAACAAAACAGCGTCCATGAAGTAGTAATTTTTTTATGATTGACAATAATTACAGAACTTCATAGGCGTGCTAATGTCAAAAGTAAAAAATAGTCTGAGCGTGATGGGCGCGCGGGTTCAATGCTTTATCCCCACCCCAAAGGTCGCCAACGTGCCTAAAGAAATTTTCACTTAAAATAATATGAAAGAAAGAAAATGCTTTTTATTGTTGGAACGTAAACAAGAACTAACAAACGGTAGGCAGCGGCTCTGCTGTGCTCTGGCATTGCAGAAGTCTATGGGCGGCGGTGACTACTTACCATCAGGTGGCCCGTCTGCTCGTCTGCCTATCCAGGCACTAAAAAAAAACATATCAAAAATATATATTACAATAATAATAATAATAGAACCAACAATGGGGTCCCTATTCAGCTACATACTGCAGTACAGGCTAACCCATGCTGCAGCGCTGGTTTTCAAATATATTTTTATTTTTTAAGGTTTTCCTTTTTATAATTTTCCCTATTTCTGGGCGTACTCTACACTTTATAATAATTTTTATTGTCTGGTTTATATGTCATACAGTCTAATATATGCATACCATAGTCCATAAAACCCATTTAAATTTCAGCTAAATAAAGTCAAACTGACTCCCGGCTGAAAAACAAAAGGTGCCGACGCGTCGGGGCGTCAAATATATTTTGTTTCATCCGTTTTATTCCGTTAATCGCCCCGAGGGTGAAATTAACCCTGTTAATACCCCCGGGGCCCGAGTGGCTGGTGATGAATTTTTATAAAGCTCCCAGATTATTTAGGCCATTTTCGTCATTACAGCCGCAAAGTCATATCATGCATCAACACATTATGTATATAAAAACCGATGTGTGTATGTATGTTCCCTATGGACACTAATTTTCATATGGGATTTTTAGGGTATTTCCAATTATTAAAAATACCGAAGGTATATCAGAGGTATTTAGGAGACTAGTTGGGGGTACATTAATAATGACAACCTAAGTGGGAGTAGTAAATGTTTAGCATAAAACGGAGTGCCTTCCGCGCTCCGGGGTTCAGTTGAATTGTGAAGAAGACTAAGTGATAGCCAGGATATTCGTGGTTCGTTCGCGGGGCATTAAGTGTAAGCAGTTTAATCGTCGCGTAGTTCAGTTTAGAGGGTAATGCTGGTAGATTAATTATAAAGAGGATCCTTAAGTGAATCCTGAAATGCGTTTATGTTAATATTAAGCACTGAGATGTGTAACAGTTTTGTGTAAACCAATTAATAAAATGGTAAACTTGAATTTCTGCCTTTTTAAATATCTTGCATAGTTTTGTTGATGTCAATAACAGGATACTTTAAAATTAAACTCTTAAGGGAGTTATCCTTATTGCAATAGGGGATGAAAGTGAGTCAATGAACATATCGTTAAATCATTTTAGTCTTAAAACAGGAAAAAAAAAGAAAAAAAATTATAGTTTACAATAAGTAAAAGTTTTTTATTCATAAAAAGAACACCGACTTCAATAAAAAACAAATCATGCGTCTCTTTAAAATTTGAAGGTTGCTCTCGATTTTTATGAGATCCCATAATCAGATCCTGACTTGGTGCCAATGGGCCCACCTGGGAAGTATACCCTTTGAAACAAAAAAAGAATTTCTCGAATCGGTCCAGGCGTCTTCGAGTAATCGGGTAACATACATAAAAAAAAAAGATTCCGACGAATTGTTAACCTCCTCCTTTTTTGAAGTCGGTTAAAAACTAGAGAAACACGCTTTAATAGCCAAACTAACAAGTAGATTAACACCAGTCCAGTTTTGTAGGTAGGTATATTTTGAAACACCGCTCTTGGAACACTGAAAGGTATTTAAATCCCTTTGGCGGGACCCTTTTAACTGGAATAAAAGCCGCTTCGCATATAATATGCTCCGTATGGCTGGAGATAATCTTGTGGTGTGATTGATGTACGTAGACTGAAATAATTAAATTAATTACGGAGAGAGAGTGTTTTGGTAGAGTTCTTTAAGTACGAGATTATTAATTAGTTACACAAATGTTGTTTTTTTTATACCACGATGGTGGCAAACAAGCTTACAGCCCGCCTGATGGTAAGCGGTTACCGTACCCTATGGACGCTTGCAACACCAGAAGCATCACATGCGCGTTGCCGACCCTTCAAAAACCTATTTACTCCCTTCTTGAAGAACAAGCTCAAGCTGTGGAACAGTTTGCCAGCTACCGTGTTCCCTCCTTCCTATGATCCTGGGTCCTTTAGGCGTAATGTGAAGAAGCTAAACAGCAGGCCGGCATGATTGTGTTGAGTAGCGGGGGATAGACTGTCTCTCGCTACTTGATACTCTATCTGGACGGCACTGCGCTTACCATCAGGTGCAGTGTGGTCACTTTGCCGCGCCAGAATAAAAAAAAAAAAAAACCCCATGCTGTAGTCTCCTTGGGAAACCTCGGCAGGGAGCTCATTCCACAATCGGAGCGTTCGCAGTAGGTTGGTAAATAAAATATATAAAAGAAGAAACTGGCTGACTGACTGACTGATCGATCAGCGCACTGCTGAAACCGTTGGGTCTAGAAGCATGAAATTTTGTAAATATTTCTTGAATGACGTTAGTGTGCACTAAGAAAGATTTTTTGAAAATTCAATAAGGGTGCAAAATGGGGGAAGGAAGTTTATATGAAACTTCGTTATTTTTGGTAGTAGCCATTTCAAACTCACAGTAAATACTCTTTATTAATAGTAATATTGTGTACCTTTTCTCTAAAACATGATCTCTACGCGAGCGGAGCTGCGAGTAACAGCTAGTGTTAGTATATGTGAGATATAATGGCGATGAGATATGAATATCCTGTGTACGGTGGTCGCTATCCGATAATAGCGACCACTGTACACAGGGTGTAAAACCTGCCATAGTGGCACGCGCAAGTGTGTCGCGTTCCGGGATCAGCCAGTGTACATCCGGTTTTTGTCGAGGGTCTTGAGTTGGGGAACGATGTTTGGATGTTTTGCGGCATTCTGAGTACTCTGAAAGAAAAAGAAGGTGAAGAAGCCGTTGAGGGTGTACAACGGCTTCTTCACCTTCTTTTTCTTTAAAATACAAAATAGCAGGTACGAGCACAGATACCCGTGGTTTTTATATAACAAAAAATAATAAGGTGTGGTAGATAGACTATACAATGATGATATTCAACTATAGCGAAAGTTATATCTCAACTAAAGTTGAAACGGCTCTAGTGGGCGAAGCTTGAATTCTTCAGTGGCATAGGTAGCCAAAAAAGGCGAAAACAAACTCGTAAAAAGCTCGATGTATTGCCTGTTTCTGCCATGTTTTACGCCCATAGAAGTGTAGTGCCAGCTTTGTAAAACATAACTTGACGTCGGTGTTTGATTCTTATATAGGCATTCCGCGTCGTGCAACTATTTCTGGGTGGGGGTGGTGTAAATTAAAACGAAATAACGCCGTTTGGAAACGTACAAAGAGTATAGTGTATATGTGACAGCCCCCATAGCACAATGGGCGAGTACCCGGCTGTACAAGGCCGCAGGAGTGGGCGTTGCATCAACGAACCGTTTTTAAACAGTTTTCTACTGTTAACGAGTCAACCGTTTTCTCTTTACCGCAAAAATAGTTGAATTTATCAACCTGTTTCATTCAACGTCGTCGAATCAACGACAAACGCTAGGATATTTGCGTATAGATCTGTGGACGTTTCTGCAAACCAGTTAAAAACGTCAACTGGTTTTTCAACTAGTTGACCGTTTATAGGAAACGGTTTCTTTTCGTTAACGCAAAAACCGTCAACGACCCACCTCTACAAGGCCCTGGTTTCGATTCCCGCAACGAGACAAATGTTTGTGTGAAACAGATTTTTGTTTCTGGTCTGGATGCTGGCTGGGTAAAAAATCATTTCTGTGATCCACAATTTTTTTCTGGTTTGAGCGTTGTGGGTTCGTATTCCGTAGTTATATCGTAGTTAGACACTTGCGATAAAGGTTTGACCTAGTGTGGAGTCAGAACTACGTGTGTGACTGTCGGGTGTATTTATTTAAGTATATATAGGTATATCACAAGAACGGATAGGAAATCCCAGAAATGTAAGTAACAATTTATCGAACTATTACTCACTTAGATGTGAACTGGGTCGGAAAGCCGGTGTGTCTGACATAAACCCTAGTTAATAATCTATCCGTAAGATGGAATTTTCTATCGGCAAAAAAGATAAAGGGTGTAAATGACAACGATATTCTGCAAGGGTTGGCAAGAGTGATACGATCATGAAAAGGCATATATTTTTTTTAGTGCCTCGATAGGCAGACGAGCAGACGGGCCACCAGATGGTAAGTAGTCACCGCCGCCCATAGACTTCTGCAATGCCAGGGCACAGCAAAGCCGCTGGCTACCATTTAATATACCCAATATTAGATTAGAGTGTAAACTGATGGAAAATTATGGTGCGGTATGGCGATAGGTTCGCCCCCATCACATTATATAATAATAATAATACAAGATTAAATTAAAATTGCCTCTACGTGTTGGCTTCGGCCCCACGCACGCCTTCCAAGTGTCCGGGTCTCTATAGTCCCGAGATTACGGTGTGACAAACATAATAATACTAGCCCTGTATTAAACATTGTCCCACTGCTGGCCTCCTCTACTAATGAGAGGGGTTAGGCCCTAGTTCCACCACGCTGGCCTAATGCGGGTTGGTAGACTTCACATACCTTCGAAAACTCTTATAAGAATTCTCAGGTATGCAGGTTTCCTCACGATGTTTTCCTTCACCGTTAAAGCATGCGATAATTAACATTAAATACACACGTAACTTTAGAAAAGTCAGGTCAGGTGTATGTATTTGGGTTTCGAACATACGACTTTCGTCTTGAAAGTCCGTACCGCAACCAACTAGGCTATCGCTGCTTATCACATTATAGGACTGTAAAAATCGGCGAAAAGTAGGTGTACTGGTTAAGTGGTTACACTTCTGTCTACCCCTTTGGGAATTATAGGCGTGAATGTATATGTTTGTAACCTCAATAACTTTCAATATCATAAATTATGTTCGTATTTCGAGCAGTGTGCGTACTAAAAAGTATAATACAAAAATACTGGTAGGTTAGCTAGACTAGGGTTTACACTCATCCCTTCTACATCCGTCCAGTTTCCGTTCGCCTTCTCCTCTCCCATTCCTGCGCCTTCCCGTGATCATCATCTCCAGTCACTTCCTTTACCGAAGACCGCGATTACCTTCCTTCCTTCTTGTGGTCTCCCTCTTTTCTCCCTTTCCAGTCCCGTCCTCGTTGTATCCTTCCTTGCCTACCAGCCCTTGATGGTAGTTTCTAAGTTCCCATGACGTTAGACATAATTATTTTTCCGTATGGTGAATTTCCATCTGTGTTTTGACATGTCATAAGTGCCTTTTTTATGCCTACGTGATCAATAAAGATTTTTATTTTTATTTTTTATTTTACTGTGATAAAAATCTAAAGTACTGTTAGTTTAGAGCAATGTTATTTTACGCCTAATCTGAATACAGTCCCAACCTTAATTAGCATACTATGCTTAGAACCTTTTGTTACGTTGATAGCCTAGCTTCATTTCCATAATGCCTTGATTATTTTTTACTTAAATTATTTTTAAACCTTCTTACATATTTATTAGTATGTTTAAGTATTTATTTTTAATTAAATGTATGTGTGTAGCAAATTAAAAGCATTTTGTTAATCTGTTCATGTTTAAAGATATTGTTTATCATCGGTAGTTACATATTAATATGTGAAGAGAACACTTTAGTAATATAATAATAATAAACCCAACAGGCACACATATAGTTACAAAAATATTGCTACAACTATACAAAATAATAAAAAAAACTGAAGTCTGAATATGAATGTTAGGAACATCAACAAAACTATGCAAGATGGATATTTAAATAGCACAAATACAATATTTTTATTGATTTACACGACACTGTTACACATCTCAGTGCTTAATATTAACACACACGCATGTCAGATTTCACTTAAGGCTTCTCTTCTATCCTGGCTATCACCTAGTCTACTTCACAAAACAACTGAACTGAACCCCGGAGCGCGGAAGGCATTCTGTTTTATATTAAACATTTACTACTCCCACTTTGGTTGTCATTATCACTAACCGCAACTAGTCTCCTAAATACCTCAGTTATACCTTCGGTATTTCTAATAATAGTAAATACCCTAATATGAATAATTATACTATACATACATATACACTAAGGCCTGTAATCCACGGAGGCAGAGGCGTAACCAGTACACCCACTTTTCGACGATTTTTTACAGTCCCATAATGTGATAGTAGGCTAGCCTATCGTCATACCGGGCACAATTCCAGACTCCAGGCTGAAACCGAGTATTTCTAAATAGAAAAAGCCACCCGGCCCGACCCGGGGATTGAACCCGAGACCTCAACACAGCCATCGTAACGCATGTGCAATTACCACTGCGCCACAGTTTCATTGAAATAACTCACTCTTGCTTGTATAAGTTTTATTGCTTTTATCTCTTACACTATTGAAAGGATAATGATACGAGAACTGCCTACTGCTCACTTTTTATACAATTCAATGACGGTTCCCCATCCTTCATTTTACTTTCCAATAAGTCAATACAACAATATAAAGCTCTCTCCTATTTTGACTCGCCTGTTTCGTCTCTCTCTGGTCACTGGACAAGTGCCTCAAGCCTGGAAGCAAGCTAACGTGCAACCTGTGCCCAAAAAAGGTAGTCGTGCTGAGCCTGCCAACTATACCATGCCCATGGCCCATCTCGGTTACGTCCATACTTTGCAAAAGTATGGAACGTGTACTGAATGGCAGGCTCATGGCATATCTAGAAGCGAATGACCTCCTAAGTGACCGACAATACGGATTTCGCCGAAACCAGTCAACTGGAGACCTTCTAGCGTATGTCACTCACATCTGGAGCGAGGCCGTCGAGAAGCATGGGGAAGCGCTTGCCGTTTCACTTGATATCTCGAAGGCCTTCGACAGAGTGTGGCATGATAGCCTCTTAAGCAAGCTTCCATCATATGGTTTGCCCACTGGGCTATGTGCTTGGATATCGGACTTCTTGAGGGAACGATTGATTCGAGTGGTCATTGATGGCTGCTCCTCCGATCTATTGGCTATCAATGCCGGGGTACCTCAGGGGTCCGTACTTTCTGCGACTCTATTCCTGCTGCACATCAATGATCTGCTTAAGCCCGGTACTTTTGGGTACGCTGATGACAGCACAGTGGTAGAAAGTTACATATCTAATGCACGAACCAGTGGAGTGCAAGTCCAGGCCCTCAGGGAGGCCTTGGTAGAACGCTTGAACTTGTCCTTAAAGGCAGTCTCCGATTGGGGCGATGCCAACCTGGTCAAGTTTAATGCCACTAAGACCCAGGCTTGTCTATTCTCTGCTAAACGGAGTCCCTTCGAACTGACTCCTACTTTCAGAGATGTGTCCGTACCGATAACTGACCACCTAGAGATTCTTGATGTAACTTTGTCTCCAACTCTCAGTTTTGGCTCCTACATTGAGCATAAAGCTCAATTGGCTGCCAAAAAGCTGGCTATCCTTGCGAAGGTGAGACGGTACTTCACGCCGGGACAGCTCCTTGATCTGTATCAAGCGCAAGTCCGGTCGTGCATGGAGTACTGCTCTCATCTTTGGGATGGATCAGCCAAGTACCAGCTTGAGGCATTGGAGGCAATCGAGAGACGCGCCAAGAGACTCATAGGCAACGATTCCATAGTCGAGGCAAGGCTGCAAAGCCTTGGACACAGACGTAAAGTTGCTAGTTTATCGGTATTTTACCGGATACATTTCGGCGAGTGTGCCTTGGAATTACATAATTTAATTCCCCCAACCCCTTTCCATCATCGGACGACAAGAGACTCGGCGAAGCGTCATCGATACATGGTTGATATTCCACCAGTGCGCACGAAGCGTTTTGCTAGTACATTTATCATGCGCACCGCTAGAGAGTGAAACTCTTTGCCGGAGTCTATATTTCCCGAAAATTATAACCTGGGTATCTTCAAGTCAAGAGTGAATAGGTATCTTCTAGGCAAGCGTGCTCCACCGTAGACCACATCATCACTTTCCATCAGGCGAGATAGTGGTCAAACGCAAGCCTATTTCGATAAAAAAAAAAAAAATATTATTTAAAGCTATCAAATGCAATATTGAATAATTCTAAAAATACTATTAACAAACAAACATATTTAGTATTTATAAAAAATGAGTTTATAACGTGAAAACATTTACTTTTAAAATTTCTTTAATAATTAAGTACTACTCACGTATCATTCAAATCAATACAATTACACTTTTTCTCTCTAAGTATTTATTTCGTATATCTAACTGGACCACACTCTGCTAAATGTACACTAATATTATTATAATCATAAGTAGAAAAAAAGTGCGCTCTACTCACTCAAGCTGAAACAAAACATAGTAAATTAAACCTGATTGTGGCTATCAACACCCAGATCCGAAACAAATATCAGTCTGTCACACAACTTTATATGTATAATTACCAGCGATCCGTATGTACTACGTACTAGATGCGACCAGAACAAACATTATGTTCCACCGAGTTGCGGTGGAACCACCACACCGACGTTAGTTTGCTTTATGCCACCTAAGTATGCACACCACATTGCATCTTTCAGTGTAGAGTTATTTGTAGCGACATTCCCGAACAAATCTGCCTTAAATTGATTTACAGTGAAACTGTTAATAGTATATAAGGTAAATAACATAATTTCATACGTTTAGAACGTAATATCAATAAATATTAATTAATTTCAATTCTGAATACGGGAAGTCTATATTTCACAACAAAATCTGTATATACAAAAAAAAAATTATAAAAGAAGAAACTGACTGACTGACTGACTGATCGATCAACGCACAGCCAAAACGGCTGGGGTCAGAGACTTGAAATTTTGACAGTAGGTACCTTTTATCACGTAGGCATCCACTAAGGAAGGGTTTTTGGAAATACCACCCCTAAGGGGGTAAAATAGGGGATGAAAGTTTGTATGAAAATCTGTCATTTTTGAAGTTAAATTCATGAAAATTAGTATTTGGCATTTTAGTTAAAAATAAAAAATATATGTTTCAGGATTTTTGGAAATTCCGCCCCTAAGGGGGTAAAATAGGGAATGAAAGTTTGTATGAAAATCCGTTATTTTTAAGTTAAACGCATGAATATTGGTATTTTGTATTGTATACTTTTTCTCCCAAACATGACCTCCACGCGGGCGGAGCCGCGAGCAACAACTAGTTCATTATATAGTTTGTCCCGTTTTGGCGCGCGGAAAGACCCGTTCGAGAAAAAGTGACGGGAGTTATCACGATTCTAACTACCAAATAGTTCTTAGTAAAATGAATAGATGGCATTAGTGGGCGGACAAGGTTTTAGGAACATATTGTTTCTTCGACAGTTCGTGTCTGTAGAATATCAGTCAAGGGTATAAACAGTACTTATTTATAAAAGAAGATAGATTCTATTTACTGATTATCCTTTCAAAGTATCATGATCATTCAATGAAGCAATGTTCCATATTCAAAACGTTTGTTGTTACAAGATCTCTGGATTTCTTTTGTCGTAGATGTTTTCCATCAACGGGAACGAATTTAGATACGGTTAAACTGTTTGTTTGATTCCACGTATCTGTAAATGCTAGTCAATCATCAGTTGTAGTGATGGTGTTTCGGATATTCGGATAAAGGCGATGATGCCTGAAAATGGTTACTATAAATTTGATTCAGGTTTATACAACATTTTAAGTAATAAATAGTGATGTTATAAATAGAAGTTTTTTTTAAGAATGTCCAGATAGCTCGCACGTACACAGGGTGTAAAACTCGTCATAGTGGCACACGCAAGTGTGTCGCGTTCCGGGGTCAGCCAGTGTACATCCGGTTTTTTGTCGGCGGTTTAGAGTTGGGGTACGATGTTTGGCCGTTTCGCGGCCTTCTGAGTACTCTGACACTAAACCATCGACCGCTTCTTCACCTTCTTGCCCATAGCGTAGTGTGAAGAAACAGGCCAGCATAGTTGTGTTGAGTACCGGGGGATAGATTGTCTCTCGCTACACGCGAATTGTCTGGAAAGATCGAGATCAGTTCACATGTGTCTTTTAATAAAAGAAGTTTTAAGTCCTGTTTCTAGTCCTGAAAACCGACTTTAGCTGAATTTTCAACTTTGCTAACAATATAATCTAAAATAATCCAAAAAAAGTTGCATCTCAGATCTCGAACTTCGCTCATTCATTCATTCAGGATCATTAACGTAACTATGTAATGTGGATTGCTCATTGATGGTTAGTTTAAGCTAAATAATATTTGAATAGTTGTTTAAGTTCATTATTTCAACTGGCTGACGTCCGTACGTCACTTAAGGTGACCACTGAAAACCAGCGCTGTGTTGTGGTATGTACTATGTACGTGCCACAGCACAGCAGTACGCTGAGTGGTCACCTACCTGTTACAGCTGCGACGCGCAGGTGCCGAATCTAGTTTTTTTATAAAAATATATGTATAATATGTGTGTGTTTGTTAATTGTGGTATGTGCGCGTTGCGAACTGTAACGAATAAATCGTTTTTCTTTCTAAATAACTGGTTGTATTGTCTCATTTACAACTCTATGCCTTGATACGTATATTAATCCTAAACAGTCTTTTTTTTATTTGTTTCTCTTCTATAGTAATTAAGACTATGACTATAGTGATTTTTTGTTGGAATGTAATGACAGATTACAGAAGACCTATGGCTGAGTTTCTTGGTGCTTCTTCTCAGACCAGTGGGCATTTCCGAAGCACCGGTAGACTTAGATTTTAACATTACTATGACATGTAAAAAGTGCCCCTAGTGGCCTAATTTACAAAATAAATGATTTGATTTGATGAATTTTGTAAGAAATTAACTGTGTCTATTTAACTATTTATTTGTAAATTAATATTATTTAATGTTATGACAAAAATTACAAAAGACCTACGGCTGAGTTTCTTGGTGCTTCTTCTCAGACCAGTAGGCATTTCCGAAGCACTGGTTAATTTTAATAATTCTGACCTCTAAAAAGTGCCCCTAGTGGCCTAATTTACTAAATAAATGATTCGATTTGATTTTGACTTGGTCGCATCCAAGCAACTGAACACTAAAGCAAATTCTTTATTCTTCTATTACGCCATTGGCACGCATGTTTAGATAACCGGAAAAAGGAATTTCTCAATCGAAAAATACCTTTTATCTGACCGATTTTTAAACAAAACCGCATGCATTTGCTCAGAATGATTGACGTATCCGAATTGAAAAAAAATAGTATTTACATCATTCGAAAACAACGTATCGTCGAGTATTTGTTCCTGTGTTCGGTTTTTAAATGTTTTTGGCTTTAGGCCAATGTTTTTTCCGGCCAGTTACCTACCTGTTATTGTGTAAGGATATTACTAAAAGTAACAAACTCCTGTCGAAATCCAAAGGTCAAAAAATATTTAATACAGTTGGATTATTTCTTGCACCGTTATGGCAGGAAGTCTATTTTTCGTATTCAATTGTTTTCAGCAAAAGTCTAAGCGGCCTAATTTTATCGTCATTATTTACTTCAATTTAAATGGATAATTTATCGCTTGCTTTAAGGCAAAGGAATACATCGTGAGGAAACTTGATTACCTAAGAATTCTAAATAATATGAATTTCGAATATGTCAACCGTCCCTTTACTAAAAGGCCGTTGAGTGACTTTGGCAAATTTGAGTTTAGAAACAAAGTAATATTTTGCTCTATCGTTGAGTCAGTAATTTTTTTTCTAATCTGAAAAAAACGCTCACTACCTACAACACTTCTAGGGACATCACTTCGACGTTTTTAATATATGAAAATTCAGTTTGTTCACTAAAAGCCTTTTAAAACGGGCGGCAGTTTTGTTTACATTTTTTTTATCCACACTGCACCTGATGGTAAGCGCAGTGCCGTCCAGTTAGAGTACCAAGTACGCTGTGTAGCACCTTCACACTACGCTATGGGGCAAGGAGGTGAAGAAAGGTTGAGGGTCTAGAGTTCTCAGAAGGCCGCAATACGGCCAAACATTTTACCCCAACTCTAGACCCCCGACAAAAACCGAATGTACAATTCCGGGACGCGACACACTTTCGTGTGTCACTATGCCAGGTTTTACACCGCCGTACACCCTGTGTACGGTGGACGCTATTCGGGCGGATGAATATCCTACCACCAGCAAAATGAGAAAAGCACCAGCAAGATGAGAATATTTTCTTTTTTCATACTTTTTTGTGCGTGATTTTTCAGTAGTCCGGTTTTAGTTTTTGAACGTCATACAGATATTTTATGTTGTGAGAGAATAACTCATGGTTGAGCATACGTCTTAGAATACCCCGGGATCGCTCCGTAAGCGCCGAAGAAGGCCACCGCGGGGTTATAGCTGGTAGTGTTGGGTGGGGTGTACATAGGGGGTAGGGACTCGGCCCAGCGGCTGCACGGATAGCCATCATCCGGGCGAGGTTGATGCTGGGTCGTAAGACCGGTTAGTTCAGCATAACCGATTTATTCTTATTCCGCTTCCCCCCGGAGTAATAAAACGCTTTCCCCGCGACAACAAAAAAAAAAGGTTGAGCTTACGTATGCATCTGCATTATTTAATTATCCTTGGCGTATCCTTTTATGTGGCGAAAGTTAGTAGACAGTAGACGTGGAACGGTCGTGCAAAGTTCAGAGTCATTAGGTGAAGTTTGCGTAGTCCATCGGGTGTTGGGTGTGCGGTTATACTGCAAGCGGGCAATATGCAGTGACGTTAGCAACGGCAACTGATCAAATCCTCTGAAAAACTATCAGACACTAGTTTTGAGATTTTTGCACGTTTTTAATTCCTTAAAAGGTCACGTTATCTAGTAAGTTTTTTGATTATACAGTAAAGTGTTTTTTTATTTAAACATATAATATACTCACGCCTATAATTCACGAAGGTGTAACCAATGCACCCACTTGATTCTAAATTAATGCATTAATTAAAGAGTAAGTTTTTCTACCTATAAAGCCCAAACATACCCGTATACGTAACGTATTACATCATTTTAATAGCATTTTGGTTTTTTCCATCTTTGCTATGGGATATGTCCAATTATACCTAGTCAGGTCATAAATTCTGTCACATGTTTAATATAAAATAATTGAAACAAGTTTATTCATTATGTAACCATTTATATACCAAAATGAGCTTAACAAAACATAGATTCTTATGACACTAAAGTTTATTCAAAATGACCTCCGTGATTTTGAATACAGGCCTTTAATCTGCGCGGCCAGTTGTCTATCGCAGCACGAACAAGGTCCATGTCAATATCGTCGGCTGCCTTAATCAAGGATGTCTTGAGTGACTCCAAATTGGGATGAGGCTTTGAGCACGCCTTTTCCTCCAAGTGTTGTCATATCTTGTAATCTAACGGATTCAAATCTGGACTGGAGGAGGGCCAGTCTTCGTGCCGGATGAAGTCGATTTCACGCGCCGCCAGCCAGTCTTGTGTGCTCTTCGCTCTATGAGCTGCCGCCGAATCTTGTTGGAATACCCAGTGCCTGTTATTGAACATGGTATGAAAAACAGGTTCCACAAGGTTCGTCAGGACTGTATTTTGATACACAACTGCATTCGTTTTTACACATTTCTCACAAAAATGTACCTCTGTTAAGCCCCAATAAGAAACTCCCAACCATACCATGAGCGAGGATGGAAAATTACCTCGTTGGACACGCGGAATACGGTTGCTCGCTTCTTCACTACTGTGTGCGTACACCTTATCATTTTGTTTGTTGTAGCTCTCTTCTACGGTAAAATTTTTTTCATCTGAAAAAAGAATTTCCCGATATTTTTTCCCGCGTACCGCTTCAACAAAGCGCGGCATCTCTTCAGTCTCAGATCCATTAGACGAGCATTCAAACGATGTCCTGTTTTTCTTCGATATGCCCGAAGAACTAAGTCTTCATTTAACACCCTTTTCACCGTGGTTCTGCTTAACCCCATCTGAAGGGCCAACAGTTTCTGCTTACGTTTGGGATTTCTTTGAATTCGCGCCTTCACAGCTTTTATCACTGCTGGAGTCCTAACAGACCGAGGGCGACCATTTCTTGACCTGTCATCTACACTAGAGTCTTCATTGTATCGTTTGATGGTACGATAAACGAATCTTTTGGTTATATTCAAATTTTTCAGTATGTCAAAAATTTGAATTGGCGCGTAACCGCAACGACGCAACGCAATTACTGCAACACAGTCTTCTTTAAGCGTCCACTCCATATTCAAAAATGAGTAAAATTCTAAAAAGTATACATTTTTATTTTCATGAACAATTTGAAATTTGAATTCAATAAACTTTTTTGTGGCCAGCATTCTAAAATAAAAGTTTTTACTGTGTGACAATACTTATGACCTGACTGTGTATATACACAGTATATGGAAATGCAATAACTATTCAACAACCTTTCCAATATTATATTCAAAGTTTTAGGCGGATTTTTGCCTCTCCTGTAAAATGTATGTTTTAGCGAAATTTCTAGATGTAATCACGCACGCGAAACTGCGGGCAAACATTTAAGTAAATTCCGCTCACACTATAGCCCCGCGCTACTCCACAATACACGCGCACCCTTATTCTAATGGTGTCGTGAAATACGCCTCTTCGCTGTCACGGCGGGTATTACGCCACTTGTTGTCACTTTACATTTTTTATTTAGTTTAAAGGCTGCCAGCATTGTGCAGTTTATTGTAGGCTTTATGATTTAAATCTTTGGCCTCATTTGTCGTAAACAACTAACCATTGTTTTGAATTCCATTCTGACCTGGAATAAATTCGGTGAGTACCCGGCCGTGATTTGAGAGCCTGTGAAATCGGTTATTGCATCGAGATAAATGAGTGTGTGATTTTTTTTATTCTGGCGCGGCAAAGTGACCACACTGCACCTGATGGTAAGCGCAGTGCCGTCCAGATAGAGTATCAAGTAGCGAGAGACAGTCTATCCCCCGCTACTCAACACAATCATACCGGCCTGCTGTTTAGCTTCTTAAATGTAGGCTTATTTGTGCCCGGTATGGCGATAGACTCGCCCCCTATCACATTATGGGACCGAAATTCGGCGAAATGTGGGTGTACTGGTTACACCACTGCCCACCCCTTCGGGAATTACAGGCGTGAAGGTAAATGTATGTTACATGTTAGATGACCGTCAAAATGGTCGATTGTCACTCATATTTGACTTTAAAATTATTCATGCAAATTGATACCTAACTTTATATAATTGCTATTTTAAAAAGAGATTTTTACTTTGAGATTTTAGGTGACCAATTCTGACGTCACGACTAAAGAAGCTTTATTGAAAAAAATATTAAATCTTTTATCAGTCATCTATACTTATACAACATGTAACATGATTAATGCACACTCTGAAAGTAGTTTGTTCAGAATAAGCGACTGAATCGATATCAACAATTTTTTAATAGACTTTTTTTTTCCAAAAATAATTAACACTCAGGTAAATAATAGTCACCCTTTAATTTAACGTTCAAGACAAACGAAATTGAAACATAACTCGATGCGATAAAGTCTTTTCTAAATGCAATAATAAACGAACACTTTAAAAAATCGAATAATAAAAATTACGTACTTTATGTCGAAAATTAGTTCAACTAATTTCATAAAAAACAATATTTATATTCATCTCAGTCTAATTTCAATACATGAATTATAATTGTAATAATATTTTTAAATTGGGGTGTCTGAGGATGAGCGTTATTCCCGATACACGTAGTATATAAAGCTGAAGAGTTTGTTTGTTTGTTTATTTGAACGCGCTAATCTCAGGAACTACTGGTTCGAATTGAAAAATTCTTTAAGTGTGGGATAGCCCATCTATCGAGAAGCGCTATAGGCTATATAACATCACGCTATGACAAATAGGAGCAGAGCAGATAGGAAAAATGTTGCAAAACGGGGAAAATTTATGCCTTTTGAGAGCTTCCGTTGCGTGCGCGGCGTAAATGGTTAAAGCTACGTAACAATCATGTATGACGGAATTGTTCCTCTTAAAAAGTTCTAACAAAAAGTCCGTGATAGCATATGTCTATCTTTTTCAGTTGGCTCAGTATAACCTTTTTAATGGTTATCGAATTTGTTCTGAAACAATGCATTATTTGGGAAGGGGTTTTTATAATCATGGTATTAATCCTTATCCAAATAAATACTTTATTTATCACAAGTATTTAATATTGAACAAAGTTGCTCTTACGTCATTTGATTTTAATGAATATCTTAGGAGATATAACAGTTTTAAAATATCTCCGCAGCAAAATTAATATTGTTGTTTGTATGTTGGTTTGTTACCTTTACCATGACTAAACGGGTGAATGAATCCTAATGAAATTCAGCATAGGGATAGATTATATCCTGGGGAAGGACATAGGTTATCCATTGTCTCAAAAAATTATCTTCAAGGGGGTGAAATAGGGTTTGAAAGTTTGTATGGGCAATCCGTAATACCTCAACTTAGGGATCAGAAAATTCATATTTAGGCTTTTGGTAAGAAATAAAGATATACGTGTTTCAACGTTTTTAACAAATCATCCCTAAAAAGGGCGAAGTGAGGGTTTAACTTATGAGGTATTCTTTAAATGCAATCTCAAGCTTCAAGCACAAGACACATAATGCTGGTGAACGTGCGCCGCTACGGCGCTTGATGAAGTCGTACAATGATTACTTCAATGACTTAGATTTATTTGTGTTACGGCCACGTGAATATAAGAAATTAGTTCTGGAAATATCTAGGGAGTTGTAATGGTTCAAAATACATAAGAACTAATTTTCTTATGTATTTTGGGTTTATTTATGTACTCAATTCGGTCTTTGTTAACTTTTATTTTCTTTCTTTAATTTTTTTTTTCACATCATTGATTTGCATAAATATCAAAAATTCTAAATGTCATTCTATATAATACGCACATATAGTTTTGGTCTCTTTGTAATAGTTTATTACTAGTTTATATGGGGACAATGGTGTGGGTTGTACAATTATTACTTTGATTTAACTATGCTAGATGTAAGACACATTGTATAACTGTTTGTTGTTCTAAATAAATAAAAAAAAAAAAGACCTGAGAGTCAGGACGATCGCTATAGGAGCAGAAGTGCAAGAGCGCTGAAGATAACTCCTTGGATTGTATACTTCTGCTCCCGAAAAAACCTCCACGCGTGCGGAGCCGCGAGCAAAAGCTAGTAGTTCATATATTAACATACTGGCCACATTGAATTTAAAAAAATAACTTAAAAAGAATAATTATTATAATTTTGGGCCTGACATAAACCTAACGCACTGGCCACTTTAACATTTGATTTTAACATTTTCTATAAGCTTCCATTCCGAAGCATTCCGTTGCTTCGTGGCGCTCAAAAAAGTTTTATTTAAAAAAAAGTATTCTGTACTCTCGCATCACGTCCCATATGAGGGCGTTCAATTATAAAAGACAAGAGAGCCGGCAATCACGCTCGTACGGGAAGTCATGTAGGCACTGATTAAATTCCATCAAGTCACTTATATTACGTGAACACAACAAATCCTCATATTAAAAGCTTACACGGATTAATATGCCAGATTCGATTTGAAAATCGCTAAACGTGATTTTTCGAATATAAATTCTCGGGATTCAAATTCTTAGATTGATGTCTATAACAGACGATATTTAATACAACTGATGTGAGTTATTCTGAGGCTGATCCCGGAACGCGACACACTTGCGTGTGCCACTATGGTGGGTTTTTCGCCCTGTGTACGGTGGTCGCTATCCGGGCGGCTATGAATATCCTACCACCAGCTACCATCAATTACCATCAGGTGGCCCGTCAGCTCATCTGTCTATCCACAAAAAAATGGTTAGGTACCGAGTTTGGGCCTTAATTAGGTAATCAAAACTGTTTTTAGTTATATTGACATTCTAATATGATTATTATTGAGTTATAAATACACCCAGCAGTCACACACATAGTTCTGAACCCTTACTAAATAAAACCTGTATCGTAGGTATCAAGAGCTATGAGGGACCACGGTCCCACAACAATCATTTGTCTCGGTGCGGGAATCGAACCCACGGCCTCTCGTTTCATAGACTACTCGCCCGCTGTGCCACGGAGGCTGTCACAATAATACCACTTATGTGTTTTATATCCATTGTAAATTCAGAGGGTTTGTTAGATAACCTTAAACCTAACGCATATAAAACTATTTCTATAACGGAGCCATACCGTTAAGGGGAAAGGGCACGCAAAATGTTTAGAATTAGGTTGAGTTCGAAGAAATTCCTGAGATATCTGCTGAACCAAGCGCTATATTAAAAATATATGTTAAATATAGAATCATTGCGCAACTCTAAAGCTATACAGAATTTGTTTAAATGCCCTCAAATTATTTAAATAAAATCCTAAACATGAAAAATAAAAAATACATTATCTCCAATAGGGCTTATCGATTCACATTAATTCTAATCAAAATAATTACTTTGTTATCAATAAAAAAACGAGTGTTATTACTTTTAGAACATTTCTAACAAAATGTGTAAATATCAAATAAACACAGAAATTATGCAGCAACCGAGGTGTTCAACACTAGCGCCATCTAATTAATTCATTTGCACTAAAAATAGTATAGTTAGCGTGATTTGATATTGCGTGCGAAAAATATATACCACGTTTTTTATTATGTTACTGACTTAATTGCCTTATTAATTATAATTCTACTAATATTATAAATGCGAATGTTAGGACGGATGTTTGTTACTCAATCACGCTACAACGCACGGTGGTCCCGTTCGAGAAAAAATCGGACATAGGGAATTTAAAAAATTAAAGTCGTAATTTTATAAAACTGAATATGCCGATCGATTGGTATATGAAGTAGTAATTAAAATGATTTTTGCGTTTTTTAAGATTGGACTTATAGTTTATGAGTAAATCGAATAAAACTGATTTTCTTGTATGGAAAGCCATATAAAAATATGAATAACTCGTCATTTTCGTCCATTTTCGTTCTGAAACTTTTACAGTAGTAACTTGTCATTATATGCCACATTTTCTTCAAAGATACATGGTGCTACTTTTTTGCACTTTTTGAGATATGATGAAAAGTAGATAAATTTTAAAAAGTCGGGTCTAGATCAATATTAAGTGGATTTTATGGGACTTAAATGGGTTTTAAATTCACTAATAATAATTCAACTAAGAATACATACTCTATTTTGGAATTTTCTCACTTTACATGTACGGAAATACCAAATAACTCAAAAATCAACAAAAATGAAATAATTCAAGTAATATTGATGACCACTGTAGTCGCAAACATAAAACTCGTATCCTCACCTACCTATTTAGTGATTAAAAGGTACTACCTGGTAAAAATTATCCGTCTATTTTAGGAGTAACTCGAATAAAACTAGTTTTATTGTATGGAAAGCTACATAAAAATAGGAATAACTCGTCATTTTCGTCCATTTTCGTTCTGAATCTTTTACAGTAGTAACTTGTCATTATTCGCCACATTTTCTTCAAAGATACATGGTGCTACTTTTTTGCACTTTTTGAGATATGATGAAAAGTAGATAAATTTTAAAAAGTCAGGTCTAGATCAATATTAAATGGATTTTGTAGGACTTAAATGGGTTTCAAATTTAGTCATTAAAAGGAGTACCTTTTAGGTAGTAACCTGGTACGAATTATCCGTCTATTTTAGGAATACATCGAATAAAACTGTTTTTCTTGTATGGAAAGCTACATATTAATATGAATAAGTTGAATTATTATTAGTGAATTTGAAACCCATTTAAGTCCCACAAAATCCATTTAATATTGATCTAGACCCGACTTTTTAAAATTTATCTACTTTTCATCATATCTCAAAAAGTGCAAAAAAGTAGCACCATGTATCTTTGAAGAAAATGTGGCGAATAATGACAAGTTACTACTGTAAAAGATTCAGAACGAAAATGGACGAAAATGACGAGTTATTCCTATTTTTATGTAGCTTTCCATACAATAAAACTAGTTTTATTCGAGTTACTCCTAAAATAGACGGATAATTTTTACCAGGTAGTACCTTTTAATCACTAAATAGGTAGGTGAGGATACGAGTTTTATGTTTGCGACTACAGTGGTCATCAATATTACTTGAATTATTTCATTTTTGTTGATTTTTGAGTTATTTGGTATTTCCGTACATGTAAAGTGAGAAAATTCCAAAATAGAGTATGTATTCGTAAGTTGAATTATTATTAGTGAATTTTAAACCCATTTAAGTCCTACAAAATCCATTTAATATTGATCTAGACCCGACTTTTTAAAATTTATCTACTTTTCATCATATCTCAAAAAGTGCAAAAAAGTAGCACCATGTATCTTTGAAGAATATGTGGCAAATAATGACAAGTTACTACTGTAAAAGTTTCAGAACGAAAATGGACGAAAATGACGAGTTATTCATATTTTTATGTGGCTTTCCATACAAGAAAATCAGTTTAATTCGATTTACTCATAAACTATAAGTACAATCTTAAAAAAGGCAATTATCATTTTAATTACTATTTTATAAACGAATCGATCGGCATATTCAGTTTTATAAAATAACGACTTTAATTTTTTAAATTCCCTATGTCCGATTTTTTCTCGAACGGGACCACCGTGCAACGGCTGGATGGATCTGGTTGAAATTTGGCACAGAGATAGATTATAGTCTGGAATAGCACATAGACATTTTATCCCGAAACATGTACAGTTCTCGTGGGATAGTTTAGTTTTTTACAGAGCAAGGAATATATATGATTTTTTGCATAGTGCCAGTTCAGGGATCAGAAAATGGTAATAATCTCAAGTGCCCAACGTGCCTAAAGAAGTTTTTACTTCAAAATATTCAATGCAATATACGCATCTGTGTCTGAACTACATTCTAAATCTGTATTTTAGCGCTCCTCCGTAGTTCATACAACCTTAAGCCAGAGCTCCATTATTTAAAAAAATATAATATGAACCGCTGCAAATAAAAGTCGACATTCGAAATTCGAACATGGAATGTTACTCACATTACGGAATCCTTGAAATCACACGACCTGAATAAAATCAAACAATATTTTTGTATCCAAAGAAAGGTATATAAAAATACTAGCTGTTGCTTGCGGCTCCGCCCGCGTGGAGGTCATATTTGGGAGAAAAAGTATACAATACAAAATACCAATTTTCATGTATTTAACTTCAAAAATGACGGATTTTCATAGAAACTTTCTACCCCTACTTTACTCCCTTAGGAGTGGAATTTCCAAAAATCCTTCCTTAGTGAATGCCTACGTCATAAAAGGTATCTACTGTCAAAATTTCAAGTCTCTAACCCCAGCCGTTTAGGCTGTGCGTTGATCGATCGATCAGTTAGTCAGTCAGTCAGTCAGTCATTTTCTTCTTTTATATATACAGACAGATTATCAGTAACGGCATTAGTATATCAATACTAATGGATATTATTGATAGGCAGACGAGTAGACGGGCCACCTGACGGTAAGTAGTCACTGCCGCCCATAGACTTGTACAATGCCAGGGCACAGCAAAGCCGCTGCCTTCCGTTACCTATCAAGAGGTCACGACTTTCTTCCACTTTTGTTTACTACGGGTTTGTTGGACTTAGAATGATAAATAAAATAAAAAAGCCTTTTAATTCCTGCAGTTTAAATAACATAAATTAATTATAATTTACATGGCATTTTTGTGGTATGAGTTCATAATTGTTTATTGGCATTTCTAAATTTTACTTTTTTTATTCTGGCACAGCAAAGTGACCACATTGCACCTGATAGTAAGCGCAGTGCCGTCCAGTTAAATTAATTATTTCTGCTTCTTCACACTACGCCAGGGCAAGAAGATGAAGAAGTGGTCGAGGGTCAACTACGCCGCGGAGGCTGTCAAATTAGTTTCTTATGTTACAAACAAGGGCAACTGACAGTTTTTTAAAGTAGATAATTGATATAAAAAAAAATAAAAAATTATGTTATACCGTCATTTGTCCACAGTTGTATGCGCGTTGTCATAACTCCTTAAAAATTGAAAATTACCTAAGGATCGAACCCAGAACTTCTTAATCTCCTGCCCATGTAAGCTCATACTAGATTAGAGGCAAAGTTACTACGGGTTAGGCACTTCCCTACTTCATCTAAATTCAAACATGTACACCATTTACTTTGGATTTAGTTTGAGGGACATTTGTGCCTAAAGTTTATCAGATCCAGCCTAAATGGAAAATGTTTATAGCTTCCACTTCAATGAAGACATAAACAGTTGCTTCATTTCGGTATTGAAATGCGAATTACTGTAATGTGCTTTTATCTAAGCGGTAGAGAAATACATACATACATACATACATACATACATACATACATACATACATACATACATACATACATACATACATACATACATACATACATACATACATACATACATACATACATACATACATACATACATACATACATACATACATACATACATACATACATACATACATACATATACACTCACGTCTGTGATCCCCGAAGGGTTAGCAGAGGTGTAACCAGTACACCCACTTTTCGCCGAATTTCTGTCCCATAATGTGATAAGGGGCGAGCCTATCGCCATACCGGGCACAGATTCCAGACTCCGGGCTAATACTGAGGAATTTCTAGATAGAAAAATCCAATATCACTTTACCCGACCCGGGATCGAACCCGAGACCACAGCACAGCAGTCATAACGCATGCGCAATTACAACTGCGCCACCGAGGCAGTCAGGCGGTAGAGAAATTCGAAACTACAATATAGAAAGAGATGAATTAGAATGGTTAATTGATAAAGAAAATTTATACATTAAATTACTGCTAAATAATATTAATAATAAGCAGCGATAGCCTAGTTGGTTGCGGCACGGAATGTCAAGACGAAAGTCGTAGGTTCGAAACCCAAATACACCTCTGACTTTTCTAAATTCCGGTGTATGAAATGTTAATTATCGCTTGCTTTAACGGTGAAGGAAAAAATCGTGAGGAAACCTGCATACCTGAGAATTCATCTAAGATTTTCGAAGGTATGTGAAGTCTACCAACCCGAATTAGGCCAGCGTGGTGGACTAAGGCCTAACCCTCTCATTAGTAGAGGAGGCCGGTGCCCAGTAGAGGGACAATGTTTAATACAGGGATAGTATTATTATTATTATATATAATTAATATTAATACCAGCCCTGTATATACTGTCAACACTGTCCTACTGCTGGGACGGGCCTCCTCTACTAATGAGAGGGGTTAATCTTTTTTTTCCATTGTCCTTCTTTGCCCGTTATCAGAAATTAATAAAAAAAATGCGCGATCACCGAAGAATACCGATCAAATAAAAATAAAATTATCAATATTGGACCACTTTGTGAAAACATATGTCTGTCCATAAATTAAAAAGAAAAAATAAAATCAAATTGGACCATCCTGTGAAAATATATGCACTGCATAAATTTAAAAAGGAACAAAAAATATACATTTCAAATTGGGAATATTTTAAAGCCGTTTAAAAAATTACGAGCGTTCTATTTTCAAACACAAATTATAATTATTATTATTGGTCATTCTGTATTGGATGTTAATAATTTACAGAACAAGTCTAAAAATTTACTTTAGTAAATTAATACGGAATAGACTTTTTTTTGCTATAACAATATATTTAAAAGTGGTGGAGCCACGCTGTAGACATATTTGTCTACAGCATGAATGGGCCGGCTCGACCGGGGTAGTACCACTGTCTCACAGAAAACCAACGTAAAGTGACAGTTTACCTTCGCGTTTCGTATGGTATGTGAGATATCCGGAGGCCCAGATTCGCCCTTCCCTTCCCTAATCCCTATTCCTGTCCTTTAAGGCCGACAGCGCATACGTGATACTTTCTGTATTGTGGATGTTCATGGGCGGTGGAGATCACTTAACATCAGGTGACCCACTGGCTGGTTTGTCGGACAATGATATAAAAACAAAAAAATATATATATAGAGGTAGAGATAGATAGAGGTCTATCCGGAGTCAAGGCCGGTGTCGATTAATTAAACCTTTTGGTCTAGTTGAAATTATCCCTTCATTAGTTCATTGGCTAAGAAATCAGTGAGGTATTTCAGGCCAGTTGTTTTTGAATAAATTAACCACAATTACATAATAGTAATTTCATTTCAGATAATTTTTATTTTTGACTGCCTCGGTGGCGTGGTTGTAGTTACGAACGCGGTAGGACTGCTATGCTAAGGTCTTTGGTTCAATCCCCGGGTCGGGGAAAGTGATGTTGGGTTTTTCTATCCCGAAATGCTTAGTATTAGCCCGGAGTCTGGAATTGTGCCCGGTATGGCGATAGGCTCGCCCCTGTCACATTATGGGACCGTAATAATTTCGGCGAAAAGTGCCTGTACTGGTTGCGCCTCTGCTTACCCGGGGATTACAGGCGTGAGTGTATATATATATATAGTTCGCGACAGGTCGACATGGCAATTTCCTAGTGATGTGGCAAAGTGTAGCAGGTAGTTTATATCGATATTTATTTTATTGCAATGCAAGAAAATAAGACTAAAATTAATTAAATAAGGTTTATCATAAGTAAAATATTTTATAATAATATTTTATTCGTCACAATCAATATCAATTATGGGCGTTTTTTATTGTTTATTGGGTCCTGCTAATTTCGATTCGGATTGTATTCTGGGCAAAGTTCTTAAAAGCCGGTGTAAAACGCAGCCATATCCAATGTCTGACTGACAAGGTAATTATAATAATTGTCTTTCCGTTTAATGTCACAATTTTATAATACTTTTCAGATTCGTTCTCGTGCTTAATTATTAGTTTTTTGTATTAACACGTGACAAGGAAGCCATCGAAGTCATTTTAATACACAACGACAAAGAACAATGTGCGCGAGCTCGATATCGATAAACGCGGTCGATGCGAACTCGTGCGCCGTGCAGCGCTACGATAAAGACGGCGCGGGCGATGTGCGGGTATGCGGGGGACCCCTCCCCCGCGCTCACCTCATACCCCGATTGCCATGTCGACCTGTCGCAAACTATATATATGTTAGTATGTGTAGCTTCTATAGACAATTGTATGGCAGCCTTCGTGGCGCAGTGAACGAGTAGCTGCGGCTGTAAAACGAGAGGCCGCGGGATCAATCCTCATACCAAGACAATAGTTTGTGTAACCAATCGATTTGCTTCGGGTCTGGGTGTTGTGAGACCAAAAAAACTCAAACTCGTTGTTGAGTCGACATAAGACTGGTATGGAGTCAGGATTCTGATTATATGAGGTTTGCTCACGATGTTTTTCTTCACCGTTAATGCCAATTAACAAAGAACACGTATCAAAGATATATGCCATGTATGTTGGTTTCAAACCTACGACTTTCAGCAGTCCCTATAATTCCCAACTATTGTTGCTTCCACAAATTCTGAAACTATTAAAACAAAAATATTTACCACAAACTTTTATTGAACTTGCGGCCATTTTGGATGTTACCAATTAATTGCCCATCTTTCACCATACTAAGTAAAACAATAACAAATCTGAACATCGAATTCCACAAACTATAAACGATCAAAGGTTGATAGGCAACCCTACACGTGCCGGTGCAAAGTTACGAAGGTGACAGCCCTGGCGTAATTGCCTACATTAATTACCAATCGATCGTTCGACTTGTTGAGTGTGTAGAATTAATCGAGATCAAATTTAATTAATGTCGATAGAGTTTTAAATGAAGGTGTGTTTTTTAGGATTTCTGAGTAATGAAAATATGACCACTGTTCTTTATTATCGCCCCATTCTTCTTCTTACGCCTTATTTTAACTTTGCAATTCAAATAATAAAATTATTTTAAAATGTATAAAATTTAACAGCCTTCGTAGCGCAGCAGGAGATGACCGGCTGGGAAACGAGAGGCCGTGGGTTCGATTCCCGCACTAAGATAAATGTTTGTGTGAGCGACAGATATTTGTATCGGGTCTGGGTGTCTGTGACCGTAGTCCCTATAGTTCTTGATATCCATTGAGGTTTTACTTATGTGTGTGGCTGTTGGGTGTATTCATTATTCATAAGTTTTTTATGTAGAAAACAGTTTTAAGAGCTATTTAATTAGTTACATGAAAACTAAAATAATTTCAATTAGCAGTAATGACGTCATCAGGTCCCTTCACATGTCGTCGCGAAATTAAAAATAACACAAAATCGAGTAGTTGACACGACGTTTTTTTATTCTTTTAGTTACTTAAAATTTATTATCGATAGAATTTTAAAAATCCGCTTAATAATAATTAAATTAGAAGCCATTCAAATAGGGTAGAAGGTGTAAATCTCAAATGATGGAAAAGGATGCACGATACGATTCGTGACGTCACCGCTTGGAATGGCCAGTAGAGTGTAACCGTGCGAGAGAGATAGTCATTCCCACTACGCATTCACTCATACTAAAAATTGCGGCCTAGTTTTTCAAAAAGTTTGTCTTTTTCGTATTGTTTTTGGTTGCATATTAAATATCGCTCAAAATTAAACACAAGAATCTACCCTAAGGGAAACTACGTATTGATCATCAGGTTCATTGATCCTGGGGTACAGTCTTAAAAATATTTATAAATATAAATCTGTATATATAAAAGAAGAAACTGACTGACTGACTGACTGATCGATCAACGCACAGCCTAAACGGCTGGGGTTAGAGACTTGAAATTTTGACAGTAGGTACCTTTTATCACGTAGGCATCCACTAAGGAAGGATTTTTGGAAATTTCACCCCTAACGGGGTAAAATAGGGGAAGAAAGTTTGTATGAAACTTCGTCATTTTTGAAGTTAAAAGCATAAAAATTGGTATTTGGCCTTTTAGTTAAAAATAAAAAATATGTGTTTTAGGATTTTTGGAAATTCTACCCCTAACGGGGTAAAATAGGGGAAGAAAGTTTGTATGAAACACCGTCATTTTTTAAGTTAAATGCATGTAAATTGGTATTTTGTAGTGTATACTTTTTGTCTCAAACATGACCTCCACGCGGGCGGAGCCGCGAGTAATATTATATAAAAGAAGAAACTGACTGACTGACATTTCAACGCACAGCCTAAACGGCTGGGGTTAGAGACTTGAAATTCTGACAGTAGGTACCTTTTATGACGTAGGCATCCACTAAGGAAGGGTTTTGGGAAATACCACCCTAAGGGGTTAAAATAAGGGATAAAAGTTTGTATGAAAATCCGTCATTTTTTAAGTTAAAGGTATGAAAATTGGTACTTTGTACTGTATACTTTTTCTCCCAAACATGACGTCCACGCGGGCGGAGCCGCGAGCAACAGCTAGTAATAAATAAATGAATAATAACAGTTACACACACAGACCCCACATTAGGTAAAACCTGTATAGAGGGTATCAAGAACTACAAGGGACTTCGGTCCCACAACATCCAGACCCAAAAAAAATATCTGTCTGGCACACAAACATTTGTCTCGGTGCGATATCGAACCCACGGCCTCTCGTTTCATAAGCTACTCGCGGATTGCGTCACGGAGGCTGTCAAAAAAAAAATGGAAATCAAATCTCCGTATTACTTACTCTTGCCATAACTTATTAAATCGACAGCCTCCGTGGCGCAGCGAGCGAGTAGCCGGCTGTAAAACGAGAGGCCGTGGGTTCGATTCCCATACGGAGACAAATGTTGATGTGACAGACAGATATTTGTTTTGGGTCTAGATGTTGTGGGACCGTAGTCCCTCGTAGTTGTTGATACCCACGATACAGGTTTTACCTAGTGTGGGGTCAGAACTATGTGTGTTACTACTGGGGATTTATTTAATTCTTATATATTTATAATATATAATATAGCAGTGATAGCCTAGTTGGTTGCGGTACGTACTGCCAAGACGAAAGTCGTATGTTTGAAACCCAAGTGGCATACACCTCTGACTTTTCTAAAGTTATGTGTGTATTAAATGTTAATTATCGTTTGCTTTAACGGTGAAGGAAAACATCGTGAGGAAACCTGCATACCTCAGAATTCTTATAAGAATTTCGAAGGTATGTGAAGTCTACCAACCCGCATTAGGCCAGCGTGGTGGACTAAGGCTTAACCCTCTCATTAGTGGAGGAGGCCCGTGCCCAGCAGTGGGACAATCTTTAATACAGGGCTAGTATTATATTATATATTTATAACACTTCGCGTGTGAAACATATTTAGGTCGCCATTGCCTTGTTATTTTGCACTTGAACGATAGCCTTCTAATTTTACACAATATTTGCAAAGAATTTCAACATAACTCCACATAAACAGCGATATCGTATTTCGAATCGGTATACGCATTATCGTCCATCCATTTCTCGCATTGTAAACCGTTCTAACTCGCAACAACTGAAATCTAGTTTGGACTTTAACCGAAGTGTATATGGTTTAAAATCGTGTGCGATACTGTTATTAGTTACGATATTCCAGTATTTGTAGTGGTATGAAAATTATTGAGCTAGTTTGCTTGTTAGGCCATTATGAGGTTGTGTGGGGCGCAGTGATGTTACATTGACCGTTTGAGAATAATTTCGTAAAATTTATTCGCTATCGAATTTTCTTTACGATAGCGTATGCTTATTTACAGCTTTACCTAGTTTCGCTAATGGTTTTGTTGGTTGGCCATGATCGTAGCAACGACCATTTTGTATTTTGCAGTGCAATAAATAGGCTATGTTAGTAGGAACCAGAGAAGTCTGGTTCTAGCTGATTGATTTTAGTATGTCGATAATTATAAAGACTGCCTCGGTGGCGCAGTTGTAATTGCGCATGAGTTACGATTGCTGTGCTGAGGTCCTGGGTTCGATCCCCGGGTCGGGTAAAGTGATATTGGATTTTTCTATCTAGAAATTCTCAGTATTAGCCCGGAGTCTGGAATCTGTGCCCGGTATGACGATAGGCTCGCCCCCTATCACACCATGGGACCGAAATTTGGCGAAACGTGGGTGTACTGGTTACACCTCTGCCTACCCCTTCGGGGATTACAGGCGTGAGTGTATATGTATGTATGTATGTATGTATGTATGTATGTATGTATGTATGTATGTATGTATGTATGTATGTATGTATAATTATAAAGACTAAAATATATGTGAAGAAGCTAAACAGCAGGCCGGCATGATTGTGTTGAGTAGCGGGGGATAGACTGTCTCTTTGTACTTGATACTCTATCTGGACGGCACTGCGCTTACCATCAGATGCAGTGTGGTCACTTTGCCGCGCGAGAATAAAAAAAAAAGTGAGTTTAATTTTGGCAACACCCGAGTCGACATATGGAACATCCTGACCGGAGTTACGAATTTTGATAAATAGGCCAATGATGTCTAAAAGCTCCGAATATGAACGGTTGGAGGTGCCGCAGTCGTTCAGGTACCACACCATCCGAATAGAGATCTCTCCTTTTGCTAGACGAGCACTGTCACCCGTTCCACAGTCCCTAAACTGACCTCAAACTATAACCAAAACTAGAACCCCTGGGTCCTTTAAGCGTAGTGTGAAGAAGCTACACAGCAGGCCGGCATGATTGTATTGAGTAGCGAGGGATAGATTATCACTCGCTACTTGATACTATAACTGGACGGCACTGCACTTACCATCAGGTGCAGTGTGGTCACTTTGCCGTGCCACGAAAAAAAACCCGAATTCGTACAAAAACAAAGGTTAATACGAAAACATAATCTCAGGCATTCAGAATTTACATTTAAATAATCTTCAACCACTTTATTTGCAAATAAGTATTTTTTCCACTCATTGGTACGGGAATATCCAGCGTGGTACAAACATGGTAATAAAACTGTCAGATAGCCGTGGATTTATTGTATTAAACACGTCCCAGCGATTTTTAATGCGTTTTATAATGTCACTTGCCTGGTAAATAAATAAATAACACTCAACAGTCATTGTGCTGATGGTAGGATAGTTGGGTCGTGGGTACAATACCCCGTATTAGGATATTTCCTATTATTAGAAATACCGAAGGTATAACGGAGGTATTTAGGAGACTAGCTGGGGGTAGTTAATAATGACAACCAAAGTGGGAGTAGTAAATGTTTAATATAAAACGGTGTGACTTCCGCGCTCCGGTGTTCAGTTCAGTTGAGTTGTGAAGAAGACTAAGTGATAGCCAGGATATTCGTGGTTTGTTCGCGGGGCAGTATCTAAGTGTTTGTAAACAGTTCAATGGCCGCGTAGTTTAGACTAAAGGGTAATGCTGGTAGATTAATTATAAAGAGAAGCCTTAAAGTGAATCCTGACATGCGTGTGTGTTAATAGTAAGCACTGAGATGTGTAACAGTGTCGTGTAAATCAATTAATAAATTATAAATTAAATATTGTATATATGCCTTTTAAATATCCATCTTGCATAGTTTTGTTGATGTTCCTAACACCCGAGAAATCCTACTAATATTATAAATGCGAATGTTTGGATGGATGGATGGATGTTTGATACTCAATCACACCAGAACGGCTGAACGGATCTGGTTGAAATATGGCATTGCGATAGGTTATAGTCTCGAATAGCACATAGGCTACTTTTTATCCAGGAAAAATGTACAGTTCCCGTGGGATAGTTTAGTTTTTCACAGAGCAAGGGATCGAAATGATTTTTTTCATAGTAGTAGTTTAAGGATTAGAGAGTGACATAGGTTATTTTTTATCCTGGAAAAATGCACAGTTCCTATGGGATAGCAAAATATAGAAAGTTGAAATAGCTTACGCTGACTCCATGGATTTTATACATTTAATTTCAATAATAACTACCACGCGGGTGGAGCCGCAGGCAACAGCTAATAAGTACTAAATACACCCAACAGTCACACAGATAGTCCTGACCGCACACTACGTCAAACCTGTATCAAGAAGTACGAAGGACTACGGTCCCACAACACCCAGACCTGAAACTAATTTTTGTCTTGATGTGGGGATCGAACCCGTGGCCTCGCGTTTCAGCCGACTACTAACTACGCCACGAAGGCGAATATTTATGCCTTTAAAACGTACTCCGGAAATTTTCAATTACAATATAAACCACATTTAAATTCAACAAGTAGCTTAGGAACGCATATTCATTAAGTAGTCATATTATTCACGCCGTTATCCTATAAGCAGCGATAGCCTAGTTGGTTGCGGTACGGACTGCCAAGACGAAAGTCGTAGGTTCGAAACCCAAGTGGCATACACCTCTGACTTTTCTAAAGTTATGTGTGTATTAAAATGTTAATTATCGCTTGCTTTAACGGTGAAGGAAAAACATCGTGAGGAAACCTGCATACCTGAGAATTTTTCGAAGGTATGAGAAGTCAGCCAACCCGCATTAGGCCAGCGTGGTGGACTAGGCCTAACCCCTCTCATTAGTAGAGGAGGCCCGTGCCCAGCAGTGGGACAATGTTTAATACAGGGCTAGTATTATTATTATTATTATTTTATACCCTATAAGGGTAGGCAGTCATATCTAGCCTAAAGTCTATTTACAATGCACCTATCTCATATTATTTCGGTGCCTATAAACTTCGTACAATTGTAACTAGTTGATGGTATAATCATATTGCAGCTTACCAGTAGGATCTGTGTACTCTGACACTAGACCCTCAACCGCCTCTTCACCTCCTTGCCCATGGCGTAGTGTGAAGAAGCTACACAGCAGACCGGCATGATTGTGTTGAGTAGCGAGGGATAGATTGTTTCTCGCTACTTGATACTCTAACTGCGCTGCGCTTACCATCACGTGCAGTGTGGTCACTTTTCCAGGATAAAAAAACCTGGTGCTTTACGTCTGACTTCTACATATGTCCATGTGTCATAAATATGTATGTATATATATTTATGGTATTGTATATCACACCCCCAATTTTCTTTTTAACTTATGTCCTTACTAGATGTTGCTCGCGGCTCCGCCCGCGTGGAGGTTATTTTTGGAAGGAAAGGTATACAATCTATAGAGGCATCTTAAGCTACTATACTTTTCTATATTTTGCTATCCCATAGGATGCGTGCATTTTTCCGGGATAAAAAGTGGCCTATGTCATCTTCTGATCCCTAAACTACCACTATGCAAAAAATCTTGTCGATCCCTTGCTCTGTGAAAAACTAAACTATCCCACGGGAACTGTACATTTTTCCGGGATAAAAAGTAGCCTATGTGCTATTCCAGACTATAATCTATCTCTGTGCTAAATTTCGACCAGATCCGTTCAGTCGTTGTAGCGTGATTGAGTAACAAACATCCATCCATCCAAACTTTCGCATTTATAATATTAGTAGGATTATTAAGGATGTCTGGCAGAGATCGCTCTTAGCAATAAGACCGCCTTTTGTAACATTGTGTAGTTTTAAGGTCTCTTGTTATGAAAGTTCATAAGTTGGTGTGCAATAAAGAGTTATTTAACTAATGTCCCAATGTTTGTGTTTAACAATTCAGTTCAATAGTCTCCCGCTTTCGAGGGAAGTGGACATTTTATGTATCCGACTCTTCCCTGTATTTCTATTTGATTAATTTTATTACGGGCCAAAAAATGCGTGCTATTGTGAGCTTACGGGGGTTACAATGGCAGGCGTGTGGGTGGGACAGTCTCGTAAGTTAATAAGGAAAACTCAGTTCCTGATGTAACAAAAATAATAATTAATAACGGCTAAGTAAAGGTCCTTAACCAAGTAGATGCTTACATATAGCACTTAAGTAGTCACGCATGTAATCGAAGATAACAAAAATCAACACATAAAACCATTTTTTTTGTCGCGGGGAAAGCGTTTTATTACTGCCGCCCGCTCCGGGGGGAAGCGGACATGCAAGTAAGAGCTAATGCCATTACACCTTTTTTTATGGTCGCGGGGAAAGCATTTTATTACTGCTGCCCGCTCCGGGAGGAAGCGGAATAAAATAAAACGGGTATGCTGGACTAGCCGGTCTTACGATCCAGCACCCCCTCGCCCGGATGATGGCTATCCGGGCTGCCGCTGGGCCGAGTCCCTATCTACACCTCACCCGACACTACCAGCTAAAACCCCGCGGTGGCCTTCTTCGGCGCTTACGGAGTGATCCCAGGGTATTGTAAAGAATGCCTTCTCTGCTGTAGGATTTTCATATCCGCCCGGATAGCGACCACCGAGCACAGGGTTTAAAACCTGCCATACTGGCACACGCAAGTGTGTCGCATTCCGGGACCAGCCAGTGTTCATCTGGTTTTTGTCGGGGGTCTAGAATTGTGTACAATGTTTGGCTGTTTGCAGCCTTCTAAGTACTTTGACGCTAGACCCTCTACCGTTTCCTTACCTTCTTGCCAACGCCGTAGTATGAACAAGCAGGCCGGCATGATTGTGTTGAGTAGCGGGGGATAGATCGTCTCTCGCTACTCGATACTCTAATTGGACGGCACTGCACTTACCATCAGGTGAAGTGTCTGTCGTGCCGAAATAAAAAGAAAATGCCACTACTGACATGGCAATTAATTATGATGAAAGGTCTGCATGGTCCGGGACACTAATGACTGCGGTCCGACGGAAATTCGATTACGTTTATGAAGTTACCTTAACGCCTTCGCAGGAAATGTTCTGTTCATACATAGTTGTAATTCTATTTCTTACACCACACGGAACAACTAATCCGCTAAGTAGAGGTGTAACCAGTACACCCAAATTTCAATTTTATTACCGTCCCATAGAGTGATAGGGGGCGATTCTATCACCATACTGTGCACAATTCTAGACTCCGGTTCACATTGCCGTGTCAGGATAAAAGAAATGCTTATTCCCTTCCCAAACCTGATTTCTTTCCTTTAGAACCGGTAACATGTTCATGTTTTTTTAATTGGAATAAATATTGCTTTTAAAAAACAATGTGTTCTTAGATCTAGAACACAATGAACGAGTGTAAAGATGTAGAAGTACATACATACATATACACTCACGCCTGTAATCCCCGAAGGGTTAGGCAGAGGTGTAACCAGTACACCCACTTTTCGCTGAATTTCGGGCCCATAATGTCATAGGGGGCGAGCCTATCGCCATGAAGAAGTTGTTAAAAAATATATGTTTTCGTCATATTATCAATAATTTTTATGGAATTTTGACTACTGGGCGAACACTGGTAAATATAAATAGATATTACTTGATTACTTTAGTAATCTATATAAAAAAAAAAAAAAAACAAAAAAGTTGTTTCTACATATCCGTTATAGACTTTGAAACCACTCAACCGATTTCAATGAGGTTTTGTGTATGTGTGTGGTTGGGTACAAGATATGATAGTTATAGATCCGATAGGTGGCGCTGTTGTCGAGAACTGAATTCTTATTTTTAACCAACTCCAAAAAAGGAGGAGGTTAACAATTCGTCGGAATCTTTTTTTTTATGTATGTCACCCGATTACTCGAAGACGCCTGGACCGATTCGAGAAATTCTTTTTTTGTTTAAAAGGGTATACTTCCCAGGTGGTCCCATTGGCACCAAGTCAGGATCTGATGATGGGATCTCAAAAAAATCAAGGGCAACCCTCAAATTTTATAGTGACGCATAATTTGTTTTTTATTGAAGTCGGTGTACTTTTTATTTCAACGAAAATTCTGTCCTCAGAGAAGGCGGTTTATGGCAGAACGTCTGCCCGGGACCACTAGTTTTTTATATAAACACCCAACAGTCATACACATAGTCCTGACCACACTATATGTTACGAATCTTATGTCGTGGGTATCAAGAATTACGAGGGACTACGGTCCCATAACACTCAACCAGAAAACAAACCTGTCTGTCACGCAAACATTTTTGTCTGTGCAGGAATCGAACCCATTAACAAATTCAATTCCTTTGTAATACTGTCAAATATGTCAAGTATGTTTTTGCATTTTATAAAACAATATTAATGACTGCCTCGGTAGGGCAGTCCCGGGTTCGATCCCCGGTTGGGTAAAGTGAGATTGGGTTGTTCTATCTAGAAATTCTCAGTATTAGCCTGGAGTCTGGAACCTGTGACCGGTATGGCGGTAAGCTCGCCCCCTATCAAATTATGGGACCGTAATTCTACGAAAAGTGGGTGTACTGGTTACACCTCTGTCTACTCCTTCGGGATTACAGGCTTGTATATTCATGAAATTGGAACTCAACCCATTTTGTATCTAAACTGTATCATCTTTGTCAACTATCTAGGACAGATATATCCCTATTTATCATAGGGTTTACATAAAATTATGAAAGCAGGTTAGCACAATATGCACAGAGTATTCAACTAATACATAAGCCAGCGTGTCTCCAGATGATTGTGTCTTATTTGTTTATTTACAAAGGAAATTGAACTTTAACATACGGTTATAGAGTGCACACTCTATCGGCAAGATACAAAAATCACTTGTGAAGAAAATTGTCGTCTTCCGCCTCTACAGATTGGCTTGCAAATGTTCAGAATGGACGAAGTTTTAAGAAAGTTTTGTTCTTAACCACGGACAACTTTAACAAAGGCAATTGTGTTGTCCGGGAAGATGTATTTGGCAGTTTCAATGCCGCAGTGGCTGTGAAAAGAGACCGTGTTGGAACAAAGGGGCAAATGTTTGTGTGCTCTACAAATTTATGGGTGTTGTGAGACAGGAAAGTGTTTCGTGGTTCCTGATAACTACAAGAGTTATCTAAGTGTAGGACTATATGTGTGACTGTTGTGCATTTAATATTCTGAATATTTTTGAAGTTATACTTCTTTTGGCGCGATGGAGAAAAATAATTAGAGTGAATTTTTACGATGCGCGCGCACACCGACAGCCACATCGTAAAGTTAGTTCTAGGTGGCATGAAAATCGATATGTAACTATGTTCAAGATGTTATATTCTAGTATTTTTATATTTAGAACACGTGTTTCGTAACAGTACAATTTTTCCTGAGTACCAGGCTAGCAGAAATGTAAGGATACCGTTTGATACCGTTTTTATACAACTGATATAATAGTGACTTCCTTAAGAGCTAGAAGCTTCGGAATATAGATATGGCCAGTACGTTATGGTATTATGAAAGACCGAATTAGTACTATACAGTAATATTATTTTTGTCCTGGCACGGCAAAGTGACCACACTGCACCTGATTAAGTGCAGTGCTGTCCAATTAGAGTATAGAATAGCGAGAGACAGTCTATCCCTCGCTACTCAACACAATCATGCCGGCCTGCTTCTTCACTCTACTCCATGGGTAAGAAGGTGAAGAAGCGGTCCGGGGTCTAGTGTCAGAGTACTCAGAAGGCCCCAAATCGGCCAAACGTCGAACTCTAGTCCCCCGACGTCCAGCGTAAAATAACATATAGCTGACGTGAAACACCGACGCTTTACGAAGTCTGCAATTGCTGAACGTTCAGAGGAAGGCTCCAAGCATTATCTTTGATTTTATAAACCACTAATCCTTGCGAAAGAGCACTGATTCCTACCTATATAACTACAAAAATTAATTACGTGTTACAAATAGATCCTGTATTAAACATTGTCCCACTGCTGGGCACGGGCCTCCTCTTCTAATCAGAGGGGTTAGGCCTTAGTCCACCACGCTGGCCTAATGCGGGTTGGTAGACTTCACATACCTTTGAAATTCTTATGAGAATTCTTAGGTATGCAGGTTTCCTCACGATATTTTCTTCACCGTTAAAGCAAGCGATAATTAACAATTGATACACACGAAACCAAAAAAAAGTCAGAGGTGTAATGCCATGCCATTTGGGTTTCGAACATACTACTTTCGTCTTGACAGTCCGTACCGCAACCAACTAGGCTATCGCTGCTATTGCTAAAAAATTGTGTAGTTGATTTTAATTTTCAATTTCAAAATCGAACCTAGAACCTATCAGATTAAATATACGGCACGACAAGTTAAATTATCCTATACAATGCATCCAATGTCGAACCTCGAAAACCGTTTAAAATTTTAATTGACGTGGCCCGAAACTTGTTATCTCTATCGGGTCAGATACAGAGAGTTTTAATATCAGAGCCCGTTGTCCCTGGGCAGCGTGGCCAAAAAATCAACAATTTTGCATATAGTGGATGTAAAAATCAGAAGATCATTGATTAATCGAGGATTTACGGCACAGGATAGATTGTCTCTCGCTACTTGATACTCTAACTGGACGGCACTGCACTTACCATCAGGTGCAGTGTGGTTGCTTTGCCGTGTCAGGATAAAAAATAGAAAAATCTATCGACTATTATTACAAGCAGCGATAGCCTAGTTGGTAGCGCTATGACTGTTGAGACGAAAGTCGTATGTTCGAAACCAGCCCAAATGGGTTACACCACTGATTTTTCTAAAGTTACGTGTGTATTAACTGTTATTTTTCGCTTGCTTTAACGGTGAAGGTAAACATCGTCAGGAAACCTGAATACCTTTTATACGATTTTTAAAGTTATGTGAAGTCTACCAATCTGCATTTCACCAGCGTGGCAGACTATGGCCTAACCCCTCTCATCAGTAGAGGAGACCCAGCTGCAATCATAAATACAGAGCTTGTATTATTTAACTAATATTTGTCGTGTCACGATAAAAAAATCCGAACTACATCTACAAGGCGCAAATGTAAATCAAGACCTTCGTAGCACATTATTTGCATTTATATCACGTAGAAAACTCTGAATACATTATCTTAGCTCGTTGGTTCTTTATTAACTAAATGTGGTGGGATATTCATATCCGCCCGGAAAGCGACCACCTTACACAAGGTGTAAAATCAAGCATAGTGGCACATGCAAGTGTGTCGCGTTCCGGAATCAGACATTGTATATCCAGTTTTTGTCAGGGGTCTAGAGGTACGATCTTTGCCGTGTTGCGGCATTCTGGGTACTCTGATACTAGACCTTCGGCCGCTTCTTCACCTTTTTGCCCATGGTGTAGTGTGAGAAACAGGCCGGTATGATTGTGTTGAGTAGCGAAGGATAGATTGACTCTCGCTACTCGATACTCTAATTGGACTGCACTGCGCTTACCATCAGGCGCAGTGTTGTCACTTTGCCGTGCCTGGAAAAATAATAAAAAAAGAAAAAAAAATCAAATTCATCATTGTTTGGAATATTACGTAACAAATTCCTGTGAAAGTTGTTAGGTAGTGTACTGAGAGTACTTCAGTCGTCAATCACGAGTTTTACAGTTCAAGGGCAGTGGAACAATTACTATGTTTGAGGGCATAACGTCCTTCGCCGACGGTGTAAAGTTTTTATGTACCAAGGAATTAAATCAGTCGGTGGCTGCATTACGCATGCGTTATGACTGCTGTGTTGAGGTCTTGGGTTCGATCCCCGGGTCGGGGAAAGTGATATTGGGTTTTTCTATTTAGTATTCAGTATCAGACCTAGAATCGTGCCCGTTATGGCGGTAGGCTCGCCCCCTATCACATAATGGGACCGTAATGAATTCGGTGAAAAGTGGGTGTACTCGTTTCACCACTGCCTATCTCTTCGGAGATTACAGGCGTGATTGGTATATGTATGTATGGAATTAAATCAACTTGAACACTTAAAAGAGTTAGTAATTTTAGATCATACATCGCTTCAGTTGCTAGCATATAAGCCGAGAGCCGGTCGTCTTGAGAAATTCCAAGTTCGAACAAAACACAATTTTGTAATAAAGAGAGAGAAGTCTGCAGTTGCTGAACATTCAGAGGAAGGCTCCGAGCATTATCTTCGATTTGACAAACCACAAATCCTTGCCAAAGAACACCGTTTCCTGCCCAGGATGATTCGCGAGGCTATTGAAATTAAAAAACATCCAAATTTTAATAGAGAAGATGGTTGGAAGCTAGCACCAGCCTGGGATCCAATTATACATTTAATTAAATCGGAACCCAAAAGACCAACTGCCAGATCTCAAGACATTGTGAGCTCTTTCTGCATAGATCGGACTACAACAAAATAAAAATTAAATATCAACTATATGGAGGGTAGAAACATTGCACTATACTTTCGTGACGACATACAACTCAGTCTCCCCCGTGACCATGAAGGCTGTAAAGCCTTCGAAACGTCGGGTTAAAAAAGTAAAATAAACCGCGATAGAATCCGTAAATTTCGTTTTATTACAATGTATAATATTCGCGTAAACATTATGTAAAACACAATTTGTGTTAGATTTGAAAAATCGCACAGGATTCCATAAGTTTTGAATTTGTGCCCGTTGTTATAGGCTCAGCGTAATCACATAATAATATAAGACTCAACAGTCACACACATAGCCCCGACGCGACCCCACACTAAAATACGAGTCTTGTGTTCTGGGTATCAGATACCAAATACTTTCGGTCACACAACACCCAGACCCCAGACACAAATATCTGTCTGTCACACAAACACTTGTCCCGGTGTGGGAATCGAACCCACGGCCTCCGGTTTCACAGCCGGCTACACGCCTACTGCGCCACGGACGCTGTCAAAATAATGGGACGGAAATTACAGATTTATAAAATGATTTTGTTAATTTGTAGTAACTTCATTAAAACAATGTCAACAACCCTATTGTACAAGAGGCACAAAATTGCCCGAACCAAAGCCACTGCAGTTCCCACAACTAACAGATTCCCACAGACATTGACGGAACCAATCGGTTTCTAATTTCCAACAGAGCCGAACCTGCGGTATTTGCAGTTTGTGGTGTTGTGAATTGTAGTGAGAATGTTGGATTGAATATATACAGGTTGTTGCAAAAGGGGGGTACTAAAGAAAGCACCATGTATAGAGTTGGTGATTAGTAACATATAGATAAAGTTAAATATAATATATGTATTATACTATAGTATGTTATGTCTATGTATTTTACTGTACATCATATGTCTATTTCCCTACTACTATACCTACCCATTACCTTTTGTTTCTCTTCAAATCCAATCCATCTAAAGTTTGTCTGGAATAGATCGCAGTAACTTATGACGATAAGCTCGCCCCCTATCACATTATGGGACCGAAATTCGGCGAAAACTGGGTGGAATGGGTACACCTCTGCCTACCCTTTCAGGAATGACAGGCGTGAGTGTATATGTGTGTGTTTTCTATTCTTCCCTTGTCACTTTGTCTTCAGGTGTGGTTGTTTAACCAAATTTTTATGAGTACATACATTTAGGTCAGTCAATAAAAAAATATGATCTGACACTTCAAATAACCTCATCTATTGTTATTGGTTACAAGATATAAAATAACAATATCTTTGCTCACCACAAAACAACAAATAATAAAATAAATAAATAAACGATCCATTATGAGGAGCTCAAAGTATTTTGATCTTCAATATGTTCAAGGAGGAGGGTGGCCGCTGCTCGCGTCCGTAGGTATTACCCTCGTTACCCTACACGTGCCCTCCGGGTGGTGCTAAACGAGCAGCAACGCCGAACATCAGGCGGCGGTAACTAACCTGACCCTCTCGGCTCACACCGAGGCCGGCTACTACAAGCCGTGAGAGAGAAATAATCTCAAAAAGAGTAGACTCGCCAACCCGCAACGGCCAGCGTGGCGTTTTAAGGCCAACTACCTTAATGCACAGCCAGAATAAAGAAAGGCCCTCAGTTCCCAGCGGTCCTGCTAGGCTCGGCTACGGCAGCGGTCGAGGAACCGGCAGGACAGAGGGTGCGAAGAATCCCTGGGAGAACGGATACGGCTGCCAGCACATCTACTTGGCTACGTATAATGTAAGAACCCTACTGACAGAGGAACGCTACCAGGAATTGGAATCCGAAGTACTCAATAAAATTAAGTGGGACATCATTGGTCTGAGTGAGGTAAGGCGAAGAGGTGAAAATCTAATTAAATTAACATCTGGCCAGCTGTTCTACTTCAAAGGCTACGAGGATAAATCGCAAGGAGGAGTTGGTTTTGTCATAAACACCTCAATGGCGAAAATGCTGCGAAATATCAGTGCAGTATCACCGAGGGTCATATACGCTATATTTGACTTGAATAGGCGCTACACCCTTAAAGTGATTCAAGTCTACGCCCCAACTTCCTCGCACTCAGACGAAGAATTGGCTCAATTCTACGAAGATATCAGCAGCGCTTTAACCTCGAATCCGTGTTTTTATACCATCGTGCTAGGAGATTTTAACGCCAAATTAGGTAGGCACCTAGAAAGCGAGGATTATGTGGGCAAGTTTGGGTTAGGTGAGAGAAACTCAAGTGGAGATGCATTAGCTAATTACCTTGAACAACACAATTTATATGCTATGAATACGTTTTTCCACAAGAAACAACAGAGGCTTTGGACTTGGAGAAGCCCAGATGGAAAGACGAAAAATCAGATAGATTACATCCTGAGTTCTAAACGGTATATAGTCGAAGATGTAGACGTCATCAACGCAGTGAGTGCAGGAAGTGACCATCGAATCTTGCGAGCCAGATTGGCCATAAACCTAAGACTCGAAAGGCGAAAACTGGTCGAAACTATGCGACAACCTGATGTCAACAAATACACCGAACTGCAAAAAGAATTATACCAGGAAGCAATAGCTCAGAAACTTTCAGCGGAAGAGAACTGGGATGTACAGGCTATAAATGACCAATTAGTTAAAGCTATCCATGAAACTGTAAAGGAATTAAGACCAAAGAATACCTATATCCCAAGCCTAGTATCTCAAGAGCTCAGTAAAGTATTGGAAGAACGCAGAAAAACTCTGGCGGGGCCAGATAGCAAGAACACCAACAAAATAAACACCAAAATTAGACACCTGCTTCGGAAAATACTTAGACAAAGAAAACACAAAATAATTCTCGATACCATAGAAAAACACAAAGGGCCTAAAGTATTTAGGAAGCAGCTGAAAAGAGGGAATCAGCAGATTCATAGGCTTAAAACAGAAGAAGGAGTCCTAACAACAGACCGAGAAAAAATATTGGAAGTTGTTCAAAACTATTACTCCAAGTTGTACAAGTCTCAACAACAGCATACAAGGCTTAAAGACCATAGAGCACCACTGGCTAAGCACCTCACTGAAGATCTGCCAGAGATTAGCCTATATGAAATCAAGCGTGCACTTAAGCTTATGAAATCTGGGAAGTCACCTGGTGAAGATCGTATCACCTATGAAAGTCTGCAGCGTGGAGGTAGGCCTGTGCTGAAGCAACTGCAACTTTTATTTAATAAGGTTCTATTTGAGGGGGTCACGCCAGACACCTGGAGGAATGCAATTGTCATTCTACTACATAAGAAAGGCGATACCACCGAGCTTTCGAATTACAGACCCATCTCATTACTCAGTCACATATACAAATTATTTACCAAGGTGATTACTCTTAGACTGACCAACAAATTAGATTCCGCCCAGCCCGTAGAACAGGCAGGCTTTAGATGCGGCTTCTCAACTATCGATCATATACACACCGTGCGGCAAGTGATAGAAAAGTGTACTGAATACAATAAGCCCCTAGTAGTAGCCTTTATAGACTACGAAAAGGCGTTTGATACGGTGGAACATTGGGCTGTAGTACACTCTCTACAAAGATGCCAAGTGGATTCAAGATACATAGAGGCCATCAAAGCCATCTACAACAAGGCTACGCTACAAATAAAGTTGCACGAGCTGACAAACCCGATACCTGTGAAAAGGGGAGTGAGACAGGGAGATACAATTTCGCCCAAACTATTTACCTCATGCTTAGAGGACATATTTAAGCTTCTCGACTGGACAAATAGAGGCATCAACATCAATGGGCATTACCTGACTCACCTACGATTCGCAGATGATATCGTACTCTTTGCCGAAAACCTGGATGACCTTAAAGCCATGACCGAAGAGCTCTACGACGTGTCTGTAATGGTGGGTTTAAAAATGAATATGAGCAAAACTAAAATTATGTGCAACAACACCGATGCCAACCACATTACTGTACACGGTCACGCTTTAGAAGCAGTAGAGGAGTATGTCTACCTGGGACAAATAGTGAGCTTGGAGAAGAACGCCCAGGAGAAAGAAATCCAACGCCGTATTCGGTTAGGATGGAGTGCGTTCGGTAAGCTATCCGACGTGTTCAAGGGAGACATACCTTTAAACCTGAAGCGCAGAGCTTTCGACCAATGTGTCCTCCCCGTGCTGGTATATGGGGCCGAGACTTGGACGCTCACACAACGTGTTATCCACAAACTGCAAGTCACCCAAAGAGCTATGGAGCGAACAATGTTAGGCATTTCTCTCCGAGACAAAATTCGTAACACCGAAATACGGAGACGAACCGGACTTACCGACATTGTCACTATTGTAGTTCGACGGAAATGGAAGTGGGCTGGCCACATATGCCGCAGGAATGATGGCAGATGGTGCAAAGCTGTACTGGAATGGAGACCAAGAACTGGTCATAGAAACCGGGGCAGGCCTTTGATGAGGTGGACCGACGACCTAGTCCACGTGGCGGGAAGAAGCTGGGTGAGGTCTGCCCTAGATAGAACTAAATGGCGTGCAATGCAAGAGGCCTACACTCAGCATTGGGTGGATATATAGGCTGAAGAAGATGTTCAAGGCAACCAAGAGACTTCTGAATTTAATGATTATATCATTAAATGTTAGCAACTGGGAGAGCTTATATTCGGAGGAAAAGAAATACCTACCAATTCGAGATTCCAACTTGACTACGACTTGTTTATAACCCATCGACAACTGCGTTTTATGATCATTATATAAAAAAGTAAGACCATTGGATTAAGGAAAAAATACCTAAAAACTTGATAAATATTTGTAGAGGGGAAAAGTTTCGTGCAATTTATTTTTATTCGAGAATTTCTTTCCTGCCATGTCAGCAGTTTTCATACGCTCATGAACTCCACGCCATTAAGGGTAACGACTTTTCTTCGAGTACTTCCTTAATTTCGATAGAAGTTGGTAAATGCAAAATTTTTTGTAAGCTCCGTAGACCACTTACTTTTTAACCGACTTCAAAAAATCAGGAGGTTCTCAATTCGTCGGAAACTTTCTTGTATGTTCCCCGATTATTTGAAGACGCCTGGACCGATTCAAGAAATTCTTTTTTGTTTAAAAGGGTATACTTCCCAGGGACCACCCATTGGCACTAGGTGTGGATCTGATCATGAGATCTCAGAAAAATCGAGGGCAACCCTCAAATTTTATAGGGACGCATAATTTGTTTTTTATTGAAGTCGGTGTACTTTTATGTTTTTTTTTAATTAGAACAAGAAGTACGATTAATTAATTAATTACTGGATAAAATTGTTCAGCAGCACATAAACTCGAGGATATGGGTGAGTAACTGGCTACAAAACGAAAGCAGGTTCGATCTCGGATCGTAACAAATTTTGGAATTATCCACAAATATTTATTACGGGTAATCCGTAATTCTTTATATCTACGATACAATACCTGATGTGAGGTCAGGACTATCTGTGCTCCTGTTGAGAGAATATATTTCATTTATAACTAGATATAGTTATCTTGGAAGAAAAGGTATACAATCCAAGGAGGCGTCTTAAGCCATTACACCTTTCTATATTTTGCTATCCCATAGGAAGCGTGTATTTTTCCGGGATGGAAAGTAGCCTACAGATCAGAATTAAGTTAAATATTTACCACTGCTTTGGAATTGCCCACTGGCCTGAGAAAAAGCACTAAGCAACTCAGCCGTAGGTCTATTGTATTTTTGTCATCGTAACACTTATATTGCTCTCGACTCGAAGGAGGAAATATTATTCCATGCTTCCGTTTCATTGTTATGCAACTGTGTGTTGCTGTTACTGTTGTTCAAATGTTATTGTTGCGAATATGTGTACTACAGCATAAATTGCCTTAATCAGAGCAGTGATACCACCACGAACATAAACCGACCGAGTAACGATGATCTTGGGTACTTTAGAAGAAGCTACACAACAGGCCGGCATGATCGTGTTGAGTAGCGAGTGATAGATTGTATCTCGATACTTGATACTCTAACTGGATGGCACTGCAATTACCATCAAGTGCAGTGTGGTCACTTTGCCGGGCCAGGATAAAAAAACGAGTCTAGTGTTGAATTTCTTGGTAACTTTTTATTTATCCTGTTTTTTTTTTTTTTAGTGCCTCGATAGGCAGACGAGCAGACGGGCCACCTGATGGTAAGTAGTCACCGCCGCCCATAGACTTCTGCAATACCAGGGCACAGCAAAGCCGCTGCCTACCGTTAAAGAAAGGTATGGCAAAGTGACCACACTGATGGTAAGCGCAGGTTAACTATCACTTGCGCAATACAATCATGCCAGCTTGTTGAGTAGCTTCTTCACACAACGCCTAAAGGATGCTTATTTATTTTGTAAGCTTTTTTTCCTTTTAAAAGTTAATCTAACTCTCTTTGACTGTGTTTGATCCAATTTTTCAAAATGTTATTGATTCTTTGAACACATATAATGTTGGCTATGTAACACACATTTGGAATTTGTGGTCAATAATTTTGGTGTCACATTTACTTAGCTTCCTATAGTAACATTTAGTATTACAAATATTGTGTTACTGTTCATTTAATAAATAAAAAAAAATACTAGAAAAGAGACGTGAAATATTCTTTTTCTTCACCACTGCATTGATTAATATCATCATTTTTTCAGAGCCTAGCATCACATCCAGTAGTCTCTTGTTATTATTTAACTTTTTCTTACTACTAATTAATAACCCGCTTATATGAAAAATTGGAACCAGTATCTTAAGTAATAACTTTTTACAAGGCTCAGACTATCCATTTTTAATCTCAATGCCACAATCAATACCAACCATTCCGATTCCAAAATTCAGCACGAATATATTTGAATGCTAAATATAACAAAGGTTCCATTGCAGCGGCGAATAAAACTACGAATATCTTCCGGCGACCTTATTTCCTAGCAAATATAAAATTGTATTGAATGTTTTCCATCCAATGGTCGTGGTTCTATTATTGCTATTGAGATGTGAGTGTACTCTTATTTTACTACAATATGAATACACCAGACGTAACAATTCAGTATTATCTACAACGTTACTTAAGTATGTTATATTGCTTTTACTCAGTGATGTAGATAATAGTCCATTTGATAGCAACTGAGGACTTCGCATGATGCGTCTCGGTATTAATAACTTCAGAAATACCACTCAAGACAGTTTGATCACGCTTTAAAGATTCTACAGCAGTTCAACACTGGTACAGTTCGTTGCTGGTGGTAGGATATTCATATCCGCCCGGATAGCGACCACCGTACACAGTGTGTAAAATCCGCCATAGTGGCACACGCAAGTGTGTCGCGTTCCGGGATCAGCCAGAGTACATCCGGTTTTTGTGTGGGGTCTAGAGTTGGGGTACGATATTTGGCCGTGTTGCGGCCTTCTGAGTACTCTGACACTAAACCCTTGGCCCATGGCATAGTGTGAAGAAGCTGAACAGCAGGCCAGCATGACTGTGTCGAGTAGCGAGGGATAGACTGTCTCTCGCTACTTGATACTCTATTTGGACGTCACTGCGCTTACCATCAGGTGCAGCGTGGTCATTTTCCGTGTCAGGATAAAAAAAAACAATAGCATGAACCAATTCGTACGGGTACAAACTCGCAAGAGGTCCGAAAATGATGGTCTATAATCAAGGAGGAGTAATATCTTCACAAACTACAATGTCACCACACATTCATTTACAAGATCTATTTGTTATGATACATTTTAAAGTATGACTATACTTTCAAAATATTTTAAGGTAAATCTTAAAGAATCACTATGTCAAGGCAAATCGTAAAATCGCTTCCATATTAGCTCATCGGTCACAAAGGCAAATAATACAATGACGTGGAGATTGTATCATAGGAACAGTACGTGTTACAGAATCGTAATGCATTATGAATAGCTCGTGCAAAATGGCTATTTTTGCATTAATGTGCATTGGAGGTTAAGTGCAGGAAAATAGCAAGGAGTTTGTATTTTGTTGCTAAGTGGATTTATTGCATTAAGTTTCTATACGTTGAGCAGCAATGCCTAAAACCTCGTGCAGGCCTGATTACGAAGGGTCTTGCAAATACCAAGAAGTTGTTCGTACAACAGGTAGGTATATCTGAATCCCCTGGAACCGTACCACTTGCGGTTTAACGGTAGGCAGCGGCTTTGCTGTATCCTGGCATTGCAGAAGTCTATGGGCGGCGGTGTCAACTTACCATCAGGTGGCCCGTCTGTCGTCTGCCTATCCAGGAACTAAAAAAACTTGCGCGAAAGTAGGTTGTAGTCGGTATTCTGTCGTGACAAAATTTGATTGCGACTTCGATCCTGCAGTCACTCGAACGTCAACGGGCTCAGAAGGCTAGTGAGTCCAGCGTAATATAAACCTTCAGGGTTGGGAAGGCAGCCGCCGTGGCACAGTTGACGAGTAGCCGGCTGTGAAACGCGAGGCCGTGGGTTCGATTCCCACATCGGGACAAATGTTTGTGTAACAGACAGATATTTGTGTCCGGGGTCTGGGTGTTGAGAGACCGAAAGTCTCTCGTAGTCCCTGATACCCACAACACAAGACTTGTATCTTAGTGTAGGGTCGGAGCTATGTGTGTGACTGTTGGGTGTTATTTATTTTATTTATTGATAAAATGGATTTTGGCCACGACCTACTAAAATATGTCTACAATTTAGCCTAGAATCCGGGGTTGAATGGAACCCATTAATACCCACCCACCTACCCATTAACCATATATTTTTAATAGCCTTATTTATACTACTCGTATATGATATCAGTTCCGTAATGAACAATCCCACATGACGAGCCTTCTCTACCAATGAAAGGGATTAGGACTTTGTCCACCACACTAACCTGAGGTGGTTTGATAGACTTCACATACCTTTATTAGATTTTCTCAAGATATTTATTTCTTTTCACCACTCATGGCCTAACACTAATTAAAAATTGTGAGTATCTTAAATTTTTTTTCTGGGTCCTGGATTTACTATCACACACACATACATACACGCACCCTGTAATCCCCGAAGGAGTTACCAGTACACCCACTTTTCGCCGAATTTCGGTCCCATAATGTGATAGGGGGCGAGCCTATCGCCATACCGGGTACAGATTCCAGACTCCGGGCTAATACTAAGGAATTTCTAGGTAGAAAAACCCAATATCATCACTTTACCCGACCCGGGGATCGAACCCGAGTCGTAACGCATGCGCAATTACAACTGCGCGACCGAGGCAGTCAACTATCAACCCTAAGGAAAACGCAAATGTTGTCGTTTAAAGTATAAAGGCGACTAATTTAACCCAGAAAAGATGGAAGCGCAAATGAAAAGTTCGTTATTCCTTTAGTCGCTAATGACCCTATGTTTACAAATTGGAGTAAAATAGGAACAATGGCTGGATTCAAAATGTCTTGTAAGCTTAGAACGCACTGTGATTAAATGTAGGCGGTTTTGTAGGTGTAGCGTAAATGTTTTGAACCGCCGAAAAATGTATCAGACTCTTTTTTGTGGGCTTTCCTACAAACGCGATGATTCTGCCAATGTCAAGTTTGGATTTCCTCAGGGCTGGGACATCAAATGAGTAAACTGTACTGACACACAGAAAATACCTTTGTTTTTTTTTATATCCTGGCACGGCAAACTTACTACACTGCCCCTGATGGTAAGCGCAGTGCAGTCAAATTAGAGTATCAAGTAGTGAGAGGCGAACTATCCCCGGATACTCAACACAATTATTGCGGCCTGCTTCTTCACACTACGCCATGGGCAAGAAGGTGAAGAAGCGGTCGAGGGTCTAGAGTCATAGTACTCAGAAGGCCGCAATACGGCCAAACATCGTACCTCAACTTTAGACAAAAACTGGATGTACACTGACTAATCCCAGAACGCGAAACACTTGCGTGTGCTACTATGGAGGGTTTTACACCCTTACGTATGTGAAGTCTACCAACCCGCATTAGGCCAGCGTGGTGGACTAAGAGTCCTCTCTCAATAGAAGAGGAGGCCCGTGCTCAGCAGTGGGACAATGTTTTATCTATAATAAGGTTTAATATATTCAATTATTTAATTAGGTTTTTAATTTTATTTAACAAAACAATTTAACAGCAGTGCGCGCTGAGCCTAAACAAAAATTTCGTTAGTAGTGAGCAAAACGCCCAATATGTTATTAGGGTCTATAAAAACCATGATGATAATTATGAGGCAATTATACGGATTGAAAGTCGGCCAGAGACGGCGTAAATAGATCAATGGGTACAGAAGGCTTCCTTATAAAAGGTGATTTTATTGATAACGTCCATAGAGCAAAGGACATGCCGTTGTTGTAATAAAACGAAATTTACGGATTCTATCGCGGTTTATTTTACTTTTTTAACACGACGTTTCGAAGGCTTTACAGCCTTCATGGTCACGGGGGAGACTGAGTTGTATGTCGTCACGAAAGTATAGTGCAATGTTTCTACCCTCCATATAGTTGATATTTAATTTTTATTTGTTGTAGTCCGATCTACGCAGAAGGAGCTCACAATCTCTTGAGGTCTGGCAGTTGGTCTTTTGGGTTTCGATTTAATTAAATGTATAATTGGATCCCAGGCTGGTGCTAGCTTCCAACCATCTTCTGTATTGAAATTTGGATGTTTTTTAATTTCAATAGCCTCCCGAATCATCCTAGGAATGAATCGGTGTTCTTTGGCAAGGATTTGTGGTTTGTCAAATCGAAGATAATGCTTGGAGCCTGCCTTTCCTTACTTTTGTAACGTCGGGTTAAAAAAGTAAAATAAACCGCGGTAGAATCCGTAAATTTCGTTTTATTACAATGTATAATATTCGCGTAAACATAAGAAACCATTAGACATGATGTTGTCTTATAAATGGAGTTAGTAATCTGGTTCATTCATTTGTTGCTAGCTGATTTATGAAGACTTGAAAGAAGAAGGACGTTGAATATGATAAGTTTAATTCAGATAAGTATCTTCGAAGGGTAAGCAACTTTTTTGACAGCTTCCGTGGCACATCGTGAGAAGCCGGTTGTGAAACGGAAGGCCGTGGGTTTGATTCCCGCACCAGACAAATATTTGAATGACAGACAGATGTTTGTATAGGGTCTGGGTACTGTGGGACCGTAGCCCTTCGTTTTTGAAACACACGATACAGCAAGGTTTGGCCTAGTGTGGGGTCAGGACTATGTGTATGACTGTTGGGTGTAAAAAAAGTAGTACACGGCTGATCACTGAGCTTATTTCTATACTACTGACACACACATATACTCACGCCTGTAATCCCCGAAGGGGTAGGCAGAGGTGTAACCAGTAGGTAAAGCCACTTTTCGCCAAATTTCAGTCCCATAATGTAATATCGCCATATTGGGCACAGATTCCAGACTGCAGGCTAATACTGAGAATTTATAAATAGGAAAACCCAATATCACCTGACCCGGTGATCGAACCCGAGACCTCAGCACAGCAGTTGTAACGTTTGCAATTACAACTAAGCCACCGAAGCAGTCAGTCAGATTTCTATCCTATATCTAAAATATTTAAAACCCGAAGTGCTAAAAATAGGTGTCTCCGGGAAATAGAACTCAGTGGACCGTCCGTCCAACAGATCGTCCGATCGATCGGGCTGCGACGGACACTAAAACGTGTCAACCCGACTAGAATAGGTAATGTTCCGTCAATTACCACCGTTAATGCGGTTAGGGGTTAATTTCACCCTTGCGGACATGACATAGATCCTATATATAAGAAATGGTTTTTCTTTTTAGAAATACTCAGTATCAGCCCGGAGTCTGGATTTTGTGCCCGGTATGGCGATAGGCTCGCCCCCTATCACATTATTGCAGTAATAAATTCGGCGAAAAGTGGGTGTACTGATTACGCCTCTGCCTAACCCTTCGGGGATTACAGGCGTGAGTGTATATACAACATGTAACATGATTAATGCACACTCTGAAAGTAGTTTGTTCAGAATAAGCGACTGAATCGATATCAACAATTTTTTTATAGACGATTTTTTTTTTCAAAAATAATAAACACTCAGGTAAATAATAGTCACCCTCTAATTTAACGTTCAAGACAAACGAAACTGAGACATAACTCGATGCGATAAAGTCTTTTCTAAATGCAATAATAAACGAACACTTTAAAAAATCAAATAATTAAAATCACGAACTTTATGTCGCAAATTATTACAACTAATTTCATAAAAATCAATATTTATATTCATCGCAGTCTAATTCCAATACATGAATTATGATTGCAATAATATTTTTAAATTGGGGTGTCTGAGGATGTGGGTTATTCCCGTTACACCTAGTATACATATACTCATATTATTATCTATATATTTGTCATCGAAGTGAAAACTACTTTCGACTCGTGGAGCGACTTTTGCACGTATTATCTCTGGGGAATCTGGCTGTGAGAATTGTCCATAAAAATTTCGAAGGTGAATTTAAAAACTGGAGACAGCGTGGCGGACTAAGGCCTTACCAGAACCACGCGTACTGGCTTGCGGAGCCACAGCTTCGTGGTGTCTACTACCCCGGCCCGAACCAAGAGGTTCGTATTTTTGCCGCACCATCAAGCTGTGGAACAGATTGCCAGCTACCTTGTTCCCTTCTTCCTATGATGCTGGGTCCTTTAGGCGTAGTGTGAAGAAGCTAAACAGCAGCTAACATGCCGATGTTTGTATTGAGTAGCGAAAAGAAAGAAAAAAAATCATTTGGTCAAACAACAATACTTTAGATGACATACAAATTAAAAAAACAATGAGTAATACAACAACAAAAAAAAACAATTATAGACCCTAAGTACACCTGCTACTCTTCAATTTGGAACATCTGTGTCTAAAGTATGACCAAAAAGGCCATAGGCTCAGCATCTGCCAGGTAGGTACTGCCTGTCGCTGGTATTCTGCCTAGGCCTAGGAGTGGCTGGGGATAGATTGTTTTTCGCTACTCGATACTCTAATTGGACGGCACTGTGCTTACCATCAGGTGCAGTGTCGTCAGTTTGCCGTGCCAGGAGAGAAAAAAACTTTTTGATATACTCACGGTTGACCTATTGGATTGATATTAATTCTCTCGAAGCGTAATCCGAGGAAATACTGTAACACTCATAAAACCTTCGGTTCAATTCTCTACGCTGATTGTACGCCGATAACAAAATAAAATGTATTTTCTTGATATTAAATCATTTTGGTGAATCCGCTTTATTTGATTTTTCAATGGTGTTACATTTTATTGTTTTTTTTTTCTTTTTTTACGGCAAAATGACCTCACTGTACCTGATTGTAAGCGCAGTGCGAGTCCAATTAGAGTATCGAGTAGCTAGAGATGATCTATCCCCCGCTACTCAACACAATCATGCAGGCCTGCTCCTTCATACAACGCCATGGGCAAGAAGGTGAAGAAGCGGTCGAGGGTCTATTGTCAGAGTACTCAGAAGGCCGCAAAATGGCCAAACATTGTACCCCAACTCTAGACCCCTGAGAAAAACCGGATGTACACTAGCTGATCACGGAACGCAACTCACTTGCGTGTGCCACTATGACGGGTTTTATACCCTGTGCACGGTGGTCGCTATCCGGGCGGATATGAATATCCTACCACCACCAAAGAATATTGAATAATAGTTATTTAAAAGATGTTATGAGACGTTATATGACTGTTAAGAACAGAAAAACTAAAAAACACAGTATGGAACACTAGCTTTTGCCCGCGACTTGTCATCTAGAAATAATGAGCCGGGCAAAAAACAAACCCACTGAGTTTGATTCTCATTTATAAATTGATGCATTTGTATTATGATAAAGCTGAAGAGATCGTATATTTGAATTCGCAAATCACAACTTCCTTATACTGGCATGACAAAGTGACTACACTGCTTACTGCGCAGTGCCGTCCAGTTAGAGTATCAAGTAGCGAGAAACAATCTATCCCTTGCTACTCAACACAATCATGCCGGTCTGCTGTAAGGCAATTGATATCCCCGAAGCTGTAGACAGAAGTGTTCATTCTGTCCTGTGATGTGACAAGTGATAATCACGGGCATGTGAGATTAGTCGAGACTTAACTAAAACATTAGCGATTTTTTTGCCGGGATTTAAAGGCAGGTCCTCATCATCATCATCAATCATTTAAACACGTTGACTATTAATGGAGGAGAAACAATTTTAAATAATCGCAAAGTATTGATGTTGCCCGTGAAGGTTTTTTTTGGAAGAGGTAGGTATACAATCCATGGAGGCATCTTAAGCTATTACACCTTTCTTTAATTTGCTCTCCCATAGAAAGCGTGCATTTATCCGGGATAAAAAGTAGCCTATGTAATTTTCTGATGCCTAAACTGCCACTATGCAATAAATCATATCCGATCCCTTGCTCTGTGAAAAACTAAACTATCCCACGGGAACTGTACATTTTTCCGGGATAAAAAGTAGCTTTTCCAGACTATAGTCTCAGTATGTGCCAAATTTCAACCAGATCCATCCAACAGTTGTAGCTTGATTGAGTAAAAAACATTCATCCCTCCATCCATCCAAACATTCGCATTTATAATATTAGTAGGACAATTAATTCATTGCTCTCTTTTTCCCATAACCTAAAAAACTCATCACTTAAAAATTACGCACCTATTACATTAGATTAAAGGTAACTTTCTCGAAATTTCTCAGACAAATCTCGAAGTAAAACTCCTGCGTCCTGTGGGATTTTTTCTGTTACGCTAAAAAGAAAATTCCCGCGGTTGTGTCTCTAAAATATTGTTATTCGTGTGACATGTCAAATTACATATGACGTGGGAGAAATAATCTCCGAAAATATTTGAGATATTGAATATTTGATTGAAATTGATTTATGCGTTTTCGCATTTGTGATTTATTAATATCTCGCGTTTGACTGATCCTTCGAATTTAGACTAGGGTGGCCAACCCCAGTTTTCAGAAATTAGGATTCGAAGTTGGATAAACTAGGATAATTAAAAAAATATATAATTAAAAAAATACAAAAAAACATACTTTTATAGCTAGCTGAAGTGTAAGTAGAAAATAGTTCGATTTAATTGATTGGACTGCCTCGGTGGCGCAGTTGTAATTGCGCATGCGCTACGACTGCTGCTGTGCTGAGGTCTCGGGTTCGATCCCCGGGTCGGGCAAAGTGATATTGGGTTTTTCTATCTTGAAATTCTCAATATTAGCCCGGAGTCTGGAAACTGTGCCCGGTATGGCGATAGGCTCGCCCCCTATCACATTATGGGACTGAAATTCGGCGAAAAGTGGGTGTACTGGCTACACCTCTGCCTACCCCTTCGGGGATTACAGGCGTGAGTGTAAGTGTGTATGTAAATTGATTGTACTAAAATCGTCGGGTGCTTTTTACTAATCCTAATATTACTCCGACGGACGCGTCTATGTTTTAAAACAGCGCGAGCAGCGCAAATACTAGCGAACCGTGAGGCCGCCCGTAACGTACGGATAACAAACAAAGCGGCAGCGTATTCTAAAATACAGGAACTTATCAGGGCGCTTCCAAAACCTTAGGCTTCTTAAAAACTATCCATTATAATAGTATAAAGCACTGTATGTTGCCCGCGGCTCCGCCCGCATGGTGGTAAATTTTAGAAGAAAAGGTATACAATCCATGGCATCATAAGCTACACCTTTCTATATTTTGCTATCCCGTATGAAGCGTGCATTTTTTCGAGATAAAAAGTAGCCTAAGTTGTTTTCTGATCCCTAAACTGCCACTATGCAGAAAATCATGGCGATCCTTAGGACCAGGTAGGACATCCAGGACACAGTAAAAACCAGGTTATGTCCTGGGAAAACAGGACGGTGGGCGACTCTAATTTGGATGAGCTAAGCAAGATTCGCACGTTCTGCTTACTCCCCAAACACTTACAATAAAGACACACAAGGGAGCTCTTTGATTTTTAAAAAGCTTTTATTTAACTTGCAATGTATGACGTAATAAGTTGTAGGTAAAAGTTTTAAAGGAAAAGTTTAGTTTATTCTTATTAGAGCATTTCAATGAAAGAGTTTATTGCTTTTATTTTTTTCAGATCAACATAATAAGCTGTTACCTTACAAACGCTTTTACAGATTCATCTTATAGTTTTTGATGGATTTGATTGGCGAAGACCATCAGCCCCACAAATCGTGAAAACTACACCTAGTTCAAAAAAATCCTGAGAAGTCTGCTCACCCAATCACTATAAAAATATTTAAAAAAATATAATTATTAATTAATAATTATTATAAGTATATCCATTTGTCTCAGTGCAGGGATGGAACCAACGGCCTCTCGTTTCTAGTCGGCTACTCGCCCACCGCTCCATGTGGGTCAAAGTTATTGAGATTTCCATGATTGCTCATAGTGTGGGTCTCCATGGGCTATAAAGAACATTTGCAATCAGGTGACCCACTTGTGCGTTGTCTTTGCTATAAAGTTAGTTTGAAGCTTAAAGTGGGGCTGTGTACAATACAATACGCAGTAATTCCTAGTAGTTTAAAATAGATACACCCAACAATTACACACATAGTCCTGACCCCACACTAGTTCTAAACTGTATTGTGGGTATCAAGAACTACGTACGGTTCCATCCAGACCCGAAACAAATATCACACATACATATGTCTTGGTGCGGGAATCGAACCCACAGCCTCTCGTTTCACAGCCACACCTACTGCGCAACGAGGCTGTCGAAAATGAACCTAATATAATTCAAATAAAGTCAGTTAAAGCAATTTTAAGACCTAGTTTTTGTCTAAACCCATCCATCATCGCGAGGCGTGAAATTCCAGTATCAAGGTTACCTAAATTTAATAAAGAGCAAGTAACAATGTTTTGTCCCTAAAGCAGAATAAATTCCAGTGATAAACGAAAATTCTTGTATTTAATTTGAATTGTAGGACATTTTCTATACATATACAGATGCAACCGGTACACCCACTTTTCGCCGAATTTATTTCCGTCCCACATTGTGATAGGTGGCAAGCCTATCGCTATACCGGACTAAATTCCAGATTCCGGGCTAATACTGAGAATTTCTAGATGGAAAAACCCAATATCACTTCACCCGACCCGGGGATCGAATCCGCGACCTCAGCACAGAAGTCGTAACGCATGCGCAATTACAACTGCGCCAACGAGGCAGCCATTATCAATCAAATTCGAAATACTTAAATACGATGTTTTACACAATGTAAACATTACAACTAGATTATGTAAACATTGCACCCATAGGTATGGTACGCTGAGAAATTTCCGTCCCGTGATGTGATGAGTTGGAACGCTATAGACATCCGGGTAATCACGTGTATTATGCAATCCGCCCGTGACCATGAAGGCTGTAAAGCTTTCAAAACGTCGGGTTAAACCAGTAGTCCACGGATCACCAGTCCGCAGGAGTCAGAATTTGGTACGAGAACAATTTAAAATTTCGCGAGTGATGCATCGCCAAAGTAAGTGATGAGTTGTGCAATGATATTAGTCCCAGCATTGCTTGTGCAGAAGATGCAAGCTCAAAAATCACTTAGATTCAAAACTTACCTATTTGGCTTTCTACTAAAATTGTTATATTTTCTATTAAAATAATATTGTTAAAGCATGATTCTGTTGAGTTTTTGATTAAAGTTCAGCCCCCGTGGCGCAGTAGGCAAGTTGCTGGCTGTGAAACGAGAGGCCGTGGGTTCGATTCCGACACCGGGACAAATGTTTGTCTGACAGACAGATATTTGTGTCCGGGATTTGGGTGTTGTGAAACCGTAATGCCTGGTAGTTCTTGTTACCCACGATTCAGGTTTGACCTAGTGTCTAGAACTATGTGTGTGACTGTTGGGTGTATTATAAATAAAAATAATATTATAAAAACGAAAATGATCAAGGGAAGTAACCTTACCTTTAACTGTTGAAATAAATGAGAAATATGGTGTCAGGATCGCAGCTTCTGGCACTCAATAGTTTCTGCCTAACTCTATGAGATCTAGGCGTATGTGTATGTAATATACATATGAAATTACACATCAGAAAGGTTTTAATATCGAATAACATCTTAAATAAAAAGCCCTTTGAGTACTACACGCTGTCCCTTTCTACTATAATATTAAAAAGGTCACAATGGAATAAACATCCTATAATCAGTTAATATTTTTCCTGTATGGACGACACAATTCCTAAAATCTGGATTTATACGTATTATATTCGACAATGGTAATGCATACTTTATTCATAAATGGGAATTGCTTCTAGATTTTAAAATTCACGCCTGTACCCTAGGACAGCGATAGCCTAGTTAAGCAGCGATAGCCTAGTTGGATGCTGTACGGACTGTCGAGACGAAAGTCGTATGTTCGAAACACAAATGGCATACACATCTGACTTTTCTAAAGTTACGTGTGTATTTATTGTTAATTATCGCTTGCTTTAACGGTAAAGGAAAATATCGTGAGGAAACCTACATACTTGAGAATTCTCATAAGAATTTCGAAGTAAGTGATGTCTACCAACCTGCATTAGGCCACTACTGGTGGACTAAGACCTATCCCCTCTCATTAGTAGAGGAGGCCCGTGCCCAGCAGTGGGACAATGTTTAATACAGGGCTAGTATTATTATTATATACCCTAGGACAGGCAGACGTGTAACTTACAACTTATTCCGTCTCATTATGGAATGCTGACAAGTCTATAAGCATCGGGCATAAATTTCAAACTCATGATTTTGGAATCAAAATGTCAAACACAAATCATAATTCTCGACCTAGATATGCTACTAGGCCCTCACCGTCTCTGACTAACTTACCGCTGAGACGATATAATGAATAAGAATGAGATTTACGTTATTGATGTTTTAGTTTTAATAAAAAACGAAAAATATATAAAATTACGGTACAATAATATCTGCGTATCAAATATTCATGATGGTCTGGATGTATGGATGGATGGTCACCAAAAAACAATAGATAAAAAAATAGAACTGATTTAAACTTACCCCAGACTAGGTCAAACTTATATCGGGGGTATCAAGAATAGGGTAGTTTCCTGTGTTTAATTTTGTACATTATTCGATATGCAACCGAATATAATACGCAAAAAAAACCTTTTTGCGAAAATAGGTTCAAAATTGCTAGAAAATTGAGATCACAATATTTATTTTAAATATTGGTATGAGCAATAACGGTTGCGTAGTGGGAACATATCACTATCTCCCTCACACAACTGCATAGTAATGGCCATTCTGAGAACCGTGACGTCACGGGACATATCATGCATCCTTTTTACTGTCATTTGACAACTACCCCTTCCATCAGATTTGAACGGCGTCTAATTTCCTTATTTTTGTTCGGATTCATATAACTCTTTAGATTATAGGTTTTAGACAGCGATCTATATGTACTACGTACTAGATGCGGCGACCAGAACAAACATTATGTTCCACTGAGTTGAGGTGTATACTCCACACCGACGTTAGTATGCTTCATGCCACCTACGAATGCACATCAGTTAATTTGAGTTATTTGTAGCGACATTCCGGAACAAATCTGCCTTACATTGATTTACAGTGAAACTGTTAATAGTATATAAGGTAAATAACATAATTTAATAACGTTTAGAACGTAATATCAATAAATATTCATTAATTTCATTTCTGAATACGGGAAGTCTATATTTCACAACAATTTCATTATATAGTTTGTCCCGTTTTAGCTCGCGGAAAGTCCCGTTCGAGAGACTGTGACTGTGTGTGGGAGTTATAACTTCCAAATAGTTCTTGGTAAAATGATAGATGGCATTACTGGGCGGACAAGGTTTTCGGGACATCTTTTTTGTTAGACAGTTCGTGTCTATAGAATATAAGTCAATGGTAATGTAACTTGTTGATTAAAATAAAACAATCGTGTCAATAACAATTAACAATATAAAGTGTCTATATTAATTAAGTTCATATCTCTGTCATTAGCCTAAATTCGTATGCCATTTGTATTCACCCCTCTAAATCTTCAAAGGCAAACAAAACAATCACAACTAACATTAAATTAATTTCGAAATCTACATACGTAAGTTCGATGGGCCGTCAGTTATCCAAGTTGTTCACTTCGCAAATAACTTAGATCTTAGTAGGCCAACTGCCCGTCATAGACTTCGGATTGTTGCTAGAAGTTATACTGGTGAAATAGTAAATTCTATAACAGACAACTTTCTAAACTCAGATGTGCAAGTTCTCGTGCAAGAAATCCACATTTTATCTTACCCTGATTCGTCAGGCTACTCTCAATGCGAAATAACCTTAGTGTCCTAGGTATGGAAATCCGCTGTGATCTCAATCCAAGGAGTCACATCGAGGGCTTATTATTTTCCACATCACTGGAATCCTGAACAGGGTATTACGGTTTTTACACCCGGTCAGCTCTACCGCTTATATAAAGCGCAGGTGCGGCCGGGAATGGAACACTGCTCAAACCTCTGGGATGGTTCTGCTAAACCTACTCAATGCCTTGGATGGGTTGCAGCGGCGGGCCATCCGCATGAATGATGAGCTGCTACAACTGCGAAGGGATACTTCCTTGCTTAGCGTGTTCTACCGTCTGTATCATGGTGAAAGCTCCGAAGAATAGTTTAATCTTATGCCATCCTGTCCCTTTCACACCAGAAAGTTGTATCATAGGTATCAAGAACTACGACTCTATGATCCTATAACACGAAACAAATATTTGAATATCACAGAAACTTTTGTCACGCAGGGATCGAACCCGCGACCTCTCACTTCACAGCCGGCTACGACACGGAGACTGTCAACTGAATGTATTTAATACTTTGATTAACTCATCCATATCTCTAAATGTGTTCACTCTTAAAAGGTGTTTAGTATTACTAATTGTTGAAGCAACCATTCATTTTAAATCAAACAGAATATTTCATAGCTATGATATTTATAGTTGCCTGCCTCGGTCGCGCTGAGACTGCTGTGCTGAGGTCTCGGGTTCGATCACCGGGTCGGGTAAGGTGATATTAGGTTTTTCTATTTAGAAATACTCAGTATCAGCCCGGAGTCTGGAGTTGTACGCGGTATGGCGATAGGCTCGCCCTCTATCACAATATGTATTTAGTAATAAATTTGGTGAAAAGTGGGTGTACTGGTTACACGTCTGCCTACCCCTTCGGGGATTGCAGGCGTGGGTTTTTATGTATGTTATTCATATGAAAACTGAGCTGTTGAATAACAATATGAATAGTAAATGGGATTTGACGTCAACATATGACATGACGCAAATATATGCAGGGTGGTTTATGTAGTCATACATTCATACGCACTCACGCCTGTAGTTTCCGAAGGGGTAGGCAGAGGTAGTAGTACTCTCACATTTCGCCAATCTTATTACCTTCCTATGATGTGATAGGGGTCAACCTATCGCCGTATCGGACACAATTAAGTATTTCATGGTAGAAAAACACAATATCACTTTTACCCGGGTATCAAACCCGAAATCTCAGCACAGCTGCAGCGTATGCAATCACAACTGCGTCAGCTATTATTTTCGTGAATTACTTGATTAACCTAATTTATTTCCACAAGACAAAATGGCGGACATAAGCTAGCCCACATTACTGCGTTCCAACACACGTAGCTAATCTTATTCATCTTAATAAAGTTTTTACTGTCTAGTACTTTATTCAAGACTCCTTTCTAACGCTCTAGCAAGGTCGATTTAGATCTTTGTCAAAACCCTTGATCTACTAACATATTTCGTAGCAAATATAACTTTAGAATCCTGGGTCAGGGGTAGCAGAATACGAATAAAGAAAACCAAATTAAATTGTAGTTCTGAAATCGCGGGCAAGTGTCAATACAGATTGCGCATGGAGATATTAAGACAGCATTGTCCCAGGAAGAACACCCACATACACCCAATACAATTCAATTGAAATAAAAAAATACTAGCCCTGTATTAAACATTGTCGCACTGCTGGGGACGGGCCTCCTCTACTAATGAGAGGGGTTAGGCCTTAGTCCACCACGCTGGCCTAATGCGGGTTAGCAGACCTCTCATACCTTCGAAAAATTCTCAGATATGCAGGTTTCCTCACGATGTTTTCCTTCACCGTTTAAATATAAACACCAATTGAAATATAAAGTTACAATTGTAAAACATACACTGAAATTATACTGTGTTCAACTTAGTGTTGCTTAGTTGTTTGGATTTATTTTTTACAAGTGTCTCGAAATCAAAGAAAATCTTGGCTGATGCTTTCTTTTGTGATGTGTATTTTATTTTATTTTCCCACTTCTCTTTACGTTTTATTTAAACAAAGTATTTCTGTAATCCTCTGTGCTGTCTGCTAATTACTTCTAACATAATTGTATACCTATCTGTGAAATTTTTTAATTGGCCTTATGTTACATAATATTTGTACAAACTATATGTATGTTAGCTGTTAGTTTTCCGTAAATAAGTAAATAAATTAATTAAAGATGAAAGGTTTGATTGTTTGTAAAATTGTTTGTGATGGATAAACTCAAAAACTACTTCACCGATTAAAGAAACTTTCACCTATGGAAATCTACATTATTCTGGAGTAATGGGCTACATTTTATCCCGCGGGATAGACGGGTCGGAACAAAGATATTTGTTGACGAAACACAATTCGCAGGGATAGCTAGTATATTATAAATGGGACAGTTTGGATAGGTAGATGGATGGATGTTTGTTACTCAATCTCGCCAGAACGGCTGAACGGATCTGGTTGGAATATAATATTTGGAGATAGATTACAGTCTGGTATTATTATTATAGTCTTTATCCCGGAAAAATCTATGGTTCCCGTGGGATAGGCGGCCTTCTGAGTACTCTGAAAATAGACCCTCGACCGCTTCTTCCCCTTTTTGCCCATGGCGTAGTGTGAAGGAGCAGGCCTGCATGATTGTGTTGAGTAGCGGGGGATAGTTCGTCTCTCACTACTCGACACTCTAATTGGACCGCACTGCGCTTACCATCAGGTGCAGTGCGGTCACTTTGCCGTGCCAGGATAAAAAAAAGGTTTGTTTTCGTTTTACACGGAACAAGGGATTTATATGATTTTTTACAAAGTGGTAGTTTAAAAAGAAAAGTTTGCTTTTAAAAAGAGCCTTTTCCTCGCACTTATGTGTTCTTTTGTTTTATTAAGAGTTACTGTTTTCTTTATTGCATAGTCCGATAAATGAGCATGTGGGTCACCTGATGTCACCGCCCATGAACATCCACAATACCGAAAGTATCATGTATGCGCTGTCGGCCTTAAAGGACAGGAATAGGGATTAGGGAAGGGAAGGGGGAATCCGGGCCTCCGGATATCTCACTTACCATACGAAACGCGACAGTAAACTGTCACTTTACGTTGGTTTTCTGTGAGACAGTGGTACTACGCCGGTCGAGCCGGCCCATTCATGCTGCAGACAAATATGTCTACAGCGTGGCTCTACCACTATATATATACCGTTATTTATATTATAATTCTAAAACTATCGGATTTTTCCTCTGCAACTGATATAATTAATCAGCAAAACCCACTGTTGTAATACGACTGCTGCTGATTGTGTTGAGTAGCGGGGGATAGATCGTCTCTCGCTACTCGATACTCTAATTGGACCGTACTGCGCTTACCATCAGGTGAAGTGCGGTCACTTTGCCGTGCTAGGATAGAAAAAAAAAAAACGACGCATGAATTAATTACTTTGCAGTGTAATGTGATAGATACTAAATTCACAAGTACTTGTTCATTAACATTTTAGTGTTATGAAGAGGTTTTCATTATATACTTCCGAGTATACAGTGTTTTTATCATGTTTTAGCATCAATTAAATAGCTAGCCTTATAATCGTATAAAGCACTGGATGTTGCCCGCGGCTCCACCCGCGTGGAGGTAAATTTTGGAAGAAAAGGTATACAATCCATGTCATCATAAGCTACACCTTTCTATATTTTGCTATTCCATATGAAGCGTGCATTTTTTCGAGATAAACAGTAGCCTAAGTCGTTTCTGTTCCCTAAACTGCCACTATGCAGAAAATCATGGCGATCCCTTGCTCTGTGAAAAACGAAACTATCCCACGGGAGCTGTAAATTTTTCCGGGATAAAAAGTAGCCTATGTACTATTCCACAATATAATCTACCTCTGTGCCAAATTTTAACCAGATCCGCTCAGTCATTGTAGCGTGATTGAATAACAAACCATCCATCCATCTATCCAAACATTCGCATTTATAATATTACTAGATGATGCCCGCAGCTCCGCCCGCGTGGAGGTAAATATTGGAAGAAAAGGTATACAATCCATGGAGGCATCATAAGCTACACCTTTCTATATTTTGCTATTCCATATGAAGCTTGAATTTTTTCGAGATAAAAAGTAGCCTATGTCATTTTCTGATCCCTAAACTGCCGCTATGCTTCAAATCATGTCGATCCCTTGCTCTCTGAAAAACTAAACTATATCACGAGAACTGTACATTTTCCGGGATAAAAAAAAGTTTTTTATTCATAAAAAGTACACCGACTTCAATAAGAAACAAATTATGCGTCACTATAAAATTTGAGGGTTGCCCTTGATTTTTCGGAGATCCCATTATCAGATCCTGACTTGGTGCCAATGGGACCACCTGGGAAGTATACCTTTTTAAACAAAAAAAGAATTTCTCGAATCAGTCCAGGCGTCTTCGAGTAATCGGGTGACATACATAAAAAAAAAAGATTCCGACGAATTGTTAACCTCCTCCTTTTTTGAAGTCAGTTAAAAAAGCAGCTTATGTACTACTTGTAACAAACCATCCATCCAAACATTCGCATTTATAATTCTACGATACAAATAATAAATAGCCGATGTATACAATACATCTCGGTGACTGCCTCGGTGGCGCAGTTGTAATTGCGCATGCGTACGATTGCTGTGCTGAGGTCTCGGGTTTGATCCCCGGGTCGGGTAAAGTGATATTGGGTTTTTCTATCTAGAAATTCTCAGTATTAGCCCGGAGTCTGAAACATGTGCCCGGTATGGCGATAGGCTCGCCCCCTATCACATTATGGGACCGAAATTCGGCGAAAAGTAGGTGTACTGGTTACACCTCTGCCTACCCCTTCGGGGATTACAGGCGTGAGTGAGTGTATATGTATGTATACAATATTCTATACAAATTCTAGCTTTTACGCACTGCTTTGCGTGCGATCATAGAGGTATGATAAATCGTTTTCATTTTAGGCGTAAGAAATGTATACTACGAGAGTTCACTGATATATCGCCATCTAGTAAATTTATAAAGAATATTTTTTTGTTGGATAATACATCCATGGACATATCCTTTATCCTGTCAGTAAATTATCTGTGTGCCAAATTTCATTCAGAACTGTTCATCCGTTTTTGTATGATTGAGTAATAAGCATACAAACTTGCATTTATAATATTACTGGGATTGCCGTGGTATAAGACCTCAAATGATCATAAGAATATCTTAAGTTTTGCTTTAACATAATGACGCAAAATCGAGTAGATGTCATTTATTAAACGAAGCATGGCTCTTGTATGACATTATTACAAGTTTGCCGTTCCACAAGATTTATACTATCATAGTTTAAGATTAAATTTCAAGATAAAAGCGACTGCCTCGGTGGCGCAGTTGTAATTGCGCATGCGTCTATGCTGAGGTCTCGGGTTCGATCCCCGGGTCGGGTAAAGTGATGTTGGGTTTTTCTATCTAGAAATTCCCAGTATTAGCCCGGAGTCTAGAATTGTGCCCGGTATGGCGATAGGCTCGCCCCCTATCACATCATGGGGCCGAAATTTGGCGAAAAGTGGGTGTACTAGTTACACCTCTGCCTACCCCTTCGGGGATTACAGGCGTGAGTGTATGTGTGTATGTATAAAAGCGATAGCTTGAGGAAGGATAAAACTTCTAAAATCAACGTTTTTGTTCGATATAAGAACACTTATATTAGGCTTTTGAATTGCAATCACGAAGAGGGGGAAAAAGGGGAAAAGCGAAAAAAAGAAGGAGTACTCCCGCTGCCCTAATGCCCAGGGAGCCGCGGCCACTACCTCCCGCCCCTGCAAGTATGGACGAAGGGTGGAATGTGGTGGCAAAAAAGAGAAATAAGAATCCCCAGCCCGTGTTAATTGCTGCGGTGACCGCACCACCGCAGCAGAGCCGACCGAAGCCGCGTATAGACTTACCCCGCAAGGCAGCCGTCACGTTAACGGTGACGCCAGAGGGGTTGGCGCGGGGTATCACTTACGCCCAAGTCTTACGGGAGGTCCAACGACGCGTGGACTTGGCCGGTCTCGGTATTGCTGAGACGCGGGCGCGTTTAATGTTGACGGGCGGGTACTTATATGAGGTGCCCGGTCCGGAGTCGGAGGTGAAGGCCGATTCCCTCGCTGATAAAGTGAGGGAGGTGTTCCGCGGAACGGAGCTGGCGGGTGATGTTCGAGTTTCCCGCCCTTTCAAGTCCGCGGAGTTGCGAGTGTCCGGGTTAGACGCATCGGCTGACCCGGAGATGGTCGCTTCGGCCTTCGCAAGAGCTGGGGATTCCCTGCCAGAGAGTTTTAAGGTCGGGGAGATCCGCCCCGACCGGTCGGGCCTTGGTGCGGCGTGGGTGCGGTGCCCCGCCAAGGTCGCCGACAAAATTTTAAAGTCGGGCCGAGTTCTGATCGGCTGGGTGGCGGCGCGTGTCCAGCTCCTTGAGCCGAGGCCCATGCGGTGCTACCGTTGTCTGTACAAAGGACATGTGCGGGCACGGTGCACCGACGAGTGTGACCGCAGCGAACTTTGCTATCGCTGTGGTATTGTGGGCCACAAGGCCAAGGAGTGCTCCGCGGAGCCGCATTGCGCAGTGTGTGCAGGTGCCGGTAAACCCGCGGGGCACCAGGTGGGCGCCAAGGCATGCGTCGCCTCCTCCCGCCCTCGCCGCGTTAATCGTGGTCGGGGATCGGAGGTTGTGACCCAGCCGACAGCGAGCACCAGTGGAGAGCATATGGAGATCGCCCATTAATATGGCGCAACGTTTCCTCCAGGCGAACATTAATCACTGCGCCAGAGCCCAGGACCTGCTAGTCCAGAGCATGGCGCAGTGGTCGATACAAGTGGCTGTGGTCGCTGAGCCTTATTTTGTTCCCCCCAGGGAAGACTGGGCAGGGGACCTTAACGGTTTGGTGGCCGTCATCACTCGGGGCGCCGCCGGCTCCCCACCCTTCGAAAAAGTAGCGAAGGGGGCGGGATGTGTGGCGGTTCTGTTGGGGGGGATCTGGATTGTGGGTGTGTATTTCTCCCCCAATAGATCCCTGGCCGAGTTCGAGCACTTTCTCACTCGGCTAGGGGCCCTGGTGGTGCAAGGCAGTCAGCCTCGCCCCGTTCTCGTTGCCGGCGACTTCAACGCCAAGTCTCAGGCTTGGGGTTCGTCGGTCACCAGCAGGCGCGGCGAGGCCCTGGAGGAATGGGCGATCTCGGCCAACCTGGCCGTCGTGAATCGCGGGTCAGTTAACACGTGCGTACGGCATAATGGCGGATCGGTGGTGGACCTCACGTTCGCCACCGCAGCTATTGCCCGCCGTGTCCGTGACTGGAGAGTTCTGGTGGACGAGGAGACGTTGTCGGATCACCGATACATTCGGTTCGACGTCGCCTTATCCCCTAACCCCCAGTCCAGTGGAGGACCGACTGGCCCGCGGTCGGACGGCCCGCGTTGGTCTGTAAAACGCCTCGATGTTGAGGCCCTGAAGGAGGCCGCACTGGCCCAGGCGTGGCTCCCTGCACCGGAGGCACCGATGCAGGTCGAGCAGGAGGCGTCGTGGTTCGGGGCAGCGATGTCGCGCGTCTGTGACGCGGCCATGCCCCGAGTCCGACGTCTTCCCGAGAAGCGCCAGGTGTTCTGGTGGTCGGCGGAACTCACGCGGTTACGTGTCTCCTGCGTGGCCGCCCTTCGTCGTCTCGCCAGACACCGTCGTCGTCGGATCCGTCTTCCCGGCGACGAGGACCAGGAGCGGCTGCTTCACGGCCTCCACAGGGAGGCTAAGAGAGCGCTGCGCGTGGCAATAGCTAGGGCAAAGTCTGCAGCTCAGGAGGAGTTCCGGGGAACTCTCGATAACGACCCTTGGGGGCGTCCATATCGCGTGGCGATGAGGAGATATTGCCCGTGGACGCCCCCACTGACGCAGAGTCTCCGGGGCGACCTAGTCGAAGAGGTCGTCGCAGCTTTGTTCCCTGCCACTGAAGATGTCACTCCCCCACCGATGGCGTCACATCCATCGACGCCATCGTCGTTGAGTTCGGCAAGGGTTATTTCGGAGGTTTCGCCCGAGGAATTTCGGGCGGTGGTGCTTCGGCTGCGGGGCAAGAAAACAGCCCCGGGTCTCGACGGTATCCCCGGACGTGCGTGGGTGTTAGCCGTCGAGCATCTGGGGACTAGGCTTCGTGGCCTGTTCTCCGCGTGCCTGGAGCAGGGCCGTTTTCCGTCTCAGTGGAAAACTGGGAAGTTGGTCCTGCTCAAGAAGGAGGGGCGGCCCGCAGAGTCGCCATCGGCCTACCGGCCCATCGTGTTGCTCGACGAGGTCTGTAAGCTCTTCGAGCGTATCATTCACGCTCGCCTCGTCGAGCATCTTGAAGGGGTCGGGCCGGACCTGGCACAGTGCCAGTACGGGTTCCGGCAAGGCCGATCGACAGTACACGCGATTCTGCGGGTCAAGGCACAAGCGGAGGATGCAGTGGCTCGGGGTGAAGTGGTGGTGGCGGTGTCTCTAGACATCGCCAACGCGTTTAACACCCTGCCCTGGGCCTGCATACTGGAAGCACTGCGGTACCACGTGGTGCCACCGTATCTCCGGCGTCTGGTGCGCTCGTATCTCTCAGACAGGTACATAGTGTATCCAGGCGCCGACAGGTGGCACCGAAGAGCGATGGCCTGCGGTGTTCCACAGGGCTCAGTCCTGGGCCCTCTCCTGTGGAACATAGGCTACGACTGGGTGCTCCGTGGTACCAATCCCCGAGGCGTCGCTGTCGTCTGTTATGCAGACGACACGCTAGTAACAGCGACAGCCAGGTCTTTCCAGGAGGCCACCCTGCTCGCCTCGTTCGCAACCGAACAGGTGGTGGGCAGGATTCGGCGACTGGGCCTTAAGGTGGCCCTGAACAAATCCGAGGCCCTTTACTTTCACGGTCCTCGGATTCGGCCACCTTTAATGCCCCACATCAATGTGGAGGGGGTGCGGATTCCCATCGGCTGTACAATGAAGTACTTGGGATTGATTCTGGACAGCCGGTGGGATTTCCGTGCCCATTTCAAGGAGTTGTCGCCGAAATTGGTGCGGGCGGCGGGCGCGCTCGGACGCCTGCTGCCGAACCTGGAGGGACCTAATAGCCCTTGCCGAAGTTTATACGCTGGAGTCGTGCGGTCAATGGCCCTGTACGGATGTCCCGTATGGGCCCAGTCCCTGAAACCTCGCTGCGTCGCCTTGCTGCGCAAACCGCAGCGTTTGTTGGCGCAGCGAATAGTAAGGGGCTACCGCACGGTCTCCCACGAGGCGGCCTGCGTATTGGCCGGCACCCTCCCTTGGGAGTTGGACGCAAAACTCCTCTCGTCCGCGTTCTTCTGGCGGGAGGAGGCGTCCAGTCGCCGTCAGGTGAGACTGGCCCCGAGGGAGATTGCGGCCCGATTTCGCAGAACCGCTGTGGAGGAGTGGCATACCAGGCTGGAAAGCCCAAGTGCGGGCTTGAGGACCGTCGCGGCAGTGCGTCCTGTCCTAAAGAGATGGCTAGACAGGCGCCACGGTGCGCCAACTTTCCGGCTGACGCAGGTACTGACGGACCACGGATGTTTCGGTTCGTTCCTGTGTCGGATCGGAAAGGAGGTGTCTGCCGTGTGCCACCATTGTGGCAACTGCCACGAGGACACGGCCCAACATACGTTGGAGGAGTGCCCAGCCTGGGACGAAGAGCGCAGCGCTCTCAGAGCAGTCGTCGGAGGAGACCTCTCGCTGCCGGCCGTGGTGTCGTCCATGGTCGCCAGCCGGAGGTCCTGGCGTGCGGTGGCCCACTTCTGCGAGAGCGTCATCTCGCAGAAGGAGAGTGCCGAGAGGGATCGGGAACGAAATGATCCCTCCCGCCGCCAGAGAAGACGTAGGAGGCGCCGAGTGGACGACTGACCGGCGTCTCCCGCCCTGTGGAACGGGGGCGTTTGAATTCCACCACGGTAACCCCTGCCTGTCGTACGAGGCGACTAATAGGGGCCATCGGGGGTCGCGGGCTCGCAGCGGGGGGCTGTCAGCCCGAATCGATGCACTCCCAGTTTCGGAGCATCGTGCGACCCCGAGATGGACGGCAGCGCGTGTGGTAAGGCCTCGTTCGCTGTCGTTGTTCGGTGCGCGGGGGCTCCTAAGCCCTCCCATGGAGATGGGCTGCTACGCAGCACCGCGCAGGGGCGGTTCCGGCAGCAATTCTAGCACTCCTTAGAATACCCCGGGATCGCTCCGTAAGCGCCGAAGAAGGCCACCGCGGGGTTTTAGCTGGTAGTGTCGGGTGGGGTGTACATAGGGGGTAGGGACTCGGCCCAGCGGCTGCCCGGATAGCCATCATCCGGGCGAGGGGGATGCTGGGTCGTAAGACCGGCTAGTCCAGCATAACCGTTTTATTCTTATTCCGCTTCCCCCCGGAGCGGGCGGTAGTAATAAAACGCTTTCCCCGCGACAACAAAAAAAAAAAAAAAAAAAAAAAAAAAAAGGCTTTTGAATTGCATTAATTGTTTAACTATTGCAATTTTAAAACTTCAAGGAAACAATGCTATAGTCGCATACCAAGGAATTTTCCGTAAGAATTTCAGAAGTACGTAAATTCTACTAACCTATAACGGCAGCCTCCATGCAGTAGGCAAGTAGCTGGCTGTGAAACGAGTGGCCGCGGGTTCGATTCCCAAACCGGGACAAATGTTTGTGTGACAGCCAGATATTTGTGTGCGGGTCTGGGTGTTGTGAGAACGTCTCTCGTAGTCCCTGATACCCACAACACAAGACTCGTATCTTAGTGTGGGATCGAGGCTATGTGTGGAAAAGTCGTCATGAATAATGGCTAAAACTCAACATAGCAGCAAAGCTGGAGCTTTTGCTTTTGGTTAATCTGGTATTTACACACTCCCATTTCATGTTTATGAACTAAATTTCCTGGAGTTGTGTTTACATATTATTGAGACGCATCGAAATATTATCAGATACTTTTAGGTGGTGAGTAACAAACTAACGGGCATGCACTGTTTTATTATATAATACACCCAACAAATATACTAATCTGTATATATAAAAGAAGAAGCTGACTGACTGACTGACTGACTGACTGACTGACTGATCGATCAACGCACAGCCTAAACGGCTGGGGTTAGAGACTTGAAATTTTGACAGTAGGTACCTTTTATCACGTAGGCATCCACTAAGGAAGGGTTTTTGGAAATACCATCCCTAAGGGGGTAAAATAGGGGATGAAAGTTTGTATGAAAATCCGTCATTTTTGAAGTTAAATTCATGAAAATTACTATTTGGCATTTTAGTTAAAAATAAAAAAATATGTTTCAGGTTTTTTGGAAATTCCGCCCCTAAGGGGGTTTTTACCCCCTTAGGGGCGGAATTTTTTTTAGGAAATGAAAGTTTGTATGAAAATCCGTCATTTTTAAGATAAACGCATGAATATTGGTATTTTGTATTGTATACTTTTTCTCCCAAACATGACCTCCACGCGGGCGGAGCCGCGAGCAACAGCTAGTACTAAATATTACAAAACACCCAACAGTCACACACATAGTCCTGACCACGCTAGGTCAAACATGTATTTTCGGAGCATCATGTCACCCCGAGATGGACGGCAGCACGGTTGGTAAGGCTTCGTTCGCTGTCGTTGTTCGGTGCGAGGGGGCTCCTAAGCCCCATAGAGATGGGCCTCTTAGAATACCCCGGAATCGCTCCGTAAGCGCCAAAGAAGGCCACTGCGGGGTTTTAGCTGGTAGGGTCGGGTGGGGTGTACATAAGAGGTTCGGGACTCGGCCCAGTGGCTGCCCGGATAGCCATCATCCGGGCGAGGGGGATACTGGGTCGTAAGACCGGCTAGTCCACCATAACCGTTTTATTCTTATTCAGCTACACCCCGGGGCGGGCGGCAGTAATAAAACGCGCTCCCCGCGACAAAAAAAAGGTCTAACATGTACCAGGTTTTTTTCAGAGGTTCAGAGTTGGGGTAGGATGTTTCTCCGTTTTGCAGCCTTCTGAGTACTCTGACATTAGACCCTCGACCGCTTCTTCACCTTCTTGCCCATGGCGTAGTGTGACAAGCAGGCCGGCATGATTGTACTCAGTAGCAAGGGATAAATTGTCTCTCGCTACTCTGGACGGCACACCATCAGGTGCAGTGTAATTACACTGTCGTGCGAAGATAAAAAAAAGAGACAACATCCAGACACGAAAAATATATTTGTGGATCACACCTTGCGGGAATTGAACTCAGGGTCTGTCCTTTCACAGCTAGGTACTAGCCCACTGTGATACAGTCGAAATTGTTCAGTCTTTTCGTTTAATTTAGCAATTCTCTCTGGTGCACACACAGCACCTTTGTTTGCTTTATAGATGACATTCGTTCTATGTCAACTGCGGGTAGCTGACCGCAGAGAGATAGAATATTCAGTATTGTACCAACAATGTGTTGCAGAAAAATGGTTCTAATGAAAGTTTCACGTATAGTTAGCGATTGGTAACTTATAAATAAATTTATTTTATTATAATTTATTTCAATATGAAAATAAAAGTCCAAAACCCTTCCGTCAATCAGATGAAATCTTTACAATCCTATATCTTAACCAGTCACGTCCGAATGGAGCATCGGTGCTCCACTACACTGGCAACACACTCGCCGTTCTTACATACTATTTTCAACTTTAATGTTTTGGAAATAAAATTGATTTTTGCTTCTATTTACTCCGTACTACTTTACTTTTTTAATATCCTTCCGGGCTCCAGGGGTTAACAACTAAATGACAAATAAAAAAAATATGATGTGTTCACGTTCATATGACCTAGAAGTATTAGTATGTCTAATATGAACGAATTTCAGAATCTCACATTTATTTCGTTGTCCGCTCCACGTGAAATGCCCCTAAAGCTAAAAAATGTAAGTTGGAATAAGATTTTTATGGCATTTGTGTGGCGCGGTTTCAAAATTGTATTGGTACTTTTAAAACCCTTCATTAAAGTATTGTGTTTATTTTCAGTGTCATTATAGTAGTATTTTCGTCCAGATAAGCTGTTCTAAATATTTTCGAGTGTTTAAAGCTCTCTTATACGGTCACCAGCCCGGCTAAGATGCGCATCTCGAGAAAATTTTGTCGACTCTTTTTGTCGTGTTTTAATCAACATCTATATGTCTACCGATATTAATGTGGGCGCTCAGTTTTCTGGACTTGTTTTGAAAGTAGAAATAATAGTAAATTTTAGTTATCCATGTGTATATTTTTCTACAAATCTTAATATGACCAAACTATTTTATCGATTTTTGTCTCATGTAACCAAGATATTTTGTACGTAAAGAAATAAACATATAAATTATAATACAAGCCCTGTATTAAACATTGTCCCACTGGGCACGTGCCTCCTCTACTAATGAGAGGGGTAAGGCCTTAGTCTACCACGCTGGCCTAATGCGGGTTGGTAGACTTCACATACCTTTGAAATTCGTATAAGAATTCTCAGATGTGCCGGTTTCCTCACGATGTTTTCCTTCACCGTTTAAGCAAGTGATAATTAACATTTAATACACACAATTAAATAAAGAAATTTCATTTATTAGATTAATAAACGACTGTAGTACCGTATTACAATTACTTAGTATACAACGATTAAACTAAAATTATTGCGATGGCTAGAAAATAGAATGTTAAAATATATGTTTGAATAGACGGTTGAAGGCATAGAGTTACGCATTTACAGAGAATATGCTTTACTAGTCAGTTTTAAATGCAATGTCGATCATGGCTTGAATTTACAGTGGGTGTGTGACAACATTTTGTGTTTAATGTAAAAATGGGCTTTTATTGTCTAGAGAAAAGTGTCATTTTTGAATACAGACGTGAAAATCCCAACTTAAGACTTCAGTTTTGAACAGTCAAACTCTATGTAGAGCACCACGCATGTTAGGTCTTATTGTGCAAGCTGCTAAGTTGATTCCAATAATAGATTTACTATAGAATTCAATTAACCTGTAGGTGTTGTTTGGTATTCAAGTGCTTTTAGAATGGAATTATAGGAAATCGTAGCGATGTGTGCAATCTCAAATCAATATATATCTCAACTAGATGTTGCCCGCGACTCCGCCCGCGTGGTGATTATTTTCGGAAGAAAGGGTATACAATCCATGGAGGCGTCTTAAGCTATTACACCTTTCTATATTTTGCTATCCCATAGGAAGCGTGCATTTTTCCAGGATAAAAAGTAGCCTATGTAATTTTTTGATGCCTAAACTGCAACCATGCAATAAATCATGTCGATCCCTTGCTCTGTGAGAAACTAAACTATGCCACGGGAACTTTTCATTTTTCCGGGATAAAAAGTAGCCCATGTGCTATTCCAGACTATTATCTATCTCTGTGCCAAATTTCAACCACATCCATCTAGCCGTTGTAGCGTGATTGAGTAACAAACATCCATCCATCCATCTAAACATTCGCATTTATAATATTATTATATGTTATATTATAGTTATATAAATTTTTTTTTAGTGCCTCAATAGGCAGAGGAGCAGACGGGCCACCTGATGGTAAGTAGTCACCGCCGCCCATAGACTTCTGCAATACCAGGGCACAGCAAAGCCGCTGCCTACCGTTTAAAAATATAAATAATATAATGTTAGTAGGATAGCATATTCTGGAAGATAACAAATTATATAGATAAACAATAAATGAAATTCAGTCCTGACCCGACAGTAAGATACGAGTCTGAGTCTTGTGTATCAAGGCATAGACTTCATACTCCCTTATGACTCATCTTTGTCGCACCATCAAGATGTGAAACAGTTTGCCAGCTGTCGTGTTCCCTTCTTATATACCTGGGTCCTGGGTGGGTGGGATAGTTGACTGTTGCTACTTGATCTAAGTGGAAGCACTGCGCTTATCATCAGGGGCAGCGTGGTCACTTTGCCGTGCCAGGATAAAAATTACGTAGATATACAATTAATGAATAACACACAACAGTGGCAAATAGTCCTAACTCCACTCTAAGAGACGTGTCTATTATGTACTATAAATCCAAGTGATTCAAGAGTTAAAGCAGTTGTGCCTATACTCCTTCTAACACTACATTTATTCAAACCTGGTAAAGTAAAAACTGCCTCGGTGGCGCAGTTGTAATTCCGCATGCGTTACGACTGCTATGCTAAGGTCTCGGGTTTGATACCCAGGTCGGGTAAAGTGATATTGGTTTTTCTATTTAGAAATGAAACACAGGGTGAAAAACCCGCCATAGTGGCACACGCAAGTGTGTCGCATTCCGGGATCAGCCAGTGTACATCCGGTTTTTTGGGGGTCTAGAGTTGGGGTACAATGTTGGGCATTTTGCGGCCTTCTAAGTACTCTGACAATAGACCCTCGACCGCTTCTTCACCTTCTTGCCCATGGCGTAGTGTGAAGGAGCAGGCCGGCATGATTGTGTTGAGTAGCGGGGGATAGATCGTCTCTCGCTACTCGATACTCTAATTGGACCGTACTGCGCTTACCATCAGGTATAAGTTTTTGCCTAATTAATTATAACACATCCTAGTGAATGTGAATCGGAGGGCAACCGTGTCACAACGCTTAGTTTCTTTTAGTGAACAAGTTAAATGGAATAAGTTTTAAAATATCACCTCGCATTATATTTGTCAAGGTTTAGAAAAACGGACAAGTTTTCTTGTGTTCTTTACCATAAATAAGTTTGCGTTTGACATCTATCTTGCCTGATGGTAAGTGATGACGTGGTCTATGGTGGAGCACGCTTGCGTAGGAGATTATTCACTCTTGACTCAAAGTTACCCAGGTTATAATTTTCGCGAAATATAGACTCCGGCAAAGAGTTCCACTCTTTAGCGGTGTGCATGATAAATGTACTAGCGAAACGCTTCGTGCGCACTGTTGGAATATATATATATATATCTTAATCCAAATTAAAATCCAACAATCACACACTTATTTAAGGGCCTAGGTAGAATACCAGCGCCAGGCAGTACTCTACTACCTGGCAAATGCTGAGCCTATGGCCTTTTTGGTCATACTTTAGACACAGGTGTTCCAAATTGAGGAGTAGCGGGTATACTTAGGGTATAACATTGTTTTTTTTTATGCATTACTCCTTGTGTTTTTTTTTATCCTAGCACGGCAAAATGACTGTACTGTACTTGATGGTAAGCGCAGTGCGGTCCAATTAGAGTATCGAGTAGCGAGAGACGATCTGTCCCCTGCTACTCAACACAATCATGCCGGCCTGCTTCTTCACACTACGCCATGGGAAAGAAGGTGAAGAAGCGGTCGAGGGTCTATTGTCAGAGTACTCATCATACATAGTACCCTAACTCTAGACCCCCGAGAAAAACCGGATGTACACTGGCTGATCCCGAAACGCGACACACTTGCGTGTGTAACTATGGTGGGTTTTTCACCCTGTGCACGGTGGTCGCTATCCGGGCGGATATGATTATCCTACCACCAGCAATTTGTATATAATGTAAAGTGTTGAACAAATAAAAAATAAAATTTGTTTACACACAGTTACCTCACCGATACAGATAAAAGACTTTTATCGTGGTTATGAGGAACTTAGAGTGATTTTCGGTCGAACACCCAGACCCTAAACAAATGCGGGGATTGAATCCGCGGCCTAGCTTTTCAATCGGCTTTTTACCCGTGGAGCTATAGAGACTGTCAACTGACAATTTTATACGGACAGCCTCCGTGGCGCACCGGGCGAGTAGCCAGCTGTGAGACGAGATGTCGTGGGTTCGATTCTCGTACCGAGACAAATATTTGTGTGACAGACAGATATTCTTGCTACCCACAGGTTTAACCTAGTGTGGGATCAGGGCTATGTGTGTGACTGTTGGGTGTATTTATTTATTTATCTACAGGATTAAATTGACTCCATCGAGGCACCATTGTCTGTTATTTTATCTAACTTATTTTGCATAACAATTCAAGCAACCTCGAGATAGAAACACTTATTGTAGTCCGTAGATTTAGAATTGGTCGAAATCCAAATGATAAGAATCTCTCAATAGCTCCTTATGAATATTCAGGGAGTGTGAACTGCTGTAACATATCGTGATTTAATCTATTTTTAACCGACTTCAAAAAAGGAGGAGGAAGACGCCTGGACCGATTCGAGAAATTCTTTTTTGTTTGAAAGGGTATACTTTCCAGGTGGTCCCATTGGCACCAAGTCAGGATCTGATGATGGGATCTCAGAAAAATCAAGGGCAACCCTCAAATTTTATAGTGACGCATAATTTGTTTTTTATTGAAGTCGGTGTACTTTTTATGTATTCAAAAACTTTTACTTATGTATTTTACGAAATACTTTCGGTTTTCACAACACAAAAAAATTATTAATTTAGGTGCTGGAAGAAATTCGAGGCCTTTTTACAACTGGCTATTCGTTTACAGCGCCACGGGGGTAAAAAATGACCCACTGCTGGGCACAGGCCTCCTCTACTAATAAAAGGGGTAAGGCCTTAGTCCACCACGCTAGCCTAATGTGGGTTGGTAGACTTCACATACCTTCGAAATTCTTATTAGAATTATAATGTATGCAGATTTCCTCACGTTTTCCTTCACCGTTAAAGCAAGCTATAATTAACATTTAATACACACATAACCTTAGAAAAGTCAGAGGTGTATGCCATTTGGGTTTGGAACATACGACTTTCGTCTTGACAGTCCGTACCAACAAGGCTATCGCTGCTTCGAATCTCTTCAAAATTAGAAAAGAAAAATGCTTCAAATGTTTTGTTTGTTGAATAATTTTAAATGAAGGATTTATCCCGCGGTACTGAAGACCCTGTACACCTTTCTTTTCAGTTCATTTAATCTCTAGTACTGTTCTACAACAGGAAAAAATTAAAAAATGAAAAAAGTTTATTTCGTTCCACAAATGTCTTAAACTATGAATTAAGGTTGGGATCTCCTAGTAGGCATGTAATATGCCTGTGGCAGGAGGTCCCGCTCTCTCATAACAATCATTTTACTTAAAATTAATTTGTGTATAACAGAACAAACTATATAAATAAAAAACATAGGTGCATATTAAATCACTAACTTAATACTATTTTGTGTGTGTGTGTGTGTATACTATTTTAGTGGTATTTATAATTTTAAGATACGAGTTCTTCAACTTGTTCATAACTAATTGTTTTAAGCCATTCTAGTAACGTCTTTTTGCATTTAGTCGTATGCATGGAGTAGATTTTTATTATCCTGTTAATTTTATTATACAATTTTGCTGATAGTATTAGAAATTGTCGTTTAGCAAACATAGTCTTACAGGGTGGCTGATTAGCGACAGTGTGATTTATTCTCCGCATCAACAAGGATGGAGCAAAGGATAGGGATCTATGCAATCTCAGTATTGTGAATAAGATGTAGAGTTTTCTCACAGATAGCATACCACAAAACTCATATTCTCTATTCCATATAGACTGGTTATAAGTTATCAGCGCTTCCTATCAATATGAAAATATTCGTAGCGTCGGTGCACCGACGTTTGGGAAATAATCTTTTCTAGAAGGTTCTGAAATTCCATTTGTAATCTTGTTAGAAAGTAATGTATTACCTTGTTGTAATGTATTATATATGCTTGCATACATGCTTGCTTATATGCATGATTAATTGAAATTAATTGTGTATTAAAAAAAACAGCATAGTTAATTACCGTCGGGTTCTTTATTCAAAAAATTTCATCTCGTTACCGCTATTGCATAATTACAAATCAAATCTATAATATATCAAAGAATATTAAATCTTATAATATAAATTATCATATTACAATAAAATAGAGCTGAAAATCATTAAGTATAAAACTGTTCTGTGAATAATGAATACGAATCTTTATTACACTATACAGTTTCAGAATAATAAGTTTAAGCAACCGATACACGACAACAGATTAAATTCTTGATTTTTATTATTGCGTATCAATTTGGCGAAGAAATTTTTATCAGCGTTTTAAGTATAATAAAATATTGGTTCAAACTATTTTTGTCCATATTTATGGAATTCATTTATTCTTACTTATAATTAAAAGTAAATATTTTTTATTCCTGTAATTGAATTGTAAAATTCCAAGCATTTACTTACGTTGTACACACCGTTGGCATTGATTCAACTATTCCTTAATTATTCGGCAACAATTAAACACACACTTTGAACGACTCAGTAATTTTATAATCACAACAAAAACATTCCCCAGTCTCGCCACAGAAATAAAAAAAAAATCACATTAATCTATAAACTGTCAAAAAACTTAGAGTAATTACACACGTTTCTATTTAATTTAAGGTCAATGTTTAGATTTTGAAAAGAGAACAAAATATTATATTTAATTCAACCAGACACTATTTTTAAAAAGAGAAGATATAACTGGCAATTTAAATAAGTTTTTATTCGGAACGTGCGCGTCTTGGTAGTCCTTTCACAGGCATGCACAGTCGACGGTAAGCAGCATAGAACTGAATTCCCGCCGTCGTAAGTCGTAACTCGTAGAGCGTTAAGCGGTCGCTGAAAACTGTGCATCGCTTTATTTACGTCGCTTATTAATTTATTTTTCGCATGGTGTACATGAGAAGTATATTCAAGAATACATGCTGCAGAAGTGACTATATTTTATATTGGACCTAATATGATTTAAAATCATAATGTAATAAATTTAGAAAGCTATTTTATATTCATTTTTTTTATTCTGGCAAGGCAAAGTGACCACCACTGCACTTGAAGGTAAGCGCAGTACCATCCAGTTAGAGTATCAAGTAGCAAGAGACAATCTATCCCTCGCTACTCAACACAATCATGCCGCCCTGCTGTCCTCTTACGTTTTCCATATACGTCTATTTAAAACATGGTTCTTTTTCAAGATATTAAATGTAGTATTTAAAATAACATATTCCGAGTAATCACTCGAAATATGTTATTTTAAAATGAATCCATTAACACCCAGAGGAAACGGTTGGATAAAAAAGCTGAATTTTTGACAGTATATTCCTATATATAGTACTAGCTGTTGCTCGCGGCTCCGCCCGCGTGGAGGTCATGTTTGGGAGAAAAAGTATACAATACAAAATACCAATATTCATGCGTTTAACTTAAAAATGACGGATTTTCATACAAACTTTCATTCCCTATTTTACCCCCTTAGGGGCGGAATTGCCAAAAATCCTGAAACATATATTTTTTATTTTTTACCAAAATGCCAAATACTAATTTTCATGAATTTAACTTCAAAAATGACGGATTTTCATACAAACTTTCATCCCCTATTTTACCCCCTTATGGGTGGTATTTCCAAAAACCCTTCCTTAGTGGATGCCTACGTGATAAAAGGTACCTACTGTCAAAATTTCAAGTCTCTAACCCCAGCCGTTTAGGCTGTGCGTTGATCGATCAGTCAGTTTCTTCTTTTATATATATATAGTATTTCCCTGGCCGACGCTGGGACTGTGGCCTATTTGGTCATGCTTCGGACACGGAGGGCGTTTTTGTGTATAGTCTTTAAGTTTTTCTTTTATGTATTAGATAGCATGTATCCGTATATTTGTATTATCTTATTTTAAATATGTTCTCTGTGCATCTGTATGTACTAACTACTTACCATCTGGTAGAAAGACAATGGCCAAATAAATATATTTTTTCTTTCTTTATTTCCGTAATAAATCACCAGTAACAAACATTTTGTGATTCTATATTTAAATGATGAAATAAGGTTATATGTTATAAAGTTTGGAATGTATATTTAAAAAATATAATTTGTAGAAATTAAACTGAATGAGTGAGTTTTTCGAAATTCAACCTCTAAGGAGAGCGAGTGGAAAAGTTTTTAACGAGGGTGTCTCGCGAATGGAACGCTAGTATTTAACATTCATATGCTTCCGTGTGTGTTGAGGCGTCATTTATATAACACCCAACAGTCACACACATAGCCCCGATCCCACACTAAGATACGAGTCTTGTGTCGTGGGTATCAGGGGCCACAAGAGACTTTCGGTCTCACAACACCCAGACCTAACCATCTGTCTGTCACACAAACATTTGTCCCGATGTGGGAATCGAACCCACGTCCTCTCGCTTCACAGTCGGCTACTCGCCTACTGCGCGACGAAGGCTGTCATGCACGTACCGTTCGTTTAAATTGTATTTTGTTTTCGTAGCAATATGGACGCAATGCAAACCTATGTAGAGGACAATGCAAAGAGTGTAGGAGGGTTGCTCTTTGTCACACGTGTAGGTGCCGTTGCAAGCTGAATTTTTCATTTTAAACGTATTTTCATTGGCCCACGTCTTTAGGTTCAATGACATGTGGCCATTTTAAGTAAATTAATGAGAGAGTTTAATGTAATTGTCAAAAATGAATATAATATTGGCATTTAGGATAAAACTATATAAATAACAATTAAATGCCTTTCCGTTGGTAAGCTCATCACTTGAAAACGGCAGGAATTTTGCTGTTTTTAGATATTTATTGTAGGAATGCGGTTTTTAAGGAATAAAATATAATTTATAATAATAGGAATAATAATTGACTGCCTTGGTGGCGCAGTTGTAATTGCGCATGCGTTACGACTGCTATGCTGAGGTCTCGGGTTCGATCCCCGGGTCGGGTAAAGTGATATTGGGTTTTTCTACCTAGAAATACTCAGTATTAACCCGGAGTCTGGAATGGTGCCCGGTGTGGCGATAGGCTCGCCCCCTATCACATTATGGGACCGAAATTCGGCGAAAAGTGGGTGTACTGGTTACGCCTCTGCCTACCCCTTCGGGGATTACAGGCGTGAGTGTATATGCATATATATGTGTGTAAAAAAAGCAAAGATAGCCCGGAATATTGCAAAATTTTAGAAGAACTCAAAGCGATTTTCCTATGGGATTTCTATAGCCAGCGAAACCACAAAATTTAATAAGTGATAATTACTGCTACATTAGTTTGCTAAGCTTTAGCGTCAGAACGCAGAGTTATTAAAAAAAGCCGAATAACTTTTCAATATTTAAATGAAACTAATTTTACGGATTCTATCGCGGTGTATTAAACTTTTATAACCCGACGTTTCGAAAGCTTTACAGCCTTCATGGTCACGGGCGGACGAGTTGTATGTCGTCACACAAGTATAGTGCAATGTTTCTACACAGTTATAGTTGTTTTTTTAATTTTTATTTATTGTAGTCCGATCTATGCAGAAGGAGCTCACAGTGTCTTGAGGTCTGGTAGCTAGTATAATGTTTTTTTTTTATTCTGGCTCGGCAAAGTGATGACTGCTCGGCTGATGGTAAGCGTAGCGCCGTCCAGATAGAGTATCAAGTAGCGAGAGACAGACTATCCCTTGATTCTCAACCCAATCATGATTAGCATGCTGATTAGCTTCTTCACATTACGCCTAAAGGACCCAGGATCATAGGAAGGAGGTAACACAGTACCTGGCAAACTGTTCCACAGCTTGATGGTGCGGCAAAAATACGAATTTAATATTAATTGTATAATATTCGCGTAAAAATAAGTAACTATTATGTAAACTTTTCAATATTTGTGAATGAAGCATAAGACACAGATCCAAGATCAGTATTCTCCTACGAGGTCGTTACCGCTGTCTGTAGATGACATTGTTGTAATGTTAAGCATTTAAGTAATGTCATGCTGTTACTGACAAAGGAAAATGATGAAAATTATTGCGTAATTTTCATGAGAAGTATTGAAATTAGTATTTTAATATCTGTCTGGGACCATTTAGATGTGTAATATCAAATGATACGCATACTTCTAATGAAATAAATAAAGTACATCCATCAGTCACATACATAGTACTTTTTTTTTTTTTTTTTTGTTATCGCGGGGAAAGCGTTTTATTACTGCCGCCCGCTCCGGAGGGAAGCGGATTAAGAATAAAACGGGTATGCTGGACTAGCCGGTCTTACGACCCAGCATCCCCCTCGCACGGATGATGGCTATCCGTGCTGCCGCTGGGCCGAGTCCCTAACCCCTATGTACACCCCACCCGACACTACCAGCTAAAACCCCGCGGTGGCCTTCTTCGGCGCTTGCGGAGCGATCCCGGGGTATTCTAAGGAGTGCTAGAATTGCAGCCGGAATCGCCCCTGCGCGGTGCCCTGTACGGGCCCATCTCCATGGGAGGGTAAGGAGCCCCCGCGCACCGAGCAACGACAGCGAACGAGGCCTTACCACCCACGCTGCCGTCCATCTCGGGGTCGCACGATGCCCCGAATTTGGGAGTGCATCGATACGGGCTGACAGCCCTCCGCTGCGCGCCCGCGACCCCCGATGGCCCCAATTAGTCGCCTCGTACGACAGGCAGGGGTTGCCGTGGTGAAATTCTCAACACGCCCCCATTCCACAGGGCGGGAGACGCCGGTCAGTCGTCCACCCGGCGCCTCCTACGTCTTCTCTGGCGGCGGGAGGGATCATATCGTTCCCGATCCCTCTCAGCCTCTCCTTCTGCGAGATGACGTTCTCGCAGAAGTGGGCCACCGCACGCCAGGACCTCCGGCTGGCGACCATGGACGACACCACGGCCGGCAGCGATAGGTCTCCTCCGACGACTGCTCTGAGAGCGCTGCGCTCTTCGTCCCAGGCTGGGCACTCCTCCAACGTGTGTTGGGCCGTGTCCTCACGGCAGTTGCCACAGTGGTGGCACACGGCAGACACCTCCTTTCCGATCCGACACAGGAACGAACCGAAACACCCGTGGTCCGTCAGTACCTGCGTCAGCCGGAACGTTGGCGCACCGTGGCGCCTGTCTAACCATCTCTTTAGGACAGGACGCACTGCCGCGACGGTCCTCAAGCCTGCACTTGGGCTTTCCAGCCTGGTATGCCACTCCTCCACAGCGGTTCTGCGGAACCGGGCCGCAATCTCCCTTGGGGCCAGTCTCTCCTGTCGGCGACTGGACGCCTCCTCCCGCCAGAAGAACGCTGACGAGAGGAGTTTTGCGTCCAGCTCCCAAGGGAGTGTGCCGGCCAATACGCAGGCCGCCTCGTGGGAGACCGTGCGGTAGCCCCTTACTATTCGCTGCGCCACCAAACGCTGCGGTTTGCGCAGCAAGGCGACGCATCGGGCTTTCAGGGACTCAGACGGGACATCCGTACAGGGCCATTGACCGCACGACTCCAGCGTATAAACTTCGGCAAGGGTTACTTGGTCCCTCCAGGTTCGGCAGCAGGCGTCCGAGCGCGCCCGCCGCCCGCACCAATTTCGGCGACAACTCCTGGAAATGGGCACGGAAATCCCATCGGCTGTCCAGAATCAATCCCAAGTACTTCATTTTACAGCCGATGGGAATCCGCACCCCCTCCACATCGATGTGGGGCCCTAAAGGTGGCCGAATCCGAGGCCCGTGAAAGCAAAGGGCCTCGGTTTTGTTCAGGGCCACCTTAAGACCCAGTCGCCGAATCCTGCCCACCACCTGTTCTGTTGCAAACGAGGCGAGCAGGGTGGCCTCCTGGAAAGACCTGGCCGACGCTGTCACTAGTGTGTCGTCTGCATAACAGACGACAGCGACGCCTCGGGGGTTAGTACCACGGAGCACCCAATCGTAGCCGATGTTCCACAGGAGAGGGCCCAGGACTGAGCCCTGTGGAACACCGCAGGCCATCGCTCTTCGGTGCCACCTGTCGGCGCCTGGATACACTATGTACCTATCTGATAGATACGAGCGCACCAGACGCCGGAGATACGGTGGCACCACATGGTACCGCAGTGCTTCCATTATGCAGACCCAGGGCAATGTGTTGAACGCGTTGGCGATGTCTAGAGACACCGCCACCACCACTTCACCCCGAGCCACTGCATCCTCCGCTTGTGCCTTGACCCGCAAAATCGCATGTACAGTAGATCGGCCTTGCCGAAACCCATACTGGCACTGTGCCAAGTCCGGCCCGACCTCTACAAGATGCTCGACGAGGCGAGCGTGAATGATACGCTCGAAGAGCTTGCAGACCTCGTCGAGCAATACGATGGGCCGGTAGGCCGATGGCGACTCTGCGGGCCGCCCCTCCTTCTTGAGCAGGACCAACTTCCCAGTTTTCCACTGAGACGGAAAACGGCCCTGCTCCAGGCACGCGGAGAACAGGCCACGGAGCCTAGTACCCAGATGCTCGACGGCTAACACCCACGCACGTCCGGGGATACCGTCGAGACCCGGGGCTGTTTTCTTGCCCCGTAGCCGAAGCACCACCGCCCGAAATTCCTCGGGCGAAACCTCCGAAATAACCCTTGCCGAACTCAACGACGATGGCGTCGATGGATGTGACGCCATCGGTGGGGGAGTGACATTCACAGTGGCAGGAAACAAAGCTGCGACGACCTCTTCAACTAGATCGCCCCGGAGACTCTGAGTCAGTGGGGGCGCCCACGGGCGATACCGTCTCATCGCCACGCGATATGGACGCCCCCAAGGGTCGTTATCAAGAGTTCCCCGAAACTCCTCCTGAGCTGCAGACTTTGCCCTTGCTATTGCCACGCGCAGCGCTCTCTTAGCCTCCCTGTGGAGGCCGTGAAGCAGCCGCTCCTGGTCCTCGTCGCCGGGAAGACGGATCCGACGACGACGGTGTCTGGCGAGACGACGAAGCGCGGCCACGCAGGAGACACGTAACCGCGTAAGTTCCGCCGACCACCAGAACACCTGGCGCTTCTCAGGAAGACGTCGGACTCGGGGCATGGCCGCGTCACAGATGCGCGACATCGCTGCCCCGAACCACGACGCCTCCTGCTCGACCTGCATCGGTGCCTCCGGTGCAGGGAGCCACGCCTGCGCCAGTGCGGCCTCCTTCAGGGCCTCAACATCGAGGCGTTTTACTGACCAACGCGGGCCGTCCGACCGCGGGCCAGTCGGTCCTCCACTAGACTGGGGGTTAGGGGACAAGGCGACGTCGAACCGAATATATCGGTGATCCGACAACGTCTCCTCGTCCACCAGAACTCTCCAGTCACGGACACGGCGGGCAATAGCTGGGGTGGCGAACGTGAGGTCCACCACCGATCCGCCATTATGCCGCACGCACGTGTTAACCGACCCGCGATTCACGACGGCCAGGTTGGCCGAGATCGCCCATTCCTCCAGGGCCTCACCACGCCTGCTGGTTACCGACGAACCCCAAGCCAGAGACTTGGCGTTGAAATCGCCGGCAACGAGAACGGGGCGAGGCTGACTGTCTTGCACCACCAGAGCCCCCAGCCGAGTGAGAAAGTGCTCGAACTCGGCCAGAGATCTATTGGGGGAGAAATACACACCCACAATCCAGATCCCCCCCAACAGAACCGCCACGCATCCCGACCCCTTCGCTACTTTTTCGAAGGGCGGGGAGCCGGCGGCGCCCCGAGTGATGACGGCCACCAAACCGTTAAGGTCCCCTGCCCAGTCTTCCCTGGGGGGAACAAAATACGGCTCGGCAACCACAGCCACTTGTATTGACCACTGTGCCATGCTCTGGACTAGCAGGTCCTGAGCTCTGGCGCAGTGATTAATGTTCGCCTGGAGGAAACGTTGCGCCATATTAATGGGCGATCTCCATCTGGCCCTCTATGGGGAGCGCTGTTGGCTGGGCCACAACCCCCCTTCCCCGACCACTATTTACGTGGCGGGGGCGGGAGGAGGCGACGCATGTCTTGGCGCCCACCTGGTGCCCCGCGGGTTTACCTGCATCAGCGCAGACTGCGCAATGCGGCTCCGCGGAGCACTCCTTGGCCTTGTGGCCCAGTTTACCGCAGCGGTAGCAGACGCCGCTGCGGTCACACTCTTCGGTGCACCGTGCCCGCACATGTCCCTTGTGCAGGCAGCGGTAGCACCTCATAGGCCTCGGCTCAAGAAGCTGGACGCGCGCTGCTACCCAGCCAATCAGCACACGGCCCAAACTTAAAATTTTGTCAGCGACCTTGGCGGGGCAGCGCACCCACACCGCACCAAGGCCCGACCGGTCGGGGCGGATCTCCCCGACTTTAAAATTTTCCACCGCATTGCTACACCCCGCTTTTGCGAGGGCCGAAGCGACCATCTCCGGGTCGGCAGACGCATCCAACCCGGATACTCGTAGTTCCGCGGTCTTGAACGGGCGGGAAACACGGACATCGTCCGCCAGTTCCGTTCCGCAGAACACCTCCCGCACTTTGTTAGCGAGGGAGTCGGCCCTCGCTTCAGACTCCGGGCCGGGCACCTCGTACAGGTACCCGCCTGTCGCCATTAGGCGAGCTCTCATTTCGGCAATGCCAAGACCGGCCAGATCAACGGATCGCTGGACCTGACGCAGCACATGGGCGTACGTAATGCCCCGCTCCAACCCCTCAGGTGTCACCGTCAACGTGACGGCTGCCTTGCGAGGCAGGTGAATCCGTGGCCTTGGCCGACCTGGCTGCGGCTTCGGTGCGGACGCAGCAGTATTCGGCAAGGCCTGGGAATTCTTTTTCCCCTTTTTGGCCACGACATTCCACCCCTCCTCCATCGACACAGGAGCAGGGGGCAGCGGCCGGGGCACACAGGGTGTTTGGGCCCGTGGAGCGACACGCCCTTTTTTATTTCTGTTCCCCCCCCTGCGGGACTTACTCAGGGGAGGTAGTTGGGACGTGGCGGACGTCGATGGTACAGGCCCAGCCACAACAGTAGGCACGGGTCGAGGACCATCATTAGGGGCGGGCTGGGCATTGCTTTTGCCCTTTCCCTGCCCTTTTCCTTTCGGGGTGGCCGGTGGGCCGGCGGCGACTGGTGGGGCCTTTGATGGCCCAGCAACGGCGGGCGTTGCCGGAGCTTTAGCCCTATCGGCAGCCAACGGAGGCCGCATGATGGGCTCTGGAGGTAGCCTTGCGTATATATTGCTCAAGCGCGCGTCCAAAATATTAAAAAATCGGCGCTCGAACTGCTTGAGGCACTCCTCCTCTCCAGCTACGGCTCCAGTTTGGGCCGCCGGCTGCGACTGTCCTTGTATCGCTTGGACAGTCACCATCATCTCCTCCAGGGTCCGCTGTTGGGATGCAAGGGAAGCCTTGAGGAAGGCGATTTCTTGGGCCATCGCCACCTTTTCGGCCTCCAACCTGGCCACCTCTGCGGAGGCTGACTCCTCGGCCCTCTCCAACAGCTCTTTCGCCGCGAGGTTCAGCCTCCGCTGCTCTGTCCCATTAATATTGCGGGACTTCTGTGCCACGTCCCGGATGATGGCTGACATCTGCAAGCGCCAGTCACGGTCACCAGATACGTCCATCGCCGTGGTGTCTTCGTCAGACAGCACAGCCGGACTCACTGAGACAGCAAGAACTTTTTGCGCTGGTTCGAAGTCACTGTCGCTTGCAGATGCGTCCAGCTGTCGAGCTCTTAGCGCCCTCTTTGAGCGCGTCATCATGCCGCTCGTCCCGGCCTTGGTCTCGGGAGCCGAAACCACTAAAGCGGCCCCGACAATCTTCTCGTTGGGCTGACGCCCATCGTCGTCCGTCTTCCCAGGGTCACTATCGTCCCCCGGGATAGATACCTTCCCCACTACCTCATCTTGGTTTTTGGTTTTTGTTTTAAATTTTTTCATTGTTATTCCCACGATTATGGGGGATATAAACGGTCCACCCAGGCAGTGCCCCCTGTACCTGGGTAAGCTTGATGTATCACGCACGGAGGGGCAGCAGGTACTCCGGCGGCGTGGTTCGCACTAGCGACCGAACTACCCATCGGCCATGCATCCCCTCGCGGTGCGCCGCCGCTTGGGATTCGGGGTGACTTTTTATAGAGGTTTTCTCCCTCGCGGCCCAGGCGGTTAAGCCAAGACCCTCGGTCCAGTCGGAGCGCGAGACGTGACCACAGACCTCCTTTTGACTGGATTACGATATACGACGGTGGCAACAGGAGAGAAAACCTCCCCTACTGCCAGCTCGGCGGCGGGGTAAGCGCACACCGAGCCCGCCGACGCCCCCGATACAGAACCCGGGAGTAGCCCAAAGAAGTGGGCACAAAAACTGACGACAGCCGCCGCAACAGGCGACGACTGCCATCCACCTTTTGTCAGGATATCGGCCGTCGGTCAACGTGACCGCCGTTGCCCAGGGTGCACCACGTGGAGGTTTCCTGACTTCGCACCCCACATACATAGTACTGACCCCACACTAGGTAAAACCTGTATCGTGGATAACAATTACGAGGGACTACGGTCCCGCACACCCAGACCCGAAACAAATACCTGTCACAGAAACATTTGTCTCGCTGCGGGAATCGAACCCACGGCTTCTCATTTCACAGCCAGCGACTCGCGCGTTGCGCCACGTAGGCTCAAATTATATAATATCAGCCTTCAGGGTTCCCCTTTACTAATGAGAGGGGTTAGACCCTAGTCTACTACGCGGTTTCATGACTTCACATACCTTTGAAATGTTTATGGTGAATTTTCAAACGATAATATAATTATCAATGAATACAGTAATTGGAAAAGTAGCAGCATACCACATCCAACTAGGCTTTAAATCAGGTGGTACGCAGTGTTATCCAGTTAGAGTATCAAGATAGATTATCTCTCGCTACTTGATACCCTAACTGGACGGTACTGCGCTTACCATCAGGTGCAGTGTGATCACGTTGCCGTGCCAGGATAAATAAAAAAAGTAGCCAGAGACAGCTGTACCCACTACTCACTGTACTTGCTACTCAACACAATCATGCCAGCCTGCTGAAATAATAAATAAGTTGTTTATAATTGTCAGTTGAGTATCTAGAATAGAGTTGTTGACAAGATTTTTTAAATTTAATCTATAAGTTACAGTACCTAAAATCTATTACCGAATTTTATGAAACCGAACGAAAATAAGTAAATTAGACGCCATTCGAATCTGCTGGAAGGGGTAGTTGTCGAATGACAGTAAAAGGATGCATGATATATCCCATGACGTCACCGTTCGCAGAATGGCCATAACTGTGCCGTTGTGCGAGGGAGATAGTGATATGTTCCCACTACGCAACCATTTTTGCTCATACCAATATTTAAAATGACCTGAAATTGTAACCTAAATTTTCAATCAATTTTGATTATGTTTTCACAAAAGGGTTTCTTTTGCGTATTATATTCGGTTGCATATAGAATATTGTACAAAATTAAACACCGGAAACTACCCTATTGTTAGTTGAGTATCAAGAAGTGAGAGTGCCTATCGCCGCCCTTGCTATTATATAACAGAACCAGCTGTTGCTCGCGGCTCCGCCCGCGTTGAGGTCATATTTGGGAGAAAAAGTATACAATACAAAATACAAATTTTTATGTATTTAACTTCAAAAATGACGGATTTGCATACAAACTATCATCCCCTATTTAACCCCCTTAGGGGTGGAATTTCCAAAAACCCTTCCTTAGTGGATGCCTACGTCATAAAAGGTACCTACTGTCAAAATTTCAAGTCTCTAACCCCAGCCGTTTAGGCTGTGCGTTGATCGATCAGTCAGTTTCTTCTTTTATATATACAGATAAATAAAACCCCGTAAATTTCCGTCGGATCAGAACTTTCCAGAAAAAGTATGATATTACGCGTTATGTAAGACGTATTTACTGTAAATATTAATGTCTATTTATAATCGCGCTATTGTAAAGAAAAGAGGATATATTTACTAAGAAGTATGAAATACATTTCGTTGTGAGGTAGCGGTATTAGGAACATAGGTCGGTAAAATCTTGAAAATTACGTCTAACAAGAAATTCGATAAATCAAGCAACTTTATTATTAGGAACTTCTGCAAATCTGTATATGAAGAAACTGACTGACTGATCGATCAACGCACAGCCAAAACGGCTGGGGTTAGAAACTTGAAAGTTTGACAGTAGGTACCTTTTATGACGTAGGCATCCACTAAGGAAGGGTTTCTGGAAATACCGCCCCTAAGGGGGTAAAATAGGGGATGAAAGTTTGTATGAAAATCCGTCATTTTTTTAGTAAAACGCATGAAAATTCGTATTTTGTATTGTATACTTTTTCTCCCAAACATGAACTCCACGCGGGCGGAGCCGCGAGCAACAGCTAGTACTCCATAATTTCTCCGCTGATCAAGCAGTTTTGAATCAATATATAATTTTCGTTGAATAAATGTATTACAATTACACCCAAAAGTCACACACATAGCCCCGACCCCACACTAAGATACGAGTCTTGTGTCGTGGGTATCAGACCCTGAGAGACTTTCGGTCTCACAGCATCCAGACCCCGGGCACAAATATCTGTCTGTCACACAAACATTTGTCCCGGTGTGGGAATCCAACCCACGACCTCTCGTTTCACAGCCGGCTACTCGACAACTGCACCACGGAGCCTCCGTGGCGCAGTAAATAAAATAGTTCTCGATAATATCGCCCAACTAGCTATCCTATCCTCTAAGCTGGAATTAACCGTATAGATTCACAAAATTACATTAAAATCGTAATACGTGATTTTTATAAAGTGTTTTTTTTTATATAGCATAGTCCGACAAACGAGCCAGTGTGTCACCTGATGTTAAGTGATCTCCACCGCCCATGAACATCCACAATACCGAAAGTGTCATGTATGCGCTGTCGGCCTTAAAGGACAGGAATAGGGATTAGGGAAGGGAAGGGGGAATCTGGGCCTCAGGATATCTCACTTACCATACGAAACGCGACAGTAAACTGACACTTTAGTCGAGCCGGCCCATTCATGCTGTAGACAAATATGTCTTCAGCGTGGCTCTACCACGTGGGAAAATAAGATAAATAAGTATATATGATGAAGTTGACTGCCTCGGTGGCGTTGTCTCAGATTCTATCCCCGCGGCGGGTAATATATATTGGGTTTTTCTACTTATAAATACTGAGTATCAGCTCGGAATTGTGCCCGTTATGACCCTATTAGATATGGAACCGTAATAAATTCGGCGAAATGTGGATGTACTGGTACCTCTGCCTACCCCTTCGGGGATTACAGGCGTGAGTGTTTATGTATGTAAGTCTACATGATATCTCAATTCAATAATTATACAGCGCATTGCTATTAAGATGAGTGGGAAAAGTTTCGGTGATTTATTAAATACTCAACAACTGGCGTCTTTTGGAAATTATAAACAAACGAGCGGGGAGTTTGTATATTGGAAACAAAATTGAATTTGGAACTTCTTGATTTATTACCTTAGTAGCGACCCGTTCCGACTTCGCATGGATAGCAGAGCATATACCTCAATATGTTTTTTGATGTGTAACATCTATACTATAGATTTCTGGGAGTAATTTTGTGAAAAGGGACGGATGTGTGTAACAGGAAGTGGGGAAGCGCACGCTATTTTTGAAGTGAAATCTTTTTTAGACGCGCTGGGCACTTTATTTCGTGGGTTTTGAACAGTTGTAGTCAACGCGTCACTGCTATACTCCCTCGGTTACCGTTTATTTATAATTTATAATATTATTACCTGCCTCGGTGGCGCAGTTGTAATTGCGCATGCGTTACGACTGCTGTGCTGAGGTCTCGGGTTCGATTCCCGGGTCGGGTAAAGTGATATTGGGTTTTTCTATCTAGAAATTCTCAGTATTAACCCGGAGTCTGGAATCCGTGCCCGGTGTGGGGATAGGTTCGCCCCCGATCACATTATGGGACCAAAATTCGGCGAAAAGTGGGTGTACTGGTTACACCTCTCCCTACCTCTTCGGGGATTGCAGGCGTGAGTGTATATGTATGTATGTTATTTTGAGACTATGTAACTTGGTGCAGCAAAATTAAAAATAGAAAATTATACTGATAATATAATTTGTGCAGAATTTGAACACCCGGTATGATAATCGTATATGGAACGATGAAACCGCTTCGCCAACGCGCTACTTGTTGAATGTTTAGACGGCCTCCGAGGCGCCGTGGATGGGTCGAATTTGAAACGAGAGGTCGCGGGTTCGATCCCCGCACTGAGACAAATGGTTATAATATTGGATCAATATTGGTTTGGGTGTGGACAGACAGAAACTAGCAGGTTTGAAAACAGCTGAATTTGGCACACAACACCAACTTTTCTGATTTGTGTGCGTCCATTATTAGATATCGCTTGCTTTAAGGATGAAGGAAAGCATCGTGAGGAAACTTACATTGTCAATTTCACATCAAAATTACACAAATCGACGGTCCCCACGTAAACTATCGAAACTGAAAAAATGAAAAATAATTTACAACATTGAAGTTGCTACTTTCAATGTTTTAATACGTTTACTTTATGCACTATCAATTCTGTTCAATTGAAAAACATTTGGGGTATAAAAATTGGTACAATATTATTATATAGAATAATAAATCTTTATCTCTACTTGCCATTAGTGCAATAAAACGAAAATGTATTTTTTTCAATTTCGATAGTTTACGTGGGGACCATCGAAATATGAAAACCTTACCAACCTGCATTAGTCCAGCGTGGTGGACTTAGGTCTAATCTCTAACAGTGGTAGAGGAGACACATGCCTAACAGGGCAGTGCTATAGAACAGGTACCATTAATGTATATTCTTCTATTATTAAAATAATTCTACTCTTAGATATTTAGTACATAAACATTTATTAAAAAAATCACATATGCAACTTCTTTAAAATCAAGTCCAACCATTTGTTCTGTAAATATAATTATTAAATATCACTTTTAGGCAGGCAGCGGCAACGGTAGGCAGCGGCTTTGCTGTGCCTTGGTATTGCAGAAGTCTATGGGTGGCAGTGATTACTTACCATCAGGTGGCCCGTCTGCTCGTCTGCCTATCGAGGCACTAAAAAAAAAACTTTTACATGTCACATCTAACCTAGATGGGGCCGGATTGTTATACCAGTCCAACCCTGAAGGAATGCCTAAACAAACTCACAGATGACTGTCTTTAAGGTCCAGATATGTATGCAGAACTAGCTGTTGCTCGCGGCTCCGCCCGCGTGGAGGTCATGTTTGAGACAAAAAGTATACACTACAAAATACAAATTTTCATGCATTTAACTTCAAAAATGAAGGATTTTCATACAAACTTTCTTACCCTATTTAACCCCCTTAGGGGTGGAATTTCCAAAAACCCTGAAATTTGTGTTTTTAATTTTTAACTGTAAGGCCAAATACCAAATTTCATGAGTTTAACTGCAAAAATGACGGATTTTCATACAAACTATCATCCCCTATTTTACCCCCTTAGGGGTGGTATTTCCAAAATCCCTTCCTTAGTGGATGCCTACGTCATAAAAGGTACCTACTGTCAAAATTTCAAGTCTCTAACCCCAGCCGTTTAGGCTGTGCGTTGATCGATCAGTCAGTCAGTCAGTCAGTCAGTTTCTTCTTTTATATATACAGACTATGCGTGTGTAATGTAGGGAAATTTCTAGAATAGTCAATCTTAACGACAAGCATGAAACCATTACTAGAACAAATGAACTTACTCTAAGCATTTTAAACAGAAAAAGTACTAATAAATTCATTTTTTCAGCCCTCACGTTTCAAAGGGTTAACAGGCTTCGTGGTCACGGGGCGGGCTGAGCTGACTAAAAATAATCCGCGATAAAAGCCGTAAAATGAGTTTTATTTCAGTAATTAATATTTGCGTAAACATAAGAATCGAACATAAGATTACCTCGGTGGCGCAGTTGTAATTGCGCATGCGTTTACGACTGCTATGCTGAGGTCTCGGGTTCGATCCCCGGGTTGGGTAAAGTGATGTTGGCTTTTTCTATCTAGAAATTCCCAGTATTAGCCCGGAGTCTGGCATCTGTGCCCGGTATCACATGATGGGACTGAAATTCGGCGAAAAGTGGGTGTACTAGTTACACCTCCGCCTACCCCCTCGGGGATTGCGGGCGTGAGTGTATGTGTGTGATAAGAAACGAAATAAATTCATGTTTCTTTCTTTAAGTTATCACATTGAGCTCGGCAGGCTTCCGCAATAAATGTTATTTCTTGTAATATAAGGTTAAAAACAATTTAACTACAGCTCTTTACAGGCGTTTTATCAACATCTTCATCTTTCATAACTAGCCTAATAAAATTTATAACTTCCCCCACGTTGTTAGGAAGCGCGGAAATTGCGTTGCCTCCTATTTTTTCGATTAACTTTGTGGTTGAACAGATAAATAATCTGATACGTTGCCATTTGCTTAGAAGGAAAAATGGGTATTAATATATTCAATATTTACATAGACCTGATCACATATTATGATACTACTTTATGTACGGGTTTTTTATACTGATACGGTGAAGTGACCACACTGCACCTGTTGGTAAGCACAGTGCCGTCCAATTAGAGTATTGAGTAGCGAGAGACAATCTATCCCTTGCTACTCAACACAATCATGCTGGCCTGCTTCTTAACACTACACCATGTGCAAGAAGGTAAAGAAGCGGTTGAGAGTCTAGTGTCAGAGTATTCAGAAGGCTGCAAAACGGCCAAACATAGCCATGTACTTGCTTTACTGTTCTTTGTTTTTCTTTCTATCCGCTGTACTATGAAGATTTTCAAGCCTATTACATCGTTGTCATACGTGTATTTGATATATACGTAAGCTTATATTATAATCGATAAGGTAATCATCAAAATCCCCGACATCCGCGCACGTATGACAGCAAATAGCGTCGCCAATTTTATTCGCACAACCCACGCGATTACAGATATATCTCGATTGAGTTTTATCATGTAAGCCTATATTTTATGGAAAATATAAAGGTATGAAAAAGTCCAATATGAAGATTTACTGCTTGCCAATTTAGATTTACTGCTTCCAACCTTCGTAGTGCGGTGAATTGAGAGGCAGGTTCTCGCACCGATACTTGATAAAAACTTATATTGAGTCTAGATATTTGGGATTAAAATATCTTTTTTTATTCTCGCACGGTAAAGTGACCACACTGCACCTGGTGGTAAGCGCAGTGCCGTCCGGTTAGAGTATCAAGTAGCGAGAGACAATCTATACCTCGCTACTCAACACAATCAAGCCTACTTCTTCACACTACGCGATGGGCAAGAAGATGAAGAAGCGGTCGAGGGTCTAGTGTCAGAGTACTCAGAAGGCCGCAAAACGGCCAAACCTCGTACCCCAACTCTAGACCCCGGATGTACACTGGCTGATCCCGGAACGCGACACACTTGTGTGGTCACTATGGCGGGTTTTATACCCTGTGTACGGTGGTCGCTATCCAGGTGGATATGACTATCCTACCACCAGAATTCTTGTTGATATCCAGGACATAAGATATCATCTGCGTCAGCATCTTGTTGTGGGATCAAGGCTATTTATGTGACTGTAGGATGTTTTATTATTATAAAGACACAGGTTCGTGGTGTCTACTACCCCGGCCCTAACCAAGTGGTTCGCAAATTCGTATTTTTGCCGCACCATCAAGCTGTGGAACAGTTGCCAGCTACCGTGTTCCCTCCTTCCTATGATCTTGGGTTCTTTAGGCGTAGTGTGAAGAATCTACACAGCAGGCCGGCATGATTGTGTTGAGTAGCGAGGGATAGATTGTCTCTCGCTACTTGATACTTTAACTGGACGGCACTGCAATTACCCACTTACCATCAGGTGCAGTGTGGTAACTATTTTAATTAATAGCCCATTTTATATACTTATGTACGCACGCACACACACACACACACACTAGAGTTCCGTTATAGTTATTTGATATTATTTTTTTTTATTTTGTTTCACATACTTTAATTTACATTACTTGACGCTTGGTAGGCCAACGCCAAAAAAAATTCCGCACAACATCATAGGAAATGGATGGAACATCATAGGAGTGAAAGAAAATGTGTAGAATATGTTGAGGTGGTTCAGAAAAATTGAGAGTATAGATGATAGGATATGGTGTGGATTGAAAAGTTGACAAAAGAAGTCCGCACCATAATGATGTTTTTTTTTTATATATCATAGTCCGACAAACGAACCAGTGGGTCACCTGATGTGAAGTGATCTCCACCGCCCATGAACATCCACAATACCGAAAGTATCATGTATGCGCTGTCGGCCTTAAATGACAGGAAAAGGGATTAGGGAAGGGAAGGGGGAATCTGGGCCTCCGGATATCTCACTTACCATACGAAACGCGACAGTAAACTGTCACTTTACGTTGGTTTTCTGTGAGATAGTGGTACTACCCCGGTCGAGCCGGCACATTCATGCTGTAGATAAATATGTCTACAGCGTGGCTCTACCACTTTTAATAGATTTAGATATATCTGAATACCCTGGAACCACTTGCGGTTTAACGGTAGGTAGCGGCTTTGCTGTGCCCTGGCATTGCAGAAGTCTATGGGCTGAACCGTGAAACTAAACCGTGAAAGAAAGTAGATGAAGCTGAAGTGGTTTTCTATGATTATAGACACTGGAAATATATAGTCTCTGCCAACCTTTAGGGTTAAAGGCGTGGTAGTATAATAATAAGCGCAAATACACTTCCATAATTATTTATCTTATTAAGACTATTTTGTTGGATACAAATAATAATACTAGCCCTGTATTAAACATTGTCTCACAGCTGGGCACGGGCCTCCTCTACTAATGAGAGGGGTTAGGCCTTAGTCCACCACGCTGGTCTACAGCGGGTTGGTAGACTTCACATACCTTCTAAATTCTTATGAGAATTCTCAGATATGCAGCTTTCCTCACGATGTTTTCACCGTTAAAGCTAGCGACAATTAACATTTAATACACACGTAACTTTAAAAAAATCAGAGGTGTATGGTTTTGAACATACGACTTTCGTCTTGACAGTCCGTAATGTAACCAACTAGGCTATCTCTGCTATGATACAAATCCTTTGTGTAAATTATAATACTGTAATTATTCCGTGCCATGAAGTGAATAATATAGAGATTTGCATCAAAAGTAGGGCATAAGATCCTGTTAATGACAGCGGACTAAGGCTGCGAAAATAGTCTGATCTTGTTTTCAATTCCCAGTTCAATCAGCGTCAGTTATTTGATTCGAATGACATGTGGTTCAATGTGTGTATCTGATATTGCAAAGGACTCGATATCTCATCACGAGATGGAATCAAACTGGGCTATCCTATATATCCTTATTAGCTCATGCCTTTGCAAGAACAATAACATAATAAACGCAAGAAAGTAGTTTGTTAAAAATGGGCCACTGAATTGAATTCACATTTTTTTAAATAGGTTTTTTTTCTGGAAATCAAAAGAATCGAAATTGAAACATAAATCTAGGTGAAAAGCCCTTCTTAAATTCAACAGTAAACGAAATCCGTTATCAAACATAATAAGGAAAATATATTATTAATATAATTTTAGTGTATAAAATAAAAAAGACACCCAACAGTCACACACATAGTTCTAACCCCACACTAGGTCAAACCTGTATCGTGGGTATCAACTACGAGGGCCTACGGTCCCACAACACCCAGACCCGAAACAAATATCTGTCTGTCAAACAAACATTTTTCTCGGTGCGGGAATCGAACCCACGGCCTGTCGTTTCACAGCCGGCTCGCCCGCTGCGCCACGGAGGCTGTATGTATTACGATTATAACTTTATTAACGTGTGTTATTCCTGTGACTTTAAGCTTTATTTAAAGCTATTTATTTATTTTTATATATTATTCTTGTTTACGTCAGTTATGTTTTTATTGAAATTAAAATGCAAATTGGTTTGTTTACTAGGTTCATTCTTGACTCTATTAGCCCGAGTACTCGGTATTTGAAGTAAAAAGATTTTCTCAGAGAGCGCCTTCATTCAATCAATGATCTCTAATCGATGCTTTCAACTTCGTTTAGGATCCACTTACCATTCTATAGATAGAATGAAATATTAATACTTTGAAATTTTGTTCCTGGATAATAAATAAGATCCGATGTCTTGGATTTTTGACTGTTTGGTGGCGCAGTTGTAATTGCGCATGCGTTACGACTGCTGTGCTGAGGTCTCGGGTTCGATCCCCGGGTCGGGTAAAGTGATATTGGGTTTTCTATCTAGAAATTCTCAGTATTAGCCCGGAGTCTGCATTTGTGCCCGGTATGGCGATAGGCTCGCCCCCTATCACATTATGGGATCGAAATTTGGGGATTAACGGCATGAGTGTATGTTTATGTATGTGTGTATATTCGATTTTCTGCACTTACCGTCATACATTTGTTGTCGTGAAAATTAGGTACTTTCAAGAAATTTCTGAGAAACCAGCTGACCCAATCTTTATATGAAAAATATATTTTACGATTTCTTAAGTTAAAGCAAATAATACACATAGAAATCAAATTATACGAATCATCGCGGTTTGTTTCACTTTTTATTTTACTGCCGTCCGCCCCGTGACCATGAAGGCTGTACAACTTTTGTAACTTCAGGTTGAGAAAGTATTTAAAAATATATACTCAATATAATCATTACGGAGTTTTCTTTTTAATCGAATTTCTTTGTGTTCTCAAATAATGTTCTGATGTTTACTGCGAGTTTACTAAGAGTCTACTTAGCCTTTACAAGTGTATCCTATACTAAATAATGTTATGACATCGCTACAATATGGTTTAATCACATTGCCGAGAATCCTAAAAAAAATAACAAAGAATGAATACAAAAAAAACTACAACATATTGATATTTTACTTAACGGTATTGTATCCAGAAAGTAAATATAAATCTATACGCGCTCTTTAGAACCAGTTCCACGGAAAATTTGTTATCAACAATCTAATATATGGATTTCTCAGAATGATTTAACAGAGAATAAGATTTCCAGATATTTTATTTGATTTTTAGCTATAACATATTTTCAATGTTAAGATTATAAATTTAAGTATGTAATTTCAGTTTTATTGAATACCTTTCTATTTATTTATAATAATTTTGACATATTACATGCTTCTGTATTTGACGTTTTTAGATTGCAATAGGGTAGTTGACAGTAAGTGAAAATCTGATAGAATTATTTTTTAAAATACAATTTTGTCTAAAAATTGTTAATTTATATGTGATTATTTCATATTTTCAACAAAAAACCTAAAAATAAAGCATTTTGTCACGTGACATGAAACACGCATCAGTCATGCATGACGTCACCGTCTGAAACATCTGATAAACGCTGAGCCAAACGTCTATTATTTTTGCGGATGGTCACGTCACACAAGAGGCAATGAGAGTAGGTAGGCGTTTTGGTGGGAAAAATAAAGTTTTTAATAAAAATATGAATTAAATCGTGACAACTTTTGTTTTATGTTTATTAATGACTAGCTATTGCCCGCGGCTACGCCCGCGTGGTGGTTATTTTTGGAAGAAAAGGTATAAAATCCATGGAGCCCTCTTAAGCTATTACACCTTCCTGTATTATGTTATCCCATAGGATCCGTGCATTTTCTGGTATAAACAGTAGCCCCTCATCCCGGATCCCTGGCTTTGTCAAAAACAAAAAAAAATATCCTCACAATTTTTCATCCCCTATTTTACCCGCTTAGGAGTAGAATTTCTAAAAATCCTGAAAAATATATTTTTTATTTTTAACTGAAAGTCCAAATACCAATTTTCATGAGTCTAACTTCAAAAATGACGGATTTTCATACAAAGTTTCTTTTCCTATTTTACCCCCTTGAGGGTAGAATTTCCAAAAATCCTAAAATATGTATTTTTTATTTTTAACTAAATGGCTAAATACCATTTTTCATGCGTTTAACTTCAAAAATGACGGATTTTCATACAAACTATCATCCACTATTTTACCCACTTAGGGGTGGTATTTCCAAAAACCCTTCCTTAGTGGATGCCTACGTGATAAAACGTACCTACTGTCAAAATTTCAAGTCTCTAACCCCAGCCATTTTGGCTGTGCGTTGATCGATCAGTCAGTCAGTCAGTTTCTTCTTTTATATATACAGACAGACAGATAATATTTTGAATAATATAGACTATGAAGAATAAAATAATACGGTTTCCCAAAAACTAGCATATTAAAATGTGCTCAAATCACCGAGTGTGTAAGTGTACTTTGATGGACTGAATCAGAGCGATGGACGTTTTTAGATTAACGTTGTCAGTATATGATGTTTGCATCCGTTGCCAGAATGTTGACCAACGGATATTGCAACGCCATCTGCACCAATTCCGAATAATACCGACTATCACCGACAACGACCGATTTGCCGTGACCGAATGCAACATACATATACACTCACGCCTGTAATCCTCGAAGGGGTAACCAGTAGGTACACCCACTTTTTGCTGAATTTCTATTTATTTATTTATTTAGGACAACCACTAGTTGATACAAGTAAACTTATAACTATAACATAAAAAGGAACAAAACATCGAAATTTTGTAACACCTGTATAAGGCAGCCACAACATGCACCATTAGTGATAAAAATAATTAATTTAATAATTTACACTCGGAGTTAAACAATTTAAAATAATACAATGGAGTAAAGACTAAATGTTAAAAAAGCCTAGGTACATATATTTTTCCAAGATAAATTAGAAAATCACATTAGGACTAAGACTGGACTCTTAACAACTTAGAAAACTCCCTTTTAAATTTGTGAAAAGATGCACCGAAAATGTCCACGGATTCACCAAGCAAATTATAATTACGACACATTCTAGATACGGCAGAAATATGTTTCAGATTAGTTCTCGAATGTGGTGGTTACAGCACACGGATGTAGTGCCTGGGAATACGACGCGGGGCATAAAGGTTAATTTCGGTCCCATAATGTGATAGGAGGCGAGCATATCGCCATTCCGGGCACAGGTTTCAGATCCCGGGCTAATACTGAGAATTTCTAGATAGAAAAACCCAAAATCACTTTACTTGGTGGTAGGATATTCATATCCGGATAGCGACCACCGTACACAGTAAAACCCGCCATAGTGGCACACGCAAGTGTATCGAGTTCCGGGGACATTTTATTTATTTATTTATACACTTCATATACATTGTATATAGGCGGACTTAATGCCAAAGGCATTCTCTACCAGTCAACCTTAAGGTGGTGCAGAGATAAGTAGGGTAGGTGCATAAAGCTAACGAATAAAAAAAAACATTAAAATCAAATTAGGATGGACATACATAAATAGACTACATACATACATAATAAATATAATAATATTGACATCCAGTGTACATCTGGTTTTTTGTCGGGGGTCTAGAGTTGGTGTACGATATTTAGTCGTATTGCGGCCTTCTGAGTACTCTGACACTAGACCCTCGACCGCTTCACCTTATTGCCCATGGCGTAGTGTAAAGAGGCAGGCTGGCATGATTGTGTTGAGTAACAGGGAATAGAATGTATCTTGCTACTCGATGCTCTAATTGGACGGCACTGCGCTTATCATCAGGTGCGGTGTGGTCACTTTGCCGTAGCATAAAAGAAATCACAGGTAGGTTTCCTCACAGTTACCTTCACCGTCAAAGCAAGCAATAATTAACAATAAATATGTACACACGTAACTTCGAAAATCTGAGCGGTGTGCTCTTGTTATATTGTGATCAATTAAAAAAAATGCTTGTGCATTATAAATTAATATTAATACATGTAGCTATCACCACTAAAAATACAGTTCCGAAGCAGGTTTAAAACTACAACGAACCCAATAAAATCATTATCAAACTAAGTTTCCGAATTAATTCTGGCAGCAGTTTACTCAATAATTTGAAATAATACTAGCCCTGTATTAAATATTGTCCCACTGCTGGGCACGGGCCTCCTCTACTAATGAGAGGGGTTAGGCCTTAGTCCACCACGCTGGCCTAATGCGGGTTGGCAGACTTCTCATACCTTCGAAAAACTCTCAGATATGCAGGTTTCCTCACGATGTTTTCCTTCACCGTTAAAGCAAGCGATAATTAACATTTTAATACACACATAACTTTAGAAAAGTCATAGGTGTATGCCACTTGGGTTTCGAACCTACGACTTTCGTCTTGACAGTCCGTACCGCAACCAACTAGGCTATCGCTGCTATTTTTCAATTTGAAATAAAGTTGAAAATAATGGTCGAAAAATCTTGAACACTAATTGTAGAAGCAACTACGTGAGAATCACTGAATAAGGAACTCATGCCAAATGAGTTGAAGCATTTGAGTGCAGTTACGTGCTTGTAATTAAAGACAGTTCAGTATTCCCACAGACTAGGCAGCGGCTTTGCTGTGCCCTGGCATTGCAGAAGTCTATGGGCGGCGGTGACTACTTACCATCAGGTGGCTTGTCTGCTCGCCTGCCTATCGAGGCACAAAAAATCATTACTCGTTGAAAAAATACGTGCCATTGTCGATCCTGGCTAAACAGGAGTTACAATGGCGGGTGTGTGATAGTCTTTTATACAAATACTACTGAACTAAAAGAAATTTCACGGGTTTTATTGCGATTTATTTGAGATTTTTAACCGACTTCAAAAAAGGAGGAGGTTAACAATTTGTCGGAATCTTTTTTTTTATGTATGTTACCCGATTACTCGAAGACGTCTGGACCGATTCGAGAAATTATTTTTTTGTTTAAAAGGGTATACTTCCCAGGTGGTCCCATAGGCAGCAAGTCAGGATCTGATGATGGGATCTCAGAAAAATCAAGGGCAACACTCAAATTTTATAGTGACGCATTATTTGTTTTTTATTGAAGTCGGTGTACTTTTATGAATAAAAAAACTTTTTAGTCCTAACGTTTCCAGCCTTTGGAGTAGACTAACAATATATTGACAACTTTCGTGGCGCAGCGGGCGCGTAGACGGCTGCGAAACGAAAGGCCCTGGGTACGATTTCCGCACCGAGACAAATTTCTGTGTGACATACAAATGTTTGTTTCGGTTCTGAGTGTTGTGGGACCGTAGCCCCTTGTAGTTCTTGATACCCACGATACAGGTTTTACCTAGTGTGGGGTCAGAATTATGTGTGTGACTGTTGGGTTGATTTATTATTAATATTATTAAATGTTGCTTGGACTGTTGATAAATGAAAAAAAAAAACAAACAAATTTGAATGATTTTAATTTGCTAATTATAAAATTACATATAAACTCACGCCTGTAATCCCTGAAGGAGTAGGCAGATAGAAAAACCCAATATCACTTTACACAACCCGGGGATTGAACCCGAGACCTCAGCACAGCAGTCGTAACATGCACAATCACCACTGCGCCTACGAGGCTGAAAATTATAAATTTAAAAAAATTACATACATACATATGCACTCACGCCTATAATCCCCGAAGGGGTAGGCAGAGGTGTAACCAGTACATCCACTTTTCGCCGAATTTCGGTCCCATGATGTGTTAGGGGGCCAGCCTATCGCCATACCGGGCACAAGTTCCAGACTCCGGGCTAATACTGAGAATTTCTAGATAGAAAAACCCAATATCACTTTACCCAACCCGGGGATTGAACCCGAGACCTCAGCACAGCAGTCGTAACGCATGCGCAATTACAACTGCGCCACCAAGGCTGTGCAAATTTTAAAAAATATATACTATAATTTGAAAACCCAACAAAAACTAATGTTATTTCATAGTTTAAGTTTTCAATTCTGTCAGTCCCTAACAACTGCACATTTTATATCACAAACATGTGGTTATTAACTAGTATTAAACATAGTATGACATTCTAGTTTGCCAATAAAATCAGAACATGAAGACAGATTATTATTAGAATCTATTGAACAAAGGGCTCATTGTGACGGAATGCCGATGGCCGTGACGTCAGCTTTTATAGATTTAAATTATTTGTAATTGGAAGTAGTTTCAGAAACTGTTTTGAGGGATTGATCTTTCCAGAAATTATAGAATACCAAAACAAATTATGCGTCACTATAAAATTTGAGGGTTGCCCTGAGATCCCATCATCAGATCCTGATATGGTGCCAATGGGATCACCTGGGAAGTATACCCTTTTAAACAAAAAAAGAATTTCTCGAATCGGTCCAGGCGTCTTCGAGTTATCAGGTAACATACATAAAAAAAAGATTCCGACGAATTGTTAACCTCCTCCTTTTTTGAAGTCGGTTAAAATAGTTATTGCTTCAAAATAATAGTTGATATAGATAGAGCTATGTTATGCTGAATTTTTGCAAAAAGGAGGGGTATCTAAGACAAATATGTACTTGACAGATCAGTAACGATTATACACATGGTAAAATCCCAAAGTTAAGCAAAAGTCGCGTTCCGAAGAGAGCCGATGTGAATCCAGTTAAACTCTGGCGACGTTTTTTAAGGATTGACATGAATTCTCGACTGTTTACTTTTCTCTGTTTTGATAAAAAAATAATATTTAACTATTGTGTTTCAAGTTAATTCCATAATTCATTCTTTAAAACCGTACACTAGGGGAAATAGAATACTTTTTCATTATTTGCGTGTTTCGTGCACTCTCTCTTCTCTGTATTTGGAACGACGGTTTGATGATCACTTTCTATATCATTTTCTGATATTTTATGAGATGTTTTTGATTGTACAATAATACAATCAAAAACAAAATCTCTTAATAACAAAGGTCTTTCTTTGTCATCAAACATTTCGATTATATTCGTTAATGTTTCCTCGATAATTTGTTAACAATTGTTAACACGCCATAACAATTGACATTCTTTACTGAATACCCCATAATCACCAATTAAACCCCGATTCATAACCGGGCACCGTAATAAGAATTTCAATCCGACACAATTCCAGATTCCAATCTTTCCATCAGATATTACTTTTTGATTTGATCGTATTAGATCGTATCTAAGGCCCGTCGATTTTCACTTCACTGGAGAGGGCTGTGACTGACTTTCGTGAAAGCTTTTAGAGTAATTTCATTGTTATTAATTTTTAGCCGGTGGCGCAGTTGTTCCACATACGTTACGACTGCTGTGCTGAGGTCTCGGGCTCGATCCCTGGGCCGGGTGAAGTGATATTGGGTTTTCTATCTAGAAATTTTCAGTATTAGCCCGAAGTTTGGAATCTTTGCCCGGTATGGCGATAGGCTCGCCCCCATGAGACCGAAATTCAGCGAAAAGTGGGTGTACTGGTTACACCTCTGCCTACCACTTCGGTGATTACAGGCGTGAGTGTATGTGTGTGATTTATAGCTTTTTTAAACAATACTTGTATCATTCCCGTCGACATCGTCAATCGTGGTTGCGGGCTTAGTGGCCGTCAATAGGGTAAAATGCGAACACAAAACACAATGATCACAGTTGCAATTACTATTTTAATTTAGATTTATAGATTATAGAAAAATATAACAAATCATTTAAAATAATTAAAATGTAAATAAATAATATTATGCATGCAAACAATCAACGCGACTCTTGGCTTCCTCCGACACACATATATGTAGGATCGGAATGAAATTACTATTATGACAGATGAGTGGAATGGAACGTAAAGGTGATTGACAGATATGGACTATGACTGAGTGAAAGAGATGTATTATAAAAATAGGTAAGTAAGAAAGGGACGGAGAATGAATGTTTAAGATGTATGAATGCGGAAGTGAGATACGTGGAGATTGACTGGTTGGCGAAGGACCAAAGACGCTAAGCAATAAAAAATAAATAATTATGAAGAGAAACCTACGTTTTTTAGGCCCAGTATTGAACTAATCCCACGTATTTAAAATTACCCATGGGTTACCTGGGATTTAAATTTATGTCCGATATGGCAAAATGCTTGCCATCTATCACATCATGGAATGGAACAGGCCCAATAAAACGTGGATGCACTATACCTTTTCATACACTGAATATAAATTTGTTCTAATGTCCAGTATTAAAACTTAGCGTAATTATTTGGGTTTCTGCATACATGAGAGTACTAGGGCCTGATTCTTCTCATCAGTAGAAGAGACCCATGTGCCCGGTAGGACAATGTTTAACCTGTCAAGTATCTTCTGGCTACATTTGGCCGCGCAGAAAATAGCAATACTCGCCATTATTGACGTGCGTGAGCGTATTTGTAACGTTAATATTATGGAAATAAAGTTGATTTTGGATTGTATTTTTACTCACTACTTATTACCTATATTACACCGGGATCCATGTGATGCTTTAGAGGTCAGTACAGGGCTGGTATTCTTATTATCATATACAAATATCTTTGCTTTATTAGTTTGAGTAAAGGAAGCGTTGATAGCCTAGTTGGAAGTGGTACAATCTGTTAAGAAGAAAGTCGTAGGCTTGAAATCAGCCCAAAATAGCATAAACCTCTTACTTTTCGAAATTAAATATGTTTTTATTGCTAATTATCACTTTATGTAAGTATATGGGAACCATCGTGAGGAAACCTGTATGCCTAAGAACTGTGATAAGAATTTCAAAGGCATGTTTTCTACCAACTCGCATTAGGCCAGCGTGGTTGACTAAGACCTAACCGCGTTCATTAGTATAGAAGACCAGTGTTCAGCAGTGGAACCGTATACAAGGCTGGTATTATTATAAGAAAAGTAATTGAATATTGACAATAAAAAGACGGGTTCAAATCAGCAAACATGATAAAACCCAACAAGACAAGTTGACTTCAATAGAATACTGTCACGCATGTAATGAAATTTCCAATAAAACCTAAAAATGACGACAATTCAATAAAGTACCAAATACAATTACTGCCTCTTTGTACGAAGAAATTCAAATGTACTAAGAAAATAGAACATTTACAATTGGAAATTAAACATTGTCACTCGTTGCTGTCTTTCTCCGAAGCTCTTTTATTATACGTTCATCAGTCCTTTTGCTGGTAAATGCATTTTTCATACCTCCAGCACAAACGGAAGCGGTACCACAGTAGAAAATGTAATCTGAACCCATATCGGCTTTTACCTCTAAATTGAACGCTCTTTCTATTCGATTTTGCCCTTTATTCATAGTCAGTCACTGAAGACCCTGAAATAAATTTTACTGGACTATTGAATTTATTCAATAGGTTTTCGGTTTGTTAAAGCCTATTAAAAAGAGTTTTGGCGAAGCATAAATTATTTGGAATTGTATAGATAATATAATTTCTTCAATCTGAATACTTTTGTAATTCGATGAGGATTATTTGAAACGTGAAAATTGAACGGTGAATAACAATTCACCGTATAATCAACGGTTTTAACTGACTTCAAAAAAAGAAGGAGGGTCTCAATTCGTCAGAATCTTTTTTTTTATGTATGTTCCTCGATTACTCGAAGACGCCTGGACCGATTCGAGAAATTATTTTTTTGTTTAAAAAAGTATACTTCCCAGGTGGTCCCATTGGCACCCAGTCATGATCCGATGATGGGATCTAAGAAAAATCGAGGGCAATCCTAAATTTTATAGGGACGCATAATTTGATTTTTATTAAATTCGGTGTACTTTTTATGACGTAAATATTTTTTTTGAGTGGAGTTTCATGTTCACAGCCTTTGTGGTGCTGTCAGCTAGAAGATAGTTATAAACCGGCTGGCCACAAGTTCGATCCCTTTGTTTTAGAGAGGCCATGGGTTCGATTCCCGCATCAAGACAAAAGTTTGAGTGACAGACGTATATTTGTTCCGGGTCTAGGTTTTGTGGGACTAGGTGTCGTAGTTCTTGATACCTACGACACAGTTTTTACCTAGTGTGGGGTCAGAACTATGTGTGGGACTGTTAAAAAAAAATACACTGTTAAAATATGTTAAAAAAAAATACACTGTTAAAATACACCCATTTTATTATTTTATGTGATTTTTTTCTCGGTCTCTCATCCTGCTCTAGACAGTTTTGTATAGCACGAATGTCCTGGGTACAGGGTGACACCATGGTCACATAGAAAACCGATGTGAAGGTTATAAGGATGTGTAGCTTGCTGTTGAGTTTCGTACGGCGTGTGAAGTTGGACTGCCTATCGAGGCGCTAAAACTTTGGACCTTTGCTTACAGTCAGGTGCAGTGTGGTCACATTGCCTTGAAAAAAAATCGTCGTAGTTGGTTGTGTCATATAAAGTATACGCGGCAGGTGGCGGCGCGAAGTCTCGTGCTGCCGTAGAACGTGGAGGGCATCCAGCCTTGAAGAGACGGGCCGTAGAGGTACCGCGCAGAGATGGTTCCGGCAGCAATCCAGTGATTCCCAGGATTCCCTGGAACCATCCCACATGCGCTGCAGAAGGCCGCCGTGGGGTTTTTAGTCGGTACACCGGCGTAGTAAAATTCACTAGGGTCCCGATCTAGTAGTCGCTCGGGTAAACTGGGTCGGAAGGTCGGTGAGTCTGGCATAACCACCTCTCCTCACCCAAGGTTGAGAAAGTATCCGTAAGAATATTATGAAAAAAAATATTATTATATTATATTATATTTCCCGAAAATTATGACCTGGGTATCTTCAAGTCAAGAGTGAATAGGTATCTTCTAGGCAAGCGTGCTCCACCGTAGACCACATCATCACTTTCCATCAGGCGAGATTAGTGGTCAAACGTAAGCCTATTTCGATAAAAAAAATGGATTTTTCCGCGGCAAAAAAAAAAACAAAAGGTCATAATCGTATAGAATATTCCCTTCTAACCGATATAAAGAGAATACAAAGACGCGAATTGTTTCAGCTAAATCTAATTTTGTCAACATTCACAAACTAATAACAAACTTCTTGAACATCTGTTTGATACTGAAAATTGCTCAGGATTACATATAAAAAGCGAACAAACAACTTTTAGATAATATTATAGATTTTTCTGATCATATGACGGTCTATCATTTAGTTTTGAACCTTACTGCATACATAATAAAGTAGAACGAGGAGAGCGCGCATGTTTAGAACATCTATTCCTAAATGTAATGTGGATCAAGCATCAATTTAGGCGTAGTGTGAAGAAGCTACACAGCGGGCCGGCATGATTGTGTTGAGTAGCGGGGGACTGATGTCCCACGCTATTTGATACTTTAACTGGTCGGCACTGCACTTACCATCAGGTTCAGAGTGGTCATTTTGCCGCGCCGGATAAAAAAAATCAATGACACGGTGTCTGTATGTTTTATTATGAACTGGATTAAGACTAATATAGAAATACCTCACAGCAATGACTTTGGTGGTTTCAAACCAGAGCACTCCATATAAACAGTGCCAAAAATTTCCGTCCCACCTTTCACCGAATATATTACGGTCTCATAATAGGGGGCGCATATCGCCATATTGGGCACAATTACAGACTCTGGGCTGATACAGAGTTTTTCTTAATAGAAAACCCCAATATCACTTTACCCGACCCGGGGATCGAACCCGAGACCTCAGCACAGCAATCGTAACGCATGCGCAATTACAACTGCGCCACCGAGGCAGCTTTTAATATTTTTGTTTACCAAGTTCTTTATCTAGCACGGTAGGCAGCGGCTCTGCTTTGCTCTGGCATTGCGAAAGTCTATGGGCGGCGGTGACTACTTACCATCAGGTGGCCCGTCCGCTCGTCTGCCTATCCAGGCACTAAAAAAAAAAGCTAGACTCGTTTGTTTTGGATATCATGACACGTCTTTCAGTATCAGTATATTCTTTATCAGGAAAAGTCCTTTCACTTGTAATGGGGTTGTTGACAGTAAGTGAAAACCTGATAGAATTTTGTTTTTTTTATAATAGATTCTAAAAATATCGAAAATTAAACCAATTTGATAATTAATAATAAATAATAATAATAATACTAACCCTGTATTAAACATTGTCCCACTGCTGGGCACGGGCCTCCTCTACTAATGAGAGGGGTTAGGCCTTAGTCCACCACGCTGGCCTAATGCGGGTTGGCAGACTTCACATACCTTCGAAATTCTTATAAGAGTTCTCAGGTATGCAGGTTTCCTCACGATGTTTTCCTTCACCGTTTAAGCAAGCGATAATTACCATTTAATACACACATAACTTTAGAAAAGTCAGAGGTGTATGCCACTTGGGTTTCGAACATACGACTTTCGTATTGGCAGTCCGTACCGCAACCAACTAGGCTATCGTTGCTATTTGTTAATTTATTTGTGATTATTTAATATTTTCAACTCTTGGGGGATATGGTCTATCTCCCCGCGGTGACCAACCGTATTGGGGAGTTGTTTGTTTTTAGGTAATGTTTTTTGTGTTTTAATAATATTTTTCACGATTCCAGTGTCTGTTAATTCCTATGCCTTATGTTGTTGTGTGTGTTTCTCTGATAATGAGGAAGATCTGGCTCTCATGTAAGCAAATGCATCAGTTTTATGCATCTTAGATGGTGCTCCTCGAATGGGAAAATCTCGGATTAAATATTAACGGAGTTCAATTAAACCACTTAAGATTTGCAGACGATCTAATACTAATTTCTGAAGATCCAAGAAATTTGCAAGAAATGTTAGAACAGCTTGTAAGTGAAAGCGACAAAGTGGGACTAACGATGAACACCATAAAAACGAAAGTGATGACAAACTTTGAAAACACTGAAATAACCATCAATGGAACCACTATAGAATATGTGGAAGAATACACGTACCTAGGACAGATCATATCTCCAAAAGACCAAACAAAAAAGGAAATAAATAACCGAATAAATCTGGCATGGAAACGCTACTCCATGCCAGATTTATTCTGGCATGGAGTAGCATGCCAGAGTAGCGCTGGTCTCTTAAAGAGATTATGAAAAACCCTCAAGTGCCACTTAATGCTAAGAAGAAAATATTTGATTCGTGTATTCTACCAGTCATGACTTATGGATGCCAAACATGGAGCCTAACAAATTATAATATACACAAACTAGAAACTTGCCAACACAGTATGGAACGAAGCATACTTAACATCAAAATAAAAGATAGAATAAAACTAGATACTATAAGAAACCAAACTAGATTTACCGATATTATCTACTGCATTAAAAAGCTAAAATGGAGGTGGGCAGGACATATGATTAGGAGTAATAAAGATAAATGGTCTAGGGATGTAACAGAGTGGTGCCCAAGACAAAACAAAAGAAAGAAAGGGAGACAGCGTCGTAGATGGGTGGACGACATTAAGACAGTAGCTGTCTAGGGTATAACCTGGAAAAGACAAGCACAGGACCGCATAACGTGGCAAACTCTAGGGGAGGCCTATGCTAGGAAGCAAGACAATCTTCACGTACCAGTGTCAAATATTTGATTTTGTATGCTCATTGTATTAATTTAAGTTTTCATGTAAGATTGTTAATTAAAGGCTATTATTATTATTATTATTATTATTATTATTTGTTTAACAAATTTGTTTCTCCTCGCATAGAAGGGTAAATGATGCACGGGCCAAAGCCAAGTGCGTAAATTAGTAGTTATCTATGAATCCTCACTGTTCAAAAATTTGCGTGTTAAGCGACAGGTATTAAGTATTACTGCCTTTTGCAGCAGCAAGTATGTTGATGGACGGATGTGCAGTATGTTAAGACTAGTATGAAGCGACTTCGGGATGACACCCGTGCTAGACACTATTATTGGGACTGTTCGGACGTGGTTGACTTGCCATTGGGTCTTGATTTCAATTGAGAGTTCGGTATACTTGGCAATTTTTTCGGCATGTGCTGTAGCTAGATTGTGTGTATTACATATAGCTATGTCTATGAGAAAAACTGTTTTATTCTGTTTGTCTAGCAAGGTAATGTCAGGTCGGTTGTTATATATGGTTTTATCTGTTATGATGGTTCTATCCCAGTATAGTTTAAAGTTAGTGTTTTCAAGAACGGTCTCGGGTTTATATTTATAATAAGGGATGTTTTCTGTGACAAGTTTATTCTGGTATGATAAGTATTGGTGGATTATTGCGGCAACTTGGTCATGGCGATGTTTGTAATCTGTCTGGGCTATGGATCTGCAGGCACCAGTAATGTGTTGGATAGTCTCTGATGCGCTGTGACAGCGTCTACATGTATCTTGTACATTTTGTCTACGAATGATAAATTTCTGATAATTTCTGGTGTCAATGATTTGATCTTGTATGGCAATCATAAATCCCTCAGTCTCTGGGAACAAGTCGCCTCGTTGCAGCCATGCGTTCGACGCTTTAATATCGACATTGGGTTGCTGCAAGTCTAGGCGATGTCTCCCGTGGAGGGATTTATGTTGCCAAGCTAATATTTTATCCCTATTGCTTGTTGTGTGTTCGTTACTCTGTGTGTTTTTGGAATATAGATTAAGAGGAGTGTAATTTTTGTCTGTGTTTACTATTGTTTGATGTAGCAGAGAATTTTGGGCTTTCTCAAAGAAGAAATTTCTTAATGTTGAAATCTGTTTGTTATGAAGGTTTTCTATGTCAATAATACCGCGACCCCCGTCTTCTCTTGGCAGAGTGATTCTTTGTGTACACGATCTGGGGTGGTGCTTGCGGTATTTGGTCATGGTGGTGTTAATTAAGCGTTGCATTTTTTTTAGATCTGTTTTGGACCATTTGATTATACCAAACGAGTATGTTAGTACAGAAATTACAAAAGTGTTGACGGCTTTAACTAAGTTGCGGGATGTTAACTGGGTTTTCATAACTATATTTAACCTATATTTGTATTTTTTGAGTAATTCCATTTTAGTTTGTTTTTTATCAATCCGGCGAGATTGTTCAAAACCCAGATATTTGTACGTGTTGTTCTGATCTAGAGATTCTATAGTGTGCCCTGTGTCTAGTGTATATGGATCGTTTCCAATAAATTTACCTTTTCGGCATGTAAATGTTTTACATTTATTGATTCCAAAGGTCATACCGATATCGCTGGAGAAAATTTGAGTAATGTCTGCAAGGTTATGGAGAGATGATGCGCTATTACTGTATAGTTTAATGTCGTCCATGTACAAAAGGTGTGTTATGTTAATGCTATCAGACTGTTCAGTGAATATTGTTAGCCCATTGCCAGAATCGTTGAGCAGATTAGATAAAGGGTTAAGGGCGAGACAAAACCATAGGGGACTTAAAGCATCTCCTTGGAAAATACCTCGCTTTATATGTATTATATCAGTTTCTATTGATTTACCAATTTTTAATTTGGTAACCCAATGTGACATTACTTTTTCTAAAAATTGAATTAAAATAGGATGGATCTTATAATGTTGTAGGATGTATACTAGCCAACTATGAGGTACAGAGTCAAATGCTTTCTGATAATCAATGTACATGGTGTACATATCTTTTTTAGATGTGGTGGTGTATTTCATCGCTATTGTATCAATTGTAATCTGCTCCTTACAGCCCTGACTATATTTACGGCAACCTTTCTGTTCTTCTGCTAATATGTCGTTAGAGGTGAGATGTTTGGAAATAATCTGAGATACGCATGAAGTAATAATTTTATAAAAAGTTTGAAGACATGTGATTGGTCTATATTTTGCCGGATCTGTGGAGTCAGTACCTTTGGGGATCATATAAGTTACGCCTTGTGTGATAAAAGCGGGTATTGTGTGAGGATATTTTATAAAATCATTGACATGATTATGCAACGATGGGTGGATGGAGGTGAATTTTTTATAATAATAATTATGAATGTGGTCGGTGCCCGGTGCTTTCCAATTATGAGTTGTCTTTAAGATGTTAAAGAATACTTCTAGGGAGATATATTCATATGTCATGTTTGGTATTTTACTAGTTTTTTGTTGCTCTGTTTCTATCCACAATGCGTTGTGATTGTGTTGGATTGGTTTACTCCATATGTTTGACCAAAATTCATGTAGGTGTTCTTTTGAAGGCAGGTTATGTAATGTACTACCAGTTTCCTGTATGTTTGTAGTGTTCAAAGTTAGGTTCCTATAAAATTGTTTTTCGTTATTAATAAATTTCGCATTTTGCTGTTTCCTTTGAGTACAGTTTAGATAACGACGTCGGCGGCTGCTAAGAGAATTAAGTTTTTGTTTTAATGTGTCCAGATATTGATTATCTGTACTGTTAGGTTCTTCATAATTAGAATGTGTTTTATATTTATGTTTTATTCTTTCTATGTGGGCTATTAGACCTAGACTTATATTTCCTTGTAAATATTGTGTCATTCTTCCTATTTCTTTCCTTAGAATTGATATTCTTTTTTCCAGTCTTTTCTGCCAGTTAGGCCTTTTATCGTTACTTGGAATATTCTGTTGTGTAAAATGTTCACTAACGTCTTTTATTTTTGAACCATTACATAACGCTGCAGTAAAGGCTGCACAGTAAATAATTGTTTGTGTTTTGATGAAATCGTTATCCTGACTGTCGTATATTGGTATTACTTTAGTATTTAAATGTGTAATTATATAAGCAAATTTTTTGGATGTTTTTTGTTTTGGTATGTATGGTCTTTCTACAGGGTTAGTGTTTAAGAATCTTTTATACGTTTGTTGAAATATTTCTATGATTTTATTATTAAGACTGCTATTTTCTACGCACTGACTGGTACGTGGTGATTCTTCCGTGGGTGTTGTGTTGTCTAGTGTGTTTTGTATAATTATGTGAGTTTCTATAGGTACTGTTAAGGGTGTTTCAGTTTCAGTGTATACCGGTGCCAAATTTTCTGAAATTCCTGAATTAAATGATAGTCTTATTTCTTGTCTAATTTGCTCTAACCTTTCATCATTTATGAGTTTATTGTTAACTATCACACGCCTTTGATCTGCTATGCGTTGTTCAGAAACGTGTGCAATGTGAGGGAATTGTTCTGTTATAACTGTGTGTAGTGGTTTACGGTAAGCAGTTCTACGTGTTTCAAGATGTGTAATTCTGTAATATTCTCTCATTATTGCTTCATTAACTTCATCAGTCCAGCGCATGCGCGAGCTAGTGGATTGTTTGGTTCCTATATTTGTGGACTGTGATACCTGAGTTGAAATTATGCCTGAGTAGTCCTTGTTTCTAAAACTATGTGCTACTTCCTCCTTAATCAGCTGTAGAGTGGTGTCTGATATAAGGTAATTTCTAACAATGGCTCGTCGTTGATCGCCAATTCGCTGCTTAGATACAATAATTTCTGGGAACTTTGTGGTAAATTGTATATAAAGAGGATCTAGATAACCGCGTATTTTTGTTTCAAGTTTTGTTATGATAAGGTAGGTGCGCCAAATGAACTCGTTCATTTCCTGTGTCCATTTTATTCGTGCGCGTACTTGGCCAGTAGTGGGTGCAGGATTGTTGGCAACTGCCTCCTGCACAACATCTACGGCTTCAGAGTGTCGTGAAGAAGAAGGAGATGAGTAGTTGAGATTAGAGTTTAAATACAAGGGTGGTGATGATGAAGAAGATGGGAAAAGAGATTTAGGAGAGGAAGAAGATGAAGTATCGGCTGTAGTACCGTAGGCTGAAATAGACTCCGGCACAACATCCAAAGAGGATTGAACTGATGATGTGGGCGATGAACAAGACGAATGAGACTCAAAGACTGTTTCAAGATAAGATGGCGGTGATGATGGGATAGATGAAAATAATGAAGTTGGTGAATTACATGACGATGAGGGTGGGTCATGTTGATCTGCAACAGTGTGTAACTGGGCAGGTTGTTGCGATACGGCGCCCTCCCCAGAATACGCAGGGCAGCCCGGGCTGGGAGGCCCGGGGCGGGATTCTCCATCGCCGTTAGCTCTGGTACCCGCCTGGGGTATTGTCCTATTTCTTAGACGCATCGCATGTGTGTTACTTCTACTAGCGCTTCGTTGGTCATTGGTGAGTAAATAGCTAAAAGCTGCCAATGTCCGCCCCTCACGTGGCAACAGATGGTCGTGTCGGACGTGAAGTTAGATTTGTAAGGGGCTTATTATTATTATTATTAATATTTTCAACAAAAAAATATGTAAAAATAAAGCATTTTGTTACGCGACATGAAACACAAATCAGTCATGCATGACGTCACCGTATGATACATCTATTGAACGCTGAGCCAAATGCGTATTCGTTTTGCAATTAAAGCTTATGTTTTATGTTTATTAATGAGAAAACTACCTACTAAAAACTTAAAAATTGAACTACTTGAAAACTAAAGAGTTTTTCAGTCAATTTGCAGTAGGATAATTTAATGGCGAAAAGGAACAATGATTGTTTATCAAAAAAAGTTCTACATCGGGTGCAGGCAAAAGAAATCTTAAAATACTATTTTTCCATATTAAATCTTTTGAAAGTAATTAAATATGGTAATGAACCTATAAAATAAATTTTAAGTGCTTCAATTTTTATAGATTTTTTTCTATAGCTTAAGTAACGAGAATTCCACATAAATTTGAAAAAAAATATATTTTGAATCTTACCTTACCTTACGTTACCTTCAGTGGTAATACTACAGGTCGCAATGTACGTTAGGTATAATTTGAATTTATTTAAAACACGTGGAGACTGTCATGCTCGTCACCACAATACTCGTGGTGCTGGCAAACTTGCCATAATAACCCATAGACTTGTTAAATCAGACAAGCTTACACATGTGCTGGGGCCTACCATATACAACCGACTGCCAATTCATATTTTGGAAGCACCTAGCAATTTAATATTTAAATCTAAATTAAAGACGTGGCTCATCGGGAAGACATTCTATGATGTAGATGATTTTATTAATTCACACATTCCATATGTATTTTGATTGACATAGATAGAAATGATAATTATTAAATAATTGACTGTATATTGTATTAGAGATCAAGCGAGTCAGATCAAGTCAAGATCCGTTAGATCTAATTATTTTAATTTATTTAAGTCTTAATATTTATATTTAATTTGAAATGTATTAAAAAAAAACAGACGTGTAAATGTGCTTTACCAATAAATTGATTATGATTATTATGATTATGATTAGTGTGTATGTACATATCTTTTTGTATGTATCTATGTTTTATCCTTTTGATTGTCACTCTGTATATTTGAATACAAATCTGTATATATAAAAGAAGAAACTGACTGACTGATTGACTGACTGACTGACTGACTGATCGATCAACGCACAGCCTAAACGGCTGGGGTTAGAGACTTGAAATTTTGACAGTAGGTACCTTTTATGACGTAGGCATCCACTAAGAAAGGGTTTTTAGAAATTCCACCCCTAAGGGGGTAAAATAGGGGATGATAGTTTGTATGCAAATCCGTCATTTTTGAATTTAAATTTATGAAAATTAGTATTTGGCCTTGAGGTTAAAAATAAAAAATATATGTTTCAGGGTATTTGGAAATTCCACCCCTAAGGGGGTAAAATAGGGGTAGAAAGTTTGTATGAAAATCCGTCATTTTTGAAGTTAAACGCATGAAAATTGGTATTTGACCTTTTATTTAAAAATTAATAATATATATCTAGATTCTTGGAAATTCCACCCCTAAGGGGGTAAAATAGGGGATGATAGTTTGTATGAAAATCAGTCATTTCTGAAGTTAAACGCATGAAAATTGGTATTTGGCCTTTTAGTTAAAAATAAAAAATATATATTTCAGGATTTTTGAAAATTCCACCCCTAACGGGGTAAAACAGGGGAAGAAAGTTTGTATGAAAAATCCGTCATTACTGATGTTAAACGCATGAATATTGGTATTGTGCCTTTCATTAAAAATAAAAAATATGAGTTTCAGGATTTTTGGAAATTCCACCCCTAACGGGTGAAATAGGGGAAGAAAGATTGTATGAAACTCCGTCATTTTTGAAGTTAAAGGCATAAAAATTGGTATTTGGCCTTTGAGTTAAAAATAAAAAATAAAGGTTTCAGGTTTTTGGAAATTCCACCCCTAACGGGGTAAAATAAGGGAAGAAAGTTTGTATGAAAAATTCGTCATTTTTGAAGTTAAACGCATGAATAATGGTATTGTGCCTCTTAGTTAATAATAAAAAATATATAATTCAGGATTTTTGGAAATTCCACCCCTAAGGGGGTAAAATAGGGAAAGAAAGTTTGTATGAAAAATCCGTTAGTTTTGGTTTTGTTTTAGACAGAGCAATGGATCCACATGATCTTTTGCATAGTGTTAGTTGAGGGGCTACTTTTTGTACCAGAAAATGCACGGTTCCTACGGGATAGCATAATACAGGAAGATGTAATAGCTTAAGAGTTCTCCATGGATTTTATACCTTTTCTTTCAAAAATAACCACCACGCGGGCGTAGCCGCGGGCAAAAGCTAGTCTCTACATATTAGTTAAATTCTGGTTTATTTTACTTAATTTATAACATGACCTAACCGACTACGAAGAAGTGTAATTTTTTTATCATTTCACGGCAAAGTGCGGCCCAAAGTTTTAGTATAGGCAGTCCAATGTTCCCTGTGGACTCCAAAACGGCTGGAGCAATTTTCATGAAATTTTATGCAATCTTCAGATTAGCTTAGTGGATGAACCTGTGAAGTTTGGTAACCATCGGATTAGGTACCAGATTGTTTTTGTTTTTGGTATTTTGTAATTATTTTTTTATTTAATGCTACCTATGCGAAGCCAGTATGTCGCTAGTTATGAACTATATTCTAATTTGAAATTGTAAACACTATTTATCATTAATTATACCAACATTAATTATTTGGTAAACTGTTAAACAGCTCTTTCGTTATCCACTCTCGGAGTTCTATCTTAGGGTCGTTTTATCACTCAAACTTCGAAGTTTGAAAGTTTCATGATTGATAGCGCGGCCGTACTTATACAACAAAAACTGTTCCATGACCGATTGTTCCAAGTTTAAAAACAGATTGTCGAGGTCTTGGGGATTGATTCATCATTTGGTGTGTATTTAAAATCTATATCTGAATTCAATGCGTGCAATTTTTCAACTAGTCCAATAACTTTGACTATACGAACTTCAAAAAGCTAGCGCCTTTTTTAAATCCTGGCACGCCAAAGTGATCACACTGCACCTGATGGTAAGCGCAGTGCCGTCCAATTAGAGTATCCTGAACAGGGTGCGGCGGTTTTTCACGCCTGGTCAGCTCTACCGCTTATATAAAGCGCAGGTGCGGCCGGGAATGGAATACTGCTCGCACCTCTGGGACGGTTCCGCAAGGTACCTTCTCGATGCCTTGGATGGGTTGCAGCGGCGGGCCATCCGCATTGTGAATGATGCAGACGTGAGTAACAGCCTGGAGCCGCTACAGCTGCGTAGGGATATTTCCTCGCTTAGCGTGTTTTACCGTCTGTATCATGGCGAATGCTCAGAAGAATTGTTTGATCTTATCCCATCCTCTCCCTTCCATACCAGAACCACGCGTACTGGCTTGCGGAGCCACAGCTTCGTGGTGTCTACTACCCCGGTCCGAACCAAGAGGATCGCAAATTCGTATTTTTGCCGCACCATCAAGCTGTGGAACAGTTTGCCAGCTACCGTGTTCCCTCCCTCCTATGATCCTGGGTCCTTTAGGCGTAACGTGAAGAAGCTAAACAGCAGGCCGGCATGATTGTGTTGAGTAGCGGGGGATAGACTGTCTCTCGCTACTTGATACTCTATCTGGACGGCACTGCGCTTACCGTCAGGTACAGTGTGGTAACTTTGCCGCACCAGAATAAAAAAAAAACCGAGTAGCGCGAGACATCTATCCACGCTGGCCTAATGCGGGTTGGTAGACTTCATACTTCGAATTTCTTATGAGAATTCTCAGGTATGCAGGTTTCCTCACAATATTTTCCTTCACCGTTAAAGCAAGCGATAACTAACAATATACTGGTAACTTTAGAAAAGTCAGAGGTCGTGTATGCCATTTGGGCTGGTTTCGAATATACGACTTTCGTCTTGACAGTCCGTACCACCGGCCTAGGTTATCGCAGCTAACTAGGCTATCGCTTTCATTATAACAAAAATTATTTCAGAGAGCGTGAATGTCCTAGTCGCACCAGAGCATACTTCTTCAAGGATACATGGCTTGTATTATCAGTAATTCCTTTTCACTTCTAACAGGCTTCTTGATAAAATCATCTGTAGTATTCAGTAGTTAGAGTTCTAAGTCGCCTAGCAGCTATTATTAAAAATAATAACATTTCTAAGCTCTATAAATCCTTTAAAAGCCGTTATGCCTTCGCAAATGCGATAAATGTGTAGGAGTTCCAATTTGTCGTTTTGGCTGAGAGGACAAAAATTAAAAGACACGTTCTGGTGAAATGTTACACGTAATACGAGTTTTCACGATTTATATTCAGTATGCTATTTAATTAAGCGGTTTTGTGGTTCATTCGCTTTTAAATTGAAGGTTATTTTAAAGCAGCTGTCAACAAACTAGCAAGTGAAGCTAAGCTGCTGGTAGGATATTCATATCTTCCCGGATAGAGACCACGGTACACAGGGTGTAAAACCCGCCATAGTGGCACACGCAAGTGTGACGCGTTTCGGAATCAGCCAGTGCACATCCGGTTTTTGACGAGGGTTTATGTTTGGCCGTTTTGGGGTCGTCTGAGTACTCTGACACTAGACTCTCGACCGCTTCTTCACCTTCTTGCCCATGGTGTAGTGTTGAGTAGCGGCGGATAGATTGTCTCTCGCTAATGGACTCTCTACGTGTGCTCTTATGAAGTAAGGTAGCTGGCAAACTGTTCCACAGCAATATTCACGTTTTTTTCAATACTGGGTAACAAACTCATAAAACGTTCTACTTTTCGCTATCTAAACTATGAACCCCTCATTATCTTGAAACTGATGTCTACTTTATTAGTCCTGATGACATCACGAGCCGCACGCACGAGGGTCATAAACTCGGTTAATATTTGCTCGCCCTTTAGCGTTTAATGTCCTCCTAAAATGTCGTTTACAATCCGCATTTTATATGCTGTTTAACTTTGTATAGATATCTACGATTGAGGACAGGGCCTCGTATTTTTTTAACCTGACACGGCACAGTGAACACACTGCACCTTATGACCAGTACCTTCCAATTAGAGTGTCGTGTAGCGAGAAACAATCTATCCCCTACCACTCAACACAATCATGCCGGCCTACTTCTTCACAATACGCCATAGACGAGAAAGTGAAGAAGCGGTCGAGGGTGTAGAGTCTGATAATACTCAGAAGGCCGCAAAATGGTTTATCATCATACCCCAACTCTAGATCCCCGAAGAAAACCGGTTGTACACTGCCTAATCCCGGAACGCGACACACTTGCGTGTGCCACTAAGGCGGGTTTCACACCCTGTGTACGGTGGTCGCTATCCGGGCGGATTTAAATATCCTACCACCAGCTACACCCTATGTACGGTGGTCGCTATCTAGGCGGATATATCCTATTACCAGCAAATTCTTGATTCTCGTGAAACTTAGACTTTGTAAATCTGGATTTGAAATGATTGTGTTATAGTGTGCAGTCTTCATACATTAGAGTGTAGTATAAAAAATAATAATAAGGTCAGTTTATATTTCATTCAGCGATTGCCATAACCTTATTAATAACCTTCTACTTACTCACGCCTGTTATCCCTGAAGGGGTAGGCTGTAACCAGTACACCCAATTTTCGCCGAGCTTATTACCATGATGTGATTCAAGCCTATCACCATACCGACATAATTCATAATTTTTAACGGTAGACAGAGGCTCTGCTGTGCTCTGGCATTGCAGAAGTCTATGGGCGGCGGTGACTACTTACCATCAGGTGGCCCGTCTGCTCGTCTGCCTATCCAGGCACTAAAAAAAAAATAGATTCTGGATTCATACTGAGTATTTCGTTCAGAAAAACCTAGTATCAATTTTATCCAAACCCCAGACCTCAGCCCACTCCTGCCGCATACAGAATTACAACTGCACCACTGAGGCAGTCAATCTAGCTATAAACCAATAAAAGTAAAAAACATTGATTTTTTACTCCCAATGGGGAACAACGATGCCACAGTTGGTGATTTAGCTGGTGGTAGGATATTCATATCCGCCTGGATAGCGACCACCGTATACAGGGTGAAATACCCGCCATAGCGTCAAACGCAAGTGTGTCGCGTTCCGGGATCAGCCAGTGTACATGCAGGTTTTGTCGGGGGTCTAGAGTTGGGTACGATTTTTAGCGCTCATGCGGCCTTCTGAGTACTCTGACTATAGACCCTCAACCGCTTCTTCGCCTTCTTGCCCATGGCGTAGTGTGAAGAAACAGGCCGGCATGATTGTGTTGAGTAGCCGGGAATAGATTCTCTCTCGACACTCTAATTGGACCGCACTGCGCTTACCATCTGGTGCAGTGTGGTCACTTTGCCGTGCCAGTATAAAAAAGTAGAAAAAGGTTTAAAATAAATAAATTTGCCTTAGAAGGGATCGAACCAACGGTCTCTCGTTTCACAATCGGCTACTCGCCCGCTGCGCCACGGAGGCATGTAGTTTCTGACTGAAAACTGATTGAAACATCAAACACAAAATATATATCAAATAAAAGGGTTTCAGCTGGTAATTTTTTTTTTACAAATCGAATCAAAGCAGCTTACTTTTTATATTGAATCAATGATTGATGAATAAAGGTACTATTGGTTTTGTAATAGATTTATTGGTTCGGTAAACTGTTTTCTGAATCCAATAAGGAGTTATTGGGTAGAGTAGAGCACGTGCTAGCCATCTCCCGCTGTACGGGTATGATGAAGTATGCATTTGATAGCTTCTTATAAGTTCATTATGTTGTTTATTTTTTTGACTGCCTCGGTGGCGCAGTTGTAATTACGCATGCGTTATGACTGCTGTGCTGAGTTCTCGGATTCAATCTCCGAGTCGGGTAAAGTGATATTGGGTTATTCTAACTATAAATTCTCAGCATTAGCCCGGAGTCTAGACTCCGTGCCCGGTATGGCGATAGGCTCGCCCCCTACCACATTATGGGGAATAATGTGATGGACGATATTGTGAAATTCGGCGAAAAGTGGGTGTACTGTTTACACCTCTGCCTACCCCTTCGGGGATTACAGGCGTGAGTGTATATGTATGTATTTATAGATGTTAGCTTTGTGCACTTCTTTGTATACATTTTACTAGCCAAATCATACTCGCTTGTGTTCTGCTTAAGATATGTGCATATATTCCTCTTTACGTATGAATATAAATCTTTTTTTACCCGACTACGGCGAAGCAAACGGGAGGGTTATGTTTTTGACCGGTATCTGAGTATGTATGTATATATGTATGTATGTTTATCTGTTCCCTCATCACTTCTAAACCACTTATCATAATTTTTCAGAATGATGTCAAGAATTTTAATTTAGTTTTGTTATATATTATATGTATAAGCGCTTCCGCCTAGCAAATTATATCTAAAAAGATAGGTTAAGGTTAGGAATACATTCCCATTTCAACAATGTTTGTCTCATAAGAAAGCGAATCATCTAAAGACATAAATCCAAACCCCATTAAATTTACGAAGCATTAAAACACAATTGTTTCGGATATAGAACCCAGGAGCTCGCAATTCAAAATACCAAATGAGGCCTTTTCTGAATCGGTAATTGAAAAATCGTATTCTTTTAATAAGGAAACAAAATTTATAACTTATATTTTGTTTGTGGCCTTTACGAAAAGAAAATACAAAAATAAGGTTCTTGAGAATTTAATCATTATTTTCGTTTAACAGAATAATTGCTTTTCTAAGAATTTTAATGTTTACGATCTGTATGGGTGTTTCTTCATTACAGAGTTTAGTTTCATCCATTATTTGAAATAATAAAGTCTTAAAAAATAAAATGTGTAAGTTAAAGGCAAATCTAAAGTTATTTTGCATTGTGTACTACTGCTAATTTGTTATAGTTAAATAAATAAATAACACCCAACAGTCACACACATAGCCCCAACCCCACACTAAGATACGAGTCTTGTGTTGTGGGTATCGGGGACTATGACTTTCGGTCTCACAACACCCAGACCCCGGACACAAATATCTGTCTGTCACACAAAAATTTGTCCCGGTGTGGGAATCGAACCTACGGCCTCTCGTTTCGCAGCCGGCTACTCGCCAACTGCGCCACGGGGGCTGTCAAATAAATATATCTAATAGTCATACACATAGTTCTGAACCCACACTAGACCACGCCTGTGGCCATATCAAGAACTACAAGGGAATACGATCCCACAACATCCAGACCCGAAACAAATATCTGTGGATCACATAAACATTTGTCTCGGTGCGGTAATCGAATCCCCGGCCGGCTACTCGCCCGCTGCGCTAGTAGATTAAATGATTTGAGTCGGGATTGAACGCGTAGCCGTGCCATAGCAAGTAACTCGTCCTCGCCACGGAGCCTATTACTATACATGTCAACGTCTGGCGGGCTATTTTTTTTTTATGACTTATTGAAGTGAAAACTTCTTTAGGCACTTCTGGAATGGGGAAAAAGCACTGAACTAGCGAGAACGTCACGCTCAGATTATTTTACTTTTGATATAAGCACGCGTACGAGTATTAAGTTCTATATTTATTGACAAGCAAATATAAAGAAAGAAAGTTTCTACTTCATGGATACTGTGTCAATGTAATGGTTTCTTATGTTTACGCGAATATTATAGATTGTAATAAAACGAAATTTACTTTTTTAACCCGACGTTTCGAAGGCTTTACAGCCTTCATGGCCACGGGGGAGACTGAGTTGTATGTCGTCACGTAAGTATAGTGCAATGTTTCTACCCTCTATAAAGTTGATATTTATATTTTTATTACAATGTACTGTGTCAATGCTTTGACAATACAAAAGTATTGTGTTCAAAGAAGAACTATTCAAAAACACAATAGTTCAAAACTTTTATATTTCACTTCTGTCGGTAGTCCCCATGATATCATTTTTTTCATGCATTTATGATCATTTTTTTCTAAAATAAATGCCCTGAAAAAGAAAACACTTTTACCAGTACATTTGATCAGCAAATAAAAAGTACACCGACTTCAATAAAAAACAAATTATGCGTCACAATAAAATTTGAGGGTTTCCCTTAATTTTTCTGTGATCCCATGATCAGATCCTGACTTGGTGCCAATGGAACCACATGGGAAGTATACCCTTTTAAACAAAAAAGAATTTCTCGAATCGGTCTAGGCGTCTTCGAGTAATCAGGTAACATACATAAAAAAAAAGATTCCGACGAATTGTTAACCTTCTCCTTTTTTGAAGTCGGTTAATAAAAAGGGCACACAAAACTTGAAGCTAGGCTTAAAAGATGCAGTAGAATTTGCTTATTCCAAATATGTAAAAATTTACGCTTAAATCAAATATCCGCTTAAAGTCCGCCAATAGCTATGAATACTGGTTTTACACCATCGTAAATAGGCGACAATTTATCACTATGTTTATTATGCGTTCAAACTATTTACGCCAGCTGTTAACATGGCACGTGATGCACATGAGTCATGAAGAAAACGCCACAGCTTTTAGGACAGGGATGTACATACATATACACGCCTGTAATCTCCGGTGTAGGCAGAGGTGTAACCAGTACACCCACTTTTCGCCGAATTTCGGTCCCATAATGTGATAGGTGGCAAGGCTGGGCTAATACTTAGCTAATAATTTCTAGATAGAAAAACCCAATATCACTTTACCTAACTCGAACCCGAGACCACAGCACAGCAGTCGTAACGCATGCGCAATAACAACTGCGGCTCCGAGGCAGTCTTACAAATGCGCAACCGAGACAGTCTTTTCGTATATACACAGTCAGGTCATAAGTATTGTCACACAGTAAAAACTTTTATTTTAGAATGCTGGCCACAAAAAAGTTTATTGAATTCGAATTACAAATTGTTCATGAAAATAAAAATGTATACTTTTTAGGATTTTACTCATTTTTAAATATGGAGTGGACGCTTAAAGAAGACCGTGTTGCAGTAATTGCGTTGCATGGTTGCGGTTACGCGCCAATTCAAATTTTTGACATACTGAAAAATTTGAATATAACCAAAAGATTCGTTTATCGTACCATCAAACGATACAATGAAGACTCTAGTGTAGATGACAGGTCAAGAAGTGGTCGCCCTCGGTCTGTTAGGACTCCAGCGGTGATAAAAGCTGTGAAGGCGCGAATTCAAAGAAATCCCAAACGTAAGCAGAAACTGTTGGCCCTTCAGATGGGGTTAAGCAGAACCACGGCGAAAAGGGTGTTAAATGAAGACTTAGGGCTTCGGGTATATCGAAAAAAAACAGGACATCGTTTGAATGCTCGTCTAATGGACCTGAGACTGAAGAGATGCCGCGCTTTGTTGAAGCGGTACGCGGGAAAAAAATATCGGGAAATTCTTTTTTCAGATGAAAATTTTTTTACCGTAGAAGAGAGCTACAACAAACAAAATGATAAGGTGTACGCACACAGTAGTGAAGAAGCGAGCAACCGTATTCCGCGTGTCCAACGAGGTCATTTTCCATCCTCGCTCATGGTATGGTTGGGAGTTTCTTATTGGGGCTTAAGAGAGGTACATTTTTGTGAGAAAGGTGTAAAAACGAATGCAGTTGTGTATCAAAATACAGTCCTGACGAACCTTGTGGAACCTGTTTCTCATACCATGTTCAATAACAGGCACTGGGTATTCCAACAAGATTCGGCGCGAGCTCATAGAGCGAAGAGCATACAAGACTGGCTGGCGGCGCGTGAAATCGACTTCATCCGGCACGAAGACTGGCCCTCCTCCAGTCCAGATTTGAATCCGTTAGATTACAAGATATGCCAACACTTGGAGGAAAAGGCGTGCTCAAAGCCTCATCTCAATTTGGAGTCACTCAAGACATCCTTGATTAAGGCAGCCGCCGATATTGACATGGACCTCGTTCGTGCTGCGATAGACAACTCGAACGCGCAGATTGAAGGCCTGCATTCAAAATCACGGAGGTCATTTTGAATAAACTTTAGTGTCATAAGAATCTATGTTTTGTTAAGTTCATTTTGGTATATAAATGGTTACATAATGAATAAACTTGTTTCAATTATTTTATATTAAACATGTGACAGAATTTATGACCTGACTAGGTATATGTATAGACAGGGATGTTTATTAGTGAATATAAAACCGATTCCATTAGACATAGCTTTTACTAATAAACCATCGTGTTCGAAGAATTTCTGTTTCCGTTCAAGATAACGGAAGCGGAAATTGCACAAGAACGAGTATTTATTGTCACTTATTTCTTAGTCGCATCCGGGGAATAGGATGTTAGGAAGCATAATTCCTTTCATTAAATAGAAAATATGATTACCTGGAAATTATATCACGTTATATTTTATGGTGTCTGTTACCAAGTCTATTTGCAAAGTACTTAGTGTTACCACATGTGTGCCTCATAATCAGCCACAGCTTCATGGTGTCTTCTACCCGGACCTGAACCAAGAGTTTCCAGATTTCCGCCCGGATAGCGACCACCGTACACAGGGTGTAAAATCCGCCATAGTGGCACACGCAATTGCTACTCGATACTCTAATTGGACGGCACTGCGCTTACCATCAGGTGTAGTGTCATCACTTTGCCGTGCCAGGATAAAAAAAAGAGATTCTCAAATTCCTATCTTTGCCGCACCATCACGTGTGGAATAGTTTGCTAGCTACCGTGTTCCTTTCTATGATCCTGGGTCTTTTATGCGTAGTGAAGATGCTACTCAGCCAGCCGACATGATTGTGTCGAGAACTAAGACATAGTGGTCCCTCGCTGCTTGATACTCCAACTGGATGATACTGCCCTTGCCTCCAGATGCGGCATCGTTACTTTGCCTTGCCAGGATAACAACAAAACATCAATGTATTAACAGCCTACGTGGCGCAGTTGGCGAGTAGCCGGATGTGAAACGAGAGGCCGTGGAATTAATTCCCACACCGGGACAAATTTTTGTGTGACAGACAGATGTGAGACCAAAAGTCGCTCGTAGTCCCCGATACCCACAACACAAGACTCGTATCTTAGTGTGGGGTCGGGGCTATGTGAGTGACTGTTAGTTGTTTTCTATTTATTCACAAAAATTCAACGATCTTCATCATTAAATACGATACCCGACTCGTGACAAGTTTTATTTAAACTCAGTTTCAAGGTCAAATGTTACTGAAATAGTTCAACACATCAAAACTTGTGCGAAATATCTCCAACTTCATCTTTTGGCATTCTGATATTAATGGGAACTTTGGAAGTATGAGAATTCTTTGAATAATAGTGTCTTTGTCATTTGTCTTTCATGTTTTTCGCTTGATATATTTTTAACCGACTTCAAAAATAGGAGGAGGTTCTCAATTCGTCGGAATCTTTTCTTATGTATGTTCCCCGATTACTTGAAGACGCCTGGACCGATTGGAGATATTCTTCTTTTGTTTAAAAGGGTATACTTCCCAGGTGGTCCCATTGGCACCAAGTCAGGATCTGATGATGAGGTCTCAGAAAAATCGAGGGCAACCCTCAAATTTTATAGGGTCCCACAATTTGTTTTTTATTGAAGTCGGTGTACTTTTTATGAATTAAAAAACTTTTGCTTATATTCTAATATCTATGAACACATATACATATACACTCACGACTGTAATCCCCGAAGGGGTAGGTGATGCAGTTGTAATTACGCATGCGCTACGAATGCTGTGCTGAGGTCTCGGGTTCGATCACCGAGTCGGGTAAAGTGATATTGGGTTTTTTTATTTAGAAATATTCAGTGATACTCTGGAGTCTGGAATTGTGCCCGGTATGGCGATAATCTCGCCCCTATCACATTATAGGACCGTAATAAATTCGGCGAAAAGTAGGTGCACCGGTTACACCTCTGCCTACCCCTTCGTGGATTACAGGCGTGAGTGTATATGTAATAAGCTGGTTTGAGTATATGTACCACTAGCTGTTGCTCGCGGCTCCGCCCGCGTGGAGAACATGTTTGGGAGAATAAGTATATGACGGCGCCGGCACCGTCGTAGAACACGTGCACCAATCACGACAGCGCGCGTCATTCGGTTCTCCCACTCTCCCCACTGCGGGACTTGTTTTGACACCTGTATAAAACAGGCGGAACGACCGCAGTTCGGGCAGTCTTGGTTTTAGCTTGGCTCGGTGCACGTGTGGTATCCCGCTGCTAGCTTATCCTTGACTCATTGGATAATTAATTTGTGTAAACGAATTAATTATTATGCTTGGCTTTGGCTATACATAGCCACGGCCCAGGCACTGCTGGCCGACGTAATATTAATCAATTGTGTTATGTATCAGCCTATGTAATAGATAAGTGGGTTTCTTACCAGTTCTTCCCACGCTTAGTATTCCGAACTGGCAGTAGCTTAATAAACTATTAATGGTTCAACTTGTGTTATTTCTACGGAACCGTAATGCCCTGACGATCAGAGAGGTTGCATAATACCTCTCCCAGCCTCGGCCTGATGTACCTACACCTGACATACATGACATGACACATGATGCATGAATGCTGTGTTGTGTTGTGCTGCGACATCAGAAGTTGGATCAAGGACAACGCCCACTAGCGTGAATCGGGTGATGTAATTAATACCTACAGTTTGGTTATGTTATTTTTGTTGTTTGAGAGTTTGTAAAACATTAAGTAGTTTTACAAGTTTTATGCGTTTTGTTGGGTTGTAAAAAAAAAGCTATCCATGATTAGAATTTTATTATCAAAAAGAATAATGATGGTGACAAGTGCTAAATGCTAATCTACTGTACATTTGAAGGTTAGGAGTGTTCAAATCATTTTGATGCTATGTTGACAAACAAAAAAAACAGGAAAATATGAAGCGTCGATGATTTTTGTGTTAATAATATTTGTGTTGAAATTCCATGTGCCGATTGATGGTTTCCCGTCGCGCTGTTACGGCGCTCTAGCGACGGCAAGTGATTCTTGTGACAGCATGTTGTTTGCGTACCTACCTACATATGTCTAGTGTGTTTGGAATTTGGTGAGTCACTTCTGGTTTTATTTATGTACCCTCAACTAAAGCGAGCAATTGGTTGGGAGGTGAAAATACGTCTGCTTCGATGGCATAGTAAACGCTACTATGCCGAGATCTCGGGTTCGATCCCGGGTCATGTAAAAGTGGTGATATTGGGTTTTTCTAATACGAAATATCTGTATCGGCCTAAAGTCTAGAATTGTACTTGGTATGGCGATATGCTCGCTCCTGTCGCATCATGGGTCTGTAATAAGTTTTTCAAAATGTATGTGCTGGTTACACCTTTGCATATTTTGGGGATTGCAGCCGTGAGTGCGTATGTGTGTGAAAATACGTAACAAATGACGCGTATGATCTATTTATGAACATTGAATTGGCTTTGGTTCGATGCTTCATCGATGGTCCAGCTTGAATGAGGATTGAAAATAAACTTTTATATCAAATTTAAAAAAAAAAACCATGACTCAAAACTGGCATTTAAAGGTGTAGTGAATAATCATTCGTTCAATGCAATAAATATTAGTCCAGATTGTTTGACGGGTTTAGTTATGTTGTGTTTCAAATTAAAATCACTATTAATTTGTAATTACGTGCTCTAGTATGACATTTTAATCTTCAAATGATAGCTACTGTTTCATAAAAACGGTAAGCAAGTATTGTTCTTGACTGTTTTCCGCTAAGAGGAATTCAATGATTGTACGGGTGGTAATTGAGTTTTATGTTTTAAATTATTCTACCCGATAATTAATTATTTTTATAAGGTTCTTGCTAAACAAGAAGTAACAATATGAGGCTCTGTGACCTACCTTATTATTATCTGTATAGATCAAAGTTCGAATTTATGCCAATGATTCGTAAGGTTGTTGATAGCTTCCGTCCGTAGCCTGGTTATTGTCTACTCAACATATCTTGGGTGACCACGGGTGAGCGGTCAGCGCTTAGGTATCTGATAATATTTGTGATCGTGGTTAATTATAAACCCGTACGTCATTTAATCATATTCTGGTAGTGTTAATTAACTACAGAAAGGGTTAAATTCAAGTTTTGAGGAAAATGTGAACATAACATAGGTTACCTTAAAGGAAATACCTAGACATTTAGATTTCCTTTGTTTTACCTAAACCTATATTCACGCCGTGTCAGTATAAGCCGTGAAATATAATTTTAGAGATTGTGTGGTACTGTGACCAGGGCACAGTTTAGAATTCCTCGGGTTCACAATATAAAATATCGTAATTTGCCACAACCCTGAAGTCTGTTATGACTGGACCTGGAAGTAGTAGTTCTGTAGGGTACAGTCGTACTGGACCAGATAAGTAGAAAATAGGTGGAAATTAAATCTGAAGGGTACTGCCGTACTGGACCAGATAAGTAGAAAAAAAAAGGAAATGAAAGCCCTGCGTTCCCATGGGGGATTCCCATAAAGGGAAGTAACTACAAGTTACTAGGCTATGCATATCCGGAAATCACAAGCATAGCTAAAACTAAAACATTCAGTTTTGGTTTTTTTACTTTGAAAGTCAGTTGTACCTTGAGTTTCCTGATTATTGATTTGGATATACCTTAGCCTGTGCATACTAAAGATATTTTAAATTTCAGAAGGGCTCTAGCAGGTGATCAAGGTACACATTGCTTAATTTGCTGTAAATTATGGATACCATACGTTGAATACTGTGATGGCGTGACGGCGGAAAAGCATGGTAATGGCAAATTATACATGGTAATAGTTTGGCAATACGCGGTAAGCTTTAACTGGATTTATAAAGTAATTAGCTAAGGAACAGTTATGTTCGGACTAGCACCGAATAAAAATAATAAGAAAAAAAAGTAAAAGTAATAAAATCATTGAAGGGCTCCAGCCGGTCCAATGATAAAGCTAAAAGGGAATATTATTCTGGACTAGCAGAAGCTAAGGGAATGATTATTCTGGACTAGCAAAAGCTAAGGGAATGATCATTCTGGACTAGCAAAAGCTAAGGGATTGATCATTCTGGACTAGCAAAAGCTAAGGGATTGATCATTCTGGACTAGCAAAAGCTAAGGGATTGATCATTCTGGACTAGCAAAAGCTAAGGGATTGATCATTCTGGACTAGCAAAAGCTAAGGGATTGATCATTCTGGACTAGCAAAAGCTAAGGGATTGATCATTCTGGACTAGTGAAAGTTTTGTATGGTTTCATGTGGCCCAAACTGGCTACCACAAGCCAGAAGGGTCAATTTGGACCGGACCAGGCCGAAGGGTCAATTTGGACCGGACCAGGCCGAAGGGTCAATTTGGACCGGACCAGGCCGAAGGGTCAATTTGGACCGGACCAGTTAATGTTCTGTCAGGATAATCGAACGATGTTTTCTATCGACAGATATCTAGGACAAAGATGGGGCGCGTGCGAGGACGCCCGCATGTCAGTATGGCCGTGACGGCGCCGGCACCGTCGTAGAACACGTGCACCAATCACGACAGCGCGCGTCATTCGGTTCTCCCACTCTCCCCACTGCGGGACTTGTTTTGACACCTGTATAAAACAGGCGGAACGACCGCAGTTCGGGCAGTCTTGGTTTTAGCTTGGCTCGGTGCACGTGTGGTATCCCGCTGCTAGCTTATCCTTGACTCATTGGATAATTAATTTGTGTAAACGAATTAATTATTATGCTTGGCTTTGGCTATACATAGCCACGGCCCAGGCACTGCTGGCCGACGTAATATTAATCAATTGTGTTATGTATCAGCCTATGTAATAGATAAGTGGGTTTCTTACCAGTTCTTCCCACGCTTAGTATTCCGAACTGGCAGTAGCTTAATAAACTATTAATGGTTCAACTTGTGTTATTTCTACGGAACCGTAATGCCCTGACGATCAGAGAGGTTGCATAATACCTCTCTCAGCCTCGGCCTGATGTACCTACACCTGACATACATGACATGACACATGATGCATGAATGCTGTGTTGTGTTGTGCTGCGACATATACAATACAAAATACCAATATTCATGCGTTTAACTTAAAAATGACGGATTTTCATACAAACTTTCATTCCCTATTTTACCCCCTTAGGGGCGGAATTTCCAAAAATCCTGAAATATATATTTTTTATTTTTGACTAAAAGGCCAAATACTAATTTTCATAAACTTAACTTCAAAAATGACGGATTTTCATACAAACTATCATCCCCTATTTTACCCCCTTAGGGGTGGTATTTCCAAAAACCCTTCCTTAGTGGATGCCTACGTCATAAAAGGTACCTACTGTCAAAAATTCAAGTCTCTAACCCCAGCCGTTTTGGCTGTGCGTTGATCGATCAGTCAGTCAGTCAGTCAGTCAGTCAGTCAGTCAGTCAGTCAGTTTCTTCTTTTATATATACAGATGACAATAGCTTTGTCTCGTAATGGCGACAGAAATACCGTCCACGAAATGCCTACTGAGGGGTTCAGGCGTGGTATGTTATTGTGGCAAATAATGAGTATAAAGCTATATTTTATCCGAGTCGCCGGCATTCCGGTAATGGCGCCGGAACCATGGCATTTCCTGGACACGAAAACGCTACAGTTACTTACGAAATGTTACTTTATAAACACAGACAAGTTCACGAGGCTAGTTGACTGTTTGTGGGAAACTGTTTCATTCTTCATGGTCTATATTATTAAAATATTATCCATACTAATACTATAAATGCGAAAGTAACTCTGTTTGTTTGTTTGTTTGTTTGTTACCTCTTCACGACTAAACGGCTGACCAGATTGTGATGAAATTTGGCAAGGATATTATATCCTGGAGAAGGACATAGGCTATCTTTTTTCTCAAAAAACAACCTTGAATGGGGTCAAATATGAGTTAAAAATTTGTATGGGAAATTCATAATTCCTTGACCTAGGGATCTGGAAATGCATATTTAGGCTTTTGGTAGGAAATAATTTGTTGCAAAATCATCCCTGAAAGGGGCAAAGTGAGGTTAAACTTATGAGGTATTCTTTAGATGCAATCTCAAGATTCAGGCACAATAACTGAGAGGCTGGACAATCGCTACAGGTGCCTCAGTGCAGAGGACAACTCCTTGGATTGTATACTTCTGCTATCAAAAATAACCTCCACGGGGGCGGAGCCGCGAGCAGCAGCTAGCAATATTTGCTGGTGGTAGGATATTCATATCCGCCCGGATAGCGACCACCGTACACAGGGTGAAAAACCCGCCATAGTGGCACACGCAAGTGTGTCGCGTTCCGGGATCAGCCAGTGTACATCCGGTTTTTTGGGGGTCTAGAGTTGAGGTACAATGTTGGCCATTTTGCGGCGTTCTGAGTACTCTGACAATAGACCCTCGACCGCTTCTTCACCTTCTTGCCCATGGCGTAGTGTGAATGAGCAGGCCGGCATGATTGTGTTGAGTAGCGGGGGATAGATCGTCTCTCGCTACTCGATACTCTAATTGGACCGTACTGCGCTTACCATCAGGTGAAGTGCGGTCACTATGCCGTGCTAGGATAAAAAAAAATATATATAAATAAGTCAATGGTAATCACATATAAATTAACAAGTTGATTTCATTTTTGATACTTTAAACTAAAATCTATTATAAAAAACAAAGTTCTATCAGGTTTTCACTTACTGTCAACTACCATATTCAACTTAATTATTTGATTAATTTATACATGATACTTCTTCATTGCTTTTCATCATTTTATGACCACCTGAATCTATTACTACAATAAAACTACAGAGACACTTTCTCTGTACATCAAATTTTTTTTGCAAAATTTTGATTATTTTTTATTATAATATAAAATCCAATAACTATTAATTGTTGATTAATTTATTGATATGACCTAACCACGAAAGTATCACCGAAATAATCGATCCAAATTAATAATATCAGGTCCTCGAATCGGCTTGAACTTTTATATTAGTCCTCATTCGAAGTCCGGCAACGGACGTGTGATGTGGGTGCCGATTTACATCCAATAGGTCTGGACGGAATTTCGTAAATTGAAATCGGATGACTATCGTCCTATCTTCAAGTACAAAGCTATGGTAATCGGGGGAAAAATGATTTGAATTGCTAAATTCGAATTTGATTTTATGAGTCTAAGTAACTCGTAGGTTAAATTTGTAAATTTTACTTTTATATTCTATTTGTAATACGATTTACAAATACGCGTATATTTTTATAACATTAGTATATTTTATTATAATAACTCGTATAAAAATTACATATACACTCACGCTTGTAATCCTCGGGGGGTAGGCAGACGTGTAACTCTTTTCACCCAATTCATTACAGTCCCACAATGTGATAGGGGAGAGTTTATCGCCATACCGGGCTCTATAATACTGAGTATTTCTAAATAGAAACACCCAATATCACTTTACCCGACCCAGCAATCGAAACCGAGACCTCAGCACAGCAGTCTTAACGCATGCCCAATTACAACTGCGCCACTGAGGCAATTTATAATATTAATTTAATTTTAATACGAATACTAAGTATACTAAGCAGAGATAGCCTAGTTGGTTGCGGTACGGATTGTCAAGACGAAAGTCGTAGGTTCGAAACCCAAGTGGCATACACCTCTGACTTTTCTAAAGTTATGTATGTATTAAAATGTTAATTATCGCTTGCTTTAACGGTGAAGGAAAACATCGTGAGGAAACCTGCATATCTGAGAATTTTTCAAAGGTATGAGAAGTCTGCCAACCCGCATTAGGCCAGCGTGGTGGACTAAGGCCTAACCCCTCTCATTAGGGCCCGTGCCCAGCAGTGGGACAATGTTTAATACAGGGTACTAGTATTATTATATATTATTATACTAAGCATTCGTATACTATACTAAAATCTTTTTCACTCCTGAAATTGGTGAGTAAACTAGTGGTCTGGTGTATTAACTGTTTGTGTATTTAGTAAATAAATAACACCCAACAGTCACACACATAGCCCCGACCCCCAAAATATACGATCTTGTGGTATGGGTATCAGGGGCTACAAGAGACTTTCGGTCTCACAACACCCAGACCCCAGACACAAATATCTGTCTGTCACACAAACATTAGTTTCGAATCCACGGCCTCTTGTTTCACAGCCGGCGACAGGCCTACTGCGCAACGGAGACTGTCAAAAATATATAAATAAGCTGCTGTCAAAAAATATGTTTTGTTGCGTAAATTGTAGCCTTTTCGTAAAAAATTGTGTCCGATCGAAACTAGTTTTTACGGTCGCAACTGAAACCGAATTTCGGCTTCGTAACTTGCACACAAGGTCATGTTTTTGTGGAAAAAATAGCCAATCTTAATCAGCCAGTCCTTATTTTTATTAAATCACATGTCATGTTCATCTTGCAGTATCTGATATTTTAACTTCTCTGAGATTTGTCTCTGATGATAAAGACAACATAATTATCATTCCTTATTTTAAATAAATTATTTGTGTGTTTTTTTTATAGTATAGTCCGACAAACGAGCCAGTGGGTCACCTGATGTAAAATGATCTCCACCGCACATGAACATCCACAACATCGAAAGTGTCATGAATGCGCTGTCGGCCTTAAAGGACCAAGAATATGGATTAGGGAAGGGAAGGGGGAATCTGGGCCTCCGGATATCTCACTTACCATACGAAACGCGACAGTAAACTGTCACTTTACGTTGGTTTTCTGTGAGACAGTGGTACTACCCCGGTCGAGCCCGCCCATTCATGCCAGCTGTAGACAAATATGTCTACAGCGTGGCTCTACCACTTCCACTGCTACGCTTTTTGAAATAGCCTTACTTATAGCGGCCGCGGCGCTAACACGAACAAGTACTGACACTACTATGAGTGCGGACGTGGCAAAATGACACTTCGTGCTCGCATCGTAGAGCGAAAACTCCCGAATAAAGATTCGGTTTCGGCTGGATGACCGCCAAACCACTTTTTTTTGCCGAAACTAGGCCGAAACCGAAATTTCGGTCGGGCACTAGTCGAAATCAATACATGCAATAATTTAATTTAATTATGCAAAAAGATAATGAAAATTCGAATGCAGCCATAAAACGATCCCAATTTACGAAATATATTACCTCGTATAAAACGAAAATTATCATAATTTGATTTAATCCAGCTTATAAGTAACTTGAACTGGATTAAAATTAATCAAATTAAACATATTGAAGTCGTAATTAAATTAATTTTGTTCTTATCCGACTACCCAGATGGAGGGTAATGTATTTATTTTATCCTGGCGCGGTAATGTGACCACACTGCACCTGAGTGAAGCGCAATGCCGTCCAATTAGAGTATCAAGTAGCGAGAGACAGTCTATCCCCCGCTACTCAACACAATCATGCCGGCCTGCTGTTTAGCTTCTTCACATTACGCCATGGGGTAAGGAGGCGAAGAAGCGGTCGAAGGTCTAGTGTCAGAGTCCTCAGAAGGCCGCAAAACGGCTAAACATCGTACCCTAACACTTGACCCCCCACAAAAACCGGATGTACACTGGCTGAACCCGGAACGGGACATACTTGCGTGTGCCACTATGACAGGTTTTACACCCTGTGTACGGTGGTCTCTATCCAGGTGGATATGAATATCCTACCACCAGCATACACTTCTCGTTTCACAACCAGCTACTAACCCACTGCGCCACGGGGGCTGTCAAATATAGTATGCCTTCGTCTACAGCTTCTAAACTTTCTCAACCCAAGGAACACTTACAATTCCCTTTTATTAATAAAAATAACTTTTATAACCTAACCAGTACAATTTCCAGCTAACAATTTCACATTCTTACGTCACACACACATAAACACACACACACATACGCGCATGCACTTTAAAATTCCATGTGATCACAAATGGTAGATAATAATGGTAGTAATCTTTTGAAAGTACCTGAGCTGAACGCTGTCTCTTAAGATACCGGTTGTCCTAGTTTGAGAGACAGGGTTAATTATATTGTATTAACAGATTATACATACATACATACATATACACTCACGCCTGTAATCCCCGAAGGGGTAGGCAGAGGTGTAACCAGTACACCCACTTTTCGCCGAATTTCGGTCCCATAATGTGATAGGGGGCGAGCCTATCGCCACACCGGGCACCATTCCAGACTCCGGGTTAATACTGAGTATTTCTAGGTAGAAACACACAATATCACTTTACCCGACCCGGAGATCGAACCCGAGACCTCAGCACAGCAATCGTAACGCATGCGCAATTACAACTGCGCCACCGAGGCAAGTATTAACAGATTATTTCAATAGATAATAAGATAAATTTAAGGGAATATCGATCCTATCTACGTTTATAATTAAAGAGGAATTATTTAATTATAAGTCCGCCCAATAAATCGACTTTGAGTGAAGTTGTTTGATTGGTTTTTGTTTGTTCGGGAGTGTGATCACGGGGTTTGTTTTGAGTTATTATATTTTATATAGGAATAGTTTCTTGTGTTTAATTACATTATAAGTAATAAAAAAAAATCTTTTACCGAAAATAAAATTCGAAAATGAGGCAACAATTATTTTAAACAGTATGAGCAATAAGTGCGTTTGTATCTCACTATCTCCTTCTCACAACTGCGCCGTGATGGTCACACAAAGCGGTGACGTCACAAATCATATCGTGCATCCTTTTCTGCCATATTACAATCACCTGTCGACCAGATTTGAATGATAACTTATTTATCAGCAGATTTATAATTTTTTTCGATAATATATTTCAGTTTAGATAACGCAATTGTAGCTCAACAGTTTTTCTCACGCATATGCTAGCGACATCGTTAAATATTTATATGACAAATATACAGCGCCTCTAGCGGTTACGTGAGGAACTAAATTTGGTACTTTAAGAATGAAACAACATAAAAAACTTTTTGACATAAACTCATAGTAGAGCTACTGATTCAAACGATAAAACATACATGCATATATATAAACACGCGCATGTAATCCCCGAAGGGGTAAACAGAGGTGTAACCATTACACCCTCTTTTCGCCGAATTTCGGTCTCATAATGTGATAGGGGGCGAGCCTATCGCCATACCGGGCACAGATTCCATACTCCGGGCTAATACTGAGGAATTTCTAGATAGAAAACCCAATATCACTTTACCCGACCCGGGGATCGAACCCGAGACCTCAGCACAGCAGACGTAACGCATGCGCAATTACAACTGCGCCACCGAGGCAGTCGATAAAAATGTGTCAATATCGTATTGTCACCTCATTTACAATTCTGCAGACTTTCCAAAGATCCCTTCTGACGTTACATGGACTCCGCTGATCTTTAGTATGAGCTCAGTAAATATTCAACAGTAAATCTTAAAAAAAAACAAATATTTTGACAGCCTCCGTGGCGCAGTTGGCCAGTAGTCGGCTATGAAACGAGAGGCCGTGGGTTCGATTCCAACACCGGGACAAATGTTTGTGTGACAGACAGATATTTGTATCCGGGTTCTGGGTGTTGTGAGACCGAAAGTCCCTCGTAGTCCCTGATACTCACAACACAAGACTCGTATATAAGTGTGGGGTCGGGGCTATGTGTGTGACTGTTGGGTGTTATTTATTTATTGAATCCATGTAATTATATACATTATTTAAATTCAGTCAATCTTTGTTTACTCTACCTCCTGTTCGTTAATGCAGTCTTGCTAGAGAAGAACGGGCAAGAAACTCTAGCGTTGCTCTTTTCGAACACCGGTTAACAATATTTGGTCATACAATTAATATATTGTTTGATTACATTAGATTAGAGCAGCTCAATGTATGTTAGTTAAGTTGCCTTATTATAATACACATACATATATCTACGCAAACGTGTAAGATTTCTAATTACAATATTTGTATTGTAAAATAGTTTACGCAGTAAGTTAAGATATGAAGCTAGTTTTGATTTTGACAAAGTAAATTGTATTTGTGTAATTAGATTAAGAATATTTGTATAGAATATGTCAGCCTTTTGGTTATTGGATATTTGAAACCACGACTTGAGATAGAACTATAAGCACAGGGTTACCAACTCCTAACAAAAAATTGCCCTAAAGTCAAGATGAAATAGCCCTAAATAACCCTAAATGCAAAATTCCCGAAAAAGCCCCAAAAAACCCTGAACTATGTAGTGTATACCATATTAAGGTATTGTTTAAATGAGTTTCCTGTTTTAAATAAATTACAACTTGGTTTTCATTTGATGTGTGGTGTGAACTACAGTGTGGATTTGGCATTAAAGCATTATACTTTGTCTAAGAACTTGTATAATACCGTAAACTTTTGCCTTTTTTTGGTCAGTCAAACAGTAATACATGAAAAAATGTATGGCCGTAAAAATAGCCCTAAATTTTTTTGGGCCCAGAAAAAAAGCTCACTGCACGTACTTTCGCCCTAAATTTGGGGCTAAAAGCCCTAAGTTGGGAAGGCTATGTAAGCATTCATACTGAGAGCCTCCAAGGAGCAGGAGGTGTAGTCGGATGTAAAACGGAAGGCCGTGGGTACTATTCCCGCACCGACACAAATGTGGGACCAAAAATATTGGTTTCGGTCCAAAAGTCTTTCGTTATCTATACCCACGCCACAATCGTATCTTAGTGTGTGTTAGTGTCCGGACTATGTGTGTGACTGTTGGGTATTATTAATTTAAGTTCTTTTGCAACGATGAAGCGAAAGATTAATCAGTAGAATATATTTTAACTTAATTTGTTGGATAAAGTTTTGAATTAGAACTATAATCCAAACCTGTTGAAAAAAATCTCAATGAATTCATTAAGAAAAACCACGCAAATAATATGTAGTGTAACATCACATACTTAACAGAAGTTCAGAAATACGTCAACAGATGGCACCGCTACAAAATTAGATAAAATTAGACCGCAGTGTCAAGATTCTATTTGTTTTGTATTGACAGATTTTGATAATTTGCCAATCAGCTATCGTCCAATGTAACTTGTCCTTCGCCCTACTACCAGTCGAAGCGGCATCTGAATAACTTCCACCTTGTTTGGATTATTTGCTGATAACTAAGACATCGATAGTAGCATCACGAGTGTACATTCTGTATTTATTCTTACAATAAATAAGTTACGTCGTAACGATCTGCATTTTATTCGGCATCCAGGCCGCAGTCCGCATCCCTTCATTATAGTAGATATTATTATATTATTTTATAGTTTTTTTGGCATGGAAGAATTAAAAGATTTCCCTATTAAACTGAACTGAGGACCTGTTAACATTAAATTGACACTGCGATTGAATGTTGATCGAATTGAGATTATGAATTAACTTCAAATTTGTACTAAAGTGTGTATCATTTAGAAATGCATTTTACCTTCTACCAATTTTCTATTTATTTTTAATCACACTTCAATAGAATGTCGCCATTGACATAGTATGCCAGTTGTGATAATATTTTTGACGTAGAGACTAAATCGGAATATTTAATCACGAAAATTGGTCCTTTAGCAATAAAAACTATTGAAAATCAATAAAAGTCAACTTATTTCATATTAAAACTCCAAAAGAAATTGGAAAAAAGTTTACATTCTCAAATTTTATGTGGCAGTTACCTTCTATCTCAATATTTATAGGGGTCAACAGATATGACGCGTTTTATGGCACAAGAGTTGACATTTTGCTAGACTTTTCTATTTCATATCGATAAAGGAATATTTTAGATGGAATTCGGCTTTCCCATTAGTGTTGAAGGAAGGATAAAAAAACCAAGATAGGTGACAAAAAGTATATAATAAATAAATACATCCAACATTCACACGCATAGTTCTGACCCTATACTAGGTCAAACCTGTATCGTGGGTATCAACAACTACGAGGGACTATGGTCCCACAACACCCAGACTCGAAACAAATTCTATCTGTCACACAAATATTTGTCTCGGTGCGGGAATCGAACCCACGGCCTCTCGTTTCACAGCCGGCTTCTCGCCCGTTGCACCACGGATGCTGGCAACCATTTTACCATTTTTAATATGTCAAAAATGTAGCCTGAATCTGACGAAAGCGGTAAGTACGAACGTGGCATTTTATTATCGGTTTACGAATTCACAAATACGTCCTCGTAAACAACAGTAAACGTACCGACAGTAAACTCGAATGTGTCGTCATATGTGCTGCTAACAAACTTAGGACTCTAGGACATTTAGCAAAGGTCTATATTGAGAAACAAAGAAGAGATATACAGAGACAGTCTGGATGGAAGAGTCGAATTAAGACACACTGATGTATATGGTGATATTTATAAATGGGGTTATATTTATAATTAAAATTTAAAATATAATTTATGTATTTATAAATTGGGTCCAGATGAAAATCAGTGCTGTATTTCCACAGCAGGTACCCACCGCAGCAAATAACAAATATATATATTTAGCAACTGTATAATTGAATAGTAAGATGGGGAATTTACAATTAATATGGGCGGGATATTTTTTCTTTCTTTATGTACGTAGACGAATAAATGGTTTAACCACTCTCGAATCACAAGGACACCGCAGTTCGAAAGGTAATAAGTAGGGTCTGTCCAAAATCAATTTTATTTCCATAATATTAAAGTTAAAAATAGTATGTAAGAACGGCGAGTGTTGACAGTATTTTGTGCATGCCGGCATCTCATTGATACGTGACTGGTTAGACTTAAGACAATTGGAAAGAAGAGTCTGTAGAGTCTGTGTCAACCTAACTAGCGAGATATTTAGTAAAGGACAAATCAGCAGATTACAGTACTTTTCACTTAAAAATATCCGACGCGGCTATTTGAGGAGATTAATGAAGTAGATGAAGCAAAAGTGATACCTCAGGGTCGTGTTAAAAGTATAGTTTCTACCTAAGCCCATGAGCAACACGCGTGATTTATATGTAACAAAGATCTAGGATATAGAAATGAGTATCAAATATATTTCTCTGTAAGAACATAAGAAAGACTGCAATCAAAATAAGCCTTTAATCAAATTGGATAAAATATCCAACGAGTATTGTTACGTGTAATCTGAAGATTCGAATTGAAGAGTAAGCTGAGAGCACTCAGTAATAATCTGATTGGCTCTCTTATCTCGTTAGATTGGAATAGGGTAGTTTCCTGTGTTTAATTTTGTACATTAATCGATATGCAACCGAATATAACACGCAAAAGAAAACCGTTTGTGAAAACATAATCAAAATTGCTCAAATAAAATAAATCAAATTAATAAATAATTGATTTATTTTCCCTTTGACCCTCGACCGCTTCTTCACCTTCTTGCCCATGGCGTAGTGTGAAGGAGCAGGCCAGCATGATTGTGTCGAGTAGCGGGGGATAGATCGTCTCTTGATACTCTAATTGGACCGTACTGCGCTCACCATAAGGTGCAGTGCTGCCAGTCACTTTGCCGTGCTAGGATAAAAAAAATTGCTTCCAAAATGAGGTCACAATATTTATTTTTAATATTGGAATGGGCAAAATTAGGAGCGTAGTGGGACCATCGCACTATCTCCCCCTCACTGCGGCACTGTAAATAGATAATACACCCCAATTTTTTTTTGTAGGTTTTCCATTCCATATTGCTGTCGTATTTATATTACGAAATATTTCCTCCGATACCAATTATTCAAAACAAAGTCTTTAGGCATATACGTACTACGCCTGTAATCCTCGAGGTAAGCATCGTAGGTGCAAGCAGAGGTGTCAGTACGCTCATATTTCGCCGAGCTTATTACTGTCCTATGATGTGATGCGATATCGCCATACCGGCCATCATTCCAGACTCCTGATATTAAGTATTTCCTGATAGAAACAATATCACTTTTACCCTACCTGTGGATCGAACCCGAGACCTCAGAACAGCAGTACTCGTACACAATTTCAACTGGTAAGGTAGTTAGAGTCGGAAAAAAAATTTAGGCGTTTATCATAATACCTAACTTAATACTTTCCCACAACGGTCATAAGAATTAGATGACCCGATTCAACAGTAAAACGAGCAGAATGCGTCGCGTTAGTGGCTTTTTAAATACCTTTTTATAGCTCAAGTTATATTGAGATGGCTCTCTTTAAACACGTCTGAAGTTTATGTAGTATATTTAAATTCGCCAAGGCTGTCTGAAAAGGGCATTTAATAGTCCCAATTACGAACCTAGTCTTGACTCTAGCCTAATCTTACTAATATTATAAATGAGTTTGGATGGATGGATGGATTTTTGTTGTTCAATCACGCCAGCTACTATATTAATTTTTTCCCTAAAAAAGAGGTGTTAATTTTTATTTTATTGTTATTAGGCTATTTTTTTAATGTTTTTTACGAACATAACATAATAAAACTTTTCTGTTAACAACATAACAAAAATGTTATTTTGGTTTGTGTATGCTTCAAAAAGTTCTGCATCGATTGAGCTGAAATTTCGACACGGTTTGTACCGCTTCAAATATTGTTTTTATCTATTTTTAACCCCTTAGGCAAGGGGATATATTTGAAAGTGGGGACGAAAAATATTTTTTTTTAGATATACGTCTTGAAGGGGGGTATCAAACAAAAAGGCATGACGAGTCCATTACGAAACTGTAAGTTACATGAAAATCAGTTCAGCCGTTTAACAGTTGTGAACGCTTATATCGGGTGTTTATCAGTTATTTAACTTTATAGTTATAAATGCTAATGTTTGGATGGATGTTTGTTACTCAATCACGCTACAACGGCTGGACGAATCTGGTTGAAATTTAGCACAGAGATAGAACACTCTGGAATAGCACATAGGCTACTTTTATCCCGGAAAAATGTACAGTTCCCGTGGGATAGTTTCGTTTTGTTTAACAAAGAGCAAGGGATCGATATGATGTTTTGCATAGTGTTTTAAGTATCGGTGTGTTATTGAACTTACACACATAGGCTATTTTTTTATCCCAGAAAAAAAAAACAAAAATCACTATCACTCGGGCGGAGCCGCGGTTGCCCGCTATTACTTATATAAATAAGAAAATTACAATCAATATTAAATCAAAATAAGCTGCGGCAATTTAAAGGCATAAATCAAATTAGTATTAAGAAAAACGCGAATATTTAGAAGATAAATAAAATAACAATTTAAAGGACTAATGTAAGTCAAATGAAACCTCAACTAAGTTTTGAGATTATTGTGTAAGCTAAGCCCGCAAGTACCTAAACAAAATGCTTGCACAACGTCGAGTCGCCATCTAGCCAATAACGCAACCTGTTATTTAAAACAAAGTTAAACTAAAACTTTCCCGACTTGTAAAATTAACACGGAAAATTCACAAAGAAAAATAATATTTCATAAAGTTTTCAAATGTTGTGTAAACAAGGTTAGTCAGGAAGGGTGTACTATGCCTTGCCTAGTTTAAAGTAGGGTTACCAATCCCAGAATTCATACTAGGATTTGAAGTTAGAAAAACCAGGACAATTCAGTTTAAAAACAGGACGCATCTTTGTTTTGGAATAGCATGAACACTTGTGAGCCGAGAGGCCGCCCCTAAAGTAACGATTGCAATAGTACATACATATACACTCACGCCTATAATCCCCGAAGGGGTAGGCAGAGGTGTAACCAGTACACCCAGTTTTCGCCGAATTTCGGTCCCATAATGTGATAGGGGGCGAGCCTATCGCCATACCGGGCAGAGGTTCCAGACTCCGGGCTAATACTGAGATCTTCTAGATAGAAAAACCCACTATCACTTTACCTGACCCGGGGATCGAACCCGAGACCTCAGCACAGCGGTTGTAACGCATGCGCAATTACAACTGCGCCATCAAGGCAAGGCAGATTGCAAAAGTGGTGTGCGAATATTAAAATATAGGATCTTATCAGGGCGCTTTAAAAACCCAGAACGCTGTTTAAACTATCTAGGACACTGGGAAAATAGGACGGTTGGCAACTTTAGTTTAAAGTATCGCAGATACTGATTTCTACCATGAATATATGAGTCGTATAGGACCAAAGTCGGCAAAGTACGGTCGACTTATATTTGGCAATTTAAAAAAAAACTGTTAACTTTTGTTTTAGTCGAAAGACAATTTTGCTGAATATTTTACTTTAAACTGAGGAGATCTTTAAATTAATCAATGGCAACAAATAAAAATGACCTTAATGGTGCAAAATCTTATTAAATGTTGTAGAGTGTTTAGTGTTTACATTAATTGCCGTGTTTGAACCCAACTAAGGGTAAGATGGACGCCTTTGCTAGTTACTTCCGCCTAGTTAGCCATTTTTTATTGTCACTGACATTATTAGAAATAGAGTTGTTGACTTGAGAGATTCTTCTGATTGGTTGATAGCAAAGGATTGCGACTATGTTTGTGAGGTTTGGTCGATTGCCATCTTTGGTACTATAGCAAATTTTGTTCTGTGTTTTAGAAGAGTACAGCAGTCTTTAGTTATATAACATTGCAATAGTCGATTCAGATTTCCTATATTGAATTTCATTTTTGCTGGTATAGGATATTGCCCATAGCGTAGTGAGGCCTGATAGATTGAGTAGAGTTGATTGAGGAGTGATAGATTGGAGGGGGGATAGATTGTCTCTCACTACTCGATACTCTAACTGGACGGCACTGCACTTACCATCAGGTGCAGTGTGGTCATTTTGCCGTGCCAGGATAAAAAAACATTTCATTTTTGCCCAATTACCTACTTTGCCGACTTTGTTTCAATACTACTCATATAATTTATCGTTTTAGCCTCCGTGGCGCAGTAGGCGAGTAGCCGGCTGTGAAACGAGAGGCCGTGGGTTCGATTCCCACACCGGGACAAATATTTGTGTGACAGACAGATATTTGTGTCCGGGTCTGTGTGTTGTAAGACCGAAAGTCTCTCGTAGTCCCTGATACCCACAACACAAGACGCGTAACTTAGTGTGGGATCGGGGCTATGTGTGTGACTGTTGGGTGTTATTTATCTATTTATCTAAAAGAGGATATTTTTAATTATAATTTCAAATTAACTAAAGTAATGGTAAAAACGTTACAGTATCCTTTGGTGACATTATACAACGCAGTTCCCCTCGTGACCATGAAGGTTGTAAAAAATTAAATAATCCACGATAAAATAAAAAAAAACATAGGCAGTCATGGACACTAACGACAGAAGTAAAAACTTAAAACTTTGGAATTACCGTGTTGTTTTTTGAATCAGCGTCCATGAAGTAGTAATTTCTTTTGTTTATCTTTGCCTTAGAGTATTTAACACTGGAGACGCCATTGAGCGCTTACCCCGTATGACAAATGTAAGAGCACGGTGCTCATACACGTTCTATAAAACGAGTTGCGCTTCATGATCCGCCACTAAAAAAGTGACATCACGTGCGAATGGAGCTCCCTGAAAACGCGAGCCTGTAGCGGTATTAACATGTAAAAATAGATCTGACACATCAAACTTACAAAAATACAACATTATTTTTCACCTGGACATATTTTTTTAAAGTAATATTATCATTAAAAGCAACAAAACATATAATCTCTAAAAATTATCATCGGGTAATAAATGTTGCCATGTTAAACTTTTAGCCACAGTAGTGCAAAATTTATTTGCATTCAATATCTTAAACGCAAGTTGTTTTTTTAATATTCATTTTTAACTAATGTTGCCCGCGGCTCCGCCCGCGTGTAGGTCTTAGAGCATTTTAACCTTCTATATTTTGCTATCCCATAAGAAGCGTGCATTTTTTCGAGTTAAAAGTGGTCTTTGTCATTTTCTGATCCCTAAACTGTCACTATGCAAAAAATCATGTCGATCCTTTGCTCTGTGAAAAACTAAACTATCCCATGGGAACTGTACATTTCTCCGGGATAAAAAGTAGCCTATGTGCTTTTCCAGACTATAATCTATCTCTGTGCCAAATTTTCAGTAGATCCGTCCAGCCGTTGTAGCGTTATTGGATATCAAACAACCATGCATCCATCCAAACATACGCATTTATAATATTAGTAGGATTACTTTATTTATGCTTCTTAATTTATAATTTAAAAATATTAGGAGAGTTGACATATCGACTAAGTTTACAATTTCATATACTTTATGCCAGTGTAGCATTTTGGGTGGTTTATGTGGTAACACTGTCGTTAATGCAAGACTCAAATAGTGTTGTAGATAAACTTATAAAGGTTATCGATAAAATTACTAATCCATCTGGACTGTCTTCTAAACACATACTTTTAATGTAAATAGTTCTAACACACTAGGAATGTCACAAAATATGACAAAACCAGAATAAAGTTTTTGTCAAAAAAAGTGATCCTAAAATTGTATCCGGTATATTTAAAAAATATTTAGGTATGAATTTTAGCGCCATTCATTTATTACGTAAGATGATGTAGGGGGGGAGTCGCTCATGTCTTATTTTTCTTACAAGGGGTGGGAGGGAGTCTTAATTAATCTTACGTAAGATCACACAAATGCGCAAAGTTAGGATTATACTTTGAAAAAACGCGGGCCATGCCTATAATTTTAAAAGCAAGCAACTTAGATTTTTTAAATTTTTTTGTTAACCGGTATGACTTGCCTTTTCACCCGGTTCCGGCTTGACGTCGACTTTTGGGACACCCTGTATTCATGTCGAGATCTCAAGCCCTTTTTAAATGCTCTTCATAATAGATAGCCGTTAGCCGGCTACCACACCAAAACAGGCGATAATCGCTCTCAATGACATACAATAATTTCATTCACAGCATTTGCTAATCGCATTCGTTACCAGTAACACTGTATTTCTTGGCTCCGCTTATTTAATTTGAAATTTTATGGAATAACAGAACACTCCATTTTCTTACAAACTATATACCATTGGAAAGGTCGTGTTGTGTACTTTCCGGTGGTATATTTGCTGAGGTATAATCGGAATACCTCAAAACGAGTGAGTAATCAACATTTTAAAATAATTTGCAATGGCCGTTATTGTTGTGTTGCATGTGCTGACATACCTGAAAAACGCTACTATACAATTAGTTTTGACCAAAAAAAAAATGGAAGTGTCACGGATGATGTGCAAAGCAACCAAAAACTGATAACAGTAATACACCTTTACGTCCCATTGACTCACCCGGGAAGTCGAGGAACAATAATGACTCGCTACCTTTTAATGACAATATTACGCATCGAAAAAAGCCACTGTTGATACTAGCGCAATTAGTGGAAGTTCCGGCTTAAACTCTTCCGCGTCAGTTATTACAAAGAAAGACGCTAGGGAAATAATAAGAGAAGAATTCAATGTCATGAAATTGGCTTTAGCACAGGAGCTTAACCAAACACTTAAGCAGATGGTGAGAACCGAATTTCAATCTCGAAAATCAATTCATAAAACAGGAAATAACTGCTTTGGATAATAATGTTTGTTTCTGAATGAAAACTATGAAACCACCAAATCCATCGCCAAATACCAAGACACACTGGGAGAGCTAAAGAAATAGAACGTTCAGTTAACATATACGTTACAGGATCTGCAAATCAGGCTTCAGGTTGCTGAGCAGCATAACCGTTCTAACAATCTTGAGATAGAGTGTGTCCCCGAGCACAATCAGTAAAACTTGCTATCTATAATTACTCAGCTGTCTAAGGTATCCTGCAACTTGAAAGAATCCGACATTCATCATTGTACTCGTATGGTAAAAAGTAACAGAGACGACAAGAGACCTCGCTCAATCATTGTTAAATTGGCTACCCCTAGGCTTCGGGATACATTTTAGCGAAAACAATAAATTTTAATAAGGCAAATCCAAACGACAAGCTCAGTACTGCTCACATAGGCATTGGAGGTAATAAATCGCCGCTTTACATTGTTGAGCACCTTTCACCTAAAAACAAATTACACGCAGCGGCTCGCCAGATCGTCAAAGAAAAAGAGTACAAATTCGCGTAGATTAAGCAAGGTCGTGTTTTCATTAGGAAAACAGAAGAAGACGAGTTTACTTATATAAGAAACCAAGAGACCAGAACCGACCTAAAACAATTCTCTGCCATATCCATACTAGCTGTTGCTCGCGGCTCCGCCCCCGTGGAGTTTATTTTCGGGAGCAGAAGTATCAATGCAAGGAGTTGTCTTCTGCACTGAGACGCCTATAGCGATCGTCCTGAATCTCAGGTGTTGTGACTGTCTAGATGGCTAGACAGGCACAACTCCTAACTTAAACTTCTAGCACTCCTTATAATACCCCGGGATCACTTCGTAAGTGTCGAAGAAGGCCACCGCGGGGTTTTAGCTGGTGTCCGGTTGGGTGTACATAAGTAGTAGGGACTCGGACATCATCCGGGCGAGGGGGTGCTGGGTCGTAAGACCGGCTAGTCCAGCATAACCGTTTTATTCTCATTCCGCTTCCCCCCGAAGCGGACGGCAGTAATAAAATGCTTTCCCCGCGACAAAAAAAAAGTGTTGTGCCTGAAGCTTGAGATTACATTTAAAGAATACCTCATAAGTTAACTCCTCACTTCGCCCTTTAAGGGATGATTTGGTAAAAACGTTGAAACACGTATTTCTTTATTTTTTACCTAAAGCCTAAATATGAATTTTCAGATCCCTAAGTTGAAGTATTACTGATTGCCCATACAAAATTTTAACCTCTATTTCACCCCTTTCAAGATATTTTTTTGAGACAAAAGATACCCTATGTCCTTCCCTAGGATATAATCTATCCCTCTACTGAATTTCATTAGGATTTGTTCACCCGTTTAGTCATGAAAAGGTAAGAAACAGACATACAAACAACAATATTAATTTTGCTGCGGAGATATTTTAAAACTGTAATATCTCCTAAGATATTCATTGAAATCAAATGACGTAAAGGGCAACTTTGTTCAAAATTAAATACTTGTGATGAATAAAGTATTTATTTGGATAAGGATTAATACCATGTTTATAAAAACCCCTTTCCAAATAATACATTGTTTCAGAACAAATTCGATAACCATTAAAAAGGTTATAGTGAGCCAACGGAAATAGATAGACATATGCTATCGCGGACTTTTTTTAGAACTTTTTAAGAGGAACAATTTCGTCGTACATGATTGTTATGTAACTTTAACCGTTAACGCAGCGTACGCAACGGAAGCTCTCAAAAGGAATCAATTTTCCCCGTTTTTGCAACATTTTTCATTGCTGCTCCGCTCCTATTGGTGATAGCGTGATGTTATATACCCTATAGCGCTCCTCGATAAATGGGCTATCCAAAACTAAAAGATTTTTTCAATTCGAACCAGTAGTTCCTGAGATTAGCCCGTTCAAATAAACAAACAAACTCTTCAGCTTTATATAATAGTATAGATTAAATAAATTAAAGGCGTATTATTTAAAAAAAAATCTAAAAAATAAAGTTTTATTTTTGCTTATTTGGCTTGTATTTTTCTCAGTACTCATTACCTTTATTATCTTTACAGTATTTCGATTAAATTAGAAATATTAATTTACACTATTTTTAACTATACCTCTCTACTTCCGTCCCTTTTCACGAAATCACACCCAGAGATTGCAAGAAAGCGATAGAAAAGATGATACACATAAAAAAATATCTTAAAACATTTAATAAATTATAATTATTTTATTTTATCTATCGATAGATAAGGACAACGCTATCTATACCTCGTGTCGACATTGCTACGCTCTACTGTTTTTACACAGTTGTCAATATATGACACTGTAAATATATTTCACAACAAGATAAATTTGTAACTGTGTGCATAAATTTGCCAGTGTTGTATGAAATGGTGTAGTGTGCGTGCGTAGCGACGTGGTTACATTTTGCATTTGTGTGCACATGTTTATTTGTAGGTGTACGAAGCCCCCCACCGACATTGCTGAATTTTTTGTTCAAGATTCGAGCGTAATGCCGTCTCCTTTTGGTTGCCTACTCTAAGATCTTTGCTTGTCAATAATTATAAAACTTCATCGGCGTGCATATGTCAAAGGTAAAATAATCTGAGCGTGACGGACACCAACCCAAAAGTGCCCAACGTGCCTAAAGAAGTTTTCACTTCAATTCACTTCAACTTTCGATGTGTAATATTTGCGTAAACATAAGAAGCTGATCGACTTATATTGAAGGAAAATATCGCTTCTCCAGATCATGTTTTTATTTCATGTAACGGGTTTATCAGAGGGTTATAAATCATCGTGTTAACCGCAATACTCATGAAATTGTACTTATCGTCGATTAAAGGGTGAAATTATATAAATTTTCGTTTGTACATGAAAATTTGATCTAGAGCAATATGTATTACTAGCTTTTGCCAGCGGCTACGCCCGCACGGTGGTTATTTTTGGAAGAAAAGGTGTAAAATCCATGGAGACCTCTTAAGCTATTACATCTTCCTGTATTATGCTATCTCATAGGAACCGTGCATTTTCTGGTATCAATAGTAGTCCCTCAACTAACACTATGCAAACAATCATGTGGATCTCTTGCTCTGGCTAAAACAAAAACAAAACTCTCTCATAGGGACCGTACATTTTTCCGCCATTAACGTAGCCTATGTGCTATTCTAGACTATAATCTATCTCTGTGCCAAATATCAACCAGATCCTTCGAGTTTTTGTAGCGGGATTGAGTAACAAACATCCATCAGTCCAAACATTCGCATTTATAATATTAGTAGGATTATTAATAAACCTCCGTTATAACAGTTAATACAAACTTTATTCCCCTGTTTTACCCCCTTAGGGGTAGAATTTTCAAAGATCCTGAAATATATATTTTTTATTTTTAACTAAAAGGCTATTTGGCCTCTTAGCTAATTTTCATAAACTTAACTTAAAAAATGACGGATTTTCATACAAACTATCATCCCCTATTTTACCCCCTTAGGGGTGGTATTTCCAAAAACCCGTCCTTAGTGGATGCCTACGTCATAAAAGGTACCTACTGTCAAAATTTCAAGTCTCTTCAGTCAGTCAGCTTCTTCTTTTATATATACAGATATGCGTTTTCTTGGTAAACTTATTTACAGAAAAAAATAATATAGATAAGAGAAAATCAGCATGTATCCTCATTGGGGGTCGCAAAATATAACCAGTACGCCCACGGTTCGTCGAGCTTTCCGAGTCGAGTTTTCCGTCCCATGATGTGATAGGTGGCAAACATATCAGGGATAAACTTTAAGCCCCGGAAACTCGTAGGATATTTCCAATCGAACATCAAGCAAAAGCCGACAAACGAACATGTGGGTCACCTGGAGGCTAGTCACCTCTACCTACGGCTATGAACATAAATTTAAATATTTACCCAATTGTGTTTTTAATTATTATATTCTCTTCTATAAAAAAAAATTACGTTATGGGGCGGCAATCCGTATAGGTCCAGTGTGGCAATACATCGTTCACTACTCTTCAGTAACAAAGACTTGATTATAATCTGGGAGCTAACTCTAAGCGATAAAAAAATACTGTTCTACTATTTGGCACAGTAATCCTCTACTAATGAGACCTAGCTCCAGGTGTCAGCCGTCATACTGGTTTAACGTTTGTTGATAGACTTCGTAAGCCTTTATATTTCCTATAGAACTTATTGTAATTTATATTAATTTATTTTATATATTTTTATGTAATTTTTTTTTGTTTTGTTTTTATTGAAAAGCCAAATAAACTCTTTCTTTCTTTCTTTCTATTCAGGTATGCAGGTTTCTTCGTTATTTCTTCGACAATAAAGCAAGCGATAATTAACAATTAATGCACATCTAACTTTAGAAAAAACAGATATATATTTGGAATGTTTTCGAACCTACGACTTTCGTCTTAAGTCCGTAACACACCTCGGCTATCGCAGCTTTTACTAAGCAATAGCTAAAAAACTCCAGCTGTAGCCAACCTCATTACTATGGTAATCCATGTCATGAATATTAATGTTCCAGAATATCTCTCACGATGTTAGAATAACAAATTTTATCTTATGATATTATGACATGAAGGAGATGAAGCTTTGGATTATTTTTTATTGCTCAAAACAGAAGCAAATGCGTTTACATGCTGGCTGTAAATAAAACTGATAGCGCGGTAAATTTAAAATACAAATTTGAAATAGTTAAATATAATTTTGATATTGCCAGCCTCCGTGGCGCAGTTGGCGAGTAGCCGGCTGTGAAACGAGAGGCCGTGGGTTCGATTCCCACACCGGGACAAATGTTTGTGGGACAGACAGATATCTGGGTGTTGTAAGACCGAGAGTCTCTCGTAGTCCCTGATACCCACAACACAACTGCTATCTTAGTGTGGGGTCGGGGCTATGTGTGTGACTGTTGGGTGTTATTTATTTATTTATATAAATTAAATTTTTGAAACAATTTTTAGAGCTAGTCAGATAAATAAAAAACACAAGTCATTAATTTAATCAAGTAATAAATTTACAAAATCTCGCAGTGGCTAAAAGACTGTCATGGGGCCTAGCCATCAGCAAATTATAGTTAGCAAATATAATTATAATGAAACTTTATTCAAATAAAATACTGGCTGTAACAGTAGTAACTTTAGATTATTACTTTTTAAATAAAAATTAAACCGCCTTCAAAAAAACCCAGACACAACTAAAAAGCAAAAATAATTGGTTACATTTAAATCAATTAGTTATATGCAATTTAAATCAATTATTTTTGGAGTCGGTGCCGGTGTTGTTTTCTTTACTTTTAGATTTATAAAAACCAAGTCTGGATCTATTTTATATTTTTTTGTATGCCTGATTATTCTGTTTTTTCCATGTTTTGTCTGGCACCGACTCCAAATAATTGATTTAAATTGCATATAACTAATTGATTTAAATGTAACCAATTATTTTTGCTTTTTAGTTGTGTCTGGGTTTTTTTGAAGGCGGTTTAATTTTTATTTAAAAAGTAATAATTTATTTTTTGCTTTTTAGTGGTAAATTATATAAAATCGGTTAAAAGCTGCTGAAGATATTAGAATTTACGTGTATTTTAATTTTATCACCCCCCTCCCTCACCCCCACCCCTTTTACCCTCTCTCACTGAAACTTAACTTTTATAATGAACGTAATGCAAAAAGGACCACTGGAATACTACTTAATTTTAAGGAGTTACCCTCTCCAGCTCCGAAGATATTCATCAGATCTTCACCATATTTTTATGGGACCAAATGACAAGCACCAGATTTCAATCAAAGAAAGAATGGTCGAAATCGGTTCACACAGTACAGAGAAACGAGGTAACAAACATAAAAAAAAAAAAAGCAACATACAGTCGAATTGAGAACCTCCTCCTTTTTTTGAAGTCGGTTAAAAAACATTAGTTCGGCGGGAATTAAAACAACTCTAGTGTTATTTTGAGTAGCAAGTTCGTAATAGATAAATTGTCGAATACTGACCAGAAAATTTCATCAAACTAAATTTATGTGTTTAAAATAATAAGCCCTTTTTTACAATGTAAGCAGTGGTATTCATATTTTTTTTAAATATTTTTTTTTTTTTTATATTATAGTCCGACAAACGAGCCAGTGGGTCACCTGATGTTAAGTGATCTCCACCGCCCATGAACATCCACAACACCGAAAGTGTCATGTATGCGCTGTCGGCCTTAAAGGACAGGAATAGGGATTAGGGAAGGGAAGGGGGAATCTGGGCCTCCGGATATCTCACTTACCATACGAAACGCGACAGTAAACTGTCACTTTACGTTGGTTTTCTGTGAGACAGCGGTACTACCCCGGTCGAGCCGGCCCATTCATGCTGTAGACAAATATGCCTACAGCGTGGCTCTACCACTTTCAAGATCCACTTTCATAGAAGTGTCTATTTGCACATGTGGCTGTATGTATGGACTTCCTTTGCAATTTATCGTTTTACATAGAATTTTGACTGCCTCGGTGGCGCAGTTGTAATTGCGCATGCGTTACGATTGCTGTGCTGAGGTCTCGGGTTCGATCCCCGGGTCGTGTAAAGTGATATTGGGTGCTTCTACCTAGAAATACTCAGTATTAACCCGGAGTCTGGAATGGTGCCCGGTGTGGCGGTAGGCTCGCCCCCTATCACATTATGGGACCGAAATTCGGAGAAAAGTGGGTGTACTGGTTACACCTCTGCCTACCCCTTCGGGGATTACAGGCGTGAGTGTATATGTATGTACATAGAATTTAAGATAAAAATAAGTTTAACCTTACTAACGACAGACAAGGCTGCATAATGACGAACCCTTGCCTAATTTTCAAGAGAAATAATTGAAAATATGGTTTGCTTTTTAAGTAGACTAATAGTAGATATGCCTTCACAGACTCCAGGGTCGGTGCTGATGCCGATGTTGGTCGACTAAAATTGCATTGACTGCAATGGAATTGTTACATATATCGTGTTAGTTTTTAAGTTTATTTGGCCAACGTGTGCCAGTTTTTGCTGCGGAGTTTATTTTTTAACTCCCTCGAACAAAAATGTTCAATCCAATTCAGTTCACAATTGACGAATAGATCTATGTATGGATTATAAATAAATACTAATATTATAAAGCTAAAGAGTTTGTTTCTTTGTTCATTTATTTGAGGAAGGCTATATAACATCACGCTATGACCAATAGGAGCGGAGAATCAATGAAAAACGTTGCAAAAATAATTATAAAAATCGAATATCCACACGTTCCATTTTCAAAACTGAGTTTGTAAGTTGACATCGTTTTTGTGTGATCAGGTGGGACGGTGAGTTCGCAATTCAAACGCTAACGAGGTGTGGAAATGTCGTGCAGCGCTGAGACTACTGTCAGATTTCACTAAGCTGGCGAACCACTACACTCAACATTTTATTCCTTTTATTTTGTTGTACATTTTATATCAGTCCAACCGTTGTAGCGTGATTGAGTAACAGACATCCATCCTAACATTCGCATTTATAATATTAGTAGGATTAGCCCTGTATTTAACACTGTCCCACGGCTAGGTACGGGTCTCCTCTACTAATGAGAGGGGTAGGCCTTAGTCCACCACGCTCGCCTAATGCGGGTTGGTAGACTTCACATACCTCTGAAATTCGTATAAGAATTCTCAGGTATGCAGGTTTCCTCACGATGTTTCTCTTCACCGCTGAAGCAAGCGATAATTAACAATACACACGTGACTTTAGAAAAGTCAGAGGTGTATGCCATTTGGGTTTCAAACATAAGATTTTATACATTAAAGTCCATACCGCAACCAACCAGGCTATCGCTGCTTTGAGACACTGATATTGAATTTAATTTACACATTGTTGAACCGCCCTCGAGGAAAATGTGACTGAGGCATTAAACGTTAATGGGACAGTCGGATCTGTTTCCAAAACATTTACCTTTAATTCGTATTCTGTACCCTACAGAAAAACATGACATTATGTTACAGTTGCCAACCATCCTGTTTTTCCAGGACATGTCCTGATTTTTTAAGCAGCGTCATGGGTTTTTAAGCAGCGTCCTGGGTTTTTAAAGCGCCCTGATAAGGTCCTGTATTTTAAAATTACCACACGACTTTTGCAAGGGGGTTGCGTCTCGGCTCGCAAAAGATGTGTCCTGTTTTTAAATTGAAATGTCCTGGTTTTTCTAACATCAAAAACAAAAAGTCCTAGTATTTGAATTCCGGGGATGGCAACTCTACATTATGTTTAAGGCTTTGTCCCCTCTGGGCTGAGGTATGATTGAGGGGGTGAGATGCGACGGGTGGTGGCGGCGTGCGCGGGGGCTCCCCCCCCAACGAGTAGCGATAGGCGCTCATATAAAGGATGTTCATTATTTAAAACAGTGAAATGAGCAAATGTCAAATAAATCAGATTAAATAGAACGTAAAATACAATAAATTTTTATTTTTTAAAAACCCTCAACTATTCTGTTATTTTATTAAAATTAAAACCTATATGACAGCCTCAGTCTCAAACGGGAGGCAGTGGGCTCGATTCTTGTAACAAAGTTACCGAATGTTATCGTTACAGACTAATGTTTGTTTCGGGTCTAGATGTTGTGGGACCATATTCCCTCGTAGTTCTCGATACCCACGATATAGGTTTGACGTAGTGTGGGGTCAGAAATATGTGTGTGACTTTTTGGTGTATTATTTATATGTACCTATATTATTACAAATTATAATGATAACAATGTCAATTATTACTCATTTTTAAAGTTCAGTGAAATAAGTTGCAATATGAATGAAAGTAATCACGTCTTTTATGTACTACTCGCTGCTGCTCGAGGCTTCGCCCGCGTGGAGGTCATTTTCGGGAGCAAAAGTATACAATAAATACCAAGTTTATAAAAACCCCTTCGCAAATAATGTATTGTTTTAGGATAAATTTCATTACCATTAAAAAGGCAGAGGCAGGTTAAGGTGAGCTAACCGAAAAAGATAGATATATGCTATCGCGGACTTGTTTTATAACTTTTTAAGAGGAACAATTCCGTCGTACATGATTGTTGCGTAACTTTAACAGTATACGCAGCGCACGCAAAACAAGCTCTCAAAAGGAATATATTTTCCCGTTTTTGCAACATTTTTCATTGCTGCTCGGCTCCTATTAGTCATAGCGTGATGTTATATAGCCTATAGCGTTCCCAGATAAATGGGTTATCCAACACTAAAATAATTTTTCAATTAAACAGTACTTCTTGAGGTTAGCGCGTTCAAACAAACAAATAAACGTACACGTATTTTTTTAAATGTAGCCTCTAAAATGGTCAATTAGTAGTGGTTGAAAGTTTTCTTTTTGTTACATTTCACGACTGAACTGAAAACACTGAACCGATTTTTATGAAAATAGTTTTTTTTATCCTGTGCGTTTGGAGTGGAACACCTGTAAGAACGGGGACGTGAGGAAACAGGGATTTCTTGCACGAGAACACGATCACCTAGGTTTTCTTGCTATAGATCTCAACCCGATTCCTAAGAAAAATAAACATGAGATCTAGGGTCTGATTGAGCTGAATGATAAGATCCTCGCGTTTTCTCACGGTATCCGCTCGGCAAAGGTTACTAGACATATTCATATAGATGGAATAGCTTAAGCTAGCTAAGCTAAGCTAGACTAGGGATTACACCCATCTCTGCCAAATCCGTCCAGTTTCCTTTTGATTTTACCCTCCCATTCTTTACCCTTCTCCCGATCATCATCTCCCGTCACTTCTCATGATCTTCGGTAAAGGAATTGTATGCTTTCGATATTCGATTTCGGTATCCAACTTGGACTTCTTATTTCACAACCGACTAAACGTCCACTGCACAATGCAGACCGTCAAGTATGAATTGTCATAAATCCGTTGAATTTTGAGTTCTATTATCAAAATAATAGAACTCAATATATTGTTAATTGAATTAATAATGTTAATATAATATTTCGTTGTGGAATAAAAACTTTTTCGTTGGTATGATTATTAGAAAAAAATATTCTGTCAAAACAAAAAGTAATATCAATTGTGATAGTAATTGAAAATCAATATCAAGAATTAAAAAAAAATATATCTGTTTGTCTATTTACTATTTTGTCAGGGTCGCTCCGATGATGATGGAATCTGATATTTTTTTTATCCTGGCAAAGTGATGACACTGCACCTGATGGTAAGCGCAGTGTCGTCCAGTTAAAGTACCAACTAGCGAGAAACAATCTATGCCTCGCTACTAAACACAATCATGTCGGCCTGATGTTCAGTTTTTCATACTACGCCATGGGGCAAGGAGGTAAAGAAGCGGTTGAGGGTCTAGGTGTCAGAGTACCCAGAACAACACGGCCAAAACATCATACCCCAACTCTAGACCCCCGACAAAAACCAGAGGTACACTGGCTGACCCCGGAAGGCGACACACTTGCGTGTGCCACTATAGCGGGTTTTATACTCTGTGTACGGTGGTCGCTATCCTGCCGGATATGAAGATCCTACCACCAGCAGGTATCGAGATAAGTGAAACTGAATTGGGTAATTTTTATACGAAAAAGTAACAGCGATATCATAGGATAACAATTGGCTATGGAAATTATAATAGTAACTCATTGCCGTAAACAAGTGAGAAAATGAGTAGATAATATTTGATAGAGGTGGAACCGGGTAAAAAGTATATATCTTCAGTTGATGCATATTCAGAAATCATAAATTTTGCAAGATCTATTCTTCTGACAATTAATATTGTCATCCATATCTGACGTCATGCACGAAATGACAAGAATAGTTATATATTATTTCTCTTTTATCGACACGAACACAATTACGTATAATCGATCGTCCGCCGAAAACAAACGAGTACTTTAAAACGTATTGTGTGTCAAACTGCTAAATTAATAAAATTATTATAATAATGAACTTTGTAGTCGCCCGCCTTAGGTTGACTTTGAATTGTTATAATCGTATTTTAGTCTTGCGCAATCAGTATAAAATAAATATAGCAGATCTTATGATATATAATTGAAAGAAATTCAAAGTGCTGTATCCAAAGCAGTTATTTACGATTATAGTCTTCGAGCTCTAGGGACCTGGTAATCAGTCGCAATCGTAGTGGGAAATAGTATGAGCCCGCTGATGACCGTTTTCATTTCCAACAAAATAACAATCAAATTTGGACATAAGTTAGTCATTTCTTGACAGCCTCCTGGAGCAGCGGGCGATTAGTAAGTTGTGAAAGGAGAGGCCGTGGGTCCGATTCCCGCACCGAGTCAAATGTTTGTGTGACAGACTGACATTTGTTTAGGATCTGGGTGTTGTGTGACCATTGTCCCTCGTAGTTCTTGATACCTAGGATACAAGTTTGACCTGGTGTGGGGTCAGGACTATGTGTGTGTCGGTTGGTTGTATTTATTTTATATTTCTACATCTATTTAGGACATAAACTGTTGGTTCCTCTCGTCTTGCGAACACCAACATTTTAAAATGGTATTAAATTAAATAATACTATTGTAAATTTTTATCGATTATTATCAAAAACAGTTCAGCGGTTTAACCATGCAACCTTCCAAACTGGAATACTCACTTTCGTAATTATAATATTAGTATATTTTTGTTATATCACGTATCGTACCATAATTTTATTCTCAAATAGTTTGTTCAAATCACTCAACCTGTATTCACGACTTTTGATAAGAATTGACAGTCATTATGATAAATAAAATATATATCGTTTGAAATTATTATGATAAGTTAAATATATTTGATTATATTCAATATATTATCATGAGTTAGTGTTATTTGTGAACACTTTATGTCATATTCATCATGTTTTCACAAAAAATATTTTTGACAGCGCGAGCGAAAAATCGCATATACGTCTGCTCTCAACACGGCCCAATTGCCGTCTGACAAGTCTCGCACATGCGCATCATGTGTTAAAATACATTTCAACATGGAGACAACTGCCATTTCATGTTTCGTAATTTTAAAACATTTATTTCTATTTATTTATAAATGAAATGTGATAAAATATTCACACACTCGTTTAATGCAGTTCATTGAAAATTTTATAGAAAAATTTCGTTTCAATATTTTTCTTTATAACCGTATACTACGGATTCATTTGGGGTCGTGTGGATTGAAATTTTAAAATTTCGATGCATCTTTGCGAATATTTTCTATCGAGCCAACTTTAATGAATCGTGTATCGAGAAGCACAATCGTTTTGTAAATATGTTCATCTTTCATGACAAATTTTTATATTGTTAATATTTTTAGTTTTTAACATCGAATAATTAGTTTAAAAATGTAGTCTGAACTGAACTGTCTGAGTCCACCTCACCTTAAATCATTCATCATCATTTTGTTCGTTTAATTTATTTACACATACGCTCAAATTTATTTTAGCGTCTATTTGATATTGCGAGAGTAGCAGGATTTGGGAATCATCATGTAAGTACGTACATGATTCCTTTCATGTTTAAAATTACCACACGACTTTTGCAAGGGGGTTGCGTCTCGGCTCGCAAAAGATGTGTCCTGTTTTTAAATTGAAATGTCCTGGTTTTTCTAACATCAAAAACAAAAAGTCCTAGTATTTGAATTCCGGGGATGGCAACTCTACATTATGTTTAAATCAGCCGGGCTTGTTTTTGCGATTTAATTTATAAGATTACAAGTTTGTTATTTCGGTGTTTTGTCACACCACATGCTGTAGTATATATATCAAACCCATTTAAAATATATTTTTATTTGACTTGTTAATGAATAGATAATATTAAAAATAGTAAACCTAAATTATAAATGAATAATAAATAGGGTAGTTTCCTGTGCTTAATTTTGTACATGATTCAATGTGCAACCGAATAAAATAACTAAAACCCGAATACTGAAAACCACGCTCTAAAAAGTATGAAACAAGAATGTAATAAATATCTGAACACTGAATATTCTGAACACCACTATGAATATGTATAAAATACAATAAAATATTAACCCCGCGGTTTCCTTCTTCGGCGCTTACGGAGCGATCCCGGAGTGCTAGAATTTACCTTTCGCTGGCGACCATGGACCGGCAGTGAGAGGTCTCCTCCAACGACTGCTGTGAGAGCGTTGCGCTCTTCGTCCCAGGCTGGGCACTCCTCCAAAGTGTGTTAGGCCGTGTCCTCACGGCAGTTGCCACAATGGTGGCACACGGCGGACACATCCTTCCCGATCCCACACAGGAACGAACCGAAACACCCATGGTCCGTTAATACCTGCGTCAGTCGGAACGTAGGCGCCCCGTGGCGCCTGTCTAGCCATCTCTTTAGGACAGGACGCACTGCTGCGACAGTCCTCAAGCCCGCTGTCGGGCTCTCCAGCCTGGTATGCCGCTCCTCCACGGCGGTTCTGCGAAACCGGGCCGCAATCTCCCTTGGGGCCAATCTCTTCTGACGGCGGCTGGAAGCCTCCTCTCGCCAGAGGAACGCTGACGAGGGGAGTTTGGCGTCCAACTCCCAAGGGAGTGTGACGGCCAATACGCAGGCCGCCTCGTGGGAGACCGTGCGGTAGCCCCTGCTCTAGCCTGCATGTTGTTGAGTAATATTCCTTTTTTATTCTGGTACGGCAAAGTGACCACACTGCCCCTGATGGTAGGCGCAGTGCCGTTCAATTAGAGTATCAAGTAGCTAGAGACAATATATCCCTCGCTACTTAACACAATCATGCCAGCCTGTAGCTTCTTATTATCATATTACGCCAAAAAATTAATATCTAAGTATATTTTTCAAGCGAATAGCTCGAATAACTTTGATTACGCCATCTGGGTGTCGAACCTGAAAAATCAAGTTTCAAAATGCTGAATACACATTGCACTGAATTCGGTTTCTCTTTACACCACAGTGTGAATGGAGTTCGCAAAAGCGTGAATTTCGCCCGTGTCGGCCATTTTGTTCGTTTAATTTATTTACACATACGCTCAAATTTATTTTAGCGTCTATTTGATATTGCGAGAGTAGCAGGATTTGGGAATCATCATGTAAGTACGTACATGATTCCTTTCATGTATATTTAATTAAGAAATTATTATTTGAAATTGCTTTTATATATGTATTTTTTTATTTTAATACAGTTAAAACATTTGTACCCTTTTAAGCATGTTACGAGTACAGGAAATCTTATATTTGGCATAATTAAAGCTCATATGGAGAAGGAGTATAATAATTATAATGATGCCAGCCCTGTATTAACACATTGTCCAAAAGACGCTTACGTTTGAGGGAGCACAGCTTTATAATAAAATAACTATAAAAATAAAAAATGTACACTCATTTAATACATTTAAGTCACAGCTAGCTACATATCTTATAGCAGATAAATGTCTTTTGGCCAAAACATGAATGTATTAATTGGGTAATCCTACTAATATTATAAACGCGAAAGTTTGTAAGTATTGATGGATGGATGGATGGATGGATGTACTCAATCACGCCACAACGGCTGGACGGATTTGGCTTAAATTTGGCACAGAGTTAGATTATAGCCTGGAATAGCACATAGGCTACTTTTTATCCCGGAAAAGTGTAAGGTTCCCGCGGGATAGATTTTTGTTTTCCACAGAGCAAGGGATTGACATGATTTCTTGCACAGTGGTTGTTTACGGATCAGAAAATCACAAAGGCGACTTTTATCCCGGAAAAAATGTACGGTTCCCGCAGGATAGTTTTTTGTTTTTCACAGAGCAAGGAATCGACATGATTTTTTGCATAGTGGTAGTTAAGGGGTTAGAGAATTACATAGGCTACTTTTATCCCGGAAAAATGTATGGAATGCTCCACGGCTCCATTCGGTTCCACGCGGGCGAGCAACATCTAGTATAATAATAAATCTGTAAATGTTCACCGCTAAGAAGGACCCATTTGTCATGGCGCCACAGTTTCAAGGAGTCACTCTCCAGGTTTCCGAGGGTATTGGGATCCTCGGCGTCAATATATCTAACACGGTCCAGTTTAGGAGTCAAGTGGAGGACAAAGCCAAATTGGCGAGCAAAAAATTGGGGATCCTGAACAGAGCGAGGCGGTATTTCACGTCGGGCCATAGATTGGCGCTTTATAAAGCGCAAGTCCGGCCCCACGTGGAGTACTGTTCTCATCTCTGGGCAGGGGCCCCAAAATACTTGCTGGACCCACTTGACTCCTTACAGAGGCGGGCCGTTCGAATTGTCGGGGATCCTGATATCACGGATAGCCTGGAACCGTTGGGGCTGCGGAGAGACTTCGGGTCTCTCTGCTTGTTCTATCGTTTGTTCCACGGGGAGTGCTCCGAGGAACTGTTTAAAATGGTGCCTACATCTCCATTTTATCATAGCACCACCCGACACCGCAACAGAGTTCATCCATACCACCTGGAAACGATTCCGTCTAGCACGGTTCGTTTCCAGCGTTCATTTTTACCACGTACGTGCAAGCTCTGGAATGAACTCCCTGCGGCGGTGTTCCCTGAGCGCTATGACATGTCCTTCTTTAAACGAGGCTTAAAAAGAGTAGTCCTTCAACGGTAGGCAGCGGCTTTGCTGTGCCCTGGTATTGCAGAAGTCTATGGGCGGCGGTGACTACTTACCATCAGGTGGCCCGTCTGCTCGTCTGCCTATCGAGGCACTAAAAAAAAAAAAATGCGACTGACAACTTGTTACTTGTTCTCAAGGAAGTGACATTGTTTTTGTCTTATTGAGAATATATTTCTTTAAACCTTAAACCTTACCTACCTACCTAAGTCCACCACGCTGGCCTAAATCGGATTGGAATCTTCGAAATTCTTATGAGAATCCTTAGGTATGCAGGTTTCCTCACGATGTTTCCTTCACCGTTAAAGCAAGCGATAATTAACAATGAATACACACAGTTCGAAAAGTTAAGTATATTTCAAACTAGGCTATTGTATTAAGCCCTTAATACAGGACCGAAAGCAATTACATCAGTTACCAGCTAATTGGAAATAAATGACTACGAAGATGGTCCAACAATTGTGTTCGGGAGTGCAAAGCGATTTTCAGTTGCGTCGCAGACAATGGCTCGGGTCGATCACAATGAAATGTGCGGCGAAAATAGATGCTCGCTTCGATACAATGGAGGAAGGAATGCTTGGAGGAGGATATTTCTGCTTTTGTTAGGAACATCAACAAAACTATGCAAGATGGATATTTAAAAGGCACAAATACAATTTTATAATTTATTGATTGATTCACACGACACTGTTACACATCTCAGTGCTTAATTTTAACATAAACACATGTCAGGATTCACTTTAGACTTCTCTTTATAATTAATCTACCAGCATTACCCTCTAAGATGAACAACGCCATTGAACCATTTACAATTACTTACTACTCCGCGAACGAACCACGAATATACTAGCTATTGTCTCGTCTTCCACTCAACTGAACTGAACTACGCGACCATTGAACCGATTACACTTAGGTACTGTACGGCGAACGAACCACGAATGTTCTCACTGCCAACTCACTGCTACACCACTAGTCTTCTGAACGGAACACCGGAGCGCGGAAGGCACTCTGTTTTATATTAAACATTTACTACTGCCACTTAGGTTGTTATTATTAATGTACCCTCAAATAGTCTCCTAAATACCTCCGTTATACCTTCGGTATTTCTAATAATAGTAAATACACTAATACTTCATCTATTTATATAAAACAAATAATGTTTCTATGTCCGCTATAGACTCCAAAGCGGCTGCAACAATTTTTAATGAAATTTTCAGGCAAACTTCAATTTAGCCCAGATAATGTTTCTGTGAAGTTTGGTAATGATCCGATAGGTGGTGCTGTTGTCGACGTCTGAATTTCTTATTTTCTCAAATTCGGTCAACAGAGAAGGTGGTTTATGGCACCTGAAATTACTCAGCAGGTCGGCATGATTGTGTTGAGTAGCGAGGTATAGATTTTCTCTCGCGACTTGATACTCTAACTGGACGGCACTGCGCTTACCATCAGATGCAGTGGATACGCAGTGCCGTCCAATGATTGTATTAAGTAGCGAGAGACATTTAATCATGTTAGCGTGCTGTGTAGGTAGCATCTTCACACTATTTGCGGCTTTGCTGTGCCCTGGCATTGCAGAAGTCTATGGGCGGCGGTAACTACTTACCATCAGGTGGCCCGTCTGCTCGTCTGCCTGTCCCAGGATCATAAGGAAGGAGGGAACACGGTAGCTGGTAAACTGTTCCACAGCTTGATAGTGCGGCAAAAATACGAATTTGATCTCTTGGTTCGGACTGGGGTAGTAGACACCACGAAGCGTGGCTATAAAACGCAAAAAGTTTTAGAACTTAGCGCATTCAAACCTCTTCAGCTTTGTATTAATATAGATTTATAACATGAATCTATGCCTCTTTGTGCGATAGAGCAAGCACAGGTACAACTAGTACATTCATGGCATCCTCCTTGACTCAGTGGATACATCCGGCTGTGAAACGAGAGGACGTACATTTGAACCGCACCGAGACAAAGTTTTGTCTGTCTTTTGCTTTCTTACAGTATTATTAAATCCACTCCACAAATCGTACATCTCAGTTGAACAAGTTTCCAGTTCCATTTGAGTGTGCTACATTCTTATATCGTACTGTAACTGGGTTCCTCTTGTTTTACACGCTCACTGTTAACTTTATTAAGCCTCAAACTGTTGGACTTTAAATGAACTTTTGAATGAGAAGTTTGGGCAAATGTTTGATCTAGTTATAGTTGGCCGTCGGTTTTATCTGTTGTTTTGGCTGTACAAATGATGTGATCCTGAGTGCAATTTTCAGGTTGGCTAATTATGTGTCAGATTTTCTTTGCGAGCAACGGACATTTTTTTTATTGCATTATCTAGTAACATCTATTCATCTATGTATAAATATAAATAACACCCAACAGTCACACCCATAGCCCCGATCCCACACTACGATACGAGTCTTGTGTCGTGGGTATCAGGGACTACGAGAGACTTTCGGTCTCACAACACCCAGACCCCGGACACAAATATCTGTCTGTCACACAAAAAATTGTCCCGGCGTGGGAATCGAACCCACGGCTTCTCGCTTCACAGCCGCCTACTCGCCTATTGCGCCACGTAGGCTATCAAAACTTCTAGATCGATTAATATTTTAAGGATAAACTTATTTTCTATTTGATTAAGTCTTATATTGAAGCCATATTTATACATAATTCCAAAGGGCTGTCCAAGAAATTCTTACAAAGGACATTCTTCTTTTTCGCCATTAGTAAGTACATAACCGCTACTTGTAGAATCACTTAGAGACTCTAACAATATGTACTGATTGCGGGAACTTAGCTGAAACTCGAAAAGGTTAAGTTATAAGTTTCACACGTGGCATGTCGTGAACATTGCAGTTTTGAAACTAGTTTATCAGTAAGTTGACTTTTATCCAGTGTATTAGAAGTCTCCGAGGCAGCAGCCAAGTAGCCGGTTGTGAAAGGCCGTGGGTTCGATTCCCTCACCGAGAGAAATTTTTGTGTGACGGACAGATATTTGTTTCGAGTGTTGTGGGACCATACTCCTTCGTAGATCTTGATACCCACGATACAGGTATAATCTAGTGTGGGTCAGGATTATGTGTGTGACTGTTGGGTGTATTATATTAGCTGTTTTGTCGGGGGTCTAGAGTTAGGTTACGATGTTTGGCCGTTTTCGGCCTTCTGAGAATTCTGACACTAGACCCTCGACCGCTTTTTCACTGGCGTAGTGTAGAAGCAGGTCGGCATGATTGTGTTTTGTAGCGGGGGATAGATTGTATCTCCCTACTCGATACTCTAATTGGACGGCACTGCACTTACCATCAGGTGCAGTGTGGCCACACAGCCGTGCCAGGTTAAAAAAAAGTGCTACCACTTAATGGTGGCAGTGCCGTGCAGGTTCACTTAGGTTTTTATCAAGTAGCGAGGGACGACCATCACCACTTGATACAATCATGCCGGCTTGCTATGTAATGGAATCAAAAATAGGTTAAGCTGAAAATCAGCGCTGTATACGCTTCAGCAAGCTGAGTTTGATCCTTTTAGGTGTTGTATTTAACCGACTTCAAAAAAGGAGGAGGTTAACAATTCGTCGGAATCTTTTTTTATGTATGTTACCCGATTACTCGAAGACGCCTGGACCGATTCGAGAAATTCTTTTTTTGTTTAAAAGGGTATATTTCCCAGGTGGTCCTATTGGCACCAAGTCAAGATCTGATGATGGGATCTCCGAAAAATCAAGGGTAACCCTCAAATTTGATAGTGACGCATAATTTGTTTTTCATTGAAGTCGGTGTACTTTTTATGAATTAAAAAAACTTTTACTTATTGTTTTACTGAAAAGCCAAGTAAACTCTTTCTTTTTTATTTTCTTTATGTACATATATCGGATAACTCCGAAGTATCCAAGCCTGATAAAAGCTGAAAACATTGTAGTCAGTGACCTGTTTGATGCAATTATTACTTTGCAATTAATAAAGTTTATGAGTACAAAGTGCAGTGCAGAGTTTTTTATTGGAAACAATAAATTATCACTTTTCACACTGTTCAAAGACAGTAAAATGTTTGACAAAACATAAAGATATACAAACTTAAAAGAGTACATCAAACAAGACCCAGGTCCTGGGTTCGATGTCAAATAGATGTACAATTTATTTCATACTGCACGATCTCATATCTTGTAATATTGTATTGAACATTTTTCCTGGTAAAATGACCACACTGCACCTAATGGTAAGTGCAGTGCCGTCCAGTTAGTATCAAGTATTGAGAGACAACGATATTTCGCTTCTCAACATAATCATAGCATTTTTTTTTGTTGTCGCGGGGAAAGCGTTTTATTACTACCGCCCGATTCGGGGGGAAGCGGAATAAGAATAAAACGGTTATGCTGGACTAGCCGGTCTTACGACCCAGCATCCCCCTCACCCGGATGATGGCTATCCGGGCAGCCGCTGGGCCGAGTCCCTACCCCCTATGTACACCCCACCCGACACTACCAGCTAAAACCCCGCGGTGGCCTTCTTCGGCGCTTACGGAACGATCCCGGGGTATTATAAGGAATGCTAGAATTGCTGCCGGAACCGCCCCTGCGCGGTGCTGCGTAGCAGCCCATCTCCATGGGAGGGCTTAGGAGCCCCCGCGCACCGAACAACGACAGCGAACGAGGCCTTACCACACGCGCTGCCGTCCATCTCGGGGTCGCACGATGCTCCGAAACTGGGAGTGCATCGAAACATAATCATAGCCTGCTGTTTAGCTTCTTCGCACTACGTCTAAAGGATCCAGTTTATAAAAGAGGGAACACGATAGCTGACAAACTGTTCCACAGCTTGACGATTTTTTTTATCCAGTCACGACAAAGTGACGACACTTCACCTGATGGTAAGCGCATTGCCGTCCAATTAGAGTATCGAGTAGCGAGAGACAATCTATCCCTACTATCAACACAATCATGCTGGCCTGCTTCTTTACATTACACCATGGGCAAGAAGGTGCAGAAGCGGTCGAGGGGGCGGCAAAGATACGAATTTAAGAACTTACTCACTTGCTCGTTTTGTGACCTTAGCTATTAAATTAAGTTCAAAACTATAGAAGTTCTGTATTTCAATATCTTCATCACGATGATCTATTTCGGCCCAACGATAACACTGTCCCGAGGGAGGATACTCGATTTTATCGTACCATTGACTGTCTATTCGGCCACCTTGTTTTATAATACAAATCATAAGGGCACGATATACAGTGCTAGATTGTGAGTGGCGTTTTATTGTATTGAATAATATGAATATAATATATAAAGCCATAATGGCAATGCTATGCGAAATACAAACAGTTGTCCACATCTGTTTGCTGGTGGTAGGATATTCATATCCGTCCGGATAGCAACCGTACACACGGATGTAAGTCCCGCCATAGTGCCACACGCAAGTGTGTCGCGTTCCGGGATCAGTCAGTGTGCAATCGGCTTTTGTCGGGGGTCTAGAGTTGGAGTACGATGTTTGGCCGGGTTCCAGCCTTCTGAGTACTCTCACACTACACCTTTGGCCGCTTCTTCACCTCCTTGCGCCATGGAGTAGAGTGAAGAACTTATGCAGCAGGCCGGAGTTGACTGTGTTGAGTAGCGAGGGATAGATCGTCTCTCGCTACTTGATACTCTAATTGGACGGCTCTGCGCGTACTGTTAGGTGCAGTGTGGTCACTTTACCGTCCAGAATAAAAAAAATAACAATTTTTAATTATGTTGCCTTATAAAAACGTAGCGTCTAATTAACTCTTTATGAACAGGCCTTAATAAAATCCTATCCATATTAACTGGCAGAGACACTGTGGCGTCATAGGTCGTTATTGCATCAGAAGTGATTTGAATTTATTCCATAACGCAGCGTCAACATATCTTTAGATGCACGCTCTATCTACACATATAAAACGACAAGGACTTATCGGGACGGTACATTAAATTTTCATCAAAAAACCTGACGGAATATCTTTATAAAATAAGTCTAAGTTTAGAGTAGTAAAATAGTATGGTATAAGGCCAAATTAATTCCCTATGAATACTGATTTCATAGTAGATACTCAAACCACCCGTTGATATTTTAATATAATACATCCCTCCCGTTCACTCGTACATGTTCTTTTTCTATCTACTGCGTTCCATTTTCAAAAATATTAAACGGCGGAGAGATGTGTCGAAAATGGCCAGTATTTCATTCGGTGAATTGAAAGTAATATTGCTGTACCATTTTATAGTTTTTTCTTCTACATTTTACGACTCGGGTTAGATCGGGCAGCGGTCGTGTGATTTTGTTTTTGGAATTGTTCGGGATGATTGGGTTTGGAGTGGTTTAACGACATCCGCAGCCTTGGTCAACAAAAATTGAAAAAAATACCCATATAGGCTGTGATGATTAATTGCTTGGACTCGCCGCTGAAGAGCATATGACGTCATCATTTGTCAATGCTTTACTGAAATGTCAGTTATGGGTTTTAGTCACGTCTCATGAAATTATTTCTCATTGATTAAGGTAGTGTACAGTATACACGCACAGACTCTATGACACTCACAAGCCAATGATGTTTGAATGACTTACACAAAGTATGCTCGTGTATAGTAATTTTAAAATATCAAACCTGTTAAGTCTGTATCGTTAGTATCAAGAACTACGAGGGACTACGGTCCCACAACACCCACACTCGAAACAAATATCTATCTGTCACACAAAAAAATTTCTCGGTGCAGGATTCAAACCCACGGCCTCTCAATTTATAGCCGGCTACTCGCCTGCTGCATAACGGAGGCTGTAAAATTCCACTACTATATACTTTACTCAGTCGAGCTCGTAGCCTCCTCCCGTGATCATCATTTGTTCTGCTCCCGTGAGTCGTAGCGTAATTTTAGCAAGCCTTATAACCTTCCCTAATACTACCAATATTCTAGATGCAGAAAGAATTTTCCAAATCCGACTTGTAGTTCCAAAAACTTTTGCGTTCAAACAATCTCTTCATATTTATTGTAGCAGTATAAATTTTATGTCTTTTATAAAACATGCAATTAATTCCAAACATATCCCCGACTCCACGGTTCATCTTTAAGTAAATATCAGGGACTACGAAGGACTTATAGTCTCACAACTCGATTCCAAATAAGAATTATGACTGTGTTTAATTTTTTATTATCGCTTGCTTTAACGGTAAAGGAAAACATAGCAAGGAAACATACTAGTCTACCAACCCGCATTCGGTCAATGTGGTGAACTTAGGCCTGACCCCTGCCATTAGTAGAGGTGGCCCGTGCCCAGCAGTGGGATAATGTTTACAGGGCTAGTACAATATAACAACTCTTTATTGTATAACCATAAAAAGATAATAACATTGAATACATAAGACTTAATTAGTAAATGGTCCTACAATGGGCGGTCTTACCGCTAAAAGCGATCACTACCAGACAACCTAGTACATCAGTAGAGAAGATTTTTTTGCTGCGATCAAACCAGTGACACCACGGTTTATAGGTTAGTCTGCAGTACAACCTTTTAGATCACTCCACCTCCTGTTGAGTCACCTTTAACATTATATTCTTATTACCTTGGAAATACCCGAAAATGTCAAAATAAATATGAAGAATCAGCTGTCAGTTGTGTTGCATTAGCTAAGTGCCCAAGGGTGTCGAAGGCAAGTATGGAAGGAAATGATACGCTGAAAATGGGCTATTTTGGTTAAAGGCACACTTTGAAGGTAAAAACTTGACAGCGCTTAGTATAATCTGTATAGATAAAAATGATATGCCGTTTATTGCTCAGTTCATCACTTGTTAGCAACATCAACAAAACTATACAAGATGGATATTTAAAAGGCACAAATACAATGTTTATAATTTTATTGGTTGATTTACATAACATTGTTACATTTCAGTGCTTAATATTAACACAAACGCATGTCAGGATTTACATTTACTTAAGGCTTCTCTTTATAATTAATCTAACCAGCATTACCCTCTAAGCTGAACTACGCGGCCATTGAACTGATTACACTGCACTGAAGATCGAACCACGAATATACTGGCTATCGACTCGTCTTCTACTCAACTGAACACCGGAGCGCGAAAGGTACTCCGTTTTATGCTAAACATTTACTACTCTCTACTTAGGTTGTCATTATTACTCGCAACTACTCTCCTAAATACCTTCGATATACCTTCGGTATTTCTAATAATAGAAAATACCCTAATACACTTGAGAAAAGTTGGATCGATTTAGCTTTTTGATGTTATTTTTTTTTATCTTGGCACGGCAAAGTGACCACACTACATCTGATGGTAAGTAGTGCCGTCCAGTTAGAGTATCGAGTAGTGAGAGAAAACTCGCTATTCAACGCAACCATGCCGGCTTGAATGTAAAGTCAAGTATATAAAGTTTTATAGTTTAGTATTACACTAATATTTGTCTAGTTCCGGGCATCGAACCTGCCTTTCGTTACACAGCTACTAACCCGCTGAAATCAAAAAAATCAACTAGTTATTGATTTCATGCAATACTATACATTATTTCGATTCAGTCTGCTGGTGGTAGGATAATCATATCCAACCGAATAGCGACCACCGTACACAGGGTGTAAAACCCGCCATATTGGCACACGCAACTGTGGTGCGTTCCAAGATCAGCCAGTGTACATCCGGTTTTTGTCGGGGGTCCGGAGTTGGGGTACGATGTTTGGCCGTTTTGCAGCCTTCTGAGTGATCTGACACTAGACCCTCGATCACTTCTTCACCTTTTTGCCCATGGCGTAGTGTGAAGAAGCAGGCCGGCATGATTGTGTTGAGTAGTGGGTCATCGATCGTCTCTCGCTACTCGATACTCTAATTGAACGGCACTGCGCTTACCATCAGGTGCAGTGTGGTCACTGCGCCGTGCCAGGATAAAAAAAGTCTATCTTTTTTACGCTACCCCCAGTTCGGAATGCAGTCAGTATCAGAATCCATGGACACAGAATTAAAAACGAGTCTAGCAACAGTTTTAACATTGACAACAAAAAATAACATAGCAACTAAAATCCAACAAAACGCTACATTTCGTCCCAACCAACAAATCAGACACTTTTTGTATGGTGTAGCGCTTAAATGGTTAATGTCATTAGGGCTTTTATTCCAGAATTTTCAATGGAAACCGTATAATATCAGCCCATATAACCACAACCCAGCATAAATTTAGGAGAATGAAATAACTTACGATAACACATAAAAGAGACTTATCCGGGTTTGAATCGGTTTACACCCGGATACAACCGCTGTTGTTGTTGTTACCAGGATAAAGGGCTTAACATTTATTTTATGGTTAAGCAAGTTTTTTATGCAGGTCCATTTTATTGTGTGGACATACATGGCGTTTTAGAGAAAACAATTTCAAATTACTAGTTGCCAGATCGTATGAGTATAGTATCGTATGAGGTTTCAAATACGTAAGCAATATTTAAATAAATAAATAATAATAAATAACACCCAACAGTCACACACATAGCCCCGACCCCACACTAAGATACGAGTCTTGTGTTGTGGGTATCGGGGACTACGAGAGATTTTCGGTCTCACAACACCCAGACCCCGGACACAAATATCTGTAAAATTTAAGTAAATTTTAGTTGATCACAGGAATTACAGTGTATGTATTACGATTGTAACTTTGTTTCAACTGGGAAGTCTGTCTGTGCGTTACTCCTGTGACACATATACACATATATAGCATCCCCCTCACCCGGATGATGGCTATCCGGGCAGCCGCTGGGCCGAGTCCCTACCCCCTATGTACACCCCACCCGACACTACCAGCTAAAACCCCGCGGTGGCCTTCTTCGGCGCTTACGGAACGATCCCGGGGTATTATAAGGAATGCTAGAATTGCTGCCGGAACCGCCCCTGCGCGGTGCTGCGTAGCAGCCCATCTCCATGGGAGGGCTTAGGAGCCCCCGCGCACCGAACAACGACAGCGAACGAGGCCTTACCACACGCGCTGCCGTCCATCTCGGGGTCGCACGATGCTCCGAAACTGGGAGTGCATCGAAACATAATCATAGCCTGCTGTTTAGCTTCTTCGCACTACGTCTAAAGGATCCAGTTTATAAAAGAGGGAACACGATAGCTGACAAACTGTTCCACAGCTTGACGATTTTTTTTATCCAGTCACGACAAAGTGACGACACTTCACCTGATGGTAAGCGCATTGCCGTCCAATTAGAGTATCGAGTAGCGAGAGACAATCTATCCCTACTATCAACACAATCATGCTGGCCTGCTTCTTTACATTACACCATGGGCAAGAAGGTGCAGAAGCGGTCGAGGGGGCGGCAAAGATACGAATTTAAGAACTTACTCACTTGCTCGTTTTGTGACCTTAGCTATTAAATTAAGTTCAAAACTATAGAAGTTCTGTATTTCAATATCTTCATCACGATGATCTATTTCGGCCCAACGATAACACTGTCCCGAGGGAGGATACTCGATTTTATCGTACCATTGACTGTCTATTCGGCCACCTTGTTTTATAATACAAATCATAAGGGCACGATATACAGTGCTAGATTGTGAGTGGCGTTTTATTGTATTGAATAATATGAATATAATATATAAAGCCATAATGGCAATGCTATGCGAAATACAAACAGTTGTCCACATCTGTTTGCTGGTGGTAGGATATTCATATCCGTCCGGATAGCAACCGTACACACGGATGTAAGTCCCGCCATAGTGCCACACGCAAGTGTGTCGCGTTCCGGGATCAGTCAGTGTGCAATCGGCTTTTGTCGGGGGTCTAGAGTTGGAGTACGATGTTTGGCCGGGTTCCAGCCTTCTGAGTACTCTCACACTACACCTTTGGCCGCTTCTTCACCTCCTTGCGCCATGGAGTAGAGTGAAGAACTTATGCAGCAGGCCGGAGTTGACTGTGTTGAGTAGCGAGGGATAGATCGTCTCTCGCTACTTGATACTCTAATTGGACGGCTCTGCGCGTACTGTTAGGTGCAGTGTGGTCACTTTACCGTCCAGAATAAAAAAAATAACAATTTTTAATTATGTTGCCTTATAAAAACGTAGCGTCTAATTAACTCTTTATGAACAGGCCTTAATAAAATCCTATCCATATTAACTGGCAGAGACACTGTGGCGTCATAGGTCGTTATTGCATCAGAAGTGATTTGAATTTATTCCATAACGCAGCGTCAACATATCTTTAGATGCACGCTCTATCTACACATATAAAACGACAAGGACTTATCGGGACGTCAAAGGTTACAGGCACATTACATGTTTATCAAAAAACCTGACGGAATATCTTTATAAAATAAGTCTAAGTTTAGACTCGTAAAATAGTTTGGGATTAGGTCAATTCATTCCCTATTAACACTGATTTTTCGAACTTTAAAAGACTAGATGTTGCCCGCGGCTCCGCCCGCGTGGAGTTTAATTTGGAAGTAAAGGTATACAATCCATGGAGGTATCTTTAGCTATTACACTTTTCTATATTTTGGTATCCCATGGGAAGCGTCCATTTTTCCGGAATAAAAAGTAGCCTATGTCATTTTCTGATCCCTAAACCACTATGCAAAAAATCATGTCGTTCCTTTGCTTCTTGAAAAACTACAGTATCTCACGGGAACTGTACATTTTCCGGGATAAAAATTTGCCTATGTGCTATTCCAGGCTATAATCTATCTCTGTGCCAAATTTCAACCAGTTCCGTCCAGCCGTTGAAGCGTGATTGAGTAACAAACATCCATCCATACTTACAAACTTTCGCGTTTATAATATTAGTAGGATATATTTTAGACTCAAACGACACCCGTTGATATTTTAATATAAAACATCCCCCCCGTTCACTCGTACACATGTTCTTTTTCTATCTACTGCGATCCATTTTCAAAAATATTAAACGGCGGAGAGATGTGTCGAAAATGGCCAGTATTTCATTCGGTGAATTGAAAGTAATATTGCTGTACCATTTTATAGTTTTTTCTTCTACATTTTACGACTCGGGTTAGATCGGGCAGCGGTCGTGTGATTTTGTTTTTGGAATTGTTTGGGATGATTGAGTTTGGAGTGGTTTAACGACATCCGCAGCCTTGGTCAACGGGAACAAAAATGGAAAAAAATACCCATATAGGCTGTGATGATTAATTGCTTGGACTCGCCGCTGAAGAGCATATGACGTCATCATTTGTCAATGCTTTACTGAAATGTCAGTTATGGGTTTTAGTCACGCCCTCATGAAATTATTTCTCATTGATTAAGGTAGTGTACATTATACACGCACAGACTCTATGACACTCACAAGCCAATGATGTTTGAATGACTTACACAAAGTATGCTCGTGTATCGTAATTTTAAAATATCAAACCTGTTAAGTCTGTATCGTTAGTATCAAGAACTACGAGGGACTACGGTCCCACAACACCCACACTCGAAACAAATATCTATCTGTCACACAAACATTTGTCTGGGTGCAGGATTCGAACCCACGGCCTCTCGTTTTATAGCCGGCTCCTCGCCCGCTGCGTCACGGAGGCTGTAAAATTCCACTACTATGTACTTTACTCAGTCGAGCTCGTAGCCTCCTCCCGTGATCATCATTTGTTCTGCTCCCGTGAGTCGTAGCGTAATTTTAGCAAGCCTTATAACCTTCCCCAATACTACCAATATTTTAGATGCAGAAAGAATTTTCTAAATCCGACTTGTAGTTCCAAAAACTTTTGCGATCAAACAATCTCTTCAAATTTATTGTAGTAGTATAAATATTATGTCTTTTATAAAACATGCAATTAGTTCCAAACATATCCCCGACTCCACGGTTCACCTTTATGTAAATATCATATAGCAAGGAAACATACTAGTCTATCAACCCGGATTCGGTCAATGTGGTGAACTTAGGCCTGACCCCTGCCATTAGTAGAGGTGGCCCGTGCCCAGCAGTGGGATAATGTTTACAGGGCTAGTACAATATAACAACTCTTTATTGTATAACCATAAAAAGATAATAACATTGCATACATAAGACTTAATTACTAAATGGTCCTACAATGGGCGGTCTTACCGCTAAAAGCGATCACTACCAGACAGCCTAGTACATCAGTAGAGAAGATTTTTTTTGCTGCGATCGAACCAGTGACATCACGGTTTATAGGTTAGCCTGCAGTACAACCTTTTAGATCACTCCACTTCCTGTCGAGTCACCTTTAACATTATATTCTTATTACCTTGGAAATACCCGAAAATGTCAAAATAAATATGAAGAATCAGCTGTCAGTTGTGTTGCATTAGCTAAGTGCCCAAAGGTGTCGAGGGCAAGTATGGAAGGAAATGATACGCTGAAAATGGGCTATTTTGGTTAAAGCCACACTTTGAAGGTGAAAAAAACTTGACAGCGCTTAGTATAATCGATATAGATAAAAATGATATGCCGTTTATTGCTCAGTTCATCACTTGTTAGCAACATCAACAAAACTATGCAAGATGGATATTTAAAAGGCACAAATACAATGTTTATAATTTTATTGGTTAATTTACATAACATTGTTACATTTCAGTGCTTAATGTATACACAAACGCATGTCAGGATTTACTTAAGGCTTCTCTTTATAATTAATCTAACCAACATTACCCTCTAAGCTGAACTACGCGGCCATTGAACTAATTACACTGCACTGAAGATCGAACCACGAATATACTGGCTATCGACTAGTCTTCTACTCAACTGAACACCGGAGCGCGAAAGGTACTCCGTTTTATGCCAAACATTTACTACTCTCTACTTAGGTTGTCATTATTACTCGCAACTACTCTCCTAAATACCTTCGATATACCTACGGTATTCCTAATAATAGAAAATACCCTAGTACACTTGAGAAAAGTTGGATCGATGTAGCTTTTGATGTTACTTTTTTTGCCCTGGCACGGTAAAGGGACCAAACTGCACCTGATGGTACGCAGTACCGTTCAGTTAGAGTATCAAGTATCGAGAGACAACTCGCTACTCCACTCAACCATGCCGGCCTGAATGTAAAGTTAAGTATATAAGGTTTTATAGTTTAGTATTACACAAATATTTGTATAGATCCGAGCATTGAACTTGCCTTTCATCAACTCACCCGCTGAAATGAAAATCAAAAATCAAATAGTTATTGATTTCATGCAATACTATACATTATTTAGATTCAGTCCCTTGGTAGGATATTCATATCCACCCCGATAGCGACCACCGTACACAGGGTGTAAAACCCGCCATATTGGCACACGCAAGTGTGGTGCGTTCCGAGATCAGCCAGTGTACATCCGGTTTTTGTCGGGAGTCTGGAGTTGGGATACGATGTTTGGCCGTTTCCCTCTCGACCACTTCTTCACCTTCTTGCCCATGGCGTAGTGTGAAGAAGCAGGCCGGCATGATTGTGTTAAGTAGCGGGTCATAGATCGTCTCTCGCTACTCGATACTCTAATTGAACGGCACTGCGCTTACCATCAGGTGCAGTGTGGTCACTGCGCCGTGCCAGGATTTTTTTTATTTTTTTATTATTTATTTATTTATTTCTCCTCACAAAAAGACTTTTATAAACAGTATAGAGTAAACATTCTACTTGTTATTATTTCACAGTCTATTAAATGTGAGGAGCTGGTGTCTGAAGTGGGCAAAAAACCTGTAATACAGATCACCAGGATAAAAAAAGTCTATCTTTTTTACGCTTCCCCCAGTTTGGAATGCATTCAGTATCAGAATCCATGGACACAGAATTAAAAACGAGTCTAGCTAAATTTTTAACGTTGACAACAACAAATAAAATAGCAACAAAAATCCAACAAAACGCTATATTTCGTCCCAAACCTCCAAATCAGACACTTTTTGTATGACGTGCGCTTAAATGTTTAATGTCATTAGGGCTTTTATTCCAGAATGTTCAGTGGAAACCGTATAATATCAGCCCATATAACGACAACCCAGCATAAATTTAGGAGAATAAAATAACCCACGACAACACATAAAAGAGACTTATCCGGGTTTGGATCGGTTTACACCCGGATACGGATAACGGGCTTAACATTTATTTTATGGTTAAGCAAGTTTTTTATGCAGGTCGTATGAGTATAGTATCGTATGAAGTTTCAAATACGTAAGCAATATTTAAATAAATAAATAATAATAAATAACACCCAACAGTCACACACATAGCCCCGACCCCACACTAAGATACGAGTCTTGTGTAGCGGGTGTTAGGGTACTACGAGAGACTTTCGGTCTCACAACACCCAGAACCTGGACACAAATATCTGTCAAATTTAAGTAAATTTATGTTGATCACAGGAATTACAGTGTATGCATTACGATTGTAGCTTTGTTTTAACTGGGAAGTCTGTTTGTGCGTTACTCCTGTGACACATATACTACGTGTAACGGGAATAACGCACATCCTCAGACACCCCAATTTAGAAATATTATTGCAATCATATTTCATGTATTGAAATTAGACTGCGATGAATATAAATATTGATTTTATGAAATTAGTTGTACTAATTTTCGACATAAAGTTCGTAATTTTAATTATTTGATTTTTTAAAGCTTTTGTTTATTATTGCATTTAGAAAAGACATCACATCGAGTTATCGTTTGTCTTGAACGTTAAATTAATGAATGACTATTATTAACTTGCGTGTTAATTATTTTTGGGAAAAAAGTATCTCTTAAAAAATTGGTGATACCGATTCAGTCGCTTATTCTGAACAAACTACTTTCAGAGCGTGCGTTAATCATGTTACATGTTGTATATTTCCGAGTAGCAGTTAGCAAACACACATTGTTCTGCGGTCGCCTGTCGTAGTCTTACGAAAATAGACATAGAGAACTAGACTGAGCAATTGTTTTGTGTCCCACTGCTGGGCAAATGCCTCCCCTTTATTCTTCCACTTCATTCAGCTTCCGCCCTTGTCTTTCGAATGCATCTAGCTCGTCTTTCCATCTCTTTTTTGGTCGACCACTTTTCCTATGACCATCAGCAGGAATCCAGTTCGTAACTATTTTTGCCCAGCGGTCTGGATGCATTCGAAGCACATTTCCCGTCCAATTCCATTTCCTTTTGGCACTTTTGGGATGTGGAAAAGCACTGAACTCGCGTGATCATCACGCTCAGATTATTTTACTTTGACATAAGCACGCCCATGAAGTTCTATAATTATTGACAAGCAAACATAAACAAAAAAAATTACTACTTCATGGACGCTGATTCAAAAAGAACACACTAATTCCAATGTTTAAGTTTTTACTTCTGTCGATAGTCCCCATGACTGCCTATGTTGTTGTCACGATTAGCCGCCCCTATTATCTGGCCGCCCTAGGCCCGGGCCTTAGGGCAAATCCGCCACTGCTTTTTGCTTCTTCAAGTCTGTGACGTAGACCAATCAACATTCCAGAAAATTCTCTTACATTTTTCTCCCCATCCATTTAATAGCTGGATAGAGAGTGCTCAGTCAATTGTCTGTCTGTGCACACGACAAATCACGAAATGTCGCAAATATTAACCGCAGGCGCCTGTGACAGATTTTAAATGAGTTCGCCCACGCATTACGCGTTAACAAGTTACTTCGTAGCATTTCTTATTTTTTTCGTTGAAGTTAACATTTAGTTTAATGTCTGTGTGTTTTGAGAGACTGACTTAAAAATATATTTTAAAGTATTTCTACAAGCATATAATTCCTTGACTATATTGCAACGATAATAAAAGTTAATCAAACAATAAACAAATCAATAATCATGTTGCAAATCATTCAAGAGCTGTGTACATATCACAATTATTAATACATATATATACACTCACACCTGTAATCCCCGAAAGGGTGGGCAGAGGTGTAACCAGTACACCCACTTTTCGCCAAATTTCGGTCCCATGATGTGATAGGGGGCGAGCCTATCGCCATACCGGGCACAGATTCCAGACTCCGGGCTAATACTGGGAATTTCTGGATAGAAAAACCCAACATCACTTTACCCGACCCGGGGATCGAACCCGAGACCTCAGCATAGCAGTCGTAAACGCATGCGCAATTACAACTGCGCCACCGAGGCAACAATTATTACTGATTAATAAAATCTTTGTGTTACACTATCCCACAGCTGGACACTGGGTATCAGCTCGGAGAAAGGAATTGTGCCCGGTATGGCTATAGACTCGCTATCACATCATAGGATCATCACACAGTTTGGTCACGAAGTTTGGTGTAATGTGGGTATATTGGTTACACCTCTGCCTACCCCATCGGGGATTACAGGCGTGATTGAATATGTAACAAAAGAAAGTTTGTGTAGATTTTAAGAAGGGTAAGAAAAAATGTATTCTACATTCATATATACGTAGTATGTTATGAATGCGTTCTGAAACTCCGGCTAAGATTATTTTCATTTCTATTGTCGAGGAGACTGAATACAATAGGCGTTATCAAAAGACTTCTTAATGATTTTTGGAGCGAACAAAAGTCTTTTAGCCACGCGAATCTCGCATTAGTGTTTTTGGCCGATTGATATAAATTGTAGTACATCAACAACTTTTCAGTTTTTATTTTATTTTGGGAAGGCATGGTTACTGCACCTGATGGTGAGCGTAGTGCCATCCGATTAGAGTATCGAGTAGCGAGAGACAATCTTTCCCCCGTTACTCCTTCACACTACGCCATGGACAAGAAGGTGAAGAAGCGGTCGAAGGACTATTGTCAGAGCACTCAGAAGGCCGCAACACGGCCAAACACCGTACCCCAACTCTAGGCCCCGACAGAAATCGGATGTACACTGGCTGATCCCGGAACGCGACACACTTGCGTGTGCTACTATGACGGGTTTTACACCCCGTGTACGGTGATTGCTACCCAGGAATAATCATAAGTTTTAATACCAACTTCATAATAAAAAGATATCCTTATGAAATATCGTAAAATATAAATAAACAAACCATTACCCGGATAAACTTTATCCAGATCCCAGTACAATACTGTACAGCGCATAAAATACCGCTGTGTCAGCTATTCGGGAACTTTAATATTTTACTATCGGTCATGCTGTAAAATTTTATCGCACAAATTCAAGGAATATGATGCAAATATCATAAAAAAGCTGGGAATTGTTTGGAGTACAAATATTAAGAGCTTCGCTTGCATGATGGACAATTCTATGTAAATAGTACATGGTCCTTATAATAATAACTAGATGTTGCTCGCGGCTCCGCCCGCTTGGAGTTATTTTTGGAAGGAAAGGTATATAATCCATGGAGGCATCTTAAGCTATTACAACTTTCTATATTTTGCTATCCCATAGGATGCGTGCATTTTTCCGGGATAAAAAGTGGCTTCTGTCATTTTCTGATCCCTAAACTACCACTATGCAAAAAATATGTCGATCCCTTGCTCTGTGAAAAACTAAACTATCCCACGGGAATTGTTCATTTTTCCGGGATAAAAAGTAGCCTATGTGCTATTCCAGACTATAATCTATCTCTGTGCCAAATTTCAACCAGATCTGTGCTATGTATCAGAGATGGCGCTGTATGTGAAAAAAGATTTTCCCGCTTTTCTGTTGAAATTTTTCCTAAATTTTCTTTGCTATAAACCTCACGGGGCCCGAGATCTTTCAAACGAATGCAAAACCGAGGAAATCGGTTCGTGCGTTCTGGAGTTATAGCGTCAGGAAGGAAAACCCGACTTATTTTTATATAGTAGATAACCCATACAATAGTCCTACACCAACCGGGGGTTGTTTTTTTTTTTTTTTTTCGTATGGATTTGTGCTGTTAGCTTACACTTGCTTTTACAGCTTCACCGAACATTGTGGCCGGCGCTTATGGCGCTCCAGCCCGAAGAAGCAACTTTTGTCAACGGCTAGCTCAAAGACGCCTTCTATAAGACCTTTGATTAAGCCGTCGCGTCGCTTGGAATAGTTACAGGGCCTCTCGATACATTAGTGTATCGAGTATCTGAGCCCGGGCCGGGATCTTTGGACTCGTCGGCGAGTCCCACGTCGACGTGCGTTTAGAATAGAATTGTGATTGCCATTGGGCAGGGACAGTGCTGTCTCGACAGCGACCGTGATGAGATCATTTGTATCTCCCAAAACATGTTTAGGGCGACGACGGAGGGAGATAACCTTGGGTGTACTTGTATAGTGTATACAGGGATAACCGTCGGCTGGTGTCACATCAAAATATTAGAGTAAAATTGTCTAACGGGCCTCTGCGTGTTGGCTTCGGCCCCATACAAGCCTTCGAAAGGTCCGGGACTCCATAGTCCCGTGAATATGGTAAGACAAACATAATAATACTAGCCCTATATTAAACATTGTCCCAGTGCTGGGCACGGGCCTCATCTACGAATGAGAGGGGTTAGACCTAAGTCCACCACGCTGGCCTAATGCCTATGGCCATCGGGTTGATGATGAAATATAATCATGTATGTCCCTGAGAATACACCATAAGTCGCATTATAGCGTGGTGGACTTAGGCCTAAATCCTTTCTTTAGTAGAGCGTAGTAAACGATTTCGTCTAGCACGGTTCGTTTCCAGCGTTCATTTTTACCACGTACGTGCAAGCTCTGGAATGAATTCCCTGCTGCGGTGTTCCCTGAGCGCTATGACATGTCCTTCTTTAAACGAGGCTTAAAAAGAGTAGTCCTTCAACGGTAGGCAGCGGCTTTGCTGTGCCCTGGCATTGCAGAAGTCTATGGGCGGCGGTGACTACTTATCATCAGGTGGCCAGTCTGCTTGACTGCCTATCAAGGCACTAAAAAAAAACTGGCTACAGGGCTGGTATAATATATTATTGTGCAATAACATCTTCCAGACACACAAAAACAGTCACAAACTGTCCAGGGTATTTTGCAACATTAATCATTGTCAGCACAGACGCTATTCTCGTATCTAATCTGTTTATATAAAAGAAGAAACTGACTGACTGATCGATCAACGCACAGCCCAAATGGCTAGGGTTAGAGACTTGAAATGTTCACAGTAGATACCTTTTATGACGTAGGCATCCACTAAGGAAGGGTTTTTGGATACACCACCCCTAAGGAGGTAAAATAGGGGATGAAAGATTGTATGAAAATCCGTCATTTTTGAAGTTACATTCATGAAAGTTTGTATTTGGCCTTTTAGTTAAAAATAAAAAATATATATTCCACGATTGTCGGGAATTCCACCGCTAAGGGGGTAAAATAGGGGATGAAAGATTGTATGAAAATCCGTCATTTTTTAAGTTAAACGCATGAGTATTTTGTATTGTATACTTTTTCTCCCAAACATGACCTCCACGCGGGCGGAGCCGCGAGCAACAGCTAGTTATATATAAATATAATTTCTCAATGGCTTATTCTGACAGACTAGTTTGCGGGTTTTCTGACCCTTTATTCGTTTTTTGTTTCCTATTTTGGATTTGGAATATTATTATGAATCTGTTATATTCTAGCGTAAGTAAAGACAGGTAGTTATGTCAAAGTTACAGATCTAACGTCAAACCACCTAGGAAAGATGGTAATAATCCAGATCATAGCATTTCTGGCTGGATATCCGGTTCGGCAGCCTCCGTGACAGAATAGGCGAGTAGCCGGCTGTGAAACGAGAGGCCGTGGGTTCGATGCCCACACCGGGAATGTGGCCATGTGACAGACAGATATTTGTGTCCGGGGTCTGGGTGTTGTGAGACCGAAAGTCTATCGTAGTCCCTGATACCCACATCACGAGACTCGTATCTTAGTGTGGGATTGAGGCTATGTGTGTGTCTGTTGGGTGTTATTTATTTGTCGCTTATATACATATACACATACATCTTACACTAATACTAATCTAAACCCCGCGATGGCTCTCTTCGGCGAATACGATTATTAAATTAGAAGCGAGCAAGCACCATGTATTAGGGTATTTACTATTATTAGAAATACCGAAGGTATAACTGAGGTATTTAGGAGACTAGTTGGGGGTAGTTAATAATGATAACCAAAGTGGGAGTAGTAAATGTTTAATATAAAAGAGAGTGCCTTCCGCGCTTCGGGGTTCAGTTCAGTTGAGTGGAAGACGATATGATAGCCAGTATATTCGTGGTTCGGTGTAGTAAGTTTAAATTGTAATCAGTTCAATGGCGTTGTTCAGTTTAAAAGGGTAATGCTGGTAGATTAATTATAAAGAGAAGCCTTAAGTGAATCCTGAAATGCGTTTGTGTTAATATTAAGCACTGAGATGAGTAAAGCAATCAATAAATTATAAACATTGTATTTGTGCCTTTTAAATATCCATCTTGCATAGTTTTGTTGATGTTCCTAACACATGGTAGAAATATTGGTGTTCTATATCCTAATACTATCCGATTAAGTAACGGTTGGTGCAAAAAATTATGAAATGGAATATTAGATTCAATGAGCGGTTGTAGTTGCAATTGACCTTCAATAATCTGTATATATAAAAGAAGAAACTGACTGACTGATCGATCAACGCACAGCCTAAACGGCTGGGGTTAGAGACTTGAAATTTTGACAGTAAGTACCTTTTATGACGTAGGCATTCACTAAGGAAGGGTTTTTAGAAATGTCACCCATAAGGGGGTAAAATAGGGGACGAAAGTTTGTATGAAAATCTGTATTTTTTGAAGTTAAACGCATGAAAATGTGTATTTTGTATTGTATACTTTTTCTCCCAAATGTTAGAAACATCAACAAAACTATGCAAGATGGATATTTAAAAGGCACAAATATAATATTTATAATATATATATAATATATTTATTATTAATTGATTTACACGACACTGTTACACATCTCAGTGATTAATATTAACACACACGCATTTCAGGATTCACTTAAGGTTTCTCTTTATAATTAATCTACCAGCATTACCCTTTTAAACTGAACAACGCCATTGAACTGATTACGATTAACTCTTCCAACACCGAACCACGAATATACTGGCTATCGTCTCGTCTACTTTACGAAACAAATGAACTGAACACCGGAGCGCGGAAGGCACTCTGTTTTATATTAAACACTAGCTGTTACTCGCGGCTCCGCCCGCGTGGAGGTTATGTTTGGGAGAAAAAGTATACAATACAAAATACCAATATTCATGCGTTTAACTTAAAAATGACGGATTTTCATACAAACTATCATCCCCTATTTTACCCCCTTAAGGGTGGTATTTCCAAAAACCCTTCCTTAGTGGATGCCTACGTCATAAAAGGTACCTACTGTCAAAATTTCAAGTCTCTAACCCCAGCCGTTTAGGCTGTGCGTTGATCGATCAGTCAGTCAGTTTCTTCTTTTATATATACAGATTTACACTCCCACTTTGGTTGTCATTATTAACCACCCCCAACTAGTCTCCTAAATACCTCAGTTATACCTTCGGTAATTCTAATAATAGTAAATACCCTAATACAAATAACAAGGAACTCCACGCGGGCGGAGCCGCGAGCAACAGCTATGATGAATATGACAAATAAGATAAAGAAGATATGTAGTAAATAAACAACGGGTAAAGAGTTTTAGAGGTAGCAGAGAAGAAAGATGATCCTGGACAAAATAAAGGTGGCAAAGAAAAAACAACCATCCAACATCATGCAGGTAAAGGTATCCTTTTTATTTGTTTCTCAATCTGTTTCATAGTCTTAAGTCTTATGTTTGGGACGATGAATAAGGTGTACACCGCACCATACAAGTTTATACTCGCGAATATATAGAACATGGTGTACACTCCGATGGAATCTTCTATGTATTGGAAGGTGTGTATGTGGAGCATTTTGATCAGTTGGTAGTAGGCGAAGATGATACCGAGAAGAGTGGCTTGGATCTAAAACAAAAGGTAATTTTAATTGTACATTAATATTATTTATTTTTTTTTGTCTGGTCTTAGGTTTAATGTCTAGTTTTGTCTGTTTTTGTCTTTCTCCGTTGACGCTGTCTTTTAACGCGATCTTAAGTATCCTCCGTATGTATTTCTCTCCATTTAGATCCGTTTATTATGATTGTATATTTAAATGGATTCCCATAATCTTCATTTCTTTCCACTATGAAGGTGTTGTGATCATATTTGTATAATATAACACTTGTTTGATATATGATATTACTATAAACATATATGTGTATCAAGATACACATATATGTAGTTTAGTCTCTTATCAAGATAAGAGACTAAACTATATCTGAAGGTAAATTTTTCGATGCTTGCCTGAAGGAACTCGATTACACCGGCTGCTCTTAGAACATGATGGTCGGAACGATTACTAAGGCAGGTATTTATCATGCATACGGTGGTCACCATCCAATACAAATATGCATGAATACCTCAACAACAGTACTCACAAAATCTCTTGAAGTTCTTGATACCCAGGACACAAGACAATAGTATCTTAGAATAAGAATTAAGTATAGGAATGTGATTAATTATTATTTATCTTACCTCAGAATTGAAAATATCAACAGCAATAATAACAGGAAGACCCCAGGAAATCCCATATCCAAACACGAGGATTGCAAGCGAAGCTACTGGTAACCATCTGAGAGTTGTTACTGTGAGGTCTACCTGGGTGTAGACGGCTATCACTCCTGATGCCAGTGCCATTAGGACGAATCCTAGTGTTAGTATGTGCTGGAAGTGGAGAATAGTTCTTACAAATATTGTTCGAAAATTGATTACAAATAATGGTTGGTAGGTCTCTTGTATACACCGTATGATACACCGGGATAGCTCTGTAAGCGCCAAAGAAGGCCATCGCAGAGTTTAGCTAGTAGTGTCGGATGGGGTGTATATAATAATGATAAAGGTATTTATTGCCAAAATTACATTTCAAATTACAAAAACTGTTAATTAATACAATTACAAAATCACAGTCTTAAATGATAAGTAATAATGTAGAATAGAAAAATTATGTAAATGGCAAAAGTATATAGCATAGCCATCCCATATATCCCCGGATTGCCATCATCCGGACGAGGGGGATGCTGGGTCGTAAGAGCGGCTAATCCAGCATAACCGTTTATTTTATTCCGCTTCCGCTGATATTTGTGATTATGGACAAACCTTTTGCTTACTATAAAATGAGCAACCTGCTTCAGTTTATCAATGGTAAAACAGTTCAGTGTAAGTTGAATTGATTCCCAGTTAACTTTCGCAATTTAAAGCCTCGTTATACTATGATGCAATTGTCGCTGACAGAATTCCCACTACGCAGCCCTTATCGCTCATACCAATATTTATAATAAATATTGTGACCTCATTCTTCAAGGAATTTTGATTCTGTTTTCGCAAAAGAGTTTCTTTTGGGTATTAAATTTGGTTGCATATCGAATAAATGTTCAGTATAGCAGTGACGCGTCGATTACAACTGTCTCGCTCTCTTAGTCGACGAGAGCCGATTTTACTCGGACGGGCGTTACATAGCCGAGCGTGATGGCTCATTCTCATTCAATACCCACAAAATTAAGTGCCCAGCACGCCTAAAGAAGTTTTTACTTCAAAAAATGAGCTCGCTTCCCCACTTCCTGTTACACATTTCCGTCCCTTTTCACGAAATCACTCCCAGAAATGGATAGTAAAGATGTTACACATCAATAATTTACAAAATTAAACACAGAAAAGTACCCTATTGAATTATGTCAATACCAACCTTTCTATCAATGAAAATTGAAGAAACCAGAGTCACAAGGCCACCAGCTAGCATGGCACTAAGCACCAGGAAATTTTGAGGGTCCACTTCAACCTTTAGCTGGAGGAGACTTTTCTTCTGATCTAGGAACACCACGTTACCGCATAGCACCATGGTGGTATGCAGCACTAGAGCCATCTTCAGGCCGTCCCACCAGATTTTATTTCTATCTGAAAATAGGCATAAGGCATGAAGGCCACGGAGGATGGCGATGTAGGCGAGTAGCCGGCTGTGAAACTAGAGGCCGTGGGTTCGATTCCCACACCGCGAAATATGTTTGTGTGTCAGACAGACATTTGTGTCTGGGGTCTGGGTGTTTTGAGACCGTGCGTCTCTCGTAGTCCCCGATACCCACAACACAAGACTCGTATCTTAGTATGGGATCGGAGCTATGTGTGTGAATGTTGGGTGTTATTTATTTATTATTTAATAACAGTTTTTGTTACGAAGGATATAAGATATGCCGTCACGCATTCTGTCTTTGAAAGTTCGTCCTTCATATTTTTCGGCACAGCGGGCACCAATCGGCGTCTGAGTAAATCACGTAATTTTCCCATTTATCAACCCGTCCAACGGCTTACTCAATTATTCGTTCGAAATTGGGGCATCTTTGAATCAAAATAGTATGTCAGCAGATCAATGAGCCATTTATTGGCCGGTTGCAGTCAACGACATGTTTGTGTACTTAAAAATAATTTATTAGTTGTAATAATTATTTTTTTTATATAAAACAATATGTTTAAAAATGTAAAAGAAACCTTTTAAATAAAGAGTACTGCAAAAAATAATTATGTACTTATATTATTAATTACATTAATAATGATAATTATAATAATTATAATGTAATTAATAATGATAATTGATTGATTATCATCTATTGTCCGAATCATTTTTTAACTTATTAAGCTAAAAAATTATGAACAGCTTAAGTTGATGTCGATTTAAGCGGTTTAATAAACAAAGTAAATACGTCAAACATGCCAAAAATATATGAAGCTGAATTTTGTCCGTGACTACTACTCCATCATAATACAAAATAGGACCGGTTTACAGCCTTCGTGGTGCAGTTGGCGAGTATCCGGCTGTGAAACGAGAGGTCATGGGTTCGATTCCCACACCGGGATAAATGTTTGTGTGACAGACAGGTATTTGTGTCCGTGGTCTGGGTGTTGTGAGAGCGTGCGTCTGTCGTAGTCCCTGATACCCACAACATAAGACTCGTATCTTAGTGTAGGATCGGGGCTATGTGTGTGACTGTTGGGTGTAATTAATAATAATAATACTAGCCCTGTATTAAACATTGTCCCACTGCTGGGCACGGGCCTCTATGAGAGGGGTTAGGCCTTAGTCCACCACGCTGGCCTTATGCGGGTTGGTAGACTTCACATACCTTCGAAATTCTGATAAGAACTCTCAGGTATGCAGGTTTCCTCACGATGTTATCCTTCACCGTTCAAGCAAGCGATAATTAACATTTAATACACACGTAACTTTAGAAAAGTCAGAGGTGTATGCCACTTGGGTTTCGAACATACGACTTTCGTCTTGGCAGTCCGTACCGCAACCAACTAGGCTATCACTGCTATTGATGGGTGTTATTTATTATTAATTTAATGATTAAATAAATACGTCCAACAGTCACACACACAGTCCTAATCAAGTAGTAAGTAGAGAACTATCCATTGCTGCTCGTCACAGTGGCTTCTTCACATCACGCTTAAAGGATCCGGGATTATAGAAAGGTGAGGTGGGAAGCCATCCTGATTTGTGTCTTGGACTGTACTTAATAGAGTTATTATTATGTTTGTCTTACCATTATCTTGGGACTTGAGATTCCCGGGCTTTTGGAAGGCATGCATAGCCAGCCAATACGTAGAGGCCCGTTAGACAATTTTAATGTAATTGAGGAAAAAATATGTGACATCAGCCGACGGTCATCCCTGTATACACTATACAAGTATGCCCAAGAACAACCTCCGGTTGGTATAGGACTATTGTATGGACGAAGAAAATGTATACGGGTCCGTTGAGGTGAGGTATTAGTCGATTGGGTAATTCTATGGGGAGAACTACGGCACCTGCCCCACCAATGTTAAAAACACGGATAAAATAGGCAGGTAGTAACTCGCCACTAATTGGGGCCATCGGAGGTCGCGGGCACGCAGCGGGGGGCTGTCAGCAGTATCGATGCACTCCCAAATTGGGAGCATCGTGCGACCCCGAGATGGACGGCAACGCGGGTGGTAAGGCCTCGTTCGCTGTCGTTGTTCGGTGCGCGGGGGCTCCTTAGCCTCCCATGGAGATGAGCTGGTACGCAGCACCGCGCAGGGGCGATTCCGGCTGCAATTCTAGCACTCCTTAGAATACCCCGGGATCGCTCCGTAAGCGCCGAAGAAGGCCACCGCGGGGTTTTAGCTGGTAGTGTCGGGTGGGGTGTACATAGGGGGTAGGGACTCGGCCCAGCGGCAGCACGGATGGCCATCATCCGGGCGAGGGGGATACTGGGTCGTGAGACTGGCTAGTCCAGCATACCCGTTTTATTCTTATACCACTTCCCCCCGGAGCGGGCGGCTGTAATAAAACGCTTTCCCCGCGACAACCAAAAAAAAAGGTAGTAACTCGCCAACTCAGGTTCCCCACTATAGTCGCTATAAAAAGCGACAAAGGAGCAACAGCATTTGAGAGGCTAAAGAGTGGAGAGGTGTCACTAGACTTTAAGCAACGATCATTTGGTTCCTTAGGGTCCCATCACGTTGACCACTCGCCACTTACGTTTCACATCCACCCTCCGAGCGTAACGCTCTGGCGACTCCACTCTGACCGGCCGGTGATGGCAAGTCAGAGGTGTCGGATCTGTTCCTCGTCATTGTTCACTCCAGCCAGCCGGTAAAGGCAAGCTAGAGATGAAGAACAGGGTCTTCCCCCGGGATCACTCGGGTACGTGGGGGCGCTATTTCCTAACAGCTTGCCACAAGCTGCTCTGTGAGATTATTATTATCCATACTAATACTATAAATGCGATAGTAACTCTGTTTGTTTGTTACCTCTTCACGACTAAACGGCTGAACGGATTGTAATGAAATTTGGTAAGAGAATAGATTATATACTGGAGAAGGACATAGGCTATCTTTTTTCTCAAAGAACAACCTTGAAAGGGGTCAAATAGGAGTTCAAAATTTGTATGGGAAATCCATAATTCCTCGACTTAGGGATCTGTAAATTCATATTTAGGCTTTTGGTAGGAAATAAAGAAATACGTGTTTCAACGTTTTTGAAAAATTATCCCTAAAAGGGGCAAAGTGAGGTTAAACTTATGGGGTATTCTTTAGATGCAATCTCAAAATTCAGGCACAACAATACAGAGAGGCTGGACAATCGCTACAGGTGCCTCAGTGCAGAAGACAACTTCTTGGATTGTATACTTTTGCTCCCGAATATAACCTCCACGCGGAGCCGCGAGCAACAGCTAGTTATCTATAAAGTAGTCTTAGACAAAACGTGTTCTATCTAAAAAGTTTTTACAGCAACATAAGTGGTCTGATTTCAGCTTAGAGTAGGCAACCAAAAGGAGACGGCATTACGCTCGAATCTTGAACAAAAAATTCAGCAATGTCGGTGGGGGGCTTCGTACACCTACAAATAAACATGTGCACACAAATGCAAAATGTAATCACGTCGCTACGCACGCACACTACACCATTTCTTACAACACTGGCAAATTTATGCACACAGTTACAAATTTATCTTGGTGTCTAATGTATTTACAGTGTCATATATTGACAACTGTGTAAAAACAGTAGAGCGTAGCAATGTCGATACGAGGTATAGATAGCGTTGTCCTTATCTATCGATAGATAAAATAAAATAATTATAATTTATGAAATGTTTTAAGATTATTTTTTATGTGTATCATCTTTTCTATCGCTTTCTTGCAATCTCTGGGTGTTATTTCGTGAAAGGGAAGTAGGGAGGTATAGTTAAAAAAGTGTAAATTAATATTTCTAATTTAATCGAAATGCTGTAAAGATAATAAATGTAATAATAGTGAGAAAAATACAAGCCAAATAAGCAAAAAAAAAATATTTGAAAATGAATTTTAAATAATACGCCTTTAATTTATTTAAAATGGATATCCAGCTGTTGTTACATTACTTAGGACTAAGTTATAATGAGGTAACAATACTCTTACTAAAAAATTGAATCTCTAAAGTCCGGCAAAAGCAGCGGGCCAGATGGAATCCCAAATGAAGCATTAAAGTTGGGGAAAATGACACTAGCACCGTTGATAACAACTTTATTCAACAAGATTTTAGATAACAGAGAAATACCGAAAGAATGGGGTCAATCCGACATAATTTTACTATACAAGAAAGGAGACCCTGCCGATATTGGAAACTACCGACCAATAAGCTTACAACCAAATATATACAAATTATTTGCTTCATGTCTTGAGGTTCGTCTGGCAATGTACACAGAAAAATTCCAGCCGCCGGAACAAGCAGGTTTCAGGAAAAACTACTCAACAACAGATCACATTCACACTCTAAATTTAATCATGGAGAAATATATAGAGCACAATCGACCCCTCTACCTGGCTTTTGTCGACTACGCCAAAGCTTTCGACTCTATATCACATAAGAGCATGTGGAAAACTCTACAAGAGTGCGAAGTACCATCGGAAACTATAGATCTTATAAAAGACATCTACTCCAAAAGCAAAAGTCGGGTAAAGTTGGAGAGACAAGGCCCTGAAATAGATATTCGTAGAGGCGTCAGACAGGGTGACCCCCTATCACCTAGTATCTTTATAGCTGTACTCCAAAGTATTATGAAACCTCTGAATTGGGAAAAGAAAGGAATTAATATAAACGGGAAACTCCTGAGTAATCTTCGATTTGCGGATGACATCATTCTCTTCTCAGAAACAGCATCACAATTACAGAAAATGATTAATGAACTAAATGATGTAAGCAATAAGATAGGCCTAGAACTAAATACTATCAAGACTAAAATCATGACGAACCACCAAACAATACCAATAAAGGTTAATAACAAAACATTAGAATATGTTCAAAGCTATGTTTACTTGGGACAGCGAGTATCTTTCTCAAAGACAAGACACGAAGGGGAAGTTAAAAGACGAATAAACATGACCTGGAATAAATTCTGGAACAATAAAGAAACCCTAAAATCTAAACTCCCAATAAAACTCAAGAAAAAAATTATGGACTCATGTCTACTACCCTGTCTTACGTATGGATGTCAAACATGGATATACAATAATCATACTATAAACAGAATACAAGTATGCCAAAGAGCAATGGAGAGGAGTCTATTAAATATACAAAGAAAAGACAGGAAAAGAAACATAGAAATTAGAAAAACAACTAAAATAATAGATGCTTTAGAACATTCTTTAAAACAAAAATGGAAATGGGTGGGTCATATTGCACGTATGAACAAGGAAAAATGGACACAGAAAGTAACTACTTGGCTAGGACCAATAAACAAAAGGACAAGAGGAAGACCGAGAGAAAAATGGGTTGATGAAATAAAAAGAAAAGCTGGTGATAATTGGTACACAAAAGCAAAGGACAGACAGATGTGGAGCAAAATGGAGGAGGCCTTTACCCGATGAGGGGTCCATATTGAATTTAAAGAAAAAAAAAAAAAAAAAAACTTAATAATCAATTTTTAAACTATTATTATTTATTTTATTTGAATTGATGTATTATCTAGAAATGTAATAATTGTGATATTTTAATAATTTTATGTATGCAATCATTATGGAATTAAAGAGGCTATTATATATATTATATATAATCTTACTATTAATGAACAACATTTTAAGAATCCGACTCCGCCTCCGCCCGCGTGGAAGTTGTTTTTGAGAGAAAAGGCATTTTTTTTTTTTTTTTTTTATTCTTGCGCGGTAAAGTGACCACACTGCACCTGATGGTAAGCGCAGTGCCGTCCAGATAGAGTATCAAGTAGCGAGAGACAGTCTATCCCCCGCTACTCAACACAATCATGCCGGCCTGCTGTTTAGCTTCTTCACATTACGCCTAAAGGACCCAGGATCATAGGAAGGAGGGAACACGGTAGCTGGCAAACTGTTCCACAGCTTGATGGTGCGGCAAAAATACGAGTTTGCGAACCTCTTGGTTCGGGCCGGGGTAGTAGACACCACGAAGCTGTGGCTCCGCAAGCCAGTACGCGTGGTTCTGGTATGGAAGGGAGAGGATGGGATAAGATCAAACAATTCTTCAGAGCATTCGCCATGATACAGACGGTAGAACACGCTAAGCGAGGAAATATCCCTACGCAGCTGTAGCGGCTCCAGGCTGTTACTCACGTCTGCATCATTCACAATGCGGATGGCCCGCCGCTGCAACCCATCCAAGGCATCGAGAAGGTACCTTGCGGAACCGTCCCAGAGGTGCGAGCAGTATTCCATTCCTGGCCGCACCTGCGCTTTATATAAGCGGTAGAGCTGACCAGGCGTGAAAAACCGCCGCACCCTGTTCAGGATTCCGACCCTGCGTGAAGTGGCGGATATTACGCCCTCGATGTGACTCCTTGGATTAAGATCGCAGCGGATATCCATACCTAGGACACTAAGGTCATTCCGCATTGCGAGTGGAACACCCTGAAGAACGGGGATTGGAGAAAACGGAGACTTCTTGCACGAGAACGCGCACACCTGGGTTTTCTTGGCATTAAACTCAACCCGATTCCTGGTACCCCATGATGAGATGAGATCCAAGGTCTGGTTGAGCTCAACGACAAGATCCTCTGGTCTCCTCTCAGTATCCGCCCGGCAACCAGGAGTCTTGCTGCTATAACGCCCATGAACCGTGCTGTCGTCTGCATAGCAATGAATGTTGCCAATACAATCCATGGAGGCATATTATGCTATTACATCCCTCTAGCATCTGCCTAGTAGCCGGATGACGGGCGGTCACTATGCGGAGACGCGAGGATTTTGTATTTGAGCTCAACCAGACCCTAGATCTCATATTTTCGCAGGATATCAGGAATAGGATTGAATTCAAGGCCAGGCAAACATAGGTGTGCGCGTTTTCATGCCACAAATCCCCCTTTTCTCCAGTCTCCACTTTCAGGGTGTTCCAATGACACTGCAGAAGGATGTTAGGATCTTAAGGTATAGATATAGGATTTCATTTTGCGGCGGCGATTTCTAACGCCCGGTTAGCGTATATTAGCGTGATGCTAATATAAAGCGCAGGTACAGCCGGAAATGGAATACTGCTTCCACCTCTGTTATGGTTCCGATAATTGCTTGCTCGATGGTTGATCTAGATTGCAGCGACGGGCCATCCGCATTATGAATGATGCAGACGTGACCAACAGCTTAGAGCTGCTACAGCTGCCCTGGGACATTTCTTCGCTTAGCATGTTCTACCGCCTGTAACGCGTACCGGCTTGCGGAGCTACAACACCGTGGTGTCTATTACCCTGGCCTGAACCAAGAGGTTCGCGAATTTGTATCTTAGCCGCACCATCAAGTCGTGGAAAAGTTTGCCAGCGCACGTGTTCCCTACTTCCTGTATTCCCAGGTTTATTAAGCGTACTGGGAAGAAGCTTCTGACTGACTGAAATGATTGTGTCACTTTGCGAGGGATGTTTGTCCTCGCTACTTGATAGTCTACTTGGACAGTACTGCGCTTACTATCGGATGCAATGTGGTCACTTTAACGTGCCAGGATAAAAAAAATCGTTTTAGTTGTACTCGTATACAGCGAAATTATATTAAACACATTGAATATTACGCAAGCACCTTAATGATAATAAAAATAATGTTGTCATGTATACGTACACTTTGTACATATTCATCGACCCACTGCTGGGCACGCGTGGCGTCCTCTATTGAAAACAACAATTCACATCAAGCGAGTGCTAATTTTACAGCTAAATCCTAAAATCTAATCTTGGCCTGCAACTGAGATCTAAATGTACATACATATACACTCACGCCTGTAATCCGCGAAGGGGTAAGCAAAGGTGTATCCATTACACTCACTTTTCGCCGAAGTTATTACGGTCCCATATACGGTCCCATGATAGGGGGTTGAGCCTATCGCCATACCGAGCACAATTCCAGACTCCGGTCTGATACTGAGAATTTCTAAATAGAAAAACCCAATATCACTTTACCCGACCCGGGGTTCGGACCCGAGACCTCAGCACAGCAGTCGTAACGCATGTCCAATAACAACTGCCCCACCGAGGCAGTCTAATATTAGTCAGGCAGATCTAAATGTATTAGATGATTTTATTAACTCTTGAAGAATCATGACATGTCGATTTAGATTTTTTGTTATCCTGGCACCTTTAAGTGACCACACTGCACCCGATGGTATTATAATATTAAGATTATATTAAGATAGTATGCATACATAAGTAAGCACTCACACCTGTAACCTCCGAATCGGTGGGTAGAGGTGTAAGAGGTGTGTACATTTCGCAGAGTTTATTACCGTCCCATAAAGTGATGGGGGTGAATCTATCGCCACACCGGATACTATTCCAGACCGCGCTGGGCTGATACTGAGTATAAAGATGAAAAATCTATTATCATTTTACCCGACCGTGGTATCGAACCCGCGACCTCACGCACAGAGGTCATACCGCGTATGCAGATACAACTGAGCTACCGAGACAATCTTATCTTACACTAATTATAGATCTTGAATGTCCCAAAAGTCGACGTCAAGCCGGAACCGGGTGAAAAGGCAAGTCATACCGGTCATCAAAAAAATATAAAAAATCTAAGTTGCATGTTTTTAAAATTATAGGCATGGCCCGCGATTTTTCAAAGTATAATCCTAACTTTGCGCATTTGTGTGATCTTGCGTAAGAACTATTGAGACTCCCTCCCATCCCTTGTAAGAAAAAGTTAGACATGATCGACTCCCCCCTACATCATCTTACGTAATAAATGAATGGCGCCAAAATTCATACCTAAATATTTTTTAAATATACCGGATACATTTTTAGGATCAAATTTTTTTTTGACAAATACTTTATTCTGGTTTTGGTATATTTTGTGACATTCCTAGTGTGTTAGAACTATTTACGTTAAAAGTATGTGTTTAGAAGACAGTCCAGATGGATTAGTATTTTTATCGATAACCTTTATAAGTTTATCTACAACACTATTTGAGTCTTGCATAAACGACAGTGTTACCACATAAACCACCCAAAATGCCAGTGTAATAAAGTTTATGAAATTGTAAACTTAGTCAATATGTCAACTCTCCTAATATTTTTAAATTAAAAATTAAGTTAAGGAAGCATAAATAAAGAAATCCCACTTATATTATAATTGCGTATGTTTGGATGGATGCATGGTTGTTTGATATCCAATCACGCTACAACGGCTAGACGGATCTACTTAAAATTTGGCACAGAGATAGATTATAGTCTGGAAAAGCACATAGGCCACTTTTTATCCCGGAGAAATGTACAGCTCTCATTGGATAGTTTAGTTTTTCACAGAGCAAAGAATTGACATGATTTTTTGCATAGTGGCAGTTTAGGGATCAGAAAATGACAAAGACCACTTTTATCTCGAAAAAATAGCAAAAGTGGGATAATAAATAAAATATAGAAGGTTAAAATGTTAAAATGCGCGGGCGGAGCCGCGGGCAACATCTAGGTAAAATAGAATATTAAAAAAACAACTTGCTTTTAAGATATTCAATGCAAATAAATTTTGCACTACTGTGGCTAAAAGTTTAACCTGGCAACATTTATTACCCGATGATAATTTTTAGAAATTATATGTTTTGTTGCTTTTAAGGATAATATTACTTTAAAAAAATTCGTCCAGGTGAAAAATAATTTTGTATTTTTGTAAGTTTGATGTTTCAGATCTATTTTTACATGTTAATACCGCTACATGCAGGCATTTTGACGGAGCTCAATTCGCTCGTGATGTCACTTTTTTAGTGGCGGATCACGAAGCGCAACTAGTTTTATAGAACGTGTATGAGCACCGTGCTCTTACATTTGTCAAACGGGGTAAGCGCTCAATGGCGTCTCCAGTGTTAAATACTCTAAGGATTTCAGACTAGTCTCATTAAAATCACTTATATCGTATTTTATAGTCGATAAGCCGCTTTTACGACTCTGGTTAAGTATCTGTTAGTCTAGCTGTTAAAAGGCTAGCTCAAAGCTTATTTACGTTTGCGCTTTGCTAATATATATTTAGTAATATAGGCACTCGCAACTTTTAAAACTAAGCCTAATCCGCCCATACATACTTCTTCACTGCCATTCAGTGAGCATATTGTTTTTTTTATCCTGGCCCGGCAAAGTAACCACACCACCTAGTAAGCGCAGTGCCATCCAATTAGAGTATCGCGTAGCAAGATACTATCCCTTGCTACTCAACACTATCATGCCAGCCTGCTTCGTCACACTAGGCCATGGGCAAGAAGCGATCGAGGGTCTAGTGTCAGAGTACTCAGAAGGTCGCAAAACGGCCAAACATCGTACCTTTGACCCCCGACAAAAACCAGATGTACACGGGCCGATCCCAGAAAGCGACACTCTTGCGTGTGCCACTATGACACCCTGTATTTAAGACCCTGTAATATGGCAATCCATCTGTAACCATCTATCCTTCCCCGAAGGTATCCATAAAATTTATTTTCTCCGCAAGGAAAGTCAAGTGTTTTGTACTAAGGCCTAACTTCATTAGTAGAGGAAGCCCGTGGCCAGCAGTGGGTAATGTGGACTTGTATATTATATTGACCGTTCAATTGAGTAAAACGACTTTAAGATTCCATTCACGACGCAATATCAATAAGGCAATTACAAACAGAATGAACAGAAAAAGCATATCTTTCAGCGCTTTTAGGTATAGTCGGTACCGACACGCGTTGCTAAAAAGAGCAACAAATATTTAGACATTTTAACGCCCGAATACTCAAACGCAACTCAAGCATTTAAGATCGTGTTAAACATTTGAGGCCCTCTTATTTGTCATAATTGTATGGAATGTTTCAAAATAAGTGGCCGTTAGACGAGCGGCCGGTTGATGAGCGTCTGAGTATTTGGGCTTAAGTTTTAATAATTAACAGTCCTCAAGGTAAGTAGCCGGCTTCGCATCGGGTTCGATTCCCGCAATGAAACAAAATGTTTATGTGAACCGTAAATATTTGTTTCTGGTTAGGTGTTGGGAGACCGAAAGTCTCTCGTAGTGTCTGATGCCTACCACACTAGATAATTATATCTTACTATGTGGTCGGGACTAAGTTTGTGACTGTTGGGTATATTATTAATACTATAAAAGTAGTTCAAGCAATTTCACTAAAATTTACGAACATACTTTATAAAGAACTAGCTTTTGCCCGCGACTTCTTCCGCGTGGAATGAGTTTAAATATTTATTTTTATAAACAAAGACATGCTCCGTACGAAAAATATAACAAACATTAGCAAAAACCCGAAAACAATTCTGTTGATCCGATCGCTACCAAACACCGCTGGATCACCCGCTGGGCTAATTTGAAGATTGACTGAAAACTTCATCAAAATCGCTCCAGCCGTTTTGAAGCCCATACGGTATGTATGTTGCATACCCTCGTCGATTAAAATGTGTATAGAATTTTAATTTTATGTCAGTATGTTAACATACAAGTGTTAAATGTGTTGAAATTAATTATTTATCTGCTGTCGTGTCGCTTTCTTGATCGAGTAAAACCGTCATCGCAAATTTCAGTATTGTGGAAACCAAACAACGGTTCTTCGGGGCGTTGGTGCGTATTCATCAGAGGCCTTTTATTGTTTTGTTGTTTTTTGCGCGTCATCGGAACTAAAAACTTCTTAAAAGGACCCGTGGGATCTCTTTACACAGCCGGCTGCTCACCCACGAAGGTACATAAATAAATAACACTCAACAGCCACATAGCCCCGATTCTACACTAAGATACGAGTCTTGTATTGTGGGAATCAGGGACTAGGAGAGGCTTTCGTTTTTTTTATCCTGGCACGGCAATGTGACCGCACTGTACCTGATGGTAAGCGCAGTGCGGTCCAAATAGAGTACTGAGTAGCGAGAGACGGCCTGCTTCTTCACACTACGCCATGGGCAAGAAGGTGAAGAAGGGGTCGACGGTTTAGTGTCAGAGTACTAAGAAGGCCGTAAAAACTGGACGTACGCTGGCTGATCCCGGAACGCGACACACTTGCGTGTGCCACTATGGCGAGTTTTACACCCTGTGTACGGTGGTCGCTATCCGGGCGGATATGAATATCCTACCACCAGCACTCGATTTCGTTCTCACAACACCCAGATCCCGGACACAAATGTCTGTCTGTCACACAAACATTTGTCTCGGTGTGGGAATTGAACCCACGGCCTCACGTTTCACAGCCGACTACTCGCCTACTGCGCCACAGAGGCTGTCAAAATATACCAATATATTTTTTTGTTTTGTTAAGTGATCTCCACCGCCCATGAACATCCACAATACCGAAAGTATCACATATGCGCTGTCGGCCTTAAAGGACAGGAATAGGGATTTGGGAAGGGAAGGGGGAATCTAGGCCTTACATTACATTATTATTTTACATTCTCTCAAATGATTGTTGGCACTGACTATAGCGTACGGACAGTAACAAAAGGCATACTTACAAAGACTGATCACTGACAATTTCCCACTGCTCTTGGCGCGTTCGCTTTCATTTTTTAATTCAGCGAGATGGCTTCCAACATAGCTGTTGTCTGGAGTAAGTCCTTTTAGTTTCGCAATTTTCTTTTGGGCCGTCTGAAATATATTAATATTGCTAGTTTACTATGACGACTATAGATATGGATGGAATGGAGCTTTAGTCTACATTATTATTTATTTAACAGTTTATGGTATATCTTGAAAAATAAAACGAAAGTGCAAGCAATAAGTTGTCAAAAATTATCACAATCCGATGAACAGTATAGAAGCGCATAAAATACGAATAAACGAACGTAGATTTTTATAAATTGATAATAGTATAGATAATTCTTTTCACAATCCATTCAAATACACCTCCCTGTCCCATGACGTATCGTGAAGAAGCTACACAGCAGGTATGATTGTGTTGAGTAGCGGGGGATAGGTTGTCTCTCGCTACGTGATACTCTAACTGGACGGCACTGCGCTTACTTACCATCGGGCACAGTGTGATCACTTTGACGTGCCAGACAAAAAAAACATACATAGAATCGAATATTTTTTTGGACTTTGCAGTTGTAATTTTTTAAGTTAGGTAACTTTAAATTTCTGTCGCACTCATTTTTATTATAATTCTGTCTTATAGCATAAACCACAACTCAACGCTGTTGCATAATGTAACAATACCTCTAACTCATCCATCAAAATCGAGACACAAAAGATAAACAAATGGTTGTTTCAAACTTCGACCTGTTTGTTATGCGAGATTACACGGTACGGTCAACGCTCAATGGTTCACAGTTTACAGGTTACAGTATTTTATAGCATGACAATTCTTGCAAGCTGGTAACCTGACGGACTAGTACGGCCCTATGGCAAATCTCACTACATCAAATGACTCGGAAATGTGTCAAGGTACCTGCTGCTGCATGTAGCATGAGGAAGGGGGAAACCGTCAAGGGTCGCGTAATCTGGGAAAGCCCACTCTCTCTCTAAGATCTAACCAGAGGCTACAGGCTAATGGATGGATGGTGTCAATGTTGGATGAAATTACATCCTTATTTTAGAATTTGGAGACGAAAACACCACAGCGATTCAAAAAGTACTCTTTCTACTTTTAATAAAACGAACCATGGCTTATGTCCAAAGAATTAGCTTTGTTAGACAGAGGAAGGTTGCTTGGAAATAGATGCTATTCATGGTCCAAAACATACTATACACCAACTCAAAGTACATTTTAAGCAATTGAATGGAATTGACGGATGTCGTTAGACGTGTTTACGGCATTCCATTTACGAGTCCCAGCAGATGTGGCACAGTTAGGAAAACAAGTAAATTACAGGAATTGGAATAGATTGCCTATCGGCTATCAGTCTTCCGACATCGGTGTAATTTGAAAACCGATGAGATAATGAGATGATGCTTTCGAAATTCTATGAAGAATTAAAGGTTTTCTCACGATATTTACTTTGCGATCTAAACGAAATTAAATAAATACAAGCATAACATAGGAGAATATGTGAAACCGTCATAATATGATTTGATAGGGGTTGAGCCTATAGCCATAACGAATATATCGTCATAGAAAACCCCAATATCACTTTCACCCGACCCGGAGATCGAACCTGAGACTTCAGCACAGCAGCCATGCGACGTACACAATTACAACTGCGCCACCGAGACAGTCTATATACAGAAATCGCTTCAAATAATTTGTGAGACCGAAAAAGGTTAAACGGGGCGTGAAATCCCGTCGCAAGTTACATGAAAGAAGCTAAACTAGGTTGCACCTTGTAATGGAATATTTCAGTGTCCATTCATAGTCTTAAAGCATTTAGTTCATAATAGACCTTTACCGTAGTTTAAAGATTTAATACTGAGACTATTAAGACGGCCTCGGTGGCGCAGTTGTGATTGCTCTTATGCTGCTGTACTGAGAGGTCTAAAGGGTTTTTCTATTTAGAAATACTCAGTGTTAGCTCGAAGCGTAGAATTGTGCCCGGTATGGCAACATGCTCGCCCCCTATCACATTATACCCCTTCGGCGATCATAGACCTGAGTATATGTATGTAAAAATTTACTAATCGCAATAGTTAATGCGTTAGTTCTCCTAAAAGGGCAAATCAGGAGCCTCCAACCGTCGAAAATGTATGAATGTGGAAAGGCGAAAGAAGTGTGTCAGGATCGAAGCTTGTGGGAGTCAATAGTCTCTGCCTACCCCCATGGGATACGGGCGTGTGTGTATATGTATGCAATAGTTAATCTTCCTTTAGAAAAAAAAACTGTTTTTTTTATTCTGGCATGGCAAAGTGACAACACTGCACCTCATGGTAAGCGCAGTGCCGTTCAGTTAGAGTATCAAGAAGCGAGAGACAATCGATCCCCCGCTACTCACCACAATCACATTTATCGGTTTTCAGCACATAAATGGGTATCGATACAATTTGATGAGTTTAAAGATCTAGCTGGTCGAGATATACAACTATTTGTTTGGCGTTTGACATTTGTATTTAACACGACATTATTTCATCTCAAGCAATTACTTAAATAAAAGATTACGTTACTCAAGCATCGGAATTCGTTGCTAATAGCAAAGCAAACTAACGTCAAACGATTTTTACTTAGTATGGATTCCTATAAGAAACTTTTTGAGTAAAAGTAAATTACTTAAACAAAGATTATGTTTTTATTTAAGTAATTTACTTTTTTAGTTAAAAGTATGAATCCTTCGACGTAAGACTGCTTGGCTAAGCAAGCCATCTCAAGCATTCCTAGACAAGTAAAGACTTATTTAGGCTATGGGCACAAATGGCTTAAACACTTTTTAATTACTGGCATGTATATATATTGTATGCGTATTACTATGTAAGTCTTATAAATGTATTCGTATATCATATATGATGAACACTTTCTCTACTTCCTTTTCTTGTTATATACACCTGCCTTGATTGTTTTCTGCACCACCCAAAGGTTGACTGATAGAGAATGCCTTAGGCATTAAGTCCGCCTGTACATATATCTGTATAAAGTGTAATAAATAAAATAAAAATATATATATTTTATATTTTTCTGTTTAGTCAGTTGACGTTGTATAAAAAAGTTTAAGTTTTCGCATTCTGCTTTAGCATTTTACATGTGAGGGAATTAAATGCGTGCTCCGTAAACAATCTATTATTTATATTTTCCCCACAAGGTAATTGCTTGAGACGCAGTAATGTCCTATTTATAAATACGTGTGTTATTGTTGTGGTATCGATATGCCGGTTTGCAGAGAATTTTGATAACGCTGTGAGTATATGTCTGCCTCTCTAGGACTTTCTTAGCCATTAAAATGCGTTGCAAAACGATGTATAGATAATGCTTTCTTTTGGTTCTGATTTATCAAATTTAATGCAACCGGACGTAAGTCACTTGTAGTTCTCAAAACTATGAGGTCTGGACTAAGTAAAATAATACACCCAACAGTCACACACATAGTCCTGACCCCAGACTAGGTCAAACCTGTATCGTGGGTATTAAGAACCACGGTCTTATAACACCCAGACCCAAAACAAATATCATAGTAACACAAAAATTTGTATCGGTGCGAGAATCGAAGCCACGACCTTCACAACCTATTCGTCCGCTGCGCCATAGAGCCTGTATGTATGTATTAAAGTAAATTGATTATAATTACCTCAAATTTTCCCTTCATGACCAAATAAATTGGTGACTCCACAACTAAGAGCATCCCCATCACTTGGCACATCACCGTCGCAGCAATCAGGTACCTCCTTTCCTCCGAGGTCATCACCAATTTCATCATATACCCTGTTGTTGCCATTACTACCATTAGACTTAAGGCAAACCCTCGATTCTTCATTGATGATGTTTCCCGTATATAAGTTGGAAGGATGGTGAAGAGAGCTCCTGAAGATAGTCCAGCGAAGCCGTGAAGGATGAGAGAGCTCGTCTCGTTGAGTAGGAATAAAGGTATTAAGGAGGTCTGGGGAGAAATTGTGTTTATTAAAACTTGGTGACTTAATACAATACTAGCTGGACCCGACCATTCTTTGCTGTGGCTCAGTCTTATAATCATTATTAGAAGTATAAATAAACAATTTCCAGACAATAATAACGGTTATGGTGGCAATGTAACTTAATTTAAAAATATATTTCCCTTTCCCATTGTAACTTCAGGATACAAAGTATGTATTTTATTTTTTATTTTATTTAGCACACCAACAGAATAATTACATATTAATTCAATTTAAATATTGATATACTAATTATTTAAAGTACAATGTAATCATACTGATCATAGGCATGCATGACATTTTTAATAATGTGGATAATTTAATGCTACATTACAAGAATCTTGAATGTAAAAATAAAAGTTAAACACCTTAAGTTACATTATGTTAACATTTTAAGTAACTCTTTGATAAAAATGCAACGACCTATCAAAATTTCAAATCATTCATTCTTGAGTTTATTTATTTATTTAAAACTTCATACACATAACATGTGTAAAGGCGGACTTAATGCCGTAGGCATTCTCTGCCAGTCTACCTGTGGATGATGCAGAGACGAAACAATGTGGGTGTATATTAATCACAGAAAAGAAAATATTAACAAGAGTGTACTAGACAAGATACTTACATACATAGATTTACTTATTTAGTTTAGTGGACACAAACATACGGAAGGATTTTTTTATAGATGTAACATAATGTAATCACTTTCTAACAGTAGCTTGTTAAGAATAGGCCACTAAATCGGTTACAGTAATGTTTTCAATGGGTAATTTCAAAATAATCATAACTATGTAAATCTGTTATCAAATGAAATTTATGTCGGTACAAATAAGTCGGCAATACTGAAGTTGAAGATGATCGTATATGACTTACGATTGTACCTTTATTTTTCAATTCAGTGTCTGAGAGTGTTATTTATTCATTTACTGTAAACCAGAATAAAAATATTAATAGTACATTGCAATAAACTTAAAATAGAACGAACGAATGGCGGTCCTACTTCTGACTGTGATAACTCCTCCAGACAATCTTTCGATGCATTGGATTTGATTTGGTCATTTCTGTGACATGTTATTTATAACATAAAATTAATTATTATTAATTCATTAATTTTTTAGCTAATAAGTCTCTAGGATTTGTTCCTCGAAATAGCACAGAATTTAAAAATGTCTCTACCACAATATTGCTGTATAACTGTTATGTAAGAAGCAAACTGGAATACTGCTGCGCTATATGGTCACCAAGTTATAAGATACATATCAATAGAATAGAAAATGTTCAAAAGAAATTAATTAAGCACCTATATTATCGAAAAATCGTTCCTAAGAATATACATTCTTATAAGGATAAATTGACTTTTTTGAAAATGCGGTCTCTTAGTTCTAAAAGAGAAATACTTAGCATGGTGTATCTACACAAAATATTGAATAGTAAAATTGACAGTTCAAACGTTTGCGTCCACCTCGCAAACCTCCTCCTACTCTTCATGCCCGCCGATGTAGAACCAACATAGGTTCCAATATTCCCCAATGCCTCGACTGTCGCCATTGTATAATCAGCTATCAAACAAAATCACTAAGCTTGACATATTTCATGATTCGCTGTCTACATTTAGGAAAACTCTTTTAGGTGAGATTGATTGACTGGGGTCCTAACATTCTGATAAATCTATCCTCTCTTTGTATTGTTCATTATAATGTTTAATTAATTAATAATTTTGTGTAATTGTATTACGCATGTTGTGGTTGCCTGTAGTCTGAGTTGCAATTAGTTCTATTTTCTGATCGTTATTATTATGTAAAAAAAAAAAAAAAATTATGTATGTTATATTGTAAACTTTGTTGGCAATCCTAAAATAATAAAATAAAATAAACAAATTGTGAAAGCTATAAGAAACAATTGTCATCGAGTAAAATTTAGGGAAATATGTATTTTATTTCAAATCAAACGAGTAAAATAAAATATCCATAAATTAAATGAAAAGGATAATGCCAAAGAGAGACTCTTATAAAATCCTACAAATTATACAGGTTAATGAATTTAATTAGTCTGGAATAAGATATTCACCACAAAATGTATATTTTTGAACAAACCACCCTTCGCTCCAGAAATCTCTTCAAGCAATTATTTACCAAGAGTCTGTTATATTCATCGTAAATATTCAATACAAGAAAAACAGCCGCGTTAAAGTTCTAATAAATTGATATTAAAATAACTTACTCCTTGTACAAAACTGACTATGAACACCCCACACTGTCTTCCAAATCTGTTGATGACGTAGCAGCAGACGGGAGCTGATACTCCAGCCACCAGCACCAGGATCGTGGTGCTCCAAGGCACGTCATCAGAGGGAATGAAGTGGCCTGAGTGGGCTGATGCTGTGAGGATTGTGGTCTCCACTCCGTGAGTGAAGAATGGGAGACTGACTGTAAAGAAAAAGGTCCAGATACATGTCTACGGCGAATTCACCAGAATTTTCATCGCCCATTGCACAGGACATCGTGCTTGACATACAGACTGAGCTGCGTCGAATTAGGGATGAGCTGCGTACGGTGCGAGGTGAGCTCCAGGCGTTTCGTGAGGAGATGTCCGAGCTGCGAGCTATTAATGATAGAGTCGACGGGATCGAGAAGAGGCTTGATGTCCTGGAGGAGTCGCGTCATACAGCAACCAGCAACTCGAAGGCTGATGAAGCTATAGAGCAGCTGAAGCGCGACCTAAATGACAGGGATCAGGATCTCCTGGCCAACGACATCGAAATCAGCAATTTGCCAGAAGATAGCGGTGAAAACCTGATCTCCACAGTTAGGTTAGTCGCCACTAAACTTGGTGTAAGCATTGATGATCGCGACATCGTTAGTGCGGAACGAGCTGGTGGCCGTCAAATAAGGGCGGCTGATTCATCCGGACCGACTGAGTTCCGACCCCGCCCTGTGGTGGTCCGCTTAACGCGTCGCGACTTGCGGGACTCAATAGTGCGTGGAGCGCGAGTGCGCCGTGGAGCCACTACTAGCGACCTTAATCTTCCCGGCCAGCCCAAGCGGTTCTTTGTAAACGAGCGTTTGACTAAGTTTAACCGTTCGTTATTTCGCCGCGCTCGGGATGCCGGTCAACAGTCTGGGTGGAAATTTGTCTGGACGAGCAGAGGCCGCATTCTTGCTCGTCGCACGCCTGGTGACACCGCCCACCGCATACGTTGCGACGCAGACATATCCCGGATCTTTGGAGGTGAATAAAATAAAAGGGACTATACTATGTTTAAAACTGTTTATAATAATAATATATAAGTCATCTACGTTTAGTTTACTTTTTAGGTGCCAAAATTGTAATTGTTGGCCTCACCCATTTGAGTTTACTCGGCTGCTATTTTTTGCACATTGTGTCTCATTTGTTCTATCAGTAACAAAGTTCAGCACAGTATGGTTATGCGTACTAAAATGCTGTGTCATTGTAGATGTTTACGTTAACGCATTACCACTTATAATAATTAAACAATTTTGTACAATGTTTCAAACACACATAGCAGCATATTACGGTAGATTATATCACACATACTATAAATATTCTTTAAGTCGCTTAAAATTAATGCATAATTTATTATATTCTTATATCTTATATCTATACCTAATCAGTTTTAATAACAATAATAATATTCTTTCAGACAGCTTAATTAAATGATTAACAGTGCATTCATCAAGTTTGGTCTATTTAATGCAGGATCGCTTGCCACCGGACATGATGAATTCATGATTGCCATGAGCAACCATTCTGTAGATATTATGGCAATTAATGAGACATGGCTGCGACTGGGAGAAGAAGGGCGTGCGCCAAATATCCCAGGCTACCGGCTGAAGCACGTACCTCGTCCAGTGTCCGTGCGGGGTGGACGCGGTGGAGGAGTTGGTTTTTATATTCGAGTAGGAATTAGTGTTCGAATTCGACCACATCCAGAGCAGCTTGAAGTCGAGCAGCTTTGGATGAGTCTTTAAAATCAATAAGAAAACGCTACTCATTGGTACCGCATATCGTCCACCATGGCTAGACCTGGACTTATTCCTCGACTCAGTAACTCAAAGTATCAACGCGCTCGCCCCTTATGATAACGTCATATTGCTAGGAGATTTTAACGTAAATATGTTGGACACAGGCAACTCAAAATATATACGTTTAACAGATTTTCTAAATTACAGCGGGCTTAATCAGATAGTGACGACTCCGACACACTTTATAAGTGACAGCTCTTCTTTGATTGATGTCATCTGCACCGATGCTCACTATAGAGATATCACAGTCCACCATATTAGTGAATTGGGGCATCACTCTTTCATCACATGCTATCTCATGATGAAAAAGGAAAAACAATGTAAAAGAACGGTAGCATATCGTCCTTTTAAAAATATTATATATGATTTGTTTGAAAAAGACCTGGAATCGATCCCTTGGGACTTCATTCGTAACCTGCAAGATGTCGACACAATGGTATCCGTGTTTAATACATATATTTTACATCTTTTCGACACCCACGCCCCAGTTACGCGCAAAACGTTCTGTAGTCTTCCCACCCCCTGGATAACACCCACCATTAAAATTATGTGCAGTTTGCGAGACGAAGCTCGAAACAGATACCGAAAATCCAAACTACAATCTCACAAGGACTACTATATCCAATTAAAGCGCCAGGTTATACAATCTTTATATAATGAAAAGAAAGCTTATTTTACCAAACATATTAATGATAATATAAATAATTCTAAATCTCTATGGAAAAATTTAAAACAGCATGTTTATCCTCCACATAAAATCATTACGCTTCCCGATCATCTCCGTGATCCAGATGAAATAAACCGCGCATTTTTGGATGTCCCGGGAAGTATAAGTGTACCCTTGTCAGAATTAAACTTTTTCAAACATAATAGACACGGACCAACAACATTCTCTCTTGAACGAGTCGAGGAGAGTACTATTTATAATATTATAAATAAAATCACAACAAACGCTCAAGGAGTTGATGGTATTAGTAAGGACATGATAAGGCTAACTCTTCCACAAAGCCTAAAAGCTATTACATCTATAGTGAACGAGTCAATAAGCACACATACATTTCCCAGTCTTTGGCGATGTGCAATTGTTAGGCCAATACCAAAAAATAGCAATCCTGAAAACTATAAGGATTTGCGTCCTATCAGCATACTGCCATGTATGTCGAAAATACTGGAGCGAGTTGTGTATGTGCAGATTACAGAATATTTAGAATTAAATGGTATTCTCCCAGACCTACAATCAGGTTTCAGACAGGGGCGTGGAACTGCTACAGCTTTACTGGATGTCGTGAGTAACATTCTTGAGGCTCGGGATAGGGGAGAGGGGACTATCCTTACTCTGCTTGACTACACGCGAGCGTTTGATGCCATTAACATAAATCTATTACTGTGTAAGCTACATTATTACGGATTCAATCAAAACACGATAAGCTGGTTTAATAGCTACTTGACCGGTCGCTCACAGTATGTCGAGACCCAGAAAGAGGATGGTTCTCAACAGTCTTCCTGCCCACAACCTGTCACTCGGGGAATTCCACAGGGATCGATTCTTGGTCCATTGCTGTACATTATTTACAGTGCAGACATCACTAAGTGTATGCTACAGTGCAAATATCATATGTATGCAGATGACATCCAGCTGTACATGTCTTTCAAGCCTGAAGAGTTATTGCCTTCTATCGTCAAAATCAATGAGGAGCTAAATAGAATAGTATTGTGGTCAGAACGTAATTCCCTCCTCTTAAACCCTGCTAAGTCAAAATTCATGGTTTTAGGTAGTAAAACGCAGGTTAGTTCTATCGTGTCCGCTAGACCAGAGGTAAAGGTTGTGGGAACGAATATTGAACGCGTGGAAATAACTCGAAACTTAGGTCTAATCATTGATCCGGTACTTCGCTTCGAAGCGCATATCAACAGTGTGATTCGAAACTGTTTTTACAGACTAAAAGTGCTGTACCGCTTTAGACAATTCTTCAGTCAGACATTAAGAACTCGATTAGTAGATACCTTGGTGCTTTCGCGTTTGACATATTGTGATGCAGTATATGGTCCTTGTTTACTGTCGCGAACTAATAGACTGATACAAAGGGTACAAAACGCGTGCACTAGATTTTGTATTGATATCCCCCGTCGTAGCCATGTCACACCGTACTTAAACGATCTAAACATCCTAAAAATGGCAGCGCGTAGGGAGTTACATTTGGCCACTTTACTATTTGGCATTATAAAAACAGGATGCCCGAAGTACCTGTACGAGAAGTTGCTATGGAGGCAAGATCACTGCTCATACTCCACCCGATCCACAACAAATCCGCTGTCGATGCCACAACATAGGACTGCTGCTTTTAGGGGCAGTTTTAAATATGCCGCCACTCGATGCTGGAATAACATCCCACCGCCATGTCGTTCTAGACAGAGTAAATTTAGCTTTAAGTATCAACTTAAACAGCATTTACTTTGGAATCAAAAACAAAATATATAAAGAATCTGTCCACTTACCTGCGTGTTATAAACGTGAGACGCCGAGATGTGCGGCCAGCAACCCATGGCGACATAAATGTTGTGAATCTTGACATGAATAATGAGTTTGTATTATTTCTTTTCCCATTACTTAACATTTTCAATAATTTTGTACAGTTACGTTCTCGTTTAACTTGTCCAGCGACTCCAATACGTTGTTAATAAACATTAACACAATAAACATCGACATTGCAAGTGTTTATGTATTCGAGGCAATTCGAGGCGACCTGCGCAGCTTGCGCATGACTCGCCTTTGGCGTCTGCCGTTGCCCGCTCGGTAACATGAGCGGCCTACGTCGTGCGAGCGAGACAAGTGTTCGTATGTGTGTGTGACTATTTTATTTTGTTTTTTTCTCTTCTTTGTTATTTTTGTGTGATTTTGTTGTTGTTGTATCAAATTTGATTATTATAATAAGTAGGCAGGCACATTATTTTGTTAATTTTAAGTTTATTATTGTATAGTTTATTCATTATTACTTTTTAAATAAAAATTAAACCGCCTTCAAAAAAACCCAGACACAACTAAAAAGCAAAAAATAATTGGTTACATTTAAATCAATTAGTAATATGCAATTTAAATCAATTATTTTTGGAGTCGGTGCCGGTGTTGTTTTCTTTACTTTTAGATTTATAAAAACCAAGTCTGGATCTATTTTATATTTTTTTGTATGCCTGATTATTCTGTTTTTTCCATGTTTTGGCTGGCACCGACTCCAAATAATTGATTTAAATTGCATATTACTAATTGATTTAAATGTAACCAATTATTTTTTGCTTTTTAGTTGTGTCTGGGTTTTTTTGAAGGCGGTTTAATTTTTATTTAAAAAGTAATAATTTATTTTTTGCTTTTTAGTGGTAAATTATATAAAATCGGTTAAAAGCTGCTGAAGATATTAGAATTTACGTGTATTTTAATTTTATCACCCCCCTCCCTCACCCCCACCCCTTTTACCCTCTCTCACTGAAACTTAACTTTTATAATGAACGTAATGCAAAAAGAACCACTGGAATACTACTTAATTTTAAGGAGTTCCCCTTTCCAGCTCCGAAGATATTCATCAGATCTTCACCATATTTTTATGGGACCAAATGACAAGCACCAGCTTTCAATCAAAGAAAGAATGGTCGAAATCGGTTCACACAGTACAGAGAAACGAGGTAACAAACATAAAAAAAAAAAAAAAAAAAAAAAAAGCAACATACAGTCGAATTGAGAACCTCCTCCTTTTTTTGAAGTCGGTTAAAAATATTAAGTGTACGACCTGACGTCCGCACGTCACACTAGGGCCCTCATTGAAAATCAGCGCTGCAGTACTGCTGTGCTGCAGCATATCGCTGAATGAGGGGCCCTGTTGCTGGAGCAAATAATGTATTTTTTTAGGTTTAAGTTTTATTTTGTACTTGTTATATTTTTTATTTGTTCTAGCAATTAAAGACTTTTTCTTTCTTTCTTTCTTTCTTTCTTTCTATACATTTTGGGGAAATTGGAATTCTGCAACCCGTTACTATGGAGTTAAAAAGTCTAATCAAGAGAATCTAATAAGGTTTTATTTGAAGCAAGTCCTCGTCGTAATTTCTGAACTGATGTTATTTTTTATCCTGGCACGGCAAAGTGACCAAACTGCACCTGAATGTAAGCGCAGTGTCTTGGAATATCGAGTAGCGAGAGACAATTTATCCCCCGCTACTCAACATAATCACGCCGGCCTGCTTTGGGCTTCTTCACACGGCGCCATGGGCAAGAGAGTGAAAAAGCGGTCGAGTGTCTAGTGTCAGAGTACTCAGAATGCCATAAAGCAACCAAACATCGTACCCCAACTCTATACCCCCGACAAAATCAATTTATGTGTGCTCACTTTGCCTTGCTAGGATAAAAAAAACATAAAAAGCAGACGCAAAATTTATTCTTTTGAAGAGACGGTAAGGTCGAAACATTTTGATCTATGGTAATTGCAGCGAACTCCATACCCCAATTCGATCTAATAGACCTCTATTAGCTTAAATGAACTCACTTTAGCTATTACTGGATGTTATAAAGATTATAGGCAAGAATCGAACAGTCACCTTGTTCAAACAACGCCACATAGAGACAACGAATATTTGTGAATAAATTGAGAGCTGGAAATGGTCCGATAACCAGATTATTCTATGACTAACAACAAGCGTAACTTTGTTTTATCTGTTATTTTATTTATATTATATATTATATAGGATAATCAATGGTAATTACATTAAATATAATGAATAAAATTAAAAAGAACAAATAACACACATGGTAAATGCATTACCTTCAGATATCATAGCATGCATTGAATACATAAATTGCAAAAAAAAAATTACAAATTAAAAATATAATTAAGTTTAATATTAGTTGGCAGAAATTTTATGTAAAGCATAATATATGAGACTGAAAATATCACTCATTTTTTCAAATTCCCTTTAAAACCTCATTTTTAAACGTTTTCATTGTGTTACTGAACACGTTTATAGTCTGGCCGAGAGAATTGTAGGTTCGGGGTAACCTGACTAGAGCAGAATTATATTTTAATTTAGTTCTTGCTGATGGTGGACACAACAGACCAGCAGGTTTTCGAGGCAGACGGCTTGGGACACGCAATTTTACACATTCCAACAATGGTGGGCAATCAATATAATTTCTCAATATTTTGTACAGGAATGTCATATCGAGGATTATCCTTCTGTCGCTCAAACTAATCATTTTAAAATATTCTAGTCTTTCGGTATATGAATTGAGTTTTTTATGTTTTTTTTTTAATTTAAAATGTATGGCACGGCTATGTCTCAAAATGATAGGCAGAGTTGTAAACATCGTTTAAAACTGAACTCATTCCCATTTCGGACTCACAACACTTAGAACGGAAACAAATATTTGTGTATCACACAAACATTTTCTCGGTACGGGAATCGAACCCATGTCCTCTCGTTTTATAGGCAGAAAGTATTCGACTATGTTAAAGAGCTGAATGTTAATAAACGGTTCAGCATTGTGTTACAACAGTGTAAGAATTTCAAGCAAAGGAATTTGGACACTCTTGGAACGCCTCAATCTACCGCAATCCATTAGTACGCTTTGGAATCCGAAATCGGAAACTTAAGCTCGGATAGGTCTTCAAAATTCAGAGACGAACGGTTGCTGCGTTTGCGAAGGGATATTGTGTTTTGTTTTGTAACTCTATTTGTGTGGGTGGCAATAGTAATTTAGTGTATTCCTGTTTCTATTGACAAATGGAAATGGGTAAACAAACCTAATATAGCAGCGATAGCCTAGTTGGTTGCGGTACGGACTGTTAAGATGAAAGACGTATGTTCGAAACCCAAATGGCACCTATGACTTTTCTAAAGTTATGTGTTTATTAAATGGTAATTATCGCTTGCTTTAACGGTGAAGGAAAACATCCTGAGGAAACTTGCATACCTGAGAATTATCATAAGAATTTCGAAGGTATGTGAAGTCTACCAACCCGCATTAGGTCAGCGTGGTGGACTAAGGCCTAACCCCTCTTATTAGTAGAGGAGGCCCGTGCCCAGCAGTGGGACATTTTTAACACAGCTAGTATTAGTTTTAGTTTTTATTAAGAACAGTTCTCTAATTTTATAATATACATCGTTTGCTTCATCCACACCACAATAAGCTACCAGCTACAGAAACTAGTAGAGATAAAAAGAACGTTTTATTTTATCCCATCTAGTGAGGTAATGGTTTCTTTGTAATTCTAAGATAACAGTTATCCGCAGACAATCCGAGTACAAACAGAAGTTGTATAGTCGTAAAATCTTGCTTGTTTACTTCACAGTGTTTTTGTATGGAATCATATTCTAGAGCTATTCATGAAATGTAAGAGGTTTTGCAATTTAAAACTAGTTTGAGATTTAATTGTATAGAAATCTGTGACATAGAAAACTTTTATTTGTCCTAATCTTTTATCACCTCTTCATTCTGAGTATTCACTCTGAATTAATCACGTTTCACTTTTAGGCATTTTATTTGAATCGTTTCTAGTTAGCTTCTGTCAATGAACTATGATGTTAGTAAATCTTCATAAGAATTAAATTTATTTTGTCTCACACATTCATATCTATCTCTTTTAGATTCAAAGCACCAGTATGTAAGTATAATTTTCTACTTGTTATTGCAGGATATTGAACCCAGTAAAATTACTGGATATTATAAAACCCAACATCTTATGTTTCGAGCTGACTATTGCAGATGAGTACCATGCAGTTCTTTATAATTCTAAGTTATTTCCTACTATCTATAGCCAGGCCTATAATTTATTGCACGGGTAATTAGCTTGTCTCGACATTTGTATGAAGGAAAAAATCTGAATCAAACAGAATTTCAAAACACAGGGCGAATTTCAAACTTTATCCTATGACATTTGGTTCATCGTTTGATAACTTACCAACAAAGGCAATGATAATCTCCCTCCAAACAGTCCTCTTGTCATCCATAACCTCACAATCACTGGACATTGTATACACCATGTTGAATTTTAAATTATTTTTATTTATCACACACGTTTCGCACCTTCCACTTTTATGACTCTCTCACGTTCAACTAAGGTTTATATACCATCTTATCGTAATGAGTAATTAAATTCTACATCTTCATTTGATATTAAACTTTATTTGTTGTTTTTTAAAGTTTATTTTAGGATTGTGTTTGGTTTTACGACGTTTGTTGAGGCGGTAGGAGACACACTGTCAATGATGGAACGTGATATTTGCGTCTGGATGGGCATTAATACGTTCGTTGTGGAGCGTTTGATGGAAGAATTGATTGGCTGACCGAATTGGTAATTACTTTAAAATGAGTACAAGAGTCAAGTCGCACGTAATATCGGAAATACTTGTAGATCCATCGTTAATTCCTAGGTTCATTATTTTTAGACCTAATCCCTCTCATTAATAGAGGAGGTCTGTGCCCAGCAGTGGGACAGTATGTAATACATGGCTGGAATAATTATTGTTAATATAATTTCCACCAGATTACGAAGTTAAAGTTAAAACTGTTACCAATTTTCCACCTTTTACAATAAATAATAATAATGCTGTCATCTGCAATATTACATTTTACTTTGCTTTAACAACATTTCATACTTGATCCTATTCTATATTTCCTTTTCCAGCTTCCAGCACACTTTTCCGAACAGAATAGATTAAAAAGCAGAGCGTCTAAAATGCGTTACTGGATTCTTACTTTCACTATTGCTGATGAAAGAGGTCTACAGAGATTCCTAGAGAATTTGTGTTGCGTTCTAACTTAATATTTTGATAGAGTGACTGTTCTATTTTCTTTGTTGCGGGATTTTGCTCACCCATTCCTACTAGGACTTTGTCATGTATCAAAGATCTGAGGACATAACACAAGACATGCCGTAAATCAAGCCCCTTAGTCAACGAGAGTGGATCGATAAAAACGCTAGCAGTCTCCATACGCCGGTCATAGATGCAGAAATACTGATGAAAAATGTTTCATTGAAGAACACTACAACGAATGACAAAGTATGTTCACAATTCTAAGTGGCACGTGGTTTCAAAGGTACCTCTCTCTTCTAGCTAGTGATGTTTAAATTTTTGTTTTTTTATCATGGCACGGCATAGTAACTAACTACACCTGATGGTAAGCTCCGTGTGGTCCAGTTAAAGTATCAAGTAGCTAGAAACAACTATATCTTGCTACTTGATACAATCATGCCGACCTACAAAGTAGCTTCTTCACAAAAGACCCAGGACCATAGGAAGGAGTGAACACGATAACTGGCAAACTAATCCACAACTTGATGGTACCGCCAAGATAAGAATTTGTTAACCAAGCAGGCCGGCGTGATTATGTTGAAGAGCGAGGAGTAGATTGTCTCTCGCTACTTGATACTCTAACTGGAGGGCACTGCACTTAGCATCAGGTGCAGTGTGGTCACTTTGCCGTGCCAGAATAAATAAAAATAGAACCTCCAGGTTCAAGCCGGGTTAGAAGACACCACGAAGTTGTGGATGTCGATATATTTCTGATCTTCACCTTTTGATAGTGCACTGAACTTACGGTAAACGTTCCAGTAGCTGTGCTAGCCACTGTCCCGTTCCAACAGCTGCCCCGTACAATCAGGCCGGCTATAAATCGAGTTAGTTGATTCCTGACCGCTTTTTCTCGTGTACCGAGCCACGGTGACATATTTTATACCGCACTTGCCTTTTGTGCGTATTCAAATATTATATTTGATATTTTGTTACTCTGTGATTTATTAAATGTAATAAATAATTCGAGAAGGATATTGTGTAGGCAGCTATTTGAAAATCGGAAGAAACCCTTACTAAAATTATTTCGAAATTTGTCTTCAATCTTGGGCTCTATCCAGGCTGTTGAAGAAAGGTGGTATGACAAAATAATACGACGTAAAGAAAGGGTGATTGGTGGTAAAATTTAAAATCCAGTAAACCTTATCTTATCTGAGTAAAAGAGAGGAGTAGAGAGAAGGGAGAGGAGAGCAGAGGTAAACGGTAGACAGTGGCTTTGCTGTGCCCTGGCATTGCAGAAGTCGTGGCGGTGACTACTTACCATCAGTTGGCCCGTCTGCTCGTCTGCTCGTCTGCCTATCCAGGCAATAAGAAAAAGGTGCAGAGTATGAATTGAGTTTTTATGTTTTTTTTTTAATTTAAAATGTATGGCACGGCTATGTCTCAAAATAATAGGCAGAGTTGTAAACATCCATCGTTTAAAGCTGAACTCCGTCCCATTTCGGACTCACAACACTTAAACCGAAAACAAATATTTGTGTATCACACAAACATTTTCTCGGTACGGGAATCGAACCCATGTCCTCTCGTTTTATAGGCAGAAAGTCTTCGACTATGTTAAAGAGCTGAATGTTAATAAACGGGTCAGCATTGTGTTACAACAGTGCAAGAATTTCAAGCAAAGGAATTTGGACACTCTTGGAACGCCTCAATCTACCGCAATCCATTAGTACGCTTTGGAATCCGAAATCGGAAACTTAAGCTCGGATAGGTCTTCAAAATTCAGAGACGAACGGTTGCTGCGTTTGCGAAGGGATATTGTGTTTTGTGTTGTAACTCCATTTGTGTGGGTGGCAATAGTAATTTAGTGTATTCCTGTTTCTATTGACAAATAGAAATGGGTAGAATCAAACAAATCTAATATAGCAGCGATAGCCTAGTTGGTTGCGGTACGGACTGTTAAGATGAAAGACGTATGTTCGAAACCCAAATGGCACCTATGACTTTTCTAAAGTTATGTGTGTATTAAATGTTAATTATCGCTTGCTTTAACGGTGAAGGAAAACATCCTGAGGAAACCTGCATACCTGAGAATTATTATAAAAATTTCGAAGGTATGTGGAGTCTACCAACCCGCATTAGGTCAGCGTGGTGGACTAAGGCCTAACCTCCCTCATTAGTAGGGGAGGCCCGTGCCCAGCAGTGGGACAATTTTTAACACAGGGCTAGTATTAGTTTTAGTTTTTATAAAGAACAGTTCTCTAATTTTATAATATACATCGTTTGCTTCATCCACACCACAATAAGCTACCAGCTACACAAACTAGTAGAGATAAAAAGAACGTTTTATTTTAACCCATCTAGTGAGGTAATGGTGTCTTTGTAATTCTAAGATAACAGTTATCCGCAGACAATCCGAGTACAAACAGAAGTTGTATAGTCGTAAAATCTTGCTTGTTTACTTCACAGTGTTTTTGTATGGAATCATATTCTAGAGCTATTCATGAAATGTAAGAGGTTTTGCAATTTAAAACTAGTTTGAGATTTAATTGTATAGAAATCTGTGACATAGAAAACTTTTATTTGTCCTAATCTTTTATCACCTCTTCATTCTGAGTATTCACTCTGAATTAATCACGTTTCACTTTTAGGCATTTTATTTGAATCGTTTCTAGTTAGCTTCTGTCAATGAACTATGATGTTAGTAAATCTTCATAAGAATTAAATTTATTTTGTCTCACACATTCATATCTATCTCTTTTAGATTCAAAGCACCAGTATGTAAGTATAATTTTCTACTTGTTATTGCAGGATATTGAACCCAGTAAAATTACTGGATATTATAAAACCCAACATCTTATGTTTCGAGCTGACTATTGCAGATGAGTACCATGCAGTTCTTTATAATTCTAAGTTATTTCCTACTATCTATAGCCAGGCCTATAATTTATTGCACGGGTAATTAGCTTGTCTCGACATTTGTATGAAGGAAAAAATCTGAATCAAACAGAATTTCAAAACACAGGGCGAATTTCAAACTTTATCCTATGACATTTGGTTCATCGTTTGATAACTTACCAACAAAGGCAATGATAATCTCCCTCCAAACAGTCCTCTTGTCATCCATAACCTCACAATCACTGGACATTGTATACACCATGTTGAATTTTAAATTATTTTTATTTATCACACACGTTTCGCACCTTCCACTTTTATGACTCTCTCACGTTCAACTAAGGTTTATATACCATCTTATCGTAATGAGTAATTAAATTCTACATCTTCATTTGATATTAAACTTTATTTGTTGTTTTTTAAAGTTTATTTTAGGATTGTGTTTGGTTTTACGACGTTTGTTGAGGCGGTAGGAGACACACTGTCAATGATGGAACGTGATATTTGCGTCTGGATGGGCATTAATACGTTCGTTGTGGAGCGTTTGATGGAAGAATTGATTGGCTGACCGAATTGGTAATTACTTTAAAATGAGTACAAGAGTCAAGTCGCACGTAATATCGGAAATACTTGTAGATCCATCGTTAATTCCTAGGTTCATTATTTTTAGACCTAATCCCTCTCATTAATAGAGGAGGTCTGTGCCCAGCAGTGGGACAGTATGTAATACATGGCTGGAATAATTATGTTTAATATAATTTCCACCAGATTACGAAGTTAAAGTTAAAACTGTTACCAATTTTCCACCTTTTACAATAAATAATAATAATGCTGTCATCTGCAATATTTTTACTTTGCTTTAACAACATTTCATACTAGACCCTATTCTTAGTTTCCTTTTCCAGCACACTTTCCCGAACAGAATAGATTAAAAAGCAGAGCGTCTAAAATGCGTTACTGGATTCTTACTTTCACTATTGCCGATGAAAGAGGTCTACAGAGATTCCTAGAGAATTTGTGTTGCGTTCTAACTTAATATTTTGATAGAGTGACTGTTCTATTTTCTTTGTTGCGGGATTTTGCTCACCCATTCCAACTAGGACTTAGTCATGTACCATCAAATATCTGAGAACATAACACAAGCCATTTCGTAAATCAAGCACTTTAGTCAAAGAGAGTGGATCGATAAAAACGCTAGCAGTCTCCATACGCTGGTCAAAGATACAGCAATATCGATGAAAAATTTTTCATTGAAGAACACTACAACAAACAAAATGATAAAGTATGTTCACAGTTCTAAGTACTTTCAAAGACATCTATCTCTACTAGCTAGTGATTTTTAAATTTTCTTTTTATCCTGGCACGGCAAAGTAACCACATTGCACTTGTTATCCAGTTAAGAGTATCAACTAACGAGAGACAATCTATCCCCCGGTACTCAACACAATCATGCCAGCCTGCTTCTTCATACTACATCATGGGTTAGAAGGTGAAGAAGCGGTCGAGAGTCTAGTGTCAGAGTACTCAGAAGGCCGCCAAACAACGTACCAAGAGTAGCGGGGGATAGTCTCTCGTTACTTGATACTCTAACTGGACGGTACTACGCTTACCATCAGGAGCAGTGTGGTCACTTTGCCGTGCCAGAATAAACAAAAATAAAGGCCTCCTGGTTCAGGCAGGGGTAGAAGACACCACGAAGTTGTGGATGTCGATATATTTCTGATCTTCACCTTTTGATAGTGCACTGAACTTACGGTGAATATTCCAGTAGCGGTGCTAGCCACTGTCCCGTTCCAACAGCTGCCCCGTACAATCAGGTCGGCTATAAATCGAGTTAGTTGATTCCTGACCGCTTTTTCTCGTGTACCGAGCTACGGTGACATATTTTATACCGCACTTGCCTTTTGTGCGTATTCAAATATTATTTTATATATTTTGTTACTCTGTGATTTATTAAATGTAATAAATAATTCGAGAAGGATATTGTGTAGGCAGCTATTTGAAAATCCGAAGAAACCCTTACTAAAATTATTTCGAAATTTGTCTTCAATCTTGGGCTCTATCCAGGCTGTTGAAGAAAGGTGGTATAACAAAATAATACGACGTTAAGAAAACGGTGATTGATAACTTATAGATAAAAAAATTAAAATCCCGTAAACCTCATCTTAAGAGAGGAGTAGAGAGAAGGGAGAGGAGAGCAGAGGCGCAGAACAATGCAGAGGAGAGAGAGTAGAGAGAGGAGAGCAGAGAAGAGGAAAGAGAGGAGAGAAATAGTTGTCCTGTTACAGATCGCCTTCTATAATGAACGAATTTTGGTTGAAAAAATGCTGATCTCGACAACAGCGCCACCTTTTTTTTCAGTGACTTGCCAGCAAATGGGCCACCTGATGGTAAGTAGTCACCGCCACCCATAGACTTCTGCAATGCCAGAGCCGCTGCCTGCCGTTAAACCACTACCTATCGAGTCTTCATGAAATTTCATTAAAACCAGAAGTTTTATATATTAGCGTGTAGAATCGTGACCCGTAATATTTATATAATACGATACATACCAATAAACCTATCTCTGAACACTACATTGTTTTAAACTCTATCAAAATATATATAAGTTGTCTGCAAGTCTTATTACGACCTCTATCGGTAAACACATTCTATGACCTCTGCTTAAAAATCTTTCAGTATGTCAACTCGTTTGATGTTGGTGAAGAAGACGACATAAATAAATTCAATTCAATTCAATTTAGTTATAAATAAATTCAAGCATGTAACTTGAGTGTCGTTGCAATCACAATGTCACGTGTTCTTCAAGCTACACTTTATAGTATATGGACATGAATTTTATTGTTTTCTTTTCTTATGCACAACATAACTTGTGGTAGTGTTGTAGTACTAGGCCTCTAACGCAGCGAATGAGTACTCGGTTGTAAAATAACAGGCCGTGCTTTCTATACTTGGACCGGGCCGTGGGATCAATACTTGGACCAAGACAATACCTTAATAATTTGTGTTATCCACAAATACTTCCTTTTTTTTATTTTGGTACAGAAAAGTGACCACACTGCACCTGTTGATAAGCACAGTGCCGTCCAATAAGAGCTTCAAGTAGCGAGAGACAAACTATCCCTCGCTCCTCAGCACAATCATACCGGCCTGCTTGTTTGTTGTTGTGAGACCATAAGTTCGTAGTTTCTGATTTATTTATTGTTTAAAGACAAAGAGTGGTAGTCACATTAAAATAATTAAACCTTACAAATCACTAACAATATTTTAAATGCATTACGTTTAGTTGCCACGGCATGCATTGAAATGTTGGAAAAAACAATTATTAAAATGTATAATAACGTTAACAATCTTAAAGCTATAATATAAAAAATTATATATATTTAAGGAACATATAAACAAATTATTGACTGTACTTAATACTAAATGCCTATATTAAACAGAGATATAATGGACTTTACCTTATATTATGTATACTGATACATGATTAGTATCTTAATGAGCGGTCAGGACTATGTGTATATGTATGTGTATATTGGATGGGTTGATTATTATTATATTATTTTACAATAATATCTTTTTCTTATCCTAGCACGGCCACCATATGCACCTGATGGTGCGTGGTGCCATCCAGTTACAATATCAAGTAGCGAGAGACAACTATACCTCTCACGATGACGCAATCATGGCAGGATCATAAAAAGGACACATGATAGCTGGAAAACTGTTCCACAGCTTGATGGTGCTTCATAAATTCAACTCGGATCAGAGCAAAAATTTGTTAGCTTTCCTCTAATATATATACTTGACTAAATATGCGCGGCTGGATTTGAAATGTGTGATGAATGTTTGAAAACTACACTTATTACATTCAAACTGTTAGAGACAAAAAAATGTGCCACAATTTCCCTATGTTTCACTTTGGAATGTGTACTAAATGTTAATTTAGGAGAAAAACTTTATGCAAAATTGCATTTACATTCCATAGTTTTTTGGTTTACCAGTTTTGTATGACTGTAATGTATATTATGTGATTGAATAGTATTAGTATAGGCACAACTACTTTGGCTCTTGAATGGATTACAGGACACTAGGCAATACTGGTTCACTGGGACAGTTTTCGCAATTACAAATGCTCTGAATATCATTCGGAATATCTTGGCGTCAGGAATACAATTGGCATAAAATATTAATTGTGACTTATAAGTTGTGACGTAATGCTAATAGTATATCTCCCCTTTCCTTTATAATTGTCTCATCGCACTGTAACGTCTCTGACAGTCTGCATTATTTTTAAACTGTGCTAAAACAATATGTTGATAAAATGAGATAAAACCGCATCGGCGCCAAAAGTTTTTCAATTAATTCACGACATCTGAGCACTCAACTTAACGGCATAAACCAAGTTCTACCCTTTACATCAACTTTGTTAGATAAATAAGAAGCCACCTTTATGATGCTTCTTCTTCTGCAATTTAATGTTATTGGATTTATTGGACTGTAATGACACAAACACATACACTCATGCCTGTAATCTCCGAAGGGATAGGCAGAGGTGTGTAACCAGTACACCCACTTTTCGCCGAATTTCGGTCCTATAATGTGATAGAGGGCGACTGGCGAGCCTATCGCCATACCGGGCACAGATTCCAGACTCCGGGCTAATACTGTGGAATTTGTAAATAGATTGATGATAACGAGTTTTAGATATTTAAGTTATGTGTATTTATCAGAGGTGAAGTTGTAATTGCGCATGCGTTACGACTGCTATGCAGAGGTCTCGGGTTTGATCCCCGGGTCGGGTAAAGTGATATTGAGTTTTTCTGTCGAGAAATTCTCAGGCTAATACTGAGTATAGATTAAAATAGCGCCGTGGTATAGATTATTGTACTATCAATCATTGGCTTCATGAAACAAACGAAACAAAGGTAGGCAGCGGCTCTGCTGTGCCCTGGCATAGCAGAAGTCCATGGGCGGCGGTGACTACTTACCATCAGGTGGCCCGTGAGCTATTCTGCCTACTCAGGCATTAAAAAAAATTACTATTTAGTAAAAATAAATATTACCTCGACTGGCTTAAGTCCTTATCGTTGACTAACTGAAAACCATGTGTCAACTCACGTACCGGTGAAATCATAATGATGACAATAATGGCAGATTAGATGAGACGTGATGTAGAAAATAAACGTTTTTTATTTACCACGCTGGAGCTCCATCTAGTTAGCGGCCCAAATAGCGAAATTCGGCCTGTGAACATAGTCCGTATTACATACATATACACTCACTACTACTATTCTTATACGAATTTCGAAGGTATGTGAAGTCTACCAACCCGCAATAGGCCAGCGTGGTAAACTAAGGCCTAACCCCTCTCATTAGTAGAGGAGGCCCGTGCCCAGCAGTGGGACAATGTTTAATACAAGGCCAATATTATTATTTATGTATATACACTCACGCCTGTAATCCCCGAAGGTGTAGGCAGAGGTGTAACCAGTACCCCGCTTTTCGCCTAATTTATTACGGTCCTATAATGTGTCAGGGGGCGAGCCAATCGCCATACCGGGGACAATCCAGACTCCGGGCTGATACGAGTATTTCTAAAAAGAATAACCTCTTTTTGCAATCAATACGTAAATAACGTTGACTAATACATTAATTATCGAAATTAGCAGACCAATTTTTTTTTTTATTTATTATTTATTAAACAAATTTATTTTTATTTTATTTTATTATTAGTTCTCTACGATCAATATCAGTAGCTATTTATTTTCCATGAACATGAAATTGAAACTTGTAGTTTTTGTAGGAGCACTAATCAATTGCTCAAAATTAAATATTATTGAATCCATGAAATAATACGTCATATTTAGATTCAGTCAATTTTTACTCTACCGCCAGCTTGGAATGCAGTTTCGCTAGAGAAGAACGGGCAAGAAACTCTAGCGTAGCGTAACTCAAAGTTACTGACCAATTCGGACCATATGTTCAAGGGCCATATTTCGGTATTTGGGCTAAGTAGATGGAGCTCCACGCTGGCCTAATGTAGGTTTGTAGTACATTTGAAATTCTTATAGTAGATTCTTTTGATTCCTGGTCTCCTCACGATGTTTTCCTTCACCGTTAAAGCAAGCGATAATTAACAATGAATACACATGAAAAATCAGAGGCGTATGCTGATCACGCAATCGTAACTATAGACTTGACAGTTCTACTCCCAATTAAGCATTCGCTGGTTGTTTACAATAATAAAGTAAATAACACTCAACAGTCTTATACATATTCCAGACCCACACTAAGATATGAACTATTAGCGACGATCAGTCTCACCCCGAAACAAACATTCATAGATCTCACAAACATTTTTCTCGATGCGGGAGTCTAACCTGCGGCCTCTCGTTTCGCGGTCTACTCACCCACTGTGCCACGGAGGTAGAATATATTCCAATTTAATAATTTTTGAATCGACACTTTCTTGCTTTGAGCTAATCCATTTCACTCAAAAAATAGACTTATAAAGAATACCAAAAGACCTTAGCGCCAAAACATTCCTCTTGCAGTTTTATGTCGAAATAATCCAACTAAAACCCCAATGTTTAAGCAAAGTTCTGTTAACGAAGCACTTTCCAAGATATCTGAATAAGACGTAAAGCTTAAGACAGTGCTTGGGGAAATAGTTGGGAGTTCACAACTTTGCTGTGTTCTGTTTAACTTATTAATGTACAGAAACGCGTAGAATTCGAGAGAATATTTCGTGACATGCAGTCTTTTGTCGTGCACGAAACAGATTTCCAGATATTATTTTTTCACAAATTCACTGGCAAAGGATGAGTAATTTTTTTTAAGAAATCATAAATTTTCTTTTTAACCGACTTCAAAAAAGGAGAAGGTTAACAATTCGTCGGAATCTTTTTTTATGTATGTTACCTGATTACTCTAAGACGCCTGGACCGATTCGAGAAATTATTTTATTGTTTAAAAGGGTTTACTTCCCAGGTGGTCCCATTGGCATCAAGACAGGATCTGATGATGGGATCTCAGAAAAAACAAGGACAACCTCAATTTTTATAGTGACGCATAATAGTAAAACGCATATAGTTTTTTATTGAAGTCGGTGTATTTTTTATGATTATTATTTAATTAAGTGATCACATCTGATAAGATCACAGGAGTTATTGATGCTGGAAAAAAGTGTGCAGAGCTAAAATGGAGCGGCCACGTCTGTAGAATGCACCCAGATAGGTGGGCGAATGTCGCTACTGACTGGATACTACACGACGGTCGGCGAAGACGTGGAAGGCCAAGAATGCGATGGAGGGATGACCTGGATGCTTTTTCTAAGGAATGGCGCAATATGGCTGATGACAGAGAGGAGTAGAAGAGGAAGAGGGAGGTCTTTGCCCAGCAGTGGGACATAAAATAGGTTATCAGAAAAAATCTGATAAGTACAGTATCGTTTTTTTATCCTGGCAAAGTGATCACACTGGACCTGATGGTAAGCACAGTGCCGTCCAGTTAGAATATCAATTAGCGAGAGGCAACTATCCCACGCTTATACAATCTGACACCAAGTGTTCCTATTTCGCTTACGACATTTCCACCCACATTGTCTGCGTGGGCGCTTCTCCCGCTATAACTAGTTGTGCCAGATATTGAATCACTCCCACGCGAAAACTTATTGAAAATTTACACAATCGTACTAAAAATCAAAATTCATGCCTTATATTCCCCAACTTTGGTTAAGTACTTAAGTTGAAATATGATAAAAAGTTTACTTTTCAAGCGGCTGTATCGATCTTAATAAAGTTTAACTATTGTTAGAGCCTATTTTCGAGATCGCGTTCTGTAAGTAGGTAGTAGTCAAACCTTTTTGTAACAAATTACCACAATATTTAAGTTAGATTGCAATAAAAATGGAATAAAAAATCGAAATTTTTTCGCTATACTGCGTGTTGCGTTTTCTTGATATTTTTCTACGCTAGTATTTCCAACTCTTTATTTATTTATACACTTCATATACAAGGTATATAGACGGACTTATTGCCAAAAGCAACTAAGGTCGACTGGGAGAGAATTATATTTCTGTTTGATTAATTTCGTTGCGGGGTAAAAGACAGTTAAGCATATCCAGAGACTCGCCGAGTTTCATTACTCGGTGTCGAAAAATTGCGTGCTATTGTCGATCCTGGCTTAACAGGAGTTGGCTGGCTGGCTTAACAATGGGGGGTGATAGACTATATTTGCGCTCTGTACTATGCTTAGAATTAGGTGCAGTATTAAATAACAAGCGAGGAAAGTAATAAGTTTTCATGAAATTGCCCACAGGAGCGGAGAAAATGGCTGCCACGGAGGCGATGTCGTAAGCCAGAACTATTTCATAAATATGCCATATTAGATGTTGCTCGCGGCTCCGCCCGCGTGGAGGTTATTTTTGGAAGAAAAGGTATACAATCCATGGAGGCAGCTTAAGCTATTACACCTTTCTATATTTGGATATACCATAGGAAGTGTGCATTTTTTCGGGATAAAAAGTGGCCTATGTCATGTTCTGATCCCTAAACTGCCACTATGCAAAAAATCATATCGATCCATTGCCCTGTGAAAAACTAAATTATCCTACGAGAACTATACATTTCTCCGGGATAAAAAAGCCTATAAGCTATTCCAGACTATAATCTATCTCTGTGCCAAATTTCAACCAGATCCGTCCAGCCGTTGTAGCGTGATTGAGTAACAAACATCCATCCAAACATTCGCATTTATAATATTAGTAGGATTTCTAATGCAAACACTCTTTATCACCAGTTTACACTAGCTTACGTAACCATTTTTCCTCATAAGAAAAATACTGAACAAAAATCCAGCTTTAAAATATTCAAGCGGGCTTGAGCGCCGAAATACGGGCCGTGTCGGTGCAAAATGGCATAGTGCCAACCATCTCTCGCCATTTAAGAAGACTGCATAATTTTTTACTTTTCCCCTCTTATTTAATTCTACCTAGCTATTCTCTTATCTGTTTTGACGAACAAATGTTAACTAGAATACTTCAACGTGAATACTTTGCTCCGATAATAGTCAGTTACTGCCTTGGTGGCGCAGTTGTAATTGCGCATGTCACAACTGCTGTGCTGAGGTCTCGGGTTCGATTCCCGGGTCGAGTAAAGTGATATTGGGGTTTTATATTTAGAAAAACTCAGTCTCAGTCTGGAATTGTGCCCGGTACATGGCGATAGGTTCGCCTCCTATCACATTGTGGGACCGTAATGAATTCGGCGAAAAGTGGGTGAACTGGTTACACCTCTATCTACCCTTTCGGGGATTACAGGGTGTGTATGTAATAGTTAGTAACGTAATATAATAAAATAGAAATAAGTAAATATTCATTAATTTTAAATATTTTAATGTACAAAATAGTAACGAAATTAGTCATATACGACAATAGATGGCGCTTCCCAAAATAGTTTATGCGCGTAATCCTAAATTAACAATACAACAAATTAGTTGATTATACTGTCAACAGATGGCAGAGTCAATTTTTCATATTGTTTGACAAAACCATATGAAAAATTAACTCTGTTATTTTAATAAAACATTTGTCTATGTTTCGTGATTTAAAATAAAACATAAGCTTTAAAATGGTGTAAAACATTAAATTTGATGAAGAATGGAAGATATAGCGTACCGACAAAAAAGGCCTCGGAGATATAATAAATAGTTGATTTCGTGATTAAAACACAATAAGTAACAAACAAGAAATCTTCTTATCCATACTTACATATACATTATCATGCACATAGGCGGATACTGTAGATTTCCACTATGGACTGTTCTGACACACCAATTAGGCTTAATAAAACTTCATAAATCCGTCCAGTTGTTTTCGACTGTTAGTTAAAGTTAATAGAGTATTTACAGTAGCGTGTATCACGTGTATATCTGTATCACGGCGAATGCTCCAAAGAATTGTTTATTCTTATCCCAACCTCTCCCTTCCACACCAGAACCACGCGTTCTGGCTTGCGGAGTCACAGCTTTGTGGTGTCTACTACCCCGGCAAGAACCAAGAGGTTCGCAAATTCGTATCTTTGCCACACCATCAAGCTGTGGAACAGTTTGCCAGCTACCGTGTTCCCTTCTTCCTATCATCCTGAGTCCCTTAGGCGTAGTGTGAAGAAGCTATTCAGCAGACTGGCATGATTGTGTTGCGTAGCGAGGGATAGATTGTCTCTCACCACTTGATACTCTAAATGGACTGTACTGCGCTTACCATCAGGAGCAAGTTAGTCACTTTGTACTGATAATGTATAAATATTACAAAAAAACCTATAGATTTCCACTTTGCACTGTCTTGACACACAAATGTCACTTGATTCAATTTCATAAAGCGTCCAGGCGTTTTGGAGTGTAGTTAATTGCGTATATTAGCATCAATTAAACGCCCACCGATTAAAACTGGGCTAGACTCCCGCTAGTTCCGTATAGACTGCCCCGCGAGCGCCGAGGCGTTCCTTTTTATAACAAATCTTTCCCCACTGAGTCTATAACTTGTCAATCTACCCGCAAATATTTGTTAAGTGATCCCCGATATTTCTAAAAAATCTAAGGTAGAGCACATTAAGCCGGAAGTCATTGAATAAATTATCGTTCTATTAAAAAGTACCCTTACACGTATTACGTATCTGTGCATAAATACGTCTCTTTTCAAAGTTATAAAGGTGTAACGTACAGTGCATTTATCACAATCTGCAGCAAATACCTGCATCCGATCCCGTCGTGGAATCAATTTGTTAAGCTTAGACTGGCTTACATCCATGAGATCTGGGTCAACATCATTTGTGTTTAACCTCCGGCGTAAAAGAGATGTGTTAGAGGCTTAAAAAATCTGTTCGTTATGGTAGATTCATGTCAAATGTACTTTTAGGTATTCGAGATTGTTCCTTTTTGATCCTTGCGCGGCAAAGTGATCACCTGATGGTAAGCGCAGTGCCGTTCAGTCAGAGTATCGAGTAGTGAGAGACAAATCTATCCTACTGAACACAATCATGCCGACCTGCTTCATCACACTACGCCATGGGCAAGAAGGCGAAGAAGCAACAAGGGTCTAGTGTCAGGGTACTTAGAAGGCCGCAAAACGGCCAAACATCGTATCCCAACTCCTAACCACTACTTGATACTCTATCTGGACGGCACTGCGCTTACCATCAGGTGCAGTTTATTCACTTTGCCGTGCCAGCATAAAAAAAAAAACAAACCCCGACAAAATCTTTGGATATTTGAATAGAATCTGTTAACTAATATATTTATATATTGTAGATAATTATTTTATTTTATATACTTTATACATAATCGTACAAAGTGGAATAATTGCTAAGGTATTCTCCAGTCAACCTTTGCGTGAAGTAGAGTAAGGAAGGTGTGTAGAGATGACAAGAGAAGGAATAGGAGAAAAAGTAACAAGGTGTGTAGAGATGACAAGAGAAGGAATAGGAGAAAATGTAACATATAAAAATAATATACAACATACGAACTCAGGCCTTCAGGTAGGCAGAGGTGTAACAAGTACACCTACTTTTCGCCGAATTTATTACGGTCCCATAATGGCACAATTACAGACTCCGGGCGGATACTGAGTATTTCTAAATAACCGATATCACTTTACCCGACCCGGGGATCGTACCCGTGACCTCAGCACAGCAGCCGTAACGCATGCGCAATTACAACTGCGCCACCAAGGCAGTCTCTTTTTTCGTAATATATATTTTTTTCTAAGTCTACTCTACTCACAGGCTCGCCTTGTTTGAGCTGCTTATCTATTTTTACGTGTATTTATGTGTGTGTGCCAAAGGAAAACAAATAAATAATTCAAACACATTTTAAAACAGACAGTTTAAATTTAAAACGTTTTAATTGAAACGCTCACATGTCGAGAATTTCGTTTAGAATTTAAAATAACAAAGTAAAAATGCGCACACGAAAATAAAAGGAAGCGGAGTTCACGCTTTATAAAATCGCATGTCTTAAGAGATCACACACACTTGCGACAATTAGTCGCATGTCTATTTGTTATGATAATAAATTGCCATAATTGTTTTTCAAAGTATTGAGAATTGTCTGTACGTTTAATATTAGATTATGCCCTAAAAACAAATAAACTGCCACGATTTTTTTTAATTACTTTTTGAAATACACACTTCGGGTCGTCATCGCTTAGGTAGTTAGTGAAAGGCTGGTTGGTTAGCTAGACAAGGAAATACACTCTTCCTTTCCAAACCCATCTTGATTCCTTTCGATTTACCCCCTCCCTTCTCCTGATCATCATTTCCCCTCACTTCCTTCGCCTAATATCACGATTCCCCTTATTTCCCAGTATTCCTGTTTTATCCTTTTCCAGTCCTGTCCTCGTCGTTGTATCCCTGCCTACCAGTCTTTGATGATAGTTTCTAAGTTCCCACGCCGTTAATCACAATTATTTATTTCGTATGGTGAATTTCCATTTGTGTTTTGACGTGTCTTAAGTGCCTTTTATATGCCTACATGTTCAATAAAGATTTTTATTTTTTAATTAACGCATTTAAATACTATTATTATCAAATTTACATTATGTTGTTTTTTATTTCTAATATATCTGCTTATTATATATATGCTTAATATATAAGCAGCCACCTATGGTTAGTGCAACGCAATTTTATAGCTAAGTACGTCCTAGAGTAGTTGGGCATGAAATTTGATGGAGTTTGAGAAGCGGAATTTCGAAGATAGATTCCGCTGGTGTGGTAGTTTTTAATAACAGGTATATAATCCGTGGAGTCGTCTTAAGCTCCATATTTTGTTATCCTGTAGGAACCGTGCATTTTATCGGAATAAAATATATGCCCATATCATTTTCCAAACCCTAACGTGGTAGCAAGCACTATGCAAAAAATCATTTTGATCCCTTACTCAGCGAAAACCAAAATCTTTTCCGGGACAAAAGTAGTAATGTACTATTCCAGACTATAATCTATCTTTGTGCCAAATTTCAACCAAATCCGTTCAGGCGTGATTGAGTAACAAACATCCATCCATCTATCCAAACATTCGCATTTATAATATTAGTAAGATTATGTATTACAATCGATTGCACGACATAATTATCCGTCGACTAAAAATCGCCATCTTCAACCAAGCCTTAAACATTAAAAGCTTCGCAACATTCCATACGTAGAATTGAATTCCAGTTCTTGCACTTTAATGCATTTTTATATCACGGTATGCTCAACAAAGTGGGCAGATATGGAACACATAGATCTATGGAATAGACATGTTATTTTTGTCTAGACAAGCAGCAATAAACCTCTTTCATTGTCTATGTGTCATTGTGTGTAACTAACAACCATTTTCACCGAACCATGCTTAACTTAAATTGGAACACTTAAAAATTACAAATCAAGTGGTAGATTAGACAGTTTTGTCTCTAGAATGTTTTTTTTCTATTCTGGCACGGCAAAGTGATCACACTGCACCTGATGGTAAGCGCAGTGTCGTGTCAAGTAGCGAAAGACAATCTATCCCTCGCTACTCAACACAATCATGCCGGCCCGTACCTTCTTGACACGCCATGGGGCAAGAAGGTAAAGTAGCGGTCAAGGGTCTAGCGTCAGAGTATGCAGAAATGCCGCAACACGTCCAAATATGGCCGTGGCTAAATTTGCGATTTCGAGTGGATTATTATTACCTTTTATCAACTTTATACAGCCTGTATATTAAATCGACATTTGTATGAATATTCCTTAGGGACTCCAAAACTAAACTTTATATCGCTATAGAAAAAAGTATCAATATTTAAAAAATATTTTCAACTTTTTTTTGTTAAAGCGGGTTTTTTGGTTTTTTAAATTATAATTTATTATAAATTAAAGATGTAATAATAATAATAGTTAATCCCACAATAAACCATCCTTCTGTCGTGAGTCAACTTTTCTATTTCCACATTGACTGGGTCCAATTAGCGCCGGATGAAATCTCACATCTTTATTAAAGAGGCTTACACTTGGCATTAGAACCGTTCAAATCCTTCCTTTACGCGCGTTGTTGAGCTCACGGTATAAGCTTTAAAACGATTTTGAAGTATTGACTATGGATTTTCAGGAAAACCCACAAGGTGGAAACCACATTTGCAATCAAAATGGAACTTTGTTTACAGAGTTTTAATGAAAGGTATGTGGTGAAATCAAAGCGAATATAAAAGCAGCGATAGCCTAGTTGGTTGCGGTACGGTTGTCAAGACAAAAGTCGTATGTTCGAAACCCAAGTGGCATACACCTCTGATTTTTCTAAAGTTACGTATGTATTCATTGTTAATTATCGCTTGCTTTAACGGTGAAGGAAATCGTGAGGATACCTGAGAATTCTCATAAGAATTTCGAAGGTATGTGAAGTCTACCAACTTGCATTAGGCCAGCATGGTGGACCTAACCCCTCTCATTAGTAGAGGAGGCCTGTGCCCAGCTGTGGGACTATGTTTAATAGTGTTATTATTATTATTATATATGTAGTGAAATTTTTTTCATCTTCAAAGAAGTAGCGATTATAAGTGCAGACTGCTGGAAAGAAAATCACACGTTCAAAACCCAAATTGCATGCACCTCTAAAATTTCATAGTTACCTGAGTATTTGTTAGTTTCGTGGTGCAGTAAATAGCCGACTGGGAAAAGATAGGCTGTCATTGCGACCCTTCGGGTCTGGGTGTTGTGGGACTTTAGTCCCTCGTAATTAAGACCCACGATACAGGTTGGACCTAGTGTGGGCTCAAAACGATGTGTGAGTGTTGGATAAGAATAGAATTTTATTGAATAAGAACTTGTAAATTACACAAACATTTGGCTTTGTGCTGGGATCAAACCCACGGCCTCTTCTTTCACAGTCGGGTACTCGCCTGTGCACCACAGACTGTCAAACAAACAAGGCAAAGGAAACTATAAAATAATTCTACCACATTTATGACGTAAATTAAAGTCACAAGTTGAAAAATTATCCACAGATAACACTAAAGAAGCGAGGATCTGATAAAATGCAAATAAATTAAGTGGGACTCGTGACAAATCTTATGATCCGTTGAATGAAGAGAACTCAGGGAAGTTAGTAGTAAAACACTTTCCAAGAATTTTGTGGCTTTTCAACAATTTATAATACCTAATAACCTAACATCATTGAATTTTTTTTTAACTCACACATTAGTTAACACACACATACACTCACGCCTGTAATCCCCGAAGGGGTAGGCAGAGGTGTAACTAGTACACCCACTTTTCGCCAAATTTCGGTCCCATGATGTGATAGGGGGCGAGCCTATCGCCATACCGGGCACTATTCCAGACTCCGGGCTAATACTGGGAATTTCTAGATAGAAAAACCCAACATCACTTTACCCGACCCGGGGATCGAACCCGAGACCTCAGCATAGCAGTCGTAAATGCATGCGCAATTACAACTGCGCCACCGAGGCAGTCATTACATTAGTTAAATGCAACCAAAATTCGGTTATGAACTGGATTTCTAAGTATAGAAAATATATTTATAAATCTATATACCTATAAAGCTATATATATTATAGCTTTTGCCCGCGGCTTCGCCCGAGAGTTATTTTTGAATGAAAGATATAAAATCCACGGAGTCATCTTAAGCTGTGCATCATTCTACATTATGCTATCCCATAGGAACCGTGATTTTCCGAGATAAAAGTAGCCTTTGTCATTCTCAGACCCCTCAACTGATCTTTAACTCAATTATGTATTAAGTATGCGTTTGGGTGGCGCCCTGGATGGTTTATATTCACAAATCAGCCTGGCAGATGGCGCTGCAGTCGATGTGGCACTGCTTTTACGGGCAGGACGACGTCTGCCAGGCCCGCTAGTACTATATTGAAAATCATATTGTTTTGGACCACGATGGTGGTAAACAAGATTACGGTCCGCATGATGGTTAGATCCCTGATCCCTGGCTCTGTATAAAATAAAACAAAACTATCCCACGGGAACCGTACATTTTTCCGGCATAAAAATTACCCTTTTTTGTCGCGGGGAAAGCCATTTATTACTGCCACCCGCTCCGGGGGAAGCAGAATGAGAATAAAACGGTTATGCTGGACTAGCCGGTCTTACGAACCAGCACCCCCTCGCCCGGATGATGGCTATCCGGGCAGCCGCTGGGCCGAGTCCCTACACAAAAAGTACCCTATGTGCTATTCCAGACAATAATCTATCGTATAATGACGTATTGGTCCACGCCATCTGACGTAATTGAACAAAATTTCGTATAAAAATATAATAATGAGTATTATAGATTATATAGTGGCACACGCAAGTGTGTCGCGTTCCGGGTTCAGCAAGTGTACATCCGGTTTTTTTTAGGGGTCTGGAGTTGGGGTACGATGTTTGGCCGTTTTACGGCCTTCTGAGTACTCTGACACTAGACCTTCGACCGCTTCTTCACCTTCTTGCCCATTGCGTAGTGTGAAGAAGAAGGCATGATTGTGTTGAGTAGCGAGGGATAGATTGTATCTCGCTACTTGATACTCTGACTGGTCGGCACTGCGCGTACCATCTGGCGTGCCAGGAAAAAAAATAATGATTACCTAGTAGTTTTTTTCGATGGATTAATAAGTCAAATAAATACTGACTCATTTTCGATCACTCACTCACTCACGAAGAATATTTTGCCTTCGACAATATTCGACGTATTCTCAAAGAGTATAAAGACAACAAAAGGAAAGTTTTTCACTTCATGTTTTGTTTCAGATAAATTTTCTTTGAGTTCACAATATGAGTGAAAAAGTTTCCAGTGCCGAGAATTTGAATTTATTGTTTGAAAATTGACTGGTGACGTGGATTTTTAACCGACTTCAAAAAAGGAGGAGGTTCTCAATTCGTCGGATTCTTTTTTTTATGTATGTTCCCCGATTACTCGAAGACGCCTACACCAATTCGAGAAATATTTTTTTGTTTAAAAGGGTATACTTCCCAGGTGGTCCCATTAGCACCAAGTCAGGATCTGATGATGGGATCTCAGAAAAATCAAGTGCTCAAATACAATGCAATACTCAAATTTTATAGGAACGCATAGTTTGTTTTTTTATTGAAATCTGTGTACTTTTTATGAAATAAAAAACTTTTTTACTCTGAAATGAAATGTAATCGTTTATTGATCATGTAGGCAATTACATAGCTCTTATGACAAGTCAGTACGTTAAAATAAATATATTTTATGGGTCCTTTAGGCGCAGTGTGAAGAAGCTAACTGGACACTACGCTTACCATAAGGTGCAGTGTTGTCAGTTTGTCGTGCCAGGATAAAAAAGTTTCTTAGTAAGTATTACCATTTTAATGATCTCATTTTACTGCATCGGTGGCGCATGTGTAACGACTGCTGTGCTGAGGTCTCGGGTTCGATCCCCGAGTCGGGTAAAGTGATACTGGGTTTTTCTATCTTGAATTTCTCGGTAGTAGCCCGAAGTCTGGAACCTGTGCTCGGTATGGCGATAGGCTCGCCCCCTATCACATTATGGAACCGAAATTCGTCGAAAATTGGGTGTACTCTGCCTACCCCTTCGAGGATTACAGGCGTGAGTGTATATGTATGATCTCATTTTAAGTACTTAACTTTGAATACCGGGCCATAAGCATGGCTAATTGTTATTATAAATTAATTTAAACTTGTATGTTTACGGCAGTAGGCTGAACTTTGTTGGTTTATTTCAGCGATCTATATGTGCTACGTACTAGATGTGGCGACCAGAACAAACATTATGTTCCGAGTTGCGGTGGAACCACCGCACCGACATTAGTTTACTTCATGCCACCTAAGTATGCACACCACATTGCATTTTTCAGTGTCGAGTTAATTTTAGTTATTTGTAGCGACATTCCCGAACAAATCTGCCTTAAATTGATTTACAGTTAAACTGTTAATAGTATATAAGGTAAATAACATAATTTCATAACGTTTAGAACGTAATATCAATAAATATTAATTAATTTCAATTCTGAATACGGGAAGTCTGTATTTCACAACAAAATTCATTATATAGTTTGTTCCGTTTTGGCGCGCAGAATGTCCCGTTCGAGAAAAAGTGACGGAGTTATCACGCTTATACCAAATAGTTCTTAGTAAAATGAATAAATGGCATTTTCACAACAAAATTCATTATATAGTTTGTCCCAGTTTGGCGAAAAAGTGACGGAGTTATCACTACCATATAGTTCTTAGTCAAATTAATAGATGGCATTAGTGGGCGGACAAGGTTTTTGGAACATATAGTTTCTTCGACAGTTCGTGTCTATTGAATATAAGTCAATGGTTTATTTCTTCTTTTTGTGTATCATCTTCTTGTAATTGACAGCCTCCATGGCGCAGTTGGCGAGTAGTCGGCTGTGAAACGAGAGTCCGTGGGTTCGATTCCCACACCGGGGTCTGGGTGAGACCAAAAGTCTCTCGTAGTCCCTGATACACAAGACTCGTATCTTAGTGTGGGGTCGGGCTGTGTGTAAATATTTAAAAAAAATACATATTTTAGCAACTTAACGGATTCGCTATTTAATCTGTTATTTATAAGTTACAAATATCATAATTTAAAGTGGGTAATTTAAAAGGCACATAAACGACAATTACTAACTAATAATGATTTCGATATACCTTCGGTATTACTAATAAATAGGAACTACCCTAACAATATAATATGAAAAAAAGAATAAGCAGAATCAGTCTCGTATGCATTATCAGTGTTACAGAGACCTTTTTTTGTGAAATAATGCGATGGCGACGATTACATCGCGTGCCGTTCGTTTCGAAAAGTCGTTCGTCACAAGTCCATTAACATTACGAATTCATTCATTTCTAAGGTTGTGTGTGCTCAAGTATTTAGAGTGCACTTGGGAGGAGACGCGTTGGGCGCCATTTTGGGACTGTTTAGTGTTTACACCGAGGGACATGAAGTGGCGCCAAATTCAGCTTTTGTTTTAATGTTATTGTATTTTCTCGTGTGCAGATAATAATATATCATATACTGATTTGATATTGTTTGATCATATACTCGTTTTTCCTTATAAGAATTTTCTTAAATTTCAGCTTATTTTACTTATTATGTGAAAAGAATATCTGTTAATTGTTTTAAAATTGCTTCATTTATAACTTACTTTGTTTTTTTATATCTCTTATACTTTGAACTGTGTAATACTTTCAATTATAATCTATTCTATTCTTTTAAATGTGTCTTATTTTTTACTTCTGCTTAATAGATATAAGAAAAAATATAGGTGTGTAATTTTAAATATAAATAAATAAATAGAAGCAAATTTTAATGATGACTACCAATGGTGATTTTTTCTGAAAATAATGATATATACTATTTCTGATTCGAAGAGTCTTCCTTTGTGCCCTTTCAATGTAGTTGTAAATTTGAACATATTTAGTTTTATATAGTTCGTCACCCTAACGGCTGCCTACCGGCTTTGCTGTGCCCTGGCATTCCAGAAGTCTATGGGCGGCGGTGTCTACTTACCATCAGGTGGCCGGTCTGCTCGTCTGCCTATCGAAGCACAAAAAAAACTATCATAATCCTGGCCGATAGACTTGACACACCAACGATACGAGTGTATACTGACTGGTATTATCAATTTTAAGCTAAGTTAACCTTCAAATAAATGTACATCTGTATAAAACCGAAATATGACTTCGATCCCGATTCACCCCTACACATATACACGCCGTTTTCACACCCTATTCAGTATATCCAACATAAAAAAAACCGAAACAATATGTGATATAATAGCCATCACACCCCCCGACGACATCATTCATCCCCACCTGCAACAAACAGCTACCTTCATAGGGCGTCCCCAATTCATAAATTTCGTGACGAAGGTCCACTGACATTTCTAACATTGTTTAGAGTTGTGGATTGGCCCCATTTTTCATTACGATTTGGTATGGCACAAGTAGGAAGATGAAGCGATTTGTATTAAAATTGACCATGTTTTTTGTTTTTTCTTATATCACAATGGTAGCAAACAAGCTTACGGTCCGCATGATCGTAAGCGGTTACTGTAGCCTAAGGACGCTTGCAACACTAGGAGCATCACATAGGCGTTGCCGACCCTAAAATTTAAAATGTTCGTTGAAATTATAGTACAAGGCCCGAGTCCAACAGAAGAAAGTAAGAAAAGAGAGAGAATTACGTCAGAAAGAGAGGAAACGATATTACGTAAGTAAGGGATGATATTGAGTGAAAGAAGGGAAGGGAATTAAAAAGAGAAACGAGATTGGTCGATGTTGTGGATATAATGATAGTATACGTGGTTAGAAATAAGGAATCAGTTGTTGCTTAGTACTACTGTGGTTTCATTTAATCATAATTTTCGACTTTAGTTTGGTGCTGAAATTCAACCAATGACCAACCAACATCTCATAGCAAGAGCACACTTATTTTTTTTCTGGCACGGCAAAGTGATTATTATACACTGATGGTAAGCGCATACCCTCCAAGTAGAGTATCGAGTAGCTAGAGACAACTACACCTCGCTGCTGGACACAACCATTCCGACCTGTTAAATGATAATTAAATGAAATGTATGAATATTGTTGATATCTATACTATGAGGTAAAGTTAGCGAATTTGGATGTTCGGGTTTATCTACGGTACTACCTGGTTCGATTTTGAAAATTATTTTACTGCTAGAAAGGTATTATCGGTTAGTAGTAGGCTGAGTGCTATAGACTGCCTTGGTGGCGCAGTTGTAATTGCGCATGCGTTACAACCGCTGTGCTGAGGTCTCGGGTTCGATCCCCGGGTCGGGTAAAGTGATATTGGGTTTTTCTATCTAGAAATTCTCAGTATTAGCCCGGAGTCTGGAACCTGAGCCCGGTATGGCGATAGGCTCGCCCCCTATCACATTATGGGACCGAAATTCGGCGAAAAGTGGGTGTACTGGTTACACCTCTGCCTACCCCTTCGGGGATTATAGGCGTAAGTGTATATGTATGTATGTAGTAGGCTGAGTGCTATAGAATACTTTCTAATTTGGTAAAAAATAACATCTACGCGGGCGGAGCCGCGGGCAACAGCGAGTACTTAATACAGTGAAAAATAAATACAAAATTGATTGTCTCTTGCTGCTTGATACCCTAACTAGACGGCACTGCACATACCATCAGGTCACTGCCATGCCAGGATAAAAAAACTAACGCTATCTTTTCATCGCTTGACACCTGTATCCGAACCAACCGCAAGGAGAAATTATACGTCATAAACCAGCTATTTGTTGGCAGCTTATAAAAGTTTTTAGATTTATTTTATGGCATCGTTGTGTTCTTATATATCTTTTGGAGTTGACGCAAATTATATGACAGTACTTTTGGCCCTTAGTACATTGTAGGGCCAAGACAGAGCGACACGGCCACCTTGAATATACATAAATAAGTAAAAGTTTTTTAATACATAAAAAGTACACCGACTTCAATAAAAAACAAATGATGTGTCACTATAAAATTTGAGGGTTAACCTTGATTTTTCTGAGATCCCATCATCAGATCCTGACTTGGTGCCAATGGGACCACCTGGGAAGTATACCCTTTTAAACAAAAAAAATATTTCTCGAATCGGTCCAGGCGTCTTCGAGTAATCGGGTAACATACATAAAAAAAAAGATTCCGACGCATTGTTAACCTTCTTTTTTGAAGTCGGTTAATAAATGACACCCAACAGTCACATACATAGCCCCGATCCCACACTAAGATACGAATCTTGTGTTGTGGGTATCAGGGACTACGAGAGACTATCGGTCTCACAACACCCAGACACAAATATCTGTCTGACAGAAAAATAATTATCCCGGTGTGGGAATCGAACCCACGGCCTCTCGTTTCACAGCCGACTACTCGCCATCGCTACAGAGGCTGTAAGCTTACATATTTCCAAAAAGAGAATCGAGTACATCTGATTCGAAGATTTTATGCGTCCCATGATGTGATAGGGAACGAGTTATCTCTATCCTGCATAAAAAAATGACCCAAGATTTCATAACGTCTGCACGTTAAATTAAATCTCGCTAATTTAAATCTTATATCAATTGCCTATGCGTTCGTATTTCATTGATACATATATATATCTTAACTATTAACGATCCTTTCTCACTATTATTCAATATAAATAAAATATGAACTCTAACTAATGATAATAACATTTAAAATAGCTTGTATAGACTGCTGGCCTGGTAAGATAGACCTTTACATAAATAATGTTTATAATAAATATTTGTAAGGGCAGACCCGATATTTGTCTTGCTTAGTACTCAAGTTATGACAAAAAAGCTATCTAGATTGGGATAAGTTTTTGGGTTAAGTGTCTGAAATTTTGCCGTTTATTCGTGAAGTACCACAACTCTTGACAACTCAACTCTCAGATGAACACTGGCTGATCCCGGAACGCGACACATTGGCGTGTGTCATTATGGCGGGTTTTACAACCTGTGTACGGTGGTCGCTATCCGAGCGGATATGAATATCCTACCACCAGCATATATATATACCTAGTCAGGTCATAAATTCTGTCACATGTTTAATATAAAATATTCAAAACAAGTTTATTCATTATGTAATATGTAAGTGGATTTCCGGCTTTCTGCATGAGCGTAGAATGCGTGTCCTCGTTGATGGACACGCTTCGCAGTTCATGTCAGTAAATGCCGGAGTACCACAAGGTTCTGTGATTTCGCCCACCTTGTTTCTTCTGCATATCAATGATATGTTGTCGCTTGGCAACATTCATTGCTATGCAGACGACAGCACGGTTCATGGGCGTTATTGCAGCAAGCCTCCTGGTTGCCGGGTGGATACTGAGAGGAGACGCGAGGATCTTGTCATGGAGCTCAACCAGGCCTTGGATCTCATATCATCATGGGGTACCAGGAATCGGGTTGAGTTTAATGCCAAGAAAACCCAGGTGTGCGCGTTCTCGTGCAAGAAGTCTCCGTTTTCTCCAATCCCCGTTCTTCAGGGTGTTCCACTCGCAATGCGGAATGACCTTAGTGTCCTAGGTATGGATATCCGCTGCGATCTTAATCCAAGGAGTCACATCGAGGGCGTAATATCCGCCACTTCCCGCAGGGTCGGAATCCTGAACAGGGTGCGGCGGTTTTTCACGCCCGGTCAGCTCTACCGCTTATATAAAGCACAGGTGCGACCGGGAATGGAATACTGCTCGCACCTCTGGGACGGTTCCGCAAAATACCTCCTCGATGCCTTGGACGGGTTGCAGCGGCGGGCCATCCGCATTGTGAATGATGCAGACGTGAGTAACAGCCTGGAGCCGCTACAGCTGCGTAGGGATATTTCCTCGCTTAGCGTGTTCTACCGTCTGTATCATGGTGAATGCTCTGAAGAATTGTTTGATCTTATCCCATCCTCTCCCTTCCATACCAGAACCACGCGTACTGGATTGCGGAGCCACAGCTTTGTGGTGTCTACTACCCCGGCCCGAACTAAGAGGTTCGCAAACTCGTACTTTTGCCGCACCATCAAGCTGTGGAACAGTTTGCCAGCTACCGTGTTCCCTCCTTCCTATGATCCTGGGTCCTTTAGGCGTAGTGTGAAGAAGCTACACAGCAGGCCGGCATGATTGTATTGAGTAGCGAGTGATAATCTATCCCTCGCTACTTGATACTATAACTGGACGGCACTGCACTTACCATCAGGTGCAGTGTGGTCACTTTGCCGAGTCACGATAAAAAAAAAAAAAAAAAAAAAAAAAATGTAACCATTTATATACCAAAATGAACTTAACAAAACATAGATTCTTATGACACTAAAGTTTATTCAAAATGACCTCCGTGATTTTGAATACAGGCCTTCAATCTGCGCGGCCAGTTGTCTATCGCAGCACGAACGAGGTCCATGTCAATATCCGCGGCTCCCTTAATCAAGGATGTCTTGAGTGACTCCAAATTGGGATGAGGCTTTGAGCACGCCTTTTCCTCCAAGTGTTGCCATATCTTGTAATCTAACGGATTCAAATCTAGACTGGAGGAGGGCCAGTCTTCGTGCCGGATGAAGTCGATTTCACGCGCCGCCAGCCAGTCTTGTGTGCTCTTCGCTCTATGAGCTGGCGCCGAATCTTGTTGGAATACCCAGTGCCTGTTATTGAACATGGTATGAGAGACAGGTTCCACAAGGTTCGTCAGGACTGTATTTTGATACACAACTGCATTCGTTTTTACACCTTTCTCACAAAAATGTACCTCTGTTAAGCCCCAATAAGAATCTCCCAACCATACCATGAGCGAGGATGGAAAATGACCTCGTTGGACACGCGGAATACGGTTGCTCGCTTCTTCACTACTGTGTGCATACACCTTATCTTTTTGTTTGTTGTAGCTCTCTTCTACGGTAAAATTTTTTTCATCAGAAAAAAGAATTTCCCGATATTTTTTTCCCGCGTACCGCTTCAACAAAGCGCAGCATCTCTTCAGTCTCAGGTCCATTAGACGAGCATTCAAACGATGTCCTGTTTTTCTTCGATATGCCCGAAGCCCTAAGTCTTCATTTAACACCCTTTTCACCGTGGTTCTGCTTAACCCCATCTGAAGGGCCAACAGTTTCTGCTTACGTTTGGGATTTCTTTGAATTCGCGCCTTCACAGCTTTTATCACTGCTGGAGTCCTAACAGACCGAGGGCGACCACTTCTTGACCTGTCATCTACACTAGAGTCTTCATTGTATCGTTTGATGGTACGATAAACGAATCTTTTGGTTATATTCAAATTATTCAGTATGTCAAAAATTTGAATTGGCGCGTAACCGCAACGATGCAACGCAATTACTGCAACACGGTCTTCTTTAAGCGTCCACTCCATATTTAAAAATGAGTAAAATTCTAAATAGTATACATTTTTATTTTCATGAACAATTTGAAATTCGAATTCAATAAACTTTTTTGTGGCCAGCATTCTAAAATAAAAGTTTTTACTGTGTGACAATACTTATGACCTGACTAGGTATAATTTTTTTTTATCATAGTCCGACAAATGATCCAGTGGGTCACCTGATGTTAAGTGATCTCCACCGCCCATGAACATCCACAATACCGAAAGTATCACGTATGCGCTGTCGGCCTTAAAGGACAGGAATAGGGATTAGGGAAGGGAAGGGGGAATCTGGGCCTCCGGATATCTCACTTACCATACGAAACTCGACAGTGAACTGTCACTTTACGTTGGTTTTCTGTGAGACAGTGGCACTACCCCGGTCGGGCCGGCCCATTCATGCTGTAGACAAATATGTCTACAGCGTGGAAATATAAAGTTTTAACGAAAATATTTCGTATACTGTTCGGTTTTTATGTTTATGCAAAAGAGGGTGTTTCATAGATAGCCTATTTACCTACAGAATACAGACAGAATAAACATTATTTTAAATTTATATTTTTGACCAAATATATTTTATGTAAATTTATAATTTATGACTATTAATATTGGTCTCGAGAGCGCTTAGTATTTAATTTTAACGTTGTTGTTTCTAAAGTACTTTAATTTTATTTTTTAGTTTGTGCATAGTTCTGTCAAGATAAATCGGTTACCGTAGTATTAATGTAAAAGTTATACCTATTTTTTTTAATAGGTGAAGTGGCAAACATTCTTTCGGGTCACTTGATGGTTTAAGCTTGATAGTGATGTACCGCACCGAAACTGCTTCCGTGAATTATCGCGCGTCGCTCGGTTGCCTTAGGGAGAGTCTTTGATAAAGGAATATTAATATTTATATATCAAGGGGAGAGTTCGTGTAACGTGTGTCACCCACCATCGTCAGCTGTCAGATCGCGGGCCGGTCTGGCGTGATTGTATTGACAAAGCAATAATTAATTATTTTTTTAGTGCCTCGATAGGCAGACGAGCAGACGACTAATATATACTATGTATACTAATTGACCTCATAATTAGTATACATTCTGTATACTTTAGTAGAAGGCCAATCGTTCGGTTCATAAATATAGTATTAAGTCTGTAAAACATTTTAGAATATCACTGATGCCACAAACATATGAGAAAGTGAAGTCTAAAGAAAAAAAGCTAAAACCCGACTACTGCAAAAACACGCTCTAAAATGTATGAAACAAGATATAATAAATATTTTATTGTACCTCATACATATTGGTGTTCTGGGATAATCGTGGTCGTATGCTACTTTGCAGAATGTTTTGTATTGTTGCAATAGGTGGCATACGACCACGGCTATCCCAGAAATGAATACTATGAATGAGATACAATAAAATATTTATTATATCTTGTTTCATACATTTTAGAGCGTGTTTTTCAGTAGTCGTGTTTTAGTTTTTGAACTTGTTTTTTATTTAAAGTATGTTGGGGTTTTGCAGAGCCACATCACATTTTTATCTGTTTAAGGTTTTTTGTCAAATTATGATTAGTAGTTTAAAGTTATGAGGGAACAAATTAACATAAATGCATACATACATACATAATAACATACGTACATACCGATCAACAAACACTTGCAAAGCCGTAGTCGGGTAAAAAATTAGTTTTATGACGTTGACGGGATATATCTCGCAAACGGTACGTTTGACAAAAATGTGATGTACCAAACCCAACCTTCATTTTAAAATCAATGTTCAGTCATACCTCACATGATGGGGTGAGGCGAAAAAAAAATTTTGTTCACGGCTTCTTGTCCCCTAGAGGGCGCCATTTTCAATTTAATGTGACGTCACATAGCCGATAACTAGCGGACAAACAAGAAGCTTCATGACAGATAAGACATCATGACTCATTTTTTCAAATTATGAGAAGTAGATTAGAAGTTATGAGGGAAAAGATGAACATACATACATACATACGTACATATATAAATACATACTCACATATCGGTCAAAAACAAACCCTCCCTTTTGCTTCGCCGTAGTCGGGTAAAAATAATGGCAATATCAAACAAATACATATATAATTATTGAATTTTTTCACATACTTCAATTATTGTTGTAACATGTCTGAAAAGTTTCAGTTTCGGTTTCGGCCGAAACTGTAACAGGTACCGAAGGTTTGTTTTCGGTTTCGGTTTCGGTAGAAATTCTTGTTTCGGTCGGACACTAGTAAATTTTATGTGTTCTCAAATAATATGCGAAAAATCTTATAAATATGGAACCGATTTTAAATGTAATTTTTTACTTAATTTTAAATGGAACTGACTATCGTAAATCTATGTGATCTTCCACGATACAGGTTCACCAAGTGCTGGGACCGTTTTGTATTTATGTTATAATGTGTAACTTGTGTTTTTGGACAATAAACAACTTACATACAAATTCCATCGAAAACATGAAAATCGGTTGACATTTTGCAAAGACTTCGTGCGACATACATAAAAAAACGTTTAAATTAAGAGCCTTATTTTTTTAATTAATCAAAGTTATCTAAACTTTTTAAAGCAAACTCCACGCACAGAAAATATTCAGCCTAAAAGCACGTTATCTTTCTAAAAGCAAAAACATAGATTATTTACAATACAAAACGTATCTACAGACATGTGCAAATATAAATCAACCAGAATTAAATCTTAACATATCGAATATAATATATCGCTATATCGAATTAGTATTAATAGATAATTGAAATATACCCTTGTTAATCTGGCTGGATATTGGAAACCAAATTTCAATAATAGAATAATACGTTATGATTTATTCAGTATGTATACTTTATTCATCAACTGTATACATCAATATGTCTTGAGGGTAAATAAATGGCAATTTATCTGAAGTAATTCGCTCTGGTCCGAAGTCAAAAGATAGATTGGGGCCATGGGTTATCTAAATATATCTGTATATATAAAAGAAGAAACTGACTGACTGATCGATCAACGCACAGCCTAAACGGCTGGGGTTAGATACTTGAAATTTTGACAGTAGGTACCTTTTATGACGTAGGAATCCACTAAGGAAGGGTTTTTGGAAATACCACCCCTAAGGGGGTAAAATAGGGGATGAAAGTTTGTATGAAAATCCGTAATTTTTCAATATAAATTCATGTAAATTAGTATTTGGCCTTTTAGTTAAAAATAAAAAATATACATTTCAGGATTTTTGGAAATTTCACTCCTAAAGGGGTTAAATTGGGGATGAAAATCCGTAATTTTTAAAGTTAAACGCATGAAAATTGGTATTTTGTATTGTATACTTTTTCCCCAAACATGAACTCCACGCGGGCGGAGCCGCGAGCAACAGCTAGTCCACATATATAGCAGCGATAGCCTAGTTGGTTGCAGTACGGACTGTCAAGTCGAAAGTCGTATGTTCGAAACCCAAATTGGATACACCTTTGACTTTTTAAAGTTAACATAAAAAAACGTCTATATTACTTATCGCTTGCTTTAACGGTGAAGGAAACATTGTGAGGAAACCTGTATACCTGAGAATTCTCGTACGAATTTAAATAGTGAAGTCTACCAACCCGCATTAGGCCAGCGTGGTAGAATAACCCCTCTCATTGGTAGAGACACCGACACACCGATAACAGCTCCGCTCTTTAATTTTATTATATATAATATTCTTGCCAAATATCATCGCAATCCGTTCAGCCGTTTAGTCGTGAAAAGGTAACAAAGAAACAAACAGAGTTGCTTTCGCATTTATAATATTAGTATTTATATAAGGAATATTTCTAAGAACTTTCAGAAAATAATAATAAATATACACATAAATAGTCCTAACCGTAAATTAGTTCAAACCATACCATTGTATCAAGAAGTACGAGACCCGAAACAATATTTGTAGATCGCATTATACATTTATCCTTGTACAGAAATCGAATCTATTGTGCCGCGAAGGATTTATTTGAATATTTCCCAGCGCGTTACATGAATACGTTTATTGGCAAGTATAACTAATGAACCATCCTTTACAGGTCAGTAGGGCAGGAAACTAAGTTGGCCGATGTGCGGGCCAACGTTGCAAATCCAATTGATAATGAACTTAGAACGAGATACTTATGTTACAGGTATGGATTTAGGGTTTGGCCATGGGGGTCATGACCACAAATGAGGAATTACATGTTTTTGGAGTAATTAATTTTTTCAGTGCTTTTCTAAGTATTATTCTTCCCTCTGATCCTGTATAATAGCTTAGGGTTAAAATTACGATAAAAGATGCATTTCTAATTCTATAACACTAACAATCTTTAGTTGTTAGACACGAGCGTCAATGAGATTATTTGTTAAAGTCAAATTAAAGGCGTCAGTGATAATATGCGTCAGTGACGTTGCTGTCAAATGGGCTCCAAAAGATATAGTGCATGTAGGCGCTTATTGATTTATATATAACATTTGTCGGTGCAGACATGAATTACATTATTATATTAATGTGTTTATAATTACTTGAGTGATTTTTAAGGTATTATAGTTATTTATTTGTTTTTGTTATTATTTCCGCTGTTTAAAAAGTAACTGATTTAATTACGTGTTTTTGTATAAATACCCCCGAGATTATGATCGATGGGCATTCTATCTTAACTTGTGAAAGAGTGAACATCTACCTGTAAACTGTGTTTAAAGAGCAACGATGGCGTTTCTTGCCAGATTCTTTCCCATGGATAACCGCTTTCCGAACTAGCAGTAGTTTAATAAACTCTGAAGTGTTAATCTCGTGTTTTTCTACCGAACTATCATACGATGTGCATTCTGACAATGTTTGGAGATCAGAGAGGGATGTGTAAGCCCTCTCACAACCTCGGCCTGTGGACATGTCGCCGACATGCACAGTAATACAGCCTATGATGCTCGAACCTGACGCTTGAACTCACTATCGTCTTTTTGGAATGGAGTTCGAGTATCGCACGTTATCGTTTGTTTGCAGGCTGAGGGGCTAGACCGAATAAAGGGTAACAATGAAAAGGAAACCTAAAACCGTCATCTTTTTGCAGTGATCTTTGAAACACTTCCCGATCACCTATGAAGTACATATAAAACATTTTTCAATCCATTCAGCTTGTCGCCAATTTTGAGAATTAGCGTAAAAATATCAAAATTTTATTTAATCATTACTTAATTTCATACTTTACTTAGAAAGGAACTCCGTTCCAACCGGGTGTCCATTAGACACCTCTTTCTTTTTTAATTGTTTTTAATTGACCCTTCAAACACATTCTAATTTTCGCTTTGCGCATCATTTTCTAGAACACATTAAATTTATTCTCTACGTGAGTTTTTAATTCTAATTCTCACAGAAACAGTTCTGCAAAGACAAAAAAGTATTCGGTCTTATGAATCTTTTGTGTCCAAATATAACTTGAGAAAAGGTCGTGGATATAAGGATTTTTTTTCGCATATAAACGGACGTTATTTGCTGTATTCTGCCAATAGCTAAGTTTGCTGGTGGTAGAATATTCATATCCGCCCACATAGCGACGACCGTACACAGGGTGTAAAACCCACCATAGTGGCACACGCAAGTGTGTCGCGTTCCGGGATCAGCCGTACCGTACGCGTAGTGTGAGGAAGCAGGCCGGCATGATTGTTTCCTCTGGCGGGAGGAGGCGTCCAGCCGCCGTCAGGAGAGACTGGCCCCGAGGGAGATTGCGGCCCGGTTTCGCAGAACCGCCGTGGAGGAGTGGCATACCAGGCTGGAGAGCCCGACTGCGGGCTTGAGGACTGTCGCGGCAGTGCGTCCTGTCCTAAAGAGATGGCTAGACAGGCGCCACGGGGCGCCTACGTTCCGACTGACACAGGTATTAACGGACCATGGGTGTTTCGGTTCGTTCCTGTGTCGGATCGGAAAGGAGGTGTCCGCCGTGTGCCACCACTGTGGCAACTGCCGCGAAGACACGGCCCAACATACGTTGGAGGAGTGCCCAGCCTGGGACGAAGAGCGCAGCGCTCTCAGAGCAGTCGTCGGAGGAGACCTCTCGCTGCCGGCCGTGGTGTCGTCCATGGTCGCCAGCCGGAGGTCCTGGCGTGCGGTGGCCCACTTCTGCGAGAACGTCATCTCGCAGAAGGAGAGTGCTGAGAGGGATCGGGAACGATATGATCCCTCCCGCCGCCAGAGAAGACGTAGGAGGCGCCAGGTGGACGACTGACCGGCGTCTCCCGCCCTGTGGAATGGGGGCGTTTGAATTCCACCACGGTAACCCCTGCCTGTCGTACGAGGCGACTAATAGGGGCCATCGGGGGTCGCGGGCGCGCAGCGGAGGGCTGTCAGCCCGTATCGATGCACTCCCAAATTCGGAGCATCGTGCGACCCCGAGATGGACGGCAGCGCGTGTGGTAAGGCCTCGTTCGCTGTCGTTGTTCGGTGCGCGGGGGCTCCTTAGCCCTCCATGGAGATGGGCTGCTACGCAGCACCGCGCAGGGGCGATTCCGGCTGCAATTCTAGCACTCCTTAGAATACCCCGGGATCGCTCCGTAAGCGCCGAAGAAGGCCACCGCGGGGTTTTAGCTGGTAGTGTCGGGTGGGTTGTATATAGGGGTTAGGGACTCGGCCCAGCGGCAGCACGGATAGCCATCATCCGTGCGAGGGGGATGCTGGGTCGTAAGACCGGCTAGTCCAGCATACCCGTTTTATTCTTAATCCGCTTCCCTCCGGAGCGGGCGGCAGTAATAAAACGCTTTCCCCGCGACAACAAAAAAAAAAAAAAAAAGGCCGGCATGATTGTGTTGAGTAGCGGGGGATAGATAGTCTTTCGCTACTCGATACTCTAATTGGACGGCACTGCGCTTACCATCAGGTGCAGTGTGGTCACTTTGCTGCGCCAGAATAAAAAAATAAGTTTGGTTGGGAATTGGCTGAAATATTCCCTCCCATGGATCAGTCACGATCTAATGTATATAACAATAGACACTAGATCTATATTTGTGTATACACACACACACACATTCTCAAAAATGTTCGGTTTAAATACAATGTTAAAATCATTATCACCACACATTTTACCTTATATACAAAATACCTTTGCATTACTGAAGGTTCAAATTATAATATGGCGCGGTACGGCCCAGTATAGTGTAAACAGAGCTGCCTCAAGATCCCGAGGGAAAGATAGGGGTGAGAAATATAGAGACAAACTAATATAGTTTTTGTCCTTCACTGTTATTAGTTTCTAAACTACACTCTACATATCATGTATCTTTGGGTAAAATGAACAACATATATCATATGAAAGTAGCGGTCAGTGTATTCATTTATTCATACGTTTAAAATATTTTTTCTAAAATCAAAGAGTTACATAAAATTATTTTTTAGTAAATACACCCAATAGTCACACACGTAGTCCTGAACCCACACTAGGCCAAACCTGTATCGTGGGTATCCTGTCAAGACCGATCCGTTAGCTAGCTACCGCACCAAAACAGGCGATAATCGCCCTTATTGACATTACTTAGGCTTTAAAATATATAGACGGTATTAAGTAGCGCGAAAAATTCAAGCCAAATTAAATTAAATTTTAGAAAAATATATATATTTTTTTTTATTGCATAGTCCGACTAACGAGCATGTGGGTTACCTGATGTTAAGTGATCTCCACCGCCCATGAACATCCACAATACCGAAAGTAGCATGCATGCGCTGTCGGCATTATAGGACAGGAATAGGGATTAGGGAAGGGAAGGGGGAATCTGGGCCTCCGGATATCTCACTTACCATACGAAACGCGACAGTAAACTGTCACTTTACGTCGGTTTTCTGTGAGACAGTGGTACTACGCCGGTCGAGCCGGCCCATTCATGCTGCAGACAAATATGTCTACAGCGTGGCTCTACCACTATGAGCTCTCTACTTTATGAATTATCATAAATGCGCCTTAATACATGTCAATAAAGGCGATTATCGCCTATTTTGGTGCGGTTACCGGCTAACACATCGGCTGGAGAGTTAAAAACATGTTAAGAAGAAATAATTAGACTACCGTGTTCAAAAGACTCTGGCAAATACACGGGAAGCCGAGAATAATGTAACACAATTAGCACCGTACAATTTGTAAAATTTAAAACCATTACAAGCTGGTAGTTCGTAGCAATTTCATTACGTGTGAAAACAGATGGTGCCTGCAATGTGTGTTGCCTAGAAAAATATTGGCTTGCGAATTAGTAAGTATACTCTTTATACATAGCTGTTGCACGCGACGTTCCCCTCTGACAATCATTTACTCCACTCCCGAGGGTCTTGGCGTATATTTTATGGCCCTCTTCAATGAACGGGCTATGTACGTCAAAAATATTTTTTGAGATCAACTGGATGTTTCGTAAATAAAATGTTGAAGTACAAAACACCTACAACTGTATAATAAAAAAAATATTCCTGAATAATCATTTTTTTAATATGGCACTGCCAATTGACCATACTGCACCTGATGGTAAGAGCAGTGCCGTCCAATTAGAGTATTGAGTAGCGAGAGACAATCTATCCCCCACTTCTCAACGCAATCATGCCGGCCAGCTTTTTCACACTAAACCATGGACAAGAAGGTGAAGAAGCGGCTGAGGGTCTGGTGTCAGAGTACTCAGAAGGCCGGAAAACGGCCAAACGTCGTACACTGATCGGATGTACACTGGCTGATCCCGGAACGCGACACACTTGCGTGTGCCACTATGGCGGGTTTTACACCCTGTGTACGGTAGTCGCTATCCGGGCGGATATGAATATCCTATCACCAGCAAGGTCAAGCATGGTGGTCCTTCAACGATAGGAGGATAGAAAGGGAAGATGGTTGCTTGAAAAATCTTATGAAACTTAACATCAAACTATCACTTTACGTCGGTTTTCAAGCAGCGGTAATCCAATAATTCTGTAGATAAAACTAACAGCGAGGCTCTATAATTAACTTGGGTGGTTTGCCAATCTTCTACATATTACAATCCACACACCAAAAAAATACTTCATATTTGACACGAAATTCGTGCCAGTTTTATCCCATTTTATTATCCAGAACGTTCTCTGAGGAGCAATATAATCAGACGCGGGATCCGGCAAACAAACCGTGTTACTTAATAAATAGGTGTCAAGAATAAATTACATATTTGAATATGTCAGTGAAGTTAGTTGTATTTTTATAATCCATATGTTATGAATTTTCAATGGCTTGGTAGATTCCTTTTGAAAAAAAAATGAGATTAGTGTGATCATGTTATAGGCAATTAAATAGCTCTTATGACAAGTTAACACAACAAAGAAATATAACAAAAGATAAATGTGAGAAACGGAACGTAAAAGGGAGAGAGTGAGAGCGGACGAAGTGTCAAAGAGAGGGCATGTGGAAAGAAGAGAGAACTTGAAAAACCCAACGACGAAAAAACCTAATAATTTCTTTCGATATTGGAAAAACCATATAGAGGAAATAGACGTTTAAGATAAAAGTGTGGGTTGTTCAAAATAAAATAATTAATTTTTACTCTAGTGAGATTGTTTTATTAATACATTTTTCCAACATTCTTTTGGAACAAATAGTAATTTCGAAGGTATGTGGAGCCTACTAATCCGCATTAGATTAGCGCAGTGGACTAAAGCCCAACCTTCAATAGTAGAGGAGGCCGGTTTCCAACAGTAAGAGTGGAGACTTAACTACACCAAGATGAATATGCGAATTCTGAAACTATAACACTTTTGGACAGTATAGAGGTAAAAGGCAGAGAAAAGGTACAAAATAAGACAAACATATACAGATGTCGTAAAGCCTTAATCTAAAGTACACATTTACACACGTATCTGATATGGAGAATCACTATTTCAGCTAGATCGTGTGGCGGAAGTGATAGCGATCTGAGAGAAGTATTGTTTCTGCAAACGCAGCGCAAGTGAAGAGATGCGGCGAATTTTAACCAGCGACATTTTCCGTAGTCAGACCACTGATTCTCGCATCACATCAAGATGTTTCAAGGCTAGGCTTAGTAGTAGTGGTAGCTTCTTAATAACCTAGATTAATTCACCAGATGATAGTACTAGCATTTGCGAACAATATACTTCTGATATTTTCAAAAAATTTGATCAAAATATGCTGGTTTATCGACCACGTCATAGACACTAAAGCTGTCATATATGATCGCGTAACACATATCCACCAGAATCTTGCTTCGGATATTGGGATATGGTCATTGGTCTAAAATGAAGCACCCAGAAATTAAGCCGTAGGTCTGGTAGATATATCTGTCTATACATATAAAGGAACAGATGATGTGTTTCTCTAGCAAAGGGAAGATTTCCAGTCAGGCAGGTATTGTGCTTGACTGGTTGCGGCCCCTTCAACCATTGATATTTGGAGCTCATACATATTTTTTTTTTATCCGGCCATGGCAAATTGAACATTACAGTACCGAGGAGCGAGAGACAATCTATCCCCCACTACTCAACACAATCATGCCGGCCTGCTTCTTCACACTACGCCATGGGCAAGAAGGTGAAGAAGCGGTCGAAGGTCTAGTGCTAGAGTACTCAGAAGGCCGCAACACGGCCAAACATCGTACCTGCCCCCCGGAAAAAAAAACATATGTACAATTGACCCCGGAACGCAACACACCACCACTTGCCTGTACCACTATGGCGGGTTATACAACCTGTGTGAAACCCGCCATACCCAGTTAGCGACCCGGTGGTTGCTATCCGGGCGGATATGAATTTCCTACCACCAGCAATGCTGGTGTAGAGAGTGATTTAATTCAATACCGCTTGCGCTTTACATTTGCACCATACTACATTCAAAGCCTTGACAATGATTTATGTCCAGTAAACAGATTGCGTGCGGAATAGAGTTTATCTTCTGATTTAGTTCTACTTTCGGAGAGCTTGAAAATAGCCTTTTCATTCTGATACCTCGAAACATCTGTTTGTTTAATATATTATAATATACAAGGGTAATATGTAAATGACTGCCTTGGTGGCGCAGTTGTAATTTCGTACGCGGTACGACTGATGTACCAAGGTCTCGGGTTCACAGCCTGGAGTTTTGAATTGTGCCCGGTATGGCGATAGGCTCGCCCCCTATCACATTATGGACGGTAATAAGCTTGAAATGTGGGTGTACAGGGTACAATTCTGCCTACCCCTTCAGGGATTATAGGCGTGAATACGTATGTATGTATGTAAAATGGTAAATTTGGGTTTTGACTAATTGAAATAACATCCTGAGTAATTCAATCTTAAATGGAATCAGGACAAGTGGATATCCAATTTGAGACTCAAAATAACCCGAGGGTACAAACTTATTTATTATGCTTTTTTAAGACCAAGGAGACGAATGTTGTTAAAATTGACAACCAATTTTTACTTTAAATATGCTATTCAATAAATGGCACAGCATCTCAGACAAATCACGGACAACTTATATTTTTTTCTTAATTAGTCAATTCGTGATTGCCTAATCTGATATTTGAACCGTGGACCTCACCTTTTCTCCGATTATATACACTGCCAAACGGTCATAAAGCGATATTGTTTATTATTTGCATAGTTCACAAACTACGCGTTCCATAACATACCATAAGGAGTTCGTAAAATTTTCTAGAAGGTTCAACTATTTTCATATAAAAAGCTTTGCTATAAAATATTCGCTTTGAGGTTTATAAACAATTTTAATATATAGTATTTAGACTAATTATTTCAATATTTCTTTTCGTCATATTTCACACAGCGATCGTGTGAGTTGACTTCAGGATTTTCTTGAATCTCGACGTCGTCGTTACGACGATGTACAGCATCAAGGTAGACTTCTGACTCAATAATACATATACATTCACGCTTGCAATCCCCGAAGGGGTAGGCAGAGGTGTAACCAGTACACCTACTCTTCGCCGAATTTATTTCGGTCCCATAATGTGATAGGGGGCGATCCTATCGCCATACTGGGCACAAATTCCAGACTCCGGGCTAATACTGAGATTTCTAGATAGAAAAACCCAATATCACTTCGCCCGACCCGGGGATCGAACCCGAGGCCTCAGCACAGCAGTCGTAACGCATGCGCAATTACAACTGCGCCACCAAGCCTGTGACTCAATAATCTACTATCAATTATATATCTGGCCCATACGAAAGGTGAAGATGACCATTATGTCACCAATAGACTTGTATTGCAGTGTAGAAACGCACCAGAGATCCATAAGGAGGCCCAAGACAAGGTGGAGTAGTGTAGAGAGATTTTAAGGAATGCAGGGTATCCGCAAGCGACGTCGAACAGAGTCAAGTGGAAACAGTAGGAAGGCTCACCCTACCACCATGTGGGATGAATAGCCAAGAAGAGTGAGAGAGTAGAGACTATCCCGCCCACACACCCTCCATTGTAACTCCTGTTTAGCCAGAATCGACAATGGCACGCATTTTTCCGACACCGAGTAATGAAATGAGTCTCTGGGAATGCTTAACTGTCTTTTATCCCGCAACGAAATCAATCAAATAGAAATATATGGAGGAGTTGAAAATATAAGTCGTCCACTTCCCTCCATAGCAAAGCGGTAGACAAATAATGAATTAAAGAGGTATTAACCTCCAATACAGGACATTTACATCTGGAGAACCCAGACGTAAAGCACCACGGAAATTACTCAATAGATCCTATCATGCGATCTGTTAAGCTTGATTCCAATAATAGGTATAACAAAAACGCCGGAAAGCGCGGAAATGGAGAGTGAGAGATTGTAGAAACGCACCAGTACTGATAATTACCTCTGACGCTTGACGTTGGTTCAAAAATACTTAACAGATTCTTATTTAAAAAAAAGAATCAGAAACTTATTCCGATTCCAATTAATTTCCAAACATAACAAGATTTGAACTTAGACGTCCATTAGGTACTTCCGTAACAACTAAAGGCGTAAGGCGAGTTTTCAATAAAATCTGGGTCAGTCTAACTGCAGTTTTGCTTTAGTTATTGATGACTGAATCAGTTTGATTCAGTGTTGCGAGCGGTAGGTCGTTAATCGTCATGATGGCCGATTCTATAGCTTCAACCTTGTAATAGCATTGCAGAATATAATATGTAAAAAGAAAAATATTTTATACTGAATTTATATAACTCAATGTGAATTTAGTGTAAATGTTATAAATATAAAGTGTTAAGCTACTTCTTTCACATATATGAGAATTTCACTATAAGACGACAATAATCATACCAACATGAAGTGTAAGGTTTGTTAAGTATTTTACATAATAAAACAGGAATCTAGATTCCTGTTTTTAATAGGGTAATTGACAATATTTTTTTTATTATTTTAATCAACAAGTTACATTACCTAATATCGAAAGAATTTCATAAATTCGGTCAAAAATAGGTAAATTAAAATTATCAGTTGCTTTAAGGGCAAAGAAAAACATCATCGTTCCTGAGAATTCTCATAACAATTTCAAAGGTATGTGAAGTCTATCGCAATAGGCCAGCATGGTAGACTAAGGCCTAACCACTCTCATTAGTAGAGCCCGTACGAACAGTGTGATAAGTTTAATACAAGGCGGGACATAAACGAAATATCTCCAAAAGTATATCTAATTAAAATGTCCACTGTTCTTTTTAATCCATCTATGGCCATGGACAGTGGCATGAATCCAAGAGATGACGTCCTCTGATGATATTAATGTGACGAAGCTTGGACCGATGGACTCAGCACAATCGGTTGGTTTCCATGACGACACGATGCCCACTAAACGTCCATTTAGAACTACTGGTGCCCCCGTGTCTCTCTGTAATCAAATAAAAGTTAGAAAAATAAACAATATTTTTAATCCGATAACAATTTATAATTAAAAGCCATCGAGTGTTAGCCAAAATTATTTAGACGTAGTGTGACATAGCAGGCCGGCATGATTGCGTTGTGTAGCGAAGGATAGATTTTCTCTCGCTACTTGATACTGTAACTGGACGGCGCTGCGCTTACCATCATGTGCAGTGTGGTCACTTCGCCGTGCCAGAATAAAAAAAGCATTAATTAAGTCATCCTACTAATTTTACAAATGCTAATATTTGGATGGATGGATGTTTGTTATTCAATCACGCCAGAACGGCTGAACAGATCTGGTTGAAATTTGGAACAGATATAGTTTATAGTCTGGAATAGCACATAGGCTACTTTTTATTCCGGTACAGTTCCGGTGGGATTGTTTTGTATTTGTTTTAAACAGAGCAAGGGATCGGCATGATTTTTTGCATAGTGTTAATTTAGAAGTCTGAGAATGACATAGGCTACTTTTTATTCCGGAAAATTTTATCCTGCGATATAAAACTGCCCGATACAAAGATATTTTAAGACGAAACGAAGTTCGCGGGGACAGCTAGTGATTTAATAAAACTAAAGTGACATCGAGACAAGATAAATTCATAAAGCTAGCTTCTAAACTTCCATTACATACATCGAATATACAATTATTGTTATTTTATTATTTACATCAATACTTATGACAATTGATCTTTATATATCGAAAATACAATAAGTATATTTTGTAGGTTACATTTTAATTTGGTTATTACTCACCCCACAAGAATCAGTCTTGACTGCAGGGTCCAAGCACATGACCACGTCAGTTCTGTTGATATCCAATGTCATCAGCTCATCAGCGCACACTTCAGGGTCTGTCGGATGTAGATGTGTCACTGACAGAATCCGTCGGCGGATGATGGAACCCATAGATTCTATGTGATTGGGTTTGGTTTGGTTGTGATTCTGGGAAACAAGACATGTATTAACTGGTAGGATTTGTGGGATCCCTAGAAAACTTCACTAGGCAGGAGTACTGAAAGCAAATCTCCCAGAGTCATCACATACATATACATATATACCCACGCCAGTAATCCCTGAAGTAGTAGGCAGAGGTGCAACCAGTACACCCACTTTTCGCCGAATTCATTACGGTCCCACAGTGTGATAGGGGGCGAGCCTATTGCCATACCAGGCACAAATCCAGACTTCAGGCTGATACTGAGTATTTCAAAATAGAAAACCCTATAACAATTTATTCCAACCCGAGACCTCAGCACAACTGTCGTAACATGCGTAACTACAACTGCGCCATCAAAGTCAATAAGGCAATCAAAGTCAGAGTGAATGACGAAAACAGGTAATATAGCCTCTAAACTTGACGTCATCAAAACATTTAGATGATTGACAGCTTAATTAGTTGCCAATGTGTTGCCGCATGCAGGATAATTACTTGAAGCCATTGGTGAGAATTTGACGAATAGAACCAAATTGCATTACCTAACGCAAGCTAACTTACATTAAAACAATATAACATGATCGTTAATTAACTATTAATCACACGCGAATTGTGTTAGTGTTTGAATAATATTGCTTTTGTTGCAAAAGCAGCGATTGCCTAGTTGGACATGATATTATCGAGACGAAAGTGGCAAGTTCGAAACCAGCAAATGGCATATACCTGCTTTTTTGAAGTTATATGTGTATGCATTGTTAATAATCGCTCGCTTTAACGGTGAAGGAATAAATAATTAACACCCAACAGTCACACACATAGCCCCGACCCCATATTAAGATACGAGTCTTGTGTTGTGTGTATCAAGGTCTACTTTCGGTCTCACAACACCCAGACCCCGGACACAAATATATGTCTGTCACACAAGGAAGCATGAGGAAACCTGCATACCTGAGAATTCTTATACGTATTTCAAAGGCATGTGAATTCTACTAATCCACAATAAGCCAGCGTGGTGACGAATGCCTAACCTCTTAGAAGAAGAGGCCCATGCAGTAGGGAGAGTATACAGGGCTAAAATTATTTTATTTTTATTGATCTACCCACCAACGCAGAATACCACGAAGTAACCAGGTAATGTGTGGCAGCAACCTCTTTGGGGTGCTTCTGTAACCTTATAGCTCTGAGACTTGGAGTGAACCTCACTGGCTCTGGTAACATCAGCAAGGCGACGTCAAACACTGGCTTCTGGTCGTCAAAGTATGGATGAATTTGAAATAACTTGATGGGAAGGAGTATCCCCCCTTTCTTATAGTTGATACTGCCGAGTCTCACTCGAAGAGTCTTTAGAGTTTCTCTTGTCCTGGAAAATAACTGTCTGCTTTAAGATAAAATTAGGTATTTTATAATTGCATGGAAAAGAGGCAAAAAAGCAAAATAGAGTCGAAAGAGAGAAATTAGAAGACCGCACCGAAATGATGTCGAACTTTGCGACATTCTAAATAAATACAGATGAGGAGTACTCTAAGCCGACGACAAGCATGAAGAGACTGATAGAGTAGTTAAAACTAAAGTTGTGTCATCGTGAACAGTGGAAATCCATAGTATCTACCTCCCATATGGGCTAAAGACTTTATAATATGTATACGTATATATGTTATGATTGGTAGATAATGGTACTATAATTGTTGGGTAACTCCTTTAAACACACGTGTAATTCTGGATAAAGGCAAAATAGTATATCCAGATAGACATAAATACGTATTTACATTGTATTAAACCTATTGATTTACAGTTTTAATCTGTATATATAAAAGAAGAAGCTGACTGACTGACTGACTGATCGATCAACGCACAGCCTAAACGGCTGGGGTTAGAGACTTCAAATTTTGACAGTAAGTACCTATTATGACGTAGGCATCCACTAAGAAAGGATTTTTGGAAATACCACCCCTAAAGGGGTAAAATAGGGGATGAAAGTTTGTTGAAAATCCGTCATTTTTTAAGTTAAATTCATGAAAATTAGTATTTGGCATTTTAGTTAAAAATAAAAAATATATGTTTCAGGATTTTTGGAAATTTCGCCTCTAAGGGGGTAAAATAGGGGATGAAAGTTTGTATGAAAATCCATATTTTTTTAAGTTAAACGCATGAAAATTGGTATTTTGTATTTTATACTTTTTCTCCCAAACATGACCTCCACGCGGGCGGAGCCGCGAGCAACAGCTAGTACAATATAAGTGGCTTAAAATACTTTCTTCTTGCAGAATGCCAAGAATAGTCATTTGAAATTCTAAGAAAGAAATCTGACTTAAATTGCTTCCTATCATTCCAGAACGAGCTTTATCTAGCTGTTGTTATCCGACAACAGTCGTGATTAATCAATTCAATAGTATTTTCGAGCCATTAAGCAGAATACTCACGATTATTAATATGAGCTACTTGATTAATGATAATATACTATAAAAAATGGTAAACCCACACAATATAATATTACTTTTTGATACTCGTTTGTTCAGTGAAGTATAATGTTCTACAGTATAATTACTTCTAACTTTACACCAAATTACTGAGCCTCATTAGGCACTGTTTACAAATACACTACACGATGTATCGTTTGAACCAATCTTTGAATCAACATTTGGCTGAGTAAAGTTAGTTAATTAAATAAAAACGTTTAAATATTTATTGCAATTAAAAACTAAATTATTTTTTCAGAGCTACCCAAATTAGGCACTATCGGTCCCGATCTTCCCACATGGAACTTCCTTCCCGCACCTTTTCCCTTTCTTCCCCAAAAGTTTAGTTAGTATACCTGCCCAATGGTAGGCAGCGGCTTTGCTGTGCCCAGAAGTCTATGGGCGACGGTGACTACTTACCATCAGGTGGCCCGTCTCCTCGCCTATCGAGGCATCAAAAACCTGCGTAGTAAAATTGGTTCATTCTCTTATCTAGAAGTCTCTCGGGTGTACTGTTTTGGAAGATCAGTGATAACCATCTCTTCTCTCCCGAGATCGAGAATCTGTAAGATGATTTTTTCTCGCAGGAAATTAGCCACTCTAACAATAAAACCTTACAAGATCTTTTTTTTTATTTATTTATTTATTTAGGAAAGCTTACAGACTAATAGTTATAAATATAGGTAGTAAAGAAAATTATTTAAACAATTTGCTGACTGTTGTCAGCTTCCACATATTGTTATCTATTTAAGCCTGTACTGTATTATAAATAACATACCTAATATAATTTACACATAAATTAACATTAAAAAGTATAATTTCATTAACTACTAATGGAATATGCATGGTAATTAAACATAGAATAGAGAGTACACAAAATAGAATCACAGAATAAGTTAAAACACAGTTAAAATACAATAACAATAGTAAGTACATGTTTCTTTTAGGATGCAAAAAACAATTCACTCATTTTTCGTCTCACTACAGCCGGACTAGTACAGAATAAATCAATGTCTAAATAGCGTGAAATATCATTGAATTTACTAGCACTACGCAACAAGAAAGCATTACTTCTATAGTTCGTTTTAACAATTGAATATACATTATCATCATTTGATAAACGAAAATTACTTACAAAAACAAACTATCAGCAGCAGTTAGTACCCAGTTCTCATCGATCAATGCACCGGCACTGATATACGTTGATCTTCGTAGTATAGCTGCTACATACGGAAACACTTCTCCATCAGTCGCCATAGTGTGATCACCAAGATCTGAATACTTAGCTTCTTTATCTGGTGATCTTAGTCTGTCTGATTTAGCTAATTGCGTCACTACTGCTATTAATATTATTGGTATAATGGAAAATCTAGTCATTGTCACTTCACCCCTTTTTTCTTAACTTCGCACGGCAAAGTGACCACACTGCACCTGATGGTAAGCGCAGTGCCGTCCAATCAGTGTCAGGAGGCCGCAACATGGCAACTGTAATCACGTGAGCTGTTATGCATTGATGTTTTGAAACAGTGTTTTGGAAACACTGTTGCATGAAAATTTCCTTTGTATTTAGCTGCATGAACCTAATATTGTAGTTACTGTTCAGAAATCTTGAATGGCTGATTTTTTCACCTTATTTTTTTTACTAAACTTTTATTACTAAAAATAAGTCAGTACCAAAATAAAAATAAACAAGCCATAACAAGACCACACTATACAAAACACGCATCCTTAAAATATTCAAGAGCCACATTGTAACATATTTTACAAACATTACACCAAAGTGTAGGCAGTTTCGTCAAAATGACACTTGAGGGTATTACCGCAGTCTGAAAATCATACAGTCTGTTATTTTGTTTGATGTTTATGGAACAACCGACATTGCCTGTAGGCCACGTTGTAAACAGCATTGCCTACAGTATAATTGGGCCGCCTCAGTAAACCCATATTATCCTGGCACGGCGAATTAACCACACTGCACCTGTTGGTAAGCGCAGTGTCGTCCAGTTAGAATATCAAGTAGCGACAGAAAACTATAGTACAAATATGCTGGCCTGCTGAGTAGCTTCCTCATACTATGCCTAAAAGACCCAGGATCATAGAAAGGAACATGGTAGCTGGTAAACTGTTCCACAGCATGATGGTGCGACGGAGATGTATATATGAATTTGCGAACCTGTTGGCTCGGGCCGGTGTAGTAGACACCACGAAGCTGTGGCTCCGTAAGCCAGTATGCATGGTTCTAGTGTAGAAGGGACAGGATGGGATAAGATTAAACAATTCTTTAGAGCATTCGATTGTAATTACTTATTATTGTATTATACTGTAACTATTTTTAATGACTTTAGCTTTAAATTGAAAAAGGAATTCATTTACTTCATTTTAGTACTAACCGTTTATATTTTACATTAAATAGGTACCCCCTAGATTGTGGTCTAAAAGGCATTCTGATGTCACTTACAACAAAAGAGTAATTTTAAAAGATTACCTTAGGATAATTGTTGTTATAAAACGAACTAGCTTTTACCCGCAACTTCATCTGCGTTAAATGAGCTTGTGACTTACTTTGAAGATAACGGACTTCGATACTACCGTTCATCCCTTATTTTCCGCCTTGAGGTGAAATATCCAAAACTCCGTTCTTAATGACTGTTTACATCGCAAAACCAGTAACTATTCTAAATTCCAAGTTTATCGGGTGTATAGTTTTAGAGATCTCGTGACGAATCAGTGGTATTTCGCTTATCAATGTATAGGTTGGGGGCGTAAACCTCGTAGTACACTGCACGAACGCCACATCAATACATTTGACTAACTGTACAGTTTTTAGACTGTGTAGTTACTTACTATCATAGATATAAGCGTGGTGTTTTAAATATCACAGTAGACCCCGAGGATATTATGTAAAGGTATAATGATTGTTACTCCGCATAGGCTTCTTATATATAATTTTATAATTTGGCAAACAAGGAAGCGACCCATTGGACGATATAAGAAACCATTATGGATCATATAAAGTATATGAACAACCATAATACCAGGGTATTAATAAAACGTTAAGGAATTTATATAAGGACAGCCTCCATGGCGTAGGGAGTCGGCTGTGAAGCGAGAGGACGCAGGTTCGATCTCCTAGACAAATGCTGCGTGTACCAGAATTTCGGTATCACCACACCCGCTCTCGATATAAATATCTGTCTCTCAAACAAACATTTGCCTCGGTGCGGGAATCGAACCCACGGCCTCTCTTTTCAGAACCGGCTACCTGCTGCGCCACGGAAGCTATCGAAATACTACTTACTATATATTCGGGAATCGACCTCACGACCTATTCATTAGCCAATTAACTATGGAGGTCAATATCGTTAATAATAATTATAGACCCAATAGATGGAATCTCGTCTCATTTCCTTCGATTCTCATTGGTTCGAAAATTTGGGCCGCGATTAGTACCTATTTTAAAAATTGGTATAAGCCAAAGTTATTCTCAGTTATTGTAATTAGGGTAGGGTATTTTTTTTTTAATTTAATCAACAAATTACATTGCCTAAAACGTATTATCGAAAGAATTTTATAAATCCGAACAAAAATAAGCAAATTAGACGCCATTCAAATCAGCTAGAAGGGGTAATTATCAAATGACAGTAAAAGGATGCATGGTATGACCCGTGACGTCACGGTTCTCAGAATGGCTATTACTGTGCCGTCGTGCGAGGGAGATAGTGATATGTTCCCACTACGCAACCGTTTTTGCTCATACCAATATTTAAAATTAATATTGGGACCTCAATTTTGATTCTGTTTTCGCAAAAGGGTTTCTTTTGCGTATTATATTCGGTTGCATATCGAATCAGGTACAAAATTAAACACACGAAACTACCCTATTATCATACTATTTTACAATCTACCTTCACGGTATTTACATTATCTGATGTCTGTACAAACATACAGCCATGCACTGCATCCCGACTTGAGGAGTAGTATCTGGTGTAACTAGAGCGGTCAATAAAGCAAAATTGAGCACACGAACGAAGTGAGCGCGCTCATTCGCTCGAGTAGACAATCGACAACACCGTGTGAGTTGCAAATAATATTTTTTATTACAAATGCGGCGATAAATTAGGATAAATCTTGTATTGTACGGTTCAATCTAACACACATTTTAGGAGAGCAGGCTTACGTGGTTTGGCCATTTAAAGCGAGACCCATCTGACTGCAGCGGCAACTTAACACTGCGCCTATCCATACCCGGTAGGATTCCAGAGGAATACCGAAAAGCAGGTGGAGAGACGTAGTGATGAAAGACATCACAAAGTGCAAAGAGAGACGAATATGTGCATGAAAGGACGAAGGGAAAAGAAAAGATGACATCATCACGGAGATTAAAGCTAGGAAGAGAACATTTTAAATTCAGCCGGTAGTAAAAATAGGGAAAGCAATTGTTGTTATTGTTAGATGCTTTATATTAGCTTCACCTGTATCTATGTATGTAACAAAATCTTTCAACGTAAATTTCACCCCTCCAGACATCCGATTTACTTGAAAATTTGTATTTGTCAAGGACCGATGACAGCAAATATTTTCATAACTTTGGCCTTATATCCTAACCAGGATAATAAAAATAACTTTTATAATATTTTTTTATGATGTGGTCTTGATTTAAAATCAAGTCTTTTAATTTTAATGTGTATACTAAAGAAACACGCTTTAATAGCCAGCTGAACTAAACAGTAGAAAATAATTCGATTAATTTGATTATATAAAAGTGTGGAGTGCTTTTAATGCACTCATGCGACTGCCTCGGTGGCGCAGTGGTAATTGCGCATGCGTTACGACTGCTGTGCTGAGGTCTCGGGTTCGATCCCCGGGTCGGGTAAAGTGATATTGGCTTTTTCTATCTAGAAATTCCTCAGTATTAGCCCGGAATCTGGAATTTGTGCCCGGTATGGCGATAGGCTCGCTCCCTATCACATTATGGGACCGAAATTAGGCGAAAAGTGGGTGTACTCGTTACACCTCTGCCTACCCCTTCGGGGATTACAGGCGTGAGTGTATGTATGTAGTGCTTTTAATATATTATCGTGATAATAAGAATGTCTTTTAGTTTTTAAACTAAAAACCCATCTCTCGTCCGCAACTGCCAACGAAATGTAAATTAGTTTTGCTATCGAAACAGCTCATGTGTGGAGTGACACGTGTCTCCAGTGTTGCTACTTATTTAAATTAACTTTATTCACACCATGTATAATATACCCCATGTAATTGGGATGGTATTACATTGCAAAACTCGTGGGTTACTTTCGGGAATTATTACACATCAATTTACGTCCAAATTAAGTTTGGCGCATGTCGTTTTAGAATATATTTTGGACTTATGATACATTAGCCCGCGGCTCCACCCGTGTGGTTGTTATTTTTGAAAGAAAGGTGAAAGTCATCTTCAGCTTCATTACATCTTTCTATATTTTCCTATCCCATAGGAAACGTACATTTTCCCTGGATAAAAAGTAGACTGTGTCATTCTCTGACCACTGAACTATGCAAAAAAATTATTTCGATCCTTTGCTCTGTGAAATACAAAGAACTGTCCCGTGGGAATCGTACATTTTTTCGGCATAAATTGTAGCCTATGTGCTATTCCAGACTTAAATCTATCTCTGTGCCAAATTTCAACCAGATCCGTTCAGCTGTTCTGGCATGATTAAGTAACAAACATCCATACATCCAAACATTCGCATTTATAATATTATTATAGTAAGACTGCCTTGGTGGCGCAGTTGTAATTGCGTATGCGTTACAACCGCTGTGCTGAGGTCTCGGGTTCGATCCCCGGGTCGGGTAAAGTGATATTGGCTTTTTCTATCTAGAAATTCCTCAGTATTAGCCCGGAGTCTGGAATTTGTGCCCGGTATGGCGATAGGCTCTCGCTCCCTATCACATTATGGGACCGAAATTAGGCGAAAAGTGGGTGTACTCGTTACACCTCTGCCTACCCCTTCGGGGATTACAGGCGTGAGTGTATATGTATGTATGTATGTTATAGTAAGATAAACGAAGTAAGTACGAACTTCAAATATGGTTTAACGATTAGGCGGATTTCTTAGGGATATAGTAAAAGTTTTTTTTTATTCTTGCACGGCAAATTGTACCGCACTGCACATGATGATAAGCGCAATGCCGTCCAATTAGAGTATCGAGTAGCGAGAGATATCTATACCTTGATAAATAATGTCTGAAGTGGAGTTTTCGATAGTTCGAGATGATGCGTTTTTTTATTGGAAATGTTGAAAATTTGGCTATCTGCTTCTAAGCATGCCATAACACTGTTAGTGCAGGATACACGTAAAAATGCTTTGTAGATTTCAATTTGCATAACACTTACTTTTCAAGATTTTTTGGGAATTACTTGAGAACACATAGAAATTGTATTGAGGCAGAAAGTTTCTTAATGTATTTAACGCATATAGAGATTGGATAAGCAGAATCCTCAGGAATTTCTTGAAACTCGACGTCATTTTGCAACGAATTTAAAAGCAGTTATTTTTGAAGTAATTTTGTGAAGTTTTTTTGTTGTTATACATCTGACACTATGGCGAGACGGTGACAATGTTAATTTGAAAGGTGTGCATGCTCTAAAAGGATTTTTGTCTCGTAGTCTGCTGTGCTAGATAAACTTGGATGCCGGTTAGCGTGGTCGCGTTACTGTATAAGAAAAATGTAAAGTAAGGCGACTTATTTATTTGTAGAAGACAATTAAAATTTATTAGAATATAGTTATTTTCAATTCAAAATATTTATAAATATTTTCCTATTATATTTTGCAGATGTTTGATTATATAGTAGTTTTAGAAACAAATTAAAGCGCTATTTAAGGTGGATACCTTAAACGGCAAATAAACGATGATCTCCACTGTATTAATTAATTTAATGATCTCGGTTACGCACCTCAGTGCCCATCGTTAACAATTCCATGTGAGGATGTACCAAATACCAATTAGTCCCAAGTGCGCATGGACAGCATAACCCTCTGTGCTGAACTGTCACCAGACCAATAGTGGTAAAGGACGATGTGAACTGATGTTACCTTAAATAACACTTTGTTGTGTTTCTAATTACAGATTAATCTGATTTTTGGTTTCACAAAAACCAGACCCAGAAACATTTATTTTTGTACAGGTTCGAACCTTTAACATTTCGTTTCATAACCATTTAGTGGTCCTCTGCATCAGAAGATATATAAACTACAGAAGCTGACGTTTCAGAATTGTAAAAAAGATTACCTTCTGTATATATGTATATCGCGTATGCTTACTCAGTCGAAAGAAGTTGCAGCAGTGTTTAACGGGAAGCAAAAATAATGAGAGTTCAAAATCCGTGTAGAGTCTAGACGAAAACAAGTCGAATGAACCGTTCAGATGGTGTTTACAACTGATTTAACTTTAAAATTGGAATAAAATGTCTTTTAAATGAATCAAAATAAAGAAAAATATTTATATTATATTTCAGAGACATTAGTTTTTTTATTTAATACAAAGGGTAGGTAGACTGGACTGCATTTTACAGACTATTTTTTATAAGTAGCTAATAATTTGACAATGTGTCAGAATTATAATTCATTATTAGCTAAAGTGTAATACTTATCTATTTGGCAATGTATTTTTATTTTTTAAATAATTATTTTTATGCCTAATATGGCGATCGGGCGAGCCGATGGAAAGATAATAAGCTCGGCGAAATATGGGTGTACTAGTTACACTGACGTATATTATATGGACATGATATTTGATCCGCGAAAGTGTGCCTATTTGATTTTCGCCATATTGGCGCTGATAGCAGTGCAGTCGAGCAGTGAGCGTCCGTGGAACTAACGATAGAGTTGAGACATGAAGAATGATATATCGACAATGATACACAACAGTCGATGGTTTACAAATCTTAAAAATAATAAAAACATGCCTTAGCAAAACATATTTTAATCTACTATATTATGTTTAAAACGCTTAATATAATATTAAACCCACCGGAAAGTATTGTGGGCACACTGCCCTTTTTTTAACTGGGTCCGTGAAACATGTCTAATAAAACAATCTTCCATAAAATGTTTAGAACATAAATAGCTATTTATGGTTGGAAACAAATTTGTAACATTCATGTTTCTCAGCCATAGTTTTTGTATCACCGAGTCAGTTGGAAACGTATAATGGAAATTTTATAATGTAATTTTATGATTTGAAATGAATATTTCCTATTCCTTAGACAGAATATATCGATATGTATTGTCGAAATTAAACTTGGGCAACCCTACCTAGATATAATTTATATATAGATTTGCTTTTACAAAACAAATTAACATAAAAATATGTCTTATTAGAGTTATTTTTTGCTTACAAATTATAATTTCATCTTTAAAATGACTAGTTACAATATACATAGCTAAAACATGATGCAAGTTTACCAACTTGTGAAATGTTACTCCACTTCCCGTTTGGTAACGGGTCATACAAAAAACACAAACTCTCATGGTTTATTAACAAAAACCACACACAAATAATTCTCCAAATTCAGGTCTTCAACGCAATAATCAGTTAAAAGCCACTGTCAAGACAGACGCACTCGAAACAATAAAACGGCCATATATATATATATATATGTTAGGAATGTTGATAAAATATCGATATATCGAAATATCGATATTATGATTTAGAAATATCGATATTTATTACTAATATTTTTTTGGACGATATATCGATATTTTAATATTGAAATATAGATATCGGAGATAGATATTTATACTCGTAAATTATTGAAACTACTAATCATCGTTAACTTAATCTACGGTACTTTAGTTACACTATAATATGTGTTTCCTCTTTCCCTATTTAATTTAGTTGCTTAGTATAGTATTCACTTAAATTTTTATAATGAATATAGTGGATTATAAACTGTGTAGCTAAATAATTTTGTAGCTCATTACCATTATGATTGTCTTTACACACTTTATATTAGCTACAATTGTATCTAAGTAGACTAAGTATATATGTAACGGAATCTTTCAACGCAATGTTCGCCACCTTCAAGACATCCGATTTACTTGAATATTTACACACCTGTCAAGGACCTATGATGTATAGGTTCACCAAGATAATAAAAAATATAAGGTATCATTTTAGATCATATTTTTTATTGGGTCTTAATTTACACTCGAATATTTTATTATAACTAGGTTTGATGCTGTTTTGGGACTATAAATTATATTTAAAAAATAGCACGCTTTAATAGCTAGCCGAATTAAAAAGTAGAAAATAATATTAAGTTCATAGTAAAAAATTATAATTTAAAAAAATATCACGTTTTAAGGTGTCGTCAAATATGATTCCAAGATCTTTGAATCTAATAAATTCATTGGCGCCCCGATTCACGAAGAAAGTATGTATGGCGTCGGGACCAGACCCTTAGACGAGTCAAAATTTTTAATAAAAATATCGATATTTTTTCGGATATATTAAACTCCGATATTGATATATTTAAAAATATCGATATATCAAACTCCGATATTGATATATTTAAAAATATCGATATATCTAACTCCGATATTGATATATTTAAAAATATCGATATATCGGAAATCCGATATTTTAAAAAATATCAACATCCCTATTATATGTCAAATTTAGTTTCAAATACACTCGAGAGGGGCGCTTCAAATAAGTCAAGAAAATAGCTGTCATTTTGTATTAGATATCCTGTCCATATAATATACGTCAGTGACTAGTTACATCTCTGCCTATCTCTTTGGGTACAGACGTAATTACGTTCATGTATGTAATGTGATAATAAAATGTGTTCATGCTATTATGGTTTCGCACTTATGCTGTACAAAAAGATTGTTTTTCTTTATTAAAATTTTATTCAAACGCCATCTCTTACAGTTTCTTGGAACTAATTGTTAGAATTGAAAGAGTACTGTTAATACATTTAGTTCAGATAATTTTTCACAGATGTCACTGTACATATGACAGGCGTTTCATTTCGTATTTTAGCACACACCTCGCCCGGTCCTACTACGATATATTCTGTGTCATGGATATCAGGAACTACGAGAGACTTTCGGTCTCACAACATCCAGACACAAATACTCGTGAAAAATATTTGTATCGACCGGGAATCCAACCATAGCCTATAGTTTCATAGCCAGTTCATCGTCCACTACGTCACGGGGGCTAAACTTTTTTTAAATGGCTCGGCAAATTGACCACACTGCACCTGATGGTAAGCGCAGTGCCGTCCGGGTAGAGTAGCGAGAAAAATACAGTTCTGTCTCGCTACTTGATACTCTAACTGGACGGTACTGCGCACCACCCGATGGAGTGTGATGTGATGCAGACTGTTAAGGTAACATTTAGACTTATTTCATTAAATCAAATGTTATAAGTTTTTATAGTTCACAATAGCTGTATTAGGCGATGAGGCGTGGTGAGATATGAATTATGAAGTGGATAGTAAAAGCTAACAAGCAACCAAAAATAACATCCACGCGGGCAGAGCCGCGGTCAATAGCTAGTATTTAAATATATTAAATATTGATGTAGATAATAAAAACAAAATTATGTCAAATATTTATTAAAATACATATATTAAAATAATCACATGACATAGTATCTGACAGCCATTTATCTCTACAATAGTAACATATTTTATAGCGTATCTCCATTGACTTATATTCTATAGACACGGACTGTCGAAAAAAGAGATGTTCCGAAAACCTTGTCCACCCACTAATGCCATCTATCATTTTACTAAGAACTATTTGGAAGTTATAACTCCCGTCACTTTCTCTCGAACGGGACTCTCCGCGCGCTAAAACAGGACAAACTATATGAATGAAATGAATTTTGTTTTGAAATATAGACTTCCCGTAGGTACTCAAAATTTAAGTTAATTAATATTATTTTCTAAACGTTATGACATTTATGTTATTTACCTTATATACTATTAACAGTTTCACTGTGAATCAATTTAAGGCAGATTTGTTCGGGATTGTCGCTACAAGTAACTAGAATTATCTCGACACTGAAAAATGCAATGTGGTGCGCTTGCTTAGGTCGCATCAAGCAAACTAACGTCGGTGCAGTGTATACACCGCGACTCGGTGGAACATAATGTTTGTTCTGATCGCCGCGTCTAGTACCTAGTACATATAGATCGCTGTGTATCTCTAACATAATTTTGTGAAGCTTAACCTAGGCTTTGTTATTTCAATCTTAGTTAAGTTACGACTATTAATAAAGGCTATTTTTAAAACATAACTTTATCGTATAATTCCAGCCATAGTTTAACTATTTGGTTCAAAAATAGAGAACAACCAAGAGATGATGGAAAAACACGAAGATCATATTTGACCATCGCAAATCACTATTAGTCCAGGATCCACGGTTCTATTTTTGCTATTTATTAACAGAAAAAAACAGCTGGTTAGTAATAATGTTTTATGACCTCATTATCGATACATGTTGGACGGGGGTCTTTGATCAAACCATACATTTTGTAGGACAAATATTTTTCGATTAATTAAGATAATTATCTTGAGATTTAACAAAAAAACCCAGTTACTAATACATTTTTGAGAATCATCAAATCTACATATTTTATCCCTGCTACCCCTGTTAGCTACCACAATCGAAAATTTTTGTAATAGAAAAGTTGGGCGTCTCATCAAAATGAAGCTACTCACGGAAAATTAGCTTGATAGTAATCAATAGCAAAAATAGTACCGTGGAACCCGGACTATATAATAAAAGTTAAAATTGACTAAAGTTAACTCGATACTTAACTTTTGTGTTTCTAATACATTATTTGTTCATAAAACTCAAGTCAACAATAATCAGGATATATTATAAAAGTCATATAACATACATACATACATATACACTCACGCCTGCAATCCCCGAAGGGGTAGGCAGAGGTGCACCCATTTTTCGCCGAATTTCGGTCCCATAATGTGATAGGGGGCGAGCCTATCACGCCACACCGGGCACCTTTCCAGACTCCGGGTTAATACTGAGTATTTCTAGGTAGAAAAACCCAATATCACTTTACCCGACCCGGGGATCGAACCCGAGACCTCAGCACAGCAATCGTAACGCATGCGCAATTACAACTGCGCCACCGAAGTCATATAACAGTCTGTCAAAACGTTTGATAAAGACAATCTATAACCGTGACAGGTGCAGTGTTGTCACTTTGCCGTGCCAGGACTAAAAAAAACAAAAGAAGAACGATTTGTGGTCCTAACTAACATTTACCCTTATTCAAATATATATTATATATATAAATCTATTCATAATATATAAATCGATGTCTGTATGTATATTCCTTATGGACTCCAAAACGGCTGGAGCGATTCTGATGAAATTTTCAGGTAATCTTTAGATTAGATCAGCGAATGATCGTATGATTTTTATTAGCGATCGGATCAAGTTTTTTTGCTCTATTAGTCATATTCTTGCGAAGCCAGGGCCGGTTGCTAATATCGTATAAATGTGATAGGTCCGTTTTTAACGCTTAACTAAAACGGACCAATCATGTTTACCGAAATTTAACGGTAGGCAGCGGCATTACTATGCCCTGGCATCGCAGAAGTCTATGGGCGGCGGTGACTACTTACCATCAGGTGGCCCGTCTGCCTATCGAGGCACTAAAAAAAATCACGCATAGTAAAATGGTTACTTAAGGCTCAACTCTTCACCAATGACCTTGGCGATTTGAACGCCGTCCTATACAAACAGCGATGTAAAATTACTAAACAGCCAAAAACAATCTGTTGATCCAATCGCAATCAAACTTCACATATTTCCATTTTGTAGAATAGAATTTTAAGACTTTTTTAAGAGACTTGATTTTTGTATTTGATAATTGTATTGCAATATTTTTCATTTGCAGACAATGACGTCATAAATAGGCATCAAATTTTAACATTCTGACACTTTTAAAGCGGAAAATGAAATCTTTGCCCGTTGTCTGAGTGACAGTAAGAGTTAAACCTGGGAAAAAAATCAAAGGTATGTGAAGTTTACCCGCATTTGGCCAGTGTTTTTTTTATCCTGGCACGGCAAATAGACCACACTGCACCCGATGGTAAGTGCAGTGCCGTCCAGTTAAAGTATCAAGTAGCGAGAAAGTCGCTACTCAACACAATCATTCCGGCCTGCGTGGTTGAATATAGCCTAACTGATCCCTGCACTATACATCGGTAGATATTATTACTTCGGCCAGATCACACATGATCACACTTTCCACAAAACTGACTACAGAAAGATCTACCATTATAATCACAATATGATTATTCAAACCAAAGCAACTGTGTTACCTTCACCATGTTATTCTCTCCATAAATACGCTGATAGCTTGCCGAAAAATTTTTTGGTAAAATTTACTTTCACCAAAATTTATTAAGACTGCCTCGATACCGCATTTGTAAATGCGCATGCGGTACGCTGGACTGAGGTTTCGGGTTGGATCCTTGGGTCAGGTAAAATAGTGGGGTTTTCTATTAAGAAATACTCAGAATCAGCCCGGAGTCGAATTAAACTCGGTATGGCGATAGGCTCGCCCCCTATCACATTATGGGACCGTAATAAATTCGTCGAAAAATGGCCTCTGCCTACTCTTTCAGGCATTACAGGCGTGAGTGTATATGTATGTTAAATTTACTTTTGTCACAAGCTATCTCCTAAATAATCTTTGGTTTATTAATACGTCTAAGCATAATACCCGTTCTTAAACCCGTTTTGTATGAAGGTGGTGCTGCAGACATTTCTCTGAGACTGTCCCTTGTCGAAGGTCTGGTCAGTCTTCTTCCTGGAAGTAGTGACGCGTGTCAGGCTTGTGAAGTTGTCCTGGGCTGAGCTGGGGCCGCAGCAGAACGCTCGCCGGAACTCGCGGCGGAATTTGCCTGGAATAGGGTATTTTTAACTGTAATATTATGGAAGTAAAATTGATTTTGGCTTGTATTTACTCACTACTTATTAACTTTTTCGGAACACCGGTATCCTTTTGATACGTAGAGGTTAATACGAATTTTTATTAATTTAATCATTTAGTTACATTACCTAAAACCTATTATCGAAAGAATTTTATGAATCCGAACAAAAATAAATTAGACGCCATTCAAATCTGCTGGATTGAATTGTCAAATGACAGAAAGAGGATGCATGATATGAGCCGTGAAGTCACCTCTCAGAATGGCCTACTGTGCCTACACAAACATGCGGAAGCAAAATTTTTCTTGATAGATGTAGATGAGCGTCATCAGATATACCTATATAATGTCCTTATCTGTTTATTATATGGAATTATCCATTAAGTATTTGTTAAAATGTGATCTTACCACTCATGAAGTTGTAGATGAGAGGGTTGACAGCGGAGTTGGCGTAGCACATCACATGAGAGACCAGCGCCAGGAACGTTATAGCATCGTTCTGCTGCATGTCCATGGTATACCTGAAGAGACAGCAATATATATCTATAAAACCTCTCCTATAAAAAGAGTAATAATAATATATAATTTTTATAATGGCACTGCAAAGTGACCACACTGCACCTGATGGTAAGCGCAGTCCGGTCCAATCAGAGTATCGACTAACGAGAGATAATCTGTCCCCCACTACTTAACATAATCAGGCCGGCCTGCTTCTTAACACTACGCCATGGGCAACAAGGTAAAGAAGCGGCCGATGGTCTATTATCAGAGTACTCAGAAGGCCGCAAAACGGCCAAACATCGTACCCCAACTCTAGAGCCCCGACAAAAACCGGATGTACACTGGCTGATCTCGGAACGCGACACACTTGCGTATGCCATTATGGCGGGTTTTACACCCTGTGTACGGTAGTCGCTATCCGGGCAGATATGAATATACCTACCTACCACCAGCAAGTAATATACCGGCGTATTAATATTGATAAATTTAGATCATATGGTTCATTAAGACTACATTTTGAACATGTCAATCAATCGTATGTATTAAAGTAAAATGGCCTTGAATCTACACAGTCAGGTCATAAGTATTGTCACACAGTAAAAACTTTTATTTTAGAATGCTGGCCACAAAAAAGTTTAGTGAATTCGAATTTCAAATTGTTCATGAAAATAAAAATGTATACTTTTTAGAATTTAACTCATTTTTAAATATGGAGTGGACGCTTAAAGAAGACCGTGATGCAGTAATTGCGTTGCATCGTTGCGGTTACGCGCCAATTCAAATTTTTGACATACTGAAAAATTTGAATATAACCAAAAGATTCGTTTATCGTACCATCAAACGATACAATGAAGACTCTAGTGTAGATGACAGGTCAAGAAGTGGTCGCCCTCGGTCTGTCAGGACTCCAGCAGTGATAAAAGCTGTGAAGGCGCGAATTCAAAGAAATCCCAAACGTAAGCAGAAACTGTTGGCCCTTCAGATGGGGTTAAGCAGAGCCACGGTGAAAAGGGTGTTAATGAAGACTTGGGCTTCGGGCATATCGAAGAAAAACAGGACATCGTTTGAATGCTCGTCTAATGGACCTGAGACTGAAGAGATGCCGCGCTTTGTTGAAGCGGTACGCGGGAAAAAAATATCGGGAAAATCTTTTTTCAGATGAAAAAATTTTTACCGTAGAAGAGAGCTACAACAAACAAAATGATAAGGTGTACGCACACAGTAGTGAAGAAGCGAGCAACCGTATTCCGCGTGTCCAACGAGGTCATTTTCCATCCTCGCTCATGTTATGGTTGGGAGTTTCTTATTGGGGCTTAACAGAGGTACATTTTTGTGAGAAAGGTGTAAAAACGAATGCAGTTTTGTATCAAAATACAGTCCTGACGAATCTTGTGGAACCTATTTCTCATACCATGTTCAATAACAGGCACTGGGTATTCCAACAAGATTCGGCGCCAGCTCATAGAGCGAAGAGCACACAAGACTGGCTGGCGGCGCGTGAAATCGACTTCATCCGGCACGAAGACTGACCCTCCTCCAGTCCAGATTTGAATCCGTTAGATTACAAGATATGGCAACACTTGGAGGAAAAGGCGTGCTCAAAGCCTCATCCCAATTTGGAGTCACTCAAGACATCCTTGATTAAGGCAGCCGCCGATATTGACATGGACCTCGTTCGTGCTGCGATAGACAACTGGCCGCGCAGATTGAAGGCCTGTATTCAAAATCACGGAGGTCATTTTGAATAAACTTTAGTGTCATAAGAATCTATGTTTTGTTAAGTTCATTTTGGTATATAAATGGTTACATAATGAATAAACTTGTTTCAATTATTTTATATTAAACATGTGACAGAATTTATGACCTGACTAGCTATATGAAGATTAGGTAGAATTACGATCAGTAACTATTCTGGGAATATTCGCGATGATCCATTTAAGAATCTCGAGGGCCTGGTAGGCGTCTGAAGTACCAAACACTCTTCTCAAATCGATAGAATTTTCTATTTTTTCATCCTGGGCTTAACACTGATGTTAAGCGTAGTGCCGTCCAATTAGAATATCGAGTAGCGATAGAAAATCTATCCCCCGCTACAACACAATCATGCCGACCTGCTACTTCATACTACGCCATGGGCAAGAAGTGGTAGATAATCTAGTGTCGGAGTACTCAGAACGCCGCAACACGGCCAAACATCGTACCCCAACCCTAGACCCCAGACAAACACTGAATGTACACTGGCTGGTCCCGGGGTGAAGAAGCGATCGAGGTGCACTGTGGTTGTTTTGTCGTGCCAGGATAGAAAAAAAATGATGAACTGACGCTGGTACGTGTATCATCGATCACATAATATCATAAAAACGGCGCAAGTACACTCCTATCTGATGGTATGTCATTTCCGTGTCGCAGTGGACTAGCTGCGGAACGAGAGGTTGTGGGTTCGTAACCGCACCAAGACAAATGTTTGTGTAACAGGCAGATATTTTTTCTAGTCTGGGTGTTGTGGGACCGTAGTCCCTCGTAGTTGTTGATACCCACGATACAGGTTTAACCTGTTGTGTGGTCATGACTATGTGTGACTGTTGTATGTATTAAAATAACTGTGCAAAGTTTTCTAAACGTCTGGTTCTTAGTCCTTAGTAAAAAAAAACGTAAAATAAATATTATTTAAATTTCTGAACTTATGACGTTTTTAGTATCTAAAACTATCGATATTTTCTAGAACATTCTTTCAACATTATTAAACTACATTATCTTTGAGCGATAGACTCGCCCCATATCACATTATGGGACCATAATAAATTCGGCGAAAAGTGGGAGTACTAATTACACCTCTGTCTACCTCTTCGGGGATTACAGGCTTGTGAATATGTTATAACTATTCGGCTATCACGAGGACGGGCCGCAGATAGGCCAGTGTATATAAAACATTATGCAACACATTTAGGTACTTATTGAGTGTTTAGTTAAATGCTAGACGAATAAATAATATTGACTTTATATTGTTCGTATTTATGTTTAACAAACGTAAATTATTACAATAATATAAATACAAATCCTTTGCCAATCATTTGCTGATGGCAGGATATTGATATCCGCCCGGATAGCGGCCACCGTACACAGGATGTAAAACCCACCATAGTAGCACGCAAGTGTGTCGCGTTCCGGGGTCAGCCAGTGTACATCCGGTTTTTGTCGAGGGTCTAGAGTTGGATACGATTTTTGGCCGTGTGGCGGCCTCTGGAGTTTTTTTTTTATCCTAGCATGGCAAAGTGACCGCACTTCACCTGATGGTAAGCGCAGTACGGTCCAATTAGAGTATCGAGTAGCGAGAGACAATCTATCCCCCCTACTCAACACAATCATGCCGGCCTGCTCCTTCACACTACGCCATGGGCAAGAAGGTGAAGAAGCGGTCGAGGGTCTATTGTCAGAGTACTTAGAAGGCCGCAAAATGGCCAACATTTTACTCCAACTCTAGACCCCAAAAAACCGGATGTACACTGGCTGATCCCGGAACGCGACACACTTGCGTGTGCCACTATGGCGGGTTTTTCACCCTGTGTACGGTGGTCGCTATCCGGGCGGATATGAATATCCTACCACCAGCAAACTCTGACACAAGATCCTGGACCGCCTCTTCACCTTCTTGCCTATGGCGTAGTGAAGAAGCAGGCCGGCATGATTGTGTTGAGTAGCCGGGGATAGATTGTCTCTCGCTACTCGATACTTGAATTGGACGGCATTACCATCAGGTGCAGTGTCATCACTTTGCCGTGTAATGATAAAAAAATGTTCCTAGAAATCTTTTAACTAAAATAAAAATATTTTAAATTAGTTTGGTGATCAGAATCTATGATTATATCATCCGTATGTTCTACGAAGTGTTAATTTATTATAATTATGCGTAAACGGTGGCCGTTTTCCTAAACATTACACTTTGGTGTGAAATTCACAATGTTACGAGTAATTTTAGTTTAAGATTACGGATCTGACAATTCTTAAGTATATGTATCTATTTATCTTTTCTTACATCTGCAATTGTGTTTTTTTATTTATTTATTTTTTTATCCTGGCACGGCAAAGTGACCGCACTGCACCTGATGGTAAGCGCAGTTCGGTCCAATTAGAGTATCGAGTAGTGCGAGACGATCTATCCCCTGCTACTCAACACAATCATGCCGGCCTGCTTCTTCACACTACGCCATGGGCAAGAAGCTGAAGAAGCGGTCGAATATATATTCAGTTGTTCCATCGGATTTAATTTTCACGTTACTAAAAGGAATTTGTGTATAAGCACTCTAGTGCACTCCATTCGCTAAAGAACTAAACTGAGTAACTTAAATCGCGTCAAACTCAAATTTTAGCACTAGAGACCTTTATCTCTTGAGACGATTTTAGAAGATGAAACTTCGTTTGACAGGAATAAACTCAATTTTAGAGATTTTAGTACAGTTTATAGAATTATGTGTTTACCATTTGAATTTCACACACACATACACTCACGCCTGTAATACCCGAAGGGGTAGGCAGAGGTGTTACCAGTACACACACTTTTCGCAGAATTTCGGTCCCATAATGTGATAGGGGGGGGCGAGCTTATCGCCATATCGGGCAGATTCCAGACTCCGGGCTAATACTGAGGATATTCTAGATAGAAAAACCCAATATCACTTTACTCGACCCGGGGATCGAACCCGAGACCTCAGCACAGCAGTTGTAACGCATGCGCAATTACAACTGCGCCACCGAGGCAGTCTTTGAATTTCATATATAGACTATAAAAATAAAATTATTACCTACGCATTAAAGTAAAACTTATTTATTTAACTCATTTATGGCGGTTTATTTATCTTTTTTAATTCGTTGTTTTATTCTGTCAAATGAGTTTCATTTAATGAGCACAATTCGCGTAAACATAGAAACCTTTGAGTACTCTGGTTATTTCATATATAGGTTTCGTCGGGGGTCCTAGAGTTGGGGTACGATGTTTGTCTGTTTTGCGGCCTTCTAACTACTCTGACACTAGACCCTCGACCACTTCTTCACCTTCTTGCCCATGGCTTAGTGTGAAAAAGCAGGCCGGCATTATTGTGTTGAGTAGCGGAGGATAGATTGTCTTTTGCTACTCGATACTCTAATTGGACGGCACTGTGCTTACCATCAGGTGAAGTGTGGTCACTTTTCCGTGCCAGGATAAAAAAGGTACTAGTGTGACAACCGCTGGACCGAATGAAGTAAATTAAAAAAACAATAATCTCACCTCAACACGGACAGAAGGTGGACAGGGAAGTAGCATACTGCAAACATGACGACAACAGCAACTAACATCTTAGCTGCCTTTCGGCGGGAACGCAGTTGACCTGTAAAAATAAGAAAACTAAATAAAAACACCCAACAGTCACACAAATCAAATCAAATCAATTTTTTTTTTTAGTGCCTCGATAGTTAGACGAGCAGACGGGCCACCTGATGGTAAGTAGTCACCGCTGCCCATAGACTTCTGCAATACCAGGGCACAGCAAAGCCGCTGCCTATCGTATATCAAATATTTATTGAATCCATGAAATTTATACATCATTTAGATTCAGTCAATTTTTTACTCTACCGCCAGTTCGGAATGCAGTTCCGCTAAAGAAGAACGGACAAGAAACTCTAGCGTTGCTCTTTTCACACTGGTTAACAATATTTAGTCATACAATTAGTAAACGATTTCAGTTTAATTACATTAGATTAGAGTAGCTCAATGTATGTTAAGTTGCCTTATTGAAATATTGTGAAATAGAACTCAAGACCTAGTGCACATCGTCCTGACCCCACAAACAATCCTGTTTCTTGAGTTATTTTTTTTAGTGCCTTGATAGGGAGACGAGCAGACGGGCCACCTGATGGTTTGTCACCGCCGCCCATAGACTTCTGCAATGCCAGGGTACAGCAAAGCCGCTGCCTACCGTTGTATCAGAGTATGAGGAACTACGATAAACTTTCTATTGCACAACACCCAGACCCTAAACAAATATCTGTTTGTCACGCAAACATTTATCACGATGTGGGAATCGAACCAGCAGCCTATCGTTTCACAACTAGCTACTTGCCCTCTGCGCCAAGGAGACTGTCAATAATATTTGTTATCCTAATATACGAGTTTATTCATTGTTAATGGCTTGTTTTTAAAAGAAATATCGTGAGGAAAACCGAGAATGGGTAGTTGTCAAATGATAGAAAAAGGATGCACGATATGAATCATGACGTCATCACCCAGATTTGCCATTACGGTGCAGTCGTGCGAGGGAGATGGTGAGATGTTCCCACCACGAAGCACACACTAGTATATACAATAATTGTTATCTTATTTTTGAAGAAATTTAAATTCTGTTTGCGCAAAAGAGTTTCTTACATACATACATATACACTCACGCCTGTAATCCCTGAAAAGGTAGGCAGAGGTGTAACTAGTACACCCAGTTTTCGCCAAACTTCGGTCCCATAATGAGACCCCAGCACTGCAGTCGTAACGCATTAAGAGTACTGGTTACACCTTTGCGGGGTAGGCAAGGAGATCACAGGCGTGATGTATATGCAAAATTAGATTAGTTAATTGATACATTCATAAAACATTCTAAGTGCAGTGTATTTTTTCATAAGTCTATCTACAGCCCTTACTAGCTGATAAATTGGTTAGTGACGTCAAAAGCTCGCACCCATCGGCATATCGCAATGAAATGCTCATAAATTTGCCATTTCAACAATATAAATTGGAATTGCGCTCGTTGTAAATCAATCTAGTGGATATGATAAAGCGGATATTTTGGGAGAATATTTTGCTATTTGGACCACCGAGGGTTTTCGTAGTGAAAAATAGCTAGATAGTGTTAGCAACATCAACAAAACTGTGCAAGATGGATATTTAAAAAACACAAATACAATAATTATATTATTAACACTTTATTGATTGGTTTCATTATCACTGTTATATGTCTCAGTGCGTGTGTGTGTGACTGCCTCGGTGGCGAAGTTGTAACTGCGCATGCGTTACGACTGCTGTACTGAGGTCTCGGGTTCGATCCCCAGTGATATTGGGTTTATCTATTTCGAAATTCCTCAGTATTAGCCTGGAGTCTGGAATATATGCCCGGTAGGGCGATAGGCTCGCACCCTGTCACATTATGGGACCAAATTCGGCGAAAAGTGGGTGTACTGATTACACCTCTGCCTACCCCTTCGGGCATCACAGGCGTGAGTGTATAAGTACGTCTCAGTGCTTAATATTAACATAACCGCATGTCAGGATTTACTATAAAAGGCTTCTCTTTATAATTAATCTATTAAGCGTAAGGACAACATTACTCTCTAAGATGAACTACGCGCCAAATTCAACTGATTACTGCCAAATCGTTGATACACCACTGAACACCGTTTAACACAAGTTTTATGGTAAAAAATTACTACTCCCCACTTAGGTTGTCATTATTAATGTACCTGCAGCTACGCTCCAAAATACCTTCGATATACCTTCGGTATTTCTAATAATAGGAAATACCCTAATACCAGATACGACAGAACAGGTTTAACTCAAGTATCACAAGGACACCGGTGTTCGGAAAAGGTAATACGTAGTGAGTAAAAATACAAGCCAAAATCAACTTTATTTCTATAATATTACTGTTACAAATATATAGTACGCTTAATACGCACGTCAATAAGAGCGAGTATTGCTTGTATTTGTATGATCCACAAATAGTCGTATAGGCACTGGGTGTTGTTAGACCGAAATAGGCTAGTTGACTGTTTTTAGAAACTGTTTCATTTTATAGTCTATATTAATAAAATATTATCCATTAATATTTTTTTTTTATTCTGGCGTGGCAAAGTGACCACACTGCACCTGATGGTAAGCGCAGTGCCGTCCAGGTAGAGTATCAAGTAGCGAGAGACAGTCTATCCCCCGCTACTCAACACAATCATGCCGGCCTGCTGTTTAGCTTCTTCACATTACGCCTAAAGGACCCAGGATCATAGGAGGGAGGGAACACGGTAGCTGGCAAACTCTTCCACAGCTTGATGGTGCGGCAAAAATACGAATTTGCGAATATACATAAAAAAAATGGGTTTTCAAGATTTAATTTGCATTTTTATAAACCAACTTTATTTTTTCTACTAAAACGCTACCAACTGTCATGGCCTCTCATCTGACGTGACCGTTCACAAAACTAAAAGACGTTTGGCTTAGAGTTTTAGATGTTTCGGTGACGGTGACGGTGACGTCATGCATTACTGATGGGTGTTTCGTGTCACGTGACAAATTGCTTAATTTTTACATATTTGTTTCTTGAAAATATTAAATATTTTTAGACTAAAATCTATTCGAGAAAAAAAAATCTATCAGGTTTTCACTTACTGCCAACTACCCTATTCTCTCTTAAATCCTGATACCCACGACGCAAGACTCGTATCTAAGTGTGGGGTCATGAGTGAGTGTTATTCATTTATTTGTAAATTGGCTATTATCGGGTACCTTACCCAGCTTATAACGTAACTTTATGCTCTTACATTAGAGCCAAGTGCTTAATCCTAGCTGAATGTGTAATATCAAATTATGGCGTATCTCCCAAACGGATTACGATAAAAATGAATGGACATTATACGATATCCTGATATGATTATTATAATCCCTTTGATTGTGTCATTCCTTCAGGAAAGCCGATAAACACGTATAATATTACATGCCCTGAATAATTTATTAACACTTAATTGAACAATAGCTGAAATTCTGACAGCATATTCCTACGAAGATTAAGTTACTTCAATCAAATACGCATAAAAGTTAAAATAGGTTGCCAACCCTAAACATTGCAATTGAAGCGCCCGGCTTACTTTGCAAGCCTTTTAGTTTCTATTAGAAACCTTCGTGAGCTTCCATCAACTCATCAAGTTTCTTCTTTTAAAAATAGAAGAGATGTGTTTTTTAGTGCCTTGATAGGCATACAAGCAGACGGGCCACCTGATAGTAAGTAGTCACCGCCGCCCACAGAATTCCGCAATGCCAGAGCACAGTAAAGCCGCTGCCTACCGTTAGTAAAGCCGTTGTGTACTTACTCTGTTCAGCTGGAGCTAATTTGATGGTTTCAGCCTGACCTGGAATCTTGTCTGAATGCCACAGCACTCGCACGATTTGGTGGTACGCCACTGTCATCAATAGCAGGGGTATCCTTTAACAAAGAAATATAATCTGAATTATTGTAAAGTATCTATATTACATATTGACTCTACTGGGTACGGGCCTTTTCCACTAATAGGAATTATTCCTAAAAAGGCTATATACACTACACTTTTTCCCACGGGTAAAATCCATATAACGGATTTCTTAACATCGGAGGAAGAGAGAGCCTCCGAGTTCACCCGAGAGGCTGCTAGATCTGTGCTTCAATCAATTTCTCTGACCCAGTATTCTGACTAAAACCCTGCGGTGGCAACAGACATCCATGCGTCCCGGCTGCCTGCATGAATATCGGTGATATAGTCTCGGAGTATTTTCCAAAATACCATAGCCTGTCCAGAGTTAGACCAAAGTTCTTCATCCTTGAGCCGATGGGAATCCGGATACTACTTCTAAGGTAACCTATTCATCGGTTGCATTAGAAAGGTGGCACTTTTCTTTCAATTTGTCATCATGGTTTTTTCGTATAAAGTATTCCTTTTCATTTCCATGTCGCTATGCAGACTGCTGACTTGTCTTTTCCTAATTCGTCATTTGACAGTGATTTAGTGTCACAATCCAGACCAGTATCTTCGTCGAAAACTCCACCTATACTTTTGGTGAGATTCCTGACCATTATGTTGGAGTTTCGTGGTGTATTCTTTGCACAATATGGGTTAGGAGTCTCCATGTACTTTCGAATAATTGCTCAGTAATTTTTTTATTACAAATGATACAAAGTCAGGGGACTTGGGGTTACAAACACACGAATTTCGTCTAGGAGTTTTACTTCCCGCTTGGCAAGTCACCGTATATCCCATAGGAGTAGACAAAGACTGGATCTTCACTTCACACAATTCTGAGACTTTCTTCGTTTACTTTCATTATTACCTTTAAAACGTCGATTATATATTGTCATTTATATGGGTATATACTGTTCTATATAAATGAAATGAAAATTAAATTAAATTAGTAATTAATTAAGTACTCTGACAATAGACCCTCGACCGCTTCTTCACCTTCTTGCCCATGGCGTAGTGTGAAGGAGCAGGCCGGCATGATTGTGTTGAGTAGCGGGGGATAGATCGTCTCTCGCTACTCGATACTCTAATTGGACCGTAATGCGCTTACCATCAGGTGAAGTGCGGTCACTTTGCCGTGCTAGGATAAAAAAAAAATGAAATACGTTTCATTATTATCAGGAAAATGCGAGTGTACTGTAGATTAAAATATTTATTTGGACTATAAATTTGAGAAAATTCGAGGAAGTCATAAATTTCATTAATTATACACATTTGTCATATTTCTTACTGACATTTATTTTATACAATTACATAATTCTTGGAAACACGCCTATCAGTCTAATGATTATAATATTTTCAATCCAATACCTTTACAGGAACTTCCGAGATGTTGACAGAACACTAGTAAATGCGGAAAAGCTTTCCTATAAAGTAGCGAATTTTCTTTTTTTTATCCTGCCACGGCAAAGTGACCACACTACACCGGATGGTAAGCGCAGTGCCGTCCAATTAGAATATTGAGTAGCGTGAGACAATCTATCTCCAACATCCATGCCGGCCTTCTTCATACTACGCCATGGGCAAGAAGGTGAAAAGGTCAGAGTATTCAGAAGGCCGCAAACGGCCAAACATCGTACCCCGATACTCTAGACCCCCGATAAAAACCAGATGTACACTGGCTGATCCCGGAACGCGACACACTTGCGTGTGCCATTATGGCCGGTTTTACACCCTATGTACGGTTTTTATCCTAGCACGGCAAAGTGACCGCACTTCACCTGATGGTAAGCGCAGTACGGTCCAATTAGAGTATCGAGTAGCGAGAGACGATCTATCCCCCGCTACTCTATACAATCATGCCGGCCTGCTCCTTCACACTACGCCATGGGCAAGAAGGTGAAGAAGCGGTCGAGGGTCTATTTTCAGAGTACTCAGAAGGCCGCAAAATGGCCAACATTGTACCCCAACTCTAGACCCCCAAAAAAATTGAGTGGTCGCTATGCGGGCGGATATGAATATCCCTACCACCAGCAAAACTTTTATAATTAAAATATTTTGCATTTTTTTTTATTAATTAGTGGTAAACTACCATTTATTGTATTAAATATTATGATCTAGTTGTCATTGACAGCCTGAGTGGTATACTGGGCGAATAGCCGGCTTGGATACTAGAGGCCGTGGGTTAACCCCGCACCGAGTCAAACGTTTGTGTAAAACTTAAATATTTTTTCGGTTCTGGGTGCTATATGACCCCTCGTAGTTGTTGGTACAGGTTTGACTTAACCCACATTAAGTCAGGGGGCTATTGACAAGAACTGATCAGTCATTTCTTGAAACTCACTTAATATAATTAACGCATCAAACTGCCATAAACAAGCATTTTATATGTTGCAGTCACGATCATTATACCCTAAAACCACATCCTTACTAACTGACTGATCGATCAGAAATACCCAACAAAAAAATTTATACTTAACAAATTAACTAATATAACTTGACGGTTCTTATTACGTAGAATATTTATCACAACAATTTACCCGCCCAAAGCCACACTTACGGAGCAATCTGCCAAGAAAATTTTCTAAACGAAATCTTGGGCGCTGAAGTTTTGTAATAAATAAGTAAAGAGACAAAACAGATGCCTTTACCGATCCCTAAGCAACAACGGGACGTTTACGATTAATTGGACCCATATTTTGCCGAGACTGCCCCGCCTGTAAGCCAGGATTCACGCTGAGTATGACATTTGGTTGTATGGCTTTCGCTCCAAAACTTACTAATGTAAGTCCTAGAGTTACTCTTTAGCTTTGTCCAAGGCATAAATATATTTCAATCGATTTTATATATATCTTTGTTCTATTACCCAGGTTGGAACCAAGAGGTTCGCAAATTCGTGTTTTTGCCGCATCAACAATCTGTGGAACAGTTTACAATCTATCGTGTTGCCTCCTTCCTATAATCCTGGGTCCTTTAGGCGTAGTGTGAAGAAGTTACACGGCAGGCCGCCATGATTGTGTGAAGTAGCGAGGTGTAGTTGTCTCTCGCTACTTGATACTCTAACTAGACTTCGCTTACCATCAAATGCAGTGTGGTCACTTTGCCGTGGCAAAAAAAATCACAAATGATTGCCTGAATGTATCGACTCTGAAATGTTCGGGGTCATATTATCTATACTAATGTTATAAACTGAATAGATTGTTTATTTGTTTGAACGCGCAAATATTTGGAAATCCCAGTCAGATTTGAGAAAATCTTTTTGCGTTTTATAGCCTGTTTATTAAGGAAGGCTATAGGCTATTTAACATTACTTTATCATCCATAGAGATGCAGCAAAGAGCAAGGTCATAGGCGACATGTACTAAAAACTGGCCTTCAAGCAATAATTATAATAAAATAATACTAGCCGTGGCTTAAACACCCTCATATTGGGCACGGGCCTCTTCTACTAATTAGGTTAGGCCTTAGTCCACGGTCTAATGCCTAGTAGACTTTATAAACCTTAGAAATTCGTATGAGAATTCTCATGCAGGTTTCCTCACGTATTTCTTCCCGTTAAAGCAAGTAATAATTATAATACTTACGTATAAATAAACACCACTTTCAAGATATGCCAGACAAGGTCAGCCTGTGATGACCAGGTCGCGATGCACTGGACCAGGTACTCCAACTCGAACCTCAGGGGCACCGGCTTGTCTGTTTTAAGTACCACCAGGTCTGGACAATCTGTGGACAAGGTTTTTAAATGAATATCCTCATGTGCTGCACTTTTAGTGGCATCTGCCGATATTGTGTTAAAAAATCCGACGTAGCAACTAATAGATTGCAGCAACAAATAACTATTATCAACTAGCTTTTGCCGCGGCTTCGCCCGCAATGTTCACGAAGTCATTTTAGCTATCACATCTTTCTATACTTGCTATACTATAAGAATCGTTATTTTTTCCGGGATAAAAGTAGCCGATGTGCTATTCCACACTAATCTATCTCTGTGCTAAATATCAACCAGATCCGTTCAGCCGTTCTGGCGTGTTTGAGTTACAAACATCCATACCCCAGTTTCCCTTTCACTCCCCCATATCCCCTTACTTCAGTGGAGCGGGTATTGAACCCGTGGCCTTTCGTTTCTTAATCGGCTACGCACCCACTGCGCCATGACTGCTTTATACCATGATGTTGGCAAACAAGCTTACGGCCCGCCTGATGGTAAGCGGTTACCGTAGCCTATGGACGCTTGCAACACCAGGAGCATCACATGCGCGTTGCAATTGTCACTCATTATCTTAAAATTGTTGATGCTAACGTATAACAATAGTCTTAAAATAAGCCAATATACGTTCCTTCAGTGCCTAGAAAAAGAGAATATTATTCTCAAAGTGCTATTGTAGGTATAAAACCGAAATTTTATGAGGCACCTAAAAAGCGGTTCGAGATATCGCATTAGATTTACAAATGGGGAAGGCGTTCAACTTGACGTGACTCGTGTACAAAAGATGAAGATTTCTTGATATACTCTTTGAAATAAAACTGGTATCATCCCGGTTAATTTTACCTTTTCCTCCCGACGTTTCGTGACTTCATGCGGATTGAGGTGTAAGCCGTGATGGAAAGATACTGTATGTAACATTTATACATTCATATACATATATACACAGTCAGGTCATAAGTATTGTCACACAGTAAAAACTTTCATTTTAGAATGCTGGCCACAAAAAAGTTTATTGAATTCGAATTTCAAATTGTTCATGAAAATAAAAATGTATACTTTTTAGAATTTTACTCATTTTTAAATATGGAGTGGACGCTTAAAGAAGACCGTGTTGCAGTAATTGCGTTGCATCGTTGCGGTTACGCGCCAATTCAAATTTTTGACATACTGAAAAATTTGAATATAACCAAAAGATTCGTTTATCGTACCATCAAACGATACAATGAAGACTCTAGTGTAGATGACAGGTCAAGAAGTGGTCGCCCTCGGTCTGTTAGGACTCCAGCAGTGATAAAAGCTGTGAAGGCGCGAATTCAAAGAAATCCCAAACGTAAGCAGAAACTGTTGGCCCTTCAGATGGGGTTAAGCAGAACCACGGTGAAAAGGGTGTTAAATGAAGACTTAGGGCTTCGGGCATATCGAAGAAAAACAGGACATCGTTTGAATGCTCGTCTAATGGACCTGAGACTGAAAAGATGCCGCGCTTTGTTGAAGCGGTACGCGGGAAAAAATATCGGGAAATTCTTTTTTCAGATGAAAAAAAATTTACAGTAGAAGAGAGCTACAACAAACAAAATGATAAGGTGTACGCACACAGTAGTGAAGAAGCGAGCAACCGTATTCCGCGTGTCCAACGAGGTCATTTTCCATCCTCGCCCATGGTATGGTTGGGAGTTTCTTATTGGGGCTTAACAGAGGTACATTTTTGTGAGAAAGGTGTAAAAACGAATGCAGTTGTGTATCAAAATACAGTCCTGATGAACCTTGTGGAACCTGTTTCTCATACCATGTTCAATGACAGGCACTGGGTATTCCAACAAGATTCGGCGCCAGCTCATAGAGCGAAGAGCACACAAGACTGGCTGGCGGCGCGTGAAATCGACTTCATCCGGCACGAAGACTGGCCCTCCTCCAGTCCAGATTTGAATCCGTTATATTACAAGATATGGCAACACTTGGAGGAAAAGGCGTGCTCAAAGCCTCATCCCAATTTGGAGTCACTCAAGACATCCTTGATTAAGGCAGCCGCCGATATTGACATGGACCTCGTTCGTGCTGCGATAGACAACTGGCCGCGCAGATTGAAGGCCTGTATTCAAAATCACGGAGGTCATTTTGAATAAACTTTAGTGTCATAAGAATCTATGTTTTGTTAAGTTCATTTTGGTATATAAATGGTTACATAATGAATAAACTTGTTTCAATTATTTTATATTAAACATGTGACAGAATTTATGACCTGACTAGGTATATATATATATATATATATACGCCTGTCATACCCGAAAGAGTAGGCATAGGCAATGATTCCATAGTTGAGGCAAGGCTGCAAAGCCTTGAACACAGACGTAAAGTTGCCAGTTTATCGGTTTTTGATCGGATACATTTCGGAGAGTGTGCCTTGGAATTACATAATTTAATTCCCCCTTCCCATCATTGGACGACAAGAGACTCAGCAAAACGTCATCGATACATGGTTGATATTCCATCAGTGCGCACGGAGCGTTTTGCTAGTACATTTATCATGCGCACCGCTAGAGAGTGGAACTCTTTTCCAGAGTCTATATTTCCCGAAAATTATAACCTGGGTATCTTCAAGTCAAGAGTGAATATGTATGTTATAGGCAAGCGTGCTCCATCGTAGAACACATCATCACTTACCATCAGGCGAGGTAGTGGTCAAACGCAAGCCTATTTCGCTAAAAAAAGAGGTTTAATCAGCACACCCACTTTTCGCCGCATTTATTACGGTCCCATAATGTGATAGGGTGCGAGCCTATCGCCATACCGGACACAGTTCCAGACTCCGAGCCGATACTGAGTATTTCTAAATAGAAAAACCTGTATGTAACATTATAGATAATATTATGCAACATACTTGTGGTGTTTACCTTTAACTGTTGCATTTATAAGTGTTATTAAAGGTTCTTTTTCACTGTTCAATGTTGGCAAATATTGGTCGGCCACAATAAACGTCTACAACTATGGCCAGAAACAAGGAATTCGCAAACTCGTATCTTTGTCGCACCATCAAGCTGTGGAACAGTTTGCCAGCTATCGTGTTCCCTCATTCATGTAATCTTAGGTTCTTGAAGCGTAGTGTGAAGAAGCTACACAGCAGGTTAACATCATTGTATCGAGTAGCGCGACTGCGCTGACCATCAGAAACAGTATGGTCACTTTGCCATGCTAAAATTTTTAATAAGGATTGAAGGTTGAAGGAGGCCTTTTATCGCTAATATATTGTCTCCAAACAGCAATACAGTTAGCCGGCCAGCCCAGGTAATGCTTTGTGTGAGTTTTGGACACGATTTGATCAAACATTGGATTCTTCAGAACCTTTATAAGTAAGTAAATTGTTTATTTTCCAAAAACACATTTTACATATTGTAACATAAATACAATGTTACATAAACCTATATCGCGGGAGACCACATAGGTTAACAGTGATCATTTTATAAATGTGCGAGTGGGCTGTACAAACTTGCTACTAAGCATTGCAAAAAAAACATGAAATCATTTATTATCCTCATTTTATGATTCCGGTAAAAAAAATAATGCAACTATTATAATATTATGTAATAAAAAATCAACGCTTAATTATGCTAAGCGTATGGCTGAATAAGAAAGCAATCCACTAAAGACATCATGGGTTATGCCTACAGCGGTTTATTAAATAACTAGCTGTTGCTCGCGGCTCCGCCCGCGTGGAGGTCATGTTTGGGAGAAAAAGTATACAATACAAAATACTCATGCGTTTAACTTAAAAAATGACGGATTTTCATACAATCTTTCATCCCCTATTTTACCCCCTTAGAGGCGGAATTTCCAAAAATCCTGAAACATATATTTTTTATTTTTAACTAAAAGGCCAAATACTAATTTTCATGAATTTAACTTCAAAAATGACGGATTTTCATACAAACTTTCATCCCTTATTTTACCTCCTTAGGGGTGGTATATCCAAAAACCCTTCCTTAGTGCATGCCTACGTCATAAAAGGTACCTACTGCCAAAATTTCAAGTCTCTAACCCCAGCCTTTTAGGCTGTGCGTTGATCGATCAGTCAGTCAGTCAGTTTCTTCTTTTATATATACAGATTATCCACATAACAATCCCGAAAGCCGATTCAAAGTAATGAGTTAGAAAGGGTTTTCCAGAACGCACGGCTTTAGAACCATCATCTGAATTCAAACTGTGAATTCGGATGATGGTTCTAAAGCCGTTGATTGCCTCTTCAAGATAAGCTTAGAAGGGATGGTTTATAGAAAATTAGTTTAGATAGCGTATTTGCAAGAAGTACTTTCATATAAGTTTCCATGTCCTTAAGGGTGATTTTCGTAAAATCCTTTCTTGAAAAATTTCTTCTAACAACATTGCCAGTGAAGGCATCAAAATATTTTTTCTATAAATAGAATTATTCAATATCACTTTTATATTTAAAATATATTTAAGCTAGATTTGCCGGTATTTATCTAACTCGCTCTGTCACTGAAAAATGCCGAAAAAAAACTCAGGTTATTGATTAAAATTCAGGTATAAAGCAAATGTAATGTGAGGGGTTATTTCTGAAATAGTCTCATACCACAAAGCCATAGTCTTACCTTACCTTACCTGGTATTTCAATCCAAGGGCTCATAAAAAATCCGTAGCCATCCGTCATGGGGACAACCGACAGAAATGAAAACTTAAAATTACTTTGTTTTTTGGAAACAAGTTCCATGAAGTAGATTTCTTTTTGTATATGATTGCTTGTTAATAATTATAAAACATAATAGGCGTGCATATGTCGACAATAAAATAATCTGAGCGTGACGGTCAAGAGAGTTCAGTGCTTTTTCCCCATCCCAAAAGTGCCAAACGTGCCTAAAGAAGTTTTCACTTCAAAAGTTTTCAATTCAAATATTTGATATAAATTATGTAATTCGTTGCGACTGCTGTGCTGAGGTCTCGGGTTCGATCCACGGGTCGGGAACAGTGATATTGGGGTTTTCTATTTAGAAATACTCAGTATCAGGCCGGAGTCTGAAAATGTGCTCGGTATGGCGATTGGTTCGCTCCCTTATCACATTGTGGGACCGTAATAAATTCGGCGGAAAGTGGGTGTAATAGTTACACCTCTGCCTACCCCTTCGGGGATTACAGGCGTGTAAATGTATGTAAATTATGTAATATTGAGATCAATTTAAATCTCAAATCTGTTACAAAAGTTCTTCAAAATAATAAATTGAGATCCGAATCTGTAACGAAGGCGTAACTTTGGCGTAACTTTAAACTCAATTACCTCAAGTTTAAAGCGTTGAATGTTACAAAACTTCGGCAATTTTAACAATTACACTGTTAATTTAATTAACACGAACTACTGTCAATGAGAGATTAACCTTTAATTAAGGTGGAGCTCAATTGGTAATACTATCCTGAGTTCAAATCCGGGTTAATTTCTTGGTATTGCTATTAATTTATACTGAATACAGACATCTGTATGATAATATGTACAAAGCTAAAATAATTAATTTAATTAGGGGAGTAATGCCCGATTATGTTTAGTAGTACGGTAGGCAGCGGCTTTGCTGTGCCCTGGCATTGCAGAAGTCTATGGGCGGCGGTGACTACTTACCATCAGGTGGCCCGTCTGCTCGTCTACCTATCGAGGAACTAAAAAATAAAAAAAAAGTAATTAACACAGCCTCCGTAGCACAAAAGGGGAGTAAGTGGCCTTTTTTATATTTTCAAAACCAATACTCCTAATTAATTGAACGCGTACTGTAATTCCGACAATATAAATTATGGAAACGTTAAGAATTTCTTATTGATATATACAAGATTAGTTTTTGTGTACCATAAAGTCGAAACACCCAAATTAGATTTTGGTATAAAAGATCAGTTAAATAAATTAAGGAAAACTCACGCGGTGACATGCAAAAATAATGCGCGCCACGCGCTGCTGTTTATTCAAAATGACCACCCCTTTCCCTAATACACATGCGGGCCCGTTTACGCATATTGCGCCGCATTTTTATTAAGTAATAAACAAGGTTGACAAATGTTTTATATGTTTTTGGGATACCAATACAACACGTTAAAAATTATTGCAATGGATTGTGCTACTGATTCTCAACAAACTACTTTCGGCTTTGTAGTATACTAAAAATAATGTTGTATATTTAAAACAGTGTATTTGAATGTGATCGTAAAATAAATAATACGCTTCAAGTCGGTTGTTAGTAGTGCTACCCCAGTAGAACTGGGGTAGTACGATCATGCTATACTCAAAACCAGCTTAAATACATAGTTACATACGCCTTATATTGTGAAGTATATTGATACTTTATACTCTAACTGGACAGCACTTACCATCAGATGCAGCGGTGGTCACTTGGCCGTGCCGGAAAAAAATGTATTTGATTTTGGAACGAATCGGCTGTGAAGGCTCGTGGAATCGAGGCCGCGACTTAAGCCACAACAAGGACGGGCTTCATGATTAGTAAACATAATAAATTTCCAAGAGTAAATTTGACCTATATCTTTAAAGCCTGGCTTTGAGTATTTCGATTTCTTTCGTCTCATCATTCAGACGAATAAAATAGAGCAAATAACAATCGATGTTTTATTCTTCTGTTTCCCTTAATCTGCCCGCCCGCGTGGAGGTTATTATTGGAAGGAACGGTATACAATCCATGGAGGCATCTTAAACTATTACACCTTTCTATATTTTGCTATCCCATAGGATGCGTACATTTTTCCGGGATAAAAAGTGGCATATGTCATTTTCTGATCCCTATCCTCCTTGCCCTGTGAAAAACTAAACTATCCCACGGGAACTGTACCTTTTCCCGGGATGAAAATTAGCCTATGTGCTATTTCAGACTATAATCTATCTCTGTGCCAAATTTCAATCAGATCCGTCCAGCCGTTGTAGCGTGATTGAGTAACAAACATCCATCCATCCAAACTTTCGCATTTATAATATTAGTAGGATAATAGAAGAAACTGTCAACGCACAGTCTAAACGGCTGGGGTAAGCGACTTGAAATTTTGACAGAAGGTACCTTTTATGATGTAGGCATACTACCACATACATTCATACCAATGAAGGGTTTTTGGAAATACCACCCCTAAGGGGGTAAGATAGGATGAAAGTTCGTATGAAAATCCGTAATTTTTGAAGTTAAACGCATGAAACATGACCACGCGGGCGGAGCCGCGAGCAACAGCTAGTTCAGTAGTATAACACTGCATCGCTAGCGACTTCGTTTATCTATCGTAACTTTTAGACATAAACTCCTGGAGGGCTACTCTTGACACTCGATTCCAATTTAAAATTGAGATTGGGTTCGAAAACTATACAATTGGCACTCTTGAACGCAACACAAGCACACGATTTAACTGAATACGGCGGAATTTTTAGTAACTAAATGAAATAGAGTATTTACGATCGCTAGTTCGTAAATATTCTATTTCATTTAGTTGAGTGAGTTAGAGTTCCAATATCTTCTAGATTGGAATTGAAACTGCATTGGATTCGAGATTGGAATTGATTTCAAGAGTGGGCCTACTAATTGAGAGACTGCTTAGTGAATACACTAGCGATTTCGTTTACTTCGTTTACTGCTTACTAAAAACACTCAAAGCATCAACAGAAATGACAGTTCATATACATTGCGTTTTATTATTTTGTGATACAGTAACTAATTCGTGGTCTTAAAAATGGCGTCATTTTCCAAGAATTCCTGAAAAGTCTGCCGAACCAATCGCTATAAAAAATGTATCGACGGCAGGCGGGCTATTTATTTAAGCGTAATTTTTTAAAGCAGCGGTAATGTAGTTGGTCGCGGTAGGGACTGTCAAGACGAATGTCGTATATTCGAAACCCAAATAGCATACACCTCTGACTTTTCTAAAGTTACGTGTGTATTAAATGTTAATTATCTGGTAAAGGAAAACAGTGAGCAAACCTGCATACCTGAGAATTCTCATAAGAATTTCGAGTGTATGTGAAGTCTACCAACCCGCATTAGGCCAGCGTTGTGACTAAGGCTTAACCCCTCTCAATAAAAGAGGGGGCCGGTGCCCAACAGTGTGACAATGTTTAATAGTATTATTTGGCTAGTAGTATTTTGAAAATTGTCAGGAAAGAGGTTTAAAGATTTTTTTGTATTACGGAATTAAATTCTCAAAAAAAATGAGTGGATTTTATTAAAATTACTATAATACTTGAATAAGCGCGTACTGCATCTTTATGACTTATTTTCATGCATTTAAGAACATTATTTTCTAAAATTTATGTTCCCTGAAAAATGAGCCTTGTTTTACCAGTTGATTTGAACGCCAAAAACGTGCACAAAATGTTTAAACTAGGCTCAAAAACGTTCATAGTTAGAAATTTAATGTCATACTGTCAAATTACTACCGGGCGACCACTAGTAGTAACAATTCTATAAATCTACTCAAAAATAAGTAAGTCACATTCCATTGAAATTAAACAAATTTTACGGATTCTATCGCGGTTTATTAAACTTTTTTATTCCGACGTTTCGAAAGCTTTACAGCCCTCATGGTATCGGGGCGGACACATCAATAAATTATTTTAATTTTACATATATCTTTTAAATTTTGTTTGTTTAAAGGTAGGCAGTTTAATTGTTTAAGGTGTAATCTTTGCGTACGTACATAATATTTTATAATCACGATTTGGGCACAATTTTTGGAGTGCAATCTTGATCATAGTCACTAACTCTGTTTATTTTATTTTTCCTGTGATTGTATTCTGTAATGTGTCTTTAATAAATAATAATAAAAAAAACACAGACACAATCCGTAACATTTATTTCATTTCAATGTATAATATTCGCGTAAACACAAAAAGCCATTAAGTTCCATTCCATTCTGGTGGAAGGGGTGAATGTAATGACGTGGTAGGTGACAAGCCCGGATACTCGGTACAAATTCGGAGCCTGTCAACAAAATGTCTTACTCAAATAACGCATTTGGAAGATAAATATGTTTGTTGTCGTACACACACTTTACTTTTAATCCAGTATATTCTAAATATTCAAGCAGGCCAACGGTAGGCAGTGGCTTTGCTGTGCCCTTTTTTTTGTCGCGATGAAAGCGTTTTATTACTACCGCCCGCTACGGGGGGAAGCTGAATAAGAATAAAACGGTTATGCTGGACTAGCTGGTCTTACGACCCAGCATCCCCCTCGCCCGGATGATGGCTATCCGAGCTGCCACTGGGCCGAGTCCCTACCCCCTATGTACACCCCACCCGACACTACCAGCTAAAACCCCGGGTGGCCTTCTTCGGCACTTACGGAGCGATCCCGGGGTATTCTAAGGAGTGCTAGAATTGCTGCCGGAACCGCCCCTGCGCTCTTCGTCCCAGGCTGGGCACTCCTCCAACGTGTGTTGGGCCGTGTCCTCGCGGCAATTGCTTTGCTGTGCCCTGGCATTGCAGAAGTCTATATAATATAAAAAAATGCCGGCATGATTGTGTTGAGTAGCGAGGGGTAGATTGTCTCTTGCTACTCGATACTCGATATTCGACGGCACTGCGCTTACCATCAGGCAAGTGCAGTGCCGTCCAGAGGCGTGGCGTGGACTAATATAGACGTGGGCGAAGTCACATCAGCGAGGGCCCTTTTCTTTCATTCCCAAGATCATCTCAATAGATTTATCCTACCAAACATGCTTTGACACGACTTACCTACTCACGATAGTGAAAAAAGATAAATGCGCGGAGACTCTTTTTTGTGACGTTCTTTTTCGAGCGTAAAAGTGATCAAATTAATTGGTACTTTGTGGTAAAGTAAGAGGGCATAGCGTTTAAAGGGGCTTCTCGAGGCCCCGCTTAGTGCGAGGCTGTGGGCGAGGGCCCACTACGCCCACGCCTAGCTGCGCTACTGCCATCAGGTGCAGTGTGGTCACTTTGCCGTGCCAGGATAAAAAAATATATTTTTGTAATCCTTTATTTTAGTTTTTAGCAGGTAATTGACATGAAGAGGCCGCCTCTGTGGGCAGCGGGCGAGCAGCCGGGTTTTGAAACGAGAGACCGTGGGTTCGATTCCCACACCGAGACCAATTTTTGTGTGACAGTCTGGGTGTGGTGGGACCGTAGTCCCTCGTAGTTCTTTATACAATTTTTACCTAGTGTGGGGTCAGAACTACGTGTGTGACTGTTGGGTGTATGTAAAAAAACTTACGAGATTATTAAGGACAAGACAAGATTCCGGGATACAGTTCACACTAGTTCGAAAGCTAACGGTACAATTTGCGATGTCTTTATACTGGTTGTATGTGCACCGCAGTGGGAACCATAATTAGTAATAAGTATGTAGTTGTAGTAATGGTTTAATTTATACATGTTCTTTTTAATTTAATTTAATTGTTTAATTTTGTTTAGTTTATTGTGTAATTTATATGGACTGTATTGTCTGAATTAAATGAATTATTATATTATATATTATTATTTATACTTTGGTCTGCGACTACCAATAGACAAAAAAATCTTCTGTTCACTCAGGAGACAAATTCCGTCATTTCTCCAAATGTTTTTGTATTGAACTATTGTCAAAACACGTTTGTTATAGATTTCTGTTTTCGCTTCAGTTGTTTCCAGACGTTTGATTTATGGACACAAATTGCTTCAAAAAATCTCTGTATTCTTTCTTTTTGTATTTAATGTTTTATTTTATGGAAGAGACCGTTGAAGGCAAGTCATCCATGCCCACAATATCAGCAAAATCTTAGATGCGTTGGATTGTAAATATCCTAGGAATGTTAGCCTACAGGAATCCTTCTTACTGTACGAAACTTAAGCCCAACGTATATGGGCCAAATTAACATAATGTTTCTTATGTCTCGCAAACATTATTATTTATTATACATTATTTTTATATTATACAATAGACCCTCGACCGCTTCTTCACCTTCTTGCCCATGGCGTAGTGTGAACAAACAGGCCAGCATGATTGTGTAGATCGTCTCTGCTACTTGATACTCTAATTGGGCCGCTTTGCGCTTACCATCAGGTTAAGGTTGTTAACTTTGTCGTGTAATGCGATGAGATCTGTTAAATAAGTTTCACTAATAACATGCCTTTTATTTGTCGCGGGGAAAGCGTGTTATTACTGCCGCTCGCTCCGGGGGGAAGCGGAATAAGAATAAAACGGGTATGCTGGACTAGCCGGTCTTACGACCCAGCATCCCCCTCGCCCGGATGATGGCTATCCGTGCTGCCGCTGAGCCGAGTCCCTACCTCCTATGTACACCCCACCCGACACTACCAGCTAAAACCCCGCGATGGCCTTCATCGGCGCTTACGGAGCGATCCCGGGGTATTCTAAGGAGTGCTAGAATTGCAGCCGGAACCGCCCCTGCGCGGTGCTACGTAGCAGCCCATCTCCATGGGGGGCTTAGGAGCCCACGCGCACCGAACAACGACAGCGAACGAGGCCTTACCACCCGCGCTGCCGTCCATCTCGGGGTCACACGATGCTCCGAAATTGGGAGTGCATCGATTCGGGCTGACAGCCCCCCGCTGCGCGCCCGCGACCCCTGATGGCCCCAATTAGTCACCTCTTACGACAGGCACGAGTTACCGTGGTGGAATTCAAACGCCCCCATTCCACAGGGCGGGAGACGCCAGTCAGTCGTCCACCCAGCGGCTCCTACGTCTCCTCTGGCGGTGGGAGGGATCATGTCGTTCCCGATCCTTCTCAGCACTCTCCTTCTGCGAGATGACGTTCTCCGTGGGCCACCGCACGCCAGGACCTTCGACTGGTGACCATGGACGACACCACAGCCGGCAGCGAGAGTTCTCCGACTGTTCGACGACTGCTCTGAGAGCGCTGCGCTCTTCGTCCCAGGCTGGGCACTGTCCAACGTATGTACGAGCAGACCTGATGGTAAGTAGTCACCGCCGCCCATACACTTCTGCAATGCCAGGGCACAGCAAAGCCACTGCCTACCGTTAGTGATGTCACTAATGATGTTTTTAGCGAACGTAGACTTTATATCTTATAACTTAATGCAGATAACAAAATATTATTAAAATTAGCTAGGCTGACTGATGGAGAAAAAGTAGCTTTATTACCTTGTACCTATATATAACTCAAAATTGCCAAAATGACACTTTACATCGTTTTAGTAAGCGGACTGCGAAAGTAGACACACTATCCATACTAATACTATAAATGCGAAAGTAACTCTGTCTGTTTGTTTGTTTGTTTGTTTGTTACCTCTTCACGAATAAACGGCTGAACGGATTGTAATGAAATTTGGTAAGGGAATAGATTATATCTTGGAGAAGGACATAGGCTATCTTTTTTCTCAAAAATCAACCTTGAAAGGGGTCAAATAGGAGTTCAAAATTTGTATGGGAAATCCATAATTCCTCGACTTAGGGATCTGTAAATTCATATATAGGCTTTTGGTAGGAAATAAAGAAATACGTGTTTCAACGTTTTTGAATAATCATCCCTAAAAGGGGCAAAGTGAGGTTAAACTTATGGGGTATTCTTTAGATGCAATCTCAAGATTCAGGCACAACACCTGAGAGGCTGAAAAATCGCTATAGGTGCCTCAGTGCAGAAGACAACTACTTGGATTGTATACTTCTGCTCCCGAATATAACCTCCACGCAGGCGGAGCCGCGAGCAACAGCTAGTTCTCTATAATTGCGCGGTCATATACCATTAATAAAGATTTAATAGTCATAATGATAATTTATGAAGCTAAAAGTAAACTAGGTCGGTAAAAGTCCCGATAATTACCGAGTCCCAATTACAGATTTAATTCATCAGATAGACGAAAGCTCTAATTAATGATTGCTTTGATATCACTAATGATCCTAAGACCAATTGTGTAGTCCCTGAACTGGTACGTACGCGGTACGACTGCTGTGCTGAGGTATCGGGTTCAATCCCTAGGTCGGGAAAAAGTTATATTGGGTTAAAAGTAACGAAATATTCAGCATCAGCCCGGGTTTAGAATTGTGCCTGGTATGGCGATAGGATAGGCTATCACATTGGACGGTAAAAAACTCGGTAAAATTTGAGTCTGATGGTTACAACTCTGTCTAACCATACATACATATACACTCACGTCTGTAATCCTCGAAGGTGTAGGCAGAAGAGTTACCAGTACATCCACTTTTCACTGAATTTATTGCGGTCCCAAAATGTGATAAGGGGCGAGCCTATCGTCACTCTGCCTACCCCTTCGGGATTACATGCATTAGTGCGTATGTATATGTAATATACAGTGTTATATAGAAATAGTGGGATTAGTCTTTCCAGCAGTTCTTTTGGTAGATTAAACGGAACTTTTGGAAACCACGGAACATATAATAGTGTCACGGGGAAAAATTATATCCAGCTAATTCTGATCTCCGGATGTCTCATATGCTGGGATTAAATTGAGTATTTAGTATAACCCATCAAAAATACCAAGGCGTTAAAAGTGGCAACTCAATCCAAACTTGTGTATTTTCGGAATTTGAAAGAAATAAAATACGTAATTTGTAATGATGTCATACTAAAAATTTGTTCCATATTCTAATTAATTATAAAAGTTCTCTATGCTGCACTATTTCAGACATGGCTTTGGCCTTTTGAATTGTGAGTATTTCAGACATAGCTTCGGCCTTTAGAATGAAAAAAAATCGGACATGGCTTTCTCCTTTAAAATGTTTAAAAACCACAGACATGGCTTTAGCATTGTGACTTATAGAAACCAGAGAAGAAGACTTTAAAATTTTAGCCCATATTTAATAATGTGAGACAAGGCTGTATGTTAGAGAACCATTGCCTTCTCTTTTATATAAAAACAGAGCATGAAAAAAAATCTCTATGCTTCAATGACTAACCATGATTGTGCTATCATGAGTATTCAAAATCTTACTACCATTACATGATAGAGGTAGGGTACGATGTTTGGCCGTTTTGCGGTCTTCGGAGTACTCTGACACTAGACCCTTGGCCGCTTCTTCACCTTCTTAGCCATGGCGTAGTGTGAGCATGCCGGCATGATTGTGTTGAGTAGCGGGGGATAGATTGTCTCTCGCTACTCTATACTCACTTTAGACGGCACTGCGCTTACCATCAGGTGCAGTGTGGTCACATTACCGTGCCAGCATAAAAAAAAAATACAAAGCATAAATGCTATAGATACTTACTGAACAGCAGAGACAGCGTCCATATGATGATTATAGCGGTCTTGGCGCGGTTGGTGGTTGACTTGAACCTGAGCGGGAAGCAGATCGCGTACCATCGGTCCACTGAGATGAACGTCAGCGTCAGCACCGACACCGTCACCGACACTGACTGTAAGGATACACATTATTATTATTAGGGTATTTTCCAGCAGCGATAGCCTAGTTGGTTGCGGTACGGACTGTTAAGACGAAAGTCGTATGTTCGAAACCTAAAGGCATACACCTCTGCCTTTTCAAAAAGTTACGTGTGTATTAAATGTTAATTATCGCTTGCTTAACGGTGAAGGTAAACATCGTGAGGAAATCTGCATACCTAAGAATTTCGAAAGTATGTGAAGTCTACCAACCCGCAATAGGCCAGCGTGGTGGACTAAGGCCTCTCCTTAGTAGAGGAGGCCCGTGCCCAGCAGTGGGACAATGTTTAATACAAGGCTAGTATTATTTTTTATTATATTATTTATTACCTATAATTAGAAATATTGAAGGTGTTTAGGAGAGTAGTTGTACATTAATAATGACAACTTAAGTGGGGAGTAGTAAACGTTTAGCATAAAACGGAGTGCCTTCCGCGCTCCGGGGTTCAGTTCAGTTGAGTTGTGAAGAAGACTAGTTGATATCCAGGATATTCGCAGGGCAGTTAGTGTAAACAGTTCAATGGACGCGTAGTTCAGCTTAGAGGGTAATGCTGGTAGATTAATTATAAAGAGAAGCCTTAAGTACATCCTGACATGCGGTTGTGTTAATATTAAACACTGAGATGTGTATAAGTGTTATGTAAATCAATCAATAAAATGGTAAACATTGTATTTGTGCCTTTTTAAATATCCATCTTGCATAGGTTTGTTGATGTTGCTAACATTATCAGAATGCATTTAACCCTCCAACTGGGAGACGTGAAAATGTTTCTAGATAAGCAATTTTATTTAGTACTATAATAATAACCTGTCTTAAACATTATCCCACAACTGGCACGGGCTCTTTTACTAATGAGAAGGGTAAGGCCTTAGTCCACCACGCTGGCCTAATGCGGGTTGTTGGACTTCACATACCATCGAAAATCTTAAGAGAATTCTCAGGTATACAGGTTTCCTCAAAATGTTTTCCTTCACCGTTAAAGCAAATGATAATTAACAATGAATATACACGTGACTTTAGAAAAGTCAGAGGTGTACGCCATTTGGGTTTCGAACATACGACTTTCGTCTTGGCAGTCCGTATCGCAACCAACTAGGCCTTCGCTCCTTCTTTATTTAGTACGACTGCGACAGAATAATTCGAACTAAATAAACATACGAGCAAAGTAGAATCTGTCGGCTGTAAACGAGAGGTCCCGGGTTCGAAAATTGTTGTGTAATCCACATATATTTTGTTCAGTCCGGGTGTTGTGAGACTGAAAGTCTCTCATAATTTCTGATACCCGATACAAGATGGCATCTTACTATGGACTATGTTTAACAGTAAATTATAGTGGGAGGTGGGAATCATACATACATATACAGTCACGCCTGTAATCCCCAAAGGGGTAGGCAGAGGTGCACTAACTTTTCGCCGTATTTGTTATGGTCCCATAATGTGATAACAATTCCAAAGTCTGGGCTGATACTGAATATTTTCTAAATAGAAAATCCGAATATCACTTTACCCGATCCGGGGGATCAAACCCGAGATCTCAGCACAGTAGTCATAACGCATGCGCATTACAACTGCGCCGTCGAGGCAGTCTGCAGTTAAGGCAGAGCTGGGAATGTTATTTTGAACTAACACTTACTGAATAATCAAAACACCAGAAAGTTGAAAATATCGTTTACTGAATTTATTGTACCGTTTCCAGAAATACAAATGACGTATTTCTTTATTCCTTTGTTTATTAGTCACTGAACATTTGGGTTCGTGGTATTTCATGCAAATATATTATATTGATATGCTTCAAAGATTCGCTAAGGAAAGAGATTTTGTGGTGCCGATTTCCATTGAGGAATTTCTTACTTAGTCAATATTAGACAGCCTCCATGGCGCAAAGGCTACTCCGGCTGTGAAATGAGCCGTGGGTTCGATTCCTGCACTGAGACAAATGTTTATGTGATATGTATTTTTTCGGGTCTTCGTGTTGTGGAACGTATGGACTCATAGTCCCTCATAGTTCTTGATACCCACAATACAGGTGTTATATAGGAACTATGCGTGTGACTGTAGGATGTATTTATTGATGTGTAACATCTTTACTATCGCGTCTGGGAGTAATTTCGTGAAAAGGGACGGAAGTGTGTAACAGGAAGTTGCGGAAGAGAGCGCGCTGTTTGATTTGACCAATGAGCGCGTGGTGCTAGAGTTGGCCGTCAGATGGTTTTGATTTTGGTTTTCGAATGGAATCGAATAGAATCGAATGGAATAAAACGAAATCGTATGGAATCAAATAGAATCGATTGAAATTGAATGGAACCTATTGGAATCGGGTGGTATAGGGTAGAATCAGGTTACTGTTATTGATGCAGTTCTTTAATGGGTTTTAAATACTTTGAAATGACAATATACATACTTGTCTCATATTTTGATTATAATAAGTCTATTGTCTTTTCTCTACACCAAATTGAAAAATTAACTGTCTTAAAAAAAATGCATTTCTCCTAGTGTTATTTATTCAGGATATAATGTCAATGTTGCTAATATCCAAGGCGAGTACTGTAAGACTCGTTCTTTTTTTATTTATTAGTATACTTTCACCCTTTGTGGTATCAAATAAGGTTGCTATAACATAAGTTCGGTACTCTTATCTATCTGTTACTTGTATATTATATTCATCGTAATAAAGATTCCTCCACATTACTCCTAAACGGAACCTGTTATAGCGACCATTCCATATTCAAATTTATTGCAAACTGGCCGTGTTGGCATATTATGTCATAGATTTAGTATAATATACACATCTCGGTTAAGCTGATGCTATAGACTAGTATAGACAATCTACAGCATGGATATTCCATAAAGCCATTTCGAAATTCAAATTAATTGTTCTAAGAATTCTAGTATACATTGGAATTTAAAATCCTATTTACATAGGTATTCCTCGGGGATGGAACTCCGTCTGTGGCTTTCTAAATATGCTTAGAAATATTCGAAACAATTTCATTTGTGGATGTTTTAAAATTTTTTTTTTATCTTTATTCTAAATATTAATTAAATATTTTTGTTAGATGACGAAATCTTTCAATATTTTTTAAAAATAATTTAAAATATTGAATGAAACAAAAAAAATCATTAAAATCAGATATTGTTAACCGGTGTTCGAAAAGAGCAACGCTTGTTTCTCGTCCGTTCTTCTCTACCGAACTCTAATGGTGGTAGATTAAACTAACTTAAAACTATGGTCATGTGCGGCACTAGGTCTTGTAATGATTTTTTCACAATATTACAACAAGGCAACTTAACATACATTGAGGTGCTCTAATCTAATGTAATTAGATCGCTGGTGGTAGGATATTCATATCCGCCCGGATAGCGACCACCGTACACAGGGTGAAAAACCCGCCATAGTGGCACACGCAAGTGTGTCGCGTTCCGGGATCAGCACTGGCTGATCCCGGAACGCGACGCACTTGCGTGTGACCCCCAAAAAATCGGATGTACACTGGTACATCCGATTTTTTGGGGGTCTAGAGTTGGGGTACAATGTTGGCCATTTTGCGGCCTTCTAAGTACTCTGACAATAGACCCTCGACCGCTTCTTCACCTTCTTGCCCATGGCGTAGTGTGAAGAAGCAGGCCGGCATGATTGTGTTGAGTAGCGGGGGATAGATAGTCTCTCGCTACTCGATACTCTAATTGGACCGTACTGCGCTTACCATCAGGTGAAGTGCGGTCACTATGCCGTGCTAGGATTAAAAAAATAAAATAAAATCGTATGACCAAATATTGTTAACCGGTGTGAAAAGAGCAACGGTAGAGTTTCTTGCCCGTTCTTCTCTAGCGAATCTGCATTCCGAACTAGCGGTAGAGTAAAAAAAATTACTGAATCTAATTAATGTAGGTACAGCATTTCATGGAGTCACGGAGTCGTAATTTTTTTTTTTTATCGTGGCTCGGCAAATTGACCACACTGCACTTGATGGTAAGTGCAGTGCCGTCCAGTTATAGTATCAAGTAGCGAGTGATAATCTATCCCTCGCTACTCAATACAATCATGCCGGCCTGCTGTGTAGCTTCTTCACACTACGCCTAAAGGACCCAGGATCATAGGAAGGAGGGAACACGGTAGCTGGCAAACTGTTCCACAGCTTGATGGTGCGGCAAAAGTAGGAGTTTGCGAACCTCTTAGTTCGGGCCGGGGTAGTAGACACCACAAAGCTGTGGCTCCGCAATCCAGTACGCGTGGTTCTGGTATGGAAGGGAGAGGATAGGATACGATCAAACAATTCTTCAGAGCATTCGCCATGATACAGACGATAGAACACGCTAAGCGAGGAAATATCCCTACGCAGCTGTAGCGGATGGCCCGCCGCGGTAGAGCTGACCGGGCGTGAAAAACCGCCGCACCCTGTTCAGGATTCCGACGCTGCGGGAGTTTGATTTGTGTAGGACATCAATTACATTTTAATCAAACCTACATACTCGAAAGTAAAACTAAAACATTACGACAGAAAAAAAACCGTGTTAATCTGCTATCAGTGTTTTTTTTCTCTCTTTTTCAGTTTTGGGTAAACTCCTGGAAAAAAATTTACTAAACAGGATGCGCGCTTATCTACCAAAAGTTATACCTCAACATCAGTTTGGTTTCCGAGAGCAACATGGAACTATAGAACAGATTCACCGCATTACGGAAACTATAAGTCATACTTTAGAGTGCAAAAAAAACTGTTCTGCCATAATCCTAGATATCAGCCACGCATTTGATAGAGTGTGGCACGAAGGGCTTCTTTTCAAACTTAAAAGGCTTGCCTCACTCCTTCTTTCCAATTTTACGATCATATCTCAGTAACAGATGTTTTGAGGTGAAATTCAACAATATTACCACTCCCATACACGAAATTCTCTCAGGAGTGCCACAAGGAAGTATATTTACTGCAGATCTCCCAACGCAAGCAGATACCATTACAGCCACCTATGCGGACGACACAGCTATTCTCTCGACAGATGAGAACTCTATCATCGCATCAGCTAAACTACAAGCACATGTGAACAAAGTGGAGAAGTGGCTAGACAAATGGCGTATTAAGGCTAATCAGGGAAAATCCACCCACGTGACCTTTACACTCAGAAGGCAGACATAAAAAAACCCCTCAGTAAAACTTCATAACGAAGTAATCCCCCAGGCTGAAGATGCCAAATATTTGGGTATCCATCTAGATCGAAGACTCACTTGGAGAAAGCACGTATGGATCAAACGCAAACAACTCGATATGAAACTGAGGTCAATGCATTGGCTGATAGGTCGTAAATCAAGACTGACACCTGAAAAAAAAATAGCTATTTACAAAACTATCCTCAAACCAATTTGGACATACGGAATCCAGCTGTGGGGTACTGCAAGCAATAGCAATATAAAGATTCTTGAAAGATTTCAGAGCAAGACACTGAGACTCATGCTAATACCCTATTACGTGAGTAATAAATCCATCCAAGAAGATCTAAAGATCAACACAGTTAAACAAGAGATTGCTAGATATAGTAAGAACTATCAGACGAGAATATCAACTCACGTCAATGAACTGGCGTCAAAACTAGTAGGCACAGGAAGTGTTACATATTCCCGATTAAAGCGGCATGGTGTCCCTATGCTAACCGCGAGATTTGACAATGGTGCATGATAGGGATTCCGAGGAATTCCATTTCTTTTTTTTTTTATCCTGGCACGGCAAAGTGACCGCACTGCACCTAATGGTAAGCGCAGTGCGGTCCAATTAGAGTATCGAGTAGTGAGAGATGATCTATCCCCCGCTACTCAACACAATCATGCCGGTCTGCTTCTTCATACTACGCCATGGGCAAGAAGGTGAAGAAGCGGTCGAGGGTCTATTGTCAGAGTCTCAGAAGGCCGCAAAATGACCAAACATTGTACTCCAACACTAGACCCCCGAGAAAAACCGGATGTACACTGGCTGATCCCGGAACGCGACACACTTGCGTGTGCCACTATGGCGGGTTTTACACCCTGTGTACGGTGGTTGCTATCCGGGTGGATATGAATATCCTACCACCAGCTTATATGCTTGATTATAAGACTGAAACATGTAACAACAACTGAATGGCTTATTGTGTTTACACAGATCAACAAGTAACAGAAACAGATAAAAACAAACTGCTACCTATACGAAACCGGTACGGGTCCCTTGTAAAAATGTTTCATAATAATATAACTTTGTTCATCGCTCACTTAGGAGGAAAACAGGAAACGGTCAAGAGTCTGAGGCCCCTTCTCATTCATATTCATTCGTTAAAAGTTCGCTGAACAAAAAATCACAAAAGATTTATTAAGGCGTTTGTATTTCGGACAAAAATTGTTAGTGCTCAAGTTTGATCAATATTAAACTTAAAACTCAAGAATCAACCTGATAATTTAGTCCTACTAATATTATAAATGCGAATGTTTGGATGGATGGATGTTTGTTACTCAATCACGCCAGAACGGCTGAAGAGATCTTTTTGGCATAAAGACAGCTAGGACATAGGCTACTTTTTATCTCGGAAAAATGTACAGTTCCGGCATGATTGTATTGAGTAGCGCGGGATTGATTGTCGCTCGCTACTTAATACTCTAATTGGACGGCACTGCGCTTACCACCAGGTGCAGAGACAGCCGTGAACGAATAAAAAAAATTGTAATAGCCCTGTATTAAACATTGTCCCACTGGCGGGCACGGGCCTCTTCTACTAATGAGAGGGGTTAGGCCTTAGTCCACCACGCTGGCCTAATGCGGGTTGTCGACTCCACAGACCTTCAAAATTCTTATGAGAATTCTCAGATGTGCAGGCTTTTCTCACTACGTTTTCCTTCACCGTTAAAGCAAGCCATAATTAACAATTAATACACTCGCAACTTTAGAAAAGTCAGAGGTGTATGCCACTTGGGTTTTGAACCTACGACTTTCGTCTTGGCAGTCCGTACCGCAACCAACTAAGCTATTGCTGCTGTTAAAAAAAAACTGTTATCAAATTTCTCAAACCCAAAATATTTTAATGGTTCAGATACGGAATCTTAATCTGAAATAAAACGGTTATATTCACCAATATTTTTAAAAAGCTGTGTTTTTCAATATTAGTTCATTGAACCGCCTACCAAAAGCAATTATAATTACGCCTCTGAAGTTCCGTTGCTGTAATGTCATTTTTCTAAATTGCTTTTAAAGGAAAATATTGCTTTTCAGGCAAAAAATGAAAGGTTTAATAATTGGCAGATGTTTTAGCCTATCGGCATAGAGCAAAAGGATCACTTCATAATAATAAATAAAGTTGCTGGTCCGGTGCACCTTCATAGATATTGTGCCGCCCAGCAACAAAATCCACCGCTCTCATGGCCGGAAAAAATGTCATTTTTCCGTAATGACCTTGATTACGGGTTAAATATTCAGCAGAATATTTGTTGCTAATTAGTTGCTGGTCCTGTGCACCTTTATAGATATTGTGCCGCCCAGCAACAAAAACAACCGCTGTCATAAGCGGAAAAAATTGACATAAAAATTAAAAAAAAAAAACTTAATATTTTTTCAATATTTTTATACTATCTTACAGCAACTAATTAGCAACTAATTCAGGCCCAATAACCGACTCAATATGTGCTCCCTTCATTATTTTACTGCTAGCTTATGTGAAAGATAGCAGTGACTCGGTTTCTGAGGAACTGGTTTGAGCAACAAAATCAAAATAGCAGCAACTAATTAGCAACAAATTAGCAACTAATTCTTAAATAAGTTTCAAATGTTTCTGCTAACTTTTCACTGCTAGCTTGATAGACCTCATTACAATATGCTCCTGGTATCACCTTCCTACTATCATAAATGCGAATGAATGAATGGATGGATGTTTGTTACTCAATCACGCCAGAACGGCTGAACGGATCTGGTTAAAATTTAGCACAGAGATAGATAATAGTCTGGAATAGCACATAGGCTTATCTTATCCCGGAAAATATACAGTTCCCGTGAGATAGTTAAGTTATTTACTGAGCAAGGGATCGACTCGATTTTTTTCATATTGCCAGTTTAGGGATCAGAAAATAACATAGGCTACCTTTTATGTCGCAAAAATGCATGCCTATATGGGATAGCAATATATAGAAAGGTGTAATAGCTTAAGATGCCTCCATCGATTGTATACCTTCAAAAAATGAACTCCACGCGGGCAGAGCCGCGAGCAATATCTAATGGATAGATACAGAAAAGCGTTGCTTATTTTCGCTGACAGAGAAGGATGGTGTTAAAAAATAATTGAAATTCTGTTTGCGTAATACTTGAATGGCCCGTGATTATAAAATACATTTGTTTGATCTTACGACGCAGTAAAATATTTTTAATTAAAATAAATTACTTCCCTTTTGACGTATTATAGAAAGTGGAATTTAATATTGAATACAAAATTGTGAAATACGCTTCGGTCTTTGACCTGATACAGTCTTATTATTAACAAATAATAATAACGTTTTATACAGAAGAATTTACAATAATTGTTTTAATTTTTTAAGCAAAATTAGTTACATTTTTAATGTTAAAATAAAAAAAACAGCAAGCTTACAAAGGCTCCATCGAAGGTGAGACTCTACATCAGTGCCACTGCATCAGCGTACATACATAAACACTCACGCATGTAATCCCCAAAGAGGTAGGCAGAGGTGGAACCAGTACACCCACTTTTCGCCGAATTTAAATCTTTTAATTTTATTGGAACGAAGTTCCTTGTCGCGCATTGTGAAAGAGGGCTAGACGGAAAAAATTCTTACGAAAAGTTGTCACGACACTTTTATATTGGAACGTTTTTAAATGTATTTTAACAGCTGTCATTATGTTTATATGTAATTTTACTTGCTGCAGTTGTTGCTAATATTATTATATATTATTATTAATAATTTTAATAATATAATTTTAATATTTTATTATTTTATATAAATCTTCAAAAGTTTACGTTACATACGAAATTGCCTGGAAAATTACGAAGCTTATTCACGTATATATTAAAAGAATAGTTATGACATCTCTAATATGTGTCTGGCATTATTTTAACCGACTACAAAAAAGGAGGAGGTTAACAAATTGTTGGAATCTTTTTTTATGTATGTTCCCCGATTACTCGAAGACGCCTGGACCGATTCGAGAAATGATTTTTTTGTTTAAAAGGGTATACTTCCCAGGTGGTCCCATTGGCACCAAGTCAGGATCTGATGATGTGATCTCAGAAAAATCAAGGGCAACCTACCAACCCTAAAATTTTATAGTGACGCAAAATTTGTTTTCTATTGAAGTCGGTGTACTTTTTATGAATTAAAAAACTTTTATTAACTTTTGCAACAAATAAATTATCAAAAAAACCCTGCTGTCAAGCAGCCGAAGCTGTCGCTTTAGCCACTGCTTGTATGGGACATTCGTCATTTCAATTTTGAAATCGTTAAGGTCATAGATTTCAACTTTAACTCCCATACTACCTAGTAATAGTAGACAGCCTCCGTGGCGCAGTTGGCGAGTAGCCGGCTGTGAAACGAGAGGCCGTGGGTTCGATTCCCACACCGGGACAAATGTTTGTATGACAGACAGATATTTGTGTCTCGGTTCTGGGTGTTGTGAGACCGAAAGTCTCTCGTAGTCTCTGATACCCACAAGACTCGTATCTTTGTGGTGGTGGCTATGTGTGTGGCTGTTGGGTATTATTTATTTATTTATATCTGGCTTTGATGTCCTTTACAGCGGGACACAATACAGTTTACATTCTGCTTTTTGGTAGTAAATAGGTATCCAGACGTTCTTTCGCATAGATGAGACCCATCAGAAAACCTGATAGATTTTTGTTTTTTTAATAGATAATAGTCTAAAAATATCGAAAAATAAACCAATTTGTTAATTCATATGTGGTTATTTAATATTTTCAAGAAACAAATATGTAAAAATAAAATATTTTGTCAAGTGACATGAAACACAAATCAGTCATGCATGACGTCACCGTACGATTCGTTTATTAAACGCTGAGCCAAACGTTTATTAGTTTTGCGGACGGTCATGTCACACGAGAGGCCATGACAGTTAGTAGCGTTTGACGGGAAAAATAAAGTTGGTTTATAAAAATGCAAATTAAATTTTGAAACCTTATGTTTTATGTATTATTGATAATCATTTATTAATATAGACCATGAAGAATAAAATTAATCTGTTTCCCAAAAACAGTCACTAGCTTATTAGTTATAAAGTCTATAAAAATATCTTACCTGAAAATACAACAGTATTTTGCAGAAAACATCTCCAAGAAACCATGTTTCCGTGACGTCCCACAACACAGTAGCAGGTAGGCAGAACAATATAACCATGAAATCTGCCACAGCCAGATTAACTATAAAATAGTTTGTCACGGTCCTCATGGAATGATTCCTGTAGACTGCTGCACAGACTAAAGCATTCCCTATAAGACCAGTTAAGAATACTACAGAATGAGTTGCAATTAACACCCATTCGTAAGTCTGTGGGTATATGTAGTTCTGTAGCATAAGTGTGTATTCTTCTCTCGTCATGTTACAAAACTCTGCTGCTCCTACACATTCTTCTGTCGTATTCTCTTTTTGTATTACTTCTGTTGTCATTGTTGTGGTAGCAATTTTGTCGTTCTCTGGTAGACTTCTTTCAAATCTTTGGATATTTGTGAGATGATCTTCAAGATCACTTTCTCTTTTAAATTCTATTAATCTTTTTAATGTTCTGTCTAATTCTGTTTCTAGCATATAACTGGGTTCTATTACAAATGCAATTGTGTTTTCTTCGATGATTTCTATAGTCAAACCATCTTTAACTATAATAATTATGAGTAGAAGTAAAATATTTTTATTTCCTTTTAACATCTTCGAGTCTGGAGTATGTTCTTTCATTTAGGTCATGTTATCTGTAACAAATGAAAATGCATTTAGTTGATATTTAAATCTCTAATTAGTAAGTATTTTACAGTAATTGATGTATTCACTTAAATATTAATTTGATTTGCAATTATTTGTTTCAAGTCTTAGTGTAGCAAGATCAAAATTTCACGTTATCCTGATACTAAATAATTGAATAATAGACTGCCGACTGCACGACTGCTGTGCTGAGGTCTCGGGTTCGAAACCGGGTCGGGTCAAGTAATATTGGGTATTTTTATTTAAAAATACTCAGTATCTGCGCGGAATCTGGAATTGTGCCCGTTATGGCGATAGGCTCGCCCCCTATCACATTATGGGACCGAAATATACCTAGTCAGGTCATAAATTCTGTCACATGTTTAATATAAAATAATTGAAACAAGTTTATTCATTATTTGGTTACCCATTTATATACCAAAATGAACTTAACAAAACATAGATTCTTATGACACTAAAGTGTATTTAAAATGACCTCCGTGATTTTGAATACAGGCCTTCAATCTGCGCGGCCAGTTGTCTATCGCAGCACGAACGAGGTCCATGTCAATATCGGCGGCTGCCTTAATCAAGGATGTCTTGAGTGACTCCAAATTGGGATGAGGCTTTGAGCACGCCTTTTCCTCCAAGTGTTGCCATATCTTGTAATCTAACGGATTCAAATCTGGACTGGAGGAGGGCCAGTCTTCGTGCCGGATGAAGTCGATTTCACGCGCCGCCAGCCAGTCTTGTGTGCTCTTCGCTCTATGAGCTGGCGCCGAATCTTGTTGGAATACCCAGTGCCTGTTATTGAACATGGTATGAGAAACAGGTTCCACAAGGTTCGTCAGGACTGTATTTTGATACACAACTGCATTCGTTTTTACACCTTTCTCACAAAAATGTACCTCTGTTAAGCCCCAATAAGAAACTCCCAACCATACCATGAGCGAGGATGGAAAATGACCTCGTTGGACACGCGGAATACGGTTGCTCGCTTCTTCACTACTGTGTGCGTACACCTTATCATTTTGTTTGTTGTAGCTCTCTTCTACGGTAAAAATTTTTTCATCTGAAAAAAGAATTTCCCGATATTTTTTTCCCGCGTACCGCTTCAACAAAGCGCGGCATCTCTTCAGTCTCAGGTCCATTAGACGAGCATTCAAACGATGTCCTGTTTTTCTTCGATATGCCCGAAGCCCTAAGTCTTCATTTAACACCCTTTTCACCGTGGTTCTGCTTAACCCCATCTGAAGGGCCAACAGTTTCTGCTTACGTTTGGGATTTCTTTGAATTCGCGCCTTCACAGCTTTTATCACTGCTGGAGTCCTAACAGACCGAGGGCGACCACTTCTTGACCTGTCATCTACACTAGAGTCTTCATTGTATCGTTTAATGGTACGATAAACGAATCTTTTGGTTATATTCAAATTTTTCAGTATGTCAAAAATTTGAATTGGCGCGTAACCGCAACGATGCAACGCAATTACTGCAACACGGTCTTCTTTAAGCGTCCACTCCATATTTAAAAATGAGTAAAATTCTAAAAAGTATACATTTTTATTTTCATGAACAATTTGAAATTCGAATTCAATAAACTTTTTTGTGGCCAGCATTCTAAAATAAAAGTTTTTACTGTGTGACAATACTTATGACCTGACTGTGTACATTAATATAGATAATTGTATTTGACTGTGGGATTAGGGCCATACCTGGTGGATTTATATGTAAAGGTATAATTGTATTTAATCCGTACGAAGTCGTGACAGGCTAATAAATTAAATCAAGCAAACAAGCCGCTATGTGTATCAGGTAGTAATTTGCATTCCCTAGATGCCGAAAGCTAACGATCCCTCGGGTAGCATAATTAACTCTCGTATTTCTAGTTAAGTTACTTAACTTTTCTATAGCAACTTACATACAAGCTTAAATTTAAGAACGAGATTTTAATGATAGTGATCATATATATGATCACTGTCGTTAAAATACGGCTTGATCTACTTTTTTTTTATTTGTAGAGAAATCAGATATAACCACAACTCCACCGCTTAAAACAGTTATAGCTGTTGCTTGATTAAAAATATTGTACTTTGTATTTTATATCAATAATAAAAACTAGCTGTTGCTTAGTGGTCAAATTCCACGATTCATTCGACATTGGCGTGTTCAACGTATACGATAAATTTTTAATTTCATTTTGTTTGATTCCTACCACATGTTATTTTGTAGATATATATTTTAGCTTTCAAATAATTAATAATAAATAAATAATAATAATGTTAAATACCTTATGAATAATTAATTGCTAGTGTATTGATGATGCTATGTATGTTATGTATATATAAGCTGATATGCTTTTCTTAAAATTTCTTTACTTTTTTTAATGTCCTGACTTGTCTTAAGAGCTATGTAATTGCCTACTTGATCAATAAACGATTTCATTTCATTTTCCTTCTCGATATAAACCAACTACGGTAGATTTCACATTTCAGGTAGGCAGCGTCTTTGCTGTGCCCTGGCATTGCAGAAGTCCATGGGCGGCGGTGACTACTTACCATCAGGTGGCCCCTCGGCTCGTCTGCCTATCGAGGAACTAGAAAAAATAACTCCATGAGCAAAAATACTTAAAAGAGGGTACAAATGCCTTTTCTATAATTAATAGATACTTGTACGACCAAATACAGTTAACCTGTGTTCGAAAAGAGCAATTCTAAAGTTTCTTGCCCGTTCTTCTCTACCGAAACTGCATTCCGAACTGGCGGTAGAGTAAATTAATTGACTGAATCTAAATAATGTATAGCATTCTATGGATTCAATAAATATTTGATTTTTAATAAATAGAACAGTTTCTATGTATTCAATTAAGATTATAATAATTATTGGATATGCGCTGCGATCTTAATCCAAGGAGTCACATCGAGGGCGTAATATCCGCCACTTCACGCAGGGTCGGAATCCTGAACAGGGTGCGGCGGTTTTTCACGCCTAGTCAGCTCTACCGCTTATATACCATCACCTGATGGCAGTGTTGTCACTTTGCCGCACCAGAATAAAAAAAATAAATTGAACGGATTTAGTATAATGTCGGTATATGTACATTAGTTGATTTCCTTTTTGTTTTGTTTCTTCTTTATTACTTGTATAAGAGCTTTTAATTCATACATTGCAAACGCTTTCATTTTAGCCCAATAACGAAACATCTTACTCAGCACATAGTTTGACTGCAACATAGATAATATATCAAACGACAAATTTAATTAAACTCATGTTTACTAATGTACATAAGTTGATTTCGTTTTTATTTTGTTTCTTCTTTTTGTACTTGCATAAGAGCTTTTAACCGCATACATTGCAAACACTTTCATTCCATTTTAGCCCAATAACGAAACATCTCAATCAGCTACTCATAGTTTCACTGTAATATAGATAATATACTAAACGTCAAATTTAATTAAACTCATGTTTACTAGTAGTGTTATTATAGTTATCAGTCGGGATCAATGTGCTGATAACGCAATATTTTTATTGATTATAAATGAATTAGTTCGTGGGTAGGAGACTATCCCGCCCACACACTTTTTTTAGTGCCTCGATAGGCAGACGAGCAGACGGGCCACCTGATGGTAAGTAGTCACCGCCGCCCATAGACTTCTACGATGCCAGGGCCGCTATCCGCTGCCTATCGTGAAAATCCGCTGCCTACGTGCCTACCTGCCACTGTAAATACTATAGGGGTTGACAATGGCACGCATTTGACAGTGAATAAAGCTCCCCGAGCCTCTAGGAATGCAAATATCTTTATCCCGCAACGAAATATGTATGTGTAAGTTACTAAAATTTTGCATTGTTTCGTGGGTAGATATGATAGGTTATTCGCCTTCGTAAGTTTGAAATGGGTCCTGAGCAATTCGCCTCCAACTGCGTTTCAAATGAAATTGTACAATAAAGGAAGCCAAAGCAAAAGTGGAAAAATGGCTAGGTAAGCTGAACTACCACGAAATTGAAGATATACTGAGAGTGTTCACTTAAAAATACATAACACATGCTCACACAACACTCACACACACACACACGTTACTATTTAAAAATTTATAATTTGATTTTTCTGTTTTGTATAATCGCATCTCGTCTTCACCTTTTTTTTTTTTTTTTTTTTTTTTTTTTTTTTTTTTATCGTGGCTCGGCAAAGTGACCACACTGCACCTGATGGTAAGTGCAGTGCCGTCCAGTTATAGTATCAAGTAGCGAGTGATAATCCATCCCTCGCTACTCAATACAATCATGCCGGCCTGCTGTGTAGCTTCTTCACACTACGCCTAAAGGACCCAGGATCATAGGAAGGAGGGAACACGGTAGCTGGCAAACTGTTCCACAGCTTGATGGTGCGGCAAAAGTACGAGTTTGCGAACCTCTTAGTTCGGGCCGGGGTAGTAGACACCACAAAGCTGTGGCTCCGCAATCCAGTACGCGTGGTTCTGGTATGGAAGGGAGAGGATGGGATAAGATCAAACAATTCTTCAGAGCATTCACCATGATACAGACGGTAGAACACGCTAAGCGAGGAAATATCCCTACGCAGCTGTAGCGGCTCCAGGCTGTTACTCACGTCTGCATCATTCACAATGCGGATGGCCCGCCGCTGCAACCCGTCCAAGGCATCGAGGAGGTACTTTGCGGAACCGTCCCAGAGGTGCGAGCAGTATTCCATTCCCGGCCGCACCTGTGCTTTATATAAGCGGTAGAGCTGACCGGGCGTGAAAAACCGCCGCACCCTGTTCAGGATTCCGACCCTGCGGGAAGTGGCGGATATTACGCCCTCGATGTGACTCCTTGGATTAAGATAAACCTGTCCTACCTGTACCTGTCTTAGCTTGTCAACTTGGATAGTGATTTCCCCCAAACAAGCCTAGCTTAGTGTGGGGATCACGGTACCCAATATGGTTAAAACTTAGACAATTTTTGTAAATGTAAATCATAATACTGTAAATCTATTACTATATTTCAAACATTGTATAAATAAAGATTTATTATTATTAGATTTATTATTATTAAATAGCAAGTGATGAAGCATCACATCATACATGCAACAAATACATAGGGTACCCCATACTAGGTTAAACCTAGTAGGCATCCACTAAGACAGACTATGGTCGGACAACACCCAGAAACGAAACAAAACTTGTGGTTCACGTCTATCTTGGTGGTGTAATTGAACTCAAAGTCTCGTTTCACAGCCAGCTACTCGTCCGATGTGCCACAGAGGGTGTTGCTGGCCCTTAATGAAAACAATAGCTGTTGGCGGGTGATGAGTGATTAGGCGACTGGCAATTACACTCATGCAAATGCAAGTTCTCATATTTTTTTTTATCACACTGTACCTGATGGTAAGCGCAGTGCCGTCCAATTAGAGCATCGAGTAGCAAGAGACGATCTATCCCCCACTACTCAACACAATCATGCCGGCCTGCTTCTTCACACTACGCGATGGGCAAGAAGGTGTCGAGGGTATAGTGTCAGAGTACTCAGAAGGCCGCAACAGCCAAACATCGTACCCCAACTCTAGACCCCCGACAAAAACCGGATGTACACTGACTGATCCCGGAACGCGACACACTTGCGTGTGCCACTTTGGCGGGTTTTACACCCTGTGTACGGTGGTCGCTATCCGGGCGGATATAAATATCCTACCACCAGCAATAGTTGTTTTGTATAAGATTCCTATAGATCCTATAGTACTTTTTCAATTAGAAATTTGAAAAATTTGAAAGATTTCTAGAATCAGATTTCAAATCAATTTGACCTAGTTTTGTTGCATTTGTGAATAAATTATTTGGCTTTTGTTTTCCATATTCCCAGATCTGTAACACGACACTTTTCTGGGGAGCTCCCAAGAGCGATGCCTACATATTCGATTGCTACTCTGTACCGAATGATACCCTTTGGGAGTATTACATCACCCCGTATTAGTTACACGAAAATACGTAACAAGTCCTCTGGTAGTAAATGTTATTTGAGGTTGTAACTAAGGGTTTATTTCCTGAACAACTTGTTATAATAATACTAGCCCTGTATTAAACATTGTCCCACTGCTGGGCACGGGCCTCCTCTACTTATGAGAGGGGTTAGGCCTTGGTCCACCACGCTGGCCTAATGCGGGTTGGTAGACTTCACATACCTTCGAAACACATATGAGAATTCTCAGGTATGCCAGGTTTCCTCACGATGTTTTCCTTCACCGTTAAAGCAAGCGATAATTAACATTTTAATACACACATAACTTTAGAAAAGTCAGAGGTGTATGCCACTTGGGTTTCGAACATACGACTTTCGTCTTCACAGTCTGTAACGCAACCAACTAGGCTATCACTGCTATCATGTCTTCGTATAACAAAATATTAGTCATCAACAGTTTGATGACTAAATAATATATATTTTTAATCGCAGTGCTCTATTTTAACGGAGTTCAAAATAAAATAAATACTTGTCAAGATAAAATTAACGAGCCTAAACGCGATATGGTTGCTGTTAACTATTGAAGAGTTTGGTAGGTGGCTCCGGCAGCAGCATCAGGTCCAGCTCACGATAATATTGCATTAACATCAGGTTCCTGCATGAAAACCCAATTCAGCCTATTCGGACTGAAGACGAAGGACAACTGGTTGTTAGCTCAATTGCAAATTTAGACCAAAACAAACATTGCAAGCTAAATAAAAGCTTATTTTATTTTTTAACACGACGTTTCGAAGGCTTAACAGCTTTCATGGTCACGGGGCAGACTGAGTTATATGGAAAGTATAGTGCAATTTTTCTACCCTCCATAAAGTTGATATTAAATTTTTTTTTGGTTGTAGTCCGATCGGACTTCGAAACATCGGGTTAAAAATTAAAATAAACCGCGATATAATCCGTAAAATTTTATTTCAATGTATAATATTCGCGTAAATATAAGAAACCATTATATAAATAAAAGCTTTTAAATATCACTTTCCCCATTTCCTCGAGGTAGATAACGCAATATCTATTCTGCTAGTGTTAGGAACATCAATAAAACTATGCAAGTTGGATATTGAAAAGGCACAAATACAATGTTTATAATTTATTGATTGATTCACACAACACTGTTACACATCTCAGTGCTTAATATTAACATAAACACATGTCAGGATTCACTAAAGGCTTCTCTTTATAATAAATCTACCAGCATTACCCTCTAAGCTCAACTACGCGGCCATTGAACTGTTTACACACTTACTTACTGCCCCGTGAACAAGCCACGAATGTACTCATTACCAACTCGCTACTACACCACTAGTCTTCTTCACAATTCCACTGAACTGAACTGAACTCCGGAGCCCGGAAGGTACTCTGTTTTATATTAAACATTTACTACTCCCATTTAGTTTATTTAGTTTATTGACTGCCTCGGTGGCGCAGTTGTAATTGCGCATGCGTTACGATTGCTGTGCTGAGGTCTCGGGTTCGATCCCCGGGTCGGGTAAAGTGATATTGGGTGTTTCTACCTAGAAATACTCAGTATTATCCGGAGTCTGGAATGGTGCCCGGTGTGGCGATAGGCTCGCCCCCTATCACATTATGGGACCGAAATTCGGCGAAAAGTGGGTGTACTGGTTGTAACCAGTACACCCACTTTTCGGGGATTACAGGCGTGAGTGTATATGTATGTACTCCCATTTAGGTTGTTATTATTAATGTACCCCCAACTAGTCTCCTAAATACCTCCGTTATACCTTCGGTATTTCTAATAATAGTAAGTACCCTAATACTAGATACGTGGGACTACATGGAAGGTGTCAATCACTAACATGTGACCTAATCGCGCGCCCACACTGCTACAAAAAACGAAGTAACAAGTGTAAAGTATGTCCCGTATCTATTAGCGCTGGTTGGTATAAACAAGACTCGTTCGTTCGTAAACAGAACCCCCATATATCAATCCAACAACCGAGCCCCGCCAACGTAAATATTATTCCTAGATTTATGTGTTTATGTCTAAATTATCGATGATCTTAATTATATTACGCTTGTAAGAGTTAAGTTTTTATTTGGATGATTAATTTTATTAGTTTGTACTTAGTATCGTGGTTTACGTTTGAATTTAGAAATCTTGAAATTAATATTCATATCTGCCCGGATAGCGACCATCGGACACAGGGTGTAAGACCCGCCACAGTGGCACACGCAAGTATCTGAGGTCAGCCAGTGTACATCTGGTTGTTGTAAGGGTCTAGAGTTAGGGTACATTGTTTAGCCGTGTTGCGCCATCTGAGTACTCTGACACTAGACCCTCGACCGCTTCTTCACCTTCTTGCCCATGTCGTGGTGTGAAGAAGAAGGCCAGCATGATTGTGTTGAGTAGCGAGAGATAGATTGTCTTTCGCTACGTATTAGTAGAGAAGGCCCGTGCCCAGCAGTGGGACAATGTTTACAGAGCTAGTATTATATTATTATTCGCTAAGTACTGGTGACCAAGTTGCTGTTGCGAAGCTTCGCCAGTCCGAACTAAGAGGTCGCAAATTCGTATCTCTGCCGCACTAAAAAGCTCTGGGCCAGTTTGCCAGCTACCGTGTTCCTTCCTATGATCCTGGGTCCTGCAAGCGTAGTGTAAAGAAGGTACTCTGCAGGCATGATTGTGTCTAGTAGCGGATAGTTGACTCTAACTGGACGGCACTGCGCTTACCATCAGGTGCAGTGTGGTCACTTTTCCGTGTCAGAATAAAAAAAAATAAGATGAAGCCAAAGTGATGTGTAAGTGCAAATCTGTAATGTCTACCTACCCTTATCGTATCATCATCTACCTGCTCTTATCCCACACTAAGTGGGGTCGGCACAATTGGTTTTAACTCTCCACGTAGCTCTACCCTATCATGCGTCAAATCTGCATTCACTCCTTTCACGCGCATGTCCTCATTCACGCAATCCATCCACCTCTTTTTGGGTCTCCCACGACTCTTCCGTCCATCCACATTCATATTGACAACTAGTCTTGTCACATGCCTTTCATCCCTCCTCACGTGCCCATACCAAGCTAACCTAGCACTCCTCATCTTTTCCACAATTGGTGCTACTTTCAGGCTGTCCCTTACATACTCACTCACTACACTACACCTATCCTTATCGTATAAAGTCGTAATAATATGTGTGTATGTAAAAATGAAGTAACTAATTTAAGAACAGTATAAACAGATAGGCGTGGTGTTAACGAAAAATATTGGCATTCCGAGAGAACTTGCTAACAGATATGAATCATCCACGTCACTAATGTGGGTGTTAAATATATATGTTTGTTTGTACTATTAAATCATATAGAAGTGTTTGAAAGAGTAATATCTGACACTACTGAACTGATTCTTAATATTACATTACTAATAGAAAAAGCTATGCTTGAGTATATAATATACATTCACGCCTGTAATCCCCGAAGGGGTAGGCAGTATAACTAGTAAACACACTTTTCGCCGAATTTATTACAGTCCCATAATGTGATAGCAGGCAAGCCTATACCGGATTTCCAGACTCCGGGCTGATACTGAGTATTTCTAAATAGAAAAACCCAATATCACTTTACCCGACCCGGGGATCGAACCCGAGACCTCAGCACATCAGTCGTAACGCATGCGCAATTACAACTGCGCCACCGAGGCAATCCATTCTTGAGTATGGGTATTAAATTTGAAAAAAACAACTCTGTCCTACATACTCTGACATGGAGTAACGGGCTAGTATATTATAATTAAATAATCTAAACCAACGATAGCCTAGTTGGAAGTTGAATGAATGATTATTAATGAATACATATATTGGGTTTTTCTACCTAGAAATACTCAGTATTAACCCGGAGTCTGGAATGGTGCCCGGTGAGGCTCGCCCCCTATTCACATTATGGGACCGAAATTCGGCGAAAAGTGGGTGTACTGGTTACACGTCTGCCTTCCCCTTCGGGATTACAGGCGTGAGTGTATATGTATGTATGTACATATGTAACGGTAGGCAGCGGCTTTGCTGTGCCCTGGCATTGCAAAAGTCTATGGGCGGTGGTGTCTACTTACCATCAGGTGGCCCGTCTGCTCGTCTGTCTATCCAAGCCGTAAAAAAATCCTTGAAAATTGGTATGACCAGTAAACCAGGTAACCAAACCAAATGGGTCTGGTTTTACACTCGTGACTATCGTCTCAGCATTCCATTCTTTTTTTTTTTATTCGAAATAGGCTTGCGTTTGACCAATATCTCGCCTGATGGAAAGTGATGATGTGGTCTACGGTGGAGCACGCTTGCCTAGAAAATTCCACTCCCAACTAGGATATTATAACTAATTCAGCCTGCGTAGCGCAGTAGGCGAGTAGCCGGCTGTGAAATGAGAGGCCGTGGGTTCGATTACAACACCGAGAGAAATGTTTGTTTGGCAGACAATTTGTGTCCGGGGTCTGGGTGTTGTGAGACCGTGCGTCTCTCGTAGTCCCTGATTCCCACGACACAAGACTCGTATCTTAGGGTGGGATCGGGACTATGTGTGTGACTGTTGGGTGTTATTTATTATAACTAATTAACAATACATTGTTTTTATGGTGAAAGTAACACTAACTCTACACCTGTAACTGGACGTCTGCATCTTAATTTCGCGAGAATTCTTACCTTAATTCAAAAGAACAGCTTCACAACCATTGGTATTTCTCGCAAAAACAAGCTAAGATAAAAATGCACGTTCAATTAATCAAATGCATTAAACAAACAATTTTGTTTTACATTCCGATTCTTTGATTGATCGTGTAAATTCATGGACATTGCAAAATACAGTAATACATGAACCTTTCTTTTGGGCCTCTGAACTTTTGTTTGAAAGTTTTCAAGAGTTCGATAAGACATCCTCACCAACCATGTCACTAGAAGAAACATAGGCCGTCCCAGGACTTAAAGAAAAGAAATGAGGATTGAAAAGAGATCAAGATATGGGGCCCATAAAAATCTCTCATTGTTCGAAACGTACCAAGCTTATTCACATCAGTTTTCTATAAGATACTTAAATAATCGAGAAAAATCATGCTGTAGAAAAATCTGTCATTTTTGCAAACAAAATTGCTATCGATTCAAAGACTTAGTCGTAAAGAAAACAAAAGGATAAAAGTTCACAATTCTCATATTTCCTACGGTGACGAAGTTGTAATTGCGCATGCGTTACGACTGTGTACTGTACTGACTGAAAGTGTATTTGGATTTCCTATAACGAAATACTCAGTATCAGGCCGGAGTCTTGAAATCCGGTATGGCGATAAGCTCGCCCCCTATCACATTATGGGATCGTAACAAATTCGGCGAAAAGTGGGTGTACTAGTTACACCTCTGCCTATCCCTTTACATTATTTATTTTATATAGGACAATCAATGGCAATTACATTAAATATAATGAATAAAATTAAAAAGAACAAATAACATACATGGTAAATGCATTACCTTCAGATGTCACAGCATGCATTGAATACATTAATTGCAAAAAAAAAAATTACAAATTAGAAATAGAATTAAGTTTAATATTAGTTTGGAGAAATTTTATGTAAAGCATAATATATGAGACCGAAAGTATCACTCATTTTTACAAATTTACAGACGCGAGTATATATTTATTTCTGACTAGCTGTTGCTCGCGGCTCCGCCCGCGTGGAGGTCATGTTTGGGAGAAAAAGTATACAATACAAAATACCAATATTCATGCGCTTAACTTAAAAATGACGGATTTTCATACAAACTTTCATCCCCTATTTTACCCCCTTAGAGGTGGTATTTCCAAAAACCCTTCCTTAGTGGATGCCTACGTGATAAAAGGTACCTACTGTCAAAATTTCAAGTCTCTAACCCCAGCCGTTTAGGCTGTGCGTCAGTCAGTCAGTCAGTCAGTTTCTTCTTTTATATATACAGATATTAGTCTGGATTTATTTATCACTTAATACGCATGGAAAATTATAATATGTTTAATATAACGCGCAATATGAGAACAAATGATAAACACATCCCGACGGATTCCGAGTACATTATCTATAACCTCGATGCAGGCTTGGTATTTCTTTATTAAATCGATTTATAGTAAAGGTCGAGTGAGTAAGTCGCTTCATGTTAGTGAATTTCAGCGCTCGTGAATATCTATAATACGAAAAGAGGTTTTGATAGTCTCTTTTTTTATTCTGGCACGGCAATGTGACCACACTGCACCTGATGGTAAGCGCAGTGCCGTCCAATTAGAGTATTAGCGAGAGACAATCTATCCCTCGCTACTCAACACAATCATGTCGGCCAGGTGAAGAAGCGGTCGAGGGTCCTGTGTCAGATTATTCAGAAGGCCCCATGTCGAAACCCCGACAGAAACCAGATGTCCAGTGTACATGACCCCGGAACAGCCTCTGTGATCCAGTGGGCGAGTAGGCTGTAAAACGAGTGGCCTTAGGTTCGATTCCCGCACTGAATGTTTGTGTGTACCACAAATATTTACTTCGGGTAGGTGTTGTGGGACCGTAGTCCCTCGTAATTAATACACACGATACAGGTTTGACCTTACCTATTACCTATATCGAGGATCCACTAAGCGACTGTATGTAGCTTAGTGGATCCTCGATATAGGTAATCATACTAAATCTTATCAAAATCGGTTTATTGGGAACGTAACGGGCCGAAAACTTTTGACCCCTAATTCACTTACTTAGAAAAAAGCTTTAGAAAAAAGCCGATACTCGTTTACATTTATTTGTAACGAGAAGCACGTATATGAAATTTCGTTTTTCTCACTTTGAAAATGACAGTGATATACAACCGTCAGAGGTGATATTTTCGAAAATCCTTTCCTAATGGATGCTTACATAAAAAGAGTTTTTTTATTGATAAAAAGTACACCGACTTCAATAAAAAACAAATTATGCGCCTCTATAAATTTTTAAGGTTTCCCTCGATTTTTCTGAGATCCCATCATCAGATCCTGACTTGGTGCCAATGGGACCACCTGGGAGGTATACCCTTTTAAACAAAAAAGAATTTCTCGAATCGGTCCAGGCGTCTTCGAGTAATCGGGTAACATACATAAAAAAAAAGATTCCGACGAATTGTTAACCTTCTCCTTTTTTTGAAGTCGGTTAAAAATAAAGAGCATCAAATGCAAAAATGTCAAGTTCGTAAAAAGCGGTTTAGGCACTGCGTTGATGAATCAGTCATTCGATCATACAGGGCATGTATTTATCTTTATATATATAATTCTACTGTACATGTGTATGTCACTGAACTCCTTTTAAACGGCTGGACCGATTTGAATGTTTTTTTTTTGTATGCGTTTGGGTGGCGCCCTGGATGGTTTAGATTCACAAATCAGCCCGGCAGATGGCGCTGCAGTCGGTGTGGCGCTGCTTTTACGGGCAGGACGACGTCTGCCGGGCCCGCTAATGTATGTATAGATATCTTATCGTATAATATTGTTTTGTATTTAACTACAAACTTTGTATATTTAGTAAATGTGTTTATAATAAATTGCAGTAAAATCGTTCGCCAATAACACATCAGATTGACATGTTGTACGGTTTACGTACACTTAGTATAACATTTTTTAGCTGATTACGCAAATCGGTCGATCATATTCTGTCGCGATAATTAAAGCGACAGTGTGCATTTTAACTTACAATCGAACGTACCTATGTGAGAGTCACTTTATGTTATACTGTACTTAACCAATAAACTTTTCAACCATACGAGAAGAGTTTTCTCTCACCAGCACACTCACACTTACTTAACTTACAACTTAATAGTAATGTACAGTTCACTACACTGTACATTAAATGGTCCTTCGAGCCGGATGCAAGTGATTTGTGTGTCTTAAAGTGTGATAGCGAATCGGTTTGGCTGGCCTCCCACAAGCGGGTCTCCCCAGTCCAGATTGAGAGTCGAGTGTTACATTACGAGGCCACAGATTTACTGAGCATCAACAACTTTCAATTTTCGACGGAGCTAGCGGACAAGACGAGCAACGAAGAAACATTGAAATTTGAAGACTAGTGAAACTACGGAACTATACCCACTGTCTTCCTTGTATCCAGGACACAACTATCTTGGAGTCTACACTGAACTTAAGGTACTTAGCTATTAACTTAACTACTTACCATGGAGCTGCAACTTACTAAACAATGCGGCATCTTTGAAGACATTAAAACATTGTGTACCAACTATAAAAAAGACAGCATAACTAGAAAAACTGTGGATTATTTGGAAAAACGTTTGGCGAACTTAGAAAAACTATGGGTGAGCTTTAAGGAACAACATCAAATACTGGTGGAAAATATTGACAACAAAAATATTGGATATTTTAACAACTGTATTTACGAGAAAACTAAAAATTTGTACGACTCAACTAAGGAAAGTATTTTGGATTTGTTAGCTGTTCAACGGAAACAACAACAACAAAATTCTGACTTTGACTTAACCGGACTTATGGACGAAGACACTGAAGACGATGTAAAAAAGCTGATAACTCAACAAGAGCGGAATTTTAAGGCTTTGAACAAGGCTATGTCAAAAATAAATATTAATTCCATAACTGAGAAGTGGGAGTTCGAAGAACATCTAACGACCTTGAAATCAAAATGGGAACTGATTGACAAACTACACTGGGAGCTGGAAGATGAACTAAAAGCCTCTAGTATGAGCACAGATTACAACGAAAAATACGAAGCCATTGAAGAAAAGTATGAAAATCTCAAACGAGATTTAAACAGCAAAATTTGGTCTACCATACATTATCAGCGTTCCGCGCCGAAAATCGATGTCCCGGAGTTTTCTGGAAACTACATTCACTGGATTACTTTTAAGGACATCTTTGTTGAAACTATTCACAATAACCCGAGTATTTCCAAGGCCCAGAAAATGCAGTATTTGAAGACGAAATTGAAGGGTGAAGCAGAACGCCTTGTCCATCATCTGTCTATTAGTGCGGACAACTACGATTCGTGCTGGGAGATATTAGTACACCGGTATAACAACCGTCGACTTCAATTCACATCGTTCATGAGTACCATGCAGCATTTACCAATTATTCAACAACCTACCGCCTACAACTTGAAACGCATGCACGATGTAATAACAGAATGCCTGAATGGCCTTAGTAACATGGGAGTTGACGTATCGAGTTGGGGACCAATGATTGTTTACAATATGTCGCAAAAATTGGATTCGACAACTCTGAACGAATATACAAAGGAAACCCAGAATAACAAGGAATTGCCGGACTTACAGGAATTCCTTAGTTTCCTAGAGCTCAAATTTCTCGCTTACGAAACTGCGAAAAGCTGCATTAAAGACTCTACTGAAAACAAAACTCAACGGCCCAACAACAAGGGTTGGAACAATAACTATAAGCCCAATATTTTTTCTTATAAACAAAAAGACACGAAAAAATCGGGCTACACTAAAATTTTCCATGCATCTTATGGACAATGCCCTCTTTGTCACAAGGATCACGTTTTGATGCAATGTAACAAGTTTATGGATATGGATATTGCGCAACGAAATAAAACTGTTGCAAAAATCAACGTTTGCAAAAACTGTCTATACAGCCACGGCAGCGCCGTTTGTAATTCGAGGAAAACATGCCGCGAATGCAACTCTAAACATCATACATTATTACATTTGAATAAACTTTACTACAATGAACCAAATGTTAAAAGAGATCATGACCGGAGTTCGAATCCGGGTCCATCAACTTCAACTCAACCCGGCGCTCACCACTTGGCGGCGGATGGCACTGAAATCCTATTAACTACAGTACAAGTCAAGGTGCAATCTGCCGACGGTGACTATATAACTTTGCGGGGTCTCCTTGATCAAGGGTCCCAAACAAACTTGATATCTGAAAGGGCAGCTCAACTACTACGCTTACCTCGAAACAAATTTGACGCCGCTATTACTGGAATCGGATCTACGTCACGTAACTGCAAAGGCCTTCTGCATCTCAACTGCAAATCAATTCATTCAGATTTTGCGTTCAGTGTACAAGCATTGATACTGACCAACTTAACTAATAAGTTGCCCGGCTGCACATTTCAGAGCACTGGTTGGACACATCTGCAAAACCTAAAGCTTGCCGATCCTGACTACAATGTGTCCAGCTCCATAGATCTGTTGCTGGGAGCTGATGTTTACGCGGACATCATCTTAGACGGAGTAATGAAAGGTGACCAGCACTCACCCATCGCCCAACAAACTCGTCTGGGTTGGATTTTGTGCGGCAAATTGAAAACTTTCAATTGTCACCTAACTTTAGTAGATACGACTGATTTGTCAAAATTCTGGGAGAGTGAAGATATTACTCAAAGTTTTCAAGACATACAACGAAACGATCAATGTGAAAATCACTACCGACAAACAACTAAGAGATGTCCTGACGGCAAATATGTAGTGACAATGCCCATGGTTCAATCCTTCGAACAACACCTTGGATACTCAAAATCTGCTGCCATTGCACAATTTTTAAAACAAGAAAAACGGCTACATAGTAACAAACAACTATTAATTATGTACAAAAACTTTATGAATGAATACTTAGAATTACAACACATGGAGCCGGCGTCTCAATCTACATCGAAACAATTAGAATATTATTTACCGCACCACGGCGTTATACGGGACCAATCCACTACAACTAAATTAAGAGTCGTGTTTAACGCATCACAAAAAACTTCTAGTGGCAAAAGTTTAAACAGTTTGATGGAGAAAGGGCCCAACCTACAGAAGGACATTCAAGCCCTCATTTTGAAGTGGAGAACTTACCGATACGCGTTTACAGCAGATATCGAGAAAATGTACCGTTGTTTATGGATTACTGAAGAGCAAAAATCACTTCAAAAAATCATATGGAGGAGCTCGCCCAATGAACAATTACGAGAATACACCCTATGTACTGTAACATACGGTACAAAGTGCGCGCCATGGTTGGCGATGCGGACTTTACAACAGTTAGCGGACGACGATGGTCACTTATACCCCGAGGCAGCGAATCTATTACGTAACGAATTCTATGTTGACGATTTGACAAGCGGGCATAACTGTCTCGAAACTGCCAAAAATCTCCAAAAAGATTTAATACAACTATTACAACGCGGGGGTATGAATCTAAGAAAATGGTCTAGTAATTGTGTCGAGTTATTAGAACAACTGAACGACGATCAAATCTCAAAAACCAACTTTGATTTTAAACACGAAGACTCCATGAAAACTCTTGGCATTGGCTGGAATCCTCATTCGGACACATTCACGTTCAGCTGGAATATTAAACAAAATTCTGAGAAAATATTAACGAAGCGTTCATTACTATCGCAAATTTCACAACTGTACGACCCCCTTGGCTGGTTCTCACCTGTTACAATACGAGCTAAGCTTATTTTCCAACGCGTATGGACACAGAAACTAGCATGGGATGAGTCATTACCCACTGACATACAGGATGAGTGGCTGAAATTGAAAGGACAACTTGAAGAACTTAGAAATGTAAAAATACAGCGCTGGATTGGGAGCATTCAAAACAACATTGAATTATTGGCATTTAGCGACGCAAGTGAGAAAGCTTACTCATGTGTAATTTACACACGTGCATTAAATGAAAATGGACAACCGACACTAAGTTTGCTGGTAGCTAAAACAAGGGTTGCCCCACTTGCACAAAAACTATCTTTGCCACGACTTGAACTAAGCGGTGCATTACTTTTATCACAACTTGTCAAAAAGGTATCTCAGTCTCTTCTGTCACATAACATAACTGTGTGGGCATGGTGTGACTCGAAGGTGGTTCTGGCTTGGCTACATGGACAGCCGTCGAAATACGAAAAATATGTAGAAAATCGCGTCATTAAAATCACACAAGTGGTACCAGCATCCCAGTGGTTTTACATAGAATCGAAAAATAATCCTGCGGATTGTGCAACTAGAGGGTTATATCCGAAACAACTCGTAAACACTCAGTTATGGTGGCGCGGTCCGGAAATGATGAAATCATTCACGGGCAAACCCGAAGAACAACGTTGTCTATTCACAACAACAGTCGATGAAAAACGCAAAGTGTCAGCCCTAAGCCAAACAGACAATATTATAAACAATTTGTTAAGTAAACAGAGTACATTGAGTCAGGTTACGCGGATTATCGCTTGGATTGCGCGATTTAGTACTAATGCACTAAATAACTCAACAACAATGAAGAAACTCGACGCCGTTCGACGAATGCCTCACAATTACTTAACAATATATGAACTTGACAACGCTATGAAAATAATAATAAGAAATATTCAACGACTTGAATTTCATTCAGAATACGACTTATTACTTAAAAATCAACCAGTAACTACCAAAAGTACTATTTGCAAACTGTGCCCTTACTTGGACAAGACGGGCATCATACGCGTGGGCGGACGCTTGAATAAAACGAACTTACCGGTTGGAATGAAAAATCCCGCAATTATTCCAAGAAACAGCAAACTTACTCAGTTATTAATAAATCAAGCTCATGCGGCGACATTACATGGAGGAGCCCGACTCACCCTCTCCTACATCCGTCAAGAATATTGGATAGTAGGAGGTAACAGAGCAGTAAAAACACAATTACACCGTTGTGTGCGCTGCCATCGATTTAGGACTAAAGAGAACTACCAGATCATGGCTGATCTTCCGACTCAACGCGTGACGCCTTCACGACCCTTTACTCATACAGGGGTCGACTTCACGGGACATGTGGATATCAAATTAAACAAAGGAAGAGGCGTTAAAACATCGAAAGGATATATTGCCATCTTTGTTTGTTTATCCACGAAGGCAGTTCATATCGAGCTTGTTTCTGACTTGGGCACTGAAACTTTCATAAGTGCTTTTCAGCGGATGTGTGCAAGACGTGGCACACCGAGTCACGTTTATTCTGACTGCGGGACAAACTTCATTGGCGCATCGAAGACTCTAAACAACGAATACGAGTTGTTTAAAACAGAGTTATCGCCCGACTTTTTTGATAAAATGAGTCAAATGAAAGTAGAGTGGCACTTCAACGCGCCTGCTTGGCCAACGGCTGGTGGAATTTGGGAAGCTGCTGTGCGGTCTATGAAACACCACTTACGCCGCGTACTAGGCGATCAGAAACTCACTTTCGAGGAGTTTACGACTTTATTAACTAAAATAGAAGCATGCATGAACTCCCGGCCGCTTTGCCAACTTACAGAGGACCCAGACGAGTTCTATAACTATTTAACGCCTGGACACTTTCTCACAGGCAGTCCAACTATGACGCTTCCACTATCAAACTATGCAGATGACCGGCACCTAGATCTACGGAGAAGATGGCAGTTAACTGAAAACATGTTCTCTCAGTTTTGGAAGCACTGGTCCTCGGAGTATTTAACAACTTTACAGGCTCGCAGCAAATGGCTAAAGCCTACACCTTTTTTTTTTTTGTTGTCGCGGGGAAAGCGTTTTATTACTACCGCCCGCTCCGGGGGGAAGCGGAATAAGAATAAAACGGTTATGCTGGACTAGCCGGTCTTACGACCCAGCATCCCCCTCGCCCGGATGATGGCTATCCGGGCAGCCGCTGGGCCGAGTCCCTACCCCCTATGTACACCCCACCCGACACTACCAGCTAAAACCCCGCGGTGGCCTTCTTCGGCGCTTACGGAGCGATCCCGGGGTATTCTAAGGAGTGCTAGAATTGCTGCCGGAACCGCCCCTGCGCGGTGCTGCGTAGCAGCCCATCTCCATGGGAGGGCTTAGGAGCCCCCGCGCACCGAACAACGACAGCGAACGAGGCCTTACCACACGCGCTGCCGTCCATCTCGGGGTCGCACGATGCTCCGGAACTGGGAGTGCATCGATTCGGGCTGACAGCCCCCCGCTGCGAGCCCGCGACCCCCGATGGCCCCTATTAGTCGCCTCGTACGACAGGCAGGGGTTACCGTGGTGGAATTCAAACGCCCCCGTTCCACAGGGCGGGAGACGCCGGTCAGTCGTCCACCCGGCGCCTCCTACGTCTTCTCTGGCGGCGGGAGGGATCATTTCGTTCCCGATCCCTCTCGGCACTCTCCTTCTGCGAGATGACGCTCTCGCAGAAGTGGGCCACCGCACGCCAGGACCTCCGGCTGGAGACCATGGACGACACCACGGCCGGCAGCGAGAGGTCTCCTCCGACGACTGCTCTGAGAGCGCTGCGCTCTTCGTCCCAGGCTGGGCACTCCTCCAACGTATGTTGTGCCGTGTCCTCGTGGCAGTTGCCACAATGGTGGCACACGGCAGACACCTCCTTTCCGATCCGACACAGGAACGAACCGAAACACCCGTGGTCCGTCAGTACCTGCGTCAGCCGGAACGTTGGCGCACCGTGGCGCCTATCTAGCCATCTCTTTAGGACAGGACGCACTGCCGCGACGGTCCTCAAGCCCGCACTTGGGCTTTCCAGCCTGGTATGCCACTCCTCCACAGCGGTTCTGCGAAATCGGGCCGCAATCTCCCTCGGGGCCAGTCTCACCTGACGGCGACTGGACGCCTCCTCCCGCCAGAAGAACGCGGACGAGAGGAGTTTTGCGTCCAACTCCCAAGGGAGGGTGCCAGCCAATACGCAGGCCGCCTCGTGGGAGACCGTGCGGTAGCCCCTTACTATTCGCTGCGCCAACAAACGCTGCGGTTTGCGCAGCAAGGCGACGCAGCGGGGTTTCAGGGACTGGGCCCATACGGGACATCCGTACAGGGCCATTGACCGCACGACTCCAGCGTATAAACTTCGGCAAGGGCTATTAGGTCCCTCCAGGTTCGGCAGCAGGCGTCCGAGCGCGCCCGCCGCCCGCACCAATTTCGGCGACAACTCCTTGAAATGGGCACGGAAATCCCACCGGCTGTCCAAAATCAATCCCAAGTACTTCATTGTACAGCCGATGGGAATCCGCACCCCCTCCACATTGATGTGGGGCATTAAAGGTGGCCGAATCCGAGGACCGTGAAAGTAAAGGGCCTCGGATTTGTTCAGGGCCACCTTAAGGCCCAGTCGCCGAATCCTGCCCACCACCTGTTCGGTTGCGAACGAGGCGAGCAGGGTGGCCTCCTGGAAAGACCTGGCTGTCGCTGTTACTAGCGTGTCGTCTGCATAACAGACGACAGCGACGCCTCGGGGATTGGTACCACGGAGCACCCAATCGTAGCCGATGTTCCACAGGAGAGGGCCCAGGACTGAGCCCTGTGGAACACCGCAGGCCATCGCTCTTCGGTGCCACCTGTCGGCGCCTGGATACACTATGTACCTGTCTGAGAGATACGAGCGCACCAGACGCCGGAGATACGGTGGCACCACGTGGTACCGCAGTGCTTCCAGTATGCAGGCCCAGGGCAGGGTGTTAAACGCGTTGGCGATGTCTAGAGACACCGCCACCACCACTTCACCCCGAGCCACTGCATCCTCCGCTTGTGCCTTGACCCGCAGAATCGCGTGTACTGTCGATCGGCCTTGCCGGAACCCGTACTGGCACTGTGCCAGGTCCGGCCCGACCCCTTCAAGATGCTCGACGAGGCGAGCGTGAATGATACGCTCGAAGAGCTTACAGACCTCGTCGAGCAACACGATGGGCCGGTAGGCCGATGGCGACTCTGCGGGCCGCCCCTCCTTCTTGAGCAGGACCAACTTCCCAGTTTTCCACTGAGACGGAAAACGGCCCTGCTCCAGGCACGCGGAGAACAGGCCACGGAGCCTAGTCCCCAGATGCTCGACGGCTAACACCCACGCACGTCCGGGGATACCGTCGAGACCCGGGGCTGTTTTCTTGCCCCGCAGCCGAAGCACCACCGCCCGAAATTCCTCGGGCGAAACCTCCGAAATAGCCCTTGCCGAACTCAACGACGATGGCGTCGATGGATGTGACGCCATCGGTGGGGGAGTGACATCTTCAGTGGCAGGGAACAAAGCTGCGACGACCTCTTCGACTAGGTCGCCCCGGAGACTCTGCGTCAGTGGGGGCGTCCACGGGCGATATCTCCTCATCGCCACGCGATATGGACGCCCCCAAGGGTCGTTATCGAGAGTTCCCCGGAACTCCTCCTGAGCTGCAGACTTTGCCCTAGCTATTGCCACGCGCAGCGCTCTCTTAGCCTCCCTGTGGAGGCCGTGAAGCAGCCGCTCCTGGTCCTCGTCGCCGGGAAGACGGATCCGACGACGACGGTGTCTGGCGAGACGACGAAGGGCGGCCACGCAGGAGACACGTAACCGCGTGAGTTCCGCCGACCACCAGAACACCTGGCGCTTCTCGGGAAGACGTCGGACTCGGGGCATGGCCGCGTCACAGACGCGCGACATCACTGCCCCGAACCACGACGCCTCCTGCTCGACCTGCATCGGTGCCTCCGGTGCAGGGAGCCACGCCTGGGCCAGTGCGGCCTCCTTCAGGGCCTCAACATCGAGGCGTTTTACAGACCAACGCGGGCCGTCCGACCGCGGGCCAGTCGGTCCTCCACTGGACTGGGGGTTAGGGGACGAGGCGACGTCGAACCGAATGTATCGGTGATCCGACAACGTCTCCTCGTCCACCAGAACTCTCCAGTCACGGACACGGCGGGCAATAGCTGGGGTGGCGAACGTGAGGTCCACCACCGATCCGCCATTATGCCGCACGCACGTGTTAACTGACCCGCGATTCACGACGGCCAGGTTGGCCGAGATCGCCCATTCCTCCAGGGCCTCGCCGCGCCTGCTGGTGACCGACGAACCCCAAGCCTGAGACTTGGCGTTGAAGTCGCCGGCAACGAGAACGGGGCGAGGCTGACTGCCTTGCACCACCAGGGCCCCTAGCCGAGTGAGAAAGTGCTCAAACTCGGCCAGGGATCTATTGGGGGAGAAATACACACCCACAATCCAGATCCCCCCCAACAGAACCGCCACACATCCCGGCCCCTTCGCTACTTTTTCGAAGGGTGGGGAGCCGGCGGCGCCCCGAGTGATGACGGCCACCAAACCGTTAAGGTCCCCTGCCCAGTCTTCCCTGGGGGGAACAAAATAAGGCTCGGCGACCACAGCCACTTGTATCGACCACTGCGCCATGCTCTGGACTAACAGGTCCTGGGCCCTGGCGCAGTGATTAATGTTCGCCTGGAGGAAACGTTGTGCCATATTAATGGGCGATCTCCATCTGCTCCTCTAGGGGGAGCGCTGTCGGCTGGATCACAACCCCCGATACCTGACCACAATTTACGCGGTGAGAACGGGAGGAGGCGACGCATGCCTTGGCGCCCACCTGGTGCCCCGCGGGTTTACCTGCATCAGCGCAGACTGCGCAATGCGGCTCCGCGGAGCACTCCTTGGCCTTGTGGCCCAGTTTACCGCAGCGGTAGCAAACGTCGCTGCGGTCACACTCTTCGGTGCACCGTGCCCGCACATGTCCCCTGTGCAGGCAGCGGTAGCACCTCATAGGCCTCGACTCAAGGAGCTGGACGCGTGCAGCTACCCAGCCGATCAGCACTCGGCGCGAGCTTAATATTTTGTCGGCAGCCTTGGCGGGGCACCGTACCCACGCCGCACCAAGGCCCGACCGGTCGGGGCGGATCTCCCCGACCTTAACAATCTCGATGAGACAATCCCCAGCCCTTGCGAGGGCACCTGCTATCAGTTCCGGGTCCGCTGATGCGTCTAACCCGGACACTCTCAGTTCCGCGGTTTTACATGGACGGGAGATGCGAACGTCTCCCGCCAGCTCTGAACCACGGAACACCTCCCTTACTTTCTCTGCAAGGGAGTCGGCTTTCACTTCAGACTCCGGGCCGGGTACCTCGTACAGGTACCCGCCCGTTGCCATGAGGCGCGCCCGCGTCTCCGCAATACCGAGACCGGCCAGATCCACGCGTTGCTGGACGACACGCAACACATTGGCATACGTGACGCCCCGCGCCAGCCCCTCTGGCGTTACCGTCAACGAGACGGCTGCCTTACGGGGCAAGCGGATCCGCGGTTCTGGTCGACGCGGCTGCGGCGGTGCGGACGCCGCAGCACCCGGCATGGACTGGGGATGTTTCTTCCCTTTTTTGGCCACTACGTTCCACCCCTCCTCCATCGATGCAGGAGCAGGGGGAAGTGGCCGCGGCACTGTGGGTGGTCGAGCAGCAGGGGTGCCGCTTCTTTTTTTAATTTTTCCCCTTTTCCCTCCCCTTCGGGATGTACGAGGATTTGGGGACACCACAGACGTTGACGGTGACGTCAGCCCAGCAACTGCGACAGACGTAGGTCGGGGACAGGGAGCGCCAACAGGGGTAACCCTGTCATTGCTCCTTCCCTTTCCCAGCCCCTTTCCCTTCGGAGTGACCGGCCCGGCAACATCTGATAGGGCTTTTGAGGGCCCGGGTACTATGTTTGGCCTAGATGGCCCGGCGATGGCGCATACCGGCTGTGACGCCACTCCAGCTCTGGCCTTATCCGCAGCCAGAGGGGGCCGAGTAATGGGCTCCGGAGGTAGCCTCGAGCTTAATGCCTCCAAGCGCGCGTCTATTATGCTTAATATACGGCGCTCGAACTGCTCAAAGCGACCTCTTTCTTCTAAACTGGCCCCATCTTGGGTCACCGGCTGCGGCTGTCCAAGAGACTGGACTGTCACCAGCATCTCCTCCATTACCTTTTGTTGGGCAGCCAGGGAGGCCTTGAGAAGTGCGATCTGTTGCGCCATTGCCGCCTTCTCAGCCTCTAACCTAGCCACCTCTGCGGAGGCTGACACCTCCATCGTTGCAGTGTCTGCGTCGGACACTGCAGCCGGGCTTTCCGACACGGCCATTACTTTGCGCGCCGGTTCAAGTCCGATGTCGCTGTCGCTATCGCTATCGGGCGTGTCCCGTTGACGAGCTATTAGCGCCCTCTTTGACCGCGTCATCATTCCGCTAATACCGGCTTTGTCTTCGGGAGCCAAAGCTTTGGAAGTGACTCCAACAGCCGCCTTCTGGGACTTACGCCCAGTATTGTCCGTCTTTCCAGGGTCACTAACGTCCCCCGGGATAGACGACTTCTCCATATCAACATCGTTTTTATTTTTAAAGTTTTTTGTGTTATTTTTCATTTTGAATCCCACGAGTATGGGGGAAATAACGGTCCATCCAGGCAGAGCCCCCTGTACCTGGGTAAGCCTGAGGTATCACGCACGGAGGGGCAGCAGGTACTCCGGCGGCGTGGTTCGCACTAGCGACCGAACTACCCATCGGCCATGCATCCCCTCGCGGTGCGCCGCCGCTTGGGATTCGGGGTGACTTTTTATAGAGGTTTTCTACCTCGCGGCCCAGGCGGTTAAGCCAAGACCCTCGGTCCAGTCGGAGCGCGAGACATGACCACAGACCTCCAGACCGGATTACGATGCACGACGGTGACAGCAGGAGAGAGAGTCCCCCCCCACTGCGTGCTCGGCGGCGGGGTGAGCGCACACCGAGCCCGCCGACACCCCCGAGATAAAAACTCGGGAGTAGCCCGAACTTCGAGCAAGGGCCGTCACAAAAGCGACAACCATCAACCACCTTTTGTCAGGAAATTGGCCGTTGGTCAACATGACCACCGTTGCCCAGGGTGCACCACGTGGAGGTTTCCTGACTTCGCACCCCGCTAAAGCCTACACCTAATATCAAAATTAATGATATCGTATTAGTCAAGGACAACAACATTCCTCCGGGAAAGTGGGCCCTCGGGCGTGTGATCGAAGTCCACCCTGGTAGCGACGGACACGTGCGAGTTGCAACGGTAAAAACGCAAGCTAGCATATTGAAGCGACCTATTGCGAAATTATCGCTACTGCCACTTGAAACCTCACAATAACTTATAACAAAACTTAAATAAATTCATTATTACTTTATCAGTTAACTGAGACACATTATATACAAGCAGAAAGAAAAATAGTCTACAAAATGTTAACAAGTTTAATAATTTTTATTTTTATGGCGGCTGGAACATATGGCAACGCCATACCATCGGCAGTCCTCACTTCAAGTGTTCAAATCACAAGTTTGGGGAGTGATCGCCCTATATACTACGACAACATTGGAAGAGTACAACTGATTCATAACGAATGGAAATTGCTGATGTACTATAATCTATCTACTTACTGGAGTGGAGTTCAACAATTTGAAAATTACTTGCAAGATACTTTAGAATTCTGTAAAAGTTTGGAGCCGAGATATTGTGAAACTACAATACATCAGCTTTCGCACGAATTGGACCTTCTACAACATTACAACAGTATACTATTGGTCCCACACAAACATCTGTCGGGTCGTACTAAACGGGGGTTGATCAACGGCGTCGGTTACGTCGCGAACAGTCTCTTTGGAATCCTAGATCAGAGATTTGCTGCACAATATCACAAGGATATCCAAAACATAGAGAAAAATGAAAACTATCTACTGGAACTCGTGCGAAATCAAACATCCATTGTCGAAATTGAGAATGAAATTTTGAAGAAAAATGAACAAAATATGAATAACCAGTTTACACTTATAAACAAATTTATGAACGAAACAGACATTAAATTAGCGAAGATCGAATCAGGGATCGAAGCAGCTATGGCAACAACTTTTTTTACTTCGGCTTCGCTTGCTGCACATCTACTACTAACAAACTTGAAAAATATTCAGGAAACTCTTTTCAACACCCTGATGGACACCTATAAGGGGCGAATCGATGTCCATCTACTTACTCCAGTCAGCTTGATCCAACAGCTCACTATTATCTCAGGACAGTTACCTAAAACTTTAACATTACCAGTAGCCAACATTCAAGATGAAATTAAAGATATATATGAATTAATTTACGTGAAGGCTCGAGTTACCAACAGTTACTTTATGTATGAGCTTCATATTCCACTGGCGAATGATGAAGACTTTGTTATATATCAAATACTTCCTTTGCCTATGAAGAATCCATATGAAGCAAACAAGACAATAGCTGTTACAGTGTCCTCGAAATACATTGCTGTGAACTTGGAGAAGAATACATACGTCAGATTTAACGAAAAGGAGTTAAATCACTGCGTTCAACGGCAAAAGGATAATTTCGTCTGCATTTTAAACCTACCTATTTTCAATTTACAAAACACCGATGCACCTTGTGAAGCCAAATTATTAGGACATCAATCAACTTTACCGTGTGTTACAAAGAAAACGGAATGCGACTCAGCTTGGGTTGAATTACACAACACGAACACATGGCTAGTGACGTGCTGCGACTCATGCAATATACGTACAGTGTGCGAAGGTGACGTCAGAATGCAGGTCATCAATACGACATCTATAGTGTCTCTGAAACAAGGATGTCTCCTTCAGACGAAAGACTTAAAAATACACTCTCATAATCATTACTACAGTAACGTCAAGCTAGATTACGACATTCAAATTCCTTCTCTAGATAGAACGATAAATGCCATAGTTAAAACCCACTCCACGCCGCTGCTGAAGACGAACCATAACGAAGACATTGCAATCGTCGAGGATCGTCTGCGATTCCTAAAGGGTAAAGAACAACTCCCAACGCCAACGTTAACGACTCACGACATACATCACTATGTCATTTCCTACTTACTACTGGTTGTTATTGGAGTCGCAATAGCCATATGGGTGACGAGTAAACGAGGTTACTGCAACAAAAAACTATGTAACACCAGCAACTCTGCAGCTACCACTGAGAACATCGAGATGCAGTCCATTAAGCCTACTACCAAGGCAAAGAAGTTGTTCCGGTCTCGCTCTGCGACGGAGCGCCCGCATCCAAGGACACGAGATGTAGCGAAGGCAATGGTCGCTGCGGGTGCATGTTCGAAGCCTGCCCCCGACGTTGAATTTCATTTGTAGGAACATATACTTATTGTTTTATGTTACATGTTTACTTTATACGTATTTTTAAGATTTTTTTGCTATGTACAGGTGATTCTTACATGGTCATACTAGTATTTTTGGTACTTTTCTCGGGTTGGGAATATGTACGGTTTACGTACACTTAGTATAACATTTTTTAGCTGATTACGCAAATCGGTCGATCATATTCTGTCGCGATAATTAAAGCGACAGTGTGCATTTTAACTTACAATCGAACGTACCTATGTGAGAGTCACTTTATGTTATACTGTACTTAACCAATAAACTTTTCAACCATACGAGAAGAGTTTTCTCTCACCAGCACACTCACACTTACTTAACTTACAACTTAATAGTAATGTACAGTTCACTACACTGTACACATGTTTAGATGGACTGTTATATTGATTTTTCTTCGTAACGAAAATAAATATACTGTCGACTGGCAACATTTAAAACTAATAATTTGGCAAAATAATAATCTTAAAGATGCCAAGGAAAGAGAAACCGATGAATGGGGTTCAATGTCTAGGCAATCACAATTTCTAAGGGTCCTTTGTAGAGGGGCCAAAGTGCAAAAATACTTTACAGGGGAGGCTCCCAAAGTTAAATTCAGGTATAATATTTAAAACGGTAAAGCCGTTTTACTACTACGAAGTACAGGGTTTCGGCGAAGAAATAATGTTTTTTTTAAAGTCCACCATAATTAGGACGAAAAGAAGCATTTTCTACCAAAATTTCACAATCTCCATGTTAGTTTGGCCCGTATACTTAAGACCCATCGATTTAATAAATAAATAACACCCAACAGTCACACACATAGCCCACTAAGATACGAGTCTTGTGTTGAGGGTATCGGGGACTACGAGAGACTTTCGGTCTCACAACACCCAGACCTCAGGCACAAATATTTGTCCCGGTGTGGGAATTGAACCCACGGCCTCTCGTATCTCGCCAACTGCGCCACGGAGGCTGTGAAATTGTCAATTTGTTGTTAAGTTTTTGAAAAATTACACATTAGTCACCCAATATTCCTGTGAAGAAATTAATTGTTTGAAATAGCACACATTTATATCTCTGACAATTCGGAAGAAACTAAAACATAATATCATTTTTTGCAACAAGTCAACTGAAACAATCTTTAGTTTTTTTTGTCATAATAAAGAAAGAAGTAGAAAGACAGTATAAATCTATTCCCATAGGCCCGATATGGTGATGGTCTCACCATGTCAAATCATGGAACGTAAATCAGCTTGAAGGGCCGTAGGACAAGGTCTGCATTACCTATCGTGGTAAATCACATACTATGGAAATTGGTTAAACATGGCAACAACTTTTATGACACGTCAAAGTGACCATACTGCATCTGATGGTAAGGCAGTGCCATCCAGTTAGAGTACCAAGTAGCGAGAGTCAACGATACCTCGCTACTCGAAACAATCATGCCTGCAGAGTACCTTCTTTACACTACGCTTAAAGGACCCAGGATCATAGGAAGGAACACGGTAGCTCGCAATCTGTTTAAGAGCTGTTTTTGTAAGTGGTAGAGCCACTCTGTAGACATTTGTCTACAGCATGAATGGGCCGGCTCGACCGGGGTAGAACCACTGTCTCACAGAAAACAAACGTAAAGTGACAGTTTACTGTCGCGTTTCGTAGGGTAAGTGAGATATCTGGAGGCCCAGATTCCCTCCTCCCGTTCCTAATCCCTATTCCTGGTCCTTTAAGGCCGACGGCGCATACATGACACTTTCGGTGTTGTGGATGTTCATGGGCGGTGGAGATACTTAACATCAGGTGACCCACTGGCTCGTTTGTCGGACTATACTATAAAAAAAAGCTTTATAGAGCGGCAGAGATACGAATGCAACCTCTTGGTGCAGGCCAGTGAGGGATTCACAATAGGAACTGGGCTACAAACTGCCATCGACTCTTCATCTACCAGTACTTAGCAAATAATAATAATATAATACTAGCCGTGTATTAAACATTGTGCCACTGCTGGGCACGGGCCTCCTCTACTAATGAGAGGGGTTAGGCCTTAGTCTACCACGCTGGCCTAATGCGGGTTGGTAGTCTTCACTTACCTCCGAAATTCTTATGTGGATTTTCAGGTTTGCAGGTTTCCTCACAATGTTTTCCTTCACCGTTTAAGCAAGCGATAATTAACATTTAATACACACGTAACTTTAGAAAAGTCAGAGGTGTACGCCATTTGGATTTCGAACATACTACTTTCGTCTTGACAGTCCGTACCGCAACCAACTAGGCTATTCCTGCTATCACTTAGCGAATATTAAAATCAAATTGACCTTTGTTTTTCATTTCCAGTGTTCACGCCATTTTCATTTCAAGTAACTCGTCTCGCAAGTTAAAAATATTAAGTCGAGTTCCGAGAAATTTCTGAGTGATGAACCAACCACTATATAAAAATATACCTATATTAAATTTGACTTAATTACGAAACCTTCTGTCTCAATAGAAATTGGACAAAGGTTTCCAAAATAGAACAAAAAAAGTATATGGGTCATATTCTTAAAAAGTATATGGGTACTAATTTTATGCAAATTGTTTGAGTATAACTAAGCCTAATGTGTATCCTATACTAAAAGAACTGTTATGGCATCCTGACAATACTGGTGTAGCCACATCTTAGAGTATCCTAACAATTAGAAAAACTGCCGCTGCCGCAGTTGTAATTGCGCATGCGTTACGACTGCTGTGCTGAGGTCTCGGGTTCGATCCCCAGCTCGGGTAAAATTATATTGGGTTTTCTATTTAAAAATACTCAGTATCAGCCCGGAGTTTGGAATTGTGCCCGGTATGGCGATAGGATCGCCCCTATCACAGTATGGGACTGTAAAAAATTCAGCGAAAAGTGGGTGTACTGGTTACTCCTCTACCTACCCCTTCAGGGATTATAGGCGTGAGTGTATATGTACGTAAAAATCGCCAGCTTCAATCGGTGTTTGTATGGGACATTCAGCATTAAAATCTTCAAGGACATTGGGGTATAGCCAGCTAAACGTATAAATAAAGCGCCACCTCCCTTTGACCTTTTGTTTTGGGAGGGAAGATGAATGACTGTTTGTCATAAGTTTACGCTTTAACCATAGTTTGTTTATCTCGGAAACCGTAACCTCGGAAAGTTTATTAATATCAATTTACATATCCTTGGAATATTGTTTATGATACGGTGATTGATTAATGACTATAATGATTATATGATATTGTAGGGGTTGCGTGTTCAAATCACGTCGGGGTCACCAATTGTAGGGGTTGCTTCTGCCCTACTCAATGAAGTTTATAAAATTGCAGGATTGTGAATAAAACAATAACGTTGTATCTGACTCGAATGCCGACAGTGGTAGGTGTATGCTGTGTCGCTCTGTTTGATAGACTCGTATGGAGCGTAGCGCGGCCGTGACTTTTGTATAGTCATACTCTCTGCGCGGCACCCCCGTTCTGGCCATATGAATATCTACTGTCAGCAGTCGTGGTGTTTATTAATATAAACATAAAATACAATGGTTCTTACAGCTATTTCTCCGTAGGTAAAAGTTTACATTGAATCTAATAACTAGGCTTTGTTAAAGTAGAAATGCGTCGTTTATTTTCTTGGTAATCCCGGCATACGTCCTGTATGTGTGTGGCCGTGATGCCACAATATCATAGATGTAGCGGGGGATAGATCGTCTCTCGCTACACGATACTCTAATTGGACCGTACTGCGCTTACCATCAGGTGAAGTGCGGTCACTTTGCCGTGCTAGAATAAAAAAAAATGGCCTTGGGAAAGTTAATGATGACAAAATATTGTAAAGAAAATGTACATGTCTTGTCACTAAACCTATAATAATAATACTAGCCCTGTATTAAATATTGTCCCACTGCTGGGTACGGGCCTCCTCAACTAATGAGAGGGGTTAGGCCTTAGTCCATCACGCTGGCCTAATGCGGGTAGGTAGACTTCACATACCTTCGAAATTCTTATGAGATGTTTTCCTTCACCGTTAAAGCAAGCGATAATTAACATTTTAATACACACATAACTTTAGAAAAGTCAGATGTGTGTGCCACTTGGGTTTCGAACATACGACTTTCGTCTTGACAGTCCGTACCGCTACCAACTAGGCTATCGCTGCTTACAAAACCAATAGTTATTAAAATTTATTTAGTTGCGTAACAGCCAGTTTCAATACATAATACAGATGACCAAGATGGTCTACAGATCATTTTCAAAAATGAGCCCATAAGCATAAAGTTTTAATGCCACGCCACTATTTGATTGGTTTATCCTCGGGATCGATCTGTACATGTGGTTTGAGATTGTTTATTGCAATTGTCTGTTAATCATACCGAATAAATTTCTTCAAAAGATTTAAAATGTCTTTTTAAATTCGAAATTTGTCACGATATTCGAGGTGAGGTCGAGGCTAATAACTCCAAATTAGACAAATCTTGTTTAAAACATTGTCCCATTGTGACCGGGCCTCCTCTACAAATGAGAGGACTAAGGCCTCAATCGCATACTTACGAAATCCTTATGGTGAATTCTAAGGAACGCAGGTTTTGTCATAAAATGTTATACATTATTTAGATTCAGTCAATCTTTTTACTCTACCGCCAGTTCGGAATGCAGTTTCGCTAGAGAAGAACGGGCAAGAAACTCTAGCATTGCTCTTTTCGAACACCGGTTAACAATATTTAGTTATACAATCAATATACGATTTAAGTTTAATTACATTAGATTAGAGCGACTCAATGTATGCTAATTAAGATCCACAAAGTGTTTCTGCTATGGGTGTTGTGAAAACGGAAGTATCTCTTAATTGATCCCCACGACATGAGACACGTATCTTAGGGTCAGGACTATGTGTGTGATTATTCGGTGTTAACTAAATATTATTTTCGGCATCCTAGTGGAACCAAAGTCCTAGTGGAGTCCATATCCAACCAAATCCTAGTGTTGGCAAAACTTCGTCCAACCAAAAATCATAAAATACACTAGATTTGTTTGAACTTTGAAACCCCTAAATGTCCGCGTAATCCACTTAGTTACCAAACTTTTCCTGAAACTAGATTACAGTAATGAAATAAAGCGGTCAATTTGATTATTTAATGCCTAACTCTGGTCTAAATTCTAAAGTTTTCAACAACTTTAATTTAGTGGCGGTTAATTCGAAATGCGTAATTGCTTAGTGGAGGAATCTTTTACATTTTTATTAAGGACTAGCTGTTGCTCGCGGCTCCGCCCCCGTGGAGGTTATTTTCAGGAGCAGAAGTATACAATCCAAGAAGTTGTCTTCTGCACTGAGGCACCTATAGCGATCGTCCTGCCTCTCAGGTGTTGTGCCTGAAGCTTAAGATTGCATTTAAATAATACCTCAAAAGTTAACCCGTTACTTGGCCCCTTTTAGGGATGATTTGGTAAAAACGTTGAAACACGTATTCTTTATTTCTTACCATAAGTCTTCTAAAAGCCTAAATATGATTTTTCAGATCCTTAAGGTATTATTAAATTTACTAATTGCCCATACAAACTTTCAACCCCTATTTCACCCTCTTCAAGATATTTTTTTGAGACAAAAGATAACCTATGTCCTTCCCCTGGATATAATCTATTCTCTGCTGAATTTGATTAGAATTCGTTCACCCGTTTAGTCATGAAAAGGTAACAAAAAAACATAGAAACAAAAAAAAATGCCGTGGATATGTTTTAAAACTGATAACTCCTAAGATTATAATTGAAATCTAATGACGTAAGGGAAACTTTGTTCAAAATTAAATACTTGTGATGAATAAAGTATTTATTAGGATAAGGATTAATACCATGTTTATAAAAACCCCTTCGCAAATAATGCATTGTTTCAGAACAAATTCTATAACCATTAAAAAGGTTATAGTTAGCCAACTGAAAAAGATAGACATATGCTATCCCGCACTTTTTTTTAGACCTTTTTTAGAGGAACAATTCCGTCATACATGATTGTTACGTAACTTTAATTGTATACGCAGCGCACGCCACAGAAGCTCTCAAAAGGAATAATTTTTCCCCGTTTGTGCAATATTTTTCATTGCTGCTCCGCTCCTATTGGTCATAGCGTGATGTTATATGGCCTATAGTGCTCCGCGATAAATAGGCTATCCAACACAAAGATTTTTTTAATTCAAACCAGTAGTTCCTGAGATTAGCGCGTTCAAATAAACAAACAAACTCTTCAGCTTTATATATAAGTATAGATATACCCCACGCCAATGACCTTGATGATTTGAACACTAGCAGACCCATACAAATACCGTTTTTTATCAATATACAAAGGGAGATGGGGATATATTTATTGAAGTGAGAACATCTTTAGGCACGTTGGGAACTTTTGGGGGTGTAAAACCCGTCATAGTGGCACACACAAGTGTGTCGCGTTCCGGGACCAGCCAGTGTACATCCGGTTTTTGTCGGGGGTGTAAAATTGGGGTACGTTTGGGTATGTTTGCCCGTTGTGCGGCCTTCTGAGTACTCTGACAATAGACCCTCGACCGCTTCTTCACCTTCTTGCCCATGGCGTAGCGTGAAGAAGCAGGCTGGCATGATTGTGTCGAGTAACGGGGGATAGATTGTCTCATGCTACTCGATACTCTAATTGGACAGCACTGCGCTTACCATCAGCTGCAGTCTGCTCACTTTGCCGTGCCAGGATAAAAAAACAATCGAGAACAGTTCCATTGTTAAGTACTTTACTAATTTCACGTTTTGTCAAATAAAGTCCGAATTACCTGAAATGGTTTTAAATAGATCAAATCCATCTAAAAGTCAATTAACCTGAAATAAGCCAATGAATTTATGAAATCGTAAAAGTCAATTGGACGCGCCATTGAATCTTTTAATTAATGGCTTTGTGACCTCATGGTTTATTACGATTTGTAATTTACTGTTAATTTGATTTATGTATGGGTTCCTGTCATCATCATCATCATCATCAGCCTATCGCAGTCCACTGCTGGACATAGGCCTCCCCCAAGATTCGCCATTGAACCCGATCTTCGGTTCTATGCATCTAATGTCTACCTGCAGCCTTGCGCAGATCGTCGCTCCATCTAGCAGGAGGGCGTCCCACACTCCGTTTACCTGTACGCGGTCTCCACTCAAGAACCTTACTACCCCAGCGGTCATCGGTTCTACGACAAATGTGACCGGCCCATTGCCACTTCAGCTTGCTTAGTCTTTGGGCTATGTCGACGACTTTGGTTTTCGCGGGAATAGCCTCATTCCTTATTCGGGTTTTTATTATTTGGGTTCCTGTATATTTACCCAATTACGAAGAATGTAAATTAAGATAGGATAGGTGCGTTGTGCGATTCTTAGATGGGTAAAATTAGTTCGCGTTCCGGCCGGATAGTGACCACCGTAAACAGGGTGTAAAACCCGCCACAGGGGCATACGCAAGTGTTTCGCGTTACGGGATCAGCTAGCGTACCTCCGGTTTTTGTCGCGGGTCTAGAGTTAGGGTACGATGTATGGCCGTGTCGCGGCCTTCTGAGTACTCTGACACTAGATCCTCGACCGCTTCTTCCCTTCCTTGCCCCATGGGGTAATGCGAAGAAGCTACACAGCAGGCCGGCATGATTGTGTTGAGTAGGGAGGGATAGATTGTTTCTCGCTACTTGATACTCTAACTGGTCGGCACTGCGCTTATCTGTCAAGTCAACAAACCTATTTTTCATGGAGTCAATGACAATAAAAAAATAGCAAACTTGGCAGTAGCAGCGGCTTTCTTACCTTAGTTAGGTTCAAACTCGGCAATATAGAAAGTTTTATTAGATTTTGCACCTTATCAAATTTCTCCTCAGATTAAAATAAAATTATCAGCAAAGTTGTCTTTCACCTTAAATAAAATTCTTCAGTTTTTTTTGAATTGCCATAATATAAGTCGGCCCTACAATACCGACTTAGGTTCCATACAAATGATTATACAAGTTTTAGCTTTTTTTTTTATCCTAGCACGGCAAAGTGACCGCACTTCACCTGATGGTAAGCGCAGTACGGTCCGATTAGAGTATCGAGTAGCGAGAGACGATCTATCCCCCGCTACTCAACACAATCATGCCGGCCTGCTTCTTCACACTACGCCATAGGCAAGAAGGTGAAGAAGCGGTCCAGGGTCTATTGTCGGAGTATAGAAGGCCGCAAAATGGCCAAACATTGTACTCCAACTCTAGACCCCCGAGAAAAACCGGATGTACACTGGCTGATCCCGGAACGCGGCACACATGCGTGTGCCACTATGGCGGGTTTTTCACACTGTGTACGGTGGTCGCTATCCGGGCGGATATGAATATCCTACCACCAGCCATTACTGCACTCCCTCTCCCTAAAACCTTTAATTATGCGCGCAGTATACCTACTTAAAGAGACGTACAAATTTCCCTTAAACCCATCCGTATGGAAATCTTCATCATGGAAAGTTTCAACTGTTGACACCAATTTACAGTTGAGTCGCCAAACGACCTATCAAATTGAAGCCAAGTCAGTCGTTGAAAGGGCTTAATTGTTTTGAAATTGGAATATTTATGAAAACCAGCCAGTTTTATTGTACTTCAGTTTATGATTATGAAATACAAGGTGACCCGGGCGAATACGCACCTATAGTAGCCAGACCTACTAGTACTCTAAGGTAGCCAGTTACATAATATAATGAAGTAGAAATAAGTAAATGACTGCCTCGGTGGCGCAGTTTTTTTTTTATTGCCTTGATAGGCAGGCGAGCAGACGGGCCACATGATGGTAAGTAGTCACCGCCGCCCATAGACTTCTGCAATGCCAGGACACAGCAAAGCCGATGCCTATCGTTTATTTATTTATTTATTTATTAACAACAATGCAAACACAAAAAATATACAAATAAAAATACAAAAATCTAAAAACTAATGTTTACATAAATGACAGATGTGCACAACATTTTTATTCAAACTTATACAACTTAACAATTTATAATCAGACTCTAAAATACGTACACATGCATACACGAAGAAACACATACATACTAACACACATATATAACATAACTAAGAAAATCAATACAAGAAGTTAACCCATATACCTGGGGGTATACCCCGTAACAAACTGTTAAAAATATTATATTACTATTAAATTAAATTAAATTATGTTGTTGTTGTTATTATCGTTGTTGTAATTGAGCATGCTTTACGACTGCTATGCCCTAACCCAATATCACTTTACCCGGGTCGGGTAAAGTGATATTGGGTTTTTCTGTTTAGAAATACTCATTATCAGCCCGGAAACTGGAATTGTGCCCGGTGTGGTGATAGGCTTGCCGCTATTACTTTAGGGGACCGTAATAAATTCGGCGAAAAGTGGGTGTACTGGTTACACCTCTGCCTACCCCTTCGGGAATTACAGGCTACAGCCAACACCCACATTTTGTCGAACTTATTACCGTCCCATGATACGATGGGGGGCAAGGTGTACTAGGTCAAACATGTACCGTGGGTATCTAGAACTACGAGGCACTACGAGGCACTACGAGGCACTACGAGGCACTACGGTCCCACAACACCCAGATCCCAAACAAATATCTGTCTGTCACACAAACATTTGTCCCAGTACAGGAATTGAACCCATTGCGCCACGGAGGCTGTCAATCAATCAAATCTAAAATATTAAAACTTTACTAAAATTTTCTTTTTGAGAGCCCTATATATCGCCAATAATGTAGTCCTCCCTTTTCACACTCCTAGTAACACCGGGATAGTCTGATTCAAAAATATATGCAATAATTCACAACGACCTTCATCAGCAAGCAATAAAAATGTCATTCCGACAAATCTGGCCAGTTGTAACGTAATGTTATAAATAAAGTTTTAACAAGATAAACACACGTAATGAATCTACGAAAGTGTGTGAAGCTAAATAAGTGTGATTTTACATTTTAAAGAGACACCCAACAGTTACACATAATTCTGACCAAATTCTGGGCAAACCTATATAGGCCGGCATGATTGAGTAGCGGGGGATACTGTCTCTCGCTACTTGATACTCTATCTGGACGGCACTGCGCTTACCATCAGGTGCAGTGTGGTCACTTTGCCGCGCCAGAATAAAAAAAAATATATCGTTGGTATTAGGAACTACGAGAGGCTTTCGGTCTGATAACACCTAGACCCAACGCATGTATGTCACACAAATATTTATCTCAGTGGGGAATCGAACCCACGGTCTATCGTTTCACAACCGGCCACTCGTCCACTGCGCCACAAAATGTCTAAATTCCATAATAGTAATGAAAATATGCCAAAGCCATTAAGCAGACGTTAAAATAAATACGCGCTTTACGACTCATAAAAATAATCACTCGCTGAAAGCTGTAAGGAAATAAAATGTTTAAATCATTTAGAAGATAGAGACGGTGATGCTTTTATTTATTTTTTGGTGGTGAATTGGCAATTTAATGTGAAAACAAGCGGCCATAGACTAGAGATATGGAGGGATTACTGATTGGAGTATTGTGGGTTTAGTCCAGCCATGACGGCACAAACAATAAATAAATACATCCAACAGGCAAACACATACTTCTGACCCCACACTAGGTAAAACCTGTATCGTGAGTGTCAAGAACTACGAGGGACTACGGTCCCACAACACCCAGACCCGAAACTAATATCTGTCTGTCACACAAACATTTGTCTCGGTGCGAGAATCGAACCCACGACCTCTCGTTTCACAGTCGTCTGCTGCGCCACGGAGGCTCACTGTTCTCGATGACTTCGAAGTTACTATTTTATCCTGGCAAAGTGACCACAAGGCAGTGTAGTTACTTAATTTAAGTTTCTTTACCTTGATTTCGTCGCCGCAAAGCAAACGATAATAAGTGTAGTGTGAAGAAATTACTTAAACGAGTCTTAAGAAGAGTAGTCCTTCAACGGCAGGCAGTGGCTTTGCTGTGCCCTGGCATTGCAGAAGTCTATGGGCGGCGGTGTCTACTTACCATCAGATGGCCCGTCTACTCGTATATATCCAGGCAGTAAAAAAAACTAAGCAGACATAATTGTGTTGAGTTGCAAGGAATGGTTTATCTCTCGGTTCTCTAATTGGACGGCACTGCGCTTACCATCAGGTGCGGTGTCACTTTGCCATGACAGAATAAAAAAAACTAGAATTGTGCCCGGTATGGCGATTCGCCCCCTATCACATAGGAATGTAATCGAAATGTGCATGTACTGGTTACGTATCTGCCTACTCCTTCTAGGACTACAGACGAGAGTGCGTTTGTATTATGAATTTAATAAATATAATATAATAATAATACTAGCCCTGTATTAAACATTGTCCCACTGCTGGGCACGGGCCTCCTCTACTAATGAGAGGGGATAGGCCTTAGTCCACCACGCTGGCCTAATGCGGGTTGGCAGACTTCTCATACCTTCGAAAAATTCTCAGATATGCAGGTTTCCTCACGATGTTTTCCTTCACCGTTAAAGCAAGCGATAATTAACATTTTAATACATTATGAATTTATGACATTAAAAATTACTAACAGACAATGTGCAATAACATGTAATAACTATTACATTGTTATAATGTGTTCCTTGTCAAATAAGTCTGCCAAGATTTACATAACAAGTTCGTTACTCAACTCTGTAAGATTTTACATCGATTTCGCTAGTTTATTTAATAAAATCCTTGAAAATGTTCAAGCGTATTTATAAAGTAAATACAATTTCTAAAAATATGCCATAAATTACTCAATCGAATAAAACTATAACACTAACAAATCGTAAATTAAAGATTTCAGAAAGAATGCGCTGACCGAGAATGTGGTTTTAGAATTGTGATATAATGATTACGTTTTTAACATAATATGTATTCGTTAAGCAGCAATAGCCTAGTTGGTTGCGGTATGAACTGTGAAGACGAAAGTCGTATGTTCAAAACCCAAGTGGCACACACCTCTGACTTTTATAAAGTTACGTGTGTATTAAATGTTAATTATCGCTTGCTTTAACGGTGAAGGAAAACATCGTGAGGAAACCTGTATACCTGAGAATTTCGAAGGTATGTGAAGTCTACCAACCTGCAATAGGCCAGCGTGGTGGACTAAGGCCTAACCCCTCTCATTAGTAGAGGAGGCCCGTGCCCAGCCGTGGGACAAGTGGTCAGGACTATTGGTGTATTATTATTATTCTGCAGGAACCAAAGCAGCGACCTCACGTTTCACAGCCTCACAACTCACTCACTGCGCCACGAATGCTGACAAATAACTTTCTAAACACGTAAAAAACACGCAGAATATCATAATAAAATAATCAATGAAATTAAATAACAATAAAAAAATAACTGTCTCGGTGGCGCAGTTGTAACTGCGCATGCGTTATGACAGCTGTGCTGAGGTCTCGGGTTCGATCCCCCGGATCGGGTAAAGTGATATTGGGTTTTTCTATTTAGATTTACTCAGTATCAGCCTGGAGTCTAGAATTGTGGATGTCCTGGTGGTTACACCTCTGCCTACCCCATCGGGGATCATAGGCGTGAGTGTATGTGTTGTGTTGTAAATAAATAAGATTATGAATTAAAACGTCTTACTAATGGTAACCATAATTACGTTATTTTCCCAAGCACTTCAAACAAGCAGAATTACATAACTAAATCTAATCTAATACTAGCCCTGTATTAAACATTGTCCCACTGCTGGGCCTCCTCTACTATCGAGAGGGGTAAGGCCTTAGTCCACCACGCTGGCCTAATGCGGGTTGGTAGACTTCACACACCTTCGAAACTCGTATGAGAATTCTCAGGTATGCCAGGTTTCCTCACGATGTTTTCCTTCACCGTTAAAGCAAGCGATAATTAACATTTTAATAAACACATCACTTTAGAAAAGTCAGAGATGTATGCCACTTGGGTTTCGAACCAACGACTTTCGTCTTAGCAGTCCGTACCGTAACCAACTAGGCTATCACTGCTAACATAACAAAATACACAATAAACTTTATCTGTACCTGACCAAAAGCTATAACCTTCTTTACGCCTCACGTAACTGTTCCACGAGGTCTCAAACCGTTGATCCTTAAAAACCTTTTAAGCTTTTAATACTGAAATATTGTGAACGTGGGTTTGACGCGGGTAGTGTGAACAAAAAAGTTCAAAAGTTACAGCTAAGTTTAATTTTCATAAAATTATTATAATATCAAGTCTATCTATATTTTTTAGAATTTAAGAGTTGCATCAATCAATTGATAAAATAACTTTATTTTTAACTTCAGGTAATTCCATAAATTGATCATAAGTAAAATAACCTTCATAATTAAGTGATATTTTTCATTAGACTATTGTTTATTTTATTTATATTTATAATTTTGTTGTGAAAATTTAATCAAAATCGTTCCAGCCGTTTTGGAGTCCATAGTGGACTTACATACACCCATCGATTTTTATTCATATAGATTATAGCTCTCTGCACTCCTTAATGTTAACTTTACCTATGCAAAATCTTAACAATGGGTGCAAAGTTTTCTTTCATTGATAACATTTTTATTAGGTAAAAAGCAGTTATCCTTACTTACCGTTAATACTTAGTCACTACTAAATAACAAGGCCTTGCCTAAACTGCCAGACAATAAACAAAAAACACAATTTGCAAAACATATCTCACTACACAAACCCAGACGAATGGATGGAATAACAATAAATTACAATGGGCTTTGCGAAATGAAGTAAACTGTTTGCGCAAATACCATTATGCTATGATTTATCATTGACACAGTAATTTTGGGTAACTGAGTTCAGATAGGTATTTTCAGTTGATTCTTTGTGGGTTCGATTCCCCCACCGAGATAAAATCCTCCTAAATCTCCTCGATAATTCATAGTATATTATATTTATTCTATACTTAGTTCATATTATATATATTTTTTTATTTATAAATATTATTATATTTATTATGTATATATGTAGTCTATTTATGTATGTTCATCTTAAATTGATTTAAATGTTTTTTTTCGTTATCTTTAAGCACCTACCCCACTTATCTCTGCATCACCCTAAGGTTGACTGGGAGAGAATACCTTTGGCATTAAGTCCGCCTATATACGATGTATATTATGAAGTGTATAAATAAAAAATAAATAAAAAAAAATGTAATGAAAAAAAAAATGTTGACAGATTAATATTTGTCTCAGATCTAGGTGTTGTGAGACCGAAAGTCATGATATTAAACGTATAGTAAGATACTCACGATACAAGACGCATATCTTAGTGGGAAGTCAGGACTATGTATGTGACCGTTGGGTGTCATTTATTATTTTCATTTCCGAACTTGGTTTCGAAACCAAACAACCAGCCTTTGCACTAGGGTTACCACCGCAATATAGTGTTTTAGACAATGAATTTGAAGAAAATATTTTACTTATACACTTACTTACACTTAGTAAAGTATAAAGTACAAAACTATTTACTCTAACAGTAGACAGCATCTTTGCTGTGCCTTGGCATTGGAGAAGTCTATGGGCGGCGGTGTCTACTTACCTCAGGTGGCCCGTCTACTCGTCTGTTTATCCAGGCAGTAAAAATATTATTGGCTTAGGAATAATAAGATTTTTATCATAATATTAACTAGTGCTGTTGTAGCAAAATAAACACTGTTAGCCGTTGACCCTTCCACTAAGCATAACTTGTATAGCAAGTACCCAAGACCAATTCCCGAAGTGACTTTAACATCATGTGGGGCACACGGTTGATATTTTGTTGCAAGTAATAAACTAAAATATGTTCATTTTATGTTATGATAAAACATGAAATGTCAATTATGTAAATTTTGTGTGTGTGTGTGTTTGGGAAGGGGGGGATTGGTGTGTGATTGTGTGTGTGGAAGAGAGTATGTGTGTACACGAAGGTGAAATTCTTACGTAATGCCGTCACAATTATTATTAATGTTTAAATAAATAAATAAATTTAAATAACACCCAACAGTCACACACATAGCCCCGACTCCACACTAAGATACGAGTCTTGTGTTGTGGGTATCAGGAACTACGAGAGACTTTCGGTCTCACAACACCCAGACCCCGGACACAAATATCTGTCTGTCACACTAACATTTGTCCCGGTGTGGGAATCGAACCCACGGCCTCGTTTCACAGCCGGCTACTCGCCAACTGCGCCACGGAGGCTGTCAAAAAATCTTTATTTCGGACCTTGTAACACAAATCTCTACAATGGTGATAAATTCACCATGATAACTGCAATAGTTAAAAACAAATAACTTTAAACCCTAATAAAGAAGGATCGTGCTCAGCAAAGGGACAGCATATAACACGGGACTGATGTGATATGCCGATATCATATTCGTGAAATCTTTCATACATTTACCCGCCACGTCAAGCCGATATTAAAATTTACAAGCCACTTGAGGCGAACAGGTGCTTTTTACGTCAACCACATGAAATGGATGAACGATTTTGTAATAGAGTTATGTGGAAAAATATTGACATTCGATTATCAATTATTGTAATTCGTGCTGTAATGTGAGACTGACTCGGAAACATGTTTTTTTTATCTTGTTGTTTTATCAGGGCAAAGTGACCACACTGCACCTGTTAGTAAGCGCAGTGCCGTCCAGTTAGAGTATAAAGTAGCGAGAGACAATCTATATCATATACTCATTTCAGTCCTGCAAGAAGTTTGTTATAAATGAGCTACTGAATCGATTACAACCTTTTTTAATTCTTTTTTTTTATAACTAACAATTAAATAACACACCAATTGTAAATCAGTCAAAACAAACGAATATGAAACATAAAACCAGGGTATATAGTCTTTTTTAAATCTTAAAGTAAACGAAATCCATTTTCAAATAAAATTAACTTAATGTTGAGGGAAATCGTCAATGGAAATAAATGTTTTTTTACGAATACAGTTTCAAATATATAAGCAATACTTCAGTTGATGAGCGTATAATATCAGTGTATTACTATTGTAACTTGCCTCGCTGGCGCAGTTGTAATTGCGCATGCATTACGACTGCTGTGCTGAGGTCTCGGGTTCGATCCCCAGGTCGGGTAAAGTGATATTGGGTTTGTCTATCTAGAAATCCTCAGTATTAGCCCGCAGTCTGGAATCTGTGCCCGGTATGGCGATAGGCTCGCCCCCTATAACATTATGGGACCGAAATTCGGCGATAAGTGGGCGTACTGGTTACACCTCTCTGCCTACCCCTTCGGGGATTACAGGCGTGAGTGTACATGTATATACGATTGCTACTTCATGATTCAATTGGGATGTCTGAGGGTGTGCGTTATTCTTAGAGGGGTACTCTTGACACTCGATTACAATTTAAAATTGGGTTCGAAAACTGTACAATTTACACTCTTGAACGCAACACCAGCGCACGACCCTTCAAAAATCTATTTACTCCCTTCTTGAAGAACACTTCCAAATGAGGATGACTATTGTTCTGTTTAAACGACGCTAAAAGTTTGGCAAAATGGGGCTGTACTGGTTACACCTCTGCCTACCCCTTTCGAGGACTACAAGCGTGAGTACGCATATATGTATATGTTAAGTAGTAATTATTGAGTTTCGCACAGATTAAACTTCCGGATGCTGTAATTTGTTAAGAAGCATTTGAAACTCCTTAAGAAAGTTCGCTCAAGATATTCTAAATGAGAATTCCTCAAATGACTTTTCGAATGTCATGGAGGAATTAGTAATTGGAGCGAAAATATGAAGATTTAATGAGAACCAGTGGTTTATATTTTATTTATTAGGAGCATTATTAAGTTTGTTTTTATCCTGGCACGGCAAAGTGCCCACACTGCACCTGATGTAAACGCAGTGCGGTCCAATTAGAGTATCAAGTAGCGAGAGACGTTCTATCCCCCGCTACTCAACACAATCATGGCGGCCTGCTTCTTCACAGGCTGGTGGTAGGATATTCATATCCGCCCGGATAGCGACCACCGTACACAGGGTGTAAAACCCGCCATAGTGGCACACGCAAGTGTGTCGCGTTCCGGGATCAGCCAGTGTACATCCGGTTTTTTTCTCGGGGGTCTAGAGTTGGAGTACAATGTTTGGCCATTTTGCGGCCTTCTGAGACTCTGACAATAGACCCTCGACCGCTTCTTCACCTTCTTGCCCATGGCGTAGTGTGAAGAAGCAGGCCGGCATGATTGTGTTGAGTAGCGAGGGATAGATCGTCTCTCACTACTCGATACTCTAATTGGACCGCACTGCGCTTACCATCAGGTGCAGTGCGGTCACTTTGCCGTGCCAGGATAAAAAAAAAAAAAAAAAAACAAAACACTACGCCATGGGCAAGAAGGTGAGTAAAGTTAATTTATTTTTCCGGACTTTTCTCTTCCGCTCTGTCTACTCTTCATCTTGCTCTGTATATGCTTGAACTGTATCTTACTCCTTCTGTACTGTGTGGCAATAATTGTGAGTGTGGAATAAACACTATATTACTGTGTATATTTGTGTATATTTCGGACTACTTTACCACTACTATATCTACTATGACTACTATATCTGCCTTATACATATATATTTTTTCATTTTTTTATATCATAGTCCGACAAACAAGCCAGTAGGTCACCCGATGTTAAGTGATATCCACCGCCCATGAACATCCACAATACCGAAAGTATCATGTATGCGCTGTCGGCCTTAAAGGACAGGAATAGGGATTAGGGAACGGAAGGGGGAATCTGGGCCTCCGGATATCTCACTTACCATACGAAACGCGACAGAAAACTGTCACTTTACGTTGGTTTTCTGTGAGACAGTGGTACTACCCCAGTCGAGCCGGCCCATTCATGCTGTAGACAAATATGTCTACAGCGTGGCTCTACCACTTTAAATTTCGTTGTATTACGTCAGCTGCGAGCTTATATAAATACGTCTTTGGCGTGTTATGTTTTTAACATTGGCAGTATGAACAAACAATATTTAATTTAGTTTAATGTTTTTATAAAATGTATGTAGATTGTAGCTTTTGCACTCCATCATATGAACTATGCCAAATCTCATACATCTATGCAATATGCTTGAAAAAGGGTACAAAATTTTCTCTTCACGTATTAATAATATCGTCATAAGGTCCACTTATCCGAAAGTCTCTCGTAGTCTCTGATACCCACGACACAAGACTCGTATCTTAGTGTGGGATCAGGGCTATGTGTGTGACTGTTGGGTGTTATTTATTATTTATTTATTATTTATTTATTTTATTAAACCTCAAGGTGTAAAAATACTGCGTTGAAACAAGTTCCTAGCCTTTTTGAGGGATTGCCATATAAAATATGTATGGTGAAATATAGCTTTATTTTCCGAACTTCCTCTGTCTCATGACAGTCTCCGTGACTGCGGGCGAGTAGCTGACTGTGAAACGTGAGATCACGGGTTCGATTTCTGCTTTTAATTTTTGCTTCGGCTATCAGTTACAAGGTGCAATGATATGTAATATTTACAATAGAACACTCTAAAATAAATTGTTATTGAAATGAATCTAATTGTTTGAATTTGATCGTTGATATTTTCCTTCAATTAATTTAATTTGAATACAACTAAGTCCGCCCCGTGACCATAAAGGCTGTAAAGCTTTCGAAACGTCAAAACTAAAATAAACGGCGGTCAAATCTGTAAAATTTGTTTTATTTCTAAATTCGAGTAAACATAAAAAAAAGATTGTGTATTGTCATTGCCCAACCTGAGACTTGAACCGGGGACCAAGAGGCTTCTTCTTGATATCAATTCCAATCTTAAACCTATCCGAACTCGATACAGTTTCAATTCTAATCAATAATATTGGCATTCTTAACATTGAATTTCTTATTGGATTAAAGTGTTAATCGAGTCTACGATCGACAGTGTGGCCATTTAACATAACACCTCAAAAACCTCAAATCTGATTTCCAACTCGATATGTCAATGTAAAAAACTACACAAGAGTGCCAAAATCGATCGAGTGCGATCGTAAATACTGTATTTCATTTAGTTACTACAAATTCCGCTGTATTCAGTAATTGTACAGTTTTGGAACCCAATCCCAATTTTATTAATATTGAATCAATTTGATTAATATTGAATTTTATCAATATTATATATATTATCAATATTGGATACGAGTGTCAAGAGTAACCCTCCAGACCAGTTTTTCAGTACACCGCGTATAGACTAATTATTATGTTAATATTATATTTTTTAATTTATATTTTTGTATAAGTTATTTAGAATTATAGTGCTATCTGAACACAAATTGTATTCTCGTAGGACGATTTCCTCGATACAGGCTTGCCTAGTGAGGAAATCGAAGGAAATGTTCGCAGATACAATGTGATCAGCAAAAACATTGTTCTACTTTTTAAGTTAAGTCAAATTTTATTTGTATGTCATTTGTATGTATTTTGCTGTAATAAACAATTTTTCATTTTCATTTCATTTCAATAATGTCATCTATATACACAGTCAGGTCATAAGTATTGTCACACAGTAAAAACTTTTATTTTAGAATGCTGGCCACAAAAAAGTTTATTGAATTCGAATTTCAAATTGTTCATGAAAATAAAAATGTATACTTTTTAGAATTTTACTCATTTTTAAATATGGAGTGGACGCTTAAAGAAGACCGTGTTGCAGTAATTGCGTTGCATTCTTGCGGTTACGCGCCAATTCAAATTTTTGACATACTGAAAAATTTGAATATAACCAAAAGATTCGTTTATCGTACCATCAAACGATACAATGAAGACTCTAGTGTAGATGACAGGTCAAGAAGTGGTCGCCCTCGGTCTGTTAGGACTCCAGCAGTGATAAAAGCTGTGAAGGCGCGAATTCAAAGAAATCCCAAACGTAAGCAGAAACTGTTGGCCCTTCAGATGGGGTTAAGCAGAACCACGATGAAAAGGGTGTTAAATGAAGACTTAGGGCTTCGGGCATATCGAAGAAAAACAGGACATCGTTTGAATGCTCGTCTAATGGACCTGAGACTGAAGAGATGCCGCGCTTTGTTGAAGCGGTACGCGGGAAAAAAATATCGGGAAATTCTTTTTTCAGATGAAAAAATTTTTACCGTAGAAGAGAGCTACAACAAACAAAATGATAAGGTGTACGCACACAGTAGTGAAGAAGCGAGCAACCGTATTCCGCGTGTCCAACGAGGTCATTTTCCATCCTCGCTCATGGTATGGTTGGGAGTTTCTTATTGGGGCTTAACAGAGGTACATTTTTGTGAGAAAGGTGTAAAAACGAATGCAGTTGTGTATCAAAATACAGTCCTGACGAACCTTGTGGAACCTGTTTCTTATACCATGTTCAATAACAGGCACTGGGTATTCCAACAAGATTCGGCGCCAGCTCATAGAGCGAAGAGCACAGAAGACTGGCTGGCGGCGCGTGAAATCGACTTCATCCGGCACGAAGACTGGCCCTCCTCCAGTCCAGATTTGAATCCGTTAGATTACAAGGTATGGCAACACTTGGAGGAAAAGGCGTGCTCAAAGCCTCATCCCAAGTTGGAGTCACTCAAGACATCCTTGATTAAGGCAGCCGCCGATATTGACATGGACCTCGTTCGTGCTGCGATTGACAACTGGCCGCGCAGATTGAAGGCCTGTATTCAAAATCACGGAGGTCATTTTGAATAAACTTTAGTGTCATAAGAATCTATGTTTTGTTAAGTTCATTTTGGTATATAAATGGTTACATAATGAATAAACTTGTTTCAATTATTTTATATTAAACATGTGACAGAATTTATGACCTGACTAGGTAATATTATAAAGTGGAAAGATTTGTATGTAAGTATGTTTGTAACGAATTGGCTCAAAAAGTACTGGACCGATTTAAATTTTTTTTTCACCATTTGAATGCTACATTATCACTGATCAATATAGGCTATTTTAATTGCAAGAAAAAACCTCCACGCGGGTGGAGCCGTGGGCAACAGCTAGTGTTGAATATAATATAAGCGTGACAGCACTATCTAGACTAAATTAATGATAATGTAAAGCCATCAACCAGTGTGTCCAGTTAGGGTTTAGATTTTACCCTAATTTATGTTAGAATTATCCCTAAAATGTATTAACAATCTTGAAATTTACAAATTCAGGGGACATCATTATAACAGGTGTTTATAATTCCATGTATTTAATTACAGTGGCGCAATTGGCAAGTAGCCGGCTGTGAAACGAAAGGCCGTGGGTTCGATTCCCACACCGGGACAAATGTTTGTGTGACAGACAGATATTTGTGTCTGGGGTCTGGGTGTTGTGAGACAGAAAGACTCTCGTAGTTCCTGATACCCACAACACAAGACTTAGTGTGGGGTCGGGGCTATGTGTGTGACTCTTGGGTGTTATTTATTTGTCTTTTTATTTACATAGATAATGTATAGTGTATAACTAATAAATAATTCCGAGACAGTCGACAGAGTATATGTACAATCCTTGTTACTATACCGCTGCTCTTATTTTATCTGTAATAGGGTAGTTAAAACGCTTTTTTTATTATTTTTATCAACAAGTTGCATTACCTAAAACCTATTATCTAAAAAAAATTATGACTCCGAACAAAATTATGTAAATTAGACGCCATTCAATTCTATCGGAAGGGATAGTTGTCAAATTACAGTAAAAGGATGCATGATATGAACCGTGACGTCACCTCTCAGAATGGCCATTAGTGTGCCGTTGTGCAAGGGAGATAGTAAGATGTTCCCGCTGCCCACCCATTTTTGCTCCACAAAAGGGTTTCTTTTGGGCATTATATTCGGTTGCAAATCGAATCATGTACAAAATTAAACACAGGAAACTACCCTATTACACGAAAAAGCCATAGAATAAAAGATGCCTACTACAAAGATTTACAGCTCGCATGTTAGGATCCATTAAGTCACTTTCGTGATGCTCTACACCCGGCTTCTCCAAATGTTAACGTCCTAAGATAGGGGTCAATACCTCTTTAGTTCATTATTTGTTTCCCGCTTTGCTATGGAGGGAAGTGGACAGTTATTATTTCCAACTCTTCACTATTTTTCTATTTGATTAATTTTGTTGTGGGATAGATGAAAGAGAAAAATATGGTTAAGAATTTCATTATTCGGTGTCTAAAAATGCGTGTCATTGTCGATTCTGGCTAAACAGGAGTTACAATGGCGGGTGTGTGGGTGGGATGTCGGTACTACAAAGAATTCAGATATATTTTATTAAGCCATACCTATTATATATACATGCCTAGTCAGGTCATAAATTCTGTCACATGTTTAATATAAAATAATTGAAACAAGTTTATTAATTATGTAACCATTTATATACCAAAATGAACTTCACAAAACATAGATTCTTATGACACTAAAGTTTATTCAAAATGACCACTGTGATTTTGAATACAGGCCTTCAATCTGCGCGGCCAGTTGTCTATCGCAGCACGAACGAGGTCCATGTCAATATCGGCGGCTGCCTTAATCAAGGATGTCTTGAGTGACTCCAAATTGGGATGAGGCTTTGAGCACGCCTTTTCCTCCAAGTGTTGCCATATCTTGTAATCTAACGGATTCAAATCTGGACTGGAGGAGGGCCAGTCTTCGTGCCGGATGAAGTCGATTTCACGCGCCGCCAGCCAGTCTTGTGTGCTCTTCGCTCTATGAGCTGGCGCCGAATCTTGTTGGAATACCCAGTGCCTGTTATTGAACATGGTATGAGAAACAGGTTCCACAAGGTTCGTCAGGACTGTATTTTGATACACAACTGCATTCGTTTTTACACCTTTCTCACAAAAATGTACCTCTGTTAAGCCCCAATAAGAAACTTCCAACCATACCATGAGCGAGGATGGAAAATGACCTCGTTGGACACGCGGAATACGGTTACGGTAAAAAAAATTTCATCGAGCAACTGTTTCAATTATTTTATATTAAACATGTGACAGAATTTATGACCTGACTAGGTATATATACTCACACCTGTATTCCATGGGAGTAGGCAGAGACTATTGAGTGCCACAAACTACGATCCTGGCACACTTCTTTCGCCTCTTCCACATTTTCGACCGTTGAAGGTACTCCTTTTAAGAAAAGATCGTTTGTTTGATTGGTATAAGTTCTCCTCGGGGCCTCTACTCTCCCTCCCTCTCCCTCCCCACTCTTCCAGTAACATTTGCACGATAAATACCTTTCGTAAATCAATTCATCCATCCTCTCCATATGGCCAAACCATCTCAGCATATCTTTTTCGATCTTAGTCAACACATCATTTTTGCACTCACATTGATCTCTTATCACACTATTCCACATGTGATTAGCAAGAGTGACTACACACATACTGCATATTATACATTTTACCCTAAAACAGGGTAAAATCCCTAACAAAAACACTGTCTACATCTCTTTGCATCAAATAAAGGTCCTTACCTCTGCAAATTAAGTTAGGCGTTGTTAATTCTCCTTGAATATTTAAGAAGGCGAATCTCCCATCTTAACTACGCCTGTTGTATAGACGAACAAAAAAATTTCTTATCTATTGAATATTTTAAATACTATAATGGCTAAATTGGCAGGCCGAAGAATAATGGATTATATTAGAAAATAACTTTTGCCCATAACGTCGAATGTTTTTTTACAAAATCTATTTTAAATAAATGTTAGCCAGTACTTATCTTAATCATGTATACCTCCATATAAAATAATAATAACACATAAAGATTTTGCAAAGTTAATTTATTAATGAAATAATCGTCAAATTGACTCGGACATTGATGTGGAAAAAGGAAAAAGAAGTAAGAGAGAGCGGACGATGCGTAAAAGAGAATTATAATTATATTATAATAAAAGAGAGTGAAAGCGACTAAACTAGAACTAGAACTTTATACTATTTTATTGCAAAAAAACATTAATACTCAACAAAATAGTACTTGACAAAGTATATTATATTATTTTAATGAATAAGTTACGTTATATAAAATCTATTATCGAAAAAATATTATAATTGTAATCCAAATACGTAAATTAGAAGACCAAAATTGGAAGAGGTAATTGACAGATGCCAAAAAGTGGGAAAACCCAAAAACTCCGAAATATTTTATTCCGAATTTCGATATTCCGATTCTCAAAAGTCCGAATTTCATAATGGAGGTTTAGATTGCCTCTATTGTCGGTTATCAATCCAAATAATTATTCGATCTATTCAAATTCGGTATTTTGATAATATTAATTAAACGATGGGAATATTGAATGATATGGTGAATGAAAAATCGGAGTTGTTATATTATGGAAATCGGGATTTTGTAGTTCATATTATTGACTTTCGGAATAAGGTTTTTCGTATTAATGTAGTGTACCATTGATATATAGAAGGGGATAAGCACTTATTTGCCTATATAATTTCTAGTTAAACAAATATGTATGTTGCAAATATGAACTTCACTAATAGAAACATTGCTCTCTCATTCCAACTCGTTGCAATTTACTTATGTCAAAAAGAGTACAGTATACGCTATTGTTTAAAATTTTCGGTTGTCAATTTTTGATATGTCATCAAGCTCCACCTTGAAGCCTCATTTTTTGACATGACGCCATTTTATGAAAACACTTTGCTAAGTAGTTCGACTGTCATTGATGTATCGTGCGAGATTTGTTTTACGATTTCAAGTGAATTGTGCGTGTTTAAGTAATTTTTGTTGTGGTACAAAAGACAGTAAGATCGAAGCAAATATGCAACACAATTTGCTGTGGGCGGAGTCGGCGCCATTTTAGGGATACATTTGGCTTCAGGTCACGTGATCTTGTGTGATATCCCCTTATATATATCAATGTAGTGTACCCGCCAAAAGGATGCAAGGTATGATTCATGACGTCACCGCTCGGAATGTCCATTATGGTGCAGTTGTGCGCAGGAGATAGTGCAATGTACCCACTACTACATTTGTTCATACCAACATCCATACTAATACTATAAATGCGAAAGTTACTCTGTTTGTTTGTTACCTTTTCACGACTTAACGGCTGACCAGATTGTGATGAAATTTGGCAAGGAGGTAGATTATATCCTGGAGAAGGACATAGGCTATCTTTCTTTCTCAAAAAACAACCTTGAAAGGGGTCAAATACGAGTTCAAAATTTGTATAGGAAATCCGTAATTCCTTGACCTCCAGGGATCAGGAAATTCATATTTAGGCTTTTGGTTGGAAATAAAGAAATACGTGTTTCACGTTTTTTTTTAAAAATCATCTCTAAGGGGGTAAAATAGGGGTTGAAATGTTAGTATGAAAATCCTTCATTTTTGAAGTTAAACGCATGAAAATTCGTATTTTGTATAATATACTTAAAGGAAAGTAAATTTGTATGAAAGGAGAGCGGAGCTGGAAATACAATAGTACTATTTCTGGTAATGTCTCTTGATGGGAGACTCGTGGAATTGTACACGTACGCAATCCCATTTGCAATGTAATCTCATATAAAAACGTAATATTATTGCGAAGTTTTTACATTCAACGGCCTTTTTATTGTGTTACTTCTTTAAATAGCAGCGATAGCTTATATGGTTGCAGTACGGACTGTCAAGACGAAAGTCGTATGCTCGAAACTCAAGTGGCATACACCTCTGACTTTTCTAAAGTTATGTGTGTATTCTTTGTTAATTATCGCTAGCTTTAACGGTGAAGGAAAACATCTTGAGGAAACCTGTATACCTGAGAATTATCAAAAAAAAGAGTTTAATAGGTATGTGAAGTTTACCAACCCGCAATAGGCCAGCGTGGTGGACTAAGGCCTAAATTCTCTCATTAGTAGAGGAAGCCCGTTCCCAGCAGTGGGACAATGTTTAATATATGGCTAGTTTGCTGGTGGTAGGGTATTCATATCCGCCTGGATAGCGACCACCGTGCACAGGGTATAAAACCCGCCATAGTGGCACACGCAAGTGTGTCGCATCCCGGGATCAGCCAGTGTACATCCGGTTTTTGTCGAGGGTCTTGAGTTGGGGTACGATGTTTGGCCGTTTCGCGGCCTTCTGAGTACTCTGACAAAAGACCCTAGACCGCTTCTTCACCTTCTTGCCCATGGCGTAGTGTGAAGAAGCAGGCCAGCATGATTGTGTTGAGTAGCGGAGGATAGATCGTCTCTCACTACTCGACACTCTAATTGGACCACAATGCGCTTACCATCAGGTGCAGTGTGGTCATTTTGCCGTGCCGGGATAAAAAAAGAATTATTATTATTACATCTCTATGTTCCCATTATTAAGGTACAAATTTGTGTAAAGCAAATATGAAGTCGCGCGACGACGCACGCTGTTACTGATGCATGTCGCCATGCGTTGTAGCTCAGAAATAGGGCGCGACGCGACGCTTCGACTCGGCACCACTGTGAGTTGATCCTTAGGCCATTCGTTTTTTTTTTACCTAAATAGGCTTGCGTTTGACCACTATCTCGCCTGTAAGTGATGATGTGATCTACGGTGGAGCACGCTTGCCTAGAAGATACCTATTCACTCTTGACTTAAAGATACCCAGATTATAATTTTCGGGAAATATAGACTCCGGCAAAGAGTTCCACTCTCTAGCGGTGTGCATGATAAATGTACTAGCAAAACGCTTCGTGCGCGCTGGTGGAATATCAACCATGTATCGATGACGCTTCGCCGAGTCTCTTGTCGTCCGATGATAGAAAGGGGTTGGGGGAATTAAATCGTCGCGCAAATTACGTCGAGATTCAATAAATTCCCGAGAAGTCTTCTGAACCAGTTGCTATATAAAAATATGTATATGTTAATGTGGCTTCATTACACTTTCAGTCTTCATATAATTTCTCAACTGCTGGTAGTAGCATACTCGTATCCGGTCGGATAGCGACCACCGTACACAGGGTGTAAAACCCGCCATAAAGGCACACGCAAGTGTGTCGCGTTCCGGAATCAGCCAGTGATCAACCGGTGTCTGTCAGGGGTCTAGAGTTGAGATGGCTAGACAGGCGGCACATGGCGCCTACGTTCTAACTGACGCAGCTATTAACGGACCACGGGTGTTTCGGTTCGTTCCTGTGTTGGATCGGAAAGGAGATGTCTGCCGTGTGCCATCATTGTGGCAACTGCCATGAGGACACGGCCCAACACACGTTGGAGGAGTGCTCAGCCTGGGACCACGAGCGCAGCGCTCTCAGAGTAGTGGGAGAAGGAGACCTCTCGCTACCCGCCGTGGTGTCGTCCATGGTTGCCAGCCGGAGGCCCTGGCGTGCGGTGGCCCACTTCTGTGAGAGCGTCATCTCGCAGAAGGAGAGTGCCGAGAGGGATCGTTTGTAGAATTTCACCACGGTTACCCATACCTGTCGTACAAGGCGACTAATTGGGGCCATCGGGGGTCGCGGTGCGCAGCGGGGGGCTGTCAGCCCAAACCGATGCACTCCAATTTCGAAGCGGTCGAGGTCGACTACTAAAAGAAGTGTTAAGATATATTGATATGTCTAGCAACATTTTCGACTTTCACAACAAAAATATAAAATCTAAATATACATGCTGTTGCAACAGGGAGGTATTAATGAAAGCACCATGTATAGAGTTGGTGATTAATAACATATCGATGAAGTTGAATATCCCGTAAACCTCATCTTATCTGAGTAATTGTAATAAGAAATTTTTTGGAAACATTCATTTTATGACCCCTGAAGCCAAGGATAAATGCTAACTAACGAACTATTTCAATGCCTAAGTATATTTAATGCTTGGATAATCCGTTGACTCTTTATCAAGAGTTCAAAAGTAATAATTAAATTTTAAGATCGCGCTACAAAAATGCCAAGAAAAAATGAAATTCCAATATTTAGATATTAACCCTACGAATAATTTTCTAAAAACTGACTCTATACGTCATGCTTTCATTAGTACCCCCCTTTTGCAACACCCGGTATATAAGCGATATACCACTGACTGACTCATCACGAAATATCCAAAACTATACATTACGCTTGATTACATTGAAAGCATAGTTACTCATTTCGCGGTGTAGACGCTCACTAAGAACTAATGGAAATTTCACCCCTAAAGTGAATTAGGTGTTGAAAGTTTTCTGTCTGTTAAGTTTTCAGGATTAAACCACTGAACTGAATTTTATGATATTCAGTATGAGGATACTTAACCCCGAGGTCATATGGTACTTTATTATTTATAAACCATCTCTGAAAGGGGTGAAATAGGGGATGAAAGTTTGTATGAGAATTCAGAAACCGCGAAATTCAGAATTTCATTTAATATACTTTAGAATCAAACTCATAGGGGCTCAACCCCATTAAAATAGGGGATGAAAGTCATCGTTTAATATACTTCTTCGGCAAAACTAATTGTTTCGGTACACTGGATAGCGACAATCTCATTGATCCGGAGTCGCGGGCAAGAACTGTACTAGATAAAAACCATATAAAAACACTGCATCTTGAGTGCCCGAAACCTCCGCTTCAGCCGCTGTTTGTATGGACGGTCCGTGTTCGTCAAGGTCATTGACGTGAAATACCTACTGTCTCAATAAAATAAGCAAAGAACACGAAATTTGTAAAAAAAGTTTAATAAATAAATAAATTATACATTTTTAAATGGACAATTTAAGTTGTAATAGCCATTAGGTGTTGAATAAATGGAATATGAATAAATACTAAGCGCTTTTTATATGCTGTAAGAAAATGTATCTATCTGATAATAAGGAGTAAATTGACATCATTAAAAATAATTTAAAATGTGTAGATATGAAGATGAAAACAGAATATTTTGTTAGAAATAATTCTTAAGACTAACATAGTCTAGCTAGTCTTAAGAATATTTATTTATAAAGAAAATAATTATTCAAATTCCCGCAGCATTGTTAGCGAAGACTTGGATAAATTTAAAGTTTAACTAAATACACACATAGCTCCGAAAGTTTTTTTATCCGGCACGGCGAAGTGACCACACTTCACGTGATGGTAAGCGCAGTACCATCCAATTAGAGTATCCCCCGCTACTCAACGCAATCATGCCGGCCTGCTTCTTCCCACTACGGCATGGGCAAGAAGATGAAGAAGCGATCGAGGGTCTAGTGTCAGAGTACTCAGAAGGCTGCAACACGGCCAAACATCGTATAACTCTAGACCTCCGACAAAAACCGGATATGATATGGGTGCGGGTGCTAATATGGCGGGTTCTTTTGGCGGATATGAATATCCTACCACCAACGTTAGAGGTGTATGCTATTTGGACTGGTTTTCAAACCCACGACTATCGTCGTAGCACTCCGTACCACTGCCAATTAAGCTATCCTTGTCTATCAAGCAAAACAATAGGGTAGTTTCCTGTGTTTAATTTTGTACATTATTCTCTAGAAATTATAAATTAATTAATTTATTAATTCTATTATTAACCCTCCGCTTGGGAAGAACTGGCAACTAACAGGACTCGCTGGAGACAACTTGTTACGGAAAAGGTGTATGCTTTTGAGGAGCGGAGAAGGCGTGACCTAGATATCAAAAGAGACCAGCTGAAAAGTAGACCACCTTCCAATATCACTTATAACTACATTAATGGTATCCTGCCATGTAGAATATGTGCACGCACGTTCCGTGCTAAAATCGGATACGTAAGCCATATGCGCGCCCACGATCGTAGCCGCATTACTTGAAAGAAAGCAAAGTCGCTGAGGCCGAAATCGGCCAGGAGTTAGTTAGTTTAGTTACATTATTCTCTACGCAATCGAATATAATACGCAAAAGAAACTCTTTTGCGAAAACAGAATCCAAATTGCTTGAAAAATGAGGTCACAATATTTATTTAATATATAAATATTAGTTTGGGCAAATACTCACAGGCATAAGCGAAAACGGTGGCGTATTTGATAACTACCCCTTCCAGCAGATTTGAGTGGTCACTAATTTACTTATTTTTGTTCGGATTCATAAAATTCTTTCGATAATAGGTTTTAGGTGATGTAACTTGTTGATAAAATTAATAATAAAAACGAGTCAACTACCCTATTACCGCTTGAAATCAATAGCATGTATAACAATGTAAGAAGAAAGATAATGTTATTTTCACTGGATTAATTTGATTTTGTATTAATTTACAAATTGAACGCTTTAAGACAGTCAAAGACAAACTATGAATATATTTTTCATCAATCTCCAAACCAAAAACTACAGTGCATGCAATGTTTGACAGGCGAAAGTCGCCCTTATTTCATAAGATTTTAAACATTAACTATATTTATTTTGGCTTGTATATGAAATCGAGTAGAATATTCATAAAAATATAGTTATAATTTTATGTTATTCCAATAATAAATCGCGCAACACAGAATTCGTAATTTCGCATATTTTAAATTTTATTTACTTTATTTTGTGAGCATTACAATACAATGTTTTTATGAATATCCTTTAGTTTTATTATGCCATTTAAAGGGTAGATAGATACAATATAACTGTTTTATGGACTATGTACCCTACCTTACTTCCGTAAGTTTGAAATTCCCGCGTTTTTAAGGTTCATATCTAGGTTGTCAAAATTTTGTCTTTGATCGTTGAGGGGTTAATATTGAATTGCACTCGCCTGTCTGCGTTGTTTCCACCGAAGATGAGATTTGCATGATCTGATAGATACTGGCTCTTTGTTTAGATCGTATTAGGTATATTTATACTATAACTAGCTGTAGCCCGCGGCTCCGCCCGCGTGGAGGTTATTTTTGGAAGAAAAGGTATAGAATCCACGGAGGCACGTTAAGTTACCTTTCTACATTTTGCTATACCATAGGAAGCGTGCATTTTTCCGGGATAAAAATAGCCTATGTCATTCTCTAACCCCTAAACTACCACTGTGCAAGAAATCATGTCGATCCCTGGCTCTGCGAAAAATAAAAATCTATTCCGTGGGAACCTTACATTTTTCTGGGAGAAAAAGTAGCCTATGTGCATATTCCAGACCATAATCTATGTCTGTGAGAAATATCAGCCAGATCCATCCAGCCGTTGTAGCGTGATTGAGTAACAAACATCCATCCATCCATCTAAACATTCGCAATTATAATATTAGTAGGATAAAGCTGAAGAGGCACTTTGTCTGTACATCATTTTTTTTTGCAAAATTTTTATTGTATCATACATACATATACACTCACGCCTGTAATCCCCGAAGGGGTTGGCATAGGTGTAACCAGTACACCCACTCTTTGCCGAATTTCGGTCCCATAATGTGATGGAGGGCAAGCCTATCGCCACACCGGGCACAATTCCAGACTCCGGGCTAATACTGAGAATTTCTAGATAGAAAAACCCAATATCACTTTACCCGACCCGGGGCTCGAACCCGAGACCTCAGCACAGCAGTCAGTTTTATTGTATTGTGTTACATTATCGATATAGAACCCAAAACAATTGTTTTTGGAATTATTGTCTGTCTGTCTGTCAAGGCATCACGTCCAAAACACTGTATTACGACAATAAAATCATATAGTGGATCTCGAGGTAACATTTTTAGTCTTTATTTCATTTAAATAAAATCTTAACGACAGTAAAACCCTTTGTATTTAACCTACTCTAAGTGAAAACTTTTTTGGTTACCTATTCTAAGTAAAAATCACATCAAAAGGTATCTTTGAATAGGTGATTCCGTTTATCGCATCTATATAAAAATAAAATTTTATAGAAAAAAGCTCTCAGTATTTCCCGAATTTCCTAGTTTCTGCGAACCTTTCCCAAATTTTCTTCTTCTAAAAACGTATTCAGACTATTATAACGTTTAAACCTATCATACTATTGCTAAGTTATGTGCTCATTACGATAATATAAAATTTTATTTTTAATATACGAGTAGATAGAATAAATAATTATTGAAATAACATATATAAGGCAAATGTTGTCATAATAATGACAAAAATCTATTTTTTTATTTTTATGTAATGATATATATTTAAAGTTAAATTTTATGAAAACTAATTTCCAAAGTTCAAATTGTTCAAGGTTCCCAACATGAAAGTTAAAATTTGGTCAGACATCTACACTAGTCACAGCATGACCTAAACTAAGACACAATATCACGAATCAATCAAGCCTTAACACGAAGAGTTTCAATACAGGACTTCTTAAAACCAGTGACCACCTAGCTCCATTGAGCTAGCTGGTCACTGATGATGATGATCAAACCCTGTTTACCACCTAGTGTCATAAATAATAATAAGTCTCTGGTTCGATCCCCGGGTCGGGTATAGTGATATTGGGATTTCTTATTTAGTCTGGAATTGTGCCCGGTATGGCGATTGGCTCGCCCCCTATCACATTATCGTAATAAATTCAGCGAAGGGTGGGACATTCAGGTGGGTGTACTGGTTATACCTTTGCCTACCCCTTCGGGGATTACAGGCGTGATTGTATATGTATGTTTTTTTTTATCCTGGCACGGCAAAGTGACCGCACTGCACCTGATGGTAAGCGCAGTGCGGTCCAATTAGAGTATCGAGTAGTGAGAGACGATCTATCCCCCGCTACTCACAATCATGCCGGCCTGCTCCTTCACACTACGCCATGGGCAAGAAGGTGAAGAAGCGGTCGAGGGTCTATTGTCAGAGTGTCAGAAGGCCGCAAAATGGCCAAACATTGTACTCCAACTCTAGACCCCCGAGAAAAACCGGATGTACACTGGCTGATCCCGGAACGCGACACACATGCGTGTGCCACTATGGCGGGTTTTACACCCTGTGTACGGTGGTCGCTATCCGGGCAGATATGAATATCCTACCACCAGCGATATGTATGTAAAAGTGTAGTATATATCATTTTCTCCATAGAGTAATTAGTTTTATATTACACTGTTATGTTCGTTAAGCAAAATAAACGTCCAATTACAGTTATTTATACGCGTAATGGCGCTATGTAATAAGATATTAACGTATGTAAAACATGTGTAATATTTTTAAAATAGGTTATGATATTTTCATTTTTTTAACCTAAAGGTATTATTATTATTATTGAGGGTAAAATTACTAGTCAAATTTGAGTGTAACTTAAATGAAATCATCCGTAATGCCTTTATACCGGGGTAGGTAGATAATCTAGATTTCCAGTTTCCAGGATCTTGACACTCTAGCTTCATCTACTTTCATCCTGTCATTTATTAGGTATATCGCCATTTGACCGACATAATTTCGATGCGGACCTCTATCAACTTTTCCATCAAGACTCGAGAGTTAATTAAAATTAAATAAATAAATAAAACCCAACAATCAAACGCATGGCCCCGACCCCACACTAATATACGAGTCCTGTGTTGTTAGTATCAGGAACTACGTGAGACGCACAGTCTCACAACACCCAGACCTCGGACACAAATATCTGTCTGTCACACAAACATTTGTCCCGGTGTGGGAATCGAACCCACGGCCTCTCGTTTCACAGCCGGGTACTCGCCAACTGCGCCACGGAGGCTGTCAATTGAAAAGTATGCTTAAACCTAAAGGCTTTTAAGTAATTCTTAGATTGATAGCGTTTTAATAGCAAAAATGTTACCTTAGGGAACGGTTTTCATCGCACAATATTTAATGGTATGAATACTACGCCAGAACTACGCGTACTGGTTTGCGGAGCCACAGCTTCGTGGTGTCTACTCCCCCGGCCCGAACCAAGAGGTTCGCTAAATCGTGTGTTTTTTGCACCATCAACGGTAGGCAGCGGCTTTGCTGTGCCCTGGTATTGCAGAGGGCGGCGGTGGCTACTTACCATCAGGTGGCCCGTCTGCTCGTCTGCCTATCGAGGCACTAAAAAAAACCATCAAGCTGTGGAACTGTTTGCCAGGTACCCTCCTTCCTATGATCCTGGCTCCTTTAGGCGTAGTGTGAAGAAACTACTCAGATGATTGTGTAGTAGCGAGGTTTGTTGCTTCTATCTACTTGATACTCTTACTGGACCGTTTACCATCAGGTGCAGTGGTCACTTGGTCAGAATAAAAAAACAGTCAACCTTGACCACGGCCGTACAACTCGGCTGTCGTCGGAAAATAAATAGGTATTAATAACATTAAATATTGCGCGATTAAAAACCATTCCCATAATTTGATATTATGTATACAAATCGTGAAAGTCAAAAACATATGTCAAAGGAAAAAATGAAAATGATAATAATTTATTTAAAAAATTACAAATGTTACATGCATGACATGGAATTAAAAATATTGTTCACATTTGCAATCTTATTGCTTATACAGATAGATTTGTACGTGGCCCCCTCACTAGGCTAGCCTGTATCGAGGGGTCCCAGCATAAAAAGATCTTCAACTAGATCTGCCGCTGTCAAACGTAGGTATAAGTGAGGTAAACATTACAATATGTTACGCAATAATTTCTCTGCTTCCTCATATGTTAGATTTATTAACAAATTATATATTTTTTGTCTTGCTTCTGCAACTGATGTCAATTTGGTGTCACATAGCTTTGATATATTATTATTAAATAAAATAATTTGTATAATTTTTCGCGTGAGGAATAAAACGTCTTTGATCTTTTGATATGTGATTTATTATACGGAAATTAAACGTACATTGGCTTATAGGTGCTGAGACTTTTTAAGGGTCAGCAACTTTTACTTGACTTTATTAAATTCAATGAACCTTTTCCGAAAAAATAATTCGCACAAGCTTTTAAGATGTAATCTCAGATTGCCCTTAAAATCTGTATTTTCTAATAGAACCCAAATTCCTATTCAATTTCCGGCAAACATTAATAAGTTCAAACGTCTTATAGAAATGGGCCACGAAATTTCTATGGACTTCAATTATTAAGGTTGATTTTTAAAACACCGAATGTTTTTATTTATTTATTTCGCACAATAAATAAAAACATTCAGCAGCGATAGCCTAGTTGGTTGCGGTACAGATTGTAAAGACGAAAGTCGTATGGTCGAAAACCAAAAGGCATACACCTCTGACTTTTCTAAAGTTATGTGTGTATTAAAATGTTAATTATCGCTTTCTTTAACGGTGAAGGAAAACATCGTGAGGAAACCTGCATATCTGAGATTTTTTCGAAGGTATGAAAAGTCTGCCGACCCGCACTAGGTCAGCGTGGTGGACTAAGGCCTAGCCCCTCTCATTAGTAGAGGAGGCCCAGCAGTGGGACAATGTTTAATACAGGGCTAGTATTTTTTTATATACTTAACTGTAATGAAAAATGAAAAAAAAACCTCCAAAACAGACTAATTGAGGACCTCGTCCATTTTAGAGCTTACAAAATGAAAGTTTCAGAAAAAGTACAACTTTGCTATCGATTATGATACTGTACAAAATATTATGCAAATTATCAAATAGTAATATGACTGCCTCCGTGGCGTAGTTGTAATAGCGCATGCGTTGCGACTGCTGTTCTGAGGTCTCGGGTTCGATCCCCGGGTCGGGTAAAGTGATATTGGGTTTTTCTGTTTATTAATACTCAGTATCAGCCCGGAGTCTGGAATTGTGCCCGGTATGGCGATGGGCTCGCCCCCTATCACATTGTGGGACCGTAATAAATTCAGCGAAAAGTAGGTGTACTGGTTACACCTCTGCCTACCCCTTCGGGGATTACAGGCGTGAGTGTATATATATATATATATCAAATAGTAAATTAATAGATAAAAATGCAAATCTATGGTACGAAATAAAACATACGTAACATGTCTGTGACATTTCAAAGGTCAAGTTGATCACAAGAATGCAGTAATTAGGGATAAAAGGCAGATTCTGGGACCCTCGTTGGTCTAATCAGATGGCTGCCCTTTTCCCCATTAAATTGGGCTTCTAAATAACGCCGGTATTTGAACAATTATTTTACGGACAATAAGGTCATGTCTCTGTTTGAGTCTCAGGGTGAGATATCAGTGAGCCTGACGGTTATAATAATAATACAAGCACTGTATTTAACATTGTCCCACTACTGGGCACGGGCCTCCTCTACTAATAGGAGGGGTTAGGCCTTAGTCCACCACGCTGGCTTAATGCGAGTTGGTAGACTTCACATACCTTCGAAATTCTTTGAGAATTCTCAGGTATGCAGGTCTCCTCACGATGTTTTCCTTCACCGTTAAAGCAAGCGATAATTAACAATGAATATGCACTAACTTTAGAAAAGATAGACGTGTATGTGATTTGAGCTGGTTTTGACTGCCTCGGTGGCGCAATTGTAATTGCGCATGCGTTATTGTTGTGCTGAGGTCTCGGGTTCAATCCCCGAGTCGGGTAAAGTGATATTGGGTTTTTCCATCTAAAAATTCTCAGAATTAGCCCGGAGTATGGAATCTGTGCCCGGTATGGCGATAGTCTCGCCCCCTATCACACAATGGGACCGAAATTCGGCGAAAAGTGGATGTACTGGTTACACTTCTGCCTACCCCTTCGGGGATTACAGGCGTGAGTGTATAGTGTAAGTTAAACAACGTGATCTTTTAATATGTTTTCTGGCACGGCAAAGTGGCCACACTGCATCTGATGGTTCCAGTGCCGTCCAGTTAGAGTATCAAAGAGACAACTACACCATGCTACGCGACACGATCATGCCGGCCTGGTAAAATAAATTGTCCAAATATTTACAAATAAAATCCGCACTTAACGGTATGCAGCGGCTTTACTGTGCCCTGACATTGCAGAAGTCGATGGGCGGTGGTGACTACTTACCATCAGGTGGCCCGTCTGCTCGTCTGCCTTATGAGGGACTAAAAAAAACTTAATTAGTAACAGACAGACAAACAAAAGCTTCAGAATAGTACACCCCTCTTAGCGAAGTTTAAAATTAGATTACATCGAACACCACATCCGGTAAGTTGATAACTTTGCCCTTTCTACACTTCAAGTTATTTTACATAATTGTGTAACTTTACCGAGATATCAGGTGAACAATCGTTTCTAAGTAAGTTAAATTTTGGCGAAAGTTGATTTCATTCAGTGATATTTCGGGACAAGTTGACTTTCTATACAGAGTGTTTTTAATTTATTAACTTTATCACTAATAATACCTGGTGGTTCCTCGGTGGTGCGTAATTCGTACGCAGTACGACGGTGCTGTGCTGAGGTCTCGGGTTCGATTCAGAATGTATATTTTTGATTTATGCCCGCTATGGCGATAGGCTCGCCCTCTATCACATTGGACGGTAATAACCTCGGCAGACAATGGGCGTACTGGTTACACCTCTGTCTATCCCTTCGGAGATTATAGGCGTGAGTGCGTATGTATGTATCAGTAATAATATCGCCTCTTTGTATGATTATCTATAGGCTCTGCGCTATTAATGTTAGTAAGTTTAATTTTTTAACTTAAACTACAATTTTGAGTAAACAAATAAATAACACCCAACAGTCACAAACATAACCTCACTAAGATACGAGTCTTGTGTTGTGGGTATCAGGGACTACGAGAGACTTTCGGTATCACAACACCCAGAACCCGGACACAAATATCTGTCTGTCATACAAAAATTTGTCCCGGTGAGGGAATTGAACCCACGGACTCTAGTTTCACAGCCGGCTAGTAGCTTACTGCGCCATGGAGGCTGTCGAAAGACAGGAGTAGCTGAGTAGGATTTTATTTTATTTGCATTTTTCGCTATAATATTCTATTGGGTGACTACTTCATAAATAACATAAAGGAGTGCCCGCTTTCACCGACCTTTGTTTAAGTTAGTTGTCCACTAACAACTAACAAACGTGAAAGCTCTGCGATGTCAATCTAATTTTACCCGATTACATCAGACAGGAGGGTGAAGTTTACTTGTGTATGTATTTATGTCTATTTATTTGACACGCTCTGCAGCTTAAATAGTATTTTAACATATAAAATAACGTTACATTTGTATTGGTTGAGTATAATTGTTAAATATGGCGCTTGTATATCATCAAAGAGAAGAGATTTTAAAAAATGATTAAAAAAATATGTTTTAAATATAAATATTAAATATTTTATGACACCGTTTTGATCAAGTTACGATAAATACTTACCTACCTGCGTTTTTGTATTGTTTGGGCTTTTTGAACAACTTGTTCATAAATAAAACTAAAAAAAAGAGAAAAACTATCTCTATAAACTCAAAAATATAACTTGAATGTTAAATATGGTATTACAGGCGTAGATAACTCACGATAATTTTTTATTCATTTGAAACATGGATGCTATATATAATATGATAAATTACCAACTTGTCTGTACAAAACAATTGTTAAAAATAATAATTTAATCATACCTTCAGATATGTGCAGCCAAATACCACAAGCACTTATAGTTTTTTTTAATATTCACAATAAGAAATTAAAATAAATTGGCGCCAAATTAACTGTCTTTGTCTTTTACACTTCAACAAAAGATTAAAAAATAAATCTTTCTTGTTGAATTAAAAATAAAATAACGCGTTCGATATTTGAAAAGCAAATAATGGTACTAGAATAGTATTTAAAAAAAGAACAACTATATCGTCGATTGAAACTCCCGCCAGCCAGTATTCGTAAAAGCTCACAACACAGGCGCGTCACTTCGAGCTTGCCGAACAACTGACGATTTTTCACCGCCCAGTGCCACTGCCCATATTCTCCACAATAAAATTAGACGCAAATTCACGCATAAAGTTAAGTGACATTGAATAATATAATAATATTATATATAGAATAAACTACGAGCGGTAAGTACAGCATGAGAATATTTTTACTGTATGCCAAAATATAAATTAAAACTAAAGCGGAAGAAAATTTTAAACTATAAGATGCAAGCGTCTTATGTCTAACTGTGATCGTATCCCGACGATTTTACTGTACTTGATTTAAAAACTGAAGAATTAGATATTGCACAACAACACATCTAGACCGATGATACCCAGGGGTCGATACCTACAAGGAGCCAATGTGAGCGAAAAAAAGAATTAGAGGTCTGTGGGATGTAAACAGGGGTCCACAATAGTCGATAATTACTCATTGATTTAAATATTTGTTTTTGGTTCTAATTTCGGTTTCATAAGTAAATATATAAAATGATGTATGTTTTTTATTGATTTTCCTATATCTTACTACTGTTAGACACAAGTCAAAATACATATGACGTTGATGATACTCGGGACCTATGTCAGTTGTAGGTTTTTGTATGTCTCACAAGTCCTCATAAATTCTTTCTCAAAAATATTTAGACAAGATATTTCTTACTTACTATTTAATTATTATATTTAATTTTTAATTATTAATCTTTAATTTGTTAAATTCAATGCATATATTATGATAATAATTAATTATTTTCTTCAAATGATGTTGTTATGTCCAAATTATAGTTAGTTATGAGGCTGTTTAAATTGCATGGATGTTTGTAACTATAATTGTTGTAACACTTGGCATGAGTTTGACATTTCTAGTATACATATGAATAAGTTGGTGTTTACAATGTTGTTACGACAAAATAAATAAATGTATTTTCAAAAATGCAATATTAGCTAAGCAGGGGTCCCCAAAACCGAAAAAACTAGCAAACAGTCTATAAATAAAACAAATAACACCCAACAGTCACACACATAGCCCCGACCCCACACTAAGATACGAGTCTTGTGTTGTGGGTATCAGGGACTACGAGAGACTCTCCGTCTCACAACACCCAGACCCCGGACAAATCCGGTGTGGGAATCAAAACCCACGGCCTCTCGTCTCACAGCCGGCTACTCGCCAACTGCGCCAGGGAGGCTGTCTATGAGACAAAAATGTTTGAGAGCCTCTGATCTATACTAATATATTTAGCATATAAAGTGGGATCATCATATACTACATAAGATAGATTTTGCTGGTGGTAGGATATTCATATCCGCCCGGATAGCGACCACCGTACACAGGGTGAAAAACCCGCCATAGTGGCACACGCAAGTGTGTCGCGTTCCGGGATCAGCCAGTGTATATCCGGTTTTTTGGGGGTCTAGAGTTGGGGTACTATGTTGGCCATTTTGCGGCCTTCTAAGTACTCTGACAATAGACCCTCGACCGCTTCTTCACCTTCTTGCCCATGGCGTAGTGTGAAGGAGCAGGCCGGCATGATTGTGTTGAGTAGCGGGAGATAGATCGTCTCTCGCTACTCGATACTCTAATTGGACCGTACTGCGCTTACCATCAGGTGAAATGCGGTCACTTTGCCGTGCTAGGATAAAAAAAAAACTCAATAAGAGGACAGAATTTTAAAATAATATAGATCTATATAGTAAGTGATATGATGTGTGAAATACACAATGAATTTTGGAAAGAGAAAACGTCAAATTAATTACCATTTAGTCAAATATTTGGACTTGCATTGTAATTGTCATTGGGTGCAGGGTATTGACATTGTGATGTCAAAATTAAAAAAAATGCCGATTCTTTTTTACAAAATCTTTAAGCTAGACTGAAAAAAAACAATATTAAGTTTGTTTTTGTCAAAGGAATAAACTTAATAAGGATTTTTTGCGGAGCCACAGCTTCGTGGTGTTGACTACCCCGACCTGAGCCAAGAGATATCGCAAACTCGTATCTTTGCCGCAGCATCAAGCTGTGGAATAGTTTGCCAGCTACCTTGATACCTCCTTCCTATAATCTTGGGTCGTTTAGGCGTAGTGTAAAGAAGCTACACAGCAGGGCGGCATGATTGTGTTGAGAGCGGGGAATATATTGTCTCTAGCTACTCGATACTTTAATTGGACGGGACTGCGCTTACCATCAGGTGCAGTATGGTCACTTTGCCGTGCCAGGACAAAAAAGGACGTTTCGTAATATAATCTAATAATATAAAGTGTCAGCACTAAACTATTTTACTTTAGCTATTTTATTTTGACACGTTCTCGATTACTCAATTTAGCTCCGTCATCAATATGTTTACATTTATTCATTAAATAAATAACACCTTACAGTAGCTAATATACTGGATACCAACCCCGGAATCCAAATATATAGGATTTGAAGTTAGAAAACCAGGACAACTCAGTTTAAAAACAGGACGCATCTTTGTTTTAATATAGCGTAAACACTTGCGAACCGAGACAAAAGTAAGGATTGCAAAAGTGGTGTGCGAATTTTTAAATACAGCACCTTATCAGGGCGCTTTAAAAACCCAGGACGCTGCTTAAAAACTATCCAGGACACCCCAGGACACGCTAAAAACCAGGACATGTCCTGGGAAAACATGACGGTTGGCAACTCTACCTAACAGTCACACTCCTAGTCCTGACCCTAAACTGAGATACGAGTCTTGTATCGTGAGTATCAACTCCAAGGCCGAGTCTCTAGCCCACAAAACCCAGACTCTACACAAATATTTATATATAACACCAAAATTTGTCTCGGGGCGAGGATCGAACGCGCAGCCTCTCGTTTTTCAGACGGCGCCACGGAGGCTGTCGTTATTCAAGGACTACAAGTATACTGTCTGTATACGAATTGGTGATGTCAGAATCAAATTTAGTGCTGTTATAATGAAGCTGGAACGGTAGGCAGCGGCTCTGCTGTGCCCCGGCATTTCAGAAGTCTATGGGTGGCGGTGACTACTTACCAACAGGTGGCCTGTCTGCTCGTCTGCCTATAAATGCATCAAAAACAAAAATTTAAATCGGATGCCCTAGTAGGGCTTCCCTGAAAGCTCCAAGCAAACAAGGAATCCTACTATATAATATTATAATTGCGAATGTATGGATGGATGTTTGTTACTAAATCACGCCACAACAACTGGACGGATATATAACGGACTGTTGAGATTTGGCACAGAGATAGATTATAGTCTGGAATAGCACATAGACTACTTTTATCCCGGAAAAGGTACTGTTCCATGGGATAGTTACTTTTTTGTTGTACACAGAGCAAGGGACCGTCATTATTTTTGCATAGAGGTAATTGAAGGCTCTGAGAATGACGTAGGCTACTTATATCCTGGAAAATGCACGTTTCCTATAGGATAGCATAATATAGAAAGATGGAATAGCTTAAGATGACGCCATGGATTTTCTACCTTTTTTTAAATAACTACCACGCGGGCAGAGCCGCGAACAAAAGCTAGTATTACATATATTTTAATTTAGGGAAGTGTACAATACAACCTGTACCTTTATTCACCTGATAACTCATTCATTTGCACGCTTTCTTAAGACTTCTTTCTTTACAAGGCGCTTTGTACTCTTAAAAAATGTGAAGTAACAAGCGACATTTGAATAATTTTCAAAACGGTTGCGTAATGAAAAATTACGGAAAAAAGACTCTTTGCTGGAGTCTGGTATCTTTAAGTCAAGATCGAGTATCTTCTAGCCAAGCGTGCTCCACCGTAGACCACATCATCACTTACCATCAGGCGAGATAGAGGTCAAACGCAAGCCTATTTAGGTATAAAAAAAAGTCGCGTAGTCATTTTTTGGAACCAAATTTATGACCAGCATTTTTCTGTGTAAGTGCCAATCAACGAGATATACATGAAAGTATTTTGGCGACATTTGAACCCAATTTGGTAACATAAAGTGCGTACTCACGCCTGTAATCCGGGAGAGCTATTAAGATGACAATGTCCTACTTTTAGTCCAAATGTGTATATGAAGTTTTAATTCGACAGTAATAAAGAATTTTATTAATATTTTTACCATATCATACACCTCTGACTTTTCTAAAGTTATGTGTGTATTAAAATGTTAATTATCGCTTGCTTTAACGGTGAAGGAGAACATCGTGAGTAAACCTGGCATACCTGAGAAGTCTCATACGAGTTTCGAAGGTATATGAAGTCCACCAACCCGCATTAGGCCAGCGTGGTGGACTAAGGTCTAACCCCTCTCATTAGTAGAGGAGGCCCGTGCCCAGGAGTGGAACACTGTTTAATACAGGGCTAGTATTATTACATTATTAGATTTTAATTTTTCCTTGTATGTCACGTCCCTGACTATCCTGTACGTTAGGGGGAAAAATGAGCGGACCTGCCCCGCCAAAAAAACCGGGAGAGCTAGGCAGTGGTCTAACCAGTACAGTTTCGCCGCTTATTATCATATAAGAATATATTTAAATGTTTTAAATAAGCCGAAAACGATATTCGATTCAGAACGTTCTGGAATGTCTTAAAAAAACTAATTTTATGGATTTTATCGCGGTTCATTTTCCTTTTCAATTCCGACGTTTCGGAAGCTTTTCAACCTTCATGGTGGACTGACGTTACGGCCCGTGACCAAAAATTTCATTTTATAAATTACGGAAGTTACTCAGAAGCCCATTCTTAACAAACTTTCAGGGTGTGCGTCTATTTTTACCCAACTACGGCGAAGCAAAGCGGAGATTTATATTTTTGACCACTATGTGGGTATGTATGTATATTCATCTGTTCCCTCATAATGTTACTAATTGTACACAGGATGTTGTAAAATGGGAGCTAATGAAAGCACCATGTATAGCGGTGATTAGCAATATGATGGAGAAAAAAGTACCTTGTTGAAATATCTGTCATGAATAATACTTACAAACGAAATTTTTGAAACCCTAAATTCAATATGTAAAACCTTGTATGGGTTGATTTCTTTAATAAAATATATACACGCGCGTCGCGGCTTTCTCAAAGCGCTGTCTTCTCTTTGTCACCGTGTAACGACTCAAGGCCGAAACGCGGCGGCTTTCTTTAAAGGACTATTTACGCATTATGTTTTTAACCGACTTCAAAAAAAGGAGAAGGTTCTCAATTCGTCGATATCTTTTTTTTATGTATGTTCCCCGATTACTCGAAGAAGCCTGGACCGATTCGAGAAATTCTTTTTTTGTTTAAAAGGGTATACTTCCCAGGTGGTCCCATTGGTACCAAGTCAGGATCTGATGATGGGAACAATGGGAACAGAAAAATCGAGAGCAACCCTCAAATTTTATAGGGACGCATAATTTGTTTTTTATTAAAGTCGGTGTACTTTTTATGAATTAAAAAGATTTTACTTACGAACTGAAAACTTCTTATGGCACGTCGGGCACTTTTGGGATGGGGAAAAACCACTGATGACTGAAGTCGCGTGACCGTAACGCTCAGTTTATTTGACTTTGTCATAAGCCTACGAATTTCTTTAATTATTGACATGCAATCATTTACAAGTTAATACTTCATAGACGCTGTTTTAAAAGAGAACACAGTAACTCCAATTTTTTAACAAGCAAAATAAGTACTTCATGGACGCTGTTTCAAAAAGAACACAATAACTCCAATATTTTAAGTTTTCACTCCTACTTGTTCCCATGATTGCCTATGTTTTTTTTGAGTTTATAAGACAATTATTCAGGACAGACTTAACGAGATTCTTAGGTAACTTTAGTACGAGCTAGCTATATCTAGTCATTGACTCGTCAATTGTTAAACAGAGAATATCCTTTTCTGCTAACAGCTGTCCCTTCAATACGTCATTTGTATTCAATCTTGCAGACCCTTGGTAAGTAGGTCGGCATGACAGATAGGTTTAATATATTTTTTCTGTCATCTGAGAACATTGTTGAACAAAGTTCGCAGTAGGCCTTCGAGTGTTACGTCATATTGAAAACTTTTGTATATGTGAAAGGTTTTTGTTTGGCATCAAAAAGCCTTGTGGAAAGTGGTACAGAGACGAAAATGGTTTAAAGCTGTATCGTGATTATCAAAAACTACGATGGACTACGGTCCAATAATACCCAGACCTAAAACAAATCACACAAACATTTGTCTCGGTGCGGGAATCGAACTCGCGACCTTTCACACGATTTGCCACGGAGGCTGTAAAAATATTAATAATGACGATACTCGGTGTTTTGCAAATTTTTTTTTTTTATCCTGGCACGGGATGTGACCACTCTGCACCTGATGGTAAGTGCAGTGCATCCAGTTAAAGTATCAATGAGCGTGAGAGATCAGTTCCCTGCTACTCAACACAACCAAGCCGGCCTGCTGTGTAGCTTCTTCACACTACGTCCAAAGCACCCAGGATCATTAATACCCTAGGATAGGGTTACCAACCCTGGACTTAAAATAATAGGATTTGAAGTTAGAAAAACCAGGACACCCCAGGACACTCTAAAAACCAGGACATGTCCTGGAAAAACAGGACGGTTGGCCACTCTACCTTAGGGGGAGTGAGCGGGTACCAAAAGTCCCGGGCTGGAAGCTATCTTGAATATGAAGAACACGGGCTACTTTTATCCTCAAAAAGGTGGACACAACTTCAAGAACATACTGTCCCTTTCAAATTCCCAGTGTTTATTGTCTCCCTAACTATAACATCAAATGATTAATTACCTATTTGATCATGACGTCACAGCAGACAACCTTCGGACAGTCAATTGATATCCATTAAGTGACCATGGGTATTATGAAAAAATTGATGTGATCATCACAATTAATAATATGAAAGTTTTGCCTCTAGGTAGGTATATAATAATAATAAATATAATAATGCTAGCCCTGTATTAAACATTGTCCCACTGCTGGGCACGGACCTCCTCTACTGATGAGGGGTTAGGCCTTAGGCCACCACGCTGGCCTAATGCGGGTTGGTAGACTTCACATACCTTCGAAATTCGTATAAGAATTCTCAGGTATGCAGGTTTCCTCACGACGTTTTCCTTCACCGTTAAAGCAAGTGATAATTAACAATTAATACACACATAACTTTAGAAAAGTCAGAGGTGTATGTCACTTGGGTTTCGATCATACGACTTTCGTCTTGGCAGTCCGTACAGCAAACAACTAGGCTATCACTGCTTTTTTTTACTCTAGGTATACCTTCGTTAATTGTTTAATGTATTGTGTATGTTCCTATTATGTTTAAGTCATATGTTTATTTAAAGTATTGTTGTTTGTTCGTACCAAAATAATATTTACTCTGTGAATGTTGTATACCTGTAAGTGGCATGCATATCAGCCAATAGGGTAGTTTCCTGTGTTTAATTTTGTACATAATTCGATATGCAACCAAATATAATAAGCAAAAGAAACTTATTTGCGAAAACAGAATCAAAATTGCTTAAAAATTTACAATATTCAATTTAAATATTGGTTTAAGCAAATACTCAAAGGTATAAGGTACGTATTGTAAACATAACGCTATCTCCCTCGCACAACGACACAGTAATGGGGATTCTGAGAACCAAATTTCAACCAGATCCGTCCAGTCGTTGTAGCGTGATTCAGTAACAAAAATCCATCCATCCAAACATTAGCATTTATATTTTTTTTTTATCCTGGCACGGCAAAGTGACCGCACTGTACCTGACGGTAAGCGCAGTGCGGTCCAAATAGAGTACTGAGTAGCGAGAGACGATCTATCCCCGCTACTCAACATACTCATGCCGGCCTGCTTCTTCACACTACGCCATGAGCAAGAAGGTGAAGAAGGGGTCGAGGGTCTAGTGTCAGAGTACTAAGAAGGCCGCAAAATGGCCATTGTACCCCAACTCCAGACCCCCGACAAAAACCGGATGTACACTGGCTGATCCCGGAACGCGACACACTTGCGTGTGCTACTATGGCGGGTTTTTCGCCCTGTGTACGGTGGTCGCTATCCGGGCGGATATGAATATCCTACCACCAGCTTCATTAGTAGGATTTTCCCTAAAAAATACTACAAAATTAGAATTTTTCTTCGATTCACTAGTGTTCTATACTTGCTGGAATAAATCCAAAAATGGCACAGGTAAGGAAATTGAACTATGTAAAGTCTACCATTCACATCTATACCAAAGTTTTATAGTATTACCCAGTCACGTATCGTGATACCCACGATATAGGTTTTACCTAGTGTGGGGTCAGAATTATGTGTGTGACAGTTGGGTGTATTTATTTATAAGTACAAAAATAAAGCTGTTAATAGCGAATTCAAAGTATATTATCTATACCGCTCCATAAATCCACAAAAAATTGTTGAAGTTGTCGTTTTGACATAAATTACGACAAAGTGCTTTTAACGAAAGTACTAGTTACTTTCGGTCATACCAATATTTAACAACTCCGGTCTCCTTTGTAAATTAATTTAATTTTGTTTCCGTAAAAGGGCTTCTTTTCCGTATTGGCGATTGAATATCAAATAGTTAATAAACACAGGAAACACTCCATTGATTAAAAAAAAGACACGTCTTAGGTACCGACAGAAGTGAAAACTTAAAACTTTGAAATTACTGTGTTCTTTTTTGAAACAGCGTCTATGACGTAGTAACTTTTTGTTTATGATTGTTTGACAATAATAAGAATATAACTTCATAGGCGTGCATTTGTCAAATTTAAATAATCTGAACTTAACTGTCATGCGAGATCAATGCTTTCTCCTCACCCGAAAAGTGCCCAACGTCGCTTCAAAAATAAACACTCTCGAGTGAATGTGACACTTAATAATAATAAAATAATATAATAATACTAGCCCTGTATTAAACATTGTCCCACTGCTGGGCACGGGCCTCCTCTACTAATGAGAGGGGTTAGGCTTTAGTCCACCACGCTGGCCTAATGCGGGTTGGCAGACTTCTCATACCTTCGAAAAATTCTCAGATATGCAGGTTTCCTCACGATGTTTTCCTTCACCGTTTAAGCAAACGATAATTAACATTTTAATACACACATAACTTTAGAAAAGTCCGAGGTGTATGCCACTTGGGTTTCGAACCTACGACTTTCGTCTTGGCAGTCCGTACCGCAAACAACTAGGCTATCGCTGCTTTTATGTGACACTTATTCCATCAAATATATACGTGGTCATCATAAAATTTACCATCAGACTAATTTTACGGCATATTTATGACGCGCGAATGGCCAAATGTGTTTTATTAGTTACTACTTCGGTTATTATATAGTTGCTATTCAGAAACACAGCATCTAGTGAAATAAACGACAAACATACATGAAATAAATATGAATTTTCAGATCCCTAACTTGAGGAGTTATGGATTTCCCATAAAAAATTTGATCTCCTATTTGAGCCCTTTCAAGATTGTTTTTTTGAGAAAAAACAAAGTCTATGTCCTTCTTCGGGATATAATCCATCTCCTTGCCAAATTTCATCATAATCCGGTCAGCCGTTCAGTCGTGAAAAGGTAACAAGCAATAAAACATACATACAAACGGAGTTACTTTCGCATTATAGTATTAGTATAGATGTAAGGATAACATTAAAACGCAATGGCAACTCGCACAACGTAAATTTTGCTATATCAGTTTATTGGGAGTAGGTACATGAACAATATTGAAAGCTCGCAGTTATTTGAGTAATGAATATAATATCAAATAATTCCTCGGATATTTCCTCGCTTAGCGTGTTCTACCGTCTGTATCATGGCGAATGCTCTGAAGAATTGTTTGGTCTTATCCCATCCTCTCCCTTCCATACCAGAACCACGCGTACTGGCTTGCGGAGCCACTACTCGTGGTGTCTACTACCCCGGCCCGAACCAAGAGGTTCGCAAATTCGTATTTTTGCCGCACCATCAAGCTGTGGAACAGTTTACCAGCTACCGTGTTCCCTCCTTCCTAAGATCCTGGGTCCTTTAGGCGTAATGTGAAGAAGCTAAACAGCAGGCCGGCATGATTGTGTTGAGTAGCGGGGGATAGTCTGTCTCTCGCTACTTGATACTCTATCTGGTCGGCACTGCGCTTACCATCAGGTGTAGTGTGGTTACTTTGCCGCGCCAGAATTATAATTATAATTAAAATATTTTAGCACAACATGCATGGCATTTTATTAATAAGAAAGTTTTGTAAATCCATTAATTGTTACATCCTTATGGTTACGAAGACTGCTTTTTTTAGTGCCTCGATAGGCAGACGAGCAGACGGGCCACCTGATGGTAAGTAGTCACCGCCGCCCATAGACTTCTGCAATGCCAGGGCACAGCAAAACCGCTGCCTACTGTTTGTAGAAGTTGTCGCTTTGACATAAATTACGACAAAGTGCTTTCAACGAAAGTCATTTTATTTTAACGAACGTTGTTGACGGGCTTTCTGAACAATCGTCTATAAGCCGAACGGAAACATTTAAAAAGACATTTGGTTTTAGTCATCGGGAATTATCGTCAGAAGTGAAAAATTACCACTATGAAATTACTTTTAAGTGGTAGTATCAAAATTTTTAATTTAATAATAATAATTATTATTATTATCAGCCATGGTCGTCCCACTGCAGGGCAAAGGCCTCCCTAATTCTTTCCTCTTTAATTTAATAATTAGTAAATTAAAATCAATAACATTCGTCTGGTTTTCACATCTATCAAAACCGAGCTACAATTATATACATTTTTGTTTATACTGGCTCGACGATGTGACCACACTGCACCATGGTAAGCGCAATGTCGTCCAGTTAGAGTATCAAGTAGCGAGAGGCAACTATATGTTGCAAGTCGACACAGTCATGACGGTCTGCTGAGCAGCTTCATCACACTACGCCTAAAAGACTCAGGAATTCCAATTTTTTTTTTATTAAATCCGTGAATACTATACATTATTTCGACTCAGTCAATTTTTTTTTACTCTACCCCCAGTTTGGAATGCAGTCTCGCTAGAGAAGAACGGCCAAACTCTAGCGTTGCTCTTTTCGAACACCGGTTAACAATGTTTGGTCATACAATGAATATATGATTTAAGTGTGTCGTACATTAGATGAGAGCAGCTCAATATATGTTAATTAAGTTGCCTTATTGTGAAGTTATCCTGGCTCGGCAAAGTGACCACACCTGATGGTTGGCACAGTGCCGTTCAGGTAGAGTATCAAGTATTGAGATACAATCATCACTCGCTACTCTATATTATAATTATTAGTATTGTTCATATTTTGTAACTAAAGCATATTTTCGGGTTCGGCATTCCGGAATTAAGTGAACCAAGTCTCTACTAACCAAAATGTTTGGTATAACACTAGTGATCCTTCATCTGGCTGTGGGATAAAAAAACTGCCTCGGTGGCGCAGTTGTAATTGCGCATGCGTTACGACTGCTATGCTGAGGTCTCGGGTTCGATCCCTAGGCCGGGTAAAGTGATATTACATTTTTCTATCTAGAAATTCTCAGTATTAGCCCGGAGTCTGGAACTTGTGCCCGGTATGGCGATAGGCTCGCCCCCTATCACATTATGGGACCGGAATTCGGCGAAAAGTGGGTGTACTGGTTACACCTCTGCCTACACCTTCGGGGATTACAGGCGTGAGTGTATATGTATGGATCAAAAAAGCTCCAATTGAAAAAACTGGAAACAAAGTTGTTTTTACAGTGATTTATTTTGCAACTGTCTTGTTTAACGTTCATCACTCACGTAAAGGAAAATGGAAAACAAATAAATAACCGTGATCTTCAGGAAATGGTTGTAAAATTTTTGTGTTATAATCCTACTAATATTATAAACGCGAAAGTTTGTAAGTATGGATGTATGTTTGTTACTCAATCACGCCACAATGGCGGGACGGATCTAGCTGAAATTTGGCACAGAGATAGATTATAGTCTGGAATAGCACATAGCCTACTTTTATCCCGGAAAAGTGTAAGGTTCCCGGGGGATAGATTTTTGTTTTCCACAAAGCAAGGGATCGACATGATTTCTTGCACAGTGGTTGTTTAAGGATAAGAAAATTACATAGGCTACTTTTATCCCGGAAAAATGCACGCTTCCTATGGAATGCTCCACGGCTCCATGGCCCACGCGGGCGGAGCCGCGAGCAACAAGTAGTACTCTATAAATATGACGCATACGACATTCTTCCGTTATTTAGTCTTGATGCAGTTATCGGATACATTGAGCTGCTCTTATCGGATGTAATCAAATTTAAATCGTACGTATGACCAAATATTGCTAACCGGTGTTCTATGAGAGCAACGATAGAGTTTTTAACTCGTTCTTCTCTAGCGAAACTGCATTCCGAACTGGCGGTAGAGTAAAAAATATTGACTGATTCTAAATTCCTCCTTCCTATGATCCTGGGTTCTTTAGGCGTAGTGTGAAGAAGCTAAACAGCAGGCCGGCATGATTGTGTTGAGTAGCGAGGGATAGACTGTCTCTTGCTACTTGATACTCTATCTGGACGGCACTGCGCTTACCATCAGGTGCAGTGTGGTCATTTTACCGCGCCAGAATAAAAAAAAAACAAAAATTATGTGTAGCATTTAATTTAATGTTTTTTTTATTTTATACACCTAACAGTCACACACATAGTTCTGAACCCACACTAGGTAAAACCTGTATCGTGGGTATCAAGAACTACGAGGAACTACGGTCCGACAACACCTAGACCCGAAACAGATATCTATCTGTCACACAAATATTTGTCTCAGTGTGAGAATCGAACCCACGGCCCCTCGTTTCGAGGCTGTCGAAATATTAATAAATTTGATTCTGATTTTTTGGATAGACGTGTTATTTTTTAAGAGACTTTTCTATCAAATATCATTGTGAGTAGAAAAACAACAGAACTGGTGGCTGATTTGCGAATTAAAATACCAACTGATTCTTATATCATAATCAGAAAAGTTTTTTTATTCATAAAACGTACACCGACTTCAATAAAATACAAATTATGCCTACAAAATTTGAAGGTTGCCCTCGATTTTTCTGAGATCCCATCATCAGATCCTTACTTGGTGCCAATGGGACCACCTGGGAAGTATACCCTTTTAAACAAAAAAAAGAATTTCTTGAATCGGTCCAGGCGTATTCGAGTAATCGGGTAACATACATAAAAAAAAGATTCCGACGAATTGTTAACCTTCTCCTTTTTTGAAGTCGGTTAATAATAACTTAACTACACTACTAACCAAGAATACATATGAACAGCTTTGTTGTTGCATTTTGTAAGGTCAGTAAGATACCAGAGGTCCAGATCAAAGTCCTTTTAATGACCTAGAATCGGCTACATAGAAGCCACGAGTTCGATACCCGCGCCGAGACAAATTGCGTAATCCATAGATATTTGTTCCGGGTCTGGATGCTGTGAGACCTTATCTTTTATAGTCCTTACGATACAAATTTGACCTAGTATATCAGGACTATCTTTATATATATCATTCTACTTTACGTGTGTATGTCACTGGACTCCTCCTAAACGGCTGGACCGATTTGAATGTTTTTTTGTATGCGTTTGGGTGGCGCCCTGGATGGTTTAGATTCACAAATCAGCCCGGCAGATGGCGCTGCAGTCGGTGTGGCGCTACTTTTACGACAGGACGACGTCTGCACGGTCCGCTAGTCTGTATATATAAAAGAAGAAACTGACTGACTGACTGACTGATCGATCAACGCACAGCCTAAACGGCTGGGGTTAGAGACTTGAAATTTTGACAGTAGGTACCTTTTATGATGTAGGCATCCACTAAGGAAGGGTTTTTGGATATACCATCCCTAAGGGGGTAAAATAGGGGATGAAAGTTTGTATGAAAATCCGTAATTTTTGAAGTTAAATCCATGAAAATTAGTATTTGGCCTTTTAGTTAAACATAAAAAATAAATGTTTCAGGATTTTTGGAAATTCCGCCTCTAAAGGGGTAAAATAGGGGATGAAAGATTGTATGAAAATCCGTCATTTTTTAAGTTAAACGCATGAGTATTTTGTATTGTATACTTTTTCTCCTAAATATGACCTCCACGCGGGCGGAGCCGCGAGCAACAGCTAGTCTATTATAAAACACAAAAATTGTTTCTACCTATGTCCGTTATAGACTTTGAAACCACTCAACTGATTTCAATGGAATTTTGTGTATGTGTGTGGTTGGGTCCAACTTAAAAGATAGGATAGCTTCAGATCCGATAGGTGGCGCTGTTGTCGAGATCTGAATTTCTTATTTTTTCATTCAATTCGGTCCACAGAGAAGGTGGTTTATGGCAGGACAACGTCTGCCCAAGACTACTATAAACAATAATAATCGAAATCTAAAGAAATAGTAGTGAAGAAGCTACAGCAGGCCGCCATGATTGTATTGAGGAATTGTCTCTCGCTGCTTGATACTCTGGACGGCACTGCGCTTACCATTAGGTGCAGTGTGGTCACTTTGCCGTGCCAGGATAAAAAAAAGTTGATTCTAATATAATTGTTATTGGTAAGACAGTAAAATCCATATTTATTTTATCTTCCGTAGTCAATCTGATCTTATCTGTAAACCCAAAAAATGTGATTTAATCCAAAAAGTATTTAAGATGCATGCAATGACAGTCTCCGTGGCGTAGCGGGTGAATAGCTGGCTGTGAAACGAGAAGAGAAAACTTCGATTCCTGCACCGATCCAAATGTTTGTGTGAGAGACAGATATTTGTTTCGGATCTAGGTGTTGTGGACCATATTCCCTCGTAGTTCTTGATACCCACGATACAGGTTTTCTTGTGTGGGGTCATGATTATGTATGTGAGTGGTGGGTGTATTTTTAAATCTTTTATGGCCCATCCGTGAAAGATTTGGTCAGATCACCCCATTCCAGCTCAAAAAAAATCTACTTCAACTTATCAGCATTTGTAGTTATCTTTATTTACATGACCTGCAGCCATCATAATTCTGACGTATTTATTTTGTCACGCTATGTGCTAATGTACTTTACGCTGGTAAAATATTGTTTGTTATTGAATGGATGACGAAAAAAATAAGCCCGGAGATTCTTTCTGCCTTTCTTCTTCGGGTCTAGCTACACTAGGGATTACTTTTCTTCCAAATCCGTCCAGTTTCCTTTCAACTTCTCCCCTCCCATTCATGTCCCTTCTTCTGATCATCATCTCCCGTCACTTCCTTTACCGAAGATCATGATTCTTTTCATTTTCCGGTAATCCTTTTCTCCTTTCCAGTCCTATCCTCGTCGTTGTATCCCTGCCTACCCTTGACGGTGGATTCCAAGTTCCTACGCCATTAACCATAATTACTTATTCCGTATGGATAATTCCCATTTATGTTTTCACTTGTCATAAGTGCCTTTTATATGTCTACATGATGAATAAAGATTTTTATTTTATTTTAAGAGGGACTTACGGTCCCATAACACCCAAACCCGAAACAAACATTTGTGGACATTTGTCTCGGGAATTGATCTAGCGACTTCTAGAGTCACACCCAGGTACTCGCCCCACCATGGATAAATAATGAAATGTATTAAATTGAAACATATACTTAAATCTTATACAATTTAGACCACCTAACCTAACCTAAATAGTAAATTATAAGTTTAATGAATCAATAAAGATAGCTCAAAGAATGATTGGGTATTTCATAATTTTTTCTTTGTTTAAAGTATTTTATTCTGAGAGAATCTTTTATAAATACCAAACACGGTACGATTTTGGATGCCCTGCCAAATATCTTCAAGAATTATATTATTTGGTATAAAAAACCCAGCGATGGCCTAGTTGAGAGTGGTGGTCGAAACCAGCCCAAATTAGGCATATACCTCAGACTGTTCTAAAGTTGTCTTTTTATTGCCTGAATATTGTCCACCTGATGGTAAGTAGTCACCGCCACCCATAGACTTCTGCAATGCCAGGGTACAGCAAAGCCGCTGCCTACCGTTACGTTACGTGTGTCTTCATTATTAATTATCGTTAGCTTAAACGGTGAAGTAAAACATCGTGAAGAAACCGGCATTCTTGAGAATTCTAGGAATAATTATTCTAGAAGTAGGCCGGCATGATTGTGTTGAGTAGTGGTATATAGATTGTCTCTCGTTGCTCGATGCAGTGTGGTCACTTTGCCGTGCCAGGATAAAAAATAAGAATTTCAAAGGAATGTTTTTTTTTATCGAAATAGGCTTGCGTTTGACTACTATCTCGCCTGATGGAAGGTGATGATGTGGTCTACGGTGAAGCACGCTTGCCTAGAAGATACCTATTCACTCTTGACGTGAAGATACCCAGGTCATAATTTTCGGGAAATATAGACTCCGGCAAAGAGTTCCACTCTCTAGCGGTGCGCATGATAAATGTACTAGCAAAACGCTTCGTGCGCACTGGTGGAATATCAACCATGTATCGATGACGCTTCGCCGAGTCTCTTGTCGTCCGATGATGGAAAGGGGTTGGGGGAATTAAATTATGTAATTCCAAGGCACACTCGCCGAAATGTATCCGGTAAAAGATATGTTGTGAAGTCTACCGAACCGCATTATGGACCAGCGTGATGGACTAAGGCCTAAACCCTCTAAAGGGTACAGGCCTATAAGAAAAGACAATGTATACAGGGCTAGTATTATTATAAGCGTTTAAACTTTAGCGGTATCAGTAAGAGCTAAAAGGTCGCGACACTGAGCACGCGCGAAGGCTCCCTTATCTATGTTATGTCTTTTTCTTATCATACTGCGTGCCTTCTGGCTTACAACGGTTCCTTTTTGCAAATCTGAGAGTTGAGTTACTGTTTCAAGTTAATATATAGCGGTATTTGGGATGACTTTGTAATTAACCTATTGAGGACAAGAGTAAATGCGTTTTATATTCTACCAACTTTCGATCTATTTCCAATCTTCAATGACACTATTGAAATTGTAAATAAAATCTTTATTGATCATGTTGGCATAAAATGGCACTTATACGTCAAAACACCGATGGAAATTCGCACTATGGAAAAAATAATTGTAGTTAACGGTGTGGGAACTCAGAAAACACCATCAAGATAGGCCAGACGACGAGGACAGAGCTGGGAAAGGAGGAAGAGCAGAAAATTAAAGGGGAATGATGGTCTTCGGTAAAGGAAGAAAAGGTAGATTGAGAGAAGGGACAGAAATAGGAGGGTTTGGACGGGAAAAGAGTTACGCCTAGTCTAGCTAACCGACCAGCCTTATATTAAAACTTATAGGACAAAACACAGATGGAATTAAACCATATAGAATGACTTTTTTTAACGGCGTGGGAACTTAGAAACCACCGCCAAGGGCTGGTAGGCAAGGACACAACGAGGACAGAGATGGGAAAGGAAAATAGAGGAAAACTGGAAAGCGAATGGGGAATGATGATCTTCGGTAAAGGAAGAGACGGCAGATGATAATCAGGAGGAGATAAACGAGAGGCCGGGGGTTTGGTCCCTGCACCGAGACAATTGTGTGATCCACAAATATTCGTTTCGGTTTGGGTGCTATGGGATCGTAGCGATGACAAAATATGTCTCAATAGTATTTCTATAATTGTTCTCAAATATACAAAAAATCTTTATATTTACTGCAGATTCCAATATTTTAAATTTCAATATCAGATCTTTCATGATTTAAGTGACGTATGGACTTAAGCTTAGCTTTAATTTAATTCGAGACAAGTTCGAATCCGGGTTTTGCCGAATTCGAGTGCGTGAGAATTGCCTGTTTATAATGGGACTTTCATTTCAGCCTGTGCCAGCGCTAAGCATACTACCTAAATGGTGATCTAGAACCCTTCCGGCATTTTCATGAGGCACACACTACTCGCAACCTTTTTATATAATTTTAAAACTTTTTTTTGAAGCCTCAATTATTTATATTTTTTTTGTTATCAGTAGTATTTATGTTTGTGTTGTGTCTCTTTTTGCTGAATAAATGTTTTTCTTTCTTTCCTGTACCAGATCGAACCAGGCTATCGCTGTAAAGAAATATAGCCCAGTTTTGCACTAATTATACACAAAGATAATTGTGTAATAGATACATAGAAACACGGGCTTCCCCTAAGATTTTCCTTTTACAATTAACGCTAAGACGTTAACCAATTTACTTGAATAGATAAGTGCGTTGCTAAGTGCATTTGCTTTAGGCATGATTAAAAACCATATATGGCTGGGTTTACCATAAATAATCTGGGACAGACCCTGGACGTAAAAAAATCTACGATATTATGATAATAAATCACGGTCCTGATCCCACACTAGGTCAAACCTGTATCGTGGGTAACAACTACTTGGGACTACGGTCCCACAGTACCCAGACCTGAAACAAATATCTGTATGGCACACAAACTTTTGTCTTGGTGTGGGAATCGAACCCACAGTCTCTTTCCCAGAGCTTCGTATAGCAAAGCATTATTGGTCGATGAACTACGATCGAGACGTTAAAATAAATACACACAGCTTTGCTTGCACAGTTGAAGGCTATAGGCAAGGTCATACCCTAAGGTAGAGGCGGTCCGCCCCAGTCTAGTTTTAGAGAATACCCAAATCTGGGATCTTTCACATACGACTTAATACATAGGCAGTCATGACACCTATGGAAAGAATTGAAAACTTAAAACGTTGGATTTACTGTGTTCTTTTTTGAAGCAGCTTCCATGAAGTAGTAACTTTTTTTGTTTATGAATGCTTGTCAATAATTATAGAGCTTGATAGGCGTGCTTATGAAGAAATATAAATATAAATCCATGTATTGTATTACTGAACGAACACTTGTCAGTTTGTACTTTGTGATTTATCCCGCCATTGTTTGTTCTTGTCTCTGTTCGCGCCATTACTGCCGTTGTACATGTATAATCCGTTCTCGCTAATATACTCAATTGTTCTTAAATCTATCAAGACTTTAATTATTCCCAAGAGCTTACGTCAAAAGTTAAATAATCTGAACGTGACGGTAACGCGAGTTCAGTGGTTTTCCCCATCACAACAGTGCCCAACGTGCCAAAAGACGTTTTCACTTCAAAACATGCTGCCTAAATAGTTCTATAAAGAAATCCGCCGCGTTTCGAAGTTGAGTCGTTACATGCCGACAAAGAGAAGACAGATATTTGATAAAGACTTGATAAAGTGCCCAAAGAAGTTTTCACTTCAAAAATAGTCGAACCGGGGATCTATTTTATACTGGTACGGAAAAGTGCCATCCAAGTAGAATATCAAGTAGCGAGAGACAACCATCCCTCACTATTTTATAAAATCATGTCTGCTAAGTAGCTTCTTCATTAAGATTAACTCGTCCCACCACTGCCTACCCCTTCGAGGTATAAGTTTGTATGTTATTGTATTTCAAATGCGATTTACTGGCAAAGGTGAAATGTTGTTGACCGCGCCAACTTGCTTCTAACAGTTGCCAAAATTTCAGCAACATGAATAAAATTTTATTATGAAAAAATAGTTTTAATCTTTATTAGGACATAACAATGATGGTGATTTATCACCGCCATTATGTTATAAGTAAACAACTGAACAAAAATAAACTATAATAAAACATTCAACATAAAGAAAGCACCTCAATATACATATACACTCACACCTGTAATCCCCGAAGGTGTAGGCAGTGTAACCAGTACACCCACGTTTCGCCGAATTTCGGTCCCATAATGTGATAGGGGGCGAGCCTATCGCCATACCGGGCACAGATTCCAGACTCCGGGCTAATACTGAGAATTTCTATATAGAAAAACCCAATATCGGCTATTGAATCAATTTCAGTAATATAAAATAAATACACCCAAGAGTCAGACACAATTCTGACCCCAAACTAGGTAAAACCCATATCGTGGGTATCAAGGACTACGGCCCCATAGCATCCAGACCCGTAACAAATATATGTGTAACACACATGCATTTGTCTCGATATAGGAGTCGAACCCACGGCCTCTCGTTCCATGCCGGCTACTCGCCCACTGCGAGTACAGCTCAGCAGCAACACAACTCAGCACAGCAGTCGTGACGTGTAAGTTAAAAGCATATTTGCGCAACTGTTCAAACGAGGCTGTTATTTTGTCTAAAAAAATCACCTTAACTTTCTACCCTTACCAATAAACCTAGATAACTTGAGCTCTGTGCGCTCATGCGAGAAAGGTGGAAATATCGCCCAACCAAGATTGTGGCGGTAAAGTTTTTAATGGTTTTTGTTTGTAAACTTTTTGCTGAGAGTATTTCAACAGAATAGGTACGTAATTTTTATACATGCAAGGACTTATGGATATTAAGATATATACTAGCGACTTGCCCCGGGTTCGCACAGGTAGCAGACACACTTGCGCTAACTTAGATGGTTGTCGGTCAAACTGTTAATGTATCAATATCATATATCCATACATACATACATATACACTCACGCCTATAATCCCCGAAGGGTGTAGACAGAGGTGTAACCAGTACACCCACTTTTCGCCGAATTTCGGTCCCATAATGTGATAGGGGGCGAGCCTATCGCCATACCGGGCACAGGTTCCAGACTCCGGGCTAATACTGAGAATTTCTAGATAGAAAAACCCAATATCACTTTACCCGACCCGGGGATCGAACCCGAGACCTCAGCACAGCGGTTGTAACGCATGCGCAATTACAACTGCTCCACCAAGGCACCCATTTATAAATACATGCTGGTAGGATAATCATATCCGCCCGCACAGCGACCACCGTACACAGGGTGTAAAACCCGCAATAGTGGCACACACAAGTGTGTCGCGTTCGGGGATCAGCCAGTGTACGGTTTTTGTCGGGGGTCTAGAGTTAGGGTACGATGTTTTGCCATTTTGCGGCCTTCTGAGTACTCAGACACTAGAACCTCAACCGCTTCTTCACCTTCTTGCTCGTGGCGTAGTGTGAAGAAGCAGGCATGATTGTGTTGAGTAGCGGGGGATTGATTGTCTCTCACTACTCAATACCCTAATTGGACGGTACTGCGCTTACCATCAGGTGCAGTGTGGTCACACTACCGTGCCAGGATAAAAAAAAATTGGTAGTACCCATGACTGCGACAGAAGTGAAAAATTGTAACTTTGGAATTACTGTGTTCTTTTTTGAAACAGCGTCCATGAAGTAGTAACTTTATTGTTTATTTTAATTCTAGCCCTGTATTAAAAAAATTTACCCACTGCTGGGCACGGGCCTCCTCTGCTAATCAGAGGGGTCAGGCCTTAGTCCACCAAGCTGGCCTAATGCGGGTTGGTAGACTTCACATACTTTCGAAATTCCTATGAGAATTCTCAGGTTTCCTGACGATGTTATCCTTCACCGTTAAAGCGAGCGATAATTAACAATTAATACACACGTAACTTTAGAAAAGTCAGAGGTGTGTTTCGAACATACGACTTACGTCTTGACATTCCGTACCGCAACCAACTAGGTTATCGCTGTTATTGTTTATTTACTTGTCAATAATTATAGAACTTCATAGGCGTGCTTATGTCAAAAGTAAAATAATCTGAGCGTTGACGGTTACGCGGGTTCAGTGCTTTTTAACCATCCCAAAAGTGCCCAACGTGCTTAAAGACGTTTTCACTTCAAAAATAATACATATTTACGCAGTGATCCCCGATTTCTCAGGTAAAATAAAATGTATCGTCGCTCTGTCTCGATACGTCTCGGTTTTGCATCGCGACCTGAATACAAAGAAAGTAAACGTTGGTGAATCACAAAGGGATTTACAAATGTGTTTACGTTTGTAGTATATTTATTGTGTAAACAAAAGTTGGCCTTTTATTTTCCTCGTCGCGTTAAAGTGATCACGCTTGACTCCGCTTGGTCCGGCCGAGTTTGTATTACTATCTCTCGCCAAGCATTATCTATTTGTTTCTTACAGTTGACAGCGTCCGTGGGAGTTTAATAAATAATAATAAATAACACCCAACAGTCACACACATAGCTCCGATCCCATACTAAGATACGATTCAACGGTAGGCAGCGGCTTTACTGTGTCCTGGCATTGCAGAAGTCTATGGGCGGCGGTGACTACTTACCATAAGGTGGCCCGTCTGCTCCGGGGTTAGATTGGCTCCCAGGGAGGTCAAGGCCCGACTGTCTTCCGTCCGCAAAGCCGTCTTGGATGAGTAGTTAGCTAGACTGGAGACTCCAAATGCAGGCTTGAGGACTGTCGAGGCAGAGCGTCCAGATTTTAGCCAATAGCTTGACAGGCGCCACGGCGCACCGACATTCCGTCCGACACAGGTACTGTCGGGTCACGGATGTTTCGGTTCGTTCCTGTGTGGGATCGGAAACTCTTTTCCGATCCCACACCGAGTCTGCCGTGTGCCACCACCGTGGTAGCTGTCGAAATGACACGGCCCAACATACCCTTGAGGAGTGTCCACTGTCCAGCCTGGGATGAAGAGCGCAGCGCTCTCAGTATGCTCAGTGTACTGCTCGTATGCCTATCGAGGAACTAAAAAAAAAGTCTTGTGTTGTGGATATCAGGGACTACGAGCGATATTCGGTCTTACAAAACCTAGACCCCGGACACAAATATCTGACTGTCACACAAATATTTGTCCCGGTGTGGGAATCGAACCCACGGTCTCGTTTCACAGCCAACTCGCCTACTGCGCCAGAATTGTCTTGTGTCTGATTAACCGTGCGTCGACGTATTCTACCGTTGGTATCAAGGCGGATGCTCCGAAGAATTGTTCCTCACACTTGCGATGTCAAGGCATTCAGTCGATATAATTCATTTGAAAATTCTATAAAAAAATATTTCATAAATTTAAGAATAGTTCCCATTACTTCCCATTTATTGCAATCTGTCTAAGTCTCTAAGGTCTAAGTTAAACACGTTTTTAATAAACCGTTTGTTGGTATAGTATTAAGCGCCTTTATATTTTCCTTAAGGAAAACGCGGGGCTTCCATAGCAACCCGAGGTTACGAGATAACGATGCATTGTCTTAAAACCCGATGTGTTAACTTTTGACTCATGATAATGAAGTAGAAGATTTGGCTTTCTTTTGTAATCCATATATCGTTGACGGCCTTTTTGATCTGAGCGACATGTTTGAAAAGTTACAGGAGAGCGGATTAAAGGATTTTTTTTCGAAAAAAAAAAGAATTAATGATTTTAAAAATTGATTATTGTTAATTAAGGACGATAGATGACGGGGCACTCAGCCGATTGAACCTTTTTTTTGTTTCATTCTCTCTTTTTTATATAAAAGAGAAGGCAAAGGTTCTCCACCATGCAGCCTTGTCTGTCGTAATTTTTTCCGACTTTCGCATTTATAATATTAGTAGGAAGTAGGATTAAATCACATCTATCGTGACGTTAACGTACGTATAATAATCAGAATCTAGAATTACTATAGTACTTATATTAATGTTAATTCCTAGAATATGACGTACTGCGGATTATTTAGCAATTAGTAGATTAAGGCCGACAACGCATACATGATACTTTCGGTATTGTGGATGTTCATGGGCGGTGGAGATCACTTAACATCAGGTGACCCACTGGCTCGTTGGTCGGACTATACTATAAAAAAAAACAGCTAAAATAGCATACACCTCTGACTTTTCTTAAGTTACGTATACGTAAGTTACGTATGTATATTCATTGGTAATTATCGCTTTCTTTAACGGTGAAGGAAAACATCGTGAGGAAACCTGCATACCTGAGAATTCTCATAATAATTTCGAAGGTATGTGAAGTCTACCAACCTGCATTAGGCCAGCGTGGTGGACTAAGGCCTAACCCCCATTAGTAGAGGAGCCCCGTGCCCAGCAGTGGGACAATGTTTAATGCAGGGCTAGTGATATTATTACATGACGTATTACAGCCTGGTCAGAAGGTACTGCATATTTTATTCGAAGGGACGAGGGTTCGATTCCCGTATCGAGACAAATGTTTATGTGGTCCTCAAATATGTTTTCTAAAGTTACGTGTATATTGATTGTTATTGTCTGATATCGGATCTAGGTGTTGTGGGACCGTATTTCATCGTAGATCTTGATACATATGATACATGTTTGACGTAGTGTGAGGTCAGGACTATGTGTGTGTACAAAAAAAGGCACCCAACGGTGTCTATTTTTGTACCTGATAATATTTGTGAAAACCTCAAATATTTGAATTTGGGTTGTAACTTCTATTACAATGGTATACTCCAAAATTACTGTAAAAGTTGTGGGTAATAAAAAGTTAAGGGTTTTACCATTGACTTATATTCTATAGACACGAACTGTCGAAGGAAAAAGATGTTCCAAAAACCTTGTCCGCCCACTAATGCCATCTATTCATTTTACTAAGAACTTTTTGGAAGTTATAACTCCCGTCACTTTCTAGAAAGGGACTTTCGCGCGCCAAAACGGGACAAACTATATAATGAATTTGTTGAGAAATATAGACTTCCCGTATTCAGAATTGAAATTAATTAATATTTATTGATATTACTTTCTAAACGTTATGAACTTATATTATTTAGCGTATATACCTACTATTAACAGTTTCACTGTAAATCAATTTAAGGCAGATTTGTTCGGGAATGTCGCTACAAATAACTAAAATTAACTGGTGTGCATTCGTAGGTGGCATGAAGCATACTAACGTCGGTGCAGTGTATACACCGCGACTCGGTGGAACATAATGTTTGTTCTGGTCGCCGCATCTAGTACGTAGTACATATAGATCGCTGGGTTTTACACTTTTGTTACACAATCAGATTTTGTTTTTATTCTGGCACCGCAGTGACCACGAAGTGATTACGAGGAAACCGCGTTTCTTATACATAAAGGATTATCCAAATCGACAAACGAATAAGTTTCCATTGACTATACTCTGGGTATACCATTACTTTTAATGTTATCATTGTTATTGGGATAAACCGATCAATACTATCGTGATGAGGAAAATTGTATTCTTATGATTTAATTTACACGCTTCATATTAGCTTCACCTGTATCTATGTATGTATGTACGTTTGTATGTAACGGAATCTTTCAACGTAATTTTCACCACCTTCCAGATGTCCGGTTTACTGGAAAAAAGCGTGGGGTGCTTTTTACTATATCACGATTTTTTCAAGATTAAATTATTTTCTACTTTTTATTTCAGCCAGCTATTAAAGCGTGTTTTTTTAGTTTTTTTTAAACTATATTTTTTATCTCTTCAGTATATTTTATCCTTTTCTGGGTAGCCCATAGATATTTTTTTTATTTATTTACTCTACAAAAGAAAAGGCAAAGGTTCTCCACCATGTAGCCATGTCTGTCGTTATTTTTTCCAAATCTGGGCTAGAATTAAAGTCTTCTTCTTCTCTGGTTTTAACTTATACAAAAAGCCGAAGCCATGTCTGCAGTCTTCATCCATTCAAAAGAGGGAAGCCATGTCCGATATTTTTCTCATTCTAAAGGCCTAAGCCATGTCTGTAATAGTCACAATTTAAAGGCCGAAGCCATGTCTGTAATAGTCACAATTTAAAGGCCTAAGCTATGTCTGAAATATTTTTTTCACTTATTAATCACAATACAACATCCCATCACATTCCCACCATTTTTTTCAAGTCGCCCATAGATAATAAATAATATAAAAATTTTACCTTCCAATAAAATTTGTATTATGTTTCCTCAGACGTCCAAAGTCCTTTTATGAGAGAGTACATCCGTTTTCTTTCCTTACACAGCCGCTAGATTTGACTCGTTTCCGCCCGCTATACGCCTTGATCGCCCTCTAGGTACCTTAACTCAAACTATAATAATCACAGAAGCCGCCATCTTTTGCTCATTGTTTGGTTCATAATGATATTAATTAAGCCCAGGAAGAGCTTACCTGGACTTTGGACGTCTGAGGAAACATAATACAAATTTTATTGGAAGGTAAAATTTTTATATTATGTTGTCCGTTTGACGTCCAAAGTCCTTTTATGAGAGACGTGTTTGTTATCTCCTGGCGGCTTATGACATTTAAATGCAACAATGTGAGAATAGAAAGCGTAATAATATATGTGCCACAATTGAATTCACATAATTATTTTCATAAGTAATTACATATTACAACGATAGATATTTATTCAGATAGATAAAAGTTATTTAGAAAGAATTTTCTGAAATGCTATTAGTTTCAGATAGAATTTTCTAAAGATACATGCCTACTTCCAATTGGCGTTGGTAAGGATTTCAGTATTAGGATAATTTGTGCCCAGTTAAAGGTTGAAACGGCTGCTCTACTGTTACCAGGTAATGCATATATTCCAGCCACAACTAATAATCGTAATAAGTACGTAATCGACATTAATAGTTGGCATGGCTGTCCGAACTGGAACTTTAGACAAACTTTGATAGAACCTCATATATCTTTAGTTGTATTTACTATCGTCCTAAGCCAAAGTAGCTACTTTGGCCTAGTGTTCTCATCTGGATATCTATAAATCTACATCCTTAACTCATAAATTTCAACCCAGAATGTTGATATTCAAATGATTGCCTTTGATCCAAAAACAGGATTAATAAAATGTAATGTAATGATATTGATAATCTGATGAATATTGATAATGATGATTATCAGGATAACAATGCAACAAGGCTAAACCAAGTATCCTGCGGTCTGATTCTAATAAAATCAATGCCGTATATATTGAAATATAATTTTCAGTAAGTATTTTTTATGAAAAATATTTTTTAACCAACTTTAGCCTCATATTGGTTATGACTTAGGCAACGTGAATTAGCTAATTGTTAGTAATACGTTTTATAATAAAATTACTTGAAACTTTTACATCTGTAATAGTTTTACACACTGACGCTTTTGTTGAAAAATGCATAAGAATTCTACGGCAATTTATTTAATGAAAACAAATTTGCTAAGCACTTATCTCACTGTCAGAGTTTCGGTAATAAGAAGTTAGATTATTTTGACAGCCCGAATGTGACTGTTTAATCACAATTGAGACATAAGACTTATGGTCTCCAGCATGATCTCAACCGAAATTTACTTTATTGATGGGAATCAGGGAGCTGACCTGTGATAATAGGCGTTCGATAAGTGTTATGCGATGTTGGTACGAAGAACAGGTCGCTACTTGGTGTTCCCATCGTTTCAAAAACTTTGACGTAGCCTTGTTTATAAGGTGCCACTCGGAGCCCGTGCGTGAGAGTTTGCCGGCTTCCGTATTGTACAATCCCGGAAAGTAGTGATAGATGAGTACAATATTGAGCTTGTCCATCAGAGCCGGTTAGTCCTTCAACAGCAACTTCAGTAGGAGATGTTTATGATCTGTTCTACTGATCTGTTTTCGCTCATTAAGAATCACTGGTGTGTGTACGAGAGCTGCTGCTTCTTGATGTTGTAGCAATCACCGTGCTAAATTTGAAGTTGCTCTTTTACTACACTTCTTATATAAATAAATCTGACTGGTTTTGTAATTTACTAAATGGCCCCATTGTCTATGCGAAGCATCTGTCATAATAGATGTCATAGGAAGCATCTATGTATGTATCAGACTCTAGAGCAATGTTTTCTAGCCACCATTTGAGATCTATCAAGGACTATTCCGAAATATACAGAAGGCTCGCGTGGTATTTTTCAAATTGCTGACGCTGCAGAAAATGGCAATGCAACCTTCCCCGGAGGGTGATGAAGGTCGCATAATTTAGGTACCCTAAGAGGCGTTGAGTCTGCTTGAGGGCCTAATTGCCGGCAGCGGGACGTGTTGGCAGGCTCTGGTGTATCTTGTGACTTGTGGTAGAGGCTCTGACGCTGCAGAGAATGGCAAAGCAACCTTCCCCGGAGGGTGATGAAGGTCGCATAATTTAGGTACCCTTAGAGGCATTGGCCTGCTAGAGGGCCTAATTGCCGGCAGCGGGGCGTGTAGGCAGGCTCTGGTTTTTCTTCTTGTGGTAGAGGTTCTGACGCTGCAAAGAATGGAAAAGCAACCTTCCCCAGAGGGTGATGAAGATTGCATCATTTAGGTACCCTAAGAGGCGTTGAACCTACTGTTGAAGGCTCTGGTGTATCTTGTATCTTGCGGCAAGGATTCTGTTGTTTCCTGTGCCCCAATTGATACTCAGATATTCTATCGATCTCGTCGGGGCAGTGATCGATTTACCCAAATTTATAAACTAGCCCAGGCTGGCTAAAAAGTTTATTGCAGAATTTGCCTGTGACTGGAGTATATTCTGGTACCCTACATTGTCAATTAAGTGAACCACTTCGGTGCCGCTGCCTGGCCAAATGGCAGGTCGTAGTAGGTAGCATATCTGGCTCTGATATGACTCAGATTTTGTTACGCGATTTTGATGGAAATGACGTAATTCCGCGGCGCCATCAATAGATTTAAGGTCTTTAAGCTGAACATTACGCGATCGATTCATTTATACGAGAGGTGCAATAGCACACCCACACTTCACCGAACCCATAACCGTCGTACGTTGTGACAGACGCGAGCCTCTGGCCATACTGAACTGATACTGATATTTCGTAATAGAAAAAGCCAATATTCAACAGCCTCCGCGGTGCAGTTGGCGAGCAGCCGGCTGTGAAACGGGAGGCCGTGGGTTCGATTCCCACACCGGGACAAATGTCTGTGCGACCGACAGACATCTGTGTACGGGGTCTGGGTGGTGTGAGATCGAATGTCTTTCGCAGTCCCCGACACCCACAACACAAGAATCGCATCTTAGTGTAACGGGGTCGGGGCCGTGTGTGTATGACTGCTGGGTGTTACTTATTATTATTAATATCACTCTACCCGACCCGGGGAATGAACCCAAAACCCAAGCACAGCAGTAGCAACACGCACGTTTACATTACAACTGCGCCACAGAGTGCCACGAATTGTGTGTGCGCCTTGTGTAACATCACGCGATGTTCTCAGGCGGTCACCCATCCAAGTACTGACCGCGCCTAACGTTGCTTGACTTTGGTGATCGGACGAGAACCGGTGTATTCAAAGTGGTATGGACGTTGGCTGTGGTCGATGTGAAAACAAATCGTCCCTGGTGATTAGTCACAATATTATTTGAGCATAATCCCGGAGGGCGTTGCTTCCAGATGTCTTGCCACAAACTGTGTGTGTGTACGTGTGTTTCGTGTTTTTGTTGTCGAGGTGAACACAGATCGCCCCCGATGAATAGTTACAATATTATTTGAGCACGATCACGGAGTGTGTTTTGGTTATTAAAACAGCGCGCATATAAAAAGAAGGAGTCAGACAACCAGGCTATAAAATTATTAGATTATAATAATTTACCTTCTTTGAATTTCCAATGAATTAATTTTAAAAGACAGTCATGACATCTAATGTTGGTAAAATTAAAAGAAGTGTACAGTTGAATGCAATTCGAGACCCAGATATAATTTTCAAAACAGCTTTGTTTGGATAGAAACGTAACTTATGGTCTTTTTCGCATTTTGCCTGTTTAAGGGCGCCTTTTTTTATGCTCCCCTCTTCCTTTTTTGTCCTCAAAACTGTTGTTGCAAATATTTGCAAGTTTTGTGGATGAAATTATTTCAAAGATGGTGGTATGTGTAGACATACATGTAGATGTATACCCACTTTAAAAATAATAAAATTATAATAACTAAATAATTAAAAGCAGCCATAGCCCAGCTAAAAGCGGTACCGATCGTCCAGACGAAAGTCGCGGGCTCGTTCAGCCCAAATTTAGTATACACCTCTGACTCCTCCAAATTACACGTGTATTCACCATATATACACTTGCTTCAACGATGCAGGTAAACCTCGCGAGGAGAGTCACACGCTCGAAATTTCCACATCTAAATTTATGGTTTAATATTTTAATATTGCGCCACAGGGGCGTTAGACAGCGCCGCAAAAATGCGTCATCTCCATCATATATCTGCATAAAGAGCACCTTTTCCAATCAGAAGAATTGAATCTTTGCATATTGTGACAAGTCAAGAACAGGACTTTCTTTAAAACGCTCATATTGGCAAATATATAAATTCCTCCTGAAGGTGGATGCTTGATGAAAATCTTATATCGTACGTAAGAAAAATAGTCGCGTGATCAAATTAGATTTGGTAGTGACGGTAACAGAAAAATTATTATTATAATGTTGTTAAGCTGACTTACCAGGTGCTGAGACAATTCAAACCTTTATTCCTTGTTATCTTACTGCAAGTTGTACGGTGCCGCGGTCTGGCACGCTGTTGCTACGGCCCGCATTTGGCGAAAACATATTTCGACCGTTTTCTTGCTGATTTTCTTGCATAACTCCAATAACAAAACGGACGGAAACTAATCACTTTTAAATATTACTAAGTAAATTTTCTACTTTAATCTCGAAAATTTTAAGAAAAATTATCGCACTATAATAATTTTATCCAACGGTGTGCACAGTTTGAAAAACTTTGCAACAATGAGCAAAAGATGGCGGCTTCTGTGATTATTATAGTTTGAGTTAAGGTACCTAGAGGGCGATCAAGGCGTATAGCGGGCGGAAACGAGTCAAATCTAGCGGCTGTGTAAGGAAAGAAAACGGATGTACTCTCTCATAAAAGGACTTTGGACGTCAAACGGACAACATAATATGGCAAGTGACAACATGATTTTTTTTATATTTGATTAATGAGCATCACGTATTTTTTATTTTTAATCTGAATTAACTAATTTTATGTTTTTAAGGCCTGGTAAGGCGGACGAGCAGACGGACGAACAGTACTAATGCCGTATTATTTATATAGCTCCATCTACCGAGTGGTGTTTGAACTAAGTTCAGGGCTCAGTTGCTTTTCTATAATTATTTTCAAACCATTATGTACACTGTTATTTGAGCGGCGATGGTCTTATTTATATATAAATTGTGTGACACATAGATTTGTGTCTGGATGTTCTGGGACCGTAATCTTTTGAGATCTTGATACCAACGACACAGGTTTAAAATTGAACCATACATTCTAGATGTCTATGTGGTCACTTACTGTCAGGTGGATTATTGCTTTTCATCTTAGAGTATTCAACACCTTTTCATAAATCTTTAACGTATATCTGACGCTAACCTGTCACGGATCATTCGGACACCGGTGTCCGGACAAAAACTGACCGGAGAATACTCGCTCTTACTGACGTGTGTATTCAGAGTATTTGTAACGCTAATATTATGGAAATAAAATTGATTTTGGCTTGTATTTTTACTCACTAGTATAACGGTAGGCAGCGGCTTTGCTGTGCCCTGGCATTGCAGAAGTCTATGGGCGGCGGTGACTACTTACCATCAGGTGACCCGTCTGCTCGTCTGCCTATCAAGGCACTAAAAAAAAAAAACACTATCTATTACCTTTTCCGTCCTTGTCCTAGTTATACTTAAGAGGTTGGTCATACTTAGAACTACTGACATATACGAGAAGAGCGAACCAATTAGTGACCAACTGCGTCGATTGTTTTTGATAAAATGATGATGTTGGCACCATTTGAAATAGTTCCTCGGAGCACTCCCCGTAGAACAACCGATAGAATAGAGAGACCCGAAGTCTCTCCGCAACACGGTTTCAGGCTATGCGTGATATCAGGATCCCCGACGATTCGGCCCACCTCTGTATAGATATTAGTTACCTACTAAAGAAACCGTTTATTCGTATAAAACTACTATTCAAAATATATTGTGGTGCCAAACACGAATATCTATAGATATGTAAAGATTAATATGGAAATATGAAGATTTTTTTTTATACCACGATGGTGGCAAACAAGCTTACGGCCCGCCTGATGGTGAGCGGTTACCGTAGCCTATGGACGCTTGCAACACCAGGAGCATCACATGCGTTGCCGACCCTTTTTTTTGTTGTCGCGGGGAAAGCGTTTTATTGCTGCCGCCCCCTGGACTAGCCGGTCTTACGACCCAGCATCCCCCTCGCCCGCATGACGGCTATCCGTGCTGCCGCTGGGCCGAGTCCCTAACCCCTATGTACATCCCACCCGACACTACCAGCTAAAACCCCGCGGTGGCCTTCTTCGGCGCTTACGGAGCGATCCCGGGGTATTGCCGACCCTACTTATCTATAAACAATTGAATATGTACGATTGATGTAGTTTTGTTATACTGATGATTGTGTTCGACTAAAGTGCAAGGGCCTTATCCCTTTGAAGGAAAAACGGGCATTAGCTAGCTTTCGCTCGTGGCTTTACTCGTGTTATTTAATTTCCACTTTACCTCTTAATGGTTGAGCTTCGAAAATTACCCAATTTATTAACCGACTTCAAAAAAAGGAGGGGGTTCTCAATTTGTCGGAATATTTTTTTATGTATATTCCCCGTTTACTCGAAGACGCCTGGAACGATTCGTGTAAATCTTTTTTTGTTTCAAAGGATATACTTCCCAGGTGGCCCCATTGGCACCAAGTCAGGATCTGATGATGGGATTTCAGAAAAATCGAGGGCAGCCCACAAATTTTATAGGGACGCATAATGAGTTTTTTTATTGATTGTGTACTTTTTGGGGCTATCATAATGTTTTTTAGCAGATAAGGTAGGCGAGTAGCCGGCTGTGTGACGAGAGGGCGTGGGTTCGATTCTCGAATTGAACAAATGGTTGTGCGACAGATAGATATTTGTTTCTAGTCTAGGTCTTGTGGGAGCGTAGTCCCTCGTAGTTCCTGATACCTACGATACAGGATTGACCTAGTTTTTTTAACTATCAGAGAAATGCGTTTAATTTATCTATAAAGTAATACGACAATAACAAGAAAAAAATACAAAAAGGTTCCGACCGTGACAGGACTCGAACCTGCAATCTTCGGATCCGAAGTCCGACGCCTTATCCATTAGGCCACACGGTCATATCGATTTACCAAGCTGGGAACGAAAGCTTAGCGCACCGTTAATCAAAATTGTGAGAAAGCGCGCTCAATTTCCGTGCAGAGTGAATTTAATTCCAAAGAAAGAAAGAAAGAAAGAAAAAGTCTTTAATTGCTAGAACAAATAAATAAAACAGAAAAGCACAAAATAAAACTTAAAACTCGAAGACAAATTCGACATAGATCAAAGATCCGTAAGAATCCGAGTTTGGAATCTTTATAAAGCCTGACAAAAAGGCAAAAAACACATCATAAGTGATATTTATTCCCAACTTGCTAAAGTTTAAAAAAAACTTTACAAAAGAAATATCACTTTACAGCCTTCATTCAAAAATCTAATATAATGGCAAACATAAAAAAATCAGTCTTAAAGTTAGTATTTGTGTAAAATTTTATATTAGGCTTTCTTAATTTGAATATTCCAAACATATAAAATTTAGCCCTTCTAAATCTTAGAGTAGGCAACCAAAAGGAGACGGCATTACGCTCGAATCTTGAACAAAAAATTCAGCAATGTCGGTGGGGGGCTTCGTACAACTACAAATAAACATGTGCACACAAATGCAAAATGTAATCACGTCGCTACGCACGCACACTACACCATTTCATACAACACTGGCAAATTTATGCACACAGTTACAAATTTATCTTGTTGTGAAATATATTTACAGTGTCATACATTGACAACTGTGTAAAAACAGTAGAGCGTAGCAATGTCGACACGAGGTATAGATAGCGTTGTCCTTATCTATCGATAGATAAAATAAAACAATTATAATTTATTAAATGTTTTAAGATATTTTTTTATGTGTATCATCTTTTATATCGCTTTCTTGCAATCTCTGGGTGTGATTTCGTGAAAAGGGACGGAAGTAGAGAGGTATAGTTAAAAATAGTGTAAATTAATATTTCTAATTTAATCGAAATACTGAAAAGATAATAAAGGTAATGAGTACTGAGAAAAATACAAGCCAAATAAGCAAAAATAAAAACTTTATTTTTTAGATTTTTTTTTAAATAATACGCCTTTAATTTATTTAATCTATACTATTATATAAAGCTGAAGAGTTTGTTTGTTTATTTGAACGGGCTAATCTCAGGAACTACTGGTTCGAATTGAAAAAATCTTTTAGTTTTGGATAGCCCATTTATCGAGGAGCGCTATAGGGTATATAACATCACGCTATCACCAATAGGAGCGGAGCAGCAATGAAAAATGTTGCAAAAACGGGGAAAATTGATTCCTTTTGAGAGCTTCCGTTGCGTACGCTGCGTTAACGGTAAAAGTTACATAACGATCATGTACGACGAAATTGTTCCTCCTAAAAAGTTATAAAAAAAGTCCGCGATAGCATATGTCTATATATTTCGGTTGGCTCACTATAACCTTTTTAATGGTTATCGAATTTGTTCTGAAACAATGTATTATTTGGAAAGGGGTTTTTATAAACATGGTATTAATCCTTATCCAAATAAATACTTTATTCATCACAAGTATTTAATTTTGAACAAAGTTGCCCTTTACGTCATTTGATTTCAATGAATATCTTAGGAGATATTACAGTTTTAAAATATCTCCGCAGCAAAATTAATATTGTTGTTTGTATGTCTGTTTCTTACCTTTTCATGACTAAACGGGTGAACAAATCCTAATGAAATTCAGTAGAGGGATAGATTATATCCTAGTGAAGGACATAGGGTATCTTTTGTCTCAAAAAAATATCTTGAAAGGGGTGAAGTAGAGGTTAAAAGTTTGTATGGGCAATCCGTAATACTTCAACTTAGGGATCTGAAAATTCCTAAATATGAATTATGCTTTAGGTAAAAAATAAAGAAATACGTGTTTCAACGATTTTACCAAATCATCCCTTAAAGGGCGAAGTGAGGAGTTAACTTATGAGGTATTCTTTAAATGTAATCTCAAGCTTCAGGCACAACACTTTTTTTTTGTCGCGGGGAAAGCATTTTATTACTGCCGTCCGCTTCGGGGGGAAGCGGAATGAGATTAAAACGGTTATGCTGGACTAGCCGGTCTTACGACCCAGCACCCCCTCGCCCGGATGATGGCTATCCGGGCTGCGGCTGGGCCGAGTCCCTACTACTTATGTACACCCAACCGGACACTACCAGCTAAAACCCCGCGGTGGCCTTCTTCGACACTTACGGAGTGATCCCGGGGTATTATAAGTTTAAGTTAGGAGTTGTGCCTGTCTAGCCATCTAGACAGTCACAACACCTGAGATTCAGGACGATCGCTATAGGTGTCTCAGTGCAGAAGACAACTCCTTGCATTGATACTTCTGCTCCCGAAAATAAACTCCACGGGGGCGGAGCCGCGAGCAACAGCTAGTATGGATATGGCAGAGAATTGTTTTAGGTCGGTTCTGGTCTCTTGGTTTCTTATATAAGTAAACTCGTCTTCTTCTGTTTTCCTAATGAAAACACGACCTTGCTTAATCTACACGAATTTGTACTCTTTTTCTTTGACGATCTGGCGAGCCGCTGCGTGTAATTTGTTTTTAGGTGAAAGGTGCTCAACAATGTAAAGCGGCGATTTATTACCTCCAATGCCTATGTGAGCAGTACTGAGCTTGTCGTTTGGATTTGCCTTATTAAAATTTATTGTTTTCGCTAAAATGTATCCCGAAGCCTAGAGGTAGCCAATTTAACAATGATTGAGCGAGGTCTCTTGTCTTCTCTGTTACTTTTTACCACACGAGTGCAATGATGAATGTCGGATTCTTTGCAGGATACCTTAGACAGCTGAGTAATTATAGATAGCAAGTTTTACTGTTTGTGCTCGGGGACACACTCTATCTCAAGATTGTTAGAACGGTTATGCTGCTCAGCAACCTGAAGCCTGATTTGCAGATCCTGTAACGTATATGTTAACTGAACGTTCTATTTCTTTAGCTCTCCCAGTGTGTCTTGCTATTTGGCGATGGCGGATTTGGTGGTTTCATAATTTTCATTCAGAAACAAACATTATTATCCAAAGCAGTTATTTCCTGTTTTATGAATTGATTTTCGAGATTGAAATTCGGTTCTCACCATCTGCTTAAGTGTTTGGTTAAGCTCCTGTGGTAAAGCCAATTTCATGACATTGAATTCTTCTCTTATTATTTCCCTAGCGTCTATCTTTGTAATAACTGACGCGGAAGAGTTTAAGCCGGAACTTCCACTAATTGCGCTAGTATCAACAGTGGCTTTTTTCGATGCGTAATATTGTCATTAAAAGGTAGCGAGTCATTATTGTTCCTCGACTTCCCGGGTGAGTCAATGGGACGTAAATGTGTATTACTGTTATCAGTTTTTGGTTGCTTTGCACATCATCCGTGACACTTCCATTTTTTTTTGGTCAACACTAATTGTAGAGTAGCGTTTTTCAGGTATGTCAGCACATGCAACACAACAATGACGGCCGTTGCAAATTATTTTAAAATGTTGATTACTCACTCGTTTTGAGGTATTCCGATTATACCTCAGCAAATATACCACCGGAAAGTACACAACACGACCTTTCCAATGGTATATAGTTTGTAAGAAAATGAAGTGTTCTGTTATTCCATAAAATTTCAAATTAAATAATCGGAGCCAAGAAATACAGTGTTACTGGTAACGAATGCGATTAGCAAATGCTGTGAATGAAATTATTGTATGTCATTGAGAGCGATTATCGCCTGTTTTGGTGTGGTAGCCGGCTAACGGCTATCTATTATGAAGAGCATTTAAAAAGGGCTTGAGATCTCGACATGAATACAGGGTGTCCCAAAAGTCGACGTCAAGCCGGAACCGGGTGAAAAGGCAAGTCATACCGGTTAACAAAAAAAATTTAAAAAATCTAAGTTGCTTGTTTTTAAAATTATAGGCATGGCCCGCGTTTTTTCAAAGTATAATCCTAACTTTGCGCATTTGTGTGATCTTACGTAAGAACTATTAAGACTCCCTCCCACCCCTTGTAAGAAAAAATAAGACATGATCGACTCCCCCCCTACATCATCTTACGTAATAAATGAATGGCGCCAAAATTCATACCTAAATATTTTTTAAATATACCGGAGTCAATTTTAGGATCACTTTTTTTGACAAAAACTTTATTCTGGTTTTGTCATATTTTGTGACATTCCTAGTGTGTTAGAACTATTTACATTAAAAGTATGTGTTTAGAAGACAGTCTAGATGGATTAGTAATTTTATCGATAACCTTTATAAGTTTATCTACAACACTATTTGAGTCTTGCATAAACGACAGTGTTACCACATAAACCACCCAAAATGCTACACTGGCATAAAGTTTATGAAATTGTAAACTTAGTCGATATGTCAACTCTCCTAATATTTTTAAATTATAAATTAAGAAGCATAAATAAAGTAATCCTACTAATATTATAAATGCGTATGTTTGGATGGATGCATGGTTGTTTGATATCCAATCACGCTACAACGGCTGGACGGATCTACTGAAAATTTGGCACAGAGATAGATTATAGTCTGGAAAAGCACATAGGCTACTTTTTATCCCGGAGAAATGTACAGTTCCCATGGGATAGTTTAGTTTTTCACAGAGCAAAGGATCGACATGATTTTTTGCATAGTGGCAGTTTAGGGATCAAAAAATGACAAAGACCACTTTTAACTCGAAAAAATGCACGCTTCTTATGGGATAGCAAAATATAGAAGGTTAAAATGCTCCAAGACCTACACGCGGGCGGAGCCGCGGGCAACATTAGTTAAAAATGAATATTAAAAAAACAACTTGCGTTTAAGATATTGAATGCAAATAAATTTTGCACTACTGTGGCTAAAAGTTTAATATGGCAACATTTATGACCCGATGATAATTTTTAGAGATTATATGTTTTGTTGCTTTTAATGATAATATTACTTTAAAAAAATATGTCCAGGTGAAAAATAATTTTGTATTTTTGTAAGTTTGATGTGTCAGATCTATTTTTACATGTTAATACCGCTACAGGCTCGCGTTTTCAGGGAGCTCCATTCGCACGTGATGTCACTTTTTTAGTGGCGGATCACGAAGCGCAACTCGTTTTATAGAACGTGTATGAGCACCGTGCTCTTACATTTGTCATACGGGGTAAGCGCTCAATGGCGTCTCCAGTGTTAAATACTCTAAGTTCTAAATAAACTAAAAGTCTGTTATAATAATATATGTACTTTTCGTGAAACCCATTTATTATTTTTAGTAGTTTTTTTTTATAGTATAGTCCGACAAACGAGCATGTGGGTCACATGATGTTAAGTGATCTCCACCGCCCATGAACATCCACAATATCAAAAGTGTCATGTATGCGCTGTCGGCATTAAAAGGACAGCAATAGGGATTAGGGAAGGGAAGGGGGAATCTGGGCCTCCGGATATCTCACTTACCATACGAAACGTGACAGTAAACTGTCACTTTACGTTGATTTCCTGTGAGACAGTGGTACTAGGGGTAGTACTACTCGGTCGACCGGGGGGTCGACCCGGCCCATTCATGCTATAGACAAATATGTCTACAGCGTGGCTCTACTTCTGATTCGATTCGATTAACATTATAATATATTACTTTTAATTTCAATTATTAGTTTCAGCAACCGCTTTTTTCTGTAATCCCACAGCCTGCATAGTGCAGTAAAGGAGTAATCAATAGCGAAATGAGAACCCGCAAGTTTGATACCAGCAAATATAACGTTAATGAGTTCCTCAGACTCCAATCTGGGTGTTGTGAGACCGAAAGTATCTTCGTCCCTAATACCCACGACAAAGATATCTAACTATGGGATCTATGTTTAACAGAATATGAATAAATACACCCAACAGCAGCAATAATAGCAGCGATAGCCTAGTTGGTTGCGGTACGGACTGTCAAGACGAAAGTCGTAGGTTCGAAACCCAAGTGGCATACACCTCTGACTTTTCTAAAGTGATGTGTGTATTAAAATGTTAATTATCGCTTGCTTTAACGGTGAAGGAAAATATCGTGAGGAAAACTGCATATCTGAGAATTTTTCGAAGGTATGAGAAGTCTGCCAACCCGCATTAGGCCAGCGTGGTGGACTAAGGCCTAACCCCTCTCATTAGTAGAAGAGGCCCGTGCCCAGCAGTGGGACAATGTTTAATACAGGGCTAGTATTAAATATATATTTATATTATATATATACACCCAACAGTCACAGTAGTCCTGACCCCGCACTAGGTCACTAGAATGTGGAGGGCAACTAGCATGTGAAGGGGAACTAGCCTAACTAGGGCTGTAAAGGCACCGCGCAGGGATCCAGAGTACACTCAAGATCCCCCGGGACCGTCCCACATGCGCTGCATAAGGCTACCGCGGGGTCTTTAGTACACCGACGTAGGAAAATTGTTAGGGTCCCGATCCAGTAGTCCCTCGGGTGAACTGGGTCGGAAGGTCGGTAAGTCCGGCATAACCATTTCTCCTCCCACGAGGTCCAGATGGTACCTATCCGTAAGATGGATTTTCCCCGCGGGAAGAAAAAAACCCTGTATCGTGGGTAACAACAATAACCAGGGAATACGATCCCACAACACCACCCGAAACAAACTGTCTTTTTTTTTTTAAGTGCCACGATAGGCAGACGAGCAGACGGGCCACCTGATGGTAAGTAGTCACCGCCGCCCATAGACTTCTGCAATACCAGGGCACAGCAAAGCCGCTGCCTACCGTTCAAACTGTCTGTAACGTGTCTGTCACACAAACATTTGTCTCGGTGCGGGAATCGAACCTAGTCTGTCGTTTCACAGCTACTCGCCAGCTGCACCAAGAAGAAAGAAAGAAAATAAATTTTATTTGGTCAAACAAGAACGCTTTAGATGACATACAAATCAAAAACACTAGGAGTAATACAACAAAAATAAACAATTATAGACCTTAAACCCGGTACTCCTCAATTTGGAACACCGGTGTCTAAAGTATGACCAAAAGGCCATAGGCTCAGCATTTGCCAAGTAGTAAAATACTGCTTGGCATTCTGCCTAGGCCTTACGAATGTAAACACTACGGAGGCTGATATTCAAAACATTCTCTCAGTCTACCCCCTGTTGTTTCCTGTCTCTACTTACGCACACGAACCTGACCCACTGTGACCCTAGAACGTAATCGGGTATTCCCTATTATTAGTGATAAAACCTCGTAACTCCTCCTTATCATTGGCTGATAACAGTGATGTCTTGCATAGCGAGTGCTTACCCGATAATTAATTGTATTAATTGCAATAACATTGCAAATAGTATATAACATTCTGATTGCATATTTTGACTCATTAATTACAGAAATAATAATTGATTTGTCTTTCTTGGTCTGCCTCAGTGGCGAAGTTGTTGCGCATGCGCTACGACTGCTGCGCTGAGGTCTCGGGTTCGATCCCCGAGTCGGGAAAGTGATATTAGGTTTTTCTATCTGGAAATTCTCAGTATCAGCCCGGAGTCTGGAATCTGTGCCCGGTATGGCGATAGGCTCGTCCCCATATTTATGGGACCGAAATTCGTTGAAAAGTGGGTGTATTACAGGCGTGATTGTATATGTATGTATGTTCTTGGTGGTCTATAGCATACATATGCAGTCACGCTTGTAATCCCCGAAGGGGTAGGCAGAGGTGTAACCAGTACCTACAGCCACATTTCACCGAGCCAATAGGGTAGTTGACAGTAAGTGAAAACCTGATAGAATTTTAATAATTGATTTTAGTATAAAAATATCTAAAATTAAACCTTTTTGTTAATTTATATCTGATTTTTTAATATTTTCAAGAAACAAATATGCAAAAATACATAAGTGACATGAAACACCCATCAGTCATGCATGACGTCACCGTTCGAAACATCTAAAACGCTGAGCCAAACGTCTATTAGTTTTGCGGATGGGGACGTCACACAAGAGGTCGTGACAGTGGGTAGCGTTTTGGTGGGAAAAATAAAGGTTTATAAAAATGCAAATAAAATCTTGAAAACTTATGTTTTATGTTTATTAATGACAATATTTTAATAATATAGACCATGAAGAATAATATAAAATGGTTTCCCAATAGTCAAATAGCCTATTGAAATTATAAACATCAGTATGGTTTTCACATCTATTGGCAACCTGTGCAATAATAAGCATATGATACAGTCGAGTATATACAATAATAATAATAACACCCAAGAGTCATACACATAGCCCCGACCCCACACTAAGAAACGAGACTTGTGTTGTGGGTATCAGGGACCTAGAGAGACGCACGGCCTCACAACACCCAGACCCCGGACACAAATATCTGTATGTCACACAAACATTTGTCCCGGTGTGGGAATCGAACCCACGGCCCCTCGTTTCACAGCTACTCGCCAACTGCTCCACGGAGGCTGTCAATGTATTAGTACATCATTTTTATACATGTACACTGGCCATTGTGTGCCGCCAGTCCGGCAAACATTCCACTAGCATGTCGGTGACGAGAGTCCATAACTTTTCTCTCTACCAAAAATCGTTCAACGCGGCTAAAAAAGTTTTTACTTCAAAACAGCGTCCATAAAGTATTACATTTTTGAAATGATAACTTATTATGGGAGGGTAAACCGCTTCGTAACGTAACGCGTTACGGCGGCACTCTGTCTAACTTCTTTAATAATTTATATTTCTATCGTTCCATAATCTCTGTGCTATATTTTTTTAAAGTGAAACTTCTTTATTATCTTTGTGATTTGATTTGAGTGGTATCGAGTGGGTAAAATATATTTTATAATCAATAAAAGATTTTATTTATAAATAACTTACAAATAACCTTTCCTCACATACTCATGTTAATATACATAAAGTTTAAATAATAACCTAAGCTTTTCTCAAGTTAAACAATTATAGTTCAACTTAGATTAGTCTAAGTTATCACTTCTGTCGAGCGTCTCGAGACGCACACGTTTTTTTTTTGTTTATGATTCCTCGTCAACAATTTCATAGGCGTGCTAATGTCAAAAGTAAGATAATCTGAGCGAGACGGTCAAGCCAGTTCAGTTCTTTTTCCCCATACCAAAAGTGCCCAACGTGCCTAAAGAAGTTTTCACTTCAACTACTTCGGGCTATTAATTTAACCAGTCATGGATCATACGCTTGCCGGCGCGCGGTGCGTTCAAACATTGGCAAGTTTCGCCGTTCGTACATGCTATTTTGAACTTTAATGTTATGGAAATAAAAATGATTTCGGCTTGTATTTTACTCCCTACTTTTTTTTAATATCCTTATAGACACGAGTGATTAAAAATTCCAAATCCATCCTGCCGTTCTCAAGTACTGCACTTGCCAATGATAACCATTTAATGTTATACAGATAACACTATTGTTAGAAATTTTTGATATAACTTTTTAGTGTTTATTTATGAAGTAGTATTTAAAAAAAAACTATTATCACATATGAGTGCCTTGATAGGCAGACGAGCAGACGGGCCACCTGATGGTAAGTAGTTACCGCCCCCCATAGACTTCTGCAATGCCAGAGCACAGCAAAGCCGCTGCCTACCGTTAAATGTTAATTAATTAATTTCATTTAATGTTATACAGATAACACTATTGTTAGAAATTAGTGATATTACTTTTAAGTGTTTATTTATGAAGTAATATTTAAAAAAAACTATTATCACTTATGAATTTATAATTGCGTATCGTTTACCCTTCTATATTTGAAATAAGTTAAGTATGTTCCACGTTTAAAATAAGTAGTTGGGACTTCCCTCGCTAGATGGAGCGACGACCTGTGAAGGTCTGGCAGAAGTACTTGACATGAATAATGTCGCACTGATATGATTCTACGTAGTAGTAGTACGTATTAAACAAAGACTTACGATTTTTTGGCGCGTCTTCTCATACCGTCTCGGAAGCACTACTTAATTATCATTATCGATGTTTGGCCGTGTTGCGGCCTTCTGAGTACTCTGACACTAGACCCTCGCCCGCTTCTTCACCTTCTTGCCCATGGCGTAGTGTGAAGAAGGTTGGCATGATTGTATTGAGTAGCGGGGGATAGATGGTCCCTCGCTACTTGATACTCTAACTGGACGGCACTGCGCTTACCATCAGGTCCAGTGTGGCGCATTTGCCAGGATAAAAAAATCCTTAATATATCGTGTTAAGTGACCTCACAGTATGTATTATAATTTCATAATGGCCTAAGTTCATGCTTAACTTTAGGGCCCAATTATCGCCTCACTCCGATTCAGTAATGGGGCATTAACTCATCCCTTAGTATAAGTTTAAATTCCAACACTCAATACTAGCCCTATATTAAACTAGTCCCACAGCTGGGCACGGGCCTCTACTAATGAGAGGGTTTAAGCCTGACTCCACCACGCTGGCCTAATGCAAGTTGGTACCGTTGTTGACCTCCTCCAATCAGGAGGAAGTTAACAAAGCGATCCGCAGTAACACTGACACTAAAAAGGTACACATCTACACTGACGGCAGCAAGCAGGATGACGGAAAGGTGGGAGCTGCCTTCGTGTGCTTCGACCCTGGAGGGAAGAACATCACGCCCACTGTGAAAAAGCTCAAATTACACGACTGCTGTACGGTGTTCCAGGCTGAACTTCTTGCCATCCAGCACGCATGTCGGTGGGCTCTTGACCGGAGATACCAGCAGGCAATTATTTTTTCTGACTCGCTGTCCTCGATACTGGCCATCCAGGACAGGAGCAATACCCACCCACTGGTGACATCGATACACCGCATCCTGCGGGACTATCGAGGGGTGGGGTGCCTACAACTCTCTTGGGTCAGGAGCCACATCGGCATCGCGGGCAATGAGATGGCCGATGAGGCTGCCAACTACACAAGGCCCCATACTACACAAAATTCCCCATTTCCTACATCAAGGCCCGACTGCGTAAATCCACCCTGAGCACCTGGCAGTCGCGTTACGCAGACAAGGCCAGCACACGAGATCACTCTTCCCGAGTCTCGGAGACATCCGCAGGCTCTGGAAGGTGACCACGCCCAACTTTTATCTCACTCAGGTCCTCACAGGTCCCGGTTACCACAGGGCCTACCTTCACCGGTTTCACATCACGGACACTGACTGCTGCCCCTGCGATGACATCACCACCCAAAGCCTATATCATCTCTTGAAGGAGTGCCCAAGATTCGGGATTCACCGGCATACCTATGAGATGGTCTGTCGCCGCTTCGAGGTGTCTCCCTACATCGTCTCCCAACATCTCGCCGAGGGCAAGAGCGGTGCACTCGCGGCCTACCTGAAGCTGGTGAATTCCATCCTCAGCCGGCTGAAAAATTTCAACCAAGAAGCCATCCCAGCTGGACCTTGAGCAACGAGCGAACCAACCACATCCACCAACTTTATTTAATGTATCTAGTGTTTGTTTACCATGTTTCATTTTTAACTGTAAATACTTATCAATAAATTAACCCAATTAGTAGATTGTAATAGTAATAAAAACACTAATGTTAAAACAATGAATAAATGAAGGTTACGGCTGAGGTTATTCCCCCTCCCCTCCTACCTTTCCCCAAGACTAACCCTTCCCATTCCACTGTGCTACTTTTGGGTTAGGACCGGCTTGGAAAACCCATCAAGCACGGCCCTGACTCAAGTAGTAAATCAGTGGAAAAACCTAATCCCTTTCTCTCTTCCTCCCCCAAACCATTCAACTGCTCTCGGGCAGGGACCATCCAGAAAACAACATCCGGAGCGGCCTCAGCCCGAAATCAGCCCCCATGGTTACCCAAATTTAAAAGGGAATATGGCGGAGGGAGGCGAATTACGCATCTACTCACGGAACCTCGCCCCCCTCCAATAACCATATTTATGAGTAACTACCGGAGGCGGCCGAATTACGTATCAAATCGCGGAACCTCGTCCTCCTCCGACACCCCTATATTTTAAATATAATAACTCCTTTGTGAAACATTTGAAAAAAAAAAAAAATGCAAGTTGGTAGACTTCACATACCTGAATACCAGGAAACCTTTCCTGACGTTGTTTTTATGTTGTGATAATAAACTAATTATGATTTTAATTTAGTAGACCTCATTTTTTATCTGGATTTACCGGATAATAAAAATAGGCCATTTTATAAAATGATCTTAAAATTAAAGTGGTTCTAAATATGCTTGCAAATGACCGCTAAGGAACCTGATGGTAGGTGTGCCATCAGGTTCCGCTTTGTGGAATGGGGGCGTTTGAATTCCACCACGGTAAGCCCTTTTTTTTTTTTTTTTGTCGCGGGGAAAGCCATTTATTACTGCCGCCCGCTCCGGAGGGAAGCGGATTAAGAATAAAACGGGTATGCTGGACTAGCCGGTCTTACGACCCAGCATCCCCCTCGCACGGATGATGGCTATCCGTGCTGCCGCTGGGCCGAGTCCCTAACCCCTATGTACACCCCACCCGACACTACCAGCTAAAACCCCGCGGTGGCCTTCTTCGGCGCTTGCGGGGTATTCTAAGGAGTGCTAGAATTGCAGCCGGAATCGCCCCTGCGCGGTGCCCTGTACGGGCCCATCTCCGTGGGAGGCTAAGGAGCCCCCGCGCACCGAGCAACGACAGCGAACGAGGCCTTACCACCCGCGCTGCCGTCCATCTCGGGGTCGCACGATGCCCCGAATTTGGGAGTGCATCGATACGGGCTGACAGCCCTCCGCTGCGCGCCCGCGACCCCCGATGGCCCCGATTAGTCGCCTCGTACGACAGGCAGGGGTTACCGTGGTGAAATTCTCAACACGCCCCCATTCCACAGGGCGGGAGACGCCGATCAGTCGTCCACCCGGCGCCTCCTACGTCTTCTCTGGCGGCGGGAGGGATCATATCGTTCCCGATCCCTCTCAGCACTCTCCTTCTGCGAGATGACGTTCTCGCAGAAGTGGGCCACCGCACGCCAGGACCTCCGGCTGGCGACCATGGACGACACCACGGCCGGCAGCGAGAGGTCTCCTCCGACGACTGCTCTGAGAGCGCTGCGCTCTTCGTCCCAGGCTGGGCACTCCTCCAACATATGTTGGGCCGTGTCTTCGCGGCAGTTGCCACAGTGGTGGCACACGGCGGACACCTCCTTTCCGATCCGACACAGGAACGAACCGAAACACCCATGGTCCGTTAATACCTGTGTCAGTCGGAACGTAGGCGCCCCGTGGCGCCTGTCTAGCCATCTCTTTAGGACAGGACGCACTGCTGCGACAGTCCTCAAGCCCGCAGTCGGGCTCTCCAGCCTGGTATGCCACTCCTCCACGGCGATTCTGCGAAACCGGGCCGCAATCTCCCTCGGGGCCAGTCTCTCCTGACGGCGGCTGGACGCCTCCTCCCGCCAGAGGAACGCTGACGAGAGGAGTTTGGCGTCCAACTCCCAAGGGAGTGTGCCGGCCAATACGCAGGCCGCCTCGTGGGAGACCGTGCGGTAGCCCCTGACTATTCGCTGCGCCACCAAACGCTGCGGTTTGCGCAGCAGGGCGACGCAGCGGGCATTCAGGGACTCAGCCCATACGGGACATCCGTACAGGGCCATTGACCGCACGACTCCAGCGTATAAACTTCGGCAAGGGCTATTAGGTCCCTCCAGGTTCGGCAGCAGGCGTCCGAGCGCGCCTGCCGCCCGCACCAATTTCGGCGACAACTCCTTGAAATGGGCACGGAAATCCCACCGGCTGTCCAGAATCAATCCCAAGTACTTCATTTTACAGCCGATGGGAATCCGCACCCCCTCTACACTTATGTGGGGCCCAAAAGGTGGCCGAATCCGAGGCCTGTGAAAACAAAGGGCCTCGGTTTTGTTGAGGGCCACCTTAAGGCCCAGTCGCCGAATCCTGCCCACCACCTGTTCGGTTGCGAACGAGGCGAGCAGGGTGGCCTCCTGGAAAGACCTGGCCGACGCTGTCACTAGTGTGTCGTCCGCGTAACACACGACAGCGACACCTCTGGCGTTGGCACCACGGAGCACCCAATCGTAGCCGATGTTCCACAACAGAGGGCCCAAGACTGAGCCCTGTGGAACACCGCAGGCCATCGCTCTTCGGTGCCAACCGTTGGCGCCCGGATACACTATGTATCTATCTGAGAGATACGAGTGCACCAGGCGCCGAAGATACGGTGGCACCACGTGGTACCGCAGTGCTTCCATTATGCAGGCCCAGGGTAAAATATTAAACGCGTTGGCGATGTCTAGAGACACCGCCACCACCACTTCACCCCGAGCCACTGCACCACGGTAAGCCCTGCCCCCTGTATCAGGTGGGTGTACATTGGGGGTAGGGACTCGGCCCAGCGGCAGCACGGATAGCCATCATCCGTGCGAGGGGGATGCTGGGTCGTAAGACCGGCTAGTCCAGCATACCCGTTTTATTCTTATTCCGCTTCCCACCGGAGCGGGCGGCAGTAATAAAACGCTTTCCCCGCGACAAAAAAAAAAAAAAAAGGTTCCTTAGCGGTCATTTGCAAGCCTACCATCAGGTTACTACTGACTACAGGAAGAGGAGAGGAATGATGTTCTTCATTGGTTCATCATTCATGTCTCAAAGGTTCTATTTATTCGATATTTGAAAATACCTAGATTATAATGATTCAGACACAAAGACGCTGGTTCCATTCTATTACTATTCGTATAATATTGACGGAAGCGAATAGTGTACGTGTAATCACATGTGTGCTATATATTAAAAAAAATATGATATTTTAAAAAGCATTTTAACTATATGGAAATAAACTTACAAACAAAAACCATAAAAACGATGCATTTCGGACGCCCATAACCGCCGCTTCAGGCACTGGGGCGGTCAGAGTTGAAATCGCCGAGACTATTAGCGTGGAGTACATTTTAAAACAAGTAAATTAAGACACTTTTGTTGACAGGGAACCTAAACATAATATACAAGTGTGTCACTAACTTTAAATGTATCCTCTCTCTAGTTGATTGTCCTTTTGTTTTACGTTTAAGTAAATTTATCGATATCAATGAAATCAAATGGTAACCTTTTTTATAGATAAAATTCAACTCGAGTGTATTGTTTTGGAAATTCTCATAAACCTTATTTATTAGGTACGTCTAACAAATGCCAATCTCCTGCGTTTGTTTTCACTTTTTACTTGACATTGGCGGAATAGCTACTTTTTAAGCTCGTCGCCATTAATCTAAAAGAAGAAGAGAATTATTTCATTCTAATTACATGAATGACCCAACAAGTTTGGATAATATTTGGTAAATCCAACGAGCAATTAAAATAAGATCTGAGAATTTGAATACACTCTACAATATCAGAAAATCCATTGAAATAAAACTTACTAATTTTGTCGCGGTTTATTTTACTTTTTTACTTACTGTACTATAATTTCGGGATAACATAGAAATTAATCCGGCCCATGACCATGAAGGCTGTACAGCTTCCTTTTCAGGACTCAAAAGCGACAAAATCTGTACAATTTGTTTATTTTCAATGTGTAATATTTGCGTATAATAAAAGAGCCACTCTAAATTAAAATATCAATGATGGTTTCTTCTATATTGCCATTAACACAAAAGTTACTTTCTGTGGTTCGAATCGTTGCTAATTTCAGTCAGTTTGTCCCATATCAATCCAATCAACCAATAAGACACTTTGGTAAATTGTGAACTGAATTTGAAGTTACAAAAACCAGGACAATTCAGTTTAAAAACAGGACGCATCTTTGTTTCAAAATAGCGTAAACACTTGCGAGCCGAGATGCCGCCCCTAAAGTAAGGATTGCAAAAGTGGTGTGCGAATTTTAAAATACAGGATCTTATCAGGACGCTGCTTAAAAACTATCCAGGACATCCCAAGACACTCTAAAAACCAGGACATGTCGTGGGAAAACAGGACGGATGGCAACTCTATTTTCCATAGAAATGAGCCGATACCTATCTTAGTCTTCGTGGTGCAGCGGGCGAATAGCTGTGTGGTTGTCTGGGTGTTGTGGATAGTCCCTCGTAGTTCTTGATACCCAAGATACAGTGACCTAGGGTTTTTTTTAGTGCCTTAATAGGCATACGAGCAGACGGGCCACCTGATGGTAAGTAGTGACCGCCGCTCATAGACTTCTGCAATTCCAGAGTTCAGCAAGCTGCTGCCTACCGTTGAAGGACTACTCTTCTTAAGCCTCGTTTAAAGAAGGACATGTCATAGCGCTCAGGGAACACTGTCGCAGGGACTTCATTCCAGAATTTGCACGTACGTGGTAAAAATGAACGCTGGAAACGAACCGTGCTAGACGGAATCGCTTCCAGGTGGTATGGATGAACTCTGTTGCGATGTCGGGTGGTGCGATGATAAAATGGTGATGTAGGCACCATTTTAAATAGTTCCTCGGAGCACTCCCCGTGGAACAACCGATAGAACAAGCAGAGAGACCCGAAGTCTCTACGCAACCCCAACGGTGCCAGGCTATCCGTGATATCAGGATCCCCGATAATTCGAACGGTGTGTCAGGACTATGTGTGTGTGACTACAGTATGGGGTTCTTCAAGAAGGGAGTAAATAGGTTTTTGAAGGGTCGGCAACGCGCATATGATGCACCTGGTGTTGCAATCGTCCATAGGCTACGGTAACGATTAGGCGGGCCGTAAGCTTGTTTGCCACTATCGTGGTATAAAAAAAGTGTCTGTTGGGTGTATTTATTTATAATTTTGACAGCCTCCGTGGCGCAGTTGGCGAGTAGCAGGCTGTGAAACGAGATGCCGTGGGAGCGATTCCCACACCGAGACAAATGTTTGTGTGACACGACAGATATTTGTGTCCGGAATCTGGGTGTTGTGAGACCGTGCGTCTCTCGTAGTCCCTGATACCCACAACACAAAACTCGTATCTTAGTGTCGGGTCGGGGCTATGTGTGTGACTGTTGGGTGTTATTTATTTATACTCATCGAATCAAATTTGTAACACAAATGGTAATTTTAACCGGTACTTTTTATTATTTTGTTTGTCGAGTCTTTGTTTGAACAGCGCGTGTGTTACACAATAAGCCCTCGAGACGTGTGTTGACTGAAAAAATTTAGTCATGCTCTTGTAGGAATCCCCGACCGCCATATTGATACTGACGTCTTTAAGTTTCTAGACGATTATTTCCAGTATGATGCGATAGATGGCGTGCCTATCTCTATATGTACACATCGTTCAGCGATAACCTAGTTGGAAGTAGTAAGCACTCAAGAGAAAAGTCGTAGGTTCGAAACAAGGTCAAAAATACACTCCGAGTTTTTAAGTGAAAACTTCTTTAGGCACGTTGGGCACTTTTGGGATGGCACTAAACTCGTGTAACCGTCACGCTCAGATTATAATACTTTTGATATAAACACGACTATGAAGTTCTATTATTATTGACAAACAATCATAAACAAAAAAGTTACTACTTCATGGAGGCTGTTTCAAAAAGAACACAGTAATTCCAAAGTTTTAAGTTTTCTCTTCTGTCGGTAGTCGCCATGACTGCCTGTGTTTTTTTATACTTACGTGTATGCATTGTTAATTATAATTATTGCTAGCTTTAACGGCGAAGGAAACAACGTAAAGATACCCAAGAACTCTCCATGAGTTTTTTTTTTTAAGCGAAATAGGCTTGCGTTTGACCACTATCTCGCCTGATGGAAAGTGATGATGTGGTCTACGGTGGAGCACGCTTGGCTAGAAGATACCTAATCACTCTTGACTTGAAGATACCCAGGTCATAATTTTCGGGAAATATAGACACCGGCAAAGAGTTCCACTCTCTAGCGGTGCGCATGATAAATGTACTAGCAAAACGCTTCGTGCGCACTGGTGGAATATCAACCATGTATCGATGACGCTTCGCCGAGTCTCTTGTCGTCCGATGATGGAAAGGGGTTGGGGGAATTAAATTATTCAAAGGTATTTGAAGTCTATCATCGCGCATTAGTCCAGCGTGTTGAATTAACCCCTCTCATTAGTAGAGGAGGCACGTGCCCAGCAGTGGGTCAATGTTTAGTACTGGGCTGGTATTAGTACATTAGTCATTCGTAGTGCAAATTGTGAAAATTAGATCATGTTCTCCGAAATTCAGCTGACCCAATCGTTATATAAAAACATATTTCAATGTCTTCAATACAAATTTTCTATCTCAATAGAATGTTCACAAATTTTTTGACTGCCTCGGTGGCGTAATTTTTATTGCGCATGCGTGACGACTGCTGTTCTGAGGTCTCAGGTTCGATCCCGGGTTGGGTAAGGTGATATTGGGCTTTTCTACATTTGAGAGCAATAAAATCACACACCTGTTAGTACTTTGCTTTCTTTTGTGTCTTTTCTTTTCTAAAATGTCAAGCCAATTAATAAAAATTCCAAGATACAATAAATATACACTAATTAGTAAGCGATAAAAGCTCAATCAATACATTATCTTTCATAAAAAAAAACTTACTTTCAAAAAATGAATAGGTAATACACCCGCAGAAGCAACGGTAACGGTAACGGTTTAACGGTAGGCAGCGGCTTTGCTGTGCCCTGGCATTGCAGAAGTCTATGAGCGGTGGTGTCTACTTACCATCAGGTGGCCCGTCTGCTCGTCTGCCTATCGAGGCACTAAAAATAAACAAAAAAAAACAAAAGAAGCTGCTCAAGTTATTGTCTGTTATTCCTGTACACTCACGCCTGTAATCCCTGAAGGGGCAGGCAGGGGAATAATTAGTAAACCCATATTTTACCGAGCTTATTATGGTCCCATGATGTGATAGGGAGCGAGCCTATCGCCATACCGGGCACAATTCAAGACTCCGGGCTAATATTGACCATTGACCATTTCGTGATAGGAAAACCCAATAACACTTTACCCGAGCTGGGTATTAAATCCGAGCACTCGACACATCAGTACTGCAACTGCAACTGTGCCGCCGAGGCATTCAATAAATAGTAAACAGTAATATTATATATCAGAAAAACGTGAATAAACCCTTTACATTTCGTGGTTGGCTCCATCACCTTGCTTAGATGAATCGATTGAGACCGATTTCAAACCTGTTGGTCATTATTTTGCTGGTGGTAGGATATTCGTATCCGCCCGGATAGCGACCACCGTACACAGGGCGAAAAACCCGCCATAGTGGCACACGCAAGTGTGTCGCGTTCCGGGATCAGCCAGTGTACATCCGGTTTTTGTCGGGGTCTGGAGTTGGGGTACAATGGCCATTTTGCGGCCTTCTTAGTACTCTGACACTAGACCCTCGACCCCTTCTTCACCTTCTTGCTCATGGCGTAGTGTGAAGAAGCAGGCCGGCATGAGTGTGTTGAGTAGTGGGGGATAGATCGTCTCTCGCTACTCAGTACTCTATTTGGACCGCACTGTGCTTACCATCAGGTACAGTGCGGTCACTTGGCCGTGCCAGGATAAAAAAAAAATCTAATTCTATGTTTTTTAAGAGCTCAGTACATACATACGTCGAATTTATTCGACCGCAGATAGCTCCAATGACAACACTGATCACCGAGATTTGAAAAGGATTTTACTTATCTAATAGTACCTACATGATACGTATTTTGATAAAATCAAACTAATAAAACTGTCACATGTGTTTATTTTTTTCACTCCTGAATATTTAGATAGGATTTTAAAAATGACGATATGATAATTATTTTACCATTTGCCTATCCCTAATGTTTGTGATACTGTGACGTCACGCATTATGATAGCTATTTCATGGCACGAGACAAAATGCTTTATTTTTACATATTTATTTCTTGAAAATATTAAATAATCACATATAAATTTCGATTTTTTCACATTTTCGATATTTTTAGACTAAAAACTATTATAAAAAACAAAATTCTATCAGGTTTTCACTTACTGTCAACTACCATATTCCAGACTCCGGGCTGATAAATGTTTCTAAACAGAAAAACCCAATATCACTTTATCTGACCTAGGATCGAACCCAAGACTCTAGCACAGCAGTCGTTACACATGCGCAAATACAGCTGCCCCACCGAAGCAGGTTTACTCTCTTATATTATTTTATCCTGGCACGACAGTAAACCACGCCTGATAAGGAGTTCAATGAAGTTCACATGTAATGGTAATAAATATAATAGACCTTGAAGTATGCGTTCCTTAATGATCGCCAGAATAATGCCGGCTTGAAGTAACTAGATATAAGGTCACAGCTCATTAGAGCCACCCGGCACTCGCCACGAACCGCCTCGTCGCTCGGCGTCTATTCGTTGTCGGCAGGTGGTCCACGGGTGGACGCTGCGTTGCCACCAGTAAACGTCTCGTTACGACTCATTGGGCTTGTGCCTTGGCAATACTCAGCAACGCAAGGCAAGCATGCGAGCCGCGAGTTGTCTCCGAGGCGATCCGGTGACGCTACAGAGTTGATGTGGCGAGCGCATATCCATAAAGGTCCATATAAAGAATACTAACCGTTCGAGGCGAGGCGGTGTGGGTCGGGTGCCGGGTGGCTGTAATGAGATCTGACCTATACTCGGCTGATCACGAAACGCGACTTGCTAAAGCTAAACGATTTGTCGGATATTTCTCCTATTTTTAATAATACCTAAACACTGGGCACAGGTCTCCTCTGCTAATGAGAGGGGTTAGGCCTTAGTCCACCACACTGGCCTAATGCGGGTTGGTAGACTTCACACCTTTGGAATTCATACGAGAATTCTCAGCAAGCGATAATTAACAATTAATACACACGTAACTTTAGACAAGTCAGAGGTGTATGCCATTTGGGCTGGTTTCGCACATACGACTTTCTTCTTGTCAGTCGTTCCGCAACCAACTAGGCTATCGCTGCTTATAATTTAATTTTATTAAATTACACAACAATCTCGTTTCTATTTAAAAATAAATGTAATATGTATATTCTTTTTTTAAATTTTAGATTAGAAACACAAATCGATTTTCAATTTAGAATTACTTTCAAGAAGTATTTTCTTAAGTTAACTTGATAATTATAAAAATTTATTTTAAACTGGCCTCATTTTTTTTAACCGACTTCAAAAAAGGAGGAGGATTCGAGAAATTATTTTTGTGTTTAAAAGGGTATACTTCCCAGGTGGTCCCATTGGCACCAAGTCAGGATCTGATGATGGGATCTTGGAAAAATCTAAGAAAATCAATTTTTATAATGACGCATAATTTGTTTTTTGTTGAAGTCGGTGTACTTTTTTTGTCTGATGAATGAAGGTACCTAAGACCTACCGAATTATTTGTTAGCGTTTAGTACATTATCTACTTCATTATTACCTTTATTTCAATAAAACCGTTTGACTTTTGAAAAATGTTTCAAACTGATCAAAAAAATATATGGCTGACTATACTCAAAGTTTTCTTTTTAATTTAATTTAGTTGAGATCATAAACTATTGGTCTTTATAATACTTATAAACTATGATTCCTATCATAAAACAATAATAAAAATGTCGCATTTAAATAATAGCAAGTCATCCTAAAATTCATACAGTCACACTAGAAGTTTTATTTAATTTATGTATTTTATGAGACATTGTCCATATCTCTTTTTATTTATTTTCACATAATATAAATAGTATACTGACTGCCTCGGTGGTGCAGTTGTAATTGCTTATGCGTTACGACTGCTGTGCTGAGGTCTCGGGTTCGATTCCCGGGTCGGGTAAAATGATATTGGGTTTTTCTATTTAGAAATTCCTCAGTATTAGCCCGGAGTCTGGAACCTGTGCCCGGTATGGCGATAGGCTCGCCCCCTATCACATTACGGGACCGATAATTCGGCGAAAAGTGGGTGTACTGGTTACGCCTCTGCCTACCCCTTCGGGGATTACAGGCGTGAATGTATATGTATTAATAGTATACCTGTACTTAACAAAAACTACACATTTCATAAACCTGCCGTGTTGTCCTATCAGCTATATGTCCATGTTTTCAAATCACAAAACCTAACCACAGCTAAAATTGACCGCTGAAATTTGGCAACGCAAAATATCTAATTAAAACGTCCTTAACAATTATTACATGTACGTAAAATAGTACCTAATTAAGTACTATTACAGTTTCACGGAATAAATTCATCCCCCGAGTTGACGCGCTTATATAAAAGAGCGGGAAATCTGCAGGCACACAGTGTGCGGACGGGTCTTACGCGTGGGATCACGCTAGCTGTTAAACGGCGGACGCGGCGCTCATAAATACGATTTCAAATTTTAATTCCACAATTCTAAATTCAAATAATTATTTTTAAATTTATATAATTCTATTGTACCAGTACGTTGTAATAAAAAAAATATATAAAGCCGCGTGTTTTTAAAAGTGATATTTGATCTGTGGTGTGAAACAACTTTTTCAAAATGGTGAACAAGGCGTATAGCGTTAATTCAGTGACCACTGAAAAAACAGGGAGCAAGCATCATCAAGTGATAATGTCAATAATTGGTAAGTTTAAAAAAATATTTACCATAAATACAGTTATAAATTCAGTTATAATTATATAAATACTACATTTTAATCACTATGATTAAATCAATAGTTTTATAGCTTAACCTGTTTGGTGCGATGTATAGGATTACGTTAAATTATCTAAACAAAAATGATGAAATATTGTTTACCTGATGGCGTGCTGATAAATTTTCTTACGTTACAGAACGTGTAGTAAACGTATAATCTTCTTTAACGTCTTTTATCCGAAATAAGAACGCGGTAGTTTGCACGAAAAATATCTTAAAATTATTTTTTAATTTTGTTTCTTTTTGCAAACGTGCCAGTAATTTTTACAATTCAAATTACTGGCACATAAACGAATATTTTAAAAATCGTATAATATTATTTCAACTATAAATGTGACAGATTTAAATATATTTCTGAATGGTTTTGATGTATAGACGGATTTAGGTGTATTTTTGTGGACAGACAGCCCAATAAATAAGTCATACATGGTTTTCATTGTAAAAAAAACATTGACAAATTATCATTTAACAATGGAAATACGCTGAATTATAATAACACGCAACAGTCACTAGTGACCCTATACTAAATAATATCCCGGGTATCAGTAACTTAAAGGACCTTTGGATCTTACAATAACCGTATCAGAAAAAGAAATATGGATCACGCAAACGTCAGCCTCGGATTGAACCCGTGACCTCTCGTATCATATATTACTCCGCGGAAGCTGTCATACAGTCAATCGCAAATGAACTTGAAAAAAATAACCCACAAACGCAAAATCAACTAAAAATGTCTGCAATGTGAATAACACGAAAATTACAAGCAATAAAAAAATGTACACGCATTTTCTCACGTAAAAGTTTCAAAAATAAATAGTAAAGTTTCAATTGAAGATTCTGTCTCTCTTCCACTTATTACAATAAATCGCTGTCCCTTTCCAACCGTTCCTGAAATAAATGACCACGACTGTGAGATAATTCCGGGTGTTACGTGTGGATTTTGCACTATGCTTTATTACTCAAGGTAAGTACATGCCAGGGACGGATTCAAGACCTTAAAAGGGGCCCATTGGTCGATAAATAGGATAAGAAAATAGAGATTGAGATTTAAAATTTATTACATGCATATACACTCACGCCTGCAATTCCCGAAGGGGTAGGCAGAGGTGTAACCAGTTCACCCACTTTCCGGGCTAACACTGAGAATTTCTAGATAGAATAACCCAATATCACTTTACCCGACCCGTGGATCGAACCCAAGACCTCAACACAGCAGTCGTAACGCATGCGCAATTACAACTGCGCCACCGAGGCAGTCCAAGAACCAAGAGGTTCGCACACTCGTATTTTTGCCGCACCATCAAGCTGTGGAACAGTTTGCCAGCTACCGTGTTCCCTCTTTCCTATAGTCCTGGGCCCTTTAGGCGTAGTGTGAAGAAGCTAAACAGCAAGCCGGCACAATTGTGTTGAGTAGCGAGGGATAGACTGACTCTTGCTACTTGATACTCTATCTCGACGGCACTGCGCTTACCATCAGGTGCAGTGTGGTCACTTTGCCGCGCTAGAATAAAAAAAAAGTGCTGTTAAAATTTATTAAAGAAAACCTAATGCAAAATTGCACATACATTTTATACGACCCTTAAAATGCAGGAATTTCTAGCATTCCCGGTATTTTCTTTGATACTTTTCCGTTAGCCAAACGCAAATGTCAAATTTAGAACATAGAACCATTGCGTGGGTTTAGGTGGAGTTATCGGATAAGCAGACAGGCCATAGTTCTTACAATCATAAAGAAATATTTACGAACTAGCGATCGTTAATACTCTATTTCGTTTGGTTACAAATAATTCTGGCGTATTGCGTTCTCGAACGTAATCCCAATTTAAAATTGAAATCGATGATGATGAAATCGGTCACGTGATGTTAAGTGATCTCCACCGCCCATGGACATCCACAATACCGAAAGTGTCATGTATGAGCTGTCGGCCTTAAAGGACAGGAATAGGGATTAGGGAAGGGAAGGGGGAATCTGGGCCTCCGGTTATCTCACTTACCATACGAAACGCGACAGTAAACTGTCACTTTACGTTAGTTTTCTGTGAGACAGTGGTACTACCCCGGTCGAGCCGGCCCATTCATGCTGTAGACAAATATGTCTACAGCGTGGCTCTACCACTTCCGAATAGTACTTGTCAAATAATACTTGTCTTCTAATGAGAGTCCCACACCAATCATGATCAATGAATACGTATGAAAATTCAGGTATATATATCACTTTCGTCTGAGCCGCCTAAGCTATCGCTGTTATGAATGTTTTTTTTATTATTTGTATATTACAGCTTTAAGATTTAATTAAGTTTATTTCACATTTTAATAATGTTTTTTTCCAACATTTAAATGCATGCCGTGACAACTAAAGGTAATGCATTTAAAATATTGTTAGTAATTTATGGGATTTAATTGATGTAATGTAATTACCACTGTTTGTCCTTAAACTATAAATAAATAAATAACGATGAAACAAAAAGTAAAAAAAACAATACGTTCACCATACCATAATTGAAAGAAAGAAAAGGTTTTTTATTGTCGGATGTTAAAAACACATAACAAAAATAGAAAAAAAGCATAATAATAATTGATCCGACAATGGGAGTCCCTATTCAGCTACATGCTGCAGTACAGGCTAGCCCATACTGCAGCGCTGGTTTTCGATAGTGGAATTGGTAACACGGACTGTCGAGACGAAAGTCGTAAGTCAAATAGCGTACCTTACTTACTAATAGCGTACTTCTGACTTTTATGATAGGCAATACTGTCATTCATATTTTTACCCAACTAGCTCCATAAAGGAGGGTAATGTGTATTACTTATTGGAACTAGGTCATTACAGTAACGTGATAGATAGCACAAGACTTGATAAAAGAATAAACAAATAGAAAAATATTGCGTAATATCAATACGATGGAAACATCAATACAAAACGGCCAAGTGTCTCTCGGGCCATATACAGTGAAGGGTTCTGTAGTCGGAATAATTGTCTTTTTAAAAGCCCGACAAAAAACAGATGGACAATAAGTAAAAGTTTTTTAATTCATAAAAAGTACACCGATTTCAATAAAAAACAAATTATGCGTCAATATAAAATTTGAGGGTTACCCTTGATTTTTCTGAGATCCCATCATCAGATCCTGACTTGGTGCCATTGTGACCACCTGGGAAGTATACGCTTTTAAACAAAAAAATAATTTCTCGAATCGGTTCAGGCGTCTTCAAGTAATCGGGGAACATACAAAGAAAAGATTCCGACGAATTGTTAACCTCCTCCTTTTTTTTGAAGTCGGTTAAAAAGAAACATTTTTGCAAAAACGAATTCTAAATTAATTCAGACAAGAGGTCTGAATTATAATTTTAAATGTTTTCTTATTTGTTTGAATTACCAAGTTTTATATACATAAATACATTGCCAAAACTCTCACTGAAAACAAAACAAGATAAATGTAATGAAACAATTACCACAGGTAAATACTGCATGATCCCAATACACATTAGGTAATAAATAAAAAAAAATATACTAATTAATGTTTTTTTTAATCTGGCACGACAAAGTCACACTGCACCTGATGGTAAGCGCAGTGCCGTCCAGTTAGAGCAACAAGTAGCGAGAGACAATCTATCCCTCGCTACTCAACGAAACAAAACATGCCTGTTAAGAACGAATTATTAAACAATTCATAAAAAAATGCATATTAAACCCACACATAAAGTGTTTTGCGATGATTTTACTGAGCTTATTAAGTGAGTCATTGTGAATATTCACAAACTCTCTATATTCGTTCAATAATTTGCTAACTCTACAAATAGGAGAGTTTGGACAGAAGAGGGTTTTATGTAAATAAAAACGGGAACATTGTGGGCACATCTATCGCCCTCGCACGACTCCACTGTAACGTCCATTCAGGGAGGTGACGTCATATCGTGCATCCTTTTTTCGCATTTGACATTTGTTCTACCAGATTTGTATAGCCTTACTTACTTGTTTTTAAACGGATTTGTAAATATCTTTCAATAATTAGTTTAGGTAACGTAACTTATTGATAAAAATCGTCTCAACTACCATATTTAACTTGGCTACGGAACCCTAATAATAATAATAGCCCTGTATTAAACATTGTCCCACTGCTGGGCACGGGCCTTCTCTACTAATGAGAGGGGTTAGGCCTTAGTCCACCACGCTGGCCTAATGCGGGTTGGCAGACTTCACATACCTTCGAAATTCGTAGACCGTACCCTAATAAGAATGACAATTGTTGCAGTAGATATTTGCAATTATTTTTCCTTAAATGTTTCCTTTAGTTTTTTTGCAAAATCCCCATTAGAAAAAGAACAGGAAATGTGGTGATGTATTGTATAATATCTTCTATATACATTTGCTTTTAAACGTAATGTACACAAGGAAAATGATTAATTTATTGAATACTAGCCATTGCCCCCGGCTTCGCCCGCGTGGTAGTTAATCAAATTTATTTCAAAGGTATGTGAAATGTACCAAGCCGTATTAGGCCAGCGTGGTGGACTAAGGCCTAACCCCTCTAGTAGAGGAGGCCCGTGCCCAGCAGAGGGACAATGTACAAGGCCTAGGATTCTAGCTACTCTTTCATGATCATGAAAAATATCTTATCAATTTTTTTATATTTTTGCGCCATTCGCAAATAAACTTTGTTCCGCTATCATGCTGACCCCGGATATCAAACGCGCGAACTATGCGTAGTTATACTGATTATGCCTATCACAAACATATGGTCATGGTATTTGGTTGTCAAATTATTGGGTTACGTATGATATCGACTGCTGGCTATTTGATTAAAGTGTATACACATACACTCACGCCTGTAATCCCCGAAGGGGTAGGCAGCGGTGTAACCAGTACACCCACTTTTCGCCGAATTTGTGTGTAATGTGATAGGAGGCGAGCCTATCGCCATACCGGTCACAGATTCCAGACTCCAGGCTAATGCTGAGGAATTTCTAGATGGAAAAGTCAATATCACTTTACCTGACCCGGGGATCGAACCCGAGACCTCATCACAGCAGTCGTAACGCATGCGCAATCACAACTGTGTTACGAGGCAGTCGATTAAAGCATCATTTTTTGCGATATTATATACATATTCGCAATTATCAAGTTCTATATATTTTGATCGTACACAACAAAAAAATAACTTGAGAGTAAAATTCTGTATCTTTTCGACAGTCTCCGTGGCGCATTTGGCGAGAAGCCGGCTGTAAAACGAGAGACCATGGGTTCGATTCCCACACCGGAACACATGTTTGTGTGACAGACAGATATTTGTGTCCGAGGTCTGGGTGTTGTGAGACCGAAAGTCTCTCGTAGTCCCCGATACCCACAACACAAGACTCGTATCTTAGTGGGGTTGGGCCTATATGTGTGACTGTTGGGTGTTATTATTTTTTTTAATTTGAGTGAAAAAATTAACTTGAGACAAGTAAAATATTTTCTTAAAAATTCAGTTATTGTTTTGTACTATTTTGCCATCTTAGTCGAAGAAAAAATATGTTTTTGATGTAATTAGATAAACTTCTTAGTCCAACTTTACAAATATTTAACTCTAGTATTTTATTGAAATAAAACTAATTTTTACGGATTCTATCGCGGTTTATTTAACTTTAATCTAGTATTTCACTCTTATTTGGAAAACATAAGTCTTTTGACAATATTTTTATCTTCAACCAATGATGTCATATTCTCATTCCAAGAAGATCTTTCTCTTGGTTTATACGTTCTTGCATCGAGAAATAGTTAAGATAATTTATATGTTTTTGCTTTTATAATTTTCCAATAATTTTATCTATAGTCAGAAATCTTACTAATATTATGAATGCGAATTTTTGTATGGATCGGTGGATGTTTGTTACTCAATCACGCCAGAATGGCTGGACTCATCTCGTTGAAATTTGGCACAGAGATAGATTATAGTCTGGAATAGTAAATAGGCTACTTTTATCCCGGAAAATGTACGGTTCCAGTGTGATAGACTTTTTCACAGAGCAAGGGATAAACACGCTTTTTGATATAGTGATAGTTTAGAGGTCAGATAGCGACACAGGGTTCATTTTACCTCTGAAAAACATGGTTACGGGTTCGATTCTCGCGGTGGAAAAATTCTATCATATTGTTGGGTGTACTTGTTTATTGTGTCGAGCAGTCTATGGTTCCGATAAACGTAATCACGCATGCGAAGCTGCGGGTAAAAGCTAGTTTTTTATAAAAAAAAAAAGAATACTATTCTCAGATTATCCTATTTATTGATCCATCATCATTAAACTCAATTACTTCTATTATATTCTAAGTTTGTATAAGTTAATAAGTTTTTCTATCTATTGTACTGTCTTAACTACTGCCTTCATGATACATGATTCAGCCTCCGTGGCGCAGCGTATAGCGGCTTTGCAACGAGAGGCTATGGGATCGATTCCCGCACCGAGACAATTTCTTTGGGTCTAGGTGTATCCATAGTCCCTAGTTCTCGATACTCACGATACAGGTTTGAGCTAGTGAGGGTTCAGGACTATGTGTGTGATATATTGTTATTATGAATTTAATTTGGAATCAAAACAAACCCAAAGATACCGATTCAACCGTATAAATTGACTGAGGTATGACTGAGGACTGAGCTTGATTGAATTCAATTATCCATACTAATACTATAAATGCGAAAGTAACTCTGTTTGTTTGTTTGTTTGTTACCTCTTCACGACTAAACGGCTAAACGGATTGTAATGAAATTTGGTAAAGCAATAGATTATATCCTGGAGAAGGACATAGGCTATCTTTTCCTAAATAAAACAACCTTAAAAGGGGTCAAATAGGAGTTCAAAATTTGTATGGGAAAACCATAATTCCTCGACTTAAATTCATATTTAGACTTTTGGTAGGAAATAAAGAAATACGTGTTTCAACGTTTTTGAAAAATCATCCCTGAAAGAGGCAAAGTGAGGTTAAACTTATGAGGTATTCTTTAGATGCAATCTCAAGATTCAGGCACAACACCTGAGAGGCTGGACAATCGCTACAGGTACCTCAGTGCAGAAGACAACTTGGATTGCATACTTCTGCACCCGAAAATAACCTCCACGCGGGCGGAGCCGCGAGCAACAGTTAGTATTTTTATAAAGGAATGTCTCAAATATATAGAATTAGGGTTGTCACACAATTTCAACACATTTGATGTTTTCTAAATAACGAATTTACGCCATGATCCTTAATAGAGAAGAAGATATTAACTGGTGGTCTGAAGTCTGTATTTTATATATAATTTATGGTATAGCTCAATGAAGAGATATAGGCAAAATGACCTGAATATAGACTTCGATTAAGACCTTTTCTCGGAATATTATACGTGTAAAATTTCAGGAAATGGAACGTAACTCGTCCGGAAAATAGCCCGGAAAAATTTAATAAAACTGACTCATTACGAGCCTTTCTAATACACACTATCAACATTTCTAATATATGTATTGAGTTTTAATTATCTAATTACCTTACCTCACTATCAGAGCACTTGGCAACTCTCAAATACTGACAGCCCTATAAACTAGAATGTATGACGCACAAGTGTCTATGTTTTCCACAATCCATCACTCCCATTATCACAGCCTTCACATTGTTTTTGCATCTTAATTCCTACATATTACGTAACACGCCGATCATTACTGCGCGATGAATGAACGGCATATTATTAATTCATTTTGAATAGAATTAAATTAAAATTGAACAATTAAAATTAAAATGAAATTGAACTAAATTACATTAGATTAAAATGAAATTAGAAATTAAATTATTTACAACAAGTTAAAAATAAAAAAAATGAAATATGAATTTGCTTTGTAAAAAATAAATAATTTTAATTTATTTGTTCACAATACTAAAATGGGGATGAGTAACTCCATAAGACTTAAATGATTACATTTATATTCATTAAAGAAATGTAAATTTGAATAACAAAGAATTTATACAACAAATAATTGGATTTTTTTCATGCAAGTTTTTAATGTAAAATCCTGTTACTACTATTGTTTTTGGTAAAATCAACATACTATTTACGAGTGAGTACAAATATTGAATACAAATGAGTTTGTGTGTGAATCAATACGAAGGCGGGAATAAACATAGCCCTTTAGTGATTATAGTTATTCAATGAGCATACGACGACCACTCGAATGTTCCTTTCAAATCGTGTATTTATTGTCGGATATTTCCAGAAGTGTTCACATTCCTTAATCAAACGTATATTTTGTCGGATATTTCCAGAAGTGTTCATTAGTAGTGCAGAATCTCTTAAACATGCGTAATACTGTAAAATGTAAGGCGTTGAAATTATTTATAAATAAATATAACTCAATAAATTAAAAAAAGATTTAATAACTATCCGAACTAAAAAATAGATATTGAACATTAGTAGTGCCTAATCTCTTAAACATACCGTAAAAAGTTTTCAAGACGTAAAAATTATTTAAAAATAAATATAGTTCAATACACTAAAAAACGCTTTAATAGCTAACAGAACTAATAAGAAGATGGAAATAAAACAATTTTTACGGACTTTATCGCGATTTAATTTACCCGACGTTTGGAAAGTCTTCGAATAGTTAGTAAATTAAGAAAATTAGTTTTATTTTAAAAGTGTAATATTCGCGTAGACTTAGGAAATCATTATAAAAATTACATAATATTTTTGAAGTTATACTTCTTTTGGCGCGATGGTGAAAAATGATGAGAGTGAATTTTTACGATGCGCGCGCACACCGACAGCGACATCGTAAAGTTAGTTCTAGGTGGCATGAAAATCGATATGTAACTATGTTCAAGTTGTATTAGGCCAGCGTGGTGGACTACGGCCTAACCCCTCTCATTAGTAGAGGAGGCCCGTGCCCAGCAGTGGGACAATGTTTAATACAGTGCTAATATTATTATTATTACTAATATATGTATATTGTTGTGGTCGGGATTGTAACCTACGAGTTTAGTCCTGGCAGACCGTACCACACCCAACTGAGCTATCGCTTCTTAATATTATTAAATAAATAATATATTATGGCGGTGGCGCAGTTGTAATTGCGCATGCGTTACGCCTGCTGTGCTGAGGTCTCTGGTTCGATCGTGGGTCGGGTAAAGTGATATTGGGTTTTCCTATTTAGAAATACCCAGTATCAGAACGGAGTCTGGAATTGTGCCCAGCATGGCGATAGACTCGCCTCCTATCACATTATGGGACCGTAATAAATTCGGCAAAACGTGGGTGTGGTTACACCTCTGCCTACCCCTTCGGGGATTATAGGCGTGAGTGTATATGTATAATAGTACTAGTATTAAATGTATTAAACATTGTACCACTACTGGGCACGGGCCTCCTCTACTAATGAGAGGGGTTAGGCCTTAGTCCACCACGCTGGCCTAAAGCGGGTTGGCAGACTTCTCATACCTTCGAAAAAATCTCAGATATGCAGGTTTCCTCACGATGTTTTCCTTCACCGTTAAAGCAAGCGATAATTAACATTTTAATACACACATAACTTTAGAAAAGTCAGAGGTGTATGCCACTTGGGTTTCGAACCCACGACTTTCGTCTTGGCAGTCCGTACCGCAACCAACTAGGCTATCGCTGCTAGTCTATATGTATATATTATAATTATAGAAATCAATAAACAGCGCGTGTAAACTACAAATACCGCGCATTCCTCAACATGGAATCGACAATTTTTTTCCTCCTTTGTACAAATAACATAAAAATCTACAACTTATATGACTAGCTGTTGCCCGCGGCTCCGCTCGCGTTGAAGTTGGTTGGGTATACAATCCATGGAGGCCTTTTAAACTACTACATTTCTATATCTTCCAAGTAACTGGTTGCCTGACTTTGAGGAGAGGGCAGGATCTTTTTATAGAACTCAACCGGATCGTAGAATCTAATTTTTTCATTGGATATCAAGAATAGGGTTGAACTCAATGTTAAAATAAAAAATCTGAGGTGTTTGACCATTTTGACGTGACTAGCTGATGATGATGTGATTAGCTAGTGGTAGGATATTCATATCCGCCCGGGTAGCGACCACCGTACATAGGGTGTAAAACCCGCCGTAGTGGCACACGCAAGTGTGTCGTGTTCCGGGATCAGCCAGTGTACATCCAGTTTTTTCGGGGGATAGAGTTGGGGTACGATGTTTTGCCGTTTTGCGGTCTTTTTAGTACTCTGACACTAGACCCTCGACCGCTTCTTCACCTTCTTGCCCATGGCGTAGTGTGAAGAAATAGGCCAGCATGATTGTGTTGAGTAGTGGGAATAGATTGTCTCTCGCTACTTGATACTCTAATTGGACGGCACTGCGCATACCATAGGTGCAGTGTGGTCACTTTGTCGTGCCAGGAAAAAACATCAAAACGGTTATAGTTATACTGAGCCAACCTGAAGACAGACATATTCTGTCGCGGACTTTTTTTATAGCTTTTTAAGAGGGATAATTCCGTCATACATGATTGTGGTGTAACCGTTTACGCAGCGCACGCAATGGAAGTAGTTTAATTGATGCTCCGCTCCTATTGGTCATAGCGTGATGTTATGTAGCCTATAGCATTCCTCGATAAATGGGCTATGCAACACTAAAATAATTGTTAAATTCAAACCAGTAGTTCCTGAGAATAACGCGTTCAAACAAACTCTTCAGCTTTTTAATACTTAATATATACCTTACTTAGCTTCGTGTTGTGATGTCAGTTCGAATCAATCATCTGATATGAATATATAACTTTCCTATGACCGATATATAGGACCGTAAGAAATTCGGCGAAAAGTGGGTGTACTAGTTACACCTCTGCCTACCCCTTCGGGTTGTACGTGTACATGTATGTATCATTAATTTTGAACACATTTTTGGGATCCTCATCATTTTTTTCTTTAACAGTATGCCTCCCCATCGTCGCATACGGCACAGCTATGGGCTGGATATCACCAAATAAAGCCTTGTTGATGGACGCAGAAACCACACCCTCTTCAAAGCCAGTCACGGATGAAGAGGTCTCTTGGATGGCATCTGTGATGTTCATCTTCGCTCCGATAGCCGTGTTTGTCTATGGCACGGGCGCTGATCGGTTTGGAAGGAAAAAGGCTTTGCTTTGCTGTTCTTTGCCTATTGCTGTAAGTATTTATCTTTAATTATTTATTAAAACAGTTGTGGCTTAAATTTTTTTTATCTTTCAACGTTCTTAAAAAATTTAAAGAAATGTCTCTCGCTACTTGATACTCTAATTGGACGGCACTGCGCTTACCATCAGATGCAGTGTGGTCATTTTGCGGAGACAAGATAAAAAAAACACCCAACAGTTACACGCATAGTTCTGGCCCCCACACTAGGTAAAACCTGGTAAAACCACCTCGAAAAGAGAGTGAATTAGCTGACTGAGCTCTGTGCTCTCATAAAAAAATATGACGTTGAGGTATCGTGTACCTGCCACAGGATACCATGTGCCATAGCTTTTTTTTTAATATTTGTTTCGATTTTAGACACTGTGTCCTGGTCCTTCATAGTTCTTGATACCCACAATACAGGTTTGACCTAGTGTGGGGTCAGGACTATATAACTGTTGGGTGTATCATTCTTCTACTAACACTACTACTACTAGTCCTGTATTAAACATTGTCCCACTGCTGGGCACGGGCCTCCTCTATTAATGAGAGGGGTTAGGCGTTAGTCCACCACGCTGGCCTATTGCGGGTTGGTAGACGTCACATCATTCTTCTAACTTAACCTTTTTTGTCCAACAGCTCGGCTGGCTGGTGAAGATTATTTGGTCGCATCCAATCGCCTTTATCGCAGCCCGTGGTTTGATCGGGTTCGGTGCCGGTGGCGCCTTCGTGGTATGCCCTCTCTACGTGAAGGAGATCAGTGAAGACAGCATCAGGGGGATGACTGGAACCTTCGTTATATTCTCTCAGGTAAGTCCCATGAGGCATTTTTTTATCCAGGCACAGCAAAGTGACCACACTACACCTGATGGTAAGCGCTTTGCCAATTAGAGTATCGAGTAGCGAGAGACAATCTATCTCCCACTACTCAACACAATCATTCCGGCCTGCTCCTTCACACTACGCCATGGGCAAAAAGGTGAAGCGGTCGAGGGTCTAGTGTCAGAGTACACAGAAGGCCGCAAAACGGCCAAACATCGTACCCCAACTCTAGAGTCCCGACAAAAGTTATGTCTACAGAATGGTATTGCCGGGTTAGTATTACTGTCCACAGATAACATATGTAAAGTATTAGCTTACGCAGTAGCGTTTCGAACGTAGTAAAATTTTCGAAGGTCAAACTCCTTTTTATTTTTTTATGCTGGCACGGCAACAGAAAACACTGCATGCCAAGCGCATTGCCAAGTAAAGTATCAAATAAAGAAACACAAGTATCCCTCGACACAATCATGCGTGCTGAGGAGCTGCTTCCTCTATGCGAAGGACCCAGGATTTTAGAAAGAGAACACGGCCGGCAAATCATCCCACAGCTAGATGGCGACGGCAAAGATACAAATCAGCTATCCTGCTGGTTCGGGCCAGGGTAGTAGACACCACGAAGCTGTGGCTGCGCTAGCCAGCAAGCTGACCATGTATCCATGATTGTTCTGGTATCGTTTGGTTGAAATGAAATGAAATCGTTTATTGATCAAGTAGGCAATTACATAGCTCTTCTCAATATTATTCAAGGTAATACCGGTCAAATATATATTTAAATGGGTTTGATATGGACCATGGGTATTTCCGAGACGTCGCTTGTTTTAAAAGCTACCACCGGATCCAAACGCGACCCCGCCTGAGAAGACCCGGCGAAACAAACTCAGCGGGCTTACATTACCGCTGGATACTACGCGGCGCGACCCAGTCCTGAGAGAATCCAGCAAATCAAACTCAGCGGGCTTGTTTTTGGTCCGGTTCATTATTTCTAGTAGATGACCTGTCACAAATTACATTGCCAATTTATTATTTTATTTTATACGCGATCGGTCGTCATAGTTTATTATTTTTTAAGTGTATATAACAACATGTAATTTATTAATATTTTATGAATATAGTTTTTATTTTATTTTGTTATACTATTTGTATACACTAACATGGTGTAAGCTACAGGGCGCCAGGTCGCAGTGTGCAGGAAGGAACCGAATGCCAGTTAAGGCATAGGGGTTAAGGGGGTTCCTTATTGTAAGGTGACTCACTTGCCCGATTACCAGACTTTTTTTTAATTCTCGCGCGGAAGAGCGATATATATCCGCCCAGCCGGGGGAGGGGGAGAAGGAACGGTTATGTCGGGTTCACCAGTCTTATGACCCAGTGTTAAGCCGCCTGGGAGAGATGGTAACATTAGGAAAACTGTAGGGCCAAGTCCCTAACACTAATATACACTCGAAGCATTAAGTAACGGTAGGCAGCGGCTTTGCTGTGTCCGGGCATTGCAGAAGTCTATGGGCGGCGGTGACTACTTACCATCAGGTGGCCCGTTTGCTCGTGTGCCTATCGAGGCACTAAAAAAAAATTGGGTCAGCCCAGGGATCCCGGCTACTCAACCACTAAGCCGTAGGCTGTTATGTATTAAATTTTGAAGAAAGAAGAAATTGAATATGTATTATGTAATGAAAATTTCACAGCTTTATTAGAGAGCTCAATTTAACCCTTTTACCGTTTCCCTGACATAACCTTAAAGTAGGTAAATAAAATGTCATATGATACCCAATTTTAGACCATAATTCTATAGCCTTAAATTTGAAAACACAATGACAAACATTACCAGATACTCCGAACTTCATTCATGCAATTTTCGACTTTACTACCAAGACCTTAAGGAATGTAGCTTGCAGTATGTAAACGAGGGTAATTGGATATTTTAATTTCTACGTGAGAGGTTTGGTTAAATGACATGTGACAGTTACAGGCGCCAAGTCGACGTTTCTAGAACTTAAATTAGTACTTAAACTTAGAAACTATATAATTAGCCGCTATAGATACAAAATGGGTCCAACAGTACTATGGGAAGAGTCCACTAAACAACCACTTTGTGAAAGTTGAATAAATATATTCTCTATTTTACTTCCAATTAAGTGCACATTCGTTTAATACTATTCAAAAAAGATAACTCACAATAAATTCAATAATCACGTGACTTAAAAATTGTCAAAAAAATAATAATTTCATTAATTCATTGACATCGTGCTTGTTGGTTATTGATCTGCTGTGAAACGAAATGTCGCGGGTTCAACCCTGGTACCGAAACAAATGTTTCAGTGACCCACCATTTTTTTTCGGGTCTGGGTGCTGTCAGAGCAAGTCTCTCGCAGCTCCTGACACCCACGATTAAGGACTCATATTTTTGTGTGAGGTCAAACTTGTGAGAACTCAGTACCTATTAAAAATTTATGCATTATTATCTGTTATTATCCCACGAAAAATCTCTGGCACAAAAACTCAGTGCTTTAGCCTTAGAAAAAAGAAAAAGCTAAAATAGGACCTTCTATATTTAAAAATTGGCGCGTATTTAAACACGATACTCACGTGCTAATTATCGTTAAAAACTTCTTACAATAAAAGCAAATTCGAAATTCAAAAAACCTAAACAAAAAACCCACATGCGAATTCTCCAACCATGTGACATCTCACGAGACAATATTGCAAAACTTCCATTGTTATCTATTTTCGGAACCCATTTCCTGGATACTTGACAGATTTTTTTCATTGTGAAAAAATATAGGCGCTGATAGATCATTGAGTAAAGTAGTAGAAGCTTATATACTTATATAACATATATGTTTATATAACAGCTTACAAGACCTTTTTTATACTGGCACGGCAAAGTGACCACACTGCACCTGATGGTAAGCGCAGTGGCGTCAAAGTAGAGTATGGAGTAGCGAGAGACAATCTATCCCCCGCTACTCAATAGAATCATGCCGGCCTGCTCCTTCACATTACGCCATGGGCAAGAAGGTGAAACGATCGAGGGTCTAGTGTCAGAGTACTGATACTAGACTCTCGACCGGCCGCAAAACGGCCAAATAACGAACTGTAGACCCCCGACAAAAACCGGATGTACACTGATACTTACTATCAGGTGCAGTGTGGTCACTTTGCCGTGCCAGTATAAAAAAAAACATTTGTCCCGATGCAAGAATCGAACTCTCGCCTATCGTTACTAGACTACTCGACCGCTATATCAAGCATATCAAAGTGAACAAATGTCGATAAATATTTTTACTCGTATTGATGAGGAAAACGATTTTCTTTGGCATCAACACACGACTGTGTTGCCGGTGTTCCCCACATGTGATTATGCAATCTGTTTTCCCGCTCATATGATGCCAAATGATTTTCATACTTAAGGCCATTCGTCGTGTTAATGGTGGAATTTACGCCCAGTTCTAAGAAATTCCTAAGACTATCCATTTCTAAGAATCTATCTATATATATAAAAATGAACCCCTTTTTTTATGATATCACGGCAAAGTGGCCACAATGCACCTGGTAAGCGCAGTGCCGTCCAATTAGAGTATCGAGTAGCGAGATCTATCCCTCGCTACTCAGCACAATCATGCCGGCCTGCTTCTTTACACTACGCCATGAGAAGGTGAAAAAGCGTACGAGGGTCTAGTGTCTATTTCCCTTGGTCACAGCATCACGCGTGAACGGCTGAACCGATTTCACTGATTCTTTTCTGTTGTGTTAGTTATTGTCAGGAGACGGTTCTTATGAAAGAAAAAATTAAGAAAGTTGCGCAGGATATTAGAAAATTTAAGAAAACTAACGACCATATTAACTTTTCTAATGTAACCTTAGCGTTTAACATTACTGTCAGTCGTTTGACAGTTCGCAAAATATAGAAACATGTAGCATAAGATGACTCCATGGATTTTATAGTTTTGTTTCAAAAAAAACAACCACCCGGGAGGATCCGCGGGCAAAAGCTATATATGATAAATATAGTTTCATTACGAAATTTTCTGTCTCAATAGAATTTCTTTGTGTTGTCGAATAATTTACAAAGAATTTTAAGAAAGTGTGGAACAGTTTGTCAGCTACCGTGTTATGACCCTGGGTCTTCAGGCATAGTGTGAAGAAGCTACTCAGAATGCTGGAGGCCAGAGTTGTCTCTTACTACTTGATACCATAACTGGATGTTACTGCGCTTACCATCAGGTGCAGTATGGTCACTTTGGCGTGGAAAACAAACCTATACAAAAATAAGAGATATGGCATCCCGATATCCCCTATCATATTATGGGACCGAAATTCGGCGAAAAGTGGGTGTACTGATTACACCTCTGCCTACCCCTTCGGGGATTACAGGCGTAAGTGTATCCATCTACTATATGTACGCAGCCTGATATAATTGACTTGTCATAAGAACTATATGATTGTTATGATTTCAGTCAGTGCATATAATTTTTTTGTCGCTGGGAAAGCATTTTATTACTGCCGCCCGGGCGGAAGCCGAATAAGAATAAAACGGTTATGCTGGACTAGCCGGTCTTACGACCCAGCATCCCCCTCGCACGGGTGATGGCTATACGGCTGCCGCTGGGCCGAGTCCCTAACCCCTATGTACACCCCACCCGACACTACTAGCTAAAACCCCGCGGTGGCCTTCTTCGGCGCTTGCGGAGCGATCCCAGGGTATTCTAAGGAGTGCTAGAATTGCTGCCGGAACCGCCCCATAAAGTACATACTATGCTAATTCACTAATTATTTTGTTTAGACCGCTGGAAACCTGCTCATCTTCATCCTTGGAGACACGCTGCCGTTCAACGTTGTGTTATGGATCCTGCTGGCCATCCCACTGGTCCACTTCTGCATCATGCTGCGGCTGCCCGAGACACCTTCGTACCTAGTCAAGTGTGGTAAACACGAGGTAAGTTGAATGTTCTATTTGTCAAATGAAACGAGAAGCCGACGCTAGATAATTTTTTATTTATACTCTTTATTGTGGACTAGAATATATAATACATACTCACGCCTGTAATCCTCGAAGGGGTAGGCAGAAGTGCCACCAGTACACCCACTTTCCGCCGAATATATTTAGGTCGCAAAGTGTGATAGGGGGCGAGCCTATCGAAATACGGGGCACAAATTCCAGACTCCGGGCTAATACTGAGAATTTCTAAATAGAATAACCCAATATCACTTTACCCGACCCGGAGATCGAACCCGAGACCTCAGCACAGCAGTCGTAACGCATGTGCAATCCAACTGCGCCACCCGTGCAGTCCAATATTGGAACACAATAAAATAATTCAATGTACACATGGCGGTCATGTCACACAATAAAATAATTCAATATGGTGGTCTTATCGCTCTCGAAGGTTTTTTTGAGACAACCAAGGGATAGAAAATTTGAAAAAGGTAAAAAAAGACGATTAAATGTGTATGCTTCGGAAGCAATCTATCGTCCTATGACAGGGTTTGTTGAAGATGTCGGAAAATTCATGCTGACTGTGAGTTTATGGGAAGGCTACGAAGCACCGCATAAACAATGTTTGCGTTGTGCAAAGCCGCGGTGTGGCGCTAGTAGACTTTTTTAAATATAGTATAGATACTATATTTAAAAAAGTAAAGTTTGTAAGTTTGGATGTTTGGGATAATCTCAGGAACTACTGTTTTGAATTTAAAAAATATTTTAGTGTTGGATAGCCCATTTGCCGAGAAAAGCTATAAGCTATAAAACATTACGCTATGGCTAGCGGAGCGTCAATGAAAAATGTTGCAAAATCGGGGAAAATTTATTCCTTTTGAGAGCTTCCGTTGCTTGCGCTGCGTAAAGGCGATTGGGCGGTAATTGTATATTGTCTGACCAGTCACCGTTTTAGAGGATCGGCTGCACGTTGGCTTCTCTCTATGATTCAGGCATAACACCTGAGTTGTAAGACGATCGGTACAGGTGTGACAGTACAGGAGACAACTCCTTGGATTGTATACTTTTTTCCCAAAAATAACTTCATAATCATAATCAATTTATTGGTAAAGAACATTTTACACGTCTGTTTTTTAATGACAGTAGCAAATTAAATAAGTTTGAAGAATTAAATACATTGAAATAATTAGAGCTAACGGATCAGCCAGTAAATCTACTGGCTGATTCACTTGTCAATCTCTCTTGGTCCAAAGACAATGCCCAAATAAATATATTCTTTCTTTCTAATATAATACACATATCATTTGTATCTATGGTCAATCTTATGCTCGATAGCAAAATTGCAAAACCACATTAAAAATACATTATGGTATGTGTGAATTAATAAAATCATCTACATCATAAAATGCCTTCTCGATTAGCCACGCCTTTCATTTGGTCTTAAATAATTGCTCATCGTTTGTTAGTTTAAGCTAATTAATTAACTTGTTGTATAGCGTCACTTACTACTCTATGCCTTGTATTTACACGTATATCAATCTTAAACAGTTTTTTTTTTGTTCTATAAATGTGTATGGAACTTAAGAGTAATATTTTTTGTATTGTTATTAATTAATAATAATAATACCAGCCCTGTATTAAACTTTGTCCCACTGCTGGGCACGGGACTCCTTTACTAATGAGAGGGGGGGTTAGGCCTTAGTCCACCACGCTGGCCTAATGCGGGTTGGCAGACTTCTCATACCTTCTAAAAATTCTCAGATATGCAGGTTTCCTCACGATGTTTTCCTTCACCGTTAAAGCAAGCGATAATTAACATTTTAATACACACATAATTTTAGAAAAGTCAGAGGTGTATGCCACTTGGGTTTCGAACCTACGACTTTCGTCTTGGCAGTCCGTACCGCAACCAACTAGGCTATCGCTGTTATTAATTGTGAATGAATATTATATGTTATGATGAAAATACAAAAGACCTATGGCTGAGTTTCTTGGTGCTTCTCAGACCAGTGGGCATTTCCGAAGCACCGGTAGATAAACTTAAACCTGACATGTAAAAATTGCCTCTAGTGTCCTAATTTACAAAATAAATGATTTGATTTGATAATAACGCGGTAGAGCCACGGGCAACAGCTAGTATCAAAGAGTCAAATGACAAGCGTATCATTCAAGAAACACGTGTATTATTTTCAGTATAAAAACTGTCTAGATTATTCGTAGTATATACTGGCGTGTTGCCAGACTGAGATTTCTATTTTTACCCTGCGACGTTTTCCGCAGAATACATGCGTATAAATAATAGTGCAAAATATTTTTTTGGATTGTAAATAAACGGTGGTTGTATACTTTGGTCCTACAGGCAGGTAAACATAAGGGCTTAATTAAAAAGGATAAGCAGAGTTGCTTTTAGTATGCCCAAGATACGTCGCACACACTTGAAAGAAACGATTTTGAAACTAGGCAAAATGATCTGTCTTTTCGCAACATATTCATTGAACTAATTTGTACGAATTTTATCCCGTTTTTTTATTATTTTTAGCCGCGACTTGCAGAACAATTATGTTTATTTATTTAGTATAACCTCAGTGATGTGTAAAGTCATGGAGCGACTGATAATCAGCCAATTGGTTCGCTACCTAGAAGATCACTCGTTGATCAATGACCGCCAATACGGGTTCCGTCATAACCGATCAACGGGAGATCTTCTAGCGTTTTTATTACATCACGTCAGTCAGCGTTCGATTCCCAATCGGTAAATTAAAAATATTTATTTTAATTAACGGGCATTTAACATGAGATGCCATGGAACATTGTGTCCCATGTGACGTTTTTTTTACCCTGGCACGGCAAAGTGACGACACTGCACCTGGTGGTAAGTGCAGTGCCGTCCAGTTAGAGTATCAAGTACCAACGATAGAACGCTATCACACCATAGGTAAGAAATAATTTGCCAATCCGTGAGTAATTGCATTCTGTCTACCCTTCCAGAAGAGATGCTTGAGATATATCTTTGTAAGATACACAAAGTCTAGAAATAGCTGTTATATTTTTAAACTCGTGTAATCAGAGTTTACTTCCCATCAATTATGAATCAATGTTTATGGTGTATGTAATGATATATTTTGCTGGTAGTAGGATATTTGCCCGGATAGCGACCACCGTAACCAGGATGTAAAACCCGCCATAGTGGCACACGAAAGTGTGTCGCCTTCCGGGATCACACAAACATGTACTGGATCTGGATGTACACTGACATGGGGGTCTACAGTTGAGGCACGATGATTGGACGTGTTGCGGCATCTGAGTACTCTGATACTAGACCTTCGACCGCTTCTTCACCCCCTTTCCCCATTGCATAGTGTGAAGAAGCTACAGATCATGTCGGCATGATTGTGTTGAGAACGAGGGATAGATTGTTTCTCGCTACTTGATACTCTAATTGGACGGCACTGCGCTTACCATCAGCTGCAGGGTGGTCACTTTGTGGTGGATAAAAAGAAGAAACAAAAATTTACAACAATTAAAATTAAAACAATTGACGATGTAATGTAATATTTCCAATAATGCAAATTCTATTGAAACTCAAAAAGGTCATCGCACTAAATTTATGTTTTCTATGAATAATATTTTCCCTGAAGTGATCACTTCTCAGGTTAAACTGGGTTGTGAACTAATCTCCATGCTATATATAGTTTGACATCTGGCAGGAATAGAGTACTGGACACGATATTTGCGAAAAAAATTGAATTTACGATAGACCTATGTTGTGTAGACAACGCATGTCAATGCAAACTTATTTGGCAGTGGCGTAGCTAGGTGTGGGAGAAGTGGGCCTTCGCCCGTGGCGCCTTGAATAGGCTATTAATGTTTGACAGCCTCCGTGGCGCAGTAAGCGAGTACATGTCTGTGAAACGAGAGGCTGTGGGTTCAATTCAATTGGGATATGTTCGGGGTCTGGGTGTTGTGAGACCGAAAGTCTCTCTAGGTCCCTGATACCCACAACACAAGACTAGTATCTTAGTGTGGGATCGGGGCTATGTGTGTGACTGTTGGGTATTATTTATTAATAATAATTGGATAGTTTTACGCTCGAAAAAGAACGTCACTAATTTAAAAGCATCTCCACAAGATATAATTGTCTTGTGTGGTATACGTCGGGAACTACGAAAGACTTTCACTCAGATTCCATAAAAATATTTTTGAATCACACATTTGTCTCTGGAATAAAACCTGTGATCTCTCGCTTTACTACTTTCCCACTGCAAGCGTATAAATCATAAAAAGACAAAAAGCGTTTTATACAACATTATTTTTAGTATACTACAAAGCCGAAAGTAGTTTGTTGATAATCAGTAGCACAATCCATTGCACAAATTTGAACGTGTTATATTGGTATCCCAAAAACATATAAAAATTTTCTTCAACCTGGTTACCTTGTTTATTACTTAATAAAAATGCGACGCAATATGCGTAAACGGGCCCGCTTGTGTATTAGGGAAAGGGGTGGACATTTTGAACAAACAGCAGCGCGCGGCGCGCGTACGCCCATGTATCGTTCAAGAAACGGGATACATTATTTTTGCATGTCACCGCGTGAGTTTTCCTTATTATTATTATGTCATATCTTCTGTCATATTATTATGTCATTATCTGATCTTTTATACCAAAATCTAATTTGGGTGTTTCGGCTTTATGGTATACAAAAACTAATCTTGTATATTTCCCTAAAGTAAAATTCACTAACATAGATAAACTACAATACTATCTGAACCAAACTCTTATGCTTTATGGTCAGTCAGACTAACCTACATAGTTTACTCTTTTTCTCGAAGGAGGAAATCGATTCTATGTAAATTAATCACTAATGAGACCGAAACCTTAGTACAATTGGAACAAAAGAACGATTGTTTTCAAAACCACTAGTTACGTAGACAATTGCGCCATACGATAATAATTAGTTTATTTCTAATTAGCAATAAATTATTCGAATAATTAAACAAATATAAATTAACTTAAAGAACCGAATTCTAAATTCAAATTGTGTGATAAGGTTTTTTTTATCCTGGCACGGCAAACGACCACAAAACTACGTCGTGGGGCAAATAGGTGAAGAAGCGGTCGAGGATCTAGACCCTCGACCCTTGAACCTTCTGACACTAGTGTCAGAGTACTCCGAAGGCCTTCACACCGTACCCCAACTCTAGACCCCCGACAGAAACCGGACACACTGTACACTGACTGATCCCGGAACGCGACATAATATTTGCGTGTGCCAATATGGCGGGTTTTACATCCTATGTACGGTGGTTGCTATCCGCGCGAATATGAATATCCTACCACCAGCAAAATTTATGAATTAGTTTGCATAATCTGAGAATATTATCCACATTTTTGTGACTCATCATCAGACTATAGTCAATGGGAACATTCTAGAAGCAAAATCGGTTGACATTTTGCGGATATATCCCATTACATATACAGCCTTTGACAGGAATAACCTATGTCATTTTGTATTATTTTTATATTTTGTCTATGTCAGTATGTCATTTTCAGACCCCTCAACTAACACTATGGAAGAAATATCGATCCCTTGTTCTGTGTAAAAACGAAACTATACCACGGGAACCGTCAATTTTTTCTGGATAATGTAGCCTATGTGCTATTCCAGACTATTGCCTGACTCTGTACCAAATTACAGTGCACTGTCAGAACGCCAGTTCGCTTACCGGGCCAGCCGCTCCACTACGTCGCTTACGCGCGAGGTCATTCGTCGAGTGGTAGAGGCTTGTGAACAGAGAGTGCAAGTCGCAGTCCTTTGCTGCGATTTATCGAAAGCATTCGATGTCGCAGATCACAATGTTATCTCGGCTAAGCTTCGACACTACGGAGTCGGGGGTGAGGCCCATGCTTTACTAACTGACCTCCTAAAAGACAGGTTTTAGATGGTTGTCGGGGATGGAGGTGAGACCAGATCCGATCCTCTTGGGACAGCCATGGGTGTGGCACAGGGGTCGTCAGTATCTAACATCCTATTCTCACTCTTACTTAACGATCTGCCTGAGCACGTTATAGCGGGGGAGGTGTTCATGTATGCGGATGACGTTGCAGTTGTTGTTTGTGCCTCATCTCTTGATCAGCTCGAGCAACGGTTGGGTGAGGCCGCCAATCAGGTGGCGCGGTGGTTCAAGTGGAATGGACTTGTCCTAAACCTCAAGAAAACACATTTCATTCATTTTTCGATGTCAGGTCACCGAGTCAGGAGCCTGTCGGTATCGCTCGACTCAACATCATTAGCGCAAGTCCAATCAATTGTTTTCCTGGGATTTCACATTGATCGGGGCCTAACCTGGGGTACGCATATCGACAAACTTTGTGGAAAACTAGGCAGTGCTTGTTATGCTCTGCGTAGGTTGTCCAGGGTGGTTTCATCTGATGTTGTTCGTACTTGTTATTTTGCAACTGTGCACTCGCTTCTCCAGTACGGATCCGAGTTATGGGGGCGTGCTGCGGACAGAAAACGCGCCTTCCGGATGCAGAAACGTGCTGTGAGGACGATCGCAGGAATATCATGGGACACATCGGCGAAACCGTACTTTAGGTCTCTACAGATACTCACGCTACCTTCAGTGGTAATACTACAGGTCGCAATGTACGTAAGGTATAATTTGAATTTATTTAAAACACGTCGAGACTGTCATGCTCGTCACCACAATACTCGTGGTGCTGGTAAACTTGCCATAATAACCCATAGACTTGTTAAATCAGACAAGCTTACACATGTGCTGGGGCCTACCATATACAACCGACTGCCAATTCATATTTTGGAAGCACCTAGCAATTTAATATTTAAATCTAAATTAAAGACGTGGCTCATCGAGAAGACATTCTATGATGTAGATGATTTTATTAATTCACACATTCCATAATGTATTTTGATTGACATAGATAGAAATGATAATTATTAAATGATGTATATGACTGTATATTGTATTAGAGATCAAGCGAGTCAGCCAGTAGATCTACTGGCTGATCCGTTAGATCTAATTATTTTAATTTATTTAGGTCTTAATATTTATATTTAATTTGAAATGTATTAAAAAAAACAGACGTGTAAATGTGCTTTACCAATAAATTGATTATGATTATGATTACAACCAGATCCGTTCAGACGTTCTGGCATGATTGAGTAACAAACATCCATCCATCCTAAAATTCGCATTTATAATGGTAAGTTTTACGTTCATACTTCTTCTTGTGGCTCTTCAGTCGTCAGGTTGGCAGTCAGCTTCTTATACACCTCCCTGTCACTGGCCAGGCGGAACAGTTGTTCAACGGAGGTGATACCGGTCCACTCCCGGATATTTCGCAGCCACGATTTTTCCTTCGCCCAGCGCGTCTCTTCCCTTTCACCTTGCCCATCACGTTTATACTACCAATGTAAAACCCATAATAGTCTGTGGTCAAACAGTCGGAACAGAGATTGTTGGCAAAGAATTTGAAAAATTTGCTAACAAATAATTACTGACAGAATGAGTTAATGAGCTGAGAATTTGGGAGGCATTCACACTTAAACATTAATACTTCAATTCCGACTACTGGACGACCACTAGCTTGGTCAAATAGACCTTTGTACACATTTATTATGCAATTATGTCGCCCGTCACTACAAATTACAAAGGCAAATTTTTAACAATTTGTCTCTGAGGGCGTTCAAAACTTCGTACCATTATGTAAATAAAAATATTGTTTTATAATTACAATAAATCGATTATTGCACATAGCCAATGCCAATAGCAGCGATAGCCTAGTAGGTTGTGGTACGGACTGTCAAGACGAAAGTCGTATGTTCGAAACCCAAGTGGCATACACCTCTGACTTTTCTAAAATTATGTGTGTATTAAAACGTTAATTATCGCTTGGTTTAACGGTGAAGGAAAACATCGTGAGGAAACCTGCATATCTGAGAATTCTTATACGAATTTCGAAGGTATGTGAAGTCTACCAACCCGCATTAGGCCAGCGTGGTGGACTAAGGCCTAACCCCTCTCATTAGTAGAGGAGGTCCGTGCCCAGCAGTGGGACAACGTTTAAAACAGGGCTTGTATTTTTTTTTTTATTGTTATTATTGCTCATAACAATATTTAAAATAGCTGCGTAACCTTTCTGAACACATTATGCTTATGTTTCCGAAATAGCTTTTCATACTATTTTCGGGGGCATATCAAGTAATGTAGACACATAAACTCACGCCTGTAATCCCCGAAGAGGTAGGCAGAGGTGTAACCAGTACACCTTTCGCCGAATTTATTACGGTCCCATAATGTGATAGGGGCCTATGGCCATACCGAGCTCAAATCCACACTCCGGGCTGGTGCTGAGTATTTCTAATAGAAAAACCCAATATCACCTTAATTGACCCGGGGTTCGAAACGGTGACCTCAGCACAGCAGTCGTAACGGAATTACAACAAAGCCAAAAAGGCATATCTAGTATTATAGAAAATTTAACAGATGTAGTGATGAGGCCCAGTGTTTCTAATTTCTTTACAACGAATGTGACACTTCCTCTTGCTAATTGTTGCCATTTTTAATTGCATGGAACATACCAATTTTGGTAATTGTTTGTTATGCTAGTACCTATACTAATGACTGACGAAATTCAGAGCTCCTAATATTCTAAAAATTAAAACACCCAACAATACATAGCCCTGACCCCACACCAAGATACGAATTTTGAGTCGTGAGTATCAACTAGATACTTTCGTTCTCAGAACACTCAACTCTGTGTGTCCCACAAACAATTGTGTAGGTCCCTCGAATTCGAACCTGCAACTGAGGTAAAAAGATAACAAAAAGAATATAGTTCACAGCTCTTTAGCGTTGATTTTCAGTAGTTTGCCTTCGAAGAAATTATGTTTTGGGACCAACCTAGTCTACGGTTTTCATGCTTTTGGCCCACCAGTAACCTTGAAGTTGACATGACTGATCTAGACTATAATATATGTGTCTAATTTCATTAAAATCGGTCGAGTAGTTTTTGCAAAACCAACGAGGAATCTCTATCTATCATTTTATTTATGTCGACCCCACAAAAATTCCGTAGTATAATATAAAATAATTCACATACAAAACGTCACTATAGTCTCCTGAATTAAGTTCATATGACGCCCCTAGCAACATAGTATCACGCGCTAGGGTTGTCACCCGTGTTATAATTCATAGATAATATTTTGGATCTATGTAATATATTTTGTTGAAGAAATACATCGTACGTAAATAATATATACCTACCAGTAAAATTCCCTATATTGTATTTGCTAATTACTTCATCTCAATTAACTTAAAAATCGAATGCAATAAAGCATATTATGACACTATTATTGTTTTTTTTTTAATTATTTTATCCTGTGGCGGCAAAATGTCTACTATACACCTGATGGTAAGCATAGTGCCGTCCAATTAGAGCATCGAGTAGCTAGAGACAACTATATCTCGCTCGACACAATCATGCCGGACTGCTGAATCGCTTCTTGACGCTTAAAGGTCCATAGGAATAAGGAACATGGTAGCAGGCTAACTGTTCCACAGCTTGACAGTGCAAAAAAAATACGAATTAAATAAAATAATAAAAAGTGATCAACTTTTTTTTATTAAACTTTCTTTGGTCTGTTTTTTTGTACTGATATCATGGTTTATTCTAAAAAATTCATCGTAAAATGTTGGCAACCCTAGGTTCAGCCCATTTTTTTACAAGCCATACGCACTGATACGATTCCTAGAAGCAATTGCTTATTCATCCCGAAAATGTTATTCGATATTCAAACATCCGCGGTTTGACATCATCGTCTATTTCAGAACACATGGCACAGAACGTCGCGTTTAGGCGGGAACAGATCGTTCAGAAACAATAGATCAATCATTATTTAAATACATAAGCTCACGCCGGTGACCTGAAAAACAGGGCAGACATGCACCATTTTTTATTTAATTAAATATTCATACATACTGACTGACTGCCTCGGTGGCGCAGTTGTAATTGCGCATGCGTTACGACTGCTGTGCTGAGATCTCGGGTTCGATCCCCGGGTCGGGTAAAGGGCTATTGGGTTTTTCTATCTAGAAATTCCTAAGTATTAGCCCGGAGTCTGGAACCAGTGCCCGGTATGGCGATAGGCTCTACCCGTATCACATTGTGGGACCGAAATTTGGCGAAAAGTGGGTGTACTGGTTACACCTCTGCCTACCCCTTCGGGGATTACAGGCGTTAGTGTATGTGTGTGTGTTCATACATAACATGTATAAAAGCTTAAACTCCATAGGCATTCTCTACTATTCTACTTAAGGGTGCTACAAAGACGAAACAATATGGGTGTATTTAAACAGTGAAGAAAATAATAAGTAAAAGATTTTTAATTCATAAAAAGTACACCGACTTCAATGAAAAACAAATTATGCGTCTCTATAAAATTTTAAGGTTTCCCTCGATTTTTCTGAGATCCCATCATCAGATCCTGACTTGGTGCCAATGGGACCACCTGGGAAGTATAGCCTTTTAACCAAAAAAAGAATTTCTCGAATCGGTCCAGGCGTCTTCGAGTAATCGGGTAACATACATAAAAAAAAAGATTCCGACGAATTGTTAACCTCCTTCTTTTTTTGAAGTCGGTTAATAAAAATATTAATAAGAAGGTAGTAGACAAGATTTAAATATAATTATTCGTCATACCATTATTGGAATCAAGTTTAACAGCTCGCTAGAACACACTTAGTAAAATCCGTGATACAATTGCCTTTTCCAGGAATTGTCTTTATAATATAGGGTTAATACCTGGAAGTGGACAATATATACGACTAGCTTTTACCCGCGACTCCGCCTGCGTTGTAGTTATTTATGAAAGAAAAGCTAAGAAATCAATTCAATTTAAGCTATTACACCTTTCTATATTTTGCTATACCATGTGATAGCAAACTAGTCTCAAGTGTACTTCTCTATCTTAAGCATAAAAAGCAGCATATGTGCTATTCCAGACTATAATCTATCTTTCAACCAGATCCGTCCAGCCGTTGTAGCGTGATTCAGTAACAAACATCCATCCATACAAACATTCGCATTTATAATATTAGTAATATTAGTAAAATATGTTAGAAATTGGACAACTTAAAGTATCGCAGATGCTGATTTCCACAATGAATTCCGTTTTTTTACCGGATACATTTCGGGGAGTGTGCCTTAGACTTACACAATTTAATTCCCCCAACCCCTTTCCATCATCGGACACATGGTTGATATTCCACCAGTGCGCACGAAGCGTTTTACTAGTACATTTATCATGCGCACCGCTAGAGAGTGTAGCTCTTTACCAGAATCTATCATCATCATCATGTCAGCCGAAGGACGTCCACTGCTGGACATAGGCCTCCCCCAAAGAGTTCCACAATGACCGGTCCTGCGCCACCCGCATCCAGCGGACTCCTGCGACCTTTACCAGGTCATCAGTCCACCTTGTGGGGGGTCTACCCACGCTGCGCCTTCCGGTACGTGGTCGCCATTCGAGAACCTTTCCGCCCCAACGGCTATCGGTTCTACGCGCAATGTGAGAATCTATATTACCCGAAAATTATAACCTAAGTATCTTGAAGTCAAGAGTGAATAGGTATCTTCTAGGCAAGCGTGCTCCGCTGTAGACCACATCATCACTTACCATCAGGCGAGATAGTGGTCAAATGCACACCTATTTATAAAAGAAATGAATAGATCATCTCATAAATATAAATTATTAATTTCATATTAAAATTAATCATTTACACTCAATATTTACGTCCAAAACTTGGCAGCTAAATAGAGAGGAGCGCAGCAATGTGCGCACCTGTGTCATAACTCATACCTAACTATGACGTACAGGGTACCCATCCATGTGTATTTTGAATATTAAGGAATAACCTTTTTCTCGGGGTCAATGACCCTATCTGAAAGTACAGCTGAGCCTATGGCTGCAGATCACATTGGTTGTATACCTATGTTTTGTAATCTTTGAACTACAATATCATGGAAACGACTGGGTTTTTATATATGACGACAATGATACCACTTAACACGGTGGGCCTGCGTACTTTATACCTACGATGCACATTCAATCAGGTGTAGGGCCAAAATAAAATAAATAAATAACACCCAACAGTCACACACGTAGCCCCGACCCCACACTAATATACGAGTCTTGTGTTGTGGGTATCAGGGACCTAGAGAGACTTTCGTCTCACAACACCGAGACCCCGGACACAAATATCTGTCTGTCACACAAACATTAGTCCCGGTGTGAGAATCGAACCTCTCTCGTTTCACAGTCGACTACTAGCCAACTGCGCCACGGAGGCTGTCATAGAAAAAAAGTATTATTATTATAAGACGAAAGTCGTATGTTCGAAACCCAAATTGCATAAACCTCCGACTTTTCTAAAGTTACGTGTGTATTCATTGTTAATTATTTGCTTTAACGGTGAAGGAAAACATCGTGAGGAAACCTGCATACTTGAGAATTCTTATAAGAATTTCGAAGATATGTGAAGTCTAAGCATTAAATAAATAAATAAAATTAAAAAAAGACACTGTATTGCCTTAAACTTACAAAATAATTACAAATTTGAATCTGAATATGAAATATTATATAAATTTTACTTATTATTTAAAGACTATATATCCATTTATAGCACGGGTGTCCGGTGTGGCAAAAGGGGCAGAAGAACCATTAGGCCAGCGTGGTGGACTAAGGCCTAACCCCTCTCATTAACAGAGCCCAGAGCACGGGCTCTGTTAATGAGAGGGGCAGTGGGACAATGTTTAATACAGGGCAATTGTTACAGGAAGTGGCGAAGGTAGTAGGATGGCTGCGCTCCCTGCCCCACGACCACAAGACCGTCAGCGAGGAAGTGGACAGGATCACCATAGAACAGACCACGAGTGAACCCAAGTTCTCACCGAAACTTCTCTGTGAGTAAACGTCGATATTTTTTTTTTTTTTTTCTGGCACGGCAAAGTGACCACACTGCACCTGATGGTAAGTGCAGTGCCGTCCAATTAGAGTACCAAGTAGCGAGAGACAATCTATCCATAGGATATTTATAACCGCCCGCATACCGACCACCGCACACAAGGTGTAAAACCCGCCATAGTGGGACACGCAAGTGTGCACACACACTGACACTAGGCCCTCGACTGCTTCTACACCTTCTTGCCCATGGCGTAGTCTGAAGAAGCATGCCGGCATGATTGTGTTGAGTTGTGGGGAATATATAGTCTCTCGCTACTCGATACTCTAATTGGACGTCACTGCGCTTACCATCAGGTGCAGTGTGGTCACTTTGCCGTGCCAATATAAAAAAAAAGTTATGCGGTAGTCCCTATGACTGTCTTTTTTTGTTAAAACGACCATGTTATATTTATGTGTGTGTTCATATTTATGTTAATTTTACGATGTCACACTTCTCTTAATACACACGTAAATACTTAGTAGATTTGCAAACAATTGGCATTGAAAATCCGTACCATATACTTTTAAGATTGTTCATAATTAGAGAATACATAGAAATTCTATTAGAGCAGCGTTTACTAATGAAGCCATATTAAAATATGACTGCCTCGGTGTCGCAGTTGTAACTGCGCATGCGTTACGACTGCTGTGCTGAGGTCTCGGGTTCGATCTCGGGTCGGGTAAAGTGATATTGGGTTTTCTAATTAGAAATACTCAGTATCAGCCCGGAGTGTGCACGGTATAGGCTCGCCCCCTATCACATTATAGGACCGTAATAAAATCGCCGAAAACTGGGTGTACAAGTTACACCTCAGCCTACCCCTTCGAGGATTACAGGCGTGAGTGAATATGTATGTATTTTTACCCAGGGTCAGTACACTTCTCAGCAATTTCTTGGAACTGGACGCAGTGTTTACGGTTTGCGGGAGAATGCTCTTAAAAAATAACTCCTGCAATGACAGGTGACAAAAATGAGAAAAACAAAATAATGACTTTAAATTTTCTAATAATATCTATAGCAGGACAATGTAAGAAGTGTTTGCAAACAGTTTGTTGTGCCAATTGTTTTTCATAGGAATCATTCCCCACTGCGGCCTTGATATTTGACCGGTACGTAGGGTTGGCACGCACCGGTTTTGTTACATTGTTCTAATACTGACGGTTATAGAACTGACTAAACCTGTGGTTGGGCAATAAACAAACGATTTAAAATCAATTTACGCATAATTTGCCTATTGTATTTGCGAATTGAATAAACCACATATTAATTATACGGAGTTTAAACGGATAAATTCGGAGAATTTAGGTAAAATAGGTTATGAATATTGTTTTTGCTCGCGGATTCATTTACCTTCTACAGAAACTCGCTATAGACTGTTAAAGATCATCTGTATATATAAAAGAAGAAACTGACTGACTGGTCGATCAACGCACAGCCAAAATGGCTGGGTTAGAGACTTGAAATTTTGACAGTAGGTACCTTTTATGACGTAGGCATCCACTAAGGAAGGGTTTGTGGAAATACCACCCCTAAGAGGGTAAAATAGGGGATGATAGTTTGTATGAAAATCCGTAATTTTTTAAGTTTAACGCATGAAAATTAGTATTTCGTCTTTTAGTTAAAAATAAAAAATATATATTACAAGATTTTTGGAAATTCAACCCCTAAGGGGGTAAAATAGGGGAAGAAAGTTGGTATAGAAATCCGTCTGTTTTGAAGTTAAACACATGAAAATTGGTATTTTCATGTGTTTAACTCCACGCGGGCGGAGCCGCGAGCAATAATATCTTAAATTTTAAAACAAAATTAACAAAACTTAGATAGTTAAATAACTTTTTTATTGGTTTCGCGAATTATATATCAAATATTTAATTCATTCGAAATTACTTGCAGACAAAGCTCATTTTTGACTACTAAGAAATGGTTATTATTACCAAGTTTGTTAAAGAACGGTCTGTGCACGGAATCAATATATCTGGACATGATGATTTTTTATGTTTACGGGAATGTTACACATAAGAAATTTTACGTTTTTTTTTGTCTTGGCACGGCAAAGTGACCACACTGCACCTGATGGTAAGCGCAGTGCCGTCCAAATAGATTATGGAGTGTCTATCCCCCGCTACTCAACACAATCATGCCAGCATGCTTCTTCACACTACGCCATGGGCAAGAAGCTGAAATAGCGGTCGAGGGTCTAGTGTCAAAGTTTTCAGAATGCCGCAAAACGACCAAACATCGTACCCCAACTCTAGAGTCTAGACCCCTAACAACAAAAACCAGATGTACACTGACTGATCCCGGAACGCGCCACACTGTGCCACTATGGTGGGTTTACACCCTGTGGTGGTGGCTATCCGGGCGGATATGAATATCCTACCACCAGCAATAAGTAAATCATCGCAGTTTATTTTATTTTTAGCTGTACGATTACTGTGCTGAGGTCTCGGGTTTGATCCCCGGGTCGGGTAAAACTGATATTGGGTTTTTCTACAACGAAATACTCAATATCAGCCCGGATTCTGGAATCATGCCCGGTATGGCGATAGGCTTGATAACACTTGAGACGGTAATACACTTGTTACACCTCTGCCAACCCCTCCGCGGATTACAGGCGTGAGTGTGTTGTGTACATGTTAAATTTTGTATAATATTCGCGGTAACATTCTGGACAGTTTATTTGTTGCCTCCGAGGCGCAGTTGGCTAGTAGCCGGCTGTGAAACGAGAGGCCGTGGGTTCGATTCCCACACCGGGACAAATGTTTGTGTGACTGATATTTGTGTCCGGGGTCTGGGTGTTGTGAGACCCTGCGTCTCTCGTAGTCCCTGATACAACACAAGACTCGTATCATAGTGTGGGGTCTGAGCTATGTGTGTGACTGTTGGGTGTTATATTATTTTCTATATGTTGCCAGCCCTGTCCGTGACTATCAATTCGCTCTGTATATAATTCGGTTGGAACCGTTTGCCATATTGTCCAGTGTCAAGTGCCGCAAGTCAATTGGCTCATGTGCGTTTATTCACGGGTTAATTATCTTTTTAATGATGGCCTCGTATAACCGATCCTGTTGCTTTATTGTTATCATTTTCGGCTCTTCCCGTACTGTTTAATTATTAATTACGAGTAATTTGTTTTACTGTGAAATGTATACAAATGATAGGTGATGTTGCCAACATAAATCCTACTAATATTATAAATGCGAATGTTTGGATGGATGGATCGATGTTTGTTACTCAATCACGCTACAACGGCTGGACGGATCTGGTTGAAATTTGGCACGGAGATAGATTATAGTCTGGAATAGCACATAGGCTACTTTTGATCCCGGACAAATGTACAGTTCCCGTGGGATACTATAGTTTTTTACAGAGCAAGGGATCGGCATGATTTTTTACATAGTGGCAGTTAATGGAACAGAAAATTACATAGATTACTTTTATCCCGGAAAAAATCTATCTATGAATAGCATAGTTAAATATGGGATAGCAAAATACAGAAAGATGTTATAGCTTAAGATTCCAATGGAGGCAAAAAATGTATAGAATCCATGGGGATTGTATACCTTTTTTTAAGCCAGCGTGGTGGGCTAAGTCCTAACCCCTCTCATTATTAGGCATGTGACCAGTAATGAAATGTTAAATACAAGACTGATATAAATTATGGGTTATTGACAGTCTCGTGGGGCAGCGAGAGCCGGCTGTGAAACGAGAGGCCGTGGTTTCGATTCCCACACCGGGTCAAATGTTTGTGTGACAGACAGATGTATAGATTAAGATTGCGTCTTTCAACGGTCAGTAGAATGTCTTGAAGTAACTGATTACCTCCCATCAAATGGCCGTAGGTACGACAGCAGGCGTTCCACTATGTATAAAATGGTTCTACACACATACATATACACTGACGCCTGTAATCCCCGAAGCGGTAGGCAGATAACCAGTACACCCACTTTTCGCAGAATTTATTGCGGTCCCATGATAGGGGGTGGGCCTATCGCCGTACCGGCACAATTTCAGACTCCGATCTGATACTGAGTATTTCTAAATAGAAAAAAAGAAATGTGGTGTCGTGGGACACCAGGTAGGAACGAAGTTCCTTCGGCTAATGTAGAATCGACACAAATTGCAAAAAAAATCGTGCTCAATTTTATGTAGGTTTTCTTGATTTTTCTCTTAAAATTTCAAAATTTTTCTTGAATTATAAATTACTTAAAATAAAAAAAACATCGTAATTCAAATTATCAACTAAAATAACAAAATATGAAAGAGAAAGGTATAATACACTACTCGCTTGTGTATGCGACTGTCGCGCCTGCGCACGTCTCATTTAACGGTTTTATTCCACGCACTTTTTTCCACGGATTTTTTCTTACTGTTTTACTATCACATTTTTTTCAGTTCGGTCGCGCAGCAAAATCCCTATCCCATCCAAGCCTGCCGTAAGGAACTTCGTTCCAAAACCCAATATTACATTACCCGACCCGGGGATCGAACCCGAGACGTCAGCACAACAGTCGTAACGCATGCGCAATTACAACTGCGCCACCGAGGCACTCAAATGGTTATGTCAGTCCCCACCACTGATCCATAAGCTATCAAACATAATGAACGATTGTGTGGAATGGGCATTATTTCTTAGTAACATGTTATTAAGTGTGTAACAGACAGTGGGTGTTATGCGACGCTGTTTATTCAGGTATAGGTAGTTACCGTGTTGCTAGGCTTGTTTTAGTGATATTTGACCGACTGCAAAAAAAATGTGTGTTGCTTATATTTATTTTGTTGCCTTATATTAACTACCAGCTCTTATTATACATAGGTTTACGCTTACAGCCTAAAGGGTGAAGCAGAAGTGTAACAACAATACTCTCACGAGTCACCCAGCTTCTTTCCGTCCCATAATATCTTAGGCGATGAGTCAATCGCCATTTTAACCGACTTCAAAAAAGGAGGAGGTTCTCAATTCGTCGGAATCTTTTTTTTATGTATGTTCCCTGATAACTCGATGGCCTGGACCGATTCGAGAAATTCTTTTTTGTTTAAAAGGACCGGATAGAAGGACCGAAGGATACGTCACCGGTGGTCCCATTGGCACCAAGTCAGGATCTGATGATGGGATCTCAGAAAAATCAAGCAAATTTTATAGGGACGCATAATTTGTTTTTTATTGAAGACGGTGTACTTTTTATGAATTAAAAACCTTTTTTATAATTCCGACATTTAGGAAGCTTTATAGCTATCATGGTCACGGGGCGGACTCAAATTAGTTTCATGTATTCGCATAAACATAAGAAACCATTTGTTTAGTGATATTTAACTGACTGTAAAAAAATAGTGTGTCGTATACTTATTTACGTAATTGTTGCCTAATATTAACTACCGGCTCTTATAAAAATAAATTATACATAGGCTTACGCTTACAGCCTAAAGGGTAAAGCAGAAGTGCAACAACAACAATACTCTCACGTACCCAGCTTTTTTCAGTCCCATGATATGATAGGTGACGAGTCTATCGGCATTTTGGGAAAACATATATCTATATCTCAGCGATAGCCTAGTTGGTTGCGGTACGGACTGTCAAGACGAAAGTCGTAGGTTCGAAACCCAAGTGGCATACACCTCTGACTTTTCTAAAGTTATGTGTGTATTAAAATGTTAATTATCGCTTGCTTTAACGGTGAAGGAAAACATCGTGAGGAAACCTGCATATCTGAGAATTTTTCGAAGGTATGAGAAGTCTGCCAACCCGCATTAGGCCAGCGTGGTGGACTAAGGCCTAACCCCTCTCATTAGTAGAGGAGGCCCGTGCCCAGCAGTGGGACAATGTTTAGTACAGGGCTAGTATTATTATTATATCTCTATATAACTTATGTCTAAGCCATCAAAACACAAATGGTGATGACCCGGGATTCGAACTCACTTCACTTTCTAAGTCTTACGCTTATTTGTTTTGCACGCATTTACGACTACATCCCAAACCAATTAAGCGAGGTTTGAAATCTTCCAGAAAAATTCCGTTCAAATAATAATTTGGTCTTTAACAATGCCTCTTTCAAATGTGTAAAAATTAGGTTGTACAGTCTAATAATGTGGAAAAATTGACGTACGATTAACAAAGGATCCTTGACTAGTCTGACGCCTACTTAATTAAAAAGCTCACACCTTAAGGTATAGACAGTAAAGTTATACTAGAATTTGAAGTTGGGAAAACCTGGACAATTCAATTTAAAAACTACTCAACCGATTTTGATATAAATTATATGGGACCAATCTGGAAGCATATTCTCTGTAAGAAAAGAAGAATTTTCCAAATCGGTCAATAAATGACGGAGTTCTGAGGTAACAAACATAAAAAAAAACCACGTCGAATTGAGAACCTCCTCCTTTTTTTTGAAGACTGTTAAAAACAGGACGCATCTTTGTTTTAAAATAGCGTAAACACTTGCGAGCCGAGACGCACCCGATACAGGACCTTATCAGGGCGCTTTAAAAACTCAGGACGCTGTTTAAAAACTATCCAGGACACTCTAAAAACCAGGACATTGTCCTGGGAAAACAGAACGGTTGGCAACTCTACAGTAAACTAAACTCACTGATCAATTATTTATTTGCGTCCCAATATGTGACACGGTTTCTCGCCATATTGAGATCAATCTTGAGTAGTTCATGTACATCGAAAATGACTTTATCTTAAACAAATTTCGAATATAACTTAACGAGTCTGATGTTAAGTTAAGTCTGATAAATATGTTATAGGTTAAGTATCATTCAGAACTGCATTAAATTAAACTTAAGTTACAATAGATGTTTTGTCACTCTCAGAGATTTTTTTACATCCTTATTATACCTGTAGAAACAAATAATGAAAAAGTATATTTGGCTTTTCAGTAAAACAAAAAAAAAATACATAAAAGAAAATGCACTTTACAACGAAAACCCAAAAAAGATCAAGCTCAGATTAATGCTGCAGCATTTACTACAACGCTGATTATCAGCTTGACCTATTTTCGATCCCATCACATTACATAAATACTATAAAAAAATAAAACAAAATTAACTGCTACAATAACAAAAAACAAAAAGAACATAATATAGAATTATCAATGTATCGAAAGCCACACTCTATTACTAAAAAACTTACTTATAGCAGACAAGGATGCAAAGTTCGAACTCTTTTGTCGGTAACTAGTTAAACTTTGAGAGCCTAACCTATGTTTTTGCTCTTTGAACCTTGTCTTGTTATACCTTGCTTTACTATACCCATTGATTGATCACATAGTCCTGCCTCCACACTAGATCAAACCTGTATTATGGGTAACAACTACGAGGGACTACGGACCCACAACACCCAGACCCGAACAAATAATTGTGAATCACAAAAAAATTGTCTTGGTGTAGGAATTGAACCAGCGACCTCTGGATTCACAGGCTACTCGCCCGCTGCTCCATATTTATCAATTCTACAATCACAATGTTCTTTACAGTCTCAGAACGCATCACGATAAAGGCGTTCTCAGTGGCTCTGCTGGTGAACCTCGCTCGGGAGTTCTGCGGTTGCATCGCCGTGCTGGTGTACGCAAGTCATATCTTCGCGAAGGCCGGCGAAGACCCTGACACCAGCATCGCCCTTTCCCCGAACAAGCAGTCGATTGCCCTCGCCTGTGTGCAGATCATGGGCTCATTCCTCGCTTGCCAACTTGTGGACAGAGCTGGTAGAAAGGTTGGTATATTTTAATGTATAAAACAACTAGACAGATGCTGTCCTTTTTTTAACAGACTTCAAAAAAGGAGGTGGTTAACAATTCGTCGGAATCTTTTTTTTTATGTATTTTCAAAAATGAAGACAACTAAAACAACATATACCACTCTTAAAACATTATGTATTCCGTCAAAGACTTTTTACTAGCTATAAGAAATAACCAGGTGTCCAAACTGAAATATTCCTATAGACACATTACTATGTATCAAGTCATGCGAGTTAATTTCCAAACGTACCGTTTATGATCGAATGATGAAGTCACTAGTTTATGCCCAGTTATATTACAGGAAAATAATAATTGTAGGCAGTGGAATAACCATTTGGTGCTAAGATGTTTTTACTATAACAATACTATGCGTGTTTTCGACAATTAATAGAGCTGAAGTAACAATATTACAGTTTAAATTAATTAACTTCGTTTTATAAGTACCTTATATTTTAATGAATTCATAAAAAGTACACCGACTTCAATAAAAAACAAATTATGCGTCACTATAAAATTTGAGGGTTGCCCTTGATTTTTCTGAGATCCCTGGGAAGTATACCCTTTTAAACAAAAAATGAATTTCTCGAATCGGTCCAGGCGTCTACGAGTAATCGGGTAACATACATAAAAAAAGATTCCGGCGAATTGTTAACCTCCTCCTTTTTTGAGGTCGGTTAATTAAAAAAATTAAACCAACTATGAATTACTCTTTGATTAACAATCTAATCACATTGTATTTAACGAAAAGAACAATATAAATAGTGGGTAAAAAAAAAGTTTTTACAATCCATATGAACATAAAATAATAAGGTTTGTTATAATAGTGTTATATTTGAAGATGTGACAAAGTCTTAGTTGATGCCTAAATCTCTAAGACGAACTTAGCCGTAACACGTTGCACTAACTAAACAACTGTAAAGTAGTACTTAAATCGTATATATTATATGACCTATGATTATAACTATATGACCAAATATTGTTAACCGGTGTGAAAAGAGCAACGCTATAGTTTCTTGTCCGTTCTTCTCTAGCGAGACTGCATTCCGAACTGGCGGTAGAGTGAAAAAATTGACTGAATCTAAATGATGTATAACATTTTATGGATTCAATAAATATTTGATTTTTTTTATGTTGATTTTGATATAGATATTATGAACTTACTTTTGGGACCCAGACTATTCCACTTGCGCCACTGCAACTACTGTAAATTAGGATCGACGATGGGACGCATTTAACACCGAGCTGTGCAACTCAACGAGTGCTAGATGAATAAATACACCCAACAGTCACACATAGTTGTTACCCCACACTAGGTACAATCCACACAATGTATCATCCCACAACATCCAAACCCGAAACAAATATCCGTCTGTCACAAAAACATTTGTCTCGGTGCGGGAATCAAACCCACGGCCCCTTGTTTCACAGCCGGCTATTCACCCGCTACGCCACGGAGGCTGTCAATGCTTTATCTTTACCCCAATACGATAATCTAATATAAATATATGCAGTTAGAAATATTATTCACTTCCTTCCTTATCAAAGCGGGAGACAAATCATAAACTAGAGAGATATTATTAACCTCTAAATTAGTACATTTACGTTTGGATAAGCCAGACGAAAAGCACCACGGAAGCTATTTAAGGGGTCCTACCATACGAGCTATTAAACTTGATTTCAATACTAGGTATGGCAAAAGGCGGGAAAGCACGGTAATAGGGTAGTTGACTCGATTTTTTTTATTAATTTAATCAACAAGTTACATTACCTAAAACCTATTATCGAAAGAATTTTATGAATCCGAACAAAAATAAGTAAATTAGACACCACTCAAATCTGCTGGAAAGGGTAGTTGTCAAATAACAGTACAAGGATGCATATCTGATACCGTGACGTCACGGTACAATGAATCACCTGTACTGTACCGTTGTGCGAGGGAGATAGCAATATGTTCCCAATACGCCACCGTTTTCGCTTATGCCTGTGAGTATTTGCTCATACCAATATTTAAAATAAATATTGTGACCTCATTTTTGAAGCAATTTTTATTCTGTTTTCGCAAAAGAATTTCTTTTGCGTATTATATTCGATTGCATAGAGAATAATGTACAAAATTAAACACAGGAAACTACCCTATTCCTAGCCTAGTAGAAAACTCCAGATGTTCATTATAGTTGGAATAGAATTTGTTTAAGAAAAATCTTGCCTCTGTGGCGCAGTTGTAATTACGCATGGGTTACGACTGCTGTGCTGAGGTCTTGGGTTTTATCCCCGGGTCGGGTAAAATGAAATTGGGTTTTTCTATCTCGAAATTCTCAGTATTAACCCGGAGTCTGGAATCCGTATGGCGATAGGGTCGCCCCCTATCATATTATGGGAACGAAATTTGGCGAAAAATGGGTGTACTGGTTACACCTCTGCCTACCTCTTCGGGGATTACTGGCGTGAGTGTATGTGTATAAAATTAGTAAAATTCTAAGCCATGACTTAGCAACTTCAGTACAAACGGGTGTAGTCTCTGAAAATACTAATAAACGGGGCAAGTTCCGCGAATATACCTACTGCAATAAATGGAATGATTTAAACACACTATCAAATGTCAAACACGCTGAACTTACAATTATAAATTTAAAGTGACAACGTGAAATAGATATCAGTGAACATTATCTTCTAAGTCAAAACAGCACACGTTTTTATAAAGATTTTCTCTACGTCAGATGAATAAAATATGCTTCGGGTTATATTACTTTATTGATACTGTAAATGACTGAAATCTATACACATTAAAAGTTAAGGTATACTGTTTAAGATATATATAATAGTGATAATAAAAATAGCCCTGTATTTGAATTACTGAGAAATCTGCTTCCAATCACTGTAAAAAAATATATGTTCAATATGGCTTTATTTCAACACTTCGTATCGATAGAAATTCAAATTGTGCAAATCATTTACAACTTACCTTAAGAAAGCAGATGGTCCCAATCTTTAATACAAATTATCTGGAAATCTACAAAGCCGATTGACATGTGTACTAAAATAAGTCTTATTACATCCGGACAAAACGGATCTATCCGTATTTTTTGCTTTCCTAACAAAAAGTGTTCAGTTAATATTTCCAACTCCTGCCTATAATTCTAGTTGATTAATTTCGTTGCGGGATAAAAGACAATTCAGTATTCCCAGAGACTCGCAGAGTTTCATTAGAATATATGTCGAAAAAATGCGTGCCATTGTCAATCCTGGCTAAATACTTACCTAAAAGATAAAAGCCATAAAAAACCGCCTGAAACGACTCTTCAATCAGTGTTTGTATAGGGTTATCAGCGTTCAGTTCAAGATAATTTCCGTGGGGCACAGATATAAAGAGACCACCAATGTAGGCGGTCACCAATGTAGGCCCTGGGTTCCATTCCCACACCGGGGCAAATGTTTGTGTGACAGATGGATATTTGTGTCCGGGGTCTGGGTGTTGTGAGACCGAAAGTCTCTCGTAGTCCCTGATACTCACAACACAAGACTCGTATCTTAGTGTAGGGTCGGGACTATGTGTGTGACTGTTGGGTGTTATTTATATATTTAATGTCTTTCTCAAAAATGAAACCAACAATATTTCAAAGTTATTCTTGAATGTTGTTTTACGATTGAATATGAAACTCAGGAAATCTTTCAAATTACAAGCAATTAATAATAATAGCTGATAGGACAGACGTTGATTATGCGGAGGCCGGTACATAACAGATCGTTTATGGCTACAGACTTTACTGTGACGTCATTCTGTCTGTTGTGTTATTAACACAGACTGTTTTATTCTGGAAATAATTTTACTAGTGGAATTTTACGTGTTTTTCTAGTTACATACATATACACTCACACTTGTAATCCTCGAAGGTGTAGGCAGAGTTGTCACCAGTACACCCACTTTTCGCCGAATTTCGGTCCCATAATGTGATAGGCGACGAACCTATCGCCATCCGACTCCAGGTTCCAGACTCCGGGCTAATACTAAGAATTACTAGATAGAAAAACCCAATATCACTTTATCCGACCTGGTGATCGAACCCGAGACTTAAGCACAGCAATCGTAACGCATGCGCAATAACAACTGCGCCACCGAGGCAGTTTTTCTAGTTGTGTTGAGTAATTCAATTAAAATGTAGATCTGGTTACCTATAGGTGTTCTGGACAAGCCAGGTCTGAAGGGGTTCTTAAATTAAATTGTGGTACAGCGGGCGAGTAGCCGACTGTGAACGGGTTCGATTCCCGCTCCGAGACAAATGTTTGTGTGACAGACTCATATTTTTTTCTTATCTGGGTGTTGTGGGACCGTAGTCCCTCGTAGTTCTTGATACCAACGATATAGGTTTTACCTAGTGTGGGGTCAGAACTATGTGTGTGACTGTTGGGTGTCTTTATTTTATTTATATTTATGTGTATGGTATGCCTGCCTCGGTGGCGAAGTTGTAATTGTGCATGCGTTTCGACTGTTGTGCTGACGCGCGGATTTATTCCCCTGTCGGGTAAATTTATATTGGGCTTTTCTATTTAGAAATACTCAGTATCAGCCCGGAGTTTGGAATTGTGCCCGGTATGTCGATAGGCTCGCCCCCTATCACATTATGGGACCGAAATTCGGCGAAAAGTGGGTATACTGATTACACCTCTGCCGACCCCTTCAGGGATTACAAGCGTGAGTGTGCTATATGTATATAGTAATAACTGAGTTGTATTTATTATTGAAATTCCTCCCAGCCTCTCCTCGCCGTGACTAGCGCAGTCGCCGGGTTCAGTATGGCGCTCCTGGGCGTCTGGTTCTACCTCAAGAGCATCGGCGTCTTCATGCCTGGATGGGTGCCGATCGTGGCGCTCTGCACCACCATATTTGCTGACGCGTCTGGGCTCCAGCCCTTGCCTTTCGTCATTATGACTGAGATGTTTAACTTCCAGGTAAAGATTTGTAAATATTGCCTTTGCTATAATATTAATTAGGAAAAATGCATGATATTGGTAGATTTCAGGTAAAACGAGCAGGTGGGTATGAAAAGCCAACGCCCATGAATAGCCATACAAGAATAACGGATGGCTTCCGACCTTGAAGGAAAGCATTCGAAATGTGGGGAGAATCCAATGTCCTGAAATCTTTACGACTGTGCTGCTACCACATTCGAACCAGTACATTCATGCTATGGACATAACTGTATACAGCTTGATTTTGAAAGGAAAATTTTATTCATTTTTATGTCGTTCGGTTAAACTATGGAAACACTCCTGAGAATTTTAAATAAAAAATTGAAGATATAAGTCTACCATCCTGCATTATCGAGTGTGATAGAAGACCCTCTCATTTGCTGGTGGTAGGATATTCGTCATCCGCCCGGATAGCGAACATCGTACACAGGATGTAAAACCCGCCATAATGGCACACGCAAGTGTGTCGCGTTTCGGGACCAGCCAGTGTACATCCGGTTTTGTCGGGGGTCTAGAGTTGGGATATGATATTTGGCTGTTTAGCGGCCTTCTGAGCACTCTGAGACCACTACTGGCAGCTCTAACTAGACGGCACTGCGCTTACCATCAGGTGCAGTGTGGTCACTTTGCCGTCCTAGGATAAAAAAGAGTGGTATACTACACTTAAATACTGTATTAAGGCAATGTATATCTGAAAAAAAGAAAGTCTGGGATGGCATAGACCCTAAGGTTGGCAGTAAACGTGTGAAACCTGTTCGGTGGTTGTAATATATGGACCTTATTATACGGAACTAATGATTTATCTCGTCCCCAGCTCCGAGGAACTGTTGCAACTCTCATCATGGCCATATCTCTGGCCACTGACTTCGCTCTACTAAGGGTGTTTGAGCCTCTCAACAATGCGATCGGATACCACTCCACATTCTGGATGTTCAGCGTGATCTGCTTGTCTAACGTGTTCTACCTCATCTTCTGCGTGCCGGAAACTAAAAAGAGAAGTCTAGAAGATATCTACGCCGATCTAGAAGGAAAGAAGAGGAAAAAGGAGACTAAAGAAGATATTGAAACGAACCAAGTTTAATCTTAGATAATTCGTAGGTCAATTTGTTTGAGTTTGAATATTGTACTATATTTGATACATTACAGACATTTTTTGATGGCAACACTTGAATAACCTCTCACGGATCATAAGGACACCGTTTTTCGGAAAAGGTAATAAGTAGTTTAAAAATACAAGCCAAAATCAACTTTATTTCCATAATGTTAACGTTACAAATATGTCAATAAGGGCGAGTATTCCTAGTTCTTGTCCGGTGTACCGAATGATCCATGACATGGAGCTAATTTTGTTGCACACCTTACTAAATTAAAATGACAATAAACTCGCTGATTTTAGTTTAGAGATATTAAAGAAGCTATTCTATTGTATCGGAAAATTTACTTGAAAGCACTAAATTTGATTCTGATATTACTCAAATTGAGACAGTGTTGTAAGTACTTGAATTATTGAAAAATAATGGACAAAAACATTAATTAAAGAATAAAATTGAGTTACTTAGACCATATCAAACTGGAAAAGGTGTATATGTCACAAGAATACGAGTCGTTTGAGAGGAAAAAACATGATTTTAATGATTTTTAGTCTAGTTAAGAGATTTTTGACAACAGAATTGCCTGTTAAAAAGTATGTTTTGTCTGTAAACATGTATCATAAATATTACAAGCTACAATGTGATATTACGACGAATTAATTGGCACAGTGTCATTTTGACATAATGTTTTGGCTATGCCAATGGCCGTGCCATATTAAAACCCGTATTTAAGAACGATATTTAAGTGAGCTTTTTTCTACCCGTAGATGTTAAGGTTCTCCATCATACAGTCTTGTCTGTCATATTTTTTCACATCCAGGTTAAAATTGATAAAAGAGCGTTAAAGCCATCTCTGTTTAAAGAACATCTCCATTCGAAAGACCGAAGTTCTATCTGAAATAGTCATTTATCCAACACGTTTATTTTTCTGTGTTCCGTGTTTTTAAGCCGCAGTTGAGTCATGGCCTATGTTTAAAAAAATACAGTTAGTTATCACATAATTCCAGTGTTAATCATACTTGACTATTACAGCTGTCATAATAAGTAAAAGTTTTTTTAATTCATAAAAAGTACACCGACTTCAATGAAAAACAAATTATGCGTCTCTATAAAATTTGAAGATTTCCCTCGATTTTTCTGAGATCCCATCATCAGATCCTGACTTGGTATCAATGGGACCACTTAAACCTTTTAAACAAAAAAAGAATACCCTCGAATCGGTCCAGGCGTCTTCGAGTAATCGGGTAACATACATAAAAAAAAGATTCCGACGAAATGTTAACCTCCTCCTTTTTTTGAAGTCGGTTAAAAATAACGAACAATCAAGTCTGACTATTGCTGAATAAAGGTGATAATCTTATATTTGACAGAGATTTTTTAACTATATTTAAAACTAGATGTTGCTCGCGGCTCCGCCCGCGTGGAGGTTGGTTTTGGAAGGAAAGGTATATAATCCATGGAGGCATCTTAAGTTATTACACCTTTCTATATTTTGCTATCCCATAGGATGCGTGCATTTTTCCGGGATAAAAAGTGGCATATGTCATTTTCTGATCCCTAAACTACCACTATGCAAAAAATCATGTCGATCCCTTGCTCTGTGAAAAACTAAACTATCCCACGGGAACTGTACATTTTTCCGGGATAATAAGTAGCCTATGTGCTATTCCAGACTATAATCTATGTCTGTGCCAAACTTCAACCAGATCTGTCCAGCCGTTGTAGCGTGATTGAGTAACAAACATCCATCCATCCAACGATCCAAACTTTCGCATTTATAATATTAGTAGGATTGACTACAGCTAAAACAACCGGCCCTTTAGTATTGTTCTTGGATACGGGCGAAAGCCAAAAAAAATTGTATATTGTTGGCGTTTTTTTTATTTGTGCCAGTAGGCACAAGTGATATTTATATTGTGCCTGTTATTAAATGTATTTCGTTAGTTTTACGCGTTAAAACTATCTAGTATTACTCACTGGCATAACTATAGATTAATTAGTAATTAATTTAAGGTGAGGACGCATATCGGCGCAGTTGTAAAAACCCTTAGGCTTTCCATGATTTTTATTAAAATTAATTAAAGCAAATGTTACTAAAATATATTCAAGTGTTTTACTAGCAGACATAAATCTAGATAGAGATCGCAAGTACTTCATCTGTTTGAAGCTCAGTATTTTCTGTAGTCACATGAAAAATTTAGTGATGAAACATTTCAAATATTTTATAGATTTTAGAATAGCTTACAGGGAGAAATTTTTTTCGTGTTGGCGTGACGTCATAATGTTGTAACGTCTACAAATCCATATACGTGTGCATGAAAGTCACACAATATCCCAAACTTGCATCCATGCATCAGCACCAACAATGTATATTTACTGGTTTTTCGTTATATCCAGTATAACTTTGGCAAATAAATAGTTTTTCTTTCTTTATTTCGTCTTAGCAGGCGAAATAGTTCACTTACGACCTCTATTTAGAATTATGTCTATATTTTAATTAGGGAAATGCATGCGCCGTTATCCGTTCACATCGTAGTACAGTACTTTGATCATTCCACGTTGCCATATTTAATATAATCCGTCAACATTGTCTTCTACTAGTCAAGATAAAACAGTATGACATTATTTCAAAGATTTGGTGTGCCTTTTTTATTTCATTTTCCCTTGTGATGGGAAGGCAAAGGTAAGCCCAAGATTTGACATAAAACGTCAGAAATATTTTTTTTATAGCCGAGGCACACAAAGCGGGTCTTCTGATGACACCCACCCATAGACATAGAGAATGGGCAGAGCGTCTCCAGCTATTAAGTAAGCTTGACAGCCTCCGTGGCGCAGTTGGCGAGTAGCCGGCTGTGAAACGAGAGGCCGTGGGTTCGATTCCCACACCGGGACAAATGTTTGTGTGACAGACAGATATTTGTGTCCAAGTCTGGGTGTTGTGAGACCGAAAGTCTATCGTAGTCCCTGATACCCACAACACAAGATTCGTATCTTAGCGTGAGATCGGGGCTATGTGTGTGACTGTTGGGTGTTATTTATTTAAGTCGGTCTGGTCTGGTCTACGTCACAGACTTGCAGGAGCGAAAAGAAATAGGCATTGGCCGCACAGTCACTTTGTCTCTTTCTACAAAGTGGTAAATTTTATGAGGATATTACTCAATCTATTTTCTATGTCTATCTCCATAGTCATTAAACATCCACAGTAACAGATTTAGAGGTCTGGAAATTTCATCTGACTGTTATAGCAAGCTGTTCAGGATTTCTGTGAGACAGTGGTCCCGGTCGAGATAACTGATTCTGCAGACAAAACTGTCTACAGAGTGGCACTTCAACTATGTTTTGGGTAGAATAACATTGTTCAACAAATTACAGATTTTCTTGTGCGTAGCATATATTAAATCATTTTCACTCATAGTTCATGACAACAATGTTTTTTTTAAAGTAAGTAGTAAAGTAATCTCTAAGTTCTGAAAGTTGGTTAAGTTATCTTAACATGTTTCTAAAGTGTCACGTTCCTCTACTGGAGAGAATTGCAGTTTATCGTAATGGAAGGTCCCGTTACTTTACTAGGCTTAACTTAGTTGCCGAAGTAACCTATTTTGAGGTATTGAGACTGTTTTACAAAGTTTACTAAGTAAATATTACTTAGTTGCCTTAAACAATATGAAATATGGTTGTAAAACTAAAAGATATCCCAGTAACAAGTGTCTCACAGAATCTGTGGGCAAATGTTCTTTCACAATTAGTCTATAAGAAATCTGAGGAATAAGACAATACAAAAGACAATGTTGACATTTGAATGTTCTAGAATACTGTTCGATTGAATGAGAGTGACAAAATAACGTACTTACTTAAAACTTAAAAGTATGTCCTTATATTCAAATTTCGAATTCATATTTTTTTAAATCACTTGTTCGAGGAAATTGAAATGTAATGCATAGAATTATTTTACGATTGAAATTAATAACGACTTTTATCCACACCATCAGTTATCTGAGATAAGTAATGAATCATATTATTATTTGTGTCCATGGCAAAAAAATAATACTAATTGATTCATTTCTGCGGATGGATATTTAATTTAAATCGATTATTAATTTTGATCGTTAGAACATACAAAAACTATTTTATTATTACAAACTTTTGGCAAACAATGACAACCTTCAGGCGATAATCCATTGGTGCTCGCATCGCAATCGCCAAATATTTTAATTGTATAATATGAAATTTATCCTATAAGGATATCGTTTATCTTATAAAATGTTTTTTAATTTTCAAATGTTATGTGTGTGCTGTCGTAATCACGAATTATTATATATAATTTACATAGTAAATTTATTTTTATTTAGAAGCACAGCTGGGCACTTTTAATCAAAAAGTTGACTTTGTTAAACTATTACATACAAAAGATTTAACGGATGTTAACGTTTATCTTTAACTTGATATGCTATTTATAAATGTCAATAAACTAATTTTACGCATTTTACCGTAGTTTATTTATTTTCATTTATAATAAACCAGGAAAAAAAATCGTAAAATTTGTTTCAATTCAAAATGTTATATTCGTGTAAACATAATAAATAATTAATTATTAACTATAATCTTTAAATTTTTGGTTCCTGATATGACCAAATACATCGCAATTATTAACATTGCTTATAAAAAGTCATAACAGAATTTGTTTGAGTCTTTTTTTCATAAATACCTCATCAACGTTTAACTGACATATGGGAAGGTATGGGAAATTAAACCATAACGTTTATTAAATTAACTTAAAAGTTATTCAGATATTCGAACTTCGTTATATAACGATTAACGAATTAACGATCTTGTGCCCAGCAATTGAAGTTTGTGAACGGTTATCGCCAATGGATATCCTTTTGATTGTATAAAGATTCTTTACATCAATTACTTTGTAAGTAAAATTTAAATGGTAAATACAAATGGTGGCCAGTTATATACCTATTGCTTTATACTTTAGTTTTAGGTGTTACCCTCAATATTGATTAGCGTAAATGGTACAAAGCGAGAGTATATGTACTTTTTTAATGTTTTTAAATATATGTATAGTATTTATAAATATAAGTAGGCAGCTATAAGTAATGAATTATTAAATAATATTTTTTTTTAATATGTTATTTAATTTCTCCCATATTTTGCAAACAACATTAAATAATCTACACCCAACAGTCACACACATAGCCCCGATCCCACACTAAGATACGAGTCTTGTGTTGTGGGTATCAGGGACCTAGAGAGACGCACGGTCTCACAACACCCAGACCCGACACACATATATATGTCTGTCACACAAACATTTGTCCTGATGTGGGAATCAAACCCACGATCTCGTTTCACAGCCTGCTACTCGCCTATTGCGCCACGGAGGCTACCGAATATAGACAATATATTCCCATTCAAAACAGCTTCTTGCAAGTGTTTCTCGTACTGAATCGATGAATATTTAGTTAGGCGCGTTTTTACGCGTCCCGCCCGCAGGGAATATATGACATAAAATTACCAAAAAGCGAAAAAAACTGTTAATCAGACCGCTACCAAACAGGATCACCCGCTGGGCTATTCTGAAGATTACCTGAAAATTGTATTAAAACGCTCCAACCTTTTGGAGTCAACATGGAACATATACATCGACTTTTATATATATAGAAGACTAAAAGAATTGTGTTGGCATCCTGAGGCAACGGTCTAGCCACATTTTCGCCTTTCCTAACAAAAACAGGCAGTCATACAGACAGAACTGAAAACTAAAAACTTTGAAATTACTGTGTTCTTTTTTGAAACAGCGTCCATGAAGTAGCATATTTGTTTATGTTTGCTTGTCAACAATTATAGAATTTCATAAGCGTTCTTATGTCAAAAGTAAAATAATAAGTAGGCTTACTCTTGAAATCAATTCCAATCGAACTCAATACAGTTTCAATTCGAATCTAGAAGATATTGGAACTCTAACTCACTCAACTAAATGAAATAGAATATTTACGAACTAGCCACCGTAAATACTCTATTTCATTTAGTTACTAAAAATTCCGCCGTTAAATTGTGCGCTAGTGTTGCGTTTAAGAGTGCCAATTGTAGTTTTCGAACCCGATCCCAATTTTAAATTGGAGTTCAGTGCTTCTTCCTCATCACAAAAGTGCCAAAGGTGCCTAAAGAAGTTTTCACTTTAAAACTCGGTAGAAGGGTTTCGGGTGCCAAAGATGCCGGTGTTGCTTGTGGTTTTTCTTTAATATTTTTTGAAGTGAACACTTTTTTAGGCACTTTAGGCACTTTTGTGATGGGGAAGAAGCACCAGTGGCGGCGTAAGGGGGGGGCGGTCCGCCCCGGGTACCAAGCACCAAGGGGTGCCAACGTGGTGATAACTCACTCGAGCAACTCTGTAGCTGTTTGCGCATCTCATATGCCCGACGAGGACGGCACGGGCGGCCAGGAGAAATGACCCAACATGCTGGACTCTGATTGCCAGATGAGCTGCAGAGAGCTATTTTAGAACGTCTTAATAGATTTCACGGAGACCTAGATCATAGTTACAAGGCAATGAATGTCATTCTCATAACATTTGGTGTTGTTCAGCCTTAAGTTCTGCTCACGCAAACTTCGTGGTACATTTCCAATTCTGACAAAAACTATGATGAATTTTCTGAACTGGAAATTATTTTGGAAGTTTTAGGATTGAGGCGCCACTTGGAAGCTGCCAGAATTTCTTTTCAAGAAGCGGCCGTGGACCGTGGACGTGGTAATGAATGGGGGTGACAAATAATAGAGCGCATACAACATGTGATGGACTTGGTTGCTATGAAAGAAATATATCATATGTCGCGACAGAAAAGAGGATATGGGCCTTTTTTTTGTCGCGGGGTAAGCGTTTTATTACTGCCGCCCGCTCCGGGGGGAAGCGGAATAAGAATAAAACGGATATGCTGGACTAGCCGGTCTTACGACCCAGCATCCCCCTCGCCCGGATGATGGCTATCCGTGCTGCCGCTGGACCGAGTCCCTACCCCCTACGTACACCCCACCCGACACTACCAGCTATAACCCCGTGGTGGCCTTCTTCGGCGCTTACGGAGCGATCCCGGGGTATTCTAAGGAGTGCTAGAATTGCAGCCGGAATCGCCTCTGCGCGGTGTCGCGTAGCAGCTCATCTCCATGGAGGGCTAAGGAGCCCCCGCCCACCGAACAACGACAGCGAACGAGGCCTTACCACCCGCGCTGCCGTCCATCTCGGGGTCGCACGATGCTCCGAATTTGGGAGTGCATCGATACGGGCTGACAGCCCCCCGTTGCGCGCCCGCGACCCCTGATGGACCCTATTTATCGCCTCCTACGACAGGCAGGAGTTACCGTGGTGGAATTCAAACGCCCCCATTCCACAGGGCGGGAGACGCCGGTCAGTCGTCAACCCGGCGCCTCCTACGTCTTCTCTGGCTGCGGGAGGGATCATATCGTTCCCGATCCCTCTCAGCACTCTCCTTCTGCAAGATGACGTTCTCGCAGAAGTGGGCCACCGCACGCCAGGACCTCCGGCTGGCGACCATGGACGACACCACGGCCGGCAGCGAGAGGTCTCCTCCAACGACTGCTCTGAGAGCGCTACGCTCTACTTCCCAGGCTGGGCACTCCTCCAACGTATGTTGGGCCGTGTCCTCGTGGCAGTTGTTACAGTGGTGGCACACGGCGGATACCTCTTTTCCGATCCGACACAGGATCGAACCGAAATACCCATGGTCCGTTAATACCTGCGTCAGTCGGAACGTCGGCGCCCCGTGGCGCCTGTCTAGCCATCTGTTTAGGACAGGACGCACTGCTGCGACAGTCCTCAAGCCCGCAGTCGGGCTCTCCAGCCTGGAATGCCACTCCTCCACGGCGGTTCTGCGAAACCGGGCCGCAATCTCCCTCGGGGCCAGTCTATCCTGACGGCGGCTGGACGCCTCCTCCCGCCAGAGGAACGCTGACGAGAGGAGTTTGGCGTCCAACTCCCAAGGGAGTGTGCCGGCCAATACGCAGGCCGCCTCATGGGAGACCGTGCGATAGCCCCTTACTATTCGCTGCGCCATCAAACGCTGCGGTTTGCGCAGCAAGGCGACGCAGCGGGCTTTCAGGGACTCCTCCCATACGGGACAACCGTACAGGGAGGATATGGGCCTGCGACGAACGTCGACGACGAGCATTGGATCGAAAATCCGCCTTTGAGGACTTAGGAATCCGATGTTTTAATTGTGATTTTTTTAAAACACTTTACAGCCGTGACAAAACCAAACGATTTATTTGTTATTTATATATTATTATTAATACTTTTTACCTTTTACAGTCTCCTCCAGTACTGGAGGGTTTATAATAACTATACACGGGCCAAAGCCAAGTGCATAATTATTTAGGATTTTAATTATTATTTATATCGATATATGATGTGTGATATTTTATTTTCTTCAATTTTGTATTGAATCTACAGTTGAGGTTCAAAAACCCAGATTTTTGCGAAAGAACCCAGAACCCAGAACCCAGGGCGACCACTCGTCAAAGTTACAAACTTGGATTTAATGTATTCACTAGGGATTTAGACCTCTGACAAACACCCCCCCCCCCCCCCCCCCTTCGATTACAATTTATTGTTTTATTTTGAGGGTGCCCAATAGAAAACCGCCCCGGGTGCCAACCCATGCTACGCCGCCACTGAGAAGCACTGAACCCGCGTAACCGTCACGCTCAGATTATTTTACTTTTGACATAAGCACGTCTATGAAGTTCTATAATTATTGACAAGCAAACATAAAAAAGTTACTACTTCATGGACGCTGATTCAAAAAAGAACACAGTAATTCCAAAGTATTATGTTTTCACTTCTGTCGGTAGTCCCCATTCTGCCCATATTTTTCTATCAGGCAGCATTCAAATCTTCAAGGTCTTTGTCGTGGGGTTTAAGGTAGAAATAAAAAAAACCTGCGTATTTTCGAAGATTTACTAATCATAATAAATAACCAGCATAGTTTACAAAAGCTTACATTTTTATACAAAACTTTTAGATACATATTCCTTTTATAATATAGAGTATACTTGCAACAATATTTTTACTCTTTAAAAACCACCCCTTAAATGGGGTTGCCATACTTATACCAACAGACTAGTTTACAATAGTATTCAAGTGGCAGTACTTGCGAAAATCGACATTTTGCGAAACGCCCGTTCTAACGTCAAATTAAAAAAAAAATTTAGTTCTTTTAAATATTATTCCGTTATTTTAAATATCTTTTAATATAATTCTTTTTTATTAGTTATTTTACTCTATACTTACAGTAATATAGCCTCATATTTAATAATATAAACTAATGTTCATATTTTAAAGGTAAAATTTAAATAGACATCGCAATTCTACTTTACGTTAAGTATGGGATCTTGCGCAACTTCTTGAGCAAGTGTAACAGCAGGGGCATAGCTACCGCCGTGTCAATGATACGGGGCTTCGCGCTACAGAGGCCCCGAACGTGTGTAAAGAAAAATTTGTAAAATGTTATCGCAATCTCACTAACTCTTTATCCTTCATTTGGGCCCCCCACAAATTTTGATACAGGGCCCGTCTAAGGCAAGCTACGCCACTGGTACCAGTCTCTGTTCGACGTTATCAAAGCAAGCAACGGAAGCAAAGACAAAAGGCTATTTCGTATCGTCAAGTATGACAAACTCTTCTAAAACATAAAAAGTGTCTCTCATTAGTAAATTGTGTCTATGAAGTACTAACTTTTATGGTAGTCAATAATCATAGAGCTTCATAGGCGTGCTTATGTCAAAAGTTAAATGATCTGAGCGTGACGGCCTCGCGATTGCAGTGCTTTTTCCCCATCACATAAGTGCCTAAAGGAGTTTTCACTTCAAACATTTAAGCAGATGCGACCTCCACACAGCTCGTCTCTTCGTCTACCCTCAGAATAGGCCATGTGTTGGCGCCAATGCTTGTAGCACTTAGTATTTCTCACCGCATAGCTTGTAGACATAAACACGCCTAGAGCGTTGAGAGCCACAAGGCTAAAAAAAATATGACCACAGTGAAGCTGTCAGGTGCATCAGTAAATTGCTATAGTGACGCATTGATGTCCTAAAAGTGTCTTTAGTTTAATTCAGATAGAAATACTTGCGAAATCTATTTAAATTTAATATGGATACACAGATTGGCGCTAACATGCGACATTAAATCATACCATATGTACCTTATAACGTTATAATATCATTTTCAGTTTTAATGCTATGGCTTCATTAGTATGAAATAATTTTTAAAACCTCAATGCCACCTATTAATATCGCTTTGGTAGTCCCATTTTGTATATTTAGAATTTTAGATGTTGATCTACATATATTTGTACACCGTGATTAGAGATTTAAAAACTTTAACACTTACTCGTTTCTTATTGATATTTAGATAAGTATTTTTATATGTAATATTAATAATTATTTTTAATTTCTTTGTCATCAACTAGTGAACTGAAAAGATAAATGGGTGTTATCGCAAAAAAACGATTTTCGCATACTGTCGCAACATGTTTTAACTGGAAGTTTTAAATGGAACCTAAAACGAGCGGGACATTTCACGTACACATACTATGTTAAAAACAAGAGATTTCTCTATGATATGAATATGTATAGATCTATACTAGTTTTACTGCTGGTTTACTCGGGTTTCTTAAAAATCTTACATAAAATTATGTTAATTTTACTTAATCGATGCAAACTTCTTTTAAGATATCGTAATTGGTCATAGAAAGTGATTTTTTATCAAACCAATTACTGTTTATATTCTAGAATATGTTATAACATGAAACCCGGCAGTACCCAGCAATAAAACAAAAATAAAAGCATAATTACAACAAACAGACATAACTACGTATAACGTGTTACCACAATCAATATTTTAAGTAGGAACACAACTTGCATATAAAACCTTAAAACACTTGCTCCCGAACTTTCAGAATCACTTGTAGTAATAGTTTGTCGCACAAAAACATCCATACGCATAATTGGCATAAAAATATTTTTTATTTATTAAGTGCATGCATCGAAAAGGTGAAATATTTATATCTTCCCGATGAGTAAAATTATCATAACATTAACCACTCCAGTTTCAAGTGATATTAAAAAAGTAAAGTAGTACGGAGTAAATAGACGCCAAAATCAATTTTATTTCCATAACAATAAAGTTGAAAATAGCATGTAAGAACGACGTGTTGTCTGTATATTTGGCGCGTCGGCATACCATTTGAGACTCGACTGGATAAGTAAGAAGCAATCAAATATACTAGTTTTGTTCAAAATATTAATCCGCGCCATTCATCAAACACTCTATTATCGAATATAAGAAATAAAACAATTGACTGATTATATATTCGAGTGTCACCAGCTCCAGACCGTGCGAAATACATAAGTTTCATTTTTGGACACCACTCGTCAAATAATCAAATAAATACACCACCCTGTACTTTTATCACTCAACTTCTCATAGAAAGTTCCAGTTTCTTGGATGTAGAATAAAAATTTAAATCATGTTTGAAATAACGTTAATGGTGTGGCCAATGTTAATGGTAAATGTAATAATCGGTATTGGTGTGGCCAATTGCTTTGATATTATAAGCTAAAATCATATACACCGAACGTAGGACTACGACTTCTATAGTCCATAAATGTAGCCTTGTAGACTATTAAATCCGTATAAATTAAATAATCTATATTGAAAAGATCAATTTCAAATTCAGAACGCTGCAAGGAAAATTCAATTTTTACTCTTGGCCTTTTTATAAAGTGATGTATTTTTCAATGTAGCTGCGACATAAAGTTTTTTCAAAAACATATTTTTCTTAATGTGTATTTTATGACATTTCTTACTTTAAATATTTAGAGTTCTTCATAATCTCTGATGTGGCTACAAAGGTCGAAATATTTTCTATAATAAAAAATTAAGTGATGTGACTCAAATTATAAGAAACATAAAGGGATACCACAAATAGGGTTAAATTAAAAATATAACATAATCCTGTAAATTAGAAATATTTATTTCCCGATAGTAATGATAACATGGTAAAAAAAATTAAAACAAAAACTGGATCTGTTGATCAAGCATTAATATTAAAAATGAGATCTTTACACTAGTTAAAAGATAATCAATTGTGAAAAAATCATTAAATAACGGGACCACTGATGCTGCATCGCCTCGGACGGGATTATATGGCGAAGGCTTGTCCATGTCTGGGCTTTTTTTAGGGCCTCGATAGGCAAACGAGCAGACGGGCCACCTGATAAGTAGTCACCGCCGGCCATAGACTTTTGCAATGCTAGGGCAGAGCAAAGCCGCTGCCTACCGTTGAACTGAAGTTAAACATAGGTCGGTGAAAAGGGTGTAACTAATATGTTTCTTAATGTAATGCAAATGAAAAAGTAGAATAACCGAATACACAAGCAAACAATTAACTTAATTTCAAATAATACAATATTCAGTCACTTATAGAAACTTAAGCTTGAATAATTTTTTGAAAAATCGACTAAAACATTTTTTGATCACAAATTCTTACAAGGTTTTAACAGAAATTATTACAATAATTATCTGACAAGACAATTTAAAAAAAGATTTGACATATTAAATCAGTGGACGTAGCTTGCCTTAGATGGGCCCTGTATCAAACATTTTTGTAAAGACGTTTGGGGCCTTTGTAGCCCGGGGCCCCCGTATCATTGATACGGGGGTAGCTACGCCCCTGTATTACATTACATATTTAGTTAATGCTACCACATCCCAACACAACTGGGACAAGATTCGTAAAGCATAGATAGATATTACAGTAATATTTTCCATAACATCTAACCGCGTCACTAATAATGATATAATTTTGTTATATGGTTTTGTTGAGCGACTTTTTAGGCATAAAAAGCACGACAAAACATATGTGCTACCATCTTTATAAACACATGATAACAGTATTTAAGGTAAAGAACATTTTATCACTTTCTAATGTACATGAAACACTACTAGAAAGACAGAAACAAAACAATCTATTAAATACCGATGTTATATGTTTATCGATAAGGTCATAAATACACCCAAGTTATATCACGGTGTTAGTACCGCTAATTAACTTTAAGATATGATGGGTTGTAAAAATAAATTATTTATTCAATAATTAAAAAAATGTTAAAGTATTTTCAAGGCGTGTGAAGAAGCAACACAGCAGGTCGGCATGATCGGGTTCAGTAGCGAGGGATAGATTGTCTATCGCTACTTGATATTCTAACTGGACGGCACTGCGCTTGCCATCAGGTGCGGTGTGGTCACTTGGCCGTGCCAGAATAAAAAAAACAACCAGCAGTGGGACAGTACATATAACACATGACTGATATATAGTAATAAAAACCTATTTAAACTGACATCTGCACCCGAGTATATTAGTTTTAGTAACCCAAAAAAAACATTGACTTTTAAATTGAAAACAGACTTTTAATTGAAAAGATAAACATAAAATAAATTATGAAAATATTAAGCCAGTTTAAAAAAAAGTTTTTATAATTCTTAGTAGTTAATATGAACCTTTACAAATATATTACTCAGTCCATGCAACTTAATAATTGAGTATTTTTGCAATAGACAAACTATTGCATACAAACGGAAGAAAAATCTTTATCTACCGACCTTATTAGGAATTAGGGAGTTGGTTGAATGGAATGATTCTTATATCCATAACCATAGAGTTGAAAGTTTAATAACGAAATTTTGAAAAATATTATTTTAGTGGTTTTAAACTCTGTACTAAACGCTTGAGGCTATTTGCCATAGAGTAGCCATTGTGGGCATTTAAAAAAACCAACCACACAAACACTTGATCAGTTCACAATTAAACTACAGCGAATTACTGTGGCCAAAGCTTGCAACAGCTTTCATATTATATTCCACATTTACTTTGTCCTGTATTGGCACCAATTTATTTAATTGGAGCTTTGTTGTGTTGTAAAAATTTTAGACTAAATTTATTTGAATTTATTGGACAAATGTTATACCATAGTGACTTTTAAATGGTATGTACTATTAAAGCAGCACTTAATACATCTCTTACATAGCAAATAATCACTATAGTGAAAAACAGATGGAATTATGCAATCATTAAAGGCCATTTCAGTATTATCTAAGTGCCATCGGAGGCTGGAGGTCTTTGCTGTGCTTATGTTTGATATGAAGGATCTGAATAGCATTTTTATTGCTTTTCGTATGTTTTTTTTAAATTTAGTACGTTCTGATTTGAACATGTCAATCCTATTTTTAACCGACTTCAAAAAAAAGGAGAATGTTAACAATACGTCGGAATCTTTTTTTTTATGTATGTTACCCGATTACTCGAAGACGCCTGGACCGATTCGAGAAATTATTTTTTTGTTTAAAAGGGTATACTTCCCATGTGGTCACATTGGCACCAAGTCAGGATCTGATGATGGGCTCACAGAAAAATTAAAGGCAACCCTCAAATTTTATAGTGACGCATGATTTGTGTTTTATTGAAGTCGGTGTACTTTTTATGAATTAAAAAACTTTTACTTATTATTTACTCAAAAGCGGATAGGATGTTTAAATCATGGACTTATATCGTTAAAATCGTTAAAATTATACCAATGCTTGAGTAACCATGGGGCGAAGGGAATTTGGCCTACTTCAGAGGACAAGGGAGAGGCGGCGTTAAAAATGACTAAAATTCTGCTTGAATAACTTTGACAGGGTTTAACAATAGTCTTCTTCTTCTTCTTGCTTTAATGGCCTCTGCGGAGGAACAACTCCACAATTTTGCCAATGTCACGTAATAAAAATATTAACTAAGTAAATAAAATTTATGTGATGATGATGATTGATGACATGATGTCCAGATGAAGTTGTTATCAAAATATGACTTTGATTTTGTCACATTTTTTACTACTTTAGATTTCATTTTTTATTAAGTAACTAGTTACTTATAGTATACTATCATCTAGATGATAGCTATAATATATAGAGTAATAAAGCGCTAATTTCCAACAATAATATTGTATATTTTTACAACCCACAGTGTTCTAACACAGCCAAATAGTTCTTAGAAAAACTTGTATGCACTAACTTTAAAATCAGTTAGTTTCGAAAATGTCGTTTTCTTCCATTTTCACTGTTACATAAGATAGAACTATGTTTCCCTTAGTATAAAAACAATATTTATATTGATATTTATTTAACCCCTCAAGCATCTCAAGGACACAGAAAAAAGTAATACGTAGTGAGTAAAAATACAAACCAAAAGCAACTTTAATCCCATAACATTAACGTTACAAATAATACGCACGTCAATAACGGCGAGTATTCCCAGTTTTTCCGCGGCCAAATATGGCCATGTGATACTTGACAGGTTAAAACGCGTATTTTATTTAGAAACTTATTTGACACGTATATTTCGATTGAAAACTATGATTTTTTTGTCTCTAGACTACAAAAATATACCATACATTTGAAGATTTAGACTCTTTCCAAAACACTTGATTCTATAGTTTGTCTACAACTATGTATAAATAATTTAGAATAAGACGGTCATGGTGAATTTAAGGTATTCTAATTTTGGCAGTGATTTATTCGAATTGTATGTCTCAATTAAGTAATAATCTATGTAAAATAGTATACACACTCACTTCTTCGTAAAATGAATCTTTATGAGACAAGTATTATGTAAAAAAATAAAAAAAAGATTGTGTAAATATTTTCATATTAAAGAAAATTGAGCATGAATTTATCGAACAAAAAAATTTAATTTTGGAATCATTTTTGCTATTTTCTTTGTGAGTTACTAACATCCAAACCCTTAGTGATAAATGGCGTATTGTCTCTTTTCCTTTGGCGTTTAACTTCCATCAACATAGAGACATTGTGTATTTAGTAAATTTATTAGTTGTTAAGCCAGACAGTTTTTTTGTGATAGTCTTATTTTTTTCATGTATTAAGGGGAAGTCAGTGATTAATACACTCATACATATATACGAAAGGGCCTATGGCCTTTTTGGGCATACTTTAGGCACTGGTGTTCCAAATTCAGGAGTAGCAGTTCTACTTAGGGTCTATAATTGTTTTTTATTACTCCTTTGCGTGATTTTTAATTATTCCTTTTTCTATGTCATCTTGAGTGTTGACCAAATTAAATTAATTTTTATTCTAGATCAGGATACTTACAGTAATCAATAAATACACTATTACCAAATTTTTTATTAACCCTTAGTCTGTATGAATTTCACAAAAACGCACGCACTTATCGCATGTACAGGAGGCGAGCATAACTAAACGCATGTTTTTTACTGCTATGAGACATCGACACATGTTATGAGAACACAATAAGTTAATCAAAGCTTCATGAAACGAACAAAATGCACTTTGAAATGTCACCTAAAACAACCATGACCGTCTAAACCGAAGAAAAAGTTACCTTTTACTATAATATTTCGATTGGTAACACTCATACAACTTAATTCTTACCAGTCAGGCATCCGTTATACTCTCCGGCTGTATCGCATCCACTTCGTTATGTGTCTTGTCATCTTCCGGCTTTTCGTGTTTGTCCGTCTTTTCGTTTTCGTCCTTTTCCGTCTTTTCGGAAGGTTTTGAGTCTGTCGATATGGAACTAGACGTAAGGCTGTTGGGCTGAGAGGATTCTTTGCTCTGCGGTTCTTGTGAGTTGCGGTTTTCTGATGATTTCTCTTTATCTGGAATTTTGTTTAATTTATAATATTTGATTTTAACTGTTTTTAAATTTACTCTACTACTATTTTTACTTATTACTAAATAAAATTATGAAATAGAACTATAATAATTGATGAATGATTTTGATAAATTACAAGTAAAATTATACTGGAAAATATGTTACTATCAACCTATATTAGGGCTTGCAATACCGGTTTTGATTTTTGCCGGCAAATAATTTGACGGAAAAAAATCAACCCGGTAATTTACCGATATGTAAAAATAAGATATAATTGACTACACAGAAATAAAAATCTAAATATTAAATGAAATACGATACCTTATAATCTTTGAATGTTTGCAATAAAACTATTACCGTTACCCTTAATTGTCAACTAGTTTTTTTTCTGTTGATAAAATTTCAGATTTTTATCAAATTAAATAAAATACAATGAACTTGAAACATTTTAAAATTTAATAAATATACTATAGTGTAATAACACTGGAGCGAAAAAATTACGTGTCATTTAGGAAAACCATGATCTATCGCACGTTTTAATAAGTAATTTATAAAACATACTACAATTTCAGGAAACAATTTCATGAAAATAACGAAGGATTAACTTTTAACTGGCCCGTTTATTTTGGGCTCTAGTTTATGTGTTATTATAGTAGTCCAATTTAATTTATATTGCTTTTATAGTACATTAAAACAACGTTATCATAAAGTTTGTGAATTTCTTTAATAATTGAAGGCTTAGTAATAAAACCAATAATAATTTCATGTATAAAGAGTATTTTAAGAAATCCGGTATACCGGTAAAAATATACGGTAATTGCAAGCCCTAACCTATATCTATCCTTAATATACAAGTTCAAGATAAATATAAAATTTTCACCTCTGACAGAATTAATATATAAATGATACTATCGCTACTTCGATATAATATGTATGGAACTATAAATATTTAGTTGAATTTAAATTAATGACAGGTCGGTGAAACCGAGCATACATACTATGATAACGAAACTAATATAAAATGTTCAACAAACATAATGGGCACACTTCCAAACCCCATAATAAACTGAATAATTCTCTTCTAAACCTTCTGATGTGTTTTATTGTCTGTGGCCGCGCAACCACGCGCGTATACGCAGCCCTGCCCATAGGATATCTTTAAAATAAATATTATTTCACTATTGTAATTTTCTTACTTTTGTTACCCTGGCACGGCAAAGTGACCACACTGCACATGATGGCAAGCGCAGTGCCGTCCAATTAGAGTATCAAGTAGCGAGAGACAATCTATACCCGCTACTCAAAACAATCATGCCGGCCTGCTTCTTCACACTACGCCATGGGCAAGAAGGTGAAGACACGGTCAAACATCGTACCCCAATTCTAGACCCCCGACAAAATATAGTCGTACAACAATCACAACTGCGCCCCCGAGGCAGTCCCCTTTATCTTTACCCTCAGTACCCATAGTTGTATGGTGTGCATGGGGAATCGACCATGTTGGCAACATAGATTAAACACACACCGATTGAAACTGAGCTACACTTGTATAGACTGACTCGACAGCGCCGAAGCGCTCCCTTTTATAGCAAATCCTCCTCCACTGAGTCTACAACTTTTCAATCTACCCACATATATTTTGTAAGAGCCCCCGACAGTTCCAATAAACAGGGACCACCCTCACATTATCTTGGTAACGCTAACAACCATCTAGAATGTTCTAAAAGGTGTGTTGTACACAGAGACAGTTGCGCTTCAACTCTACCCCCCATAGTTGCATGGTGACCATCGTCTAGAATGTTGTAGAATGTTGTAGAATGTTGTAGAAGGCACTCACCGTGTCCGTGCGCGGGCCACGGTTTCCTCACGAACATGTTCTCCACTATTCTATCGATGTTGTCCTTTTCTGTCGAGTTTGCTGCTCTGTGGAAAATTGTGTAAGTTAGATGTATACCCAGAATTATTTAATAATACAATTTTTAACTAGCTTTCCTTTTTTATATATTGGCACTGCAAATTGACCACACTGCACCTGATGGTAAGCGCAGTGCCGTCCAAAGCAAGAGAAAATCTATCCCTCGCTACTCAACACAATAATCCGGCCTACTTCTTCACACTACGCCATGGGCAAGAAGGTGAAGAAGTGGTCGAGGGTCTAGTGTCAGAGTACTCAGAAAGCCACAAAATGGCCAAACATCGAACCCCAACTCTAAACCCCGACAAAAACCGGATGTATACTGGCTGATTTCGAAACGCGACACACTTGCGTGTGCCACTATGGCGGGTTTTACACCCTGTGTACGGTGGTCGCTCTCCTGTGTACGGATATGAATACCTACCACCAGCAATAACTATTTAACAATGTTTGTTTAGGTAACAAAATTTGAAACAGAGTTTTGAACCAGTTCTCGTAGCCCCAATAGGCTGAAATTTGGTATTCATGTTTAACCTGATGACATTTCAATATTATGGTGAGCTGGTCCTAATGCTTCTGCCAGGGCTACTTGCTGAACACAACTCCTCAATAGCTTACAGCAGCCGTATCGTGTTAAGGGCTGATAGATTTAACGGTAGACAGCGGCTTTGCTGTGCCCTGGTATTGCAAAAGTTTGTGAGCGGCGGTGACTACTTACCATCAGGTGGCCCGTCTGCTCGTCTGCCTATCGAGGCACAAAAAAAAAAGATTTGTCTTGACAAGTACTTTTTAAGTATAGTGTGTCTTGCGTGGTATATTGTATCCTGTATTGCATAGTATATTGTGTCGTGTCTTGTGAGGTGTATTGTGTTGTGTATTGCGTGGTGTATTGTGTCGTGTGTCTATCGTGGTATATTGTTATGCGTGTCATACTTGTTCTGTTGTTTCGTGTATTGCGTGGTGTATTAAGTATTGTCTTGCGTGGTGTATTGTATCTTGTCTTGTGTAATGTATTGTGCAGTGTACAGTGTACCTGTCCGTTTGTTGTGGCCTGACGATGGGTATGGCGGCGGTGGGTCGTCGCTGGGCCCTCGGCTGCTGATCCTGTTGCTCGCAGCTGTAGTACGTCACGCCGCCGGTCTGTTGCGGCACCTACCACAATATATAAATAAATAAATAACATCCAACAGTCACACACAAAGCCCTGATCCCACACTAAGATACGAGTCTTGTGTTGTGGGTATCAGGGACCTAGAGAGACGCACCCTCTCACAACATACAGACCCCGGACACAAATGTATGTTTGTCACACAAACATTTGTCCCGGTGTGGGAATCGAACCCACGATGTTCTAGAATGTTCTAGAAGGTATATTGTCATATTTATAGCTTAAGTCAGTGGCTAACTGGTATCAGCTGAAAGTCTTCAGCTAAGCTAACTAATTTATATACATATACACTCACGCCTGTAATCCCCGAAGGGGTAGGCAGAGGCGTAAACAATACACCGACGTTTCGCCGCATTTATTGCGGTCACATAATATGATAGGGGGCGATCCTGGGCACAATTCCAGACTCCGGACTGACACTGAGTATTTCTAAATAGAAAAACCCGATATCACTTTACCCGACCCGGGGATCGTACCCGAGACCTCAGCGCAGCAGTCGTAATGCATGCGCAATTACAACTGCGCCACCGAGGCTAACTAGTTTGCACTAAGTTAGTAGCTAGTTGTATAACACCCGACTGCCACAGGTCATTCTGACCCCTCACTAAGATGTGGTTCTTGTTTCAAAATGTTCTAGGACAGTGTATACTCACGAAGTTGTGGTGAGGGTATATCTGATGCTGGTAGGGTGCGGGCGGGGGCTGCGCATATATCGGACCTCCGCCGAACACCGCGCCGTTACCGCTCTATACAAAAACAGTTAAAGGATTTTTTTTTTACTTATTTTGTTCTAAGATGTTAGTTATTATTTCATTACTTAGTCGGCCATCTTAGATTTGAAATTTGTGTATATTATTCTACGAGTCAAGCCCTTTCATTTGATACCCATATTTAGGGGTTGTGAAAAAAATATGGAATCCGCCATTTTGTTCGCGGCTTATTTATTATAATTCTGCGCCCTAAAATATAAGAAAATCGAGCAAAAATGAAATTGTTATATGAGCGTACCTAACGTAACTACTTGTTATACATTGTTTCCAGAGCAGACAACACTCAGGTAAGATGGTCACTTTGGAATAGGCAAAGATTAAAAAGCTAAATAGGCGATACATACACACACACACATACACTCACGCCTGTAATCCCCGGAGGGGTAGGCAGATGCGTAACCTGTACACCCACTTTTCGCCGAATTTCGGTCCCATAATGTGATAATGGGCGAGCCTATAGCCATACCGGGCACAATTCCAGACTCCGGGCTAATACTGAGAATTTCTAGATAGAAAAACCCAATATCACTTTACCCGACTCGGGGATCGAACCCGAGACCTCAGCACAGCAGTCGTAACGTATGCGCAATTACAACTGCGCCACCGAGGTAGTCAATACATAATTTTTAAATAAATTGATTATATAGTACTTAAATGATAGCAGCCCTGGGCACGGGCCTCCCTTATTAATGAATGGTTAAAATAACACATATTTTTTACTAGAGCAAGAAAAGGTATAAAATCCATGGAGACATCTTAAACTATTACATCTTACTATAACATGCTACCCCATAGGCATTTTTCGGGATAAAAAATCTGTCATTCTCAGACCACTCAACTAACACTGGAAAAAATTATGGCATTTGTATATTAATATTTTTCCCCACCAAATCATGTCGATCCCTTGCTCTGTGTAAAACAAAAATGAAACCATTCCACAGGAACCGTAATTTTTTTTCGGGATAAAAAGTAGCCTATGTGCTATGCCAGACTATAATCTATCTCTGTGCCAAACTTCAACCAGATCCGTCCAGCCGTTGAAGCGTGATTGAGTAACAAACATGCATCCATCCATCCAAACATTCGCATTTATAATAGTCGTAAGATTACCTGCATGTATTGAGCGGGCATCATGGCGGGCGGCGCGTATGCCTGCGACGGCTGGAGTTGACCTACAATAAAAATAACACCCAACAGTCACACACATAGTCCAGACCCCACACCGAGGACAGAAAATCTGCTGAATGTTATGAGATGAAATCTGCAACTGTAACTCTCACACACACGCTCTCGAATACATACACACACAAACTCACACACTTTATCTTTTTTTTTATCCTGGCAGGGCAAAGTGACCGCACTGCACCTGAAGGTAAGCACAGTGCCGTCCAGAGTATCAAGTAGCGAGAGACAATATATCCCTTGCTACTCAACACACTCATGCCGGCCTGCTTCTTCACACTACGCCATGGGCAAGAAGGCGAAGAAGCGGTCGAGGGTCTAGTGTGTCAGAGTACTCAGAAGGCCGCAATATGGCCAAACATTGTACCTCAACTCTAGACCCCCGAGAAAAACCGGATCTACACTGGCTGATCCCGGAACGCGACACACTTACGTGTGCTATGGCGGGTTTTACACCCTGTGTACGGTGGTCGCTATCTATCTATCCTACCACCAGGTATTCAGGATATCAGCTTTTTGAATGAGTATGTATTTGAAGTGTTTTGAGGGTATTGTGCAGGTATGTAGGTATGACGCTAGTAGTTGACACTACAATAGGAATGGTGCGGACGGAATCTACTCGCCATTGAGTTTTTAGTTCGATAGCGAGATCGGTACACTTTAAGGAGGATGTTCTCAATTCGTCGGAATCTTTTTTTATGTATGTTCCCCGAATACTTGAAGACGCCTGGACCGATTGGAGAAATTCTTTTTTTGTTCAAATGGGTATACTTCCCAGGTGGTTCCATTGGCACCAATACAGGATCTGATGATAGGATCTCAGAAAAATTGAGGGCAACACTCCAACTTTATAGGGATGCAAATTTGTTTTTCATTGAAGTCGGTGTACTTTTTATGAATTAAAAACCATTTATTTCTGTGTAAGTAGTCTGTAAGTAGTGCGTGTTGGGTACTGCAAAGTCTATCAGAAATATGGTTTTATTTTTCTTATCATGAACTGTGATGTCGGGTCTATTGTGCATAATTATATTCACATATAAACATAAATTAAAATTATTTCTTAGACTAATTAGCTCCCCATCTTTCTTGTAAATTAGTACATACATATACATATACACTCACGCCTGTAATCCCCGAAGGGGTAGGCAGAGGTGTAACCAGTACACCCACTTTTCGCCGAATTTCGGTCCCATAATGTGATAGGGGGCGAGCCTATCGCCACACCGGGCACCATTCCAGACTCCGGGGTAATACTGAGTATTTCTAGGTCTCCGACCCGGAGACCTCAGCACAGCAATCGTAACGCATGCGCAATTACAACTACGCCACCGAGGCAGTCAAAAGTGTAAATTAGTACTCCTGTGATAAAACAGCACTTACCTATGGGATGCGGTTGCGGTATGTTGTGTATGGGGTGGTGAGGATGCTGGACCAACTGCTGCTGGTCCAATATGCCTAGGCGCACTTGCTGTACCAAATTATAAAAAAAATTAAGGTGTGCGTGTCGGCACGCTCGAGAGAAGTGATGACTTCAACTAATCTACGTTGAACTATGCAATTGTTTAACTTGAGGTCTTGAGGCTTAGGTTATTATGGAAAGACAGAAATAGAAATTAATAAAGAAGCCAGACAGAGTGGCGCTGTAACGCGTTACGTTACGGAGCGGTTTACCCTCCCGTAAGAAGGTACTCAGGTACTTGGAGTGAAATCGCTAAAGTTATGCAAGATAAATATATTACTTTTGTTAAATATTTTATAGTTTAGAAATGTTAATAGTATATAAAAAAAGATATGTTTAAATATTGTAGTATTAAGTAGTATATTCTGAAATGGTTAATTTAGTTTAGCGACAATATTGTATTAGGTTTAAGTACCTGTAATGATATTGTTCAAGATAAATAAATAAATAAATAATAAATAAATTTTAGTTAAGATATGTATACCTGTTGCTGGTTGTGTTGCGGCTGGTTGATCGGTTGCGCGAGTGGTTGGGCGAGCGGTTGCGTGATTGGTTGCGCGAGTGGTTGCGCGAGTGGTTGCGTGAGTGGTTGCGCGAGTGGTTGCGCGAGTGGTTGCGCTAGTGGTTGCGCCATTGGTTGTTGTGTGAGAGACGCATGCGGTGGGGAGGGGGCATGGGTAGTAGCCGGTACCGATCCACCGCGGTGCACCTGTATGTAGCAATAATAACACCTAAGTTATAAATAGCGATTAATTGGTTTTGTCTGGGGTCTAGTGTTGGGGTACGATTGAATCCTTGTTGAGTGCTGACAGTAGTGTGAGGATCTACCCTCGACCGCTTCTTCACCTTCTTGCCCATGGCGTAGTGTGAAGAAGCAGGCCGGCATGATTGTGTTGAGTAGCGGGGGATAGATTGTCTCTCGGTACTTAATACTCTAAATGGACGGCACCATCTTATATATATCGGCTTACTATCAGGTGCAGTGTGGTCACATTGCCGTGCCAAACACAAGCGCTTGTCTCGTTTCGAGGATCGAATCCATGTGTTCGCGTTTACAGCCTACTCGCCTAATAAATCATATCGACATATTGTCTATTTCCATAAAGTCTAAGATGTCATTGACATTTTCCAAAACGAATTACACAGAACTGAACAAATTGAAATAAAACGAAATTTACGGATTCTATCGCGGTTTATTTTACTTTTTTATCCCGACGTTTCGAAGGCTTTACAGCCTTCATGGTCACGGGGCGGACTGAGTTGTATGTCGTTACCAAAGTATAGTGCAATGTTTCTACCCTCCATATAGTTGATATTTAATTTTTATTTATTGTAGTCCGATCTACGCAGAAGGAGCTCAGTGTCAAGAGGTCGGGCAGTTGGTCTATTGATTCGTCAAACGTTCGGGTTTAAAAAGTAAAATAAACCGCGATAGAATCCGTGAATTTCGTTTTATTTCAATGTATTATATTCGCGTAAACATAAGAAACTATAGCATAAACATAGCAGCGATAGCCTAGTTGGTTGCGGTACGGACTGTCAAGACGAAAGTCGTATGTTCGAAACCCAAGTGGCACACACCTCTGACCTTTCTAAAGTTATGTTGTGTATTAAATATTAATTATCGCTTGCTTTAACAGTGTAGAAAAACATCGTGAGGAAACCTGCATATCTGAGAATTCTTATACGAATTTCAAAGGTATGTGAAGTCTACCAACCCGCATTAGGCCAGCGTGGTGGACTATGTCCTAACCCCTCTCATTAGTAGAGGAGGCCCGTGCCCAGCAGTGGGACAATGTTTAATACAGGGTTAGTATTATTATTATTATTATAAGAAACTGAACCAATTGTTACTTTCATGGCGTTATTAGAATCAATTAATCGATTACGTTATTTAATCGGACATGCAATTACTTATACAATATTCGTGCATGTATGATATTTTCTTTAAATGTGCGTGTGCGGTCTATTTCATGGTCCGTGTGCACGCGAGTATGTAGCAAGTTTACGCAACATACGGACGGTTGGCGGGGTATTTGATAGCGACCTTTTTGAAAAGCTACAAGAGATGTTTATGGGATTTTTGTGTTTTCGGAAAAAATCCCTATAAAAAACGATTGTGTGGATTTTAGTAGAATTAATATATTTCTTGTGTAAGCACGTACTGTATCTTTATGACTTATTTTCATGCATTTATGAGCATTATTCTCTAAAATAAATGTGCCTTGTTTCACTTGAATTGAGAAAAAATATCAAATTTTGTTTTTTTTTATCACGGCACGGCAGACTACACTGCACCTGATGGTAAGTGCAGTGCCGTCCAATTAGAGTATCAAGTAGCGAGTGACAATCTATATTTTGCTACTCAACACAACCATGCCAGCCTGCTGTGTAGCTTCGTCACACTACGCCATGGGCAAGAAGGTGAAGAAGCGGTCGAGGGTCTAGTGTCAGAGGACTCAAAAGGCCGCTAAACGACAAAACATCGCACCCCAACTCTAGACCCCCGACAAAAACCGGATGTACACTGGCTGTACGAGCCAATCATAATTATATTTTTGCAGCGTTAGCACGGCGCGTATCAAGTATCAAGCAATCATATCAAAAATAAATGTCCCGTACACTGGCTGATCCCGGAACACGACACACTTGCGTGTGCCACTATGGCGGGTTTTACACCCTGTGTACGGTGGTCGCTATCCCGGCATTTGTATTACCTGGTGCATGAGATGTGTGTGCGGAGCGCTAGCGGGCTGGTGTGTACTCGTGGCTGCATTGTACTCGCCTGTACCTGATGAAGAATACATTTCAATTTACGTCACACCTGACACCTATTATCGAATTTTATAAATCAAAAAGTTAGACACCATTCAATTGAGGGAAAAGGTAGTTGAATAGGGATGATTCGTGACGTCACCTCCAAGAATAGCATCACGCAGTCGTGTGAGAGAGATAGAGTAATGTTCACTACGCACATCATTGATATATATAAGGGGATATCACACAAGATCACGTGACCTGAAGCCAAACTTTTCCCTAAAATGGCGTCGACTCCGCCCACAGCAAATTGTGATGCATATTTGTTTCGATCTTATTGTCTTTTGTACCACAACAAAAATTACTTAAACACGCACAATTCACTTGAAATCGTAAAAAAAATCTCGCACGATACATCAATGACAGTCAAACTACTTAGCAAAGTGTTTTCATAAAATGGCGTCATGTCGAAAAATGAGCATCAAGGCGGAGCTTGATGACATATCAAAAATTGACAACCGAAAATTTTAAACAATTGCGTATACTGTACTCTTGTTGACATAAGTAAATTGCAACGAGTTGGAATGAGAGAGCAATGTTTCTATCAGTGAAGTTCATATTTGCAACATATTTGTTTAACTAGAAATTATATAGGCAAATAAGTGCTTATCCCCTTCTATATATCAATGACGCGCATGCTTTTGCTATGCCACTTCCTCTCATTCCAATATTAAAATTATTGCGACGTAATTTTTTTATTTTACGCAAAATGTTTTATTTTTATTTTCGATAACATATCAAGGAATGTACAAAACAACACAGAAAACTTGATAGTCTTCTGTATTTTCTACGTATTATTGATCATTAGAAATGCACATCATACCAGCGTGATATCTGTTGTTGTGTTGTGTTTGTTGCGGTTGCTGTTGTTGTTGCGGTTGCGGTTTCTGTTGCGCGGTCTGTTGCAGCGGCGAGTACGAGTCCCCGAGCGGCCGCTGTCTCAGACTGCTGTACCGTTTGCTGCCACCACGGGACTCCGACCCTAGAACAAATGTATATTAACCTAAGTATATACTGGCCATATTTGACCGTGCTAAAACTGGCAATGCATGTATTAATCGCACATGTCTTGAATAAATAAAAAAAAACACTCGTGTCTTTTGTTTTATAATAATGTATGTATACTTCTGAAGGACTAGTATCCATGGCCATGAATAAATTTAAAAAAATCACTCGTATTTATAAGGATATTAAAAAAAAAGTATGGAGTAAAATACAAGCCAAATTCATTTATCACCCGGAGGCCCAGATTCCCCCTTCCCTTCCCTAATCCCTGTCCTTTAAGGCCGACAGCGCATACATGACACTTTCGGTATTGTGGAAGGTCATGGGCGGTGGAGATCACTTAACATCAAGTGACCCACTGGCTCGTTTGTCGGATTATACTATAAAAAAAGGAACAGCGGTGTACTTGTGACATAGTGAGGTTAAATGTTTAATGGATTCTAGCAATCCTTGAGGCAAAAAACGGTGTGCGGAGCGCCGATGAAAACACAAGTAGAATAGGAGTAGAGAAGAAAGCGGCGTTTCCTTATAATTAGGTAAGCCACTATTGTTCTGACATGCACAATATGTATATATATATAAGAAGAAACTGACTGACATACCCTAAACGGCTGGAGTTAGAAACTTAACATTTTGACACTAGGTTCCTTTATGACGTAGGCATACACTAAGGAAGTGTTTTTGGAAATACCACCCCCTAAGGGGGTAAAATAGGGGATGGAAGTTTGTATGAAAATCCGTCATTTTTGAAGTTGAATTCATGATAATTGGTATTTTGTATTGTATACTTTTTCTCCCAAACATGACATCCACGCGGGCGGAGCCGCGAGCAACATGTAGTAAATAATAATTACCAGCGTTCTGTTGTTGATTTAGCTGTGTCTTCTGTTGTGCGTTCCGTTGTTGCGGCGGAGATTTATTCGGCGCAGGTGTCGACTGCTGTTGCGTCTGTATACAACAAACAAGTTATAAACAACACACATAGTCCAGACCCCTTAGATACGAGTCTTGTGTCGTGGGTATCACATACTATGAGTCTGTGTCTCACACAAAGTGCAATAAATTTTTGTGGTGTTGTCGTATCGTCGTGTTGTTGTATACTGATGTCGTGATGTGATGTCGTTATGTCGTTATGTGATGTCATGATGTTATGCTGTGAAGTCATGATGTTATGTTGTGATGTCCTGTGTCATGTTATGCTGTGACGTCATGATATTATGCTGTGATGTCATGATGTTATGTTGCGATGTCATGATGTTATGTTTGACGTCATGAAGCGATGACATGATGTCATGTGTCATATGTCATGATGTGTCGTGTCGTGTGGTCGTGATGTAGTGTAGTTACCTGCGGCTGCCTGTTCCTGGCGTGGTCGGTGGGCACGGGTCGTTGTTGTGCGAGCGTGGTCTGCACCCGGCGCGGGGGCGGGGGCTGGCCTTCACTGCAACAACAACTCGATTACACACATATACTCATTCGAAATATAGAATAAAAATTTATCACCATTTGGACTGGATTTTCAACGCATTTTAATCCTGAAAATTCATACCATTCTCAACTAAGCAATCAATCTTTATTGGTCAGTAGTTTAAAAAAAGTTATTCCCATCCCAAAGTCATTACAAACATGTTTAAAACAACCATTACAAAAAAAATTGCAAATCATATACAAAAAAATTGGCAATCCCCAATATTTTTTCCAACCCAAAAGTTTTTTCAAATATATCATGGCAACCCAAAACCTCACCTGTTATTGACATGCGTGGTGATGGTCAGGTTCTCCAGCGGCGGCATCTTATCATTCAGCCTCGGCGCGGGTCTCGCTCTACCGGGACGCGCGCGACTCTTGATGGAGGCGTGGCGACGGAGCGACACGCCCCCACCCGCGCCCGTGCCCGCATCACCCCCCGCGTCCGTTCCAGCACCCCCGCCCGCTTCAGACGACTCGTTGGAAGCCGGCTGGGACTTGGAGCGAGGGCGGGTCATGCGCGGCTTCCTGTTACTGTATAGGAAACAGGGTTCGATGATAGGCTAGTTGACTGTTTTTGGGAAACCGTTTTATTATTTTTCATGGTCTATATTATTAAAATATTATCATTAATAAACGTAAACATGAGTTTTCATGATTTAATTAACATTTTTATAAACCACCTTTATTTTTCTCACCAAAACGCTACCAACTGTCATGGCCGCTCGTGTGACGTGACCATCCGCAAAACTAATAGACGTTTGGCTCAGCGTTTTAGATGTTTCGAACGGTGACGTCATGCATGACTGATTTGTGTTTCATGACACGTGACTTTATTTTTACATATTTGTTTCTTGAAAATATTAAATAATCACATACAAATTAACAAATTTGTTTAATTTTTAGACTAAAATCTATTATATAAAACAAAGTTGTATCGGGGTTTCCCCTTTTTTTTAGTGCCTCGGCAGACGGGCCACCTGATGGTAAGTAGTCACCGCCGCCCATAGACTTCTGCAATGCCAGGGCACAGCAGAGCCGCTGCCTACCGTTAAAAAGTTGAATTACTGTCAACTACCCTATTCCACTAGAATACAAAAAAAAAATGGTCAGTACAGTCTGCCTACACCTATTTCGACGCACTGAATCCGTATCTGAGGTCCGTTTGATTCGTACACCCTCAGAATTTTGAGTAAATTGCGGAAAACCGAAATAATGGTAATTATTTAACCACGCGTAATCCATACATCTCCTTTTAGGTCTTCCACGACTCTTTCCATCCATATTGCCAACCAGTTGTCTATACTCACCCTTGTCTATTGGCCGCGTCTAAGTCGGGGAAGTCCTCAGGGTTGGGTGGTTTCCTCGGTTGGTTGGCGTTCTGGTTCTGTCGCCGGTACGCCTCCTCATCTTCCCACGTGCGAGTGTATTTGTTCGGGCCACGACTGGTAATAAAAAAAATATAATGTACACCGACTTCAATAAAGAGAGTGGAACTCTTTGCCGGAGTCTATATTTGCCGAAAATTATAACCTTTAGTCAAGAGTGAATAGGTATCTTCTAGGCAAGCGTGCTCCACCGTAGACCACATCATCACTTACCATCAGGCGAGATAGTGGTCAAACGCAAGCCTATTTAGGTAAAAAAACAAATTATGCGTCCCTATAAAATCTGAGGGTTGCCCTCGATTTTTCTGAGATCCCATCATCAGATCCTGACTTGGTGCCAATGGGACCACCTGGGAAGTATACCCTTTTAAACAAAAAAAGAATTTCTCTAATCGGTCCAGGCGTCTTCCAGTATTCGGAGAACATACATAAAATGAGATTCCGGCGAATTGAGAACCTCCTACTTTTCTTTGAAGTCGGTTAATAAAATTTGCATTTTTATAAACCGATTTATTTTTCTCACCAAAACGGTACCAACTGTCATGGCCTCTCGTGTGACGTGACCATCCGCAAAACTAATAAGACGTTTGGCTCAGCGTTTAATAGATGTTTCGACCGGTGACGTCATGCACGACTAGTTGTGTTTCATGTCACGTAAAAAAAATATTGTTACATACATATTTGTTTCTTGAACGTATCTTGAAAATATTAAATAATCACATATAAATTAACAAATTGGTTTAATTTTCGATATTTATAGACTAAAATCTATTATAAAAAAACATAATTCCATCAGGTTTTCACTTACTGTCAACTACCATATTAAGCAACTATAAAAGAACAAATTAAAGTCATGCAATAACTACCAAAGCTGACCCTATCGCCTTATTCAAAAGAAGCAAAATGTTTTTAAACTCTCGCAATTTAAATACATATTAAATTAGAGAACGGGTCTTAATCGGGCATTATTTAATGGTATAAATTAGAGTTGCCAACCGTCCTGTTTTCCCAGGATATGTCCTGGTTTTTAGAGTGCCCTGATAAGGTCCAAAATTTTTAAATTGGCACACCACTTTTGCAATCCTTACTTTAGGGGCGGTGTCTCGGCTCGCAAGTGTTTACGCTGTTATAAAACAAAGATGCGTCCTGTTTTTAAACTGAATTGTCCTGGTTTTTCTAACTTGTTTGGTAACCCTAGTATAAATACCAAATTATTTCCCGAAGTTTCAACCGACTTGCATCGGCCGTGGTCACGGGCTGACTGAGTAAAATTCAGCGACAGCTTCGTAATGGGGCTTTCGTATGGTGGGGTTTTCGACCTTCCCTTCTTTTTATCTGTCGGTACTTCGACATATTTTATTTACACCATTAAATATTCGACGACATACGTTCGAATACTCAAACGCAACTCAAGCATTTAAGACCGTGTTAAACATTTGAGATCGTCTTATTTGTCATAATTGTATGGCGTTTTACAATATGACTTCTCGTGACTCAAAGTGTTCGGAGAAAGGTAATAAGTTGGGAAGTAAATATAAGCCAAAATCAATTTTATTTCCATAATGTTAAAGTTAATAATCGCATGGAAGAACGGCGAGTTTTGCCAGTATTGACGCGCCGGCAAGCTTATGATACAGTAGTAGATAGTCTTAAAAAATAAATAGGTTATGATACATGACTGGATAGCCGTTAGACGGGCGGCCAGTTGAGTAGCGTTTGAGTATTTAGACGTAAGACCCGTTAATAATTCTATAAGAAGCAACAAAACTCAACTACCATATAAAAATTCTATTCATAATAATATATCAATGCAAAAATATTATTGAGTATTGACATCACTGACCGAGAATTTCGATTCCTCCATTTGGATTTGCGAATCAACACAATATTATGATTAAAATATTTTATAGCTGTAAATTTTGAAAAACAACTATAATTTATGTTATCAACTTTTTAATAATATGAATGGCAGCGATAGCCTAGTTGGTTGCGGTACGGACTGTGAAGACGAAAGTCGTATGTTCGAAACCCAAGTGGCATACACCTCTGATTTTTCTAAAGTTACGTGTGTATTAAGTATTAATTATCGCTTGCTTTAACGGTGAAGGAAAACATCGTAAGGAAACCTGCATATCTGAGAATTCTCATAAGAATTTCGAAGGTATGTAAAGTCTACCAACCCGCATTAGGCCAACGTGGTGGACTAAGGCCTAACCCCTCTCATTAGTAGAGGAGGCCCGTGCCCAGCAGTGGGACAATGTTTAATATAGGGCTAGTATTTAATTTTATTTCCATAATATTAAAATTCAAAATCGCATGTAAGAACAGCAAGTGTTGCCAGTATTTATCCGCTAGCCAGCAAGCGAATAATAATACACGACTCGTATCATGTCTGCCTTTACAGAGCTGAAATATACTGTACAAAGAGTCAGCGAGTCATGCGACCGCCTCGAGGGACTGCCCGGCGAGGCATAATGCAGTGGACCGGTCATACATCATAGCCTGATCTGATGATGTTCGGCGGCTCGCAGAAGGCGCGTTGAGTCTCGACACTGCAGCGGACGGGAGACAGCAAGCCCCAGAGAGGCGAGAGTGCAAAAGGGACAAGGACGTAGATATAATTTGTAGGGTCTCGGTAAAACATCACGCGGCGGAGTGCACACTGTTTTACAGACGCAGTTCCGCGTGAGTGACACCCAAGCATTGGGCCCATATTATGATCGTGAGATCGGTTGGGCCATGGGAGATGGGAGGGGTTTGTGCACTAATAATACATCCGGTAGTCCTGACCTCCACTAGGTCAGACCTGTATTGTGGGCATCAAGGACTACGAGGCCTACTACGAGGGACTACACATATTGTTTTGTTTCAATATGATACAAAGGTAATACTGACCCATATCTTCTATTGCGGCGCGCGTGCGGCGGTGCATCCTCGTTCCTGATGTCATATCCGTAGATGGCGACCAACTCCTCGCGACTCTTCGGTACCTGCACAATATAATATAAATGAAACACATACATTTGTCTCGTTGCAGGAATCGAATCCGCGGCCTCTCGTTTTACAGCCGGCTTCTCAGAGGAGAGGCAGAATAAATATTTATTTATTTCAAATATTTTAATCTACAAGATAGTAACGAACTTAGGGCCACGTTCACCACCCTCAAGTAATGTGTTAATTAGCCAATCGCCAGTTAAAGTCACCCGTAACTGCACGTGTGAATTTCACGACGTCCGAGTAGCGCTCATCTTATTAATTAAACTGACCAGTAACTTACTTGCGACGTCGTCTACCAATTAACATGTTTACTTGAAGGTTCAAGTATTAAGTAGGCAGTTATGTGTACCACTGTTGTCATTTTTGACCGTAGATATCACCAGCGATTGATATATTTTGTGCACAAATGGATTTATATGATTTAGTTGATCATCAATTAGATGAATTAGAACATTGTTCGATGCAACAGATACCGAGGATTCGTGTATTTAGGTTCCGTGTTGATTATTTTACGAATCTAGGGAAACTGATATTTTTACTAGACTCGACTCGAATGTCTAAGTATGTAGTGAATCAAAATGCATAACATTATAAAATATAAAATAGTCCTTAAATCACAAAGGTGGTCTTTGATTTATTTATTATAGCTGTTGCTCGCGGCTCCGCCCGCGTGGAGGTCATGTTTGGGGGGAAAAAGTATACAATACAAAATACTCATGCGTTTAACTTAAAAAATGACGGATTTTCATACAATCTTTCATCCCCTATTTTACCCCCTTAGAGGCGGAATTTCCAATAATCCTGAAACATATATTTTTTATTTTTAACTAAAAGGCCAAATACTATTTTTTATGAATTTAACTTCAAAAATGACGGATTTTCATACGAAGTTTCATCCCCTATTTTACCTCCTTAGGGGTGGTATATCCAAAAACCCTTTCTTAGTGGATGCCAACGTCATAAAAGGTACCTACTGTCAAAATTTCAAGTCTCTAACCCCAGCCGTTTAGGCTGTGCGTTGATCGATCAGTCAGTCAGTCAGTTTCTTCTTTTATATATACAGATAATATCATAGAAAAATTTACCTACAAAATCAACTTGTAGTAACGCGTAAATAAATTTACTAACGTATCAATTCTAATATATTTTTTTAGTAAAAACATTTCTGTTTATGAAAAATGTATTTTTCTGATAATGTAAAATTTGCATATTTAATTTTTATTTATTCTGCGTAGATCGGACTACAATAAATAAAAATTAAATATCAACTATATGGAGGGTAGAAACATTGCACTATACTTTGGTAACGACATACAACTCAGTCTCCCCCGTGACCATGAAGGCTGTAAAGCTATCGAAACGTCGGGATAAAAAAGTTTAATAGTAAAATTTGTTTAATTTCAAAGATAGCATAATTGGAATACCTGTTCGTTCTCGATGAACTTGTCGTGCGACCACTTGTTGACTGTCTCGGACTTGCGCGGCGGCCGGCGGCGCTCCGATGGAGTCTCAGACCCGTCCTTCTTCTCAGAGGCCGCCTCCGATGTAGTGTTAGTGGTCTCTTCGCCACTGGTCACAAATAAACGATTATTACAACATGCACCACAATAAAACACCCTGTAACTAGTTTAACTTTTAAATTAAGTTTCTCATATATCACAATTCATGAGGACACCGGTGTTCGGAAAATACATAAAACATGAGTTTTCATGATTTAATTTGCATTTTTATAAACACAATAAAATAGATGTTTCGAACGGTGACGTCATGCATCACTGATTTGTTTTTCATGTCACGTGACAAAATGCTTAATTTTTACATATTTGTTTCTTGAAAATATTAAATTTAATTAATTCATGACAGCCTCCGTGGCGCAGTTGGCGAGTAGCCGGTTGTGAAACAAAAGGCCGTGGGTTCGATTCCCACACACAAAGGGACAAATGTTTGTGTGACAGACAGATATTTGTATCTGGGGTCTGGGTGTTGTGAGACCGAAAGTCTCTCTAGGTCCCTGACACCCACAACACAAGACTCGTATCTTAGTGTGGGGTCGGGGCTATGTGTGTGACTGTTGGGTGTTATTCATTATTCATTAAATTTCGATATTTTTAGACTAAAATCTTTATTATAGAAAACAACATTCTATCGGGTTTTCACTTACTATTAGACACTCTAATAGGGTCGTTATTTAGGTAACTACCCTATTAGAGTGTTTTCATTTGACATGCCGTCTAATATAACGCAACCAACACTCACATACATTAAACCTGTATCGTGGGGTATCAAGAACTACGAGGGACTATGGTCCTACATCACCCAGACCCGAAACAAACTATCTGTCACACAAACATTTGTCTCGGTGCGGGAATCGAACCCACGGCCTCTCGTTTCACAGCCGGCTACTCGCCAACTGCGCCACGAAGACTGACTTGCTTGTCTTTTTATTAGGCAAGTATAGACAAAGATTGATACTGATACTAGCCCTGTATTAAACATTGTCCCACTGCTGGGCACGGGCCTCCTCTACTAATGAGAGGGGTTAGGCCTTAGTCCACCACGCTGGCCTAATGCAGGTTGGCAGACTTCTCATACCTTCGAAAAACTCTCAGATATGCAGGTTTCCTCACGATGTTTTCCTTCACCGTTAAAGCAAGCGATAATTAACATTTAATACACACTAACTTTAGAAAAGTCAGAGGTGTATGTCACTTGGGTTTCGAACCTACAACTTTCGTCTTGACAGTCCGTACCGCAAACAACTAGTGTAAGGGTTGCGAATAAAACAAAAGTGTTTTAACAGATTTGAGATGTCGACGGTGATAGATCTGTACTGTGGCGCGCTCTGTCTGGTTGACTCGTGTGGACTCGTAGCGGTGCGTAGAGCGACAGCGACTTCTGTACAGTCGATTCCACTCGCGGCACCCCCGATATCGCCCTGTACAGATCTACCATGTGTCAGCACTCCCGGTGCTTTTAATTAAATAAACATATGAAACAATGGTTGATACAGACGCTTCCACGTAGGTTACAGTTAACATTAATACTATTACATAAATGTTCTAAAAATAGAAATACGTCGCTTACAACTAGGCTATCGCTGCTATAACATATAGACAAAGATTATATTTCCTAAATAAATACATACATACACACTTATGCCTGTAATCAGTACACCCACTTTACTCTCGCCATACCGGGCACAATTCCAGACTCCGGACTGTTACTGAGTATTTCTAAATAGAAAAACCCAATATCACTTTACCCGACTCGGGGATCGAACCCGAGACATTCCTCCATAATAATAATGATATGGTTTACTCATATAATAATAATGTTAGTTTAATATTTAATTAATAATAATAGTTTTTTTTAGTGCCTCGTTAGGCAGACGAGCAGACGGCCCACCTGATGGTAAGTAGTCACCGCCGCCCATAGACTTCTGCAATGCCAGGGCACACCTAGCCGCTGCCTATCATTTTTTATAGCATAATCCGACAAACGAGCCAGTGGGTCACCTGATGTTAAGTTATCTCCAGGGCACAACAGAGCCGCGGCCTAACGTTTATTATTATTACTGTCTAGTATTTAATTTTGTATATTATTTTATATGTAACTGAGATAACGTTATAAACAAATCTGCAAATACCCTCCAAACACCCAACTCCCTCTTGAAAGATCTTTATGCTAAATGTAATCGACCTAACAATCCGTTGTACCAAACCAATACGGTAAAGAACATTTAACATATGCATACATCCATAAGTATAGTAGTACAGTAAGCAGCGATAGCCTAGTTGGTTGCTGTACGGACTGTCAAGACGAAAGTCGTATGTTCGAAACACAAATGGCTTACACCTCTGACTTTTCTAAAGTTATGTGTGTATTAATTGTTAATTATCGCTTGCTTTAACGGTGAAGGAAAACATCGTGAGGAAACCTGCATACCTGAGAATTCTCTAAGAATTTCGAAGGCATGTGAAGTCTACCAACCCGCATTAGGCCAGCGTGGTGGACTAAGGCCTAACCCTTCTCATCATAGTAGAAGAGGCCCGTTCCCAGCAGTGGGACAATGTTTAATACAGGGCTAGTATTATTATTATACATACATATATACTCACGCCTGTGATCCCCGAAGGGATAGGCAGAAGTGTAACCAGTACATCCAGTTTTCGCAGAATTTATTACAGTCTCATAATGTGATAGGGGGCGAGCCTATCGCCATACCGGGCTGATGCAGAGTATTTCTACATAGAAAAACCCAATATCACTTTACCCGACCCGGGGATCGAGCCCGAGACCTCAGCACAGCGGTCGTAACGCATGCGCAATTACAACAGCGCCACCGAGGCAGTTTTAACACTGGTGCATAATCCACACGAATACCGGAGCCGACACGCAACGTGTTACGCGTATAGCTTTCTACGTATTTATCGACGCACCAATGCTCATACTGGTCATGACCGTTTCATTTATCCCAACATTATAAGTACGAATTTTCTAAATGATTTATTCTATACCGTTTATACTTAAAGCTGAAGATTGTTTTAATAACAAAAAATATATTATTTTTTGACAAGTGACCACACTGCACCTGATGGTAACCGCAGAGCCGTCCAGTTAGAGTATCATGTTGCGAGAGATAAATATCCCTAAACATGCCTTCTGTGTAGCTTCTTCACACTACGCCATGGGCAAGAAGATGATGAAGCTGTCGAGAGTCCATTGTCAGAGTATTCAGAAAGCCGCAATACGGCCAAACATCGTACCCCAACTCTAGACCCCGACAAAAACCGGATGTACACTGGCTGACACCGGAACGACAACTTCCGTGTGCCACTATGGCAGGTTTTACACCTTGTACGCGGTGGTCGCTATCTGGGCGTATATAAATACCAGCACAACATGTGATTGGTTAGTTTTTTTTGACACCCAAATTGAACCAATGACATATACAGAAATTGAAAAAAGGAGCACACGCTGTTATAAGTATGATATTGACTGCCTAACTGGCGCAACGGCTGAGTAGCCGCATGTGAAAAAAGAGGTCGTGGGTGCGATTATTATTGTATAAATACACGATAGTGTTGACACTTTCCTGCTTGGAAGCAGAATGAACAAAATTAAACCCTTTTTAACACACCTGGCAAACCAGCTAGTGAATAACCTGATGGTATGTGATCTCTACCACTCTTGAACAACTATAATACAAGAAGAGTGGGTGCGTTACTAACTGCCCTTAAAGAATAATGGATTTAGAGCGTTGGGTCTCTGGAATTCTGTTATCGAACCGTGACAAATGTTCGTGTGACAAATATTTGCTTCGGGTATTGTGGGACCAGTCCTCCGTAGTTGTTGATATGTGACAGACAGATATTTGTTTCGGGTCTGGGTACTGTGGGACCAGTCCTTCGTAGTTGTTGATATGTGAGACAGATATTTGTTTCGGGTCTGGGTATTGCGTGACCAGTCCTTCGTAGTTGTTAATATGTGACAGACAGATATTTGTTTCGGGTCTGTGTATTGTGGGACCAGTCCTTCGTAGTTGTTAATATGTGACAGACAGATATTTGTTTCGGGTCTGTGTATTGTGGGACCAGTCCTTCGTAGTTGTTAATATGTGACAGACAGATATTTGTTTCGGGTCTGTGTATTGTGGGACCAGTCCTTCGTAGTTGTTAATATGTGACAGACAGATATTTGTTTCGGGTCTGTGTATTGTGGGACCAGTCCTTCGTAGTTGTTGATATGTGACAGACAGATATTTGTTTCGGGTCTGGATATTGTGGGCCCAGTCCTCCGTAGTTGTTGATATGTGACAGACAGATATTTGCTTCGGATCTGGATATTGTGGGACCAGTCCTTCATAGTTGATAGTTGATACCCACTATACAGGTGTTACCTAGTGTGAGACAGAGACAGGACGTGTGTGACTGTTGGGAGTATTTATTTACCTGGCTGCAGTTCGATCATCGTGCTCGTAGAATGTTCCCCGTTTGGGAATGTACTGCGGATTGCTCCGGTCCTCATCGTCGTCTACACGGCGCTCCGACGTCTCCTGGAATTCAATATTTTCATTAAAATCACTAATCACTTTAATAGTGGTAGAGCCACGCTGTAGACATATTTGTCTACAGCATGAATGGGCCGGCTCGACCGGGGTAGTACCACTGTCTCACAGAAAACCAACGTAAAGTGACAGTTTACTGTCGCGTTTCGTATGGTAAGTGAGATATCCGGAGGCCCAGATTCTCCCTACCCTTCCCTAATCCCTATTCCTGTCCTTTAAGGCCGACAGCGCATACATGATACTTTCGGTATTGTGGAAGTTCATGGGGGTTGGAGATCACTTAACATCAGGTGACCCACTGGCTCGTTTGTCGGATTATGCTATAAAAAAACCGATCACATTTGCAACTCCTTCCTATATATTTGATTAATTTCGTTGCAGAATAAAAGTCAGTTAATCATTCCCAGAGACTCGCCGAGTTTCATTACTCGGTTTCGAAAAAATGCCTGCCATTGTCGATTTTTGTCGGAGGTCTAGAGTTAGGACGATGTTTGGCCATTTCGTGGCCTTCTGAGTACTCTGACAATAGACCCTCCCGAGACTATCCCGCCATTGTAATTCCTGTTAAGCCAGGATTTTTTGAAGTTATTATACTTCTTTAGGCGCGTTATGAAAAAAAGATGAGAGTGAAATTTTAAGATGCGCGTGCCACAAAAGTAACACTCTGAAGTTGCCCTAAGTACCAGGCTGGCATGAAATGTGCAATGTAAAAATGTTTAACTGCCATCGGTTTAGTCTGCTAAATTACAAAATTAAAATGATTCATGTGTGTGAAGGTGGTGGGTAGCGGGTGGATGCGGGCTACCCAAGACCGGGATGGTTGGCGTTCACTTGGGGAGGCCTACGTCCAACAGTGGACGGCAACAGGCTGAGTATATATGTGTGATAAGATAACCAATATTTTTTAACTTACTAACTACTCAGTCATCATGTCCTCTCTTTGACCTAGGTACCTCTACTCTTTGCATTGTTCTAAATTAATATTAAATTACATTTGTCCTCTGCCATTAGAATAACAATGATGCATAAATCATAATCATCACATTTGTGTTTTGAATACCAAATTGTTAATAAACTTAGTTCATAGTTTATTTTAATGTAATCATGTTGATAAATATAGGAGTGAATGAAATGTTTATTAAAATTATGTAGAGACTAATTTATTATTCTTAAAAAAAAATCATCAATTTGAAATAACAATAAATCACCTCATAAATGTAATTTTTTTTCCTACATCAACAAATTCACCCTTTTCGAAATTGTTTTTTTTTTATAAGATATTACAAATTAGGTTTTATATACCTTTTATAATATGACAATAATAATACTAGCCCTGTATTATACATTTTTCCACAGCTTGGCACAGGCCTCCTCTTCTAATGAGAGAAGTTGGACCTTAGTCCACCATGCTGGCCTACTGCCAGTGGTCAGTCTTCACACACCTTTAAAATTCTTGTTTAGAATTATCCAAGCATGCAGGTTTCCTCACGATGTTTTCCTTTATCGTTTAAGCAAGCGATTATTAACAATAAATACACATATAACTTCCAAAAGTCCGAGGTGTATGCCATTTACATTATAAATATTACTTGTTTTTCTACCGTCTGTGCTACGGGCTGTCATAATATGGCTGACAGAGAAAAAAAAAATGGCGGGAATATGATGTGATGTTGTATTGTGATTAATAAGTGAAAAAATTATTTCAGACATGGCTTCGGCCTTTAAATTGTGAATATTAAAGACATGGCTTAGGCATCTTGAATTGTGTTTATTTCAGACATGGCTCCGGCCTTTAGAATGAGAAAAATATCGGACATGGCTTCCCCCTTTTGAATGGATGAAGGCTGCAGACATGGCTTCGGCCTTTTGTATAAGTTAAAACCAGAGAAGAAGAAGACTAATTCTAGCCCAGATTTGGAAAAAATAACGACAGACATAGCCATGTCAGCCGCATGGCGGAGAACCTTTGCCTTCTCTTTTATAGAGTACATAAATAAATAAAAAAAAATGGCTGACAGATGTTTAAAAGAGCTTCACATAACAACTCGTTTTGTATGTGTCATATAATATTACCATCTTCCATATCATAACAGTTATGATATAATCTATGAGAATCATTGTTATAATATAACTCAAAACAAAAGAGAGATAATGCTAAAATATTTCACATGTATTTTATGTTTTGTAATCAGATTGGCTGAAGTTGATAATTCGTTATTATTATGAAATCTGAGATCCTTGTTTGTATTATTGCTAGAATTATCAAAAAAGTCAGACCATTCTATTTAACATTTCTAAAGAAGAGTAACTTGCTATTAGTATTTCAATGTCACTGTTTGAAAAGATGTATTATGCATATGTTTTTGTGCCATCTTTTCAATTATAGGTAGGGGACAAGACATAAGAAAATGCCCTTCAAGATGTTTGTATACATAACGACTTATATGTATTGAATTAAATGTTTATTATGGTAACTATTAACTAGGTTTAAATTTAACCTCTCACAGATCACAAGAACACCAGTGTTTGGAAAATAATAAGTAAAGAGTAAAATGCAAGCCACAAACAATTTTATTTCCATAATATTAATGTTACACATATGCTTAAAACAGCCAGTTTTTGACTGGACATATGTGTTTTTTTACTGTCTAGATAGACACATGAGCAGACACCTGTGGTAAGTAGACACCACTGCCCATAGACTTTTGCAATGTCAGGGCACAGCAAAGCCGCTGCCTACCGTTGAAAGACAACTCATTTTAAGCCTGGTTTAAAGAAGGACACGTCATAGAGCTCAGGGAACACCGCTGAAGGGAGTTCATTAAAGAGCTTGCACTTATGCACGCTGGTAACGAACTGTGTCTGAATGATCCGTGATTGGTTAAGAACAAAATATGGGTTTATTATGAAACATTCAATCTCAATGGATATTATATATATATTCTACCCTATTCTGAGATCCTTTTAGATGTTACTTATCAATGAAAGCAACAAAAGATATCCCATCAACATATTCAGGGATCTTATGACCAATTAGCTAGACTTAAATGTATTTCTCTATATGTCAATTTGTCAAAATGTTTTACCTATAAGCTTGTAGTTATATTTCCCACCATTTCACAGTATGCAGCAGATTTTATCTCTTCTCACACATAAACAACCTTAATAATTAACAGAGTTTATTAAACTCATTTGTCATTTGTTTGCGTAAATGGTTCTTTAAACCAGCTGGCCTACCACCACATCTTAGAGCAGTCTTATTGTAATATTACAATGCGATTTTGTACCATGAATAACGTCTGATTCGATGGCGCAGTTGTTACAACTGCTGTGCTGAAGTCATGGGTTCCCCAGGTCGGGTAAAGTAATATTGGGTTTTTCTATCTAGAAATTCTCAGTATTAGCCCGGAGTCTAGAATTTGTGCACGGTATGGCGGTAGGCTCCCCCTATCACATTATGGGACCGAAATAAATTTGGCAAAAAGTGGGTGAATTGTTTGCACCTCTGTCTATCCCATCGGGGATTACAGGCGTGCATCTGTTTGTACCATGAAATAGCCTGTTCCTGTGTATTTTATATCTGCAAAGACCTACTTTTACCATGATAATTTTCAAGTCATATATGGAAACTCACCTGACTGTCAGGATCTCGGTCAGACGCCTCCGACTCACTGCCATGAGAGTCATAGTCCGACTCATGCTGGCCTTCCTGCAAGCAATCCTGCACTTTCAACAACTGCATGATATAGCTCTAACTTGTTTACAATCTACGTGGCGTTCTAAAATTAAAGTCTAAACACAGCGGCTGCAATACAGTGAGTGGTGGACACTCGTGACCTCAATATAATGAAAAGAAATGTGAATTCCGTCACGCGAGAACGCGGGAGAAAGTGTCGTCGTAATACTTGCACATTCAAAACGAAAGTACCGGCCACCGTGGCCGCCTGTCCAAGACTCACATTCAAAGAGTTATTTTGCTCGATATCTTGCGATGCGTCCGAGTATTCGCCAGAATCGTCTTGCTCCCGTCTCCTCGGTTCGGACGTCATATCGCCGTCCTCCCTAGTCACTTGTAAAACCTCCAGATTGATGGTTTTATTTCACAGTTGATAAACAAACGGCGTCGTTCACGCACGGTTTTCGGTGGCTAACAAGAAAATGCCCCTCTCGTTTTACGGAAAAATTAAATGAAAGAACGTCAAAACAAGCAAGGGAATCCGGCGGCCATAAAAAGTTTACGTTCCGTTTGTCATTGACCCGGGGTTTGTTGTAATCGAATTGTCTATATTTTATGGATTCTATTTTCATAAAAGATGCATAATTAAAAAAATGATTAATTTTTATTTTATAATTATGAATGTTTACGTGTATTGCTTTTAAAATAAATTAAAATGCATTTTGTTATTGCATTGTCTAGTCGCAGTGGTCTGGTCATGGATTTTGTAACTATAGCTTATTTTTTATTAAATGTTTAGCCTCCGATTTTGAATATAATATGAGGTTTTTCCTAATAAATTAGCCATTTCAGTACGTATTTTCATTTGTTACAATGTTATTTTTATTCAATTATGTTTGTTGCATAGTTCTTGCTCTCTAGAATGTTATCCCTATCATCTGACAGGTCGTTTGTAAATGTGAACCGAGTGTAAAATCAGTGAAATGTGACGACAATGAATAAATAAATGGCTTAATTAAAGCCTAGTTATTGAAGAGTGAAGATTTTATACTGAAGACGTTATTTGAACAACATAAGAAACCTATGGGAAAGGATTGGAGAATGGCGGGAATAAGAGACGTGGCTTTGGCCGGAGAATTCATGATAAATTCTTTTGATAAAGGAATAAATAAATGGCTTGATTGAAGTGAGATAACGGATATATAAGGAAGTGACGTAGCTACGGCCGGAGAATTAAATAAAAATTGGATAAACGAAATATAACGAAGACTTGGCTTAGGCCTTAGGAAAAAATAAAAACATATATTGTAAAAATAAATAAGACTTGGCTTAGGCCTTATTGAAAAAAAAAACCTATATTGAAAGATAAAATTGAAGACTTGGCTTAGGCCTCACTGGGAAAAAGACAACATATCTTTATACACGTTTGACAAGGCTGTATGGGCTGGAACCCTTTGCCTTTCCATTACAAGGGAACAACGGAAAAAAAAATATCATCTGACAGATGTCAAAACCGTTTGTTGACATAATTCAGGATTACTTCTAAAATTGCATTTTTACAAGAAACTAGGGCAAATTTGCCGCAGTTATTAACAGTGGATAAAAAACTACGACTTCAATGGAAAGGTAACGGACCTAAAAAACTATGAATTGTCGCTAAAACTTTCTATATCTAGTACCTATTTGGTTATAAAGTTGAGTTGTTGGCATAATGCATACCAGCTTAATATAAATAAATATATACGTAAATAACTAAAAATAAATGTTTCAGCACAAGCTCAACGAATGAAGAGGACGCAAAGACTGTGAAGTTATTAGCTAAAGGTTTGTTGGAGTTGTACGAACCGCCCCTCGCTACAATAAATACACATCTAAAGGAGTTGACGTGAGTAACTGAAAACACTACTCTAGACTAGAGTTGCCAACCGTCCTGTTTTCCCAGGACATGTCCTGGTTTTTTAGAGTGTCCTGTGGTGCCCTGGATAGTTTTTAAGCAGCGTCCTGGGTTTTAAAGCGCCCTTCGCACACCACTTTGGCAATTCTTACTTTAGGGGTGGCCTCTCGGCTCGAAGTGTTCACGCTATTTTAAAAAAGATGCGTCCTGTTTTTGATAAAGCAAAATATGTACCTACTTTTTTCAAAGGTCAAAGCATGACTTTTTGAACTAAATTGTCCTGGTTTTTCTAATTTTAAATCCTAGTATTTGAATTCCGGGGGTGGTAACCCTACTCTAGGCTACAATATATAGAAACGTATACACTCACACCTGTAATTCCTGAAAGGATAGGCAGAAGTGTAACCAGAACACTCACTTTTCGCCAACTTTATCAAGGTCCGTTAATGTGATAAAATGAGCTTCACATGGTAAGATTGTCTTGATTTAATTTAATTTATGTATGATAAATTTTTAAGATTGTAGCAAATAAAATAATTTTCTTACTTTCTTTCTTTTCTGATAGAGGGTGAGCCTATTGCCATACCGAGCCCAATTCGAGACTCCGGACTGACTATTTCTAAATAGAAAAACCCAATATCACTATGCCTGACCTGGGTATTGAACATGAGAGCTCAGCAATCATAACGCATGTGAAATTACAACTGCTCCACCGAGGCAGTCTTGTCCTTGGAACATGCAGTTCATATAAGTTCTTCGGCCAAGAAAGGATGTTGCATCTCTAACCTCTTAATTAAATTTATTTCCAGAGAGAAACAAGAGGCAGTACACAATATGATCACATCAGAGAGAAGGAAGATGGAAGACATACAGAATGATGCTATGCTGGATGCATTGGTAATTATTATTGTTGTTATACTGTTTATTTTTATCTTCAAAGCTGCTTTTTTTTATTCTGGCACAGCAGAGTGGCCACACTGACCCTGATGGTAAGCACAGTGCGGTCCAATTAGAGCATCAAGTAGCTAGAGACAATATATCCCTTGCTACTCAACACAATCATGCCGGTGGTAGGACATTCATGTCTGCCCGGATACCACCATACACAGGGTGTAAAACCCGCTACTGTGGCACACGCAATGTGTCGCGTTCCGGGTCAGCTAGTGTATATCCGGTTTTTGTCGGGGGTCTAGAGTTGGGGTATGATGGTTGCCTGTTTTAAGGCCTTCTGAGTACTCTGACACTATACCCTCGACCGCTTCTTCCCCTTCTTGCCCATATGTGAAGAAGCTGGTCGGCATAATAGATGAGTAGTAGGGGCTAAATTGTCTCTATCTACTTGATACTCTAATTCATGCAGTGTGGTTAATTTGCCATGCCAGGATAAAAAATAAAATCTTAGACAGCCTCCATGGCACAGCAAACAAACTCGGCTGTGAAACAAGAGGCCATGGGTACGATTCCTGGACCAAGTCAAATGTTTGTGTGACATACAGTTATTTGTTTTGGATCGATTTTCCATTTGTCATAATTTTATGTGTTCAACAGCTAGCAGACATTGCAACTAACAGAGGAAACCTTATGTCAATATCGAGTTCTATGATGGGACTACATAGAAGAGTACAGTCATTGCAAGTAAGTGTTATGTTTATTTATTATTCTATTTAAAATTATCCATTAAAAGGGCAAATCAGAATTAATTGTCATGATGAAAAATGTATGAAACGATGTAAAGGAGGAAGTGTGTCAGGATCATCTTCTGTGGCACTTGTTAGTGCCTACTCCTATGGGTTACAGGCGTGAGTGTATATATATGTATGTAGGATTTTATTTTATGAAACATTCTGTTTATAAAAGGTATTGCATAGTGAGAAACTAGCTTGATATATAGCTTGATCATAGTGTAAACATATTACAACTATCTGTGACTGTGTGAATGAGAGAGTGTATGGGTGAGAGAGCTTTTTTTTTTAGTGCCTCGATAGGCAGACGAGCAGACCGGCCACCTGATGGTAAGTAGTCACCGCCGCCCATTAGACTTCTGCAATACCAGGGCACAGCAAAGCCACTGGCTACCGTTAAATAGATAGAAATTAGATAGGAAGGGATGCGAAGATGGTAATTTGTCTGAGCCATACATGTTATATTGAATTATTTCAATAATAGAAGAAACCAAGATGAATAAGTTTTATTTCACAGAGCCAATCTACATGTATTAAAATTACAGCTACATAATATATAAAAAAAGCAAATTACCAATGTATATGATAGATGTATAATTTAATTTAACACATGGATGGATGTATATTCATGGATAAAGTAGAATGTGCTTTAATAGGCTATTTGACGACATTGAAAATACACTGCAAATTGTGGTCATCCTGTTAGACAATAGCTTAAAAAACCATATTTCATTTAATTTTAAACAAAATAATGTATATTTTTTGCAAATTCAACGAAATAAAGTACAACATTTTTTTTTTATTTTATATGCTATGTGAACACTCTGTGTTTGATTGCAACTCTGGTGACGTCACACGCAAGTAAACATAGTTTCTTCGAGTGATTTTAGTTCGCGTTTTATGTTTTATGGGTGATAAATTCTATTGTTGATCTATTTTTGAAGCAGTTTTATGATTATTGTTGATAAAACAATTATCATAAAACTTTGCTTTGCTTATCATTGTTAGCTTGTTTACTTGCATGTGACGTCACACGTACCATATGATCAGCGCCATTTCAGAAATAGCGTTTTTGCCGCGGTTTTGGAGATTTAAACTTTAACATTGATTTTTATTAAAAATACAGTAGATTTTCCGGAAATATCAATATAGTGTGCTTATTATGTAATAAATAATAGTTTTAAATCATTTTCGAAAATTAGTCAAATAGCCTATTAAAATGAAATAAAAGGGTGAATTGTCCGAATAAAGAAAAATGATTGTGTGATCCAACAAAATTTATTTCATCTGAGTGTTATGGTACCATAGTCCTTAGTAGTCCTTGATACCCACAGTACAGGTTTGACTAATGCGGAAACAGTACTACATGTGTGACTTATTATATACAAGAGAAATATAGTAATTATTATAAAAAGCAGTGGCGGATTTGCAATCTTGGCCGCTCTAGGTCCCAGGCCTGTAGTAAGAAGCAATCGCCCTTTTCTCAGCACCCATCAGATTAAGGAAGATTATTGTTGTATGACGCTTCGAGTTATATCTTGTTATCGTTGCCTTGTTATCATTAAAAATATCTGGCCGCCCTAGGCCCAGGCCTAGTGAGCCTTAAGGCAAATCCGCCACTGATAAAAAGGTCGAATTAATTTTATATTTTACAGACAAGAGCAGCAAATGTAGAAAAAGCAGCTAAAAGTCGAGCTGCCAGTCAAAGTAAACCAGCTCACAGCTAGTAGTGAGTTTGTGAACATGGGAATGCTAGATATGTGGAAGAAGATATAATGAAAAAATAGAAAGTATCTGTGAAACAGAATAAGAACGCTTTTTAAAATCAAGAGTATACTAATAAATCTTATATTATTACAAATAATTTGGATCTAATATAAGGTCCTAAAGGTTTAAATTTAAATTAGCTATAAGTAATTTTAAAATTCCCGCCAAAATGTTAAATGTGCGAGCGGCTTGATTTGTTCCAATACAGCTATCTATATGTACTACGTACTAGATGCGGCGACCAGAACAAACATTATGTTCCACCGAGTTGAGGTGTATACTCCACACCGACGTTAGTATGCTTCATGCCACCTACGAATGCACACCAGTTAATGTTAGTTATTTGTAGCGACATTCCCGAACAAATCTGCCTTAAATTTATTTACAGTAAAACTGTTAATAGTATATAAGGTAAATAAAATAATTTCATAACGTTTAGAACGTAATATCAATAAATATTAATTAATTTCAATTTTGAATACGGGAAGTCTATATTTCAAAACAAATTCATTATATAGTTGGTCCCGTTTTAGCACGCGGAAAGTCCCGTTCGAGAGACAGTGACGGGAGTTTTACTTCCAAATAGTTCTTAGTAAAATGATAGATGGCATTAGTGGGCGGACAAGGTTATCGGGACATCTTTTTTCTTCGACATTTCGTGTCTATAGAATATAAGTCAGTGTTCCTATAGGTAAATTAATACCTACTCTATGGATAGGGGAATTCCCTTGCAATTAACTAAATCAAGCGAACCGGTGTAAGGACAAGTATTATTTCCTTGTCACACTGCTGTCTGCTGTTATACTGTGTTACCTTAGGGACTTGAATATGAAACAATTTAATTAAAACTAATTATTATTCATAATCCTCAACAATTTATCTACAGTAGCGCTCAAATGTATTTTGTCAACATAAAATTCGTTATTATTTCTCTCAAAATAAATCTTTATCGGAAAGTGTCATGAGTAGGTATAGTGAAGAGCATGTATTACTGATTATTTTAAACGTGACAGGTTTCGATTTGTTTGTTTACACTTTGCGCTGTCAGACGAATGTGACTTTCAGCGAGCTCAAAAGTATTTTGACACGCAGTTAGCTCCGTAAATTTGTGGACGTTACTTACTTTTTAGTTCTGAATTCTACTGATATTCACTTAATGTGATTATTTCAATATGCCAAAGCGTAAAGAATATTCCAGTGACTTTAGAAAAGCCGTGATAAATGCACTAAAGCAAGGACTGAAAAAAACCGAAGTTGCTCGTATTTTTAAAGTGTCTCGTGCGCTCGTTTGTGGATGGAATAAAATATATAATGAACGAAAGACTGTCGAAAATAAGCCTCGCAGTGGACGTCCAAAAAATACTTCTCCTAAAGTTGATCATATCATAAAAAAGTTATCAACAAGTGATGTTCGCAAGTCGGCTGCAATGATACAAAGAGAATTGAAAGAAAACTATAACGTCGATATTCACATTTCCACTATCAAACGACGCTTGAAACTCTTTGGATTGCATGGACGAAGACCGACGAAAAAGCTTTTAGTATCCACGAATACGCTAAACACCACTAGCTAGCTGGATGGTATTTTCAACAAGATAACGATCCCAAACACAAGTCCAAGTACATTGCTGATTTTTTAAAACGCGCAAAAGTCAAAGTTTTAGAGTGGCCAAGTCAAAGTCCGGATTTGAATCCTATCGAGCATCTGTGGGAGGAGTTGGATCGCAGAATAAGAATAAAAAATTATTCGAACGAAGACGCTTTTATGAAGCTCTCAAAAATGAGTGGGATATAATTCCGATGGATCGATTCCAAAAGTTAGTCGACTCAATCCTGGCGCGGTGTAAGGCTGTCATAAAAGCCAAAGGATATCCCACTAAATATTGATTTTCTTACCATGTTATCTACAACTATCTGTTAAAAAAATTCTTTTTGCTTCACAATTTTCCTCATTATAAAAAATTACATTCTATTTTGTTCCTAACAAGGGCTAATTGGTCACTATTCTGTAGAACATTGAATATCCATCAACGAAATAAATAACTGATTGTTATGTTTTTATTTAATCCAAATAATATGTTTGTGAAAATACTTTGAGCGCAACTGTATATAAATAATATTGTTTGTTGGTAAGAGGATCACTAGGATGATAATGTCCTTAAGGTTTTAGGGAAATAATAATTGAACGACGGCCAGATGTCAAGGCACCGTGGCGCATGTAGTCGGCTGTGAAACGAGAGGCCGTGGGTTCCATTCCCGCACCGAGACAAACAGACTGTTGTGTGTGACAGAACTGTGTTTGTGTGACAGACACATTTGCTACGGGCCTGGGTGTTGTTGGTAGTCCCTCGTAGTTCTTGATACGTGAGTATGCAAGTTTGACCCAGTGTGGGAGAGGACTATGCGTGTGACTGTTAGGTGTTTTTATTGATGTGTAACATCTTTATTATTGCTTTCTGGGAGTGATTTCGTGAAAAGGGACGGAAGTGTGTAACAGGAAGTAGGGAAGCGCGCTCTCTTTGATTTGACCAATTGAGTGCTAGTTTTGGTCGTTAGATATTATCAATCCATTTTCCGAGACGTTTGATTTTGGTTTTAGAATGAACGGAACCGAATGGAATCGAATAAAATCGGATGGATTAAACTGAATCGATAAAAATCGAATGGAAAAATAATTATTCTTCGTTACAAACAATATTTCAAATAATATATGAATAATTTTTTCAGGCTATAATCTTTATGTTGCTTATGATACTACTGTAAGGCTCGTTCGTTTTTTTTCAATTAAAATAACAAAAATTCGGAAATCAAAGTTACTGTGAATGGCTTGGCACTTATACAAAATTGTGGTTAAAATCTAGTATAAAATAAAACAAACATTTTTATGTAATCTTTATTTAAAGTATCTGTTACATTTGTAAGTACTAATACAAAATAAATACTATGTTACCATAATGGATACAATAGCTAATCACTGATATAGGTTTAAGAGGCGCTAAAAAGACTTAAATCAAAATTCGACTCAACTTTTACATTATGGACTAAAGTTATGGTCTAAGACAAATGTCTTTAAATATTGTTTTGAAATTTAATTTGACTTTTTCATTACCTTTAAAGTAACAATGAAGTAATGCCTAACATTATTTGCACTTTTTAATTTGTTAAAACAAATACATGGATTTTATGGCATAATTTTATTGACTTTAGTTTGAAATCAAGGTTTTAATCAATACTAGAGTCTATCTTATTAAAAATAAGACTATATTTTTATTTTTACTTTGCATTCCTGTATCACTGTGAATTTTAATTTAAGTGTGTACACACTATATTATTTGTACGAGATAGTAAGGCAGTTAGATATTTAATGCAAATGTTTTTATGAGAAACTTCTGTTTTTTTTAATTATTTGTCTTGTTGCTAAATATTTAAGATACTAATGTCATAAACATCTTCCCACATAAATAGTGGCATAGTCTGTACAAACAATATGAAATAATTTATAGAGATAGTCCAAAAATATTTTTAAGTGATATTAAGTCCAAGGCAGCATTTACTTACTGCTTTATATTCTACGGCTCGTATATCAATAAGATATAGTTTATTGTGTATAGATCACCAAAAATAATTTGGCAGGTGGCAGAATTTGGAACTAAATCTGACAAAAGGATGACTAATCAGCGCACGTCAAACTGATAATTGACACTCAACTCTATGTCGTAAAGCATATGGCTGATATTTGTATAAAGGAAATATACAAGTTTTGCACTGTTTTCGTTATATTAATGTCAGTTTTATGCGTAACAACATAAGGTTGAATTTCACTTAGTTTGTGTACACCTGCCGACTTATTTTTGTTGGTCTCTAAGTACAAATATCTATTTTCTAAGAGCTAAATTATGTTCTACAAATTAAATGGACCTAAGACTAGTTAGAAGTTGTTGTTTAAATTATTTTTCTGTTTTTTTTCTTGTTTTATTTAACGGCAGTTACGTTACAAAACATTAATGTATGAAAATTTTTACAATAAATACTATTTTATTATTTTGTCTATGATTTGTGGTGGATTGTCCAAATAAGTTTTTTAATCTGTGATGTCATACACTAGTGTAAAAAAAATATAATTTTCTTAAACTAATCGGTCAGAGATCGTATCCTAAAGTAATAAATCAACAATCGTGTGATATCCAGAGATTTTGGGAATAATCATTTCTTATACTATGCCTAAGAATATTCCCGCCATTTTTTTCAGTAATTTTATTAAAATTATAGACGTCAGAGTTCTGATATCTATGTTTCTAAACGCTAAAGTGATTTATGGTTTTTTTAATGCTAATACTTAGTAATTGACAAAATAAATTGATACTTTTAATTTTGTATGCAATACAATCACAAATCCATATTTGCAACAAGAAATTTGGTCACCCTACAAAAGTACAGTGACCACATTCACCCAAAACATTGGGACATTACCCAAAATCCCTGGTAACATTGAACAGCACGACACCCCGACTAGTGTTGACCAGTTTGGTGGTCACACAGAGCGGCGTGATGAGATGGGCGCGCTGTTATTTGCGCTGGTATGCCTCCGTGACGTCACTGAGGACGGTCACCACGAACGACTCGATGCCGGACTCGTTCGAACCCCGCGCGATCCGGAAGAAACCGTTCTCACCCCATGATGTGCCCCAACTGTTGGCTACCACCTGCGAGGAAATTAATAAATATTACTTTTGATACAAAATAGTCATGGGAACTACCGACAGAAGTGAAAACTGAAAACTGTGTTCTTTTTTTAAACAGTGTCCACGAAGGAGTAATCAAAAACAATTTTTTTTTTCAATCATAAACAATTTTTTTTTTGTTGTTTATGATTGCTTGTCACTAATTATAGAACTATATATAACATAGGCGTGCTTATGTCAAAAGTAAAATAATCTGACGTCATGGTCTCAATAGTCCAACGTGCCTCAAGAAGTTTTCACTTAAAAAAATATTAAGTGTTTACGCCAATCAAAAATTACAATTCTAAGAAACTCCTGAGGAGTCACTTCTTGAAGAACCTCATACTGTTCAACTACTGTTAGGTGCAAGTAACATTGACATAGAAGTGTAATAATATTGTAAGGGTAGTCTCTGTTTATTAGGAATATCAGGGTCTCTTAGAAAATAACTTCGGGTAGATTGGTACATTATATACTGAGCGGGGTGACGGTTTACCATAAAAGACAGTGCCTCGACATACCAGAAGCCAGTCTAGCCCGATTTGTGCCCAGTTCAAGTAATCCGATTACTGTTCAGTAAGTGTGCGTATCTTCAATATAGTGTATTCATTAGTTTTTTCTAAGAATGTAATAATATCATCTCCTTTTTTTTCACTGCCTATATAAGTAGACGGGCCACCTGATGGTGAGTAGTCACCACCACCCTTAGACTTCTGCAATGCCAGGGCACACCTAGCCGCTGCCTATCATTAATTTTTTTTATAGCATAGTCCGACAAGAGCCAGTGGGTCATCATCATCATCATCATCATGTCAGCCGAAGAATGTCCACTGCTGGACATAGGCCTCCCCCAAAGAGTGCCACAATGACCGGTTCTGCGCCACCCGCATCCAGTGGACTCCTGCGACCTTTACCAGGTCATCAGTCCACCTTGTGGGGGGTCTACCCACGCTGCGCCAGTGGGTCACCTGATGTTAAATGATCTCCACCGCCCTTGAACATTCACAATACCCCACAATACCGAAAGTATCATGTATGCGCTATGGACCTTAAAGGACAGGAATAGGGATTAGGGAAGGGAAGGCGGAATCTGGGCCTCCGGATATCTCTTACCATACGAAACGCGACAGTAAACTGTCACTTTACGTTGGTTTTCTGTGAGACAGTGGTACTACCCCGGTCGAGCCGGCCCATTCATGCTGTAGACAAATATGTCTTCAACGTGGCTCTACCACTATAATGACCATACATAGAACATTCTTAACTTACCCAGTGTCTAAGGGAAGTGGACAATTTATATTTCCAACTCCTCCCTATATTTCTATTTGATTAATTTCGTTGCGGGATAAAAGACAGTTATTCAGCATTCCCAGAGACTCGCCGAGTTTCATTACTCGGTGTCGAAAAAATGCGTGCCATTGTTGATCCTGGCTAAACAGGAGTTACAATGGCGGGTGTGTGGGCGGGATAGTCTCTTACCCAGTATCTATCTCCACGCTCCTCGCCCCATCCCACGACCCTGACGCTGTGCAGTCCTTGTAGCTGATAGTCGCCGTGTCTCGAGCGCCGGTACACTCCATCGCGGTAGTGGAAGAAATCTTGGTACACGGTCATTATCGCTGCAAAAACAAACATTAAGTATTTATTTAAACCAGTTGTTCCCAACCAGTAATCCGCAGGAGTCCTGCTGGTGGTAGGGTATTTGTATCGGCCCGGATCGCTATCGGGTAGGTTTGATCTGTACTTATATCTAGTTTTGGCTGATCGGAGATCGAACGAGACTTGATTATCGTTCTGTAATACGAGCCTGACACTCTGCTGGTGGTAGGATATTCATATCCACCCGGATAGCGACCACCATGCACAGGGCGTAAAACCCGCCATAGTGGCATACGCAATTGTGTCGCGTTCCAGGATCAGCCAGTGTCTGATCAGGTCTAAAGTTGTGTAAGGATGTTTGGCCGTGTTGCGGCCTTCTGAGTACTCCGAAACTAGACCCTCGACCGCTTCTTCACCTTCTTGTCCCTTTGTGTAGTGTGAAGAAGCTACAGGCCGGCATGATTGTGTTGAGTAGCGAGGGATAGATTGTCTCTTACTACTTGACACTCTAATTGGACTGCACTGCGCTTACCATCACTGTGTGGTCACTTCGCCGAGACAGAATAAAAAAAGGCAAAATTTGGTCCGCGAACAATTTCGCGAGCGATGCATCGCCATCGCAAATTAATTATGATTTGCGTGTAGCTCTGTGCAATATTAGTCCCAGGATTGCTGAACTTGTGCAGAAGATGGAAGCTCAACAATCATATTGATTCAAAATTTACCTATTTGGCTTTCTACTAAAATGTTTTATTTTCTATTAAAATAATATTGTTAAAGCTTATTTTCGGATTGATTTAGTTTTTTTTGTACATCGTGGTACCCGCTGACAATAAAGAAATCAAAGTGGTTAGGAAAAGGTTGGGAACCACTGATTCAGACCTCAACCCTCTTCGTAAATCACTGCACGTCTATTACAAACCGTATGAAAATCCGTTCAGTAATTTTTGAGTTTAACTGAGACAGACTGAGCAATGGGATTTTATTTTATAATATGTATTATGTATGTATTGATAGATATACATACTAGCCAGTTATTAAACTTGTCTCACCGTTGGGCACGGGCCTCTATGAATGAGAGGGCCCGTCCACCACGCTAGCCTAATGCGGTTTGGTAGACTTCCGATACTTTGAAATTCTTATGGGAAATCTTTAGAATTAGGTAATTGTAAGTAATGTCTATTATTATAGATTATAAGTAAAAGTTTTTTTATTCATAAAAAGTACACCGACTTCAATAAAAAACAAATTATGCGTCACTATAAAATTTGAGGGTTGCCCTTGATTTGTCTGAGATCCCATCATCAGATCCTGACTTGGTGCCAATGGGACCACTAATGGGAAGTATACCCTTTTAAACAAAAAAAGAATTTCTCGAATCGGTCCAGGCGTCTTCGAGTTATCAAGTAACATACATAAAAAAAAGATTCCGACGAATTGTTAACCTCCTCCTTTTTTGAAGTCGGTTAAAAATATAACTAATTTTAAGAATTTTACAGTGGTTTATTTTCAGTTAAAAATATACCGCGTTTAATTATGTCGCGGGCAGTGGCGTATGTTTGAATTGGGAATTTTAGACATTTCCGTCTCATAAATTAACTAGATAAAATGGCGGGAACTGGTTGAAGAAGAAATTTAAAGCCTTTAAAATGCGACACCAAATAAAAATCAATGCATAACTTTATACAAAGGGTTGATTTAGCAAATAACAAATTATGAAATAATGGGTGCGTTAAAGGAAAGGATGATAAGATGCGTTGTATATTTGAATCTTTATTTATATAGTTTATACTATCTATTGTAGTTTTACCGCTACAGTCGCTTCAACGGTATATAAATATAATCTAAAAACACTCAATATTATCAAATCGGAGCCCGTGTGTTTACTTTACATTGATAAAAGAATTTTTCAACAAGGACGATAACATCGGCTCTCGAACGTAATGACACAGTGCTCTGATTTAATGAACACACAAACGTATTTCACATTAAATGATCAAATCATTTTTTTATTGCCTGTATAGGCAGACGAGTATGCGGGCCACTTGATGGTAAGTAGACACCGCCGCCCATAGACTTCTGTAATGGCACATGCCATGGCACATCGAAGCCACTGCCTACCGTTTATTTCGTAAATGCCACTAGGGGCTTTTTAAAGGTAAGGATTATATTAAAATCTACCGGTGTTACCGAAATGTCAAATTATTAAAGATTAAAAACTATCTTTCTGTAAATTGAAGCTGGCTGTTTATAATAGTTTTATATTTGAAATTATTTATTTGACAGTGTTCTTTTACTCGATGTGATTTGTTTTGCTATTCCGTTCTTGGTTGTCTAATATACTACTACAATATGTTATAATGGTTTTAATCGACTTAACAATGGTTATGGGCCCAGAATAGTGAATTTCTGCGGATTGATATAACTGAAAGTAGTGCGGGAAGATGAATTCCATCATGAAATTCGAACCGCTAGGAAAAGATAACTATGATAGTTGGCGTATCCAAATGCAAGCGTTTTTGGTGAAAGACGGAGTTTGGAAATACGTAAACGGAAAAGCTCAAAAACCTGGTGAGCTAATTGAAGCTGAAAAATGGGAAGAGGAAGACGAAAAAGCCAAGGCTGATCTAGTCCTATCGATCAGTGCAAGTGAGTTGCGGCACGTACGAGGGTGCACAACATCACAAGAAGTTTGGTTAAAATTAGAGTCTGTATATGCTTCAAAAGGTCCTGCTAAGAAGGCAACACTATTAAAGAGACTCATGTTGCACAAAATGAAAGAAGCTGAGGATATACGAAAACACATGGATACATTCTTCGATGCTGTTGATAAACTTGCAGATATGAATGTTGGAATTCATGATGATCTTTTATCAGTAATGTTGTTGTATAGTTTACCTGAGAGCTTAGAAAATTTTAGATGTGCTATTGAATCGAGAGATGAATTACCCAAACCTGAAAGTTTGAAGGTGAAAATCTTAGAAGAGTACGAGTCAAGAAGACACGGCGAAGTACGAGAAGGGATGATAGAAAGAGTAATGTATACAAATCGAAAAGAGAATCGAGCAAGTTCGAGCCAAACTGGAAGAAAAAGATTTCAGATGAAATGTTTTAAATGTCATCAAGTGGGACATAAGTTTTCAGAGTGTCCAAGAAATGCAAAAAATAAGTCTAATTACGTAAATGTTGATGAAACTCTAATAAGTCTTAATATTTCAGGCGCTGACACGGATGCGTGTAAGGTAATAAATATACAAAAAGACGATTGGGTTATCGACAGTGGGTGCACATCGCATCTATGTAATAACGCGAGTAAATTCGGCGACACTTTGACACAGTCTAATGGTATATTGAATTTAGCGACAAATGTAAGTACTAGCGTAACAGGTAAAGGTACCGTCAGATTATCGGCATGCAATGATCACACAAAAAGCGTAATTGAATTCCGTAATGCACTATATGTACCGGAATTGCGAACTAATCTTATTTCAGTATCTAAAATTACAGATAGCGGTTATGACGTCACTTTTACTAGGGATACCGCTAAAATTATAGGTAAAAATGGAAAAGTTAAGGTGACCGCTTATCGCAAAGGGAATTTATATTGTATGCGCGAATGTGAATCTGCATACACTATGAGCTCGGAATTTAATTTACAAATTTGGCATGAGCGATTGGGGCATCTAAACGGAAAAGATGTAGTTAAACTTCTCAACAAATTAGGTGCGAGTATAGATATAAATGAGGTACGAAAGTTACGTGATTGCAATATTTGTGCTAAAGGTAAGATGACTGCACTTCCATTTTCGAATTGTACTGAACTCTCTAATGAAAAATTAAAGATTATCTATTCTGATATAGTCGGCCCTATGAAGTGTGAATCTAGAGAAGGGTCAAAATATTTTATAACTTTTATAGATGACTGTACACGATGGTGCGAAGTATATTTTTTGTCATCAAAAAGTAAAGCTTTGGATGCTTTTAAAATATACAAAAGTAATGTTGAGAAATTGACAGGTTTCAAAATCAAATACTTCCAGAGTGATAATGGTGGTGAATATTGCAATAAAGAGTTTGATGAATTCTTGCGTCAAGAAGGAATATCACGAAAGCTCACAGTTGCTTATACACCCCAGCAGAATGGAGTGGCGGAGAGAATGAACAGGACGCTGGTGGAAATGGCCAGGTGCATGTTATTTAATTCTGATCTTTCCAAATGTTTCTGGGCAGAAGCGGTGGATACAGCATGTTATGTCAGAAACCGTTGTCCAAACAATAAACTTGGAGGTGGTATTCCGTATGAGAAATGGTTTGAGAAACCAGTTAATATCGAACATATTAGAAGATTCGGAGCCAGGGTACATGTTCTAGACAAAGAGCCAAACAAGGATAAATTTGCTGCTAGAGGTATATCAGGTATGTTCATTGGTTATCCAAAAATGAATAAGGGATACAGAGTATGGATACCGGATAAAAGAAAGTCACTGATTGCTAGAGATATTAAATTCAATGAAGATGTGCAATCAGAGACTGGAGCTCCAGAAGAACGTGGCTCGTCGGACAACATCAATGATAAAGAATTTATAGAAGTCATTTTTCTGAAAGAGAAAGAACACGATACATTGGAGAGAAGGCAAGAATTTCAAGAAGGAAATTTAGATAATTGCAGTGAAAATATAGGCGAAGAGAACCAAACAGAGATGTCACAAATTGAAGGACCCACAATATTGAAACGAGCCCAAGGTCGTCCAAGATTATTGCGTACTGGAAATGTCGGCCGTCCTAAGAAAATGTACAAAATGGTTGAAGTGGAGCCTATGCAAGTGCAAGCGGAACAACCGCGGCAATTAGAATTGAATCATGAGGCATGTGATATTGATTCTGAAAATTCCGAGGATTCTTTTGCGGATTGTACTGATTTTATAGGAATGACCGAAATTTCTCTAAAAGATGCTTTAAATGGTGAGGAAAAAGAAACATGGGAGGAAACAATATTAACAGAAATAAGAAGCTTAATAGAAAAAGAGACGTGGGAATTAGTAAAGAGGCCGAAAGGTATAAATGTCGTTGGTTGTCGATACATTTTGAGTAACAAGCTTCAGGTGGACAAAACAATAAAGAAAAAGGTAAGATTAGTGGCACAAGGATTTAGTCAACGATTTGGAGTAGATTATGAAAAAACTTTTGCACCAGTCGCCAGACTACAGTCAATTAGACTAATGGCTGCTTTGGCTGTTGAACTGGGAATGGAAATACACCAAGTAGATATAAACACGGCGTATTTGAATGGTTTTTTAGATGAAGAAATCTACATGAAAACTCCGAAGCTGTTAAAAGAATGTCTAATCAAGCTCACAAAGTCTGAAGGAGAGGACAAAATGACTGTAAATCGAGCAAAGAAAATGTTAGAACAAATAGAAGACGGGTGTGATACTTGTCTGCTAAGAAAATCCTTATACGGATTAAAGCAGGCTGGCCGCCAATGGAATATTCGACTAGATGAAAAACTCAAAGAAATGGGGTTGATGCAGAGCCTGAACGAACCATGTCTTTATTTCAAGCAAAGGGACGGAAAACATTTATATGTATTAGTTTACGTCGACGATATTCTCATTGCTTCAGAAGAAAAAGATTGGATATCAAATTTTAAAAATAATTTATCCAAGGAGTTTAGTCTAAAAGATTACGGACAGGCAAAGTATATTCTTGGTATAGATTTCACTCGACTTGACAATGACAGTGTCATTCTTTTATCTCAAGAAAAATATATTCGTGATGTCTTACGCCGATATAATATGTTTTCGTGTTCACCATGTAAAACCCCAATGGAGATTAATAGTACAAAAACTAGTACGATGAAAATGAGTAGTAGTGACGAGACTCGGGAGAAATTGCCATTTAGGGAATTGATTGGTTCATTAATGTATATAAGTATTGGCACTCGACCCGATATAACCAATTCCGTCGCTAAGTTGGCCCAATTTACAACTTGTCCTGAAGTGTGTCATTGGAAAGCAGCTAAACGGATCTTACGTTACCTGAAAGGAACTTTAAACTATCGGCTTATGTTTAGAAAAACAGGTAAACATATACAAGGTTTCTCGGATGCAGACTGGGGAAATTGTTTGATAGACCGACGTTCATATTCTGGATATGCTTTTATTTTAGGAGGCACTTGTGTTTCTTGGCAATCTCGTAAACAACGAACAGTAGCTACTTCGAGTTGCGAAGCTGAATATATCAGTTTGTCGGAGACTATGAAGGAAGCAGTTTATATGAACAGTTTACTGAATGAAATAGGACTTTCAAGGTATAGTAAAGTGACTGTGCATGCCGATAATCAGGGTGCGATATTTTTGGCACAAGATCCCTTAAATCATGCTCGTAGTAAGCACATTGATATTAAACATCATTTTATAAGGGGCGTATTAAAAAATAATAATGACATAGAGCTGCGACATGTACCTACTGTCGATATGGTCGCTGATATATTGACTAAACCATTACCTCGAGTCAAACACGCTCAGTGTGTTAGTGCTTTAGGTATTAAAGCTTCTTAATATTTGTAATTGAATTCTGTTTTAGTAGCTTCAATTTAAAGGGGCGTATTAAAGATTAAAAACTATCTTTCTGTAAATTGAAGCTGGCTGTTTATAATAGTTTTATATTTGAAATTATTTATTTGACAGTGTTCTTTTACTCGATGTGATTTGTTTTGCTATTCCGTTCTTGGTTGTCTAATATACTACTACAATATGTTATAATGGTTTTAATCGACCTAACACAAATGGTCTCAAAAGAATCAAAAAACTCAGCCGTAAAATTACACAAATTCTTTATAAAATATTCATTCTGCCTCGGTGGCGCAGTTGTAATTGCGCATGCGTTACGACTGCTGTGCTGAGGTCTCGGGTTCGAGTCCCAGGTCGGGTAAGGTGATATTAGGTTTTTCTATTTAGAAATACTCAGTATCAGCCCGGAGTCTGGAATTGTTCCCGGTATGGCGATAGGCTCGCCCCCTATCACATTGTGGGACCATAATGAATTTGGCGAAAAGTGGGTTTACTGGTTACAACTCTGCCCCTTCGGGGATTACAGGCGTGAGTGTATATGTATGTAATACATATATCATTTATTGAAGAATGTTTAGGATTGATATACGTGTCAATACAAAACATACAGATGTAAATGAGACTATACATCATGTTAATTAATTGGCTTTAACTAACTATCAACGAGCAATGGTGTTAGATAAGTAGAACTGTCTCTAAGGAAGACTTTAAAGCTGATGTGTCAGGATCGTGGAAAGTGAAAATGTATCTGCCTACCCATATGGGGTACAGGCGTGATATGCATAAGACTCGATAAAAATGGTAGAATTTTTTCTACAACGGCAAATGATCAGCTCGACCTGACTAGTCAGCAGCGTAGTAACAGCTTGCTTTACGGTGAATAAGATTTTCATAAACTCAATTCCCCATGCCCTTCCTTACGTTTTACTTTAAAGTACACCCTTGATTCTTCTTTTATTCATGATCACCATCAGATGACCTACTTGACAGTTTGCTAGTCTTTGCTTACACTTCATGAAGTATAAAGCATGTGGAGTAAATGTTAATTAATTAAGCTTTAGAAAATTTATTATAAATACTCCAACAATGACACACAGTCTTAGCCCGACACTAGATGAAACTTTTTTTTTTGGTTCCGACTTTTTTCCTTTATATTTATTTTTTTTAAATTTGGTTCTTATATTTCATAATTAGCCGTATAGGTCAAACTTGTATGGTATCAATTACGAGGGACTACGTGGAATCGTAACACCCAGACCCGAGACAAATTATCACACAAACATTTGTCTCGGTGCGGGAATCGAACCCACGGTCCTCGTCGTAATTGGCCACTAGATGAAAACTAACCTTGCACAGGTCCAGAGGTCATGATGTCGTACATAATGTCCTGCTCGTTCTTCAACCTGCCGGGAGGTCCGACCTTGTAGCGGGAGGTACGTTGGGGTACAGCTGGTAAGCAACCATCAGTCAACAGGTTCCCAGAAGGCTTGTATGGGCAACTGGTTACAGCCGCTTTGTATGGGAAGCAGTCGGCTTCTACCAAACTGCAAAAAATAGGGTAAATAAACTTTAATTTGAAAATCTTGCAATAGTTGACGATCCATCTGTCCAAAGACACACTTAGTATCAGATGTCACTTATGTGAAGAAAATGTGGAATTGATGTTTACATTTTCTGTGAAAACTACATTATTTTGTTTGCTCATCATTTATTTCTCTTCTACCACTACTGTTTAATTGTTGTGATTTAAATACTAAAATTCTATATAATTTTAACAGAGAATCATAATTTTTAGATAAAGAATGAATCTGTTGAATCAAGTTTGATTATACTATTTGTCTAAATAAATATTGAAATATATTGTATAAAGTGCTGGATATAGCATCGTACCATACTTTAATTCAAATAAAGAAACTTTAATGTTCGTTACAAGGTTAGGTTAGGTTGGGTTAGAAAGTTGCTTACCCGTGTTCTCTGGCGAAGTTCCAAGCTACGTCAATATGACCGCCGCGGCATCCCTGTTGTTGTCTTCTGTTACACGAAAGAAGGGTCTGAGGACTCAACAACTTGCTCTCCGCTCCGTTCGACTGAATCGCGAATCTGTAAATCAAAAAGTGTGTAAAGTAATTAGGCAGTCAGTTGTGTACAAACACTAACGTCCTGTCTTTGTAGATACCTTTCCACTAACAGTTAACAGGTTATTTTCCTGTGTATAATTTTTTAGATGTATATTACCGAAAATAATACGAAAATGGAATCCTTTTGCAATCAAAATTAATCAAAAATAGGCCCACAATTATTACTTTAAATACTGGCTTTTGCTCATAGTGGATGTATAGTGGGAACATCTCACTATCTCCCTCCCTGCTCTGTTATAGCATTCTGAGTGGTGGACATTACTGGCATTTGAGAACTACCCCTTCCACTAAACTTGAATGGCTTTTACATATATTTCAATTAATAAAATTCTTTCGATATTTTCTTTGGGATTCTTGATAAGAACTATTATTAAGCTTATTGATAGAAAATATTTAAAATCATGTCAACTACTTTATTTAGAAATTATTTTGGGACCATTTTTAAGTATACGATTTGATAAAATCCAAAGAAACCGAGAAATTCAGGTCTTCATAAATTATACTGCAATAAATCCCCCAGGAATTCATGAAAGCCAAGCATCATATAGTGAAGCTCTTGTAAATTCTGGCGGGAATGTCAAGAGAGACTAAAAATAACCCGGTGCAGGCGTCTCGTTCGAGTGGTTGTATGTAACACTTGAAACGCTGTTGCTAACCAAGCTGGTTTGTTAGGGTTAGTGGGCTTTCTTTTAAGGTTTAAAGAACTTTATTCCCATAAGAAATTTACATTTCACTTATAATGAGATACATAAGAAATTGGATACAATAAATTAGTCTCTGGTGCTCGTTGTAGCAATATGTAATTTTAGCTTACTTTTAAAACTATTGACACTCTCACTGTTTTTTACATTGTTCAGTAGCTTGTTAAACAGTTGTGCTCCCTCAAACAGAATTGTCTTCTTTCCATAATTAGTCCTTGGCCTAATTACTTCAAGTTGGTTCTTGTTTCGAAGATAATGTTTATTAGTATTTCGGGTGTTTAGTTGTATGTTAGATCTAATGGTATTGGTAGTAATTTTCTTAATTAAAATGCATGTGTTATATTTGTACAATTGATTTAAGTTAAATAGTTTGGTTTTTTCGTAAATTTGTTTGGTTGGCGTATGAAAGGGATACTGATATAAGACTTTGATAATTTTGTTTTGTGTTCTCTGTAACGGATTTAAGTTAGACAATGCGGCGGATCCCCAGATTTCAATCAGGTATTCAAGATGCGACTTTACTAATGAGTTATATATAATAGGTCGAATTAGTTTAGGTACACAATGTGCTTTTTAATTATATCAGCTTTATATATAATGTTAAAAATGGGCCTGTACTAATTAGAGAAGTTTTTTTTTTATAGCATAGTCCGACAAACGAGCCAGTGGGTCACCTGATGTTAAGTGATCTCCACCGCCCATGAACATTCACAATACCGAAAGTGTCATGTATGCGCTGTCGGCCTTAAAAGGACGGACGGCCTTGTTACAACTTAGTTCACAGTAACGTTGATCTAGTACGAATCCTTAAACCTGATATACCTTCGCAGTTCTATGGAAATGTCTCAAGTTTTTTTTTATTCTGGCACGGCAATGTGACCACACTGCATCTGATGGTAAGCGCAGTGCCATCCAATTAGTGTATCAAGTAGCGAGAGCAATCTATCCCCCGCTACACACAATCATGCCGGCCTCCTGTGCTTCTTTACACTATGCTAAAGGACCCAGGATCGTAGGACGGAACACGGTAGATTTGCTCCGGATGCTTTCCTCTGCCTAAAAGGAATAGGGGTGGAAAATGGGAGGGATTTGCACATCCAGAAATCAATCTACTAAAACCTTCTAAAACAGCAAGATTTTATCTTGGTTTTCTATGACACATTGGCACTAACCAAGCCGTTCCATATACAGAAAACGAAACTGTCTAGTCTAGTTCTACCTCTTTCACTTGTTTTTAACCGACTTCAAAAAAGGAGGAGGTTAACAATTCGTCGGAATCTTTTTTTTTATGTATGTTACCCGATTACTCGAAGACGCCTGGACCGATTCGAGAAATTCTTTTTTTGTTTCAAAGGGTATATTTCCCAGGTGATCCCATTGGCACCAAGTCAGAATCTGATGATGGGATCTCATAAAAACCGAGAGCAACCCTCAAATTTTAAAGGGACGCATGATTTGTTTTTTATTGAAGTCGGTGTACTTTTTATGAATAAAAAACTTTTACTTATTGATTCGGTCACAGTCGGTGAATTTATCAGAAATATACTCACTATTTTATTTTATTTTAGTATTTTGGGAAAACTAACAGCTAATACATGTATAAATAGGAGATTATATAACTAAAGGGTAATTAGAAATTTCCACTTACAGTAAATGCATATTTTATACGAAACCGTCTTGTGTCAATAAATAGCCAACCAGTTAAAGTTAAGGTTTTAAAGTCACTCAATGACTTTTCAAGACATTTAGTTAATGTATTAAACAAATGTAAATCGACAGTTTTACTATCATTATCATTATTAGTCAACATGTTATTAACATCCGACAATAAAAAACCTTTTCTTTCTTTCTAGTTTGCCTGTTTATAGTTCGTCCTTATAACAGATGTTAATGTTTTCGTTTTCCTTTGATCTTCAGTGGCAACCCTGAGTATAACTTGAATGGATTAAGTTACAATGGGCGTCGTGTCATCCGATCTCACATGTCGGTGAGAACATCGCTTAGAACACGTTCCTTAACGAACTTGAGATGATAAAAATATGCTTTGCAATTTATTAAAATTTACATTTAAATATCTGCTTCTTTTTTTAGTGCCTTGATAGACAGACGAGCAGACGGACCACCTGATGGTAAGTAGTCACCGCCACCCATAGACTTCTGCAATGCCAGGGCACAGCAAAGCCGCTGCCCACCGTTGTTGTTTGTGTTGACGAACATGGGCTGTGAACTGAGTTGATAACCAAGATATTTTGCTTTTTATCTAACAGGTCAATTTGCTGGTGGATAGCGACCACTGTACACAGGGTGTAAAAGTCGCCATAGTAGCAAACGCAAGTGTATCGCGCTCCGGAGTCAGCCAGTGTGCATCTGGTTTTTGTATGATTTCTCTAGTAGAACCTCAACCGCTTCTTCACCTCCTTGCCTCATGGCCTAGTGGCGAGTAGCGAGGGATAGATTATTTCCCGCTACTTGATACCCTAACTGGACGGCACTGCGTTTAGCATTAGGTGCATTGTAGTTCCTTTACCGTGCCAGGAAAATAAAGTGGGTAAGGATTTTAAAGAACACCTTTTTAGCCTAACTCTTCGGGCATATAACAAGGCTCCACTAACTTTTACTAGACTGCTGGATTATCATTCTAAATTTAAATTATTACCGGCCAGCACCACCTCAAAGCAAAAGAGATTGAGGCATCACAAAAAAAATCCTTACCTATCCGAAGCAACTCCGGCGATGACTACAGCCCAGTCAGATCCGCACCAGCCTTGGTCCAAGACGGGTGATATGTACTGAGACCAACGCTGCCTTGCATCGAAATTGACTGGATAGTCGATGTCCTTGTCGTAGCGGATCGGACCCATACGCTTTGTATCCATACTTAACGGGAATGTGCCTGGAACAAAAAATAATTGGTGTTCAACTTCGCTGTATATTATAAGCTCATAAGTATGTAGAAAGACGCAAGCATTTTTTTATCATACTTAATTTTCTTTTTATGACTATAAAGCTTAGGTAATTGTGGATTAGAGGCGTAGACAAGCATTCGACTGATTGAACCTTCTTGATCCTGTCGGTTGAGCTTTGGTTTTTAAAAAAGATATATCGAGAAACAAATATATGGCGAGGAAATTTGAAATGAGAAACGTATTAAAAAGAAGGCATAAACGCTTGTTGTAGGAAAAAAGGTGAAGCTGACGAAGATACAAAAAAATATTGTAATTTAAATTGGTGCTTATATCTGTCCCGTGATGTGATAGATGATGAATCTATCCCATTATAATAATATATATAATAATACAAGCCCTGTATTAAACCTTGTCCCACTGCTGGGCACGCTCATCTACTAATGAGAGGGGTTAGGACATAGTCCACCACGCTGGCCTAATGCGGGTTGGTAGACTTCGCATACCTTCGAAATTCTTATAAGAATTCTCAGATATGCAGGTTTCCTCACGATGTTGTCTTTCACCGTTAAAGCAAGCGATAATTAACATTTAATACACACATAACTTTAGAAAAGTCAGAGGTGTGTGCCACTTGGGTTTCGAACATACGACTTTCGTCTTGACAGTCCGTACTGCAACCAACTAGGCTATCGCTGCTATCACCATATCGAACAATTAAAATCCCCAGCAAATAATATATGATTATTCGGTTAAAAAACACAAATTGCCAATGCCTGACCTGGAATTTGGACCAGTTCGTCTAAATACCCCAGCACTAGACCAATGAGGCAACAACGCCAAAGATTCGCTTGGCAATTGGACATAAATATTCAGTTGTTTGGCTTTATGCCTTTAGTTGTGAGTTCCATTTAGTTGCTTGTAAGTTGTATGGCTGAGTTTCCCGTCAATTAGGGGAGTTTGTCTTTTAAAGTCTGTCTGTAGTCTGCCTTTATACTTTTTAAAACACTATTAAATAAAATAATATTTAAAAAGATATAAATAGGTTTAACAAACAATGCGGCCAGACAGTGTAGGATAACAATAAAAGTGTGTCAGTCGTGAAATGAAAGCGAATTAAATCGTGCATACACTCATTGTAGGCAGTATATCCTTCAGCTTTCACATTTCTTTATAGCTAGACAGAACTAGAAAGGCATTACCGATGCAACGCGCCAATCTTTGATACAATGTTCTAACTACGCATAGACAAGCATTAACGTGATCTGCAAATTATCCAGATCTAGAAGTCTGAGAGTTCCACTGGTTATGACACAAGATATGAGTATCAGATGTTTGACAGCTTCTGAAGCACCACGGGCGAGTAGAGTGAAGCGAGAGGCCGTGGGTTCGATTCCTGGACCGAGACAACTGTGTGACAAACAGATATTTGTGTCGGGTCTGGATGTTGTGGGAACGTAGTCCCTCGTAGTTCTTGGTATCCACGACACAGCTTTGACCTAGTGTGGGGTCAAGACCATGTGTGACTGTTGGGTGTGTTTATTTATTTATCTCGGGAATCTTTTTGCTAGAGTATTTAACAGCAGCGATAGCCTAGTTGGTTGCGGTACGGACTGCCAAGACGAAAGTCGTAGGTTCGAAACCCAAGTGGCATACACCTCTGACATTTCTAAAGTTATGTGTGTATTAAAATGTTAATTATCGCTTGCTTTAACGGTGAAGGAAAACATCGTGAGGAAACCTGCATACCTGAGAATTTTTCGAAGGTATGAGAAGTCTGCCAACCCGCATTAGGCCAGTGTGGTGGACTAAGGCCTAACCCCTCTCATTAGTAGAGGAGGCCCGTGCCCAGCAGTGGGAAAATGTTTAATACAGGGCTAGTATTATTATTATTTAATATTTGTATTAGGTACATGCTGCGATTCTCATTGGAAATTTTAGAATGTAATATTTTATGGTTTGAGTTAGTGTGTGACTCTATATATGATTATTATTAGCAATCTACTTTAAACATAGTTTTAAAACATACATTTCAGCACATTTTACAGAAAAAATATATAAATGTAAACTGTATAAATAAAGTTCCAAGAAATTCCAGCGAAGGTTGCTGGCTCTTAATTATATAAAATGTATGTTAAATACTTCATTACGTCACTTATTCACTCAATAGAATTTCAATAAGTGATTTCAAACAATGTAGAAAATACCATAAAGGAACATTGCAACGGCAATAAATATACAACTTTATGTCAAAAGTAAAGTAATCTAAGTTTTTCCCCATCTCAAAAGTGCCCAATGCACCTAAAGAAGTTTTCACTTCAATAAGTATTGTGACATCCTAAAAAATGGATCTATATTGACGCATTTCAGTACTCCCAAAAAAAAAAAATTCCTGTAACCATGTTGGATCGCGATAAACTCCGAAACCACTCAACCGATTTGAATGAAATTTTGTGAATGATTGGGTCTAACAAGATAGTTTAGATCCGATGTCTGATGTTGCTCTGATGTCGAGATTTTTTTTCAACGAAAATTGCCTCTGCATAGAAGGAGGTATGTGGCAGGACAACGTCTGCCCGGTGCCTCTAGTAATTAATAAAAAGATCAATAACGCTCCTCTTGGTCAATGACGCCCAACATCTCTACTTCAAAGGCTTTATGTATGAGGCGGTTTGTGCTAAAATCGGAACACGACGTATGCACTTAAATTGTCGTCCGTGCCGTCCCTTAATTTATTTATTTATAATTAATTAACACAAAAGCTTCCAGTGGAAATACACCAAGACGCTTAAGTGTAAGAATTACGTACTAATAAGTGCTAAATTTTAATAGGTAAAATAAACAGACTCCAATAAAATAAACAAAAATAAAAATCATAAATGAAAACATTTTTTTTTTGTTACATACTCTCTTTTTATGTAAAAGAGAAGGCAAAGGTTTTCCACCATGCAGCCTTGTCTGTTGGTAACAATTAATAATATTTTTTATTCTGGAACTTTCTTTTTTCTAACCACAGATATAGGAGCTAGATTAAACTAGGCTTACCGCCGTCATGTCTCAGAACTGGCTGGTGCCTTACTAACCATTTAAGAAAATAATACGAACTGCTTATGCCGCCTTCGAAAATTAAAATCTGCGCAGCACAGTTATGAAACAATAAAGAATAATTCAAACTGTAACATGTTTTATTTGCACATATGGTTTTATCTCATACGTGTAGAAATGTAACCTACATCTTTTGTTTTTGTGTGGTATTTAATTAATGGGAAAAATATTACAATATACAAAAATGGGACGCATATAATATTGGGCCACATGTGTGTTCAAGGTGAACACATTTCAGAGGTCGAATAATCTATAAAGACTGCCTCGGTGGCGCGTCGAAGTATCGGGTCCGATCCCCGGGTCGGGTAAACGTAATCTTGGGTTTTGCTGTCACGAAATACTCTGCCAGGAATAATGGATTTTGCCCGTATGGCGATGGGCTCGCCCCCTATCATATATAAACTAACAAGCTCGGCCAAATATGGGTGTACTGGTTACAAGGTACACCTATGCCTTTGGGGATTAAAGACGGGAGTGATATGTATGTGAAAAATATCGGCCCAACTATCCTATCAATGTAGCATTTTTTAGTGCCTCGATAGGCCGTCGAGGCCATCGGATAGTAAGTAGTCACCGCCGCCCATAGACTTCTGCAATGCCAGGGCACAGCAAAGCCGCTGCCTACCGTTAGATAGCATAGCAGCGATAGCCTAGTCGGTTGCGGTACGGAGTGTCAAGACGAAAGTCCTATGTTTGAAACCTAAATTGCGAAAACCCCTCAACTTATTTTAAAAGTTACGTGCATATTCATCGTTAATTAACGCTTGCTAAGCAAATTATCGTGAGGAAACCTGCATACCTGAGAATTCTCATATGAATTTCAAAGGTGTATGAAGTCTACAACCCTGTATAAGACCAGCGTGGTGGACTAAGGCCTAACCCCTCTCATAAGTAGAGGAGGCCCAGCAGTGGGACAATGTTTAATTCAGGGCTAGTATTATTTTTCACATTTTGTGTGGTGGAGATAGAGCAGTGCTGTGACAAGCACTCTTTTGATATAGGTCAAACTCCTGAATGACAACTCTCAGTGAAGGTGAAAGAAGTACAGCATACAACAGTACCTTCACCTCATATGTCAAAAGTGTAATTGTCCATATCGATTAAAAACCATTTATCTGAATGACGACTTTCATTTCTATCTGTCAAACGCACAATGGACTTTGTTCGTACTATGCGTTCACGACTACAAGAAAAAATGCATTTTTTGACCAATGAGAATCATCAATCTTTTTTTTTATAGCATAGTCCGACTAACGGGCCAGTACCTGATGTTAAGTGATCTCCACCGCCCATGAACATCCACAATACCGAAAGTGTCATGTATATTAGGGAAGGGAAGGGGGAATCTGGGTCTCCGGATATCTCACCCTTTATACCTGTCTCCTGTAACTTTTTAAAATGTCGCTGAAATCAAATAGCCCGCCAAACGTGGATATTGTAAGGTTTCATAGTTTTTAGCATTTTATTTTACATTTAATAATTTAATTGTAAAACATACTGTAACTGGGGATAAGAGACGATAGATGGCGGGGCACTCGGCTGATTGAATAAAAGAGTGCCTGTGACATGTAAAATATACAGGAAAAAAATAAAAAATAAATGTAAATTACAGAAGTATAGGGAATATTTTTAAAATTATAACTATTATTAGAAATACCTAAGGTATAACTGAGGTATTTAGGAGACTAGTTGGGGGTAGTTAATAATGACAACCAAAGTGGGAGTAGTAAATGTTTAATATAAAACAGAATGCCTTCCGCGTTACGGTGTTCAGTTTAGATGAGTGGAAGACAAGACGATAGCCAGTATATTCGTGGTGTAGTTAGTATGGTAATCAGTTCAATGGCGTTGTTCAGTTTAAAAGGGTAATGCTGGTAGATTAATTATAAAGAGAAGCCTTAAGTGAATCCTGACATGTGTGTGTGTTAATATTAAGCACTGAGATGTGTAACAGTGCCGTGTAAATCAATCAATAAATTATAAACATTGTATTTGTGCCTTTTAAATATCCATCTTGCATAGTTTTGTTGATGTTCCTAACATTATTGTTTGAATTCAAAGACATCTTACAATATGTTAAATTATATTGGAATTCATTGTTTACCTATATTGCCAATGCTAACGAAGTATTTGTGCACGCCCGCAACTGACGTAACAACACAAAATAAAAAAAAAATATATGCCATGATTATAATTATACACTCTGAAAGAAACATTTGAATAAAATTTAATGTAAATAATAATAGTCAGAATTATTGATAAGCCGACAATTTGATGCGGCTGGACTTTTGTATTTAAATTTTCAAAATAGACCGAATAAGGTTTTTAATATAGCAGCGATAGCCTAGTTGGTTGCGGTACGGACTGGCAAGACGAAAGTCGTATGTTCGAAACCCAAGTGGCATACACCTCTCACTTTTCTAAAGTTATGTGTGTATTAAAATGTTAATTATCGCTTGCTTTAACGGTGAAGGAAAACATCGTGAGGAAACCTGCATATTTGAAATTTTTTCGAAAGTATGTGAAGTCTGCCAACCCGCATTAGGCCAGCGTGGTGGACTAAGGCCTAACCCCTCTCATTAGTAGAGGAGGCTCGTGCCCAGCAGTGGGACAATGTTTAATACAGGGCTAGTATTATAAGGTTTTTAAGACAAGAAAAGTCTGAGAAGATATTCAGTGACAGTTGACAGCCTCCGTGGCGCAGCGGGCTAGTAGCCGCCTGTGAAACGAGAAGCCGTGGGTTCGAGACAAATATTAGTGTGACAGATATTCGTTTCCGGTCTGGATGTTGGACCGTAGTCCCTCGTAGTTGTTGATACGTAAAACAGGTTTGACCTAGTGTGGGGTCGAAACTAGTGTGTGCGAGAATTGAACCCGCGGCCTCTCGTTTCACAATCAGCTACTGATTGACCCGCTAAGGAGGCTGCCAAAATATGTATGTTTGACAATCTATATAAATAATTTTAGATGTCAATTTATTACTAATGAATCATATTGTGCAATTATTTTGGGTAATTTGATTTATAGCTTTGTATCAGAACAAACTGATTTCAACTCTAACATTCATTAATAAAGTCAATTCTCGAATGTAATAACTTTGACACATTTATACACACATAATTTTGTAACAACAATTTCCTTCCAACTCTATCATGGTTCCATAGAGTTCATTTTCGAATGTATTGTAGGAAATTCAACTCAATTATGCACAATTGACAAGTTTCGAGTATTTGTGTTGCCATAACCCTTTAATAGATTGTTGATGTAATAATGTTTATTAAGTGTCATAACTATGATAAAACTTTGAATTATAATATTAGCCCTGTATAAATAAATACACCCAACAGTCACACATATATTCCTGACTCCACACTAGGTCAAACCTGTATTATGGGTACCTATCAAGAACTACGAGGGACTACGGTCCCACAACACCCAGACCCCAAACAAACCTCTATCTGTCACACAAACATTTGTCTCGGTGCGGGAATCGAACCCACGACCTCTCGTTTCACAGCCGGCTACTCACCAGCTGCGCCACGGAGGCTGTCATAAGTCTATTATACTGTCCCACAGCTGAGCACTTGGAATTACTTCTAATGAAAAAAACTCACCCAGTTTATACACAATGCCGTCTTTGAGCTTCTTCCCGTAGAACTGGGAGTAGTTGTACGCGCGCCAGGTGGATCCAGGCTGGTTGACGCCGTAGACCACGTCGCTGCTCATGAGGCACGGGTCTTCCTCACATTGCCACTTGCTGGCCAGCGGACGAGCAGGGTCCGGCACGCATGTGCTGTAGACAAAGATTATATATAACTGGTGGCTTAGATGGAAGTACACCACCGTACACAGGGTGTAAAACCCGCCATAGTGGCTCACGCAAGTGAGTCGCGTTCCGGATCCGCCAGTGTAAATCCGGTTTTTGTCGGGACTCTAGATTGGGTACAATGTTTGACGGGTTAGCAGCCTTCTGAGTACTCTGACACTAGTGTCAGGGGTAGACCCTCGAACGCTTCTTCACGTTCTTGCCCATGGCGTATAGGCCGGCGTGATTGTCTTGAGTAGCAGGGGATAGATTGTCTGTCGCTACTCGATATTCTAATTGGACGTCACTGCGCTTACCATCAAGTGCAGTGTCGTCACTTTGCCGTGTCAGGATAAAAAAAAGTCTTCTGGTCGTTTCACATTAATAACTTTATAATAATAATAAATAATACTAGCCCTGTATTAAACATTGTCCCACTGCTGGGCACGGGCCTCCGCTACTATATATAGTCCTCCTCATCGATTTCGATGACGGCGACCCTAACCATAGAATAACGAAATATTTACTATTTAAATATTTACAACTACTTCCTAGCATGAGCCCTAATGTGGCTCGCTAGGCCAAACTTATTTTTAAAAACTCTATCGCAAGGCTGGCAATAGAGTTGACCTGCGGCGTTATATGAGTAATTGTAAGAGGGCTTAGGTCTCTCTTTACGAATCTGACGAGCGGCGTCAAGTGTGGCGAGTCGATGTTCCTCACACGTTTCAATGTTTTTATAGATGATAGATCGCCACGAGGACCTCTGAGAAGCAAGCTTCTCCCATGAGTCTGTGTCGATTTTACAGGCTTTCAGATGCCTTTTGAACACATCCTTATAGCGCAGATGCTGACCACCGTGTTTCCGCTTACCCTCTGCCATCTCGGAGTAAAAGACAGCTTTGGGTAGTCGGCGGTCATCCATGCGGAGGACGTGACCTTACTTCTCATACCTTCGAAAAACACTCAGATATGCAGGTTTCCTCACGATGTTTTCCTTCACCGTTAAAGCAAGCGATAATTAACATTTTAATACACACATAACTTTAGAAAAGTCAGAGGTGTATGCCACTTGGGTTTCGAACATACGACTTTCGTCTTGACAGTCCGTACCGCAACCAACTAGACTATCGCTGCATATTATAACTTTATAAATCAATGCAAATACTAGTTTTAATTATGCAGGAAAACACGATGAAACCTGACCTGAGCAAGACATGACAATTTACTATAAGAATAGGGTACTTTTTTTTATTTAATTTTGTACATTATTCTATATGCAACCGAATATAATACGCAAAAGAAACATTTTCGAAAACAGAATCAAAATTGCTTGAAAACTGAGGTCACAATATTTATTTTAAATATTGATCAAAATTGGTTGCGTAGTCGGAACACATCACTGTCTCCTTCGCACAACGGCACAGTAATGGGCATTCTGAGAGGTGACGTCACGGCTCATATCATGCATCCTTTTACTGTCATTTGACAATTACCCCTTCCAGCAGATTTGAATGGCGTCTAATTTACTTATTTTCGTTTGGATTTATATGATTCTTTTGATAATAAGTTTTAGGTAAAATAACTGATGATTAAATTAATAAAAAATTGTGTCAACTACCATATTTCAAAGGTATGTATGTCTAACGCATTAGGCCAGCGCGGTGGTGGACTAAGTTCTAACTACTCTCATTAGTTAGTCCGTGCCCAGCAGTGGGACAGTGTATAATCCAGGTCTTGTTGAACAATTTAGGTTCTTTGAGAGATTATCTATTATTATCATGTCATAATAATTTTAAATAAATTATCATATCATAAAGTACTGCCTTGGTGGCGCAGTTGTAATTGCGCATGAGTTACGACTGCTGTGCTGAGGTCTCGGGTTCGATCCCCGGGTCGGGTAAAGTGATATTGGGTTTTTCTATCTAGAAATTCTCAGTATTAACCCGGAGTCTGGAATCCGTGCCCGATGTGGCGATAGGCTCGCCCCCTATCACATTATGGGACCAAAATTCGGCGAAACGTGGGTGTACTGGTTACACCTCTGCCTACCCCTTCGGGGATTACAGGCGTGAGTGTATATGTATGTATGTTGTGTATTATAAAGTATAGAACCGTATTATCCGTAAATATGCTAATACCTATTACAAATACATAAAGTTTTTAATTTATTGTTTTATTGATTTTTCTGAAAGGTTACGGACTAATCAGTGTAATTAAAAAAGATATAAAAGAACAGTTAGTTAAAGCTTCCGCATACCGCTAACATATAATATATTATATCATAATAATTGCTTTACAGTACAAGTATATCTATCTATAAAGAGGTATAATTTGTACGTTTGGATGTAATCTCTTGTATAGAAATCCATACTAATACTATAAATGTGAAAGTAACTCTGTTTGTGTGTTTGTTACCTTTTCACGACTAAACGGCTGAACGGATCGTTATGAAATTTGGTTAGGGGATAGATTATATCCTGGAGAAGGACATAGGCTATCTTTAGTCTCAAAAAACAACCTTAAAAGGGGTCAAGTAGGAGTTCAAAATTTGTAAGGGAAATCCATAATTCCTCGACTTAGGGATCTGTAAATTCATATAAATAAAAAATTTAGGCTTTTGGTAGGAAATAAAGAAATACGTGTTTCAACTTTTTGAAAAATTATCCCTAAAAGGGGCAAAGTGAGGTTAAACTTATGCAATCTCAAGATTCAGGCACAACACCTGAGAGGCTGGACAATCTCTACAGGTGCCTCAGTGCAGAAGACAACTCCTTGGATTGTATACTTCTGCTCTCGAATATAACCTCCACGCAGGCGGAGCCGCGAGCAACAGCTAGTAAGAATATAACTAAGAAAATAGCAGTCAAACTTCGTAAAACAAACTTAATTGAAACATAAATCACAAGTAAATTTACATATTAATACGATAATGTACATGTTAATAATAAGTGTAGTATGTGCAATGTACTTTTAATGAATCCTACTAATATTATAAATGCGAATGTATGGATGGATACAACGGCTGGACGGATCTGGTTGAAATTTGGCATTTTTGAATAGCACATAGGCTACTTTTTGTCCCGAAAAAATGTGCAGTTCCCGTGGGATAGTTAGGTTTTCCACAGAGCATGGGATCGAGATGAATTTTTGCATAGTGGCAATTTAGGGATCAGAAAATGACATAGGCTACTTTTTATCCCGGAAAATGCACGCATCCTATGGGATAGCAAAATAAAAAAACGGTGTAATAGCTTGCCTCCATGGATTGTATACCTTTTCTTGCAAAATTACCTCCGGTCGGAGCCGCGGGCATTATGTTGTAGTAAATAAATCAGTGACACTCTATTTTTATCAGTTAAAATACAGCTATATTTGCTGAAGCCGTTCATTCATGCGTTTTGTCAACAAAATTATCTTATCAACACATTGGGACGCCGTAATCCTACTCATATTATAAATGTATGTTTTTATGTTTGTTACTCTACCACTCACGTTTGAACGGATTTGGATATTTGGCACACTGAAATTATTACTTTACCAGCTGTTGCCCGCGGCTCCGCCTGCGTGGTAATTATTTTTCAATGATAAGGTATAAAATCCTCAAATCATCTTAAGCTATTACATCTTTCAATCTATATTTTGTCATTCCATAGGAGCCATTCTTTTTTTTCGGGAAAAATATAACTTATATCATTCTCTAATCCCTAAACTACCACATGCAATAAATCATGTCGATCCCTTGCTATACGTAAAAAAACCATCCCGCGGGAACCTTACATTTTTCCAGGATAAAAGTACACTATGTCATTCTCTGACCTATGAACTACCACGATACAAAAATCATGTCGATCTGTGAAAAACAAAAAATATACCGCGGGAACGTATCTTAAAAAAATCCTTTCAATTATTTAAAAAAAAAATTATACAAACCTTGTCCTGGCAATAACGAACACAAAATAAAAAGAATTATGCAATTTGGTGCAGTCGTTCGGAAGTTATGCGCGTACATACATTTCGCCGATTCATTTTTATTTATACATATTTATAAACTCACTACGAGGCAGATATAGAAAGATGTAATAGCCTTAAGATGCCACCATGGACTTTTTAAACATTTTCTGCCAATAATAACTTCCACGCGGGCTGAGCCTCGAGCCTACTTCATGGACGCTGTTTCAAAAAAGAACACAGTAATTCCAAAGTATTAAGTTTTCACTTCTGTCGGCAACCCCCATGACGTATGTTTTTTTATTCTGATTTCTTCTTTGTTATTTTTAATACAGAAGCATCAGAACTCTGTCTACAGTTTATTATTATATTTTAAATACGTTAAATTAACCGTCTCCAAATTGTAATAAAACTTTTTGATGCCTATCGACGCATTAAGTTGATGTCCTTATGTTGGCAATAAAACGTAGCCTCTAAATCAAAGACCGTTGGAATTGAGGACGATTTTATGATGTATCTTCTTTTAAATCCATGATTATATTGGTTTTTTTTACCTTCACATAGGGTATGGACGAAGGTATAACGTGATTCTTCCCTTAATGAAGAAACTACAATAGGGTAGTTTCTCTGTTTTTAATTTTGTACATTATTCTATATGCAACTGAATATAATACGCAAAAGAAACTCTTTTGCGAAAACAGAATCAACATTGCTTGAAAAAAGAGGTCACAATATTTATTTTTAATATTGGAATGAGCAAATACTCACAGGCATAAGCGAAAATGGTTGCGTATTGGGAACATATTGCTATCTCCCTCGCACAAAGCACAGTAATGAGGATTCTGAGTACCGTGACGTCACGGTACATATCATGCATCCTTTTACTGTCATTTGACAATTACCCCTTCCAGCAGATTTGAATGGCGTCTAATTTACTTATTTTTGTTCGGATTCATAAAATTCTTTCGATAATAGGTTAGTAATGTAAATTGTTGATTAAATTAATAAAAAAAAAACGAGTCAACTACCCTATTAATATTACGCATTACGACGTACTATATAGTACTATTTTTTGTCGGGGGTCTAGAGTTGGGGTGCGATGTTTGACCGTGTTGCGGCCTTCTGAGTACTCTGACACTAGACCCTCGACCGCTTCTTCACCTTCTTGACATGGCGTAGTGTGAAGGAGTAGGCCGGCATGATTGTGTTAAGGAACGAGGGATAAAATGTCTTTCGCTACTCGATACTCTAATTGGACGGCACTGCGCATCAGGTGTAGAGTGGTCACTTATATTATCACTTATTACACAGATTTTCCCGCAGTCGAGGCGGTGAGCATATTGTTAGATATAGTGTATTTTTCCACTGGTAGAAAAAAATTCTGTGCCTCTATTACAATGCATTAATACAGCGAGCAGACATATTTGTATTTCAAAAACGAATAAATAAATAATACATCTGCGGAAACATTCTTCAAGGCTCCGCGACTTACCTTAGATATTACTACTCGTATTTTATTATTATTTGCTCAATTTTCAACTCAACTTCAAAAATGACGGATTTTCATACAAACTTTCATTTTACCCATAGGGGTTGTATTTCCAAAAAACCCTTCCTTAGTGGATGCTTACGTCATAAGAGGTACCTACTGTCAAAATTTCAAGTCTCTAACCTTAGCCGTATAGGCTGTGCTTGATATATTTTATTATATTTTTATGATCTCAATTTTTTTTATTAAATTAATTAATTAAGGTTCACTGTTAGTTAAGTAAACATTAAACTTAAACAGGTTATATGCAACATTTTTTTTTTTTACGAAGTTTTGTTATTAGAATGATGTACTGTAGTAAATGGATGCCAGATTTATATCATGTCTGTTATGAATGTAAAAGGTGACCACTGAAAACCAGCGCTGTGTTGTGGTATGTACTATGTACGTGCCACAGCACAGCAGTACGCTGAGTGGTCACCTACCTGTCACAGCTGCGACAAGCAAGTGCCATTAGCACTAGTTTTATTTATAATAAAATTGTTAATTATAATGTGCTATGTGCGTGTTGTTAGCTGTGCTAATAAATAGTTTTTGTTTCTTTCTTTCTTTTCTTTCTAAAATTTAATCTGTTATCTGTATCTGTACCAATAAATATGCCAGTCAGTCAGTCAGTTCCTTCTTTGAGATATAGAGACTAGTCGTTATAAGGCAAATAAATGAAATATCACTGTTTTCAATGTACTCGATTACCGTGATAAAGTATGATGAATTCTGATTAATTAAAAAATAAATATTTAAAATGCACGCGATTAACGCGGCAAATAAATATATTTGTTTAAACTCGACTTAATTTAATATTAAAAATTAAATTCAATATTTAATATGCACTTATAGTTCATCTGTTTATAAAATATAAAATAAATAAAAGAAGAAACTGACTGACTGACTGACTGACTGACTGACTGACTGACTGACTGATCGATCAAGGCACAGCCTAAACGGCTGGGTTTAGAGACTTGAAATTTTGACAGTAGGTACCTTTTATCACGTAGGCATCCACTAAGGAAGGGTTTTTGGAAATACCACCCCTAAGGGGGTAAAATAGGGGATGAAAGTTTGTATGAAAATCCGTCATTTTTGAAGTTAAATTCATGAAAATTAGTATTTGGCATTTTAGTTAAAAATAAAGAATATATGTTTCAGGATTTTTGGAAATTCCGCCCCTAAGGGGGTAAAATAGGGAATGAAAGTTTGTATGAAAATCCGTAATTTTTAAGTTAAACGCATGAATATTGGTATTTTGTATTGTATACTTTTTCTACCAAACATGACTTCCACGCGGGCGGAGCCGCGAGCAATATAAAATAAATGTAATCGTAATGTTGTTAGTCACACCCGTTTAATACTTATATCATGCATTAGTGTCGTATGTCACATAAGCACGGTCCAAATAATTAAATTGTTGGCACTCGTTTGTTTTAAGGAGAAAGGAACAAAGGCATTTGTACAATATCAGTGAAAGTTCATGTCACGAATAGAGTTATTACAATTGTGTACACACATTTAGAAAACTTTTTGGTATGATTTTGGTCTTAAGTGGGTAATTTTGCGTAATTAGTTTGTGTTAACTCTTTTAGTAATTTAGAAAAGAGTTGGCATGTGTACTCATGTGTCAGACATTTGTCATATAAAATAAAGAATCCGCCCGCGGCTCCGCCCGCGGCTCCGCCCGTTTGTTATTCATTATTGAAAAAATATATTTACCTAAATAAATAGTAGTCTATAGCACTCAGGGATAATATACCTCTCTAACAGTGAAAGAATTTTCAAAATCGGATCAGTAGTACCGGAGATAACCCCGAACATCCAAACTCACATCGGCATCACACTCGGCATTGCAGAAGTCTATGGGCGGCGGTGACTACTTACCATCAGGTGGCCCGTCTGCACGTCTGTCGAGGCACTAAAAAAAACTCACAAACTTGATCTCTTTATATATTAGAATAGATATTCACCTTCTTGCCCATGACGTAATGTGAAGAAGCAGGTCGGCATGATTGTGTTGAGTAGCGAGGGATAGATTGTCTGTCGCTACTCGGTACTCTAATTGGACGGCACTGCGCTTACCATCAGGTGCAGTGCGGTCAGTACAGTGCCAGGATAATAAAATATATACGTTTTAAAATACGTGAGGCGACAAGCGATAGTTTTCATATAAATGTCTAGCGGGCACAGCCTGTCATCCTGCCCGGAAAAGGCAGCGCCCCACCGACTGCAGCGCCACCTACAATTGTGTTTTCAAACCCGGAACTCATTGAAATATACACAAAAAATTTCATCCAAATCGGTAAAGCCGTTTAGGAGTTAAGCGACAAACACACGTACAGAAGAATTATATTAAGATGGCGCCGCGGTGTACTGTCTACTTTATAAACAACACAAAATGTCTCTTGACATTTTACTATTCATGAAGTTTACAAGCACTTAAATGAATATTTGAATACGCTATTATTATTAATAAGTTTTAAACGACAAAGCTTGTACTTTGTGTTTCAGAACGCACTTTCAAAAGTAATTTCAGTGTTTGCCAGACAGCAAATATTATACATAGACTCTAAAGTGAATAAAATATTTTCTTAAATCAATAGGTTTTCTTTTTAATGTTAATTTAAATTTGTATTCAGGTAGTCTACCTGAATAATGATAAGCCCAATATAAGACATTGTCCCACTGCTGGGTACTGGGTCTCTTTTAATAATGAGAGGGGTTAGGCCTCAGTGAACCACGCTGGCCTAATGCGAGTTAGTAGACTGCGTATACGTTGCAGTTGCATGGAGTTAAAGCAAGGCAATAAAAATGGCAAAAAATAATGAATATTAATACTATAAAATAAATTATAAGAAGTAAATTTAAAATATCACGAAAATGGCTGAATTGTTTAGTTTCCTTGCCTTACAAAGATTTTTTGTTCAATTATCTCTTTTTTATTAAGAAGAAAAGGCAAGGGTTCTCCATTATCCTCCCATGGAGATGAGCTGGTACGCAGCACCGCGCAGGGGCGATTCCAGCTGCAATTCTAGCACTCCTCCTCCACTCCACTCCTCCACTCCTAGAATACCCCGGGATCGCTCCGTAAGCGCCGAAGAAGGCCACCGCGGAGTTTTAGCTGGTAGTGTCGGGTGGGTTGTATATAGGGGTTAGGGACTCGGCCCAGCGGCAGCACGGATAGCCATCATCCGTGCGAGGGGGTTGTTGGGTCGTATGACCGGCTAGTCCAGCATACCCGTTTTATTCTTATTCCGCTTCCCTCCGGAGCGGGCGGCAGTAATAAAACGCTTTCCCCGCGACAACAAAAAAAAGGGTTCTCCATTATGCCGCCTAGTATGTCTTTAGTTTGTTCAAATCCGACCCCACACTGGTAAATCTACCTCTAAACATTTGGAGTATCAACTAATTCGTGCAAACATTATGATAATTTCCTTGAAATCGTGACAAAATTTACAAATTAGCGACCAGTCTCCGTGAACACCTGCATCATTTAGGGCATTGTTAACGAATTATTTACTTCAATGTTTACATATGAATTTTGTATTTTTTTAATTTCGCGGTAGTAGGAATTTTCAAATGACATAATATTTCATTAGTCGCACTTTAATAGAAATACTTTTTGACATAATTTAGTCGTATTTTTTAACCCGAAATTTCGAAGGCTTAATAGTCTACACGGACCGTAATAAAATCCGTAAAAATAGTTTTATTTCAATGTAATATTCGCGTAAATATAAGAAATCGTTACATTTTATTCGCATTTTTTTAATTTTTTCTTTTGCTATTGTTAATGGTAAGTGAAGATCACTTACCATGAGGTGACTCTGGTAAGTTGTTCGGTTGCCAAAGTTCAAATAAACTGTTCCATAGTAACTCATAAAGCCATAAAAAATCTCACAATAAAAACCATAGTCTGAAATGCAAAACAGAAATAAAAATCGACACACAACATTCCAATTTCAAATTCTTTTATTTTCCCATTGTCTTTATTTTGCTGTAGCAAAAACTGCATGGTTTTAAAAATAAATTATTGCCTGTCAGGTGAATTCAGCCGCGGATCCAGGACCGGTCTTGGGTACCATGACCACCCACCATAACGACTTTTTAATTTGATTTATGTTGTTTCTAATTTTATTTTACTCAGTCTCAAAATGAGCTCACAAGAAATGTTTCTCGCCTAGTGGTCTTATTTTTTTAATTAAGCTTATGCCAATCATGAAACAACACACACACACACAGAGAGAGAGATACAGACATACACACACCACACAAATATACCTCCCAGGAAATGTAATGAATAGGTGGGGTTTAGAAATATTCAATTTATTTACGATATAAGACACACATTAATCCTACTAATATTATAAATACGAATGTTTGGATGGATGGATGTTTGTTACTCAATCACGCTACAACGGCTGGACGGATCTGGTTGAAATTTGGCACAGAGATAGATTATAGTCTGGAATAGCACATATGCTACTTTTTATCCCGGAAAAATTTATAGTTCCCGTGGGATATTTTAGTTTTTCACAGAGCAAGGGATCGACATGTTTTTTTTCATAATGGTAGTTTAGGGATCAGAAAATGACATATGCCACTTTTTATCCCTGAAAGCACGCATCCTACGGGATTGCAAAATATATAAAGGTGTAATAGTTTAAGATGCCTCCATGGATTGTATACCTTTCCTTCCAAAAATATCTTCCACGCGGGCGGAGCCGCGAGCAACATCTAGTCAATTCATAAATCATTTGCTTATAATCTAGATTCATTCCTGGATTGGATTTCGTGAAACTTTACTGCTTTTTGTAACATTCTTTTTAAAAAAGGTGCAACATTTAGTAACATAAATCTGTCGAGAGAAAGATTTTAAATCATTTGAGGTTTATTTATTCGAATTTGTCGAAGGGCCGGTGTTGTTATTTATTGTTTCTTTGTTCGTGGAAATAGTCCGCAAATTCGTATACTTACCGCACGATCGAGCTTTAGAACAGTTTGCCAGCTGTCGTGTTCCTTCATATAATCCTCGGTTCTCGTACTGTGAAGAATCTCAGCAGGATTGTGTTGAGTAGCGAGTTATAATTATCTACTACTTGATACTCTAACTGGACAACTGGATGACACTGCGCTTGCCATTAGGTGCAGTATGGTCACTTTGCCGTTCCAGGATATAAAAAAAATATATAGTTGAATTTAAAAATTTACAGTTTAAAAATGCAGCGATAGCCTGCCTAGTTGGTTGCGGTACGGACTGCCAAGACGAAAGTCGTATGTTCGAAACGCAAGTGGGATACACCTCTGACTTTTCTAAAGTTATGTGTGTATTAAATGTTAATAGGGTGTTTGACTGGTGTAACCAAAAAATATAAAACTGCACTAGGAGAAAGGATAGTGGGCAAACATATCTATTAAATATATTTTTTTATTTTAAATGTATTACAAACATTTTATTTTCGTAATTAAAATTTAGAATTTTTAATCTGTGTCACTCGGTGCCAAAAACGTAGCAATACCGACCGCCATTACTCGTGACGACATCACACATAAACATTGCATCCTACGACAAATAAAATTGTAAGGAAGAACATATTTTTCGATGTGTAAACGTGTTAATTTCGTCTTCAAGTCTTCTATAAGAATGGAAGAAGGCATTACAAAGGCTGATAGTCGAAATTTGCCACTTTTTTCTTAAAACTTTTGCCTTTGGCACATTGATGAACAATTTATCGGGATTTAGTGTCGATTTTTTACACAAAAGCATTGAACAATATTTATATGCTGGCTCATTCATTTTTGCGGAAAAACTAACAGATAAATGCAAATAATTTGTTATGTTGTTAGGTGTCACGAATGTATGTATATGTGCGATGACGTCACATAAAGATAATGTCACGTGACAACGCGTTTTAGCGCGAAATTATATATGAAAAAATAAAATCACGGATTTTATATAAATTAAGTATATTTCAATAATAATAATATTAAGGGGGTTATAAGTGAAGAGTCCTCTATCGATGTCCATCAATTTTCAAAAATTGTCAAATACCCTATTATCGCTTGCCTGCTCTTTGCACCTGCATATCTGAGAATTCTTATACGAATTTCGAAGGTATGTGAAGTCTATCAACCCGCATTAGGCCAGCGTGGTGGACTAAGGCCTAATCCCTCTCATTAGTAGAGGAGGCCCGTGCCCAGCAGTGGGACAATGTTTAATACAGGGCTAGTATTATTATTATTATATATAGTTATTTCTAGCTACTTGATACTCTAACTGGACATCTCAACTCAGGTGCAGTATGGCCACTTTGCCGTGGCAGGATAATAAATTGGTATTTATTATCAACTTATAATACCACTTAGATGACAAGCAGGTCCCCAACCCAGACAAAAAGTCGTTTTAAAAACATAACAATATAATCTTATTATAAAAACACATTATTAGGTAATAAAATAGCATCGCGCACGTTTGCTATTCAGCTAAATTCTAGGTAGATATTACGGCAAAATGTCTAAGGTCATTGGCCGATTTGATGACTCGTCTGAATACTTCGCTAAGTTGCTAAGTAAAGCAAATATTTGAAGCGTTATTTGTCAATGCTATTTGGTATGGCGCATTTTCGCAACCTTTTGACTGGGATTCAATTCATGGTGTTTATCATCTACTAGCTTTTGCCAGTGTGTTGTGATTTATTATTGAAAATATATATTTACCAAAATAAAAGTATACATATATCTATAGCGCTCAGGGATAATATGGCGCTCCAATAGGCGCTGGTGGTAGGATATACATATCCGCCCGGATAGCGACCACCGTAAACCCGCCATAGTGGCACAAGCAAGTGTGTCGCGTTCCGGGATCAGCCAGTGTACTTCCGGTTTTTCTCGGGGGTCTAGAGTTGGAGTACAATGTTTGGCCATTTTGCGGCCTTCTGAGTACTCTGACAATAGACCCTCGACCGCTTCGTCACCTTCTTGCCTATGGCGTAGTGTGAAGAAGTAGGCTGGCATGATTGTGTTGAGTAGCAGGGGATAGATCGTCTCGCACTACTCGATACTCTAATTGGAAAGCACTGCGCTTACCATCAGGTGCAGTGCAGTCACTTTGCCGTCCAGGATAAAAAAAATGTATACCTCTCTAACAGTGAAAGAATTTTCGAAAACCGGACCAGTAGTGCCGGAGATTACCCTGAACATCCAAACTCACAAATTTTACCTCCTTATATGTTAGTATATACTCTAAGGTTAGTATAGACCAAAAACTTGAAACGCTTAATTATCGTAGTTTTATTATATAATTAATCTATGTAGTTATATGGTTTTTTCGTCTAAGAGTTTTATGAACTAATTTAAAAAGTTTTTTCATTTACGTATGACATTTAAATGTCAATTTTTACTAGTTATTTTAAATTCTATCACGCCCCGTACCAAGAGGTTCGCTAATTCGTTTTTTGCCGTACCATCAAGCTGTGTAAAATTTGCGAGCTCCCACCATCCTATAATCCTGGGTCCTTTAGGCTAAGTGTGCGAGTAGCGATGTATAGGTGTCTCTCACTACTTGATACTGATAACTGGACGGCACTACGTTAACCAGGTACAGTGTGGTCACTTTGGCGTGCCCAGAATAAAAATCACTTAAATGCGTTATAGGCGATTTTTTTAAATGTGGGGCGAACTAGCCTCTCTTTTTAGTGCCTCGGTGGGCAGACGAGCAGACGGGCCACCTGATGGTAAGTAGTCACCGCCGCATATAGACTTCTGCAATGCTAGGGCACAGCAGAGCCGCTGCCTTCAGCTAGCGATTTACTTGATGGTATTGTGGAAGATTGTCGGTACTTCAATTAATTCAACCAACAGTCACCCATATACTCCTAGCCCTACATTAATATACGGACTTTCGGTTCACACATAAATAAATTAAGCCACTCAACAGCCAAAAGTGGATTGATTTACTTAAAAACACTATAAATCATCATACAATTAATTTGAAATCAAATCACTATATGTCAAGGCTCTATAATCACGTACATGTCACATATAATTCATCATGATATTGGATAAAGGAGGCTACACACAGTACGAATCGGCATCACAACTAGTTATACCTACTGGCATATGTTTATGGGAAGAAGTTACAATATTCCAACAGCAACAAGCCCGAAACGCTGGTGTAAAACCCGGGATCAGCCAGTACATCTGGTTTTTGTCGGAGGTCAGGAGTTGGGGTACGATATTTGGTCGTTCTGCGACCTTCTGAGTACTCTGACACTAGACCCTTAACCGCTTCTTCACTTTCTTGCCCATGGCGTAGTGTAAAGAAGCAGGCCGGCATGATTGTGTTGAGTAGCGGGGGATAGATTGTCTCTCGCTACTCGATACTCTAATTGTACGGCACAGAGCTTACCATCAGGTGCAATGTGGTCAGTTTGCCGTGCCAGGATAAAAAAAAATTATAATTGCTGAAACTTGGCGAGTCTAAGAACATAAAGTCGCCTCTTAACCCGTGTTATTCTAATAAATGTCACGCATATTAATCGTATTACGAATTGATGACGAAATGGGAAAATCAAACAAATAAATACATCCAACAGTCATACACGTACTCCTGAAACTAGGTCAAATTTGTGTCTTATCAAGAACTACGAGTGACTTTCGTCCTGACCACTCAGACTCGAAACAAATATCTGTGGATCAGACATTTGTCTCGGTGCAGGGATCGAATTATACTTTCAATACCAAAGCTACTAGCTAAGCTAGCTATAATCTGTATATATAAAAGAAGAAACTGACTGACTGACTGATCGATCAACGCACAGCCAAAACGGCTGGGGTTAGAGACTTGAATTTTTGACAGTAGGTACCTTTTATGACGTAGGCATCCACTAAGGAAGGGTTTTTGGAAATACCACCCCCAAGGGGGTAAAATAGGGGATGATAGTTTGTATGAAAATCCGTAATTTTTGAAGTTAAGTTTATGAAAATTAGTATTTGGCCTTTTAGTCAAAAATAAAAAATATTTATTTCAGGATTTTTTGAAATTCCCCCCGAAGGGGGTAAAATAGGGGAAGAAAGTTTGTATGAAAATCTGTCATTTTTGCAGTTAAACGCAGGAAATCTGGTATTTGGCCTTAGTTAAAAATTAAAAACACATATTTCAGGGTTTTTGGAAATTCCACCCCTAAGGGGGTTAAATAGGGTAAGAAAGTTTGTATGAAAATCCTTTATTTTTTAAGTTAAATGCATGAATATTGATATTTTGTAGTGTATACTTTTTTCTCAAACATGACCTCCACGCGGGCGGAGCCGCGAGCAACAGCTAGTATTTTATAAACTAACTGGCTTTTGCCTGCGACTTCGTCCGCGTTGAATGAACTTATCGCTATCCCGTGGGACCGAAAAAATAATTATTCCTGTTAAAAAATATGACATTACCAAAAAACCAAAAACACATTGTTTATAGATAGCTACCAAACTTTACAAATCACTCGCTTGGCTAATCTGAAGGTTACCTGATTTTTTTATCAAAAAGGTTCAGCTGTTTAAAACTCTTTAGGGAACATAAATACACACATTGTTTTTTATATACATATATTAATCATAAATTGCGACGGTTTGTGTATCTACGCCATAACCATCCTCTACCTGATGTCACCTTGCATTGTCAATCAGTCAATCACAGTAACCATGGGGACAACTCGACATTGACAGGCCCTGAGTAAATAACGATTGGTATGAATAAGTTATACAACATGTTACATAATAAACGCAAACCCTGAAAGTGTTTTGTCAAGAATGAGCTACTGACTCTATTTCAAACATTTTTTTTCTAAATATAATTAGGACTAAGTAAATAACAGTCGTCCTTCGCGAAACTACGCAGAAGCTACACAGCAGGCCGGCATGATTGTGTTGAGTAGCGAGGGATAGATTGTCTTTCGCTACTTGATACTTTAACTGGACGGCACTGCATTTACCATCAGGTGCAGTCAAAAGACAAAGCAAACCAGAATATAACATAAGTTTGCAGAAGTCTATGGGCGGCGGTGTCTACTTACCATCAGGTTGCCCGTCTGCTCGTCTGTCTACACAGGCAGTAAAAAACAGGTGATAAAGCCCTTTCTGCTAATGCGAGAACCAACAATAAAATCCTGAGGAGTAAAATTACTTCAACACACACTGATGGAATTTTTTAACTACAGATAATATTTCACTACCGCGTTACACAGCCTATACGTGATTATTTTTAAATAAAGCACGAGGAAGCAAAGAAATGATGTCACAATGATAAATGGTTTTAAATTATAAACCAGCCAAGGTTGTCACAACGTATTACTTAGCATAGACCGGTAAACCTACAAGACGTCGCATTCCAGAGACTCCGGCTAACTAAGCTTAAGCAACGCCTGATGAGACTCATCATTGGTGAATTAACTTTATCAAAGTATACATATATACTTACGCCTGTAATCCCGAAGGGGTAGGCTGAGGTGTAACTAGTACACCAACATTTCTCCGAGCTATAATCCTATCGCCACAACAGGGACAATTCCAGACTCCGGGCTGATACTGATAATTTCGTGATAGAAATATCTAATACCACTTTACCCGACTCGGGGAACGAGTCCGAAACATCAGCACAGCAGTCTTACAAGCGATTACAACTGCGCCACCGGTGCAGGCAAATTTAAAAAAGGATTCTTTTGACATCTTACGTCATCTGATTTTTTAATTAAAACATCATTTTAAACATAGTTGTTATGACTGGTTTTTCAATGTCAACGTAAATTAAGCTCGTTAACATATTAGACGAATAATTTAAAAAGTACATGTTGACAATCTGTCAGTATAAGTACAGTAGTGGCTGTGTCAGTTTTATAATTTATCGTGTTATGTAAGGGGAAGCCAGAATAATAAAAAAAAATTGTTATTAGTACTTTGTTACTAATCATAATATAAAAAATACCGCACGTGCCAGCTTCTATTTGACACAATGAGTAATGCTACAGACGTAAATAAAGATATTTAAGAATAATAACGAAAAAATACATATTAATTGGCCAATAAGTAGTAGACCAGACAAGTTTTTTTTAACCGACTTCAAAAAAGGAGAAGGTTAACAATTCGTCGGAATCTTTTTTTTATGTATGTTACCCGATTACTCGAAGACGCCTGGACCGATTCGAGAAATTCTTTTTTTGTTTAAAAGGGTATACTTCCCAGTTGGTCCCATTGGCACCAAGTCAGGATCTGATGATGGGATCTCAGAAAAATCAAGGAAAATCAAATTTTATAGTGACGCTTAATTTATTGAAGTCGGTGTACTTTTATTCATATTATTAGTAGATTCAAAACAAATCTGAATAATTTCGTTAAATTTGGGTATCAAATAGGTATTGAAAGTTAAAAAAGTGAATCAATTGACAGCCTCCGTGGCGCAGCGGGCGAAAGCCTGCTGTAAAACGGGAGGCCGTGGGTTCGATTTCGTACGAGACAAATGTTTGTGTGACAGACAGATATTTGTTTTGGGCCTTGGTGTTGTGCGACCGTAGTCCCTCGTAGTTCTTGGTACCCTCGATACAGGATTTACCAAGTATGGGGTCTAAACTATGTGTGTGACTATTGGGTGTATTTAATTACGTACGTACATATGACATTAACCTGTCCGGTAATCGTCTTTTTTTTTACCGAAATAGGCTTGCGCACTGACCACTATCTCGACTGATGGTAAGTGATGATGTGGTCTACGGTGGAGCACGCTTGCCTAGAAGATACCTATTCACTCTTGACTTGAAGATACCCAGGTTATAATTTTCGGGAAATATAGACTTCGGCAAAGAGTTCCACTCTCTAGCGGTGCGCATGATGAATGTACTAGTAAACGCTTCGTGCAATATCAACCATGTTCCGATGACGCTTCGCCGAGTCTCTTGTCGTTCGATGATGGAAAGGGGTTGGTGGAATTAAATTATGTAATTCCCCCAAATCGCCGAAATGTATCCGGTAAAAAACCGATAAACTGGCAATTTTACGTCTGTGTTCAAGGCTTTAATCTAACAACAACCAAACGTTATAATTTTTGTCGAATACCATTTACTCGGTTATTGTAAAGGCATTTAATGTGGCGTCTTTAATCAGAGTTATTGGTCTATGTAACCGTGTTGTTATTTAAGTTGTATAATACTATGTTTTGTTGAATGTATTCCCTTTAATATATCAAGGTCGTTACAATATTGAGAAACTATTTTTAATACAATTTGATCAGTGATGTAATAACTATAACATGGATACGAGATAATTCTAAATAAGAATTTCGAAGGTGTGTGAAGTCTACCAACCTGCATAACCTGCGTGGTGGACTAAGGCCTAAACCCTCTCATTAGTAGAGGCAGTGTCTGTCCTACTGACAGTGTATTACAGGCTTAGATTATTTTCAGCCCCACAGAACATGGGAAGAGGAAGAAATCTCTTTCCATGTTCTGTGATCAGCTCTGTATTAAACTTGTCCAACTGCTGGGCAAAGGCCTCCTATGGAAGGGGTTAGAACTTAGTCCACCACGCTGGGCTAATGCGAGTCGGTAGACTTCATACGTTTGAAATTCATACAATTCTCGAGTATGCAGGTTTCCTCACGATGTGTTCCTTCACCGTTAAAGCAAGCGATAATTAACAATGAATAACTTTAGAAAAGTTAGAGTTGGTGTATGCCATTTGGGTTTCGAACATACGACTTTCGTCTTGACAGTCCGTAATAAGGCATTCGCTACGAGTTTATTTATATATAACTATGTTGGACTGACACCTAACCCCTCTTACTAGTTGTCTAATACTGGGCTAGTAATATTATATTGATATTCTTGAAATCTGTACATCAACGAAACTTCTAACGGATCCTAAACAGAACGTATTCCACTTTTTGCTTCGGAATTCTCAGTTTTAAATTGAATTCATAAGCGACTAATTTCAAAGGAACTCCGAGTTGTATACCATAAGGTACTTAACAAAGATCTTTTTAAACTTGCGAGGTATAGTTTAGTGCATTTTTTGCAGCGCTTTGTACGGTTATTATACGGTATTTAAACTTGGCGTTAGTCCAAAGTGATACTTTTGAACACTTACACGTTGGATGTTGTGTTACAGGCGCCGACTTCCTCTAGCAACACAATATTTGGTTAAATAAATAGTAATAAATATACCCTAATAATGACTGCCTCGGTGGCGCAGTTGTAATTGCGCATGCGTTACGACTGCTGTGCTGAGGTCTCGGGTTCGATCCCCGGGTCGGGTAAAGTGATATTGGGTTATTCTACCCAGAAATTCTCAGTATTAGCCCGGAGTCTGGAAAAAGTGCCCGGTATGGCGATAGGCTCGCCCCCTATCACATTATGGGACCGAAATTCGGCGAAAAGTGGGTGTACTAGTTACACCTCTGCCTACCCCTTCGGGGATTACAGGCGTGAGTGTATGTGTGTGTGTATAAATATACCCAACAGTCACACACATAGTCCTGACCCCACACTAGGTAAACCTGTATCGTGGGTATCTACAACTACGAGGGACTACGGTCCTACAACACCCAAACCCGAAACAAATATCTATCTGTCACACAAATATTTGTCTCGGTGCGGGAATCGAACCCACGGCCTCTCGTTTCACGGCCGGCTACTCACCTACTGCGCTACGGAGGCTGTCGAATATTTTTATTAGATTATTTATTTGTTGATTCTAAATAATTTATGAGATAATATTCGATGTGACTTGTTTCATAGATTGGTATTTGATTATGTAGTGACGTCACTGTTGCTATTTGTAAAAAAAGGAGGGTGACTGTCAGACCAGACACATTTTTTTTTTTTTAGTGCTTGGATATGCAGACGTGCAGACGGGCCACCTGATGGTAAGTAGTCACCGCCGCCCATAGACTTCTGCAAAGCCAGAGCACAGCAGAGCCGCTGCCTACCGTTATATATTTGCTAGTTGCAATAAACACTGTTCCTGAAGACCTACAAGTATATCTTCATCACCAACATCCTGCAGTCTTGCTGTCCATTTCGCTACGTATTTCAGTTGCTCGTTTAGAATCTTTATGGCAAGCTATGCTTACTAAATTTTACGTGTGGCGCCTATATACAGTCACAGACATAAGTCAAGCCCAGCATAATTTGCATTTAAACGAATTGTAACTAAAACATTGAAGAATCTTTAATAGATTATTCATTGACATATGTTTCTGTGTGTTGTACGTATCCTGTATCGTAGATAGGAACTCCGAGGGACTACGGTCCCACAACACCCAGACCCGAAACAAATATCTACCCATCTGTCACATAAATAATTGTCTCGGTGTGGGAATCGAACACACAAAAAGAAACTATATTCGAATAGTTGCATAAGTTGGCATTTAAAACCAATATTGAATATTTTGGAATTACGATTTTTGATAATTAGGACAACGATAACCTTTACCAGTAGGTAGCCATTTTGTATTTTAAAATTCAAATACTCGCATGCAAAATCAAAAATTAATAGACATTAAATAATTATGTGCAAATTGATACTAAAACCTCAAGGTACTCGATAATTATGCAAAATATTTAACATATTTAATTGCAGTGTATATGGTCATCACTAAAAATAATAGGTCTTTACCTATGAAATTGCCGATCTGCATTACTGTCCATTTCAAATCAAAACAATTTTTGTTTAGCTAAGAATTCTAATTTGAAATTAATTTTATTTTAAAAATACGTATTTCTTTCCAATTCTAGTCATTTGTTTATTGAATAATGTTATGTTTTCATCGTATTTGAATCTTTTTCGTTATCATGGATACATTAAAAATTCGAGTAACTATGGAGTACTAGCTTTTGCTTGAATGGAATACCAGCTAGGTAATACGGTAGGCAGCGGCTTTGCTGTGCCCTGGTATTGCAGAAGTCTATGGGCGGCGGTGACTACTTGCTATCAGATGGCCCGTCTGCTAGTCTGCCTATAAAGGTAATAAAAAAAAAGCTTTAGATAATAACGAAAACGTATCCCTAGAAAAGTGATGGTCACTGTTTGGTGGTCTAGCGCCGATGTGATTGATCACAACTTCTTAGTAAACGGGATGAGCATTACTGCAGATGTGTACTGTGAAGAACTGAACACAATGATGGAGAATGCACATCTCCAACCAGCTTTGGTCAATCGTTCGTCTCCGCTGCTCCTGCACGACAACGCGCGACCTCATACTGCACATCAGACGGTCTCCAAGAGCTGGACTTGGAAGCTCTTCATCATCCACCGTACTCGCCAGACCTTGCGCCTACAGATTTCAACTTTTTCCAGAATTTGGATAACTTCTTGGCGGGAAAAAAATTCAATACCCGGAGCAGTACAAAATGTCTTTGATGAATTTGTTGATGAATGAAATCAGCTGGACGGGACCAGCTGATTTCTTCAAGAAAGGCATCAGTAAACTGCCATTGCGTTGGCAAACATGCATCGATTGCCTGGTTGATGATTTTGATTAATAGAAACAAAAAATATAGAAAACAAATCGTTTGTTTTTTTTTCATCTAAGACGGAAATTTTATAAGTAAAGACCTAATATACTTTGATAGCAACTGCATTTTTGAGGTAATAGTCGATACAAGTTTTAGAAAAGGTTAAATGTTTTATCGATCACGTAATCATTTCATAAATGAATAAATTAATGAACGATAAATATCACCTATATAAATAAAAATCATTGTAAGTATGTTTGACCTCTATGGACTCTTAAACTATTCAACCGATTACGATGTAACTACGGTGAGTTATTTTTAATACGCCCGCGATGGTTCCTGGCCCAAAAAAATAAAAAGAACTCGATAGACGGCGCTGCAGAACATCAACTTCAATACCGTTGAACCGATTGCAATCAATCAGATTTAGTTTACGGGGCATTGCAACGCATGCCGGGTGCAGCTAGTGTATAATAAAAAAATACAAATGTAAACATCACACACGTTATATTAATAACACTAGATCGCCACACTCAAACAGCTTAATTAAATTGGCCTTAAATGGCACGGCAAAGTGACCACACTGCCCTGATGGTAAGCGCAGTGCCAGAATATCAAGTTAAATAAAAAAAAATACTAGCCCTGTATTAAACATTGTCCCATTGCTGGGCACCGGCTTCCTCTACTAATGAGAGGGGTTAGGCCTTAGTCCACCACGCTGGCCTAATGCGGATTGGTAGACTTCACATACCTTCGAAATTTGTATAAGAATTCTCAGATATGCAGGTTTCCTCACGATGTTTTCCTTCACCGTTAAAGCAAGCGATAATTCACATTTAATACACACATAACTTTAGAAAAGTCGAAAGTTGGGTTTGGAACATACGACTTTCGTCTTGACAGTCCGTACCGCAACCAACTAGGCTATCGCTGCTTTCGAGTATCAAGTAGCGAGAGACAATCTATCCCCCGCTACTCAACACAATCATGCCGGCCTGCTGTGTAGCATCTTCACACTACGCCTAAAGGACCCAGGATCATAGGAAAGAGGGAACAGGGTAGCTGGCAAACCGCTCCACAGCTTGATGGTGCGGTAATACGAATTTGCTAAGCTTAGATTAGATTATTATTAGATATTAGATTTAGAAGTGGTAGAGCCACGCTGTAGACATATTTGGCTACAGCATGAATGGGCCGGCTCGAGCGGTGTAGTACCACTGTCTCACAGAAAACCAACGTTAAGTGACAGTTTACTGTCGCGTTTCGTATGGTAAGTGAGATATCCGAGGGCCCAGATTCCCCCTTCCCTTCCCTAATCCCTATTCCTGTCCTTTAAGGCCGACAGCGCATACATGATACTTTCGGTATTGTGGATGTTCATGGGCGGTGGAGATCACTTAACATCAAGTGACCCACTGGTTCGTTTGTCGGACTATGTTATAAAAAAAAAGCTCTTCGGGCTGAGATAGTAGACACCACGGAGCTGTGGCTCCGCAAGCTAGTACGTTTGGTTCTGGTGTGGAAGGGAGAGGATGGTATTTCACTAATAATCAATATAATAAGGATGCAAAGACGGTCACTACTAGGCACGGACCTCGTCAACTAATCGGTGAGGTAGGGGGTTATCCATGCTGGCCTAATGCGGATTGCTAGACTTTAGATCTTCGAAATTGTTAATTAGAATTCTCAGACATTAAGGTTTCCTCACGATGGAAGCAAACGATTTTTAACAACGGATACACAGACATCCAAAAATAAGATGTGTAAGCCATTGCGACAGCGACATCCGCCGTGGTGCAGCGGGAGGGTAGCCGGGTGTGAAACGAGAGGCCGTGGGTTCGATTCCCGCACAGAGACAAATTATCGGGTCTGGGTGTTGTGGGACCGTAGTCCCCCGTAGTTCTTGATACCCACGGTACAGGTTTTACCTAGTGTGGGGTCAGAACTATGTGTGTGACTGTTAGGTGTATTTTTTTTTATTCTGACACGGCAAAGTGTCCACACTGCACCTGATGGTAAGAGCAATGCCGTCCAATTAGAGTATCAAGTCGTCTTCGTCTCCGCATTCTGTACTTCCAATTAGACATCTAATTTGAATATGGCCACGTAAATAAACCAGTAAGCGATAGCCTATGGTTGCGGTACGGACTGTCAAATCCAAAGTCCGTATGTTCTAAACCCAAATGGCATACACCTCTGACTTTTCTAAAGTTACTTGTGTATTAAATGTTAATTATCACTTGCTTTATAGGTGAAGGAAAATATCGTTAGGAAAAATGCATACCTGAGAATTCTTATGCGAATTAAAAAAAACAGTTGCTTTATTTAATTTACATTAAGACATAGCCTGGTATCACAGCATAGCAGCTGAGAAATCGGCGAGGTCCTTGGTTCAAATTCCTATAATGATTAATATTCTATTTTCCTTTTCGAAATCATATATGAGTTGTTTGGGATTAGAGAGCCAAGTATCACATCATGAGACGGAAATAAACTCGCCGGACGGTGAGTGCACTATTTGCACCTCTGCCCACTCCTTCAGGGAAGCACGCGTGAACGTAGGCGTCATATTTATGTTTACCAAAGCTAGTTGACATCGTGAGCCATTTTCGCAGTAATAACTATTAATACATTTATTGCTATTGAATTAGGTATCTAAATCTGACACATAAATGTAGTCTTTTATACTACAAAAATATTAAGTCTGTTATGTTCAAACATTATTCCATTCCATTCCATTATTGCCTAGTACCGACTGCCTCGATGGCGCAATTGTAATTGCGTACGCGGTACAACTACTGTGCTGACTATGTGTATGGCGGGTTTTACATTCTGTGTAAAACCCGCCATACACACAGTGACACACGCAAGTGTCGCATTCCGGGATCAGCCAGTGTACATCCGGTTTTACCGGGGGTCTAGAGTTGGGGTACGATGTTTGGCCGTTATGCAGCCTTCTGAGTACTCTGACCCTCGATCGCCTCTCACCTTCTTGCCCATGGCGTAGTGTCAAGAAACAGGCCGGCATGATTGTGTTGAGTAGCGGGGGATAGATTGTCTCTCGCTACTCTAATTTTACCGCACTGCGCTTACCATCAGGTGCAGTGTGCACACATTGGCGTGCCAGCATAAAAAAAAATTAAGTCGTATAAAAATTGTATGACCAAATATTGTTAACCGGTGTTCGAAAAGAGCAACGCTAGTTTCTTGTCGGTTCTCTAGCGAAACTGCATTCTAAATTGGCGGAACCGATTAAATAAATATTTGATTACATAAAATGTTATGTACAAAACTCCCATTTCACTTTCACGAGTGAAACCGCGAGCAAAAGATAGCTAAGTACATTTTTTATATCCCATTCATATTTGAATTTAATAGTCATTACCGTGGTAACATAAACATTAAATAAACTATGAGTCATTAATTAAATAGTTCTGAAAACCATTTTCCATTTTGCTGGAATTTTGGCGTCCCTCCAAACAGATATCACAGACTAAATATACACTGCAGAGTTTGTGTCGTCACCAGGTGTCACTGCCGCTAGTGATGCGCCGCAAGGTCGACGTTTATCGATATGATTAATTACTAGGACCTCCCTAGTCAGACTAGATTGATGGACCTATTATAAATGTCAAAATTCACAAGGCCTTATGATGTATGTCGTAACGGTATCTCATTAGTCATATTTGTTTTGGGAAAGTAGGGCGGACTAAATGATTGATGTGTGAGAATAATGTTGGTTGGAAGAAAGCCGTAAGTGGATTTTAGTTATTCGTGATGCAATGACCTAATTTTCTATATTTTTCAAGGTCAGAGAATTGATCTGCATACAGTTGACCTCACAAAGTACAATAAGGTAGTTGACACGTTTTTTTTATTATTTTAATCAACAAGTTACATTACCTAAAACGTATTATCAAAATAATTTTATGAATCCGAACAAAAATAACTAAATTAGACGCCATGCAAATCCGCTGGAAGGGGTAGTTGTCAAATGACAGTAAAAGGATGCATGATGAGCCGTGACGTCACGTCTCAGAATGGCCTACTATGCCGTTGTGCGAAGGAGATAGTCCTATATCCCCACTACGCACCCATTTTTGCTCATGTACCAATATTTAAAATTAATATTGTGACCTCAATTTTCAAGCAATTTTGATTTTATTTTCACAAAATGGTGTCTTCTGGGTACATATCGAATAATGTACAAAATTAAACACAGGAAACTACCCTAATACTATAAATCTATAATTGGTATACTATTTTCATATATTTTTACTATATTTACGTGTGTGGAAAAATAAATGGTTCTTTACTAATCAGCCGGGACAGGTTGAGGATATTATCATATTCATCAATTGATATCTAAAAAATACCGAAATCTGATGACGAGGTATGAGGGAAAATAGGGAATCGTCACTATGGATTACGGGAATATGTATTTAGATTTGAATTTAGAAAAAGATAATTTTACTATTCTAAATATGAATGCTTGGCTTTCTAAGAATTATAACTATTTTGGCAAAAAAGCAACGAAGTGCTGGCAAAGATTCTAAAACAGCACGAGTGCATTTTCTGTATTTATTTTACACCTGGTCGATGATGATTGGTTTTTAAACTAAATTATGCGCGCTTGCGGTATTGGCTTATGTTCTATTTACTATTTTAGTATTTGGTAAAGCAGTCCAAAGATAATATTATCTGTACCTTAGAGAAATATAACAGGATTAGGAAACATGACAATGTACGTGTTGTCTATGGTAAATGCTTTTTTGTTTCTTACTTTTTTCCAAGTATTTCTTATCACTGAAGTGCTCTTATGACATCAGAGTGGTATGCATGATTTCTAACATATTTTTTTTATTTATTTATTTGTATTATATACATCAATCGGTAATATATACATTAAGAAACCACTGAGGTCTATAGTAGAGTTGCCAACCGTCCTGTTTTCTCAGGACAAGTCCTGGTTTTTTAAGCAGCGTCCTGGGTTTTCAAAGCGTCCTGATAAGGTCCTGTATTTTAATATTAGCGCACCACTTTTGCAATCCTTACTTTCGGGGGGGTGCGTCTCGGCTCGCAAAAGATGCGTCCTGTTTTTAAATTAAAATATCCTGGTTTTTTTAACTTCAAAAACTAAAAATGCTAGTATTTGAATTTCGGGGATGGCAACCCTAGTTTATAGGGATGCTATATAAGATAAAAAATTCACATCAGATTAACAAAAGAAACATATAGCTTAGTTAGTTGGTTAGTTAAATCATTCTCTTAGAGTCGAAACTAGGCAATCACATTATAAGTTTTTAATATTAGGTTCGCAAGTAATAATTATTTCATTTGTTTTTATAGTCATTCATATAGATCAATACACCCAACAGTCACCAGCCTAGATCCAATCTGTTACTAGACCGGAAACAAATGGATCACAGAAACTTTTTTCCCGGGATTCGAACTTGCGACCTCTCGTTTCGTAGCAGACTACTCACCCACTATGCCAGAGAGACTATCAAATATTTCGGTTTTAAGCTATATTATTTTTTAATGTTTTTAATCGACCTCAATAAGCGTTAAGTGAGTAAAAACTGACCTATTATTTTTTAATAAATAATCTACATTATTCAGGATGACCTGAATACAATATGTAAAAAAATTAATAAAGTTTTAATCGCGTCATCCTGTCTGGGATGTGTGGATTAATGTCAACAGATAACCTAGTTAGGGGAAAAATATTAGTTACTATCTGTTACTCGCGGCTCCGCCTACGTGGAGGTCATATTCGGGAGCAGAAGTATACAATCCAAGGAGTTGTCTTCTGCACTGAGGCACCTGTAGCGATTGTCCAGCCTATCAGGTGTTGTGCCTAAATCTTGAGATTGCATCTAAAGAATACCTCATTAGTTTAACCTCAATTTGCCTCTTTCAGGGATGATTTTTCAAAAACGTTGAAACACGTATTTCTTTATTTCCTACCAAAAGCCTAAATATGAATTTAAGTCGAGGAATTATGGTTTTCCCATACAAATTTTGAACTCCTATTTGACCCCTTTCAAGATTGTTTTTTGAGAAAAAAGATAGCCTATGTCCTTCTCCAGGATATAATCTATTCCCTTACCAAATTTCATTACAATCCGTTCAGCCGTTTAGTCGTGAAGAGGTAACAAACAAACAGAGTTACTTTCGCATTTATAGTATTAGTACTGATTTGAAAGCTGTAACTGTGATAAGATAAACAGTGCCTTTGTAAATGTCATAATTTGCTACAAATAAGTTATAAATAATTGTGTTCACCTCTTGAAGGTATTTGCAACTTACTCCAAAAATACTTAAGTACTTAATTGGATACTAGATCTATGTTAGGAACAAAAAATTCTAAGACAACATATTTTTGAATAGGTACAATTATCGTTGACTAACAAAGTAACAACAGGAAAAACACAATGAACAGAAGTTTACCATATTACAATTTGAATATACGTCGTTTTTTTTTATTTTTTTTATTCTGGCGCGGCAGTCACCACACTGCACCTGATGGTAAGCGCAGTGCCGTCCAGTTAGAGTATCAAGTAGTGTGGGACAATAGAGAGTAAATAGACAATGGTGATTCCATATAGTAGCCGCTATTACCCCATTGGATATAGAAAACAGTATATGTTAAAAATATTTATGACTGCCTCGGTGGCGTAGTTGTAATTGCACATGCGTTACGACTACTGTGCTGAGGTCTCGGGTTCGATCCCCGGGTCGGGTAAAGTGATATTGGGTTTTTCTCTAGAAATTCTCAGTATTAGCCCGGAGTCTGGAATCTGCGCCCGGTATGGCGATAGGCTCGCCCCCTATCACATTATGGGACCGAAACTCGGCGAAAAGTGGGTGTACTGGTTACACCTCTGCCTACCCCTTCGGGGATTACAGGCGTGAGTGTATATTTATGTATGTATTTATGACTCAATAAACATAATGAAGTCATAAATATTTTTAACAATGTTGTTATTTAGATAAAATTAATATACACGTGGTTTGTGGTTTTTCAGCCACTGTAAATATTATGACCATTACTAATGAATTATGACCACATGGTCCTATTAATAGGGATGTATAAATATACATCTTATATACGATATTAATAATTATAATACAGGGTTTAATGAGGTAATTTACTCAATTTACTTAACAACTGAATAAAGCGCAGAAAATAATACTGAAAAGATACCCTTTTGCGATACCGGAATTATTAATTATTTTTAATATTGATATACCTAACCAAAAATGCAAGGAAAAACATCGCAGTGTCTCTCTCGCACGCCTGCGCCGTAATAGCCATTCAGGGCCGTGACGTCATGTATAATATCGTACACCCTATTTCTGTCATTTGAAAATTACCCCTTCCACTAGATATGAATGCCTTTTAACTCAATTATTATTGCGCGAAATTCCTTCCAGGTAACAAACCTTGATAAAAATATCGAAACTGTTCTACTATTGAAAATAATTGTGGAATAACATAACTTTTTAAAATTGAATGAAAATTATTTTACTGTAGATATTAAGAGTCCTTTTGCAACTTGTAAAAACCAGGATAACGTAGGGTTGCCAACCCCGAAATTCAAATACCAGGATTTTTAGTTTTTGAAGTTAGAAAAACCAGGAAATGCAATTTAAAAACAGGATGCATCTTTTGCGAGCCGAGACGCACCCAACCCCCCTCCCCCAGGATTGCAAAAGTGGTGTGCTAATTTTAAACCCAGGACGCTGCCTAAAAACCCAGGACGCTGCTTAAAAACTATCCAGGACGTCCCAGGACACTCTAAAAACTAGGACATGTCCTGGACGGATGGTTGGCAACTCTAGGATAACGGTGACTAATCTAAATAAACTCACATTCCTGTGTTCAAAATTCAAATTCATTAAAAGTCTGCGCGAGTGAGGTTTCACTTCTTACACATCGTCGACGTGATCGGAATCAACATAAGAGATGTGCAACAAACAAGATTTGCGTGATCACATGATCAATGTTAGAGTTGGAATAGAATATAATCTAACTCCTCCGTGTACATGAATGACAGCCTCCGTGGCGCAGTTGGCGAGTAGCCGGCTCTGAAACGAGAGGTCGTGGGTTCGATTCCCACACCGGGACAAATGTTTGTATGACAGACAAATATTTGTGTCCGGGGTCTGGGTGTTGTGAGACTGAAAAGTCTTTCGTAGTCCCTGATACCCACAACACAAGACTCGTGTCTTAGTGTGGGGTCGGGGCTATGTGTATGACTGTTGGGTGTTATTTATTTATGAACTGATAGGTAATGCCTGTCAACAATTAATTTAATTATAACTTGCAACCCGCCCTGGCTCCGCACGGATAGCAGACCATATATGTAAAAAAACTGTCTATAAAAGTATTAGCAGCGATAGCCCAGTTGGTTGCGGTACGAACTGCCAAGACGAAAGTATACGACTCCTAGTTCGAAACCCAAGTGGCACACACCTCTGACTTTTCTAAAGTTATGTGTGTCTTGTGTGTATTAAATGTTAATTATCGCTTAACTTAATTGCTTTAACGGTGAAGGAAAACATCGTGAGGAAACCTGCATACCTGAGATAAGAATTTCGAAGGTATGTGAAGTCTACCAACCCGCATTAGGCCAGCGTGGTGGACTAAGGCCTGATCCCTCTCATTAGTAGAGGAGGCCCGTGTCCAGCAGTGGGACAATGTTTGATATAGGGCTAGTATTATTATTATTTATTATTATAAACAAAAACTGTTTTTTACATATAAATATGATAATTATAATGAGGAGATGCGCCATGTCCCACGATTACCTTGAGTTATACCATCAGCAATCATCGTCATATTTCAGCCAATTTACACAAAAACTTAATGAATTATACACCTAAACCTTCTCCATTAAGCACTCCGTCTATTGGTGAAAACAGTTTCAAAATCCGTTGCATTTAAGAGAATTCTAGCTGGTGGTAGGATATTCATATCCGCCCGGATAGCGACCACCGTACACAGGGCGAAAAACCCGCCATAGTGGCACACGCAAGTGTGTCGCGTTCCGGGATCAGCCAGTGTACATCCGGTTTTTGTCGGGGGTCTGGAGTTGGGGTACAATGGCCATTTTGCGGCCTTCTTAGTACTCTGACACTAGACCCTCGACCCCTTCTTCACCTTCTTGCTCATGGCGTAGTGTGAAGAAGCAGGCCGGCATGAGTGTGTTGAGTAGCGGGGATAGATCGTCTCTCGCTACTCAGTACTCTATTTGGACCGCACTGCGCTTACCATCAGGTACAGTGCGGTCACTTTGCCGTGACAGGATAAAAAAAAATGAAATGCACATTGGCCATTTTATTTAATTAGTGATAGCCTGATAAATGTTTTTCATTCATAGCTCCAAATCGTGTTCAAATAAAAAAACGGCCCATTTGGCGCTCTATTCATTTGGAAACTATGACGTACACAGACAGCCAGAAAAAGATTCGCGCTTATTTTAGTTTTTGCGCAAAGAAGTAAAACTAATGAATTCTTGGGTGTTGCTTAATCTAAAACATCTGACAAGGGTTTTTTGATTACAACAACTTTCTTAGGTTCCTAAAAAAATGAATTGTTATATCTACCAAAATCTGAAAAGTAGTAATCACTCAAAATATAATGCTTTGACGCGAAAGTTTATTTTCGGGTTGTTTAGTGTTTTTATAGAATACGAAATTAAAAACAAATAGATTAACATTTTTCCGATTTTTTATGCCTTATATGTTTTTCGCGTTGGTAACATTCATTTCATTCTTTATTCAAAATTCAAAAATTGTTCTTTTCTTGGCTTTGGGGAGTGGTCGATTATGTTTAAGTGAAGTCACACTTGATAATGCCTTCTGAATGAGTAAGTTGGTGACGAATGTAATGTACATGTACCGTAAATAAATGTGTTTAGCAATAGAACGGCTTGTTTAATGCCGGCCAGACAGAACGGTGCTACGTGTCGTGTTACTAAGTGATTTCTAATGTAACTGTGTAGTTTGTGGCTTAACTAGCTTACAGCCTGCGTAGCCAGCTGTGAAACGAGAGGCCGTGGGTTCGATTCCCGCACCGAGACAAATATTTGTGTGACAGTTTTGTTTCGGGTCCGGGTGTTGTGGGACCGTATTCCCCCGTAGTTCTTGATACCCACGATTTTACCTAGTGCGGGGTCAGAACTATGTCTGTGACTGTTGGGTGTATCCCGTTTTCAATTGTACAGGCATGCAATATCAAAACTGCCTCGGTAATGCAGTTTTAATTGCGTATGTGTTACGACTGTTGCGCTGAGGTCTCGGGTTCGGGTACGGACTGTCAAGACAAAAGTCGTATGTTCGAAACCCAAATGGCATACACCACTCTAAAGTTACTTGGTATTAAATGTTAATTATCGCGTGATTTAACGGGGCAGGAAAACATCGTGAGGAATCCTGCATACCTGAGAATACTCATACGTATTTCGAAGGTATGTAGGCTGTCCTATTAGGCCAGCATGGTGGAATAAGGCCTAACCCCTCTCATTAGTAGAGAGACCCGTGCCCAGCAGTGGGACAATGTTAAATACAGGGCTAGTATTATTATTTTATTATTATTCTATTTTTAAAATACAACCACGTAAAATACATAATATAGTCTTATTACAAATAAATTAGATGATTTTTTCTCTGACGTATATATACATCAACGGCCTATAAGTTATTATTTTCAACTAGGTAAGAAACTACGAAATTGGTAACATTGGACGACATAGAGTAAAAATGAACACGACATCCCAAATACCGTTAAAATGGCTCAAATCACCGCACCATCAAGCTGTGGAAAAGTTTGCCGGGTACCGTGTTCCCTTCTTCCTATGATTCTGGGTCCTTTAGGCGTAATGTGAAGAAGCTAAACAGCAGGCCGGCATGATTGTGTTGAGTAGCGGGGGATAGACTGTCTTTCGCTACTTGATACTCTATCTGGACGGCACTGCGCTTACCATCAGGTGCAGTGTGGTCATTTTGCCGCGCCAGAATAAAAAAAAAGCAGAACCTCTAGGGCATAATAAGCAGGTAGTTTTGAAAAATATTTCACTAGTACAATTTTCGTGACAATACAATGTTTGCATGATCTATAATCAACTATTTTACATAAAAAATGGGAGTACCAACCTTCTCAAACACACATATGTGATTTTACTATATTACTTATTTGGGAGACAAAGCATCAAGCAATGTCTAAATAAATATTTGTATGAGTCACAAAATTATATAACAAAAATTAAATAATCTTGAGCATTCCCCATGATACAGATGCTAGAACTCACAGTTTCGAATGGTTGTCATGATACCGAAAGTCTCTCGCAGTTCCTGATACCCATATATTTTATATCATACTGTAGGGTCAGGGCGATTTAAATTCTTTTTGGGCACTTTTATAAAGCAACCAGAAACTGGTATAATCTAACATGCCTATTATTAATTTGCCTCATAAAAGCTAGTGTATGCAACTAGGACACCTAGTGTTCGCCGAGCAGAAAACAAAATTAGAATACCCGACCTGGTATTTGAACCCAATACCTCACCGGTTCGTCAATAAAATACGCTACAAGACCAATGACGCGATTGTTTATTTAACAAATATTTATTTATTTAGATAAACCGTGCGGACGTGACATTTTTTCGTTAGACTCTGCACAGTTAATCTGATTAGCACGTCGTTTCACACAACAAACGTAAACATAACTGTCTAATCATATGTTACGTAGCAATACCATAGACATAGATAATGGACTGAGCAATACCATTGACCACTTTGTAGAAAGAGACAAAGCGACTGTGCGGCCAATACCTATATATTTTCGCTGCTGCAAGTCTGTGGATGTAGACCAATCAAAATTCTACAAAAGTCAACTGCTGGCCGCACGTTCGCTTTATCTCTGATACATTTTTTTTTATACTGGCACGGCTAATTGACCACACTGCACCTGATGGTAAGCGCAGTGCGGTCCAATTAGAGTAATTGAGTAGCAAGAGAATCTATCCCCCGCTACTCAACACAACCATGCCGGCTTAATTCTTAACACTACGCCATGGGCAAGAAGGTGAAATATCGGTCGAGGGTCTAGTGTCAGAGTACTCAGAAGGCCGCAAAAGGGTCAACATCGTACCTCAACTCTAGACCCCCAAGAACCGGATGTACACTGGTTGAACCCGGAACGCGACTCACTTGCGTGTGCCTCTATGGCGGGCTTTACACCCTGTGTACGGTGGTCACTATCAGGGCGGATATGAATATAATATACCAGCAAATTTTGTAGAAAGAGAAAAACTGACTGTGCGGCCAATACCTAATTCTTTTCGCTATTTCAAGTCTGTGACGTAATCCAATCAAAGTTCTAGAAAAAGTCAATTGCTGGCCGCACGTTGGTTTTATCTCTCTCAATTTGTTCTGCCCGAATTCACTTAATAACTTAATAGGGACGCTCGGTCCATTCTCTATGAGCAATACTTATACTGAAAGACACAACAGCATAGCCCTTGAATTCAAATTAATAAATACACCCAACCGTCACACACATAGTCCTGACCCCACACAAGGTCAAACCTGTATCGTGGATATCAACTACTACGAGGGACTACGGTCCCACAACACCCAGATTCGATACAAAAATCTGTCACTCAAACATTAGTCATGTTGCGGGATTCGAACGCACGGCCTCTCGTTTCGCAGGCAACTACTCGTCCGCTGCGTCACGGAGGTTGATTAACTGTTCTTCTATACCACAAAGAGAGTTACGCTTGGTATGGCTTGATACGCTTCAGTTATTAAGATCTTCTTCAAATCGTCTACCCGTAGAAAGCCTAAAAGCATCTTGAAGAGGCGCTTAACTAATACACCGATAGAAGCTATAGAAGTTTTCAGACAATGGCAATTATTGGACTTAAATATAGATGTAGACTTCTGGGACGGATCAGTAGAATTCAAAACTGGGTCAGGTCTACAGGCTTTTAATGTCTATCTATATAAAAACCTACAGACAGTTGGAGCAGATCTAACAAAAAATGACGCACGTAGCCACTCAACTTTGAACAGTATTCCACAGAAAATTGAGTTATGTGAGGATTGATGGAATGCGTCGATTAGCTGTAATCGAAGAAACAATAACAATATAGAATTTAATAACCCCATAGTAACATTGATAAATCGTTGACATACATATTAAAGTAGACAGAGATTTTTATTACCCACGCCCGGTTCGCACCAATAAATAATTCGTGGACTTACAAATGGACGCACATTTGGGTCAATTATATTTATAACACTGATGAATTGTTTGCGACTTTCTTTGTTTTGTAAACAGTACATTTTTCAGGGGACAAAGTACAGCAGGTATCTGGTCATAATTCTAGCACTCCTTAGAATACCCTGGGATCGCTCCGTAAGCGCCGAAGAAGGCCACCGCGGGGTTTTAGCTGGTAGTGTCGGGTGGGGTGTACATAGGGGGTAGGGACTCGGTCCAGCGGCAGCACGGATAGCCATCATCCGTGCGAGGGGGATGCTGGGTCGTAAGACCGCCTAGTCCAGCATACCCGCTTTATTCTTATGCCGCTTCCCCCCGAAGCGGGCGGCAGTAATAAAACGCTTTCCCCGCGACAAAAAAAAGATATCTGATCATAAGTAACCATCCGTCTATAGACACTTGCAGCCACCAGTAGAATCGTCAGTGGGTTGCCGGATCTTTTGGAAAAGGATAGGCTTATTTTTGGAAAGTTCCTAATTGCCTTCCTAAATACCTCTAACGAAAGCTGATTTTACAAGGATTCTGTATGTGGATTTTTTAAGGTTCCTAATTGCTATCGATGTGAAAATACCTTAAACGAAAACTGATTTCACAAGGATGCTATAAGAGGAAGAAAACGCGGAACGCAACGTTAAGAGACCAGATAGAGGAGATGGAACATTATACACGCTGTGCGGTGACGGCATTGGACAGATATACAATTCCTCGCTCCATTCTTCATGTTATACATACCATGTGAGACAATTGTCTCTCTTGTGTCTTTTCGCAGTGTTTGCTGCAGTAATATTACCGTTATTCTATGTTGAAACCAACACCAAGTGACTGGTGGTGTATAAAGTTTCCTTTGACATGGATACGACTATTAATTATGTGCTCTGTTTAGAAACAAAGACATTTTTAAAGAGAAAAATTTATATGTGGAAACAAATTTTATTGTAATCCCAAAATAATCTAGCAATTGGGAGATATAAAACAAGAATACTATTCAATGATGTGCAGAACAGTCATCACTCATAACACCAACACGATGGAATTTCTGCTGAGACTTGTAATTATACTATTATAGAACGGAAATTAAGAATTAAATTTGCCAACACATTGCTGATCTGACTGCCTCGGTGGCGCAGTTGTAATTGCGCATACGTTATGACTGCTGTGCTGAGGTTTCGGGTTCGATCCCCGGGTCGGCTAAAGTGATATTGGGTTTTTCTATCTAGAAATTCTCAGTATTAGCCCGGAGTCTGGAATCTATGCCTGGTATGGCGATAGGCTCGCCCCCTATCACATTATGGGACCGAAATTCGGCGAAAAGTGGGTGTACACCTCTGCCTACCCCTTCGGGGATGACAGGCGTGAGTGTATATGTATGTATGTACATTGCTGATCCTCCAGAGTTGTTGTTGCTAGGCATGATTACCATAAATGTCCAGGCTGGTTTACATTCAAAATTAATAGTGGCCGAAAATCATACAACATAAAATCATAACATTTGCACAACACTACTGTAATGCCACTCGGCTCCGCGCCAGACCTCGATCAATGTAGATTCAAACACACCTGGGTCACAACTAAATATAACCATTGTATCACTTCTACTTGAATAGATATTATTATTCGGTTTTCGGTCGACGTCCTCAATGCATATTTCTGAATGAGGATCATCATTCGATGATTTGGTAGCCATTTTACGAACGACATAAGGTGGATTATATACTACACTAGCGACACGGCCCAAATTCGCACGGGTGCAAGCTATTTTAAAAAAGGCCTTACTTTATTTTGTGAATTCTAAATGTTGAATATGTTTTTTTATTCTGTCGCGGCAAAGTGACCACACTGCACCTGGTGGTAAGCGCTGTGCCGTCCAGATAGAGTATCAAGTAGCGAGAGACGATCTATCCCCCGCTACCCAACACAATCATGCTGGCCTTTTTTTTTTTTTTTTTTTGTTGTCGCGGGGAAAGCGTTTTATTACTGCCGCCCGCTCCGGAGGGAAGCGGATTACGAATAAAACGGGTATGCTGGACTAGCCGGTCTTACGACCCAGCATCCCCCTCGCACGGATGATGGCTATCCGTGCTGCCGCTGGGCCGAGTCCCTAACCCCTATGTACACCCCACCCGACACTACCAGCTAAAACCCCGCGGTGGCCTTCTTCGGCGCTTGCGGAGCGATTCCGGGGTATTCTAAGGAGTGCTAGAATTGCAGCCGGAATCGCCCCAGCGCGGTGCTGCGTAGCAGCCCATCTCCATGGAGGGCTAAGGAGCCCCCGCGCACCGAACAACGACAGCGAACGAGGCCTTACCACATGCGCTGCCGTCCATCTCGGGGTCGCACGATGCCCCGAATTTGGGAGTGCATCGATACGGGCTGACAGCCCTCCGCTGCGCGCCCGCGACCCCCGATGGCCCCAATTAGTCGCCTCGTACGACAGGCAGGGGTTACCGTGGTGAAATTCTCAAGACGCCCCCATTCCACAGGGCGGGAGACGCCGGTCAGTCGTCCACCCGGCGCCTCCTACGTCTTCTCTGGCGGCGGGAGGGATCATATCGTTCCCGATCCCTCTCAGCACTCTCCTTCTGCGAGATGACGTTCTCGCAGAAGTGGGCCACCGCGCGCCAGGACCTCCGGCTGGCGACCATGGACGACACCACGGCCGCCAGCGAGAGGTCTCTTCCAACGACTGCTCTGAGAGCGCTGCGCTCTTCGTCCCAGGCTGGGCACTCCTCCAACGTATGTTGGGCCGTGTCCTCGCGGCAGTTGCCACAGTGGTGGCACACGGCGGACACCTCCTTTCCGATCCGACACAGGAACGAACCGAAACACCCATGGTCCGTTAATACCTGTGTCAGTCGGAACGTAGGCGCCCCGTGGCGCCTGTCTAGCCATCTCACAATCATGCTGGCCTGCTTCTTCACACTAAGCCATGGGGAACAAGGTGAAGAAGCGGTCGAGGGTCTAGTGTCAGACCCTCGACTGTTTATAGATTTGTATTTATTCCATTTGTGTATTTTCGTCACGCCAAAACAATGTCCCCTCTCCTTCTCCTTTTATTTCAACAGTAGGCTAAGCCTCAAAAGACATACACAAATCCTCATGAAAATGTTATTTTTAAATTTATTCTTTACATATATATTTCCTATTGAGCAGTTCGCATTTTTAACCTAATTTGCACAGTGCGATGTCAGACCGAGTCGCTCGTTTCTCAATAAAACAAAAGAGAACTTAGGATACGTGGCCATCGAAACAACGTTCGGCATGAAAGTAAATCTTCTGGCGACTTGGTTCCGAAATATTTTTATTATTTATACATACGAAAATTTAATTATGATATACCATACATAAAAACCATCCGGAATAAATTATCTACATGATGGTGAAAACCGTTTCAAAATCTGTTGGGTGATCGTTTTAATATGACAAGGAAAAGACTATTCTGTTTTTATGGCTCTTTAAGGCTGCTATTTTAATGACGTAAGAATCACGGCAATACTTATTTCACATCAGTTTTCATTGGTTTAATATTTTCAGAAGATATTTTTTGTCTCCTGCTGTCACCTTTAACTCCAATGCTTCAAAGACATGTATCGATGCAATGGTGTTTGATTTATTTCTAATAATTTACCGAACTCAAAACCAAACAACTCAACCATCCTTTTTAAACTTCTATCAATTGCCAATAATTTGCCGAATAATTATATCGACCTTCGCTTTTTATTGTTTATTTACTTTGATCTTGGACCAATTGCTTCCAATATTTGACGTGCTCATACATCAGACATCTTGAGTTACATCAATCAATTGGTGCAAACGGGTTTTATTATGGGACAAGGTGACACTGGACGACAAGAGACCCTGTACTATGGTTATCATAAATATTGTTTATATAGGACAAATAAACAATGGTCTGGCCGTGTATAAATCCCTACAGTGATATTCCCTCCTTCACCGTGTTTTCTGTTTTTTTAAGTACCCGTCAGTCGTAATCGTCCCTTGACCCCGGAGTGTGATATTATCTCGTCATAGGTAGAGCCACGCTGTAGACATATTTGTCTACAGCATGAATGGGCCGGCTCGACCGGGGTAGAACCACTGTCTCACAGAAAACCAACGTAAAGTGACAGTTCACTGTCGCGTTTCGTATGGTGAGATATCCGGAGGCCCAGATGCCCCCTTCCCTTCCCTAATCCCTATTCCTGTCCTGTAAGGCCGACAGCGCATACGTGATACTTTCGGTATTGTGGATGTTCATGGGCGGTGGAGATCACTTAACATCAGATGACCCACTGGCTCGTTTGTCGGACTATGATATAAAAAAAAAGAAAGCTTTTCGGTCTCACAAGACTCAGATTCGAAACATTTCTGTCACACTAACATTTGTCTCAGTGCTAGAATCGAACTCACGACCTCTAGTTTCACAGCCTGCGATTCACCCAGTACGCCAGGCTTTTAAACTGCCACAAGATTTGCTTACATATAATAGTTATTACGTGCAGAGTCAAATTTAGCAAATGACGAAAACAATTTGACTAGATACATCTGAAATAACGCGCAACACTAAATTCCCAGTTTACGAATAATAACAAGCTTACGAAATATCCGAGACAAAAATAATGAGGTCTTCGAACCACTTTATTTCGATTTGACTCTGAATTTTGCACGTTTTATATTATACCGATGAATCAGTGAAGTTTGACGCCAAATGTTTGCGGGGCGATGACTTGTTTTAAGAACGAATGGAACGATTAGCTGGTGGTAGGATATTCATATCCATCAGGATAGCGACCACCGTACACAGGATGAAAAACCCGCCATAGTGGCACACGCAAGTGTCACATTCCGGGATCAGCCAGAGTACATCCGGTTTTTGTCGTGGGTATAGAGTTGGGGTACGACGTTTGGCCGTTTAGCGGCTTTCTGAGTACACTAGACCCTCGACCGCTTCTTCACCTTCTTGCCCATGGCGTAGTGTGAAGAAGCAGGCCGGCATGATTGTGTGGAGTAGCAAGGGATAGATTGTCTCTCGCTACTCTATACTCTATTTGGACGGCACTGCGCTTACCATCAGATGAAGTATGGTCACTTTACCGTGCCAGGATAAAAAAAAAGAATAATCGCATACAAACGCACCTACGCTATCTAAATCAATTAAAGAAAAACTAGCTAACGAGAGTTCTAGATTTTTTTATCGAAATAGGCTTGCGTTTGACCACTATCCTGATGGTAGGTTATGATGTGGTCTACGGAGCATGCTTGCTTAGAAATGATAAAGAAATATAGATATAGAACACTGACGCAGTTATATGAGACAAGATAAACAAAATAACCTCAAAATCCTGGCATAGACATAGCGAATGGGCTGTCCCTATCCAGCTATTAAGTGAATATGGGCAGAAAATGTGAGATAGACTTGTGGCCAGCAGTTGCATTTTTCTAGAATTTTTGGTCTACGTCACAGACGGGAGCGACAGAAGAGGCCGCATAGACGCTTTGTCTCTGTACAAAGTGGTTTGTGAGGATATTGCTCAGTCCATTATCTGTGTCTATGGTCCTGGACGAAGCACCAGATCGGTAGTCTTGACTGGTTGATTCGCCTCCTACTGCTTAAGTGGACGCTACCGGACCTAATTTGTCGGCACGGTGAACGCTGGATACCCCTTAGTAGATACTACATTTTCTCAGCGTAACAGATGTAACGCGAAAAAGACCTGTAGGTCTACTCTTGAAATCAATTCCAATCTCGAACTCGATACAGTTTCAATTACAATCTAGAAGATATTGGAACTCTAACTCACTCAACTAAATGAAATAGAATATTTACGAACTAACGATCGTAAATATTCTATTTCATTTGGTTACTTAAAATTCCGCCGTATTCAGTTAAAGTAGATTAACGTTTCAGTTACGACCCTCGATTCCAATCTAAAATTGGGATTGGGTTCGAAAACTTTACAATTGGCACTCTTGAACGCAACACCAGCGCACCATCTAACTGAAACGTTAATCTACTTTAACTGAATACGGCGGAATTTTAAGTAACTAAATGAAATAGAATATTTACGGTTATTAAGTTCCTAAATAGATGTTATACATTTGAGGTAATTATCAAGATAATTGAACTGATGTTACTCTATCTGTGGTTGGTCAGAAATTAACGCATAGTAAAGCTCGTTGAAATGTTATTGAATAAGGGCGTAAGTCTCATTAATCTACACATACTATACATATCTGCACGTTGCCGGATAAAAAATAGACTTACCAAGTATTGCAGTCTTCCATTCTGGTATCGCCTGGTAGAAATATCTGTCCCTTATGTTTACAAGGTTCTTTGATGAAGCCAGGGTCCTTGCCAAGACACACCGGCTCGTAATCAGGGCAGCAGTCGTCGTGGGTTAACGTGCGGTTGCAAAACTCGTCACAATAGCACAGAGTATCTAAAACAAGGGAAAAAAGGTTAAAAAGCGTCCAACGCGCATTTAATACGTACTGTGTGTCTTAATTTAACTTCAAATATACTGTTAAACTTAGTATCTTTTTTTTATCCTGGCAAAGTGACCACACTGCACCTGATGGTAAGCGCAGTGCCATGCAATTAGAGTATCGAGTAGCGAGAAACAATGTATCCCCCGCTACTCAACACAATCATGCCAGTCTGCTTCTTCACACTACGCCATGGGCAAGAAGGTGAAGAAGCGGTCGAGGGTCTAGTGTCAAAGTACTCAGAAGGCTGCAAAACAGCCAAACAGCGTACGCCAAATCTAGACCCCCGAAAAAATCAGGGTGATATAATAAGATTTTACTCATCCAATAATCGATCAACGTGTCTAAACGAGTTACTTACTAAGAATCTGGTGGGTACATCCATCTTCTCGGCCCGTGCAGCACTGGTGAGTCTTCCCACAATACGGACCCGGTGGGAGGTCAGGGCCCGAGTACGCCCAGACGACGGCGGCCGTCGTACATACTAGCACGATGATATGTAATCTGTAGGAAAAAAAATAGATATATCATGGGAATAAAACCTTTAATTGTTAGTATGACTGGCCAGTACGGATGTTTGAATATGGAAGGCGAATAGTTGACAATAAACAAACAAGGCTGCAAGGTGGAGAACCTTAGCCTTTTCTATTTTTAAAGAGGGAAATAGAACAAAATAAATCGATAGATAATGTTTGGGAACGATTACAACGATATATATAATAAAAAAATGTTTTATTAAATTAAAAATATCTAAAATTCATGTAAATATCTGTGCAAAGCGTAGTTTTTATGACAATAAAAAATACCCTTCAATATCGGCAAAGATTGTGTTTTTACTTAAATTAACCGACTTTAAAAATATTGTCAATTCGTCTTCTTTTTTATGATGTTTACGAGATATTAGTAGTGGAGGCCCGTGCCCACTATACGGACATCTATAATTGGTATTATTTACTAACAGCTGGCAACAGTTCCGACTTGGCCATTCGTATTTTCACGGGATAATGTCCATTGCACCTCATTCCAGAATAGTCTAAATATAATCGACCGTAGGTAACTGTTAACAGAACTAGGTGACTTCTGGAAGTAGTTCACACAGTGTACTCCGCCACACGTGCAGCATATTAGTGTCATCTGTCACATTCAAGATGTGCAACATTGTTCTAAATTCAAATTGTAAATTATGTGACAGTTTTACGATGACTGTCTATTAAATCATTTTTTATTTTAACGTAACAGATTTGCAGACAATTTACATAAAATTCTCACTGTTATTTCAGTAAACTTGAGCAAATGAAATCCAATTAATACTTCAGCGGTGTTTCAGTGCGTTTGTTATCAACACCATTTGTAAGAAATAGGTCGTCATGTCACAGAAAAAATGAGAGCCGATATTTGAATTTTCATTAGTACCTACATACTTTGACTTCTATTATTTTTATATTTCAGAAAAATTATGATTATAGAGATAAGATAATTTTTTCATCATCATCATCATCATCAGCCGGTGTCAGTCCACTGTTGGACGTAGGCCTCTCCCAAGATGCGCCACTGAGCCCGATCTTCAGCTCTTCTTTTCCAGTGACTGCCCACCGCTTTGCGTATGTCGTCGCTCCACCTGGTCACAGGACGTCCTACGCTACGTTTGCCGATTCGTGGTCTCCACTCTAGGACAAGTCTACCCCAACGGTTATCAGTCCTGCGGCAGATATGACCGGCCCACTGCCACTTCAACTTGCCAATCCGTTGAGCTATGTCGATAACGTTAGTTCTCTGGCGAATAACTTCGTTCCGGATTCGATCCCGCAGAGAAACACCGAGCATAGCTCTCTCCATAGCTCGTTGAGTGACTTTGAATTGGTGGACCAGTCGAGCTGTGAGTGTCCACGTCTCGGCTCCGTATGTCAACACGGGTAGAACGCACTGGTCATTATTTAATAATTTTTTAATAAAAACTAATTTAATTTTTTATAAAGACACGATCTTACTCAGCCTAAAGATTGCAAACCTTATTTTACAAACGTACTCTCTGCCAACGGCACTCAAATCATAAAATGAGAGCCTAGACGATACCTTCACGATTAGTGCGAAAATTATTTTTAATAATAGTTCAAATTGACTACGGTCGAAACAATACAGCCTTGGCCAATTAAAAAATGTACGACCCTTACGTTTGCTATAGGCCGAAAGATGAGGAATCGATTGAGCAATCACTAGTGAACGAGTTGGAAAATGGAAGTCCATGGTATAATCTTTGCCTTCATTACCGAGATGTTGCGCATCATGGCTCTCAATACTTGCCGTGCGCCCAAATCCATTCAGCAAAACACTTAAATCCGCCGTTAAAGAGTGATACCTATTGTCAAAAGTTGTCAATTTCTCACGGATTTTGTTAGGCATATTATAAAATTTGAGAACGGGTGTCTTAATCGGAAATCGCGAGAGTCTAAATCTTTTATTGTTAGGCATTACTAGAATCGTTCAGCCCTCTGGCAATTCTATGACACTCTCGGGTTTATAGCGCAATAAACTGCCATACTATTGTTTATTTTGTGTTTTCATAAATATTTTCACTTTAAGGCCGCATAAATCTTGATGATGAATTTATACATTGTAGTTTTAAGTGTCCAATTATTTTGTAATGAACTTAGCGATGCACTTGGCTGAAGAGAAATAAAGACTAAAACGTGTCAATTGGGATGTCATTTACTTATGCTTTATTATGATGCACTTATCATGGGACGTCATTTTAAGCTTAGCGAACCATGGATACTATAGTTGCACCTTTGACAGCCTCCGTGGCGCAGTTGTCGAGTAGCCGGCTGTGAAACGAGAGGCCGTGGGTTCGATTCCCATACCGGGACAAATGTTTTTGTGACAGACAGATATTTGTGTCCGGGGTCTGGGTGTTGTGAGACCGAAAGTCTCTCGTAGTCCCCGATACCCACAACACAAGACTCGTATCTTAGTGTGGGGTTGGGGCTATGTGTGTGACTTTTGGGTGTTATTTATTTATTTACCTCTATATTTCTATTTGATTGGACTTCGTTGCGGGATAAAGACAAGTATTACAAGCGAGTAGCGACGTCCTCGGCGAGCTCTACTTCACTGTGTTCAATGCCTGTCATTGTCACTTGTTGTCAGGACTATGTGTGTGACTGCTCGAAGTGTATTTATCATCTTTTTTTTATCCTGGCACGGCAAAGTGACCACACTGCATCTGATGGTAAGCGCAATGCCGCGACGATATATCCCCCGCTACTCAACACTATCATGCCGACCTGCTTCTTCACACTACACCATGGGCAAGAAGGTGAAGAAGTGGTCGAGGGTCTAGTGTCAGGATACTCAGAAGGCCGCAAAACGGCCAAACATCGTACCCCAACTCTACACACACGACAAAAACTACTGGCTGGTCCCGGAACGTGACGCACATGCGTGTGTCACTATGGCGGGTTTTACACCCTGAATCTTTAACTTTCAAGGAAGCCGAAAATCGAATCGATGCCTTCAATAATTCCTTTACTCACAAAGCCTTCGGTCCCACTTAATACAGCTGATTATAATTACGACTTGGTTCTAATTGAATGATACCGACAGAGATAAACGCAATGACAAATTAATAAAGTGTCGCTAACCCGATGCCAACGCAACACGATAAAAATTGGCCCAGTTGACATATCCAATTTGTTATGTAATTGTATACTATGGTATTGTCTGTTTCAAAATATAATAATATCAACTATGCGGCACTAAAAGCAGCGATAGCCAAGTTGGTTGCGGTACGGACTGTCAAATCGTATGTTCGAAACCAGCCCAAAAGGCGTACACCACTGATGTTTTTAAAGTTACGTGTGTATTCATTGTTAATTATCGCTTGCTTCAACGGTGAAGGAAAATATCGTGAGTACACCTACATACCTGTAATTCTTATACGACTTTGAAAGGTATGTGAAGTCTGCCAACCCGCATTAGGCCAGCGTGCTGGACTAAGAGGCCTTACCCCTCTCATTAGTAGAGGAGGCCCGTGCCCAGAAGTGGGACAATGTTTAATACAGGGATAACGTATTACATTAATATTATAATGCGTCACTCCTGAACACCGTTGTTTTTACAGCCTCCGTGGCGCAGTTGGCGAGTAGCCGGCTGTGAAACGAAAGGCCGTGGGTTCGATTCCCACATCGGGACAAATGTTTGTGTGACAGACAGATATTTGTGTCCGAAGTTTGGGTGTTGTGAGACCGAAAGTCTCTCGTAGTCCCTGATACCCACAAAACAAGACTCGTATTTTAGTGTGGGGTCGGGGCTATGTGTGTGACTGTTGCGTGTTATTTATTTATTTTATATAATATTCAATGATAACAGAGGTACATTCTTGGACAAAATAACCTCAATTACACATAAAAATATTACAGTTGAATTTCAATCACTCGGCTAGTGTGCCCTACATTTATTCCACAAAAAGCATTGACTTATATTCTACCGATAGACACGAACTTTCGAAGAAACAATATGTTCCAAATACCTTGTACGCCCACTAATGCCATCTATTCATTTTACTAAGAACTATTTGGTAGTTAGAAGCATGATAACTCCGTCACTTTTTCTAGAACGGGACATCCCGCGCTGAAAACGAGACAAACTATATAATGAATTTTGTTGTGAAATATAGACTTCCCGGATTCAGAATTGAAATTAATTAATATTTATTTGCAGATTTGTTCGGGAATGTCGCTACAAATAACTAAAATTAACTCGACACTGAAAGATACAATTTGGTGTACATACTTAGGTGGCATGAAGCAAACTAACGTCGGTGCGGTGGTTACACCGCAACTCGGTGGAACATAATGTTTGTTCTGGTCGCCGCATCTAGTACGAACATATAGATCGCTGACAAAAAGAAATAAAATCTAAGACATCGAATTCGATTTATTTCGAAATAGGTCTATGGGGAATGGCGGTCAAGAATTATTTACGACTGCTTTGACATTTGTCTATTCTTCATCACTGGGTCTTGTCTGTGATGGGATATTCATGTCGGCGTGGAAAACGACCATCGTACACAGGGTGTAAAACCCGCCATAGCGACACACGCAAGTGTGTCACGTTCCGCGATCAGCCAGTGTACATCCGGTTTTTGTCGGGGGTTTAGAGTTGGGTACAATGTTTGAGCGTGCGGGTATAAGCCGGTTCACACTCGGTTGGAGGCGTGTTGATCCGTCGGCCAGGGAGACCTGTAGAAACGGTACCGCTGGCCCCCCGCCTTCTTGCCCTATGGCGTATTGTGAAGAACCAGGCCGGCATGATTGTTTTGAGTAGCTGGGGATAAATTGTCTCTCGCTACTCGTAAAGTGACCACACTGCCTCTGGTGATAAGCGCAGTCCAATAGTCCGTCCAATTAGAGTATCAAGTAGCGATGATGGTATGGTCATGACACAGGCGGTAGAACACGTTAAACGCGGAAATATCTTATCGCAGCTGTAGCGGCTCCAGGCTGTTGCTCACGTCTGCATCATTTACAATGCGGATGGCCCGCCGCTGCAACCCATCAAAGACAGTAGTAGTAAAGTAAATAGGTATTTAGCGGAACCGTGCGGGCAGTATCCCATCCCCGGCCGCACCTGCGCTTTGTAGAACCTATTTTTGCCTCTTATATTCTATATATTTAGGAAGGTTATGCACTATTTAAAATAGCGTTACCCACGGGAGCGGGGCTGGCAGTGCGCCGCGAGCAAATTAAACAAATGCTGGTGGTAGGATATTCATATCCGCCCGGATAGCGACCACCGTACACATGGTGCAAAACCCGCCATAGTGGCACACGCAAGTCTGTCGCGTTCCGAGATCAGCCGGTGTACATCCGGTTTTTGTCGAGGGTCTAGAGTTGGAGTACGATGTTTGCCGTTTTGCGACCTTCTGAGTAATCTGACACTAGACCCCTTGAACCATTTCTTCACTTTCCCATGGCGTATTGTGCAGAAGCAGGCCGGCATGATTGTGTTTATCAGCGGGGGATAGATTATCTCTCGCTACGCGATACTCTAATTGGACGGCACTGCGCTTACCATCAGGTGCAGTGTGGCCACTTTGCCGTGCCAGGATAAAAAAATTACGATACGATAAAGAATTATCTGGCACAATAATTTGTTATTCACTTTTAAAGTTTCCTTTTAAGGAACAAAAGAGAGCTACAATATTAATTAGCATTGCCTATTAATATCCCAGAAACTTCCGCATACGATAATTCCGTGCTTAGGTCATCCCTTCTCAGAATTTGAACCCGGTTCGCTTTATCACCAACCATTATTAAACTTCGACCTTAAAGAACGTGGAGCTATTTCCATAATATATTTTAAGTATTTCGGTCGCCTTTTGTATTGAACAATAGGTCTTTTGTGTTAAGTAAAACTGAATATATGAAATTTTGCTCTCCGCTTCGCGTTGAAATAGGTTGCATGGAAAGTGTAATAATATTTAATGTTTTTATATGTTTACGCGAATATTACACATGAATTGAGATAAAACGGATTTTTTGGAACAACAGACCAGACCTCAAGACATTGTGAGTTCTTTCTGCGTAGATGGACTACTAATAAAAATTAAATATCAACTATACGGAGGGTAGAAACATTGCACTATACTTTCGTGACGACATACAACTCAGTCTGCACCGTGACCATGAAAGCTGTAAAGCTTTCAGGGTAAACTAATGCAAAAAATTATTAATTGATGTAAATGAAACCAATTATTTTTTGCTTTTTAGTTGTGTCTGGGTTTTTTTGGAAGACGGTTTTATTTTTATTTAAAAAGTAATAATTTTTTTTTGCTTTTTAGTGGTCCAATATAAAATAGGTACGTTGGATAGAGTACCAAAAGAAAACACCACTAGTCACAGAAAAGCAAAATTCGCAGTTTCGTATATTCGGACAACATATTTTTTCAAGTTATTTTGGTTTTAAAACCAAACTACTCAACCGATTTTGATAAAAATTCTATGGGACCAATCTGGAAGCATATTCTCTGTAATAAAAGAAGAATTTTCCAAATCGGTCAATAAATGACGGAGTTCTGAGGTAACAAACATAAAAAAATATATATACACGTCGAATTGAGAACCTCGTGCTTTTTTTTAAATCGGTTAAAAAAGTAAAATAAACCGCGATAGAAACCGTAAAATTCGTTTTATTTCAATGTATAATAATCGCGCAAACATAAGAAACCATTATACATAGAAATAAAACTATTTTTTTTGAGACCCGACGTTTCGAAAGTTTTACAGCCTTCATGGTCACGGGGTGGATTCTGGTCTAGACATAACATTTCAGCTTGAGTTGTATGTCGTCACGAAAGTATAGTGCAATGTTTCTACCCTCCATATAGTTTAAAATTTTATTTGTTGTAGTTCGAAGAAGGAGCTTACAATGTCTTGAGGTCTGGCAGCTGGTCTTTTCTAACCCGCGATAAAATTAGTTTTATTTCAATGTGTTGTTCGCGTAAACTTAAGAAATCATTACGTAATTTAGTCAAATCTAACATACCTCTGCTAATTGTTTGCATCATAAGAATGATGTCAACAAAACCATAATTTCATATTGTCTTCGTTTTAAACATCTAATACTTTTTTTATTTTTTTATCCTAGCACGGCAAAGTGACCGCACTTCACCTGATGGTACGCGCAGTACGGTCCAATTAGAGTATCGAGTAGCGAGAGACGATCTATCCCCCGCTACTCAACACAATCATGCCGGCTTGCTCCTTCACAATACGCCATGGGCAAGAAGGTGAAGAAGCGGTCGAGGGTCTATTGTCAGAGTACTCAGAAGGCCGCAAAATGGCCAACATTGTACCCCAATTCTAGACCCCCAAAAAAGGGGGGTACTTACCTTTACCCGCAGGTTTGCGTGTGACGTTTATTAGATAACACCGAACTAAGATAGAGAAAAACTTTCAGACAAATTTTCCGGACAACTTTTCTATACTCCTTTGCTAAAATACTTTAGTCCAACATGGTGAGCATTTAAAAAAAATGGCCCAGCCATTCTTAAAATTAACAGCAGTGCGATTATTAAGCGTTGTCGATTTTTATATAAACACAAATAGCTCAAATTGTCATGGTCATAGGCGTGGATGACCTTCACAAGCTTTAATTTAATTTGCAATGTTTGTTTAGGTCAAAACTGAATTTTGAACCAGTTCTCGTAGTCCGAATAGGCTGAAATTTGGTATTTATAAACCTGATGACAATACAATATTATTGTGAGCTAGGTCTGATGCTGCTGCCAAGGTCTTCTACAGACCACTCAACTCCTCAATACAGCAGCCACATCGAGTTATCAATTTTGTCTAGTACTTATTTCATTAATTACTTACTAATTTAAAACATAATTTCTTATTAGTATTTTAAAAAAACTAGCTTAAGTGTGTTTTTAAGAATAAACTTGTGAACACAAATAGCTCAAATCGTCTACAGGTGTGGGTGACCTTTTTACTACATTAGCATGATTATCACATTTAATCAAAACAAAAATATCAGCGTTGACTTTAACATAATATTTTAGAGAATTCATCTCATTCATCTCTAAAGAATTCATAACAATACGCAAACACCTTTCGAAGGTCATCAGTGATAACATTCCATCAATAAACAATATATTTAACTCGAACGACCATTTGCATTTCCTTTGTAATGTGAACACAATTCTTGTTATGAAATTTTGAATTCTGCATATTTTAACTTATCTTACATGCAGTATAATAAACTGTCTTGCTGCTTGGCGACACAAAGCCAATTCTTCGAAATCCAGTGAGCAAAGAAAGTATGTTAAACTTTACTTTTGGACACTTAATGGTTTCTTATGTTTACGCGAATATTATACATTGAAATTAAACTAGTTTTACGGATTCTATCGCGGTTGGGAGCTAGCACCAGCCTGGGATCTAATTATACATTTAATTAAATCGGAACAAAAAGTCGAGAAAAAAACAAAACTGCCAGACCTCAAGACACTGTGAGCTCTTTCTGCGTAGATCGGACTACAACTAAATAAAATTTAAAATCAACTATATGGAGGGTAGAAACATTGCACTATACTTTCGTGACGACATACACCTCAGTCCTCCCCGTGACCATGACGGATGTAAAGCTATCGAAACGTCGGAACTAAAAAGTAAAATAAACCGCGATAGAATCCGTAAGATTAGTTTTATTTTAATGTTAGACACTTCTCTACTAACGAGGGAATAGTTCACACGGGCTTATGCGTTTAGTAAACTTTACATGCTTTCGAACACTTACGTAAAGTTCTCAAGTTCAGAATTCAGACATGAAAAACTCTCGATTACTTCATGATGTTTTCCTTCACCCTTGAACTGATAATTAACAATGCATACGTATAACTTACAAAGGCGCAGAGCCCTGAAGACTAAGATCAAGTCTGCCACAACCGTCTCAACAATCCATGCTACAGTTGCTTCTTTAACTTTTTTTATACTGGCACGGTAAAGTGACCACACTGTACCTGATGGTAAGCGCAGTGCCGTCCAATGAGAGTATCTAGTAGCGAGAGACAATCTATCCCCCGCTACTCAACACAATCATGCCGGCCTGCTTCTTCACACTACGCAATGGGCAAGAAGGTGAAGAAGCGGTCGAGGGTCTAGTGTCAGATTACTCAGAAGGCCGCAAAACGGCCAAACATCGTACCCCAACTCTTGACCTCCCACATAAACCGGATTTACAATGGCTGATCCCGGAACGCGACACACTTGCGTGTTTGACTACTATGACGAATTACTATGACGGGTTTTACACCCTGTACGATGGTCGCTATCCGACTTGTCACAAAAATTACTTTACTAAGTCTTATGAGTACGGCTATTAAATAATATCCCTGATTAAATCAAAATTAATGGTCGAATTCCAATTTCGAATCCAAAGATGAAGAACTGCATTCATCTTTACTTATATTTACCGCAGTGTGATTGCTAAAGCCATTATAAACAGATATTTATCCATTGCACTCAAACGTTTATTTGAATAGCCTGTTTCATATAATAATGATGAATTGATGCAATAACGTCAAACGGTGCATTTACACTGGACAGATTGATTGATGGCATATTAGTGTGCGGGCTCTCTTACAATGTAAGGATTCGTAATATAATCATGATTATCTCGTCCTGATTACATTTTGGGTCATTTCGTACCTTTACTAATAATATTTTTTGAAAGGCGGTGACTTTTTTTTCGGGATTTCTATACATACATGTACACTCAATCGCAATCCTCGAATGGGTAGGCAGAGGTGTAACCAGTACACCACTTTTCGCTAAATTTATTACGGTCCTATAACATGATAGGGAGCCTATCGCGATACCGGGCATAAATGCGAGACTCCGGGCTAATACTTAAAAATTTCTAGACAGAAGAATCCAATATCACTTTACCCGACCCGGGTACCCGACAGTCGTAACGCATGCGCAATTACAACTGCGCCACCGAGGTAGTCAAGGCTGTTGATATGTTTATAGTAAATCAAGGACACAGACATTAAGCCCTTTCTATATTATCAAAGACACACGCAATCAGTAAATCAAATGTCAAAGCTAAGTGGGTTAGCCAGATACTCTAGGTTCACTAGCAATTTCAATTAAATCAATTCACCAGTATTCAAGAATGTTGCTTAAAAGAGCAGTTTTCTAAGCGTAGGTTTATGTACACGCTATTGGTTGAATTCTGGCGCTAAACAATACTGACCAATCACGTCAGAGTAATCAGCGCATTTTTTATTGCCTCGATAGGCAGAGGAGCAGACGGGCCACCTGATGGTAAGTAGTCACCGCCGCCCATAGACTTCTGCAGTGCCAGGGCACAGCAAAGCCGCTGCCTACCAATCACAAAATTTAGATTAAAACCCATTATTGTCTGTTTCTGCAATTTTTACAATGTTTTTGTAAATATTTTAGAATACTGCAAAACATTTCATAATCACGCCATATTTAAAATATATATACCGATGGAGTCGCAGACTCGTATCAAACTTCTTGGAACGACGTCATTTGCTGGACGCCTAACAAATAGTACAACAAAACCTCAAACCAGTTAGAACCGGTTCTTGACGGGATACTGGCCAGACAGCGTATTTTGCCAGACTAAACAAACAAACAGACGTGGTTTCTACGTAGCAGGTTGGCAACATGGCAACATTGGACACCCGAGTCGACATTTGACACTTCCTGGCCGATAAGCAGCAGGATAAAAGGATGAGCGCATGCATGGTAATCCTACTAATATTATAAATGCGAATGTTTGGGTGGATGTTTGTTACTCAATCACGCTACAACGGCTGGACGGGTCTGGTTGAAATTTGGCACAGAGATAGATTATAGTCCAGAATAGCACATTGGCTACTTTTTATCCCGGAAAATGTACAGTTCCTGTGGGATAGTTTAGTTTTTAACAGAGCAAGGGATGGACATGAGTTTTGCATAGTGGCAGTTTAGCGATCAGAAAATGACATATGCTACTTTTTACCCCGGAAAATATACACTTCTTATGGGATAGCAAAATATAGAAAGGTGTATAAGCTTAAGATGCCTCCATGGATTTTATACCTTTTCTTCCAAAACATCTAGTCTACCAATAAATATCCTTATGCATAACATAGCATTCATTAATTAATAGAGAAATACACATCAGACTAGTTTGTTAAACAGGTCATGTCGTGCGTTTACAATATCAGCTGCAGGAAAGTATCTATAGTAAGTTCGTTTAGTGTTAACGTGTCAGAATCGAAAATTTTATTTGTTGGGATAAATTCAAGCTGGATTTATAGTGTATCAACACATCATTCCATAGTCTATAAGGACTAGGCGGACCTAATTCATCATCCTAGGCAGGAATCGGTGTTCTTTGACAAGCATTTGTGGTTTGTCAAATCGAAGATAATGCTTGGAGCCTTCCTCTGAATGTTCAACAACTGCAGACTTCGTAGAGCGTCGGTGTTTTACGTCAGTTATATGTTATAAACACCGACGCTCTACGAAGTCTGCAGTTGCTTAGTTAGATTTAGTTATTACCAGTATCTCACCGAAAATAGTGAGGATATTGCTGTTGCACTACGGTGAGGCAGATTTCCGAACTTTCAAATTCCATCACTACCCCATATTTTTTAAGGAAGACAACGCATCAATAGTACTTCTTCGTTGTATAAATACCATCAGGACCCAATTGCGCGTTTGCTGATATCTTCTATAAAACATCCTCATTTGTTGGATCAAATAAAACAACATGACGATTGGCAATACCCTCAGGACGTGGCTTACTAGAATTTGCGACTAGAAGCGCTTGCTAGAATCAAAATGCAAAATTTAAAACGCTAACTGCCACGTAACCTATTATTTGATGTAACACTGAATGCGAATTAAATGTGCGGTAACTCGATACGTAGTAATTAGCGACCGACCTTCGAATTCTCCCAAACGAATCAGACATTCCTGGAGCTGTGAATTAGTTAAACATAGATTCGATAATCTGCATATTTTAGCTACAATTAAAATCTAACCTGCCTCACCATGCAAGACTCCACATCAGATCGCTCCAGGGCTTCTACTGGCAAAATATTGGAATGTGGAGCAGACGAAAAACAAAAGGCGAATGTGGAAGTTCTATAGTGTTCCCTCCTTCCTAGGATCCTGGGTCCTTTAGGCGTAGTGTGAAGAAGCTAAACAGCAGGCCGTCATGATTGTGTTGAGTAGCGAGAGATAGACTATCTCTCACTACTTGATACTCTATCTGGACGGCACTGCGCTTACCATCAGGTTCAGTGTAGTCACTTTGCCGTGCCAGAATAAAAATAAAAAAAAGCCTCTTTCAAAATACATATACACTCACGTCTGTAATTCCCGAAGGAGTAGGCAGAGGTATAACCAATACACCCACTTTTCACCGAATTTCGGTCCCCTAATGTGATAGGGGGCGAGCCTATCGCCACACCGGACACATGTTCCAGACTCCGGGCTAATACCGAGAATTTCTAGGTAGAAAAACAAAATATCACTTTACCCGACCCGGGGATCGAACCCGAGACCTCAGCACAGCAGTCATAACGCATGCGCAATTCCAACTGCGCCACCGAGGCAGCCTCTTTCTATATTTCACAAAGTATAGAATAGTGTGTTTAAACTTTAAAGTGAAACCTTGGTCAAATCACCATTGAAAAGTAGAAGCTGTTGGCCCGGTAAACATTAACGCTGATTAAGATAAGAAGATAACGGATAACATTAACTAAAGTGAACGCGACAATAAACCACTTTTCGCGTGGCGCCAGTTTTTTTATCTCGTTTAATTAACTGTCAACAAAAAGGTCAGTTTTTATTTCGGCCGCGGTCGTGTATTCGCGAGGTCTGTTAACGACGCCGGCGCCGAAACGACCGGCAAAAAACGGACAAGTGGAAAAATGTAATAGGTTCTGCAGCTTTTAGTTTGTGGTTGTTTTTACTTTGGAAATCTTACTAATGTTTTTTTTATACTGGCACGGCAAAGTGACCACACTGCACCGGATGGTAAGCGCAGTGCGGTCCAAGCGAGAGACAATCTATCCTCCGCTACTCAACACAATCATGCAGACCCTCGACCGCTTGAGCTTCTTGCCCATGGCGTAGTGTGAAGAAGCATGCCGGCATGATTGTGTTGAGTAACGGGGGATAGATTGTCTCTCGCTACTTGATACTCTAATTGGATGGCACTACGCTTAGCGTCAGATGCAGTGTGGTCACTTTACCGTGCCAAGAAAAAAAAACATTTGTCTGGGTGCGGGTATCTAGCTCGCAGCCTCTCGTTTCACACCCGGCTCGCCCGCTGCGCCATAAGGCTGTCAAGACGCATCTCTGTGTACTTCGTCAGGGCCACAGCTTGATTTTAAGTATGTAAATATCCTTATCGTTCAAATCCTTACGGTACCCCACCGAATCTCGACCAAGCCCCACTTTCAAAAGAAATAAAATTAATAATTGAACGCAGTAAAATTAATACAGCCCGTTATATGAATAAAATGTTGACACCTTTTTACCACACGCACAGTTTAAAGAACACGTTTTTTGTTTATCTTTTTATACATTTCATAAAAACTTTTTGCTTCGCGATTTAAGCGAATGCTTTACTTATGTCATATCGCATGACGAGGCCTTTATTTTATTAATCGGTATAAGTGTAAGAGTGTATATCACGAAAATATGTTAGCGATTAATATAATACACCTAATAGTCACACACATAGTCCTTTTTTTTTTTCGCGGGGAAAATCCATCTTACGGATACCTTCTGGTCCTCGGGGGAGGAGAGATGGTTATGCCGGACTCACCGACCTTCCGACCCAGTTCGCCCGAAGGACTACTAGATCGGGACCCTAACCAATTTTCCTACGCCGGTGTACCGACTAAAAACCCCGCGGTAGCCTTCTGCAGCACATGTGGGACAATCCCGGGGGATCCTGAGTTTACTCTGGATTGCTGCCGGAACCATCCCTGTGCCGTACCTTTACGGTCCGTCTCTTCTTGGGCTAGATGCCCCCCACAATTTACAGTAGCAGCGCGATGTTTCGCGCCGCCTTCGCCTCAGGGTACACACATAGTCCTGACCTCACACTAGGTCAAACCTGTATCGTAGGTATCAAGGACTACGAGGGCCTACGGTCCGAAAACACCCAAACCCGAAACAACATCCAACCGTCGAAAATGTAGGAGAACATTTATGACTGTGGAAGAGGCGAAAGAAGTATGTCAGGATCGTAGCTTGTGGCAGTCAATACTCTCTGCCTATCCCCATGGGATACGGACGTGAGTGTATATGTATGTATGTATAGTTAATTTATGGAAATTAATATAAGATGCAAAAATGAGAGCAAAATATAAATAGAAATAGCTTAGTTAGGAGTCGAGCGGACTAAGACGAAAATTGTAGATTTGAATCAAGCTCTAATGACATACACCTCTGACTTTAATAAAGTTACGTGTATATTCATTGTTAACATCGCGTGCTTTAATTGTGAAGGAAATATCAAGAGATAATATGCATACCTGAGAATTCTCCATAAGAATCTCAAAGTTATGTGAAGTCCAATTCACATTAGCTAGTGTGGTAGACTAAGGCCTAACCGCTCTCATTAGCGAAGGCCCAGCCCAGCAGTGGGACAGTGTTTAATACAGGGCTGGAATTATTTCGCGGTAGGCATTGGCTTTGCTGTGCCCTGGCATTGCAGAAGTCTATGGGCGGCGGTGACTACTTACCATCAGGTGACCCGTCTGCCAATCTGCGTATCGAGGCACTAAAATGTTTATAAATATTGTAAATTTATTTAAAAATACTTTACACCTTTTGCGCACGATACATTCATCATTGCCAGATGTACTTGAGCTATGGAATTCAATAGACATTCCCTTGAAGAAACATATTATTTATATAAGGCCGTCTATTTTTAAACGCATTCCATACAATCCCTATGGATTCATAAACAAAACGATAAATCTTTTAAACAAACAAATGTCAAACATCGAAGTGTTAGGGAGTGCGGTTGAATAGTAAAAATGGCTAGGTGGTGAAACTCCTTGAGCAGCCTTGTTTATTTTTTATACTGGCACGGCAGTGACCACACTGCACCTGATGGTAAATGCAGTGCCGTCCAATTAGAGTATCAGGTAGTGAAAGACAATTTATACCTCGCTACTAAACACAATCGTGCCAGCCTGCTGTTTAGCTTCTTCACACTACGCCTAAAGCTCTTTTAAGTGTGTTTAAATAATGCGAAAAAAGTCTTATAAAGTACAATTTTTAATGCATTTGTCGAAAAATTGTGATATGACATCTAAAAATAGTCAACAGTTTCGCGGTGCCACGATGTATTCCTTCAAACTTAAGCTTCAAGGTTAAGCGATAATTAGCAATGAATACACACATAACATAACCTCGAAAAGTCAGGTGTATGCCATTTGGACTAATATCTAATTTGCGAGTTTTATTTCCAAAGTCTATGCCACTCCAACTAGGTCATCGCTGATTTTTTGTAGTTATCTGTGTTATTTGCAATTTACAATCATTGTTCTGGAATAAATCTATTCACAGTGAAATTGAAAACGTACTAGCCACAAAAACTCAACTGTCAAATTGACAGGCACTACAGTGTTGCCAATTTTAAAATCAAACCACTAAAAACCTTATAATCAAAGTTGTGTTGCGGTTGCCACACCCACGTTATCCTTCCAATCATCTTCATATCTTCCGTGAGAACAACCGTCAGTTTTGAAATTGTATCCAGGCACGGCAAAGTGACCACACTGCACCTGATGGTAAGCGCAGAGCCGTCCAATTAGAGTATCAAGTAGCGGGAGACAATCTATCCCCCGTTACTCAACATAATCATGCCGGCCTACTTCTTCACACTACACCATCTGCAAAAAGGTGAAGAAGCGGTCGAGGGTCTAGACCGCTCGATCGTACCCCAACTCTAGACCCCGACAAAAACCGGATGCACACTGCCTGATCCCGGACGACACACTTGAGTGTGCCACTATGGCGGGTTTTACACCCTGTGTACGGTGGTCGCTATCCGACTTGTAACAAAAATAACTTTGGTCGTACGTCAGTCATCCGCTTTACATATAGCTACTTGACAATAAAATACTTTCACTATTTAAACAGTCTTATTGTTCTGGGTCAGGATCATAAATTGTTAATGGATTTAAAACGTTGCTCCAGTGGCGAAAGTTGACTGGTTTATTATTTTTAAACAACCTTAATATGCAATGAACGCATCCATTCTGCCAAAATTGATAAGATAGATCATCGGCACGTCAAGCACTAACTCAAAACAAATAGAAAAATGAAACCAGATTTATCCAGTATTAACAGGGTAGCTATCCTCTTATATGGGTTTCAGAAAACTGAAATGACGTGGCAAATATACTCCACCCATGCTTCTTCAGTATGGATATGCATGGACAATTGTGATTACTTACTACAATGCAAAAAATCATGTCGATCTGTTAATAATAATAATAATACTAGCCCTGTATAAACATTGTCCCACTGCTGGGCACGGGCCTCCTCTGCTAATGAGAGGGGTTAGGCCTTAGTCTACCACGCTGGCCTAATGCGGGTTGGCAGACTTCTCATACCTTCGAAAAACTCTCAGATATGCAGGTTTCCTCACGATGTTTTCCTTCACCGTTAAAGCAAGCGATAATTAACATTTTAATACACACATAACTTTAGAAAAGTCAGAGGTGTATGCCACTTGGGTTTCGAACCTACGACTTTCGTCTTGACAGTCCGTACCGCAACCAACTAGGCTATCGCTGCTACTGTCGATCTGTTGCTCTGTGTAAATTAAAAATTATTCAACGGAACCGTACGTGTAACTGTACATTTTCCGGGATTAAAAGTAGCCTTTGTGCTATTCTAGACTATAATCTATCTCTATGCAAAATTTCAACCAGATCCGTTTAGCCGTTCTGGCGTGATTGACTAACAAAGATCCATCCATCCATCCAAACATTCGCATTTATAATAGTAGTAAGATTATTGCTTCCCTGAATCTAAGTTTAAGCACCATTCAAATTCACAAGTTAACAAATTTTTAAACACTAAATCAACCTGGAACTTAGTTCATTGTACCTAAGCTTCGTAATATATAATACCAGACATTACCCAGACAAAACATTCATTATCTAATAAGATAAAGATGCCTAAGTTAACAACTTAGTTACGAGCTGAATACTAAATGAACCTGACCATTATTTTTAAGTACTCGTTAGTAGTTAAATGTTCTTTTTTTTACTGCCTGGATAGATTAGGGAGTCTAGAGTTGGGGTACGATGTTTGGCCGTTTCACGGCCTTCTGAGTACTCTGACACAAGACCCTCGACCGCTTCTTCACCTTCTTGCCCATGTATTGTGAAGGAGTAGGCCGGCATGGTTGTGTTGAGTATGGGGGGATGGATTGTTTCTCGCTACTTGATACTCGAACTGGATGGCACTGCGCTTACCATCAGGTGCAGTGTCACTTTGCCGTGCCAGGGTAAAAGAAAGAGACGAGCAGACGGGTCACCTGATAGTAAGTATACACCGCCGTCCATAGATTTCTGCAATGCCAGAGCACAGTAAAGCTGCTACCGTTAACCATACTGGTTAGTATTATTTGTCAATTAACTTTTACACCATGTTATGTAATTAATATTGAGCTTTTCCAAGGGGACTACAGTATGGGGTTCTTGAAGAAGGGAGTAAATAGCTTTATGAAGGGTAAAGTGCAAGTGATGCTCCTGGTGTTGCCTCCATAGGCTACGGTAACCGCTTACCATCAGGCGGGACGTAAGCTTGTTTACCACCATCGTGGTATAAATTAGTACTGGTTTGGTCGCTACCCTCCTTGGTGCTGCGGGTTAATAGCTAACGAAACGAAAGGTCGTGGGTTCGATCCCCGCGGAGACAAATGTTTGTGTGACCCAAATTGTTTCGGGTCTGGGTGTTGTGGGACCGTAGTCCCTCGTAGTTGATATCCACGATATGTGGTCAGGAGTATGTGTGACTGTTGGCTGAATTTTAATTTCAACACTACCTTGAACAAAACGCTACATGGCAAAAAGAACAAGGGAAAGAAAATTTGAATGGCGTCCTATTTACTCATTTTTGTTCGGATTCATGGAATTACAACAACAATCGACAATAGCTTTTAGATCATTAGAATTTAAATACAAAAACAAATACATAAACGTGACTGACGATTGAAATGTGTTCGTTTACTTTGCATTCATACATGTGTCTAAAAGTCACCAGTTAAAGGACATCCATTACTGAGAACTGCGGTTTAATGTGACATTATGAGTAAACCTTGCATCAATATTAAATTGTTCTAAGGGGACAAGGTTTAAAAGGATATTTGGTTATAATATAATAATAATAATAGGTCATAGGAAACGTGGACGACCAAAGAAGAGATGGAGAGACGAGCTAGATGCATTCGATACAGAATGGCGCAAGATCACGGAAGACAGAATGAAGTGGAAAAATAGAGGGGAGGCCTTTGCCCAGCAGTGGGACATAAAACAGGCCAGCTAAAAAAATATATATAATATTTTTCCTGACTGCCTCGGAGGTGCAGTTAGCATGCGTTACGACTGCTGTGCTGAGGTCTCGAGTTCGATCCCCGGGTTGGGTAAAGAGATATTGGGTTTTTCTAATTAGAAATACTTAGTATCAGCCTGGAGTCTGGAATTGTGTGCGGTGTGGCGATAGGCTCGCACCCTGTCACATAATGGGACCGTAATAAATTCGGCGAAAAGTGGGTGTACTGGTACACCTCTGCCTACTCCGTCGGGGATTCCAGGCGTAGGTGTATATATATCCTTGAAAATTTATTTTAAATGTCATGTGTTGTGGCTTCGAATCACCAATGTATTCGAAAAGGATGTATATGATGTTCTATTAATATGATTATTATTCTGAGCTAGATTAAATTAATTGATCATTCATCATCATTGGTTGATTTTATACAACCTTTGTTTAATGAGTTTTTAATCAGAAAAATGTAGCCAAAAAACAGGTTTATTATGATGACTGACTTGATTAACGAGAACGACGAGAACTAATCTGAAAAGTAAGTATTAGAAAATTGTGACATTAAACGGAAAGACAATTATAATAATTACCCTGTCAATCAGACATTGCATATGTCTGCGTTTTACCCCGACTTTTTAGAACTTTAGAACCCAGAATACAATCCGAATCGAAATTAGCAGGACCCAATAAACAATTAATATCGCCTATAATCGATATTGATTGTGATGAATAAAATATTATTATAAAATGTGTTACTTATAATAAACCTTATTCAATTAATTTTAGTCTTATTTTCTTGCATCGCAATAAAATAAATATCGATATAAACTACCTGCTACATTTTGCCACAACACTAGAAAATTGCCATGTCGATGTTTCGCATACTATAGATGAATTGAGAATCAATGCTTTCGTAGGGTTGCAAAAATATAACTGATACATACATATATCATATCTATATAATTATAAAAACACAAAAAATGATTCTACCTATGTCTGTTATAGACTTTGAAACCACTCAACCGATTTCAATGAAACTTTGTGTATGTGTGTGGTTGGGTCCAACTTAAAATATGAGATAATTTACGCTGTTGCTGAAATCAGAATTCCTTATTTTTCAACGAATATTCGGTCCACAGAGAAGGTGGTTTATGGCAGGACAACGTCTGCCGGGACCATTAGTACATATTATATTTGATTGATAATAATTATATTGTATTATTATCGTAAAACATATTTATCTTACCGCCTCTACTTACGTATATTTATTGTTAAACAATTGCTTAAACAGTGAAATAAAAATTGACCCTGCGTACCTGAGAATTCACCATACGAATTACAAAAGTATGTGAACGCAACCGGCATTAGGCCAGTGTGCCCATCAGTGGGACAGTGATACTGATAAAAGAACTAGTGCTACAGCCTACAACTGTCATAATTTCAAATGTATTAATATGTAAATTTACTTGTGTTATGGTATATATATTTTGTCCACACCACTTGCAGAAACATCTAGGTTTTTTTATCCTAGCACGGCAAAGTGACAACAGCACTGCATGGTAAGCGCAGTGCCGTCCAATTAGAGTAGCGGGAGACAGTATATCTCTCGCTACTCAACACCATACCGGCCTGCTTCCTCACACTACGCCATTAGCAAGAAGGTGAAGAAGCGGTCGAGGGTCTAGTGTCAGAGTACTCAGAAGGCCGCAAAACGGCCAAACATCTCCAACTCTAGACCCCCGACAAAAACCTAATGTACACTGGCTGATCCCGGAACGCGACACACTTCGATTTTTTTTTCGTTTTTTCAATTTCGATAGTTTACGTGGGGACCGTAGACTTGCGTGTGCCACTATGGCGGTTACACTCTGTGTACAGTGGTCGCTATCTGGGCGGATATGAATACCACCAGCAAACTCGTAAAGAATGTCTTCGGCATAAAGTCATATGAAGGGTTACCAACCCCGGATTTTAAATACTAGGATTTGAAGTTAGAAAAACCAGGACAATTCAGTTTAAAAACAGGTCGCATCTTTATTTTAAAATAGCGTAAACACTTGCGAGAAGAGACGCCTCCCCTAAAGTAAGGATTGCAAAGGATGGCATTTTAATTAAAAATAAAAAATATATGTTTCAGGATTTTTGGAATTTCTGCCCCTAAGGGGGTAAAATAGGGAATGAAAGTTTGTATGAAAATCCGTCATTTTTAAGTTAAACGCATGAATATTGGTATTTTGTATTGTATAATTTTTCTCCCAAACATGACCTCCACGCGGGCGGAGCCGCGAGCAACACCTAGTGTGTAAATAAATAAATAAAATTACCTGACTACTACAGAACATTCAGTCTGTCTAGAACTCATTATCACTGTATTTTCGTCTATTTCTGTTATCGCTCAGCTAAAACATGATGTCAAGGACGACGTTAATTCGTATGCCGCTAATTGTATTGAAGTCTGAAATGCATTGTTCGACATTACCTCATCCGCTTAGGTCATTTTATCATGACGATGAAACAGTTTAGGCAAAACATCAGTTTTTATTCAAACAACGCAATCTAGTTTTTATCCTAAAGTGATTGCATCTGATGGTAAGCGCAGTGCCGTCTAGTTAGAGCAGGGATTCCCAAAGATTTACTAATAAGACAGCCTCCGTGGCGCAGTTGGCGAGTAGAAACGAAAGGCCGTGGGTTCGATTCCGGGACAAATGTGTGTGTGACTGACATTTGTGTCCGGGGTCTGGGTGTTGTGAGACCGAATGTCTCTCGTAGACCTTGATACCCACAACACAAGACTCGTATCTAAGTGTGGGGTCGGGGCTATGTGTGTGATTGTTGGGTGTTATTTATTTATATTTATTTCCCAGGAGATAAACGAAAACTGATTTTGGATGTCGACGAGCTATAAAAATCGACCCTGCGGCGACCATGGGCGGCGGTGTCTACTTACCATCAGGTGGCCCGTCAGCTCCTCTGCCTATCCAGGCACTAAAAAAGGCATCAACTTTTTTTTTTATTCTGGCGTGGCAAAGTGACCACACTGCATATGATGGTAAGCGCAGTGCCGTCCAGATAGAGTATCAAGTAGCGAGAGACACTCTATCCCCCGCTACTCAACACAATCATGCCTGCCTGCTGTTTAGCTTCTTCACATTACGCCTAAAGGACCCAACTTATCTCATGTAAACGCATAATTCCAATCGCGTAATTTGACTACCGATATCAATAAAAAACCTTGACCTATATTACACTAAATTGATTAATAACTCTGCAATCTAGGATTTTTGACAACATTCCTCCGCCATGATAATGATATAGCTAACGATAAGATTCATTCATGACTAGTAAATCCTGCGACTCCGCTTATTCCAGGTAATTGACGCATTATGATCTGAATATGAGTTTGTTTTACTCATGATTTCAGAGTATTTTTATTAACCGACTTCACAAAAAAAGAGGAGGTTCTCAGTTCGTCGGTTTTTTAAGTATGTCCCCCGATTACTCGGAGACGCCAGGACCGATTCGAGAAATTATTTTTTTGTTTAAAAGGATATACTTCCCAGTTTCCATTTGCACCAATGATCTGATGATGGGATCTCAGAAAAATCGATGGCAACCCTAAAATTTTATAGGGACGCATAATGTGTTTTTTTAATGAAGTCGGTGTACATTCTGAGGCTATCATAATCGTTTTTTTACACATGCATACGCACTCACGCAGAGGTGTAACCAGTACACCCACTTTTCGCAGAATTCATTTTGGTTCCATAATGTGATAGGGGGCGAGCCTATCGCCATACCGGGCACAATTCCAGACTCCGGGCTGATACTGAGTGTTTCATGATAGTAAAACCCAATATCACTTTTACCTTCTCTTCCTGCCTGCTTCTTCACCTTCTTGCCTATGGAGTAGTGTGAAGAAGTATGCCGGCATGATTGTGTTGAATAGCGGGGGGATAGATCGTCTCTCGCTACTCGATACTCTAATTGGACGGCACTGCGCTTACCATCAGGTGCAGTGTGGTCACTTTGCAGTGCCAGGATAAAAAAAACCCGGGGACTGAACTGGAGACCTCAGCACAGCAGTCTTACCACGTACGTACAATTACGCCACAGAGACAGTTTTATTTTTTTATGTAAATTAATGTTTCCTCTTTAATAAAAAATAAAACACAGATAACCCTGACCCCACACTAAGATATAAATATCTTGTGATGTTTGATCTCACCACATATAGACCTGAGACAAATTCATCTGTCACACATTTATCTCATGCGGGAATAGAACCCACGGCCCACGTTTCATCAACGGCTACTCGCCCACTGTGTTAGAGGCTGTTGTCATAACAACATAAAAAGCGACAACCGGCTACTTGGCCACTACGACGCAGAGGCTGTTATAATCATAAGAATGACCCCTACAAGGACATTGCTCGGGGGTAACTTAAGTTATAGGTATTCAGGCCTTATACACAGACAAAGCACATTTGTGTGAGCTAAAAACATTGTGGTTTTATATTTTATTCACTTATAATCTTTGAGTTTTGGTTACCTACTCTAAGCTTATAATAGTGTAAAACTCGAGACTGATATTTGAAATAAAACTCCTTTAGGCGCCACAGGTGACGTAAGCGTAGCAGAAGCGTTGATATATTCAAATTTTGTGGCCAGTACCTAAGACCGGAATAATATATTTACGAGTAAAGCTCCTTTAGTTGGTAACACGTATTTGAAAATGGAACACTTAATATTTTTAAAAATGTCATTTGCGAAGGAAATGTATATATGTAATCTTACCATCCAAAATAAATTCTTGAATATATTTGAATCTTACGTCAAGACTTTCAATTTTCTTTTATTAAGCCACGCTTCGCATATTTGATAACTTACATTTTATCTACTGATAACTGGGCAATATAACTTCCATATTATAATCGAATCACTGATTCCATGAGATGATAAACATTTCGGTAGGGAATGAACCTTATGTAAAGCTTTTAGTTTGTACAAATAAACAATTTTATTTTAATATTATTATTTTTACTGTTGGTGCCCGCATTATATTTTTCTGTTTTTTTTTTTTATCCTGGCACGGCAAAGTTACCACACTGCACCTGATGGTAAGCGCCGTCCAATTAGAGTATCGAGTAGCGAGAGACAATATATCCCTAGTCAACACAAACATGCCGGCCTGCTTCTTCACACTACGCCATGGGCAAGAAGGTGAAGAAGGGGTCGAGGGTCTAATGTCAGAGTACTCAGAAGGCTGCAACACGGCCAAACATCGTACCCCGACCGTAGTTCCTCGTAGTTCTTGATACCCACGATACAGGTTTTACCTAGTGTAGGGTCAGAACTACGTGTGGGACATTTGGTGTATTTATTTGTCGATCACACAAACATTTACCTCGATGCGGGAATCGAATCTACCGCGTTTCGTTTCACAACTCGCTGCGAATGCTGTCGAATGGATTACCGGTCGCGATTAACTTCAATCGAATCGCATTTTACGCCCGCACGCAACTATATAAGCGTTGAGGTAAAAAAACAAGTTTTAAGGTGATAATCATTGACGATCAGCGCTGTATGTACATGCAAATCTATACTTAATGGAGGTATTGCGAGACAGATGCATTTTTTATCCTGGCACGGCAAAGTGACCACACTGCACCTGAGGGTAAATGCAGTGTCGTCCAGTTAGAGTATCAAGTAGCGAGAGAATCTATCCCTCGCTACTCAACACACTCATGCCGGCCTGCTTCTTCACACTACGCCATGGGAATGAAGGTGAAGAAGCGGTGGAGGGTTTAGTGTCACGGGTACTCAGGTCACAAAACGGCCAAACATCGTACCCCAACTCTAGACCCCCGACAAAAACCGGATGTACACTGGCTGATCCCGGAACGCGACACACTTGCGTGTGCCACTATGGCAGGTTTTACACCCTGTCTACGTATTGTAAATAAGTGCTTTAATTTTACTCGAACTAAAAGATTCTTGATAGGGGATTACTTACGTTAGTTAATATGCCCATCCATTTAAAAAAATATATCGTTAGATTAAAAAATGCCAGTTATTAAAACTTTTTACCGTAATAACTCTATTTTACGAATATTTAAAATTCGAATGTGTTAAAAGGTTTATTGAAACTGAACGTTTATTTAAGTTAGACATTTAAGACTTTTAATAGCTAGGTAGTGCTAATGTTAAGTTAAACATTTTGAAGGTTGCTTTATTTACATAATTTTGCAAAATAAATGTTCTGTACATAATACAAGGTAACTCTTAGGTTGCAAAAAATGGGTATCTTTTAAAGTAGGGTGGTATTGTGGAGTCTAAAATAAAGTCCAAGAAGTGTATTTAAGTTCAATATGTCTTAGCAATTCAATTCGCGATATTTTTAATTCATGTCAAAGTTTTATAAAAATTCATACCAGTAGCACAATTTAGAAAATTAAAAATTTAAGATTTTTTATATATTATGGTTTATGTAGGTATATTAAATATTTTATTTTTAGTTGGAACGGCAGTGTTATTATTTTATTTGTGTCAAACAAAAGTAAATGTAAATTTTGTGTCTGCATTGTAATGAAATCGGCTAAATAGTTACTTGAATATTTATAAGGTAGGCAATAGGCATACAAACTCTTGTAGTTGTGGGTAGTTCAGCAATGTTTTTGTATGTAGTATTTTGCATTAAAATACCACCTTTGGAACAATACACATTCGTCTGAAAGCTAAATAATTTTAATTTAATATACATGACAAAAACACTTACATATTCGCCATGACAGCTTCTTAACACTAACAAATAAGCACAGCCGGCAAAAATGCCGAAATCGTCTTTGAAATGCAATTCAGTCCACAGAGTCAAATAACAAAAAAATTATAAAATCATCTGCCCATTGTTACGCGAGGCGAAAAAACACTGGCAGTTTAAAAAGAATCGTGCTCTCACTTCGAATTTCGAACGGACACGCGTCAACAATGCTTCGAATACGCGCGTAGACTGAGCTCGGAGCGCGGGAACACCTGATTTTAATATGATGGCGGGAAAATATATCCACACGCTCAATAGCAAATATACATTGTTACGAGGTATTTATTGGTGTGCCTTAATTTTTGTCCAATGATTCACAGTATACCGATATGTAATTTTACCAGTGATGTACAATGAGATAAGTACCTATACTGTAATATACTGATGAATAATAGACTGCCTCGGTGGCGCAGTTGCAATTGCGCATGCGTTACGACTGCTGTGCTGAGGTTTCGGGTTCGATCCCCGTGTCAGGTATAGTGATATTGTGTTTTTTATCTAGAAAGTCTCAGTATTAGTCTGGAATTTGTGCCCGGTATGGCGATAGGCTCGATATTATCGGCCCGAAATAAATTCGGCGAAATGTAGATGTACTGATTGCACCTCTGGCTACCCCTTCATGGATTACAGGCGTGAGTGTATATGTATGTACAGTAATATACTTCAATGGTGATGTAAGCCTTACTCAGAATTGTGTATTTTTACTTGTGAGATGAGACATTTGTTGTTGGATTTATTTTCGAAACCTTTAACCTGTCGGTCGTGACTTTGAAATGTAGGGCAAAAATATCATCCATACTATCCATACTAATACTATAAATGCGAAAGTAACTCTGTTTGTTTGTTTGTTACCTCTTCACGACTGAACGGCTGAACGGATTGTAATGAAATTTGGTAAGGGAATAGATTATATCCTGGAGAAGGACATAGGCTATATTTTTTCTCCAAAAAACAACCTTGAAAGGGGTCAAATAGGAGGTCAAAATTTGTATGGGAAATCCATAACTCCTCGACTTAGGGGTCTGTAAATTCATATTTAGGCTTTTGGTAGGAAATAAAGAAATACGTGTTTCACATTTTTACACGAAGTTAAATAGTGAGAGAGTGAGAGAGCGAGAGAGTGAGAGAGTGAGAGAGTGAGAGAGTGAGAGAGTGAGAGAGTGAGAGAGTGAGAGAGTGAGAGAGTGAGAGAGTGAGAGATAGTGAGAGAGTCAGTCCGTCAGTCCGTAAGTCCGTCAGTCCGTCAGTCCGTCAGTCCGTCAGTCCGTCAGTCCGTTTGTTACCTTTTCACGACTAAACGGCTGACCGGATTGTAATGAAATTTGGCAAGGAGATAGATTATATCCTGTAGAAGGACATAGGCTATCTTTTTTCTCAAAACACAACTTTGAAAGGGGTCAAATGAGAGTTCAATATTTGTATGGGAAATCTATCATTCCTCAAGTTAGGGATCTGAAAACTCATATTAAGGCTGTTGGTAGGAAATAGAGAAATACGTGTTTCAACGTTTTTGAAAAATCATCCCGGGCAAAGTGAGGTTAAACTTATGAGGTATTCTTTAGATGCAATCTCAAGATTCAGGCACAACAACTGAGAGGCTGGACAATCGCTACAGGTGCTTCAGTGCAGAGTACAACTCCTTGGATTGTATACTTCTGGTCCCGAAAATAACCTCCACGCGGGCGGAGCCGCGAGCAACAGCTAGTACTATTATAAATGCGAATGTTTGGATGAATGTTTGTTACTCAACCACGCCAGAATGGCTGGACGGATCTGGTTGAAATTTGGCACAGAGATAGATTATAGTCTGGAATAGCACATGGGCTACTTTTTATCCCGGAAAATGCATGGTTCCTATGGGATAGCATAATATAGAAAGATGTTATAGCCATATAATCTCCATGATATTATACCTTTTCTTTCAAAAATAACTACCACGCAGGCGAAGTCGGGAGCAAAAGCTAGTATATTTTTTATACAGCAAACGAAGGCTGTCAAAATATTTTTTTTCATAGTTCAAGGAATCATAGTTTATTCAACACCATGTCGCCATGTTACATATACCTACATTATATTTATGTTGTATTTCTTAAACCATTTTCCTTAATTAATAATGTCAAAAGACAAAGAAAATAAACCACTGACAACACCGTCTGATTTCTCGCAAGAACTCGAAAAATTTATTATTTTATTATCTTCTGTCTTCTGTATAAATAAAAGAAGAAGCTGACTGACTGACTGACTGACTGATCGATCAACGCACAGCCTAAACGGCTGGGGTTAGAGACTTGAAATTTTGACAGTAGGTACCTTTTATCACGTAGGCATCCACTAAGGAAGGGTTTTTGGAAATACCACCCCTAAGGGGGTAAAATAGGGGATGAAAGTTTGTATGAAAATCCGTCATTTTTGAAGTTAAATTCATGAAAATTAGTATTTAGCATTTTAGTTAAAAATAAAAAATATATGTTTCAGGATTTTTGGAAATTCTGCCCCTAAGAGGGTAAAATAGGGAATGAAAATTTGTATGAAAATCCGTTATTTTTAAGTTAAACGCATGAATATTGGTATTTTGTATTGTATACTTTTTCTCCCAAACATGACCTCCACGCGGGCGGAGCCGCGAGCAACAGCTAGTTATAAATATTATCACAAAAATAAATAAAAAAACTGCATAGTCTAAAAGCGTCGGGTAACATATTATTAAAGAAAGTGTATTATACTGGCTATAAAAACTATTATGATCTTTGACACATGACTATCCCTGAACTGGTAAGCAGAAATCCTCAAACTAGTCAGGGTTATTTTCATTCCATGATATGATACTAAACTTATATATGATACATGATGAGAATATTTTGTGCGATCTGCCAATATTTTTTCTGCATCTATGTTCATGCTATGCTAGAATTGCCAACCGTCCTGTTTTCCCAGGACATGTCCTGGTTTTTAGAGTGTCCTGGGATGTCCTAGATAGTTTTTAAGCAGCGTCCTGGGTTTTTTAAGCGCCCTGATAAGGTCCCGTATTTTAAAATTCGCACACCACTTTTGCAGTCCTTACTTTAGGGGCGGCGTCTCGGCTCGCAAATGTTCACGCTATTTAAAACAAAGATGCGTCCTGGTTTTTCTCACTTCAAATCCTAGTATTTCAATTTTAGGGTTGGCATAGGTAGGCCCTATGCTATACACATCCCGCGGTTTCGGTCAAATCGATCGCACTTCTATCAAGTCATGTTCTTTCATAATTTTATGTATAACTATCATCCCCTATTTTACCCCCTTAGGGGTGGTATTTCCAAAAACCCTTCCTTAGTGGATGCCTACATCATAAAAGGTACCTCCTGTCAAAATTTTAAGTCTCTAACCCCAGCCGTTTTGGCTGTGCGTTGATCGATCAGTCAGTCAGTTTCTTCTTTTATATATACAGATTTTTCTCTGAATCAGTTGCAGATCCCGGTTTAACATAATATCTTTCGTTGTCTTCAAACGGCCAGTCCATCTAGAATCTAGATCACGGCCTATTCTAACTATATAAAACTTAATGGTTTCTTATATTTATGTGAGCATTACACATTTAAATAAAACTAATTTATCTTATCGTAGTTTATTTTTAATAGAGAATATGTTTCCAGCTAGCATCAACCTTTGATTTTTGATTTGATTTGATTTGAAAAGTATTCGATTTGATGACCAATCATTTATTAAAAAATGTCTGAACTACAAACAGTGTCGTCATATTTTTTACCGACTTCAATAAAAGGAGGAGGTTTCAATTCGTCTCAATCTTTTTTTATGTATGTTCCCCGATTACTTGAAGACGCCTGGACCGATTCGAGAAATTATTTTTTGTTTGACAGGATATACTTCCCAGATGGTCCCATTGGCACCAAGTCAGTATCTGATGTTGGGATCTCAGAAAAACCGAGGGCAACCCACACATTTTATAGGGACGCATAATGTGTTTTTTAAAGTCGGTGTACTTCTTGAGACTATCTTAATGGTTTTTACTGTTAAAGTTTCTATTTTTTTTTTAATATAGGCAATGGTTCTCCATCGTACAGTCTTGGCTGTCAGTTTGTTCAAAGCTTCGTCACATTATAAAAATAGGAATGAATATGCTCCATTTAGCCAGTATAATTACTATGACATTATTTTTCATAATAAACATGACGTCTAATCGTTAATTAATAGTTATTTGCCGCGGCCATTACCAGTTACAACTCACCAAACAATTATAATCTGGATTCGTATTTCATTCATTGAAACGCCTATTGTTGCAGACTGTATAGTGAAACAGGATTTTTACGTAAAAATCTGTAATACATTGATGGTTAAAAAAAACAAACTTGTTTGGTTTTTTGTTTTATTTTATTTATTTTTTATGCTTTTTTCGCTTTTTAATTTAAAGAGTAAAGATGTTTCAGGTACTAATTAATTATCTGTGGAATACTATATTTCACAAAACACAATATTTTGTTAGAAACTCGACGACACGTGAGGATGCCACATAGCTTAACTATTACCGCACCATTTTGATGTGTGTTGGTCGTTAAAATTCGCTCAAAACGGATATTCGTGTGACAGAGACTATCTACTTCAATAGGGTAGTTGAGAGTAAGTGAAAACCTGATAGATTTTAGTTTTTTACAATAGTTTTTAGTATAAAATCGAAAATTAAACCAATTTGTTATTTTATATATGATTATTTAATATTTTCAAAAAACAAATATGTAAAAATAAAGCATTTTGTCACGTAGCATGAAACACCCATTAGCCATGCATGACGTCACCGTTCGAAATATATATGAAAACGCTAAGCCAAACGTCTATTAGTTTTGCAGTGACAGTTGGCAGCGTTTTGGTGGGAAAACTAAAGTTGGTTTATAAAAATGCACATAAAATCTTCAAAACTTATGTTTTATGTTTATTAATGACCAGAATAATATAAAACGGTTTCCCAAAATCAGTCAACTAGCCTATTATAGAAAACAGATGTTCAAAGCCAACAGTTTACATTATAGAATGTCACACTTCATTATTATATTGTTTTTTTCATGCGGGTTTTATTTAACATAAAATAAACGCCAGACGTTTCAGCAAAAACCAATACACCGCAGCGTCTACAATAAGCACAGAAATAGTTCAGAGTGCGTGAACACTCAAAGTATTTTCCTAGAACACTGATTACGAATAAATCAATGAGAAGAATTGTAACCGCATATTTGTTAAGGGTATTGCTATTAGTGTGTATATCACAAACAATAACAAGGAAAACAACGTGAGGAAACCTCATAAGAATTTCGAAGGTATGTGAAGTCTACCAACCCGCATTAGGCCAGCGTGGTGGACTAAGGCCTAACCCCTCTCATTACTAAAGGAAGCTCGTGCCCAGCAGCGGGACAATGTTTATACAGGGCTAGTATTACATACATACATATACACTCACGCCTGTAATCCCCGAAGGGATAGGCAGAGGTGTAACCAGTACACCCACTTTTCGCCGAATTTCGGTCCCATAATGTGATAGGGGGCGAGCCTATCGCCACACCGGGCACCATTCCAGACTCCGGGTTAATACTGAGTATTTATAGGTAGAAAAACCCAATATCACTTTACCCGACCCCGGGGATCGAACTCGAGACCTCAGCACAGCAGTCGTAACGCATGAGCAATTACAATTGCACCACCGAGGCAGTCAGGGCTAGTATTATTATTATTTATATCACCCAACTACTATTCAATTAGTTACTGCATATTACTATGTTACTGCATATTAAATTCTGTTCGCCCTGTTCAAGTCCAGTGTAACAGTCAGTGTAGTCAGTTCAGTTGAATTAAAATGCTTGTGCATATATTGACTAGCAACACTCATCACTCAGTAAAAAAACCGCTTTGTTACTGATAAATTAAGATATTAAATTCCAGCCAGTAATTAATATACCAATGTTTTTGTTGTGTTAATCTTTTATTGCATTGAAGATATATTAAAAATAAATGATATCATCAGCTGTTTTATTCATGTCCAGAATAATAATGTTCATGTTTATTTAGGTAGCGCCGGATTGATATTGAATTAAGATCATTTGAAAATAGAAGCATGTTATGTACGATATATATTTTATTTCTATTTAATTAGAAATGCAACGGTTTTCCACTATTCAGCCTTGTCTGCCGTTAGTTTGTTCAAATCCGGGCTCAAATCGGTAAATAAGAGTAAAAGCCATGTTAAAAGGCCAAAGCCATGTCTAAAATTTCTCCATTTGAAAGATCCAAGCCGTGTCGGAAATAGAGCCATGCCACAACAGTTTACACACTTTCGTATGTGAATTTAGATAATTTAATAGTAGGGATATAGTCAGTTTTTTCTGTAGCATGAATTGTCTCGCCAGAAAGACGAATTAACAGCTTGCTTCGTTACAGGAAGTGAGATACCGAAAGCTAAATCGCTTTTCCTGTACATTCTACATTGTTTGCCTTCCTAAAAGCAGCGGTAGCCTATTTGAGGTTAATATGGACTATCCAGACTTGACTGTATAAACTGCTTCAGTGGCTCAGTTGTAATTGTGCATGCGTTACGACTGCTGTGCCAAGGTCTCGGGTTCGACCCCCGGGTCGGGTAAAGTGATAGGGGACGTAATTTCTACATAGAAAAACCCGATATCACATTGAGGGACCGATTTTGGCGAAAAGTGGGTGTACTGGTTACACCTCTGCCTACCCCTTCGGGGATTACAGGCGTGAGTGTATATGCTATGTATGTATCTGTATATATAATATATAGTATAGTCCTCTTCACCGTATCCGGTGACAGCGACCCAGGACTAGTTTTCTCTTCTTGCGTGAGCTCTTAGATGACTAGCGAATCCAAATTTGGTTTTGAAAATCCGGTTGCATTGTACGCAGAAAAAAAATATATAAAAGAAGAAACTGACTGACTAACTGATCGATCAACGCACAGCCTAAACGGCTGGGGTTAGAGACTTGAAATTTTGACAGTAGGTACCTTTTATGACTTAGACATCCACTAAAGAAGGGTTTTTGGAAATACCAGACCTAAGGGGTAAAATAGGGGATGATAGTTTGTATGAAAATCTGTCATTTTTGAAGTTAAACACATGAAAATTAGTATTTAGCCTTAGTTAAAAATAAAAAATATGTATTTTTGGAAATTCTACCGCTAAGGGGGTAAAATAGGGGATGAAAGGTTGTATGAAAATCCGTAATTTTTGAAGTTACACGCATGAAAATTGGTATTTTGTATTGTATACTTTTTCTCCCAAACATGACCTCCACGCGGGCGGAGCCGCGAGCAACAGCTAGTGTACTATAAATGCGAATGTTTGGAGGCATACATGGAATATGAATGGATGGATGGATTTTTGTTACTCAATTACGCAAGAACGGCATAGGCTATTTTTGTCCTGGAAAATAAATATAGAAAAAATAGAAAGATGTCATAGCTTAAATTTACTCAATGGATTTTATACCTTTTCTTTTAAAAATTACTACTACACGGGCGGAGCCGATGGCAAAAGCTATATATATCTGGTTTATAGATTTATCTATGCCTCTACTCGTAGTCTTATCTTCTGATCTTTTGATCTCTATTTGCATTACCCATCCATTATTTATAACCCGTAGACATTCTGTAAATATAGATCTTGGAGATTTAGTTTTTGGTGCACATTCTCATCCGCTGACATCATTCAAGTGACCAATCCCATACTGCACCTGTATTATATGTTGCTTTGAAGTGCAATTTGGTTTAGGATTTTGATAATTGCATGATGTCAGATGTCCTTGGATATTCATTGTTCGCCATCGGTTGAGGAGTGATTGGTTACGTATGTGCATTTTTGGACAATAGTCGTTTTGCCTATTGCATTTTATAGAATTCTATCTCGAACGTATTGGCAACAGTGACCGGTGCTCCTTTTGTATCAGATTATCCATCTACTACGTCCCATAGAATATTAAAGTACCCAATATTTTTTTTTTTCATGTGACAGGAAACAAAAATTTGTCATGCATGACGTCACCGTTAATTTTACAGCTTGTCCACGCCCTTACTTAAATCGAGTCTAAAGTGCCTACTTTTGTCAAATCATACATACATACATATACATATACACTCACGCCTGTTATCCACGAAGGGGTAGGCAGAGGTGTAACCAATACACCCACTTTTCGCCGAATTTCGGTCCCATAATGTGATAGGGGGCGAGCCTATCGCCATACCGGGCACAATTCCAGACTCCGGGCTAATACTGAGAATTTCTAGATAGAAAAACCCAATATCACTTTACCCGACCCGGGGATCGAACCCGAGACCTCAGCACAGCAGTCGTAACGCATGCACAATTACAATTGCGCCACCGAGGCAGTCAAATCATACAATGCCAACCAAACCTCACATCTCAGGGCAATAGGCTCTCCTTACGAGTTAGATGACACGGATAAGGTCAAAGATACCTTGGCCTTGAAACCTTGGCTGTTGTTGCTAACTGACAACCGAGACGACTGACGCAACCTTCATATTATTGGCCATTGAATGTCATTTGAAATAACAATAGCCAGTTAAGCAGAGAGCACATTCATACGTTTGATTGCGGTCAATTGAGACTCGTGAAATGTTAAAATTTCGGCAGTTAGTAACTGCCGCCTGTATCTTATATATTTATCAAGTATTCTTGCTGGAACACATTGAGCCTTCAGTCATCTCAATTACGAATATTAATACTAATTCTGAACGAACATAGCCTTACTCCTGGGCACTGCGGTTGGGCTTAGTCCACCACGCTTTACTAGTACGGGTTGGTAGACTTCACATACCTTTGAATTTCTCATGCCGAATTCTCAGGTATGCAGATTTCCTCGCGATGCTTTCTTTCACCGTTATATAATAATAATAAATAATACTAGCCCTGTATTTAACATTGTCCCACTGCTGGGCACGGGACTCCTCTACTAATGAGAGGGGTTAGGCCTGAGTCTACCACGCTGGCCTAATGCGGGTTGGTAGACTTCACATACCATCGAAATTCCTATAAGAATTCTCAGGTATGCAGATTTCCTCATGATGTTCTCCTTCACCGTTAAAGCAAGTGATAATTAACATTTTAATACACACATAACTTTAGAAAAGTCAGAGGTGTATGCCACTTGGGTTTCGAACATACGACTTTCGTCTTGACAGTCCGTACCGCAACCAACTAGGCTATCGCTGCTGCAGTTAAAGCAAACGATAATTCAATTCAAATTCAAAATGTTTATTCATGACATCGGGTACATATATTGATTGGTCTTAGGTTATAGGTAAGGTCCGCCGAAATATGCTTCTAGAGCATTGAATATGTAAAAGATTTCCATAAATTTAGTTTAAGATTATTAATTATATTTGTAACTAATCTATCTAATATGACCTATAACAAACTATAAAGAATAAACATCACTAAATGTATTTATACAAATTCTAAATTAATGATATCACTTTAGTGAAAAGATTTTATGAATTACTACTTCTTAAAACTACTTATGAGTGAGTCGTGTAAATAGTCTTGTACGGTGTAGTATCAGTTGTCTGAAAGAAGTCTGTGTAATCTTTTTTAAACGAGTGAATATCAAGGACTTAGGCTGGCTTAGACGTAGGCTGGTGGATGGACGGAACTTCAAAAAGTCTCAACAATTTGGACAATTTATTATTAAATAGTGAAATAGTCACAGTAAGGTTTATAGAAAATGAAAAATTGGAATTCGGGAAGAACTGAAAGTGCTCTTTCTATTGGATTTCAGTGTCATGTACCAGTAAACGTACTACCAAAGCTGTAGGCAAAGCTACTACGAATACAAACAGATTACCTAGTCAGGTCATAAATTCTGTCACATGTTTAATATAAAATAATTGAAACATGTTTATTTATTATGTAACCATTTATATACCAAAATGAACTTAACAAAACATAAATTCTTATGACACTAAAGTTTATTCAAAATGACCTCCGTGATTTTGAATACAGGCCTTCAATCTGCGCGGCCAGTTGTCTATCGCAGCACGAACGAGGTCCATGTCAATATCGGCGGCTGCCTTAATCAAGGATGTCTTGAGTGACTCCAAATTGGGATGAGGCTTTGAGCACGCCTTTTCCTCCAAGTGTTGCCATATCTTGTAATCTAACGGATTCAAATCTGGACTGGAGGAGGGCCAGTCTTCGTGCCGGATGAAGTCGATTTCACGCGCCGCCAGCCAGTCTTGTGTGCTCTTCGCTCTATGAGCTGGCGCCGAATCTTGTTGGAATACCCAGTGCCTGTTATTGAACATGGTATGACAAACAGGTTCCACAAGGTTCGTCAGGACTGTATTTTGATACACAACTGCATTCGTTTTTACACCTTTCTCACAAAAATGTACCTCTGTTAAGCCCCAATAAGAAACTCCCAACCATACCATGAGCGAGTATGGAAAATGACCTCGTTGGACACGCGGAATACGGTTGCTCGCTTCTTCACTACTGTGTGCGTACACCTTATCATTTTGTTTGTTGTAGCTCTCTTCTACGGTAAAAAATTTTTCATCTGAAAAAAGAATTTCCCGATATTTTATTCCCGCGTACCGCTTCAACAAAGCGCGGCATCTCTTCAGTCTCAGGTCCATTAGACGAGCATTCAAAAGATGTCCTGTTTTTCTTCGATATGCCCGAAGCCCTAAGTCTTCATTTAACACCCTTTTCACCGTGGTTCTGCTTAACCCCATCTGAAGGGCCAACAGTTTCTGCTTACGTTTGGGATTTCTTTGAATTCGCGCCTTCACAGCTTTTATCATTGCTGGAGTCCTAACAGACCGAGGGCGACCACTTCTTGACCTGTCATCTACACTAGAGTCTTCATTGTATCGTTTGATGGTACGATAAACGAATCTTTTGGTTATATTCAAATTATTCAGTATGTCAAAAATTTGAATTGCAACACGGTCTTCTTTAAGCGTCCACTCCATATTTAAAAATGAGTAAAATTCTAAAAAGTATACATTTTTATTTTCATGAACAACTTGAAATTCGAATTCAATAAACTTTTTTGTGGCCAGCATTCTAAAATAAAAGTTTTTACTGTGTGACAATACTTATGACCTGACTAGGTATGTGCCTAGCCTTATACACCTCACCTGTATTTTACGACCCCATCAAGATATTTACAGACGCCAATACGATTATTACGTTAGCTTTGTTTGCCATTCCGAAAGCATGAGCCGCTACGCAAATGACGCAGATTCGGATTAGTGACTTCATCTGCATTCCATTGCATTTGACATTCTTGTATACTATATATATATATTCTACATTTAGAAAATAGGTAATTTCCAGCCCCCGATGGAATGAATGTCATAAGTTTGCCTTTGAGGCATCGTTTGCTGGTGGTAGGATAGTCATATCCGTCGTGGGTAGCGACCACCGTACACAGGGTGTAAAACCCGCCATAGTGGCATACGCAATTGTGTCGCGTTCCGGAATCAGCCAGTGTACTTTTGGCGGGGTCTAGAGTTGGGGTACGATGTTGACACTAGATCCTCGACCGCTTCTTCACCTTCTTGCTCATAGTGTTATGTGAAGAAGCAGCCGGCATGATTGTGTTGAGTAGCGGGGGATAGATTGCCTCTCGCTACTCGATACTCTAATTAGACGGCACTGTGCTTACCATCAGGTGCAGCGTTGTCACTTTGCCGTGCCAGGATAAAAAAATCGTAGCAAATCTCAACCAAATTCGGAAATTCATATCCGTCCCACACCATCAAGCTGTGGAAAATTTTGCAGGCCCACGTGTTCCTTTCTACCTGTAATCATGGGTATTTTAAGCGTAGTGTGAAGCTAAAGTTGTGTTTCTACTTAAAACTCTACCTGCACGGCATTGCGCTTACTATCAGGAGGTTTACTCTGGACACTCGATTTCAATTTAAAATTGGGATTGGGTTCGAAAACTGTACAATTGGCACCCTTGAACTCAACACCAGCGCACGATTTAACTGAATACGGCGGAATTTTTAGTAACAAAATGAAATAGAGCATTTACGATCGCTAGTTCGTAAATATTCTATTTCATTGAGTTCAGTATGTTAGAGTTCGAACATCTTCTAGATTGGAATTGATTTCAAAAGAAGCCTACAGGTGTCTTGTGGTCACTGCCGTGCCAGGATAAAAAAAACAAATACAGTCATGGAGACTACTGACAGAAGTGAAAACTTTGGAATTACAGGTTATTTTTGGAAACAGCGTACATGAAGTAGTAAGTTTTATGTTTATGATTGCTTGTCAATAATTATAGAACTTCATAAGAGTGCTTGTGTCACAAGTAAAATAATCAACACGAGTCCATACCAAAAGTTCCCAACTTGCCTAAAGAAGTTGTGACTTCATGAAATTCCATAATTTTGGTCCATACCAATTTAATAATGATTTGTTTTATTCGAAAGCTTGTTTTATGGACATGCTTCTTAGCTTTGATTGGTGAAAATGTTTGCAAGCAGCTGTTTACAAGTAACTTACTTTTTTAACCGCCTTCAAAAAAAGGAGGAGGTTAACAATTCGTCGGAATCTTTTTTTTTTACGTATGTTACCCGATTACTCGAAGACGCCTGGACCGATGCGAGAATATTTTTTTTTGTTTAAAAGGGTATACTTCCCAGGTGGTCCCATTGGCACCAAGTCAGGATCTGATGATGGGATCTCAATTCGAGGGAAACCTTCAAATTTTATAGAGACGCATAATTTGTTTTTCATTGAAGTCGGTGTACTTTTTATGAATTAAATTGATGTAGAATTTTATACGGTGTTTATGACTCGGTGATTGATATTCATTTATTATATAAATACGCATCTTAACATTTTTATGCTAATTGTAAGTTGTGTCTCCTCATTGCGAAGATACTTACTATTTATTAAATCTATACCGCAAAAACATTACAAATATGTTTGAAAAAATTACTGATTTTGTGAAACCTGGTTTTCTGATTGGCAAGGATATTTTATTCTGGTATTTAAGTTGGCGAAATAATTATTTCCCGAACAGGAAATAAAGTCTTGTTTATATCTTAAATAAATAACACACCCACACACACACATACACTCACGCCTGTAATCCCCGAAGGGGTAGGCAGAGGTGTAACTAGTACACCCACTTTTCGCCGAATTTCGGTCCCATAATGTGAGAGGGGGCGAGCCAATCGCCATACCGGGCACATTTTCCAGACTCCGGGCTAATACTGAGGAATTTCTAGATAGAAAAACCCAATATCACATTACCCGACCCGGGGATCGAACCCGAGACCTCAGCACAGCAGTCGTAACGCATGCGCAATTACAACTGCGACACCGAGGCACTAAATAAATAACAGCCGCATAAATAGCCTCAACCCCACCAGTAAGATATAAGTATCTCGTCATCGCTATCAGGAACTACGAGAGACGATCCGTCTCAATACCCAGCCCCGAAACAAATATTTTTGGGTCACACAAACATTATTGTTGGTGCGGGAATCGAACCTACGAACTCTCATTTCACAGCCGATCACTCGCCCACTTCGCCTCTGCGGTCTATTATATCCACTACGCCAGGTCGAATTCGAATTCTTCATTTCCCGCGACACAAATGACGAAGCAATACGCGACCGCATCTTAAACATTTACGACATCTGTAATAAGATCTGACGCATAAAAATGAAAACACAATAAAGTTTGAACGCGACCATAAACAGTTCGGCCAAAGCAATTATCCTTCAAGGATATTGGCAGGGTAGCCACGTTTCGTCATGTGCTTAGTAAGCACAATAAAGTCTTTTCCTGTGTTAATTTTGACATATTATTTGATTTATCATTGAAAATAATACGAAAAAGAAATCCTTTTGCGAACACAATAAAAAATGGCGGCAAATATTATTTAAAAAGATTGGTATGAGTAAAAATACACAACTGCGCCGTAATTTTCATGTATACGTAATTGTCATTCACATTTCGGGGGGTGACGTCATAAATCATTACGTGTGCATTATTTTTCTTTCATTTGACAACTACCCCTGCTGCTACCACCAGCTTTATATTTTTCTATACAGTGTATACAAGAAAATTCTGTTTGACACGTTTTGTCGATATATCTTAAGCATTTATATTGAGTTTATCATAACACGTAAAATATATGGCGGATTCGATGTCTGCATTTACGAGTAAAATGAATAAAAACTCGCATTAGAGGCACTGGCCGCATGAAATTAAAAAACTAAGCAACCCTGCCGGTCGATTCACATCTTTTTTAAACGTCCTCGAAACCCAGAAACACGGCTGTGCAAATCCTTAAAAATAAACTTACTTCAATGCAGAGAAATAAGGTCACTGGAGACGCGTTTTCATTATGTGAAACAATTCAAGCTTGGTTGAGGAATTTTATTTGCGGCAAACGAACAGCCTCCGCGGGCAGTTGGCAAGTAGCCGGCTGTAAAACGAGAGGCCGTGGGTTCGATTCCCACACCGGGACAAATGTTTATGTGACAGACAGATATTTGTTTCCGGGGTCTGGGTGTTGTGAGACCGAAAGTCTCTCGTAGTCCCTGATACCCACAACACAAGACCCGTATCTTAGTGTGGCGTCGGGGCTAGGTGTGTGACTGTTGGGTGTTATTAAAAAACTACAGCTTTGTCTTCTTCTTCGTCGTTGGACGATTGAAAATTGACTGTTGAAGAAAATAAGGTTTTTATTTCAATATAAGTTAACAAATACAGTGCCGAAAGAAATATATTTTAAATATTAATGTGATGGGTGGGCCTGTTTCTTGTCGCAAATTGAGTCAATTTTAGGAGTAATTTTGGAAAATTTTAACCTTAATTCTGACTCGGTATCAAGTCGATTTCGTTTTAATCGTGTGCCTACCAGTCATCAAGCAACCATCACGTAAATCTTGTGAACTATAACATCTCTCTTTTCAGTAGTATTATAATGCTCTTTGATCTCTCTTGTTCGCACTCTCTTGTATTGCTTATTCGTTACGGACTCTCGCTAAATTCCGTCATCATCATCATCATGAGTTAAAAACTCGGCGAATCTTTGCCTACATATGGCTATAGATTAAAAGAAACAAGAAGTGTTTTTTTTTATTTTCTTTTATGGCTCCGCACTTCTTGTTCTTCTTCTTCTTGACAGTGTGGTTTGTTTTGCATTCTCGCCACACTTAAAATAACTTAAAAAACGAAATGCTGAAATTCTCAATCAAGCTCATTGATTCATTTGCATGCATGAAACATCCATTATAATATCGCTTTTTATACGTTTTTAATTGATTTATGTATTAACCCTTTTTTATTTGTCTTGTGGCCCGTAAATCAGTTGATTCGGTAAATTATGGGACAGGAGGCGAAATGGGAACGCTGATTGTGTGTGACAACTGACAATGCTTTCGTTGGTAACTCGGGTGCAGTATTGACTATGGACTTTTGTCTTTTACAGAATTTGCATTTCGTGGTTTTTTTTATTGTCATTAGCATAGTCTAGTTAACTATAGTCTATACCATAGACGACGTAACGTGTCTATGTCCAGGGATTTTTGCGGGAATGTGATGTGACGTTTTATTTATGATTTGTAAATGAATTAACTATTTCAGAGATGGCTTCGGCTTTTAGAAAGGTAAAATATCGGACATGGCTTTCCCCTTTTATATGGATAAAAACTACAGACATGGCTTTGGCCCTTTGACTTATAAAAACCAGAGAAGAAGAAGACGCTCAATTTTAGCCCAGATTTGGAAAAAATAACGACAGACAAGGCTGCATGGTGGAGAACTTTTGCCTTCTCTTTTATATAAAAAAGAGATAATGAATGAAACATAAAAAAATGAGGTTGAGAGAAAATGGCGGGAATGTGATGTGACGTTTTATTTGTGAATATTAAGTGCATTAACAATTTCAAACATGGCTTTGGCCTTTTAAATTGTGACTGTTTCAGACATGGCTTCGGACTTTTGAATTGTGACTATCTCAGAATGATTTCAGACATGGCTTTGGCTTTTTGAATTGTGACCATTGCAGACATGGCTTCGGCCTTTGGAATGGGGAAAATATCGGAAATGGCTTTCCCCTTTTAAATTGATAAAAACTAACGACATGGCTTTGGCCTTTTGTATAAGTTAAATCCAGAGAAGAAGAAGACTTTCAATTTTGAAGAAGACTTGGAAAAAATAACGACAGACAAGGCTATATGGTGAAGAACCTTTGCCTTCTCTTTTATGTAAAAAAGAGAGAATTAAATAAAAAAAAAATAAAGAAATTACCATAAAGTTTTAGCGGCAGCTTAGTTGTTATGACGCAGTTTTGTATATTTTTCTTAAAATAGTCTCTCCTCGCGTGTTAATTTGTAAAAATTATGGAAATTTACTATTTATTGGTGTAATGTGACTTTTGATGTAGCCTCGAAAATTCTACAGAAGCTTCCGATAAAGTCGCATAAATTACTATTATAAATGTAAAGCAAAATCAAAATGAGTTTGATTAGCTGAATTGTCTCAGGACTGGGTTGCGTCCCGTAGTATATTTGACATGATATAATGGTGATACTTTTTTAGAACGACTTATCATGAGTATCATGTGAAAAAACAACGCACATTCCGACCCAATGTCAATTAACTTCGCTAAAAAGCAATTAAGGCCAATGCATTAGTTTTAACCTTCCTAGAACTGCATCTAACGTACTAATTATATCAGCGAATTTACTAACAATTTTGTGGCCTAATTGACGCCAAAAATGTTCCATTTATAAAAACTAGTGGTCGCTCACTGGCCGAAATTCGACGACAATAATTCTTAAAAAATGAAACAAAGTTATTCATATTCTTTTTTCAAAAAGTCTATATATTCAATTCTATTGCACGCTTTTTTTTAATTTTGTTCTATTACGTAAATTGAGAGCGTGTACATCTATATCATTAGCGTGTAATGTATTAGACATTGACACTGTACGTAAACAAAGGATGTTTTATTTGATTTATGTTCTTGTACTACATCTATATAATCAATGTAAGCTTGTCCTTTATGGACTCCTAAACTATTCATCCGATTATGATGAAACTTTGGTGAGTTGTTCATCACACGCCCGCGATGGTTCCTGGTCCAAAAAATAAAAAGAACTCGCTGGCGTTGCAGAACATCAACTTCAATACCGTTCAACCGATCGCAATTAATTAAATTTACTTTACGTGGCTTTGCAACGCATGCCGGTTGCAAAGTTTTTTAGTTCCTCGATAGGCACACGAGCAGTCGGGCCACCTGATGGTAAGTAATCACCGCCGCCCATAGACTTTTGCAATGCCAGGGCACAATAAAGCCGCTGCCTACCGTACAAAATATTAGATTTCTGCACTTCCTTTCCATATAAACTTTAACTATGCCAAATTGCAAACTCCTCCGTCTACGTAATTTTCGCTAAAAGTTCAAAGTTTTTGCTTCACGTATTTATCTATAGATAATAAATATAAGTTCAGTCATTATTTCTGTCAATCGAAACTTCAATGTCTTATGAATGGCATGCCATCTATACTTCATCACACATGTATTAGAAACATCAACAAAACTATGCAAGATGGATATTTAAAAGGCACAAATACAATATTTATAATTTATTAATTGATTTACACGACACTGTTACACATCTCAGTGCTTAATATCAACACACACGCATGTCAGGATTCACTTTAAGGCTTCTCTTTATAATTAATCTACCAGCATTACCCTTTTAAACTGAACAACGCCATTGAACTGATTACGTTTAACTCTTACAACACCGAACCACGAATATACTGGCTATCGTCTCGCCTATTTTACAAAACAACTGAACTGAACACCGGAGCGCGGAAGGCACTCTGTTTTTGTTGTTGGTTGTCATTATTAAATACCCCCAACTAGTCTCCTAAATACCTCAGTTATACCTTCAGTATTTCTAATAATAGTAAATACATGAGTCCAAAACTTTGATTATAAAATAAACAATCCATGATCTACAGACTTTTGGAGCCTGCAGCATAATGTACCCGTACAAATAACAAAAGCCATAACATGCGACAAACGCAACTGAAGTAATAAAAACTTAACAAGACGTTTCTTGTGGGTGATTTAATGATCAATAAAACATCAATCACGCGTTCCTCGAATCATTCCGAGAATTCTGGAGTGTTTTATATGCCGAGTGGCGAATGAGTGAATGAATCAAATTGTCACTTCAATTTTAGGGGATACTGACATCATTTTGGATGTTTCCTGGAACGACATAGAAAAACCTAAAATGATGTCAGCATACTTGTCATTGTGTCGTGGGTCTGCTACGGTCTCAACACCCAGACCCGAAACAAATCTTTGTACATCACAAAAAAACATTCGCGATCGATATTACTTTCGAAGCTAGATAGTCAACTACAGCGCCGCGGAGGCTGTCGCGTCGTAATTTTATGATAGTTGACTCGATTTTTTTTATTAGTTGAATCAACAAGTTACATTACCTAAAACCTATTATCGAAATAATTTTATGAATTCGAACATAAATAAGTCAATTAGACGCCATTGAAATCTGCTGGAAGGGGTAGTTGTCAAATGACAGTATAAAATGATGCATGACATGTCCCGTGACGTCACGGTTCTCGGAATCGCCATTACTGTGCCGTTGTGCGAGGGAGATAGCGATAGTTCCTAATACGCAACCATTTTTGCTTATGACTTTGAGTATTTGCTCATACTAATACTAGCTGTTGCTCGCGGCTCCGCCCGCGTGGATGTCATGTTTGAGACAAAACTATACAATACAAAATACCAATTTTCATGCATTTAACTTCAAAAATGAAGGATTTTCATACAAACTTTCTTACCCTATTTAACCCCCTTAGGGGTGGAATTTCCAAAAACCCTGAAATATGTGTTTTTAATTTTTAACTGTAAGGCCAAATACCAAATTTCATGCGTTTAACTGCAAAAATGACAGATTTTCATACAAACTTTTTTCCCCTATTTTACCCCCTTCGGGGTGGAATTTCCAAAAATCCTGAAATATATATTTTTTATTTTTGACTAAAAGGCCAAATACTAATTTTCATACACTTAACTTCAAAAATGACGGATTTTCATACAAACTATCATCCCCTATTTTACCCCCTTAGGGGTGGTATTCCCAAAAACCCTTCCTTAGTGGATGCCTACGTCATAAAAGGTACCTACTGTCAAAATTTCAAGTCTCTAACCCCAGCCGTTTTGGCTGTGCGTTGATCGATCAGTCAATCAGTCAGTCAGTCAGTTTCTTCTTTTATATATACAGATAAATAAATATTGTGACCTCATTTTTCAAGCAATTTTGATTCTATTTTCGCAAAAGAGTTTCTTTTGCGTATTATATTCGTTTGCATATCCAATAATGCACAAAATTAAACACAGGAAACTACCCTGTTGTCAGGTCGCAGTCTCCTATCCCGGTTGCATACCTTAATGTCTTTACAGTGCACATGTGCTTCGACCGGAATATTTTTTTCACGCTTTATATTTCAACTGTAACTACACTAAAAACTAGGCAATTAAATTAGGTAATTTTTGATTTAAGAATATTTTTTTCTTGAATTTATTGATCTTGACTCTAATTTTATTACATACATATATATACATATACACTCACGCCTGTAATTCCCGAAGGGGTAGGCAGAGGTGTAACCAGTACACCCACTTTTCGCCGAATTTCGGTCCCATAATGTGATAGGGGGCGAGCCTATCGCCACACCGGGCACCATTCCAGTACTGAGTATTTCTAGGTAGAAAAACCCAATATCACTTTATCCGACCCGGGGATCGAACCCGAGACCTCAGCACAGCAATCGTAACGCATGCGCAATTACAACTACGCCACCGAGGCAGTCTAATTTTATTCTAATTAATAAATAGTTGAGTTTACTCCGAAAAATTATCGTTTTGAATCGATAAGCAAGTAAACTTCTTAAAGGAACCTTAAATTTTCATTGATGTAGTAACTTATAGATTCATCACGCTTACCAACTTAAGCATGGATATATTCATATCCGGCTGGATAGCGACCACCGTACACAGGGTGTAAAACCCGCCATAGTGGCACACTTAAGTGTGTCGCGTTTCGGGATCAGCCAGTGTACATCCGGTTTTGTCGAGGGCCTAGAGTTGAGGTACAATGTTTGGCCGTTTTGCGGCCTTCTGAGTATTCTGACACTAGATCCTCGACCGCTTCTTCACCTTCTTGCCCATGGCGTAGTGTGCAGAAGGAGGCCGGCATAATTGTATTGAGTAGCGGGGAATAGATTGTCCCTCGCTACTCGATACAATAATTGGACGGCTTACCATCAGGTGTAGTGTGTTCACTTTGCAGTAACAAGATAAAAAAAAAACATGACAGATATATCTCAAACCAAGAAAATCATTCTTTTGGTTTTAGTAATCGCATAATGTATACAGCGTGTCCCAAAAGTCGACGTCAAGCCGGAACCGGGTGAAAAGGCAAGTCATACCGGTTATAAGAAAAATAGAAAAAAATCTAAGTTGCATGTTTTTTAAATTATAGGCATTCCCTCCTGGCTACGCCCGTGCAACTGAGTATAGTTGAGAGAATCACGTATATACATCATTATCACGATATTTAGAATAGGCTATTTGACAACATTGAAAATACACTGCAAATTGTGGTCATCCTGTTAGACAATAGCTTAAAAAACCATATTTCACTTAATTTTAAACAAAATAATGAATATTTTTTGCAAATTAAACGAAATAATATACAACATTTTTTTTAAATTTTATCTGTGTTGTGAACACTCTGTGATTGGTTGCAACTCTGGTGACGTCACACGCAAGTAAACATAGTTTCTTCGAGTGATTTTAGTACGCGTTTCATGTTTTCTGGGTGATAAATTCTATTGTTGATCTATTTTTGAAGCAGTTTTATGATAATTGTTGATAAAACAATTATCATAAAACTTAGCTTTGCTTATCATTATTAGCTTGTTTACTTGCATGTGACGTCACACGTGTCATATGATCAGCGCCATTACAGAAATAGCGTTTTTGCCGCGGTTTTGGAGATTTAAACTTTAACATTGATTTTTATTAATAATATATTAGTCAAATAGCCTAATTGGCTATTTGACTCATTTTCGAAAATGAATTAAAATTATTATTTATCACATAATAAGCACACTATATTGATATTTCCGGGAAATCTACTGTATTTTTAATAAAAATCAATGTTAAAGTTTAAATCTCCAAAACCGCGGCAAAAACGCTATTTCTGTAATGGCGCTGGTGTGACGTCACATGCAAGTAAACATGCTAATAACTAGGGATGTTGATATTTTAAAAATGACGGATTTTCCATATATCGATATTTTTAAATATATCAATATCGGAGTGTGATTAATCGAAACAAAATATCGATATTTCGATATTTTATCAACATACCTACTAATAACCCTCCGAAAACATGAAGTGAATTTCAGATTTTCTTCTTAGGGATGTGAAAAATAATCTATTTTTATATTAATTATTGTTATATTTGTGTAATGTTTTGTTTCTATTGTAAATGAATATAAGTGGTGAAATAAGTCACCCACACATACTCTTGCACAACCTCGAGAATGGCATCACCCACGACGATGTCGGGAAACTCGTCTGTATGGTGGCGAGTTAGTCTGGCACGCGGATCTTCCCCGTTCTGGGCCACAGGTGGACTTGATTTTTGAGTATACAAGTCCCCATAATACCTTTCGACCTCTGCGAGTATCTCTGGCATAGAAGTGACGGTGGTGGTTTGTGATGTTCTGATCTTTGTCAGGTGACAACTAGAGGTAAGTGGCTTGGCGAAAACTCTGATACCCTTGTTCTGCGTAATAGCATTTTCAATGTCCAGAGTATTTGGGTGTCTTATATCGCACCGTATTAGCTTCTTTATCTCTTTGTTAAAGTTAAAGTTGGTCGGAGAGTCGACTTCATTGAGCGCTCGGTCAATTTTAACTTTTATATTCAGAGTGCCTCTTACCAGTCGGTGATCACTACCGGTGTTAAACCTACTGATCACAGAGACATCTCTGAATATTTGGCGCTTATCAGTCATAATGATGTCGATCTCATTCCTGGTGACATTATTGGGGCTTCGCCAAGTCCACTTCCTCTGGAAAAATGAATTCATCAAAAAGAGGCCCCGGGTCTCGAAAAAGTTTACTAGCATTTGCCCCTTGTGATTCCTGCACCCATAGCCGAATGATCCTACATTCGATTCGCCGGGTCCTTGTACTATTGTACATTGGCATTGAAGGCACCCATTACAATCCCCGGGCTACGGTAGGGTACCACAAAAAGCTATTTTTGGCGACGTACAACGGACGCTCTCTGCGGTTGGACGAGCACATCGCTGAGTTGGAAGAAGAGGTAAGTCACATTAACTATTAACTGGCATAGCGTAGGGCTATCCGATATCCGAAGACAGGGGGAGGAGAAGATGGCCCTAGATTCCGGTCACTTACTCTACTTCCGAGAAGGACACCAACCATCCCAAGGTGGCGTCGGATTTATTATCCACAAGTCACTAAAAAGCAACGCTGTGGAAGTTGGCAGCGTATCAGCTCGAGTGGCGTACCTTATCTTAAAAATATACTCTGAAGGTTATATAAGTGTACGCCCCAACGTACGAAGACATAGGGAAAGCTATGTCCCGTACCAAGGCTTCCTACAGCGGTGAAATGGGTGACTTTAATGCCAAACTGAAGACTCCTAATAAATTGTTAATATTAATTTCTTACTACAGAGAAAAACATATTACGCACAATTTTAAGAAAAAATCGATTTTTTTTCTTATAAAAAATCGATTTTAGAAAATCGATCATTATTCATGTGAGAAAAATCGATTTTTTTCACTCAATGTCACATCCCTACTATGTTTACTTGCGTGTGACGTCACCAGAGTTGCAACCAATCACAGAGCGTTCACATCACAGATAAAATTTTAAATAAATGTTGTATTTTATTTCGTTTAATTTTCAAAAAATATACATTATTTTATTTAAAATTAGGTGAAATATGGTTTTTTAAGCTATTGTCTAACAGGATGACCACAATTTGCAGTGTATTTTCAATGTTGTCAAATAGCCAATTCTGTAAATGACGAGCCAGAATATCATGGAAGCGATTACGGACTTAAATTAATGTTTATTTTTAACCTACTTATTTTTATTGTTTAGTAGAGTGCCATTTAAGCGCCAGCCATGTAGGTCGTTGGAGCTGTAAAAGCAATCAAAATATGCATGCATATAGATTCATACGAAAAACACAAGTTCAGCGACCTCTGCCTACATAACAATATTTTTGATGACCTAGCGCTTTTGTTTTAAATTTAGAATATTTTTTATTTAGATTACTAGCTTTTGCCAGCGGCTCCGCCCGCGTTATAGTTATTTTTATTAACCGACTTCAAAAAAGGTTAACAATTCGTCGGAATCTTTTTTTTTTATGTATTTTACCCGATTACTCGAAGACGCCTGGACCGATTCGAGAAATTCTTTTTTTTGTTTAAAAGGGTATACTTCTCAGGTGGTCCCATTGGCACCAAGTTAGGATCTGATGATGGGATCACAGAAAAATCAACCCTCAAATTTTACAGTGACGCATAATTTGTTTTATATTGAAGTCGGTGTACTTTTTATGAATAAAAAACTTTTACTTATTGAAAGAAAGGTATAAATCTCTATCTATTACATGTTTCTTTATTTGGCGAACTGTAAAACCACTGATAGTTATGTCAAACGCCATAACGTGTGAAGAAGCTACACAGCAGGCCGGCATGATTGTGTTACGAGGGGTAGATTTTTTCTCGCTACTTGATACTCTAACTGGACGACACTGCGCTTACCATCAGGTGCAGTGTGGTTACGTTGCTGTGTCAGGATAAAGAAAAGACATTTGTTCTGCATACCTTTTAATATGTTAAAGCAGTTATACAATCTCTAATTACATGACCCCATTTTACCAATATTAAAATAAGTTTTTACGTCGTAATCTCTACCGCATGCACAGTGTGTTAATTTACAAAACAGTCAGAGCTGCAATTAAACAGTTCCAAACAATTCACACTTGAGATTGTTATAATCTGTTTAAAATTATGATCGGACGTTCACCGCCCACGCTTCCACTGAAATTAAATGATGTGTACGGATGAAATTGATTCGGTATGCAGAACAAAGTTGCACACCAACGATTATGGGTTTTCATGAGAATAAATTAAGACAATATTAAAATAGGGTAGTTTCCTGTGTTTAATTTTGTAAATTTTTCTATATGCATCCGAATATAATACGCCAAAGAAACTCTTTTGCGAAAACAGAATCAAATTGCTTGAAAAATGAGGTCACACTATTTATTTTAAATATTGCGGTAAGCAAATACTCACAGGCATGAGCGAAAACGGTTACGCATTGGGAACATATTGCTATCTCCCTCGCGCAACGACTTAGTAATAGGGATTCTGTGACGTCACCGTACATATCATGCAACCTTTTGCTGTCATTTGACAATTACCCCTACCAGCAGTTTTAAATGGCATCTAATTTACTTATTTTTGTTCGGATTCATAAAATTCTTTCAATAATAGGTTTCAGGTAATGTAAATTCTTGATTAAATTAATTTAAAAATCAAGTCAACTATAGGGTAGTTGACTATTATTTATTATATTACCTACTGGCTATATCAGCGATATTTAATGGATACTTGCTAGATTATATGTGGAAGCAAGCCCCTCATGCTTTTTTTTATCACGATGGTGGCAAACAAGCTTACGGCCCGCCTGATGATAAGCGGTTACCGTAGCCTATGGACGCTTGCAACACCAGGAGCATCACATGCGCGTTGCCGACCCTTACCCTTGCTTTGAGTGCGATAGGCTATTTCAAGTTTTACCCCAGTTTTTTTTATTCTGGCACGGCAAAGTGACCACACTGCACCTGATAAGTGAGTACAGTGCCCTGTATTTCGAGTATCAAGTAGCGAGAAACAATTAGTATAAAATGGAAAAAAATATAAGAAATCCCACAAAGCAGCCAGTTTATAAAGTAATTTAGCTTGACACTCAGTCGATGCCTGTAGATGGTACAAAGCGCTGGGGTAGAAAGCAACCTTGATTAGGCAAAATTAGAAAGAGTAAAAGAAGATCTCTGCTCAATAACACTTTTAGCAACCTTTGGTATTTCTAATAAAAGGGATCTACCCTAACAATATATAAGAAATATATAACAGACGAGGGTTTCAATCAAGCTGATTAAAATAAGATAAAAAATCGCTATACAGCCCGTGTGCAAGCCCCAACTCGACGAATAATACCTACGTACGTTAATGGGAACGAAATCTTTGAGCTAAGGGATAATTATAGAATCTTTAACCAGAAACATGTCTGGAATTTCAATTTCCGAACAAAAAACGAATCAACAATGGCATCGTAACATTCTTAGGTTAATTATGTATCTGATATTTAGTAGTAACTCGAAGATCAAATCCACATAACTCTAGGCAGTACAACGAAGCAGCGGTTGCAAACTTGCTAGTTTTCAGGAAAACACCAGAAACTAGGGGGGTAGACCTAAGTCGTAGGGAAGGCGGATTGTGGTGTGATCTGCCCGAGGATCTGCCAAAAGGAAACCTCGAGTTTGAAACCACTGCCTACTTTAAATTTGACTGCCTCGGTTGCGCAGTTATCATTGCGCATGCGTTACAACTGTTATGCTGAGGTTTCGGGTTCGATCCCGGGTTAGGTAGTGATAATGGGTTTTTCTATTTAGAAATACTCAGTACCAGCCTGGAGTCTGGAATTGTGCCCGGTATGGCGATAGGCTCGCCCCGTAGCACATTATAGGAATTACGCCACACCATGTATATTTGAGCTAAGTTGCTGCCAAAAAGCGGTGAAATTATAAGTTTAGATTTCGCAAAAATACCACGTCATTACCTGTTTATCAACCTTGGTTCTTCAAATACTTTCTATAAAAGTATGCATCAAACCGCAATAAAACCTATCACAGACTGGTTTATACAGCAGACATGTATCAAATCGAAACAAGCAAGCCAGATTTGATCTTAAAAATAGATGTTCTGTAGATGTAGAAATAGGTATGCTAAGATGGTTTGGCCATATGGAGACGATGGATGAAAGCGATTTACGAAAAGTATTTTCGTGCGAATGTGACTGGAAGACTGGGTAGAGGGCGCCCGATGAGAACTTATACCGATCAAATAAATGATCTCCTAAATGGGCAAATCAGGAGTACCTCCAACCTTCGAAAATGTATGAGAAGATGCATGAATGTGGAAGAGGCGAAAGAAGTGTGCCAGGATCGTAGTTGTGGCACTTAATAGTCTCTGCCTACCCCCATGGGATAAAGGCGTGAGTGTATATGTATGTACATATGGCTTGACAATATCTGAGTGACGCTTACATTAACGTTGCATCAAACAGATGATGAATGTATTGGGTCATAATTGCACAGCTCAAAACGTTTAGTGATCAACAAATCATGAGGGTTCGTAGTTTCCATGGACCTAGAGAAGAGAGAGAAGAATAAGAGATAACTATGATATTATTTACTGTCTGGCACAATCAAATTTCCAATAAGTATTCGAATAGCCCAATATAAATCAGATATAAATCCCAATATAAAATAGAATATAAATCAGAATGTGCCCAAATGCGTACCATCGTCGATCCTGGCTACACAGGAATTGCAATGGAGTGTGGGCGGGATAGTGTCCCTATTTTAAACATAGATATTTTACGGTAGGCAGCGGCTTTGCTGTGCTCTGGCATTGCAGAAGTCTATGGTCGGCGGTGTCTACTTACCATCAGGTGGCTCGTTTGCTCGTCTGTATATCCAGGCATTAAAAAAACATAAAGAATGCACTGTGCAATATCCTTACAAAATTTATCATTTGTATAAAGAGACTAAGCTAATGTGCGGCCATTACCTATTTCTTTTCGCTCCTGCAAGTCTGTGATGTAGACCAATCAAAATTCTAGAAAAACTGCTGGCCGCACGTTTTCTTTATCAATCTCACATTTTTCTGCCCGAATTCACTTAATAGCTGGACAGAGAACACTCAGTCCATTCTCTATGCATATGATTTTAAATACTGTTTTTTAAACACAGTTGTTGCAAACGCTACTAATGTTGAACGGACTGTCAAGACTTTTAAAGTCACATCTCATTAGAAACACCCGGCACCCGACCCGTGCCGTCTCGCCTCGGACAGTTAGTATTCTTTATATGGACCTTTGGGATATGCGCTCACTACATCAACTCCGTAGCGTCACCGGAACGCCTCGGTCGTAAGCCGTCGACGCGTGGAGGGCGAGTTGACCACTCGGTGACAACTCGCTGCTCGCATGCTTGCCTTGCGTTGTTGCGCATTGCCAACGCACAATTTCATGAGTAAAGACGCGACGTTTATTAGTGGCAGCGCGGTGACCATCTGCCGACAACGAGAGGACGCCGAGCGACGAGGCGGTACGAGTCTTAGTCTTAGCCAATGGTCCTCTCATGAGATGTACCTACAAATCTTAAAATATACTTTGCGTAACTTCGTTGAATGACCGTACGATAAAACCCGTGGCCTTTCCAGCATCTGTCCAGTAAACAAGATGGAGGAAAAATATTGATATTATTTATTTATATCAAAATCTAAATATATACAGTATAATTAAAATTATCTCAAATGAGGACACTCAGGAGCAACGACTAAGCCAATGACAGGAAAAAGAAATAGATTTTATTTGGGGATCACCAATACCGCTAACTGAAATCTCTCCAGGGATGTGACATCGACCAGTTTGTAAGGCTTGAAGCCGTATTCAAGAACGATATTTAAAAGTTTTTTAAATAGCGTTCGATATTTAAAAACAAATTATGCGTTGCCCTCGATTTTTCTGAGATCCCATCTTCAGATCCTGACTTATAAACAAAACAAGAATTTCTCGAATCGGTCCAGGCGTCTTCGAGTAATCGGGAAACATACATAAAAAAGATTCCGACGAATTGAGAACCTCCTCCTTTTTTTGAAGTCGGTTAAAAATAGTAGTTGAAGATACATACAACTTGTTTTATTGATATATTTTATTGTTGTATATATATTTTATTGTACGGAGTGGGCCACATTCTCTGTCAATCAATTCTATTCAAGATTAAGTAAATGATATAAACTAATTTTGAAAGTTGAGTTTTATACAAAGGAAATCAAACCAAATATATATATATATATATATACACACCCACAAATATACACATGTGTGTGTACATATATATGTAAAATTAAAGAAAACAAACATCAGTGATGAAACAGGCAACAATTATTACATATTTCTATCAAATATAATATCACCCACTTTTTCTTGTTTCAATTTTAGTTGTTAATACAACTAAAATATTAGGTGATATACAAGTTGTGGATTTATGGAGCGGCGTAGTCGATTTTTGATCAAGCTCATTAATGGAAGAATAAAAAAAAACGATACTTAAAAAGCACTTTGCTAATCGTTGATTGGTCAGTTTTGTTGGGCGTCAATAATGAACCAATGACATACAGAAATCGACACTGCAACGAGATCGTTAATCATACGGAGGTTAGATTTGTCCAGCACTAAGACTGCACTAATAGGTCTAACGAGATATGTTATTTATATGTCTTATTATGGAATTTGTTGCAGGAGGTAAAGTAGACAGGACATTTTTTTTATCCTGGCACAGCAAAGTAACTACAATGCACCTGATGGTAAGCGCAGTGCCGTCCAATTGGCTATTTGACAACATTGAAAATACACTGCAAATTTTGGTCATCCTCTTAGACAATAGCTTAAAAAACCATATTTCACTTAATTTTAAACAAAATAATGTATATTTTTTGCAAATTAAACGAAATAAAATACAACATTTATTTAAAATTTTATCTGTGATGTGAACGCTCTGTGATTGGTTGCTACTCTGGTGACGTCACACGCAAGTAAACATAGTAGGGATGTGACATTGAGTGAAAAAATCGATTTTTCTCACTTGAATAATAATCGATTTTCTAAAATCGATTTTTTATAAGAAAAATAATCGATTTTTTTCTTAAAATTGTGCGTAATATGTTTTTCTCTGTAGTAAGAAATTAATATTAACAATTTATTAGGAGTCTTTAGTTTGGCATTAAAGTCACCCATTTCACCGCTGTAGGAAGCCTTGGTACGAGACATAGCTTTCCCTATGTCTTCGTACGTTGGGGCGTACACTTGTATAACCTTCAGAGTATATTTTTAAGATAAGGTACGCCACGCCACTCGAGCTGATACGCTGCCAACTTCCACAGCGTTGCTTTTTAGTGACTTGTGGATAATAAATCTGACGCCACCTTGGGATAGTTGGTGTCCTTCTCGGAAGTAGAGTAAGTGACCAGAATCTAGGGCCATCTTCTCGTCCCCCTGTCTTCGGATATCGGATAGCCCTACGATATGCCAGTTAATGTGACTTAGCTCTTCTTCCAACTCAGCGATGTGCTCCTCCGCAGAGAGCGTTGTACGTCGCCAAAAATAGCTTTTTGTGGTACCCTACCGTAGCCCGGGATTGTAATGGGTGCCTTCAATGCTAATGTACAATAGTACAAGGATACGGCGAATCGAGGGTAGGATCATTCGGCTATGGGTGCAGGAATCACAGGGGGCAAATGCTAGTTAACTTTTTCGAGACCCGGGGCCTCTTTTTGATGAATTCATTTTTCCAGAGGAAGTTGACTTGGCGAAGCCCCAATAATGTCACCAGGAATGAGATCGACTTCATTATGACTGATAAGCGCCAAATATTCAGAGATGTCTCTGTGATCAGTAGGTTTAACACCGGTAGTGATCACCGACTGGTAAGAGGCACTCTGAATATAAAAGTTAAAATTGACCGAGCGCGCTTAATGAAGTCGACTCTCCGACCAACTTTAACTTTAACAAAGAGATAAAGAAGCTAATACGGTGCGATATAAGACGCCCAAATACTCTGGACATTGAAAATGCTATTACGCAGAACAAGGGTATCAGAGTTTTCGCCAAGCCACTTACCTCTAGTTGTCACCTGACAAAGCTCAGAACATCACAAACCACCACCGTCACTTCTATGCCAGAGATACTCGCAGAGGTCGAAAGGTATTATGGGGACTTGTATACTCAAAAATCAAGTCCACCTGTGGCCCAGAACGGGGAAGATCCGCGTGCCAGACTAACTCGCCACCATACAGACGAGTTTCCCGACATCGTCGTGGGTGATGCCATTCTCGAGGTTGTGCAAGAGTATGTGTGGGTGACTGATGTGGGTGACTTATTTCACCACTTATATTCACTTACAATAGAAACAAAACATTATTTATAAATATAACAATAATTAATATAAAAATCGATTATTTTTCACATCCCTAAAACATAGCTGTTTCGAGATTTTAGTTCGCGTCAAAGAGTATTAAAATACTACTAAAAGTTCGCGTTTTGTTTTCTAGGTGTTATTGAGCTATTTTTGAACCAGGTTTATGATATTTTTTATATAAAAGTAACTAGTAGTATAAATATTAGATCCAAAACGGAAAATGGAATCAAATTTTGTGCGAGCTGATAACAGCAACTTGCCTAAGATAGACGCATTTATGATTGCACTTTTCTTCAAGAATAACGCTGATTATTATGGTGCGGAACTTAAAAATATAAAAACAACAGTGTAAGTAGTATATATGTAGGAATTATTTTTTACAAACCTTTAGTTATTATAATTCTGCAGTTTGTAAAATATAATTTAAGATTATGATAATACAACTCAGAAGTTTCATATAAATTCTCTTTGTCATGGTCTTTGCTTTTGTTTATACACCATTCTATTTGCTATCTAAATAATTTAGAAGAAAATCTGAAATTCACTTCACGTTTTCGGAGGGTTATTAGTAGGTATGTTGATAAAATATCGAAATATCGATATTTTGTTTCGATTAATCAAACTCCGATATTGATATATTTAAAAATATCGGTATATCGAAAATCCGTCATTTTTTTAAATATCAACATCCCTAGTTATTAGCTTGTTTACTTGCATGTGACGTCACACCAGCGCCATTACAGAAATAGCGTTTTTGCCGCGGTTTTGGAGATTTAAACTTTAACATTGATTTTTATTAAAAATACTGTATATTTTCCTGAAATATCAATGTAGTGTGCTTATTATGTAATAAAGAATAGTTTTAAATCATTATCGAAAATGAGTCAAATAGCCAATTAGAGCATCGAGTAGCAAGAGAAGATCTATCCACCGCTACTCAACACAATCATGCCGGCCTGCTTCTTCACACTATGCCATGGGCAAAAAGCGGTCGAAGATCTAGTGTCAGAGTACTCAGAAGGCCGTAAAAACGGCGAAAAATCGTACCCCAAGACCTAGACCCCCGACAAAAACCGGATGTACACGGGCTGATCCAGGAACGCGACACACTTGCGTGTGCCACTATGGCGGGTTTTACACCCTGTGTACGGTGGTCACTATCCGGGCGGATATGAATATCCTACCACCTGCGGCCTATCCTACCTACTGATCCCGGTTTCTGAATACATTCATCAACACACTTATCTGACTTTACGGGCAATGATTTAAGAGCCTGTGGCACGTAGGTGTCAAATGAAAGGCCCTGGGTTTTATCCCCGCATTGAGATAAATATTTCTGTCATCCACAAATTGTGTCGAGTGTGAGTGTTGTGGGACCGCAGTCCCTCGTAGTTCTTGATACCCACGATACAGGTTTGATCTAATGTGGGGTTAGTACTGTAGTCAGTACAGTGTGTGACTGTTGGGTAGAAAAAATATTATTAATCATCATGTGACACTTGCTGGATAAAGTTTTTGCTATAAATATAATAGTCAGAACACTATAGGTTCTCTTTCTATGATTCCAGCCTATCCCTTTCAAATCGGGGCGGTGGGTTAAAGACTGCCTCAGTGGCACAGTTGTAATTACGCACGCGGTACGACTGCAGTGCTCTCAGTCTTGGGTTCGATTTTCGGTTACCCGACCAGGGGTAAAAGTGAAATTAGGTTTTTCTATCACGAAACATCAGATAATCAGCCCGGGGTCTAGAATTGTGCCTGGTATGGAGATAGACTCGCATCACATCATGGGACGTTAATAAGCTGAGCGAAGTACGGGTATACTGGTTACACCTCTGGTTACTCTTCGGGGACCACAAGCGTGAGTGCTATGTATGTACGAAAGTTTATGCAACAAGTTGATATTTGCCCCGAGGATCTCTGAAATGTATGAAACGCGTATCTTTCACTTTATTCTTGTTAGACGTGATTGCATTTATTTTTTAATAGTTGTCTGTCGTAAAAGTTATTTTTGATCAGTTAATGAGTCTTGGTAATTGATGTTTACATACTTTTATACAGTAAATGCCATATTTATGTAATAAGTTGATAATTAAATATGAATCTTTAAAAATATATAAATAGCACCCAACAGTTACACACATATCGGCGCCCCCCACACTAAGATACGAGTCTTGTGTTGTGGGTATCAGGGACTACGAGAGACGCACGGTCTCAACACCCAGACCCCGGACACAAATATCTGTCTGTCACACAAACATTTGTCCCGGTGTGGGAATCGAACCCACGGCCTCTCGTTTCACAGCCGGCTACTCGCCTACTGCGTCACGGAGGCAGTCAAATATATATTCAATAGCATAAACTTTAATCCATTTTGCTGATTCGTCCCTAGGGGTGTAGGAAGGAGGGAGTTAGATTTTCTAGCAGGCCGGCATGATTGTGTTGAGTACCTAGCGAGGGATAGATTGTCTCTCGCTACTTGATGCAGGGTATCACTTTGCCGTACCAGAATAAAAAAAAATTACCTTCTAGAAGAAACCCATTAAGTGACAATCGCATGAAAACCCGTCACTTAGTTTAGAGAGACTTGTTATATCTGATATCTATACATATATTTAATTACTTACCCTGATTGATTGATTCATCAACGCAGAGCCTACTGGGGCTACAATCTTGAAATTTTGGCAGCTGATGCTCTTTATATAAGCATCCACTAAGAAGGGATTTTCGAAAATTTTACACCTAAATAAGTAAAAGTTTTTTTTATTCATAAAAAGTACACAGACTTCAATATAAAACAAATTATGCGTCCCTATAAAATTTGAGGGTTGCCCTCGATTTTTCTGAGATTCCATCATCAGATCCTGACGGTGCTAATGGGACCACCTGGGAAGTATACCCTTTTAAACAAAAAAGAATTTCCCGAATCGGTCCAGGCGTCTTCGAGTAATCGGGGAACATACATAAAAAAAGATTCCGACGAATTGAGAACCACCTCCTTTTTATAAAGTCAGTTAATTATTTATACTGTCGTAATTGGCTGTTTTGATCAGTCAAATTATATTTTCCAATTTAGAAATTTAATAGCCTAAACGGGTATATTTTAAATTTAAATAAGCTTGCAAAGTTCGCGTTATATAAGTCCACATTCCACATCTTTCACTATTGTGTTTTTTTTTAAGAAATTCATTTGCTATAATGGAACCGGATTACTCGCTCTACGCAATAGAGGCTGTCCGTGAACTATTAGGATTAAATACTAATAGTATATATAATTAATAAATAAAGATATTGCTAGTGTATTTATGATGCCGCTTTTTATTATTCCGGCACGGCAAAGTGAGCACACTGCACCTGATGGTAAGCGCAGTGCCGTCAAATTAGTGTATCAAGTAACGAGAGACAATCTATCCTCTGCTACTCAACACAATCATGCCGGCCTGCTGAGTAGCTTCTTCACACTACGACATGGGCAAGAAGGTGAAGATGCGGTCGAGGGTCTAGTGACATCGTACCCCAACTCTAGATCCCCGAGAAAATAATGAATATAAGATATGGACAAGTTTGCTTTCTGTATATTTCTTTATTTTTATTTGTTAATGTAATGACTTGTCATAAGAGCTTTGTTTTTGCCTACTTACATTCATCCTACTTATCTTACTATTATTATAAATGCGCATGTTTGCATGGATGTATGTTTGTTACTCAATCACGCTACAACGGCTGGACGGATCTGGTTGAAATTTGGCACAGAGATAGATTATAGTCTAGAATAGCACATAGGCTACTTTTTATCTAGGATAAATGCACGCTTCCTTTGAGATAGGAAGATATAGAAAGGTGTAATAGCTTAAGATGCCTCCATGGATGGGTATATTTCTTCCAAAAATAACTTGCACTGTTAGTAATATAATTCTTTCTACCGAACGAACTTAAAACAATTAAAATAATATAACAATTAATAAATTTGGCTGGTGGTAGGATATTCATATCCGCCCGGATAGCGACCACCGTACACAGGGCGAAAAACCCGCCATAGTGGCACACGCAAGTGTGTCGCGTTCCGGGATCAGCCAGTGTACATCCGGTTTTTGTCGGGGGTCTGGAGATGGGGTACAATGGCCATTTTACGGCCTTCTTAGTACTCTGACACTATCTACCCCTTTTTCACCTTCTTGCCCATGGCGTAGTGTGAAGAAGCAGGCCGGCATGAGTGTGTTGAGTAGTGGGGGATAGATCGTCTCTCGCTACTCAGTACTCTATTTGGACCGCACTGCGCTTACCATCAGGTACAGTGCGGTCACTTTGCCGTGCCAGGATAAAAAAAAATGACAATAATTTCATAATCATTAATATCAATTAAGTAAATCATTAATATTTCTAGAGTATTTTTAAATTATCACATGACATTTTAGCATTTGGTATATTTGTTAAAATCATTGACATTTTGTCTTTTTGCAAACTATTCTGACCCAGAATCAACAAAAATTACGTATATTGATATTTATTTTTCTTATAATAAAAAGCAGCGATAGCCTAGTTGATTGCGGCACGGACTGTCAAGACGAAAGTCGTATGTTCGAAACCCAAGTGGCATACACCTCTGACTTTTCTCAAGTTATGTGTGTACTAAATGTTAATTATCGCTTGCTTTAACGGTGAAGGAAAACATCGTGAGGAAACCTGCATATCTGAGAATTCTTATACGAATTTCGAAGGTATGTGAAGTCTACCAACCCGCATTAGGCCAGCGTGGTGGACTAAGGCCTAACCCCTCTCATTAGTAGAGGAGGCCCGTGCCTAGCAGTGGGACAATGTTTAATACAGGGCTAGTATTATTATTATTATATATAAAATACTTATTCCACAATTTGAATACTTTAGTTTTTAAGTATTGTAAAATAATATTGGTGTAAGATATATTTCTCCATTCTTAAATCATTTGTGTTTATAGATAGCATAACAATGGTATCCTTCAAGAACCATGTATTTAAAAGGAGTTTCGATAAATTTCATCAAATAGAGTTTTAGTCCATTTTCGTCAAGAAAACTTGACCAATTTACAGAATAAAATAAAAATAATAAATAAATAAAAATTATAACCCACGGCGTTATTGATCGGGCGATAGTTCTCATACATACACATCAAAATTTCCACGCGAACGAAGTCGCAGGGTAACAGCTAGTTTTTTAATAAAATATGTCGATTCAAAAAAAGGTCACATTATGTAAAGGATTAAGCGACGCCATACCTCATCACCATTACCCTTTAACCGTCAACTTTAACTTTGCCACAGAACATTGAAACAACAATCCGATTTATGGGCAAGTATGAGCACATGCAGACAATCCCGGGAGGTGGTGCCACACCCGGATATTCGCTTAACTAAGCGTCCGCTGTCACTGGACAGAACTTCCGTACGTATAAACGTAAGCACTGTCACTGGAAACTGCCATTCAACAAACATCTGTATGATCTAGGTATTACTGACAGTCCCCTATGCAGGGGATGCCTGTCAGTCGATGAAACAGCTTCCCACGTCATCCTGGAATGCGAAGGAGTAGCTACACAACGGGCTGAAATCCTCGACACACCGAGGTCGCTCCGAGAAGCCAGTGGAGACACCAGGAGGATCCTGCGCTTCTGGTCGGAGCTAGGCTGGCTAGACTGCTAGCACATACACGCACAATGGCTCGACGTCTAACGGGCTAAGTGCGGAGAAGGGAGCCCACAACCGATACCAATATTAATATAATATATACCAATAATTTCCGCTTCTTTGTGTGTTTCGATTGTTGCAATTGTTCCTAAATTTAAATTTAATAATAAATAGGTGGCCACAATTATGTTTTAACGTTTTGATTAATTTTATGATTATTATTGCTTTCTTTATGTATTTTTTTTTTCAATAATATTGAGGTGTACGACCCGACTCGACGTCCGCACGTCACACGAGGCCCCTCATTGAAAATCAGCGCTGCAGTACTGCTCAGGTTGTACTGCAGCATATCGCTGAATGAGGGGACCTGTTACGGCGCAAACAGTTTTGTTTTTTGTTTTAAGTTTTATTTTGTATTCCGCCCGCGTGGAGGTCGTGTTTGGGAGAAAAACTATACAATACAAAATACCAATTTTCATGCGTTTAACTTAAAAAATGACGGATTTTCATACAAACTTTCATCCGGTATTTAACACCCTTAGGGGCGGAATTTCCAAAAATCCTGAAACATATATTATTTATTTTTAACTAAAATGCCAAATACAAATTTTCATGAATTTAACTTTAAAAATGACGGATTTTCATACGAACTTTCATCCCCTATTTTACCCCCTTAGGGGTGGTATTTCCAAAAACCCTTCCTTAGTGGATGCCTACGTCACAAAAGGTACCTACTGTCAAAATTTCAAGTCTCTAACCCCAGCCGTTTAGGCTGTGCGTTGATCGATCAGTCAATCAGTCAGTTTCTTCTTGTATATATACAGATTTTCCTTGTATTTGCTCTGGTAATAAAATCTTTTTCTTTCTTTTCTTTTTTTTCAATACCTCATCACTAGATTTAGACTAATTGATTTAGACATGTGCCACCATATTGACAAAGCAATAATTGACCTAATGATTGTGGATATACCGTATACTTTAAAACGACAGTCGTAGTAATTAAAGGAGGCTAAATTAAAGCGAACGAATTCAAATATCTCAATCTGAGTATTAACTACTACTATTTTCTATTAACTATTTTCAAAGTGGTAGAGCCACGCTGTAGACATATTTGTCTACAGCATGAATGGGCCGGCTCGACCGGGGTAGTACCACTGTCTCACAGAAAACCAACGTAAAGTGACAGTTCAATGTCGCGTTTCGTATGGTAAGTGAAATATCCGGAGGCCCAGATTCCCCCTTCCCTTACCTAATCTCTATTCCTGACCTTTAAGGCCGACAGCGCATACGTGATACTTTCGGTATTGTGGATGTTCATGGGCGGTGGAGATCACTTAACATCAGGTGACCCACTGGCTCGGTTGTCAGACTATGATATAAAAGAAAAATACTAACCAACCGAACTAATCTTGTTCAGTTAACGATTTCGAGTTTGACCCCAACATCCGTATGTGAAGCATGGTGCAAATTTAGTATCGCGATTCTGTAACGTGCGGTATACGCTGTGTGCCCCCATATCTTCATCATAATGATGAAGAGTTGGAATAAAAAAGTGCATTGACCCAGTTTTCCAGTGCATACGCTATTCGTAATACTGTTATATTAAGGTTAGATGGGGCTTAAAGTTAAGATAGCCTTATTAAAAGGCAAACATGTTTGAGAAAGGCAGAATCTTTTTTTTTGGTCCTGTACCACAGCTTTTTATTAGTGTCCGACCGAAACAAGAATTTCTACCCAAACCGAAAACGAATCTTCGGTTCAGTTTCGGCCGAAACCGAATTCTAAACCGAAACTTTTTCAGACATGTTAAAAATCTATTGGTTCGTGAAATTTGGCTTGTTTCATATAATACATTATGCAGACAGTGAAAACGTGTGAAATTAAATAAAAAACAATAATTGAAGTATGTGAAAAAATTAAATAAATAAAGGTATATTTGTTTCATATTGCCATTATTTTTTTACTTGTTTGTGTGACAGTTAGATATTTGGTCTGGGTGTTGTGGCACGCAGTCCGTAGTAGTTCTTAATTCCTACGGTTTTACCTAGTGTGGAGTCAGAACTATGTGTGCGACTGTTGGGTGTTTTTTTAAATATTTTTTATCATTTGATACTCAGCTAATTTTCACTGCCAAATCCTTTCTAAGCTCATACCAAAGAGTAGGGGGGTCAAGTATCTAAATCCGGCCCTTTTCAACCAGTCGTGTGTAGTTCAAAGTTCACCTTTGATGCAAAATAACCGTCATAATTGTTTGACAAGCTAAATCGTAAATCTGCTTGACCTAGGGTTCACGGCGTGACCTAAGAAACCTACATTTAGAGTGCTTTCTCTCGTGTAAGTCCTCTTTAATAGTTAAATGTTGTAGCTCAGTTCGTAACGATGTAAGTCAGTCGTGGGGGTTCGAATTCTAGATTGCTATATGCTTTAAAAAATCATGATTTTCATCACTTTCATAAGTGTCATGTATGGCAATAGATTTTGTAATAATTTCTTTTACAATATTACAATAAGACAACATTTTTTATTCTGGTACGGCAAAGTGACCACAATTCACCTGATGGTAAGTGCAGTGCCGTCCAGTTATAGTATCAAGTAGCGAGAGTCAATCTATCCCTCGCTACTCAACACAATCATGCCGGCCTCCTGTGTAGCTTCTTCACACTACGTCTAAAGGACCCAGGATCATAGGAAGGAGGAAACACTTAATTAACATACACTGAGCTTTAATAGGATTGAATTTTAATTGTATAACCAAATATTGTTAACCGGTGTTCGAAAAGAGCAACGCTAGAGTTTCTTCTCTAGCGAAACTACATTTCGAACTGATGAAGTTAAAAAGATTGCCTGAATCTAAATAATGGATAGCATTTTATGGACTCAATAAATATTTTGATTTGATGATTGAGCTTAAGCTATATATACAAAAAGACTGCATAGAAAATATCGAAAAGGACTCACTGAAATCAACTTGCAAAATCGACTTAACAATGCTCTTTGAAGCCATTTAATTTTTAGAAAGAAAAAAACAAGAATATTTTTACCTATCCTTACCTACGTGGCAAAGAGTAAAGTTAAACATACATACATACATATACACTCACGCCTGTAATCCCCGAAGGGGCAGGGGTCCCACTGGCACCAAGTCAGGATCTGATGTTAGGATCTCAGAAAAATCGAAGGAATTCCTCCTCAAATATTATAGGGACGCATAATTTGTTTTTTATTGAAGTCGGTGTACTTTTTAAGAATTAAAAAACTTTTATATCGGGTCTGGTTGTGGGACCGTAGTTCTTGGTACTCACGACACAGATTTCACCTAGTGTGGGGTTAAGTCCATGCGTGTGACTGTTGGGTGTATTTATTTAAATGGCCACTGTACACATTGGGCCAAGGTGCTTGGCATATTGCATATTGAACCAACGTTGGCCCAACGTGTACAATGGGCGTTAAGTTCATCACAGTATAATTTCAGTGTATGTATTACGATTGTTGTTCGGAAAGTCATTTCGAACAGAATTAATTTAATTAATTAATTAATACAATTAAAAGAATTTTTCAAAAAAAAGTATATTTTTTTTAAATTGATAAGGCCGCCTACTCCTACAATCTCGATTATTTCAATCCAATACTTCTCAAATATAAACTACATTCCCTGGACAAAGCTTCAATTATGACGTCATCCCGTATTTATAAATACAAAGTGCATCTCTATTTATATTCCCTTACATCCTTAACGTCAAAACCGCCTGGAATCCTTAACGGCATATACGTATCTATTTCTAGGTGATAAAGCTGAATTTCCGTTGCACGATGCATCTCAACACAAACAGTCCCAGGTGGACTCCGTTTGAAGGCTGTGGTTGCACTGGTAAAGCGATGTCGAAGCGAAGACTGTACAAACTCTAAACGTGTATAGCCGATGGTAGGATATTCATATCCGCCCGGTACACAGGGTGTAAAACACGCCATGCAAGTTTGTCGCGTTTCGGGGTCAGAGTACATCGGGGTTCTAGAGTTGGGGTACGATGTTTGGCCGTTGTGCGGCCTTCTGAGTACTCTGACATTAGACGCTCGACCGATTCTTCACCTTCTTGCCCACGGCGTGGTATGAAGAAGCCGGCCGGCATGATTATGTTGAGTAGCGAGGGATACATTGTTTCTCGCTACTTGATACTCTAAATGGACGGCACTGCGCTTACCATCAAGTTCAGTATGGTCACTTAACGTGCCAGGATAAAAAAAGATGGAGAGATTTGTAGTTCAAAGAAATTATAGTGTGTCATTAAGCGATGTTGTGTAAGATCTGTAAATAACGTTTACTGTCAATTCTCAGATATTAGCCATTGCCACCAGTTCTTAGTTCAAACTAAAGCATGCTCAAAATTTTTGGCAAAGGACAGACTGTTGGGTGTTTTTTTTTTATACCTCTGGTTTTGTTTGTTGTCATTGTAATACCAATCACTGATAGGTTAGTTCGACCCGAAATATAAATAGTTATAAAAACTACTAGACACTGGCAAAATCACTGTCATAACACTGTAGCCATCTATAAAAAGGAAGAAGAATAACAATCTCTCACAGTCGCTTCACCAGTGCGACCACGGGTGATATAGCCTCATTGAACGGTTTTAGTGTAGCTGTGGTTAATGTTATTCTCAGTTGAAATATCCAGTCGCTCCTGTTATATCTCATGGCCATACACAACAGGGACATTATTCTCTACGTCCTAACAAACTCGTAACGAGGCGCGTTACGTTAACTGCATGTAACTCGCGTGTAATGGTATTCTGTAATGCCCTTGCACACACCTGATGGTAAGCGCAGTGTCGTCCAGTTAGAGTAGTCCGTAGCTTGAGACAACCACTTGTAAAAATCAGCCCAGCTGAGTTGCTTCTTGACACTTCTTTTAAAACCAACGTAAAGTGACAGTTCACTGTCGCGTTTCGTATGGTAAGTGAGATATCCGGAGGCCCAGATTCCCCCTTCCCTTCCCTAATCCCTATTCCTGTCCTTAAAGGCCGACAGCGCATACGTGATACTTTCTGTATTGTGGATGTTCATGGGCGGTGGAGATCACTTAACATCAGGTGACCCACTGGCTCGTTTGTCGGACTATAATATAATATAAAAAAAACACTACTCTGAAAGAGCCCAGGATAGGAAGAAGCAAACATGGTACATGGAACATACGAATTTGCGAACCTCTTGGTTCGGGCCGGGCTAGGAGACACCACGCAGTTGTGACTCCGTGAGCCAGATCATATCATGAGACGGAAGTTCTGTGAACTGTGAATATGAACTGGAACCAAATAAAATCCTCCGTAGCGCAGCAGATGAGTAGCCGGCTGTGACGAGAGGCCGTGGGTTCGAACCCGCACCGAGACAAATATTTGTGTGACAGATAGATATTTGTTTGGGTGTTGTGGAATCGTAGTCGTAGTTCTCAATTCCCACGATACAGGTTTTACCTAGCGTGGGGTCAGAACTATATGTGTGACTGTTGGGTGAAGTTATTTTACATATCTACAACTTATATAAGCGTACCAGTTTGTTTTTCGTTGTTGAAATTTACTGTCTTTATTATCTCTTACAAGTAATATAGCACATAAATACCGCAATTAATGATATCTTGACGTAACCGTTGGTGATCTTTAACCTGAACCGACAAAACAATTCTCATTAGGTTATCGTAACTTACAATAGTTAGTCTACATACCCAAAATATTCATAGATGTGATTAGAAAAGAAAGAAAGAAAAATAAATTTTATTTGGTCAGTGCTTTAGATGACATACAAATTAAAAACACCAGGAGTGATACCCCAAGTACACCCGCTACTTCTCAATTTGGAACACCTGTGTCTAAAGTATGGCCAAAAATTCAGCATTTGCCAGGTAGTAAAGTACTGCCTGGCGCTGGTATTCTGCCTAGACCTTAGGAATCTGGCCGACTAATCATCTGGCCGAAGGACATGTATCCATGGCTATGAATAAAAACATAGGTGTGTTAAAACCATAGACAGACTGAGCAATATCTTCACAAAATTGACCACTATGTGGAAAGAGACAAAGCGACTGTGTGGCCAATGCTTATTTCTTTTAGCTCCTGAAAGTTTGTGGCGTTGACCAATCAATATTCTAGAAAAAGACAACTGCTGGCCGCACGTTCGCTTTATCTCAGTCACATTTTACTGCCCGTATTCATCTCTCTATGTCTATGGGCCGCAGTCGAAATGACAGGTACTATAAACAAATTATTCATTTCAAACAATCGTCCCGATGACTAAATGCAATGCTATTCCACGAATGCTAATTTTTCTCTGCATCAGAACCATTTGCAATTTTAATTAATCTTAATTATACCTAACGAAGATTCATGAACGTGATGCCATTGTATAATCAGATTGCTCATAGATATTTTTTTATACCGGTCCGGTGTTCGAAATTCGACTGTAATTCATTAAATTAAGTTTAGCACTATTCCAGGTTCCTTTTTTAAATACGACTATAACCAGGAGGCGTGATTCTATCTAGTAGAGAGGGATGGTTGCCTCTCGCTACTTGATACCCTACATGGAGTATGGATGGGACTGAGCTTATCATAAGCTACAAAGTGGTTACTTTGCCGTTGCATAATATATCTCTCTCTTCCTGGCTATTCGTCCCACATGGTGGTAGGGTCAGCCTTCTTCTATTTCTCGTCCCCTTCGCTCTGTCTTCGACGTCGTCTGCGGATAACTTGCATTCCCTCATGTCTCTCTGCACTACATCCTTCCACCTTGTCTTGGATCTTCGACCAGGTATAGAAAGTTGCCTGCAAAATGCCAAGGTTCCCGCGTAGTCTGTTGCATAATATATTTTTTTTATTTTGTCCTATGATGCTGGCTATGAGTGTGCACACATGCGTCATTAGCATGTTTTTATTTTTATCCTGGCACGACAAAGTGACCACACTGCACCTGATGGTAAGCGCAGTGCCGCGGTCATCGAACTAGACTCTCGAGAAACGTGTGTTATGTCTTTGATATTGATGGTATTTAATTTAATGTATTTAAGTAACACATATTACATTTAAATTATACATTTCAGCGCTCCTTCTCCATATAACTTTAACTATGTCGAATCTTACATTTCTCTGTGCGATATATGCAAACTTCATGTCAGATGTGTGTGCCTAATATGGACTAATTTTAATGATTTATGATAAGCATTTCTCTTGTCTTGAAATAGCCATCTTGTCTCGATAGCCTAGTTGGTTTCGGTAGGGACTGTGAAGACGACAGTCGTATGTTCAAAACCCAAATGAAATACACCTCTGACTTTTCTAAAGTTAAGTGTGTATTAAATGGTAATTATCGCTTGCTTTAACGGTGAAGGAAAACATCGTGAGGAAACCTGCATACCTGAGAATTTCGAAGGTATGTGAAGTCTACCAACTCGCAATAGGCCAGCGTGGTGGACTAAGGCCTAACCCCTCTCATTAGTAGAGGAGGCCCGTGCCCAGCAGTGGGACAATGTTTACTACAGGGCTAGTATTATTATTTATTTTATTTCTCTTGTCACTAAACGGGCCACTGTTATTACTTTGTATAGATTACCGTACGTTGTAACTACTATGCATATTATTTGTAACAATATTTTACATTTTTAAGTGCCTGCTGACAAGTTGGTGCTTCTTTCAGTTTGTAAAATAAATAAATACGTATAATGACAGATGATTTCCTGTGATTATTTATTTATTGTATAAATAACTAGGTTTTGCCCGCTTTGTATGCGTTATTACGGTACTATACCGTAGCTGACAATGAATTCCCAAAGTAAAAAGTCAACTTTTCCGAAGTTTTCAATTATCCGGGCAGCATTTTTTCATAAAAAGATAACCAACACACCCAATTTTCATAAACATTTATTTGGACAATAACGAACTTAAAATCGTACAGCTGTTCTGAAGTTACGTTCTTATCAAGGACCAGCATTTTTTTATTACTTATGTAGAAAAAATACGTAAGTAGGTACATCTTCATATAATAATAATACTAGCCCTGTATTAAACATTGTCCCACTGCTGGGCACGGGCCTCCTCTACTAATGAGAGGGGTTAGGCCTTAGTCCACCACGCTGGCCTAATACGGGTTGGTAGACTTCACATACCTTCGAAATTCTTTAACATAACATCTTCTTAACTTGGCTTATAATATCTGAGAGAGTAGCGATTACAAAACTTTCTGTTTCAATAGAATTTCCGTAAAACCTACTAATATTATAAATGCGAAAGTTTGGATGGATGGATGGATGTTTGTTACTCAATCACGCTACAACAGCTGGACGGATCTGGTTGAAATTTGGCACAGAGATAGAATATACTCTGGAATGGATGGCTCGACATTATTTTTTGCATAGTGGTAGTTTAGGGATCAGAAAATGACATATGCCACTTTTTATCCCGGAAAAATGCGCGCATCCTATGGGATAGCAAAATATAGAAAGGTGTATTAGGTTAAGATGCCTCCATGGATTTTATACGTTTCCTTCTAAAAATAACCTCCACGCGGGCGGAGCCGTGAGCAACATCTAGTGTTCTCATAAAGTACAAAAGTCTTGGATACCGAAAGATGGTACCGAATTGAATGCTTATTGTCTGAAAAAGTCTATTCTCGTGGTTCCTGTACTATAAGAAGTGTTGTGACATCCTAAAAGATGGGTCTAACAACATTTTCAACTTTATAACAAAAATGAAAACAACATATCATAACCGTTAAATTTTATGGCGCAGCGGACGAGTAGCCGGCTGTGAATCGAGAGGTCGTGGGTTCGATTCCCGCACAGAGACATGTTTGTGTGCCAGACATATATTAATTTCGAGTCTGGGTGTTGTGGGACCGTAGTACCTTGTAGTTCTTGATACCAGTACTGTTGGGTGTATTCATTTATTTATTATAAACTAAGCATCTCCAGCCCATTGATTTCAGCCGCAGTATGTATGGGACGCCAGGTTTCACAGCCAAGGTAATTAAATTGAAAAGCTGAAATTTTAAATTGCTGGTGGTAGGATATTCATATCCGCCCGGATAGCGACCACCGTACACGCGGGTGTAAAACCCGCCATAGTTACACACGCAAGTGTCCCGCGTTCCGGGATCAGCCAGTGTACATACGATTTTTGTCGGGGGTCTAGAGCTGGGGTACGTTATTTGGCCGTTTCGCGGCCTTCTGAGTACTCTGACACTAGACTCTTGACCGCTTCTTCACCTTCTTGCCCATGGCGTAGTGTGAAGAAGCAGGCCGGCATGATTGTGATGAGTAGCGGGGGATAGATCGGCTCATGCTACTCGATACTCTAATTGGACGGCATTGCGCTTTCCACTTTGCCGTGCCAGGATAAAAAAAGCCTTAAAATGCCATACCATTCCATTATTCATTTTCCTCTAACCCAGACTAGTGGAACAGTAATAAGTAAGTCAAGGTAAAAACTCAAGTTCCGAGGTTTTTGCATATAATATTAATGACATCAACAAACAAAAATGTGGGCGTCGTAATACAAACGCCATGTTGTTTGTTTTCGCCATGTTTTCATGATAATAAATCCTGTACCATAGGATTACCAACCTCGGAATTCAAATACTAGGATTTTTAGTTTTTAAAGTTAGAAAAACCAGGACAACTCAATTTAAAAACAGGACGCATCTTTGTTTTAAAATAGCGTAGCGTAGGTATGCTAATTTTAAAACCCTGTGTTTTATTACACCTATACCTTAACAGGGCACTTTAAAAACCCAGGACGCTGCTTAAAAACTATTTAGGACATCCCAGGACACTCTAAAAACTAGGACATGTCCTGGGAAAACAGGACGGTTGGCAACTCTACCGTATCACCTTGAGTGATAATTTTTTAAATCTACGTGTAATCTTATTATCATCTGTGTGGTAGCAGCGGGCTTAGATAAGAAACTGAGAGGTCGTGGGTTCAAATAGATATGGTCACGACATCACAATTTGTGATTTAATTTTTTATTCGAAAAATCACGATTCAATTCGAAGGACCTAAATTTGGAATACATTTGAGATAACTATCATAGAGTGAAAATAAGAACTGAAAAAAACACTTGACAATGAAAGAGTCAAATAGAAACAGCTTTAAATTAGTATAAAATGCTTACCAAAGGCGATGCTTTTGCTTTATATCGTAATAGTATTACAAATTCTACCATTCAGAATAATAAGAGAAAGACTGATTAACATAGAGTTGCCAACCGTCCTGTTTTCCCAAGACATATGTCCTGGTTTTTAGAGTGTCCTGGGACGTCCTGGATGGTTTTTAAGTAGCGTCCTGTGTTTTTAAGAAGCGTCCTGGGTTGTTAAGATGTGCTCGCAAAAGATGTGTCCTGTTTTTAAATTGAATTGCCCTGGTTTTTCTAACTTCAAAAACTAAAAATCCTGGTATTTGAATTTTGGGGTTGGCAACCCTAGAATAACACAGCAATCAATTACCGAATAGGCAGGAGAAGAGAATATAATCTCAGTCATAATTTTGTACCTACTAACTCCTACAAGAATTTTGCGAGCAACAATTCACATTTGTAAGAAGTTTACTAAAATTTTCTTTGCAAGTAGATACAACAATTGAAATAAAACGAATTTTACGCATTTTATCACGGTCTATTTTTAATTTCTAGGCCCGACGTTTCGAAAGCTTTTCAGCTTTTTATGGTCACGACACAATTATTTATATCAAATCGTTACGAAAGAATAAAGTGGAAGTCTGCTTTTTAGACTCTCTACTACCTTTGCAAAAACATAAGAAACCATTAGGTATAACAAATTAACTAACCAACGTGATTCGTGCTGTGGTAACTTTGCTGTTGTTTTTCCTATAGTTCAATACGGTTGATCCCTTCTTATCTCGTTGAAAGTCGACTAACGACTCTATAATCCTTCTGATATATTGTGGATATTTCTAGACGATGGTGATATTTTGCTATTACTTAAAAATAACTTCGTTAAAATAAACTGTGTTCATTATTTACTAGATTAGACGAGGCACTCGTTCTTTTGGCGATTAATCTTTATTTCATAACTTGACAGTCGAAATGGAAGATCAGGCTGTATGACTAGAAATGTCTTTTGCCTTTCTAAAAGTAAAACCAATATCATCAAATGTCATTTGTCAATGTCATTAGCAAATGGCCAGCAAAGGCGATTTTTTTATTTATAAATTCGTAAACATTTTATTTTAGAAGCAATCAAAAATGTATTTGATTATGTTTATAAACTTTGTAAAATATTATTGAGAATCAATTAATTTTATATGTGTAGTGTAAGTGAAATTCGTGAAAATGTTTAACTTTAAATATCTAAGCCGCGATCACCTCGAAGGGTTCGACAATTATAAGGTAAATACATGACATATTAATCATGTAACTTGCCAGGTATTTTTTTTTCGGATAATTGCTCTTTATAACTATAAAACAGACGGAAACTACAACCAAACTGACTTAACCTAAAAATATTTGCGTAATACAATTAAGTCGCGCAATTTCGTATACTACGCTTCATTATGTCTTACAACATTGAAATTTATATGTTTTAAATACTTTCACACGACTATTGGAATTTTTCTCGATACCTCTGAATTAGAAAATGATAGATAAAACAACATACTACAATATTACGTACATTGAGAAAATGCTGCCTCGGTGGCGCAGTTGTAATTGCGCATGCGTTACGACTGCTGTGCTGAGGTCTAGGGTTCGATCCCTAGATTGGGTAAAGTGATATTGAGGTTTTCTGTGGAGAGATACTCAATATCAGCACGGAGTCGGAAATTGAACCCAGTGTGGAGCTTGGCTAGGCTCGCCCCTTATCACATTCTGGGACAATAATAAATTCGGCGAAAACTGGGCTTACTGGTTACACCTTTGCCTACTGCTTCAGGATTACAGGAGTGAGTGGTAAATAATACTGATTCTTTGGAACCAAGTCGCCAAAAAATTACTTTCATGGCCTACATAAGCTAAGCCAGAAGACATAACAAAAATCCATGAATAACCTTGTTTGTAAATTTATAAATATATTTTCTTCTTATTAAGCAGTTTGCAATTTTTTCTATCTAATTTACACCTGTTTGAAGCTGGGCCGAGTAGTTTGTTACAATATGAACTTTGTAAAGTCATATGTCTATATGCCATGGCATAGCCTATAGCATGGCATGCCTTGGGAGTGCCTTAACCACTCGTGTATCAACATATATTAAAAAGTAAGGTAGTACAGAGTAAATAGAAGCCTAAATCAATTTTATTTCTATAACATTAAAGATGACAGCATGTAAGAATGGCGACTTCAGGCGCGCCGGAATACCATTTCATATGTGAATGGTTAAACTCATGACCTTTGTCATGGTAGTGAATATTACTGATTACTAGCCTATTGCTGCTTTTGCAGTGTAATATTTATTTATACAAAAAAAGTGTACCATCATTTTTGAATTTCATAAAAACATAGGCAGTCATGGGGACTACCAACGGAAGTGAAAACTTAAAATGTTGTCATTACTGTGTTCTTTTTTGAAACAGGGTACATGAAGAATTCTTCAATATATTCTATTATATTCTTCAAATAACAAAAAAAGGTAATTACCTTTTTTTGTTATTTGAAGGACTCAATTTGAAGGAAGGTTCAATAATTATAGGACTTAGGTGTGCTTAATAGAGTCTTAGTATGTCAAAAGAAAAATAATCTGAGTGTGACGGTCACACGAGTGCTTTTTCCCAAGTGCCTAAAGACGTGTTCACATATTACCAGCAGTGGTACCTACTTGACATTTATGTGATTTTATCTTTTTTATTTCAGTACATGGCAATAGACACCAGCCCCCTTAGTGTCTATGTTATGCATCCATTTTGGAATAGAGTTGTGGAGGTAAGTTTGTAACTATTGTCTATGATGTTAATGTATATTTTATAATTTCTCTATAAAATTGAGTAATATTGCCTTAGTTTATTTTTAAAATCAAGAGTGCTTTATTATTGGTTTGGTTTCTATCAACATTTTCAATTGAATTGTTATAGTCATTGACATATTTTTTACTATTTTAATCAATAAGTTTTTGGCAAGATTATCAAAAGAAGCTCACAGTAATAATTTTGATAAGGTCCTACACCACTGCTTCATTATTGTTCTATGCTTAACCTATTCATTGTAAATAATAAAAATAATACTAGCCCTGTATTAAACATTGTCCCACTACTGGGCACGGGCCTCCTCTGGCCCACTGGCCTAATGTGGGTTGACAGACTTCACATACCTTCAAAATTCTTATGAGATTTCTCAGGTATGCAGGTTTCCTCATGATGTTTTCCTTCGCCATTATCGCAAGCGATTATTAACAATGAACACACACATAACTTTAGAAAATTCCGAGGTGTACACCTAAGTTTTGAACATACAACTTTCCTGTTGACAGTCCGTACCGCAACCAACTTGGCTATAGTTGCTACAGCTTCATTGTATAAATATTATTTACAGCTTGTACCGAAATGGGTGGCTCCAAACGTCCTAACATTCGCCGGGTTCCTTCTGATAGTCTTTAACTTCTTGTTACTATCATACTACGACTATGAGTATTATGCGGCTAGCTACCAAGCCCACAACACTACATTGACAGAGACCTCGCTGAATGGCTATGTGGAGGTGATTCCGCAGTCCCTATGGTTTGCCATAGCGGTCTTTCTGTTCCTCGCATATACTTTGGGTAAGTGTGCTATTTAGGTTTTACAGCAGACGTAAAATTAATATTACAAATATCATATAGAACTGTATCTTACATGTTAGGTATAATAAGTCCGATTTAGAATAACTCATCTTCCACATATTAGTTTTTGTGGAGCATAATATATCAACACACAATTAATAAATTCGGCGAAAGTGGGTGTACATGTTACACTTCTGCCTACCCTTTCGGTGAGGGGTGAGTTTATATGTATATGACGGCGCCGGCACCGTCGTGTGATTCCTAACGACGTCCTGGCAATAATACTATGAACAACACGTGCACCAATCACGACAGCGCGCGTCATTCGGTTCTCCCACTCTCCCCACTGCGGGACTTGTTTTGACACCTGTATAAAACAGGCGGAACGACCGCAGTTCGGGCAGTCTTGGCTTTAGCTTGGCTCGGTGCACTTGTGGTATCCCGCTGCTAGCTTATCCTTGACTCATTGGATAATTAATTTGTGTAAACTAATTAATTATTATGCTTGGCTTTGGCTATACATAGCCACTGCCCAGGCACTGCTGGCCGATGTAATATTAAACAATTGTGTTATGTATCAGCCTATATAATAGATAAGTGGGTTTCTTACCAGTTCTTCCCACGCTTAGTATTCCGAACTGGCAGTAGCTTAATAAACTATTAATGGTTCTACTTGTGTTATTTCTACGGAACCGTAATGCGGTGTGCATCCTGATTGTCCCTGACGATGAGAGAGGTTGCATAATACCTCTCCCAGCCTCGGCCTGATGTACCTACACCTAACCTGACATACATGACATAACACATGATGCATGAATGCTGTGTTGTGTTGTGCTGCGACATCAGAAGTGGGATGGAGGACAGCGCTCACTATCGTGAATCAGGTGATGTAATACCTACAGTTTGGTTATATGTTATTTTTGTTGTTTGAGAGTTTGTAAAACATTAAGTAGTTTTACAAGTTTTATGCGTTTTGTTGGGTTGTAAAAAAAAGCTATATATGATTAGAATTTTATTATCAAAAAGAATAATGATGGTGACAAGAGCTAAATGCTAATCTACTGTACATTTGAAGGTTAGGAGTGTTCAAATCATTTTGATGCTATGTTGACGAATTGTAATAAGTCTCTAATGATAGTCTTTGTTAAAAATTGTCGTAACAAAGAAAAAACAGGAAAATATGAAGCGTCGATGATTTTTGTGTTAATAATATTTGTGTTGAAATTCCATGTGCTGATTGATGGTTTCCCGTCGCGCTGTTACGGCGCTCTAGCGACGGCAAGTGATTCTTGTGACAGCATGTTGTTTGCGTACCTACCTACATATGTCTAGTGTGTTTGGAATTTGGTGAGTCGCTTCTGGTTTTATTTATGTACCCTCAACTAAAGCGAGCAATTGGTTGGGAGGTGAAAATACGTCTGCTTCGATGGCATAGTAAACGCTACTATGCCGAGATCTCGGGTTCGATCCCGGGTCATGTAAAAGTGGTGATGTTGGGTTTTTCTAATACGAAATATCTGTATCGGCCTAAAGTCTAGAATTGTACTTGGTATGGCGATATGCTCGCTCCTGTCGCATCATGGGTCTGTAATAAGTTTTTCAAAATGTATGTGCTGGTTACACCTCTGCATATTTTGGGGAGTGCAGCCGTGAGTGCGTATGTGTGTGAAAATACGTAACAAATGACGCGTATGATCTATTTATGAACATTGAATTGGCTTTGGTTCGATTCCAGCTTGAATGAGGATTGAAAATAAACTTTTATATCAAATGTTAAAAAAAACCACGACTCAAAACTGGCATTTAAAGGTGTAATGAAAAATCATTCGTTCAATGCAATAAATAATAGGCCAGATTGTTTGACGGGTTTAGTTATGATGTGTTTCAAATTAAAATCACTATTAATTTGTAATTACATGCTCTAGTATGACATTTTAATATTCAAATGATAGCTACTGTTTCATAAAAACGGTAAGCAAGTATTGTTCTTGACTGTTTTCCGCTAAGAGGAATTCAATGATTGTACGGGTGGTAATTGAGTTTTATGTTTTAAATTATTCTACCCGATAATTAATTATTTTTATAAGGTTCTTGCTAAACAAGAAGTAACAATATGAGGCTTTGTGACCCACCTTATTATTATCTGTATAGATCAAAGTTCGAATTTATGCCAATGATTCGTAAGGTTGTTGATAGCTTGCGTCCGTAGCCTGGTTATTGTCTACTCAATATATCTTGGGTGACCACGGGTGAGCGGTCAGCGCTTAAGGTATCTGATAATATTTGTGATCGTGGTTAATTAAAAACCCGTAATTCATTTAATCATATTCTGGTAGTGTTAATTAACTACAGAAAGGGTTAAATTCAAGTTTTGAGGAAAATGTGAATATAACATAGGTTACCTTAAAGGAAATAGCCAGACATTTAGGTTTCCTTTATTTTGCCTAAATCTATATTCACGCCGTGACAGTATAAGGCGTGAAATATAATTTTAGGGATTGTGTGGTACTGTGACCAGGGCACAGTTTAGAATTCCTCGGGTTCACAATATAAAATATCGTAATTTGCCACAACCCTGAAGTCTGTTATGACTGGACCTGGAAGTAGTAGTTCTGTAGGGTACAGTCGTACTGGACCAGATAAGTAGAAAATCTGAAGGGTACTGCCGTACTGGACCAGATAAGTAGAAAAAAAAATGGAAATGAAAGCTCTGCGTTCCCATGGGGGATTCCCATAAAGAGAAGTAACTACAAGTTACTAGGCTATGCATGGCCGGAAATCACAAGCATAGCTAAAACCAAAACATTTGGTTTTGGTTTTTTTACTTTGAAAGTCAGTTATACCTTGAGTTTCCTGATTATTGATTTGGATATACCTTAGCCTGTGCATACTAAACATATTTTAAGTTTCAGAAGGGCTCTAGAAGGTGATAATACAAGGTACGCATTGCTTAATTTGCTGTAAATTATGGATACCATACGTTGAATACTGTGATGGCGTGACGGCGGAAAAGCATGGTAATGGCAAATTATACATGGTAATAGTTTGGCAATACGCGGTAAGCTTTAACTGGATTTATAAAGTATTTAGCTAAGGAACAGTTATGTTCGGACTAGCACCGAATAAAAATAATAAAAAAAAAAGTTAAAGTAATAAAATCATTGAAGGGCTCCAGCCGGTCCAATGATAAAGCTAAAGGGAGTAATAATTCTGAACTAGCAAAAGCTAAGGGAATATTATTCTGGACTAGCAAAAGCTAAGGGATTGATCATTCTGGACTAGCAAAAGCTAAGGGATTGACCATTCTGGACTAGCAAAAGCTAAGGGATTGGTCATTCTGGACTAGCAAAAGCAAGGCAATGATCATTCTGGACTAGCAAAAGCAAGGGAATGATCATTCTGGACTAGCGAAAGTTTTTGTATGGTTTCATGTGGCCCAAACTGACTACCACAAGCCTGAAGGGTCAATTTGGACCGGACCAGACCGAAGGGTCAATTTGGACCGGACCAGACCGAAGGGTCAATTTGGACCGGACCAGACCGAAGGGTCAATTTGGACCGGACCAGACCGAAGGGTCAATTTGGACCGGACCAGATAAGGTTTTGTCAGGATAATCGAACGATGTTTTCTATCTACAGATATCTAGGACGACGATGAGGCGCGTGCGAGGACGCCCGCATGTCAGTATGGCCGTGACGGCGCCGGCACCGTCGTGTGATTCCTAACGACGTCCTGGCAATAATACTATGAACAACACGTGCACCAATCACGACAGCGCGCGTCATTCGGTTCTCCCACTCTCCCCACTGCGGGACTTGTTTTGACACCTGTATAAAACAGGCGGAACGACCGCAGTTCGGGCAGTCTTGGCTTTAGCTTGGCTCGGTGCACTTGTGGTATCCCGCTGCTAGCTTATCCTTGACTCATTGGATAATTAATTTGTGTAAACTAATTAATTATTATGCTTGGCTTTGGCTATACATAGCCACTGCCCAGGCACTGCTGGCCGATGTAATATTAAACAATTGTGTTATGTATCAGCCTATATAATAGATAAGTGGGTTTCTTACCAGTTCTTCCCACGCTTAGTATTCCGAACTGGCAGTAGCTTAATAAACTATTAATGGTTCTACTTGTGTTATTTCTACGGAACCGTAATGCGGTGTGCATCCTGATTGTCCCTGACGATGAGAGAGGTTGCATAATACCTCTCCCAGCCTCGGCCTGATGTACCTACACCTAACCTGACATACATGACATAACACATGATGCATGAATGCTGTGTTGTGTTGTGTTGCGACATATATAAACAATACTTTCCTATCTATGTAGATAACAATAAAAATGATTTTATAAAATGTGTGACAAAATTGCACTCAATAATTACAAATGAATATATTCTAATGTAATAAAGATGAAGAGATTATGGACAATAACATGACATTCTCTAGAATTAGAGTTATTTTTGTTATATAGCTTATTTATTAAGAAATGTGCCGCAGTTAGAGTATCAAGTAGGGAGAAACAGTCTATCGCCCACTACTCAACACAATCATGTCTGCCTGCTGTGTAGCTTATTCACACTATGCCATGGGGGCAAGAGGCGGTCGAGGGTCTAGTGTCAGAGTACTCAGAAGGCCGCAACACGGCCGAACATCGCACCCAGGAAACTGACCCAGGAACGCGACACACTTGCGTGTGCCACTATGGCGGGTCGCTATCTGGGCAGTAGTAAATGCAGATGATGTGACGTCACCCATAAAACTCACACTATGGTCATTGAGCATAGATATTGTGAACTTCATTATCAGTCAGCTGTTTGTTATTCCACATTCCTTATTTAAATATTTTCTCCAGATGGTATCGACGGTAAGCAAGCGCGTCGTACCCAAACATCGGGTCCACTAGGAGAGCTGTTTGACCACGGTTTAGATTCCTATACTGTGTTCTTCATCCCCGCTTGTCTTTACTCCATATTCGGCCGGCTGGACTACTCAATACCTCCAATTAGGTATGATAACTAATTTATTTATTTCATAATAGCACACATTGAATATAATTAATTTTCACTTTTTAGTCCTGACATTTCGAAGACTTGACAGCCTTCATGGTCAAGGGGCGGACAGAGTTGTTATCATCGAACAGATATAATAATTTTTCTCACAAACGGCTGTAAAGTTTTCGAAACTTTGGTCAGGACTACAATATGTATATATAAAAGAAGAAACTGACTGACTGATCGATCAACGCACAGCCAAAACGGCTGAGGTTAGAGACTTAAAATTTTGATAGTAGGTACCTTTTAAGACGTAGGCATCCACTAAGGAAGGATTTTTGGAAACACCACCCCTAAGGGGGTAAATGATGATAGTTTGTATGAAAATCCGTCATGTTTGAAGTTTAACGCATGAAAATTGGTATTTTGTATTGTATACTTTTTCTCCCAAATATGACCACCACGCGGGCGGAGCCGCGAGCAACAGCTAGTGTAAAATAAAATGCGTAAAATTAGTTTTTTTCAATGTGTAATCTTAATCTATAAATACACAGCATTTATATATCACTATATTAGTGATAATAAAAATCCGTAGACAAAACAAATCATAAATATCTATTTATCAAGCAATCTTTTATCTACGACTTAGACTTAAATATGGATTGATGTTTTATATATAAACTACTAGATGTTGCCCGCGGCTCCGCCCGCGTACGTTTATTTTTGTAAGAAAAGGTATACAATCCATGGAGGCATCTTACGCTATTACACCTTTCTATATTTTGCTATCACATCGGAAGCGTGAATTTTTGCGGGTTAAAAAGTAGCCTATGTCATCTACCTATCATTCTGATCCCTAAACTGCCACTATGCCAAAAACCATGTCGATCCCTTGCTCTGAAAAACTAAACTATCCCACGGGAACTGTACATTTTTCCGGAATAAAAAGTTTCCTATGTGCTATTCCAGACTATAATCTATCTCTGTGCCAAATTTCATCCATCCGTTGTACCGTGGTTGAGTAACAAACATCCGTCCATCCATACAAACATTCGCATTTATAATATTAATAGGGTGGTACTAATCTTTTATTGTAATATCTGTATGTGATGGTCTGGATATATGATTAACCCTAATAAAATCATGTGATCTACGTTTTATATTTAAATATGTTTTTTTTTATCCTAGCACAGCAAAGTGACCGCACTTCACCTGATGGTAAGCGCAGTACGGTCCAATTAGAGTATCGAGTAGCGAGAGACGATCTATCCCCCGCTACTCAACACAATCATGCCGGCCTGCTCCTTCACACTACGCCATGGGCAAGAAGGTGAAGAAGCGGTCGAGGGTCTATTGTCAGAGTACTCAGAACGCCGCAAAATGGCCAAACTTTGTACCCCAACTCTAGACCCCCAAAAAACGGGATGTACACTGGCTGATCCCGGAACGCGACACACTTGCGTGTGCCACTATGGCGGGTTTTTCACCCTGTGTACGGTGGTTGCTATCCGGGCGGATATGAATATCCTACCACCAGCAATAATAATAATTATTGTTTTGTTGTTTAAAATTTATTAATCATTATTGCCCTCGATATCAAAAGCGCTGTACCTAACAAGGAAATAAATTTTAATATATAGCATAGATATTAAAATATAAATACTCACGCCTGTAATCCCCGAAGGGATAGGCAGTGGTGTAATCAGTACACCAGTACACTTTTCGCAGAATTTTAGGTCCCATAATGTGATAGGGGCGAGCCTATCGCTATACCGGGCATAGATTCCAGACTCTGGGCTGATACTAAAAATTTCTAGATAGCATTCTAATATCACTTTACCCGACCCGGGGATCGAACTCAAGACCTCAGCGCAGCAGTCGTAACGCATGCGCAATTACAACACCGAGGCAGTCAGGCAGTTAAAATACAAATAATTAAATATTGTTTGCTTGAAGGAAAACTTTATGAGGAAACCTTATGCAGATTTCCTCATAATGTTTAGACTTGACACAATTCAATAGAGAAATAAAAAAGGCTATGTTCTAAGTCTAATGTATTTGTTCCAGAATCTACTATGTAATGTGGAATCTCTTGCTCAATTTCTATCTTAGCCACTGGGAGAAGTATAATACTGGAGTTCTCTTCTTACCTTGGGGTTATGATTTTAGTATGTGGGTAAGTGACGTTATCTTCCATAATAATAAGCGCTTTATTTTTAGAAAAACGGTAGGCAGCGGCTTTGCTGTGCCCTGGCATTGCAGAAGTCTATGGGCGGCGATGACTACTTACCATCAGGTGGCCCGTCTGCTCGTCTGCCTATCGAGGCACAAAATAAATAAATAACACAATTATACATAATCCTTCGTTTCGACAAATGTTTGTGTGACAGACAGATATTTGTTTCGGGTCTGGGTGTTGTGTGACCGTAGTCCCTCGTAGTTGTTGTTATCCACAATACAGGTTTGACCTAGTATGGGGTCGGAAATGTGTGTGTGGTTGTTGGGTGTAATTATTTATTATTCCGCTATATAAGCCCGCTGAGTTTGTTTCGCCGGGTCATCTCAGGCGGGGTCGCGTTTGGATCCGGTGGTAGCTTTTAAAACATGCGACGTCTCGGTAATACCCATGGTCCATTTCAAACCCATTTAAAAATATATATATTTGACTATTATTTCCTTGAATAATATTAATTTATAATATAAAAATAAAAATTAATGAATAATAATTATAAATAAGTAATTGCTAGTGTATTGATGATGCTATGTATACTTAGGCTGATATGCTTATCTTTAAATTTCTTTACTTTTTTTAATGTCCTGACCTGTCATAAGAGCTATATAATTGCCTACTTGATAAATAAACGATTTCATTTCATTTCATTCTGTTATGTTATAAAAGAATTAATGAAAAAACGTTCAAGAAAGGGGCATACCATTAATTACGTGAACTCAAAACTAATCAATACCGGGTATCTGGGTACGCCTATGGGTCTTTGTCAAATGCAAAGAATAAAAATCATCATCATTAATACCTACGATACAGGTTTGACCTGGTGTGGTCAGGACTATGTGTGTAATTTAAAAGTCGATGAACGGACTTGAAATTTTATCAGGTCATTTTTACCTAAGATTGTTTATAAATACTTTGTACCCCAAAGTTCCAATGGGAAATAGATTTTTTAAATCAAATACTACGGCAACCTATCACATTTTTTTATAGCATAGTCCGACAAACGATCCAGTGGGTCACCTGATGTTAAGTGATCTCCACCGCCCATGAACATCCACAATACCGAAAGTATTATGTATGCGCTGTCGGCCTTAAAGGACAGGAATAGGGATTAGGGAAGGGAAGGGGGAATCTGGGCCTCCGGATATCTCACTTACCATACGAAACGCGACAGTGAACTGTCACTTTACGTTGGTTTTCTGTGAGACAGTGGTACTACCCCGGTCGATCCGGCTCATTTATGCTGTAGACAAATATGTCTACAGTGTGGCTCTACTACTATGGACATATTCAATTTATAATGCATAAAATGTTCCTTTGTCATTTCAACTTTCAAACAAAAATGTATATATAGATATATAATTTGTTTTAAATTGACTTACAATTTGTTTGTTAGTTTGCCATGATAGCCTTTTCAGTGTCTGACAAATATAAGTGATGTTCTTTGCAGTCTACGGTAGCTATACTATTTTTATATTTTCCCCTAATAATTAATACCAGAAAAAGCCAAAGCAAAGCATGACCGGGTTTTCTTTTTTAAATTGTGTGACTTTTTTTAATTGCTTCGATAGGCAGACGAGCAGACGGGCCACCTGATGGTAAGTAGTCACCGCCGCCCATAGACTTCTGCAATACCAGGGCACAGCAAAGCCGCTGCCTACCATAACCACTCACGGATCATTAGGACACCGGTGTCCAGTCCAAAAATTTGCAATACTCGCTATTATTGACGTGCGTATTAAGCGTTAATATTATGGAAGTAAAGTTGATTTTGGCTTGTATTTTTACTTACTTATTACCTTTTTCCGAAAACCGGTGTCAGGTTAAATATTTGTCTATGTTGCCAATACTCTATAATTTGTCTATGTTTCAGGCATCAACTGTATGCTTCATGTGGACCGGTGTGGAAGGAACTATTTTCTACAAGAAATACATATTCGATGGATACACGCTGGCTAACGCTTTCGAGTGGGTCATATATGCCACCGGTGTTGTCACTAATTTACCTGTGGCCCTTTATAATGTACATAAGTGAGTACTTTGTATAGGTAATAGCTATGTATCAGGTTGTTCGGAAAGTCATTTCTTTTTTCCTTATAATAATGAAAGATTAATTTTTAATATTTAAATAAATAATTGGTCTTTAATATGTTGTCCATACTTGTTCTCAGTAACTTTGCCATTTTATGTTGTTATTGTCCGGTTTGAATCGAATAATGCCCTTATTGTGCCTTAATCATCCTCAACTGGCCTTCCAGACGTGGTGTATCTTTAACATAAAATTTTCCGGATCATAATTTGGCAAACCAGTTTTGGCACTGGCGTTCTGTCGGTACATCTTCCCAATACACATCGGATATATTTTTTTTGCTTCAACGACATTTTTACCTTTTCGATAGTAAAAAACTGAAATATGCCGAAAATGTTTTCACTTTCTACATTTTAAAGGGTACCAACCAGAAACTACTGTATACATTCAACCGATTTTTTGACAAGCCTTGCTGCATCAGCTGTCGAAATATATGATGTTTGTGCGGCTTCAGTGTGAAGTTAGATGTGAAAAATACAAATTAGTCCTCAGCTGGGAAAAACAAAATTACTTTCCGAACACTTTTATTTTATCCTGGCAGGGCAAAATGACCACATTGCACCTGATGGTAAGCGCAGTGCCGTCTAATTATAGTATCGAGTAGCGAGAGACAATCTATCTCTCGCTACTCAACACAATCATGCCGGCCTGCTTCTTCCCACCACGCCATGGGCAAGAAGGTGAAGAAGCGGTCGAGGGTCTAGTGTCAGAGTACTTAGAAGGCCGCAAAACGACCAAACATCGTACCCCAACTCTAGACCCCGACAAAAGCTGTTCAGTTCGGATAGCTATTAAAGCGTATTTTATTAAACTATAATTTATTATTTTTAACTCCAGATCATACAAGCTCCGTACAGGCAAAATGAGAACATTCACAGAGGCGATACGACCGCTGTGGTCTTTGCTCATTGTATTCGTCATATGTACTGTTTGGGTACATAACTCCGAGCGGCTGCCAGGTTATGATCTAAGGGTTCTGTTCCTGCTGATTGGCACACTGTTCAGCAATGTAGCGGTGAGTGGAAACATAGTAAATCTAATATAACCAAATTGAGACAGCTCAAAAATGACCAATTTCTAATATGACTAAATTGTCATGGGCCTAAAATGACTAAATTGTGGTAGTTCAAAAATTACTAAATTGTAATGGGTGAAAAATGACCAATTTCTAATATTACTAATTTGTGATGGGTCAAAAATGACCGATGACCAAAAAAATTACCAAACCGTGTTCCCTCCTTGCTATAATCCTGTGTCCTTTAGGCGTAGTGTAGTAGACCCAATGTCTATTTTACCATATTTTTTCGTATTTCTTGATACTTATAATATAGGTATTTAAAAAAACGGTATAATATCCGTAAAACTAGTTTTATTTCAATATACATGTTTGATCGTTCCAGTGTCGTCTAATAGTGTGTCAGATGAGTAACCAGCGGTGTGAGTGGATGTGTTGTCTGTCGTGGCCACTGGGCGCGGCGGCGCTAGTGTCGGCCGCGTGGCCGCAGCACGAGCCGCGCGCGCTCTACGCGGTCACCGCACTCTGTGTACTCGCGCATGTGCACTACGGAGCTTGTGTCGTGAGTATATGTCATAACGACATTACATATTTTTAGTGTATCGATAGGCAGACGAGCAGTCGGGCCACCTGATAGTAAGTAGTCACCGCCGCCCATAGACTTCTACAATGCCAGGGCAAAGCAAAGCCGCTGCCTACCGTTATATGATTTATAATATAACAAAACAACTATGTTTTGTTATATTATAAATCATATAACGTGGATACACAAACAGACAGACGCCGAAAGCTTTGTTTTATACTAATAAAACAAAGCTTTCGGCGTCTGTCTGTTTGTGTATCCACTATTTCTAAACCACGTAACGGAGTTTCACCATCATGTAGATAATAGGGTAGTTGACAGTGACCTGAATAGAAAATTGTTTTTTTTTATATATTTTAGTCTAAAACTATCGAAAATTAAATCAATTTGTTAATTTATATGTAATTATTTTCAAGAAACAAATATATAAAAATAAAGCATTTTGTCACGTGATATGAAACACCCATCAGTCATGCATGACGTCACCGTTCGAAGCATCTAAAACGCTGAGCCAAACGTCGTTTAGTTTTGCGGATGGTCACGTCACCCGAGAGGCCATGACAGTAGGTAGCGTTTTGGTGGGAAAAATAGAGATGGTTTATAAAATGCAATTAAATCTGGAAAACTTATGTTTCATGTTTATTAATGATAATATTTTAATAATATAGACCATGAAGGATAAAATAAAACGGTTTCCCAAAAACAGTCAACTAGCTTATTGTTTCCTGAAAGTTTAAATGTATAGTACGTCTTAATAAAAATGTTGTATGTGTAAATAATAAACATATTTCGAAACCAAGTCGTCAAAAAATTGTATGGCTTATGTAGGCTAAGTCACACAAACATTAAAATAATGTAGTAAAGAATTGTAGTTCTTCAAAAAACCTAGAGAAAACTTGGCCATGGCATATCTCTATCTCCAAAGGTAGACTCATAGTTACCATAAAAAAGTGCTATTTAAATTTTACGTTATTAACGATAGCGTTGTTATAACGTAACATTCTAGAATTCAGTATTAATCTTTATGCAAATAAACATGTTAGTAACTTTGGTCATTAAATGTTCTATACAATTGTCAATATTTTCTTCCTATCAAGCAGTTCGCATTTTTTTTTACATAAATGACATACAATCGACTATGCCGCTCCATAAATTCACAGCTTGTATGTCACCTACTTAATGTTAATACAATTAAAACATTTTTCAATTAAAATTCTGGCCCTTTTTGAAGTCGGAACGGCTAATCTTGAATATAATTCCCGATATTTAATGATGGAGAATGTGGCCCACTCCATACACATTCCAACAAAACATGATGAACATCTTAATTAATCCGCAAGTGCTGCAGTTGGTCGAATTTGAAGCGTGAACTAGAAACTTAACTTGTGGGAATGTGTCCAATAAAATGGTTAAAGGAACGAAATAATTTTATTTGTTTTTGCAGGTACGTCAAATGTGTGATCACTTCCGAATAAGCTGTTTCTACATAAAACAACGGTCAGATTGACTCTTAGATGACAATGCGTGCTAGATAACATAACATTTACCGTTATATACCATGTTAAATAACATTGTGTTATAACATGCTATATACCATTAACAACATCACAACGCCTTTGCATATCCCCCGTAAATGTTTTATTTAATGACATATTAGCTAAATTATTTTCGTTTTATAATAACATCTACATAATTATTTCTTAGAATAACAAATAAAACTAATGTTACGAATTTTATCGCGGTACTTTTACTTTTTAGTGCCGTTTTGAAAACTACGGACGACTGAGTTGTATGTCGTTAACGAATAGATATTTTAACATTTCTATTTATATTTTTATTAATCTATTGATATATCAATATAAAAACTAAAATAGACCCCGATAAAATTCGTAACTTAATTTTAATTTACATTACAGTTATAAAAATGACTTCGAAATTCAAATATAGGATTAATTAGCAATCATACATTACAGTTATAAAAAAAGTATTAAAGTAATTCAAATTTGGAATTATTGATTTGTCGTAACTACAAAAATGTGATGTTGTTTATTAATGTTGTGTTTTTATAAAGATTGTACACACAAGAAATCTCAAAGTCCATCAAATATTCCCATATTCCTTCTGTATTAGATTGAGTAAAATAGATTCTTCATAAAGAAATATTTTTCAGATGTTCTATCAATAAGGTAGTCCCACACAACAGTGAAATGTTATATAATATTCTGTAACATGTTCCATTATTCTTTTTTATTAATACCCGCCATCCTTATAAGAATTTTCTAATGTTCTATGAATAAAGAGTACCTTGTTCATAGAACAATTGTCCAATAATGTTATATAAGATTCTGTAACATGTTCCATTATTCTTTTTTATTAATACCTGCCATCCTTATAAGAATTTTCTAATGTTCTATGAATAAGGAGTACCTTGTTCATAGAACAATTGTCCAATAATGTTATATAAGATTCTGTAACATGTTCCATTATTCTTTTTTATTAATACCCGCCATCCTTATAAGAATTTTCTAATGTTCTATGAATAAAGAGTACCTTGGTCATAGAACAATTGTCCAATAATGTTATATAACATTCTGTAACATGTTCCATTATTCTTTTTTATTAATACCCGCCATCCTTATAAGAATTTTTTAATGTTCTATAAATAAAGAGTACCTTGGTCATAGAACAATTAACATTCTGTTACATGTTACGATTTAGTGTATTTTACACTAGAACTTCAACAAGGGAGAAACTATAAAAAACTTAAACAAGAAAATCCACTTAATTTCTTTATGAAGAAGTTAAATTGAAGTTCTTTAACTATACGGACAAATAAACAGAGCCGCATTTGGGAGTTGAATATTTCTGTTAGTAAAATACTTTTGTATTTAGGGCATTTTGTCCTGAAAAATCCCGAGTTCTAAAAATAACTTATTTGATCCAGAATTCTTACTTTTTTAAATGATGTTGAATAATCACGCTTTTTTAAAATATCAGACCAAGGTTCAGTTTTTTTGTGCCCCAATATATACGTTATCTTGCTTTTCGTTATGTGTACGTCTTTATTTCGAGGGTTCATAGCTCGCATTGTCTTGATTTATCTCATTACTTTATATTTTAGGTTATGCTTGTGACAGGTCGGCTTATGTCATGTATTTTCAACCGACTTGAGAAAGAGGTCATCAATTCGTCTATATCGATGGATCCTATGTATACAGGCCAACTATAAGGTAACACGCTGGCAATTTTGACTTTGAGGTGGAATATGGTTTTTATACTAATTGAAATGGTATTTAAAAAAAATCCTAATAACTTCGCGGAATTTTAACAGTAAAATAAAATGTATTCCAAAATTAAACTTTGGGACCCTCTTCTGTAAATTATTTTTACACGTTGGCCCTTCTACATAGTACCCATCAATATACCCACCAATTATTTTTGTATTCATTGGAGTTTTTTTTTTCTTTTTTTTTAAATAAATAACACCCAACAGTCACACACACAGCCCCGACCCCACACTAAGATACGAGTCTTGTGTTGTATCAGGGACTACGAGAGACTTTCGGTCTCACAACACCCAGACCCCGGACACAAATATCTGTCTCTCACACAAACATTTGTCCCGGTGTGGGAATCGAACCCACGGCCTCTCGTTTCACAGCCGGCTACTCGCCAACTGCGCCACGGAGGCTGTCGATATAATGAGTTAGTCCGATATAATGGGTAATATACTTAAAAGTATAAGTAAAATAAAAACAACAAATAACAGTAGATACATCGCATTTGACTCAGTTTTAATTTTAAAACGATTTTTAGTTTGGTTAAACTTAGATTTATTGAGCACTGAAAGAAAAAAATCCGGAACTTGATTTAACAAGGTTTCCTTGGGCACTTACTACGATCAGATGCACTTATATGGCATGTGATTTCTAAACACTGCAAAGCCATATTCTGTTCAATTAATCCCGGTAAAAGTTAGCTTTTTTAATTTGAGCAATTATCATCGCCGCCTACCATGTGGGCTGACCTTTATGTATTAGTTATATTGCCAATATTTACCAATTAATATAAATTGGTCGTTTTCGATGTATTTGTGTAATTATTTCCGAACGTTTGTATGTGGTAAATATGGTCGTGAACACTTTGGATCCGTTTTCGCACGAATTTTTCATTCGAAATTTGATTTATACGATTCCGCATCTAACAGGGCCGGTCTAAGGATGGTATTCCATGCATCAAATGTCTTTCTCCAATTTCTTTATTCTGCCAATTTAATAATATTTTTAGCGGTGCTTGATGTGTTTTGTATCAAATACCAATAACCATGTCTTTGTTCAAATGGATATTGGCCAAACATTTGACGGGTGGTACACCATACCAATACCAACATAAAGAAACGCGATATCATTTTCTCGTCAGGGAACAACTTCTGAATAAGTGTATAATATTTTTGTGTTGAATATTAATTTTATTAGCATATAAATGGTCGGAAATGTTTTATTTTAATAAACAAATTGTGGAATGGGTAAATGCAGAACTTTTACATATAGCGTTACGAACAGGAAATTGTTTCGGATGCTCAATTCGATGCTTAATCTCAGCTCCGTCTAATTAAAAATATTTTTCTAACATTAAAATTATTCTATAGCCTATATATTCACTGGAATTTCTCTTAATATAATATGAAAACTGCATCGAAATCCGTTTAGTCGATTATATGTGATGCGCATACAAATTATCAGACGCAGGTTTTTCCATGACGAAATTTAATTTCAAAAGTATAAAATTCACAATCCCAAATTGTTAATAATATAATAGCAGGGACGGAATTGAGTATTTTACGTTGGGGATAATGCCCCCCGAAAATACGATATCATGGTGGTTTCATGAGCAAGAGCGAATTTAATAGTGTTTTTATTTTTATTATTATCCATTGTCAGCTATAATTAGCTACACTTAAGATAAGTTAAGATACATACTTTAGTCTTATTATAGTGTTACACAATGAGATTATTGTTTAAATCATTGCGTTTTATTAATCACAATATTTATTTTAAAATTAATTATCAAGAAAACTCACATAAAATATAAAAATTTAATAGTTAGCTTTTAAAATCATGTTCAATTGGACATGGAAAACTTGTTATACCTTAGCCATTAATTTATTTTAGAAATCTCTTTTGTACATATAAGTTATCCATATCACAAATTTTCTTTGACATTGTACATTCTATTGTAAATCCAATGATTAGTAATATAATTCGGACTACCGAACGAACTTAAAAAATGATAATCATTAATTGAGGAAATCATTAGTATTTTTTGACTATTTGTAAATATCACATGATATTTTAGCATTTGATATTTTTGTTAAAATCATTTAAGTTTTTACAAATTATTCTGACCCATACTCCACAAAAATGACTTATATTGATATATCTATTTTCATAATATACTTATTCCACAATTTGAAATTTAGTTTTTTAAGTGTTGTAAAATAATTTTGTCTTAAGATATATTTCACCATTCTTAAAGCATTTATGTTTATACATTTAGGTATTCCAAAAAATCTTAATTTAGGTCTATAGACACGAGTTGTGAAATTGCAACTACAATGAATGATTACTTGATGATATTCCGGCAATCAAGATCATGATTGAAACGCTCTAAATATATGCTGCGCAACAAAAACAAATGATATAATAATTGTTGATTATCAAAACGACTACTAGAATTACCAACCCCGGAATTCAAATACTAGGATTTGAAGTTAGAAAAACCAGGACAATTCAGTTTAAAACAGGACGCATCTTTGTTTTAAAATAGCGTAAGGATTGCAAAAGTGGTGTGCTAATTTTAAAATACAGGATCCTTATCAGGGCGCTTTAAAAACCCAGGACACTGCTTAAAAACTATCCAGGACACCCCAGGCAACTCTAAAAACCAGGACATGTCCTGGGAAAACAGGACGGTTGGCAACTCTAGACTATACCAACGTCAAAAATATAGACGAATTATATTATTAAAGTCACATGACGTATTACATTTCATATAACATTAATTTTGATTTATAATATAGGTGTTGGTTGTCGACTTAAAACAAATAATGTGGTTGCAGCGTCACAACTCGTTTTTTAGCTATAAAATTATTATTCGGTAAACGAATCAACGCTTTTTTTCACGCTATGTGCCCACCTTTTATAAAAATGAGTGCAATAGCTTAATGGAAATCGCTTTTTAAGGCTAAGTGTTTTTGATCTATTGACATAAATACTATTAAAAAATAATTATTTACAATATGTGTCAGGGGTACGGCAAAAAACATTGAAAGATTTGCAAAGAAAAAACATGCAGACATGGATTCAGAAGAGGGTCATTAAATCTATAGGTTTCTCAACTTTCTCCTTTGTGATTTTAAATAATCTTTTTAATCGAAACCTAAATCCTAAATAATTTCAATAAGCTTTTGTATATCCCCATTAGATTTTATATTTGCGTTTAAATTAAATAATAAGGATTCTACAAGACATGAAACCAAAAGTTGAAATAGTTTCAAAAAATCTCACGGCATATCCATTTATTGCCTAGCACCATACGCATTTAATTTGAATACTTTAAGAAAAATGAATTATAATTATATTTAAAAGCTACAAAGAAGGAAATACACAACGGCTTTATCGGTCTCAAATAAGCAGTACAAATGAGGCCGTCAGCGCAAAAGTGGCCTAAGCTTGAGACAATGAGTATGAAAATATACAAATTTATGAATTTTAAATCAATGTACGTAAATTATATTACACTAGGAACTTTTGCAATGCCATCTATTGGCAATTGGTGAAACTAGAGATAGGCCGGTTTTGCATTAAATTTTCGCACATTTTAAATCATCATCATCAGGTCAGATTATGAAAAATTGAGGGTTAGGCCACTTTTGCACTGACAGCCTCAAATGTAGTTGACATGACATTTACATATTGCCAGGAAAAGTTTTTTATTGTAGTATACTTACATATTGCTCTTTTTCTTACCGAATACCGATAACGTAACCGAAAATCCAGCCTTTTACCAATTAGGCTAGTCTACGCAAACTAATAGTTAGGTAAGTACTAAAATCATTGCAAAATAAAGTGCCTACCGTATAGTAAATGTATTTTATCATGTAATAGCTATTCGCGACTTCGTGAGGCATTAAATATCTTCTTAAATGAAACAACGTAAGGTTACATTACACTGTGAAAAAAATACGAAGAATCACGTAGATTTAAGAGAACAAAATATTTCTTCAGACTATTTTGTCACGATGAGGGTTAAATATAATATTCAACGTACAAATCCGATCATATAATCAGTTTGAATAGATTAAGTATTTATTTGTAAAGATTTACTTTGTATTGATCTAAATGTTGTGTTACTTACAATAATCAACTTGAGTAAACTTGTCCTATGCAGAAAAGCTTGTAACTTGGGCCAAAGCTTTTGTTATGTTTCGGTTTTTTACATGTTACATTACGAACAATTTTACTGCAAGGATAGGTTTAATCAAAGTAATATACTAGTGTGATCTTAAAATGTCTACTGGCTTTGTTTAACAATATAACAAAAAAAACAAAAATTGGCAAAGGACCGAGTTGTTCAGCTTAATCCGGCCCAGCTTAACCACTACCTTCCATCTTATATCAAGGCATAGAAAAAAAAATGGTACTGACCATTGTATTAGCATTTTATGCAATCCATTCGTTCCCTCAATATTAAGGATTGCGACCACAATAGCCGGTCTACTATTCAACCCAATTCCGATCGATATTGGATTTGTGAGATTTTGTACTCTTGAGTGCGATCCTATCGCCATATTATTTCAATATTGTAGCTCTTAATCCCAATTCATATTAATGGTATTATAATCAAAAATACCTGAGTTGCAATGTAGGTGGGTATTTTAAAAGGCACATAAACGATAATTACCAATTCATCATTTATTCAATGATTACTGTTACAAAACTTCACTTAACATTAACAAACCCATGTCAGGATGTACTAAATACGGCTTAGTAATAAATATGAATGAGCACTGACAGCATGACGTTCTAAGCTTAACTAACACTAGAGTGAACACGGAATGAACTGACTACTGGAATGCCGTGGCGTTCTCCTTTATGCAATGCAAGCCTTCACCCCGCTCAATCCATAAGTGATTAATCTACCCGTAGTTATTTTCTAAAATACTTTCGATATACCTTCGGTATTTCTAATAAATGACAACTACCCTAACAGTATTATAATTAAATACACAATATTGAAATAACATGGCGCGTCGCAGTCAAGAGTACGAAATCCCACAAATCCAATGTTATAAGCGAAGTAAATTGCACCCTGCAAATTGCTAAATAAAAACAGATCATTTGTTTTTCTGTAAATGCAATGTGAAGCTGGTAGACATAATTTCCACTTAATTTATTAATCTGCTTGCGTATTTAAGATTGAAATTGGGTAACGAAGTTCTTCCTAACATTGCCTTCGTATATTTTGTAGCTGCGTAACTGTTTACACTGACACTGTTATCGCTTCCCATTGTGTATTTCACGAATAAAATATTACACGAAGTTTTGTACTTTTATTATAAATGTATGTTCTTACGATACCTACATAATTTATATTCACAAATTTAAATATTTATCTCTGAACCAATTTGCTTGATAAAAAAATATTACCTGTTTTAAATATTGATCACAGCGAAGTAACCATCGTAAAGTAACACAAAACAGTTTTTATATAGTAAAGGCTAGTAAACAAGCTAACTGGTCACTTGATGGTAAGTCATAGCACCGGATATGAACACCCGTATATTGGAAGAATCGTGTGTTACTGACTAAAAGAAAGAATGGACATTGGACAAGGAGTAAAGAATTTAGGCCACCGGAATCTCGCTCACCATACGAAGCGAAGTTCCGTACTGTGGATTATCTGTAAGCTTGTGGGTAATTCTGGGTCACACTTGTCAGTTAATGGTGCAGAAAAATGATCTACAAAGTAACTATAACTACTGGAATTAAAATAAAATATGGTTTTACAACATATATTCATTTATTAAAATAATAACATTAGTCCAGGCACCAAAAACAATAGACGCTGTAAGTATTTCGATTTATGTTAAAAGTTAATGCCAATTTTGACTCATAACTTATTTTTGCTGCAGCATAGATTATCTGATTGCTCACATGCGAGTTTCCTAAGTGGCATGCGATGTAGAATATATTATAGCGTTTATTTAAATGTTTGGTGTCTGGTTTGTGTCAATACTTTTAAATAATTTAATTTACAGTTAAATAAATAGGTATATAGATAAACAAAACTATTAGAATCTAATCAAATGTCTGTACTCAAAATAGTTAAACTAATGATTTAATTTCTTGTGGCAGATGGTTTATAAACATTTCCTGCAATATTTAATAATGGAAAAAGAATATCTTTGAATGCCAGGTTATAAATGCATTGTTTTGACAAACTAAACAGTAGTAGTAACAGTACTACACTTATAGAACTTAGAAGAACTAAGCTATATCCTGTTTGCCTTTTGTATAACCAAATACAGAAATATCACAATGAATATCAAAATTAAATTATATGTAAAACAAAAATGCTCTGGATAAGGTTTTGGTCTTCTTATTCATAAATAACAAATGCAATCCAACAAAAATTTTAAATCTTGCTATGCAAATTCTGGATGAAATATGAACAAAACCAATGAACTGCTATTAGTAAGCGGAATGATCATAATCATAAAAACAGTTATAAATACTTGTAAAATGTAGTAGTAAAAATGGAACAAATATTACGATATATTTTTTAATGTCATAATTAGTACCTATTTTATGTTTTTTTTTATTCAAAGTTTTGTAAATGTCCTTAAAATTTCCCGTTTTCTAGTCAATAGTCATTTAGCTTACGGTTACTATATTTTCATGATGAATTCATTCTCCTCGAACTGCTTTTATATAATCAGCTTTTATCTTATCTCTCTCGTCAACATCAGGCAGGTAAGGGTGGATCCCTTTAGCTCTTCTGTCACTGTATACTTTGCCCTGAAAGGTTAATGTGAGAAACTTGAATATTTGCTTGGGATAAAATAGCTGTTATGAAAAAACAAGTGTTTGGGTTTCGAAATTAATATTTTTTTTAGTTTATTATACGAAAAATCCAACTGCCTTGGTGGCGCAGTTTTAATTGCGCATGCGTTACGTTGTGCTGAGGTCTCGGGTTCGATGCCCGCGTCAGGTAAAGTAATGTTGAGCTTTTCTATTTAGAAATATCAGCCCGGAGTCTGGAATTGAGCCTGGTATGACGAATAAATTCGGCGAAGAGTGTGTGTACTGGTTACACCTCTGCCTACCCCTTTGGCGTTTACAGGCGTGAGTGTAGTGTTTACGAAAAAATTACAGTATGATTACTTAAAAATACTAATATCTTTTATTTATTTTCTTTTGCCCACTTACCGATCCCTTAGTACAACCCTGATCCCTACGTTGCTATACAAATTATAATAATTATAAAATAACATACCCAAAACTTCTTACACGTGTTGTAATTATCGAAATACTCTTCACATTTTGAGTGATCATATCCAGTTTTATTTAAGCATTCGTACGACTGTTCTTGCTCCTGAAAAACCAAGTTATATAATTTTTATTTTGTTCCAATATACATCAAAACGAAATTCGTCAATAAAATATAACCTTAAGACAAGGATTTTTAAGCGCTGCGTCTTTATTTATTAATTTTGTCATATTGAGTTAGTGCGTATTTTTATACTTTTCATTTACCGAGTACCGACTAACTTTTGTGGTTATGTTTCTGTTTTTTTGACATTCACTTTTTATGGCATTCACAACTGACAACTAGACAAGAAATCATATGCTTTTGGTCATACGGTCCTAGTAAACAAATCAACAGGTGTGTGATAATTAAAAATTACAATTACTCATTTAAACCGTAGATACATTTTAAATACATAAATACTAACAACAACATTTAAAAAATATGCATGTTTAAATTAATCGATCAGGAAGAGAAATAACCCTCAATACTCAGCAGTATTTTTCATAACGTGGAACGAAACGTATTGACAAAACAATTTGTTTTCTATTACAAAATAAAACACCCAATGAAAATTCATTCGCTTAAATAATTATGCAAGAATTCAAACACCATTGGTTGTTTACACGTCATCCATTACTAATGCGGCAAAAATGTCGTGTGTGAAAACAGTTCAATTGAAATTGCGACGCGAAGTGCCTAACCACCGTCAGTTAATTGGATAAAACTTTTTATATTTTACAATGTTTTAGCTATATATTAAGTGCCTAAATGTTTGGAATATAGTTTTATGGTTATAGTGTTTAAATAAATGTTATCGAGATGTCTAAAAACAAGATAGCGGCTAGAATTGACAGTCAAAGTGTGGAAGTAAAAACGAAGGTGGGTAAAAAATTTCTAATTTCATAGCCGTAGTTTTGGAGACACGCTAACTTTTAAGGCTCGATGGTGCTCTCGATTCATTATATATGTTATTTTAGTGTGTCACATTAAGCCATTTGCTGGGACTTTTGGTACCATTGCCTTTGTGTGTTACAATGAAATATTAATTATTGTTTATGAAACAATAATCTTGATTCTCTGTCAGCTAGCGGGTCTTCAGCATTGTTCATGAGTTTAGTTCACTGGATTAAGGATAATTAACTTGTATCTTGTCATTCATGAATCTTAAACAATGCTGTTTCATAAATACTATCAGAAAATTCTAATAAATGTCAGGATTTTTTTTATGTTTGTTTATTAGCAATGAAAATGGAATTATTACGTCTTAATTATCTTGTTATTTAACTTCATACATTTAACTTAACTTAAATTTAATTTAACTTTGTTATATTTTACTTTGTCTTATTTCTGATAGACCTTGCATAGTTTAAAGTCTTAAATTAGCCAGCTTTTAAGTAATCCTAGAAATGTTCAGGAGTTAAGCTCTCTGTCAGTCCCATGTCTGATAAACTTAAGAAGAGCTACAGCCATATAAACTGCCATAGCACCATTCCATCTATAAATAAAATAAAGTGACATTAAAAACATGCTGTTAAAGACACTTTGGCAATTTGTCTTGGGTCCTTGTGATACAAGCTTTGCTTAGTGCAAGGGCCAAAGGCTACCAGTGTTTATTTTGCTACAACAGCTCTTGTAATTATTATCATATAAATGTTATTTGTTTGTAAGCAAACAGTTTTGTACTTAAATAAATATATACAAATAAAATTATACAAATTTCAAATATTTTGGCCATTTGATATATTATATTATATTATTGTATTACTTAATCACCTTGAGTGGATGAACTCTTATTATTTATGCAAGATTAATGGATTGCATAATATTAAATTTTTCCTCTAAAAAAATATATATATAAGCCACTCAAAGATTTAGAGTCACACCGTGGGCAACAAATGTCTCCAGACATTTAGTCTACAGAATACGCTGACTCAACTTGTGTATAGCCATTGACTTACAGGAAACCAAATTCGATATGAGACATTTTTAGAGATGCAAATATATATCTCATTTAATGTTTACAATACATCTGCTCTTATAAAAGTGCATTCTTAGCCTGTCTGCATATTCGAAACAAATTCCAATCCAGAAAAATCATATTTCTTCAAATTGAAAACTTCATCAAATCAAATCATTTATTTTGTATGTTAGACCACTAAGGCATGTTTTACAGGTCAGGTTTATATTAAATTGTACTGGTGCCTCGGAAATTTCAACTGATCTGAGAAGGATTATGAAGAAACTCTGGAAGTAGATGTTTTGTATTTTTTTCATTCTATTGTATAATAATATTAATTCACAATTAATATACATAAATTCCATACACAATATACCATTCACAGAAGAGAAAAATATGACCTTTAGGATTTATAATGTGTCAATACAACAGAGATGTAAATGAGACTATACAACCCGTTATTTAATTGACTTAACGTAACAATCAACGAGCAATTTAGGTGGACCAGTCTACACAAGCAGCACCTTTTATGAGTATGATGCATGTGCCAGCCATCTATACAGGGAAGTGAATGACCTGGCAAATAACGCCATTGCAAGTCACATCAAAGAATGACAAAGAAATAAATTAACAACAGAAGCATAACTGTAACAGCCTCTATGGTGCATCGGGTTAGTAGCCGGCTGTGAAACAAGCGGCTATGGGTTTGATCCCCTCACTGAAACAGATGTTTGTGTGACAGACAGATCTTCGTTTTGGGTCTGGATGTTGTGGGACAGTAGTCCCTCATAGTTAATACCCATGATACAGGTTTTTCCTAGTGTGTGGTGTGGTTTCCCAGGACTATGTGTGTGACTGTTAGTTGTATTTATTTATTTTATTTTAGAAAGTATAATGTTTGTGGTCTATACATGAGTGCAGAAAACACTTCTAATGTGTTGTGACTTTGAATAGGTTATATTTTTTTTACTGCCTGAAAAGGCAGACGAGCAGACAGGCCACCAGAGGGGTTACTCTTGACACTCGATTCCAATTTAATATTGGAATTGGGTTCGAAAACGGTACAATTGGCACTCTTGAACGCAACACGAGCGCACGATTCTACTGAATATGGCGGAATTTATGATAACTAAATGAAATAGAGTATTTACGATCGCTAGTTCGTAAATATTCTATTTCATTTATTTGACTGAGTTACGAATTCCAATATCTTCTAAATTGAAATTGAAACTGTATCGAGTTCGAGATTGGAATTGGTTTCAAGAGTAGGCCTACTGATGGTAAGTAAACACTGTAGCACAGCAACGCCGCTGCCAAAATAAGTATATAAATAGTTATAATCCGTTAATTAATAATATAGTCAATTGTAAAGCTAAATTAATAAATTGTTACCCTGTTCTACTATAACAAAAATAAATTATTTCCAACTATTAAAATAAAACACCTTCTCAACAGTTCGATGCGGAATTCCGTCGGTTCTCACTCAGTCGGAATGAGAAGCTGAAATACGAGGACTTCAAAGCGCTGATAGAGAAACTGCATCGGTTACACGATGTAGCATTCCTCATCTCGTACACAGACCCTCGGGATGGTGACCTGCTGCCTATCAATAATGACGACAACCTGGCGAGAGCGTTGCTCACAGCACGGCCGCTGTTGCGAGTCATTATACAGAGGAAAGGTATGTATATACATTTTTGAAGTAAAAACTTATCTTCTTTATATACCTAGTCAGGTCATAAATTCTGTCACATGTTTAATCCATACTAATACTATAAATGCGAAAGTAACTCTGTTTGTTTGTTTGTTACCTCTTCACATAGGTATCTGTAAATTCATATTTAGGCTTTTGGTAGGAAATAAAGAAATACGTGTTTCAACGTTTTTTGAAAAATCATCCCTAAAAGGGGCAAAGTAAAGTTAAACTTATGGGGTATTCTTTAGATGCAATCTCAAGATTCAGGCACAACACCTCAGAGGCTGGACAATCGCTACAGGTGCCTCAGTGCAGAACACAACTCCTTGGATTGTATACTTCTGCTCCTGAATATAACCTCCACGCAGGCGGAGCCGCGAGCAACAGCTAGTATAAAATAATTGAAACAAGTTTATTCATTATGTAACCATTTATATACCAAAATGAACTTAACAAAACATAGATTCTTATGACACTAAAGTTTATTAAAAATGACCTCCGTGATTTTGAATACAGGCCTTCAATCTGCGCGGCCAGTTGTCTATCGCAGCACGAACGAGGTCCATGTCAATATCGGCGGCTGCCTTAATCAAGGATGTCTTGAGTGACTCCAAATTGGGATGAGGCTTTGAGCACGCCTTTTCCTCCAAGTGTTGCCCTATCTTGTAATCTAACGGATTCAAATCTGGACTGGAGGAGGGCCAGTCTTCGTGCCGGATGAAGTCGATTTCACGCGCCGCCAGCCAGTCTTGTGTGCTCTTCGCTCTATGAGCTGGCGCCGAATCTTGTTGGAATACCCAGTGCCTGTTATTGAACATGGTATGAGAAACAGGTTCCACAAGGTTCGTCAGGACTGTATTTTGATACACAACTGCATTCGTTTTTACACCTTTCTCACAAAAATGTACCTCTGTTAAGCCCCAATAAGAAACTCCCAACCATACCATGAGCGAGGATGGAAAATGACCTCGTTGGACACGCGGAATACGGTTGCTCGCTTCTTCACTACTGTGTGCGTACACCTTATCATTTTGTTTGTTGTAGCTCTCTTGTACGGTAAAATTTTTTTCATCTGAAAAAAGAATTTCCCGATATTTTTTTCCCGCGTACCGCTTCAACAAAGCGCGGCATCTCTTCAGTCTCAGGTCCATTAGATGAGCATTCAAACGATGTCCTGTTTTTCTTCGATATGCCCGAAGCCCTAAGTCTTCATTTAACACCCTTTTCACCGTGGTTCTGCTTAACCCCATCTGAAGGGCCAACAGTTTCTGCTTACGTTTGGGATTTCTTTGAACTCGCGCCTTCACAGCTTTTATCACTGCTGGAGTCCTAACAGACCGAGGGCGACCACTTCTTGACCTGTCATCTACACTAGAGTCTTCATTGTATCGTTTGATGGTACGATAAACGAATCTTTTGGTTATATTCAAATTTTTCAGTATGTCAAAAATTTGAATTGGCGCGTAACCGCAACGATGCAACGCAATTACTGCAACACGGTCTTCTTTAAGCGTCCACTCCATATTTAAAAATGAGTAAAATTCTAAAAAGTATACATTTTTATTTTCATGAACAATTTGAAATTCGAATTCAATAAACTTTTTTGTGGCCAGCATTCTAAAATAAAAGTTTTTACTGTGTGACAATACCTACTTATGACCTGACTAGGTATATGATTCTGTACCTGTGTATGTCACTAAACTCCTCCTAAACGGCTGGACCAATTTGAATGTTTTCTTTTGTATGCGTTTGGTTGGCGCCCTGGATGGTTTAGATTCATAAATCAGTCAGCCCGGCAGATGGCGCTGCAGTCGGTGTGGCGCTGCCATGTGTGTGTGGAATGCGACCAATCGCAATCCCCATAATCTACCATTAAATAATTGTTATTTTTTGCTCTACTAATAAGGCTACATGCGTCAACAAAACTGTCATAATGTTATCAAATGCGCCCTACAAAAACTTCATCAACGATACATTTGTACTCACGCCGAAATGTACCTTAATCCTTTGTAATAAGGTTACTGATTGTACAATACTTCATTAACAACTCATTTGTACTCTGAAATGCACCTTAACCTTTTGTAATAGGGATTATATTTTTGTAAACGTAAGATAATCACATGTCCCATTCTATGCTAATTGATTTCCGCCGAGCGTGTTAAATATTTTTTTTTTTTTTTTTTTTCATCTATTTTCTTCTTGCAATCTGCCTATTCGGCTTTTAGCTAGAGGTTAAGGACTTTACTAGTAGTCATGAATGGAGCTAGCCCATTGACCAGTCCATTTTGTTATCTCAGGAAGTTATATAAGGTCCTGAGGGGCTTTTCTTTTAATTCTGTGGAAAGTGCTGATGGTCTTATCCATCAAATTGCAGGCAAGAATGTTTGGGTGTTTTTCTATACGTCTTGCATAGGATTTGAGCTTTTCTATTATCTCCTGTTTCACCATTGGCATCTTCAGGTCGCGGTGCAGTTGATTGTTGGTAACATACCATGGTGCATTTGTTATCATGCGCAACATCTTTGACTGGAAACGTTGTAAGATTTCTACATTTGAGTTAGCTGCAGTGCCCCACAGCTCCACTCCATATGACCACATGGGCTTCAGTATACATTTATATACAAGAAGTTTGTTGTCCAGTGATAATTTAGATCTGCGAGAGATCAGCCAATGCAGTTTCCTGAGTTGTAAGCCAAGTGCCTTCCTTTTAGTAAAGATGTGTTTCTTCCATGTAAGTCTTCTATCTAAGTAAATACCGAGATACCGCACTTCTTCATGATGGGGTATTTGTATCCCATTTAGCCAAACGGGAGGACACGAGCCGTGCCTAAGACTGAAGGTCACATGCGCAGATTTGGCTTCATTTGCTTTAATACGCCAGTCACATAGCCATTTAGAGATAACGTTGAGACTTCTTTGTAATATTTGAGATGCTATTAATGGATTGTCATGGGTAGCTATAACTGCTGTGTCATCCGCGAATGTGCCCACAAGGACGTTATCTGATATTGGTAGGTCATACGTGTATATGAGGTATAAAATTGGACCTAGAACGCTTCCTTGAGGGACTCCCGCACTAATATCGTGCAACCCGGTTCTATCGTCTCCATGCTTAACATAGAAATGGCGTTGAGCTAAATAGGATTGTATTAGTAGCTTATAGCTTGGAGGAAGTGTTTTATGTATTTTGTACAGAAGACCTTCGTGCCACACCCGGTCAAAAGCTTGTGAGATATCAAGGAAAGCAGCTGAGCAGTATTTTTTGCATTCAAACGCATTGTTTATCTCATTGACAATTCGATGAACCTGTTCAGTGGTACCGTGGGCCTCCCGAAATCCAAACTGGTGCAGTGGTATAATTTGTAGCTTTGATATTTCTGGTAGTAGTCTTTTCATAAAGAGAATTTCAAATACTTTTGCGGGTGTTGGAAGCAAGCTTATAGGGCGGTAGGATGTGACTTTGTCAGGTTCCTTGCCGGGTTTGAGAATGAGAATTATTTCGGCTGTTTTCCACTGCCCAGGAATGAACTCACGTCTCAAGACAGCATTATATATCTGAGTTAAAAATATTATACCGATGTCAGGCAGTTCTTTCATAATTTTTGCGGTTATGAGATCGTAGCCGGGTGCCTTATTTAAGTCTAATTTCCGAATCGCATAAAGTACTTCATTTTTTGAAAAGCTTTTCAGAGGAGGAGAAAGCTGGTGAGTTTGTGACAAAGTCGCTCTTACGTCGTCTGTTTTGGATGATCCCAAATCAGCATTTGGAGTAAAAATATGGAACAAGTGCTCTGCGAACAATTTTGCTTTATCAGCGTCACTTCTGGCCCAGTTTCCTTCCTCTTTGCGCAGGGGAGATTGGAAAACAACTGGTCTTTTTACTGTTTTGATAGTTTTCCATAAAGAATAGTCTGTATTGGGTGTGGCGTCTAGACTTTTAATGGAGCTTTCAACGTTTTCATTTGTCATTTTTTTCAAAATGTATTTCAGCTTTTTAGCTAGTTTATTGTACACACTTTTGTGTCCAGAATATTTAGACTCTTGCCATCTTTTCCTGGCTTTTCTCTTATCTTGGACTAGGTCCTTTATAACTTGTGGGTATGTGGGTAGAAATGCAATTTTTTGTGCGTGTGTTTCAGGAGTGGCTGCCCAGGCTGCTGATTGTATAGATTTGTTGAAGATTTCTACTGCGTTAGTTATATCGTCGTCCGATTTTAATGAGATTTGAGTATCCATAGTGTCCATTAGATACCTTCGGAATAGGATCCAGTCCGTTTTCTTGTTGTGCAGTTTACAAGTACTCGCTATTTTGATTGGTTCGTTATATAGTTCACCTATGATTGCGGTATGATCAGATGATAAGTCATAACTAGACTTGCAACTTAAGGCAGATGTAGAAAGACCTTTAGTCACAAAGAAATCAACTAAATCAGGTTTCTTTTTGACGTCACTGGGCCAGTATGTTGGTTCACCAGTAGACGACACATTGAGGTTCAGTTGGTAGATCGTCTTGTTAAGTTCACGACCTTTAGGAGTTATAATTCTTGATCCCCATTCGGTGTGTTTTGCGTTATAATCACCTCCCGCTATGAATTTATGGCCAAGCGTTTCAAAGTAAGATATATAGTTTTCACTTTTTAGGTTATGCTTAGGTGGCATGTATAAAGCTGAAATTGTTAATGGTCCATTTAAACATGCGATTTTGATATTTGTGGCTTGAATTGCATCGCTGCAATAGCAATGTGTGACATAGTGTTTTATATTATCTCTAATTAGCAAAGCTGATCCTGCATGAGCTGAGCCATCAGGATGATTTGTGTTGTACATTTTATATTTATCAATTTTGAAGAAAGTTTTAGCAGTGAAATGAGTCTCAGATACTAGCATAATATCTATGTTATGTGTGTACAAGAACATTTTAACTTCGAGAGTATGGTTTGACAGCCCATTGGCATTCCACATAGCAATTTTTAATGGTCTGAATGTGAATGCAGTTGGGACATGATGTTCACTATAAGTGTGGTCATAGTAGTTATCTGTTGCATTATTTGTTTTAACATATCTAGTATTTCGACGAAATCGAGGTTATTTTCAGTTAATACATTTTGAGATAGGTGAACTGGTGCCTTTTTGTTATACGGATTTGTTTTTGTTTTGCTTTGCTCCGGATTCGAGATTACCTCAGCATATGTTTTGGTTTGCCTGGTTGACTGTGGTGGATGGAGTTCTTTGATCTGTTCGTTTATTAGGTTGTTGCTGTTATGGTTTACAGTTGTCTTATTGCGTAGAGGAGGATATCTTTGTTTCTGGAGTTCTTTAAATACAGAGCAGCCTTTATAATTAGCAGGATGATTACCGTTACAAAGAGCGCATTTCACATTTTCAGAACGTTCTTTACGTGTGCAGTCAGCAGAGGTATGGTAGCCAGCACATTTGATACATCTTGGTTTACGACGGCAATATTTTTTGGTATGTCCGTAGTCCATACAGTTCTGGCACTGAGGTAAGCTGCGTTTTGGTCTTGGCGGTTCGAGTTTAATACGACAGTTCAGGAGACTTTTAATATTATATATTTCCTTGTTATTAGAGTTTGGTTGTAGTTCTATTACAAACATGTCTAGTGGCTTCTTGGTTGTAGCTTGTTTTATATTCCATATATTGGTAGCTATATGGTTAGAGTTGGCAAGTTCTTCTTTAATGTCTTCTGTATCAGTTGACGGGTGCAAGTGTTTGAGAATAACTTTAAAACTACGTTCTTGTTTTGGTTTGTAAGTATAGTACTCAGTGTTTTTATCATCCAATTCCTTAGTTATTGTTTTGTAAGCTTCACCTGATAATGGTTGTATTTTTACTTTATTATCGCGTAAGATTTTCAGTTCGAACAATCCTTCCACTTTATTGTTAAGCAAATTAGTTAAAGGTCGTATATTTGTGACATTATCCACGAACAGTGGAGGTGGCTTTGGTTGTCTTTGGTTTGATTGAGTTTGAGGTAAGTTGTCTTCTATGTTTGCTAACTCTGCAAATGAGTTTGATGTAGGTAAAGGTTGACTGAGCCAATAGCTGTTTGGTTTTGATTGCTTCACTGTCTTGTCACTTTCTGGACTGTCGCGTTGCCTTTTTTTAGTTGGAGCTCCAATCCAAGGCTCACTTTCAGTGTTTTGAAGTGATGTTGTTGTGTCGTCACATGTAATATTTGCTGTTTTATTATTAGTCGCGCTTACATCTGAGAGAGACTGTGATCTCGGTGTATTAAAGAGACCAGGGTGGAAAATTTGCTGTGCCAGCTTTTTATTTGTAGATTTGTTCTGGGTAGAAAGAGGGTTTTTTGATTCAGTATTCATTTTTGTTCCCACGATTAGGGTCGAAAAACATGTCACATACGAGGTTACGCCCATTCCCGTATGAAGGCACAATACTTCAAAGTGAGCCAGGTCCATTGAAGTTGGCGCTAAGGGCTGGTCATCCCACCAGTCATGCATCCTCTTGGCACGTTACCCACCGTAGGATTAGGGTGACTTTTTATTGAGGTTGTCTACCGCCTTTTGATTTCCGCCGAGCGTGTTAAATTGAATTGTGATTGTTCTTATGGTGTGTCTGTCAGTTATTGTTTGTTTATCACGACCGCGATCTGTGACAACCCTGGACATTAGGGCATGGTTTTTATTCTTTACATTTGACAAAGACCTATGGACATACCCAGGTACCTACCCCGTATTGCTCAATTTTGAGTTCACCTAATTAATGGATGCTGTTTCTTTAATGTTTATTCAATATAATATATAAAATAATAATACTAGCCCCGTATTAAACACTAGCTTTTGCCTGCGGCTACGCCCGCGTGGTGGTTATTTTTGGAAGAAAAGGTATAAAATCCATGGAAACCTCTTAAGCTATTACACCTTCCTGTATTATGCTATCCCGTAGGAACCGTGCATTTTCTGGTATAAAAAGTAGCCCATCAACTAACACTATGCAAAAAATCATGTGGATCCCTTGCTCTGTCTAAAACAAAAACAAAACTATCCTAACATTTTTTCATCCCTATTTTACCCACTTAGGGGTGGAATTCCCAAAAATCCTGAAAAATGTGTTTTTTATTAAAGGCCAAATACCAATTTTCATGCGTTTAACTTCAAAAATGACGGATTATCATACAAACTTTCTTCCCCTATTTTACCCCCTTAGGGGTGGAATTTCCAAAAATCCGGAAATATATATTTTTTTATTTTTAACTGAGAGGCACAATACGAATATTCATGCCTTTAACTTAAAAAATGACGGATTTTTTCATACAAACTTTCTTCCCCTATTTTACCCCCTTAGGGGTGGAATTTCCAAAAATCCTGAAATATATATTTTTTATTTTTAACTAAAAGGCCAAATACTAATTTTCATAAACTTAACTTCAAAAATAACGGATTTTCATACAAACTATCATCCCCTATTTTACCCCTTTAGGGGTGGTATTTCCAAAACCCTACCTTAGTGGATGCCTACGTCATAAAAGGTACCTACTGTCAAAATTTCAAGTCTCTAACCCCAGCCGTTTTGGCTGTGCGTTGATCGTCAGTCAGTCAGTCAGTCAGTTTCTTCTTTTATATATACAGATTGTCCCACTGCTGGGCATGGGCCTCCTCTACTAAAGAGAGGGGTTAGGCCTTAGTCCACCACGCTGGCCTAACGCGGGTCGGTAGACTTCGAAAGCCTTATGAGAATTCTCAGGTATGCACGTTTCCTCACGATGTTTTCCTTCGCCATTGTTAAAGCAAGCGATAATTAACAATAAATACACACGTACCTTTAGAAAAATCAGAGGTGTATGCCATTTGCGTTTCGAACATACGACTTTCGTCTTGACAGTCCGCACCGCAACCAACTAGGCTATCGCTAACTAATTCATATTTTCATTAATTCTTTTTTTATGTTAAACCCTGTAACACTGTCAGTACAATTAAATAACTGAATTAAAACTAATATTTTTTACAGAAGTAAAATATAATCCGACGCAATAACAGAATAGTTTACATAAAATTTCTAAAATAAGAGATTTTTAAAGGTATTTTAATTTAATGAGGTGTACCACACAATCTGTTCCATTGTAATCCATGGGATTTAGAACTCCTAAAGTAAATCAAGAGTATGGTTACACAAGGCTGTATGCACACTGTACAAGTGCAAATATTCTCAACGTTTATCATTACGTCATGACTGTCAACTTTAATCTTGAATACACTGCTTAATCTGTAATATCAGTATTGTATATCCTGGCACGGCAGAGTGACCACTCTGCACCTGATGGTAAGCGTAGTGCCTTCCGGTTAGAGTATTAAGTAGCGAGAGATAACTATACACAACTCGACACAATCATGCCGGCTTGTGATTTTTTTCGGCGTGGCCACTAACTTCACTTCTGTCTACCCCTTCGGATATCAGGCGTGAGGGATTTCTATTAAAAACTCAATATAGTAGTGAAAGACTAGGCCGTCGATTAATACTTCGAAAATTTAAGAAAGTTTTTTTTTTTTTTTTTTTTTATCCTGGCACGGCAAAGTGACCGCACTGTACCTGATGGTAAGCGCAGTGCGGTCCAAATAGAGTACTGAGTAGCGAGAGACGATCTATCCCCGCTACTCAACACACTCATGCCGGCCTGCTTCTTCACACTACGCCATGAGCAAGAAGGTGAAGAAGGGGTCGAGGGTCTAGTGTCAGAGTACTAAGAAGGCCGCAAAATGGCCATTGTACCCCAACTCCAGACCCCCGACAAAAACCGGATGTACACTGGCTGATCCCGGAACGCGACACACTTGCGTGTGCCACTATGGCGGGTTTTTCGCCCTGTGTACGGTGGTCGCTATCCGGGCGGATATGAATATCCTACCACCAGCTAAGTTTGTAGTCCTGAAAACTGAATACGAGGGAAAATTGGGAAGTCCTCAATGTAGGTAAAACAGAAAACGCATTTCAATTCTAATTTTGAAATCTGTTTGGAGTTTTCGTTAAGAAAAAGTACTTGGACCTTTGTCTATGGACGAATTAAAAAAAGAATATTAAATTAGTTTGCCGCGCAAATAGTATTATTAAATTAAATTAAAAATATATATTTAAATTTATCTTCACTTATGATTATTTTTATTTATTGAACGATTATGATAATTGTTAATAAAGTGTTAACTAAACTTCACGTGTCACTCAACCATACATGACGGTGAAAGCGTATCGTGCTATCTGGCATATATTTCACGCTGCTACGCTCATGGCCAGATATATATGACGGTCAACGGACTATATCAGGGCTATTTTTCGAGAGGAAATCTAAAATTTCTCTCAATCCAAATTAAAATTAAAATGATTGATATATAAGACTCTTAGACGTCGATTTAAACATTTAATAAAAGGATTATTAATTTATAAAAACTACACAGACTTCAATAAAAAACAAATTATGCGTCACTATAAAATTTTAGGGTTGCCCTTAATTTTTCTGAGATCCCATAATCAGATCCTGACTTGGTGCCAAACAAAAAAAGAATTGTAATAAAACGAAATTTACGGATTCTATCGCGGTTTATTTTACTTTCTTAACCCGACGTTAAAAAGAGAATTTCTCGAATCGGTCCAGGCGTCTTCGAGTAATCGGGGAACATACATAAAAAAAGATTCCGACGAATTGTTATCCTCCTCCTTTTTTGAAGTCGGTTAAAATATTGGGTGCATCAGTAACATCTACTGGTCTTAGAAGACACCAAGAACCTCAGCCGACGGTTTTTTGTATCAATGTATTTTAGACATAAAATGAAGATAAATTGTTTTAATACCATGGATACTGACTATAGGTCATCCATTATGCTCTCAGAAGATTGAATGCTGGGCCAGTGATTCATACCAAATGAACTATCGGGGCATAGTCGTTTCTGGGTTAAGATGTCTTCATACTCTGGTAGTTCAGTGAAAGAATCTTTTCTTAGGATAAATAAATGCACCCATCAGTCACATATAGTCCTGAAATATATTTATTCCTCTTAATTCCACACGAGCATAACCCGTGTTATGTGTATCAAGAACTATAAGAGACATCGGTACTACAACATCCAGACCTAAAACAAATATTCGCTCCTGACTCTTGATCCCACACTAGGATAAAAATGGGCATCAGAAACTAAGAGATATTTATGTCACAACACACACCAGGACTGGTCCTGAAACATATATTTGGTCCTGACCCTCGATCCCACGCTGTTGCACATAACAATGGGCAACAGAAACTATGAGACACATATCATCACACAACACCCAGACCGGAAACATATTGTAGGTCATAAATATTTATCTCGATGGATCACGCTCTCTCACAGCAACTACCCGCTCACTCTCATTTTATATAATATTTTTAAGGGTCAGTATATCAGGAGTTATGGACTTCAGAAAAGTTCAGGTTTCACGTTATTTTCATTTCATTTTGATTTCCTCAGAAGTTACTGTACATTGCAGGGAATCGTCTGGCAACTCTAGCTGTTACTGACAATCGCGACTTCACAGAATTATGACGTGATGGGGTAACGTCATCGGTGCATTATGGGTATTGAGTACACCAAGATATTCAGAATTAAATTTCGTCTTGTGGTTACTTTGAAAAGTTTGGCGACTGAAATATTATTTGGCCAGATTGTTGCATTGCCTAGCACATGTTTAATGACGTGGCTTCTGTGGCTTTCCTTTATGTGACATTCCTGTGGCGTATTGGGCGTGTAACCGGCTATGAAACGAGAAGCCGTAGGTTCCGATCCCCGCACCGAAATTGTGTGTAAATGTTGGATGTTATTTATATCTTTCGATGGTTTATATTTCAGAAGCAACAACTTTCCTTTTATTATTTACTAAAACAGCTGTTGTGCCCAGTCTGGCGATAGGCTCGCCCCCTAACACCTTAGCCTACCCTTTCGGGTATTTCATTCGTAAGTGTATGTGTGTGTGTAAAACAACTATATTTCTAGATGTTTCTAGTTTAATTTAATTCAATAACAGTATATTTTATATTTGTTCTATGGTACTGCATTTTACTCTTTTACTAACACATTATGCTTCTATCTGAATATAATTCAATAACAGTACATTTTTTATTTATTGTATGGTGCTCAGTAATCCAAACAGACTGCCTCGGTGGCGCAGTGGTAATTGCGCATGCGTTACGACTGCTGTGCTGAGGTCTCGGGTTCGATCCCCGGGTCGGGTAAAGTGATATTGGGTTTTTCTATCTAGAAATTCCTCAGTACTAGCCCGGAGTCTGGAATTTGTGCCCGGTATGGCGATAGGCTCGCCCCCTATCACATTATGGGACCGAAATTCGGCGAAAAGTGGGTGTATTCGTTACACCTCTGCCTACCCCTTCGGGGATTACAGGTGTGAGTGTATGTATGTATGTATGTACAGTAATCCAATGCACATGTTGAACGTAAGCTATGACCGTGACATGAGACTATGAATAAACAAACACCTCTCATTACACCTGGCGTAAGGTGCGCGAGATAAGCGTTTTTAGAGCCTACTAGATGTTGCCCGCGGCTCCGCCCTCGTGATTTATTAGGTTATTTTTAGAAGAAAAGGTATACAATCCATGGAGGCATCTTAAGCTATTACACCTTTCTAGATTTTGCTATCCCAAAGGAAGCGTGCATTTTTCCAGGATTAAAAGTAAACTATGTGATTTTCTGATCATTAAAAAAAATGCACACCATTTTTTGCCACTATGCAAAAAATCATGTCGATCCCTTGTGCAAAACTAAACTATCCCACGGGAACTGTACACTTTTCCGTGGTAAAAAGTAGCCTATGTGCTATTCCAGACTATAATCTATCTTCGTGGCAAATTTCAACCAGATCCGTCCAGCCGTTGTAGCGTGATTGAGTCACAAACATCCATCCATCCAAACATTCGCATTTATAATATTAGTAGGACTCGCACACCACTTTTGCAATCCTTACTTTAGGGGCGGCGTCTCGACTCGCAAGTGTTTACGCTACAAAGATGCGTTCTGTTTTTAAACTAAATTGTCCTGGTTTAGTGAACTTAATATCCTGAGTTAAAATTCCGTGGTTGGTAACCCTAGTCTAGTCGGCCACCGAGTACGTTATTTGTTTGCTAATAATCGCTAACTCTCCGCTCGTCGCCATTGCTTGTACCTTCTTCCACATGTGTAGCGAGAGCACGGTCCAATGATTATTAATGAAGCGTTACGAATGTTAGAGTCAGAGTACTCAGAAGGCCGCAAAACGGCCAAACATCGTACCCCAACTCTAGACCCTCTACAAAAACCGGATGTACACTGGCTGACCCCGGAACGCGACACACTTGCGTATGCCACTATTGCGGGTTTTATACCCTGTGTACGGTAGGGGGCATGATAGGCTCTCTACTTTCAGCTATTAAAATGTATATCGATGTATGTTTCTCTAGGCAATTAAATAAATCAGAAGATATTATCATCATGTAAATATGCAGGTAGCCTTCAATGGTGAGTAACGTGGCCAGTAAGCCCTGGTTGTAATGCTCTTTGGGCCATGTTTGGTAGCTTGATTGAATTCTATTAGCATTGTATCGTGGGAAACCTAATGACTAGTAATGACATTCTATCGAGTTTTATATACAGTAGCTTTCCTCGGAACTTCGTATTCATATACCTTAGAAGAGATAGATGTAGTTTTTTTTTATAAAACAGCCTATTATACTCAGGAGGTAGTTTGGTTATAGTATAGCTGTTGCTCGCGGCTCCGCCTGCGTGGAGGTTATATTCGGGAACAGAAGTATACAATCCAAGGAGTTGTCTTCTGCACTGAGGCACCTGTAGCGATTGTCCAGCTTCTCAGGTGTTGTGCCTGAATCTTGAGATTGCATCTAAATAATACCCCATAAGTTTAACCTCACTTTGCCCCTTTTAGGGATAATTTTTCAAAAACGTTGAATCACATATTGCTTTATTTCCTAACAAAAGCCTAAATATGAATTTACAGACCCCTAAGTCGAGGAATTATGGATTACCCATACAAATTTTGAACTCCTATTTGACCCCTTTCAAGGTTGTTTTTTGACAAAAAAGATAGCCTATGTCCTTCTCCAGGATATAATCTATTCCCTAACCAAATTTCATTACAATCCGTTCAGCCGTTTTGTCGTCAAGAGGTAACAAACAAACAAACAGAGTTACTTTCGCATTTATAGTATTAGTATGGATAGTAGGGAAAGTATTTTTTGAACACATTTAATAATGATAGAGATAAGCCACACAGACAAATTTTACAAGTAACTAGCAAGTGTTCGCGATGTGGCCCCGATGACGGCTTACTCTGCTTCCGCGGGTTGTAATATGGAATGATATATTTTTTTACTAACAATAGGGTAGTTTCCTGTGTTTAATTTTGTACATTATTCTATATGCAACCGAAATATAATACGCAAAAGAACCTCTTTTGCGAAAACAGAATCAAAATAGCTTGATAAACGAGGTCACAATATTAATTTTAAATATTACTATAATCAAATACTCACAGGCATCAGCGAAAATGGTTGCGTATTGGGAACATATCGCTATCTCCCTCGCACAACGGCTCAGTAATGGAGATTCTGAGTAGCGTGACGTCACGGTACATATCATGCAACCTTTTACCGTCATTTGACAATTACCCCTTCCAGCGGATTTGAATGGCGTCTAATCTACTTATTTTTGTTCGGATTCATAAAATCCTTTCGATAATGGGTTATATATAGGTAATGTAAATTGTTGATTAAATTAATAAAAAAATCGAGTCAACTACCCTATTGCTAACAATATTAAATGAAATAATTCACTTTTATAGGTAAAAATGCATTATACTTGCCTAGAAAAATCCAATAAAACCGTATTGTATGACACTGGCCACTATACTATCACATTACAGGGCCAAGAAAAAAAAGTTGCATTCCATGTTTATTAAATAACTAGCTGTTGCTCGCGGCTCCGCCCGCGTGGAGGTTATTTTCGGGAGCAGAAGTATACAATCCAAGTAGTTATTTTTTCTTGCAATTAAAATAGCCTGGTGTTTCTGTACCTATTTCTATAATTCTTTTTTTATTAAATTAAATAGGTAATAATGTTAACATTTATTAATTAGGGATGATTGAGAGTGTTATAAACGTAAGAGTAGACAAATATAATCAGAAATCTCCGAACTGCTAAGCTATCGGGAGTTACACGTGTTATTGTGAGTCAACCATAAAATATAGACATTTGCTGTCGTGGAATATTTTTTATATAATTTTAAGGAGAACATTTCCGTCATACATGATTTCTGTGTAGCTTTAACTATTAAGGCTGCACACGCGACGGAAGCTTAAAAAATGGAGTAAGTTCTCCTGTTTTCCTAACATTTCCCTTCACTGCTCTGCTCCTATTGATCGTAGCGTGATGAAAAGTATACTATAACCTGCCCAGGAGTATGAAAAACAATTATACCAAGTTTTGTTGAAATCCGTCGAGTGGTTTTTGTTTCTATAACGAACATACAGACAGACAGACAAAAATTTTACTGATTTCATTTTTGGCGTCAGTATCGATCACTAATCACCCGCTGATAGTTATTTTGGAAATATATTTCATGTACAGAATTGACCTCTCTACAGATTTATTATAAGTATAGAAGATAAAGTTTTGAACGTCTTGTTGCGTTCCAAATCTGTGTTTAATAAATTATTTCGTTTCTGAACGTCTTCTCTTGTTTCCAGGCGACAGTCTCGAGGAGCTCAACGGGTATGGCACGATGCGACCGCGGAACATCATCTCCTCAATACTCAGCGGCACGCCTGCCAAGAACAAGGGCCTCGCTATATCGAATCCACACGATTTCAGAATGGTTAGTGTCTTTTGTTTATCAGTAACAATATTCAGATCTTTTTTTATCCTGGCCAGGCAAAGTGACCACACTGCACCTGATGGTAAGCGCATTGCCGTCAATTTAGAGTATCGAGTAGCGGAGACAATTTATCCCCCGCTACTCAACACAATCATGCCGGCTTGCTTCTTCACACTACGCCATGGGCAAGAAGAAGAAGAAGCGGTCGAGGGTCTAGTGTCAGAGTACTCAGAAGGCCGCAAAACAGCCAAATATCGTACCCCAACTCTAGACCCCCGACCAAAACAGATGTATACTGGCTGATCCCGGAACGCGACATACTTGCGTGTGCCACTATGCCGAGTTTTACACCCTGTGTACGGTGGTCGCTATCCGGGCGGATATGAATATCCTACCACCAGCAAAAATTAGACATTTAAAAAAAATGTTGTATAGAGAAAATCGAATCCATTTGCTCTATAGGGTATACAGTGTGTTGCAAAAAGCTGGTACTAATAAATGCTCCACATATGGAGTTATTGATCAGTAACTTATTAGTAAAGTTAAATTGGAATTTGAAGTTTTTTTGCATTTTTGTGGCATGAGAAAATAGTAGTCTTAGTTTTAAATCCTTGATAAAATATCAACTCATTATCATTAAATATACTTAGACACTATAAAAATAGTTCGTTATCATAGTTAGTTTATCATAGGTTTCGTGGATCATTAAACAAATAATTCCATACAAGTTTCAAAAATTACTTAGGTAATATGAGGATTACGGGATTTTCAACTTTACGGATATGTTACCAATCACTTATCTTTACATCGTATTTTTATACATATATACCACCTTTGTGCAACACTTTGTATATTTAAAACTTTTTATTAATTCGAATTTGTATAAGAGCCCTCATCTTAATACAAAAAATGTGTAAATTAGTTTTGTTTTTAATATTTATGCACCTACCTTGTTTATCTCTGCACCACCATAAGGTTGATTGGGAAAGAATGCCTTTGGCATTAAGTCGCCTATATACCATATATATTAAATAAATAAATTTATTAAAAATATTGCTATTTTATAATCCTAGTAATATTTTCTAAACATTCGATTTGTCAACCCCATATATCCGTAAAAACTTACTCAGTAAAAAAACAACATACAGGCGTGAACTTAGGTGAATAATAAAATTATATTATGTTACAGGTATCTGCAATAATAGATGTAGACATAGTTCCAGAAACGTGCAGAAGAGTGAAGTTATTAAAACATGGCTCAGACCGACCTTTGGGATTTTTTATCAGGTATTTTCCTTTTTTTCATATATACATACACACTCATGTCTGTTATCCTCGAAGAGATAAGCATAGGTGTAACCAGTACATCCTCATTTCGCCGAGCTTATTTACGGCAGCAGCGATAGCCTAGTTGGTTGCAGTACGGACTGTCAAGACGAAGGTCGTACGTTCGAAACCCAGTGGCATACACCTCTGACTTTTCTAAAGTTATGTGTGTATTAAATGTTAATTATCGCTTGCTTTAACGGTGAAGGAAAACATCGTGAGGAAACCTGCATACCTGAGAATTCTCACAAGGATTTCGAAGGTATGTGAAGTCGACCAACCCGCATTAGGCCAGCGTGGTGGACAAAGGCCTAACCCCTCTCATTAGTAGAGGAGGCCCGTGCCCAGCAGTGGGACATTGTTTAATACAGGGCTAGTATTATTTATTATTATTATTATTTACGGCGAGTCTATCGCTATACTGGCAGAATTCTCAGCTGATACTGAGTATTTCGTGATAGAAAAACCCAATATCACTACCCGATTCGGAGATCGAACCCAAGACCTTACATCACCTTCCACAATAACAATTACAATACAGTGCAGTGAGAGGGAGATAGTGAGATGTTCCCACTACGCACCCATTTGTGCTCATACTAATATTTGAAATAATAATAGGAATCTCATTTTTGATTGTTTTCGCAGAAGGGTTTGTTTTACGTGTTAATTTCAGATACCAGCCAGTTAACAGCCTGGAGCCGCTACAGCTGCGTAGGGATATTTCCTCGCTTAGCGTGTTCTGCCGTCTGTATCATGGCGAATGCTCTGAAGAATTGTTTGATCTTATCCCATCCTCTCCCTTCCATACCAGAACCACGAGTACTGGCTTGCGGAGCCACAGCTTCGTGGCGTCTACTACCCCGGCCCGAACCAAGAGGTTCGCAAACTCGTATTTTTGCCGCACCATCAAGCTGTGGAACAGTTTGCCAGCTACCGTGTTCCCTCCTTCCTATGATCCTGGGTCCTTTAGGCGTAATGTGAAGAAGCTAAACAGCAGGCCGGCATGATTGTGTTGAGTAGCGGGGGATAGACTGTCTCTCGCTACTTGATACTCTATCTGGACGGCACTGCGCTTACCATCAGGTGCAGTGTGGTCACTTTGCCGCGCCAGAATAAAAAAAATAAATAAAAAAAAAAGTTACATATCAAAGAACATAGATATTTAAAAACACATCCGCTCTGTAAAACAATATCAACGCCACGCAATATTATTTTATGCTAACTGTACTTTTGTCAATCTGAAGTTTGACACAATCGGTGATGCTAAAATTGTTTTTATACTCTTTTATTAGTAAAAACACGCTGCAGGTGATGTTTTTATCAAAATCCCATCAACAAAACAAACCGAATATGATAAATTTGTTTTCAGAGACGGTACTTCAGTTCGAGTGACGCCAAACGGCGTGGAGCGGTCCCCTGGTATATTCATATCTCGACTGGTGCCAGGAGGGTTGGCAGAGTCCACCGGACTGTTGGGCGTCAACGACGAAGTATTGGAAGTGAATGGCATTGACGTCTCCAATAAGACGTTAGATCAGGTAATTTAAACACATCAATATCCTGTGTAGATATGTATTAAGTTTAATTTCTTTATATTCCTTTTTACATCTAATTTAATTTTTGTTATGTTGTCTACGGGAAATGCTGTTATTAAGTGTTAGTTATTATATACTGTTATGTCTTAATATGCAGTGCTATTGTTTTTTTTATCCTGGCTCGGGAAAGTGACCACACTGCACCTGATGGTAAGCGCAGTGTCGTTCAAATAGAGTATAGAGTAGCGAGAGACAATCTATCCACCGCTACTCAACACACTTATGCCGGCTTGCTTCTTCACACTACGCCATGGGCAAGAAGGTGAAGAAGCGGTCGAGGGTCTAGTGTCAGAGTACACAGAAGGCCGTAAAACGGCCAAACACCGTACCCTAACTCTAAACCCCCGACAAAAACGGGATGTACACTGGCTGATCCCGGAACACGACACACTTGCGTGTGCCACTATGGCGGGTTTTAGACCCTGTGTACGGTGGGTGTTATTCGGGCGGATATGAATATCCTACCACCAGCTTGATGTACGTTATGTAGTAAATAAATAAATTAAGATTTAGGTTGTTTCAAAGGAGTGATATAGAGAACAGCTGTTCTCTATATCGCCTTTTTATAGCAGAATGATTAGTACCGCCTTCGTACAGTCTTTACCGTCACCGGATGAATCATAGCAGGTTTGTCAGCCATAAAGGAAACGTGTATGTAGATTTCAGGGTATTTGACCTCCGAAAATCACACTAAGCGTACATAATTTTCCTACATGACAGAGGTACAGTCAGCGACAAAATTCAATAAACATGTCAAATGTTCCACAAATTGTGTCCACTTTTATAATCAAGTTTAGTAACGTAATGATATATAAGAGTTATTATACCGGTTATATTGTATACTAAGTGATATTATCAACTCATCTAAAAAGCAAACAAAAACAAGCATTTGTGATCGTTAAAAAATCTCTGATGCTAAATATTGCGCCATCTAGAGTCATTGAATGTAGAAAAAAAATCCAATTTGCGTGTATGATAATTTGTAGATGAATGCACGGTTTTGATTAAACATCTCGCAATAAATGTTTGACAGGTGACGGACATGATGGTGGCGAACTCCTCAAACCTGATCATCACGGTGCGGCCCGCCAACCAGCGCGCCGGCCCTCCTCCCGCCGAGACTGTGTCGCGCACCTCGCAACCCTCCAGCGAACCGGACGAGGACCGGTGAGTGTACACGTCACACGTCACACGTGACCGACATGATGGTGGCGAACTCTGCAAACCTGATCATCACGGTGCGGGACGGCAAGCCTACCTACCAGCATTAACACAATCACCAACTCCTCTCAATAGTATACAGAAATAGAACAATTAAGATACGCAGATGCTAGATTCTTCTCACGAAAGGAACCCAAGATACTTAGGGAGCTTTGCCGACTGAGTAAAGGTTGGTGATAGCAGGAATGGTATAATTTTACATTCTATACATATTACTATGATATCTGAATAATGTTTTATACAGGGTGTGGCCAAAAGGTCGTATACATAACAATATGACGTAAAAAGAGGGTGATTGGTAACTTATAGGTAAAGTTAAAAATCCCGTAAACCTAATTTTATCTAAGTAATTAGAATTTGAAATTAGTTTGGGTCATTAGTTTTATGAACAATTTTTCGAGTGTCTAAAAATGTTTAATGCTTAGATAATTGGTTTTGGTTCATACTTTACTAAAGGTTTTTAAATTAACAATGCAATTTTAAGACACGATGCGTTACAAAAAGTTGCGTCCAAGAAAATTTCAAAATTCGAGCCGGAATAAAAACCGAAACTACCCTCCATTTCTCATTACAGATTCGACCAAGACGAACAAGACGAGATCGTGGATTTAACGGCGATCACGCTGGAGGAACAGACCGAGCCGCCGGCGTTTACTATCCCATCGAAAGACGACGGGCAAGTGTTACACCTCTAGTACATTCTAGAGCGGTACCGCCGCGCTACACATCGGCCTGTATGATAGAATCTAGACTTATCACATCCAATAGGTATCCTATAGGAATTAAGGAGCTTATTTAAATTCGAATCGAAACAGGTTCTAATTAAGATTTTGGAAATACCGGTACTGCGAATTAGATTACCGGGTAATTTTGGTCAGGTAACTTACGCCTTAAATACCTGAGGCTACAGTTAAAAAAATGTATATGAATCAGGTTAAGATCAAAGGCTAAAACAATACCTATATAAACCGTATTGGTTAAATATAATGCATTATAATCCACTTTTTGTACAAAGAAATACCGTTTACATTTAAAAAAATCTGCATCCAATGCGGATCGGGTTGCAAGGACCAAAACGATCTGATTGGCTGTTTCAAATGCACTGAAGGTTAAAGTTATAATGACATCCACTTAATTTTGTGCGCAATAAGATTCAAATTGAATGGCGACGCGAAGGACTGTATATTTGAGTGGTGCTTATGAGAAACTATCTACGATTAAGGTTTAAAAGTGTAGCAAAATATTACAATTGACCTATTTAATCATGTATAATTGGACTATAATAGTTTTGTTCAATTAGAAATTGGATGAAAATTTACACACGTCCGGGCTGTAACCGTGGGCTGTCAGAGGCAATAATGTTCCGCTGCTTATATAACTTGTTTATACATGTATGTTTCCGGGACATAGATTTTTAATTGTGTGTTAGAAACATAACAGAGTGCTATCTATTTATGGCGGATACCTTAAATGGCACATCAACGATGGTTACCACTGTATTGATCAATTAATGATCACAGTTACACATCTCAGTGCCCACCGTTAACTTTAGTCTCCAGTACGCACGGACAGCATAGCCCTCTATGCTGAACTGCCACCAGACCAATAGTGGTAAAGGACAATGTGAACTGATTGCACACCATACGTCCGTACCATGGACAGTCCCAGAATGGACTGTGCTCTGGAGCGCCCGAGAGCTCTCTTTTATTGCAAACATTCACCCCCACTCAGCTGGTAATTATCAATCTACCCACTGATATTTATGAAATACCCTCGATATGTCCAATAAATGGGTCTTACCTTAACATGTGATTCAATAAAATCCCTGACAGCGCACGGCCTTGCCACGGACACGGTGTCAACTTGAAATCGTAGAAAGAAATAATATTACTCGCCTAGTATCCATTCAATTAACACGGTTACATTAATCATGTAGTATCCGCGTATACGACACTTCCTTAGAATTCCAATTAGGCTGTACCTTAATGTATTTTATACCATTACCGTCCCTAGATATATTATAGAATATGAATTCAAAATCAATTATAATTTTAATTGATGCTACATTATAAGGCACGTTGTTAGTGCGTGTTTACACGTCCTAGTTGACGATTAAGCGATGGCAAAGTATCGTGTGTACAGACACTTAGAAAAATCTTTGTGTAATAATAATGATACTCAGTGTACTCCATAATGAAGGAAAAACTACATTCATATATTTACTGTAGGTTTTAAAATATATACAAGATTAGTTTTTGTATACCATAAAGCCGAAACACCCAAATTAGATTTTGGTATAAAAGATCAGATGAATATATGACATAATAATAATAAGGAAAACTCATGCGGTGACATGCAAAAATAATGTATCCCGTTTCTTGAACGATGCATGGGCATACGTGCGCCGAGCGCTGCTGTTTGTTCAAAATGTCCACCCCTTTCCCTAATACACAAGCGGACCCGTTTACGCATATTGCGCCGCATTTTTATTAAGTAATAAACAAGGTAACCAGGTTGACGAACATTTTTATATGTCTTTGGGATACCAATATACCACTTTAAAAATTTGTGCAATGGATTGTGCTACTGATTCTCAACAAACTACTTTCGGCTTTGTAGTATACTAAAAATAATGTTGTCACAGGAATAAGGCACACCCTCAAACAAAAGGGTAGTTGACACGATTTTATTATTAATTTAATCAACAAATTAAATCACATAAAACCTATTATCGAAAAAAAATATGAATCCAAACAAAAATGAGTAAATTTGACGCCATTCAAATCTGCTGGAAGGGTTAAGTGTCAAATGACGGTAAAAGAATGCATGATTTGAGCCGTGACGTCACGGTTCTCAGAATGCCCATTACTGTGCCGTTGTGCGAGGGAGATAGCAATATCTTCCCAATATGCAACCATTTTTGCTCATACCTATATTTAAAATAAATATTGTGACCTCAATTTTCAAGGAATTTTAATTCTGTTTTCGCAAAAGGATTCCTTTTGCGTATTTTATTCGGTTGCATGTCGTATAATGTACAAAATGAAATACAGGAATCTACCCTATTGAAACAAGGTTACAATGGTAATACATACACCAGCGATCTATATGTACTACGTACTAGATGCGGCTACCAGAACAAACATTATGTTCCACCGAGTTGAGGTGTATACTCCGCACCGACGTTAGTATGCTTCATGCCACCTACGAATGCACACCAGTTAATTTGAGTTATTTGTAGCGACATTCCCGAACAAATCTGACTTTACAGTGAAACTGTTATTAGTATACAAGGTAAATAACATAATTTCATAACGTTTAGAACGTAATATCAATAAATATTAATTAATTTCAATTCTGAATCCGGGAAGTCTATATTTCACAACAAATGCATTATATAGTTTGTCCCGTTTTAGCGCGCGGAATGTCCCGTTCGAGAGACAGTGACGGGAGGTATAACTTCCAAATAGTTCTTAGTAAAATGATAGATGGCATTAGTGGGCGGACAAGGTTTTTGGAACATCTTTTTTGTTCGACAGTTCGTGTCTATAGAATATAAGTCAATGACATACACTGATATTATTATGTGATCACTTAAGTATTGCTTATTTGAAACTGTATTTGTACCTTTATTCCCTTGACATAAAGTTCTATTTTCGTTTATAACGGATTTCGTTTATTATAACGTTTAAAAAGGCCTTATCACCTGGATTTATGTTTCAATTTCGTCTGTTTGTACTTTTACGACGGGTAACTGTGATTTAATTATTTTTAAATAAAAAGTACCTAATTTAAAAACTATTTTACTGAAATTAAATCAGTAGCCCGTTCTTACTACTTACAGGGTGTGCGTTTATTATGGTACATGTAGTTTAAAAATATTTTTCAGAAAAGTATTCCTTCATGTACTTAATGCCTTACAGTTATTTAAAAAAACTAGGTATTATAATAGTATTCAATATGTATAATATTTTATTTCTGTATTGTTAATACGGAGCTAATGAATGAGAATATATCGTCAGTGAAGTATTAATAATGCAAACTTATAAATTTTAGTGAGAGAGTGATAAATATTGGAAACACCCCGATTATGCTAGTGAGAGGGTTTTATATATTTCTGTAGCTGAAAGGTAATAAGTCAATTTTTCAAATCTTTTTTCAAAGGGACCACCTGGGAAGCTTTAAATCCTACCCTTTTAAACAAAAAAATAATTTATCTAATCGGTCCAGGTGTCTTCGAGTAATCGGGAAACATACATAAAAAAAAGATTCCGACGAATTGTTAACCTCCTCCTTTTTTGAAGTCGGTTAAAAATACAAGTTGCATGATTATCATTTTTACGCCAGCGATATATAATGTGTTAAAGGATAAGAATCATGTCATTCCTAAGTCATTCCTTCGTCATTCCTCAGTCATTCCTAATAAATAATAGGTTGCAATGCATTCCATTATATATAGTATTTATGTGACGATAACCAATTTAGATTTTCGTTATAGATTAGATCTAAGCCTCTATTCTTTATTTTTAATCATGAAATTTAATTATTATTGGCGTATATAGATCATAATGTAACTACATATGTATAGCAGAACTTTAGTGTAAAATCTACTTAAAGCCGGTGGACTAGGGTTCAATTTTAGTTTAAATTAGCCCTATAAATACTTTGCCTGTACTTCGCCGGGGCGTCTAATAATGAGAGGGCTTTCATCATTTCTAAATAAACTATGATCAGTGTAGATAATCACAGCTATATAGATAAGAGTATTGCAAGTGAAAACATAAGAAATTCGAATCATCAAATTGTTTTTACTGGTGAGCTCAGACGCCATCGAAAACATTTTACACCAGAAAGAAAATTCATATATAACATTTATAAAATATACAACTGTTTTTCTGGTATTCATTAATTATAAATGAATTAAAAATATAAATATTAGTTGTGAGTTATTTCACCAAAACTACACTTCAGTTTTGATGTGTTTTTTTTTATCCTAGCACGGCAAAGTGACCGCACTGTACCTGATGGTAAGCGCAGTGCGGTCCAATTAGATATCGAGTAGCGAGACACGATCTGTCCCCTGCTACTCAACACAATCATGCCGGCCTGCTTCTTCACACTACGCCATGGGCAAGAAGGTGAAGAAGCGGTCGAGGGTCTATTGTCAGAGTACTCAGAAGGCCGCAAAATGGCCAAACATAGTACCCCAACTCTAGACCCCCGAGAAATACGAAATAATGCAGAGATTGTTGTATTATTACCTTTAATTTTAATTTCCAATTGTTACATTTCAAAAAGTTTCTATTTATACATCGTAGTTAACTTCCTATCTAAGGTGCTATTAAAATTTACGATCATAAAATCCTATGTAAGTTCGTGTTTATGCGATATTATTTTGAAAACCGGCAAAACAATTATAATTTCATATATTTGGAAGATCATTCCAAGTTGGCCAATATAGTTTTCCTACCTATGTGTATGACAGAAAATTTTCATTGACTTCAATATGTAAAAAATGCGTAATTGTAAAAGCGATATTAAAAATAGCATAGTTTAAAAAAAATATATACGTTTTGTTCAAATGTCATACAAAGTTTCTACTCAAGGACTGTGTATATTCTTTTTGTAATGCCAATTCAATTACATGGGATTTACGTATTTTCACCTATGTAGGTCTTAAACATAAACAAAGCAACTGTTTGGCACTTCAGAAATTGTAAGTTACAAATACATTTGTATACAGGATGTATACCGCTTCAGGTATAATATTGAGGGATAATAACATGGGAAATATATAAGAAAGGTAATCAAATCAGTGATTAACCTAATCAGTGTTTTGTTCCTTTCATTCTGAAATTATTTGACATAAGGAGAAAAGGGACAAAATAAATTAACACATTTATAATGTTTAGAGTGAAAGAGTTAAGATATTCAACTAAAGCTCCAGTTTTTATACGGTTTTTGGTTAATTCGAAAAATACTGTGGCACCACTTTAGTTACATTCCGACTACACATTAATTATATTTTTTATTTAACATCCATCAATATTCATTCCAAATATTTTTAGTATTAGGTGTAGCAGGTAGAAAGCTTTGATGGTAAATTACCTATTTCAATGCGGATAAATGATATGATGATATAAAAATATTTAAATTTTATATAAATTAAGCAAGTTTAATCAATGCTCTGATAATAACTGATTTAAAAGTTTTAGTTCATATTTTCGAACATTATTTAAAATTTTACAAGGTGTAAAATTTCCAATTAATTTAAATCATTTTTATTTTACAAAAGCTGAAATATTCCACTGCAGCCTACATATTGAGCTTACTTTCTACAATATTTTTCACTGTGGCCTATAAATGTCTCGACTAATATATACTGCCTATAATGATATTCAATTGCGGTGTTCAATTATTTAGTGCCTTGTATGATATTGCTGAATCAAAATAATCAATGTCAAAATTAAATTAAACACATTCCTAATGGAATGTGTTTAATTTAAGTTTAAGTTCCTTAATGCCTTAGAAGTAATCTTCTAAGGCATTAAGGAACTAACAGTATTTAAACGTGAACTTCGATCATAATCATTTTACTAACCATAGACATAGATCTAAATAGACGTCGCAGATGTAACCACTTCGCGTGCTGAAATGAGAATATTAACCAGCGCAATATCAGGAACAAACGTAATCTGGTTTATTTTGCATTTCACCCTACTGTAAGCAGTGCTAGTTATAGCATTACCAGCGCTCTGGCCGAGATTGGACACAGATCCCTTACCGCTATCAAAATCAATGAGAAAAATAAAAAAGTCATGAAAAACGTATAGTGTTCTAGGGTTGCCACTTTAGCAATTTAGTCACAATTTTTTGGTAATGGTGAACTGGCCATTGCCAAGTATGTAACAGCCACAATATACATGACGACACCCATCCACCCCTAAAGCAACCCCTGACTATAACAGATGAGATGAACTCACTGCCTTTTGTGCCGAAGAGTAGTTAAAGTTACTCTAAAGTGTGTTTCTCATCATGCTCTTGTGACGTCACAAAAAGTATTTAAAATGTGACAGTCAGTATTCTCGCACAGATTAAATTGTGATGTCTATTTAGATTTATGTCTTTAGAAATACGAATGGGTAAATCTTTACAATTGTCAAGTCGCTTGATACCGACATTTTCGTCCCCGTAAAAGACTTGACTCTTGACATCCCTAAAAAGACGAGACTTGACATCCCTAAAAAGACGTGACTCGACGTCCCTAAATAGATGTGATTCTTGACATTTCCATCCCCTATCAGCCCACGAAGGGCTCAAAATGGAATACTTAATATTACAAAAATCGTTGCAATGCATCAATACTTAAAATAGGTATTATTAAATATATATGCGATTTTTTTTATCGGAATTTATCATAAGTACTTAAACTATGTTATTGTAGGTTATGTTACTTTTTTGTAATATATCAAAATCGTGCCTATTTAATAGATAACTTTTATTTACCGATCACGGAAAAATGAAATTGGATTTTACGTAAACTCACATAAATATAATATTTTCTGTTCCTCATAATTTTAAATATAAGTCTGTGTAATCAGCAAGTTAATATTCAGAAGTGTTTTTTTTTTAATAAATTTGATTTGGTTTATGCGAAATAGATTTCTGTATGGACATAGAGAATGGACTGATCGCTCTCTATCCAGCTATTAGTGATACGGGCTGACAAATTTGAGAGATAAACCGAGCGTGCAGCCAGCAGTTGTCTTTTTCTAGAATTTCGATTGGTCTACGTCACAGACTTGCAGTAGCGAAAATAAATAGGTATTGGCCGCACAGTCGCTTTATCTCTTTCTACAAAGTGGTACATTTTGTGAGGATATTGCTCAGTTCATTCTCACAGATATAATATAGTGTACGCAGAGATTGTTTAGAAAAAAATAACCAAAATTTAAATTCTGTTACTTTTATCGACAAATGACAGTGACAATGGTAGGTTCCCGCCATAATGCGGTAATGAAGTGTCAACATTGGTCTTACATTTTCAATTTGTATGGGTATATTTCAAAATGGAATATCGACGAAGTCTTGATACGTTTCAAATTCATCGATAACGGCGGGCTCTAAAGTTAGTTTGTTACCTGTTACTTTTTGAATATATTTCAAACTATGGATTTTTCTGTGATAATATTAATTTCATGTCATTTATAATGTCGTTAATATTAATTTCATTTCAAAACATTCTATATTATGTATTCCAAAGGTGGTTACTTACTTAGCATCCGCAGAATGCTCAACGGAAATGTGTTGCCAGTTTAGAAGATAATGTTTTCATAGTGCCTAAATTAGATGTAGACGCCAAGACATTTGTTACATAAGTCCAAAAATTTAGAGAAATGTTATATTAAGATGTTATTGTATGATATTTAAATGTTTGTAAAATTTAATTAACTCAAAACAATCAATTCATTTATGAAATTAGAATTTAAATTATGCATTCCATATAATACTTTGTGAGTAGTCACTAACGCATTCCATGTACTATACTCATAAGAAAAGTAAATAGCACGACAAAAAGCATAGTTTAAACATTAAAAAGCATGACTGCGACACACATTAAAAACATGTAACACATGATATGAAAAAAAACACATATGGTCAATAGAGTTCGATAATTTAGCGCAATCAACTTTCAAATACATTTATGTACTTAAATATAACTTATTTTTTTAATTCACTGAAACAAACTCATCTGTCAAACTTCACAAAATTAAATTAAAATTGTCTAACAGGCCTCTACCGCTTCGGCCCCACGCACGCCTTCTAAATGTCCGGGACTCTATAGTCCCGTGATTACGGTGTGATAGACATCCAATATTAAATTTATCCCACTGCTGGGTACTGGCCTCTGCTAATCAAAATCAAAATCAAAATCAAATATTTATTGAATCCATGAAATGTTATACATTATTTAGATTCAGTCAATTTTTTACTCTACCGCCAGTTCGGAATGCAGTTTCGCTAGAGAAGAACGGGCAAGAAACTTTAGCGTTGCTCTTTTTCAACATTGGTTAACAATATTTGGTAATACAATTATTATACAATTTTAATTTAATTACATTAGATTAGAGCAGCTCAATGTGTGTTAAGCTGCCTTATTGCAAGATTGTGAAATAAAACTCATTACAGCACCTAGTGCCGCACATGACCATCGTGAGAGTAATGAGAGTGGTTAGGCCTTAGTCCACCACACTGGCCTTTGATATTCGTATCAGAATTCTCGGCACGCTGGTCCTCCACCGCTCAATGCGATAATTAAAGACATGTAACTTTATAAATCTAATTAAAAATTCATAAATTATATTTATTATTTTTATTCTGATTTGTTCTATAACAATTTCTACGTTTGATATACTAAAAAAATGGTACCATATTGACGGTTGGTGGGCATTTGATATACGCGACTTTTTTTTTAAAGTTACCGGTTTTATAGGTTTAAAGTTTTATTGTTTTTCGAAAAAAAAAACACAGTAAAAAACTAATTCGTGGATTTTGGTAGAATTCATATATTACTTGTGTAAGCACGTACTGCATCTTTATGGCTTATTTACAGTCATTAATGAGCATAATTTTTAACCGACTTCAAAAAAGGAGGACGTTCTCAATTCGCTGCAGTCTTCTTTAATGCTAAAATAAATTTGCCCTGATTAAATTGCCTTTAACAAGTTAATATAAACGCTCAAAAAGTACCCAAAAAATGTAGACTGCACAAAAAATGCAGAAGAAATTACTAATTCCGAATTTGTATATAACTCAATATCAAAGAATGTCGCTTAAATCCAATAGCCCGCCCACTGTATTATGTACTATAGTAAAATAAGTCAATCACGTGCCTTACGAGGTTATATTTTCTCACATGTAATATACTGTTCATATTGAAACTTATGTTATCCAATTAGTTTATTAGAGTTAAGTTTGTTAGAATGGACCTAAACATTTAATTATGAATTGTGATCTAGTGGAATTTAATATAAAATTAAATACAACTTACAGGTAATGTCAAGAAAGTGACTTGATATAAAAAAAAATATTTAGTGTATAAATATGTGGTAAAAAGATTTTTTTATATAAAAAAACAGATATTTATATATGCCCTAATAACTATTCAGTCAGAGAAGTTTTAAAGACATGTGAAAAATTTGACAATATTTTTAATATTAAAAAAAATAACAAAAAATCAAATCAAATTATCTGTACGTTGTTTTTCCAATACCGCAACTGTCTACTGTTATAGGCATGATTATACATTTTGAAAAACTTTCATTGTGTCCTTACATATGTATTATTTAAAAACATCTGAAAATTTAATGTTATTGGCAAAAAATGCTCTTTTATTAGCTAATGTTTATTTACGCGCCAAAACAGTCGTCGGTGTCATGGCGTCTGTGACGTCATTTATAAGTGTTGTTATATCTGTCAAATTCAGTTCAGTGTTAACAATAGAAGTAACGTCATTCTGTCAAATTATTTCACTATGGCAGATTGGCTTATTTTGTAATATAACTTGAAATATAAAAGTGTATACATTTTTCATATAAGTAAATATAGTGTAATAAATATAATTCTTTCACTGATTTTGTGTAAATATCATGCCTATTATAAATGGAATAATGTTTTATAACAATATTATATTGATATGTCAATTATATTTAGATTTAAATGTCATATTTATATTCAAGACATTCGAGGTCATTGTTTTGTTTCAACAATAGGGCCGTGAAAGGTTATACTCCACATGAAGTTAGGTCTCAAATATATTTGAAAACTTAGTAATACATAAATAATTTGAAAATCATGTATCAATTAGTTAGTGTTAAGAGTTTATTTTAATAAGTTAGTTTTGTCAGCGTTTATGAATTATATATTTAATTTGATTTTATTTCTTTTATTTTCCCTTACCTTTCGACTTCTTCTCTCCCTAAGTTTTCCCGTCTTCCTCTATTCTTCTTTCCCAGCTCTGTCTTAGTCATTGTATCTTTGCCTACATGCCCTTGGTGGTTGTTTTTAAGTTCCCACGCCGTTAATTAATTATTGTCTCCTTCCTTATTCTTACAGCTTAGTTTTGACCTGACAAAGTGTATCTTTATATGCGCACACGAAATATTTATAAAGTCAGTTATATTTCAAATCCGGTTCGAAGGACCAAACTGAAACATTTTTACATAGGAGTTAGTGGAAGTGGTTTCAATATTTTATATCCCATAGAAAATTTACTGGTAAGACACATCAAATCTTTACCTAAAATTATTCATAGTCTCTGTAACAATGGCTGTGAAACGAAGACCATGGGTTCGGTCCTCACCAAGGCAAAAGTCTGTGGGTTATAAAAGATTTTTTTTACTGCCTATGTCCGACAGACGGGCCATCTGATGGTAAGTAGACACCGTTGCCCATAGACTTCTGAAATGCTAGGGCACAGCAAAGCCGCTGCCTACCGTTACAAGTATTAGTTTCGGGTCTGAATGTTGAGAGGCCAACAATCTCGTTCCTGATACTAAGATACAAGACTCGTGCCTTAGTTGTGGGGTCACGACTATGTTTGGACTGTGGGATTATAGTTGTTTCCCACGATACTAGATAAAGGTATCTTTCAAGATTTTGGCCGCTTTAATGAAAAACTCGAAATCTTTTGCAGGTAGACGTTGACCTCACACGATATGATAAAAACGAAATATGATTAAATATGAAATAGTTCACATGCCATCAATAACGGTCAGTGACCAGGACAATAACACTTTATCGTCACCTCCAGAAAACTTGGCACCGAATTGCATTTCAAATAGATCACACCGTGTCAAACCAATGCGATGAAGAAACTAGCGTGCCTAAGAGTTTTCATAAGAATTTGAATTTAGGCATGTGAAGTTAATTTAGGTACAGCAGCGATAGCCTAGTTGGTTGCGGTACGGACTGTCAAGACGAATGTCGTAGGTTCGAAACCCAAGTGGCATACACCTCTGACTTTTCTAAAGTTATGTGTGTATTAAAATGTTAATTATGGCTTGCTTTAACGGTGAAGGAAAACATCGTGAGGAAACCTGCATATCTGAGAATTTTTCGAAGGTATGAGAAGTCTGCCAACCCGCATTAGGCCAGCGTGGTGGACTAACGCCTAACCCCTCCCATTAGTGGAGGAGGCCCGTGCCCAGCAGTGGGGCAATGTTTAATACAGGGCTAGTATTATTATGTGAAGTCTATCATACTGCATTTACACAGCTTGACCAATTAGAAGGGTCATAATATGCTAGGAAAGCTAAACTATAAAATTATTGTTATCTTAGAACCAAAACCGGCTAAATAGACTTATAGCTTGGCAAATAAAAAAAAATATAACTTTTGTTTAGTCGAAAGACAATTTTACTGATTTTATCTGAGGAGATATTTAATGTAATCAATGACAAGAATGATAAAAAAAAAGCTTTTCCATGAAAAATCTTATTAAATTTTCTAGATTGCCGCGTTTGATTCCAACTAAGGTAAGATGGCCGCCTTTGCTAATGTACTGCCATTTTTGATTGTTCGTTGACTTCACAAGATATAGGATTGTTGACTTGACAGAGTTTTCTGATTGGTTGATAGTAAAAGATCAGAAAGTAAAAAAAATTGTTTTGTGTTTTAGAAGTGTTTATATATAGCCGTTTTTAATCTGTATATATAAAAGAAGAAACTGACTGACTGACTGACTGACTGATCGATCTACGCACAGCCTAAACGGCTGGGGTTAGAGACTTGAAATTTTGACAGTAGGTACCTTTTATCACGTAGGCATCCACTAAGGAAGAGTTTTTGGAAATACCACCCCTAAGGGGGTAAAATAGGGGATGAAAGTTTGTATGAAAATCCGTCATTTTTGAAGTTAAATTCATGAAAATTAGTATTTGGCATTTTAGTTAAAAATAAAAAATATATGTTTCAGAATTTTTGGAAATTCCGCCCCTAAGGGGGTAAAATAGGGAATGAAAGTTTGTATGAAAATCCGTCATTTTTAAGTTAAACGCATGAATATTGGTATTTTGTATTGTATACTTATTCTCCCAAACATGACCTCCACGCGGGCGGAGCCGCGAGCAACAGCTAGTTGTCATATATTTTCTTAAATTTTGGCCAACTACCTACTTTGCCGAGTTTGGTTCTATACGACTCAAATGGTCTATATTGACACTTCTCTATAGCTACATATGAGTGGAGGGGCGGGAAAACTAGCCAGATAAAATTCCGAAACCAAAACACGGAAGAGAGAATCACCTTGAAAGCGAAAATAATCATTACATACATACAATAAATTCTATAATCCCTTAACATTTACAAAAATAAATATGTTTCAAGTTTATCGTGCGCTAAATCGGGATGCACGTGCGACAGGTGACGGCCGACTTGATAACGCTAGTCTAATTTGTACTTTAAGTTTTAGTTTGAAAGTCCTATTTCCAATACAAGTAAATTATTAGGTAATCACTATATAAAATTTGATTGTGTGTTTAACTTTGTAAATATATTTTTATATACTTTAGTTGTCATTCTCTATGAAGGACCAACAATCGCTATACTGAATCCTTTGTCAATAAAGATTACTTCAGGTTTTAGTCTAAGAAAGAAACTTTCATTGTGGTAGGAAAATATTTGGGTACTTTATGTCAAAAGTGATATATATTTCTCAACTAAAAAGTACGAAAAGCAGATTCTGAAGTGAAAATATACAAGTAGAAGTAAAAATAATTTATTGCTCGCTACAAATAAATCAAAATGTCACCAATTAGAAAAACTACAAGTATTTTTGAATTTCTACAATTTTCCTGGAATTGTTTATATGCTCGTATGTCATCATTTAGGGTGAAAAAGCGGCTAGCGAAGAGTAGATTTGTTCTCTACTTACCGCTCAGTGATATAGACGTATATAAATTATCTAATAACAATGAATTCGTCTGCACTGCATGGAGGGGACCCCTTCTTTAAATTCCCATCCTCTCCCTTCCCACGTGTACTAGTCACAGCTTCGTGGTCTCTACTACCCTCGCCCGAACCAAGAGGTTCGAAAATTCGTACCTTTACGCACCATCAAGCTGTGGAATGGTTCCCAGATACCCTCCTACCTATAATCCTTTAAGCGTAGTGTGAAGTAGCTACTCAGCAGGCCGGCAAGATTGTGTCGAGTAGCGAGACCTAGTTGACTAGTTATTGATACTCTAAATACACTGTGCCATCAGGTGCAGTGCAGTCTCTTTGCTGTGGGAATATAATAAGAATAAAAAGTACACCGACTTCAATAAAAACTAATTATGCGTCTCTATAAAATTTGAAGATTCTCTCGATTTTTCTAAGATCCCATCATCAGATCCTGACTTGGTGGCAAAGGGACCACCTGGGAAGTATACCCTTTTAAACAAAAGATAATTTCTCGAATCGGTCCAGGCGTCTTCGAGTAATCGGGGAACATACATAAAAAAAAATATTCCGACGAATTGAAACAAAGAATGAAACCGCGATATAATCAATAGCTTACAATAATGATACATAGGTGTTTGACAAGTCAGCGTGGACATCGAGCCCTTATGTGGCGGTTGGACTCAGTGATACTTTTAATTTCATTAGAATCAGTCGGTGAAATAATTTAAAAAGGTAAGAATTTAAATATTTATTTCGCAATATTCAAATTAGGAACATGGTTAATAAAAAAAAATAATATATTACTTTATTTGTGGTAAAACACCTATTTATCTTGACACAATGAGATCGATGTAAAATCCGAAATAAATTTGGCTGTATGTTAGTGAGACAATCTTTTGGTGCTTGCTGAAATCATAATATGAATTTCAGCAGTTTTTATTTATAATAAAAAAATATAATTGGGTGAAATTTTACCAAACTACATTAGAATCTACAATAGATTGAAAGTTCGCATGATGTCAGAATAAATGAATCTTGTTATATTACACAGCGTGCAAGGTCAATACAATGTTTTGGCACATAAAGTTCGTAAAATGTTTGATGCGCGTATTAATGGCCCGTAACTTCTTACGATTTGATGATAATTTTGCACCACGCTTTATTTTAGTTCCGTGTTATGTTTCTGCAGAGCGTCATTGTGACGCAATTAGATATATCATTGCATCAGACACTAAATTACAATTTATCCGAATAAATTTATTTTTTAATTCAACAAGAATATTTATCAATCTGTCTTGTAAAAAAATATAGCTTTCTTCCATCGCAATATTTTTTGTTTAATTGTTGAAAATATCAGCACGTGTGAAGTTTGTAAACGCTTGGATTTCCAGAAATAAATATTACGCTGTCTCCAGCGGCCATCGGTTGTGTGCCAAACTTTTTTCGCCCTTACAGCGGTCAGTTAACACGCAAAACCGCGCGAAGCTGGCCGTTGTAACTGTCAATTCGAATACAAATTTAAAAAGTGTCTATATTTTTTGCAAGTTTTGTGGCAGTGAATGAATAACCATACAGCCATGGCAGACGAAGAATATCGCCACATCGTCACGCGGATGGAAGAAATCACAGAACAAGAAGATAGACATTTGGCTGGTGCTAGAAAAGAGATACGAAACGATTTAACCGTAATCATACCAGAAAACCCTTTCCCAGATATAGAAGTCGATGCTTATCCACCTTTAAAATTTTCGTGGGTTATACCAAAAAAGTTGGCGGCCATGGCGTTCCCTAGAAATAAGGAGAATTTAAAGTTTTTAGTGAATCAAGGTATAACACATCTGGTAACACTGACAGCGGGGAAGAAGCCTCCAGTTGATGATGTTGCCAGACTAAGGTGGACAGAAGTGCCTGTGGAAGAGTTTGAGGTACCCAGTATAGAACAAATAAAAAAGTTCATTGATGTTTGCAAACGTGCTGATAAAAATGGAGAGGTAAGATTGAAAATATTAAAATAATACCTTTTAAATAACAAACAAATAAAATAATATGCATAAATACAATTAATAATTATTCCGCAGATCCCATACCGATTAGGATTTACCATAGACATACGTGTAATTAGATACCACCAATTAATCAATTTATATGGAACAATAACGAAAAGTAATTTACTTGTTACTGTTGTAACATCGAATGTCGATAAAAACCTATTAGGTTTGACAAAATGTTGCACAAATTGTTATTTCGTCTCAGAACGTGCAATAGGTATACTTTTAATGTACTTCTAAGGTAGAAATACACGGCAGCATAACTAACAGTATACCGTGAATATAAAAATAATTAATTAACACGTATAGACTATAAATATATCTAAAAAATATAGTTCACTAGTACAACTTTTATGTCGCTCGAGAATTTAAAGTGGAAAGTATTAGCCATCATCGATTAAACACAAACTAAACTGAAAACGAATGTACACACACTGATTAAAACCGAGCAGCACTTCCGCTAGTTTCGTATAGACTGCCCCGCGAGCGTTCAGGCTTTCATTTTTGTAACAAATCTTCCCCACCGAGTATCCAATCTACCCACAAATATTTCGTAAGTGACCCCCAATATTTCCATAAAAATCTAAAGTGCCCTTACAAAAGGTATTATTAGGTTGTTTGGAAAGTCATTTCGTTTCTCTTTATAAAAATTAAAGATAAATATTTAATATTTAAATAAATATTTGTTAATTTATATGTTGTCCATACTTGTTCAGTACTTTTTGCCACTTTATGTTGTTATTAATGCCTTTATTGTGCCTTAATCAGCCTCAACTGGCCTTTCAGACGAGGTACATGTTTAACATCAAAATTGCCGCACCAAAATTTAGCGAACCAGTTTTGGCACTGGCGTTCTGTCAATACATATTTTCCATACACATCGAATATTTTTTCTTTCTTGAACGGCATTTTTACCCCTTCGATAGTAATAAACTGAAATATGCCGAAAATGTTGCTTTTCACTTTCCATATTTTAAAGGGTACAAACCCAAAACTACTACATAGAATCAACCGAGCTATGCTATGCAGCTATGCTAGCTAGCCTTAATGCATCAGCTGTCGAAATATATGATGATTATGCTTCAGTCTGAAGTTAGATGTGAAAAAATACAAATTCGTCCTTAGTTGGGAAAAACGAAACTACTTTCCGAACAACCTAATATTTGTCAGTGTGGGGGTAGATTTGTAATCTGCATGCATTCGGCGGTAGGTGCGAGAATTTGCAATATCCATTTAGATCTACATCTATGGTATTCACCCTGTTATATATTAATAGACAACAAAGATCTATGAATTCATGATACACAAATATTTTTATCGAATCATGAATCTTATTATCTCCCGTTCCTCAGCTGCTGCGTACTGGACGGCTATGTCATAAAAAAATTACGATTTCCGCACAAAACCGTGTAGGTGGTTAATAAACTTAAAGTTTCGGATGCAATTCCCACATCTTTTTATTTACGTGATCATATTTTGTCGAGGTGTTGTATGACCCAAAGGATCCACTGTAAAGGTGTTTAAACTATGCATCACTTGTGTTCATAGTAAGTATATCTAATGCCCGCTGTATGCCTGCCAACGTTGGTCCAACATGCTGGCCCAGCATCTTGGCTCAATGTTGACAGATAATGTGTGTAGACCAGACCCAGATAGCTGATCACTTGTCAATCTCTACCACCAGTTCAGAATGCAGTGTTATTAGAAATAACGGGCAAAAATGCTAAAATACATTGCACCTGATGGTAAGTGCAGTGCCGTCCAGTTAGAGTATCAAGTACCGAGAAACTTCTATCCCAAACTACTTATACAACTATGCCAGCCTGCTGAGTAGCTTCTTCTCCGTGCTTAAAGAACCCAGGATTATGTAGGGAACACGGTAGATAGTAAGCTGTTCCACAGCTTGATAGTGCGGCAAAGATACGAGTTTACGAACCTTTTGCTGACGTTACTCTTTTTAAACTACATCATCGATACATGGTTGATATTCCACCAGTGCACACGAAGCGTTTTGCTAGTACATTTATCATGCGCACCGCTAGAGAGTGGAACTATTTGCCGGAGTCTATATTTCCCGAAAATTAGTTGTGATCAGGAATCAGCAAAGTTCTTTTCCCATAAGAGTTGTCTAATCATCAGGTGATGGGCATCCACTGCCGGCAAGGTCGTAGCCGCTCTGGGGTGATGCTGGCGTGCTACTTGGTGCACTTCCATAGATTCCTTCCGGATCAGGCCATGAATGTCATAAGGATGATCAGACCAGGTAAGGCTTTTGTAACAACTTGAACTAGAAGAGAAGTATGTAACATCTTATGTTTAAAAACGAAGACTAAATTCGATACTGTGTGGTGTTTTAAATTGTTTGATTGAAATAAAATTTGCTATGTGACTGATTACTTTTATGTCTTATAAAAACCTGGCCATGAACAAAGACGATCATAGAAAACTAAATTGGTATGTGTTTAAAATTAAGGAAGATATTTATTTTAAATTCGCTACTCAGAAATGGCACTAGTAAGTGCGCCATACAAATTCTGTACTGACAGTTGCTTTGTGCGAGATGGATAGAGCATCCCTTCCTAAGCCAACCCAATACTTTAAGCGTAAAAAATTAAATATTTTCTTAGTTAGTGAAAAATATACTTATATTGTTCACTGAGCCTGTTATTGACCGAATAAAACACTTGCACGATATATTGAATTATTATATGATATAATAAATTGATTTCAAACATCTAATGCCTGTTATGACGTACGGCGCTGAGACGTGGACACTAACAAAAGGCCTAATACACCGATTCCAGGTCACTCAACGAGCTATGGAACGGGCTATGCTTGGAATAACTCTGATGGATAAGATCCGAGAGAAACGAGGAGATTCGTCAGAGAACCAGAGTAGCCGACATAGCCCAGCGAATTAGTAAGTTGAAGTGGCAGTGGGCTGGTCATATCTGCCGTCGTAATGACGGCCGCTGGGGCCGAAAGGTACTGGAGTGGAGACCACGTCTGTCCAAGCGCAGTGTTGGCCGACCTCGTGCCCGCTGGACTGACGACCTAAGAGATGTTGCGGGAGGCGGCTGGATGAGGAAGGCGGAGGACCGTCAAGGGTGGCGTAATCTGGGAAAGGCCTATGTCAAGCAGTGGACGGCTACAGGCTGATAGAGAGAATAGATGTTTCTTACTGATATTACTGATACAGACCTGATTTTATACTTAAAAAAAAGATCGAGTATCGCCACATGACATATGATGCACTTATAAGTCGCCCACAAACATTTGAAATCACAGGCAAATAATTTATAGAACCTAATAAAAAAGTTCAGTGTGATCAAAACAAAAGTTCTTACCGATCGTGAGCTATCATCGGGCAAATATTTTTATTTTATTTTATCATGAAACTTACCGCGCGGCAGTGAATCGGGAGGCCATGGGCTAGATCCCGTACTGAGACAAATGTTTTCACCCACAAAGTATGTGTATGTACCACAAACGGTCAGTATCACATATGTCAGGGACAGCCTCCGTGGCGCAGCGGGCGAGTAGCTACCGCCCTGTGGAATGGGGGCCCTGAAGAATTCTACCACAGTATACCCTGCCTGTCGTAAGAGGCGACTAAAAGGGATCACAGGGGTCGCGGCTGCACAGCGGGGGATGTGCGGCCTTTACATATATATCTGCATGGTGCGACCCTGAGGCGGTTGGCGGCGCGAAATATCGCGCTGCTACTGTAAATTGTGGGGGGCATCTAGCCCAAGAAGAGACGGGCCGTAAAGGTACGGCACAGGGATGGTTCCGGCAGCAATCCAGGGTAAACTCAGGATCCCCCGGGATTGTCCCACATGTGCTGCAGAAGGCTACCGCGGGGTTTTTAGTCGGTACACCGGCGTAGGAAAATTGATTAGGGTCCCGATCTAGTAGTCCTTCGGGCGAACTGGGTCGGAAGGTCGGTGAGTCCGACATAACCATCTCTCCTCCCCCGAGGACCAGAAGGTATCCGTAAGATGGATTTTCCCCGCGGGAAAAAAAAAAAAAAAGCGGGCGAGTAGCCGGCTGTGAAACCAGAGATCGTGGGTTCGATTCCCGCACCGAGACAAATATTTGTGTGACACATAGATAGTTGTTTCTGGTCTGGGTAGATAGTTGTTTCTGGTCTGGGTGATGTGGGACTGTAGTCCCTCGTAGTTCTTGAAACCCACGATGCAGGTTTTACCTATTGTGGGTCGGAACTATGTGTGACTGTTGGGTGTATTTATTATTATTAGTATACATATACACTCACGCCTGTAATCCCCGAAGGGGTAGGCAGAGGTGTAACCAGTACAGCCTTTACGCCGAATTTCGGTCCCATAATGTAATAGGGGGCGAGCCTATCGCCATACCGGGCACAGGTTCCAGACTCCGGGGTAATTGAGAATTTCTAGATATAAGAACCCAATATCACTTTCCCCGACCGGTGGTTCGATACCAGAGACCTCAGCACAGGAGTCGTAACGCATGCGCAATTACAACTGCGCTACCGAGCCATTATATTAGTATAATGTGTGTGAATGTTATTTATTTTTTCCAGGATCATGTAACTCCGAAGAACATGAAGAGGCGGTAGGCAGGTATTTCGAATACCTCACTGAAGACAATCCAGTGAAGTTTGGAGTGAGTGAAGATGTAATGGACGAGTTTGTAGAAACTGCTAAACAGAGCACCAAGAGGATTCTCGATTAACTGTGATTTTAACTGTGATTAAACTGTTGTTTTGTTAACAGATATTTTATTTTTAGTGTAATAGCTACTTTTACAACAAAATTCTAACCTGGCAAACATGAGTACCAAGCATATTTGTAACCAGATCAATTATATCAATACTAAATATTTTACGTTTGAATTCTTTAAAAACATACTCGACTTATTAGATTTGAGAAGACTAAGCTTTAGCCTCTTGTCAGAACATTTGGCATTTTTATAATAAATATTAGAAGTTAAATTGAAGTTTAGCGTTCCTTCTAGCTCTTTCCATAACAACTCTTAGCCTATCAATTCTAAGTGCCTGTAGTGCTGCATTAACTACAAGTTCAAAAAAACGACGCCTTCATATCCACTATACGAATGAGAGGATCTTACTATCTATCGTTGTGTTGATTGAACCAGGTTAGGTCTTTAGTCGATAGCTGAAAATCATTCATCAGCATTTTATTAAAATAATATTAATCATTGTCCCTCGGGCACGGACCTCCTCTACAAATGAGATGGGGTTAGGCCTTAGTCAACCACGCTGGCCTAATGCGGGTTGGTAGACTTCGAAATTCTTATCAGAATTGTCAGAAACGCAGATTTCCTTACGATGTTTTCCTTCACCGTTAAAGCAAGCAATAAATAACAATGAATACACACGTAACTTTAGAAAAGTCAGCGGTGTATGCCATTTGGGTTTCGAACATACGACTTTCGTCTTGATAGTTCGTACCGCAACTAACTAGGCTATCGCTGCTAAAAAGGATAAGGATAAGGATGCAAATTTCATCAGCATTTTAGGAGAAGTAAATCGATTCTTTTATATACCTAAAATGTATTCATCTATTATACTTTGCCGTGCCGAAGAATCTACGACAATTTTCTTTTATACGTCTATATGAATAGTTTCCTTGTCATTGCTATTTTACACTGACGAAAAAACCTAATTTTCTTTTGTCTTTGCTATTTTAGTGTCTATCGTAATTTTCATTATTTGTAATCAATCTTTGTTAAGTCAAACATCAATGAAAGTATTCATAAACAAGACGCTTTCATAATGTAATACACCATATTATTTACACGATCTTGAAGATCATTTATGTATACAATGCAATCTAAGAATAGAAACTAAATCCACGAAGAAACTACATTGACCATAGCGAATAAAGTCAAGTACTATTGAAAGTCACCAGGTTTCTTGAACCTCTGTAAATGTTGTCCTTCGTAGAAGACAACTTGTTTTTGTTACTCTAATACTTATAGTATTTTCTACCTACCTACCTAGCTACCTAGTCTTTATATTATGCATCAGAAACGCATGCAGCCGTATGCATTCTAAACTATTTTTTTAATAACACACAAGTCATCATAATCTCTGAACACTTTCTTTTTGTCTAGTTTATAAAAAGTTGCATATGTTTATTTGATACTATAGGCTGACTAGGTTTACCCCTTATGAGGTATTTAGGATTATAACATCGCGAATTCCGCGTAAACCTACTAAAGATATCTATGATATATCCATGGAGTTGATAAATACCGCCGCAGCACCACTGGCCTTTTGTTTGTCCTCCTTATTTAACCGTTGCCTTGAAGCCGGGACTTATCCCAATACCCTTAAAGTGAGTAAGATATCACCCTTGTTTAAGGGCAAGGGTAGGCGTGAAGACATTGATGGCTATCGCCCTGTGTCGATAATACCAGCCATTGCTAAGATCTTCGAGAACGGTATAAGCGCTTGGATTACAGCATACTTAGCGTCAACCGGTGCACTGTCAGAACGCCAGTTCGCTTACCGGGCCAGCCGCTCCACTACGTCGCTTACGCGCGAGGTCATTCGTCGGGTGGTAGAGGCTTGTGAACAGAGATGGCAAGTCGCAGTCCTTTGCTGCGATTTATCGAAAGCATTCGATGTCGCAGATCACAATGTTATCTCGGCTAAGCTTCGACACTACGGAGTCGGGGGTGAGGCCCATGCCTTACTAACTGACCTCTTAAAAGACAGGTTTCAGATGGTTGTCGGGGATGGAGGTGTGACCAGATCCGATCCTCTTGGGACAGCCATGGGTGTGGCACAGGGGTCGTCAGTATCTAACATCCTATTCTCACTCTTACTTAACGATCTGCCTGAGCACGTTATAGCGGGGGAGGTGTTCATGTATGCGGATGACGTTGCAGTTGTCGTTTGTGCCTCATCTCTTGATCAGCTCGAGCAACGGTTGGGTGAGGCCGCCAATCAGGTGGCGCGGTGGTTCAAGTGGAATGGACTTGTCCTAAACCTCAAGAAAACACATTTCATTCATTTTTCGATGTCAGGTCACCGAGTCAGGAGCCTGTCGGTATCGCTCGACTCAACATCATTAGCGCAAGTCCAATCAATTGTTTTCCTGGGATTTCACATTGATCGGGGCCTAACCTGGGGTACGCATATCGACAAACTTTGTGCAAAACTAGGCAGTGCTTGTTATGCTCTGCGTAGGTTGTCCAGGGTGGTTTCATCTGATGTTGTTCGTACTTGTTATTTTGCAACTGTGCACTCGCTTCTCCAGTACGGATCCGAGTTATGGGGGCGTGCTGCGGACAGAAAACGCGCCTTCCGGATGCAGAAACGTGCTGTGAGGACGATCGCAGGAATATCATGGGACACATCGGCGAAACCGTACTTTAGGTCTCTACAGATACTCACGCTACCTTCAGTGGTAATACTACAGGTCGCAATGTACGTAAGGTATAATTTGAATTTATTTAAAACACGTGGAGACTGTCATGCTCGTCACCACAATACTCGTGGTGCTGGCAAACTTGCCATAATAACCCATAGACTTGTTAAATCAGACAAGCTTACACATGTGCTGGGGCCTACCATATACAACCGACTGCCAATTCATATTTTGGAAGCACCTAGCAATTTAATATTTAAATCTAAATTAAAGACGTGGCTCATCGAGAAGACATTCTATGATGTAGATGATTTTATTAATTCACACATTCCATAATGTATTTTGATTGACATAGATAGAAATGATAATTATTAAATGATTGACTGTATATTGTATTAGAGATCAAGCGAGTCAGCCAGTAGATCTACTGGCTGATCCGTTAGATCTAATTATTTTAATTTATTTAAGTCTTAATATTTATATTTAATTTGAAATGTATTAAAAAAAACAGTCGTGTAAATGTTCTTTACCAATAAATTGATTATGATTATGAGTATGATTATGATCATCTAAGGCGGTTGCAGCTAAAGCTAAGGTTGAGGTGCTTCTCGTCCAGGGAACGTCGTAACTGTCTTAAATGCGTTGAAGAGGGCCACCGCGGGGTTTTTAGTTAGTAGGTACCTATTCCCAGTGTAGTGTTAGGTAAGACCGATGAGCCCAACATAACCTTTCTGCTTCAATGCAAAAAAGTGCAAGATAATTAATCTTATCTATTAACTCTATTGAGACCTTCCGTGGCTCAGTAGGCCAGTAGCCGGCTGTGAAACGAGAGGCAGTGGGTTCGATTCCCACACGGGGACAAATGTTTGTGTGACAGACAGATATTTGTGTTAGGTCTGGGCGTTGAGACCGAAAGTCTCTCGTAGTTCCCGATACCCACTAGTCACTACACAAGACTCGTATCTTAGTGTGGGATCAAGGACTATGTGTGTGACTGTTGGGTGTTATTATTATAACTAGAACCATCACTAGAGTCTGGTCTTTTAATCTGTATTGAATATTTATATACATATTTTCATTGCTTACTTATATTAATTGTTTGTATATATTTTGTTGATCACACGTCAGGTAGATACGACATGTAGTAGATATGGTTTTATTAACAGTACGACATAATAACATCAAATAAAAGTGGTAAACTTAATAACATTAAAGCACCAATGTCCTCATTCCGGTAACCCATTACAAAAGGCTTTAGTCTATGTTTATCTATTAGTCGTGCAATGGACCTTTCTTATGGGGTAGTTGTTCCCAATGCCATAGTTTCTAAATCTCTATATATAGGAGGTGTGTGTGGAAATGTCATTAAATCTGGCGCTGCCAATATATGTTGCCAATATCTACGTACCATTGGCATTGTACCAAAACTACGTATAAATGTCTGCGATAGCTCTCTACAGAAATAAACGTATGAGAACCAGATTGACTGATTACAAGACATAGTCAAGATTCGCATCGATTAATTATCGAAGATTGTCTCCATATTAAGCTCAAAGAAAACTTAATAGATAGATAGAAACACCATTGTAAGAAAAGATAACAAGAAAAACTATTAAATATTACAACAGGCGATATTTTCGCTAAGCGAGAATTCTACCAGCCTTAATAAATAGAGATAATAAAAAGAGGATGTAGGGAAAGATTTGCGTGGAAAACTTAAAGATTTAGATAGCTTAGGTAGATCTGTTCAAAATCTGAATCCTTGAGGCCACAGTAAAAGGTAAATGTGGTGCTGAGTTAGATATCTTTTGCTTAAAGACAAAGACGATTTAAAAAAAAAACCCTTTTGTAATACATAATACATCAAGGTGTATTTCATTTCAACTGAGGCTTGTATTGACACGTCTTACTATTTAAATTGCGCGCTCGACACGTCACCAGTCAATCCGTTCTCGTCCATTATTTCCCGCGTCGTGAGGAAGTGTTTACAATAATGTCTACAGTATCCAAAAGACCGAATGTAAAACTAGCGAAACTGATTTACAAGTATGCGGAAGAACCGAAAGAACAAAAAGATGAAAAACAAAGAGACCAAGAAAAAGAACCTGAAGTTGTCGAAGAGAATTACGAAGCGTATCCGCCATACAATTTCTCGTGGTTTATAGAGAACAAAGTGGCTGCTATGGGATGGCCGCAGACAGTGGAAAATCTCAACTATTTGGTAGACGTCGGGGTAGATCATTTAATAACATTATCACCGGAGAAGGTTCCGCCGATTTTGGAGTGTAAGAAGAAGTTGAAGTGGACCGAGATAAGGATAAAGGAGTTCGGTGCGCCAACGTTAAAGCAGGTTTTGAAGTTTATTGAAATATGTGAACGAGCTGAAATTAGAGGTGAAGTGAGTATACTATTAAGTAGGTATTTTTTAACTTTTATTTTATTCCAAATGCGATCATACATTTTGAGTGATATAGCGTTTACGAATTGTAACAGTTATTATAGAAAATGTATTGAATATTTGCTGTGAAACCGTTTAGATTTGGGGTTAGTTTGCCGGTTGGCCAACGAAATTTATGTGAATTTTTCGATATTGGAATTTATGTTCAATATGGAGAAAGACTCGCCTCCTATAACATCACAGGATGGGAATAAACTCATCTGATTGTTGTTACACTATTTTCATTTCTGGGTATCCTGTACAGGACACTAATGTCATATCTAAAATTCTCAGGCAGAAGTATAAAAATAAATTGTTCCTTAGGTTTTATGATCAATCGTAAATATCACAAATCGTATTCATGAAGTTATAGATAAAAAACCATGCATTTCAGGTGATAGGTGTTCACTGCCGGCACGGTCGAGGACGCACTGGGACAATGCTCGCATGCTACCTCGTGCACTTTAAAAACATGGCGCCAGAGAGAGCCGTCCTCACTGTCAGGGTGCAAAGACCAGGTACGTGGTATTGTTTATTGTATCAATACATTATAATGGTACCTAACACATTCCTGCTTAGAGCCATGAACAAAATGACCCTTTGTAACACACCTGGCAAACCAGCTAGTGAATCACCTGATGGTATGTTATCTCTACCACCAGGTTGGGTCTCTGGAATTCTGTCATCGAACGAAACATCAAGCTGTTCATCTCATTTTGTTTAGTATTAGTATGTTTAGTGGTACTAACCTGTCCGGAATGAATGAAATCGTGAATGAATCGATGGCTCTGCCACCTACAGATATACACTAGCATGTGAGAAACTTACCTTTTACTATATTTATAATTTCCATTGATCCTAAATTGACTTTAGCCAACTACCAGTAATGGCTAAAAACCATATAATCTTGACAGCCTCCGTAACGCAGCGGGTGAGTAGCCGGCTGTGAAATGAGAGACCGTAGGTTTGATTCCAGCACCGAGCCAAATGTTTATGTGACAGACGACTTTTTTAGGGTCTGGTTGTGGTGGGACTGTAGTCCCTCGTAGTTCTTGATACCCACGATACAGGTTTGGGTGGGGTCATGACTATGTGTGTGACTGTTTGGTGTAATTTTTATTTGTTAATCTTCCAGGTTCGTGTGAAACCTACGAACAAGAGAAGATGGTCTGCCATTACCACGATTGTGAGCGAGGCACGATCGAGAAACCCGACTACCGGGTCGTGGACAATAAGTTATACTTTGACTTCGCCATTCAATATTTATATGATGGCGACGATGCACCACCTAAGGAAACAGAAGTAGAAGAACCTAAAGAAGAGGAAATGAAAATAGTGTGCAAAGATCAGCAAGTTAAAATCAAGTTGCCGAAAAAGAAATCTAATGCTATGGTTATAAATCATAAGATATATTTTTGATTGTTACTTCATTGTAAAATCTGAAGCAACTTAGCCAATTTAGACATTTGCGTATAGGTCTTGAAAACTCAAAAGAAAGTGCACATATAAATGAAATATCATGATTGGTTGGAGAAAATTCCGAAGAATCGGTCCCTGTTTACAATAATTAGAGTAAGAGCGTATCCAACAAAAAAATACTATCAATGATATTAAATATTTTTATTGCTCATTACACAAGTTAACTCTTTACTTGGGCACCAGAGTGAATGAAACACCTTTGTTAGTCTGTATTCTAAGTACTCAATGTCGTTCTATTTTTAAGTGTTTTGTATAGTGTTTTGTATGGATCCAATAAATATATTATTATTGAAAAACTAATTTATTTTACATCAATCAATTTATTTTCAAACCTTATTGTTACGAACCTCGCTGTATGGCATAAAAGTTTTAAAGGATATTTACGTTTTAAATTAATTTTTTTTTTATTCCAGTTTCTGTACTTGTTAAGTATTTATAATATATATTATATGGTAGTGTATGTAGTATATGACGATATTTAATCTATGTAGTATATTATAATATAAAGTATGTATCTTATGTCTATGTATTTTGCTGTACACAGTGACGTAGCTATAGCTTTGACATGGGGGGGGTCCGCGGGTAAAAGCCAAAAATCTTACCGCTCAAATCATAGTTATTTAGAAATTACTTAAACATAGAATGGGAAAACGCTAGTTAATAAAAATTTGCTACTTGCTATTTGGATTTGTACTTTGGATGGATGAAAATCTGCCGTAGATTTTCATTCATTTTTGTTTTATTGTTTACATAACAACTGTCAAAACATCAAGTGTCAAGTGAAATCAATTTATTTTTGGTAAATAACTATTTATTAATGTTGCTTATTATCAAGATGAGATGTTAGAACTCAGGGAGAAAATTCTCACGCACTCGAATCAACTTCGTATACGAAAAATAATTCAAATTCGAACTTTTTTCGAGTGAATGTAAAGTTAAGCTATTATGGAAATGTCGAGTCCGGTGTTTCTCGAAGGTCTTAATGGTACGAATATAATGTCAAATGTATTGTTCATAAATAAATTATTTTAAAAAGAGAATTCGAAATCAAAATATTCTATAATTATGTTTTAAAAGCCCTGTCACAGGACGTACAGAACAGTTGTCTAGAAGAGTAGTTGTAAGAGTCAACTCAAACTGGCGCAGAGTCGAAACGTTGCGTCACGTCCTATTTTTCAACTACAATGCATGGCGACGCGCGTCGTGTACACTTAGGGCCAACCCTATGTGTACACAATTTTAGGTCTTATTTATTGCAGCTCACGCTGGGCGTCAAGGCATTGGACATGTATGGTTTCCTCAAAATGTGCACATGATTTTCGTACTGAGCTACGCCATTCGGTCTAGTGACACGAAAGTTCTTCCCAGCAGTCGCAGGGTACGTCGCAAGATGCTAAGTAACGCTTGATGATATTGTAGTAGGTAGAAAATGACATCCAGGCTTACGCCATTATTGAGCGAGTTTGCCTTAAACCACTGAAACCTAATGGTGTCTAAACCATATAGCGTCTTGACAAATTTCATATGAACTGCATCAGGTGAATTCTCCAGATAAAGTGGCAAGATTGTTTCCTTAACATTAATATTTTACGACGTTTATAGCTAAGCGGCAAAGAGTCTATGCTCTTGGAGGTGGTGCGGTAATGTTGTACGTATGAAGGCCTCTAGACACCCAAAGATATTGTTTTATATTGGTCCTAACTTACTTTGGGGGGGCAAGGGGAGAACGAATCATAACATCTTTTCGGCCCAATTGTCAACCTCACCTGCACGCGCCGGATGGCGGCGGCGACCAACCAGTTTTCGTGGTGCTCCCTGCTGGATAACGGACGAGGCTCTGGCGACCGAGCAAATGGCGGTATACCCATTCACCTAGTCGGGAAACTGGCTGGATGAGGCGACAGCGGCCTTGGGACCCAAATAACCCCAAAAAATGCTGGCACGGAAAGGAATGGGACACTACCGTGACTATTATCCCAAGAAAACTATGATGAGGTTAATACACAGGAATGGTTTGTCATACGACCCGGCTGACCCCCGGCGCCAGGCTGGTTCCGGGTCTCCTGTTGTGAAATTGGCTACCGGCTGCAAGGCAGTGGGTTCTCAGGCTACTTGCAGAAAATGGACTACTGCGGACAAACCCAAATTGAACACCAAGCACCAAGCTCTAAGGATAGGCACATGGAATGTGCGAGGCCTAAAAAAGACAGGGAAATTGGAGGTGATAGAGGCAGAAATGAACCGATATGGCCTCGATGTACTAGGCCTCAGCGAAACACATCTCAAGCAAAGCGGTCACTCAATGACAGATACAGGAATGACATTGATTAACGTGGGTAACGAAGACAACAGTTATAGTGGAGTTGGGTTTCTGGTGGCCAAAAATCTTACTAACAACATTATGGGGTATGACACCATAAGCGACAGAATAGCACGATTAAAACTAGCGGCATGGCTCTACCCTATAAACGTCATCCAAGTATATGCCCCTACATCCGCTTCAACTGAGGAAGAGATTACAGACTTTTATAACTCGCTTAGTCAAGTATATCAAGATCTCCCGTCAAAAGAAATTACTGTTTTGCTTGGGGACTTTAACGCAAAAGTAGGATTGACTGCAACGGATGATCATCTGACGGATAGTGTAGGCAGATTTGGTTTAGGTGACCGAAATGAGCGTGGACAAATGTTGCTAGACTTCTGCGCAGAAAATAACTTAACTATAATGAACACTTGGTTCCAACAACACCCGCGAAGACTCTACACCTGGACGTCTCCGAATGGTAGACACAGAAACCAGATCGACTACATTATTATTGGCAAGAGAGGTTGGAGATCATCGATCACTTCCACTAAAACGCGGCCGGGAGCCGACTGTGGAAGTGACCACCAGATACTTGAAGCGGTGATCAAAATCCGTTTAAAGGCAGCAAATAAGAACTTGCCAAAGAAGCCTATCATGCTACCAGTGCACGTGGAGGACGAATTTAGAAAGATCGCACAACAGCGAATCAGAGAGCTAGAGTTAGACCCTTTCGAGTCAGCACACGAGTCGTGGGAGTCTCTAAAAACCGTGGCGCTGGAAACAGCTCAAGAGATAGCAAGTAGAAGGAGTGAACCGCGCCCAAAATCTGATTGGATAAAAAGGGAAACTTGGCTACTCATACAGGAACGACGTGATCTGAAGGCGGGTGGCTTAAGCTCGGAATCTGAGAGACAGCGATACCGAGACCTGCATGCAACAGTTCAAAGACTCTGCAGAAGAGACAAAAACGCCGCAATCGACGAAGTCTGTCTAGACATCGAAAGGTCAGCAATTCATGCACAATGCAAAGACATGTTTGCTAAGGTGAAGCTGTTAGCTAAGGACTTTAAACCTAAAAACTGGACAATAGAAGACGAACTTGGCGCACCACTAGTGGATAAGCATCTGGTACTCGAGAGATGGCGCCAATATTGTCAACAGCTTTACTGTGAACACGACGACACTGAAGACCGACTCGACTCCTCTGAAAGGGAGCCGGACATCCTTCTGCACGAAGTCGAAGCCGCAGTGGGCCGTCTCAAACACAAAGCGTGCGGTGGTGATGGAGTATCCGCACAAATGCTGAAGTGGCTCGGTCCTGAGGGTGTGCAGCTCTTACACTGTATTTGCCAAAAGGTCTGGAGAACTGGTCAATGGCCTGAGGACTGGATGGACTCGATAGTGGTACCGATACATAAAAAAGGATCAACCAAGAAGTGTGAGAACTATCGGACCATATCCTTGATATCAAATGCGAGTAAGATACTGTTACACATTATCAACAGGAGACTGGAAAATTTCATCGGTGGGCAGATCGCTAAAGAGCAGGCAGGCTTCGTTAGGGGCAGAGGCACGCGTGAACAGATACTAAACATGAGGCAGCTAATCGAAAAAGCTAGAGAATTTAATGTTCCGATGGCACTTTGCTTTATCGATTACGCTAAGGCCTTCGACTGTATCAGCTGGAGGAAAATGTTTAGTGTCATGAGTGAAATGGGCATACCCGAACACCTGACTTTTCTCGTGCATAACCTCTATCTCGACGGCAAATCTAGAGTCAGAATTGAAGAATCCGAGTCCGGCCACTATCAGACGGGCCGTGGTGTTAGGCAGGGCTGTATCCTTTCGCCTCAACTTTTCAATCTCGTTGGAGAGCATATCATGCGGAGAGTCTTGGAGGGGTGGAATGGAGGCATGCGGGTCGGAGGACACCTCATCAATAATCTACGCTTTGCAGATGATACGACCATTATAGGCGCGAATGAATCTGAGCTAGCCGAGCTTCTGCAAAGGGTCCAAAAAGTTAGTGAGGAATATGGTCTTCGTATCAACCGAGCCAAGACTAAGCTGATGTTTGTAGACCGGGCTGGCACTCTCCAGCGAACGGGGGAGCTATCCGACCTTGATACCGTGCAGTCATTTGTATACCTAGGATCCTTGATAGCCGCGGATGGTGACTGCGAAAGAGAAGTGATAAGAAGGGCTCAAATCGCAAAAACAGCGGTGAGGAGACTTGAGAAGATCTGGAGGAATAGAGGAATCAGTAAGAGCACTAAATGCAAACTGATGAGAACTTTGATCTTCTCTATATTCCTCTACGCTTCGGAAACCTGGACTTTGAAGGCACGCATTCGGAGCAGGATTGACGCATTCGAAATGTGGTGCTGGCGCAAAATGTTGGGTATTCCGTGGACAGCGCGCCGCACCAATGTGTCAATTCTTTCCGAATTGAATATCAAGTGCCGCCTATCGACCATATGCCTCCAACGGGTCCTCAAGTACTTCGGACACGTAGCCAGACGAGAACCCGATAATCTTGAAAAAGTTATTGTGGTAGGACACGTGGAAGGAAAGAGGAGCCGCGGAAGGGCACCGACCAGATGGACCGACACCGTGAAGGAAGTCTCGAAAAGCAGTATACAGACTTCCATCCGGATGGCCGAAGACCGTGCGTCCTGGAGAGCCTTGGTGAAGAAAGTGATGACCTCATATAGTCACGACCCTCAGTCATGAGGAGGCGACGAAGAAGAAGAAGAAGAACTACTGCGTATATGATGCCATATGCTGATGTGTTTACCCATAAAAAGACTCAATCTCGTGTTTTTATTATGATTTAACTAAAAGTTTTAGAAAGATAAAATGCTTGGAAGAGTCCAAAAACATGTCCAAGAACTGGATAGTGGATGCACATTTGATGAGGCCCGAGACACTATGGATATTAAAATACTTATAGATTTTTAGTTCGAAATTCAATTTTTTTAGTAGAATCTCATAGTAAAGACTCGAATTCAAATGGATATTGATGCAACATTCGAACAATATAACTTCATAGTTCGAAATTATGTAATAGAGAAATGATTCTAACTGTAGATTCGAGTACGAAATTATTTTGAATGAAAGAAGAATTGCCCTCCAGGTACTTATGGTACATCATATACCATCACACTCATCACTACTAAGTAGTCACTACTTAAGACTCGGTCGTATTTTTTTAAATAGATGTGCCCTGAAAAAAAAGCAGTCTTGTTTTACCAGTTGATTTAAGCGCTAAAAAGTACACGAAAAAAATTAAACTAGGCTCAAAAGTTGTAGAAAAATCTGTTCATTCCAAATATGCATATAGCTGAATGCTGCAAAAATTGACACTTAAATCAAATAGCCTGCTAACCGTCTATATTATCCGCTATCAATAATTCGCGGTTTTTTATTATGTCGTAGGCTAAGGGGGGTGTCCGGACCCCCTGGACCCCCCCCTTATATACGCCCATGGCTGTACATCATAGTATGTCTATTTCCCTACTATGACCACCCATTACTTTTGTTTCTATTCAAATCGAATCCATGTAAAGGTTGCTTGGAAGAAATCGCAGTTAGCGATAAGGCCGCCGTTTGTACATTATATTTTAAGTTTATTGCAATGTACTGTTAATATCTGTATTCTGGTGTACAATAAAGCATAAATAAATAAATAAATAAATAAAAATAAAAGATCAAGTCATACATCAGGCTTTTACGACATAAAGGGTGATGGGCAACTTATCGGTAAAGTTGAAAATCCGGTAAACCTCTTATCTAAATAATTTAAATTTGGAATTATTTGTTTTATGATTCCTGAAGCCACTTAAAAATACTAGCGAACTATTTTTACAGTATCTAAGTATATTTAAGGCTGGAATAGTCGGTTAACTCTTTATCAGGTATTATAAGTCAACATCATTAAAAATATGTATTTATAATTGTCTACATGATTAAAATGGAGTGAATTTAAAATACGCAATGCCTTACTTGGTTCAAACCAGCTTATACCCCGCCCTACCAATGGAATTAACAATATTTTCCCCTTCAAGTCATAGGTTCCTTCTATCCTTATTTTTGGGACGCGAACTTTTGTGTAGAAATCATATGTTTTACCATCCACTCTGCAAAAATAACAATTATTGTTTTATAATTTAATGTCGAGAATTCTTTTCATGTTGAAATAGTTGCGCTGCGGGCTGACGACGGCATGACGAACTCTACAAGAAAATAATAATATGATATTGATGCTAGACAAGACAATTTATGATTACGAAATACGGAGTAATTAGCGATTACTATATTATCTGTATATATAAAAGAAGAAACTGACTGACTGACTGACTGACTGACTGATCGATCAACGCACAGCCTAAACGGCTGGGGTTAGAGACTTGAAATTTTGACAGTAGGTACCTTTTATCACGTAGGCATCCACTAAGGAAGGGTTTTTGGAAATACCACCCCTAAGGGGGTAAAATAGGGGATGATAGTTTGTATGAAAATACGTCATTTCTGAAGTTAAAGGCATGCAAATTGGTATTTGGCCTTTCAGTTTAAAATAAAAAATATATGTTTCAGGATTTTTGGAAATTCCACCCCTAACAGGGTAAAATAGGGGAAGAAAGTTTGAATGAAAATCCGTCATTTTTGAAGTTAAACGCATGAAAATTGGTATTTTGTAAGGTATCCTTTTTTCCCACACATGACCTCCACGCGGGCGGAGCCGCGAGCAAAAGCTAGTTATGTATATACAGTATGGAACAAACCTAAGAAAACTTTTGTATACTAGCTGTAAGTTTTCCGAATAAAATAATATAAAAACAAATGACCATCGTGGTATACTATGCAACACTTAATTTTTCTTTGTCATATCATAAATGTTTTATTACTAAGATGAATAAACAATGCGCAAGAGCTAATTTTCGCTTTAGATAACAGAATAATATTTTAGTATAATAATAATTTTTAAATTTTAGCTTAGATAGTTATTATTCCTATCATAACATCAATTTAGTTCAAAATCTATATATAGAACCCAACTAACTGAATTGGTAATTCTCAAAGGAGGAACATTTTAGATAAATACATTTTTGCTCGACCCGGTCGATCAAGCAGTCGGCTAAAGTACCAGGAGCGCATTAGCGTGAAGTGTTTTAACTCACTGACTCATTAATACTTCGGTCTGACCGAATCCAGTGACTGTGACGTCGTCCAGGCAGCCTTAACGTTAACAGGTCCTTCACCTTGCAATATCCTTATTTTAGGTATTTTAATAAACCTTTTGATTTCATTTCATACAATTTTATAGTGTTACAAAAATTATAAGATATTTTCCATATTCCAGTTTTCGTTTTTTAACTTTACTAATATGTTAATCGCCAATTGTACCCTTGAAGCTGTCATTAGTATCGCCTTTCTCTAACACAATATGAGAGAAGTTATCGGTGAGTGATTTTGAGTAATTCCCAGGTAGCTTTAGGTAATGCCTTTTGTCGGGGGTCTGGAGTTGGGGTACAATGGCCATTTTGCGCCCTTTTTAGTACTCTGACACTAGACCCTCGACCCCTTCTTCACCTTCTTGCTCATGGCGTAGTGTGAAGAAACAGGCCGGCATGAGTGTGTTGAGTAGCGGGGATAGATCGTCTCTCGTAACTCAGTACTCTATTTGGACCGCACTGCGCTTAACATCAGGTACAGTGCGGTCACTTTGCAGTGCCATGATAAAAAAAAAAATGCTCTAGTTAACGCATCTTTTATATAGACCACATGGATACTGCCTCTATACTGGACACTGATGCATTCTCACTGTACTCGCCAGCACGTCCATGTTGCTTCGTTTGGGGAGGTCTGATAATAATATCGGTAAACTTAAAATAAAAGTAGTGTTAGTTAAGAACAGCCTTATTAATTATTATTATTATTGTCTTTTAATGTATATATATATGTATATATATATATATATATATATATATATATATATATTTGTATATATATATATTTGTGTGTATGATATATATCACATACACGGATCTACATGATATGATGCATATTAAACATTTATATAAACATTTTAAAACTATTTATTAATAAATATATAATATAAAATATCTTGTTATATATATTTTTGTCTTTTGCTGGCATCCGTGTAGCACTCCTGTGGCCCTTGCTGAAAATCAGTGTCAGGTGGAACCTCCCACCTGGCGGACGCTGAGCCTGTGGCCTTTTTGGTCATGCTTCGGACACGGATGGCTAGGGTTTATAAATGTGCCGGGAGTCCCTTTTTGTGTATAGTCTATAAGTTTTTATTTTATGTATTAGATAGCTTGTATCCGTTACTTGTATTATCTTATATTAAATGTGTTCTCTGTGCATTTGTATTATCATACTACTTACTGCCATCTGGTCCAAAGACAATGGCCAAATAAATATATTCTTTCTTTCTTTCTACTTAGCTACTATAAAGGTCACTGGTTAGAAGTCAAGGTCCAAAACATAAACACAAACATTTTGGTAGTTATGTGTGTTATGATGTAAATGGTAAAGAATTTCGAAGGCGTGCAAAAAATGCATCCCGCACAAGGTGATTTCTTAAGGCTTAATCTACATTCACAAAGTAGTACATGTCCATTGTTTTATCTCACAACAACCAGATCCAAAACAATACTGATCATAAACCAAACTCCAGCCGGACTTTGAAATCCGCCATAATCGTGTTTCAACATTGGTCAATTAAAATTTTAGAAACTAGGCTGTATGGCTGTGACCTGTGTCTTTCCGAATACAAAAACAACTGACGGACTGGCTATATGTGTTGTACGTATTCTTTATATTGGCTTGTACGGCGGGTTTATCCACAGTGAAAGGCTGTGCTCACACACGTGACTGCTCAGCGGGTAATTTGTTTTCGAACAATATTTTCCTTATTGTGAATGGATATAACAGTGCGCAAAATACCAGATTTAATATTATCAAAAATGAATTACAAGCATCCGGAAGAACCGAAGGAACAAAATGGTGCAGTACAAGAAAAAGAAACTGAAGTTATCGAAGAGGATTACGAAGCTTATCCACCATACAATTTCTCGTGGTTTATAAAGAACAAAGTGGCTGCTATGGGATGGCCGCAGACAGTGGAAAATCTCAACTATTTGGTGGACGTCGGTGTAGATCATTTAATAACATTGTCGCCGGAGATGAGGCCGCCGATTTTGAAATGTAAGAAGAAGTTAAAGTGGTCTAAGATATGGATAAGCGATTTTGATGCGCCGACAGTGGAGCAAGTTTTGCAATTCATGAACATATGTAAACGAGCTGAAATGAATGGGGAAGTGAGTATACTTTTATGTATTTTATTTAAAAAAGTAATATGTTTTACTCCATTAAAAAAAAACATTTAAACCATTTATTTTTCCACACACACAATTCTGAAACGAAATTTTTTATATAATATCTAATCACATAACTTGGCGATTTGCTGCAACATGTGCGGTGGAAGGGGCAGTCAGTATACGCTGTTGAAAAACAGCACCGATTTTCAGCTGGACCCCACCGTCGCTTCATCATAGCACAACAATTTAGACAGACGTGCAAACATCAACAACCAAAGTTACTTAAAAAAAACGCAAATTCTAACAGACAAACAATTACACAATATACTCCTACCTATAGAAATATTCATGTGTGAGACTGTGCTCTGTTAATGATATGTGATATACGTAATGGCAAAAATATGCGTGTAAAAACAGATTTCGATACTTTAGAGTAGTATATACTTGGTCAAGTAATAAGTTCTATTTTAAACGAAAATACACTTTTTTCATGAAGTAATTATAGAGGAATGTGCCGCCACATAATACGTCAGTTAGTTCCCATGGGAAATTTAGCCAGCGCTTGCTGTAAGGATTGGGCTGGGTTTTTGTTATCCTGGCATAGCAAATTGACCACACTGCACCTGATGGTAAGCGCAATGCCCACACTGCACCTGATGGAAGCGCAGTGCCGTCCAGTTAGAGTATTAAGTAGCGAGAGACAACTTTACCTCGCTACTCGACACAATCATGCTGGCTTGCTGAGTAGTATCTTCACAATCCGTTGGGTTCGACCTACGACTTTCGTTTCGACAGTTCATACCAGTTTAGCAAAAAAAATATTAGTAATATTAGCAGTGCGTCTCGACTCGCAAAAGATGCGTCCTGTTTTTCTAACTTCAAAAACTAAAAATCCTGGTATTTGAATGTCGGGGTTGGCAACCCTACTCTATGAGAAGTTGATTTTTTAATTAACCATGTTACAGGGAAGTGACCGACACGGCACATGACTCCGCTGAAGCAAAGAAAGGCGAGCATTGTATATTTAAACTAGATACATAATTAAATCATTCATCAATACAGTCACAATCAATGCATTTCAGGTTATAGGGGTCCACTGTCGGCAAGGTCGAGGTCGCACGGGGACAATGCTAGCGTGCTATCTCATGCACTTCAAAAACATGACGCCAGAAGGAGCCATCTTTACAGTCAGGATGCAAAGACCAGGTACGTGATATATTTAAACGCAAATATTGCTATGGTACATATGCAAAAGGACTTTCGCATAAGACAGACCTTTCTAAGTAAATATGCCTTGTTTTATTCTTATTGGTCTTAAATAATTTAGTTCCCTGTGAAGCATTTGATGTAATTTTGATTTGATAGTAATATAATTCAATATCATATTTTACATAAGATATGACTCAATACTGAGTCATATATTATGACCCATTATTTAGCACTTACCTCAGATAGTGACGCAAGACTAATGTAATATACGTATATTATTGCTGGTGGTAGGATATTCATATCCGTCCGGATAGCGACCACCGGACACAGGGTGTAAAACCCGCCACAGTGGCACACGCAACTGTGTCGCGTTCCGGGGTCAGCCAGTGTACATATTCCATATCCGGTTTTCTCGGGGGTCTAGAGTTGGGGTTTGGGTACGATGCTAGGCCGTGTTGCGACCTGGTGAGTACTCTGACACTAGACCCTCGCCCGCTTCTTCACCTTCTTGCCCCATGGCGAAGTGTGGTCCTCTAACTGGACGGCACTGCGCTTATCAGGTGCAGTGTGGTCACTTTGCCGTGCCAGGATAAAAAAACATTAAAATTACACACACACATACACTCACGCCTGTAATCCCCGAAGGGGTAGGCAGAGGTGTAACCAGTACACCCACTTTTCGCCGAATTTCGGTCCCATAATGTGATAGGGGGCGAGCCTATCGCCATACCGGGCACAGATTCCAGACTCCGGGCTAATACTGAGGAATTTCGATCTAGAAAGATAGAAAAACCCAATATCACTTTACCCGACCCGGGGATCGAAACCGAGACCTCAGCACAGCAGTCGTAACGCATGCGCAATTACAACTGCGCCAAAGAGGCAGTCAAAATTAATATTAATCTAATATAAGTTAATTTTCTTCACGTGTATGTATGCAACATAGAAGCGCGTTTGAGTTGCTGTGGCGCGTGCTGGCATGGGTTGCCCACGCGTCGCAGAGGATGTCGCGTTCCTGATTGGTTGATTAGTATCACGTGCTCCTTGAGGGTGCGATACCGGAGCGGGTTAAAGGCTGAAGCGGTACGGTGCATTCCATTACACGGTCGCGATAAATAAATAAATATTTTAGTAATTAAGATATATCTTTCTAGGTTCATGCGAAACCTACGAACAAGAGGAGTTGGTCTATCATTATCACGGTTGCTTACAAGACATGATTGAGAAACCGGACTCATCGCATCATAGACCATAATAATAGCAGCACTTGGCTATGAAATATGTATAATCGGACGTCGATCAAGAACCTAAGAGTTTCAAAATGAAGTTGCAGAAATGAATCAAATGCTACGGTTATGAATCACAAGATATATTTATGATTGTAATTTATTTTTATTAGACTAGCTATATGTAGAGGTCATGGGCCTGAACAGCGCATATTTGGGATGCCTATTGTAATCGTTAGCTTTATTATATTTGTGTTTTATCAAGTATTGTATAAAGGTATTAAATAAATGATTTTTTTTCTTTTGTATCTTTGTTTTTTTTTTCGCTGATTTATGGAGCAGGCAAACCATATAGGCCCAGTGAGCCAAATCTGATTATGTACCACTGTCTGCAGCACCTGAAACCTCATTTTCATTGATCAATAGGGCCCCGCATATGGGTTGCGGAAAATTTTCCGTTAACACATACCATAGAGCTATTGATGAATTTATTGGTTATGGTTCGCTGGGAATACCCGCATGTATTTATTTATTTGATATTCGGAAGGCTTACAGACTAATAACAAATTATGAATAGTTTTTCTAATTAACTTAAGTTGCTAATTACAAACCTCCACCAATAAATAATCAAATAACATTCGACCGAGATATCGATGACATTATCTCCAATTACCCCGAGCTACATAAGTATATGGCGAATATATAGGTATATTGGTACATAGTACTGCGTTGATATATATATGTAAACTTCATGTTGTAGCGAAATAATCAGGATTGATATCACAGATGAAATATGACGGTTGCGTTTACGGAATTTAACTACGAAGGTAGGATTCGGCCCGTCGTTGTGATAGGATATACACGCGTCCGCGGCAGTCTCGTTTCTATAATACTGATACTCTTATTAAGTGCTTTCTATAGTTAGTAATAGGTAGGTATGTGGTGATTGGTATTGTGATCGTCAAATTTTTGTATTCATTTGTATTAATAAAACTTATTTGAATTACTAACACTTTTTTTATTAATAGTAGGTAGATATAAATAAACTAACAAAAATAATCCCGTAGTATGGAGGTTGGGGAGGATGAGCCTCCAGATGGAGGTGGTGGTCTTCGCCCTTTGAGCGATGATTCAGTCCAGCCTCCCCAGGCTTCAAATAAAAAGTCCCTCAAACGTCCGTTAGATGCAGAAATGGATATGAACCATAAAAAAAATTCCTCGCCAGCTTCGTCTATTCAGGACGTGTATACATGTCCAGACTACGACGAAAAATTTTTATATACTGGTACTGATAAGGCTCCTTTCCTTGTATATATCTCTGGTAACACCAACTCATCTATGCCGACCCTGAAGCTAGCCAAAATACTGTTCCAGAGCAATGTCTCGGGCATTGTTCAGGGCAGTATTAAATCTGTAGGGAGAGCTAAAATGTCTGTCATGTTTAACACTGCCGACTTGGCTAACCATTTTATTAAATCTGATGTTATAACTCAAAATAATCTGACAGCATCAATTCCTAAATTCCAAATTTCCCTTATGGGAGTTGTGAAGAACATCCCTACAGATTGGTCACTGGATGAGCTGATTTCAGGTTTACAATATCCAGAAAACTGTGGACAGGTCGTAAAGGCACGTCGCCTAAATAAGAAGATTGTACAGAATGGTATCACAGAATGGACTCCCTCTACAACTGTGGTATTGACATTCAGAGGTCGCTTCCTCCCCGAAAGGGTATTTTGTTTTAATTCTTCCCTTCCTGTCTCCCTCTATCACCTTCCCACGATTCAATGCCGTCAATGCTGTCGCTTTGGCCATGTCAGTTCTCAGTGTAGATCCGAGCCTCGGTGTTTCTGTTGTACCCAACAACACAGTGGTAACAAATGCCCTGTCCGAGAACAAGAAGCCATCTGTATATTCTGCTCCGGTAACCATATGGCCACATACCATAATTGCCCTGAGCATTTGAGGCAAAAATCCATAAAATTGGTCATGTCAGAGGAGAACATATCTTTCTCTGAAGCGGCCATGAGATTTCGTCCTGTGCGTAGATCCTTCGCCGATGTAGCTAAGTCCCCAATAAATTATACTCCTAAAATTGATAACCCTCCTGCTCACCCACCTCCTGTAAGATCTTACAAAAAAACAGTCTATATTGACCGCCAGCCTGCTTCCCCAAAAGGAAAGGGTTATGACTTCCATGCCCACTCTATTTTAACCCAATCTTCTAAATCTCAACTTCCCAATGGATGTGCCCTTTCTTACCCTGTTACCCATGATCCACCATCGCCTCCTAGGCAGTCTTGCTCTTCTCCCTCCCCTAATGATAATCTTATAGAACTGCTCCTTTCTGTTCTCCTTAACATTTCTCAGAAATTTAGTGACACACTTCCCCCTAATGTCTTTTCCCTGCTACAACAACTATTTGCTCAGTTTAGTTCCCACAATGGCTCCCAAATTTCTACAATGGAATTGTAGAAACATCAGACATAAGAAAAATGAAATTATTTATTTAATAAATTATCACAGCCCCCTTGTTTTTGCCGTCTCTGAGACATGGTTGCGGCCTGGATTACCCTTTAGGGTACCAGGCTACACCTGCCTTAGAGAGGACAGAGACGATGGTTGGGCTGGTTGTGCTCTCCTTGTCAAAAGATCCTTAACTTATTCCCAGATCCAACTCCCTCCCCATGACTCTTCTTTCCAAATAATTGCCGCCAGAATACTAAATATTTCCTTTGTCTCACTTTACATTCCACATCCCAATGCAAATGTTATAAATAACCTGCGTAGAGTATTGCTATCCATTCCTTCTCCTTTATTTATAATGGGTGATTTTAACTCTCACCATGTTCTATGGGGATCTCATCATAGAGATGCTCACTCGATGCTTCTTCTACAACTATTTGATGACCTCAATGTCTGCATCCTTAATGATGGTTCCTCTACAAGAAGAGTCCCTCCAAACCATAACATTAGTGCAGTAGACCTCACCCTTGCTTCACCTAACCTATCTCCTACTATATCTTGGTCTATCCTTCCTCTTTCCTATGGCAGTGATCACTTTCCTATACTGTCAATCTGGCACAACTCATTCTCTCCCCAGCATGAGCCTGAGCCTTTACTGAAATACAGGCTATCTAAGGCAGACTGGTACAGTTACAGAGAATACTTAGATATTAAAATAGCATCTAGTTCCTGTGTTTTATCTGATACCAATTATCTATCAGCATACAGTGCATATTCTGATGCACTAGTAACTGCTGCAGATCTGTCGATTCCATTCAAAAATACAGTTCTAGGCAAAATTCCTTCTCCTCCATGGTGGGATGCCGAATGCACAGAAGCGGTTCGGAAACGCAATGCAGATGAAGTCACTTTTGCATCGGACTCGACCTTAGAAAATTATCTAAGCTTCAAAAATTCTTCTGCAAGATCCAAGAGGATTCTTTCTAAGAAAAAGGCTCAGGGCTGGTCTAACTTCTGTGAATCCCTATCCCCTTGCTCCCCTCCTTCTCTTGTCTGGAAAAAGTTAAAAATTTATCGAAGGTCTCTGCATAATTTACCCAGCCCATCCTCCAATGATATTGACCTCTGGCTCCATGAATTCATTTGTAGCTTAGCTCCCCCAACTATTCCTTCCAAAGATTGTTTTCCTGCACCTCTTCCTCCTGATCCCAGTGACAAACTTAATGATCCTTTTTCTTTGGCCGAGCTTACTTGTGTACTTGAGCGACTCAAGGATTCAGCGCCCGGCATTGACGGCATACCCTATTCTTTTATATTCATGTCCTCCCAATCCTCTAAGTCTTACTTCCTTAATATCCTTAATCATATATATCTCAATGGTATTGTTCCTGACAACTGGAAGACCCAAATTATTATTCCTATTTTAAAGCCTGGTAAAGATTCAAACCTAGCCTCTTCCTATCGCCCCATTGCCCTCTCCTCAACATTATGTAAAATCATGGAACATCTGATTAAGAACCGAATGGAATGGTTTATAGAAAGTAGAGGACTCTTATCCAGCTCCCAATTTGGTTTTAGACGTGGCATGAGTACCATGGACAACCTGTCCATCTTCACTACGGATATCCGCTTGGCCTTTTCCCGTGATGAAGATGTCATTGGAGTATTCCTTGACATAAGCTCAGCTTACGATAATGTTCATCTTCCCATACTCAGGCAGAAAATGCTCCAGCTGAGTATACCGGCGAGGATGATCAACATATTGTTCAATCTTCTCATGGGCCGTTCTATCTTATTTAGTGACAAAAACTATGATCATTCACCAAGGACGATCTGGAAAGGTCTCCCTCAAGGCTCTGTCCTCAGCCCATTGTTATATAACATTTATACGGCAGAACTTGACAAATCTGTAAACTGTTTTGTCAATGTGTTGCAATATGCAGATGATGTTCTCTTATACACTTCCTCCAAATCAGTTATAAGAGACTCAAGTAAGATGAATGTAGCATTGCATTATTTGAGCCAATGGCTTGACAACCACCATCTCTCTCTTTCTGTTTCGAAAAGTGTAGCTGTGGTTTTTTCTCGTAAAAGACTGGTCCCTCCAATTGTTATATCTGTTGAAAATAAAATAATCGAAATTAAAAACCAGGTTAGGTTCCTTGGTGTAATACTTGACTCTAAATTGTCGGGTATTCCTTATTTAAAACATATAGAAAACAAGTGTGAAAAAGGCATCAATGTTATTAGAGCAGTCTCAGGTGTTCGTTGGGGTGCTCATCCATATAATCAGAAGCTGCTGTATAATGCAATTGTACGGAGTCATTTTGATTATGCATCCTTCCTTTTAGAACCATGCAACAAAGCAGCCCTAAAAATTCTCGATAAACTCCAATCAAGATGCCTTCGTATAATAACAGGAGCCATGAGATCTTCCCCAATCAACGCTCTACAAGTTGAATGCCTAGAGCCTCCCCTATTTCTTCGCAGGCAATACCTTTGTGATCGGTTTTTTTTTAATACCCTTCAGAAATCATCCCATCCACTCCATGATAAACTTCCCACTCTTTCCCAATTAGTCCACAATTCCAGGTATTGGCTCCACAAAGATGTTCCCCTACTCATCAAAAGCTTTTTAAAATTTTCCAACTCTTCCCTTCAAATATTCCAAACTAACCCCCATTTCCTTTTTACATTTGATTTCCAATCTCTAATTTTTAAACCTAACATTCTCCTTAATTTTGGTATCCACAAAAAGGATCTTGATGCAGCTAACAATTTCACCCGAATACTGACGGAGGAGTGGAGGGATTGGATCCCTCTGTTTACAGATGCTTCCAAGATTTCTGACTCTGACCCAGTCGGAGCTGCTGTGTGGATCCCAAAATATAGGATTATCCTTAACTTTAAATGTCCTCCTCAATCTTCTATATTTACCGGTGAAGCTATAGCTATCCTGGAAGCAGCCCAATTTGTCCTTTCCCATAGTCTGAATAAATCCATCATCTTCTCTGATTCCCTGAGTTTACTCCAGGACATTCTTAAATCTTCTTTTCAAAATCAGCAGTTCTTCTTAAGCCTGAAAATTAAGGATACACTATATAAATGTCATAGATCTGGCATTGAAGTAGTTGTGGCTTGGATTCCAAGCCATTCTGGAATCCTCGGCAATGAAATGGTAGATCAATGTGCCCGTGAAGCTATCTCAACTGGTATGGAAGTCCACAAGCAGTGTTTTTCCAGAGATTTAATGTATGGGGCTAAATGTAATTTAAGAGAGTCCTGGAATGAACAATGGCAGACCTCGCGTTCAATTAAAGGTATTCACTATGGTTCCATCCAACCCGATATCCCTCTAAAGCCCTGGTTTTTTAAATTCCGTCATATTAACAAAAAAGTCACCTCAGCTATTATCCGACTACGCTTGGGTCACGTTTGTACCCCTGTTTTTCTAGCTAAGATTCGCGTTCGCGATCATTCCCTATGTGAATGTGGTCTGGACGAAGGTTCCTTAGAACATTTATTTTTCAATTGTCCCAGAGTTCCTGTCCCTATTTATGATCTCCTTCCTGCAGATTTCCCCCGGCCTGTGAATGTCAAGGTTTTATTGTGCTCTGTTTTCTCTCCATATATAAAATATCTATGTAAATTTATTCAAGTTAATAATTTATACCTCTGAGTTTCCTTACCATTTTTTCCCCTTTACTGTCTTAAATCCTATCATAAGATTATAGTCACTGACCATTAATTTCCCACCCTTTTATGTTTCCAAAATTTTATGTTCAAATAAAATGGCGTGTATGGTCATTGACATATGCAGCATAGGTGGAACCCACAGACTGGTAACATACCATACCATGTCCTAACCCCCCTTTTTTTTCTTTTTTATTTAATTAAATAACAATGTGTTTGATTATAATTTAAGTTTATTGTTTTTTTTTTGTCGGTTAAGGGCTTTTACTTTATTTATTTATATTTTATTATAACATAACTAACTCCATGTTCTAAAATCTTAATAATTGTTTCATTATTTCGGTATACTAAAATTTCGAATTTATATAAATAATATTATAAATATCTAATTTGACCGACTAGAATTCATATAAAGTAACTTCGGGCCGGATGTTAACAAAACTATAAAGTTGAAATTCCTACTGACAAGTGACAGCACTTTACTTGACATTGGCAAAATCACTGGTGAAACGGTGGAGCCATCTAAATTATAAAAGAAGAAGAAGAAGAACTACGAAGGTAATTTGTGAACTATCTGGGAAGAAATCCCTCGCATGAGGCACTCGGCCACCTATTTAACCACCTGGCCTAGTTTTGCAATTGGTCAGATAACTATCTGAACACCTCAAGTGACACCTCTGACCATTGGTGTCACTTGGGTCTAGTAACTGTACATCAGTATGATTTCATCTTTGAATCTAAAGCTAATAGCTCCATGCAATAGCAAGAACCTAACTGCTTTACTGTTTAAACGAAAGTTAATAGATTCTGCACTATCTCGAAAATAAATACATTGTAACTGACTTACATTTGTTTCTATTCGACCGCTGTCTACTGCCCACTGTTAGTAACACAACTAAACACACACACTGAACTAAGGACAACTGCACACTGATCCAAACAGAGCGAGACTGACTCGAGAACGCAGAGACATATTTATAGCAAATCCGCTGAGTATAAATTATGAATCTACCTGTACTTCTTTTGTAAGAGACCCTCGACGTTTCCAATAAAAAGAGACTACCCTCTCACTAAGATTTAAACGTTTGCTGCCTGTTCACAGTTCGCGACTATTCGCGACACCTTATACTCTAGCCTCCATGATTGAAAGAACTCATCAAAGAGCATTATAATACTACTGAACTCATATATTGGCTACCTACTATTTAAAAGGAACCGTTAGGAGAAATAAAACTATTAATGTAAAAAAAAACATTTTATTGAAAAACAAATATTTTACATAAATCCCATAAAACAATTTGTTTTGAAACACCACGAACCTCATTGTTAGTGATAAATGTTCAAGAAGTTTAAACCATATTAGTCCAGCTCTTTTTTTATGATATCACATTATTGAATCAGCATATTAATTAACATTTTAAGACTTGTATTTTACTATTATGCGGCGCATACAGGAAAGATATGCGATGCTGCATGAGATATTACAGAAGATAATTCTGAAATCCGTATTATGAGTAAAAACTGACATATGTTCAATTACTTAATCAATTCTTCCTTTGAATATGACATCCGAGCAGACCAGGCTTGGCCCAGGGTCTCGGCACAACCGTCAAGTTTACGACATGCTGCTGTCTTCTGACTACTACATTAACATTTTGTCCAACCGAATGGGACACTATGTTATGAATCTGTGTGATGTCAATGAAGTTGTTAGGGGTCACTGAGCCAAATTGTAAGACCTCATCATTTGTGCACAGGCCCTGGAAAAAATTATATCATGCATAAGAAAGTTATTCAACATAAATATATACATAAACACTCATCCTGTAATCTCCGAAGGGGTAGGCAGAGGCGTAACCAGTACTCATTTTTCTCCGAATTTATTACGATCCCAAAATGTGATAGGGACTGAGCCTATCGCCATACTTGCCACAATTCCAGACTCCAGGCTGATACTGAGTTTGTCTAAACTGACCCTGAACCCAATATCACTTTACCCGGCCTGGGGATTTAACCTGAGACCTCGGCATAGCAGTCATAACGCATGCGCAATTACAACTACAAAGCAAATTTTGTTCTGTGTTTAAGAAGGGTTAACAGCCTTCTTTAACTATAAAACATTGCAATAGGCAATTCAGATTGGTCCTAAATTGCCCAAGTTCTTTTTTATTTTTGTCCAAGTAATTTTATAGTGGTAGAGCCACGCTGTAGACATATTTGTCTACAGCATGAATGGGTTGGCTCAACCGGGGTAGTACCACTGTCTCACAGAAAACTAACGTAAAGTTACACTTTACTGTAGCGTTGCGTATGGTAAGTGAGATATCCGGAGGCCCAGATTCCCCCTTTCCTTCTCTAATCCCTATTCCTGTCTTTTAAGGCCGACAGCGCATACATGATACTTTCGGTATTGTGGATGTTCATGGGCAGTGGAGATCACTTCACATGAGGTGACCCACATGCTCGTTAGTCGGGACTATGCAATAAAAAACACCTACTTTACCGACTTTGGTTCCATTCATCTCAATTACACTACACCTGTTAATACTTACACCTAAATCGGCAGGTGATCCATCATCAACAAATCCCACAACAGCAAAGCCTTCTCGGCCACTGAAGCTGTCTCCATTTGTGTGTAAGTTTGCATGTCCATTAGAAGGAGCAGGCTGGCTGAAACTTTGAGGTGTACCGAGTAAATCAGAGTGCACCTCCTCAAGTCCCCTTTCAATTTGCTTCATTATATTCTTGTGATCATTTTGGAGACCTGGCAAATTGAATTATTATAATAATACTAGCCCTGTATTAAACATTGTCCCACTGCTGGGCACGGGCCTCCTCTACTAATGAGAGGGATTAGGCCTTAGTTCACCACACTGGCCTAATGCAGGTTGGTAGACATACCTTCGAAATTCTGAATTATTATAATATAAGTGTATTTATAATTGTTTTTAGACTCTCGCGATTTGAATACATATTATAAAATTAGGAACGGGTCTTAATCGCGCAATATTATAATGGTATAAATACCACAATTATTTCCCGACATTTCGACCGAGTTGCATCGGCCGTGGTCACGGGCTTACTGTCAGCCAACCATTATAATATTGTGTGATTAAGACCCGTTCCTAATTTTATAATAAGTGTATTTATGTTAAATAATCAGTATGTTTATAGCTCATTGACCACCAGTCAGTTCTTTGTCAACCTTTCAGATACTGACTATAACAAAGGTGTATTTCTAAGTCGCCTATATTTACACATGCCAGGTGTGCTGTCTATAAAACTTGTGGTGGACTAAGCCTGTTGGAAGACAGGGTTAGTCTACCACAGCATTTCAGCAAAGTCTCTCAGTCTGCTTAAAATACATGTATGTAAAATTATCTAGTTTTTAGGCGCCTTGAAATTTCGAGCCCTCGGGTTTAGGGAGCCTCCTAGACCAAGAGACCAGACCTCTCCATTGCAAGTATACAAGATGCCCAGTGGTGAATCGTACAAATTGGGATAGTTTATTTTTTAAATACAACTGCCAAACTTAAAAAAAATTGTTTTTTAAGGTAAAAAAACCTTACGTTTTGTCAAAAACGTTTCTGCGCCTCAATAATTTTAGGTAATTTGTCAGATTTTGAGAGGTATATCAACCATTTTGGCATTACTACAAATCTACGCAATAGATCTAAAAAATTTAAATTAATTAAATATGCTCGAAACCTGCTTAGTCATGTTATTGATGAAGAGTTCTATTGCAATAGTACATACAAATGATTCTTTGCCGAGCGTGCCTCACTTTGTAAGCGTCTATATCATTGCGCGGGAAGCCGTCGGCATCAACCAGGGCATCCTGCATGCCCACATTGTTGCTCTCCAGGATTGTAGTCTGATCACGGATTTCGCTCTCGATTCGATTTTTATCCTCCATCAATTTTAAAACGCGATCTCTCGCAGGCCCGTCTATATTGATTCCAACCATATTTTATCACACTATGAAATATATTTTAAGCAATTCACACTTTTTGAGTTTGGAGTTTTTAAAGATTCATAAATTTTTGTAAGTAATGTTTTTTCGGGACAAAATCATAACAACTATGATGATTCATAAAAGAGGGAGATGACACATCAAGCTAGTCTGTAGTGTGACAAGAATAGCAAAAGTGTTATGCTCTAAATACTACCTATGAATTATTATACCTTAACGATTGAAATGTGAGCAATGTTGCCAGTGATGAAAGTAGTTATTTGGCTGTTATTTATAATTAAATAACGATAACAAGTTATACCACTACTAATTTATACCATGCTATTTTTTTTAAAACAATTAATGTTCCAAAAATACCTATTGGTCTTAGAAACCTTAAGTCTATTCTTTATAACAATAAAATTAAAACAAAATGACACGAGTAGTTTGCGGTGTTTAATTTTGTGCATTATTCGATATGTAATTAAATATAATACGCAAAAGAAACCCTATTGTGAAAACAGAATCAAAAAAATTATTGTGCATATAATATTGGTATGAGCAAAAATCGGAGCGTAGTGGGAACATCTCACTATCTCCTTCGCACAACTGCAACGTAAAGGCCATTCCGAGAGGTGACGTCACGGCTCATATTATTATTATCCATCCTTTTACTACCATTTGTCAACTACTCCATCCAGCAAATTTGAATAGCGTCTAATATACAAATTTTTGTTCGGATTCATAAAATTCTTTCGGTAATAAGTTTCAGGTAATGTAAGTTACATTGTTCATTGAAAACAAGTTGATAAGTATAATAAAATAATTCGTGTCAACTACCCTATTGCTAATATAAATGTATCTCAAGAGGTTTTCTTTCAATTATAAATATTATAGTCCTTTGTAAGAATTTTCAAAGTGTCTGGAGATTAGGCACCCGCAATAAGCCAGCGTGCTAGGCAAAAGACTCAAACCTTTTGCCGGTAGAAAGGTCAGTCCTTTGCGACAGTTAAGATACGATATAATATAGTATAGTATATGATTACTTATATAAATTTTGCTTATCTGAATTGATGTATGTAAACTTGAGTAGTTAATGACTAACCGGATTACTCAACCTTGAAATCAAACCCAGTTGCTAAAAAGTGGTAATTAGAACGACCCCGACAAGACGATGAAAAAGAAAAAAACGTAAGTATTATTTGTTATTCTTTATTTTATATTTTGAAATCAATAATGAGATTTAAAACTGTAGCTCTTCAGAATCTTTATTTTATACAAAAAATATTGAAAGCTTTTTAGTAGATTTGCTTTGATTGTATATTTTAACAAATACAACAATGATTTAAATAAAAATGACCAGATTAATATATTTTTATAACTCTAATAATAAGAACTAAATTACAGAGTCACATTTATATAATAAAAATTAACAAATAAAGTAAGTGATGGTTAACTTTATAAATGAAGGAAGGTTACAATTCAAAGCATTTATTTTATATATCAAAAGTTTTATTAAGTAATGTCTTTTGAGACAGAGTGTACTTTAGGTTAATCACTTAAAAATAATGTCAACTATGGAATTTACTTTGTGAGCCGTTTAATTTTGATAAGCAAAGATGTCACACGACTCTGGCGTTAGTCGTATGTCATCGTAAGCTTCAAAGTATTTTATCCCGTAAAATAATTGTGCAATAGTCGATGTAAAAATAAACATTATACATAATTGTATAAAGAAATGAAATGCTAACCGACGTCACAAATGAACACAAATTATGTAAATAAAACATGATTGTGCTTTACAAAAGAAATACACATATTATCACTTAATAGATTACCGGAAACCGCTTTAGAAAGACCTTATAAAACACATAGTCTGGCGATACTATGAGCTCGAAAAAGTCTTAAAAAACCGTGACCGGTAATCACTTATCCACGATAGTTCGTTAACAAAATGGTCCCTAAAGAAAACATTATTACAAAAAAGTACGAAATCACATTACCCTTCCGGTCGCTGTATCGAAACGATACTACGTATTTCAACATACAAAAAACATACACTAATAATTATGGCAACATTGACAATAAATAAAGGGTAATAAAAATGGGGAATATACACATTGAACGAAAATTCTTGTTCCAAAACGTTGACAGCACAAAATAAATAAGAAAAAAAAAATAGGTTTTTCATCACGCGCAACATGCACGTTTACGTAGAAAATAAGTATACAAGGCAACAAGTGCAGACTTGAAGTTTTTTTCTACTACCAATCTATTTCTCACTTAACTAAAAAGCCACATTCGCAAATTCGTATTTTTTTTATTAAGCTTTGCTTAATCCGCGAATTGGTTAATTCATGTTAGTAGATTACAATAATATATCGGCACTTGCCACTATGCTTTTGCCAGTCGCTCTGTGACAACTTCAAAGCTTTAGAATATTGATTTTAAACGTGTGGGAGATACAATACGTTAATTGGGCATAAACAAGATTACAATTTTAAGTGTCGATAGCATCAAAGCGACTTGCATAACATAGATATAATTTAATCATTTTCGTTATTGGAATATCACTGTTTTCGTCTACAATCGGAATGGTTCGCGTTTCTCCGTCGTTCGAGATGATGCTGGAGTACCACGTCGTGCGCCTGGGGTGGTTGGCGTGCCACTCTCAGACGCATCTGAAGGCTTGCGAAGTAATCGCGACACGGCAGTCTGTTGGCCTGATCGAACCGGTGTGGTACTGCCAGACGGTGTCCTTTGCCTGCCAAAACGTTTAATATGTTATCAACTTATCCTTGGACTGTCAAAGCATGCACACACTACAAGACCAACATTTCCAATACAATACAAAATAGAACCATCTGAACTTGTACTAATTGTTTACCATTGATGTACTTGTGTACAACAAAAAACTACTCATTTGAATTACAACTTACAAAACGTGTTAGATAAAGTTCAAAATACAAAAGCAATAGGAGTTATTACCTATTCACATTACTGTTAGTATGGTGCTCCTTAAGCACAGGAATACGACTTCGGCCGGGCGTTTGTCCCTCGGTGGAGGCAAACGACCCACTCCTACGTTGATGTTAGCGAGCACACAAGGACAGACATACAGAAATTTAGTAACAGGACGACAGAGAAAGGATACTTGTTATTGCATATGCTTTGCTTATTTGTTGCAGAATATATATTTTATCGATTTTTGAATATATAGGATTTTACTTCGAAAAAGTTTTCATATAAGTTTGATTAAAATCTAATCACATGGTACAAAGGAAAAATATTATTTAACGGATAACAGAAATTCACTGGGATTTTATTTTAGAAGTTGATTATTAAGTTTTAATTAAGTTTAAATATGTAAAAATAAAGTAACATACTGTAGACGACTAAAATAAAAGCATATGCAACAACAAATATAATAAAAGAAAATATATAATACCCAATAAAAATAATATTCAATATGATTAGTACAAAGACTCAAAAACACATGATATAAACCATCTTAGTTATCGATCGCATGTATGATGGTACCGAATACGCTTAAAGTACGTGTTCAACTTAATAAATGTTAATATGATGTGTTTTACCAAATGTTATATTAAGCCAAAGGCTAGAAAATAATATGTATGTTAGTGATGGTTCAAAAGCTTGATTGATGGAAATGGTTGATTTTATAAATTGGTATACCAATTATGAAAAATTATGTCATACATATAGCTGAAGACTCGACCAGAAACTTGTATGCGGTTTACTCAAATCAGCTTAAGTACCTTATGTTGCGAATATTTTAGAATTATCTTACCGCAAGAATAAAACATGCTAACTTATGATAGTAGTTATTATAAGTTGATTACGGCATTTGAAATAATCTCAAGTTTTTGGTCGAGTGAAAAATGTTATGCGTGCCCTAAACCAATTGCGAAGCAAACGATGTGAATGTTACTGTTGAAGACGATACAAGTGCTATAAGTGCAGTTACTGAAACAACGATAGGTACATACAGTGGTCGGATGACATATAGGTAGGAAAATGTTCGTGATCTAACAAGCAAATGGGACTATTAGAACAGAGTCGTGAACGTGAGCACTCGACGGCAATGGGGGTGACAAAACAAAGTTTCAAAGAGGCATCAATCAAAATAATTCGGGCAAAAATCGAAGCAGTCTACAAGCTTGTACCCTTTGACGTCACGCTGGGTCGGCTTGGATGCATCACCGCTAGATTCGCTTATGGTACTTTCGTATTCATTGTCGCTCGTCATTCCCGAAATGCTGAACAACGAGGAGTCGTCTTCAGGACTCCTTTGCTCTGACTTCCTCGAGGGATCTTGGGACGTGGGACTAGGCTCTTGGGATGTTTCTCGGGAATGGGACTTTCTGATCTTCAAGTGTCGTTCAACTGATGAAGATCTTTGGGAACGGTTGCCGACGTACACCGGGATTTTGGTAGAACCTTGCGTTTGGAATGCTGGATGAGTATGGGATAAAGATTTAGGAAGTTCGGATGCCACAGATGATGGCTGGGAATGAGTCGAGCTGTTTTATTTTGCATCCGTTTTCGTAATGCATGCGGGAAGGAAAAAAAATATATTAACCATCTATACGTAATCCTGTATGCATATTTAAAATTTGTTAGTCATTTCCACACTGCGATTTCTTTGTCCTAAGTCGTCGTTATTAGTTTGAGCATGCTTCGTGATACCCATACATTCAGTTTTATAAATCCATATAAATATACCATCACCAAAAGAACAATACAAATCTTTTTGTACAATTTGAAGCAAGACTGTCTAGTGATCCATTCAAATTGTAGAGTGTGCACCCCAATATTGTAAACACATACTCCCGACATCACTACAAACTCTCAAATAGCCCTTTTCAAAGCGATACGTGCTTATCCAACACTGTGTATGGCAAACATTACGACCGTAATTTTAAATGTAATAATAACGCGAATTAAAACCATCTTTTGCCTCTTAATTCGACAAAAACAGTAGTTTGTTTGCTAGGTGTTTTTAATAGATTCGATAGTAAATTGCATGATGTTATAATAGTAATCTACTGCGCTTATCACATAGAATAAAAATTGTTTAGTTCACAAATTCTATGTAATTTAAATAAATAGATCTCTGATTTGAAATTTCATTAACAACATTATCAGCTACATTAATATAAAAAATAATATTAACAAATAATTTTCTTCAATTATCTTTATATTCCAGATCTAACAGTTTATAAATTAAAGCAATCAGAAAGATCACTCTAGACGTCACATCATAGACGCCACAAAACACTAAAGACCAGAGACAAAAGATGATCACATAGAGAAAAAAGCACAAATTCCGGCCGTAAACATACACGATGACAAAACAGTGAACGTAAACTCATCATTGTGTACCTCACTAACGGCGGCACGTGTGACAATGTGGGTATACTTGACGTGCGGTACATCCCTCCGCCGCTATACCTGTCCGTGCGCCAGTGGAAACCATATTTAATTTTCATATTTCAGATTATTTTCGCATTTTTTTTGGAAAAATAAAAATTGTGAAAAAAGCGTGTGGACTATTTTCATGTTATTCTTGTTGGTTCTCGTTAATAATATCTAAATGAGTTAATATGTCGTTCTACCAATTACTATGTTATCAAAATACGTTAATATAGTCTGTAATATAGATGTTGTGATTTTAGTTATTTTTCCAAATATAAGAATAATGTAAGTGGATTATCGAAGAATTAATAATTTTTTATTTGGTGGCTTTTTTATTTTAATTCATTTATTGTGGGTTTTCGGAGGATTTTAAGTACATCCTGTTATAATATTTTATTAATGTCTAAATATTAAGACGGAAACAACAGTCCAACATAAAATTTTGTAAAGCTTTAACACAGTTTACTGGGTCAAAAATCTCGTATACAATCTTCGAAAATCCATTTACATTAATATTTTTTTCCAAAAGAATCTATTGTAGTTCTAGAAACGTACCTTCCGCTAGCCGGTGTCAGTAATCCAGTGGGTGTCCGTGGCCGCGAGCCGCCGTTTGGCGTGCTCATGCCCTGGATCTTGGAGGCGTTAGCGGCCGCGCGTGCCGTCGACGTGCGCGTGTTCGTCACCTTCCTCATCGGGATGCGGGATGGTGTCGCCACGTCATCTAGCATTTCAACAATAAGCTCACACTGAATGCACTTAGTGACAAAAACTCCTAAATATACACATGTATATGAGCAGTTATCAGACACCACAATTTTTTTAAAGGTGAAAAAAGCAGTTCTCATTTATCCAGCCAGTGTTTACAATATATTTAATAGTGGTATAAAAGATTGTGATGACTGAAATGCGTCAATATAATTGCACTGATATGCTGATATGTTGAAGTAACCGCAGATTCTTCCACACAATTACACGGCCATGAGATATTATTTTCGAGGTTATGCACTATAGGAGATGACCAACCTATAATTTTTACTATACAAAATCATCGGTATCTTCCTGCACATACTGCATTTTACTTATAATTCATACATTGATGAGACGTTTACTTCCAAAAACATAAAGTAGCTACCTAAATAGGAAAATACTAGCAATATAATACAAACCTGTGCTATCTAGAGACAGGTTCGATCCATGTCTTGATGGTGGTTTTGAACCGGTTCGTGACCCAGGCCTGGATCCTGGTCGTGAACCTCCTGGCGTCAATGTTGACCTGAAGAAAAATTACATTGTATTATATATTGACAGCGACAGCTCCAAATTGATGATCAATGCGACAACCTTAGATAATTAAAGGGTGATATTAAAAGACTTTTATGGAGAACTCAATATTTATAGAGATGCGTTAAGATCAAGAATGAATGCGTCAAGATTACCTTGCAACGCTTGGTTTCCTATATTTGGTTCCAAGTCCGCTTGCAGCTTCGTTGTCACTCAGGGAGTCTGGCGTGCCTGCACTGAGAGATGACCTGGAGGCCCGTCCCGCTACTCCTCCCGCCGACATCGGCACAGACCGAGCCGTGCGTTCCCTTACCTACATAACAAGTATACTGTAATATTCGTTCCTACACTAAATGCATGAAGATTAGCGAAATTAAAAACCAAAACTCAGGGTACAGGTATTCATAACTAATGAATAGAATTAATTTTGTCAGGAGACACCAATTATAAATGAAATGAATGAAGCAGTTATAAAAACAAAAACAACTAAATTCAGGAGCATGCTACACTAAGACAAAGTGAAACAAATGATATCTATATCTAAAACACAAACAGTGGACGTACACAATAGACAGTGTTAACAAAATAAAATACCTGGCCATCAATTGGCCAGGGTACAAGAGTGCAAACTGAAACCGACTTATGAACGCACAACCGGTTAGCGTTACCCAATGTAATCCTGGTGAAGGCTGGTATCCGTGGTGATGTGTGTAATGATGAGCGCCCGGTGTCATGGAACCCTGAGATCTTGAATGGCCGTATATAAATGCTTGCTTAGTGCCATGTGTCGAGCCGACGTGCAGTGGATACGAGCACGGGAGCTCTTCCCGCTGCCTCAGTGCCTCAAATATAGGCCTCAACTGCTCCATAAACTCTTCAGCTAAACGTACCAATATAAAACCGGGACACACATTAAGGAGGAAACGGGGCATCGTCGTAAAAACATAAACATATTGTTTTTGCCTTCATAGTGCCAATCGTTACCGATACGTGGTTTTCGCGCGAAGATAACTTGCCGCGGTGTTATTAGTCCACACGTTTAGTTGACGAACGCGATGAGAATTTTACCGATCACGGACATGAGAGGGATCTAGCAGGATGGGTGAACGAGAGACATTACCATAACATCCACAGGCGTTGACGTGCCACCTCTCCAATGCAGTGGATCCAATGAATACAAACAAACAACACCAAACACTACACGAGCGTGTGCGCCGATGCGTCGCATGACCACACTAATGCAATACGACCAAACGCTACGAGCTCAACACATGCTGCACTCACGACAATGGTGCACCTTGCAAACGGACCAGGCGTTCCGTGTACAAGTTGCACAAAAAATAAAGAAAGCGAAAATTGTATCCCAAACCGATTGCTCCCTCCAACAACTACGGTGCGCTTTATGATACTTGTGCCAAATTATAACTAAGTTCTATCCTGCAGAAGAGAAGATAACAATAATACATATAGCTGCGTCGCCACTTACCTTGGTGATGGGTCCGGTGGACGGAGGCGTGTTTGTGTTAGAGCGAGGCGTACGCGGTCTGAACGCAGCCATGCTCTGTGACACCCCATCTGCCAGTATGAACTGTTCGCGCAGTTCGATGTTGGTGCGTCCCTTGGCTGCATGCGGGCGGCGTCCGGTGCGCAGGATAGCAAACGGGATAGGATCGGGACGAGGGTCAAAGAAAACCATTAGGTAAAGGGAGAGAAAGAAATCAAAATAACACCAAAAGTGTTAAAAAAACATCAGGATAGCGTGCAGTGGTAGTGAGGGAGAGAAAAAAAAACAACAAACAAATCAGATCATGTCAAACATAAACAAACATAACGCAAAAATAAATAACGGGGATTTGATTAACGTAGTGCAATAAGGAATAGGAACAATAAAATACGATTAGTTTATTCTGTCACCAGTTATTATGCAACACTCGTAAACCAAGGGCAAGATTTGTTACATGCTTGATAAAAAATGTACACAAATGGACCAGTCTTCACGAAAGGCGACAGATAAAAACTGTCAAATATTGTGCAAGTGATACTAAATATTTACATTTGAATGTTAATACAACACTAATCTTGCACTTGCTTCATACAAGTTAGTAACTACATAATAAAGAATATAAATATATGCAAATTAATTCCGACAACATGCGAATATTATGCCCATAAAGCAATAATATATACATCTTATAAAGTAATAAATAAAATTATGTTAAATAATTAGTAATATTCAAACAACGAGGCGTTCGTTACACATTTGATGAATATTGCAATAATTATTTTTAGTATAAAAAGCACCCAACAAAGGCATCAAAGGTGTAAAAATATTTATAAAAATAGCCAAATTAAACATCTTTACATTGCAAAAATAAATTTTATGGCACACCAACTAAAACGGCTTGCGATGGAACCATAGTTTTGTGTTTGAAATAATAAGCGCAAAGTGATAAATTATCTTAAATATCGTACAAGAATATATACAATGGTTCCAAAGCAGTCGCGATTCTTACCGAGCGGGCAACAAGCCTCATGCTGCTCCGGTTTGCTCGGATCAGGCAGCGGTAGCACTAACGATACTACTATACGTAAACGGGATGTCGTAAGGATAATAAACGAAATATAAAAATATAAAATAAAAATGAAATAATTTATCAATGGGACGACGGGATATGGATTGGGCAAAGCGAATACGAATTAGTAAATTAGTAGCAACATCAAATTTTGTATTATTGTGATCACAATCGATGTCTATTTAGCTTTACTAGCAGTTTGATGCTTCACAATAGCAGTGTAGTGTATTATGAATTTTATGATGTGTAATTACGGAGTGGTGTGTTTTCACGGCGTTAAACGAAAGTAGTGATTTTTATTTTTATTGGAAGTCAAGAAGTTTTTGTAAACCATACAAACACTGCTATACTAATAAATTGTTTTCATTTAATAACTTGTTTTTATTAACGCGATAACGTTATTTTACGTTACTGAAATAACGTTAAGAAGTTTCGAGCTGGCAACATCGTCTCCGCGCATGTCAATTTCGGTCGCGTCGAAAACGAAAACGAAGAACAATGGAATTCAACACGGGTCGATTTTAATTCGTTGCGAGTTGTGATTCAGTTATAAAACGTGTTTGGTGCGGTAAACGCATTCAATATGACCGGGACGATAATCGAGAACCTGAGCGGTCGGAAACTAAGCGTGCTTGTGACGATTTTACTTTTGTGCCAAGTAACATGTTTCCTAATCGGCGGATTGGTGGCACCCATGCCAGCGAACGCGCAAAACATGCTCGCGACCGTATGTAAAGACACAGCAAGCGTGAAAAACGACACGACGAAATGGTTCTACAACCGTGGGAAGGGATCTTGCGAGAAAATCGACCTCGGCGATACACATCACGACCTTTCTGAGACCGACATTGTTTTCGCGTTTCAAATGCCGGTGCCTCGTGAGAGTATGGTGCTGGACTATTCGCGATGGCAGCAGAATCTCATCGGCGTGCTTCAAGTCGACATTAGGTACCATTCTCAGATGGAAATCCGTCCGCGAAGTACGATAACTATCGACGCCCGCTTAGCCTACCGGAACAAAGGAGATCCAGACGACCATTGGCAGTTATACACACAGTCCGTGGAAAAGCGTCATTTAGACTGTGATATTGACATAAAAAGTGAAGATTACTTGTACAATTGCTCTGCTATACCGTTATTTGAACTCGGGTCTTTGTTCCATGACTATTATTTACTGAATGTAAGACTGCCCGTGGACACACCGGACATGAATGCCCATATCGGACACATTCAAGATATGTGGATCACAATAATCAACCAAAATGGCGGTTTCACTAAAGTATGGCTGTCGTTGAAAACAGTTTTCTTTCCGTGCATCATAGGCATCATTGTATGGTTTTGGAACCGTATACATTTGTTACAAAGAAAGCCTGTTATACTGGAAAAGATGCTGCTAAGCTTGGGAATCGCTCTTTGCTTCTTAAATATGCCCATTGAGTACTTGACTTTGCAATTTGACTTGCCATTCATGTTATTACTGGGGGATATAAGGCAAGGAGTTTTCTACGCCACCCTGTTTTCATTCTGGCTCGTTTTTGCTGGAGAACATATGTTAATACAGGATGCTTCCACACAGAGCTCTCTAAAACAGTACTGGCGGCATCTCAGTGCTGTCGCAACAGGCTGTGTGTCTTTATTCATCTTTGACATGTGTGAGAGGGGCGTACAACTAAGAAACCCATTCTACTCCATCTGGGTGACTGATTTAGGCACAAACTTGGCACTGACATTTATCATCCTTGCTGGAATATCTACTGGAGTGTACTTCCTGTTTCTCTGCTACATGATCTGGCAGGTGTTTACCAATATATCAAACAAACGTCAATCTCTGCCTACCATGTGTTCGGTTCGACGTCTTCACTATGAGGGGATCGTTTATCGTTTCAAATTTTTGATGTTGGCTACACTGCTCTGTGCTGCTATGACTGTGATTGGTTTCATATTAGGACAAGTCGCAGAGGGACAGTGGAAATGGGACGAGAACATTGCCATTGAATACACTTCGGCATTCTTTACTGGAGTTTACGGAATGTGGAATATATACATCTTTGCTCTTTTGGTGTTGTATGCACCGAGTCACAAGCACTGGCCTGTTATCGAGAATACTTCAGACACGCAGAACTTGAGTGATGAAATTGAGATTAGTCCGTTGCCTGAGCAATCTAGCGAGATATCTTTACTTACTTCCTTCTTTAGGAAGACAACGGTTGACTAATTGGTGCCAATGCCATTAAACAATTTTTTATGCATTTATTATAACATATGTTTTATTCGAACAAGGTCTATTATGTAACTTTATTGTGGTTATTTTTCTAATTGCAAAAAGGTTTCCTTTATATTTGGACTATAAGTATATTTACACTGAGTTGTCAGAACATAAGAATAATACAAAATTAATGTTTTCGCTAATTTCTAACATGATAACTGTAAAAGTAATATAATTTAGGATGGTTTCGTCGTTTGTAGAACAATATTTAATGTGTACTCAATTTAGAAATGTTATCTACTGTTGTTTAAGCTTAAATATTGATATGTAGGCGTAGCCTTATATGGACTTCGCAAATAACGCCATCTTTGTAGTGTGGCATAGACTTAGAGATTTAAAATATTCGAATTGTAGATAACCTAATTTGTAATGTTTATGGTTTAAAAATCATGATTCAATGAAGTTTAGGCGTCTTGTCTGCGGCGCGCCACTATTTTAGGCAGATGACTAACGATTTAGGATTTAGAGCAGGTAGCGAGACCTTGAAAATTACCAGTTTTGCCTAACGCGTTTCCATAAATACGCCTGCTAGCTTTGTTTCGAATCTCGAATCTTTTCTGTGATAAATGTTCTGCTACGTCGAAATTTTATGGCGGGTTTTTTGCATTTGATTGTCAGTATTGCTAGTTTTAATTGTAACGATATTGCCAGCTACTTAATTTATGTTTAATGTAAGTTTTTAATGTAGTTTTTGTATTTGATATCATGTAATCATTAATAAACATTGTACTGGAATTTGGTTATTTTTGTTATTTTACCACGTTTTTGCGTTAATTATTCGGACAACATATTAGTTATGCCCCTCGTTAGGGTGTTAAACACAAACTATACCCGATACGATTGATTGACACTTTGAATTATATCATTTTTCGTACCAACTTTTAGATATTATCTGAAAGTTGGTACTACAAATTAGAGGAACTCTTCCAATGCTTTCCGCGTAAAAAAAGCAGAAGAAAAGTTACCAAGTAAATCATAAAAGCTAAATTGAAAGATAATATTTTTTTTTTCATTATCAAAACTAAATATACATTGATTTTATAAATATGTCATAAGATGTATTTGACATATGAATAAATGACATTAAAATAGTATTTGAAATAAGAACAATTTTAAATAAAGAATATAATCCTATTCAATTTAGCTTTAAAGAAAATCATAATGTGAATTGTATTAGTAAATCTCGTTAGTAAAATAGTTTACATAAAATAAATATTAGAATCATGTTATAGGTAAATATGCAGCCACATTATAATTTTCCTATATCATTTTATTGTAAATATATCTTTCTTTTACTTTTAATTTATTATTTCTCAATTCTGAAACAGGACTCGAATTAAATTTTAATATAAAAAGAATATTTATACATTAATCGATTTTACTGTTGCATATTTCTGAACTTTAGGAGTTTGTTTTTAAAAAGTATAAATATTGTTTTACAAAAATGCAGTAAAATCGAAAAACACTTTCTGTTCTGAATGGACACATTACCAAGATAATATAATCAATGGAATAGAAAAAAGCTAGAATTTTTAGATCTGACACTTTTAATATAATTTAGAGAAATTTAAAGAATCTAACCTCATTCATAATAATGAATTATGTTATTAAAATTCAATCGTAAAATGCGTTTAATTGCCATTGGTAAATGGAAGAACATCAGGGGCGTATTAAGGAAAAATTATGGGGCCCACTGACAAATAATTTGGTAGCCATTACGATTAGAGTCTGGGTTCGTTCTCTGCACGATAAAATGTGTGGCTCACAAATATTTTATTTAGGGTAGTTTTGACCGCAGTCCCCCATGTTACAAGTTTGAACTAGTATCAGTGTTTGACAGCCTCCGTGGCGCAGTTAGCGAGTAGCCGGCTGTGAAACGAGAGGACGGGGGTTCCATTCCCACACCGGGACAAATATTTGTGTCCAGGTCTGGGTGTTCAGAGACCGAAAGTCTCTGGTAGTCCCTGATACTCACAACACAAGACTCGTATCTTAGTGTGGGGTTGGGACTATGTTTGTGACTGTTAGGTGTTATTTATTATATTTATGTTATATATTATGGGTTCAGGTATATGACTGTTGGATTAGACTTAACTTTATCTTGGTAATGTGTCCGTATACCCAACCACCCGTCAAATAGAATCCGCACATACCTCGGCACGGGTCATTCTTGACCAAGAACTCGTCGAGGGCGACCCACCCGCCTCCCACGCGTACCATAACCGTCGACCGGAGGATGCGTACCAGGCGGAGTTTTTGAGAGTCGCCAAACTGTTTGAAGCGGTTGTGGGATAAAATTCAGTCACGTGACGTAACAACTTTTTTTGTTTTCGCGGAGAAAAGCGATTTATCAATACCGCCCCGCCGGGGGGGACGGTTATGTAGGGTTCGCCGGCCTTAGGACCCAGCGTTAAGCCGTCCGGGAGAGATGTTGACATCCGGACGACCGCTGGGCCGAGTCCTTAACAAATTCAGTGATGTAACAACCTAACCTAACCTAACAAATCACCTAATATGGAGGTACATACACTCGCGCATTTCGCCGAGCTTATTACCATCCCATGATGTAGTGTAGTGAGTCTATCGTCATACTACAGTCTACAGTCGCCATGATAGAAAATGCCTATATTACTTTTACCCGACCCGGGGATCGCACCCGAGATATCAGCACATCATGCCGTATACGTAATGGAACGTTAATTTTTCTTTCATAGTCTGTTCTAACATTACAGCATCACATTGAAGAGAGTTTAATTAAATTTTGAAGTGATTTAAAATGATAAAAACTACAATAACGTATTTAGGCAAATTATGATATGACCGACTCAGATATGAAAAATATTTGGTATTGAACGGCATTACATTAGCATTCCTTCCAACTAGGTTTATAGCAAATACTTATAATAGAATATGACCAATATTTCTCAATTTAGAATGAGTAAGCCAACTTTAATAACATTCCGTTTTGACATTGTAACATCTTTCTTACTCGGAAGTCTCCTGGCCTCATCTATCCTATAACCAATGTCTAACCTAATTCAGTTAATGTCATTTGAATCAATAAAGCCAATTTCTAGTATTTACTCACCCTGTATTTTCCTTCACCGACTTGGAACACCCTGAACTTCTGCCTGCACGTGCACAGCATCACAAGGCGTTTGACCTCGTCGTGGATCTTGTCTGCGTCTGTGGGCGGACCGCGGCGCTCCACCTAACCAAGGAATGGGTTTATGAAATTTAATCCATGAAATGTTATACATCATTTAAATCTAGTAATTTTTTTTCTCTACCGCCAATTCAGAATGCAGTTTCGCTAGAGAAGAACGGGCTAGAAACTCTAGCATTGCTCTTTTACCACCGGTTAACAATATTTGGTCATACAATTATTATAGACGATTATATACGATTTCAGTTTAATTACATTCAATTAGAGCAGCTCAATTTATGTTAAGTTGCCCTATTGCAATATTCTTCGTCTTTTCATATGAAACACAAGAGACTGCCAATTTAAAAGTGTTGAAATATATTGGTATAAAAAGAGCCGAATTTATAGCTCTAAATGATATTTATGCAATTTATAAAATAAAATAAAATCTTTATTGATCATGCAGGCATACAGAAAGGAACTTATGACAAATGTAAACACTGATGGAAAATAACCATGTGAAATTAATAATAATAGCTAACAGCGTGGCAACTTAGAAATCACACAAGGGTGGCAGAAACATGCAAGAATAGTTAGCTTGATCTACTTTCATTAATATCTTCACGCATTCGCGGTTTATAGTATCCTCACGGGCGTAGCCAGGTTTGTGATTCGGGGGGGTTAAAAATATTCAAAATATTAATTAAGTAATAATTTATACTCCTCGCCTCTTTATTTCCATGTTATATGAATGTAATATTTTGATTATTTCGGAAAGGGGGTTTGGACCCCCCAAACCCCCCTGGCTACGGTCGTGCCTGTTCTGACCTTTGCAAATTTGACCGCTATAATTTCGAACGTATTCTAGACTATCATCCACAATCTCCTTGTTTATGTTAGTCTCCTATCATCCTGTAATCCTAAGACTAGTGATATATCTCACCCAATCAGGTCGCAGCGCCGCTATGAACTCCTCCCAATCGATGAGACCGCCGCCGTTCCTGTCGAACAGATCGGCAACGGCTCCCATCTCCAGACGGGACGTGTCGAATTCTGTCAAAATAAAATAAGCTTTATATTGTTGTATGAAAGTAGATTTTAGTTGTAATTTTGTTAAAAGACTAGACTTTGTTAGAAGAGTTAGTCATTTGTGACAACTTGATAAATGAATATGAAACTAAATGGCGTCGGCGTAAAATTGAGCGAATTTGATGAATTTCCAAGTTTATGGTTGAATTTGAAATATTAAGGGATTCACTAAGACTAAACAGTAAAACGAGTTTAGCTTGCAAAAATTCTTAATAATGAAAAAATATACACTCGGTTCCGAAAACCATCAGAAACATAAAAACCAAATACTACTCACTGGTATTGATGATTCCGTCGATAAACTCGTTCCTGGCTATCATTCCGTTGTTATCCTTGTCCATCTTGCGGAACAGGTCCGTCAGACGGGACTTCTTGTGGTTCATGAACTTCAGGAACTGGCGGAAAAAGGTTTTTGAATGCAATAGCAATTTTGAATAGTCCCCTAGGGCTCAATAGTATGTTGCAATACATTTAACTTTCGCTCTTATAACACCACTCTATAAAACTATGATGAAAAATGCATGAGTGTGTTGAGTAGCAGGATACATTGTTTCTCAATTAAAGTATCAAGTAGCGAGAGACAATCTATCACTCGCTACTCAACACAATCAAGCCGGCCTGCTGTTTAGCTTCTTCACACTACGCCATAGGGCAACAGTGGCGGCGTAAGGGGGGGGCGGTGGGGGCGGTCCGCCCCGGGTACCAAGCACCAGGGGGTGCCATCGTGGTGATAACTCACTCGAGCAGCTCAGTAGCCGTTGGCGCATCTCATGCCCGACGAGGGCGGCCAGGAGAAATGACCCAACATGCTGGACTAAGATTGCCAGAAGAGCTGCAGAGAGCTATTTTAGAACGTCTTAATAGATTTCACAGAGATCTAGATCATAGTTACAAGGCAATGAGTGACATTCATTGCCTTGCAAACTTCGTGGTACATTTCCAATTCTGACAAAATTTATGATGAATTTTCTGCATTGGGAATGATTTTGGAAGTTTTACGACTGAGGCCCCACTTGGAAGCTGCTAGAATTTCTTTTCAAGAAGCGGTCCAATGGAGCGCGAACGTGGTAATGAATGGGGGCGACAAATAATAGAGCGCATACAACATGTGATGGACTTGGTTGCTCTGAAAGAAATATATCATAATATGTCGGCACAGAAAAGAAGGTATGGGCCTGCGACGAACGTCGACGACGCACAGTAGATCGGAAATCGGCCTTTGAAGACTTAGAAATCCGACGTTTTGATTGTGATGATTTCTAAAAAAAAACTTCAGCAGCATAAGTACTATAACCGTATGCGAGGATATTACGGAAAAACGTGTGGTTCCCGAAATATCTTAATTTTATATATACATTTTTTTCGTTTGAATGTTTATTCGAAGTAAGAAAGAAAAGATTTTTTATTGTTGGAACGTAAACAAGAACTAACACATATATCAACGGGTAAACTCAGAAACGTCTGAACAGATTTAGATAAAATTAGGTACAAGTATAGACCATGTCCTGGAGTTACACATAGGCTACTTTTATCCCGGGTATTTGCTTCCGTGGGAAATAGTTTGCCTGTTCCATCAAATTTTTCAAATAAATGGCGCTGGCATCGTACAGATGGTGCAATGGAGCGATACAGTGATTTATTCTTTTGTACCGTGGGCGGCTTTTCATGTGGGTGAAGCCGTGAGAAACACTTATATTTAAGATAATTTTCGATGATTTTAAAGAAACTTACGCAGTGATTCCCGTAATTCTGAGTATACCAAATAATCATTACTAAAACCGCCTGCAAGGATATTACGGGAAACGGTTCTCGAAATATCTTAATTTTATATACTTGCTATACTACCATACATTTATTTTGTAAGAAAATTATAACTCTTTAATTTTCTAGCCAAATTATTTCATGTGACTTATTCGAGCATAGTAGTAATATATAGAAGCCGTTCCAGCCATAAAACATTACAATTTAAACATCGGATTCCTATGTCTTCGAAAGCCGATTTGCAATGCACTGTGTGTTTAAAATTAAGTGAAATATGATTTTTTAAGATATTGTCTAACAGGATGACCACAATTTGCAGTGTATTTTCAATGTTGTCAAATAGCCTATTAAGTAATCATTTATACTCCTCGCCTCATAGTATTTTGAATACTTCGCTAGGGATTTAGATCTCCGACAACCCCCTCGGCTATACGCCCGTGATCAGAGTACCACCAACCACCAACTTTTGTAGGTGGTGTAAAAAGGTCTTTATCCCTACTAACTGGACTGTATTTAGTCTTTATTGTTTTATTTTGAGGGTGCTCCACAGCAAACCGCCCCGGGTGCCAACCTATGCTACGCCGCCACTGTAGGGCAAGAAGGTGACAAAGCGGTCGAGGGTCTAGTGTCTGAGTACTCAGAAGGCCGCAACACGGCCAAACATCGTACCCCAACTCTAGATCCCCGACAAAAACCGGGACACTGGCTAACCCCGGAAAGTCACACACTTGCGTGTTCAATAGTGGCATGGATATGAATATCCTACTACTGTGCAACAGCAGTGGGTACATTTTGGTATAACTCGGTCCAATTAGAGTATACTCGTCACTTGTCACTCACCCGCTTCCTCCAGTCGTCCCAGCTGAAGTTGGACACCCTCTGCAGTTCCCTGAGATGCACTAGTCTCTCGTGCAGCCGTCTCTGTCTCTCCCACGCGAGCAGCCACACGGTGCGCCATTTGTCCCACAGTTGCTTCACGCGTGGCGACCTGAACTCCGGCTCTGCGCTTTTGCTGCATAAGATAGTTTGTTGTGTTCATTATTTTTTTACTTTTTTGTACGTTTTATTAATAAATGAGGATATTTCTAATATTTAATAAAAAAAGTATTTATTTTAGAGATTTATTTGTAAAAAATTAGTGTAGTTTTATATTTTTTTTTTTATTAACATAAACGCAAAAGTAAAGATATCAAATCTTTTTAACTCTACTAAACATGCTAGCGTAACTTACTACGCTACATACAACAATAAAAAACCCGAAAAAAACATTCAGCCAATAAAAGCCTTGATTTAGCATACACACCCCGTTTGTAAGCGTTCAAACTTGAATTAACCGTACATTACACCCCCATATGTATTCGACAGACCGGTGATGGGAATTTAAAACAGCGATGTATGCCTTACCTGCCCTTCGGCGGGAACCTCGGTCCGTAGTGTTGCAGGTTCCGATCGGGCGTCTCTTGGCCGGGACTCACTCGGCTACGAGCACACGCATTATTGTCAACACACGGAAAACATGACACATACCCTTCACCCGGCGTTAGCGTGCGGTTGGCAACACGTGTTATTGTTATGTTGGTACGGTGTGGTATGGCGGTTATTTTTGAATTTTGATTATTTAGCGGTTGGTACCCCACGTGAGATGCATTCCATTTTTTTTTATATTTTTTAGTTCTCAAATGATAAATTACTATTCAATTACACGAATTCTGTGCTTCAATAAAGTTACATAAAGTTTTTAATTTCTTGTGGACTAACCGTTACGCCGGGATTATATCAACTGGTTGCTATGGCAACCATTAGCAACCTGTTCACTTAAACCTAGTCTAAAGTTAGTATAAGTTTTTTAGTAAGGCCTACAGTAATTACTCTAACGATTTTTCATAAACTGTTTTTATCCAAACTATAAAAATGGATTGCATCAGTATTAAAAACTCGTACTCCCATTGTTATCCGCGCCTACTCTCCCTACATAACATGCAAATAACCAAGCATTACTCAATCAAAAAGCATTTTAAAATAACACCACATTATTTATAAGATAGTTTAAATGTAACTACAGTATTTTGGTTTTATAATACCAATCAAAATATGTGCGAAGTTTTATAACGGATTTAAAAATTTTCATCGACTTTTGTTTTGCCATTTAACTAATATATAAATTTATTTATGAAATAATAAGAAGTATAACTTCAAAAACTATTTTAACGTGGTGTTATTTAAGTGATAGTTCCCACTTAGCTTCAGTGTAGACATTTAAGTAGTCATAACTAATGTAAGATATACTTAAGCCTTAAGTATCTCTCAAAACTGTCTTAAGCAATGAAGTTAAGTGGAAACACTTCAGAAGCGAATCAATCTTACTTATACCCTATTTCTATAATAAACAGAGCTATAAACTATTACCGTGAGAAATTGACAAATATATAAATCAATTTTTAATCGAATAAATTTTTACCAGAAAAAAATTAACCTTATGCATTATTTGTTAACAAATACAGCCCTGTATACTACAAACATTTTGACAGCTGGATATTGTGGGATTTTTTAACTATACCAATTCTAATTTCAAAATATCCCAAACTGTGTATATATTACAAAAAATAAATTGACAGTGGACATAGTGGGTTTTTTAAAATATACGAATTCAAATTTCAAAATATTCCAAACTGTGAATATAATAAAAATACATTGACAGTGGATATTGTGGATTTTTTTAATGATTTAAATTCCAATTTCAAAATATCTCAAACTAAATTCCCGCAATATCCAATAGCACCTTATTACAACTATTTTCTATACTACGTTACCTAAACTCGAGGTGGAGTCCATAACGACTGCATGCAAGAGTGAACAAGTCATACATTAAAACATTACTAGCTTACACCACAAGGACATACAAAAACTAATTTGTGTGTATGAGTATTGAGTATTTGATGGATGGGATTTTTTGACATTTTGGTTTAAATCTAATGGGAGACTATTTTTATCTGGCTCGGCAATGTGCCCACATTAAATCTGATGGTAAGCGCAGTGCCTTCCAGTTAGAGTATCAAGTAGCGAGAGACAATCTATCCCTAGCTACTCAACACAATCATGGCGGTTTGCTTCTTCACACTACCCCATGGGCAAGAAGGTGAAGAAGCGGTCGAGGGTCTATTGTCAGAGTATTTAGAAGGCCGCGAAACGGCCAAACACTCCAACTCTAGACCCCGACAAAAAACCGGATGTACACTGGCTGAGCCCGGAACGCGACACACTTGCATGTGCCACTATGGCGGGCTTTACAACAACCTATGTGCGGTGGTCGCTATCCGGGCAGATATCACCAGCAAAATGTGTGTTCTAGACTGTAGAAAATATATCCGAAGTGTGTGTTTATAATATTCGATAGCCTCCGTGGCACAGTGGGTAAGTAGCCGGCTGTAAACGCCGTGGGTTCGATTCGCGGACCGAGACAAATGTGACACATTTGTTTCGGGTCTCGATGTTGTCTGTAGTCCCTAACACTCACGATACAGGTTTGACCTAGTGTGTGGTCAGGACTATGTGTGTGACTGTTGGGTGTATTTATTATATATAATTGTGTCAAAACATACTACTACAGGTGTGCGGACAAACTAAAAAGCACAACACACATTATTTATATAGAAACGCGTCAAACCTTCCTCTCCTAATGCGACTTTGTATCCGCGACCTGCCCGTGGTGAAGCGTGACATGAACGAGACAGAAACGATAACGTTTACATGTGTTAGAGCGGGACGAAGCTATGTTTCTTGTGCATCTTATAAAGAAAAGCGTGTCTGAGAGAGCCAGTGAACCAGAGAGTGTAATAGTCTTTTTTAATATTTACACAAATGATTTGAAGTCGTGATAACTCCAAATTTAAAATATTTTTTAAGAAATAACACGCATTTTTTTATAACTTGCGTCTATAATGTAAGACCTCGTCCACACGTTGGTTTGTGAACATTTAATTATATAATTTACATGGATGAATAATTTTTTTGAACTGTGCAATCCAATGTGTGAAAGAAGCACGCGATTAACACGTAAAGCACATAGATGGTTATTAAAACAATCAAATAGATAAATTTTACGCAAACTTTTATTTAAACACTTCAAAATTTTATGTAAAAAAAAACCTTTTTTGTTTTTTTTTTATAAAGTTCAATGGTAAATTTGCATAACGTAAATCTATCTCAAATAAAACGGACCCTTTTCACACATATTAAAAATACCAAAAACAAATAAATCTGTTAGAAAAAGGTCCACAAAAAACATTGAAAAAAAAGAAAAAAAACAGAATAAAGTCTTCTAGACAGACCTGAACCTCCTAGATCCATAGTAATCGGGCGACACAGATCTCTCCCTGTTCAGATCGTGCTGGGATCCCCGACTGCATCGGTGTTTGATGTTGGCAACACAACGAGTCCAAGCGGTAAAACCATGCAATGACGTCACAAAATGGCGCGCGGTCGTGATTCGCGTGCATGACGTGCGGGGATGAGTGGGGAGGGGGGAAAACGAAAAAAACACATAATGAATGATGGAAGGACACATACAAATAATAAAAACAAATACATTTGAAAATGGAACGCTTAGAAATTCTTTCTATGTTTTTTAGTTATGTCAAACAACAAACCTTATTTTTAGTAATTAAATCTGAAGTTATTTTTCAAGGCTCTAATAAAACTACTGAAATTTATAAAAAGAGAAATTAACAGAAATTTTCTTTAAAAAAACCATATTAATCAGTAAATTTACCGCATGTTCCATTTCCAACCAAAAATAGTGCTACTTTTAAATTAAAACACGAACAAAGCTAATATTTTAAAACAATATTAATACAGTTTTTAAGGACAACACAAGTTTTTGAACTCCCTTTGAAAATGAGTTATGCACATACCCAGGTGTTCCCTTGGTAGCGTTTTTGGCTGACACCTTCCTGGGTGTGGTCTCACGACCTTGGCTCTGACTCTTAACCTAGTGGAAATAGATACCATATTAAGAAAAAGAAAAAATTGACACCTGAGAAGAGATTATTAAAAAATTATATTTGTTTTTAGCTTGGTACACATCATTTTCAACTTCAGAAAAAAAATGTTTTTTTTTATATTATCACAAAACTATATTATTTATTATTATGATCAGATATGATGAATAATTTCAGTAAAAAAAAGATGAAAAGTTGATAAAACAAATTACGACCAAATTATTTGTTTTTTTTTAAATATAATTCCTATCTAAGATACGAACCTGGTACGCCTTGCAGACTCGGTCAACTTCGTTCTGTCTCTTCTGCGTGTGCTCCATCAACTCCTTGTGGTCTTCGATAAGACCCTCAAGCAATTCGATGGACTCTGGTAACGGTTCCCCTTCCAGGGCTAAATGAAAAAAAGGGACTTGTTGAAAAAAAAAATTATTTTATGAGATTAATCTATCTTCAAATCAAAATCATCATCGCGGTGCAGCAATTGAGTGGCCGGTTATAAAATGGTTGCAGGTTGAGCCGCGATAGAATCCGTAAAATTAGTTTCATTTTAAAGGAGGAGCTTCTTAATTCGCCGGAATCTTTTTTTATGTATGTTCCCCGATTACTCGAAGACGCCTGGACCGATTCGAGAAATTCTTTTTTTTTCGGTTAAAAGGATATACTTCCCAGGTGGTCCCATTGGCACCAAGTCAGGATCTGATGATGGGATCTCAGAAAAATCGAGGGCAACCCTCAAATTTTATAGGGACGCATAATGTGTTTTTTATTGAAGTCGGTGTACTTTTTGAGGCTATCATAATGGTTTTTGTACACATAGTTTATAGTCCAAACATAAATTGATTTAATTAATAAATGACTTACAAAGCAAGGTGTTCTCGAGTCCTGTGAGCCACTGCAACAACTCTTCCAGCACTAAGTCCAGGTCCTTCAGGCTCTGCATGTGCGTCTCCAACTTGCCGCCGCGTTGCATCGCCCATTGCCATACCTGCAAAAACAAATAAAGTGTAAAAAAAACTTGATACTTTATTTGCACGGCACTGAGCTTAGCATCAGGTGCAGTGTGGTCACCTTACCGTGCCAGGATAAAAAAAAAGAGTATAACAAATACTTTTATTTGTTTTTATTGTTGTTAGGTTAAATACACATTACACTAAATAACGAGACGATTACACTTTCATAAAAAACAATAATATCTAGTAACTTTTATCTGCTTTTTTTTATACTTATACATAAATATAGAATTCAGATAGTCGCTTTGGGAGTCATACGCCCTCGCATATAAACCTAATGAAAATAATTGTAATGACGGCCTAACGTTACCGTAGAATAGTAAGTAATTTTAGGCTAGCAGGGTAGTTATCTTCTGCCTTTATATCTTTATGCACCTCCCTTGTTCATCTCTGCATCACCCTAAGGTTGACTGGGAGAGAATGCCTTTGGCATTAAGTCCGCCTATATACATCGTATATATAAGCTCTGTATTAAACATTGTCCCACTGGGCACGGGCCTCCTCTACTAATGAGAGGGGTTAGGCCTTAGTCCACCACACTGGCCTAATGCGGGTTGGTAGACTTCACATACCTTTGAAATTCTCAGGTATGTAGGTTTCCTCACGATGTTTTCCTTCACCGTTAAAGCAAGCGATAATTAACATTTAATACACACATATCTTTAGAAAAGTCAGAGGCGTGTGCCATTTGGGTTTTGAACATACGACCTTCATCATCACAGTCCATACCGCAACCAACTAGGCTATCGCTGCTATGAATATGCATCGTATATGAAGTGTATAAATAAATAATAAAGTGACCACACTGCACCTGATGGTGAGCGCAGTGCCGTCCAGTTAGAGTATCAAGTAGCGAGAGATAACCTATCCCTCGCTACTCAACACTACCATACCGGCTTGCTGTTCAGCTTCTTCCCACTATGCCATGGGGAAAGGTGATGAATCGGTCGAGGGTCTAATTTGAATCAAAATTTTGGCATCTTTTGTCTAACAATGTATGCTAAAGTAAGAAAAATCAATACCTGCCCAGGTGTAACTTTACTAAAAATCCTTATAACAGGCAAAACTGTTGCCACTAAATGCCGTTTGTCTTTTAAGCCACTCATTTTAACACTTTTTTATTTCTATTTTTACACTACATTATTACATAACCGGGTGATATTTGCAAACTTCCTGATGGATGGAAAAATATTATTTGAATATAACTTTATCAGTGCAATACGATAAGATTTCGATAATCGATTTGTTATTAATTTTATCTTTCAATGTCGCATTTAATTCATAATGACGAATGTGTATTTTTATAATATAAATCACATGATCTAGGCAGGACCGTACTAAACAGTTATGTATATTTTTCCTATTTAAGTTACGATTTAAACCCGTAACTAGTGTCCTAGTACCACTGGGGTCTGTGTAGCTAGGCAGTGGCGTAGTGTGGCTTTAAGTCGCCCAGGGTTCAGGCCAATTGGCCATCACTATTCAAAATTTAAATTGTAAAAACTTCAACAATGATACAGGGCTAGAGTTATATCGGCGGTTGGCAGGCTATTTGATGTACGATATTATGTAAAGATATTCGGAATCAGCAAATTTTCTGCACATTTTGAGCATAGTTTCAATTCGCGCTCATATCAAATGGTAAAACAGAGCTCATTTTTTGTAATTCATTTTATCTATGTCATTTTAATAAATGTATTTTAGACAATAGGAGTGATAGCCTAGTTGGTTGCAGTACGGACTGTCAAGACGAAAGTCGTAGGTTCGAAACCCAAGTGGCATACACCTCTAACTTTTCTAAAGTTATGTGTGTATTAAAATGTTAATTATCGCTTGCTTTAACGGTGAAGGAAAACATCGTGAGGAAACCTTCATATCTGATAATTTTTCGAAGGTATGAGAAGTCTGCCAACCCGAGAGGAGGAGAGGAGAGGAGGCCCGTGCCCAGCAGTGGGACAATGTTTAATACAGGGCTTGTATTATTATTATTATTTTAGACAATAAGAATAAGTCATAAACATGCAGTACGTGCTTACATAAGCAATATAATAAGCCTACTAAACTCCACGCAATAGTTTTTGCGTAGCGAATTTTTTTCTGAATATAAAAAAACTTTCAGTTTCGATCCTGTAAATTTAAAAAATGTCGCTTATTTAAATAGTCCTCCAACCGTTCATATATATTTAGTACTAAAAGTTGGGATAAATATTTAGTTTTATTTATAACAGAAATATATGTTTGAGTGTATATAGTAGCGTTATGTACTCCTGTTAAAGTAGATTTTTCATAATGTTAAATATTTGTACAGATGTATGTGTTGAAATTTAAGGCACTTGTGGGTACAGACGATAGCAACATTTTAATTAATTGTTTAGACTGTTTCGTTCCCATAAGTGTACTTTATTATAAATTATCCACAATTTATTATAAGGAATATAAAAGTTTTATGTAAATAAAAACTATTTTTTTTAATTTTTGCTGCGTTGAAAAATCGCCAGAGTTTTTTAACACAACTACGAGAAAAACCATTCGTCTGCATTAAGTTTTTCTTAAATTTTTCGCATATTTAAAGGAAAACATTTCAGTAGCGCTCTTGATATTGAACGAGTGGTTAAAACATAATTATGAACGTGTTATGTTTGGTAAGTTTTTATAATGTACTAAGCCCATTTGCTAAATCATGTTTTTGTCATTAAGATGCTATTTAAAACCTATTTTTTTAGATGCCTTCAATAATAGCTAGCAAATATTGTTCTAGATACAAAAAAAAGTTTTTTTATTTGTTCAACTATAACTTATTGTAATTCACAAGTTGAGAATACATATTATGTCAGTGAACATTCGACAAAACATTTTTATGACACAATTGTGGATATAATGTTCGTAAAAACAGACACAGGGATCGTTGGCTATATACCCTTTTTGAAGTAGGTAAAAAAATGATAAAAATAATTTGTATTAAACATTTTCTATCATTAATCGATAGCATCCGTGGTACATTAGCCAGCTGTGAAACGAGAGACCGTGGGTTCGTTTCCCGCACCTAGACAAATGTGTGTGATAGACAGATGTTTGTTTCGGGTCTGGGTGTTGTGGGACCGTAGTCCCTCGTAGTCCTTGATAACTATTTGTGTGTGACTGTTGGTTGTTTTTTTTTTCAGATACTCCCCATCCTATTGGTGTTGGTTGTCATGGCGAACTGTCAGATAACATTTAAATACACGATCGGAGACGACGTCCAGTTCACCGGTGTACTGTCTCCTGGTTCGCAAGCAACTATTGTTTTCGGACCCAATACATAATGGTTTTCTTTTTTTTTTAATATATTAGTGTATGAAAGTTTTTTGTGTTTTTATATGAGTTTTTTAATGTTTGTCATTGGCTGATATATATTATGATTAACACTAAGATAATAAAGGCTAAATTATAAAAACATGCTGGTTGTTTAAAAAAATGAGGATTCTTTTTTTTACTGCCTGGATAAACAGGCGAGCAGTCGGGCCATCTGATGTTAGTCACCGCCGCCCATAGACTTCTGCAATGCCAGGGCACAGCAGAGCCGCTGCATATCGTTAAAGTCTGCTGATTCAATTGCTATATAAAACACGCGTTTAATATAACTTCATCATGGAATACTGACTGCCTCGGTGGTGCAGTTGTAATTGCGCATGCGTTACGACTGCCGTGCTGAGGTCTCGGGTTCGATTAATTACTGTCCTGTTATATATATTTTTAATTACACTTTTAGTCAATCGATTTACCATAAATATTAAAACAAAAAAGAGATGGAATAAAAAAACGCTACATATTCTATTTCATGTATAGGTATAACGAAAAAAAAACAACGTTAAGTATTTTTTTTTGTTTTGGTTTACGCAATCTTTATACTTTCCTTGTCTCTTAGTATAATAAATTTAAAAAAAGGAAAAAAAAGAAAATAAAATAAAAAAAAATAAAAAACCCTCACCTCATCCCACCGGCTCTGTATGATGGTGATCCAGTGCTTGATGACGGTGACGGCGTCCGCGTGCGCGCGCTCCAGGATCGAGTGAGCGAGCGCTATCGTGTCGTCCTTGTCGCGCTGCTTCTCGTTCAGCTCGCGCACGAACCGCTCGTGCTCGCGGAGCTGCTGCCGGGTCTCCTCGTCGCCCTCGGGCAGCTGGCCCGAGAACCGAAGCTTGGTCTCCGCGTCCGAGAGCCACTCGAGAAGCATGTTCACTGACCGGTGGAGCTTCTCAGCCTGTGTGAAACAATATATTATCTCTCACTGGTATTTTTTTGGAGTAGGCTCGCCCCTTATCACAGTACGGGACCGAAATAAATTCGGCGAAAAGTGGGTGCACTGGTTGCACCTCTGCCTACCCCTTCGGGGATTACAGGCGTAAGAGTATGTGGTTATTTTTGTCGATATGCCATGACTTCCATAATTCTTTATCAAATTTAATGTTTCAAACACCATTTTAAAGCTTATGCTTGCCGTTAGTCATGAATAAATAATAGGATTTGTTAAAAAAAAAATGAAAATGAACGGTGCCCTCTGTTGACAGTATAATTAACTAATTTGTTGTGTTGGTAATTTAGGATTACCGATTACGCGCACAGATAATTTTAGGAAGCGCCATCTATTGTCGTATGAGACTAATTTGGTTACTATTTTGTAGATTAAAATATTTAAAATAAATAAATATTTACATTTACTTATTTCTACTTTATTATATTACGTAACTGTCCACAGGCAACACGGGTCAGCTAGTATTTTGATGTGATTCGGCATATCAGTTGGCAGAGTAAGAAAAAAAACACAGGCATATGGGGACTACCGACAGAAGTGAAAACTTTAAACTTAAAAAATTACCGTGTTCTTTATGAAACAGCGTCCATTTTTGTTTTTTTTTATGATTACTTTTTTTAATACCACGACGGTGGCAAACAAGTTTACATCCCGCCTGATGGTAAGCGGTGACCGTAGTCCGTAGCCTATGGACGCTGGCAACACCAGGAGCATCACATGTGCCGACCCTACTGGTCAATAATTATAGAACTTCATAGGCGTGCTCATGTTAAAAGTAAATAAAACCGAGACGGTCACGCCAGTTGCTTTTCCCATCCCAAAAGTGCCCAACGTGCCTTAAGGTAGACCCCCCACAAGGTGGAAAGGTCATCAACCTGGTAAAGGTCGCGGGAGTCCGTTGGATGCGGGTGGCGCAGGACCAGTCATTGTGGCACTCTTTGGGAGAGGCCTATGTCCAGCAGTGGACGTCCTTCGGCTGACATGATGATGTGCCTTAAGAAGTTTTCACTTCTATTGTAGTTTTAATAATAGTCTGGGTTACTGGGTACTAGGTTTCCTATTGCTTACTATCAAGTAAATTTCCGTGAGTAGCTTCAGTTTGATGTTTTTACTTCAAATAATCAGTACTAACCTCTTTAAGGGCAGATTCCAGTTTGGTGGCCTTCTTCTCGCTGAGGGTCTGGACAGCCTCCCACGCCTGCTTCAACTCACTGCACTGTTGACGAATGCTCGTCGCATCTTCAGCTGGCACCTTGATACAGAAAAACCTTTTTATTCAAAGTGACCACACTGCACCAATATATAAATTGCACTCGATTTTTTTGGCCTTTTTTATCCTGGCACGACAATTGCCACACTGCACCTGATAGTAAGTGCAGTGTTGTCCAACGTCCAATTAGAGTATCAAGTAGCGAGAGACAATCTATCCCCCGCTACTTAACACAATCATGCCGGCCTGCTTCTTCACACTACACCATGGGCGAGAAGGTGAAGAAGCGGTCGAGGGTCTAGTGTCAGAGTACTCAGAAGGCCGCAACACGGTCAAACATCCTACCCCAACTCTAGACCCCCGACAAAGCTACAACTAAAGCTATAAATACGTACGGTAGCTTCCAGGTCTTTGCCGGTCTTCATGACGGACTGCATCTGCTGCTCGCGAGAATGCAGGTCCTCCTCGAATTGCTGTAACAAAATTATAATGAACACCATTTTTAAATTGATCCTAGTGCTTACTAACAACCGAATCGGTAAACAAGCACTAGGCAAAAATCATGTAAATCCCTTGCTCTGTGAAAAACTTTACTATCCCACGGGAACTGTACATTTTCCGGGATAAAAAGTAGCTTATGTGCTATTCCAGATTATAATCTATCTCTGTGCCAAATTTCAACCAGATCCGTCCAGCTGTTGTAGCGTGGCTGAGTAACAAACATCCATCCATTCATCCAAACATTTATATTTGTAATATTTATTTTTTATTCTGGCACGGCAAAGTGACCACACAGCACCTGATGGTAAGTGCAGTGTCGTCCAGTTAAAGTATCAAGTAGCGCGAGACAATCTATCCCTCGCTACTCAACACAGTAATGCCGACCTGCTGTTTAGCTTCTTCACACTCCGCCTAAAGGAGCCAGGAACATAGGAAGGAGGGAGACGGTAGCTGGCAAACTGCATTAGTTGTATTCTACGGAAATTAGACTAGATACATCTACGCGTATCCCTTGCCCCTTTTTGGAGTATGTGAGCATACCTTGTGCTGTTCTATGAGCGCGATGACTGTGTCCAGGTCTCCGTGCAGAGGAGCGTCTGCAGCCAGGAGTTGGTGTTGACGCTGGAGCCACTCCAGCAGTGCGGACATCGCGTCCTTGAACTGACCAGAGTACAGCAGCGCCTCTTCCAGCTTGCGTTGTCTGCAGGTACAACACAGTTACATATGGTAAAACAATTGATCAAAAGAGAGAAACGAAAAACTTTTTTCGGCACAAACATTTGTCCCGGTGTGGGAATCGAACCCACGGCCTCTCGTTTCACAACCGGTTACTCGCCAACTGCGCCACGGAGGCTGTCAATATGGTACAACAAATTTAAAAAAAGTTACAGCTAAATTGTCATTCGACTTAAACATAACAAAAGTTTTTTAATTCATAATTGCGTCAAATTGCGTCTTTTTTTTTTTAGTGCCTTGATAGGCAGACGAGCAGACAGGCCACCTGATGGTAAGTAGACACCGCCGCCCATAGACTTCTGCAATACCAGGGCACAGCAAAGCCGCTGCCTACCGTTGCGTTGCTGCGTCTTCGAGTAATCGGGGAACATACATAAAAAAAAAGATTCCGACGAATTGAGAACGTTCTCCTTTTTTTGAAGTCGGTTAAAAAGAAAGAAAACCTCGCATAGGGAGACACTTATTTACACAAAAAGAACAGAGGGTTACTATTGACACTCGATTCCAATTTCAAATTGGGATTGGGTTCGAAAACTGTACAATTGGCACTCTTGAACGCAACATCAGCGCACGATTTAACTGAATACGGCGGAATTTTTAGTAACTAAATGAAATAGAGTATTTACTATCGCTAGTTCGTAAATATTCTATTACATTTAGTTAAGTGAGTTACGAGTTCCAATATCTTCTAGATTGGAATTGAAACTGTATCGAGTTCAAAATCGGAATTGATTTCAAGAGTAGGCCTACAGGATACAATTATACAATCAAACAGTTTTTGAGTTAAGAAATCATTAACAAAAGGTAGAAAGAATTATGTTACCTGTCAACAGCTTTCGAGCAGACCGTAGTCCACTTAGTCTTCATGTCAGACAGCATAGTCTTCAGCGTGTTCTCGTCAGTCTTGGGCGCTTTGTCTTTGAGCTGCTTGCCAGTCTTCATGGCTTGGTCGTAGACCGGCTGCTTGGCCGCGAGGGCTTTTTGGAAGTCGCGGTGTTTGTTCAGTCTGTTTTGGACAGATATCGATAAAGATTAGAGATGAAATTTTTCACAATACACCCCATCACTATAGGGTAGTTTCCTGTGTTTAATTTTGTGCCATTCGATATGCAACCGAATATAATAAAAAGAAACCCTTTAGTGAAAACAGAATTAAAATCGCTTGAAATACGAGTTCATATTTATTTTAAATAATGATATGAGAAAAAATGAGTGTAGAGGTTGTTTCTACCCTACTCAATGAAGTTTATAAAATTGCAGGATTGTGAATAAAACAATAACGTTGTATCTGACTCGAATGCCGACAGTGACAGGTGTATGCTGTGTCGCTCTGTTTGATAGACTCGTATGGAGCGTAGCGCGGCCGTGACTTTTGTATAGTCATACTCTCTGCGCAGCACCCCCGTTCTGGCCATATGAATATCTACTGTCAGCAGTCGTGGTGTTTATTAATATAAACATAAAATACAATGGTTCTTACAGCTATTTCTCCGTAGGTAAAAGTTTACATTGAATCTAATAACTAGGCTTTGTTAAAGTAGAAATGCGTCGTTTATTTTCTTGGTAATCCCGGCATACGTCCTGTATGTGTGTGGCCGTGATGCCACATGAGCAAACAAACGTGTCAACTACCCTATTGTAACCATACGAGTATACCACCATACTAATGTCATAAAAATAAAACGATAAGGCGTATTATGGTCACACGTCGTCAAAGTATAGCTTAAATAAGCTCTTAGTTAAGCACTTGCCTCTGCTTGATCTTCTCAGGGTCGTTGATGGTCGCTTCTGCGTTAAGCTCATCCAATTGTTGTTCTGTGTCGTTCAACCAGTTCATCAGGTTGTTCCTGTGAAAAAAATATATTTTTCACTATGACATCATTTTTTATTATTTTATTCACTCTATAAAAGAGAAGGCAAAGGTTCTCCACCATGCAGCCATGTCTGTCGTTATTTTTTCCAAATCTGGGCTTGAATTAAAGTCTTCATCTTCTCTGGTTTTAACTTATACAAAAGGCCGAAGCCATGTCTGCAGACTTCATCCTTTCAAAAAGGGGGAAGCCATGTCCGATATTTTTCTCATTCTAAAGGCCAGAGCCATGTCTGAAATAAACACAATTCAAAAGGCCGAAGCCATGTCTGAAAAAATTATGACATCAGCTTTGACAATCAATAATAATAGAAAAGGATGTTTCTTCATATTTAGGGGCTCAAAAATACATCGACTAACAGAGATGTTTGCAATCGATTAAAGTAGGCTTTTCTATGAATGTAATTTTTTTATAACAACAGGCTGGCTCAGGTAAACTAGTCTCAATAATTATTCTTAACTAGCTGTTGCTCGCGGCTCCGCCCGCGTGGATGTCATGTTTGAAACAAAAAGTATACACTACAAAATACCAATGTTCATGCATTTAACTTCAAAAATGAAGGATTTCATACAAACTTTCTTACCCTATTTAACCCCCTTAGGGGTGGAATTTCCAAAAACCCTGAAATATGTGTTTTTAATTTTTAACTGTAAGGCCAAATACCAAATTTCATGCGTTTAACTGTAAAAATGACAGATTTTCATACAAAATTTCTTCCCGTATTTTACCCCCTTCGGGGTGGTATTTCCAAAAACCCTTCCTTAGTGGATGCCTACGTCGTAAAAGGTACCTACTGTCAAAATTTCAAGTCTCTAACCCCAGCCGTTTTGGCTGTGCGTTGATCGATCAGTCAGTCAGTCAGTCAGCTTCTTCTTTTATATATACAGACTAGTCTTATTAATCTTGATATCGAGGGTATGTGAACACGTACTATGCACTCAGGTGTCTTGCCTTTCATGATCCATTAGATGCTGGACTATCGATAGATTCCGGATCAGTACCCACCACATATCACTGAACTCCTTGGCCTCTTTGAAGCCATGGTCCAGCCCCCGGGTCCTCTCGGCCGCCTTGGACACGACCCTCTCCCACCGGTGCTGGACTGACACCAGCAGATTCTTGATCAGGATCACGTCCTGCTTCTGGCTGAAGTATTTGAGGTGTGTTCCTTTCTTGTCTAGGTGCAGCATCGTCTCCCGGTGGGTGGCCACTTCCTTTTGGAACAGCTTGTGTTCTTCAATTTGTGCTGTTGAAGGGAAAATATCTTTAGAATGTGTTTCAATAAAACTGTTTTTTTTATCCTGGCACGGCAAAGTGACCACACTGCACCTGATGGTAAGTGCAGTGCCGTCCAGTTATAGTATCAAGTAGCGAGAGATAATCTATCCCTCGCTACTCAACACTATCATGCCGGCCTGCTGTTTAGCTTCTTCACACTACTTGTAAAGGAGCCAAGATCATATGAAGGAGGGAACACGGTAGCTGGCAAACTGTTCCACAGCTTGATGGCTTAATATATTCTTCTTCTTTTCATAGCACTCCAACATTTCTGAATCACACAAACACTTTGAATCCACGACATGCCATATCATCAGCTGCACCACAAAAAAATATATCGATTTTATTTATCGATTATCCAATACAAGGCCAGTGTTGTACAAATTAATCAGCATAACTATAATGATTAAAAACAACAATTTTTATATTTAGCATTGGGTAATGTACCAAATTAAACACAGGAAACTACCCGATCGAAGTGAATTTGCCCCTTCCCCGCGAAGGCGTGAAGTCTGTTCCAAAGTCGATTACATTAACCTGGTACGATACCTAACTAGCTGATACTCACTGAGCAGCGTCTCCATGACCCTGGAGACAGGCTTGGCGGATGTCAGGGTCTTCTCGGCGCTGGTGAGCCAGTCCACGAAGGCCTGGAGAGCGTCGTGGAACTCCGTCGCCTCCTTCAGGGCTATTTCCAGTTTGATCTTCTTGTCTGATGCTCTGTGGGAAGTCATTATCTATTAAGTAATGCGAGAAGAGTAGGTCCGTGAGAGAGAGAGAGAGAAAGCCTCTAGCACGGCCATTCCTGCTGCTTCTACACAAAAGAAATCGATCAGAATAGATATGCTATTTTAACCGATTTAAAAATAGGGGAGCTCTCTAATCGAAGTATTTTTTTACTAGTATAAGCATATCGCTTTCGCTGTGTATGGATCGATATTTTTATTCGAGGACATTAAATATATACACACGCTTCCATATCAATAGCAGGCCTTGGGTGTTTCCTAAAGGCCACATTTAGAATTTAAGTAGTACCTACATAAATTCTCAAGCAAAGTTCCTTACCTAGCAGTCACATTATCCCATCGAGACTTCAAGTTCTTGAGGTTGTGGTGCAGCTGCGAGGTGGGGTTGGGCTTCTCCTGCCTCTTGAGGTACTCCTGGCCCTGCTGCAGAACAGCCTCCACCTTGGGGCGGTTCGCTTCTATCTCGTTGTATACCTCCTGTTAATATATGGCCGTGTGAGTAGTTATACACTTCATTATGTTTATTACATTTCGAATAAAAAAAACAACATAATATTTTAGGGTCCATCCATTAATTACGTGAGACACTTAGGGGGAAGGGGGTGAAGCAAAATCTCACGACATCTCAGCAAGGGGGCAGGGGGGCAAATCACCAAAATTGCCTCACGTAATTAATGTACGCCCCCTTAGAAGAGAGAGCATGCATATATCGTATTAAAAATAATTGCAAAAGAACTTCGTTTGGTAACATAGGTAACAATTTTAATTTCGAATTTGTTAAATAAAGTGCAGAGATTTGAAAGACACTTTGTGTATGTTTATTAATTCTGGAATATTCTGGAAAAACATAAACTTTCTAAGATGTATTTCAATATTATGTATTCTAGTGCACAATAAAGAGTATAAATAATAAATAAATATATCTCACCATGAATCTCTCGAGTTGTTCCGAGGCAGTCTCCGGCAGACCGCCGACTGGTTTGGAGGCAGTGATCACGCCGTCAACTTCCGACAACCAGGACAGAAGATCCCCGATTTCTGCGTTGAAACTGTGGGAAGAGATACAATTATAATCAAATATTTATTGAATCCATGAAATGTTATACGTTATTTAGATTCAGTAAATTTTTTACTCTACCGCCAGTTCGGAATGCAGTTTCACTAGAGAAGAGCGGACAAGAAACTCTGGCGTTGCCCTTTTCACACCGGTTAACAATATTGTAAATATCGATTTACGCCGATATTATCGATATTAATATCGATATTTTCGGCGTATTTCATATTGTTTATTTATTTTGCATTATATCAAAACTAATTCATACTTCGCGTTGATAGTGGTAATTTAATATATATAATAAATTAGAAATATGTCAATGTAAATATTTATTTATTTTAATCTGCAAAATAGTAACCAAATTATTCTCAAACGATAACAGATGGCGCTTTCTAAAATCGTCTATGCGCTAGGAGTGGGCGTTGAATCAACGAACCGCTTTTTAAACTGTTTTTCTACTCTAAACGAGTCAACCGTTTTCCCTTTACCGCAAAACTAGTAGAATTTATCAAACTGTTTCATTCAACGTCGTTAAATCAACGACAGACGCTAACAAAATGTATAAATATGTGAACGTTCCTGCAAACCAGTTAAAATCGTCAACTGGTTTTTCAACTAGTTGACCGTTTATAGGAAACGGTTTCTTTTCCTTAACGCGAAAACCGTCAACGGTGGTGAGGTGGGTCTCTACAACGAATTTGTTAATTATACTGTCAACAGATGGCACTGTAAATTTTTCATCTTTTTTTGTCGAATCCTATAATTTTAAAACTTTTGTCTATTTTGTCTAAAGCTGTACATATAAGTATAATCTTTTGAACAAATTTGAAGAAGGAATTTTCCGACCCTAAATCTGTCCTGGGAATAATCGATGAAATATTTTACCTCTGCGCCTCCCTAAGAGCGTCTTCGAGTTCTGTCTGCCTGTCTCTAGCTTTCTGTTGAAGTTCACGCCACTTCCTGTTGAGGGTAGACAGTTTCTCTGCTGTCTCGCCGGCTTCGTCTGTACCTACGTAATACAATATTTTTAATACGTTAATAAGTTTCAAAGGTATTTCAGATTAAATGTGCGGTGTATTATATTTGATAATTTAAAAAAAGATATATATTGTTTTTAAATATATACAGGCTGTTCCTTTTCAAAGGTATTTAAGTATTGGTATTTATGTAAACATAGGTATTTTATAATCCATGAACATAGTATAGGGTAGTTAACACAAATATATTATTTTAATCAACATATTACATTACCTAAAACCTATTAACAAAAGAGTTTTATGAATCCAAACAAAAATAAGTAAATTAGTCGCCATTCAAATCTGATGGAAGAGCTAATTGTCAAATGACAGTAAAAGGATGCACGATATGAGCCGTGACGTCACCTCTCAGAATCCCCGTTACTGTGCGGTTGTGCGAGGGAGATAGGGAGATGTTCCCACTACGCACCCATTTTTGTTTATACCAATATTTAAAAGAATGCCACACTAGAATTAGCTACAAGTGTATAGTGAACTCGGAGATAATTCAAAAAGATATAGGATTCATTTAGGGCAGAATTGAATAAGTTATTACCCCGAGCCAGCTGTAAATGTGACGTTTATCATCGCTTTGATGTTTGATCCTTTGAGGGTAGATAGAGAAATAGCTAAATAATATGTTTTTACTCACCGGCACCATGTTGTACTATCTGGGCTCCTGCATCGTTGAGGGTGTCGACGCTGGCCTGGTGGGCGGCGATGTCGTTCACCAACACCTTCAGCTTAGCCAACTCCACCTCCAGGATCTGGGGGTCTCCAGCCACCTGGGCAGGGAGAAAAATTGTAATGATAGATTAGCTCCATACAAATCTGATCTGCTACAAAATTTTTAAAAATCAGTAGATATATCTGAGTTTTCATAATCGGCTCGTTAGATACTTCATTCATTGATATTTCCATCGATTTTTCTAAACTACCCCAATGTTTTTATCCAGATTATCAATGGCCGGCGACAAGCAGCCTATTATTTGTGTTATTTAAATACGACCCATAGTGGTTTTCCTCCAGAATTCTATGTCACTAGCTTGAGAGTATCAATTGTATCCACTGTGAACTGAATTCAAGTGATAAGTACAAATATACATACATACATATACACTCACGCCTATAATCCCCGAAGGGGTAGACAGAGGTGTAACCAGTACACCCACTTTTCGCCGAATTTCGGTCCGATAATGTGATATTGGGTTAGCCTGTCGCCATACCGGGCCTGATTCCAGACACCGGGCTGATACTGAGAATTTCTAGATAGAAATACCCAATACCTCTTTACCCGACCCGGGGATCGAACCCCAGACCTCAGCACAACAGTCGTAACGCATTACAATTACATGCGCCACCGAGGCAGTCGAAATACAAAAAATATACATCTATTGATTTTAATAAGTATTTAACATTATATTATAGTAGCTATTACTCACCGGCTTCAAGGTGTCAAGGGTGTCGCCAGTGTTCTGTATCCACAGCAACAGCTCCTGCAGCGCGTGCTGCAGCTGGCCCAGCTTCAACAGCGCGCGTTCAAGCTGCTGTTGTCGCTCCACCATGCCGCGCAATAAGGCCGACCAGCGCGAGTTGACCTCTATTAGAGGCTGTTTGATCGCTTGAGCTTGCTCGGATGATGTCCGTTCCGTTAGCTCTTGGGCTTGCCTGTAGATTTTTGGAGATTAGATGTGTTTGTGTGGTATAAAGGATGTGGCATGAGGTGAAATATTTAAATCACATACGAAAAGATTGTCATTTACTAGAATAGCGAAAAATATAAACCAGAATAAAACAAGAAATAATCTATGGCAAATTTCAAAAATGAATCAACGATTACCGGTGTACCTTTCATGTCTTTACCCCTCATTTTTACGGGCCCTTTTCATTTATCTCCATATAATTAAGGTTGTCTGGCAGAGATCGCTTTTAGCGATAAGACCGTCTATTATAACTTACTCTAGTTTTAAGGTTTCTTGTTGTAATATTATTATGATGGTGTGCAATAAAGAGTTATCTATCTATCTATCTTTAACGGCGCGCTAAGAAACTTCCCTGAATGTGATTTAAATACGGTACCTATTTTTTTAAACACCCTGTATACATAAAGCCAATTTTAGTGTTTTCACGAACAATTCAAATCTATTGAAAGAAAAAATAGATTTAGAAGATATAGATCCAAAAAAGTTTGCAAAACATGAATAGCTAAAACACAAATAACACAGCGTACATATTGAGCTGTATCTACATATTTCCTTATGATAGCAAGTTTTTAAAATAATATCAGACTTCAGAATTTTTCTAAGTTACTCATTAATCAAAAAAATATTGCCGAACCAACACTAAACACATAAACAACAATAAACACACACACACACACACAAACCATACACTTACATATACCGATAATAAAAATAAACTAAACGCATTCTGGATATTTTATTCAAGTATAAAAACATATTAAAACGAGAGAGGTGTCTTATGGACACCCGGTTGGAACGAAGTTCCTTTCGCTATATCTTTTTTGTGTTTGTATTAAGTAATGATTATATAAAATTATAAATAAGCAAATACTGCAAAAAGATGTCGGTTATTGGTGTAGTTTTTTATCGTTACACTTTTTTCGGTCTAGCCCCGTGCCATACCGCTCCGCTCCAAAATCGAATTAATACAACTTGTTTATTAAAAAACATCCAAAAGGCGTTTACAAAAGAAAACACATTTAAATTATAAAGCAACTAAATCAAACACACATTGCCCAACTACAAAACCAAAACGATACAAGACACATTCAAAAATGGTAAAGTTATGTATCCTTGCCTTATAAGACTCCTGTGTGACGTCATTCCACGTTAGATGTCGGTAAAAAAATACATCATTAGTAACAAATTAATGTGGGATGGTTGGGTTCTAACCAAAGATCATGAAAAGGAGAAAAAAATTAATAGATATTCTTTGTATATAAGTTTAATTAAATTGATCATAGGATTTTACATAATCGATTTCTTTTTAGATTTTTTTATAATTGAATGTACGATAAAACGTTTGAAAGGAAAGCTTTCTTTTTTTAAACGGGATCCTATTGACATTTCTATCCTGCCCACAATTAACTAAGGTGTTCAGACTTGATATTTGAATATCACAGCTCGAGACATGTGTCAAAGAGCCATAGAGCACAGCATCTTCAGCATTAAACTTAAGCCTTAGCGTCTAGAACACTGACATCCCCTAACACTGAGTTATCAGAATTTCAACAAAAATAAAAACAGCGCGGGTCAAATTATATTGGGCAGATCATTAATTGATTTAATTGCATTCGGTAGCCACGCCAAAGGTCAAAAATAGTTCAGTTAATCTGGATTTGAGCCACAATGATCAACAGTAACATTAGATCAGCGGTAGAAGCTCAAATTTTTACCAACAGTGGTATGTAGTAAGATAGAAAAAATATTTATCATGGAATTAATATTACTTCAATAAGGTATATACACTTTATATATTTTTCTCCTTTTCGATTGGATGGTGCTAGGTTTAATAGTAAACTAACTGTACTAAAGGCTATACTAGAAAAAACAGTTGGAATGTGCATTTCATACGGGGGTCACCAAAACCTCATAATGTTAGCCATATAATAAAATCCCAGTGTCATGTTAATAACCAACCCAGTACATATTAAAATATACACCCAATAGTTACACATAGTTCTGAACCCACACAAGATCAACTTGTTTCGTGGGTATCAGAAACTACGAAGAACCTAGGACCTAGGGTCCCACAACACCCAAACCCGAAACAAATTTCAGTTGATTACACGAACATTTCGGCACGGGGATCGAACCCGCGACCTACCGTACCACGTGTGTCATGGACGCTGTATGAATGTATGTGTGACTTTTTGTAACTACATAGCTGCTAATGTCAGTTATACAATGTCCCACCACATACTTCCTATTATTCAAACACAAATCGTTTTCGATATAAACCCAAATCGAATAATTTTAATAAAATTACAAATAATAGTTTTTTTTATATTCGATATCCATAGATATAAATATAAATAGACATCACAAATACTCCAATTTGTATGAAATCGCGCGTGCTTCAGTTTTATTCTGCTGTAATATTAAAAAATTAGGGTAAAAACAATTAAAACATTGGACATAGATTTTACAGTACTTTCCGGCTCGATAAGTTATTTCACGAGTGTTTATCTCATGTCTTGCTGTGGTAACTTCGAATGCAAACCAAATTACATTACGCTTCCGCAACATATTGCGTAAGATATTATGTTCGGCACCCGAAGTAGGTATTTGTGATATGTTAATTTAGATTTATATCTATGGATACCATTTTAAATTCTATATACCAATGAGTCGATAAAACCCAGAAAAAATTATATATTTTTTTTTATCTAAAAATAAACCACAATTACTAAAATCAACCTCGAAAATACCTTTCTACCTACACCCCATGCAATCTTATTATCTCTCATATATCCTACATACCTGTTCAATGCTTCGACTTTCACCATGTGAGGGTCCACTTCTTGTTTGAACGATGCTAGTTGTGCAATCTGTCGCTTGACAGCATCGATGTCTGACCCCAGGGCTCCCATGCGGGAGAACTTGTCTTCCGCTGTGTCCAGGAACTCCTGGAGATTCTGCGGGGATAACAAAAATATGAATTTATAGAGGGAAATATACTTAAAAAAAATTGTCTAACAAAAACCTTTTTAAAAGCGGCGATGCAGTATTTACACAATTCCCATGTTTAATTAGATATTTTAGTAATATCTATAATAGTTATTGATCACTTTGTAGTAATTTGATGGAAATAAAAGAACGAAAAAAAAATTATTTTAATCGATTAATGAAAATACATATTTAGGAGTAAAGAGTCTTTCAGATTGACATCAATGTCAGTGTTTCGGTCAAGTAAAGTATTGCATTAAATTAAAAAATAGTAAGCGCTTCCCCACTTCCTGCTACACACTTCCGTCCCTTTTCCCGAAATCACTCCCAGAAATCGATAGTAAAGAATAAAATGACAAAGTAATTATTTCCGTTTTGAAAAATGATGTGTTTAGATAATTTTTTTTTATTATGCATACTGGGTACAGCATTTCTCTGGCATGTAAAATATGTTAGCTCACCTGCAGCGTGTCATGGAACTCCATGGCTTTCTCCATGGCGTCGATGAGGTTCTCCTCCCGCCTGGCGTAGAGCGCGGTGATGTTGTCCCAGGCGCTGTCCAGGTCCTCCATGTGCTTCTTGACCTCGGGCTTGTCCGGCTCGCCACACAGCGACATCAGGGTCGACCCGGTCTTGCGGACTTTCTCCACCTGGAGAGTCCAGGGTTTAGTCACATTTATTTTTGGCATTAGAATACAAAATAATGAGGTAAAATTACGAATATTATTTGGTTCTAAAAAGGTAGGGAAAATAGATTTTACTAGTGATCATTTTATCGATAGAAAGAGTAGTAATAATATCTAGTACATGGTGGAGATAAATGAAGACTGATATTTTATAGTTCGCAAATAAACTAATGCAGGGATGTATCTAGACACCGAATACATTTATCCAATTAAATCCAATAATTTAAAGTTAAGGAACATAAGTGAAAGGGATCAAATGACACGGTTCTCACCTCCGGTTTGGTATGGTCGATCTCATGCCTGATCTCCTGCAGCGCCACCTGCTGCGCCTGGATGTGTCTCGGCTGGGCTGCAGGCGGGGGCTGGGCGGCGAGGGTGTCCCGCAGGTCGGCCAGGGTCGCCATCACGGCAGCGAGCGCCGCCCAGAAACGACGAGCGATTTCCAGAGCGCTCTCTAGTGACCGAGTACGGGTGCCGCTGCATTTTTGTACTTCGTCCCATAGCCTGGAAAGAAAGGGATGGATGAGTTTACGAAGATCATACAGACAATTGGAGTAAGGATTGTATAATTATCAGACAACACACACAGCTTTGTCTTCTTAATAATCATTTTATGAATATCGATATATAAAGTAATGTATTTATTTATACTTTTGTTGGCATAACTAATAGATTTTTGTTTTGTATACTACTACACATTGGGTACTTACCCAATGTTCTTAAAAATAGATAAAATAGTATAAGATATACCGAACTGCCGGTAAAAAATCTATAACATTTAATTTTGGAATTGAAAAGTCTATCGATAATATCGATACACAGTGATGTGAACTGACTTGTTAAGTTTGTCGAGTTTGTTCCTGATGTCCCTAACGGCGGGGTCGCTCTTGTTGGCCTTGCTGATGACGTCGGAGGCGGCTCGCTGCACCGCGTTGTAAGCCTCCTTGCGTTTCTCCAGGTCTTCTACCAGAGCGTTGTTCTCTTCGATTTGATCTCTGTTGACATTAAAAAAAAATTTACTCTCTGGATAGACAGACGGGCCACCTGATGGTAAGTAGTCACCGCCGCCCATAGACTTCTGCAAAGCCAGGGCACAGCAGAGCCGCTGCCTACCGTCAATTAAATGATATTTTATATTATGTCAGATTATATAATATAATAACAAAATTTGATGTAATTATTTTGCAGATTTCATCGATAATTATATATCGAATAAATAATACAATATTACAGTAATTTTAAAACTGGATTTAATGTTGAATAATTACTTCAAACTATTTAATATACATTATCAACTTCAACGTATTGTTAATCAATGTTGTCTACCACTTACTCTTTACACCTTTTTTAACCATGTAACTTTTAACAAAAAATATCGATAACCTCAAACTCTTTTTTATTTATTTACAGCATGGAAAACTTACAGCTAATAATTACATTAGGAATAGCATCAATTTAAGTGTCAAAAAGACAATAACAAGTTTTCACTTATAGAAGAATTTATCGATAACAAACTATATTAAAATATCGATATTTAATATACTAACTCAATCTTAGGTGGATGTGCGGATACTGGTTCAGCCCTCTGCAGCTGGTCGGCGGCTCCGGACAGAGCTCGCAGCATGCCCTCCAGCTTGTCAGAGAACTGGGACGACTCTTGCAGGGCCTAGGGATGGGACATACGATTATTCAAACTGTATGTTTCTGGAATCTTTCTCTAGGTGTATAAGAAAACTAATATTTAATTTCAATAAGTAAGTCTCTTATTTGAAATTTTTTGATTCCAAATATTTATTTTTGTTTTTGCTTACATATCCCGGCTGTTTTTATTAATTTTTGTTATTAATACTTAGTATCTTAGTTCGCACATTAATAATATAATTTGTAAGGATGCATGTTTTGGATTACTATCTAGTCCTAGATTACTTAATTCTAATATTGTGAACTGTTATGCATCTTAAATAAAAGGTACTAAGATAATGAACGAACAAAATTTAGTTTTTTTATTTTCAAATACTAAAGTTGATTTGATAATTGCAACGTCAATGATCAAGAATGTAAACGCTTAGTTAGATTTTTAGTTATGTCAGTATAGACTTGAAAATATCGATAGTAAGCGAATGATCATTGATTACAGGTGACATTCCCTAAAATAGTTTTCAAAATAATTCAATGTACACTAGTTAAAATTCCTAGGACAAATGAATTTGTGCACAATTTCTGGAATACATTAAAATATATAAAGTACAGTAAAGTTCTTAAATATCCTACGATACAATCTCAAGCAAAGTCGCCCAAACAATTCAACTTTGTATAATACCTATGTTCTACCTAACAAGCATAATAAATATCGATGTATCTCTTTCACACTCACCTGTTCTAACTCCTGCTGTCTCTGTCTAAGTTCGGCTCGCAGCGCGTTGTACCTATCACAGTCAGTCTCCACGACATCTTGGATCTTGGCGATGTCGTCTTCACCACAGAGTCTCGCCAGAGCTTCTCCGGTCTTCATGAGCTTGTCTACCAGCGGCTTGTGCCCGGCTATCGACTGTTGTAGCATCTGGGTATTGGAAAATAAACGATATAATTATATTGTTAAGGTTCAGTTTTGATTGATTAGTTTTGAACTAGAATTATTTCACCATTGACTTTTTGTAGCATCTGGGTAATGGAAAATAAACGATATCATTATATGGGTAAGGTTCAGTTTAGATCGATTCCTTTTCTAAAAGTTATTTCACTATGAACTTGTTACTAGTTGTAGCAATTATTATTATCCTTTATTATATATTATCGATATGACTTAATTAAGATTATTTTCCATCGGAAAGGGCATTTAAATAATAATCGATATTTTTTTACGAATTACACAATATCGTTGCTGTTGTAGAATCGATTTTATATTACTAAGGATTAACATAATCGATTATTAATTTAATCATCATATGTATACGTTCGTTGGGCTGAAGATTTAAATTTTCCTAGACCTGTGTGATTATTGAGTCTTTTATAATATAAGGAAATCTCACCTCATTCTTGTCTTGCTGCTGTACGATTTGCTCAGGTCTAAGCGCGGGCATTGCCAGCATTTGGATTTGCTTCTCCATATCGTCCAACCAGGTTGAGAGGCTGCAAGCAGAAATGACACAGCCACTATGAGTTTACATTTGACCTTAATTGATATGTGAACTTTAATAGGGTAGTTGACACGTTTTTTATTAATTTAATCAACAAGTTACATTACCTAAAACCTATTATGGAAAGAATTTCATGAATCCCAACAAAAATAAGTAAATTAGACGCCATTCAAATCTGCTGGAAGGGGGAAATGACAGTAAAAGGATGCATGATATACCCCGTGACGTCACCTCTCAGATTGGCCATTACTGTGCCGTTGTGCGAGGGAGATAGTGAGATGTTTCTAATTCGCACCCGTTTTTGCTGATATCAATCTTTAAAATAAATGTTGTGACCTCAATTTTCAAGCAATTTTGATTCTGTTTTCGCAAATGGGTTTCTTTTGCGTATTATATTCGGTTGCATATCGAATAATGTACAAAATCAAACAGAGGAAATTACCCTATTATATAGAATTTTAGATTATTTTCAGGCCTCTTCTACTAATAAGAGGGAGTCCTTAGTCGACCATGCTGGCTGGGTGGTTGGTAGAATTCACATACCTTGGAAATTCTTATGAGAATATGTGTATTCATTATTATTTCTTTAACGATGAAGGAAAACATTCTGAGGTCACCTGCATATCTCAACCCTGATGATACCTGATCATGACACTCACCCATGATGCGTATCAGCGAAGTGTTCAGCCAGCGGCAGCGCCTGTTCCAACGCGGCCAGTCTCTCACCACTGAGGTGACCCACTTCCTCCATCATCTCCCTCAACTCCTCGGACCTCTCGCGGATCACGGCTGTCTCCTCTGAGGACTGGCACTCTCGTACCACCTGGTGGTGGAATGGAAAGGTTTAGATATAATAGATAGACGGAGGTAGAATAACTATGGATCATATGGGATACCGACTAATGAGGTTCGAGTAGTTTGTAACTAATGTTTAATTTGTCGATAAATTCAGCATAGTTATCGATAGGATGTAAAATTAAACATCTTTATCGACAAAATAATTAAAAGTGTGTATACCTTTTTAGCCTGACTGAGCAGGTCTCTGACGCGGACTCTCTGCGCGGCCACGTCGTCAGCCAGCGGGCGGTGGTCCCGGAGCTGCGCCCTCACCGGCGCGGGCTCCGCCGCGGGAGGCTCCGCCCCGCGCAGCACCGCGTCCACGCCGCGGAGCCATTCCAGGGCCTCCTCCATGTCGCCCACAACTTCCAACGATCGCTGACGAAACAATTTTATTGTTAGCTTGCTGAACGAAAAATACTTAACAAAAAAAGTTTTTTAATTCATAAAAAGTACACCGACTTCAATAAAAAATAAATAGCGTCCTAATAAAATTTGAGAGTTGCCCGTGATTTTTCTGAGATCCCATCATCAGATCCTGACTTGGTGCCAATGGGACCACCTGGGAAGTGTACCCTTTTATACAAAAAAGAATTTCTTGTATCGGTCCAGGCGCTTCCGACGAATTGAGAACCTCCTCCGTTGAAGTCAGTTAAGAAGCTATAAATAAATAGTTTTTCATTCTCATTGAACCTACCAGAATCTACAAATACTTACTTTACTAAGATGAAGTGTGGGTTCATTACAAGCAGGACTAAAACTACTTCTGCTGGATATTTGATATTTTATTATTATTGCAAAGGAATCGTATATCGACAAATAATATCTGTATAAAATTAATCTATGTGGGATTTTATCGACTTTTTTATTGGGGCACGACAAAGTGATTGCTGTGCCCCAATAAAAAGTGAGCGCGGCAAGTGAGCAGAATAAAAAATATTTTTAATTACTATACAAGTAGTTATAGTACTTAATAAAGTTAAATCTTCATTATTACAGCCTCCGTGGCACAGCGGGCGAGTAGCCGGTTGTGAAACGAGAGGCCGTGGCTTCGATTCCCGCACCGGGACAAATGTTTGTGTGACAGACAGATATTTGTTTCAGATCTGGGTGTTGTGGTGTGGTAGTCCCTCGTAGCTGTTGATACCCACGATACAGGTTTGACCTAGTGTGGGGTCAGGACTATGTGTGTGACTGTTGGGTGTATTTATTACCTTCTTGCTAAGCAGCAGCCTCTCCGCCTTCCTCTGCACTTGTTCCGCGATGGCGTCGAAGCGTCTGTTGTCGCGCGTCACGATCCCTTCGATGTGAGTGGCGCCCTCTCCAGGAGATATCTAAAACAATATTATTTTTATTCATACACACATATATAAAGTGCAAATCAGAAGTACCTCCAACCGTAGAAAATGTATGAGAAGATGTATGACTGTGGAGGAGGCGAAAGAAGTGTGCCAGGATCGTAGCTTGTGGCAGTCAATAGTCTCTGTCTACCCCCATGGGATACGTGCGTGAGTGTATATGTATGTATGTATATACATATACACTCACGCCTGTAATCCCCGAAGGAGTAGGCAGAGGTGTAAACCAGTACACCCACTTTTTGCCGAATTTCGGTCCCATAACCTGTGCCCGATATGGCGATAGGCTCGACACCTATTGCCATATCGGGCACAGGTTCCACTCCGAACTAATACTGAGAATTTCTAGATAGAAAAACCCAATGTCACTTTACCCGACCCGGGGATCGAACCTGAGGTCTCACGCAGTCATGACGTATGCGCAATTACAACTGCGCCACCGAGGCAGTCTTTTTATCCATAAGTATAGATTAGTCAGTTTTGATGCATGGCATAAACGATGAAACTTTTAACTCGATTCTGAAAATTCCTTCATCGATTACAAGTCATACCCTCTTACCTGACACAGCTGTGGTCCGATGAGGTTGATGTTGTCCAACACCGGCCTGAACTCCTGCAGTTCCACCTCCAGCCTTAGGATGTCTTCTTCACGAGGCTCCACCGACTGCAGGCAAGTCTCCGCACCTGACATCCATTCTGTCAGCCTGGTGGAAAAGATTATTGTTGAAAAATACATAAATAGTTACACTGTCGCTGTTAAGCGTAGTGCTACTTAATTTAAAATTAAACTAAGCAATTCGTTTGAGTCTCACAGATCACTGAAGGTCACTTTTTTGGACTTACGAGGTGTAATAAGAAGAATAGAGATTTCGTACATTTACTGTCTTTGGGTTTATTTGAACGCTGAATAGATGAATATAGTATAGTATTATATATCATCGAATTTAGACCATAACAAAAGTCGATGAATGATCTTTTGATCATAAATATAACCAGATAATATACGTATTACCAATTGACAACATTTCAAAATCTAAACTAGCATAAAATAAAAATACCGTTTCTCATGTTTTCTATTCTTAGTTCAAATATATATTTTGTGTATTTTTTAATACTTTAGTTTCGAAGAAAAAAATTAAAAATCGAAAAATGCTTGATGACGCCATACATACGGTCGAATGAAATAGTTTCTTAGCTCACCATACTATTTATTTTAAAAACCAATACATTATCATTTGTTAAATGTCAATGTCACAATACGTCAATAATTCGCCAATCAAAAGACAGAAGTTTGAGTTGTGACAACTCACATCTGTCACTTGTCAGTTTTTTTTTTGCAAAGCAAAGGTCATAACGTCTTGAGCCGTATATATGACGGCATTTGGTGCTTACGACGATTTAGAATAAAACAAAATTCAAAGTGAAAATCATGAATGAAAATATCTGAATATTGAAAAAAGAAACAATATGGGTCTCATAATTTTAGTTCAAGTTTCATATAGTATACAAATTGGAGTATGTTAGAAAAATGAAATGTTGTCAATTATATTAAGCGTTTTTGAAACGCGCATCAGCTCGTATTTTAACGGGATATAAGTACGTATACGGGCGTATTTTTTTAACATGTCACAGAAAGTGACTACACTGCACCTGATGGTGCGCAGTGCCGTCCAATTAGAGTATCGAGTAGTCGGGGGATAGTAGACAAACTATCCCCCGCTACTTAACTCAATCATACCGGCCTGCTTCTTCGCACTGCGACATGGGCAAGAAGGTGAAGAAGGGGTCGAGTGTCTAGTGTCAGAGTACTCAGAAGGCCGCAACACGGTCAAACATCGAGACATACATCGGGACACATAGATCGAGTAGCAATCCACAGATAACTAACTTGTTATGACTGTTGTAGAGCTGTTGCACCAGAGGCAGTGTCTCCGACGCGACCCTCAGCAGTTCAGCTCCACGGCTCGTCAGGTCGTTGTATCTTCGCTGTAAGGCGTCCAGCTTGTCCTTCAGTTGAAGAGCTTCGTCCCCAGAGATGTGCTTCATAAGTTCCAATCCAGATTCGACAGTGCTGTCAACTTCTTCCTGTTTGGAAGCGATTTCTTCGGTCTTTTCCTGTTGGAATTGAACGGGAGTTAGTATGTGGAAAGTCTATAGCTAGGCCACATCGAGATATGAATGATTTTTCAACATTATTTTTTATCGATAATTAAATTCAATGTATAAATGTAAAACAAAAAACACGAGCAGTTGATTTTATTATATTCGATAGACTGTTATGAGATACAAAAGATAAAAAACATTAGTCGACAATTATTTTTTTTGTGTTAAAAAAAGAAACGAAGTCAATCACTCGGCTGTAAATGTAGCAATTATTGTGAAAATTCAAAATTTAAAACAGTCGTCGGTATTTTGACTAATACTGGAAATTGAACTTTAACATAATTACTATAGATCACATAGTTATGTTTATAGGATTTTTAGATTGTATGTATATGTATTGTATCCATCTCACAACTCCAAAAGAGCCGTTGGTATTTCGACAGATGACAATTTAACTTTAAAATAATTAGTACAGATCACATAATTATATGAACCACTCACAGCCAGTTCGTCCATCTGTCTGAGAAGTTTCTCCATGTGCACCGGCAGGATCTTGCGCTTGGCCAGGTGTTGCTCCATGGCATCCATCCAGGCCGATAAGTCCTGGTATGTGAGGACTAGGTGCCGGAGACCCTTGCGGGAGTTCTCCAGCAGTTCGCCAATTGTGAGGTTGTGTTCGACCAGAGTTTGGTATCTGGTGGAAAGAGAGAAGTTAAATAATTTTTTAGTGCCTCGATAGACAGACGAGCAGACGGGCCACCTGATGGTAAGTAGTCACCGCCGCCCATAGACTTCTGCAATGCCAGAGCACAACAGAGCCGCTGCCTACCGTTGTTAATTTAGCGATTAAATCATTATCGACTGGCAATCCTTTGATTCATATGTACTTATTTAAAAAAAATCATCGATTTATTTCAGTAGAGTTCCTTATAAAATATAAATAAGTAATACCGTGATTTCCGGTTCATTGATTGATTGTATTGTTTATATAAATTTATTCAGAGTTGAATACAGTTACGACAAAATAATGACAAAGTAATACTATTTATGCTTATATTTTCTGATTGGATCAAATAAAATAAATTACACTACTATTTTTGGTACGTTTCACAGAATCTACTAGTTCCTGTAACAATTATTGTTGACTGCTCCACCTATACCTAAACGATTAAAACAAATTACCTATCTGTGGCGGCCTGTAGTCTGTCCGCCAAGGTCGTGGCCTCATCATCTCCCACCAGACCCATGAGGGTAGACGCTGTTTCCGTTAGTTGTTTGAACGAAGGCTGTTTGGATAGGATGTCATCGTGCAGAGCCTGTTAAAAACATGATTTATAATGTCATTTATCGATTGTAAAATCGATTTATAATCGATTCAAAAATTAAATTTTTCTCTGTTAGATTCATACAATTTATTGCCTGAACAATGTTTCGTTGCAGCTAACTTTTGAGTTTAAATTTTGAGACCAATTTGACATCCATACTCAAATAAAACAATTGCACCTCATGGGTGTTAAGTCAAATATTCTTAAGGAAAAAAATGTATTTGCTTAGCAGTAACATACAACAAAGGTATTACAATGCTGGTTCCCAATTATGACCTGTACTGAAAGTTTTAATTTGATACTTCAGTATCCGCCATTTCTTTTTATTATTCTGTCACGCCAAAGTTACCACAATGCACCTGATGGTAAGCGCCGTCCAGTTAGAGTACCAAGTAGCGAGAAAATCTATCCCTCGATATTTAACACAATCAAGCCGATCTGCTGTGCGGCTTCTTCTAAAAGTTAATGTATATTATTAAATCGACATAAGATGCTGTAAGATACCTTATGCTCCCTGATCTTGATCTGTATCTTCTCCTCATCAGTGGGCACCAGCTCCAGAGACTTGACCTTGCGTTCCGTGGTGCCGAGCCATTCCACCAGGGGCTGGAGTTCCTCTTGGAACTGTTTCGCCACCTGTTATGGAAATAATTGTTATTTTCAAGTATATTGTTAGATAGTACCGTTCTGGCAAGTCACATTGCAATCAGCCAGGGTATATACTTTTTTATTGCCTCGATAGGCAGACGAGCAGGGAAAGCGGTTTAACACTGCCGCCCGCTTTTTTTACTGCCTGGATAGATAGACGAGCAGACGGGCCATCTGATGGTAAGTAGACACCACCGCCCATAGACTTCTGCAATGCCAGGGCACAGCAGAGCCGCTGCCTACCGTCTATGGTAACCATGGTAAAATCAATGGGCAACAGTATCGTCATAGGCTCAACCATATTTGAGCTGCTCAACTTCGGTCTTCCGCTAGCCTCAGGCTGAAGCCATGCCAACATACCTTCATAGCCTGCTCCAGGTCCAGCATCCTCTGCTGCGCGCCGTTGGTGAGAGCGTCAAACCTCTGCATGAGTCCCTTGAGCTGCTTCTCGATGGTCTTCCGTTCAGCTGGCTCGCAGCCGGCCGCCACCTCGTTGCCCATGGCGAACAGTGACGACATGGAGTTCTGACGGTCCATCAACATCTTCTTGAGGAACTGTTGGAGATGAGAAAAAATATTACTTAAAATCCAGCCACCGTGGGGTAACGTGGAGTAGCTAGTAGTTTGTGAAAACGAGAGACCGTGGGTTTGATTCCCGCACCGAGACAAATGTGTTGTAGGACCGTAAGTCTTCGTACTTATATTTTCTATTCCAGTACTCTGACACTAGACCCTCGACCTTCTCACCTTCTTGCCCATGGCGTAGTGTGAAGAAGCCGGCCGGATTATTGTGTTCAGTAGCGAGGGATAGATCGTCTCTCGCTACTCTATACTCTAATTGGACGGCACTGTGCTTACCATGAGGTGCAGTGTGGTCACTTTGTCGTGGCAGATGTATCGACATCATAACTATTGAGTTATCGAACTCAGAGTAGTTCGTTAATTTCGTTTTATTCGCAACCCTCATACCTTCTGCTCCTGTAGTTGTGCCTTCACCACCTTGTAATCAGCGGAGGGTGGCTTCTGGTTGTTGACCATGTCCTCAGTATCCGCGAGCCACTTCTCGAGGCCGGCGAGGGCTTCGGCGAACTTGCCTGACTGCAGCAACCCTACGTCCAGACGACGTTCACGCTCGTTCATCTGTAGGGGTGGATTGAGATGTAGTCTATCAAATAACTAGGGGTACTTTTTACTTGTCACAATAATATTATACTCTACCGGTGCTTCGGAAATGCCCACTGGTCTGAGAAGAAGCGCAGCTAGTAAAAGTTGGGCATGATGTGTGGAGAGAAGTAAATATTAATATGAAGCGTTCATCAAGTATCAATTTTTTATTCGACTTTTATCATATCCAGAACAGGTTAAATAAATTACTCATAACAATTTTAATAGATATGAAGCATTCAGTGAAACAGCAAGAACAGATATCGAATTAGAAGTTATAGATTAATAAGTGACTGTTGAGTGTTATTTTTTTTATTTATAATAATATTCTGTTTTATAATTTGAATGATTCTGATTTGACTGGCTCATTCATTATCATATGAAACAAAAGTTAACTCAATATTACATCTCACCATCCACTCTTCTTTCTTTTCAAGTTAAAAAGCTATTACCTTCTCCTTAAGGGCGTTCCATTTATCGTTCATCTTCTCCAGATCCTTCTCCAGGATCTGTGTGCTGGCTCCCTGGAGAGCTGACCTGACCAACGCCTGTCCGATCTTGTTACAGTGCGTCACATTCTGTCCCAGGGGTTCCAGGGTGCGTCTCTTTAGTTCAGCGAAGTCTTTCTGTTGAGCCCTGATCTGTTCCACTTCTGATGACACTGGTTTGAGGCTGCGTACTTGTTCGGAAGCCTGATGGTGATGAAAAGAGATTATATATTGATGTTAAGATACGATGTCTAATGCCAGATACTTTGACAAAGCCTAAATTCATGCATAAGGACACATTAGTCATAAAATCCGCTGTACCAATGACAAGCGGCTGCCTGAATGCTTAGAGAACATAGATAGTATGAACTGGATTCAAGATTGACTTTGTTATTGAAATTTCTTAGGTAAGCCTTGACTAAGCAACTAAAATGCAACGTGAATGAAAGAGTTATATTTTTATCAAAATTCCAAGTAATTTATCTGTATGACATAGTAAGTAAAAACTTTTATTTGAATGCCATATATCAGCATTAAAGTAATTCAGAAGTAATAAGTATGAAAAAAATTTACTTGGCTAAGAAAAATAACATTATCGACTTGAATTCTTTCAGCAATCACTGAGCTCAGGCTGATATCTCCAATATTGCTGAACTTACATATTAGTGAAACCTTTATAATGCCTTTTGCATGGCAGAAACCCAGTAGATTACCACGAAGGCCTAACCCTTGTCATGAGAAGAAATAAGCTGTCATAACACTCATCAACAAAAAGAATTGTAGTTACCTCTTGCACATCGTCCATAACAGAATCATATGCTTTGTAGAAGGCCTCCAGCTTGCTCAAGGTGTCGTCCAGGTCTTGTTCCTTGGACCGAGCGCGCTCGTCCAACTTGGCCAGTTGTTTGCGAAGACCTTCGACCTGATGGAAACATAGTCGTTATATCAACCGTATAAATTGAATAAATGACGGTCTATATATTAAATACTTTTTCAGCAGAAGTGGTAAATGAGGCAGGTCACCCGATTTGTGATCACCACCGTCAATGATAACCCCACTGAATGTTCTGACCAATGAATGTTCATAACGGCCTTGTTTGAACGTTAAAAGCATTAGATGCAATCTGAATTAAAAAATTATACTATAGATTTTTATCGATTATATACATATCGATATATCGATTCATAAAAATAGTCGAGCTATTTTAACAGGTTAGTCACGGTCTCACAGACTACCGACATAAACTAACAACGTATTGTTCATTTTGTTGTGTTGTAAGTGAAATTTCTGGAACAAAACCCCCCTCCCATTTACTAAAGGGACCATCGATGCTCCCTTGATTCTGCAGGTATTATGGGTGATTATGGGGGTGGAGCTCAATTATTATCCAAGGACCTATACGCTAGTCAGTTGTCAGCTGCTGTTGATAAAAGACCTTCGCCCATACCTGATCCCTGGTCTTAGTAGGGTCGACAGCGTGTCCGCTATCGTCCAAGCTCTCCGCGTCTCGCTCCACGTCCGCGATAAGGTCGTCAGCTCGCTCCAGCTGTTTGTAGAACCTGGAGATGTCTTCCAGCTGTTGTTTGACGGTCTTGATGTCACGGCCTGGTGGCTTCATCGTGTCCATTTCCTTCTCCAGGTCTGATAGGTCTACTGCTAGGTTCTTGACTTTGTCCTATCGATGGAAAAGGGCATTAGTTAATTATTTAAGATAGACCAATTTATTACATGTACCAATAAATTTTAATTTACTCTCATTTATACAGTAACCCACCTGGGAATACCTTTTTAAACAAATAAAGAATTTCTCGAATCGGTCCAGGCGTCTTCGAGTAATCGGGGAACATACATTAAAAAAAAAGATTCCGACGAATTGTGAACTTCCTCTGTTTTTTGAAGTCGGTTAAAAAAACATGAAAAAACGCATCTCATCTGCTCGAAACTACGTACTAGTCGCTGAGACGTGACTCTCAAGTCCTCACCTGGAATCCTGCCATGGCGGTGGCGGCCCTGGCGAGCCTGTCCCTGGCCTCGGCGGCTCTCTCCTCCAACTCCTGCCTCTTGTCCGCGAGCCGCCGCACGTGGTGGCCGAGCGCCGCACGTGCTCGCTGCGCTGTCTCCGCGCCGTGACACTCCTCAGCCAGAGACACGATGTCGTCCGTCGCTGAACTGAGACTCTGCCAGACAAAACAATACAACACTCACTATCTATCATACATACAAGAACCGATATTTAAAGTTGCAAAAATCAAATAAATAAAATTAAAACTAGAGACTTAATCGCGTAATATTTAATGGTATAGATACCAGTTTATTTCCCGACGTTTCAACGGAGTTGCATTAATTATCGAATTTTATGAAATTCGATAAAATTGCATCGTTATAACCCCTCTGAGTTAGTCACGTAATAAGGGTACGATCCCTAAGGTGTGTGGTCTCCTACCTGTATGGGCGCGATCAGTGCGTGCAGATGGTCCGCGACGCGCGTCACGTGGTCGTGCGCCAGTGCCGGAGGAGCAGCGAGCGCGTCCTGTAGCCGCGCCTCGCACCTCTGCAGCGGCGTGTCCACAGCACGCACGCGCTCCTCCACCTCGCCCAGCTTGCGTCCTGCCGACTCCAGGAACTCCACTTGACGGAGTACCTCTGTGGGATTCAAAGTTGTATGTACATCACTAAACAGTAGAAAACAAAGACTAATCTCCAGGCAGTCCTCTTGTAGGAGTAGCTCTGGAGATTCAACGTTAATTGCACATTACAAGATTTAAATCGCATCGTATTTTTACTCACTACTTATTACCATTTCCGAACACCGGTGTCCGTGTAATGCTTGAGAGGTCAAGGTCGAACGCCAATCGTCCATTCGCCAAATCTCTACAAAAATAGGAGTTTATCAATCCTTAACGTCACTCACCGTTGTTGATCTTGTCCCATCGTTCCTTGATGCTGTCCAGCTGTTTCCTGACCACCTCCTGGTCAACATCACATGACGATATGAACGTCTCGCCCAGGGTCTTGTTGTTCTCGTATTCACCGGACCTGGACAAAAGACATTGGAAGAGTTTGAGACATTATGATGGTTTAATAAATAACATCAACCCTCAGTTTAACAGGATGTTAAAGAAAGGTAGTACCCAGTAATGATGCAAGATTCAAGTGAAAGTGAATAGGTATCTTCTAGGCAAGCGTGCTCCACCGTAGACCACATCATCACTTACCATCAGGCGAGATAGTGGTCCAACGCAAGCCTATTTAAATAATAAAAAAAAAACAAAAAAACTACCTTTTCCAAATATCGTTTCTGATCTGCTGCAGCTCACGCAACTGCTTCTCCACTTCCTTCTTGGTGAAGGCCGCCGCCGGCAACTTGGCGAGACGCTCTTCAGCATCAGACAACCATGGCACGAACGACTCCTGGGCCTTGTGGAATTTGCGGCAATGTTCCTGTGGGTAGAAATTATGGAATATAATACAAGGTCACTGCATCTCGGAATTTTTGAAGTTACGACGAAGAAAGGATCGTGAAGAAACCAGCATGGTAAAGAATTTCATAGGTATGGGATGGTATTTCATTGTTAATTATCGCTTGCTTCAACGGTGAAGGAAAACATCGTGAAGAAACTTGAGAATTCCAAAGGCGTGTGAAGTCTACCAACCCGCATTAGGCCAGCGTGGTGGACTAAGGCCTAACCGCTCTCATTAGTATAGGTGGCCCGTACCCAGCAGTGGGACAATCTTACAACTATTATAAATGCGAATGTTTGAATGGATGTTTGGTACTCAATCACGCCAGAACGGATCTAGGTGAAATTTGGCACAGAGATTGATAATAGTCTGGAATAACATATTGACTACATTTTATTCCAGAAAAACGTATGGTTCCCGCGGGATAGTTTTTGTTTTTCGCAGAGTAAGGGATCAACATGTTTTGTTGCATAGTGATAGTTTAGGGATTAGAGAATGATTTCGGCTATTTTTTTCCCGAAAAATGCACGGTCCCTATGGGATAGCAAAATATAGAAAGGTGTAATAGCTTATGACGACTCCATGGGTTATATACTTTTTCTTTCAAAAATAACTACCTCGCGGGCCGAGCCGCGGGCAACAACTAGTGTTCAATAAAAGGCTCGTATTATTATTATAACTTACCATAGCAGTAGTCAGCCTGGTGTGCCTGTCGACCGTCTCCCGCTTCAGTTTGTCCCACTGCGTCTGGATCCTGTCCAAGTCCTTGCGAAGGTTCTGGTGTGCGGGCTTCTTTTCCATCTCACGACCTGCATCGTACATAAATTTATGTATCTCAATATTTATAAAGCAATTATTTATATATATATTATATTAATTATTATTATTTTATGCTGGTGGTAGGATATTCATATCCGCCCGGATAGCGACCACCGTACACAGGGTGAAAAACCCGCCATAGTGGCACACGCAAGTGTGTCGCGTTCCGGGATCAGCCAGTGTACATCCGGTTTTTTGGGGGTCTAGAGTTGGGGTACAATGTTGGCCATTTTGCGGCCTTCTAAGTACTCTGACAATAGACCCTCGACCGCTTCTTCACCTCCTTGCCCATGGCGTAGTGTGAAGGAGCAGGCCGGCATGATTGTGTTGAGTAGCGGGAGATAGATCCTCTCGCTACTCGATACTGTAATTGGACCGTACTGCGCTTACCATCAGGTGAAGTGCGGTCACTTTACCGTGCTAGGATAAAAAATAAAAAATAAAAAAAATATTGATATTTACTGAAGAAATCGTCATGGAAACGACAGAATTTATCGATAATACCATCGATTAGCGATTATTCACATCGATATTTACTGAGGAAATCGTTATTGACACAACAGTATATATCGATTTAATTTTTGTTTTTATTTTACTGTAGAAAAATATAGATTAGTGGTATAATTATGAAACTTATTTAAATAAGAACTTAAATATGTTTTATAACCCTTATATGTCTGTCAAATGTTTGATCATTTCGATTATTCATTATTCTTGAACTAAAAAGAAAAAGAATTTACTTCATGGTCTCAGAGCAATTACGATTTGATGTCCATAATACTAATTGCAATTCCTCAATAAATAACTCTAAATAAAAACCAGTATTTCAAATTGCTTTTTTTTATCCTGGCACTGAAAGTGACCATATTACACCTGATGGTAAGCGCAGTGCCATCCAATTAGAGTATTAATATAAGAGCGAGAGACAATCTATCCCCCGCTACTAAACACAATCATGCCTTGTCACACTACGCCATGGACAAGAAGGTGAAGCGATCGAGGATCTATTGTCAGAGTACTCAGAAGACCGCAAAACGGCCAAACGGCACCCCAACTCTAGACCCCCGACAAAAACCGGACGTACACTGGCTGACCCCGGACACACACTTGCGGGTTTTACACCCTGTGTACGGTGGTCGCTATCCGGGCGTATAAAAGTATCCTACCACTGCTTACTTTTTTAAAGCGAATTTTACATCAAAACTAGTTTTTTTTTCTTACGTACCTTTATCGAGCAGCATGATGAGTTCATGCTCCCTCTGCGTGAGGTCCCGGTACAGCGGCTCGTGTCTCTCCAGCTGCTGCTGCAGCGTGGTGCTGTCCGCAGACACCTGCAGGCGCCCCGGCAGGGCTCCCAACTCGGCCTGCAGCCAGCCCAGAGTACGGGCTACGTTCTCTTCCAGGTTGCGTCCGTCCCTAATTAAATTTTATCGATATTAAAATATAATGTAAACCTATAAATTTATGTTTTACATGATCACTGCTCTGCCCCTTGTTTCAAGAAACCAAACACTATGTAGTAAGGATAATCAATAATAAAAACAACAATCAGATATTGAATACTTTGATAGCAAACAAAAATTAAAAAAAAAATAGAATAAATAAAGTTTTATGTCGATTAATAATATAATTTTATTATTTTAGTGTTTAAAAATTCAATGTTCATTTTGCAAATAGGTAACTAAGGGAACTTTTATATATTAATACCATAAACCCAACTGTAATAAATAAAAAAAAACGTTGCTCTGGAAATCAGAAGCACCAATAAATGGTGCTTCTTCTCTAAACAATGAGAACGACTGCCCCAGATATTTTTTTTTCTATTAAAGCAATATTATCCACTATATAACATAAGACTCACTTCAAAGCCGCCTCAATCTCAGCCTTCCTATGGTCGAGTTTCCGCTGCAGGTTGTCGTACTGTCTCGCCACAGCCGTGAGTTTGTTCTGTATGTCCTGCCTTGACGCAGGGTCTGATAGGACCTGGGCCAGGGTCGCCCCAGCTGCTTCCAGGTCAGCGAGTAGAGGACGCTGGCCTTCTAGTTGGCGTTCCAGATTCTGGTGACAAACACCATTAAATATAAACTATCACTATTGGACAGCCTCCGTGGCGCAGTAGGCGAGTAGCCGGCTGTGACTCGTTTCACCGAGCCGTGGGTTCGATTTCCACACCGGGACAATTGTTTGTGTAACAGACAGATATTTGTTTCCGAGGTCTGGGTGTTGTGAGACCGAAAGTCTCTCGTAGTCTCTGATACCCACAACACAGGACTCGTATCTTAATGTGGGGTCGGGGCTATGTGTGTGACTGTTGGGTGTTATTTATTTATTTTACTGTTTAAAAAAGAAATTATGTACATACATATACACTCACGCCTGTAATCCCCGAAGGGGTAGGCAGAGGTGTAACCAGTACACCGACTTTTCGCCGAATTTCGGTCCCATAATATGATAGGGGGCGAGCCTATCGCCACACCGGGCACCATTCCAGACTCCGGGTTAATACTGAGTAATTCTAGGTAGAAAAACCCAATATCACTTTACCGACCCGGGGATCGAACCCGAGACCTCAGCACAGCAATCGTAACGCATGCGCAATTACAACTACGCCACCGAGGCAGAAATTATGCCTCGAACATAAAACATCGATAATTATAATATCTCAGTAACGATGGCTATTATAAATGAACTATGATGACTATTAACATGTTTGGGCTGTTATTAAACATCACTATTAAATTTCGATGGTATTGTAGAGACGAAATGACATTACATTTACTAAAACAGCTATAGTGACTATTTATTCTAACTACTTCAGATCTCACTAAATATTTGAATAACAAAATATCGATATTTTCAATACGAGCAGATCCGAACACACCTATTATTATCGATAAAAGGGTGTAAAATTCAAAAATGTACCTCGATATTCCTGAGATTGTCGGCAGGCTCTGCGTCATGTGTCAGATCGTCCAGACCATCAGCGATGGCCTGCAGCGCGTCCCTCAGCCGAGCCAGCCCTGCGTCCAGCTCGCGGGAGGTGTCAGCAGCTGCACCCAGACTCGCGGCTCGGTCTTCCAACCTACATGGACAATAAATGACAGGTATAACAAACTGATATGTTTTGGACGAAAATATATATAGGTCATACATAGTATAGGAACTTTTTGGAATGTTAAAAAGTTATCATTAAAATATTTCCTTTAGAAAATATAAAAAATATTAGAATGTATAATCGATTTTGTGATTGATATAATAAATTGAATTGTTCAGGTGCCTTAAGCTGAAAATTTAAAAATACAATGTTTTAGACAAATTTTCAATACTGTATAATTGTGTGTATAAGTGAATTATAGACCCCAGAATATATTTTTTTAAAAGAGTATCACACGACATCTACTGTTCTATTTAAACTTGAATCAACCCGAACTCACTTATTCAACAGATCGTTCCACCTAGCCACTAGATCTGTGACCTTCTGCTTCAGCTTGACGGCGTCCGGTGACCCTGGATCCAGTCGCGACAGCACTGCCGTCGACACCTCTTCCAGGTGGGTCAGCTGTGGTTGCTGGCCACGGAACTCTTCGCGGAGTACTTGCACCTGGGGGGGAAATTTAGATACATTGGTGTATTCGATAGAAAAAAAATGTATACGTATAGATAAAAAGCAGCGATAGTCTAGTTGGTTGCGGTACGGACTATCAAAAAGAAAGTCGTATGTTCGAAACCCAAGTGGCATACACCTCTGACTTTTCTAAAAAGTTACGTGTGTATTCATTGTTAATTATCGATTGCTTAACGGTGAAGAAAAACGTGAGGAAACCTGCATACCTGAGAATTCTCAATAGAATTTCGAAGGTATGTGAAGTCTGCCAAGCCTTTCCCATTAGTAGAAGATGCCCAGCAGTGGGACAATGTTTAATGCAAGGCTAGTATTATTATTATATAGATAATTTACTGCTAATGTTGAACTAGTAACTTGAGTTTATCGATATTATTTACGACCTTTTTAACGTTGTAGGCTAGCGATAGAAGGTTATACGTGAAAGGTGAAGTTTTTTTTGTGCCCGTAAAATAATTAATGTATATTCTATCGATAAGTATTGATTTCGTAATTTAACTTCCATATGTTGCAGTTCTATAAAGGTAATCATCCCGTACCAATTTTAGTTTATCGATTTTTATAAATTAATTTTAGATTGTGTAGTCATTGTTTATTTAGATACGACGTTAATAAATATTATTCGCGTATTTGAGTAATATATTAACAATAGTTATACGAATATATTAATAAAAAAAAATATGTATTTCATACTGGGTTCACTTATTTTTATTCCCATATTTTTGAACATTTTAAAAAATTCTCGGTAAGTTGTTGATATTACCTGCTGCACTTGCGTGTGCACCATCCTGGAGTCAGTGGAGATGGGTCCCAACGCCGTCATCATGCGGTCCTTGGCCCCGAGCCACTGCGTCAGGCTGCTGTACGTGTCGTGGAAGTCCTTCATCTCTTCCATCAGTCTGATCCTAAGAAGAAAGGGAATTGTATAGATTACTATATATTTTTTTATCCCGATATTTGCCACTCAAGTATCATCTGGACATATTTAGCCACGACAAACTGGCAATGCTCCCCTTATTGACGCGCGTGTTAAGTATATTTGTAACGTTAATGTTAAAGCAATAAAGTTGATTATGGCTTGTATTTTTACTCACTATTTATTACCTTTTTCCGAACACAAGTGTCCTTATGATACATGAGAGGTTAATAGACAAATAATGAATATAACTTGTCGTTCCTTGACAGACGTCGCGGTCAGGCAAAAGTTTATTTTTTTTAGAAGTCGATAAAATTTTACGACTGGGCAATTTTACCTGTTAAGTACTTACTTAACAGGTTTTTTATAGTAACTCTATCGACGATTAAAATCTCAAAAATATTTTTTTTAGTGCCTCGATAGGCAGTCGAGCAGACGGGCCACCTGATGGTAAGTAGTCACCGCCGCCCATAGACTTCTGCAATGCCAGGGCACAGCAAAGCCGCTGCCCACCGTTATCTGTTACACTTTGTCCAACCAAATATATATTTTTCCACTATGTGTTATTAAAATCTATATCGATAATTTTTAAAAATCTTTTATTTTCCTTCAATATTGAATGTATCTCTAGAGTACACTCACTTGTCCTTGAATGCGTCGTGCAATGCCTTCCACCTCGAGGCGACATCTTCCATCTCGTCGTGCAGACGGTCCGCACCCAGTACGCTTTGTTTGCGTTTCAATAGTTCACGAACCTGTACAAGAAACTATAAGTATTAGCGTATATTTTTATAATTAATTTTACAGCTCCGGATACTGGTTTTTTGAGTTCGTCTTTTGCATTTATGTTACAATCAATGAAGCCGTAGTCACAATTAAAGTCATAATATTTGTTATAAACATATTTATTATCTTGCTTATATAACGAATAAAATATTTCTCTCTTTTTTTTCTAATAAAAATTGTGAGATCTCAGTTCCTAATACACATTATACATATAATATACCTAATTTTGGATTCAGGACTACATGTCACACTGTTAAAATATATTATGAAAAATTATATTATATTATTATGAAAAAAAAATTATGTACGACATGTTTCTTCTTGAAAAAACATAAGCAGTTGGATAAATATACATGTACATATCCGTCTTTAGAGCACATACCTGAGTCTTGGTAGAGTCCAGAATGCTCTGTTTCTCATACATCTCCTCGAGGACAGCTCGCGCCTGCTTGATAATCTTGTCTGCTTCTTCTTTAGTACTCGGCACCGAGTCTTTTGGCAACTGTCTTTGGACCTGAGAAAATACTATTACGTCACTATCTTATCGACATTTATTTTGATATAATATAAACTTTATATATTATGTCAGTATTATCAAAGAGGTAGGTAGGAACGTATCCTCCTTTCTATACACTTCTTAACAAACGCATGACCATCTAATTTAAATAATTCTTATTTCGATAAGATTTTGTATGTCTAGCTTAGCAATTCATTTTCAACCATTATCCGTCTCCGGTATTCTTATTCATCGTTATCAGTACCATGTGGTTTAAGTTATTTTCTTTTTTAACAATTAAATTCGGGGGTCTAGAGTTGTTGTGCGATGTTTGGGCATTTTGCGGCCTTCTGAGTACTCTGACAAAAGACCTTCGACCGCTTCTTCACCTTCTTGCCCACGGCGTAGTGTGAAGAAGCAGGCCGGCATGATTGTGTTGAGTAGCGGGGGATAGATCGTCTCTCGCTACTCGATACTCTAATTGGACCGTACTGCGCTTACCATCAGGTGCAGTGTGGTCACTTTGCCAAGCCAGGATAAAAAAATAGACATAAAATATTCAACCAAGGAATCTTGCTTCAAGACTTATATAACTTTAATAAGAATATTATTAATCTAGCCGTCCATACCTTATCCAAGAAGTTGTGCAGCGACCGGAAGCTCTCCAGGTGCTTCCTGATCTCTTCTCTAATGGCGTCTATTTCCGTCTGTCTGTCCGTCAGCTTAGTGCCGAGCAGACTGTACCGGTTGTTGATCTCTGACAGCTGTTGCTGTACTGGAGAAAGTTCTGAAAAGGAGGAAAAATATACATTTCTTGTTTATGGTTTTTTTTAATAATTTTCGTCCACTCCACTCCAATCCACTTTGGATTACAGGAATAATATTTTTTATGAAGCCGTTCAACCGTGTTAATTAAAAAATATAAATGTAGTTTTTTTTTGTTAACGGCATATTTTATCATAAATAAAAATATTTCAAAATTAAATTATCAAAGAAATATTCCATAACTTTTACAGTTTTGTAAGCACTTTTAAAAGTAAAAGAGAATAATAGATTTTTTTTTCTATACCGGTATTATTTCTTACACAGCTTTTATATATCACCCTATATTACTATACAGGATGCTAACATTTACTGGTATAAGAAACCATGATAATGTTACAATATATTAAGTGTTTGCATACCTTCCAGATGGAATCCTTCCTGGCTAGAGCGACGGGATGAGAAGCCACTGGAAGTGGAGTGCGTGGATCCTGGACTGACCAATCCGTGACCTTTGCCGGGAGATGGTGACCGCCCATCGAGAGTACGACCTAAATAGAACACAAAACGATTAACATCGAATTTGTTGTGTTGATTTTTGAAGTTGTTCTTTTGTTAGTTTTGGTCTTAATTTTAACATATGGTTATACTGGATGTTCCAGAAAGATAATATTAATAATTAAACAACATGTTTGGGGAATAATGTAGAGCATAGCGGAAGACTAAAAACAGAACCAAATTATTTTAGTATTATTATTTCTAAACCGTATTGACCTGAAAATTAAGTATTTTTTATCCTGACACGGTGAAAGTTTCACATGTGATGGTAAGCGCAGGGCCAAGTATAGTATCAAGTAGCGAAAGACAATTCTCTCGCTACTCGACACAATCATGCCGACCTGCTTATCGAGTATAAACAATACAAACAAAAACTTAGTTAATGCATAAATTGTCTATTTATATGGATCAACTGCTCCATGTAAATCCAAGTATCATAATATAATTATTTTTACTAAAAATTCTTATCATATAATCACCGTCCCTTAAATCCAGTTAATATTGGTACCACATTTCTATAACACCCTGTAGAATGTATTAGAAAAATGCATTCAGTCAAGTCCCTAGAGTGTTTTAATTTCAACATCCACTCATATATTGGATGTTGCATGATGCTGTAAGGTTAAGGAACTCAATATGTTGATAAGTAATACTTATTAAGTATACTTACTAGGTGTCTGTCTCTTGGTGGGGCTGTATAGTTGTCTCTTGCGATGCGGACTGTCGGCACGGTCGCCTCGAGTGAGTGCAGAGTACACCGCACCTGACTCGTTCATCTACAACATAATATATTTAGTAAATAACACTAGGATTTTCTAGATTATCTACAGGACGGTCTAAAAAAAAGGGTTACAAAACTGATAATGGCATATACTCGGCCCGTCCAGTATTGTGATTTGCGACCTTACTACATTGTATTACGTATGAAATCAGATTGACACCCCGTGTCCTGTCTCGTATTATGTATGTGCTGAACCAATTTGAATTCACTGCAACTGCTGTTTAGAATGGTATCAAAGTTTTAAACAAAAGTTTCCAAATTCTTTCATGCTCCAGTTGGTCATTGACCATAACATGGTCCTAGTGTGTTTACTAGCATTATATATAAATAAAAAATACTGATCGTTAGTAAACGGCTGAACCAATCCGGATGTAATAGCTCGAGTAAAGATTTTATAGAAAGAATAATTGGATTGGCCGAAAAATTTCAATTTCAAATTGATTAAAATTTATAAGTACTTTTTACTATACGATTTAGTTCTTTTTATCGATGAACGTATTCATAGAGCTCTATCTAACACACTAATAAGATCTCACCTTGTCTATGGTATGCGCGAAGTCCCTGTACTCCTTGGTGAGAGGTCGCAACTCATCCTGTTGGGTTTTCAGCACGTCCAGATCTACCGCAACTGGTTGAAGTCTGTTCACTCGGCTCTCCATAGATTGGAGCCAGTCTAGGACCTGGGTACACATATGTTTCATATTTAGTACAGAAGGTGCTCCTTATAGAAGAGACAAATATTAACCTGTCTAATGTCAGGTGCAAATTTTGACAACTTATGTATGTCCATAATGACGTAAGCGTAAAACGAGGGAATGTCAAACTTGGAGGTAGTAACATGGTAAACAGTCCATAAAAATAGTTATAATGTGTGGAACTTCGTTCTCTAAACGGCATAAGAAAACTGAAGGGTATTCATAACTACATTGTATTGTGATGCCTGCAAAACCAACTCGGCATTACGCCTTTTAGGAAATTGCGATAATTGTGAAAATGCGAAATCGTGTGTTGAGCGACTTGTTGTTGGAATAATATAAAATTGTAACCATATTTTTTTTTAATAGTCTACTCGATTTCATATAGAAGAGACACGCTAACGAAAAAACAAACCTTTCTTTGTTCCTGCTCGGATTATGTATACAAAAAAGGGCCTTGAAATAACCATTTAGTGATGCGTCGTAATTTGAATTTCACCAACCGATATTTATTGCAAATTATTTTACAAGTTTTATCAAAATAAAGGATTATTAAAGAATCAGCGATAGCCTAGTTGGCAGTGGTACGGATTGCTGCTACGAAAGCAGTGGCTTCAAAACTAGGCGAAACAGTATATTGGTATACATGATTTTTTAAAGTTACATGTGCATTCATTGTTCATAGATTTATTAAAATTATTTTTATCAACCTGTTACATTACCTTAAACCTATTAAGGAAAGAATTTTATGAATCCGAACAAAAATAAGTAAATTAGACGCCATTGAAATCGACTGCAAGAGACAGTAAAAGGAAGTATGATATGACCCATGACGTCACGGTTCTCAGAATGACCTTTACAGTGCAGTTGTGTGAGGGAGATAGTGATATGTTCCCACTACTCACCCATATCGATGATACCAATATTTAAAATATTAAGATTAAATTTTTCAGACAATTTTGATTCTTTTTTTTTTTTTTAATAAAAGACACTCAACAGTCACACACATAGCCCCGACCCCACACTAAGATACGAGTATTGTGTTGTGGGCATCAGGGACCTAGAGAGACGCACGGTCTCACAACACCCAGACCCCGGACACAAATATGTCTGTCACACAAACATTTGTCCCGGTCTGGGAATCGAACCCACGGCCGCTCGTTTCACAGCCGGCTACTCGCCAACTGCGCCAAGGAGGCTGTCTTTCTTCTGGTTTGATTTGGTTGCATATCGAAGAATGTACAAAAATGAAACACAGGAAACTACCGTATTGTCTGTGTGTGTGACTCCAGTGACATATGAGAAGTTGTTACATACCTGTGCCTTGAGTGTCTCGTACTGGTTGAGTTGTTCCGCGCGCTGCTTCGACAACTTCTGCTTCTCTTCTAGATTGGTGTTGAAGTCACGCCATTGGTTCTCCAGCGACTGTCAAAACAAAAACAAACATTACATACAAAACTTCTCTTGTTTTTTATTATTATCCAGACATGGCAAATTGACAACACTGCATCTGATGGTAAGCGCAGTGCCGTCCAGTTAGAGTATCGAGTAGTGCGAGACGATCTATCCCCTGCTACTCAAAACAATCATGCCGGTTTGCTTCTTCACACTACGCCATGGGGAAGAAGGTGAAGAAGCGGTGAATATTGTCATTCTATTTGTCATTTACTTTTATCGAGTGAATCCGAAGATATACAATGAATCTTATATATATTTGTTATGTATATATTATATATCTATATGTTCTTCATTGTTACCCATATTTTATTATTCACTTAATTTAACTAGGGGAGTGAGGGGAGAACCAAACATCCATCCGAGCCATTTCCCCCTCCCTGCACGCGCTAGTGGATCGTTGGAATAGCTGGCTTGGTGCTCCCTGTTAGACAACAGAAGGGGCTCTAAGCGACCAAGCTATAGCGGGATAACCATCAACCTAGCTGGAAAACCCGAATGGAAGGGGTATCAGTGACCTTGGGGCCTGAATAGCACCTAAAAAATCTGGCGCAGAAGGCAAAGGGAAACCACTGTACTAATTTCCCAAGAACACCATATTTATATATGGTCACGATCTTCATTAGTGAGGGAACGACGAAGAACAAGGATTTAGCTTGAAACATGATATCATATTAAACGGTCTCAGGGTGAAACTGAGCGAATCAGGTGAATTTGGGACAGCATAACGGGTCGTCACGCGAGCGTATGGAAATTTGTATAAACAAAAAAAATCAGACATGCCCCTGATAAAAAAATACATAAAAAGGCTTAACAATTTCCTACCTTCATCTTATCACGGACCACATGCGTGTCAGTGACATCCTTTTTGGCAACTAATTGTTTTCCATTGCGCAGACATTCCTCCAGTAGCGGCATTTGTTTGTCTCTGTAAAATAAAATTTAACGTATGAAATTGTAATATGCTTTTTAACAGCGATAATGTGTATGCGTATTTAAACAAATAACGACTCTAGTTTCGACGTAATAGAGTCTTATTTAGCTTGTGACGATAAATTTATTTTCCTTCAGTAATAGGTGGAGATGCGTTCCCTACGGAGTATGTGTGGAGTCACCCTTGCTGATCGTATGAGGAATAGCGTGATAAGAGATCGTTGTGAGTTGAAGAATGATGTGGTGACTAAGATAGAAAGAGGTATGCTGAGATGGTTTGGCCATATGGAGAGGATGGATGAAAGGCGATTTACGAAAGGTATTTATCGTGCGAATGTGACTGGAAGAGTGGGTAGAGGGCGCCCGAGGAGAACTTATTCCAATCAAATTAACGATATTCTCCTAAAAGGGCAAATCAGGAGTACCTCCAACCGCCGAAAATGTATGAGAAGATGTATGAATGTGGAAGAGGCGAAAGAAGTATGTCAGGATCGTAGCTTGTGGCAGTCAATAGTCTCTGCCTACCCCCATGGGATAGGGGCGTAAGTGTATATGTATGTATGTATGTAATATATAATTAAATTTCATTATACACATTTCTTTCTCACAACCACCACACTTGAAACTTTGGTGATCGCACAAATATTTTTCTTAATCCGAGGAAATCCGCGGCCTTTCGTATCACGGCGGTTTTCAGATGTAGTACGCCAATTAGGTGGATATAATTTTTTATCGATCGTTTTTTTTCACTTACCTATAATGCGCCAGGTCGTCGAGCCTGGCGCGAAGCTCGTCTGCCGACATCCTGGCCAGCTCCCTGCCGTCCGCCTGCTCCACCAGCTGTGCATGCGCCGCGTCCAGGGTTGCTGCTTGTTGGTTGAACTGCATCAGCTCTATCGACACCTCGTCGAGGAACTGGCCTCGTTTCACAGACTTCTCCAGGAGTTTCTCGTACCTAGTGGTGGAAGGGTTAACGTTTATATTTGATTGGATGTTGGTTATTATTATTTCGTGAACGCACTACTTTAGACAACACGCCTGGCGTGTGCCGCGGCGAAAAACACACCTGGCACGCACACAATAACCTATTAAATAACGATTTAATGTAAATATTTTGATCACTTGCGTCTTAAGAAATGACTTAACAATAAACAAGACGAGTTTTTTTTTATAGATTACATTAAAACTAATTTTATGTAATTATTACTTAATTATAATTAATAATTCATTATATTCATCGATATTTGTTATTAATTCGGCGAAAAGTGGGTGTACTGGTTACATCTCTGCCTACCCCTTCGGGGATTACAGGCGTGAGTGTATATGTATTGTTATTAATCCGAGTGAGTGAACAGTGAACCTTCCTATTATTCTGGGTCCTGGCGTAATCTCTCGCTTACCAGGTGCAGTGTGGTCAATAACCGTGTTGGTATAAAAAAAAGACGAACCTGGCGTAAATGTCCTCTGCGCGTTGCTCCAGTTTCTTGGCGATCCTGGCGTTGGAGGGCGTGAGGGCGGCGTCCCGTGCCCCGGCCAGCAGGGTGCCGAGCGTGGGGCGGCGCGCCTCCACCTCGCCGTGGCTGATGCGGTGCTCGCGGACCTGCTCGTCCAGGTGCGAGCGGATCAGCGACGCGGGCTTGTATTGGTTCCTGGTACGATTAAAGTAGGTGTTTTTGAAATATAATTTAATAAATTAATCGCCTCGGTGGAGTAGTTATAATTGCGCATGCGTTACGACTACTGTGTTGAGGTCTCGGGTTCGATCCCCGGATCGGGTAAAAATAATATTGGGTTTTTCTATTTGGAAATACTCAGTATCAGCCCGAAGTCTGGAATTGTGCCCGGTATGGCGAAAGGCTCGCCCCCTATCACATTATGGGATCGTAATAAATTCGGAGACAAGTGGTTGTACTGGTTACACCTCTGCCTACCCCTTCGAGGATTACAGGCGTGAGTGTATATGTATGTAATATTTTTTTTATATAGTTCAATTGTACCTAATAACAAAACATCAATCTGTACCCGTTTAACTGATTTTAATAAAAAAAAACACTTAAAAAAATATTAATTGTTTAAAATTTAAAAAAATCTTTAATCTGAAACATTTGAATTGATATAAAAACTAAAAGACAAATATCAAAATAACTAACTTGAAGAGATTTTCCGCCTGTGCGAGCCAGTGCGCCTGCGTCTCCGCGGCGTCCTGCAGACCCTGGCACTGCAGCAGGGCCGCCTCCAGCTCGGCGCAGCGGGACCCCAGGGCCCCACTCACGTCGTTATAGCGGGAGGTCAGGTCCAGCACGGGCACTTCCATTTGACGGATCTCAGATGGCGTGAGGTTACCCTCAAGCGATTTTACTAGTTGGTCGCAGGCCTGTGGGAGAAACCACTAGTTAGGGAAAGGCAAGCGTTGACACAATATGTTTTAATATTATAAACAACTAGATGTTTCCCGCGGCTCCACCCGTGTGGATGTTATTTTTGGAAGAAAAGATATTCAATCCATGGAGGCATCTTAAGCTATTACACCTTTCCATATTTTGCTATTCCATAGGAAGTGTGATTTTTTTCGGAATAAAAAGTAGCGTTTGTCATTTTCTGACCCCTAAACTGCCACTATGCAAAAAATCATGTCGGTCCTTTGCTATGTGAAAAACTAAACTATCCCACGGGAACTGTAAATTTTTCCGCGATAAAATTCCAGTCTATAATATCAACCAGATCCGTCCCGCCGTTGTAGCGTTCAAAAAAGTATTATCAGATTTTCTGTTGCAAATCAAATCTATTTTTATATTTTCCTTTAATCGTCACTACCTTTTCAACTATAGACAGTCTCATCTAAATAAATGTCATGAATGAATTTTGAACCTTACTGCATACATAATAGAGTGCGGTTTAGTAAATAATCACTTACATCTTTGACGTTGTCTATAAGTCTGCCCTGCGCCAGGATCTCGTTGTGCAATGTCTTGGCTTTGGACAGCTGCGCCTCCACGGCACGGGGCTCGCCTCCCACCGGCTCGGATAGTACCGAACGGGCTTGGGGTTCGATCTGGAATGGAAAATATTTTGAGGATTTTTGTAAATTTAATTATGGTGTGCTACATACATACATATACACTCACGCCTATAATCGCCGAAGAGGTAGGCCGAGGTGTAACCAGTACACCCACTTTAAGCCGAATATCGGTCCCATAATGTGATAGGGAGCGAGCCTATCGCCATACCGGGCACAAGTTGCAGACTCCGGGCTAATACTGAGAATTTCTAGATAGAAAAATCCAAATCACTTTACCCGACCCGGGGATCGAACCCGAGACCTCAGCACAGCGGTTGTAACGCATGCGCAATTACAACTGCGCCACCGAGGCAGTCGTAAAAGCGCATATGTTATGCCGTATGGTGTGCTAAAATATGAAAAAAAAATACTTCGCACCATAGTAGTCAGTTATGTAATATAATAAACTAGGAAATAGCAAATGTATGTATTTACTAATTTTAAATATTAACTATATTAAATAAATAATAAGAATCTAACAAAACGACAACAGATAGGGATTCCTAAAATCGTCTGTGCGCATAATTTTAAATTAATAATACAACAAATTAGTTAATTTTACTGTCAACAGATGGCATTGTTATATTTTTTTTTGCTAAACGTATAATACAACATTTGTCTATTTTTCGTCAATAGCGGCAAACAAAAGCTTCAAAATGTTGTTTGAATCATTAAATTTAATAAAAATGATGACAGTTACGGCGTACCGACAAAAACACACCTTTGATAAATATTATATAGAGCCACCAAATAGGTAGGTTGCTGGTGGCAGGATATTCATATCCGCCCGGATAGCGACCACCACCGACCATTTGTACACAAGGTATAAAACCCGCCATAGTGGCACACGCAAGTGTGTCGCGTTCCGGGATCACCCAGTGTACATCCGGTTTTTGTCGGGGTTCTAGAGTTGGGGTACGATGTTTGGCCGTATGACTACTCTGACACTAGACCCTCGACCGCTTTTTCACCTTTTTGCTCATGGCGTAGTGTGAAGAAGCAGACCGGCATTATTGTGTTGAGTAGCGATGGACATTATCTCTCGCTACTCTAATTGGTCAGCACTGCACTTAACCTCAATTATATTGGAGCACTTGAAAAAGTATATAAGCACAATTTATGGGCAACTTCAGAGTGTAACTTTTGTGTCACGGTATGCGCGCGCATCTTAAAATTTCACTCAAATTCAAATATTTTGCCCACCTCATTGATCCACCGGGTGGCCCTGTTCAGCGCGTCGTGATAGTGCCTGGTGACGTCAGCAGCGCCGCGCAGTCTCTCCTGCAGCCGCTCGGCGCGCGCGCACAGCTCCGAGTGTCTGCGGCGAGCGAGCGCGCCCGCGCCGCGGACCGCACTCTCGGCGCGGGGGGTCACGTGGGACAGCCGGGACGGGAGGCTCGTGCGGTACTCGTTCAGGATGGTTAAGAACTCCTGGAGACAACGTGTTGGAATTGTTATATTCAATTGTAAGGCAACTCGTCAACCTATGGATGCGTCCTATGTAGAAGGGCCAAAGCGCGAAAATAAAACCTTACAAGAGAGGATTCCAAAATGTTATTCTATGATTTTTTTTGGATTGCCTAGGATTTTTTTAAATGCCACCATATGAATTAGGCTGAAAAGAAGCATTTTTTCGAATATCACCAAATTGTTGGTTTGACCTATATAAGACGGCAGAACGAGTAAAATTACCAATCAAAAAGTAATTAGAACATTCCAAGAACATAACGAACAAACAATGCATTGTTGTGTGTAAGAAAGATATCCTCAACTTAAGGGTCGAAACTGATTATTGCTGTTTTCTTGTATGAGATCAGTTATGATTGGAAAATGTAATTTTTAACCGACTTCAAAAAAAGGAGAAGGTTAACAATTCGTCGGTTTTTTTTTATGTATGTTACCCGATTACTCGAAGACGCCTGGACAGATTCGAGAAATTCTTTTTTTGTTTAAAAGGGTATACTTCTCAGGTGGTCCCATTGGCACCAAGTCAGGATCTGATGATGGGATCTCAGAAAAATCGAGGGAAACCTTAAAATTTTATAGAGACTCATAATTTGTTTTTCATTGAAGTCGGTGTACTTTTTATGAATTAAAAAAAAATATCATTTTCAAAAGTCGCTTACCATAGCCTAATAATTATGCTTATTTTTTTATAAATACTAAAGACATGCATTTTTTCTGGACTCTCCTTAACTTTTGTAGTGACATCTGAATCACTATAATTACTCTACACTTATTCACTGTTACTTCTAGATCTTTCTAAAGCCTTTAAGAACTGTCACCCACCTTGCTCTCATCGACAAACTTCTGCGCCGACATGGTGATGAACCGAAGATCGGCCTGGTGTGCGATCACATCGGACACGAACTCCCTGACCTCTTCAGTCTGGCCAGCCAGGTTGTCCAGCCTGGACAGTGCTGATTCCTTCTCTTCGAGGGTACGGTACGCGCCTTCCATCCAGGTGTTGAAGGTGTTTAACTCATTTCTGTATGGAGGATTTTTTTTATTTTCAGCCAGGTTCTTATTGAGAATTAATTTCTTTTTATAATAATATATTGGATCCACTACGCTGGACTGAGGCCTAAGAACTCTCATTAGTAGATGAGGCATGTTTTCAGTGAAGGTATGTGCCATAGGCATTATTGGGCATTGTTATTGCTCACCTCGTCATTGGGCAAATTAATTTAATACAAGAATGATATTTTATTAATACAGAGTTCTATAAGCATCATTAAGATATTCAAGAAGTTGGAACAGCAGAATGAAAATAGGTCATATTGTATTTTTTGCAAGAACAAAAAATATATTTAATTTTGCTTTCGAGTGCAGACAATTATTGCCTAAATCAAAGGTCTATTACCCTACCAATTCAATTAGAATCTAAATACATCAATTTATAATTTCTCATTTAGAAAGATTTATCATTAATACTCACGTGAACTTCCCTAGTTCGTCTCTGGCAGCGGCCAACCGTCGCAGCATTTTATCGCACTTCTCGGTGCACTTGTCGCATCTCTGCTTCAGTTGACGCACGCCTCGCTCCAGAGCCGCCACCTGACGAAGGTTCAAACAAAGAAACGTGATGTCAGCAAGTTTTATGAGTTATGGCTCATTGAAGAAACTCAATAGAACCATTCTGTACCGAACCATCAGGCCGTGGAACAGTTTGCCTCCGTTATTCTCTCCTTCCTATGATTCTGAATTATTCAAGAGTAGTGTCAAGAAGCTATACAGCATAGTTGTCTCTGGCTACTTGATACTCTGACTAGACGACAATGCGCTTACCATCAGGTTCAGTGTGGTCACTTTAACGGTAGGCAGCGGCTTTGCTGTACCCTGGCATTGCAGAAGTCTATGGGTGGCGGTGACTACTTACCATCAGGTGGCCCGTCCGCTCGTCTGTCTATCGTGGCACTAAAAAAAATTGCCGTGCCAGGATAAAAAAATGAAGAGTTACCTCATGAGGGGCAAGTACATCACCGCCGGAGACCAGCAGTTGTTTAGCCTGATCGGCACACGCTGATACCTGACGCTGGTGGCTTTCCAGGTCATCCTTAATGAGCTGCAAAAAGAAGTATACTTAGGTACCTGCTCAATAGGATCGGATGCTTTAGATCCAAGATAAATTCTAAGCTTCTTCTAAGCCGCATTGAGCATACATGTATGTATGTGTGTATGTTTATGTGTATATATAATTGTTATTGTGGTTCACAGCCCTCATTTTTACGGGCCCTTTTCATTTATCTCCATATAATTATGGTTGTCTGGCAGAGATCGCTTTTAGCGATAAGACCGTCTATTGTAACTTACTCTAGTTTTAAGGTTTCTTGTTGTAATATTATTATGATGGTGTGCAATAAAGAGTTATCTATCTATCTAGCGTATTTTGGTTGGAGGAAAACTTAGGTTCGCGTCTCCAACATGCTACACTTCGTCTAACCGTTTATTTAAATTTTGAAATTAGCACGCCTATGAAGTTCTATAATTATTAACAAGCAATCATAAACAAAATAAGTTACTAGGTACTTCATGGACGCTGTTTCAAAAAAGTATACAGTAATTCCAAAGTTTTAAGTATTCACTACTGTCGGCAGTCCCCATGACTAAATAAATAACTTGTTACTTTAATCAGATGAAGTTAAGAGAAGGGTAGGTAACTCGTGGCACACCGGGCGTGTTACAATTCCTGTACCAAGACTGTGATCTACAAATATTTTTATCGGGTCTGGGTGCTATCAGGCCGAAAGCTAATTCTTGATTTCCACAACACAGAACTCGTATCTTAATATGGGGTCAGGACTATGGTTGTGACTGTTGGGTGTATTTATTTAGATTCCTTGATCTGCTGATTTAGTATCAGCATACTTTTGCGTGCTGAATGGGCGTGAAGCTCACAACAACTGGTTTAAAACACTGGCGGACAAAAGACGAAAACGTCACCAGGCCTACGATGATCTACCAGTCGGTAACTTCTTCTGTAGAGTGTGCGGTAAAAGCTGTCGCTCTAGAATTGGCTTATATAGCCACGAAAAAAAGTGTATGTCTATGAGACAATGATTAAATCGTCTGAAATAGACGTATAAGGCCAATATATATACTTTGGTACGTATTCTGTTACTAGAACTTTTTGTTTCTCTTTAAATCCAATCCATCTAAAGGTTGTCCGGAAGAGATCGCAGTTAGCGATAAGACCGCCGTTTATACATTCTGTTTTAAGTTTATTGCAATGTACTGTTAATATTACTATTCTGGTGTACAATAAAGCATATAAATAAATTAATAGAACATAGTTTACCTTGAGTATATTGATCTGGTTCCGCACTTCATCAATATCTTCCCTGACTGCCTCTTGGTTAGCAAGCCTCTCTTCAACAACAGCGATCCATTCCAGCAACTTCGACAGAGTCTCATCACAAAGCCTGTACTTTTCTTCTACTGCTTGCTACATTAGAAATAAGGTTCATTTTTAATAAACTCGCATGGCTTGGACAAGTTGACTGCCTTTAATCGATTTCCGATTGGCGACCGAGGTAACGGTACATTGTTGCTCTCTCTTTCAAACGGTATGTGCATAAGTGCGAAAAAGATAGAAACAATGCCTCGATTAATACACGACGTATAAAACTGTTGTTACACATTTGTATTGTTAATCTTTCTTTGAATTTCAGAGTTCTATAATAAACAGTATATTCTATTACAGCAAAAGTGAATTTGTAAGATATTTTTACTTCTTGGTCACATTTTCCATTTTTTTTTTTTATTCTACCTTGACCGCCATCTTTCGTCGTTTTCAAAGGACACTAGGAGTATATACAGAGGATGCGTGGTCTCAATGTGCTGTCTAATACTACACAGCATTGTACAATGCAACAATACTACTTTAGTGCAACGGACTTCTACGACGTTCACAAAACATGTAGAAGATGTGTTTCGTTCCGCATTTATAAATTACAGATAATTAACCTCTTTCGGATCACAAGGAAGTGTTCAGAAAAAGAATAAGTATTAAGTACAATACAAGGCAAAATCGATTTTATTCCCATTATATTAACGTATTGTATTGCCAGTTTTTCACTGGACACCGGCGTCCGAGTGATCCGTGAGGGGTTAAAATTAAAAATATTTCAATAAATTTTAATTTTAGATTAAGAACTTGGCAGTACAACTGATAGCAATAAGTTAACTACCTTAGTTAACTTAAGTTAGTTTTTTCTTTATAAATGAAGTTTTTCAAATTGTTTAGTTATTAACGATTTTTATACTGAACGAAACGCTTCTCCAAGTTCCGTCTGAAAATGTACTTAGTGCAGTTACAGTGTAATCTATACATTCACGTATTTGACATTTACTAAGATATAAATTTTTTGGACTTAAGTAGTGTCAAGTTAAGGAGATTTATTTAAATTGATGTCCTATTGAATATTACTTACATATATGATTTTCTTACCCAAATTTGACACTTTTGTTTTAAGGGCTTGTAGAGCAGAGATCTTACTGTCAAGGGCAAGGCTTCAATATTATTTGTTTTATGTTGTGTATTTTACTCATGAATTCAATAAATAATCTTAATGTGAGAAAAATTCACCCATAAACATGTGGAATTTGACCAACTTGCCTTGTTTGAAAAATCATCAACAGCCTTGTTAAGACAGTAAGATCTTAAACAAATCATAAACAATACCTGAAATAGAAGCATCTTTCACAAAATATACGCAGAGAGTAAGCATAGACAAAACAAAAAAATCCTCAAAGAAAGAAATCGAGAGACCAAGGCGACACCGAAGACAGCCAAACAGCATGGAGATGACAGAACACAACAAGTCAACATTGCTGCGTACACACTAAACATAGACGATTAGAACATGCAAGAAGCCAGACATGCAAGCGGGTGGGGGGGGCGTGTCAAAATATGTCACAATTTGACACACCCCGTATATTCGTATAATGGTATTAACATCCGATACGCTTAAACTAAACGTTTTTAATTAGTTAATTGTTAAAGAGTAAAAAAGTATAGAGTACCTTACATATTTTGTAAAAATCTGAAACTTAAAGGTATTTTCGTAAAGTACAATTAAAAGTAAAGTAAGATAGACGGTGTAGAAAATAATTAAAAAAAGAATTTACATTTAAAAACGGACGAATTTACAGGAGAAAAGAAAAAAATTATGAGGCTTTATTTCATCAAACATCGAGCTGTAAATGACATTTTTACAGCCAGCAAGCTTAATGACGTCTTATGGGTGTTGAAAAAATCTGATAGTTTTTTAATGAACAGATGCTTGATGAAATTAAGCCTTAAAATGACGAATCATTTTTAGTTAAACGATAATGAATAAATACTACCTTACGTACACGTTTCAAGGTAATTTTTGTACCATTCATATATTTGCGTATGGCACCGCGGTCGACCGCGGCAACCATCCAACGAGCACCGGCTCCGAGGAATGAGTATTTCGAACTATAGATAAAATTTAAACGGGACGACACCAGCAGTCATAGTACACTGGCTGTTTTTTATGAGGAAGCAAACGTAAAGCGGAATGGGAGCGAGCGACGTGCGACGTCGTACGCAAATTCCCGCGCAAACTCTTAGCACAAAGTGATTATGGGAGGTTAGGTATTTGGCGAAACGGTGATTGTTGTCTATATCGTCGTTAATATGATCCCTCACAGGCAAGCATTCACGATTTAGCTCAAAAGGGTTCTTTAGCATCGCAGGCAACGGCTGGAAATAAAAAACAACATACATCGAGCCTTATAAAATGGGTGAAAGCACAAATCAGGGCCGCCGATGTCACCCGGCGCTCGGGCGACACCGGCGGTCGCTTTCGAGCGCTATGACCTATTCTTAAGCATCTAAGACGACACAAGGCACTGAAGTATCACAGTAGGTATACGATATAAATCTAATCTAACGCCTAATGAAGTGTATTAAGCTGTTACTGAAAATTAAAATCTCAACGTGTACAAAGAAACATGTGCTTAACTACTCTCAGCTAAATCTATTTTTGATAAAGTAAATATGGACGTTGATGTTGTGTGGCGTTTATTAGTGTATGCCACATGTACAACTGTGACGTCACCATGGTAATATGAATCCCAGTCAACCGACACTATGAGTTGATACGTGGGTGTCGTGCCATGCCAAATGTTTCAAGCCAAACGCTTTAGACAATAGTAACCTAGTAAGAACGGAAACAGGAAACGTAAAGCAACACCTTCGCTCGATAGAAGCACAATAAAAGCGCATTCAAACAGACTTACCCTCGTTTCTGCTGGCAGCAAGTATCCCTTCTTCAGAGCTTTGACTAAATCGAGACTGATTCCTTTAGTGGGGTCAATAACAAGCTTTCCCTCCACTGGATCGACCAGTTTCTGTTCAATCGCTTGCACCAATGGCCAAATCTTTCCTGTTTCAGGTTCTTTGACGACTGTGCTGGATGCGTCAACAATCCCTTGTTGGATCGCCTCGCCTAAACTCAACCTCTTTCTGTCCATGACGCTTGTTGTTATAAAGGGATCGTTCAGTGCTCCGGTAGTAGGATTATAAATACCGAAATTGACTGTTTCGATCAAACTGAAACTTTTCTTAGGCGTCATGAGCAAGCCACTCTCGATTGCTGCTGTCAGCGTGTTCAGCTTAGAGGTTTCCGTGTCGAGAATATTGCCTTTCTCGGCATCCATAAGGCCTTTGCGGAATGCCTCCGGGAGTTTGACTAACCTCTTCTTGAGCTTATCTTTGATGAGCGCTGTGTCTGCATCGATATAACCTAGTGACGTCGCGTCCTTTATAGTTAAAATTTCGTTGGAATGTGGATCAGTAAATCGAGCGGTTGGTACATTCAGATGACCGTTTTCTATCGCTTGCTCAAACGTTAGAGGTTCGCGGACGTAAACAATTAAACCGTTTTCAAAGACAAAGCAAAGAGTGCGCGATCTGTTTTGCGTGTCGAAAGAACCTTTAGCGTTCTTATCTATAATACCCTCTGAAATACCTAACTTTAATGGAATGTATTTATTCTTATGTGGATCTTTAATGACTGCTGTTTCTGGATCGATAAATTCATATTTGAGAGCTTCATCCAATGTGAATTCCCTGAATACGGGTTCTTTGGATGCCGAAGAATCTGTGACATAACGTCGCGTGGCTGTTTGAGATGTTATAGGTTGAATGACGGTTACTAGGAGACCTTTATCAAAAGCAATGTCTAAGCTATAAGTTTTCTTCGCTTTTGTATCGAGTACCCTACCTTTAGCGACGTCTACGTCACCGCGTTGAATTGCTAATGGTAGCGGGTTGAATTTATTCGTGAAACTATCTTTGACAACTGTTAATTCAGGATTTAGAAGCCCTATTTCAATGGCCTTGTTAAGGTCAAGGAATTCGTTTGTGCTAGGATCAACAATCTTGCCGTTATCGGCTCTGAATAAACCATTTCTTATGATTTCTTCGAGGCTAAGATTTTTCTTGGTGGTTACAATAAGACCGCGATGTTTAGCATCTAGCAAGTTAATCTGATTTCCGTTAGGTAAAATATACACGTTATTTTCGTCATCTACAACACTGTTTCTTATACCTTCATCTAATTTGATGTATTTGCTGGAAGGAATATGTTTCACTAATGACGTTTCGGGGTTGATTAACTCTTCTTCAATAGCTATCTTAAGGCTGATCTTTCTTTCACTTACCGGGTGTATAAACGCAAGATCGGTAATGTCGTACATATTCATAGCAAGAGTTTCATATAAAGTAAATCCTGCGCTTTCAATGTCGACTATAAGACCTAAACTCATCGCCTCAGATAAAGGAATTTGGACATCCGAACCTGGTTCGTGGAATTTGCCGCTTCTTCTATCAATAATCTCGCTTCGACAACACTCTGCCAATGATAAAGGTTTTTCCGACTTCTTGTCGAAATAGCAAAGATATTTCGGGCTAATAACTGACCTTCTGATTGCCTCATGAAGAGTAATTTTACGGTTAGTAGCCGGGTCAATGATTTTGCCAGTACTATCATCATATAATCCTTGATGTAAAGCTCTTTGGAGACTGATAGGGGCTTTGCTATCTACTAAGAGACCTATCTCAAATGCTTTGCGTAGTGAAATTTCCTCGTTGTCGTTATTAATGTTCCTAATTTTGCCAGTTTGATCATCAATGACACCGGATTCTAGCGATTCCGGTAGAGTGATCTTGTCCCATTTACCTAACCTATTATCTTGGATATGAACGGAGTGTGGATCGATAAGATTAAGCCTGATAGCTTCAGCAAGAGTATACTTTTTGCCACTTTGTGGGTCCATAAACATGCCGGTTATTTCGTTGTATACACCTTTGTCGACAGCTTCGACCAAAGAGAGAGGTTTACGGACCTCAACGAGTATACCCCTTTCAAATGCTTCACGGAAATCTACTTTTTCATCACCTAGTAATATTGTACCTGTTCTGCTATCGATTATTCCTCTATCTACAGCGAACTCGAATGGCAAGACTTTGCCTGCAACGTGTACTAAGGTGGACTGTGGATCAATCATACGTTTTCTTATAGCCCGATCCATTTGAACCTTATCTCTACTTTGGGGATGTGTGAATTTACCTGTTTTTGGATCGTAGAATCCTTTAAAAACTGCCTCAGGTAAACTAAGTTTGCGCTTAGCTGGTAGAATCAAGCCGCGTTCCGAAGCATCTGTCAGCGAAATTTTATCTCCATGAATGGGATCTTTTAATTTACCTTCTTTAGAATCAATAATACCGGATTTAATAGCGTCTGCTAAAGTGATTATTTCTCCTGTCATGGAGTTCCTGATAGTTAAAGCTTCTGGATCAATATTACCAATTTTAATAGCGTCCTCAAGAGTCATAGTCTTGTTATTAATGGTCAAAAGACCCGTTTCTGGATCATAAATGCCTTGAACTAAACCTTCCTGTAATGTCCAGGGTTTCTTGTCACTTAAGAGGTATCCCTTATCTAACGCATCTTTAAGATTAGTTACAGGTGAAGTGATTATTCCCTGTTCTAAGTCTATCAAACCAGACTTTACAGCTTGCTTAAATGGTACAACTGATTCAGATTTGTCATCCTTTACTGTCACGTCAGTGGGATCTACAAGGTTTTCGTCAATGGCTTGCTTAAGAGAAATAATTTTACCAGTCTTGGGATTTAGAATTTTGCCCGTTTCAGGGTTATAATAACCTAATTCAATAATATCGAACAAAGAGAAAGTAACCGCTTTTGTAGCAACCAAACCCTTCTTCAATGCATCGTCTAATGGAATGTCTTTACCAGTCTTTTTGTCCCTAACTTTACCTGTTTCTGGATCGATTATTCTTTTATCTAAAGCTTCGGCCAACGATACGAATTTCTCTGAAGCAGTATCTTTAATTTCCGAAATTGTGGGATGAATAATGTTTCTATCTACAGCATCACCTACGGTTACCATTTGGTCAGTCATTCTGTCAATAATTCTTCCCGACTTGGACTCGTACATTTCGTTCACAATAACTGCTTCAATAGATATTGCTCTTCGTGTTATGCTAATTACGCCGCGTTTGATAGCGACTGATACTTCAACTACTTCGCGTGTTTCGGTTACTGTTATAACGCCTTCCTTAATCTTTACTACACCTCGGTCGATAGCATCAGATAGAGGGATAACTTCATGTGTATGTGGTACTCTGATCGATAAGGATTCTTGGTCCACAAGACCCTTTTCGACGGCTTGACCAATTGACATTAATTTGCCAGTCTTCACGTCTGTAATTTCCAAAGTCTTAGGATTGTAAATACCTTGTTCGAAAGCTGATTCTATTGTGATCTGTTCAGGAACGGATACGTCTTCTGGCTTCTCAACTATCCACCCTAACTGTATACATTCTAGGAAAGGCACGCGTTTGCCGGTCTTAGGATTGACCATGTGGCCAGTTGTCTTATCAATTATGGGCCTAGTAATGGCTTCATCGAAAGTGATATAGTTGTCAGATTTAGAACCTAAATCTTTAACTAATATTGACGTAGGGTCGAAAATTTGTAAACCATAAACCAATTCCTCAAAAGAAATCTTGGCACCGGTTTCAGGATTTAAAAATATACCTTTTTCAATGTCGTACACACCCATTTCGGATAACTCTTCTGGGGTAAGCCTATGAGAAATAGCAACGCAATACGTTGGCCTAGATTCTCTTAAAACTACACAGTTCTTGGACATGACATCTACGGGAGAAAATCGACTTATCTGTTCTTGTTCTAAAGAATCTTGAACAGTAAGAGGCGACTCTACTCCGTTAACAATAATTCTACACACTTTAGGTTCTATTTTACCCTGAGCGATGGCATCAATTAGTGGAATGTTTTCATACAAAGGCTTTACGGGAACAGCCTTTTCTTTAGTTACGTTTTGTTCAGTAATTTCGTCAATAACCCTAAGAGGTTGCCTTTCAGCATCAATGAGCATTGCGGACACGGTTTTTCCATCATGAAGTGTGGTTTGTGTAGGACCTTCGAACTCTAATAATTTTTGTTCAACCGTAGTTATAGACTTGGTGATTGTAGGTTTAATCTGAGTTGTTTCAGTAATGACAATTTCTCCAGGTTGAGTAACTGTTTTACTGATTAAGTGACGCTCAATAACTTCTTGGGTGAACGTTATACCTTTAGGAATCAATTTAGCTATCCGATCTTCGGAAACATTGGCTTTGATAGCTTCATCGACTTTCTTACCTGTTTGGTCATCTATAATTCCACGTTTTACTGCTTCTTCTATGGGTATTTTCTCTCCTGTCTTAGGGTCCTCTACTAATATAGTCTTTAATACTTCTTTAGTCATAGGTAAATTTAAATCAGACAGTTTATCTGTGCTTGCTTCACTAAGGAACTTTTCATATGTTTCACCGTCTATTATCCCCTGTTGAAGGGCTCTATCGATAGGTATCTTTTCACCAGTTTTGGGGTCAATTATAAGAACTGTTTTCTTAGCATCAGTTACACCCATTAATTCACTTGGCGTTGTGTTTACATATTGTTGATAAGTATCAAGGTCAATAAGACCTCGTTTGAGAGCTTCGTCTAAAGGCACTTTTTCTCCAGTCTTAGGATCCACAATAACTATGCTGCTTGTAACTTTTAAAGTTATAATTTCTTTTGGAGTATCAGTTTCTATAGATTTTTGATATTTTTTATAAGTTTCTTGATCGATAAGACCTCTTTTAAATGCGTCATCTAGATGTATTTTTTTGTTTGTTTTTGGATCTTCAATAAAAATAGTATTTATAATATCAGTGGTTTTACTTATCTGGATATTCGTTGGAGAATCGGTCATTACAGATTCCTTATATTTTTTGTATGTTTCCTCGTCAATTAGTCCGCGTTTGTAAGCCTCTTCCAAATCAACATTTTCATTATTCTTTGGATCGATAAATACAATGTCCTTGAAAATTTCTGTTACTTTAGTTGTTAAAGATTCGGGAAGTATAGTCGCTTTTGTAGACTCTTTATATTGGTCGTAAGTATCTTTGTCAACCAATCCGCGCTTTAGGGCTTCGTCTAAAGGTACTTTCTCACCTGTCTTCGGGTCTATTATAACAATTCTTGAAAGCTCAGTTACTTTTGTAGTTAAAGTGTCTGTGCGAGTACCAGTAGTTGCAACGACTTGGTGTTGTTTGTAAGTTTCTTCGTCAATAAGTCCTCGTTTAAAAGCTTCATCTATAGGTACCATTTCACTTGTCTTCGGGTCTACAATACCCGTCCTTACAAGTTCTGTTACTTGAGTTGTTAAAGATTCGGGAAGTATAGTCGTTTTTGTAGTTTCCTTATATTGGTCGTAAGTATCTTTGTCAATCAATCCGCGCTTTAGAGCTTCGTCTAAAGGTACTTTCTCACCTGTCTTCGGGTCTACAATAACAATTCTTGAAAGTTCAGTTACTTTTGTAGTTACAGTGTCTGTGCGAGTACCAGTAGTTGCAACGACTTGGTGTTGTTTATAAGTTTCTTCGTCAATAAGTCCTCGTTTAAAAGCTTCATCTATAGGTACCATTTCACTTGTCTTCGGGTCTAAAATACCCGTCTTAACAAGTTCTGTTACTTGAGTTGTTAAAGATTCGGGAAGTATAGTCGTTTTTGTAGTTTCCTTATATTGATCGTAAGTATCTTCGTCAATCAATCCGCGCTTTAGAGCTTCGTCTAAAGGTACTTTCTCACCTGTCTTCGGGTCTACAATAACAATTCTTGAAAGTTCAGTTACTTTTGTAGTTAGCGTGTCTGTGCGAGTACCAGAAGTTGCAACGACTTGGTGTTTTCTATAAGTTTCTTCGTCAATAAGTCCTCGTTTAAAAGCTTCATCTATAGGTATCATTTCACTTGTCTTCGGGTCTACAATACCCGTCTTAACAAGTTCTGTTACTTGAGTTGTTAAAGATTCTGGAAGTACAGTCGTTTTTGTAGTTTCCTTATATTGGTCGTAAGTATCTTTGTCAATCAATCCGCGCTTTAGAGCTTCGTCTAAAGGTACTTTCTCACCTGTCTTCGGGTCTACAATAACAATTCTTGAAAGTTCTGTTACTTTTGTAGTTACAGTGTCTGTGCGAGTACCAGTAGTTGCAACGACTTGGTGTTGTTTATAAGTTTCTTCGTCAATAAGTCCTCGTTTAAAAGCTTCATCTATAGGTACCATTTCACTTGTCTTCGGGTCTAAAATACCCGTCTTAACAAGTTCTGTTACTTGAGTTGTTAAAGATTCGGGAAGTATAGTCGTTTTTGTAGTTTCCTTATATTGGTCGTAAGTATCTTTGTCAATCAATCCGCGCTTTAGAGCTTCGTCTAAAGGTACTTTCTCACCTGTCTTCGGGTCTACAATAACAATTCTTGAAAGTTCAGTTACTTTTGTAGTAACTGTGTCTGTGCGAGTACCAGTAGTTGAAACGACTTGATATTGTTTATAGGTTTCTTCGTCAATCAATCCCTGTGTAAAAGCTTCATCTATAGGTACTATTTCACTTGTCTTCGGGTCCACAATAACGGATGTTACATGTTCAGTTAAGTTTGATTCGAGTTCTGAGGCATTATTTCCATCTTTATACTTTTTATATGCTTCTTCATTTATAAGACCACGTGTTAGAGCTTCTTCTAGAGACACTTTTTCTCTTGTATTTGGGTCTATAATGACAGGCTTTAATAATTCTGTGACTTTCGTTGTTAATAATTCAGTTGGAGTAGTAGTATCCTTAGCAGCCTCCTTATACTGATTGTAAGTGTCTTTATCAATAATGCCACATTCGAGTGCTTCTTCTAACGGCACCTTTTCTCCTGTTTTTGGATCTTCAATATAAATATTTCTTATTACTTCAGTGACCTTTGTAGTAGTCAGTTCATCAGGCTTTCGAGTTTGAGAAATTTGTTGATACTCTTTGTATGATTCGGGACTGATGAGTCCACGTTCACGAGCTTCTTCTATTGGTACCTTTTCTCCAGTCCTGGGATCAATAATCGAAACGTTTCTAACTTCGGTAACTTTAGACACGTCTCTAGAAGTATTAACTGTTACATATTCTTCGTACTGTACACCCGATTTAGTAACTGTTTCTTTTAGTATTGTCTCACTATTCTTAGGATCAGTGACAGCACTCTTTACAACTTCAAATACTTTGGTAGCTGCTAAAACAGGTGCACCGACTACAGCTATGAGTCCAATCTTAGCAGCGTCTGCAATGCTCATTTTTTTACCAGATTTGTCTTTTACTTCTCCAGTTTGTTCATTGACTATCCCTTTCTTAACGGCTTCCTTCAATGTTATTTCTTCGCCTGTCTTAGGTTCGATAACTTTCACATTTTTTGAAGGTACGGTTCCTTTGTTTACAGCTTCTAGCAAGTTTTCAGTCTTACCAGTATTGGCATTAATGACTGCTGATGTTTTAGGGTCGTATATTAAGCCTGGCGCCACTTCAAAAACTGTTAGTGATTCATTGGTTTCTTGAGTTTGTTGTTTAGGAGAATCAGGTTTCGCTTTTCCAGATTTATCCTTTGGTTCCTTATGAACTAAAAAGGCATCTTTCACAGGTGCAGCAGGTGTTAAAATTTCTTTAACAGGCGACTTTTCTAAGACTATTTGCGCCGGTTGCGGAGAAATTTTGTCCGTTTCATCAAGCTTCTTAACAATTTCTACTTGTTCATCTGGTAGAATGGTTTCGCTAATACCTTGAGGACCGGTACTTTCTTCTGTAATAACATAAGACTTAGCACCATCTTCACTGATGTTTACTGTAGTGAACTTAGACGACGTAGTAGTGGTGATAGTACTCATATGTTCTGTAACATATTGTTTAGGTTCAGACACCGTAACAATCTTTCTAATTGTTGTAATTACTTCACCACCTGGTGTAGTTTCATGGAACTCCTGAATTGTAGTTCCTTCTTGAATAGGGCTTTTTTTATTAACATTTTCTTTTGCTTCTTCGTTGGCTACTCTTGGGATGTCTTTGTCCAGTGTGACATTACATTTTTCAATAGATACCAGATCCTTTGGTTGCTTAGCAACCGAAAAGTCTTCTGATATGCTTGCGATATTGGGCTTTGAAATTATATCGTCATTTGGTGAGCCATATTCGGTCTTGGTTACAGATTTTTTGAGGACCGTTATAATTTCTTCCCCTTCAGGTGTCATTCGACGGAATTCTTGTACGATTGGTTTTGTATTATCTGCTGAGGGTTTGTCGATTATTTTGTACTGGTCCATCATTTCAATTGGTTGATCAACATCAGACACATCGATGGATTGCTGAATTATGGATTCTTTTGTAACGGTCCTATGTTCAGTGACCGACGTGTGAGTTTCTGAACAAACGCCTGATTTATCTTTACCTGTTACTATTATTTTCTCTTCTGTGATATATTTTTCCTGTTTAGGAAGTTCTTTTTCTGGAACTTTCTCTTGGAGTTCTTTAGCAGAAGCAATTACAACTTTCTTGCTATCTGCGGTTTTTATTGGTTCCTCTTTAGGAGATTTTACAATCACTTTTGATTTAATTATATGTTCCTTGACAGGTTCTATTTGATCTGGCTTTATAATTTTGGCAAGTTTTGGTGCAATCTCTTGTTTAATGGTAGTATCCGCAGAAATAAGTTTGCTTGGCTTTTCTGTAGCCATTTCAGGTTTAGATTGCATTATTTTACTGGTTACAGACTTGGCACCCTGCACCACTGCCATACCAGCGAGTACTGGAGCAGCAACCACTGCAATCAAGCCCATTTTAGCAGCGTTTTTGATATCGATAGATTTTCCAGTTTTAGGCTCCTTCAATTTACCAGTTTTCTTGTCAATCAATCCGATGTTAAGTGCTTCTTGTAACGTAATTGGCTTTCCAGCTTTAACATTGTATATCACAGATTCTGGATTGATGACATTACGTTCAAGAGCTTCCTTAAATGTGATTACTTTTTTAGGAGATTTTGGATCCCTGAATTTTTGAGTTTTATCATCAAACAGCAGTTCGAATGCTTCGTTAAGGTCCAACATTTCTAGTTCTTTTCTTTTTTTAGGAGACGATTTACCAGTGTCAGTTGGAACTTCGGTGTTTAATATACCGCTGCTAACTGCCTCAGATATACTAACGATTTCACCTGTTTTAGGATGAGTGAAGGTTCCTGTTTCAATATTAATATAACCTAGGTTAAGAGCATCTTCAAAACTTATGTTAGAATCGTTTGTAATGAACTGTTCTTTGCTAGTTTGTTCGTCCCTAACGATTCCCATTCGACGGGCTTCTTCCATTGAAATAATTTCACCAGTTTTTGTATTCTTAATTTCATTAGCACTTATTAAAACGTAATCCGCAAGTAGCTCAATCATCTTCGTAGTGATTGTATGTTGCGAAGTGAAAGTCTCAGTTATTGTTGTAACAACGCCGCTATCAATGCTCGGCTTCACAACAAGTAGACCTTCCTCGAGAGCTTTTTCGATTGGAATGACTTCGTTAGTATCCGGTCTAGTAAATGTAGCATGTTTAAGGTTTACAGCACCTGTTTCGAGGGCTTTATCTAGTGTTAAACTCTGTGATGACTGAGGGTAGGGAATAGCCATAATCAAATCACGATTTACAGCATCATCTAAAGGAATAATTTCACCTGTGAGTGGGTGTTTTATTTCCCCAGTGTGAGGATTAATAATGTGTTTTCTAATAGCAATATTAAGAGTCATCGCGGCTGGGGGTATCTTTTCAAAAGATTTTAGAGGTTCTGTCTCAAGAAATACTCGAGCATTGACAGCAGCGACTAGGTCTAATGGACCGTCAGTAGTCTTAACTATGTTCTTATCGTTATCAATAAGATAGCGTTGAATAGCTTCCTCAAGTGTTACTTTTATACCAGGCGCGATAATTACTGTAGATAAAGGATCTACAATTTCACAAATAATAGCTTCTCTTAATGTCAGGAGGCTACTCGTTTCGGGATGAATGATTTTACCTGTAACTGGGTCTAGCAAACCCTGTTCGAGGACTTCTGGAATCGACAGAGCTCGCGCCAGAGGTATAAGTATCTCATCCTGCCCTTCAGCATCTAGAATCCCTCGTTGTAACGCATCCTTTATGGTGACAACATCTCCTCTTACAGGATCTACGAGTTTACCCTTATTTTCATCTACAAAGCCTATTTCGATTGCTTTACCTAACGTGATTGGGGATCCGTTTTCATCTTTATAAACCTTTACAGCTTTAAGAACTTCCGCTGTTTCTTTTTCAAGAAGACCCTTTTCGGTTGCTTCTTGAGGATTTATGACGCGCTTTCTTAATTTTTGTAATACGACAGGTTTAGTTTCCAGAATTGGTTTTTCGGGGGTTATTTCCCTAGCAATGTTGATTTTGTATTTAGGTTTGATGTTAGTTTTAATGATTTGAATGACGTCAGAAGATCGAGGCTTCTTTTCGGTCGTAATTGCCTCAACAGATTTTCTGTTATCAGCAGACAAACTGTTTTGTATTGATTCTACAGTTATGAAACCTTCAGATACCGCAGCTCCGACTGATAATGGTTTTGAAGTAACTTGGGATACGGTAACCGAGCTGGTACCAGGAATGGTTCTGATAGTTTCAGTTGTTACAGAATCTTTGTATAGTTTGTAAGTTATCTCATCAATTAAGCCGCGTTCAAAAGCAACATCCATCGAAATCTGTTTTCCCGTTTTAGGATCTATCGCCGTCGTGATCATAGTCTCAGGTGTAGACTTAGTAACCTGGGTGAAAGTTACCGAGCTGGTACTGGGTGACTTTATGTCTTGATAAGTGGTAGATTTTGGGGTCTTGTCCTTGACAGATAGTTCGTATTTTTTGTATGAAATAGGATCAATGAGCCCTTTTTCATAGGCCACTTCAATAGGTAGTCTTTCACCAGTATTGGGGTCTACAACCACAGTTACAGTGGTGGTTCCTGTAGGAGTAGTTGTTGTAGTAAATTGAGAAACGGTTACCTTTTCCGTAACAGAAGTATTTACATCATGTCCTAACTCAGTTTCAGGGGTCCTATCACGAATTGACTCTTCGTATTTTTTGTATGTTGCAATATCAACCAAACCACGCTCATAAGCGACTTCCATTGGTATATTCTCGCCTGTTTGGGGGTCTACTACCATAGTACTCTTAACAACCTGAATTACTTTAGTTGCGGCAACTAATGGAGCACCTACTACGATTAACAGTCCTACTTTTGCTGCATCTACAAGGCCTATTTTATTGCCCCCGTTATCCCTGTAGTCTCCAGTCCTATTATCAATAATACCTCTATTAATTGCCTCTTTTAATGTTATTGCTCTACCAGTGTTAGGTTCAATAACCTTCACTAAATTGTAAGATACCACCCCACGATCTACAGCTTCTAAAATATTTTCAGAGACACCTGAGGTAGTAGATATGACTAAAGCAGTTGCCGGATCAAAAATAACACCTGGCGCTACTTGGACGGGTTCTAAAGCAGATTGTTCTTCAGACGTAACATCCTGAGGAACATCGGATACTTCAGAAATTTCCATTTTATCCGGCATGCCGGCTACTGATGTAATCGTTATCACCTTTTGGGAAGACGTTGACTTGATAAGTTGAATGAAAATAATATATCTTCGTTCAATAGCTTCTATCATAGTTATTGTCTCAGTAATGTACTTGTACCGACCTACATTATCAATAATACGTAACTCTAATGCTTTGTCTAAGGAAATTTCTTTTCTAGACTTTGGGTCTACTACTTTAGCTGAATCAGAATTTATGATGTTAAGTTTGACAGCCTCCTCAAAGTCTAGAATCCTATCTGTGCCTGGAATTACTAACATACCAGTGGAAGGATCAAAAAGATTTTGCTCTATAGCATCTTTTAGAGTCCACCCACCACTAGGCAACTCTATAGTATTTTTCTTAATAGTCATAGATGTGACAGTTGGCTCTGTGACTAGGGATTTAGTAGTGACTGTCCTAATTTCTTGGACCATGCCTTCCCGCGGTTGGCTTACTTCGCGAATGGTATAATCAGGGCTTTTAAGAGTCTCAGGACGACTGTCACGTTCTACTTTGCTTTCTGGACTTGGTGGCATGTCTTTAATGAACGATTTTTTTGTGATTTTTAATTCTACAACTTGACCGGGAATCAGATCTTTTTTTGCTACACGATCGGAGATATGCACCACGCGAGGCTCATTCTTCTCTACGCCTAACAGACCTTCATCTAACGCTTGTTGTATTGGCAACACGGTTCCTGTAGTTGGATCTGTAAATGTTTGCGTGTTTTCGTCAATAAGACCGCGTCTTATCGCTTCGGCAAATGTGATAATTGTCTCGGATCTCTGTGTCGCATTTGTATTAGTTACTGTAACGTATCGTTTAACAGTTTTCGTCACAGTTTGTAAAGTCAAAGTTATATTTAGTAGAGAGTTAAGCAAAGCTGCACCTTCTGGAGTAATCATGTTAATTTCAACAGCTTTGTTGAATGGAATGGGCTTTTTCGTTGTGGCGTCGAGTAAATATCCCGTTTTGGGATCAAGAACATTTTTGAAAACTGCGTCTAACACTGACAGCTCTTTACCGTTTTCGTAAACACCAATCTTTCTATTGAACATTTCTAAAACCTCAGGCCTAGCAATCGCTACCTTAGTACAATCTTCCAAATAAACGAAATCACCACTTTCCGATTTTAGGAAAGTCTCACCATTCGCGTATTTGAAATTACCCTTGCTTAAGGCCAGGTTAAATGAAATGAATTCGCCTGTCTTGGGATCTCTAAAACCGTCAATGTCAAAAATGGATCTTTGTGATACTGAAGTAATAAGACCGCGGTCTACAGCCTCAGGAACAGTACACATTTCTCCTGTTAAGTTATCCCTGAATTTATTATCGTGGAGTATAATTTTATTAGCTAATGCTTCTGATAATGTAAGCAGTTGGCCAGTTGTCGTGTCAGTGATGCATTTGACACTGTCACTATCTAGAACGCCTGCCGAAATAGCTTCTAAGATATTCAAAGGAACCCTATTCGCGGGGGACAAGATTTTACCGTCATTAGTCATAAGATTATTATCACAAACGTCTTTAAGAGTCATAGGCTTACATATGTACCTTTTAACCGCAGCCTCTTTGAAAGTGAATTTTTCTTTAGTTATATTGTTTACGTATTTAGAAAGTTTAACGTTAATTATATTCATCTCTATAGCTTCAGCAAGCGTTATTTTAGTATCGTTTTTGGGGTCAACAATCTCCCTGACATTCGGGTTGAGCAATTCATTTACGATAGCGACGTCTATTTGGAATTTCTCGCCCGAATTTCTGTCCAATATCCAACCATTATTGTCAACCAATTCTTGACTTATTGCGTCGGAGAGAGACAAAGCGCTCGACTTTATTTTGATAATCTCGTTATATATGAGGTAGCCTCTCTGGTAGGCTTCTGCGATGGTAATATAGCTACCGTTAGGTAACTTGTAAAGACCTCTTTGCAAATCTACTTGCCCGCGGTTCAACGCGTCCGAGATACTCATTCCTTGTGTGCCGGGCGCCTCTCCTTCAACAGTTACCTTAATTCTCTTCTCAGCTGGGTCTGTCAGTCCTTGCTCAGCATCGTATAATTCTCTCTGTATGGCTTCTAGTAAAGTTACTTCATTTCCATCTTCTGTCATGCCGCATGGTCCTGTTAATCTCGCGGCTAGTTTAGGGTCGATAAGACCTTCCTGTGCCGCTTGTTCGATGGTCATGGTTTGTCTCGTGTCAGGAGAGGAGAGTAACCTCCCCGTTCTGACATCTAGTATTCTCATGCTTATGGCTTGACCGACAGTCAGTATTTCTCTCGTCTCTGGGTGGACTATACCTTTGGACTCGATAATGTTTGGTCCTTCGTACATTCTATGCACACGTTTCAGTTTCCTGACGTCTGGTCTATCGTCGTCTGAGATAACTGTCTTTGTGGCATATGTTGGTGAGGTTAGTTTACCATTGGCCATTGATTTGTGAGGCGATTGACCGTCCATTTCTGTCGTGTGTGAGGTTCTTACATATCTGCATTAGGGAAAATTATATTAATGTTAATTTGTTTACACCCTAATCATTTTTTTGTAATATTCTTAGAAAGACATCGTCGTGTTATTTGTAATAACGCAAACAAAAACATACTTATATACAAGGTGACATCTTTCTGCTACAACAATTTATCAGAAATATTATTAAACATATAGAATAAAACAGTACATTGACATGACAACAAAGAATGTGCTTTTAAAACTATCAGGTAATATGAAGTCATTTACTGAAAGAATTCATTAATAACCACAGATAAGAGATAATTATAACGGACATTTCACACGTAGTTTAAAGACTATTCTTGATTCTATAAAATATCATATTTTTTTATCTTAATACGAAACCAACGTTTCTTGAATGAATTTTCAAAGTCACGAATTTTTATAAATTTTATTTTATTCTTATACATTGAATCGAGGTTTGAGAACTTTTTAGGGTTAGCTGACACAACCTTAGTATCTAATACTTACTTCTCCGTGGTATAGTGTGATGTGTACGTATGCTCTGTGGTCAGATCCTGCATGTTGAACTCCTGGCGGAAGGAGCGCGCGGAACGAGGTGCCATCGCCTCCACGAGACGCTGGAATTCAACAAAATAAATAAACTATAATTATATATATACCCATATATACACTCACGTCTATAATCCCTGAAGGGGTAGGCAGAGGCGTAACCAGTACACCCACTTTACGCCGAATTATCGGTGCCATAATGTGTTTTCATAGGGGGCGAGCCTATCGCCATACCGGGCACAGGTTCCAGACTCCGGGCGAATACTGAGAATTTCTAGATAGAAAAACCCAATATCACTTTAACCAACCCGGGAATCGAACCCGGGACCTCAGCACAGCAGTCGTAACGCGTGCGCAATTACAACTGCGCCAACGAGGCAGTCACAGTGTGGTAGGTTTAGAATATAAATATTTTTAATAAATCAAATACTATATGGAAACTTTTGGCCGTCGCGGTCTTGCATTTTAGTCGAGTACCTCAAGAAGTACCGACCACTTTTCAATTTTGCTGTGTGCTGTTATGATCGGATTAGCATTTGGAACCGGTTTTATCCGGTTTTGAAAGGACCTGGTAATCGGTTCCGACATGCAATTGAGAGAAACTTGTTCTTGAAAAAAGGTTTTCAGAACACCCTAGGTCCAAGATAGATAATAATTAACTTTTCAAAGCATATAATTTTATGTGTCCCAGTTTTCACAAATAAGTCAATGTTAAAACTTAACTCCATAAATAAAATCAATACGCCGCACCGTACCGAATTCTAAAAATGTAAAAATATTGATCGGTTGAGCGTAACACGTTAAACATTGGGGCGCCAGTCTAAGACTTCATAACATAAAATCGCGCTTATCTCCGAAAGGGTCGACAGAGCACTCTTATACGGCTAGCATATTTCCATCCCACGAGTAAATAGATCTTTCTCCATATAGGTCACAAATTTGAATAAAGCGGAGTTTTTCTTTTAATGTCAGCAGACATAAGTGATTCCTCTGATTAACCGCCTCCGTGGCGCAGCGGGCGAGTAGCCGCCTGTGAAACGAGAGGCCGTGGGTTCGATTTCCACACCGAGACAAATATTTGTGTGACAGATAATTGTTTCGTATCTGTGTGTTGTGGGACCGTAGTCCCTCGTATTTGATACCCACGATACAGTTGATCTAGTGTGAGGTCAGAACTATGTGTGACTGTTGAGTGTATTTATTTTATTCCTTGGAAGTCGGCTAATTATTACCATTAGTGCGACATACGTCCTTATAGAATAAGCTCTGCGTGGAGTAGCTTTATTTCGAGACTTGTCTCTGAATATATCCTTCCTATGAACCTGGGTCCTTTAGGCGTAGTGTGAAGAGGCTACACAGCAGGCATGATTGTGTTGAGTAGCGAGGGACTGATGTCTCACGCTACTTGATACTTTAACTGGCACTGCACTTAACATCAGGTGCAGTGTGGTCACTTTGCCTTGCCAGGATAAAAAAAATGTAGATATACCTGGTATTTTCAATTACTACCTACATATCTAGATGCTAGAGAACCGTTTTTTGTCCGACTCGACAAAAACAAAATTCGCAGACGTCCTGCGGGGTGAACGACCGGCTGTTTAGCGCCTTATTTAATATCGACCGAGTCACCGAGTGCGATGTCATTCGAGCGGTCTAATAGTGCGGCCCGGTTGGCGCGCATAGTCTTAGACATCCATCGAAATCCATCCATCCATCCATCAAAAAAAATATTGACAATCTCGTCAATATTTTTTTTAAGTCGATGACTTAAACTTCAGGGAAAAATCTATAAGACTGTCATAAGACCTGTCGCTATGTACGGATCTGAATGTTGGGCAATGAGAAAGGCGGATGAGAGGAGAGTGCATGCTCCTGAGATGCGTATGTTAAGATGGATGTGTGGGGTCACAAAGTTAGATAGGATAAGGAATGAGTATGTAAGGGGAAGCCTGAAAGTAGCACCAATTGTAGAAAGATGAGGAGTGCTAGGTTAGCTCAGTATGGGCTTGTGATGAGGAGGGATGAAAGGCATGTGACAAGACTGGTTGTCAATATGAATGTGGATGGAAGAAAGAGTCGTGGGAGACCAAGAAAAAGGTGGAGGGATTGCGTGAATGAGGACATGCGCATGAAAGGGGTGAATGCCGATTTGACAGATGATAGGGCTGCGTGGAGGGTTCAAACCTTTTGTTCCGACCCCACTTAGTGTGGGATAAGGACAAGTAGATGATATTACAGCAAGACTTGCATATTCTACATTAACTACTATTACCGATCGTAATTATAATAAATTAAAGCAAACTTTAATTGTTCATTATAATTTAATTGCGAAGGAAAACATCGTGAGGTATCCTGCATACTTGAAAATTCTCATGCGAATTTAAAAGTTATGTGAATATTATCAACCCCCACTAGGGCCTGCGTGGTGGACTGAGGACTAAACTCTTTCATTATTAGAGGAGGTCCGTGCCCAGTAGTTGGGCAATGTACAATAGAGGGCTGGTATTATATGATAATAAATAAATACACCAAACAGTCACACATAGTTCTGACCCCACACTAGGTAAAACCTGTGTCGTGGGTATCCCGAACTACGAGGGACTACGGTCCCACAACACCCAAAACTGTCACTAATATTCCTGGATCACAAAAACACTTGTCTCGGTGCGGGAATCGAACCCGCATTCTCTTGTTTCACAGCCGGCTACTCGCTTGTACGCGTTAATAAAATAAATCTATTAAATCTATATTAGAAAAATAATTGTAAAGGAAGCACGATTGTAAGAGTATAACTAAAATTTCCGATCAGATTTAAAAAAATCTTTTAACAGGTTATTAGTAATATCTGATAACAAATTACCATGGAGTATTAAAGATTTCTCTGTAATAAAAGTTAATATTCAGAAAGAAATCGAATTTTACATTTGCGGACTGCTACCAAGCGCGTGTGTAAAATAAGTACTCAGACCCCGTCTCTAAAATAAAAACTTTAACGAGACAATTTTGCGCTACATTCAAATGTATTTGAAATCCCGTTTATTTGAATTGAATTTATTTTGAACTCACAAAAAAAAAAAAAAAAATTAAAATACAAGAACATTACGTCTAATTCCCATGAAAACATATAAAATTATAATTTAAATAGACAAGAAAATTCCTACAAACAAAAAAAAACTGTCGCGTTGCGGAAATCGAACCCGCGACCTCTTCTCTCTTGCACGTTGCGCAATTCAGGTCTTCAAACCCTTTCAATGCGTCAAACGAAGAATTCCAGATTATTTGAAAACAACTGCGAAGTGATGATAGAATGTTTTTCCTTGACCTTAATGTATGGAAGCATATAGTATATTCATATAGCATTGCCAAGGCCATCTTACACTAAAATAACCAATAGCACGTGGTTATCTTATTAAAATATATCTTAAAAACAACGTAATAGGATTTAAATTGCGAAAAATTAATAAATATGCGTAATATATTTGATCAAACATTCGCGATTCTCGTTCCCTTTCTGATTACAATACAGGGAAAAGGATGGCGAATATTTGACCAATATTGATAAAATAAACAGGAACCAACCCGGCACTCGTACGCGAAGTCATACTCGTACTCCTCCATTTTATACGAACGTATTATAAAACAACACAATATAGTTTATTTGTAACGTCCACTAAACACATCGTTTCACACAGTATTCACCACAACACTTCATTTAACAATACATAACTATTGTAACCTAAAATCAACAAAAAGAATGCCACAGATTATAAAAAGAAAACATTATTGTGCAATGTTTAACAAACAAAGAAGAAAACCCCTCAAAATACACGGCTTAATACGTTTCGTACTGGCCGAAAACTGAATGAAACGCAGTAAAGACCGTAAACCGAAAAAAAAGAAATATTCTAAATTTAAATCATTTCGTAACGAAGTCGCGGCGCGAGCGGTCGGAACTTCACGTGTGTCGCGATTGCGTTTTACATTTAATTACATATTATTTGAGGTAACAGCTGTTGGGGTGGTTTTTGAGGTTATGAGCAGTGACTGGCCGATTCGATTCGGGGAGCGGTGCTTGCGGGATGCGCGCGCAGCCGCGCCGATGCCGACGGAGTACCGACAGTCTAATCTTGACATTATGACACCGTTTTGAGAAAAGAATGCGCGTTTTTCATTTCTCATACTCTCTTTTTTACATCAAGATCAAAAATGTTTTCAGTGATAATATGATAAGATCCACTATTGATCATGGAGCACAATATGGAGCGCTGCGCAAGATGGGCGCCATGGCGCCTGCATATGTCAATACACATCTATTGTGTTCTATTTAAAAAATCTCAACTATTTTTTGTTACTTGCATCGGTTGTAAATAACGAGTACTCAGCAATATTTACGTTTTAAAGATACATGTCTGAAATTAAATAATTTGACTTTAAAAATATTTCGAATTAAAGTTGAACTATATTCGGATCATTGGGCAATCAGTTACGCGACTCATTTTGTACGTTTTGTCATGAATTGGCGAAATTGCTTACGTATGTTGCAATTCTCATTTATGGGATAAAGGGTACTTTACTAAAATGTTGTTATGGTGGGAAGTGGACAATTTATATTTCCAACTCCTCCCTATATTTCTATTTGCTTAATTTCGTTGCGGGATAAAAGACAGTTATAAAGCATTCCCAGAGACTCGCCGAGTTTCAATATTCGGTGTCGAAAAAATGCGTGCCATTGTTGATCCTGGCTAAACAGGAGTTACAATGGCGGGTGAGTGGGCGGGATAGTCTCTTTACTAAAATGTTTATATAATATTAGTTTAATTTAATTTATAAATTCATCATCAAATCACGAGACGAGCTAACTTTCGAATTATTCTATTCGAGTTTCGTTCTATTATTCGTTTCGAATCAAATGTTAATATTCGAATTCTAATTCGAATTCGTAAGTTCGAATTATTCGCACACCCCTACTCATAAGATGTTATGTCTCAAAATGTCCAGTAACAGCCCTTCCAGTTTATGGCCACCTAACTATAAATGTAGTTCAGCCGATTCCAAACCTTTACTTTCCCGAAAACTTTCACCACCCACGACGACCAAACGTAAGTTGGTGACCGGAATTAAACACGAAATATAAAGAACATGTTTTTTCAAGCGAGTCAAACCTTAAAGGATGTGAAATTAACGACTTCCTCAGTTTCACTGTAAAACAAACATTTTAACATCGCGAAACTATCGGTCAGTGACTTCGCAATAGAATCGAATCCCGACATGAGTCATGTGTCTACTGAGAAACAAGTATTTTTAGAAAAAACGAATAAATGACGCGGACGCGAAGAAAAAAGTCGTTTATTGAATTTTTTCTATCCACGTTGATGTTATATAGAAGAGTTTATAATAACCCGAAATTAATTCGTAAAGTAGAGCCAATACTTTAGTTCCTCTAGTTCGAATGGAAGACTGAATTGACCTCTAACGACTGAATTATAGAGTCCCAATTGAGATGCAACCGTTCAGACATCAATCTGAATATAAATGACAATAATAATTAAATCACAACCTTTACGATTACAGATCTGATTTATGATAATACCGACTAGCTATTAATATTATAATACTTCGATATACCTACAAAGAACTGCTGCGAATTTCCAACACAACCTCAATCGTGGTATTATTAACTGCCGAAAAAATTATACAATGGCCCACAAACTTGTATTCAACACATTGATTTTATTAAATTGTTCTTTTATAAAAAGTACACCGACTTCAATAAAAAACCAATTATGCGTCACAATAAAATTTGAGGGCTGCCCTTGATTTTTCTGAGATCCCATCACCAGATCCTGACTTGGTGCCAATGGGACCACCTGGGTTTTTTTTTTGTTTAAAAGGGTATACCCTTTTTAAACAAAAAAAGAATTTCTTGAATCGGTCCAGGCGTGTTCGAGTAATCGGGTAACATACATAAAAAAGATTCCGACGAATTGTTAACCTCCTCCTTTTTTGAAGTTTGTTAAAAAAGGCTTCCCTTCTCCGATCAATTAATATGTAATATACATATACACTCACGCCTGTAATCCCCGAAAGGGTGTAATCAGTACGCCCACCTTTCGTCGAATTTTTCAGTCTCATAATGTGATAGGGGTCGAGCCTATCCCCATACTGGGCACAATTCCAGTCTCCGGGCCGATACTGATACAAATATCACTTTACCCGTCTCGTGGATCGAACCCGAGACCTTAGCACAGCAGTCGTAACGCATGCGCAATTACAACTGCGCCACCGAGGCAGTCAATTAATATACCTATATAAGTAGTGAAAACAAATTTATTAGGTACATATGTAAATAAATATAAAGATCAATCAACAACTACATAACATATACTACGTGTAACGGGAATAACGCACATCCTCAGACACCCCAATTTAAAAATATTATTACAATCATAATTCATGTATTGAAATTAGACTGCGATGAATATAAATATGGTTTTTAATGAAATTAGTTGTACTAATTTTCGACATAAAGTTCGTAATTTTAATTATTTGATTTTTTAAAGTTTTCGTTTATTATTGCATTTAGAAAAGACTTTATCGCATCAAGTTATGTTTCAGTTTCGTTTGTCTTGAACGTTACATTAAAGGGTGACTATTGTGCTAATTACTTTTGAAAAAAAAAAAGTCTATTAAAAAATAGTTGATATCGATTCAGTCGCTTATTCTGAACAAACTACTTTCAGAGTGATTAATCATGTTACATGTTGTAGAGCATTGTCGATGATCACGGTATAATAGTAACCTGAACATAAATATTTACCGTCCACTTAAAACATCATACGTTAAATATAGAACATCATAACTGCTAAAATGAACGTAAACGCTTGGGTAACCATGAAGAAATACTACTAAAGCTAATAAGATTCCGGGTAGTTTTTTACTAATATATTTCCACTAGGATTTAAACATTTCCACCATAGTATAATTAAGGAAGAGTCATTGATTGACATGATGAAAAACATCCATAAGAGGATTGAAAAAAAAATTGATAAACCATTCTGCATCTGCAGACCTCATAAACAGAAAGTATATTTACGACAGGACTAAAAATTAAATATGGCTACAATCGAAAAACTCGTTACTCAGTGAAAGTAAGCAGTTGGTATACTTAAACAGCAAGAGAGTAAATATAACTTAAGGAGGTTCTTAAATAACATAAAACTTTCCGATTACCGAGACCATTCCGACCAAACACATACATATATACATACATATACACTCACGCCCGTATCCCATGGGGGTAGGCAGAGACTATTGAGTGCCACAAGCTACGATCCTGACACACTTCTTTCGCCTCTTCCACATTCATACATCTTCTCATACATTTACGACGGTTGGAGGTACTTCTGATTTGCCCTTTTAGGAGAAGATCGTTTATCTGATTCGTAAACGTTCTCCTTGAGCGCCCTCTACCCACTCTTCCCGACCAAACACCCACCACTATAACCCCCAAAGTCAGGATCTACAATGGCATGCATTTTTTATACTGAGCAGTAAAGCTTGGCTTGGAGAATGCGGAAACATCTTAATCTTACAATGAAAGTAATCATAAATAAATAACACCCAACAGTCACACACATAGCCCCGATCCCACACTAAGATTCGAGTCTTGTGTTGTGGGTATCAGGGACCTAGAGAGACTTTCGGTCTCACAACACCCAGACCCCGGACACAAATGTCTGTCTGTCACTTCAAGATTTGTCCCGGTGTGGGAATCGAACCCACGGCCTCTCGTTTCACAACCGGCTACACCCCTACTGCACCACGGAGGCTGCAAATCAAATAGAAATACCGTGAGACGTTGGAAATATAGATTGTCCCCTTTCCTCCATAGCCAACGGGATAGAAAATATAACTAAAGAGGTATACCTCAAGAATATCATTGTAGCCCTATTATAGATTACCTATATTAAACTATTTTGTACACTTGCATGTACTAAAATCGCAGCAAGGACATCCGTTAAGGAAGTGACAGATTTATCCATGCATAACAATTGAGGAAAACGATGAAAAATGGGTTCAAACAAGGTTAAAATTAATTAAAACGCTGCAAATAAATCTTTTAGATAGACATTTTTACGCGTATTCATTTTAGTTATGTATAATAAAAACGCGATGAAAATGTATGCTGGGAGAGGAAATACAATTACTGCTACATTTATATATGGTTTAAAAGAGCTATGCTATATTTATTCTAAGAATTTTGTTCTACTTAATGAAGTTTTTGTTTCACTTGGTAAAATTATTTCATTAGGATCAACCAAGGATATTAAAACTATCATTGAATCCTCATCCATGCTTTTAACATTCACACTTTCATTGACTCTACAATTTTTAGCTTCAACCTTTGAATATTTATTAAACCAAACCGTAGTACCATTAGCAAATCCCATAGCATCAATCAGAGCCATCCAAACTTCGAACGTCCTTCAGTTCGACACTTCTCAGACAATCTCCATCGAGTTTATTGAACGCATCTATATATATACTATTGTATTTATCCCTTGGCATATAAAAGTCTGGCCGCGTGCCATACATGCGTTAAGTCACACGTGATGGTAAGGACGGATTGTGCGCGTAGCCATAATCGCTTCTATTCGTATTTTATATAGCTATAATAGAGATCACATGGGGCTTAGCTGACTAACTAGTGCCAATTATTTTTGGAAGAAAATGTATACAATCCATGGAGACATCTTGAGCTATTTACACACAACTACACCTTTCTATATTTTGCTATCCCATAGTAATTGTCATTTTTCCGGGATAAAAAGTAGCCTATGTCATTTTCTGATCCCTAAACTGCCACTATGCAAATCATGTCCGTTCGTCATCATCCGTTGCTCTGTGAAAATTTTAACTATGCCACGGGAACTGTACATTTTCTGGGATAAAAAGTAGCCTATGGGCTATTCCGGACTATAATCTATCTCTGTGCCAAATTTCAACCAGATCCGTCCAACCGTTGTAGCGTGATTGAGTAACAAACATTCACATTTATGATATTAGTAGGATAATAGAGATAATATACTTAGCTAACTTACTAGTGAAAGAACTTTGAGAATAGCTTATGTTGTAGCTGACCTTGCCTACTCCAGATTGTCATAAAACTGTGATGCAATATTTGATATCATAGCAGAGCTGGACAAAAGAGTAAGTGAGTCATATAATGGTATGTCATCTCTACTGCTAATGAACACCTAAAATAATAAACAAATACTGGGTGCAGGTCAAGCCCTGAAATAATGGAATGGATAGCAGGAAGAGTAGACTTCAAAATATAATATTCTATTACAACCCAAGCTTAGTCGTAGTTAGTTTGACAGCGCGTCTTGCTAAATATGTGGCTCTGATATATGGCAGCGATGCGTCTGTCATATTTCGTACATATTGAAAGGCACACACTGTCATTGTGTCTATACGAAAACATCAAGCAGAAATAGTAATACGTCTAAAATGAATAGAATGATGTGTAACAAAGACATTCCATTCAACAACTGACCCGACATCAATAATGTTTTCAACAAACGCATTCGAAATGTACAGTAATGCAAATCTAGAATTTCCCATGTCCAGTAGACTGTGGCGCCCTCGTTGTGGACCGGCGTGTGAATTGTGAACTAAAATTTTCTCTTCATCAAGCGAAGCGTTAAAGCGGAAAGAGCGTTTGACGAGCGACAAGTTTCCATTATAATTTCTTTGATAATTGTAAATTGTTTATTTCAGGCTTTCTATTTTAAAAGCATGTCAACAGTAGCGTAAACATCTGGAAGGGCCTAGGTTCTATCTATACAAATTTAATGCCAGATTTTGAATTGCATAATGTTAAGTTGTCGAAGCTATTGATAGGCTCGGAAGGGATTGAATCCGGCGACAGCGTTTCCAAATAATCCACCACTCTAGTACATTACGCGTTTGTGTGTCAGCATAGCCACGATCCTCTGTTTCATCTATATAAATAAAAATTGATATTTTTTAACCTTGCACGTCAAAGTGACCACACTGCACCTGATGGTAAATGCAGTGCCGTCAAGTTAGAGTATAAAGTAGCGAGAGACAATCTGTCCTTCGCTACTCAACACAACTATGCCGGCCTGCAAATATTATATATGTGTATGTGTATGTGTGTGTATATATGTTCCCTATAGACTCCAAACCGCTGGAACGATTTTGATGAAATCTTCAAGCAATCTACAGATTACCTTAGTGAAGTTTAGTAGCGAATGGATCAACAGAATCTTTTTGCCTTTTGGTAATTTTGTGTCGCATTTTCCCTACGTTTTCTATACGTCCACTACTAGCATTACTCAATATTATCAAATAAAAGCCGCTTTTAATAATACGATTAGTGTTGTGCCTATAGTAATGATGTTTACCTTGCTCAAAGATTAACGACAACACCAGAAAATACGTCAAATAAATCTATACTATATTCCAGTAAATTAGAGTTCAATATGCCTTGGCAAATACCATTGAGTGACAAACTGGTTACATCATAGTATGATGAATTTTAGGCCATTCATCTTTTCCAAGGTTCTGCCATGAATGTCAGGTTTATTTTACGACCTGATTGCTACATTTTTATTTGATCCGGTTAGTTAAAAAAATATATTTGAATAACATTTATCTATTTAGTCTAGTAGAAGACATTCCTCCAATTTAAGAACATTTGCTTGGTCAATGTTAAAAGACTTTATTTCCAACTCTTCCTTATCTATTTGATTTATTCCGTTACGGGATTAAGACAGTTAAGCGTTGCGAGAACCTCGCCGATTTCTATTGCTCGGTGTTAAATGAGTGTCATTGTGGACATTGTTCAGTACTTGATTGGCTATTAGCCTACTTTAATGTAATTTACATTACTTCTACGCTTTTAACAATATATCAAAATTAAGTTTACTTATCGGCTTTTTATTAAACGGACCACAGTACAGCTCAGACACCCTTCAAACATCATCTTTTACATCCATTTTCACAAAACATTAACCACATAGTTATTTATATTCAACCATTAAAGACTTTCAATGTTCATATCGCGAACTAAATCTACGCAGATCAAAATGCCCCATTAATCTTAATGTAGCAATGGCAATAGCAATACATTAAAATTAACAAATAGCTCGCATTACGATGATCCGTTGACCTGGTTACATCGAGTTACAGTTTTCCGCCTGCCTATATAAATCTCATGATTGCGCAACACGTCGTTTCTTCGAGGTGGAAACGTGACGATGGAAAAGCAATATAAAATACGATGTTTAGATTAGCAAATGAACTAAGACTTAATTCACTAACAAAACTATAACTAGTTGCCATGACAACCCTTAGTAACTGACATAATCCTGATCTAAAGTTAGTATATGATTTACGATAAGTCTAAATGTTTGTAGATGTCTACTTACTAAATCTTATCTACTACTTTCTTGTTAATATTATTTTTCCGCGATTTATAGACATCTACATTGTCTTGTTTGATTACACAAAAGTAGACTTGTAGAATGCCTATGGCATTAAGTACCATCGCTATACATACTCGTATATGTATCAAGATTTAAAGAAATTCTCGTTTATCATTATTCGGCTAACTACTGTTACTATTATTTTCTATATAAAATACACTGAAACAGGTTCATATATAATTAAATGAGAACACCTCTCCAAATAAGCAACAGAAACAAACAAAGTTACACAAGTAGTCAAAACACTTGTTATTCAGTTAAGCGTGTCCTTGAAACGTGTCTAGGAAAACATCAAACTGAACAGAAATGACTAGAACGAACGACCTTGAACAACAGACAATGTTGGTACAACAAAAATGAACTGCAATTACACTTAGCTCTGAAGATATAATAATTTTCACACGTGACTAAAATATGTATTCACTATATTTTGCTATACTAAGTTTATAATTATTTTGCGAGTGATAGATTTATGCTGCCGAGATGAAAGTGGCAGGTTCTAAATCAGCCCAAATAGTTAACACCACTGATTTTTGTAAATGTATATTCATAATTAATAGCTTCAACAGTGAAGGAAACGTCGCGATGTAACCTACCTAAGAATATCCCATGAAATTTTCAAAACTATGTAGTCTAACATCCCGCATTTGACTAGCGTGGTTCATTGACCCTTCATTAGGAATATTTATGTATTCAACTAATACAGTGTGAGCAGGTTGCTAGCTCGATTGTGAACTTCACGTCTACCCCTAAGTATTCATAATCAATAGCAATGCAAAATATAACTTACAACTAGTAAGTATATGACACTGTATTGCGGTAATCATCCCAACACATATGATGTTAATTCTCTAGCTTGCATGGTCTTCAGCAATTTTATCATCTTTCAAACTGGAAAACACCAGTGCTTAAAATAATTGTCAAATATTATAAAACAACTATTTTCAAGAAGACAATGGTTTTGGATTGCTATGCATATAAACCAGGGATGTTATGGAGGTCCGTAACTGTAACCGAAACTATCGGATATCCGAATTAAAATTCTATCCGTAACCGTAACCGAATCTGATATAAAAGTTTCAAATAATTTCGGATTTTCTAATTGAGACACGTTCGGACTGGTTTTTGTATTTGCCTGGCCGAACCGACACACGAACCGCGCGCGTATCTAAATTCCTTTAGTATATTTAGTTCTATTGCTTAGACATAGCCTGTCAGTCATTTACTCTTGTGGGATTACATTTACTTACATAAAATAGTATAAATGAAAAACTAAAAATAAAGCTATTTGTTTTTTACTTTTACAATTTCAAAACCTAATATCCATAACCGAAACTATCCGAAACTGACGGATAATCCGAAATAATTTCATATCCGTAACCGTATCCGAAACCGATATAATATTATTCACATATCCGTAACCACATCCAGATCCGAAATTTTAAATCCATAACATCCCTAATATAAACATCGAAAATAAAGTATGAAATAAATAGATTAAAAATACCACCTGCGATAATCCTATCTTTCAACAATAAAACAATATTTGATAACAATAAGTGCAAAAGGAAGTCTAAATAAACATTTTGGTATTGTAAGGTATTACTCAAATAGTATTGATAAAAAGACAAGAATCATCTTATATGCAAGTCATCAATCAGCCTTTCAGTTAGAAGCTTCTCGAAATCAAACATATATGTCTATTAATAGCAAAGAAAATTAACGAGTAAATGGTACTAACAGTCAGTGAAGACCACTACATTTAAACACCCACAACACCAAAGGCATCGTGTCGGTCCGTTGCTGATTAATTGTTGTCCGTAACTAAAGAAAACATCACGTTACAACTATCAGAGCCCAATGTCAAAGGACCGTTACAACTTCTAAACAAAACAAAAACTCACAGGATCGAAGAAGCAAAAGTAATCCATAATGCGACGAGTAATAACATTGAAATCCGCGTGAACACTGCATCAGTATCAATGATAAAGACTGTTATCAACACGACGGTAAATTTAATTAGCCGCGCAAATGTCGATGCCGATATAAATGAGGCGAAGAGATCTGACAAGTCAAAGTCTAGACTGTAAGTGCAATTAAATAGTAAAGTAAATTGTTGACAAGTCCCTGTGGGATAAACTATTATTCATAGACCCTAGATGTAAAAGAGAGATTATCGTTATTGAATACAGAATACGCAAGTATATTCAGAATCGAACCTCTTTCTAACAAGATAGTAGCTATTGAATAGATGTTACACTCACGATATGTGTAAGCCGTTGCGATCTTGTTCGCTCAAAAGTGGAATTTGCAAATGTCCATGCTGATATAAATGAGGCGAAGAGAGCTGCCAAATGAAAGTCTAGACTGTAAGTGCAATCGAATAGTAAAGTAAATTGTTTCTAAGTACATTATTCATAGACCATAAGATTGACGTTTCCATGTGAAAGAGAGTTGATCGTTATTGAAAACAGAATACGCAACTATAATCAGAATCGAACCTCTATCTAGCAAGATTATGATATTGAACCGATCTCAGGTCTGAGTTAGCCGTTATATCTCGTAATTCTGTTACTTCAGATATGGGTATTCTGACCTAAGAATCAATTCAAAGTGAATAAAACATAATTCTTAACTCTGTTTCTAGTATATTGCACATTAAATTCCAAAATGTCTTTGTCGGAGTTATATTCTATACTTAGTTTTGTATATATGTGTGTAGTCACCATTCCATTCATATTCCACGTGTACTCACGACTACGTACGAATACTCATTCCAGATTGTTTCTCGTGAGGTAAGAGAGTGTTACATCATTGTTTTGGCTGAAAACAAATGTGTTTCATCGACCGAAATATTATAGCCTGCTTTTACAATTACTTCATCATTAAATTCAACTTGCTTTCTATCTGGCACTTCTAGTTTTAAAACGTTATTATCTTAGAATTAATTACCAATTTATTTATTAACCTGTCTGATACCTTTTACTATTAGTTACATAAATTAGTAGAAGTTTCTAATTGCTTGGTGTAATTTAGCTATACTCGATTTTAATTTACTAAGCCGGTATGTGTTTGCTAATAAAACTGTTTAATTAACTTGTTTACGAGTTAACCACAGATAACCTCAGATCACGTAAGTCAAATCTATATTTAGTCATGAGCTAATATAGGTAAAGCAGCGATAGCCTAGTTGGTTGCGGTACGGACTGCCAAGACGAAAGTCGTATGTTCGAAACCCAAGTGGCATACACCTCTGACTTTTCTAAAAAAAAAGTTATGTGTGTATTAAATGTTAATTATCGCTTGCTTTAACGGTGAAGGAAAACATCGTGAGGAAACCTGCATACCTGAGAATTCTTATAAGAATTTCGAAGGTATGCCTACGAGCCTATAAGGTATGTATGTCTACCAACCCGCACTAGGCCAGCGTGGTGGACTAAGGCCTAACCCCTCTCATTAGTAGAGGATGGTGGTAGGATATTCATATCCGCCCGGATAGCGACCACCGTACACAGGGCGAAAAACCCGCCATAGTGGCACACGCAAGTGTGTCGCGTTCCGGGATCAGCCAGTGTACATCCGGTTTTTGTCGGGGGTCTGGAGTTGGGGTACAATGGCCATTTTGCGGCCTTCTTAGTACTTTGACACTAGACCCTCGACCCCTTCCTCACCTTCTTGCCCATGGCGTAGTGTGAAGAAGCAGGCCGGCATGAGTGTGTTGAGTAGCGGGGATAGATCGTCTCTCGCTACTCAGTACTCTATTTGGACCGCACTGCGCTTACCATCAGGTACAGTGCGGTAACTTTGCCGTGCCAGGATAAAAAAAAAAAAAAAAAGAGGAGGCCCGTGCCCAGCAGTGGGAAAATGTTTAATACAGGGCTAGTATTTTTATTTATTTTTTAATATAGGTAAATAACGCCACTTTAAAAATAAACAAAGAAGGCTAACATAAATATATTCAAAATTTGTTAGTTCAAGTTAATGAACTCACAGGTAGTTGACTTTCTTATAGTTATGATTGGATATTGCATATAAAATAGACCGAATCAAATATTAAATATTAATCAAAGTATCGTTAAACATTTTTGTTTTGATAAATGTTCTTATTTCTTTTTATCAAAATCAATGCAGTCATGTCCAACTCTACTTTAATCCTAGATTTGATAATAAGGGATAGAATTTCGTCTAAAAATTTAAACAACACCATCATAGAATCAAACACCACCAGAGAATAAGAAAATAATAATGAAATAGAATAATTTTATTAAATAAGCTTGAATTACATTTGAAAATTCAATATATTCTTCAAATTTAGAAGCTCCTACTTTCATGCGTCGGTTAATAAATACAAAGAAAATGCAAAAAAATCACACGCATAAGGTATCAGACCAAACGAAACAAAAATTAGCTTTGTATACAATCAATCACGTAGACAGACACTTATGTATTCAATAGGCAAAGAAGGTGAGTGGCAGACCTTCGCAAAATGACGATTGATGATTTAATCAATGCTTTTACGAAGCATTGATTGGAAAATACATTGAAAAAAGAGAAAAGATCCAATACTACTTGTCCTTAAAATATATTCTTAGAATACATTAACTTGTCTAAAACAGTAACATCAACATAGCTCTTGTACTTGTACTTGTCTTGTAGGGTACGATGCAAAATGCTTTGAATTTAACAAATTAAGTTTATTATCGAATTGTAAGTCAAAACCAACTTGAACAAGATATGGTCTTTCTATTAGTAAATATTATACATGGAACTCTATCTGTGTAACTTTGCAAATTGTAAAAACCACAGAGCTTAGTTGGATGTGGTTTCCACTCGACAGAGAAACAACTGCAGTATTTATGCAAACCTAGTACACAAAATGCACTATGCAGTTTTTTGTAAAAAAAACTCCCATAAAACATTTATTCTAAATTTAAAAATATATTCCACAGATTCGGTTATATATTTACCCATCATACCTGAGGTATTATCATAAGGCAAAAAGTTATATTACATTTTTATATGACCGGAAAACTAACCGGCATTGCCATAAACAGGCCGCCGCAAAATTATTATTCATGCCATATTGTATTGTGCTTAAAATACGTACATTATTCAATTATTATTAACTCGGTCACGGCAAGGTGACTTCAGTTGATGAGTATAGTACTTTTCATATTTAATGCCAAATTTTCTAGATAGTCGCCTAATTATATTGAACAGATCCATTGCTTCAACACTTGGTCGCTTAAAACCTAGTCAACAACCATTCAGACAAAGCTATATTTATAAACACGCAATACAAGTTCCCACGCAAGCCTTTGTGAAAATTGTGTGGGAAGTTTGACTAAAGACGGTAACTTTATTACTGCAATATACCGAGTTAAAATGAAGCTAATATTTGACACTTCGTAGGCACTTATACAACAAAAAATATCTTTTTACCCCCGAAAACACTACGTCAATTCTGATCAAAAACATGCAAAATACAATCAACAGTGATACATTTCTCTAAAATCACGCACGATCTGATGATGTCATCGCGAGCGCTAACGCAAGGTTGTTTTTATTGTGATTTATTATACCACTGATAATGGGGGTCAAGGGTCCTACTAAGAGGATAATACGGCTTTGGTTTTGATGTATAGAGGTTTATGTAGGCTGGTAGATGAAATATCTGCGCAATGATATCGCAATATGATGATAATGTAGGCATATTAGTTGTGGTTTCTCTGCTTGAATCACATTGATGAAAATTGTTTTGAAAACATAAATTTTCATCAATGAAATATCTAATTTGCCTCCAAAAATAAGATTTAAGTTAACGGTAAGTTAACTCCATCACAACTACGATCAAACAAAAGAGTTATCCATAGGTTATAAAGTAATTGAATGAAAACACGAAGACTCTACATTATATTCGTTATACTATTGATCTCATTAGGAATTGTTTTTATATCACATCACAGTTATCCCTTTCATTTCACTAAACTACACTCCCTGATCTATATTTTCGCTTAGCCATGGAGTAGTTTAGGAGACAAAGAAAGCTTAGCTTTAATTTTTATCGGGAGGTTAGTACTCCCGTTGCCTCCTCTTAAATCCGTACCTGCTAACACTAACAACTCAAATAAAAAGTATATTTAAACCACATTATCAGTGGCATTATATGAATGCACTATCAACGATATTAGCGATTACGATATTGACTATACAAACATGTGTCATTGCATCGATATCTTGATAAAATGCAAAGAAACCATTTGACCTTGGTATATATGATGTAATAAAATAGGACGAGTTTTCAAATTCAGTAAAGCAAAATACAGTAAACGAAGAAGGAAAGGTAATGTTATTTAGTGCTAAAACGATTGTAGTACTCTATGTTGACAAGAAGCAAGATTTAGAACCTATTGACCTTGGTAGATATGATGTAACAAAATAGGACGCGTTTTCAAATTCATTCGTAAATACAGTAAACGAAGAAAGGAAGATAATGTTATTTAGGGCTTTAACGATTGTAGTAACCTATGTTAGCAAGAAGCAAGATTTAGGTGATATAAGGAGCATGACTAATTTATGCTGGCGGGCATGATTGTGTTGAGTAGTACTTGATACTCTATCTGGACGGTACTGCGCTTACCATCAGGTGCAGTGTGGTGACTACCGTGCCAGAATAAAAAAAAAACAATGATAAGGCCGCGCCAAAATCTTTGCTCTTCTGCTTCTATTCCTTTAAGTTCAATCATAATACTTCCAGTATTTCATTGGCACTGAAGATTACTTACCACCAGGAGAACTTACTCGTTTACCCATACTTTATAAACAGTAGCATTAGTTGTTACAATTATGCTATCTCTAACAGTTAAGATTTTAAAAATGCAATTCGATAAATACTGAAATGTTTATCAAAACGAAACAAGCCGTTACCGAAACATACGCGTTTATGAAAACCTATTTTCCTCCATGTTAACCTTACGAATGTTGGTTGGTTAATGAACTCTATTTTAAAATTATTAAAACAGAAAACAACTGAGTTTTTTTATACAAGGTAACATGAATCCAACGGTTTTTATTTAAAAAAAGAACGAATAACTTTTAATACAAAATATCAAAACAAACAAATGTTCAGTTTAACGTCAAACACAATAATTCTGAACAGCCTTGTAATCGAACGACTTAATTTGTTTTTCAATGTTGTAGCGCTTATTCTTTATGGATATTTATCGTGTTAGCACGTACGTCGGTGAGGTCAGCTGTTAACGTTAAACTTGTAGACGTTTCTATTAATCGCCTATTGGCTACATGTACACAACTTATCTAAACGATTATCTAAACCTACGCAGAAAAGATAAAATATATTGTCAAACAATAAAAACTTCGCGACCGTGTTTCGTTTTATTATCACTTGGTATAGAAAAGAAAATCTTAATTTTTTTCGTGTAATTCGTTCAAAATCGAATAGATTGGTATAACTTAGTGATATTGATAATTTATATATCCTATTACTGCATTTCGCATTCAGTTTTCGTGGAAACGTTGCAAATTTTCCTCTGAAAATCTACATTGTGGCAGAATTTTCGCAGATTAATTGAAATCCAATAGATATAACAACTTTCACAATCACAACCTTCTTTCACATAAATAAAAAAAAACACTGGCACAAAACTCATAGAAAAAATAATCACAAATTCGAAATTCGTATTTTCCAATCGTTCGACAGCGTAAAGGCGCAAGCGTCGATCGCCAGTCGTCGCGCGCGCGTTACTGAAAAATACACTGTATGGCCGACACAAGCGCCAGGCCATCGTGTCGAATCGCTTGCGATATCGTCAAACTATCGTCAATATAATCGTCTATATAAAAATAATATAATGCAAACATTTAATCTATTTCATCGCGCTATCACTCGTGGGGTGTGGATTGCACTGCTGTTTTTCTTTCTGAAACTACGCCGAAATCCAATTAATTGTCTTGGCAAGATGTATTTTGGTCTCCACTGCATACAATAGATGTTTCATTCTATTAATATAGTAACTCTATGTGAATGAAAAGGAGTGATGTACATTTTATTGGGACGATATTTAATACCAAAACATGTAGCAAAAGTTGCTAACCTACAATAAGATTACGAGTATATTTTAGTACATACATATACACACACGCCTGTAATCCTCGAAGGGGTAGGCAGAGTTGTAACCAGTACACCCACTTTTCGCCGAATTTATTACGGTCCCTTAATGTGATAGGTGGCTAGCCCTTCGCGACACCGGGCTCAATTCCAGACTCCGGGCTGATACTGAGTATTTCTAAATAGAAAATCGGAAATCTCTCGAACCGAAAAAATCGAACCCGAGACCTCAGTATAGCAGTCGTAAAGCACGCGCAATTACAACCGAGTTCATTGAATATGGATAAAAACCACAGACATAGCTTTGGCCATTTGACATTTTCTCTGAATTGTCAATTACAAAAACCAGAGAAGAAGGAGAAACAAGACTTTCCAAATTCACCCCAGATTTTAAAAAATAACGACAGAAAAGGCTGCTTGGTGGAGAATATTTGCCTTTTTTTATTAAAAAAGACGGAACAAAAAAAGGACTATGGAAACTACTTACCATCAGGTGCAGTTCAGTCTTTGCTGTTCCGAGATAAAAAATCAACCCTCTCAAATCCCGACATAGATTTTGGATACTTAGTCTATCGGACCCCTCTAACTTTTGTTGTGCATTCATTCGCCAAGCCAACCCCTGGTATAATATTCATGTAGGGTAAGCGAACACGCTTCATAGCCAGACGAATATACTCTGCACACGCAACTGTTATTTACAAATTTAAATAAAGTTTTGGAAACAGTATTAACAATTTTGAATGAGTAGGAAGCTCTTGTTTTGACACGCAATATATGTCATTTACAGCATTTTACATACATACATACATATACACTCATGCCTGTAATCCCCGAAGGGGTTGGCAAAGGTGTAACCAGTACACCCACTTTTCGCCAAATTTCGGTCCCATAATGTGTTCCAAACTCCGGGCTGATACTGAGTATTTATAAATAGAAAACCCAATATCACTTTACCCGACCCGGGGATCTATCCGAGACCTCAGCACAGCAGCTGTAACCCATGCGCAATTACAACTGCGCCACCGAGGCAGTGTTTTTTGTGTACTTACATAAAATAAATCGATACATTTTCGTCAGTCACTTTAGTGTATTATTTACCAGCCATTATTACCATCTGCGTTCCAATATGGCGACCGAACGTGCCCAATCTCGAATGCAATAACATGTTTATTTAATTATGACTAACATCCGAATTCAAGAACAACGCAAAAGCGAGCTCTCTGCATTGATTACTTATACGCGGTTGCACAATTGGTCAGTTTTTGTTTGCCGTCAAAAATGAACCAATGACGAGTACAGAAATCTTGGAATTACACAATTTAATTCCCCCAACCCCTTTCTATCATCGAACGACAAGAGACTCGGCGAAGCGTCATCGATACATGGTTGATATCCCACCAGTGCGCACGAAGCGTTTTGCTAGTACGTTTATCATGCGCACCGCTAGAGAGTGGAACTCTTTGCCGGAGTCTATATTTCCCGAAAGTTATAACCTGGGTATCTTTAAGTCAAGAGTGAATAGGTATCTTCTATGCAAGCGTGCTCCACCGTAGACCACATCATCACTTACCATCAGGCGGGATAGTGGTCAAACGCAGGCCTATTTATAGTAAAAAAAAAAATCTATGCATAAAGGATTGACTTAAGACTATACTCCTCGCCAATTACCATGGCGATTTGATTGTTAACGCCCCAAACAAACAGCGAATGAAACGGATGTTTCGAAAGCTCGAAAGCGCTCATATTATTTTAATGTTATTTAATTAATTTGCTAGGAAAGTTAAAATGTCGCTCACCCAGTCTTTTTAGGATGTCACGACGACTCTGTTAGTTGTAAATGTAAACAGACTTTTTATTTCTCACGTTACATGTGGTAACATTAATTAATTATATTTTTTATAGCTAATAATGAGTAGAGTAATCTCACATAATAATTTATAAATGTTTACTAACGTAATTTATATTCCTAGTATAACTTAAATATCCTGACAAAATTAAATTCAATAAAATATTATTTTACTAGATGTTGCTCGCGGCTCCGCCCGCGTGGAGGTTATTTTTGGAAGAAAAGGTATACATCAATGGAGGTATCTTAAACTATTACACCTTTCTGTATTTTGCTATCCCATAGGATGCGTGCATTTTTCCGGGATAAAAAGTGGCATATGTCATTTGCTGATCCCTAAACTATTATGCAAAAAATTATGTAAATCCCTTGCTCTCTGAAAAATTAAATTATCCCACGGGAACTATACATTTTTCCGGGATAAAAAGTAGCCTATGTGCTATTCCAGACTATAATCTATCTCTGTGCCAAATTGCAACCAGATCCGTCCAGCCGTTGTAGCGTGATTGAGTAACAAACATCCATCCATCCATCCATCCAATCTTTCGCATTTATAATTTTATTAGTAGGATAGTAGGATTTTTATTGATAACACATGTCAGTTTCTATGCGTCAAAATCAATGACGAAGTAAACTTTTCTTTCGTCATCGGTCAAAATATATAATATACTCTTCTTTCTTATTTACTCTGTACGGCATGAATACAGGTGATTCCATTAAACCGTTCTAAAATTAAAAAATATCTGCTTCAATCACGAAATCTTAGAATAGAAAGGATTCGTAACTCCATCTACGTAGATCGGACTACATCAAAATAAAAATGTAATATCAACTACATTGAGGGTAGAAACACTGCACTACACTTTCGAGATGACATACAACTCAGTCTCCCCCGTGACCATGAAGGCTGCAAAGTCTTCGAAACGTCGGGTTAAAAAAGTAAAATAAACCGCGATATCCGCGATCCGTAAATTTCGTTTTATTCCAATGTATAATATTCGCGTAAATATAAGAAACCAGTATTTAGTTTTCCCTGTTGAATTCATTATGTTATTATAAACAGTGCATTCGTAACCCGTAACAGAATCCACGTGAAGATGTAAAGTCAAATTAATCAGCGTTTGTTTAGATCTGCAGTAGACGTAACTGATTTTCAATAAAACTTTCTTGCTGATGTTTCTATAGTATTTATATAAATAGAAATGTCGGTGTGTTCGTTAAATATATTGAAAAGTTTTTTTTAATTCTGGCACGGAAAAGTGACCACACTGCACCTGATGGTAAGCGCAGTACTGTCCAATTAAAGTATCGAGTAGCAAGAGACAATCTGTCCCCCGCTACTCAACACAATCATGCCGGCCTGCTTCTTCACACTACGCCATGGGCAAGAATGTGAAGATACCGAAAGAGGGAATTGTATTATGATTTCGAACATTCTTATTGTCACTACAACTTATATTAACTATGAGGTCTGGGTTCGATTTATACGACGAGAAATAGAAGTATTGAATTTCCCGGATCGGAATTTGTACTCAATATTAAGACTCTACCTCTATGATATTATAGGAAGAAAATAGACTCTACAAAGGTGCACGGGTTGTACTTCTGTCCACCTTTTGTGGGATACATTCTTGAGCTCGTATAATAAGTATGTGAATTGGAATAGTAATAATTCTAATATTTACTGACTGCCTTGGTGGAGCAGTTGTAATTGCGCATGTGTTACAACCGCTGTGCTGAGGTCTCGGGTTCGATCCCCGGGTCGGGTAAAGTGATATTGGGTTTTTCTATCTAGAAATTCTCAGTATTAGCCCGGAGTCTGGAACCTGTGCCCGGTATGGCGATAGGCTCGCCCCCTATCACATTATGGGACCGAAATTCGGCGAAAAGTGGGTGTACTTGGTACACCTCTGCCTACCCCTTCGGGGATTATAGGCGTGAGTGTATATGTATGTATGTCTAATATTTATATACTCTCAAAGCTCTCAATCTTGCTTTTTAATTTCTAAAAATTCATTCGAATTTCGAAAATCTTCCACAATATCTTTTACATATTTAATTCTACATAAACAGTGAAGTACATTTCTGAAAACGATTACAATTTTTCCAAGTTCTTTCGACAAATTATTTTGCGAGTACGCCCGCATCCAACACTTACTAACTGATACCAATAAACACACTGCCAAAATTTCTACCGGTTGTACATTTTCGTATAAATCACCAGTTTTACTGAAGCGTAGTTGCATTGGACAGCCGAACAGGCGATTCACCAGCAGTGAAACTAGAGTCGTGAGTTCGATTCCCGCAGAGACAGATGTTTGTATGACTGATAAATATTTCTTACTAGGCTCGCGGTTCCGCCCGCGTGGACGTTATTTTTGGAAGAAAAAATATACAATCCATAGAGGCATCTTAAGCTATTACACCTTTCTATATTTTGCTATCCCAAAGGAAGTGTGCATTTTCCGGGATAAAAAGTAGCCTTTGTCATTTTCTGATCCCTAAACTGCCACTATGCAAATATATCGTCGATCTCTTGCTTTGTGAAAAACTAAATAATCCCACGGGAACTGTACATTTTTCCGGGATAAAAAGTAGCCTATGTGCTATTCCAGACTATAATCTATGCCTGTGCCAAATTTCGACGAGATCCATTGTAGCTTGATTGAATAACAAACATCCATCCAAACATAGTAGGATTACTATTGAAATGTCTTCGTAAATTCCACTGACACGTTGTTGGGGCAGTGGAATTGTTTTTTTAGTTCCGACTCAGCCGCGTATATTTTCATTCAAATTACTTAGTCGAAGTTCGCTTGTAACGTCGACCTCTGTATTACGACAGAGTCCTTGAATTTGTTCTGTCGACCTTCAAGAGCGGTCGATCGTGAACTAATTTGGTTTTCATGTGTTTCAACTAACATTGAAATGTACATCTGGTCGGGGTAATACGCGAATGCAGAGCAAGTGTATCTCTTAATGTGTTTCAGCACCTATCAATTATTTCTACTTCTCATTCCAGGTCTTTTGATTGAATAGTTATTGTAATTTTAAATAATTTATTTAAGTGAAAACTTTTGTAGGCACCTTTGGCACTTTTGGAATGAGGAAAAAGCACTGAGCTCGCTTGACCGTCACGGTTATTTTACTTTTAACATAAGCACGCCTATGAAGTTCTATAATTATTGACAAGCAATCATAAACAAATAAGTAAAAGTTTTTTTTATTCATAAAAAGTACACCGACTTCAATAAAATACAAATTATGCCTTTTTTTTTTTTAAATGCCTACAAAATTTGAAGGTTGCCCTCGATTTTTCTGAGACCCCATCATCAGATCCTTACTTGGTGCCAATAGGACCACCTGGGAAATATACCCTTTTAAACAAAAAAAGAATTTCTTGAATCGTTCGAGGCGTCTTCGAGTAATCGGGTAACATACATAAAAAAAAGATTCCGACGAATTGTTAACCTCCTCCTTTTTTAAAGTCGGTTAAAAAGTTTCTACTTCATGGATGCTGTTTCAAAAAGAACACAGTAATTCCAAAGTTAGTAAGTTTTCACTTCTGACGGTAGTCCCGATGACTGCCTAAGTTTCTAAAAAAATTACATTATATGTCAATCAAATTTATAATTTGACCCCAAGCATTACTGACAATTAGAAAGGGCAATTAAAATGAATTACTGGGGGTCCTCACACTAGGCACTGCCTGTATCGTGAGGACCCTACGTTGCATAAAATGTATAAAATAGGAATTTATAAATAGAATATAATTAAGTCAGTTGAAATGATTTTCTATATTTTACTCAATAAGTTATGTTTGAAAGAAAAAGTTGTGATATGACAGAAAAGTATGCACAACATGATTTATGACGTCACCGCTCGGAATGATCCTTACGGTGCAGTCGTGAGAGGGAGATAGTGACATTATATATGATTGGAAGGGAAGACTTTGCACTGCAGTGGTAAAGTACTGGCTAATAATATAATTCAAGCGGCTATGATACAGGCAAATGAAGTGAAATTATTATTAGACGTCCCACAAACCATCGCAACCTTGACCGCGTGTTCACAATTACGTCATCGCGAGATAATTAACGTGTTTACAATTTCCTCACGCGTATTCCGCCACATAATCGTATGGGTCACGGAACTCTACGAGTTGTGTTTGGGGCTACAACTAATATTAGCCCTGTGTTATACATTTACACGGGCCTCCTCTGGTAGGAGGGGTTAGGCTTTAGTCCACCACGCAGGCCTGATGCTGGTTGGCAGACCTGGGTGATTTGAGACATTTGTGTCGTGGGTATCAGGGACTACCAGACCCTTTCGGTCTCACAACACCCAGACCCGATACAAATGTCTGTCTGTCACACAAACATTTTTCCCGGCGAAGGAATCAAACCCACTGCCTCTCGTTTTACAGCCGGCTACTCGCCCGATGCGCCACGGAGACTGTAGACTATATTTGTACATCATTTTATACAAATATAGTCAGAAAAGAAAGTCAATTAGAGTTAGAAAAATGTTTGACCGCTAAGGCCACAATAAGTGCTTGGATTGAAGAGTTCTACCTCATCATAAGATTCTAGTCATTGGTATAAGGAACCTCTATCTATATACAATGTGTATATACGAGTAGACCACCGTACTCAGGGTGTAAAACTCGCCATAGTGGCACACGCAAGTGTGTCGCGTTCTAGGGTCAGCCAGTGTACATCCGGCTTTTGTCAGGGGTCTAGAGTTAAAGTACGATGTTTTGCCGTTTTGCGACCTTCTGAGTACTCTGACACTAGACCTGATATTATTGAATTATATTTATTAACCATAAATTAAAAATCATACGTTAGTAACTAGTAAAAATACTAAATGGCCCAAACATTAAAATCACATTTACCTCATAATTTGCAAAAACCTCAGGTACTGAGAAGATTGCGTGACGAAATCTTAGAAATATTCATTTTTTCTAACCACAATTGAATCATCGTCATCACATGATGTCATTGGTGTGGTTTTGCATAAAACATGAATGACCAATAATTATTATCAAGAATATATAATGCACGATTTTATTATGTCCTCTAACAGGTTTTTAAATTTATTCAAAATAATACACAGTATTCTGGAGGGTATTCGTGTTTAAACGGTTTAATTCAATGTACCGTTTGTTTTAAGAATTCTTATTAATGGACTCTTGAAGAATACCTGACCGATAAGTGCCTAATCTAATATCTTTTATGGATGTTATATTAGCTTGAACCCAGCATTAACTGTCAGCTTAAGAATTAGCTATCAGAAAAGTATAACTGTTAAAAGTTATACAGAAGGAATTTAAGCATATAAAATTCCTAAAAATAAAACAGTTTTTAGTCGAATTAGGAAGGAATGCTCTGTCTCTCTCGCAAAAAGCGTATGTGTACTTATATATGACGTCATGTTAAAGTATAGTACGGTCGCTGTCTAGCAAGTCACAGTCGCTTGTTATTATCTTCCAAATTTGAAACACATTTTAATTCTGTTTTCTGTGACCAACTTTATTTGTTGTGAATATTTTTATAAAAAATATATAAGTAGGCCAGTACGATTTAACAACCTCTTTAGCATTGACGAGGATTAAACTTGTGTAGAGTACTTGTATGCTTTAATAAACACGGTATGTGGAAATTCAACATTTATGTTCACTTTTGACAGCCTCCATGGCGCAGTTGGCGAGTAGCCGGCTGTGAAACGAGAGGCCGTGGGTTCGATTCCCACACTGGGACAAATGTTTGTGTGACAGACAGATATTTCTGTCCGGGGTCTGGGCGTTGTGAGACCGAAAGTCTCGTAGTCCCTGATACCCACATCACAAGACCCGTATCTTAGTGTGGGGTCGGGGCTATGTGTGTGACTGTTGGGTGTTATTTATTATTATTCTTTCAACTGGAACTATATAAAATCTATACCAGAGGCAGTTAGGCGTGTAGAACACCTGAGCCGTAACATATCACCATATATGTATACAGTAGATTGAATTCATTCTAATGCGCCCATAAATAGATATATTGGTACTAGATTGTCAATCAGGTTTTGCAAGTTTAAAGTTGGCTTGCTGAATGGTGACCTGAATACGTTATACTAAGATATTATGGTAAGGGATTTTAAGTAACGTAAGACACGTTATTACCTTTAAATAAACAAATACAACAAGCTCGAAGGACCAAATCGGTTTGGGAAGTTATTACGTAATTTCCAAAGGAACTATGACGGAAGGAATAGATCGCGACAATATTTCAACTACCGTATATACATGTACACTCAAGACTGTAATCCCCGAAGGTGATAGAGGGCGAGCATATCACCACAACAGGCACAATTCCCGACTCCGGGTCGATACTGAGTATTTCTAAATAGAAAAATCCAGTATCGGTTTAACCGACCCTGGGATCGAACCCGAGAACTCAGCACAGCAGTCGTCACCCATGAGCAATTACAACTGCGCCACCGAGGCATAATTTTTCAACTACTCAACAACATATAGATAGCCAAACTAAGCGATATAAGAACGGTGTATAAGCATTCATTCTATCACAATACAATGGACTGCACACAGACAAACCCACAGGAAAAAGACAGTTGATTGTCATCGAAATCTCCAAAACATGACGCCAGAATGATAGGTTAAGCCGTGCATTGAAGTTTTTGCAATCACCGAACCGAAACGCGGTCATCGACCACGACACCGGATAGGGTTGGCAAATGATCAAAAAAGTTATTTGTTATAAAAGTTTTTAATCATAAAAAGTACACCGACTTCAGTAAAAAACTATATGTGTTTTACTATTATGCGTCACTATAAAATTTGAGGGTTGTCCTTGATTTTTCTGAGATCCCATCATCAGATCCTGACTTGGTGCCAATGGGACCACCTGGGAAGTCCAGTTATACCCTTTTAAACAAAAAAAATAATTTCTCGAATCGCATCAGGTGTCTTCGAGTAATCAGGTAACATACATAAAAAAAAAATATTCCGAGGAATTGTTAACCTTCTCCTTTTTTGAAGTCGGTTAAAAAGTCTACAAAGTAGGCGTTTTATTTCATATCGTAGATTTTGATGGAATCTTTTAAAGAGTTCAAAATAATATGTTATAGGAAACGGTAGGTTACAGTTTAACGGTAGACAGCGGCTTTGCTCTGCCCTGCCATTGCAGAAATCTATGGGTGGCGGTGACTACTTACCATCAGGTGGCCCGTCTGCTCGTCTGCCTATCGAGGCACTTAAAAAAAAGGAAAGCTGATATTTCAGTGGCGACTTATTCTGACAGACAATAAAGAAAATTTCTTTATTTACTTAGCAACCCTAACTACAAATGGTGTTTAAGAAGATGGGTAACATTTTTTCGCATTGTTGCCCAAAGTCCGGCCAGTTTTTTCGACAGTCAATTGTAAGTAACGTCATTTCAACACTTTTTGTAATAGGTGGGATGTAATTACATACTCATTTTATGTTAATTTTAAATGTTACGAATTTTTGGAAGGTTAAAATACCTGCATGGTAATTCTTCCTTATTTTTCTTATTGCCATACATACCTCTTATCGAGCTTACAGTTAATACTATGTGATATTTTAGTTCGCGATGTTTGAAATGGAAATAATGGACAGCCTCCGTGGCGCAGATGGTGAGTTGCCGGCTGTGAAACGAGAGGTTGTGGGTTCGATTCCCACACTGGGACAAATGTTTGTGTGACAGACAGATATTTATGTCCGGGGTCTGGGTGTTGTGAGACCTAAAGTCTCCCGTAGTCCCTGATACCCACAACACAAGACTCGGTATCTTAGTGTGGGGTCTGCGTGTTATTTATTTATTTAATGTTAATAATGTCACATACGACATTTTTGAAAACTTAGCACGTATAGAGGGTGTTTGAAAAATGTGGTATATGCAACTACCACATAGAAATTACAAATAAATAAACTTTTTAACAAAATTAATACACTAAAACGATGAGGAAATAAAATGAAATCAGCATTAAACAATAGTGTATACTGTAAGACTCATGAGCCCACGCATAGCCCACTACGGTTATACAGTGGGTGGACAATAAATGGTACAAGCGGTTTACAGCTTCGTTTAAATGTCAAGTAATCTGTGGTTACGGTTTTTGGATAATAATTACATCGACCCACGCGTAGCTCTTGTGTTTTGGCTTTAGATTAAGTGGACACGAAATATTTTCCATTTAGGTCGTTTTTATGTCATCATTTGGACAAATCCTGTACGATATTTACGGTAAATTATTTAACTTCAAATTAAATAAATAACATCCAACAGTCACACACATAGCCCCGATCCCACAGTAAGATACGAGTCTTGTGTTGTAGGTGTCAGGGACTACAAGAGACGCACGGTCTAACAACACCCCGGATACAAATATCTGTCTGTCACACAAACATTTGTCTCTGTGTGGGAATCGAACCCACGGCCTCTCGTTTCACAGCCGGCTAATCGCCAACTGCGCCACGGAGACTGTGAACTATAATTGAATAGGTTTACTACAATTTTGAATCCTTTCAAGGCCCCAAATTTATGCCATCAATTTACCGAAAGGCTTTATCTAAAGGTTTATTATTGTTTTATTGCAATAGCCTAATATAATATCCATGCACTAAAAACCTGTACAGCTGAATAATATAGATAAATCAATGATTAATAAAAAATACTTTAACTTAGTTTGTGGGACCTGATAGGTATTTGTATGTGTGGACACTTTGCCATGCCAGGATAATAAAAAACACCGAAATTACTTCAAAAAGTGTAAATACACTTGTGACGAATCTATCGGGAACTATATAAAATCTTATAGTTTGGTATTCATTTTGGCAAGCGTGATCCACCGTAGACCACATCATCACTTACCATCAGGCGAGATAGTGGTCAAACGCAAGCCTATTTATAGTAAAAATATTAAACTGGAAATAAAATGAATGTACGTTCTAACAGCTGCCCTCTTAAAAATATTCCCATGAATACTGCTCATTAAAATACCATTAATTCATATTTCAATAACATAAAACTCCTTCGCCAAGGTCCCACGATGTTATATAAAATGACATCATAAAGGTGACCATATTGAAATCACGTGTGGCGCCAATTTACCTTCTATGCTACCAACACGTAATATTACGTCATTGTTATTTCGCAGAACCAACATAATTTGAATATCGAATGTATTTTGACAGCGTTAATTTGTTGCCAGTGATAATTTAAAAATATTACGCAGTTTTTATATTTTATGTGCCATAAAATTATAAATTGTTTAAACATCTAGACTTTATAAAAAAATATGAGTCAACAGTACCGCAAAAAAGATATAAAATTATCATGTAATGTACCTAAATGATGCAAGACAAGAAAAACGATTCTTAGTACACTAATACGCCGTACAGTATTAAAATAAATAACTCATGCAAATATAAGTAATAGAGTACAAATAAATGATTCTAATACCTTTTAAATACCACGTTTAGATATTTTATATTATTTTCCTTAAATTGGACACATATTGTACCTAATTAAGAGTATTAATAACGTACCATTTTTTCCTTAATTTAAATTGCATGTAGCAAGAAACTAAAGAACAATAAATATGATAGTGCATTTACGTCTAAAACGTTACTCATTCCTATTATGAATATCAATAAATTTGCATTTACTAAGCAAGTTATAACGAAACTATTCCGACAACCAGTAGAAATACCTAATAAATATTTTTACTGGACAACCAGGCTTTACGGCTTCTAATAACTTCTATATACTCTAGACACGTAAAAAAAGGGGGAAAATACATAAACTTTTACGACCTGTATTAAAAAAATTATAAAAAAACACACTTTAACAGATAGCTGAACTAAAAAAAAATATTTTTTAATATCCTGGTGATATAAATTTTCAAGTAAATCAGACGTCTGGAAGGTGGTGAAAATTACGTTGAAGGATTCCGTTATATACAAACGTATATACATACAGATGAATGTTATATATTTAACGGTAGGCAGCGGCTTTGCTGTGCCCTGGCATTGCAGAAGTCTATGGGCGGCGGTGACTACTTACCATCAGGTGGACCGTCTGCTCGTCTGCCTATTGAGGCACAAAAAAAATATAAAACGTGTAAAGAAACACTTACCAAAGTAACAATATCCCCTGGATTGGCCGCCGCTATCCTCCTCAATCTCTCATATAACATATCTAGCAGCCTCTGGTACTTCGCGTTCAGTTCGTCCAATTCCCTCGCGACTCCCTCCGCTCCCACAGGAACCCTCTCAGGGTCGACGCTCATGCCGTGCCTCCTCATCCTGTCCGCTTGCTGCACATCAGCCTGGCGCTTCAGCTGCCTCAAGTCCAGGGATGGGTGGACCTCCTCGCACAGCCACTCGGAGTATCGCTGGCACCGGGACGAGTGTATCTATCGTGTTAGGGTCGAAGCGGGTTAGGATTATTGCTGTTAGTGGGGGAGCAGACTGTTTTTGGTAGAAAAGTAGTTTTTGTGGTAGAATTTAATTAACATTAACCAATAAAATTTTAAAGTATTTTAAATCTATATAACAATAATACCGAACAAAAACAATCTGCTTGCATTGTTTTGGCATATTAGATTTTAATCCATTCATAACATCTCTCACGTGGCATTCAATATCTTTTATACAATTTAGAAATGTACGATTCATACATCGCCTTTTCAAAATTTATTTCTCCTAGTCGTATAACTGGCAACACTGAATAATCCAGATCAGAACACCGCAACAGATCATGCTAAAATCCCTGTTCAAATACAGGTTTAAGCGTGCAACCCCCAGGAGCTGAGTGCGCTTCTCTATGACAGGTTTGTGCACTTGTCTTTGCTCCGAAGCGTTTTTTGTACAAAAACTTCCACTAATTTTAACACATAAAACATCAAAAATTATTTTTAAATTGGTACTTTTTTGTAATTTGGCAACACTGACACATACACGGCATGCAGTGAAGTATATATTTTTTATATTTTTAATGCACTTAAATGACCAGTAGTTGCACTCATACTTATTTTAGTCACAAACTGTGCAGTAATAAATTGCATTTAATTTTTTTTCAGTTACTCACACAAACATCTCTTTCAGATTGTGTTATGGTTTAGTAAAAAAGCGAAAATAACAAACATGTTATAGAAAACCGAAGCGTGGTTAAATATTTAGCTCAATCTCGCTCAAGCATTAGAAGTTTAGACAAGCAGCCATAGCGACTTCATGCGAAAAAAAACTTAATGCATAAACACCGCTGTACAGACCACGAAAGACCCAGAGACAATATAGACATCCGAGAAGCAATGTGACAAGACAGTAGACGCCGGACCTGTGTGACTTTTGCAACCTTTCAGAATCCATTCATTACAACGATTCAATTTTACACTGCCAAATCATCTGAGCTTTAAATTAAAACGTGATAATACGTCAAATTTGACATGACGTCTTAAAACGTCTTACGGCTGAAGGACATGTATCCATGGCTAACAATAAATTAAAAAAAATATTTCAACGTCATAGTAGCAAAACAAAACAGAATGTTTCATTCCATATAGTAACATATTATATGCAATTATAGCTCAAATTGGGAATAATACACCATGACGTATAATCACGTCATTGCAAAAATTTTGCTCATACTCAGATAACTCAGCACAGTATAACACAGTGTAGAAATATAGTATTTCCAGGGTTGTCGCGTGGATATTTACCTTCGCCTCTCTTATGAATCTTCCTCCGTCAACGTTAACCTTTTCTATCTTAGGCGTTCTCTCCACAACGCTTGTCAGTAGACTCTGTTGGCCACAATACACACAAATATTAAATCATGCATAGAAATACAATATTTTTCATATTACTTTTTTTATCCTGGCACGGCAATTTGACCACACTGCACCTGATGGTAAGCGCAGTGCCGTCCAATTAGAGTATCAAGTAGCGAGAGACAATCTATCCTTCGCTACTCAACACAATCATGCCGGCCTGCTTCTTCACTCAACGCCATGGGCAAGAAGGTGAAGAAGCGGTCGAGGGTCTAGTGTCAGAGTACTCAGAAGGCCGCAAAATGGCCAAACATCGTACCCCAACTTTACTGACCCCGGAACGCGTCACACTTGCGTGTGCCTCTATGGCGGTACCACCCTGTGTACGGTGGTCGCCATCCGGACGGATATGAATATCCTACCACCAGCAGAATGAATCCTATCCTATTATAATACTGTACCCTGGTAGGCTCGAACTGTTCCTTGGGCCTGATCTCTATGGGAGGCTGTGCCTGCAGCTTGTTGTATGTGTCATCGATCCACTCCGCCTCCTTCTCCAGGCCGGCGTTGTAGTTGCGCAGGAGTTGGTACGCGGCCTCGCAGCTTCGGAGTCTGGGGAGGGAATTGATGTTAACGAACATTCTAGAACACCTGTAATCCTCGAAGAGGTAGGCAGAGGTGGTGACCAGTAGATTTCGCAGAGATTTTTACCGTCCCATGATGTGTATGGAGTAAGCTTATTACATCATCACAATTCCAAACTCCGGGCTGACACTGAGTATTTTGTGATCAAAATCACAATATCACTTTTGCCTTACACGGAGATCGAACTCGAGACCTAAGCACAGTAATTACAATTGCGCCTCAAATGTGCCTTTGAAGTCGGTAAAAGATAGTACAGTTAATTAAATGATTCCAGGTGCTTCTAAAGCGACCTAAATATTTACTTCTATACATAAGGACGCTCACCTCTCAGCCAGTTGAGTGCAGACCCCATTCCACCTGTTGTTCAGCTGGGACACTTCCTTGTCCAGCCGCTCCAGGTCTATATGTTTACCAGCCCGCGGGAGCGAGGAGTGGGGGAGAGTCTCCCTGGAACTCTGCACCAGACGCCGGCAGTTCTCTGAATCGTCGTTCATCTGGTCCACCTGGACTTGCTGCTTGCTCACCGCTACTTGCATACGGAGTAGATCTTCGTGCATCTGTGAACAGAAAATAACACTTTAAGGAAGAGCTCTTCTATATGCATGAATACGCTAGTTTTGATTGTTTAATGTCATCCCATTTTCTCCCTTCCACACTAGAACCACGCGTAGTGGCTTGCAGAGCCACAGTTTCGTAGTGTCTACCCCGGCCAGAACCAAGAGCAGAGACAATTTATATTTTAGCCGCACCATCAAGCCGTGGAACAGTGTGCCAGCTACCGTACTCCCTCCATCCTTTGATCCTGGGTCCTTTAGGGTAGTGTGAAGAAGCTGCTCAGCAGGCTGGCATAATTGTGTCGAGTAGCGAGGGATAAATTACCTCTCGCTACTTGAGACTCTAACTGGACGGCACTGCGCTTAACATCAGACAGCGTGGTCACTTTTCCGTTCCAGGATGAAAAATATCGACTTGGTATTATTGCCTCCCACAAAAATTCTACAAAAGGTCACCGGTTCATGAGGAAGACGCCATTCTTAGCAACATCCTCACTTCACCTGTAAAACGGAACTGAACTCACATCTTTCAGAAGTTCCACGTCATTAGGCAGGTCGTTGAACTGCGCCAGTTTGATCTCAAACTCGGATATCGTCTGGTGGTTCTCCTCCATGCTGTTGACAACTATCTCCACGAACTTCAGTCTGAAACAATATCAATAACTTAGATTTGTCTACAGCCTCCTTGGAGCTGTGAAATGAGAGATAACCGAGACAAATGTATGTGTGATCCATAACTATATGTTCCCAGTGTGGGTATTGTGGGACCATGAGTCCTTAATAGTTCATAATACTCGCTATATACAGTGTAAACTCTATATTACGAACTTCTATTTATCGAAAAACTCCTTAAAACGTAAAAATCGCCAAGGTTTGTTTAGTTTACATTGTTACCTATATATTGTTACACTCTATATAGCGTAACAAACACTCTCTAGCGAAATAGTACCTAATTCTTTATATCTAATAAATATTAATTTCACTAACTTTCAAACACAATACTGATATAGAGTCGTAAATATTTCGTACGCACAGTTGAGTTCTTAGAAATGTTGTAATTTGTTCGTTCTAATTGCCTAGCAAGTGATGACTTACTGTACTTCCTCTTGTCTCATTGCTTTGAGATGTCTTTACGTTATCCTATTGTTGGTTGCTTTCAAACTTTCATGACGAGTAAAACTTTTGTATATTAACGAAAAAGTTTTCTTAATACGCGTGATATAGAGAAGTAATGATGCGAAGTTATATTGTTTCTTTTGCTCTCTCCGTTTAACGAAAACTCTTTATAACGTATTAAAATATCCGGTCCCTTCAACTTCGCTATATAGAGTTTACACTGTAATTGTGATATAGAAAGTCTCTGTTACCCTCGTCACAAGATTCATAACTATATGTAAGACTGTTATTTATATTTTATGTCAATCCTCTAAGTTCAAACAAATCAGTCACCTATCGATATCCTATACTATACTATACCTGCCTCGGTGGCGCAGTTGTAATTGCGCATGCGTTACGACTGCTGTGCTGAGGTCTCGGGTTCGATTCCCGTGTCGAGTAAAGTGATATTGGGTTTTTCTATCTAGAAAATCTCAGTATTAGCCCGGAGTCTGGAACCTGTGCCTGGTATGACGATAGGCTCGCCCCCTATCACATAATGGGACCGAAATATGGCGAAAAGTGGGTGTACTGGTTACACCTCTGCCTACCCCTTCGGGGATTACAGGCGTGAGTGTATATGTATGTATGTACTATACTATACCATTATTTATTTATAGAAAAATTGTACTACAATTCTAATACTTTTCAAACCTGACCCCCACTGAACCGGTTAGATATTGACCGAGTGCACAACCCCCATTATAAATCCTGATATCTATGGCACTCCTCCAGTGTTAGACAAGGCAATGGCCGGCCATCTGGCAACATGCCAGCACCCTGCCAGTTAGCTCGAAAGAATACAAATAAGGTTAATCATGTTTAAAACCTTACAGATAGTATTAAGTCCATTGTATGGAACAATATGGCTCATAATAAAATTATATTCATTAAACTAAACGTTAAATATAATAACATGATGATGACAGCCTCGTGGCGCAGTTGGCGAGTAGCCGGCTGTGAAACGAGAGGCCGTTGGTTTGATTCCCGCACCAAGACAACTGTTTGTGTGACACAGATATTTCTGTCCGGGGTCTGGGTGATGTGAGACCGAAAGTATCTTATAGTCCCTGATAACCACAACACAAGACTCGTATCTTAGTGTGAGGTCGGGGCTATGTGTGTGACTGTTAGGCGTTATTTATTTATGTGTATTACAAATATTAACATGATGATATTGCAACAAAGGAAGTTTTGGAAGTGACAATATGTAAAGAAAGAAAGAAGAAGAAAGAAAAAGATTTTATTACCAGAGCAAATACATGTGTTACGTTTATTTCTTGGAAAGATCTAGAAACTGTATAAAAAGTAAAATAAGTCGCCCGAAAACATTTTTGTCTACGAATCTAATTCAAAGGAGTTTGAATCATCAAAACACATATATCAAGAGATTCAAGACTATATAAAACAAACACAAAACATATAAACGAAAAAAACAGTTTTTGGTCCTTCGAGCCAGATATCTAACGTCAGTTTTTTTTACTTCCTCGCTAGTCAGACAAGCAGACGGGTCACCTGATGGTAAGTACAAAGTACACAGCCGCCGCCCATAGACTAGCACAACAAATCTACTATTTTATTAAACCGACTAAATTATTGTTTTATTTTTTATATTACTATGCCAATTTATAATCATACCTTTCAACAAACAGCTGGCTCTTGGACTGCATGTCGTTCCACTTGCCCATGACTTTGTCGAGGCTCTTCTTCATAGCAGGTGTCTTTAACGCAATCACTGTAATGAGAGAAGTATTCAGAAATAGTACCAGATCAAACTCATCTTTTACAACTCGTGGTTGTATTCCAAACAAGTGGACCCATAGTTGTATACCGGCTTTTGTCGGGGGTCTAGAGTTGGGGTACGATGTTTACTCGTTTTCCAGTCTTCTGAGTACTGACACTAGACCCTCGACCGCTTCTTCACCTTCTTGCCCATGGCGTAGTCTGAAGGAGTAGGCTAGCATGATTGTGTTGAGTAGCGGGGGATAGATTGTCTCTCGCTACTCAGTACTCTAATTCGAGCGCACTACAGTTACCATTAGGTGCGTTCTGGTCACTTTGCTGTGCCAGGATAAAAAAAAACGAGATGATGACGCAAAATTGGGACAGTCAATACGACTGTTAATACGAAAAATTTTGTCAGTTACCTTGCTGCTACACAATATTTAAAAATTACCATAACTTTATAATCCAAAACAGTAAGCCAATGACAAAATATTTTTCTCTCTATTTCATTTCAATTAAAGGAGAATGACCAGGAATATTTTGACCACGGTACAAGTTTGCGTCAATTCCAAAGTTGTAGTCTATAAAGTATCCAAATCCTATCTAAAGTTTACATTTTTGGAATTGGAAGACGGGTTTCCATGTTTTGTGGTGTAATAATTTTGTGTAACTCTTATTTAAACGTAAGACTAGGTAGTGTGGTCGATCGACTATAGCATGTCATGAAAAATCAGTAACAAGAATGGGCATTCTCCTTTCCAACATACCTCTGAATGTATTCTGCACCTCCTCGACATCAGCAGACAGCGCGTGCAGCGACACCTCCCAGTCCTTGTGCTGCAACACCAGGTGTTCCAGCGAGTCCAGGTCGCGCGGTATGTGGCTCGCTATCCGTTCGTGCAGCTGTCTCTCCAAGATCTCGATCCTTTCCAGCAGGTGCGTGGACTGTTCTGTGAAGATCCTTGCAGCATTTTTGGATTCCTCTGTAAGTGTGAAAGATTAAATACATGAATACAAACAATAGTCACACACATAGATACCACACTAGGTCAAACCTATATAATATCAAGAACTACAATATTCAGACCCGAAACAAATACATATGGATTACACAAACATTTATCTTTATGCGGGAATCGAACCAGCGGCTTCTAGTTTCAGAAACGGCTACTCGACCATTATTTTACGAAGGCTGTCAAATTATACCATAATTCATGACCCTCGTGAACTTATGACATTATATAGACGTTCGGTCATCTTGCCAAGTGTCAGACATTTGACAGTGACATATTCATCTGTCAACATTTTGTATACGTATATATAATAACATAATATATACGAAGTTATCTATAATAACATAGATAACTTCTAAAAAATATTGTTTTGATATTCCATTTCGTTAAGGATGAAAAAGGGTCGCAAGCTATGGCATTTTATTTTTTACCAAATATCTAAATCTTTTATTCAATTCATACTCTTCGGAACACAAATTTCGAAGTTTAAGAATCGACTCCTAAGAGGAGAAAGGGGTTCAAAAATAAGTACCTATAGAAAATAATAATTTTCGCACACACGAATAAAGGTACAAGATTGTCTCGTCCACACATTCGCTACTGAAACTCCTTTTAGCCAGGATAAACAATAGCAAGCATTTAAATCACAGCAGCAAAGCTCACCGAGTCTTTGGGAATGCGGAGTCTAAATCTGCGGAGTTAGCTGGTGGAGGATATTCATACCCGCCCGGATAGCGACCACCGTACACAGGGCGAAAAACCCGCCATAGTGGCACACGCAAGTGTGTCGCGTTCCGGGATCAGCCAGTGTACATCCGGTTTTTGTCGGGGGTCTGGAGTTGGGGTACAATGGCCATTTTGCGGCCTTCTTAGTACTCTGACACTAGACCCTCGACCCCTTCTTCACCTTCTTGCTCATGGCGTAGTGTGAAGAAGCAGGCTGGCATGAGTGTGTTGAGTAGCGGGGATAGATCGTCTCTCGCTACTCAGTACTCTATTTGGACCGCACTGCGCTTACCATCAGGTACAGTGTGGTCACTTTGCCGTGCCAGGATAAAAAAAAAAAAAAAAAAAACCCGTAACGAAATCCTATCCTACTAATCCTATCCTAGGTGTAGTGTGAAGAAGCTACACAGCAGGCCGGCATGATTGTGTTGAGTAGCGAGGGATAGGTTGTCTTTTGCTACTTGTCACTAATTGGACGGCACTACGCTTACCATCAGATGCAGTGTGATTTGCCGTAACATGATAAAAAATCTATTCTCATTCTAAACTAAATTGAAAATAGTCCTGAAGGGCGAGCCACTGAGGCTTCGATTGATCCTAGCCAGTCACCTCCGACCTCCCTTGGCAGGTCGACGCCCCAACCGGCGCGCCGCGACACAACATATTACGCGATCTTTGCGCAACTCGTTTATATCATGACAGCCTCCGTGGCTGTGAAACGAGAGGCCGTGGGTTCGATTTCCACACTGGGACACTGTTTATGTGTCAGACAGATATTTGTGACCGTGCGTCTCCGGTAGTCCCTGATACCCACAACACAAGACTCGTATCTTAGTGTGAGCTCAGGGGCTATGTGTGTGACTGTTGGGTGTTATTTATTTTGTTTATTTATCAAGTAATTGGACTACGATACAATTATACTCATAATGAACCCTTACTATTCCACTGCTGGAACCTACTATTAAAATGGTTTAGTGCTCACGACACGACGCAAATTTGTGTATATTTTTTAAAGACGTCAACAAAATACGAAATTTTTCAACAACATCAGTGTAACAAATTCAATAACCACAGGCAAATTTTAACTGATTTTAAACTTGAATCGAAGTGCGGATTTCGTTTCGTTCACGTAATTATAATAATATACGAAAGGCATAATCAAATTTAATATAATATCCATAAGGTATAAAATTAAATAAACGCGAAATAATGAAGTCACTACATCAATGAATAGATTGACTGGGAGGTATATGATACAGTAGATATTTAAAAAGTGGTAGAGCCACGCTGTAGACATATTTGTCTACAGCATGAATGGGCCGGCTCGACCGGGGTAGTACCACTGTCTCACAGAAAACCAACGTAAAGTGACAGTTCACTGTCGCGTTTCGTATGGTAAGTGAGATAACCGGAGGCCTAGATTCCCCCTTCCCTTCCCTAATCCCTATTCCTGTCCTTTAAGGCCGCCAGCGCATACATGATAATTTCGGTATTGTGGATGTTCATGGGCGGTGGAGATCACTTAACATCAGGTGACCCACTGGCTCGTTTGTCGGACTATGATATAAAAAAAAATACACTATAGGTGTTCTGTGAGTTCACTTAGAATCACCACACACTGTTGATTTACATATCCAATAATGTGTATTAAAAATTCAAAAGCTGGAATATGTTCCTCTTGAACCTAGTCTTTGAATGGCAATTTATACTCTGCAAAATTAGTCTTATCCTACAAAAAATTTGAAGTGCGAGTTACTTCCGACTGAGATAAGTTGCTACTATATGTAACAATACTATCACTTCGCGCCTTACAAACCAAACCGTATATGACAATAACCTTGCACTTCGAATACAAAACACTTCACTCTCATAAAACTAAAAACACTTGATAATACCATCACAATACACTTCAAAATCAAGTGCCGAAACACCACCGTTTGTATACAAACAACCGTGTTTAAAAACATAAAAAAACACCTGCTCGATGTGTGCAAACATAGTTCCTTTCAACGGTTCTCTCGACGTACACCAGTATAAACTTAACTAACATTTAACTATGATTAAATGATAAAGTTTTTGGTTAAAAAATATATGAAAGTGCTGCACCGTTGCACTACAGTACGATGGTAGCTGGCCGACTGAAAAATTGTGTCTTGGATCAGTTGATCTTGGTAATGCGCCGTGAAGGGAGGAACGGTATGGCAACTGCGACGCGAAATATAAATGTGATGTCTGGAAACTCCCGTTACACGTTACGTAATCGCGCCGAGACTACTCGGGACGGCTGTATCGATTTTGATTCTTTTTATTCAGGCGTAGTTAATTATTAGTGCGAAAAGAGCCTGCATTATGGCCGTTTTATTGATAATTGTTTATAAAGTGATTTTTAGAATTGAAAATAACGGTGAATTCTCCGAATGAAATTTTTTAATGTGTCCGCTATCTATTCGGAACGGATGATCTCTGTCACCTTTAGTTCGTGAGGTGCATCCGATTTAAAGCGAACATTTTACAGCAATTTAGTAGTTACAAAACACCATTTAGTATAATTGAAGAATGATGCGCGAAGCGCGTGTGAAAAATACATTAACTCTATTGCAGTAAAAAAAAACTTTACAACTAAATGTTTATGCCATGAGGTGTACTAATACCTCCATTTATACTAAGCATATTATTCATAAATAGGTGGATATAGCTTTATTATACTATTATGTATTTGCCTAAAAGTTTATTACCGTAAGATTATGCTTCTGAGGCACTAAAACTGCTCTTAAATTCTTAAAAACAATTTTAACATAATATCAATTTAAACTGCTCTGCCTCGGTGGCGCAGTTGTAATTGCGCATGCGTTACGACTGCTGCTGTGCTGAGGTCTCGGGTTCGATCCCCGGGTCGGGTAAAGTGATATTGGGTTTTTCTATCTAGAAATTCTCAGTATTAGCCCGGAGTCTGGAATCTGTGCCCGGTATGGCGATCGGCTCGCCCCCTATCACATTATGGAACTGAAATTCGGCGAAAAGTGGGTGTACTGGTTGCACCTCTGCCTACCCCTTCGGGGATTACAGGCGTGAGTGTATATGTATATGTATGTATCAATTTAAAATCAACTAGCATACCGTTCATCTGCGCACAGTGCACCACCTACAACAACAGCTATTGGAAATTGCAATGATACCACTGTCACAATTCGGTCGTATTTCACGCGGGCACAAGGACACGGCGAATTGTTCCAAAATCGTTACATCATTACTGCAATCAATGTAATTGGGCTCCTCTAAAGCAAATATAATTTATTTATACAATATAATTTAGTTGGTAGTCAAAGCACTGTGTTGATTCTGATAATTAACTTATTAATAATTAAGTTAATAGTGTAACTTGAAACTTAATTAGCAGGAACGCAATCTATTAACAATGAATATAATTTGACAGCCTCCGTGGCGCAGTTGACGATGCGAAACGAGAAGCCGTGGGTTCGATTCCCACACCGGCATAAATGTTTGTGTTACAGACACATATTTGTGTCCAGGGTCTAGGTGCTGTGAGACCGAAAGTCTCTCGTAGTCCCTGATACCCACAACACAATACTCGTATCTTAGTGTAGGATCGGGGCTTTGTGTGTGACTGTTGAGTGTTATTTTTTATTTAATTAATAATGGTTTCTTATGTTTAAGTGAATATCACAAATTGAGATAAGACAATTTTTTACTGCTTTTATTATTATTCTCGACGTTTCGAAAATTACAGCCTTTATGATCCGCCCCGTGACCATGTTGTATTTCAAAACGAATTTAAAAATGTCAATACTATTCCCTCCGTATCTATTGACGTATGTACGTTACTGAATATTTTTGGCATATAAAAGTTAATTCAAGTTATAAAATTAAGCTAAGCATTGATATAATTTATAAACTTTTCAACGTATTAATGACTGAATTTAATTTACTTGCCCAAAGAAGAAAACAAAATATTTGAATAACTTTAGTATGATAGACTGTAAAATCCTCGTTTCGGGTAAGGACCACGCCTAGACTTGATATGCCGAATCGATAGCGGTCTGGAACTTAGCTAGCTTTAAAGGGTTTTGGCGCCATTACTTTGTAGAACGTAAAATACGATTACGTAGAATCAATAACTCATGTTTACGTTACAATTTACTTAAACATATTCTTACAGAACTTTAAAGCTTCTATTTAATAAATCATTGAACGATTCTGACGTTGACCCTTTCGCCACTTAACACAAAATAAAAAATCTATATAATTTATTTTTCCACATTAAATGCTGGCCGATTGTGAAAAAATAATAAAAGTCTTACTGATTATCTTGTTTGGTGCTCTATCATAAGTATTTTTGTACACAACCTTTGTTTTTAATCTCTTTCTGACGCATTCATATTGCAATTTTTCTATAATGATTAAAATTATATAAAAATGAATTAAATGCCTACTTTATTCACAACAAATACAAAATAAAAACAATTTAAGCAGAAATATGTTCTGCTCGGTGCAAATAACCAAATCAAATCATTTATTTTGTAAATTAGGCCACTGGGGGCACTTTTTACAAGTCAGGTAACCCTAGTCTAGTTTGCCTGTAATGGCGCATTGCGTCGACTTAGCATGTTCATGCCACCCCATACTGCTAAAACTACGATACCGCAGCACGATAGCAACTGACAACCTAATTCAGTCATTCATAAAATTATAGCGTATTTAATTTCAACCTTTTTCATTGAAATTGAACGTGTCATTATCGGAACGCAACCTAGACATCTGTCAGTATGGCACTGCTTTATTCCCGCCAAAAATGTTGCTCAGTATTGAATGAACGTTATCACACATGCGAAACTGGGGGCAGAAGCTAGTTGGGAATAAAAGGAAACAGAAAAGTGAAAATCATAATATATCTGGTTTCTAGATGTTTACTAGCGATCAACTTTGAACGTATATTCTCCAAAAGACCTTTGGTTACTCTTTCTAGGTTATGTAATAAGTTCACATATAGGGCTTACAAAGCTTTTTAAAATATATCAAAGTAATTCCAAACCGAATTTCAATAAGATCGAAATCTATAATTCTAAAATTCTAGCGAGGAAATAAAAATCACAATGAATCCGAACATCTAGGACACGAATATTTTCACGTTTAAGCACTATCGTGGGCGTCACTATTTACGTAACATTGGCACAGACTTATAAATAAACCTAGACACGACAGCCTTACAAGCTATACTTATACCCGCTCCACACTTTGGGCCGTAATATTGCCGTTATATACAGCGATTTATATGTACTAAGTACTAGATGCGGCCACCAGAATAAACATTATGTTCCACCGAGACGCGGTGTATACACTGCACCGACGTTAGTATGCTTGCATGCCACCTTCGAATGCACACCAGTTAATTTTAGTTATTTGTAGCGACATTTCCGAACAAATCTGCCTTAAATTGATTTACAGTGAAACTGTTAATAGTATATAAGGTAAAAAACATAATTTCATAACGCTTTGAACGTAATATCAATAAATAATAATTAATTTCAATTCTGAATACGGGAAGTCTATATTTCACAGCAAAATTCATTATATAGTTTGTCCCGTTTTGGCGCGCGAAAGTCCCTTTCGAGAGAAAGTGACGGGAGTTATATCTTCCAAATAGTTCTTAGTAAAATGAATAGATGGCATTAGTGGGCGGACAAGGTTTTCGGAACATCTTTTTTCTTCGACAGTATGTGTCTATAGAATATAAGTCAATGGTTATATACAAGTTATTATTACTAGGTGACCCGTCAGAATACTTCGCACCGATACTGATACAGATACCTATATAAATAATACAACAAATTAGTTGATTATATTGTCAACAGATGGCACTGTTAATTATGCATCTTTTTTTGGTTATAAATATTCAATTTTTCGTTAAAAGCGGCAAACACAAACTTTAAAATGGTAATTAATGCATTTAATTTGATGAAGGTTATGGAAGTTATGGCTTTCCGACAAAAACATATTTGAAAAATAATATATAGAGATAATTAATTTGGCTACGAGACAGCGCGAGGTGAAACAAGAATAGGTATTGACTGGAAGAATGGAACAGAGAAGAGAGGCATACAGCAGCAGAGAGCAGAGTGCAAGATTCCACTCTCGTGTTTGGTAACACTTTGAATGTTTCACCGAATGTGTGGAGCGAGCTTTAGACGTTGTTTATACTTTTCAACCAAATTTTTTTTAGGTAATTGAACCCATCAAGATAAATTATTTAACTCCATACAATCATAAACCTACACTCTGACAAATATTTTTTTTTCATCTGTACTCATGTTTCTACTTTGGTCTTATTTGAAGTTTTTCTCTCATCGTGCCATTAATATACGCTAAAATCTGTCTTTCAAAATGTACAAATTAAAAATGCTCGTCAATGGACACGCTTTTAGGTACATTCTGTTATAAAACGATTGATTGCATTTCGAATTGCTCAATAGAATCCCGACATAGTGTTTATATATTGTAGTCTGTACAACGTCTTAAGTTTATTGGTCTGTGCTCTACGCAAACTAAAACCACGGAGTTTTCGGCTGGCATTATTACCTTTGTCTGGCGAGTTCGGTGTTTTAATGCGAATATATTTCGCTTTTATATTGTTCTTCGTTTTATGAGTGGTGTTTGGATTTATGTGTTTTTAAAAAAACCATTAATAATACGTCGCAATTTAAGGGGACAAGTCCTAGAAGAGTATTACCAGGCAACGGACGATCGTATATAAAAATATCCCCATAGCATAGATTGTCTATTACTCTATCGAAATAAAAGTATAAATAATTAAATAAAGAGATAATTTATTAATCTCGTACTAAGGAATTTAACAGAAGCCTCGAAATATGTCTGGGACGAAAAGGTCAAACAAGACAAAGAGAAGAGAGAGGAATCAATTGAAATGTAATATCGCAGAGTAACAAGTATCAGGATGGTATAATACAAAGTTTCTAAATGGAAAAGAAATTGAAGACCATTGAAATCTGTATATATAAAAGAAGAAGCTGACTGACTGACTAATCGATCAACGCACAGCCTAAACGGCTGGGGTTAGAGACTTGAAATTTTGACAGTAGGTACCTTTTATCACATAGGCATCCACTAAGGAAGGGTTTTTGGAAATACCACCCCTAAGGGGGTAAAATAGGGGATGAAAGTTTGTATGAAAACCCGTCATTTTTGAAGTTAAATTCATGAAAATTTGTATTTGGCATTTTAGTTAAAAATAAAAAATATATGTTTCAGGATTTTTGGAAATTCCGCCCCTAAGGGGGTAAAATAGGGAATGAAAGTTTGTATGAAAATCCGTCATTTTTTAGTTAAACGCATGAATATTGGTATTTTGTATTGTATACTTTTTCTCCCAAACATGACCTCCACGCGGGCGGAGCCGCGAGCAACATATCTTATAAAATAATATATATATGTATCATGGGAGCTAGGCGAGACTTCAAAGAGCCAGGTTTGAAACGAATATTTTCGAATTACAAACATTTGTCTCGGTGTGGGAATCGAACCTGCAGCTACTGATTTCGCAGCCATCTACTCTCCCACTACATCACTCCACGGCAGTAATCTCCAACCAGTATCAATGCATGAACTAAATCTGTACACAAGAAGACAAGGTTAAACGAAATTGCCTTTGCAATTGGGACAATAGAGTCCACGGCTTCATGACATCACCACGTATTAGCGTAGGATACATCGAGCAACGATAGAGATAAAACTGGACACATAATACAGACACCTGACTTTAAAACAAAAAAACCTCTATCCCAAACCATTTTTATTCCGGAATCATCTTTCATGTGGATGGAAAGAGTCGTGGGAGACCAAAAAAGAGGTGGATGGATTGCGTGAATGAGGACATGCGCATGAAATGGGTGAATGCAGATTTGACGCATGATAGGGCTGCGTGGAGGGTTCAAACCGTTTGTGCCGACCCCACTTAGTGTGGGATAAGGGCAGGTAGATGAGATGATGAATCATCTTTTCTATCGATTTTATCAAAAATATCGATGTTTGTCAGTTCTTATATCACTAATATAAAAGACTTAAGACTTCATACTTGAAAGGTTTGATGATCAACTATAGTACTGCGATATTGATACTAATAAAGAAAGATCTCCCCAACATATAACTTCGACACATAAGAGCTTAAAAGTATAAAATCACTCTTATATAAAAATGCTACATTGTGTAAAAAGTCTAGTCAATCCAGCGACTTCTTTTAGAAAGTTACGACAAACATACGGAAGATGAATTTTTAGTTTTTGTATTTTATGATGGTAGTCCAAAAGCAATGTAAACGGCAATTTGCGTTTCGGACCTTGAGTGAAATTTCTAGTCTCAACTTTCGTCTCTTCCCACTCCCCATAACTCTCCTTCTGTCGGCATAGCACCAATTCCTCGAATGTAGGTCTTTATGGGTAGATTATTTACCATCAACTGATCCACTAGCTTGTCTGCCGATCTCTTATGTTACATTCATCGACTTTATTCCTAATGCATTTTCATTCAGCGCTTTTTGTGCCGACATACTTCAACTAACATAATATGAATTTGACTCATGTAACAGTTGTGAATCACACATCAAAATCAGAGCACGGTTCATTGAATCACGGGTGATTCAGTAAATGTTATTTTGGGGTTTGTTTCTAAAAGTGTATACAAAGGAGACCACCAGAGGGAACATATTATCTATCCTTATATCATGTATACAAAGTTTTTTTTAAACTGGTACGGCAATGCGAGCACACTGCACCTGATGGTAAACGTAGTGTCGTCCAATTAGAGTATTGAGTAGCGACAGACAATCTATCACTCGCTACTTAACACAATCATGCCTGTCTGTTGTATAGCTTCAACACACTACATCATGGGGCAAGGAGAGGAAGAACATCTCGTAGATATACAAACTACAAAGTGCTGTTTGGTAGACTTTGAAGAGGATTGCAATCTTAGGACAAACAGGAACATACGAAATAAGTCCTGATAAATACATCATTTCTGGTAAAAGGGTACCCGATACAAACAGTACCTAAATATTTGCTCTCGGTACAAAAATAGCGGCTTGCTCCGATGAGTCGCGTTCCAGAATCAGCTATTGGACATTCAGCTACTTCAGGCAATAATTTTTTTTTTCATTGTGCCTCCAGAATGTATAATTTTTTTTTAGTGCCGCGATAGGCAGACGAGCAGATGGGCCATCTGATTATAAATAGTCACCGCCGCTCATAGACTTCTGCAATGTCAGGGCACAGCAAAGCCGCCGCTACCGTTAATAATATCATTATATCATAAAAAATCTACGTGATTTATCGACTTCGCTATTGTGCTAGACGGGGTCAGTGGTAGGGGTGGTATTGACAGGTACTCTATCATCGATGTTTATAATGACGGTAATCTCTATTAGATGACTTGATATTATACTTAAATCTTTACTATATAATAATAAACGATAAACTTAATAATATAACCAATAGTCACACACATAGTCCCCACGCTAGGTCAACCCTGTATCATGAGTATCAACAACTACGAGGAACTACGATCCCACCACATCCAGTTTCGAAATAAATATTTCGACAGCCTCCGAGGCGCAGTTAGCGAGTAGCAGACTGTAAAACGAGAGGTCGTTCGATTCCCACACCGGGACAAATGTTTGTGTGACGGACAGATACTTGTGTCCGGAGTCTGGGTGTTGTGAAAAGTCTCTCGTGGTCCCTGATACCCACAACACAAGACTCGTATCTTAGTGTGGGGTCGGGGCTATGTAGTGACTGTTGGGTGTTATTTATTTATTTTATTTATGGACCAAACAATCATTAGACTCCGTGTGGCGATCGAACCCCAGTTCTGTTGTTTCAAAGCCGACTACTTGCCTGTCAGTCAAGGCTTTCAAAAAAATCCTGATAACATCACTATTATATGTTAAGAATATATTCTAAGTGATCAACCGGCTTATTAATCTACTTGGGTGTTACTACGTTTCTAAATAACTTACACTCATGACCTTTGTGGGTGGACAGAGACCATCTAATAATGATTGCTTTATAAATGGGTTATGAATTACATCTGAAGGTGGGAATAATTGTAATGTTATTCATTTAAGATTCGCATACGGGTAGTTTGGTATGTCCCACGCTGTCTTCACTAAGTAATGGAGTTAATAATAATAATAATAATACACCCAACAGTCACATACATAGTCCTGACCCCACACTAGGTAAAACCTGTATCGTGGGTATCAAGAACTACGAGGGACTACGGTCCCACAACACCCAGACCCGAAACAAAGATCTGTCCGTCACAGAAACATTTGATCGGTGTGGGAATCGAACCCACGGCCACTCGTTTCACAGCCGGCTACTCGCCCGCTGCGCCACGGAGGCTGTCGTTGAAACGTCGGGAAATAAATTGACATTCATACCTTTCAATATTGCGGGATTAAGACCCGTTCTCTAATTATATAACATTTTTTTCTTATACATACATACATGTATGTGTGTATGTACATACATACATATACACTCACGCCTGTAATCCTCGAAGGGGTAGGCAGATGTGTAACGAGTACACCCTTTTCGCCGAATTTATTACGGTCCCATAATGAGATAGGGGGCGAGCCTATCGCCATACCGAACACAGAATCCAGACTCTGGGCTATACTGAGAATTTCTGGATAGAAAAACCCAATCACTTTACCCGCCCCGGGGATCGAACCCGAGATCTCAGCACAGCAGTCGTAAAGCATGCGCAATCACAACTGCGCCACCGAGGCAGTCTACACTGTTTTACGTACGAGCTACACTGTTTTTAAAATATACTGCTGCCAAAACAGCTCACTAACTACCCCATAATGTGATAGGTCGTGAGCCTATCATCCATAAATCCCAATCTCGTTCACTTTATATGTCATTCTCCAATCGAATACTCATTCACTGTGATTGACCGGCCTGAGATTTGATTGAATAATTTAATTCATCTTTCAATGCTACTTAGATCAATGAGAAAATACCGTAAAATAAAAAAAAATTACCTCCTCTCCCAAAGGAAAATATCCTTTTTATCTTCTTCATATTTCACTTATTAGGACACTTCACTGAATGTACTTTATCACTTTTTCACTAAGGCCGCCCCTACTAGTAGGAAGGGTTGGGCTTTAGTCCACTACGCTGGCCTAATGTCGACTGATAGACATTGGCCATTGAAACGAATGATAATTAATTAAAAATGAATACGAACTTGAGATTCTATACAAAATAACAAACTTTTCGCCAAATTTCGGTCCCATGATATGATAGGGGGCGAGCCTATCGCCATACCGGGCACAGATTCCAGACTCCGGGCTAATACTGGGAATTTCTGGATAGAAAAACCCAACATCACTTTACCCGACCCGGGGATCGAACCCAAGACCTCAGCATAGCAGTCGTAAACGCATGCGCAATTACAACTGCGTCACCGAGGCAATCAGTATACAAAATAAAGACACAATTAATTAATTATTATTTTTTTTATTCTGGCGCGGCAAAGTGACCACACTGCACCTGATGGTAAGTGCAGTGCCGTCCAGATAGAGTATCAAGTAGCGAGAGACAGTCTATCCCCCGCTACTCAACACAATCATGCCGGCCTGCTGTTTAGCTTCTTCACACTACGCCTAAAGGACCCAGGATCAGTATTAATTAATAATACTTCAAAACAATATCCCTTCATAGAAGTATTTTTTGTATATTATGGTTTCGTACAATTTGCTACGCATCAACTGTTTCGCAGAATTGATTAGAAATGAATTAAAGTATAATTTTAACAACTTTTAGCGCCATAACAAACATACATAGGAAAGACCGTAGTCCCTCCTAGTTCAATAAGTACGAGGGACTACGGTCTTTCCTATCAGTATACCCACGATACAGGTTTTACCTAGTCTGGGCTCAGGTGGGCTCAGGCTTCAGCTTGGGTGTTACTCATATAATTTATTAATAATATTGGTACAGATATTAACGTAATAGTTAATCATTAACATTTCTACTGAGATCGTGAAGTGATCAATTAATAATGTAATAAATTGTAATGGTTCGGATATCAGAGCTAATATTTACTTCGATTTGTCAACGAACTGGTATCAATGTCAGCGAGTAAACATCCGGGATGATATTTATAATAAATAAATAAACACCCAACAGTCACACACATAGTCCCACACACCAGGTCAAACCTGTGACGTGGATATAAGCTACGAGGGACTACGGTCCCACAACACCCATACCCGAAACAAATATATGTCTGTCACATAAACATTTGTTTAGGTGCGGGAGTCGAACCCACGGCCTCTCTTTGACACCCAGCTCACCCACTGCGCCTCGGATGCTGTCAGGTATCTACTATAAAGAAATAAATAACTAACAGCCACATCCTGAGCCCGCACTATGATACTTGCCTTGTGCCAATATATAAATAATAAAAAAAGACTCATATAATTGCAAAATAAAAAAAACATCATAATTTATATTCATATTACAATCAATAAAAAAAACGTGTGCGTCTCGGGACGCTCGACAGAAGTGATAACTTAAACTAATCTAAGTTGAACTATTTAATATTGAAATTTTTTAACTTGAGAAAAGCTTAGGTTAGTACTTAAACTTTTTGTATATTTATATGATAATGTGAGTAAAGGTTATTTATTAATCAAATATTTTATTGATTTTAGAACATATTTTACCCACTCGATCCCACTCAAATCAAATCACAACGATTCTAATGAAGTAACACTTCAAAAAATATAGCACCGAGATTATGGAACTACAGAAATAGAAATTAATAAAGAAGCCAGACAGAGTGGCGAAGTATGAACGCGTAACGTTACGGCGGTTTAACCTCCCATAAGAAGTTATCACTTCAAAAACTATTTAAAACCACAAAAACAACACGTAAACCCGTTAAGACTTTCCCGCCAATTCGGCCCGCTCACGCGGACGCTAAATGGCCACTGTGTCCCGTAGGTCGTACGCACTCGTCCTTTGTCAACAACAATTATTGTACCATGGGCCGATTGACCTACGGGTCTTGATCGTTGACAGTATTAATTTAACGTCATTTAGAATTTTAATACCAAAAATATTATTTAATAATAAAAATTCATTGAATTGAGTTGAGAACGAAATAAATTTTATTGAAATTTCATTTTATTTAGCATTTTTTATTTAATATATGAATTATGCGGAAGCCTAGAAAAGAAGTTAAACTTGCAAATTTTTATTAACACTTTGAACAAACGTTATAAGGAAAAGAAATAAGATTTTTAATTTATTCTTTTGCTTCTTTGCACTATCAAATCAAACAAGACACAAAAGTGTCAACATTCAAAATTTTCCGAACGATAACCAACGGGATAAAAGGATCGCAAGCTACGCGCGCCGTGATTTCTTTGGGATTCGCTGCACAAATTTAAACAATATTGTAAACATCGTATTCATACATTACTAGAAAAGTATAATTTGTTTTTTATCCTGGCACGGCAAAGTGACCACACTGCACCTGATAGTAAGCACAGTGCCGTCCAGTTAAAGTATCAAGTAGCGTGAGACAACTATACCTCGCTACTCGACACAATCATGTCTAGAATACTATAAATATATAAAAAAGTATAAATGTAGCTTTTTTAATAACTCAAGTATCAAAATGCAATAACAGTAAGCGAGTTATGAAGTGCACCGTAACTTGCGCCGATAAGAAATATCTTTCTCACTGTTCAATTATGACCAAGCTCTTTGTGACACAAATTCATACGAACAGAAGTCTTACACATTCATTCTTTTTACAAGTCTAAAGCCTAACCCCTCACATTATAGTTGTAGAACCGTGACTAGCATTAGCACAATGTTTAATACAGGGCTACTCTTATTTTATTATAACGATAACCTTAACTTCACTGATTGATATAATAATATTAGCGTCACTGTGAAGATATAACATATGCCTGTTTATTATATATATTTTTATTAAAAGTTCAATGTACACAAAACATTTTAACAATTTCTACATGAGTTTTCATACACATATTATTATGGTTTATTCTGATTCTGATAGCATAAACACTAACTAAATTACCCCTAAAAATTCCTAATCACCTTATTTTTATTTTTTTGAATAATATAACATTATTATCCTTGATATGCATCATAATAGCGATATGGTGGATGGCAATAATTTTTCAAATATTTTTGTACTTATTAATACAATGAAAGAAAGAAAGAAAGAAAAGATTTTTTATTGTTGGTACGTAAAGAACTAACACATATTAAAAACATATACAATTAATAATATTCGCACCAACAATGGGAGTCCCTATTCAGCTTAAAGCTGCAATACAGGCTACCCCATACTGCAGCGCTGGTTTTCAATAGGGAACCCAGCCAGTGACGTACATATATTATATAAAAATTAAAACCAAATAAAAAAAAAAAAATCTTAAAAACTAACCAGTATTAATTAAAATTTAACTTAATTTAATAAAAATTTTTTAATGCAAAGTCTTATTAAAGAATACTATGCCGACACAGAGTGACCCTTCTAAGCACAATCGCTTGTGGTCATTTATACCCGTCCACTGGATAGTAAACATGTCTCGCATCATTTCCAATTTATTTTTAATTGATCGCGTCACCGGCTAATGTGGACAATAATTATCCATTAGTACGTTTAACCAACTGGCATGATAGTGATCTCTTTCAAGGTCACAATGTGAGATTTAAAATGATGTTGCGTTTAATTGACTTTTGGCAGGTTACTTTAAGTCTATTGTTTTTATTTTAGCAGAGGCCGGTAAACGAGCAATTGGGTCACCTTTATTATGGTATAGACCGGTAAAAGGCCGATTTTTATGATTTCTTATTATATGGATAGCGTTAAGAGGTTCCATAATAGATATTTTGTTAAGAGCTGAAAACGGAGTACAGCAAATGCATCGCAATTCTAGTTTCAAAGGGAATTTCTTCAGTTTTAAACTTACATTTAGTAATGGACTAGCGAGCTTAAATATAGGTGTATTTTGGTGAGCGTATTACACAGACTATATTTGAGTAAAACCTAAAGTGCTCAAATTAATAAAAGACAAAAAATATGACGGTCATAATTGTAAAAAGTATTTTTTCCTGGTCCCACTGCTGGGAAAGGCCTCCCTCTTCGTTTCCCAATCCTTTTTTTTTTTTTTTAGTGCCTTGATAGTCAGACGAGCAGACGGGCCACCTCATGGTAAGTAGTCACCGCCGCCCATAGACTTCTGCAATGCCAGAGCACAGCAGAGCCGCTGTCTACCTTTTACTTTCTGTCGTCACCCCTGTTGCGCCGTTGCTTAGAAAAGTATCCATCATCCATCGCATTCTAGCCGACAGTCATTTATAATAATAATACTAGCCCTGTATTAAACATTGTCCCACTGCTGGGCACGGGCCTCCTCTACTAATGACAGGGGTTAGGCCTTAGTCCACCACGCTGGCCTAATGTGGGTTGGTAGATTCGCATACCTTCGAAATTCTTATGAGAACTCTCAGGTATGCAGGGTTCCTCACGATGTTTATCTTCACTGTTAAAGCAAGCGATAATTGTTATTTAATACACACGTAACTTTATAAAAGTCAGAGGTGTATGCCATTTGGGTTTCGAACATACGACTTGACGTCTTGACAGTCCGTACCGCAACCAACTAGGCTATCGGCGCTTACCTAAAGTCGTGTATACCTAAATAATAATTATCAATAGGACGTACCTTCAGCCCTGGCCCTGCGTTCGAACTCATCAAACAGTCTGTTGACGTCATCGATCTCCCTCCGCAGCCGTCGCAGCTGAGGATCAGCGGGGTCTCCCTCCGCCAGCAACTTCTCCGCGTCCTCGTTCAGAGCACGCCGGATGGCCTGACGCTGTTCAGCTCCCATTGCCACGAACTGGTACAGTCAAAAGGGCATTAGTTTCGAAGGTTTACGGGAATATCACGCGGGTTTTACACCGTACACAGGGTGTAAAACCCGCCATTGTGGCAAACGCAAGTGTGTCGCGTTCCGGGATCAGCCAGTGTACATCCGGTTATTGTCGGGGGTCTAGAGTTGGGGTACGATGTTTGACCGTTTTGCGGCCTTTTGAATACTCTAACACTAGACCCTCGACCGCTTTTTCACCGTCTTGCCCATGGCGTAGTGTGAAGAAGCAGGCCGGCATGATTGTGTTGAGTAGCGGGGGATAGATTGTCTCTTGCTACTCGATACTCTAATTGGACGGCACTGCGCTTACCATCAGGTGCAGTGTTGTCACATTACCGTGCCAGGATAAAAAAACTGTGTGAACCCGAAGGCTGTAAAGTCTTCGAAACGACAGGGTAAAAAGTAAAATAAACCGCGATATAATCCGTAAAATTTGCGTTATTTCATTGTGTAATATTCACATAAAATCTCTCTTACTATTTTTTTTCGGTAAAAAATCTGCGGTAATTGCAAACCCTAGCCTGTATACATGAGAACTGTTGCTTGGACAGCATTCTATAACAGATTCTGACCAGCTTAAATCATTGAAATGATGGCATTTTACATCTTTTATTTTTCTAAAATATTAATATTAGGCCAAAACCCCTATCATTCGTAGAGGAGGTCCGTGCCCAGCAGTGGGACAATAGTTAATAAAGGGCATATATAATTTTATACATTTAACCATCATAAAATTTCAGAAATATATGGCTTTGTTTTTTTAGAATACAGTTCATTGCCTATATCTATCTTGTCCTGCTTAACTATTATACAACAAATTATATTACAAAAATAAATATATTAGATCACTATGCATTCATTTTGATAAAAAATCCATTCATTGTATTTTTTTAAATAATTATTGTCTCTTTTACATTGTCACCCTACTTGTAAACATTTAGTACATATATTTCTGATCATAGACACGTGATAAAGTTGAATCAAACACAAAGATTACTCACTTGAGGGAAGTCCCATCCTTTGACGACTTTGATAGTGGCGAATATCATGTTCTGCCTCATCCGCAGCTGCTTCCGCTGCCACAGTTGTATCACCTTTAACATAAAGAACAATAGAACCATCGTGAACGCCCGTACACGTACAATTAACGTATAGAATGTTGAGTACGGACTAATGAGTGAGAGGGGTGGGGGTAAGTTGACAATATTATTGGGATAGAGTAGCGACGTGTTAAAGTGTGAGCTATAAGCTATACTTATGCTACAGTAGCTAGGTAGCATCAATATCGCACAGAGTACGTATAGTGCAGGCGATAGGGTTGAATATTATTTTTTTTTATAAAAAAAATCTCTCATGACTGCCTGTGATGCCCATGTCTGCCATCCAAATTTATATATGTATTTATGCCCGTGGCTCCACCCGCGTGGAAGTTATTTTTGGAAAACAAAGTAGGTATACAATGCATGGAGCCTTCTTAAACTATTACATCTTTCTATATCGGCCTAGTAGTGAATTATGAAGAACCTAATATTTTTCTGAAATAAAACATATCCTATGTGTTAATCCAGCTGCTAATAAACTATTTATGTGACAAGTTTCATCCAAATCCGTTCAGCCATTTTCGCGTGATTGAGTAAGAAACATTCAACGTATTGTATAAATAAAATAAATAAAAATATAAAAATCATTCACATTTATGATAGTACTAGATACTAGATGTTGCCTGCGGATTCACCCGCGTGGAGTTTATTTTTGGAGAAAAAATTATACAATAATAGTGTCATCTTAAGCTTAAGCACCTTTCTATATTTTGCTATCCTATAGGAAGCGTGCATTTTTCCCGCATAAAAGTAGCCTATGTCATTTTCTGATCCCTAAACTGCCACTATACAAAAAATCATGTCGAGCCCTTGCTCTGTGAAAAACTAAACTATGCCACGGAAACTGTAATTGTTTCCGGGGAAAAAAATAGCCTATGTGCTATTCTAGACTATAATCTATCTCTATGCCAAATTTCAACCAGATCCGTCCAGCCGTTGTAGCGTGATTGAGTAACAAACATCCATCCATCCAAACATTCGCATTTATAATATTAGTAGGAAGGATAATAGTAGTTTTAACATAACATCTTTAATATTTAATAAGCCCTTGGTGTAAATAGTATTGCTGCGAGATTTTCCTTTTCATAATAATCATATATATAATCATTTATTTATTTCATTTCATATCTAATATATAAAATTCTCGTGTCACAGTTTACGTTGCCATACTCCTCCGAAACGGCTTGACCGATTTTGATGAAATTTTTTGTGCTTATCCGGTATCTATGAGAATCGGCCAACATCTATTTTTCATCCCCCTAAATGTTAGGGGTAGTCCACTCCAAATTTTTTTTTTATTTTTTAGACAAAATTTTTAATTTCTATTTTTTTATGATACAACACACTAAAATACATACAATCCTCAATTTTCACCCTTCTACGATCAACCCTTATTTTTTAATAGCCATTTTAGTAATTTAATCATTTTTCCTCTCCGGTCGAAAACTGATCGATCGTCATTTAATTAGTTATCCCCGATTATTTATATGGCAAAACAACGTTTGCTGGGTCAGCTAGTATATTATATATTTCATGATATAAAAATGTCAATAGTATAATCACTCATTATAAAAAATAGTAAAACAATATCACCGTTCATTCGCGCAAATCACCAAAATATTATTAAAAGCGATAAAAAGTAGCTTTCGATGTGACAGTTTAATTGTTTGTTTACAATTATCGCATCGGTAATTACTTAATTGATAATGTACGAGTTTAAGTTTATTTACTTTATTTATTTTCCATTCATGCGATAGAATGCATATATTATTGTTTTTTATAATATCAGTCCGTTATTCAGAGGGATAGGTAGATTTGCTACCGGTGAGATTCTGACTAACTGAAAACATTTTCGTTGTGTTAAGCCCATAAATCGACTCAAATATGATTATCAAAACAAATTTTGTTTGTTTGATTTGTTGTTTTTCCTAGCGTAAGTACCTAATTACTTACACTATGAGGGTAATATAATAATAATAGCCCTGTATTAAATATTGTCCCACAGCTGGGCACGGGCCTCCTCTACTAATGAGAGGGGTTAGGCCTTAGGCCTTAGGGGTTAGGTTGGTAGACTTCACATACCTTAGAAACTCGTATGAGAATTCTCAGATATGCAGGTTTCCTCACGATGTTTTCCATCACCGTTAAAGCAAGCGATAATTAACATTTTAATTTTAATACACACATAACTTTAGAAAAGTCAGAGGTGTATGCCATTTGGGTTTCGAACATACGACTTTCGTCTTCACAGTCCGTACCGCAACCAACTAGGCTATCGCTGCCTTAAGGGTATAATATAATTGGTACATATTTAATTTTTCGACTCCAATAATATAATGGTGAAATCAGTTATATCTTAAAAAATCTATTTGCGTTTTATAGCCAATTTTTAAGTCTGTATAAGATCACGTCACAATCTACGGGAGTGGAGCAAATGGGTGGGCGACGCCGCGGGCAACAACTAGTAAAGTACACAAAGATAACAATAGTTTAATTTGAAACACTTTAAGGATAAGACAAGTGTAAACATTTCATTTGTTTAATTCTTTATCAACGTCCTATTTACTTATAAATGTAAATAAATTTTAATTAAATAAATTTTTATCAAACAATATGTTACTAGAAGGACTCACATTGTACACATAATTTATATATTTTACTCATCTCATAGCACGTAGGGTACTAGGGTACCGAGGTACCAGGCTACCAAGGTACTAGGGTACCAGGCTACCAAGGTACTAGGTTACCAGGCTACCAAGGTGTCTGGTTACCAGGGTACCAAGGGCCTGTGTATCTGTTTTTTTATCCTGGTATGGCAAAGTGACCACACTGCACCTGATGGTAAGTGCAGTGCCATCCAACTAGTGTATCGAGTAAGGAGAGACTATCTATGCCCCGCTACTCACACAATCATGCCGTCCTACTTCTTCACACTACGCCATGGGCAAAAAGGTAAAAAAGCGGTCGAGGGTCTAGTGTCAGAGTACTCAGAAGGCCGCAAAACGGTCAAATATTGTACCTCAATACTAAACCCCCGACATGTACACTGGCTGATCCCGGAACGTGACACACTTGCGTGTGGCACTATGGCGGGTTTTACACCCTGTGTACGGTGGTCGCTATCCGGGCAGATATGAATATCCTACCAGCAGTTGTACCAGTACCAGACTATAGACACCACTCACCCTGTCCAATGAGTTTCTGAGTCGTGACGCCGCGTCCAACGCCTCCTGGCACGGCGGCGGCAGAGCCACCACGGCGCCGGGCAGTTGCACTTCGGTTCCCGCGCCGCCCAGTCGCACTCGCCAGCGGCTGCGGCCTGAGTTGTCGACCACCGTCACTGCCGAGCCTTTTTCGATGGCAACCTGAGGACAATATTTTATTTTTATTGTAATCTTATGCTTAGTACGTATGAGTTATATGCATAATTCAACTCATTTGTGCGCACAGTGTGATTATGTCTGTGTGCCCATGTGAGTAAGCGGTTGTTTTTCAAAAACTATTTTAAAACTTGTGTTTGTCGCTATTCATGGGATATAGACATATGATTATGCGTTACGACTTATGTGCTGAGGTCTCGGGTTTTTTCTATTTATAAATAATCCGGAGTCTGGAATTGTGCTCGGTATGGCGATAGGCTCCCTATAACATTATTGGTCCGTACCTCTGCCTACCACATCAGGGATTACAGGGCGTGAGTGTATATGTATGTATGTGGACTCACATTGGCATGTTTGTACGCGCAGACGGTCTCTGCCCTCAGCGCCCTGGTGACAGGAGCGCGGCGCTGCTTCACGGGTCTGACCTCCTGGGCCTCCTCGACCAGCCTTGACACAGCGGCGCCGTGCGTGTTCAGCTCCTCGCGCAGGTCCTGCATGCCCTTCAGCAGGCGCTCTCCTTGGTCCAAGGTGAATTCCGATTGAGAGAACATTGTGTTTAGGGCTTCTTCTCGTCTGTAACAACACGTTTTTTTTTATAGAGGGCTTACTAAGGACTACTAACAATTAAAAATAAGTAAAAATAAAACATATATCGCAAATTAAAACTCCCCATATGAACAAAATACATGTATCTGGGCATAAATCACCTTGGTAGATCCTGCTTAGATTTCATCAACAGCATAGGTTTTGTAATTATGAGAAGAAAAAGAATACGCCAAAAGAGAATTCAGATAAGAGTGTATGAAAACAAATTTAATGTTGAAATTATAGTGGAGGACTTTAATCTGCCTAGTGTCTGTTTGAAATCGACTTTAGAAATACGGCTTGGGAAGATAATGGATATTAAGGAAATTCTATTCATCGTACGAAACGCAACATAAAGCTTCATGACGGTTTTGTTTGATACTGGTAATAGCCCAGTCGAGCCGGTCTATTCGTACTGTAGACAGAATTTCAAAAAAAGCAAAGCCTAGCCTGGAATATGAGGGATTCATGAGTTATAATAAATTTAACTTTCGTTTCTCTATATTTATTACAATATATCATAAAGTATTATAACTTACTTCAATATCCATTTTTCAGCTTCCTTGACCTCTTCGAAGTAGTTGTGGTACTGCGTGGTGTGCTTGAGATGTGTCTCGAGACATAGAGTCAGCTGGAGCACCCACGCCCATTGCGACTGCATCACCTGGACACGAGGAAATCGATTATGTCCAAAAACATAAAATTAATAGGGTCAATTAATACAGTAATTGTTACAAATTATCTTAAAATATTTTTGTCGGGGGTCGAGAGTTGTACGATGATTGGCCGTGTTGCGGCCTTCTGAGTACTCCGACACTAGACCCTCGAACGCTTCTTCACCTTTTTGCCCCATGGCATAGTGTGAAGAAGCTACACAGCAGGCCAGCATCATTGTGTTGATTAGCGAGGTATAATTGTCTCTAATGGGACGGCACTGCGCTTACCATCAGGTGCAGTGTGGTCACTGTGCCGTATCAGGATAAAAAAAACTCAAAATACCTGTAAATGCGTTTCGATAGTCTTCGTAGCGGGGTGGTGTTGTGCGATGAGCGCCTCGCCGCGGTCGATCACGTTGCTGAACTGCAGCTCGCGCTTCTCCAGTAACGACATCAGTTGCTGAGGGAGTATCGATCTTATTAGCTATAGGTTAAGGATAGTTTTTGTGTTGTTGTTGATAAGTTAGTTCGAGATGCTGAGGAAATTTAACTTTTATTTTAGTGATGTTAGAGTTTATATTTCATAAATCAGGTCGATATAAGATCAAATGTATGTTCGATAATTAGGAACATCTAAATTGATGTGTGAACTTTTAAAAAAAATACAATTAAAAAGAAAATTAAGAATATCAAATTATAACACACTTTAATTGGGATTTCTTAATCGATAAAATATTTTTCAAGCTTTTTCTCCTCAAATTGCACAATAAATTAAGCACATCGATAAAAAAAGCAACACAGAATAAATTATATAAATAAAACACATTAAATGGTGTAAAACAAACCTCGCTATCTTCTCCGAATGAATGCTTGCACGAGAAATAAATATATCGTAACTAATTATGAATAACTTATTAATATTTACACAATAATGGGGTGTTTCAGCGTGGAAGTATGAGAGGACTAAGTGATAGAGTGACTATCGATAAACGGTGTGAATCGAGTTCCTACATGTAGTAGATTTACTATCGATATATGTCAAATTTACTAAATTATAAAGTTGTTACTGTCGATACATTGTAAATGAGTCTCTACATTAAATGTTGATTTACTATCGATTAACATTGAATCGATTCTCTATGTTGTGTATTCTTGATTATTAGTTGTACTTTGTATAAAGTGTAGTGTACATTTTACACTAAACTCTTTTATTATCATTCTCTTATAGAAAATCATTTGTAACGATAAATATTTGTCAGTCGATGACGTCACTAGTATGTTTTTATGGAATTTTAAGTCATAGGCATTAAAGTTATTAAATGCCTCAAAATATCCACAACATGATAATAATATAAACAATTAGAATAGATACCTTATAGACTATCATAATACCTTAAAAATAATTTTAATATCGAAAACATTACTTTATTTACGACAGTGGGTAGAAATAAGTATGACACAATTTCAAAGTTAATTAATAAAAAAATAAATAAAGTACTTGTGTAAATCAAAGCACTAGGAACCGTGGTTCAAGAAGTAATCGAATGCTAAAAGCCAATAACATCGATATTTGCTGCCGATTTTTTCTTAAAAGTGGCATATTTAAGGTGTTTACTCAAAACTAAAACTTTTAGTACATGCTAAATTGAGATTTTTATTAGTGGTCCATACGAGTGCTAAAAATCCACAATGGTGCTTTTTACAGTTAGTAACGTTTCAGCATTAGCTATGTATGTTAATATTATGCTAATATATTGCTTAATGACCAACGACTATCATTTCTTTCCTATCGTTATTTTTATCATTGAATTCCCAGTGAAATGAAATCGATTGTCGATTCAACTGCGTATTTTTTTTACTGCCTGCATAGGCAGACGAGCAGATGGGCCACCTCATGGTAAGAACTCATCGCCGCCCATAGACTTCTGCAATTCCAGGGCACAAAAACGCCTCTGCCTACCGTTGATGTTGCATATCGATATTTACAACACGCGTTATTTAACACTACCGATATCCATTAATTTCCAAAACTGAACTATGACGTCATGAAACCTTAATTCAGCATGTACTGAGACAAGCTAAGTTAACGATACAGCGGCTTTGCTGTACCTTGGCATTGCAGAAGTCTATGGGCAACGGTGTCTACTTACCATCAAGGGGCCCATCTGCTCGTCTGCCTATCGAGGCACTCAAAAAAAGCTACTGTGTTTCTATGCTTACCTCATAGTAATGTTGTACTGCAGGCAGGTTGATATGAGGGTCGGCCCAGTCCCTGGACAGCTCCACCTGCTCCTTCTCGTTGAGCCAGTTCAGCTCCGCGGTGGCTGACTGCAGGAAGTCTTGGAGTGCGTCCAGATCGGAGATGCTGTGGGGATTGCAATGTATTACGATAACGATTACATATTTATGTCTTAAAATATGTATAGCATAGAAAGAGCTACAGATAAAACGAAGCAAGCATGTTTAATTTGTTGTTTATTTAATTGTATAAAGTTTTAGAGAATTTAACTTCAATGTGCTTTTGAACTTGGCACTTATGTTTTTTTGCCACACGAATGCCAGCTAAGCCATGACAAGGTATTTTTTATATACACTTAATTTAAAAATAAATTAGACTATAGTTTTTAGTTGGCATTTGTGTAACGAAAAAAAATTTTGTCCTAATAGTGTCACTTTTTTTATAGCATAGTCCGACAAACGAGCCAGTGGGTCACCTGATGTTAAGTGATCTCCACCGCCCATGAACATCCACAATACCGAAATATCATGAATGCGCTGTCGGCCTTGGAATAGGGATTAGGGAAGGGAAAGAGGAATCTGGGCCTCCGGATATCTCGCTTACCATACGAAACGCGACAGTAAACTGTCACTTTACGTTGGTTTTCTGTGAGACACTGGTACTACCCCGGTCGAGCCGGCCCATTCATGCTGTAGACAATAATATGTCTACAGCGTGGCTCTGCCACTTACACTTCAAAAATAGTTAAAAAATTAAAGGATGAAATTTAGATATCCACCCAATATGGCGTAAAACCATTATTATTAGATCATGTAATGCCATTGTTGCATCATTAGCCGGTTTTAAAGAGTCTTATTTTTTACTATTTAAGTCTGTTAATGGGGTATTGTCCTGTGTTTCATTTTGTACATTATTCGATATAATACGGAAAAGAAACGGTATTGGCTCATTGGTATGAGCACAATGGTTGCGTAGTCGGAACATATCGCTATCTCCCTCGCACTACTGCACAGTAATGGTCATTCTGAGAACCGTGAGTGACGTCACGGGACATATCATACATCCTTTTACCGTCATTGGACAATTACCCCTCCCAGCAGATTAGAATGGCGTCTAATTTACTTATTTTTGATCGGATTCATAAAATTCTTTCCATAATAGGTTTTGGGTAATGTAACTAGTTATGATTAATAAAAAAAAGTTGTGTCAACTAACATATTGAATAAGAACAGTTTTTCAAAACCTGCCCTTTCTGTACACTACGCACAATTTACCTTGACCGGTCTGAAGTAAGTCACGAGTGAGCGACTGAAACGACTAGCTTCAGACCGGTCAATTATTGCACGAGGGGATGTATAGAATAGCAGACAATACTAACCGTTTTGTGCTAGTAGATAGAAGCTCAGCATACAGTTTTTGCAGTTGGCTCAAATGTTGATTGTATAGATTTAACTCTTCGCCGCTGAAGTTGGCGCGGTTGTGCACGCACTGCTCCACCTGGGTGACAACACATTTTAAACTTTGTTAGTCGGTGTATAAGGTTGTTTTTGTATTATATGTTGATTTATTTAATTTTTTTCATTAAGTTTTTTCAATATAAAAGAAACTTTATTTTATGTTTTTTCAATATAAAAAAACTTTTTTCCATTTTTAGTCATAAAGTCGTTACCTTGGAATGGAATTGATCGATCTGTTTGTGTTCTCGTTGGTGCTTGTCTAGCTCGTGCTGTACTGAGGGCAAGTCAGACCCATAGTCCGCCTCGTGCAGTTTTTTCTATAAGAAATAAACATATGATTTCAATAGACATTCAAAAAGATTTTTTTTTGTGATTTTTATATCTTTTACTGTATATTTTGTTTTTTTTATTTCTGGTAAGGCAGACGAGCAGACGGGCCACCTGATGATAAGTAGTCACCGCCGCCCATAGACTTCTGCATGCCAGGGCACCGTTAGGCAGACGCTAACTATTATATATGTAGTTATAACTATCATCTAATGCGACGGGCCAGACCGGCAGTTGGCGTGATCACGATATATGACAATATGAAAAATCTAGTGGAAGTAGTTCATCTTTTAACAAAAAAAAAAATTTTTTACACCCCATAAAGTACATAGCACTTCCAAACCAACATTGATAAATAAAAACTGTAATGTAGTAAGTTTCTTTATATGATACTAGATGTTGCTCGCGGCTCCGCCCGCGTTGGGGTTATTTTTAGAAGAAAAGGTATACAATCCATGGAGGCATCTTAAGCTATTACACCTTTCTATATTTTGCTATCCCATAGGATGCGTGCATTCTTCAGGGATAAAAAGTGGCATATGTCATTTTCTGATCCCTAAACTGCCACTATGCAAAAAATCATATCCGATCCCTTACTCAGTGAAAAACTAAACTATCCCACGGGAACTGTACATTTTTCCGGGATAAAAAGTAACCTATGTGCTATTCCAGACTATAATCTATCTCTGTGCCAAATTTCAAACAGATCCGTCCAGCCGTTTTAGCGTGATTGAGTAACAAACATCCAACCATCCATCCAAACATTGGCATTTATAATATTAGTAGGATGTGCTTTTTCTGGAATCGGTATCGTGGACCCTTGTCTTCAAGTGAATCCTAGTCCCCCTGGACTAGTCTCCATCACCAAAACTCACCAGCCTCTCCTTACACCACTTGACGGCCTCACTCAGCAGTTGGAACTTGGGGTCTGCGTCATGAACCCTGGTCTCGAGCACGGTCCTGGTCTCGCGGTGCACCGTGGTCTGCTGCACCGGCATGCGCACTGACGACAGTCGCGGTAGAAGTCTGCCCGTGAACGATTGACGCGCGTTCAGCCAGCGGTCGTGGATTTGTTGAACACTGAGGATGAAAGAAGTTTAATAAATATAGGAAAATAACACCCAACAGTCACACATAGCCACGACCCCACACTAAGATACGAGTCTTGTGTTGTGGGTATCAGGGACCTAGAGAGACGCACTCTCTCACAACACACAGACCCCGGACACAAATATCTGTCTGTCACAAAAACTTTTGTCCTGGTGTGGGAATCGAACCCACGGCCTCTCGTTTCACAGCCGGCTACTCGCCTACTGCGCCACGGAGGCTGTCAAATATTTATGTTTGTAGTACTGACGTGGCCGCCCTCCGACAAGATGGTCTGACCTATTCAAATCCATCACACACTCTACAATGACGGAATGTTCTCGCAACGCTCAGAACAGAGATCAATGGAGACGCATCGCGAAAGCGGCTACTACAAAGGATTCTGGACCCGCCGTAACCACGACCACTCTGCCAAGAGTGCACGAATAAGAAGAAGTACTGACCGCCTGTGCAGCTCGTTGGCTTGCGGGTACCGTCCCTCTCGTAGCGCCTGTGCGTCCTGGAACATCTCCTGCACGGTGTGCTCCATGGCGCGCAGCTCCTGCTCTATCTGCTCGGCGGCCATCTTGGCGTCCGCCGGGTGCACGCCACGCTCCACGCGCCGGATCTCGCTCTCGATGTGACGCTCCACGTTGTCCAGGCCCGATTCGGTTTGTTTTATATCTCTGTACGGATAAATAAATCAATTAAAAGTTGCAATAATGTTGTTGATCCGGTTCAAAGGACCAATTTTTTTGGAAATAAAATTATAATCTTAATTAATCTTAAGAACCTGATCCGTAATGTCTTTAACGATTTATCTTAAGCTAAGTTTAATGTCAATTTAACTATGTATGTCATACACTAAGTGATTTTTTTTTCTCATTCGTATTCCACTCCACTAACTTATTTAAAAATTAACTAGTTAAAATTAGCATTGTATTAGATGTTTTTCACTTTGTTATCTCGTTAACACTTAATATTAATTCCGGCACACAAATTTGTGGGTTATAATTATGTTAAAAAAACTTTAAACAATTTTGTATACTATTTGTACCCGATTGTAACCTGTTTTGTGTGTAATAAATAAAATAAAATTATGAACAGTTTGCCAGCTACCGTGTTACCTCCTTCCTATGATCCTGGCTCCTTTACGCGTAGTGTAAGAAGCTACACAGGCCGGCATGATTGTGTCAAGTAGCAAGGAATGTTACAATAGACAGATTCATCACTAATAGTGATCTCTTTTTTTGACTGCCTTGGTGGCGCAGTTGTAATAGCGCATGCCTTACAACCGCTGTGCTGAGGTCTCGGGTTCGATCCCCGAGTCGGGTAAAGTGATATTGGGTTTTTCTATCTAGAAATTCTCAGTATTAGCCCGGAGTCTGCAACTTGTGCCCGGTGTGGCGATAGGCTCGCCTCCTATCACATTATGGGACCGAAATTCGGCGAAAAGTGGGTGTACTGGTTATACCTCTGTCTACCCCTTCGGGGATTATAGGCGTGAGTGTATATGTATGTATGTATGTAGTGATCTTTTCAAATCAAATCAAATATTTATTGAATCCATGAAATGTTATACATCATTTAGATTCAGACAATTTTTTACTCTACCGCCAGTTCGGAATGCAGTTTCGCTAAAGAAGAACAGGCAAGAAACTCTAGCGTCGCTCTTTTCACACCGGTTAACAATATTTGGTTATAAAATTAGTAAACGATTCCAGTTTAATTACATTAGATTAGAGCAGCTCAATGTATGTCAAGTTTCCTTATTGCAATATTGTGAATAAAAATCATTACAAGGCCTAGTGCCGCACATGACCATCGTGAGTGATGAAAATCTCGATTTCTTAAAGCAGTTGGTCCTTACTGAAACAGTCTGAGCAGACCAGTCCACACGAGCCACACCCGGTGACGAGTAGTGACGCATGTGTCAGCCATCGGCCTCCTCAACCATGTTACAGGGAAGAGACCGACCTGGCACATGGCGCCGCAGCAAGCACAGACACTTTAGCGAGCATGACATACCCATAAATGATCTTAAGATAGAACGATATCAAAAGAAAAGTAATGAATGGGGGTGTTAATATTATTAATTATTATCTTTATCGGTGGAGATAGTAGATCTCTACAAAGCAGTGGAAGCCCATACCTGTGCAGTTTCTCAGCTCTTCGCTGCAGCCGCTCCAGACGCCGTATCTCGTCGGTGAGGTCTCGGTCCCGTTCCTGGTGCGCCATCAGGAGCCTCGCCCACGCCTGCTCCAGGGCGTCCGGCCGCAGTGTCGGCTCGATATCGCATTCGCCTACCGTCTCGAAATATTTCTGAAAAGGGATCAGTTGGTACTATTTGGAAAGTGGACTGGAATTATCACTAAATATAGGCATTATTTTTTTAATATACGCGTGATTAAATACACATACATACACTCACGCCTGTAATCCCCAAAGGGGTAGGCAGAGGTGTAACATACACCAACTTTTTGCTGAATTACGGTCCCATAATGTGATAGGGGGCGAGCCTATCGCCATACCGTGCACGATTCCAGACTAGGGGCTGATACTGAGTATTTCTAAATAGAATCACTTTACTCGACCCGAGGATCGAACCCGAGACCTTAGCACAGCAGTCGTAACGCATGCGCAATTACAACTGCGCCACCGAGGCAGTCAAGGCCTGATTAAATATACGCATGATAAACAGTCACCACACATAGTTCTGATCTCACACTAGGTAAAACCTATATCGTGGGTATCAACAACTATGAGGGACTACGGTCCCACAACACGAATCAACTATCTCTGTGTCACACAAACATTTGTCTCGGTGTGGAAATCGAACCCACGGTCTCTCGTTTCACAGCCAGTTACTCGCCCACTGCGCCACGGAGGCTGTCAATACGTTACCTAATTGTATAATTTGTATACAAATCTTGAAAGATTAAAAACATTAATCCAGTAATTGTAATATACCTCAAGCTCCCTGTATTGCAGGATGAGCTTCTGTTTCTCACGCTGCCGGAGCGGCACCTCTTCGTTTCGGAACCGCGTGCTCTCGCTGAGCAGCTTCTTCATTTCGATCAAAGTTGACGGGAAAGCACGGTCCTGCAACATAAATAATTATTTTCATACGATGGTATAAAAAGTTTTTTAATTCAATAAAAGTACACCGACACACCGACTTCAATAAAAAACAAATTATGCCCTTTAAAATTTGAGGGTTGCCCTCGATTTTTCTGAGATCCCATCATCAGATCCTGACTTGGTGCCATTGGGACCACCTAGGAAGTATACCCTTTTAAACAAAAAAAGAATTTCTCGAATCGGTCCAGGCGTCTTCGAGTAATCGGGGAACATACATAAAAAAAAAGATTCTGACGAATTGAGAAACTCCTTCTTTTTTTTTGAAGTCGGTTAAAAAATACCATGAAAAAGAACAGAGGAAAAGATCCGTGCGTCCTGGAGAGCCTTGGTGCACAAAGGGCGAACAAGAGGCGACGAAGAAGAAGAAGAAGATAAAAAATAATCAATTGTCAGGAGTAGAAATATAATCACCATCAATTCATAGTATTTCTATAGCTAAAGACATGATGCTTGATAAGGCACAATAATTATAGTTCTTGTAACACTATTTACTATAGATACTAATGATTGGAAAAAAGAGATCCTTATCAGTGAAGCCCAAATAATGATGTATTCCCCAATCATATAGTATTAAACATCATTCATCTTTTTATTGTAGGTTAATTAGTTACGAAAAGCAGAATAGCGATGGCTGGTGGTTGTATGGATGGTCTCTAATCGTGATAGGAGACCATTTAAAAGTAGCGTCACTAGCGCCTTGCCAGACGACAATGTCACTGACGGTTGCGTTTGACGCTTGACGCCACTATCGGAAGTCTGTCTTAAAACTTTCAATATTCACATATAACCTCAAAGATCCGTAAATAAACTGACCCTAATTCTCATCCTGCTGCTGACTGGCATTGAATTATTATACTGGGATATATCATATTCAACAACCAGTACTTAAGTGATACGCATATAAATATAGATATAAATCATGTATAATTTGCAACTTGTTATACGCGTTTGACCGTAACGAGCAATAAACATGAACGGAAACTTAGTTATGTTCCGATAAAATTATATGTTGAAGAATACGAACGATTTCAACACCTAAGTAATCTTATAAATCAATATTTTAAATTGACGACATCTTTAAATAAATGATTCTTTAAGACGGAAAATCTCTTAAAAATTATTTGTCCTGACAAATCATCATTAAGGTTCCCAAATAGGATCGTAATAATGGTACTTTCAAATATAAATAAACAACCTACAACTATCACCTTTTTAATAACAAACATCTTAATGCTCGGCGCACTAACTTCCTATCAAACAGATTTTTGGTCCTTTGAACCAGACTTTTGGTCCTTCGAGCCAGATAAACCCACCTGCATTAGCGCGCACTTCTCGTGAAGCCAGGCACGGTGCTGCGCGGCATGCTCGGTGTATGCGGCGGCGCGGCGCTGTGACTCCGCGTCAAACAGCGGGTGCACCGGCGGCGGCTCCGGGAACGTCTCGTACAGAGACGAGATGTAAGTGATAAGCGATTTCTCGTCAGGCTCATGGGTGTCAACATCTGGGGACAATAATTTTATTTTAGCACTTGATTTAAAAACAAAATATGCAAACTAATCTGTCCTGCGACTAAAATAAATAAATACACCCAACAGTCAAATTGTATCGTGTGTATGAAAAACTACGAGGAACTACTGTCCTACAACATCCAGGCCCGAAACTATAATTTTTAGATCACACAAACATTTAGATTGCTGCGGGAACCGGACCTGCAGCTTCTAGTCACCACCATTTATGTCACGAAAGCTGTCTGACTTACTTATAATAGTAATTTATTCTAAAAACCCCTAAAGCAATGCGTGAAACAACCAAAAAGTCTTTTGAGGGCAGAAAAAAAACTCAATGATAATTAAAATCAAAAGTTCACATAAGTTCATCACATAAAGCAATGATTGCAGCAATTAACTTCACTGTGTCACGTACGATCGTTATGATAACAATAAAACTGAAGGACCGAGGTTATAGTGTTTATTTACGCCTCATCATTAGATTAACATATTGTAAAACAGTTTTCATATCGGGATAGTAACAGATGGATAGCAAGACTAATCGAAGTTTTAAGAGAAATTACCATTTGCTTGTGGTAGGATATTCATATCACTACCGTACACAAGGTGTAAAAACCGCCATAGTGGCCCACGCAAGTGTGTCGCGTTCCGGGATCAGCCAGTGTACATCCGGTTTTTGTCGGGGGTCTAGAGTTGGGGCACGAAGATTGGCCGTTTTTCGACCTTTCGTAATGTGAAGAAGCAGGCCGGCATGATTGTGATGTGTAAAGGGGGGATAGATTGTGTCTCGCTACTTGATACTCTAGTTGGACAGTACTGCGCTTACCATCAGGTGCAGTGTGGTGACTTTGCCGTGGCAGGATATAAAAAATACCAACTAAAATATTTTCCCATATTAAGAAGGTACTTTAAGACATCAGTCCACCTGCATACCTGATAATTCTCATAAGAATTTCGAAGGCATGTGAAGTCTACCAATCTGCATTAGGCCAGCGTGGTGGACTAAGGCCTTACACCTCAATCAAAAAGTTATACAATCATGATTCAATTATAATTAAGATGCAAACCACATGAAAGATAAACGCATTTGCATAATCCATAAACTTATGACGTCACAAAGGACGCCATGAACGATGCCATAGATTTAAGTTGATACAGAAAGGTGCAACAGTTGACGTGCGCTGGAAAACCCTATATGTCTGTCTGGCTCATTCTTATAACTTGCTATAGGTGTGTAAGCAGGACAGAATAGAACGTGTGTAGAATTTTGAATACAGTATCAACGTGACTGATAGATTGCCATTAAAAGTGTTGTATTAATTAGTTGACGTAATTGGAAGTTTATTATGGTGGTAAATCACACCCTTTGTTAATCCATATAAAAACACCATTGTTGTATACATGCTTGTATTTTAACGAAACTACATTAATCATTCATGTATAATTCGCTTGCCGGCTATTGGACAAAGACTGGCAACACTCGCCATTCTTACATGCGATTTTTAACTTTAATATCAAGGAAATAAAATAAAATTTGGTTTGTATTTACTCCCTACTTATTACCTTTTTCCAAACATCGGTATACTTTTGAGAAATGAGAGATTGAATTGACCATCTGTATATATAAAAGGAGAAACTGACTGACTGACTGACTGATCGATCAACGCACAGCATAAACGGCTGGGGTTAGAGACTTGAAATTTTGACAGTAGGTACCTTTTATGACGTAGGCATCCACTTAGGAAGGGTTTTTGGATATACCACCCCTAAGGAGGTAAAATAGGGGATGAAAGATTGTATGAAAATCCGTCATTTTTTAAGTTAAACGCATGAGTATTTTGTATTGTATACTTTTTCTCCCAAACATGACCTCCACGCGGGCGGAGCCTCGAGCAACACCTAGTTAGTTATATACTAGAGACCTTACAAACACTTCCTAAACGACTTAAAGAAAAAACATACTATGACTGTCTGATTAAGCATAGATTTTGCATTAACTTCTTTCTGAACACTGACCTAGATCCGCCATAAGATCTTCAATAACTAGATCATATATTAAAACAGAACGTAACATCACTATCATCCTAAACCAGCTTTGAAACCCTTCACATCCAAATTGCATATGTGTCAATACAAAAAAAAACCTGCACAGTACACAAGGCTAAAAAATAAAAAGAATTCTGCTTTGCATATTTACACCGCGCTGTGCAGTAAACAATGGGTTTACTATAGAGCATACACTATTTAATATAACCTGTACGCCTGACCTGACGATGTTCAATGACGCGTATTAATATAGTGTGTAAGTTGATAATATATTTTTTGGTCCTTTTTCTATGTGGCTTTGACATGACAGTTATTTGGAGTTAGATGCTAACGAGTAATACATCGAAGTTTTTTTTTCAATACGATGTTGTCAAGGTATTTAATTTTATGACCATTATTAAGTGCACCCAATAAAATTACTGCGCATTATGGCAAAACGTGTTATATCTATGAATGACCAGTGCAGTGCCATGCAGTATGAAGTCCTAAGTGTTGTTTTTTTTTTAGTGCCTTGATAGGCAGACGAGCAGACGGGCCACCTGATGGTAAGTAGTCACCGCCGCCCATAGACTTCTGCAATGCCAGGGCACAGCAAAGCCGCTGCCTACCGTTGGTACTTCTGATCGCTTACCATGAGGCGAGTTTGCCTTGTGATTGGCAGAAAAGGCTATTCATTAAAACCAAGCAAAGATTTACAATATCCAACTTAGGAAAGAATAAAATTTATACCCTTCTCGTCGGAGTTTTATAGGCTCATAACGAAACAATACTCGATTTTGCATTTACGCACCAATATATGAAAGCAATATAGGTAGGTAGGTTCGCTGGTGATAGGATATCATATCCGCCCGGATAGCGACCACCGTACACAGTTTTTGTTGGAAGTCAAGAATTGGGGTACGCTGTTCAGCTGTTTTCGGCATTCTGTGTACTCTGACACTAAACCCTCGACCGTTTCTTCACCTTCTTGCCTATGGCGTAGTGTGAAGAAGCAGGCCGGCATGATTGTGTTTACCACTACGCTACTCTTCTATCAGGTGCAGTGTGGTCACTTTGCCGTGCCAGGATAAAAAGGTAACATACGAAAGACCATAACACACAATGCTACAGCCCTACTATGTAAGACAGAGATACGCACGGCATCTCGCTCACACACATTACCGTCATGCTCAATAAACCTCGATAATGTTTGTGAATCGAATAATACTTATTGGTGCATAACCATGCAGAGAACAATACGACAATCTGGTTTGTGAACAGGTTTTTAGTCAAGTCTAGCACCTGTTGGAATAGCAACCACAGATAATAGGAAGTAAAAAAAATAAAAAAATAACGTCCAACAGTCCCACACGTAGCCCCGACCCCACACTAAGATACGAGTCTTGTGTTGTGGGTATCAGGGACTACGAGAGACGCACGGTCTCACAACACCCAGATCCCGGACACAAGTATATGTCTGTCACACAAACATTTGTCCCTGTGTGGGAATCGAACCCACGGCCTCTCGTTTCACAGCCGGCTACTCGCCAATTGCGCCACGGAGGCTGTCAATGCCTTCATTTATTTTATGACAGCCTTGCGTGCTATGAATTTCGTTGCGGGATAAAAGACAGTAATTAAGCATACCCAGAGACTCGCAGAGTTTCATTACTCGGTGTCAAAAAATGCGTGCCATTGTCGATCCTGACTTTACAGGAGTTACAAAGGCGGGTGTGTGGGCGGGATAGTCTCTTACTAATATATAGCCTAAGAGCGCAGAGAAGATTTGAGACAAATTATCATGTGAACCAATATTTGTTTCTTTCTGGTTTTGGTGTTGTCAGACTGAAAGTTTCTTGTAGTTCCTGATACTCACAGTGCAAGATAATAGTATCGTACTGTGGGTTCGAAACTATGTTTGTAACTGTTCTGTAATATTTATTAAGCTCAATACTAAACTAACTACTGCCAATTATTTGCAAGTTTAGTGGTAGAGCCACGCTGTAGACATATTTGGCTACAGCATAAATGGGCCGGCTCAACCGGTGTAGTACCACTGTCTCACAGAAAACCAACGTAAAGTGACAGTTTACTGTCGCGTTTCGTATGGTAAGTGAGATATCCGGAGGCCCAGATTCCCTCTTCCCTTCCCTAATCCCTATTCCTGTCCTTTAAGGCCGACAGCGCATACATGATACTTTCGGTATTGTGGATGTTCATGGGCGGTGGAGATCACTTAACATCAGGTGACCCACTGGCTCGTTTGTCGGACTATGCTATATAAAAAAAATCAACATAACGGTTGCAACTAGGTATAACTATAAATCACTATTCATCTTCTAAATTTGGAGTGCATTGATAAATATAACACGAGAATTCACCAGGACCAATAATGCGAGATTTAAAAAAAAAACAATGACAAAAAAGAACTCACCTTCAGGGTCCAATAGTCTGGTAACTCCATACTCCTTCTCTACCACGTGGAACGCGGTCTCCAAGCGCTCGCGGACTTGTCTTGATCTGGTGAAGAACATTCATTACATTAGCATTTTAGCTAGATCTCAGTGTAACTTGCATAGAATGTGCAACAGCATACCGGGGAGCTATATTAAAGCACCATTGCAGAGCGGCTTAATATTGCTTAAGCTTATGGGATATTTGTTCTCCAATAACGACGATTAAACATGCTGAAAAGCGCCCCACGGTAGCTCGTTGCGATGAGTCAGTTCAGTGGTCAGCCAGTGTAGATCCAGTCACTCTATATGCCATGATTCAGGCAATCGAATGAACTACACTGCACTTATCATCAGATACAGTCTAGACACATTATCGTATTAGAATAAGAAGTCACTTCATCCTTAATAATGTCGCCAGTCGTATTCATAAAACTATAAAAATTCACAAGAACTTCTTCTAATTATGTATCAATATTCCTTCCAGCTATTGCTAATGCAACGATTCCCCAAAATAAAATACTGAAAATCCCATCAAATTCAATACAATTAACTATTTACCATAAATACTATTAATAAAGTTTGCAACCATATAATTGATTATCCAGTATAATTGCAACTCGTTTGAAAACAATGTTGTCGGTTACACATTTATTGTTTTTTTTTGTTATATTTCTTTAGGGTGTAACTGTTTTTGCCTATAATTATAAATAAAGAAATATTCTTTCATGGGCAGCGGTGATTTGTTACCATGTCTGTCCTGACCGTTAACCTCTTCATGCACACACACACACACACACGACTGTAATCCCTGAAGGGTTAGGCAGAGGTGTAACCAGTACACCCACTCTCATAATATGATAGGGGACGAGCCTATCACCATACTGGGTACAGATTCCAGACTCCAGGCTAATACTGAGAAATTTCTAAATAGAAAAACCCAATATCACTCCCGGGGATCGAACCCGAGTCCTCAGCACAGCAGTCGTAACGCAGGCGGAATTACAAATGCGCCACCGAGGCACCTCTTCATGCATAAAAATAATAAACAGCTAAATTTACCTGATATTACGCCAGTCAATCAGATCAGGACGATTCCTGTGTATGAGCGCATTGAAGGCCAACCCATCGCGCCATGAAGACGTGAAGTCTGCGACCCTCACACCTGGATATTTAGCCGTGGAGCGACGCGCCCAGCTAAGCAGCGCCTCTCGTGCTGTCACGTTAGCTTCCTGGCCGACTACGATGTCGGATATCTATTGGACAATGAAAAATCATAATTAACAACAATGGTATTATTGGACTATTTATAACTTCGCTGGGTGTGTTATGAAATAAAATGTGCATACAAAACGGCAAAGCCTATTCCTATTACAAAACTACTGGCGACCTACCACAACCTCTTAGAGCAGTATTATTGTCATATTACAATGCGAATTCACGGTACAATATCGCATTGTAATATTACAACAAGACTGCTATAAGAGGTGGTGGTAGACAGGCTGCTCATTCAAAATCCAAGGTCCTTTGGTCAGATAAAATAAACATACATAAAATAACCAACAGTGTTGAGAAGCAGGTATCAGAAACTACTACAGATTTAACAGCACCTAAACAAGTAAAGTCCACATCCAATTTACATTCGTTGTCACATCCAGTTTTCCACACTGCACCACAAAGGCTGATACAAAAAATCGAAAGGCAAAAATTCAAATCCAACCTTTTTAAAATCTATACAATCCCACGTGGTAATTATTTTTCAGCATCGAAATTCACATGAACCAAATTCAAAGGTCAACGCCTACGCATGAACGTTAACTGTTGCAAATTCGGTGAAAGTCGATGAGATGGAGCTAAGAGCGATGCAGTGTGCACTGGTTGGCCCACATCCAGGATTTATTATAGACCGTCACTATGAGGAAATGGCTAATGTGGGTGGCATAAATATTTACGAGTTTAGTATGTAATCATAATTAGCAATACACATGTAACATTTCACATTAACATTCAAAAAGTCAGAGGTGACGCTGCAATTTCAAGCATTCTACTATATCATGAAAATTATAAGGCATAGAAATATTGTAAAAGAATGACATGGCAATCAAAATCTGCCACTTTTATTCAAAAAAACTATTTTAGTACTACATGTTCTTGGTTTGTTTTTTTTTATCCTGGCACGGCAAACTGACCGCACTGCACCTGATGGTAAGGGCAGTGCCGTCCAATTAGAGTATCGAGTAGCAAGAGATGATCTATCCCCCGCTACTCAACACAATCATGCCGGCCTGCTGCTTCACACTACGCCATGGGCAAGCAGGTGAAGAAGCGGTCGAGGGTCTAGTGTCAGAGTACTCAAACAATTCCCGACAAAAACCGGATGTGCACTGGCTGATCCCGGAACGCGAACTTGCGTGTGCCACTATGTATACATGGATAACATAATAAATAACACCCAACAGTCACACACATAGTCCTGACCCCACACTAAGATACGAGTCTTGTATTGTGGTGGTGGTGTGCACGGTCTCACAACACCCAGACCCCGGGCACAAATATCTGTCTGTCACACAAACATTTATCCCGGTGTGGATTCGAACCCACGGCCTCTCGTTTCATAGCCAGCTACTCAGCATACTGCTACATGGAGGCTGTCGATAGCTTCTAAACACAGGATTACTATAGTCTTCGCTCGCACATCCAATGTCTTGTGCAAGCAGTGTGTTATAAATCTTTACAAAAATGCCAATCATGACCCGGATACAGATCTATCAAAAATATGTTATACATTAGAAAATAATACTCGAGTTATTACGAATTGATAGTTCATTGCACTGAGACGGTGGCAAATCGATTAGATCGGCTTCAGACGTTTCGTCTCAGCGCGGGATCTGTACGGGACCGAGTTTACAGCTGCTTTATAATTAATTTATATCGTTTTGTTCTTCACGAAATAGATGAATGACTTAAAACTATAATAATAGAAAAAAATAAAGGGATCAATAGCAATGAACTTTGAAATGCATTTAGTCAGTTAACAGTTTTTATTAAATTTAGAAGTGGTAGAGCCACGCTGTAGACATATTTGTCTACAGCATGAATGGAACGGCTCGACCGGGGTAGTACCACTGTCTCACAGAAAACCAACGTAAAGTGACAGTTTACTGTCGCGTTTCGTATGGTAAGAGTTATCCGGAGGCCAAGATTCCCCCTTCCCTTCCCTAATCCCTATTCCTGTCCTTTAAGGCCGACACGCCGATGCGCATACATGACACTTTCGGTATTGTGGATGTTCATGGGCGGTGGAGATCACTTAACATCAGGTGACCCACTGGTTCGTTTGTCGGATAATGCTATAAAAAAAATGTCACAATGCTAGTCAAAGGTCTGCTCTACTAATAATTCTTAGTCCACCACGCAAACCTAATACTGATAGCCTTCACATGCCTTATAAATTCTTATTCAGTATCCTCAAGTATGTAGCTTTCCTAACGATATTTTCCATATCCGATAAAATTAACAATGAATAAACACAACGTCGTATTAGTCTTGGCTTCTTGTTTTTTTGTTAAAGCTATTGTCTTGTGAATTTGTTTCTCTATCATTCTTTGACGCGATTAGGGTATGTCATGCTCGCTTAGGATCTGTGCTTGCGGCGGCGTTATGTGCCGGGTCGGTCACTTCCCTGTGTCATGGTTGAGGAGGCCGATGGCTGGCACATGCGTCATACTCGTGAACGGGTGCTGCTTGTGTGGACTGGTCTACCTGGATTGCTCATTGATTGTTAGTTGGATACAATTAAATAACAAGTTGTAAAGCCTCTTTTACGACTCTGCCTTGTATTGACATGTATACCGTCATTTTTTTTGTCATGTGAATGTGACTTGTTTAAAAATGTATTTTATGTGTGATTTTTTGTTGGAATGTAAATACAAATTACAGAAGACCTGAGGCTTACCAAGGCTGAGTTTCTTGGTGCTTCTTCTCAGACCAGTGGACATTTCCGAAGCACCGGTAGACTTAGATTTTAACATTACTATGACATGTAAAAAGTGCCCCTAGTGGCCTAATTTACAAAATAAATGATTTGATTTGATTTGAGGTGAGTCCTGGAGATGGTACCACAACAACCACCTAAGCAATCTATATCCCACTTTTCTAGGCTATGGCTGCTATCTTAGACATAGCTGTAGTGAAATCCACCACACATTAGGGAAGTTCTTGCCCACGGCGTAGTGTGAAGAAACAGGCCGGCATGATTGTGTCGGGATGGGGGGAATAGATTGACCCTCGCTACTCGATACTCTCTCGATCTCATTGCCGTGCCAGGATAAAAGTAATTTTATATACAACAATTGACAGTTTGTGTTGAGTGAATTTCGCACAGAACAAATAATAATTAAATGAACATATTCCGCGAGATGTCACTATCTTAAAATTACTTCAAGCAGAAATAACTTGATAATTGGCCTGATAATATTATAATTACGTGCATATTCGAGAAATTAATTAATTTATAAGTGGCGAGTGAAAGTGGTGGAAAAACTTTTTCATGGACCGATTGTTAAGCTGCCGCCCGTCCGCCACTGATGATTGACCACGATAATTACACTTTCATGTTATTTTACATATTCAGTTTCCATACATACATTGTTAAGATAAGGAAGTCGTCTAAATATTGCATATAGTGGTTATATCCATCAGTAATTTAATAACATATCTAATATTACTCTGAAATTGTCATTTATTTTAGAGTTTTCAATTAAGCTATTCTGTTGCAACGGATAAAAAAAATGGTTCTTGTGTATGGTGGTGGTGTATGGTGTATCAGCCGCATCAATGATACAGGGCCCCGTGCTAAAGGGGCCCCGAACGTGTGTAAACAAAAATTCGTAAAATGTTATCCAAAATCTCAAAACTTTTTACCCTTCATTTGGCCCCCAACAATATTTGATACAGGGCCCGCCCAAGGCAAGCTGCGCCTCATATTAAAACATATTCGAATTCGATCACAAAACCATTAGTAAAGCCAATAGTGGCATTATTCATTGCTAAAGTATAAGTTAGCGACGCACGTGGGTGTACCAAGTTGGTGATGTCATACAAACGGTGTCAGGGTCCTAGGTAATCGTTTAACTTTGGACAACGCATATTCAAGTATACATACACTCACGCCTGTAATGCCCGAAGGGGTAGGAAGAGGTGTAACTAGTACACTCACTTTTCGCCGAATTTCGGTCCCATAATGTGATAGATTTTAGAGAATTTCTAGATAGAAAAACCCAATATCACTTTACCCAACCCGGGGATCGAACCCGAGACCACAGCACAACAGCTGTTACGCATGCGCAAATACAACTGCGCCACCGAGGTAGTCGTTCAAGTATACATGTAAGAGATATGTTTAGCTATTCTACAACGGAAGACGTTTGGATCCTTTAGTGTGATGAAACAACTGAGCAGACTGGCATGATGGTGTTTCTAGTGAAGGATGGTTGTCTCTCGCTACTTGATACTCTACCTGGATAGCACTGCGCTTGCCATCAGGTGAAGGGATAAAAAGTTGAAGATTTTGTCCAGCAGTGGGATAATATAGATAGAATATATTGCTTCTCCGTTTATCCATTAGCCAAGTTTGATATCGTTGTGACGTAAATTTAATTCTTTATTATTTTGTAATACTTTTAAGAATTCCTAACCTTTAACTAGGTTTCATTATCTTTTTTTTTCTGGCGCGGCAAAGTGACCACACTGCACCTGATGGTAAGCGCAATGCCGTCCGGATAGAGTATCAAGTAGCTAGAGACAGTCTATAAGAAAATCTTTATCACAGATCAATATGTTTTATAAAGTTTTACTAAATAGGTATGCATCCACTTGGTCATCAATAATTCCTTAAGAATAAAAAGAAGAAAGACTAAGAATATCAACTACATTCTTTTTTTATTTTAATTCCAATACGACTCGTAGTCCGTAGTCCGCAGTTTTAAATGTCTATGTTAAATATTACTTTTATAATACCTAGTGAATAAAAAAACATAATTAGTGATGTTAAACGTAAGCAGTTTACGTAATTTGGCATTGAATTATGTTTTGCAAGTTTACCTTCAAAGTTAAATGACATAATATATAATGCCTTCAATGTTTCATGACCTCATCTCCTCAAAACAGATAAATCAATCAATGGCCATAGATAATATTGGGTGTAATAATAATAATATATATAATACTAGCCCTTTATTAAACATTGCCGCACTGCTGGGCCTTAGTCTACCACGCTGGCCTAATGCGGGTTGGTAGACTTCACATACATTCGAAATTCTCGGGTATGCAGGTTTCCTCACGATGTTTCCTTGACCGTTAAAGCAAGCGATGATTAACATTTAATACACATAACTTTTAGAAAAGTTAGAGATTTAAGTATACGATTTGGGTCTCGAACATACGACTTTCGTCTTGACAGTCCGTACCACAACCAACTAGGCTATCGCTGCTCGTGAAAATCGTGTGTATTTATTATTTTCGATAATTAATAAAGATCGATAATTCTATTCGTAGCTAAGACTTTTCAGACTACTTTCGTAGCGTACCTACTCTAATGAGCTTTAAATACATCAAACAGTCACACGCATAGTCCTGACCCCACACTAGGTCAAACCTGTATCGTATCAACAACTACGAGGGACTACGGGCCCACAACATATCGGTAGACCAATTAGAAGATTTCATAATGATAGATTCACAATGATAAGTCTTTATTTCTCACTGGAAATCTAGCGACGAAAGCTATATTTGTCTATTATTTTCTATATTATTTAAAACGAAATAATGGTGTTTAACCGTAGCTAATTAGCGTTAAGTCATCTCGCACTGTGATTCAACTTCGAACACGCAATAATTAAATTCGAGAATTTTTTGTTTTGTTGTGATGGAAATATTATTCATTCATTTTGAGAATTATGATGTTGGACTTCCGTAAATAAGTGATTAATTCTTAGAAATACTCATATTTTATGAGACGAAGTAATTAATAAAATTTATTTATCATTTAAACCTACACTACTTTAATAAATAACACCCAACAGTCACACACAAAGCCCCGACCCCACACTAATATACGAGTCTTGTGTTGTGGGTATCAGGGACCCAGAGAGACGCACGGTCTCACAACACCCAGACCCCGGACACAAATATCTGTCTGTCACACAAACATTAGTCCCGGTGGGGGAATCGAACCGACGGCCTCTCGTTTCATAGCCGGCTACTCGACAACTGCGCCACGGACAATACAATACCGATCACAAAGAGCTATTCACCCACATACCCTACAAATGCCACAAAACTTTCAAGAATCTTAATTAAAACCTCAATAGTTCTTTCTCCATTGTCATAAGAGAAAAATATATTGTTCCATTTTTAAAAGTACCGTTCTGTTTTTAAATATACAAATTTTTACACGTCCCCTTCTCGGTAATATCAATGGCTACAAACATCTTCTTATTGACCACCAACTTAATGAAATGGTCACGCTATGCTAGTCACCAAGTCAATACAAATTTAGTAACGCCGTTCGGAAACAACCAATCCTTTTGAATGTAAAAGAAACCATCTAGCCAGTACCGGTAAATGAAAGTTTGTACTGCGGTTTTGCGGTTTTGGACGCGGTTGAAAAATACGTGTCCGATTTAAGCGATGCGTAACGTTCAACACCAGTATAAACTGGCCTGAATATCGGATAAGTTTATCCCATGGATGTCTCTGTTTATGATGGACGTTGTGTGTGAAATATGGTATATGAATTTTTCACAGGCTGTCATGATTTGGGGTTACCGGCGTAGAAAAACATTATAATTTTGGAGACAAAAACAAACCCGAGTAAAAGAAGAAGATAATGCAAACATGGAAAATATATTTATTATTTGGACCATTAAGACAGCCTCCGTGGCGCAATAGGCTAGTAGCCGACTGTGAAACGAGAGGTCGTGGGTTCGATTCCCACACCGGGACAAATGTTTGTTTGACAGACAGATATTTGTGTCCGGGGTCTGGGTGTTGTGAGACCGAGTCTCTCTTAGTCCCTGATACCCACAACACAAGACTCGTATCTTAGTGTGGGGTCGGGGCTATGTGTGTGACTGTTGGGTGTTATTTATTAAAAAAAAAAAAAAAATTAATTAAGGTCATTAAGGGTTCATTATTGAAAAAACGATGGCGCCATGTCGTGAAATATGCATTAGATGTTATTCCATAATTTAGGGTAATGAGAGACATTAGGGTTATTAGGACAACGATTTGTCTCATTAGTGCTAAAGACATTTCCCATAATCCGACATAATACAGGGAAGTATATCGAAGAGATCAACGACCGGAAAACTGACACTACCAGCTAAAACCCCGCGGTGGCCTTCTTCGGCGCTTACGGAGCGATCCCGGGGTATCCTAAGGAGTGCTAGAATTGCTGCCGGAACCCCCCTACGACGTGCCTTGTACGGGCCTATATCCATGTGGGGCTTAGGAGCCCCCGCGCACCGAACAACGACAGCGAACGAGGCCTTACCACCCGAGCTGCCGTCCATTTCGGACCGGAATAATCAATCGGAAACTACAATGGCCAACATAATTTTTTAAGTTTAGTCAAAATTGTACAACGCTAGGTATAATCTCAAGAAAATATTCCAAATTCCCGGAATTCCGGTAAAATTTAAACATATAATCTATTTTTTACTATAATATATAGTAAAAAAAACATAAGCCATGATAGACCATTGTGGTTCGCTCGTAACATTCCTATTTACGTACAAGATTATGATGGTTTTTGCTTGATACAAATCTGGATGATTCATTGCATTTTTTGCGCCAGCGGCATTCGTAATCTCCGCTTTGTGTTTAGTAATAGAAGTATCTATTGAAAACAGATATTATTTTATATTAGGTCGTGACAAATGGTTACTCCGCTATATTTTTTTATCATGACTCAAATAATCTACTTTCAGGGATAAGGACACTCTTGATCATATTGTTAACGTGATTAAAGTAACGAACGAAATTGGAAGCCCAAAAAAAAAACAAAGTTCGAAAAACCAATCTAAAACTATTCCAAAGTTATCAACTACGTCGAAATCTGTAAAATAATAAAACTGTTAACATCGATTTCTGGATCCGCGAATGAATTAAGGCCGTTTGTGAAAAATTCACAGAATTCGTTGCTCGAAATTTGGTTCTTTGATTTTCAACATACTCATTACCTTTACACATGTTCGATGACTTCTGTGTATTCAACAATAACAATTGTTTACAAATGTAATCAAACTAACAGTTATTATTTTTTTTTATAGCATAGTCTGACAGACGAGCTAGTGGGTCACCTGATCTTAAGTGATCTCCACCGCCCATAAACATCCACAATACCGAAAGTGTCATGTATGCGCTGTCGGCCTTAAAGGACAGACATAGGGATTAGGGAAGGGAGGGGGGAATCTGGGCCTCCGGATATCTCACTTACCATACGATACGCGACAGTAAACTGTCACTTTACGTTGGTTTTCTGTGAGACAGTGGTACTACCCCGGTCGAGCCGGCCCATTCATGCTATAGACAAATATGTCTACCACTTCTAACATTTCTTATTTTCTAAAAATAAGAAAAAGTCATTATCCAAATTCATTTTACCATTATCCAAAACTTCTTCAATGGCATACGTATGTGATATCTCTAAAGATGAAACCAGAGCATGAGAATTCGCTTCATTTGAACCGATTGCGCAAGACAAGTGTTAGGTATTTGAGACTAGTTGGTACATACATGCAATGTTATTTTAGGCAACCTCTTACATACAAAGTACACTAGTATATGAACAACCTTGACCGACCGCTACCTTGAGGACACGCGAATGATTGCATAAATGTACACTTTGTGATGACCATTCGTACAATCAATGAAGTAAGATCAATGAGACCTCTGCCTAAATACTATGAGTTTGATGACATATGAGAGGAAACCGACAGCCATGAGATAGCGAGTCAATAGATATAATTATGTTTTGTAGCTCAACAATTTTTTTTAATAGTACGGATAAAACACTAATTAACCATGAGTTTATATCAAAATGTTAAGATAGGTATACGAGCTAGCCTTGCAGCGTTGTTTTATACAGTACTAGCTGTTGCTCGCGGCTCCGCCCGCGTGGAGGTCATGTTTGGGATAAAAAGTATACAATACAAAATACCAATATTCATGCGTTTAAATTAAAAATGACGGATTTTCATACAAACTTTCATCCCCTATTTTACCCCCTTAGGGGTGGTATTTCCAAAAACCCTTCCTTAGTGGATGCCTACGGGATAAAAGGTACCTACTGTCAAAATTTCAAGTCTCTAACCCCAGCCGTTTAGGCTGTGCGTTGATCGATCAGTCAGTCAGTCAGTCAGTTTCTTCTTTTATATATACAGATGGAATGTTTCGTTCTTATACTATTGAATTTAGTTTCTCTGGTAACTTCCTAGAAGCGCTGTTCATTTCGTCATATAAATATGTTACTTTGTCGCTAGCGTTTATACGTGAGAAAAACTCATGATTGAGCTACTGTTTTCAAAGACATTATGATTGGTCTGTAGATCTATTTCAGATGATAGCCGAGGTTTGCCAAGAAGACTACAGTATGGGGTTCTTCAAGAAGGGAGTAAATAGGTTTTTGAAGGGTCAGCAACGCGCATGTGAAGCTCCTGCTATTGCAAGCGTCCATAGGCTACGGTAACCGCTTACCATCAGGTGGGCCGTAAGCTTGTTTGCCACTATCGTGGTATACAAAAAAAATAGTAACAAACAAGGATGTTCATAAGAAGACTTTAGTGCCTATACAACCCTATTCTAGAGTGGTAGCTATGGCCGCAAGTTCAGCTAAAATTTAAATGTTGAAAGACATAAACGCCAAATATTATTGGGCATTACGAGACTTAACATCTGATATCTCGGAATGAATGCATTAATTTTTGTGCAGTGTCATGCAATACTTGGTAATTGAAAACTCTGCGTGGTATTGTGACTGTTTATGACCAGGTGTGGAGTTTAATAATAAACGATCGACCTAGTTCAGGTAATAAAAATGACCATATACTGAGAATGGTAGTAATGACATGAGTTTAGCCCATTTAGGCCCTTAGGCTATGTATTGTACCTAACATTGGACATATCCTTCCTAAACTTGACTGAATGACTTATAAATTTTAAGAGATTCATACAAACGTAGTTACATCATTAATAGCCCACTAGCCGGCCACAACAATCGAATCTTTATAAAGTATAACTTCAATACGATGCAAAAACATATGTAAATAGTGTGGGCGAAACCACAGGCATTGTTAAAACAAATACATTCGTAGTTCATTGACTGCATTTCAATGATGAACCAAAATAAACTATTCAAGAGCAAAATAATGCCAATACAGATTGATCTTAAGCGCGGTTTGATCCTTTTGATAAGGGGTTTACTAAAATTATTGATAGTTTAGCATTAGCTTTGAAAAAAATATTTTTAGAAACTGGAAGTACGATGTATTTACATAATATGGCACCTGTATCTCAAAGGGGCAGGCGGTTTAATTCGGAATCATCTTCACTCCACAAAGTCACCACATTACGTATCGCTCAAAATTCAAAATATTTATTATAAAGTGAAATTAAGGTCATCTTTTATAACCCAACCGATGTATCTTTTAGACCATCGACATTTTTATCTACTTAGTCACACACAAGGATAATTGACATTTAAAGCGTTTTAATCGTTAAACCGATGCAGATATTTACTATGTCGAACTTGTATACTTACAAACTACTCATATATCATTGTTATTGTGTTTCACACCCCTCATTTTTACGGACCCTTTCATTTGTCTTTTTATAATTAAGGTGGTCTGGCAGAGATCGCTTTTAGCGATAAGACCGCCTATTGTAACTTACTCTAGTTTTAAGGTTTCTTGTTATAATATTATTGTGGTGGTGTTATCTAGCTATCTATGGACATTGAATACCAACAACAACATCGCTTACGTGAATATAATCTTATTTATAAAAGATATTAACATAGAACTCCTTTCTCCCATCACTTCCATCACCCATAGAAAACCCCGGTGGTCCAATGTTCACACCATCGTCGATACAAAGGTTGCACGTCGTGCTCATTATGACGGCTCGTGGTGCACGAACGCGAGGGTCCACGACTACGCCATTACCGAGCACTGAATACAGATCTAATGGATTTCGTTAATTCATACAATCGAGGGAAACTAGACTGTGATCGACCTGGTTTTGGGAACTGGGTCTGTGTGGCACACTTTGCTGTTTCCTTTTCTTAAATAATGCATAAATATACGATACTAATAATAATAATTACACCCAACAGTCACACACATAGTCCGGCTCCCAGACTAGGTCGTGGGTATCCAGGACTACAAGGGACTACTGTCCAACAACACCCAGAGCCGAAACAAATATCTGTCGGTCACACAAATAATTCCCTCGATGCAGGCATCAATCCCATAGCCTCTTGTTTCACAGCCAACTACTCAGCCGCTGCGCCATGGAAAGAGATGAACATTCGAATATGATCCCCGAAATACAACCAGTACACTCATAATTGTCGAGCAATTGCCACATCAGGCACAAAATCAATCACGGACAAGTCATGTGTGACTTTCAAAATCGTAAACTGAAATTTAAATTGTGATTGCTCGGCATCGGATTAGATCCCAGGACCTCACCGATATTTCAACCTATGTATGCTGCTAGACCAATCAGATGCAAAAAAGAAAGAAATATAATATTAATCTACTAAAGTTAAATAAGCAAAGATCTATTGTTCTGTTATTACTTAGTTTGGAATTTGAAATCAAGGGCACAGGAATAAGTTTTTCTAGAGCGGATCACATTTAGGTTACTATAAATCGATGAAGACATACGTCCGATAGATAGTTAGCGTGATTCTTAGGAACAATTTGAATTCTATAAATTAAACAATAATATGGTGATTTTTCATGCTGTTTTAGAGCCCTTTTCTTATGATACATTTCTGTTTATTTTACTTCCCTTGGTCTAGTTTACATTCTTCTGTTCATACGCAATACTAAATCTTATCCACTTAATATGCACAGTGTCCAATAGAGATTCAAACTCCATTCAAGCGCTTTGATCATACCTATCATATACATCATATACACTGTATCTCACTGAACCTTGGTAAAGATACTGATCAACTTAAGAATCGAGACTGGATAAAGTGCGGTGCAGTGAAAAAGCAAAGTCGTGCACTCTGTTAGCGATCGTCTGATATACACTGGGAAATAGCATTGTCTCAAGGAAGAATTGCTCGATTGTTGACCTTATCAAAGCGACTTCAGTTGAGAATAATATACCGCGAGAGCTTGAACTGACCAACTTTGAAATCCTTAGTAGCTGAGGAGCGTAATTTTTGAAAAATAAAAATGAGTTCTAATTTTTTTATTACTTCCAAAATGGTGCATTTACCGAAAATTATGCTTTTGTTTGTTGCTCAGCCTCTCTTCGACAGCCCCCGCGGTGCAGAGGTCAAGAAAGTCGAATGTAAAACTGGAGACCCTGGGTTCGATTCCGGCGCCGAGATTAATGTTTGTGTGACAGATAAATATTTGTTTTGAATCTGGGTATTGTAAGAACGAGTCATATATCAAAAGTTTTTTAATTCATAAAAAGTACACCGACTTCAATAAAAAACAAATTATGCGTCCCTATAAAATTTGAGGGTTGCCTTCGATTTTTCTGAGATCCCATCATCAGATCCTGATTTGGTGCCAATGGGACCACCTGGGAAGTATTTAAAACAAAAAAAGAATTTCTCGAATCGGGCCAGGCATCTTCGAGTAATCGGGGAACATACATAAAAAAAGATTCCGTCGAATTGAGAACATTCTCCTTTTTTTTAAGTCGACACTTTTTTTAAAAAATGGACACAAAGACCAATGTGATGACATCACCTTCAAGAGAGGTCCTCCACCCGTCACAAATAAGGTAACCAGACATTACAATTATTGCAAAAAATTGATCATAAATAAAACTAAACGATGCTGTAAAAAATGATCTGGCGTGGGTGTTCAAAATTAAATCGAATTAAATATACTTGTCTAATTAAAAAAAGGCAAACTATATTGTTACCCACGCAAATTAATGAGCAGAAATTAATTGACATTAAAAATGATTTATGTATCGAATCTAAGACTGTTTTCAGCTACAATAAAAGAGTATTATTTCATCTTAAAATTTACAGCTGGGTATGGGCTTTATACAATAAGAAGAGTTAGACCTAGACCTAGAAGCTAGACTTTAAGATCACAATGCTGATCTAATGCAGATTAGTATGCTTCTTAATTTCATATACCTTCATCATTCTTATAGATTTTATTAGATATACATATATACCGAGACAGGAGTTTCCTTTCCAGCATCCATGCAATTTAGACTTTTGAAAGTTACGGGTGAATTCATCACATATAGCTCTAATTATGGTGCAAATAGGAATTTAGAACTCATCGTTTCTAAAACACTTGTACAAACAATTTGTTATTGCAAACATCTAAACCCATTTCTAAACATTTTTAGATAATGTTATAATACGACTGCCAACTATATTGCCTCTTCATGCTGAATTGTTTACGTATTTTATAATAGCTGTAACACGTACAACTGCTAAAGTTATAAATCCATTAATATTTATAATAGTATTCTTTGCTGTGTAAGATTTTGTAAGATGGAATAATTAAATTTTATTGAAATGCTTAGAACGATACCAAATTATTATGTACCAAAATATAAGTTGTTATACTTCTTTATACACGAATTCCATAAAATACAGTTACAAATGACATCATTGGAGATCTTCTAAGATCGTTATTAAAACCAGTGTCACTATTGGCTCGCCTTTTGTAGGACGCAATGCCATATCATCCAAGCACCGTATATAGTGATGTATAGACGGTCAAGCATACGGTACAGGACATGATATACTTGCGTATATTTATGATGTCCTGGTACTTGAAAAGGTGAATAATGCAATATGGACGATGCAGATCCTTTAAATAATAGTTTAATAAAGGTCCCTTCTTTAAGAACAATGTTCAAATCAAGGTTTATCGGTTTTATGCATAACAGAAGCCAATCACTGCCTTGATATTTACTTGAGATATATCCTTTTGTTCGAAAATATCACCTTGTTAACAAAACTTATAACGGTTAACCTAAAAACTAATAATAAGCAATTCGAACATTCACCAAAAGCTCACAGAAATCTTAGCACCATTGACTATGTTTTATATTACTACTTTATCAAAGAACCTTTCACATTAAAAAACAGTTATGCGTAGGTGGCAGATCCTCTCGTGAATATAAAACATATTTGTCGAATTGTTTACAAAGTCTCCTGCTATTTCATCTCCTCATTTCGTTATATTTACAGATACGCAATGTCCCACAAATAAACTATGTCTTTCCACGTCTGTATCTTTGAGGGGATAAGCAGAGGCATCAAGCACATCCACGTTTCGCGATTTTTGTGCCATGCTTTATAAAGGTTAAAACCTATATATTCTAATACTGAGGATCTCATATGTGATTTTGAGTCGAAAACTCCCAATGATGCAAAATATAATATGATTGCTCGATCTAAGATATGTACTCAGCATTTAATCAGTTTTTCGGCCTAAGTGTGACTGACGCAAGGACTGGAGTTTTTGAGTAGTTGCTCTTCATGTCTTTAGATTAAAAGATACTACGGAAGAAAACCCGGCAATTGCCAAAATGTCTGATAGACCTCTAGTATGTCAACATGGCTAAAAATAATACCTTATATCAGTGATGTCACAGTTAAGTCTAATGTTTATCGCGATCACGTAAAATATAATGTGAAAAACCACAACACAGTAGCAATCTTCAAACTTGAACCAGGCGACACTTAATTTCTCAGAATCCATAAAAGATTTGTTCAAGACATGTACCGCGCGATCTTAACTGGATATTCCGTTAATTTTTTATAGAACATGTTGGATTATCAAAGGTCAGACCCTAACAATTATCGCCCAATCGCCATAACCTCAGTGATGTGTAAAGTCATGGAGCGACTGATAAACAGCCAATTAGTTCGCTACCTAGAGGATCACTCGTTGATCAATGACCGCCAATACGGTTTCCGTCATAACCGATCAACGGGTGATCTTCTAGCGTTCGTATTACATCACTGGGGGGAGGCGATTGACAAGCATGGCGAGGCTCTGGCTGTGAGTCTCGACATAGCCAAGGCGTTTGATAGGGTCTGGCATCGTGGCCTTCTCTCCAAGCTCCCGGCATACGGTCTGCCCGACAACCTGTGCAAGTGGATTTCCGGCTTTCTGCATGAGCGTAGAATGCGTGTCCTCGTTGATGGACACGCTTCGCAGCTCATGTCAGTAAATGCCGGAGTACCACAAGGTTCTGTGATTTCGCCCACCTTGTTTCTTCTGCATATCAATGATATGTTGTCGCTTGGCAACATTCATTGCTATGCAGACGACAGCACGGTTCATGGGCGTTATAGCAGCAAGCCTCCTGGTTGCCGGGCGGATACTGAGAGGAGACGAGAGGATCTTGTCGTTGAGCTCAACCAGACCTTGGATCTCATCTCATCATGGGGTACCAGGAATCGGGTTGAGTTTAATGCCAAGAAAACCCAGGTGTGCGCGTTCTCGTGCAAGAAGTCTCCGTTTTCTCCAATCCCCGTTCTTCAGGGTGTTCCACTCGCAATGCGGAATGACCTTAGTGTCCTAGGTATGGATATCCGCTGCGATCTTAATCCAAGGAGTCACATCGAGGGCGTAATATCCGCCACTTCACGCAGGGTCGGAATCCTGAACAGGGTGCGGCGGTTTTTCACGCCTGGTCAGCTCTACCGCTTATATAAAGCGCAGGTGCGGCCGGGAATGGAATACTGCTCGCACCTCTGGGACGGTTCCGCAAGGTACCTTCTCGATGCCTTGGATGGGTTGCAGCGGCGGGCCATCCGCATTGTGAATGATGCAGACGTGAGTAACAGCCTGGAGCCGCTACAGCTGCGTAGGGATATTTCCTCGCTTAGCGTGTTCTACCGTCTGTATCATGGCGAATGCTCTGAAGAATTGTTTGATCTTATCCCATCCTCTCCCTTCCATACCAGAACCACGCGTACTGGCTTGCGGAGCCACAGCTTCGTGGTGTCTACTACCCCGGCCCGAACCAAGAGGTTCGCAAACTCGTATTTTTGCCGCACCATCAAGCTGTGGAACAGTTTGCCAGCTACCGTGTTCCCTCCTTCCTATGATCCTGGGTCCTTTAGGCGTAATGTGAAGAAGCTAAACAGCAGGCCGGCCTGATTGTGTTGAGTAGCGGGGGATAGACTGTCTCTCGCTACTTGATACTCTATCTGGACGGCACTGCGCTTACCATCAGGTGCAGTGTGGTCACTTTGCCGCGCCAGAAAAAAAAAAAAAAAAAAAAAAACATTAGCATTGGTGCCAAATTTCTCAACATTTCTTTAGCTTTTTGCATTCACACACTACCGCAGGTTCTATCCGGTAGGTACCTCTAAAATAATAAGATAAGTAATTCAGTGGTCAAAGACCACCACAGTAGTTCGTTGTAAAAAGTCGTGTTCCGGGTTCCGTCAGTTCATAGCTAGTTAATTCAGGCCGTTATAATTCTGGCAAATGTTGAGGGACACTGGCTCTCTATAAAGGACATTACGTAGAGACTAGAAATTATCCATAATTGTCCTAAATCTGCCTCGCATACATTAAATCATGCATTATATTTCGCAATTTTTCGCATATTTAGTAATATATTATTTACACTCCGTATGGGTCTTTTGTTTTTCATTGAGAACCTCTGGCATTGTGGTTTACTTGACGTCTGCAAGCGTGGGTTCGACGACAGATACTGTTTTAACCGAGCAATCTGGTTTGACCGCTTACATTCCTGCGTCGGGGACATTAAAAATTCACTGAGAATTTGCAAATTCTACATGGAGGTATTACGTACGTAAATTCTAGTCTTTGCATAAAATAACATAAAGCTACATATTAAAAGTTCTAATTGTCTCTATAAATCTTTAGAACAAACTTTTCTCATAATTCAAAATACAATCTTCGCGCACAACAGGCTTTGTTACAATAAAGTTCCGATCATGGCGTCAAGCAAAAAACGCCAGTAAAACACCGCCAATGTCAACATTTATTCAGTACAATGTGAAAATCTAATGAAAATTCTTCAACAGTAGCGATAATGCGTGTTTCACTAAAGATATACTGACTTGACTGCTGTGCTGAGGTCTCGGGTTCGATCCCCGGGTCGGGTAAAGTGATATTGGGTTTTCTATTTAGAAATACTCAGTTTCAGCCCGGAGTCTGGAATTGTGCCCGGTATGGCGATAGGCTCGCCCCCTATCACATTATGGGACCGTAATAAATTCGGGGAAAAGTGGGTTGTACTGGTTACCTCTGCCTACCCCTTCGGCGATTACAGGCGTGAGTGTATATGTATATGTATCTTGTCAACCTTAATAGAATCGAAAACACTTATTTATTAATGTTTATTACATTTATAAATAAACAAATGCCCTTTTAAACGATAGATCGACCAAAGACCATGTCCACTGCTACCCAATCGCTTTCTATCGCCCTTTCCTTTGCGGCTCAACATCCGCGGCAATCAGCACGGAACGGACACTTTCCTCCTCGTATCTTGTTATGTGCGCTTCACACTTTATTAGCACGAGCATGTTGGGAGAAATCTAACACAATTTTGTAGTAATATTTTGCACTGCATTGTAACTTACTTACCCTAACTTTGTTAGCATAGCCATCACAAAATTTATTTTTATTGATGACTAGCTGTTACACGCGTGTATTGATTTTTGAGAGAAAAAGTATATAATCCAAGGAGTTGTCTCCTGCATCTGTACCGATCGTCTTACCACTCAGGTTTTGTTTCTGAATCAAAGAGAGAAGCCAACGTGCAGCCGATCCATTAAAACGGTGACCGGTCAGACAAAATATAATTATCGCCCAATTGCCTTTACGCAGCGCACACTACAGAAGCTCTAGGTATAATTTTTATCCGTTTTTGCAACAATTTTCATTAATGCTCCGCTCCTATTGATCATAATTATACAATCACTGTATTACGACTTCAATGCTGGGCATTTACTATTAATGATAGGTTTAGACCTAAGTCCATCACACTGGCCGAATGCGGGTTCTAGACTTCACATACCTTTACAATTTTAAATATGATTTTGAAAATGCCGGTATTCCTCAATTGGAATTAGATAATAAACCATAGCTTATAAATTATAGACGTTTCTGGTTTGTGTTTAGTTTGAACAAAAGTAAACAGAACTTAAACAAAAAACTTCACAATCTACATAATTTTTATTATGTTAAGTACAGTTTAGTTCAGATATCGATCCCAATATAGCCAGAATAATGCCAGTCTGGAGTAACTGGATATAGACTGGTTTACCTCGGCCTCGATTCATTCGAACGAGTCCAGTTTGGTGGGTTTTTCATTATGTGTATCTACGGTTGTTGTTTTCCAGTGGGTGCTGGGTCGTTGTAGTATTGCGTTATGGTTGGAACTATTAGTAAAAGAAACAAAGTGTAATTTTCATCTACACTTCCATAGTAGAATTGACTTCAAAATTTTATCACATGTCTCCAAATGTTATGTGAAATATCTATCATCATGTAGTTTTCTGCCATCAAACAGAGTTGCTAGATAAGCCGGAAAACCAAGAAAGGTCACACAAAACTTGTATATGAAGGTTCTTTGACAATTGAGGAAACATTAATCATAGTTTTTACAGTCCATCATAGGAACTATAAAATAATCTAAGACATATTAATTGATGTTAAATATAGAACGCATATCGATATTGGAATTAAATTGAAACCAATTAAAATGGTACGAATCAATCGTATAAACAGAACAATAACATTTCAATTCTATGGAATTCACGTGGATATAACACAAATTGATATGAAACGCTCCATTATTTGAATTTTATTTTGGCTTTAAATTTTAGTTGAAATAGAATTATGTTATTTGTAGATACATCAAGACGAATCATGATTGAGTTTTTGTTAATCATTGAGTTGCTAGATCATCAGATCGAAAAGATTTGCGTAAAGATCTGATCTCTAAGAAGCTTTGTATCAATCATTTTGCCTATAAAAAATATTGTATTGTAACGTAAACAAAAAAAAGTTGGGAGTTGAAGCGGACGCGTCGAAAGAGTTTTTTTATCCTGGCACGGCAAAGTGACCACACTGCATCTAATGGTAAGCGCAGAGACATCCAGCTAGAGTATCAAGTAGCGAGAAACAATCTAGCCCTCGCTACTTAACACAATCATGCCGGCCTGCTGTGAAGCTTCTTCAAACTACGCCATGGGGCAAGGAGGTGAAGAAGCGGCCGAGGGTCTAGTGTCAGAGTTCTCAGAAGGCCGGACACAACAAACATCGTACCCCAAATGTAGACCCTCGACAAGAACTGGATGTATACTGGCAGACCCCAGAACGCGACTCACTTGCGTGTGCCTCTATGGCTGGACATAGGGTTGAAGGCAGCCCAAATGGCATACACTTCTGACTCTTCTAGAGTTACGTATGTATTGATTGTTAATTACCACTAGATTTAACTGTGAAAGAAAATATCGCGAAGAAACTTGCATACATAAGAGTTTCAAAGGTATGTGAAGTTTACCATCCCGCATTAGGACAGCGTAGTGGACTAAGGCCTAAGCCCGCTCATTACCATATACCGGTTTCCAGTAATGGGACAAGTTTATTACAGCACTGATATGAAATTATACACAAATCTCCATTATATCGCAATAATTAAAATGCAGTATCAATTTCAAGAATAAATATTTTCGAGCCGTGCGAAGTGATCCTACACCAACAATTTGGTGAAATAAAGACCGAGTTATGTAGACAGAGTCGGACAACGGGTGCCGGTTGGCTGCACCCGACACCCGCTGTCGGCCGACGCACCTGCCCGCTTCCTGTCGGCCATGTTGCTTGCTGTTCACCGTACTGCATCCTTACCATATGGCAACTTAGAAATGTCATAGCCTTTGCAACATCGTACTACTACTTGATCATACTTCTGAATGGTCTTGGTGTTTTAAAGTGCCTAGATGCAGGAGAGAAGGTTAACGATAATCTTGATTTTAACCAAGAGTTTCAGATGAACTATGTAATTATAGATTTCGAAGACCCTGACCAAATTGATTTAACAACTTACTAACTTACTGAGCATAGAGAGGTTAAACTCTGTAAGAGGTAATACTCTAAAATGATAATACGCTAGCAAGTCATTTCTAAATCGGAACAAATATTCACATTAAACAACTAGCTATTGTGTAATATGAACATTGTAAAAATCAATTTTATGTACTGGATGTAACATTAGCAATCCGAAACAAAAAAATAACAATCACGCATAACTTGACAGTAATGACTGTCAAAGTCAACAAAACAAACGGCGGGCATGGCTCAATGATAATATATCATCATTATAAGACAAGGAGTCGCAAGTGCGTTCACTAGGGCGTAGACACAACAAGTGAATGGAGTTATGCAGAAGAGCCCAAAACTTTATTTTTAAAGCTGAAGAAGTTGTCGGAACGCAGAAATCTGTAACTACCAGTCAGATTAGAAGGCTTTTTACATAGTATTTTTGCGGAAGGTAAAGGCTATCTAAAATCACTTTACGGCCCAAGGGAAAGGAGCAAATGGCTGTCGCTAGAACGACACAAGTAATAGTCAGTTTGTATTATAATAAATATTGTTAAACAAAACAGAATATGGCGTTTGGGAAAGAAACTAGTGCTGTACTTAGCGCGCTACAGAAACTTGCTGAGAAAATCATTCTCTTAGGACCGACACTCTAACAACGCCTGACCCAGATATCGCTTTCTAGACACATTCTATAAATGACTGGTTGGTTCCCTGTCAGTTAGACCATTGATTTTAAAGATTTTATAGATTTTAATTAATATCATCCTCTGCACCTTAATTGATTAACAGGCGGGTTTATACGAATATTAAGAATTAACTTCCATCACAGCTTAAATTACCAACTAACGGGTAGGTGACACACAAACTACTTCCTATAGGCTCTAGTCATAGACCTCCTTAATTTTCAAATATGCTTGACTCTCGCATAACAGCGTCAAAGACACTGCGTGCGGTCGTACGCAGCCGGCTGCATCGCCGGCGTGCAGTGATTTATGCTCCTTGAACACTGCGGTCGCTACTTAAATCACAAATTGTGACTTCACATAATAACATCTAGAAGTAGCACTTCAAGTTATGATGAAGATAGTCTTCTTTACATTTGACTGGTCCTGTTCGATCGGCTTAGTATTACCGAAAACGATTATGAATTAAGATTATGCTGTCACGTTTCAGATAAGTCTCGCTCACTATTATGGACCTTGGTCAGCAAAGACCTCTAATTCTTCTGGTATTGTGCGTATTCATGAGTGGTAGAGAATGCATTAATATTATAGTGTTGCGTCTCAGATTAGGCTTAGTCACTATTCTTGTCCTTTAAGGCCAGAGAAGACCTCTAATTCTACTGGTTTTGTGGGCCTTCATGAGATCACTTACTGTTAAGTGACCCACTTACTCGTCTGCCAATGTTAAAATTACTATTACGTGATCCACTTGCACTTTTGTAATCTGTGCTATAAAAGCCATCCATAGTAAATGACCATTAGTGTTTCATATATCTACGTAAAATTATTTAAGCGCCGCCTCTGCAGCATTTATGTTCATGACTAAGTCTTGTTCGTGATCGTTTCGGCTCAAGTGATATAAATGTGAACGACTTGGTGCTGCAAGGTTCAGTGCGCGTTGGTGTCTTATTTTCCTTAGCAATGTGCGGCATTTTTGGATACAAGAAAAATATAATTAACAGCTATGAAGATGGGATAATCAGCGGCAGCTAAGTTTATTTTGAGATATCAAGAAAAGGTTTTTCTTTCTTACAAAAGTCTTTACTGAAAATTTTATTAATACTTCTCGGTACTGGCATTTCGGCTTGCTATGGTCGTTGCAGATAATTTTTATCCAAAACGTTTCGAATTAACGCCTATACAAACGTCTAAGGCCTGACACAGCTTATTTATTATTATAACTGATTTCATTTCATATCAGCCTATAATCAAATGCTTAACAAAATCCCAAACCAAGCTTTATACATCAGTAGCCAAACCGCATTCAGGCACGAAGTCGCCTTGCCGTCACGACACCGTTACTCACTTCAGAAACTATAGACTTGAGATAGGTGGCCTGAGTGAGCGATAGATCTTGCAAATGTCAAGGATTCACAAGGAGATAGGCGGTTTGACATGATTTGTATGTAATAGGTATAGGGTAAGGCAGGTGATGAATGAGTTCGCGTTTGAGAGAAATGAGTTGGTGTATTACCAAGATATACTATAATTACGACATCCATGCTCATTTGCAATAAACATTTTAAATATTATCCACACCTTCTTCACCTACAATTTTTATAAATATCTAACACCATAAATATATCAGTGTAGGCTTCAAGTTTTTCTCGAACCATGGTTACTGAATGCAGCGATGCATAAGATACGCGGCACGCCATCGAAAGTGCATGCATTTGCATGAACACTCAATAAACTAATTATCTGGACAAAAGATTGTTCACACGCAAGAAACTAATTTCCTCTTATCGATCTTTGAACCATGCGGAAAATATTAATTTAACACACGATATAAATAAGAATAAGAACGTCATTGAAATCGAACTAACACATTTTCTATTGAAGTCAGGAAGCTAGCAAGTGTATAACGTTATCACTTATCATGGTCTCCACCGGCTATGAACATTCACAACACCAGAAGAATCATGGTTGCGTTTCTGATCTAAAAGGAACGTATTAACAAGGATATGATAGACTTATCATATCCTGTCAAACCAAGACAAAAATATCGCGAGCACATAACGCACCAGACGAATTTCCTCTTATAAACCAACCATCCGAAGCATCCGTCGTGAACAATGCAGTGAATAATAAGTATCCTTTACCGGCCCTCCAAACTCGTTCATTTGTAAAAATTACTCATTAGAAAGGAACCATTCAACCGTAACTGTAGGAAATGAACTAACGGTTCTAATCCAACTTCTCTTTTGAAACAAATTAATAATATCATTACGACAGTTACCAGCATCAAAGACTTGTGTCACATAAGCAAAGATAACGTTATGAAGAAAGTCAAAGCAGAAAAAAAACACCATAAAAGAAGAGATACGAAAATCAATATTTAAACAAAATTAACAGACAAAATGAATTAAAACAATCAGATCAAGATAATGCCACAACTTGTTACTACAACGAAAGCAATAAAAAATAATCAAATGTATTGGAAAATGAAAGGTTGTTAGAACACCATCAAAGATGTCCGGAGATCGAAAGTACTAGATAACTAGACAATAGCCAAGCAGGCATTTAAAGTTCACGTCTTGGAAAATGTCACGACTATTTGCTAACATTCAAGGCACAATGATCCTAATTTCTATAACAGCAGAGTACTCAATGCAATTCGCAACATCCTGACCGACTTACATGTATTTCCTAATAACACATTTAAATACGGGCTGGGACAAATTATCACTTACGTTTGTGATCAGTATGAATTGCAGCTGTGCTATATTTAGGAAGAACGGGAGACTTGATCTAAATTCTTATAATATAGATTAGTTACTTTAGTCTGAACATCATTATTGTTCAGACAATGCAGTTTATATTAAATATATTATTGTTAAATCAAAACGCATCCGATTTTCCGATGATCATTTTGAACTATATTTATTCGTCTTGAGATTTTTTGTTACCGGATAATTTTAATATCTACATAAGGCAAGTCGCGTACATGCTCAACATTTGGTTCAACTATCGCACAGCCGCAATCCCACATCACCAAATTTGGAAACAAGCATTTGCGGATAGAGCAAACATTTAACCCAAATATCGGAACTCAAATGGCGTCATTTAATTCCAAAGCAACAATATATAAAAAAGGAAAACTAAATCCATTAGAAAGTGTAATAACAACATTAGTCGTTTTGATTAACTGGACATTCGTTACGTACAACGCTTGAAAAACGCGATTATTTTAATATAAACGTGAAATCTATTTGTTTTTGTTATGCAACATCTATATTATACAACAATGATGTAAACAAAAACGGATCTGGGAACATATAAACTCAGTTATTATACAGCATGCTCCATTCAGTAATAAGTTACATTAAGTATATTCTAAAATTCACAAATATATTTGATAATCAGCACACCACCCTTAGACATGTCCAAAGAAGAGATTTCAATATCCATTGAAGTCCATGACATCATCACATAAGAACATAATATTATACTAAAGATAACAAATTTCGACAATCAAATCTAAAACCACTTTGAAGTGTCAGTCACGTTTGTACTATTTACTTGTATGCTAAATAGTGGATGACATAATAAAATAGGTATTTTTAGTATCCACGGCAGTAAGGTTATAGATTGGTGACGTCATTAAGGCTGCACCGACCGCGCGTGCGCAATCCACACATATGGTTTAGCGCCAGAAGCTGTATTGAATAGGCATTACAAAGGTCTTTTTTTATTCTAAAGCAAAGTGACCACACTGCAGCTGATGGTAAGCGCAGTGCAGTCCAAATAGAGTATCAAGTAGCGAGAAATCTATTCCTCGCTACTGAACACAATCATGCCGGCCTACAGTGTAGCTTCTTCACACTCCCTGCGCCGGGAGTGCCTGTGCAGTGACTACATTTTTTAACTGTTGATTGCTCAAGCTCTCTGTTCATAGGTCACTCGCATAGTTTACATCATCCATCAGATGATAACATATTAAAAATATTTTGAAAGACTACTGCGATGAAGTCTACGTAAACAAACCACAATCTTGCTAATTACGTGTCTAAGGACAATTACAAAAAATGCAGCACAGGACATGAAAATAGCGTCGCTTGCTCTATAAATACACGAATCATTTCATATGAGGAAGTGTGTGAAGCAGTACTTTAGATATATAAAATAAAGGCTATTCCAGATACGGACCGTGCGAACGGACCATCAACAGTCATTAATCAATTACGTGAGAAAAGATTACGAGCAACAAAAGGCTTGCAGCTATGGTGTTCAGTCAAACTGGCCAGGCTTCAGACAAGACAGATTGGCTTACGGTTTGAGTATTATTAACAAATAGTTCTATTATTCGAGTGTACTACATTTAAAATGGTAAGTGTGGCATATAAATGTAGTGGATTTAAAGAATTTATCTGGGTATATTGATGTATTAAGATGTTGTGGATTGTAAAATATCGTATCATTTTTACACATGTCTCTTACAATTAATATTAAACGTTTCAGCTCTTAGATAATCAAAATCACACATATTTATTTCTAGACAGAAAATAGTACAATTTTTTATAGAGCGTATAGAACATATATTTAGCAACAGCAAAGGTCCAGCAATAAACTTCTCTTGACTAAAAAAGAGTGAATCGTTTTTATGTAGTTGTTAATTATAAAATGTCCAAGTCAATAAAATGTAAAAACAAAGTGTATGTTTATCACACAAGCTACACTAAATATAGCTGGTCGCAAATACATAAAGGCAATTAACATTTCTAAGTCACGACCAGATGACTATGACGGCATAAGTGCAATACAGATATAAATTGTAATACCATAATGGACGCTTCTCACACATTCAAGCTCTCTCCAATTAGGCTTATGATATTCCATGTCTGGTCTACTTGGACCACTTGAGTCAAGCATCTTATTTCCATTCGCTTTGTGTTGGGAAATCAAAAGCTAATTTGGAATGAATGGATAATTATGTTAAAAGGTTCACTGCAGTACAAGTACAAAAGTATTTCGAAGTACTGTAAAGTACATTCACTCATTTGGATTAGCAAAGAAATTGGACGAAACTTAAAATAAAGGATTTATAAAATTGCTGCCTTTTATATTGCATAAAAACACTGTTATGCAATTTTAACTGTATTAATTAAAAAACAGTAAAGTTAACGTAAAAGTAAACGGGGAAATAACTTAAATCCTAGCAAATAATAAAATATGAAACACTAGAAACTGAACCAAAGTAAACCTTTAAAGATAACTTTAAATAATCTTTCAACAAGACGAATGTTCACATTAACTTAAACAGACTATAATCACTAATAATAGTCATTACGACCGAGCAATTACTGCAATGGCCGTAGGATGCAGTTTAAACTGTTAATTTCTATTATTAAGCAGACAACATTCATTTATCATTATTTTACATTGGTTTATGTGGAGCATCCTCGTCTGCAGATGATCACGCCTGCATCCTGATCGGTTAGACAGATATAACTGATGCTGTCATTGATTTAAGAGTGTATCTGTCCCGAAACGTAATAGGAGACAAGTCACCATTAGTAAGAATATAGCCACATTGGACACAAATAGGATCATTAAGGAAGTCGTATACTATTCATAATTGTAAATTTCACATTTCTAGATTTAATTCGTCTTAAATCCGAATCGTCACGATGGCTATAACAAAGAAGGAAACTGTAAAACAGCTATCCAAAAACGGCCGAAGCGATCACGTTAACTAATAACATGGAATTATATGTAGAAGTCGTGATCAGAATCGATTATACAATTGATTGTCATGTGTTCGAGATTGATGACACATTCTAGTCATTACATATTTCTATGGAAATCGAGTTGTATAACAAAAATCGATTACTATACTCATTACTCAGGTTTTTTGTCTATGGTTCAAGATAACTGTTCGAGCTTACTTTATGTACATTAGATAGTTAGGATACACTCAGGAAACACATTAAGTGTGTATCAGACCTGAAAAGGCTATTTGTAAGTTTAATTTGTATTATACACATATCTGGATACATGATCAGTGGTTAAAAAGCATGGATATTCTAATGAATATCCATGCTTTTTAACAATGAAATAATTTTCGCATCAATATACCTTAGACCTCCTCGGTAAACTCTCCACCTCAACGTGCCGGTAATGTTCTGAAGAAGAAGACCTCCGCATATCTCTTCCCCTGATATCTTCAGCAGACGCCTTCTCCTCTCCCCTCGTCAACGTAGTCACCTTCCGCACAATCCTCGTGGTGATCCTTCGTTGTCCACTCATCTCGTCTTTCTTTGAGATCTTCGTCGACTCTAGAGAAGAGCCTAGAACCTCGGTCGACATGCGTTTGTTCGTGTGAATCGCCTGCAGCTCCGATATGCCCCGCCCGCCAGCTGACAGAGGCACAGCAAGAGCGCTTTCACCATCATATTCGAAGTGGGTTTGGTTCCCGTCGTGGACAATGCGACCGTTGTAGCTGTCCTCTCTATAAGAGCCTGAACGGTAGCTGGAAGACCTCTCCATGCCGGGATAATTACCATCGTACACCGTATCGTGTCGAGTCAAACTTTCTCGCAAACTTCTGGGCACAGAAGCCAAGTTTAAACTGGTCGTAATGGGGGAGCCGACGGGCGATGGAGAGGATTTCTTCAGGCTCGACTTAAGAGGTTTTGTTTCATCACTCTCGAGGGTTCCTTGAACGAAGAGCCGTTTGCTGCTCCCCTCTTTGACGAATCGGTACATGGACATTTTCGATTGTTGTCAGCATTCACGGGGTATAATGCATGCTACAGCCGTCGCGCGAACTGCAACGCATTACTTATCTCATTTGCGATTCGATACGCGTACGGCGTTTACCGTACCGGCGACAACTTGGTAATAATCTAACAAATCCCGCTAGCGCGGTGACACCGTAAAGCGGGAAATTCCGTCAACGAATAGGAATTCTTAGGCAGATATAAATAGAGCTGTTTTTATAATAACCAAAACAATGGTGTAACGGAAATTAAAGTAAACAACAGAAGCCTACAATGTCCAAAAAGACTAAATATGTCGCGATAATTTAAACGTACCAAACTTTAAGTGGTTTCTAACTTGGGTAGCCAAGTTGACTCGTAATCTGTCAGCTCGTATAAACTCGTCACGTTCTAATATTGAATATCATGGAAATCCGAGGCCTTAAAAAGTTACCTATCTAGCACCAAAATATCCCATTTCATAATAATCCTACATTTCTTTCACGGAAGTAATTTAACTTTCTAACCGTTGCATGACCGCCCTTCCTGATCTCGTAAATTGCAACTTTTAAGAAAGTCGTCGTATTTACGACTTAAACTCGAAACTTAAGCACCATAATACGCCGTTAAAGCTCAGTCGTGAGTTACTTATGACATTAATTGTTCATTCTTTTTTTTGCAATAGTTAGCTTTATGTAACTGACTCACATGAGAACTGAATCATGTGCCTGGAAGTACGAATGTATGTAATAAGATGCGAAACGGATTTATAGCTTTAAGATGTAAATGAGATAAAATATACAAAAAAAGGAATCGATATATCATACGATTTAAATTAAAGAGGATTTAACAAATTCGATTCATAAGTAAAAGAAGACAGTTTTCGGTAGAAAAAAGGCTACGTGGATGAAAAATTAAGTTAAACGCAAACAAAATTAAACTTTTCTAAAAACAAATTTATATAAGTATCTTGGAGATACTCTCGTCAATACAGATTTTCCTATATTTGTATCTACTGGTTTTACCTTTACATACAAAAAATACATGAAAGTGAATCCGTTAGAAACTAAGAGTCGTAGAGGCTCGCATGACGCATGGGTCCATATTTGGACAGGGCCAACATGGCGGGCCCTTCCGCTGGATGTAGCCTCACTGCTTACAAACTGAGGACATGCTGCTAGTAAGATACTTTATATATTACTAGCTATTGTTCATTAAATAAGTTGCAAATTTGGAACAAATATCCTAGTATCATGAAATTTATCGGGCTCTTTCGCCCGTTTTACAATTACAACACTTCGTAAACTCTTTGCTACGCGTTTATTTCTGGAGACGTCATTGGTTACTTTTTCCAACAAAAACTGACCAATCATGTATAGAAAAAAACAACACATAGCAAACAGCTCACTTAAATATCCTTCTTGATTACAGGTGTTAGTCTACCACCATCATTGTCATCAACAATGACGTCATCAAGATGTCACTCTAGTTAAACGTAAAGTGTACTCGTCACCACATTTGCAAAACCATAATGATTACTTCATCGAATTCTATAAACACTCGTAGCCAAGGTGGAAAGATACATGTATTGAACTTGACCCACATGATCACATAAACACCTATACATAAACTGACATCATGAACAAAAAAACATCTGTATACATAATGAATGCAGTTATATAAGTATTATAGTGTGCGCCTTTTAACTTAGAAGATTACGAATTACTAGTGTAGGATCAATGCGCCCTTGGTGGGAAAACTGAGTGAGAGAATCACGTTAACTAGCTAAAGGTTCCTGCGTAGCAAAAATCGTTCCTAGTTAATGAAATGTTACCTGCCAGTTTAGCAGTTTGTGTTTCAGTTGTCAGAAAATCACATATGATTAGCCCAGAATTGGAATTTTAGCCCAATGTGGATATAGGCTCGCGATCTATCAAACCATGGGTGGGAAATAAGCTTGGCGAACTGGGGATACAGGTATGAGCTTATAGATTTTCATTATACTACTATAAGCCTACATCAAACGTGTTACCACTACAAAATCGGAGCACCGCTTACACAGAATTCTACACTCTACTACTGGTCTGGTCTATAATATATTGCGGTAACTTTTATTGCTTTCAATATTAATAAAATGTATTCCATCAGTCATTGTACATTCAACAATCATCCGCTAATTGAAGATATTTGCATAAGAACATTGCAGATCGACAAGTTGTGTAATCTGGTAGCTTATACTACCTGTATTGGCATCAGTAAAGCAATAGTTTTTAAAGCAGAATCTATGTTTAAAGAGTTAATAAGAAGCGAGGAAGTGATAACTGATGATTGTTTAATAATATCATTCATTGTGATTGCAATGTATCTACTATTACTGTAGTTTTAGTACAAATACTTCAATTAATTTCATTCCAAATGAGTCCATCTGTCACATATCCACCACTGAATTATCGAAAAGTTTTTGATGAAGTTTCACAGATAGGTAACTTGAGTGCGCAGAATGACACGGGATACTATTTGGCCGACAGATTAAAAAACAAAAGAAGGGTTGATCTTAAAATCAAAATACATTAACCAGTTTGCACATTAATCTTTCCTTTAAATCTCCTACCACAACACACCCATAGGCTGTTCATTATTCAGTAAAAAACAAAGGAATACATAAATTACTTTTTTAATAATTGATAACATGTAGGCGAACCTTCATTACCGCGGGGGCGGTGGTAGGAATTCAATGGTGACACCCACACGACAGGGACCTTGGCTACTTATATGGAGTGTTGACATTTGTGTAATTGTCAACAAGATCTTAATGAGGGCGAAATGAATTTACCTACTTTGGGCCAAAAAAAATGTAACACTATGTATTATTTTCCGAAATTTGTAAGGCTATTTTCGTCCCATGATCTGAAATAAATGAGTATAGCTAACTCAGAACCACGGATCACGAACCTCAACTGTTTCATAGCTTACTATTATGCTATGGATGACTGAATGATTGCGGTTAATAAGACAATTGTAACCTTCAAAGGCTTGAAGACTAAGGAGCTGTCATTGATAAAGATTTTTATCACATCTTGATAAAGCCTAGTTCGGACATCTTCACCTTGCGAAGGTTTCCAAATATCAATCAATACACCCAAAAATCACACACACAGTTCTGACCTCACACTAGATATAACCTGTATCGTATCAAGAACTACAAGGGACTACAGTCTCACAACACCCAGACCCGAAACAAATATCTGTCTGTCACACAAACATTAGTCTCGGTGCGGGAATCGAACCCACGGCCTCTCGTTTCTCCGCTGGTTTCTCGCCCGCTGCGCCACGGAAGCTATCAATATGCAAAAACCATCCATCAAACTTCAAGTATTTGCTATCAAACATTTCAAAATTATCAACACGATAAAATGCATTCGTTATCAACACCGTTGTAACGTTACTTGTTACCGATATGCAAGATTAGCCAAATAACACTGGTATCACCTATCAGGTAGCTAAACATGAGTTATTTTTGTGAATACCAATTCGATAATGATAAGACTGATGTCATACTTAAAATATTAATTTTAGAAGTGGTAGAGCCACGCTGTAGACATATTTGCCTACAGCATGAATGGGCCGGCTCGACCGGGGTAGTACCACAGTCTCACAGAAAACCAACGTAAAGTGACAGTTTACTGTCGCGTTTCGTATGGCAAATGAGATATCCGGAGGCCCAGATTTCCCCTTCCCTTCCCTAATCCCTATTCCTGTCCTTTAAGGCCGACAACGCATACATGACACCTTCGGTATTGTGGATGTTCATAGGCGGTGGAGATCACTTAACATCAGGTGACCCACTGGCCCGTTTGTCGGACTATACTATAAAAAAATATATATATGTTGGTCACTGTTTTGCTTAAAAATATAAAGTGTCCTTACGAATAGTATACTGGAATCTTTACATTTTTCTAATCCTTATTGTTCTCACGGAGCTAAGTACGAAGCTAGTAAAAGTAAATACTGGAGGTAAGGGATCAGTTAGAAACGGCTTCTTAGTCGAAGGGTTGTAGCTTTAGTAAGATGATAAATCATAATTTGCAACATAGTTAATTCACTATCATTTGTATTTTTTTTCTGGTTTAGAGCACTGTAATTTTCTATATGGATTTATGACTGGAAATATAAAAGATCTACTTTTCACTTTTTATTACTATGAATCGCAAAAGGAAAAATTAAAGAAAATATGAAACGGTAGATAGAGCAATAGAGGATCTAATAGGCAACGATGTTCTTTTTCGTTTATTTATGTTATAATTGTTCTTAAATTCCATATTTAAATTTAAATGTAGCTTTAAATTGTTCAGCTATCAGAAGTTCTATTGTATATCACCCTATATTTACCAAAGGTTGTGTTTAAGATAGAATAAAAATTAAAATAAAAAGACCCCATGGTCTTATAGGAATTCACTTAATTTTTTTATAACTTTATGCTTTTTATGGAAAAAGCATAGAGTTATAAATTTAATTAAGGAAACAGTGTGCACTAACAACGATTCATAAAGTGTTTGCAGAATAGATTGCTCAAAAAGATTAGCATCTCATGCTGAGAATTGCAAATCGCAAACAACACTACCTATTCATTGACTCAGATCTCTATTAACATCAATTAACTACGCAACTAGAACATCATCATTGAAAAAACCGAAAACAAACGAAAAACCGTTAAATGTCGCCGGTGTATTTATCGGTAAAGATCGCATATCGAATCGCTATAACACTACGTTAAATACACACACACTGGTACCACCACAGCACTGCGTTCCTTTTTCAAAATAGTTTTTTATAAATTTGTTAGTGATATTAATTCGTAGTTTCGATTCGTTGTCGAGTTGTGTTAGCGGAACGCGACGCGCCCGGCTCTGTCGGTCGCTCACAGGTGACTGGCTGGTAGAAGCGTGAGCGCATATTACGGGCATCAGTGCAGAAAAACAGAAAAAAAACGCAAGTATTTTGTACGTGGGTACTGAGTTTCATGATTATTACAATTTTGTTTTACCAAGGTCGCACATCAATGTCGGATGCTGTTATGTTCACGCCCTTGCAATGAGGGTGTAGTCAGAACAAACGGAAGTGAAATAAATTACGGAGGCATGTTTTGAGAACGACTAAAGTAATCGATTTTATAAAAGCGAATAAATTCTGACTGACAATGGAAGATAATTAATTGTTGGGAATGGAATAGATAAAAGAAGAAATAATGAAGAAGGTTAGACACGGGGTGACTTAAGAGAGTAGGCATTAGGAAATGAAGATAGAGTAGAAAGGGATAAAGGGCCTAACTTAAGTTAAGGGAACATGAGTAGTGCATAGCGCGCCACGAAAAAAAACACAGCCTACACCGCTTCAAGCAAATAGATCTCAATGCAAATTGCATGGAAATTGTATGCAATCTAACAACCGGTGCAAATATCAACTGCGTTGCTTTTCTGAGAATTAAGATACCTATGATCCGTTGCGTCTCGATTAGATAAATTATTTCGAGTAGGTCTCTTTTGTTATGTTGGCACTACATATTGCTTATCATCTTGTCATTTATTTACCACACAAACTTTTTCACCTCTATCTCCATAAAGTTTGAATTTCGAAAACGGCTAAATACGTTTTTCATTACTTTGCCAGAGACCAAATAAAAGAATTCGAAAGTAAATTAGAATGTTTCCGACAAATTCGTGAAAAAGAATGTTATTTTCCATACAAGAATTATAACACTCTTTACACCTTTAGGAATGGAATATCAAATTAATTTTTGGTAGTTATCTATATCATTATTGTAATATGATGTCGATATTTCAGCTTCCTAGACGCAGCGATTAGATGTGGGAAATCAACAAAATATGAATAAAGAATTTGTGTAAACATGTAAACGAATATCCGTAAATTGTAAGCTTTTGATTAAGTTTCACTAATCAGGTATTCCTGAGATGAGCTTTTGCATGAAATTATTGTTAGTTTTCACTAATCTTGAGGCATAAATAAAGAGAAAGACCCTTCCCCTTATCCTTCATGTTCCTTAGACTAAAACATAAGATGATGCTATCTATTTTACTAACGCAATTTGTTACTTTCGTATTAAAAATGTTGAGTTAAATATCGTGTGGTACAATATATTTACAGTTCATAAATTCCAAGGCTTCATGATTGTCTAGACTTACCTCAGTCACAGGCTTGCGTATAAACATGTGAATTCAAACACATTGTTTCCCACAATAATATTAAAACTATTTGAGCAGGTATTCTAAATTATTTTATTAATGTTCTTCTTTGGCAATTTCGAAACCTCGGTAAGTAATTATTTCTATAGGATATAAGTATATCTAATCCTTTTTATATTTTTTTCAATTACAATAATCAACATTTCTTTTCTTTATTTCAAACACTAATTGAACCACAGCGCCATCTCTGCAACGCGGCCGTAAAGCGATGCCAAGCGCAGCTTAACAATACACATAATTGCGCGAGCTTACAGCGCCATCTAGTTATTAACGACAGGCAAGCAAGCTTGGTCATTGCAAGGCTCGAATAACTCACCATCATGGTCTGCCAGAGGTGTGCATGCAAGATAAAGTGTGTGAATATCTTTTGAACTGCAAAACACTAAAACATATAATAAGTGAGACATTTTTTTTTATTTTTTTTATTGTCTCTTTCACACACCAAATAACTTAAAAATGGTATTTCATCATGTCATAACTCGTACTTGTTTAGGAATTTTCAATCATATTTTTCCTAGAGTATAATAATAACTTTTTTTCTCACCACAATATCCATAAATTATTTACAATTTCAATTGTCAGTTCTGACAATGATACACAATTTAGGTAAGTATATATAGTAAGTATATTGTGGGAGACTGGTGCTTAAGTTAGGCTCGTGGCCTGTGTTTCAGGACACCAGGTTCCTAACCCTTTACGTTTTCATTTTATAAATTATGTATTTATGCGCGCTGACAGAATGTAGTAAGGTATCGTACGACATTTCATAGTGTTTATTTCATAGTATAGTAGTGGAGTAATAACGTATATAGTTGGTTGCGGTACGGACTGTCAAGACGAAAGTCGTATGTTCGAAACCCAAGTGGCATACACCTCTGACTTTTCTTAGATTATCGCTTGCTTTAACGATGAAGGAAAACATCGTGAGGAAACCTGCATGCGAATTTCGAAGGTATGTGAAGTTTACCAACCCGCCTTAGGCCAGCGTGGTGGACTAAGCCCTAACCCCTCTCATTAGTAGAGGAGGCCCGTGCCCAGCAGTGGGACAATGTTTAATACAGAGCTAGTATTATTATATATAGTAGTGGACTAGATTGACTGGTCAGCTGGTATTCAAAGACTATACACATGCTGGTGTAATTTATTCGACTGTCGAGGGGGAAGCAGCGTCTCGCCTACAGATGTCTCCACTGCACTTGCCATCAGATGCAAACGCTTACCGTCACATTTCATAGATAATTCAATGTATTTTAAAGACGTTAGACTGACGACTTAATACTACTAAAGAATCGCAATTTAAATGCATTTAAAGAACTTAATAGACACTGAAAATATTTCACGAATACAATTAATGGTAATAACAAAGCCGTGGTTATATAAAAACACATAAACCTACTGCGTAGAACTCTCAATGTTTACGAGCGGCACTCAGACACTTTACGGACCATAAAACGAGCTTCTAAAGTTGTCGTTTTATATTTATTGAAATGAAAAACACCCGACTGGTTACAATTGTCTGTAAGTGTAAATTTAGTTGCTGGTAACTAGTAACGTGTTACATAATTCCATTTCGTTCAAAAACTTTTCTTAGAAATATGGACTTATTATATCATACAAAGCCCATTATAAATGCTATATTTAGTAGGAATAGTACAAAGTCTATACACATTATAGAAAAAAACATATTGTTTAAATTAACGCACATATTAAAACTTATTTCCTTTATTCCTAATTTGCATTTATATCTTAGGATCTATTATGATTGTATTATTTACTAAAGTTAGAAGTTATTATTTACTAAATAGCAGCGATAGCCTAGTTGGTTGCGGTACGGACTGTCAAGACGAAAGTCGTAGGTTCGAAACCCAAGTGGCATACACCTCTGACTTTTCTAAAGTTATGTGTGTATTAAAATGTTAATTATCGCTTGCTTTAACGGTGAAGGAAAACATCGTGAGGAAACCTGCATATCTGAGAGTTTTTCGAAGGTATGAGAAGTCTGCCAACCCGCATTAGGCCAGCGTGGTGGACTAAGGCCTAATCGCTCTCATTAGTAGAGGAGGCCCGTGCCCAGCAGTGGGACAATGTTTAATACAGGGCTAGTATTATTATTTACTAAAGTTAGTTTTATTCAACTCAATTAGAATATGCGCGAAGATTATCAGCGAAAATGTATGCATATACGTAATGTGTCTTAATAATTTTGTGTGTAAAAAAGTGTATATTCTAAAGAAGGACGATTGCACATATTATGTAGCACGAAATGACCAGAACCAATCCAAAGGATTCAATCAACAGATTAGTGATTTCTAGTGTTGATACAAGATGATTCAGTACTGAAGTGTTGATTAATGAAATTAATCCAAAAGTAATTTACATATAAGCTTTATAATATTGAATAATTACGCAAATTAATTCCTTACAATACCAATCCAAAATCTCATTACCGTATCTTTTAAACGTAAAAGAACCGAACAGGAGGTCAGGAGGGTTACTCTTGACACTCGATTCCAATTTAAAACTTGGATTGGGTTCGAAAACTGTACAATTGGCACTCTTGAACGCAACACCAGGACACGATTTAACTGAATACGGCGGATTTTTTAGTAACTAAATGAAATAGAGTAGTTACGATCGCTAGTTCGTAAATATTCCATTTCATTTAGTTGAGTGAGTTAGAGTTCCAATATCTTCTAGATTGGAATTGAAACTGTATCGAGTTCGAGATTGGAATTGATATCAAGAGTAGGGGTACAGGACATGGCTATTAATGGCAGAAAGTGGTTACTGTCGCAAGGCGCGGGGGCGGCGTGGGTGCTGCCATCTGTTAGCCGGCCTTCGAGCTGCCTACACCGCTGCCCTGTAGGTCACTGGGAGTGATCATGTACGGTGACGTAAGCACTCTCGTTTGCTAATTAATTATGCAATGTAATTATGAATCAGTTTCATTACTTCACAGTTATTAATAACTACTTTTAAATTGAAAGTATGTTTTAAATTAAGATTGAATGTAGTTTTTTTTTACTTGCACAATATAGATTATTGCTCGTCTGTTTGACCATACTATACGTCAAGTTACTTGAGAAAAACATCAAATAAATTTAATAGCAACAAAAATATTTACTATACATATGGTTCTGACATCACCTAATAGATGGCGTTGTAAGAATTTATTCCGTGAACTGAAACATAGATGGCGCTCTATGGAAATAACACGAGGAGTGGAGATTGTAGTGTTGAATTTGATAGTAGGTACGGATGATTACTATGAAGTCTATGTAAAAAGTGTAAGGAAAAAATGGGGAGGGCGAAAAATAACGCAGTGTTAAATGAGATTGAAATGGTTTAGTTATTACATTAAAACAGAATTCACAACAACAAAATATATATATAATAATAATAATAAAACTTCTACACAAATATTTTGGACCAATAATTAGCTTAAGATAACAAGTCCAATCTATTTCTGTCATAATAGGGTAGATTCCTGTGTTTCATTTTGTACATTATTCGATATGCAACCGAATATAAAACGTATAAGAAACCCCTTTGCGAAAACAGAATAAAAATTGCTTGAAAACATGAGATCACAATATTTATTTTAAATATTGGCATCTTCCTCGCACTACAGCACAGTAATGTCCATTCTTAGAGAGGTGACGTCACGGCTCATATCATGCATCCTTTTACTGTCATTTGACAATTACCCTTCCAGCAGATTTGGATGGCGTCAAATTTACTTATTGTTGTTCGGATTTATAAAATTCTTTTGATATTAGGTTTTAGGTAACGTAAATTGTCGATTACAGGGAAAAAAAAAATCGTGTCAACATTACAATATACTTTTTCGTCTCAATTCACCTCGTTTTAGTAGAGGCACAATAGGGTAATGGTCGCTAAAATGTTTGCGTCTTTGTTACAATGTTCATATGAAGTGTATAAAAGTTATGAATCATCCACCAGCACAATCAAGTGACATGTCGATGGCACCGAACCGATTGAATTTAATTTAATCTGTCGTTATTTCATTTAACAATTGTGCCGCTGGCGCCGACACGACCATTCTAATAAATTCACTTATTACTTTACCAACAGTTCTGTTGGTTCTAAATGCCCGTCCGTATTCAACTTTGAAAACATCGAAGGCTATTCATCGTGAATATTACTTCGAGTTCCATGAAATTCCTTAGAACTCTGCTATACAGGGGGTTGCACAAGAGTGATACTAATGAGAGCACCATGTATAGAGTCAGTGATCAGCTATATGATTGTGAAGAAAAAGTACCTTGTCCAAATTTAATACTTTTATCTAGTGATATAATAGTAGTTGACAGAAAAAAACTGATAGAATTTTGTTTTTTACACCAGATTTTAGTCTAAAAATATCGAAAACTAAACCAATTTATTAATTTATAAGTGGTTATTTATTATTTTCAAGAAACAAATATGCAAAAATAAAACATTTTCACGTGACATGAAACACCCATCAGTCATTTATGACGTCACCGTCACCGAAACATCTAAAACGCGGAGCCAAACGTCTATTACTTTTGCGGACAGTCACGTCACATGTGAGGTCATGTCAGTTGATAGCGTTTTAGTGGGAAAAATAAAATTAGTTTATAAAAAAACAAGCTCCTTCAACCATGAGTTGATGTCAAAAAGTTGCGATAGGTAAAGGAAGTCGGTAGCATTGCAGCGTTGTTTTTATGTGTGGAATGTTTCGTTTTTATAGTACCAAATCGTAGTTCCTCACGTAACCGTAGGCGCTGTATATTAAAAAAAAAAAAAATTTGGTGAAAAACTGGTAGTTAAGCTACTGAGCCCTTCACGATCGCTAAATAACCATCCATCCTTTATATAATAAACCCAGACCCCTTACGAAACGACTCACTACCTTTTACAAATCTACTTAAATAAAGCCATAACAGTTTCATTTTATATGGACTTGTTCGAACAGTATATTTAATATTTTATTGTGTTGTTTGTACGTGATGCAATAATAAAACGGATACAATGTTACACATCAAATATTATACAAAACTACAAATAAATACGCAGATAACATAAGTGGTAAGGGAAATGTAAAAGTATAAGAGCTGAGAGATACAGGACTGCTTGGGCGCAGTTGTAATTGCGTACGCGGTACGACTGGTGTGCTAAGGTCTCGGGTTCGATCCCCGGGTCGGGAAGGTGTGGGTTTTTTATCATGAAATATTCAGTATAGGCCCAGAATCTGGAATTGTAGCCCCTGGATGCACATTTGACTGTGGTCACGGGCTGACTCTATGAGTGCACGACCGATGCAATTTGGTTGAAACGTCGGGATATAAATTTGTATTTATACCAATAAATATTGCGCGATTAAGACCCGTTCTTTAATTTTATTATATTAATAGAAATCGTATAAGTCTAAATACGTTTACAACATATCGATTTTTTTTAATTTTATAGTATAGTCGGACAAACGAGCCAGTGGGTCACCTGATGTTAAATGATCTCCACCGCCCATGAACATCCACAACACCGAAAGTGTCATGTTTGCGCTGGCGGCCTTAAAGGACCAAGAATAGGGATTAGGGAAGGGAAGGGGGAATCTGGGCCTCCGGATATCTCACTTACCATACGAAACGCGACAGTAAACTGTCACTTTACGTTGGTTTTCTGTGAGACAGTGGTCCTACCCCGGTCGAGCCCGCCCATTCATGCTGTAGACAAATATATCTACAGCGTGGCTCTACCACTTCCAAGACACTTTTATATATAGAAGACAAGTAGTACTTCTAAAGCAATTTGGTCAAGTGATTCTCCACAGTCATAAAACAATATAATCAATAGTAAAATCAAAAAGGTAGTTTATTCGAATAAAACCGCGATCTCACACAAAGACTTTTTACAGGCACGCGTTAGAAATTGAGTCAATAGCGTATAGTTGGCAATGTAACACCCACCTAACAATTTACATACAGAATATAAAGGCGCAGAAGATGCAGGTCGTATGAATAAACATATTAATAAAAACGACTGCTGTATATGGATGACTGCCTCGGTGGCGCAGTTGTAATTGCGCATGCGTTACGATTGCTGTGCTGAGGTCTCGGGTTCGATCGACACCAGACCCTCGACCGCTTCTTCACCTTCTTGCCAATGGCGTAGTGTGAAGAAGCAGGCCGGCACTGCGCTTACCATCAGGTACAGTGTGACCACTAACGTGTCAGGATAAAAAACCACTTATAAGAATTTCGAAGGTACGTGAAGTCAACCCGCATTAGGCCAGCGTGGTGGACTAAGATCTAATCCCTCTCATTCGTACAGGAAGCCCGTGCCCCGCAGTGGGTCAAGTATAATACAAGGCTGGTGATACAATATTTGAAATAATTGACACCCAGAATTGGAGTGTATGCGTGATGGACTTGCCATCTATCACATGGGACATTAATCCGTTTGGTAAACTGTAATATCCACCTCTGTCTACCTTCATTTAATTGGACAGAAATTATATTTATGATCAGAATAAACCCAACAAATGACAATATAAATCACTTAATTCATATGTATATACTACTTATAAAATCCTGGCGCCTGATGTCCTGCAGTTGGCACAAGAAGTGTGTCACCAAGATATGATAGCTGCCAACTTGCAAATAAATTACTATAGTTACACATAGTTCCATATATTATTGAAGGCGAATGTCCTGTTTGTTGGGAAGCGGATCACTTAAGAACTATAAGATCGATTAAAAATTTTAACTGCCTCGGTGGCGCAGTTGTAATTGGGCATGCGTTACGACTGCTATGCTGAGGTCTCGGGTTCGATCCCCAGGTCGGGTAAAGAGATATTGGGTTTTTCTATCTAGAAATTCTCAGTATTAGCCCGGAGTCTGGAACCTGTGCCCGGTATGGCGATAGGCTCGCCCCCTATCACATTATGGGACCGAAATTCGGCGAAAAGTGGACGTACTGGTTATCTAATAGTCCGACTGAAGGTTTTAGTACAAGTACAATTTTAAAAGCTGCTTCGTAAATAGGGAGTTTCCAGTGTTTAATTTTGTACATTATTCGATGTCCAAACCAATATGATACGCAAAAGAAACTCTTTTGGGATAACAGAATTAACATTGCTTGAAAAATGAGGTCACAATATTGGGGTGAGCAAAAATGGGTGCCTAGTGGGAACATATCACTATCCCCCTCGCACAACGGCACAGTAATGGCGAATCTGAGAGGTGACGTCACGGCTCATATCGGCATCCTTTTACTGTCATTTGACAATACTTATTTTTGTTCGGATTTTTAGGTCATGTAACTTGTTGATTAAAATAATAAAAAAAACATCTTGTCAATTATCCTATTACTAATGCAACTTGGGAATTTCTACTGTACAATCAGGTGCAGTGTGGTCACTGCCACACCACAATAAACTCCTAAGGTATTTAATATTTACACTACTAAAAGATTTTTTTTTTTTTTTAGTGCATCGATAGGCAGACGAGCAGACGGGCCACCTGATGGTAAGTAGTCACCGCCGCCCATAGACTTCTGCAATACCAGGGCACAGCAAAGCCGCTGCCTACCGTAAATAATAGTTATAAAACATTTTTATATTACAAAGCGAAAGTAGAATTATACATCTGTCGGATTGAACAATGACTTGCATCATCTGTGACTCATAAGTCACGGACTAGTGTGATCACGTGGTTTCTCTCTTACCTAACGACCGTGTCACGATCAATCCTTTCTTAATCAACAAAATCGGGATATTAACGGTCACACACATAGTCCTGACCCCGCAGTAAGATACAACTATTATATTTCTACACTGTCCCACTGCTGGGCCCAGTCCTCCTTTACTAATAAGAGGGACTAAGCCTTAGATCTATCACTAAATATTCCAAAAAACTCTAATACCTATCTTTAATGAATGTGTAAGTATTTTTATTGTGATTTAAATTGTGCTTTTAACATAGAGTTGCCATCCGTCCTGTTTCCCCAGGACATGTCCTGGTTTTAGAGGGCCCTGGGGTGTCCTGGATAGTTTTAAAGCAGCGTCCTGGGTTTTTGAAGCGCCCTGATGAGGTCCTGTATTTTAAAATTCGCACACAACTTTTGCAATCCCTACTTTAGGGGCGGCGTCTCGGCTCGCAAGTGTTTACGCTATTTTAAAACACAGATGCGGCCTGTTTTTAAACTGAATTGTCCTGGTTTTTCTAATTTCAAATCCTAGTATTTAAATTACGGGGTTGGTAACCCTAGTTTAACATTACCCAAGCTCGAACCTGTACTTGATTGACCATATCTCACGAGTCATGACGAAATTTAAACTGCAAGACGCAATCCATATAAATAAAGCAGTTTCATTCCACTGCGAGCAAATTCGTAACACTTTCGATTTTCAAAAACTTCACTCGACTCTCCTTTCGATGCGCGCAACCGAAACGTGCGAGCGGGATGGACGACAAGGATTACGAGTACACAGCGAGTGCGAGAGAGATCTAACATCAGTTTATGCAATAATTCTGACATTTTCAGAACGGTTGGTCTTTAGATTTGTTGGTGACTTTTAAAGGCTCATCCTGGTGTAATACACATTGTTATCAAATGCCGTCATCTATCTGTATATATAAAAGAAGAAACTGACTGACTGACTGACTGACTGACTGATCGATCAACGAACAGCCAAAACGGCTGGGGTTAGAGACTTGAAATTTTGTATAACGTAGGCATCCACTAAGGAAGGGTTTTTGGAAATACCATCCCTAAGGAGGTAAAATAGGGGATGATAGTTTGTATGAAAATCCGTCATTTTTGAAGCTAAGTTTATGAAAATTAGTATTTGGCCTTTTAGTCAAAAATAAAAAATATATATTTCAGGATTTTTGGAAATTCCACCCCGAAGGGGGTAAAATAGGGGAAGAAAGTTTGTATGAAAATCTGTCATTTTTGCAGTTAAACGCATGAAATTTGGTATTTGGCCTTACAGTTAAAAATTAAAAACACATATTTCAGGGTTTTTGGAAATTCCACCCCTAAGGGGGTTAAATAGGGTAAGAGAGTTTGTATGAAAATCCTTCATTTTTGAAGTTAAATGCATGAAAATTGGTATTTTGTAGTGTATACTTTTTGTCTCAAACATGACCTCCACGCGGGCCGAGCCGCGAGCAACAGCTAGTGCTATAATAAATCTGAAGACGTAATTTTTCTGAATCTATACCATAGATAAATCGGTGTGCGTATGTATTTTCCCTATAAACTCGAAAACAGCTTGAGCGATTTGAATAATTTTCAGAAAAATTTGCTCCAGCGTTCTGTAAAGATCGGTAGCAATAGTATTTTTTTTTATTCTAGTACGGCAAAGTGACCACACTGCACCTGATGGTAAGCGCAGTGCGGTCTATTACAGTATCGAGTAGCGAGAGACGATCTATCCCCCGCTACTCAACACAATCATGCCGGCCTGCTCCTTCACACTACGCCATGGGCAAGAAGGAGAAGAAGCGGTCGAGGGTCTATTGTCAGAGTACTCAGAAGGCCGCAGAGTATAGCGACAGTTTCCTTAGAGATTACAAAATTCTATTTTAATTTATGATCATTCACAATTAAAAGCTAAATTTGGGGGCGTGTTACTATTCCAATAAAATTTTTATTGATTTGATAACTTCATAGCATAGCATAGCATATATAAGCAGCGATAGCCTAGTTGGTTGCGGTACGGACTGTCAAGTCGAAAGTCGTAGGTTCGAAATCCAAGTGGCATACATCTCTGACTTTTCTAAAGTTATGTGTCTATTAAAATGTTAATTATCGCTTGCTTTAACGGTGAAGGAAAACATCGTGAGGAAACCTGCATATCTCAGAGTTTTTCGAAGGTATGAGAAGTCTGCCAACCCGCATTAGGCCAGCGTGGTGGACTAAGGCCTAACCCCTCTCATTAGTAGAGGAGGCCCGTGCCCAGCAGTGGGACAATGTTTAATACAGGGCTAGTATTATTATTGATAACTTCAAGGCTTTATACAAATGCTAAACAAGAATCAATCATGTATAACCTTCACATCAAACGCCATCGAACAAGTTTTAGTATGTTTTTGTATCTAATAACATAGCTTGTATGTTGTCCGTCTGTTTAGCAAATTATGATTGACAGATATACCTTAGTGGGGAGGACGAACGAGACGAAAATTGCATGTTCGAGACCAGCCCAAACGGCATGCATACACCTCTGACTTTTAGAAGTTACATGTATATTCTTTCTTAATTATAGCTTGCTTAAACAATGAAGGCAAATATCGTCAGAAAACCTACATACCTGCGAATTTCAAAGGTATGTGAGGTCTACCAACCCGCATTAGGCCAGCGTGGTGGACTAAGGCCTAACCTGTCATTAATAGAGGAGACCCGTGCAGTATTTGGACAACGTATAATATAAGGACACGAATGGCTGGGGTATATAGGTATGGCGGGGGACCCCTTTTGTGTATAACCTTTAAGTTTTTTTATGTATTAGATAGTATGCATACGTATATTTATATTTACTAAATACATATGTCTATGTTCTGCCTTATGTATTACTTACTGCTTACTGCCATCTGGTCCAAAGGCAATGGCCAAATAAATATATTCTTTATTTCAAGGTTGGTAAAGATGCAAATTCCTAGTTAGCTAAATTAACCCATGTAATTATGCATCTTCCTACCCTTTGGCATAACATTCCCGAACTTCTTTTATGTTATGAATCTATTTAATATATCCGGCAGTGAAATTAAGCAACCCTGTATTCCTCGAAAAAGGATACTGCCCTACATTCCTCATCAAATTTTAAATTCCGTCTCTAAAATGCAATAATAACAAAATAAACATAATTAAAGAACAAGATTTAACCTTGCGTTACAAAAGCACATTTCTAAGCTTTAAAATAAAATAGCATATTGTAATTTTATTCTTAAATTAAAAAAGCATTTTAGTGTACGAATATGTAAATTTTAGCCGTTTTTGATGATACAACGTCCTCAAATGTAGATATCATTGCTAAGGCCACACCGAGGTCGGCGTGTTACAAAAACTTCTCAGAACAAATGACATCAAGACATTACGATGTATTCAATACCACGTCATTGGTGATTGGCGAATTGAAATGCAAATAACATCGTCATCGATTGGTTAACGCGTTTTTATATAACACGTATCTCCTAAATTTTTGCTATGTAGAAGTTGTTGCTTGTGTTAAGGCACATAGGATAAATAACACTTAACCGTCACACACATAGTCTTGAACCCATAAACAATAATACTAGCCATGCATTAAACATTGTCCCACTGCTGGGCACGGGCCTCCTCTACTAATGAGAGGGGTTAGGCCTTAGCCCATCACGCTGGCCTAATGCGGGTTGATAGACTTCACATACCTTCGAAATTCTTATGAGAATTCTCAGCAGGTTTCCTCCCGATGTTTTCCTTTACTTTACAATCTCTCTCTCTCTTCCTGGCTATTCGTCCCACATGGTGGTAGGGTCAGCCTTCCTACTGTTTCTCCTCCACTTTGCTCTGTCTTCGACGTCGTCTGCGGATAAATTGCATTCCCTCATGTCCCTCTGCACTACATCCTTCCACCTTGTCTTGGGCCTCCCTCTGGATCTTCGACCAGGTATAGAAAGCTGCAGTGCTAAGTTTCCCACGTAGTCTGGTGGCTTCCTCTTCACATGTCCGTACCATCTCAGCCTACTCTCTTGCATCTTGTCGGCGATATCGCGTACTCCCAGGCTACCTCGCACGTACTCGTTACGGATTTTATCGAGCCTGGTAACGCCACACATCCACCGAAGCATTTTCATTTCGGCAACTTGAATGGCACTTACATGTCTTTGAGTAACTGCCCACGTTTCACTGCCATACATAAGGACTGGTCTAATAATGGTCTTATATATCAAACCTTTGAGTTTTATTGGCATTCTTTTATCGCAAGTGACACCCGTCACTTCGCGCCATTTGAGCCACGCTGCGGCAATTCGATGCTGAATGTTACTTTCGACGTTTCCAGAACCGTGCATCATAGCGCCTAAGTATTTATATTGGTCGCATACTTTGATTTCTTGTCCATCGATGACAATAGGACTGTTGTTTATATCTGGTTCATTTAGGGACATGAATTGCGTTTTAGTAACACTCAGCATTAGGCCGCCCTTCTGCAGCTGGTGGCTTCCATGACAGAAGTGCCTTTTGTAGCTGAGCTCGACTTTCAGTGCAAATAGCCACATCATCAGCGTAAATAAACGTCCACAATGCCGTATTCTGCGCAGTGGTAGTCAGGGAGTCCAAAACCAAGCAAAACAAAAATGGACTCAGTACCGAACCCTGATGGACACCTTCTGTTACCGCTATTGGCTTTGTCTCACCCACTAACGTCCGTACCATTGATTTAACATTCTTGTACATGTCAGCAATGATGTTCACATAATGGTCGGGAATATTTTTCTTTCGAAGGCTCCACCAGATCACAGTGTGTGGAACCCGATCAAATGCTTTTTCCATGTCCAAGAATGCCACATAAAGTGGACGATTCTTTGCACGATATTCTTCGGCAATTGTGTTTAGGGCGAACATGGGATCGGTGGTAGATATGCCGGGGATGAAGCCGTAGTGATTTTTCGACAACGTGCCCTCAGTTCTTAATCTTCTATCAATCACTCTTTCGTAAAGTTTCATAGTGTGGCACATTAGCTTGATTCCTCGGAAACTATTACAATCATACTTACTGCCTTTCCCCTTATAAATTGGTATGATAGTACTCAATCTCCATGTGTCAGGAATTTGTGAGGAGAACAACATACAATTAAAGAATTCAGTAAGCAGTACGATACCATGTTCTCCCATATATTTCCAAGCTTCAATGGGAATACCATCAGGACCTGCGGCCTTCTTGTTAGACATTTTTTGCAGCGCTTTCTTCACCTCCCAGGGCTCTATTGGCGGTATAAGCCCAACATTTTGTTGCAGTTCAGGCATATCTATGTTATTTGAACTCGGATTTAAAAGCTGTGTATAATGCTGGTGCCATGCTGCTAGGATATCTTTGTCTTTGTACACCAAATCGCCGTTTGTGTTCTTGATGGTTTTACACCCACTAGGATCCTTTGTGGTCTGACTTCGACGTTTTGCTAGCTTGTAGATGTTTTTCTGGCCTTCTTTTGTGTCTAACATCTTGTATAGGTTTTTCTGAGAGTTTACTTGTGCAATTGCAATTGACTTCTTGGTTTTCCTTTTAATATGCTGGTATTTTTCTTTGTCTTCGTCTGTTTGTGTGAACTGCCATGTTCTAAAGGCATCTTTCTTCTCACGTATAGCATCTTGTACTTCTTGTGTCCACCACCACGTCTCTTTATTATGTCTTCTTCCTCTTTTAGTGCGGCCAAGAGTCTTGTTTGCGGCTGACATAATAGACTTACTTAAATGTTCCCACATGGCATTTACATCCAAATCAACGTCCAACTCAACATTAGCAAGGTGTTCGCAGAATGTCGTGGCTCTTTCTCCTTTGAGGTTCCACCACTTTCCTTTACTTTACAATATACACACATAACTTTAGAATAGTCAGAGGTGTATGCCATTTGGGTTTCGAACATACGACTTTCGACTTGACAGTCCGTATCGCACCAACTAGGCTATCGCTGCTACTATATCGCCTGAACTGATACTAAGCTACACATAGCCCCGAACCCACTCTTAGATACGAGTCTTGTGTTGTGGGTATCAGGGACTACGAGAAACTTTCGGTCTCACAACACCCAGACCTGAAACAAATATCTGTCTGCCACACAAACATTTGTGTCAGTGTGGGAATCGAACCCACGGCTTCCCGTTATACAGCCGGATACTCGCACGCTGGGCCATGGACGCCGTCAAACATTGTTGATGATGTACAAACATTGCGCAATTCTCTTTGGAAATAAAGGCCACATTTTTTGTTTGACATGGGCGCTGCATACGACTTAATGTTTTCTAGTATTAAACTACCTCTCTATTCAACATTTTAATTACGTCCATGTGTTTAAAAAGATTGATAGCTACCCGTTGTCAAAACTGGTTACGGGATTTCCGAGAAGGCAGACAACTGGACCGATTTTTACAAAAATAAAACCTTTTTTCATCCTGGCACGGTAGAGACCACACTGCACCTAATGGTAGGCGCAGTGCAGTCCAATTAGAGTATCAAGTAGCGAAAGACAATCTATCCTCCGCTACTCAACTCAATCATGCCGGCCTGCTTATTCACACTACGCCGTGGGCAATAAGGTGAAGAAGCGGTCGAGGAACTAGTGTCAGAGTACTCAGAACCTACATATGAACTCAAGATTTCCAGAAGAAATCAAATATCTCTCCCATCAATGGCATCAGATGTTACATAAAGGACGTGTTAGAATTCGCCTTCATGGCACATTCGCTGTTATTTTATATCCCAACATGTAAGTACGCGTATGGAATTCTTCATCACCGTTATTAGGCAAACAAGGTTTTTGCGACCATAGTGCTGTATTTGGAAAGCCGTAAAACGGTGATGTTTTATAGCTAAGAATACGAAAAAATTAGCAAATAACATGCTAATGCATTTTGAAGCTTAAAATCCATTAAAATACATGATAAATAAATAAAAGTGCATAATTAATTAAAATTCTGAATCTGTTAAAAATACTTTTGGTTTTTAAACGCAGCATTGTTCGATTACCAAATAAAATTGAAAATTTATCAAACATTTGGAAAGCAACGATAGCCTAGTTGGTTGCGGTACGGACTGTTAAGACGAAAGTCGTATGTTCGAAACCCAAGTGGCATACACCTCTGACTTTTCTTAAGTTATGTGTGTATTAAATGTTAATTATCGCTTGCTTAACGGTGAAGGAAAACATCGTGAGGAAACCTGCATATCTGAGAATTCTTATACGAATTTCGAAGGTATGTGAAGTCTACCAACCCGCATTAGGCCAGCGTGGTGGACTAAGGCCTAACCCCTCTCACTAGTAGAGGAGGCCCCTGCCCAGCAGTGGGACAATGTTTAATACAGGGCTAGTATTATTATTATTATTTATCAAACATTAAGATATTACTCGTATTTACAATTAAATACAGTGTCTAAAACAATAAACTGATTATTTAAATTTGGAATTTACAATTGCGTTATTTACACATTACATTTACAGTAAGTAATGATTTTGTTAATATGATGTGAAATATCACAATTTAATGTATATAGGTAAACACGATATTCCGCAGTAGTGTATATGTATTTACATAGATAAGTTAACGGACGCATGCATGGTGATGAGGTATTATTTTATTAAAAGGATTATTTTTTATATTTTAGAATGTAATTAGTAACTTACCGTCATAATATGTGAGGAACACATTAGCGAACACAAGATTGGAAATCAAAATGACCATATTTTCTTAATGCAATTTGTAATTTTCATTTTTCAACTAAAAAATGTACACTTGTCAACTGATTTCATATCGAGGTGGTTTAGTTTTCATTATTCTATTTAGTTATTTCATACATTCTATACATTTTATTATTCAAGTTTATATTATTTAGTAACACTCTCAATTTAGTTTAGTAATGTAAGAATCATATTTGTTCTTTTAAAATGAAATCAAAATATAATTCGATGAACCGAATAGCGTCCTTAAAATCTCTAAACTAAAAGATAATTTTAGAGATATTTTGATTTATTGACTTATGCAACAAAATCGGCATTAATTACTCATAAATTAAGTACTCTGTCTTATTTCCTCTCAGATTCCAGTCACACTGACACGTTGACACCTTTGTCTAGTATTCTATGCGAGGTGCTATTAAATACCGTGTCCATGGGGCATGGCGCCAACTACATTAAGAATTCTAGCCGTGTTCTAGACACCCTATAGAATTCTAATATGGAGGCTGGGTAGGCTTTCTCTATTCTCGAAAGGTATAGAAATACAGTCCAGATTGATATATTTTAACCAAACAAACAGCCTCCGTGTCGCATTTGGGGAGTCGCCGGTTGTGAAACGACAGGCCGTGGGTTCGATTCCCACACCGAGACAAATGTGTGTGTGACTGACAGATGTTTGTTTCCGATCTGGGTGTTGTGGGAGTGTAGCCCATCGTACTTCTTGATACCCAAGATACTGGTTTGACCCAGTGTGGAGTCAGAACTTATGTGTGTGACTGTTGGGTGTATTTATTTGTTTATATCTCACAGACGCAGTAGGCAAATAGCTGTGAAGCGAGGGACCGCGGGTTCGATTCCCGCCGAGAGTTTTTTTATGCCCCACTATTGTTCTTGGTATGGATTGCGAGACTGAAAAATCTCTTGTCGTTGATATCCACGACACAAGATGAACATATTTAATTTTGGGGTTAGAACTATGTGAATGACTGACAGTTTTATTTATATTCTCTCTACGATAGATTTTTTTACCAATGGATAACTTTACTCGTAGTACTAATAAAATGGATAATTATATTGCGTGATTGATATGCACGATACAGACATCTGTTGGAAGGCAACTGCTGACAACTAAATAAATTATATTTAAAGATTAATCTATAAAGTTCAATATGGTGTAATTATACGATCACTCTTAAAACCCTTAGCTTAAACGCTTAAGATAATGTTATAAAATTGGAGAATGGTTCTTAATCGCGCAATATACCAAATTACTTCCCGACATTTCCACTGAGCTGAAATTTTAACCTAACTTAATCAGTTCAGATGTAGAATTATGAATTAATAAAGAAACTCACACTTATATCTAAACAATGACATTCCTAGTTTACCACTGAAAAAATCATCATTTCAGCCACAAAAATATTTCTAATTACATAAAACTGAAAGTCTAGATTGCGCTACGTCGAAATTTAGCTATTAGATCGCTATCTCGCCGGTTACGAAGTCGTAACTAGTGACCGTGTCTTGCACCATAGCAAAAATAATATCCAATTATATGGGGCAAGGTCTCCAGAATTTGGAATACGGATTTTGTTAAAAACGAAACATATTGCTGATATATATATATTTCAACTAGTTGTTACCTTTTTTTTTTGTCGCGGGGAAAGCGTTTTTTAGTGCCTTAATAGGCAGACGAGCAGACGGGCCACCTGATGGTAAGTAGTCACCGCCGCCCAGGGCAATGCCAGGGCACAGCAAAGCCACTGCCTACCTTTATCTGCTATTTATAATAATTTCATCTCTCACAACTACTCTTTGCATAATACAGATATTAGTTAAAACAGGAATAACTTTTGATTAAATGCACCGAATTTTGCACCGATTTCAAATGAAATAAACACTAAGTGATACCTCCAGATACAATCTATGATTTTATTGACGTTGTTTTGTCGTAATACAGTACTTTGAACGTGATGCCTTCACAGACAGACAATAATTCCAAAAACAATTGTTTTGTGCTCTATACCTTCGATAATAAAACACGTTACAATCAAAATATTTAATGTACAGACAAAGTGCCACTTCAGCTTAATTATAGTGTCTATAGATTCAAACACTGAAATGCGTAAGTCAAATGACATGACACCGTGCTAAGGATTTTATATGCCAACTTCGACTACTATTTTAGAAGAAAAACCGTTTCGATATCATAAAATCCTGTATAAAAAAAAACAATCGGCAAAAGAACAAAAACCGAACAGCCACTGACCTGGAAGTGCAGAATGATGGTCCATATGAGGCCGAGGGTGAGCTTCGGGTTGCCGTCGACGATGTCCTCGGCGCGGATGTTCACCAGCTTGATCTTCTTGTACCGGAGGAAGTCGAGCGCCATCTGGACGTTCTGCAGCATGTGAAAACGCATGCGACCCCGTTCGCGCGGCTGGAAGAAACATTACATAGATTAAGCACATTTTTTTATTGAAAATTGAAGATCAATGTGAAACTGTATGTGGTTATTTGTGATCTGGATTCAACAAAAATACTATGAAAATAATCATTTTTAAGCTCAGGCATGTATTCTCAAATAGTAAGCAGATATGTGGCTACTGTATTCATGGCTCACTCAGCATATTTTAACAGTTGATGTGGTGGATCCCATGGATGGCGCCTATAAATTTTAATACCAGGTGGATATATCCAAAAATGGACTAAGGCCTAACCCCTCTCATTAGTAGAGGAGGCCCGTGCCCAGCAGTGGGACAATGTTTAATACAGGGCTAGTATTATTATTTTATATCCAAAAAACAATCATGGAAATCGTAATTGCACGTCCTGAAATGAACCCAAGACTTCTCTGGTCTCTAAGCCTAAGTACGCTGCCACTACATCAACAAGATCTATTTTTATCATTATTAACGCCGTTCCTACTTAATCATCTTTCTTTTGGAATCCTTTGATTGCTTCATTCGACAGGTCAGTGTTCAGTAATAATCCATTTTTACGAGCAAGCAAAAGCTAGTCTAACGCCTTATCAAGCTCTACGATCCAAATCCACTTAACCCTTCCATGATTACCAAATATTAGCCCAGTTTCCATCAGCTGATCGACTATCGAATACCGTTGACCCGTGCCGACCCCGATACGTCGACGCAATGTATAGTCGAGGCATTACCCCAACACACCCTGCATTCGATATAACATGATAAATAACCCTTTATTGACAACCGTGCCGCAACGAGCGAGTAGTTGTAAAACGAGAGGCCGTGGGTTCGATTTCCGCACCGAGACAAATGTTTGTGTGACAGATATTTGTTTCAGGTCTGGGTGCTGTGTGGGACCGTAGTCCCCCGTAGTTCTTGATACCCACGATACAGGTTTTACCTAGTGTGGGGTCAGAACTATGTGTGTGACTGTTGGGTGTATTTTTTTGGTAAAACTTCGTAAGCTTAACGTAACTTTTAGGGGGTTATTGTCACTCGCGTCCGTGGGCTTTACTCTAGTTCACCTACACGTGACCCCTGGGTAGTGCTAAATGAGTGACACATCTTACTGGTGGTAGGCTTCGGCCGTGGCTAGTGACCACCCACCGGACAAAGCCGTGCCGCCAAACGGCTTGCCGTGTTCCGGCGCGATGTTCGGTGATGCCATTTAGGGAGACGGGTCGGAATAGTTGCTGAATGCAGTTGGGCTAATCTGACGCAAGTTGATAACGCCGCATTGGGAGACTAGTCGTGGAGGGTAGCGGGATCCTAGGCACGGTGCACCGCTGGCCGACCGCAGGAAGTTGGGGGCCCAAGTAGTGTGCTAGCCACACACGAAAGGCTGCCCCGCCAACTGACGAAAAATCCCGGGATGCGCCATCGTGCCGGTCGGCGACCGGATGAGAGGGCCCGATGGACATCCCGGGGGGGCTCGGGCGTCCCCGCAGTCTCCAGACTAGTCCCCCTTCTGTGTGGTATTTCATCTTGTGTCTGAAAGTTAGATGCATAAAGTCTCGTTCCACTGCCGTCTTTCTACCTTCATTCGCTCTTCCAAAAAACAATGAAAAGTAAAACGAATAAGAGAACGTTTCCACAGCGGCAGCACTCCCTCTCACTAAAAGTGCACCTTACCAACATCCGAGGATTGCACTCAAATCTCGTCGCGGTCCATCACCACCTGGAGACTGAAAGACCCGCTCTCTTATTCCTCTCAGAGACGCAGATAAGATGTCCGTCTGACGTGGCGTACCTTTCATACCCAGGGTTTACTCTGGAGCACAATTTTAAGCCACATGCGGGTGTGTGCTTGTACGCCCGTGATGACATCTGTTGTCGGCGTCTCCGTTATCTTGAAGATCCCAGATTCTCTGTTATTTGGGTACTGGTGGATCCAGGAATTGAGAAAATTCTTTATTCCTGTGTATACCGGTCGCACAGCGGAGATCAGGAGACGACTGGGCTCACAGAATACCTTAGTGAGGCGGCGCATGCGGCACAAAGGCGGTACCCTTGTGCCCAATTAGTACTACTGGGGGACTTTAATGCCCACCACCAAGAGTGGCTTTTCCTATACCAGTGTACCGACCATGCTGGGAGAGAAATGCGGAAGCTAGCGCTGACGCAAAATCTCACCCAGTTGGTCCAGGTGGCAACAAGGGTCCCGGATGTTGACACGCACACAGCCAATTGCTTGGACCTTCTGTTGACAACTGATCCAGACCGCTACTCAGTGTCGGTTTCATCACCCTTGGGTAGCTCCGACCATTGTCTGGTGAAATCTGTATCTGCCTACTCACCGCCCGATCCCAGCCCTAGAGGCACCCGGCGGGTGTGGCGATACAAGTCAGCAGATTGGGATGAGATGCGAGCTTTCTTTGCATCTTATCCTTGGCGGCCCATTTTTGCTTCTCTTCTGAAGACCCTACAGCTTGCGCGGATGCTGTGACGGATGTGCTGCGTCAAGGTATGGAATACTACATTCCATTCTCCGACGTAGCAATGTCAGGCGGAACTCGCCCATGGTTCGGGGCTGAGTGCGGACGCGCTGAAGCGCGGAAGCATGCGGCATACCTGGCATGGGTTGATGCTCGAAACCGCAAAGCAAAGGACTTGCGCTTAAAGAAGAGAGCATTTAACAAGGCTGCCAAATCATGCAAAAAAGCTCTACGGCAAGCTAGATTTGACCACATAAGCCAAATCGGGAAGAAACTAGCTTTGTACCCAGCGGGTAGTAAAGCGTTTTGGTCCCTGGCAAAATCAGTTGAATCGAACTTCCGTCGCCCCTCACTTTCTCCACTGCTGAGACCCGACGGGTCTTTGGCTCACTCTGCTGAAGAGAAAGCAAACTTGTTTGCTTCTCTTTTTGCCGAATCTTCGCGTTTAGATACTGCTGGCGAAGTACCTCCTAGTCTACCAGTTTGCGAGACACATTTGTCAGAAATTCGCATTCGTCAGACTGAGGTAAGAAGAACGCTGCGTAATCTGGACGTGAATAAAGCCAATGGCCCAGATGGGATTCCAGCAATTGTACTGAAAACTTGTGCGCCTGAGCTCTCTCCTATTTTGACTCGCCTGTTTCGTCTCTCTCTGGTCACTGGACAAGTGCCTCAAGCCTGGAAGCAAGCTAACGTGCAACCTGTGCCCAAAAAAGGTAGTCGTGCTGAGCCTGCCAACTATAGACCCATCTCGGTTACGTCCATACTTTGCAAAAGTATGGAACGTGTACTGAATGGCAGGCTCATGGCATACCTAGAAGCGAATGACCTCCTAAGTGACCGACAATACGGATTTCGCCGAAACCGGTCAACTGGAGACCTTCTAGCGTATGCCACTCACATCTGGAGCGAGGCCGTCGAGAATCATGGGGAAGCGCTTGCCGTTTCACTTGATATCTCGAAGGCCTTCGACAGAGTATGGCATGATAGCCTCTTAAGCAAGCTTCCATCATATGGCTTGCCCACTTTGTTATGTGCTTGGATATCGGACTTCTTGAGGGAACTATTGATTCGAGTGGTCATTGATGGCTGCTCCTCCGATCTATTGGCTATCAATGCCGGGGTACCTCAGGGGTCCGTACTTTCTGCGACTCTATTCCTGCTGCACATCAATGATCTGCTTAAGCCCGGTACTTTTGGGTACGCTGATGACAGCACAGTGGTAGAAAGTTACATATCTAATGCACGAACCAGTGGAGTGCAAGTCCAGGCCCTCAGGGAGGCCTTGGTAGAACGCTTGAACTTGTCCTTAAAGGCAGTCTCCGATTGGGGCGATGCCAACCTGGTCAAGTTTAATGCCACTAAGACCCAGGCTTGTCTATTCTCTGCTAAACGGAGTCCTTTCGAACTGACTCCTACTTTCAGAGATGTGTCCGTACCGATAACTGACCACCTAGAGATTCTTGGTGTAACTTTGTCGCCAACTCTCAGTTTTGGCTCCTACATTGAGCATAAAGCTCAATTGGCTGCCAAAAAAGCTGGCTATCCTTGCGAAGGTGAGACGGTACTTCACGCCGGGACAGCCCCTTGATCTGTATCAAGCGCAAGTCCGGTCGTGCATGGAGTACTGCTCTCATCTTTGGGATGGATCAGCCAAGTACCAGCTTGAGGCATTGGAGGCAATCGAGAGACGCGCCAAGAGACTCATAGGCAACGATTCCATAGTCGAGGCAAGGCTGCAAAGCCTTGAACACAGACGTAAAGTTGCTAGTTTATCGGTATTTTACCGGATACATTTCGGCGAGTGTGCCTTGGAATTACATAATTTAATTCCCCCAACCCCTTTCCATCATCGGACGACAAGAGACTCGGCGAAGCGTCATCGATACATGGTTGATATTCCACCAGTGCGCACGAAGCGTTTTGCTAGTACATACATTTATCATGCGCACCGCTAGAGAGTGGAACTCTTTGCCGGAGTCTATATTTCCCGAAAATTATAACTTGGGTATCTTCAAGTCAAGAGTGAATAGGTATCTTCTAAGCGTGATCCACCGTAGACCACATCATCACTTTCCATCAGGCGAGATAATGGTCAAACGCAAGCCTATTTGGATAATAAAAAAAAAAAAAAAAAAACTCTAGAATGTACTGAGGTGTGGGGGAATGCCCTCATTAAATTGGTACTTTTACATTCAAAAATATTTAATTCCTTGGTAAAAGCATAGCCTTAACCTTTTATTTTTCAACACATAAATACACGAACAAAAAAACTTAATAGCTGGACCGATTTGGCTATTTTTTAATAGTCATATTAAGATTATAAGGGGAAGAAAAGTTCATCGGAAAATCAAAAAAAAATGGGAAAATTTTAAAGTGTTTTTTTCCTTTTTTATCCTGGCACGGCAAAGTAATAATGTAATTCATCTGTAAATCTGTGCAATATAAATAATATAATAATTGAATGCAATCACGTGCGGATTATATTCACAGCATAATTATTTAGCATTTATATTAGCGATGTTTGTGCGTGCCAAGGGATCCATACTAATGTTGATAATTACTATTCATATCATTATTAAATTGAGTATTTAGCACACATTATATATCACGCCGGACACGTGAACGGCTTATTTGTTTCTTAATTTAATCCTACTTCCGACTAATCCTACTAATATTATAAATGCGAATGTTTGGATGGATGGATGTTTGTTACTCAATCACGCTACAACGGCTGGACGGATCTGGTTGAAATTTGGCACAGAGATAAATGATAGTCTGGAATAGCACATATGCTACTTTTTATCCCGGAAAAATGTACGGTTCCCGCGGGATAGTTTTTGTTTTTCGCAGAGTAAGGGATCGACATAATTTTTTGCATAGTGCTACCAAATTAGGGATTAGAGAATGAAATAGACTTTTTTTTATCCCGAAAAAATGCACGGTTCCTAGCCAAATATAGAAAGGTGTAATAGCTTAAGATGTCTCCATGGATTAAATACCTTTTCTTTAAAAAATAACTACTACGCAGGCGGAGCCGCGGGCATCAACTAGTAATAAATAATCGTAATAAGAAACAGACTTATATATTAATATATAATTACTTAATTGGTCTATTTACATTTGATTAACTTTGGCTAGTAAACCGGATTTAGTTCTGTTTACACACGTAAAATTTAACTTTAATTCAAGGGAAATAAGTTTACATTGAATCATATAAACATTAGATAGCACGTGCTGCGGCCCCTTTCAAATCGCTTATTAGCTAATCATTAAAAACAAACAACTTAACGGTTTAGGGGAAAAACATCGTTATGTAAAACACGGCCACAATATATTATATACCATACATAGATAATAATATGTCTCGGATATTATTTCAACATAATAAAGTCCTATAAGGGACCATCCATAAATTACGTCACACGAACTTTATTATTTTTAACCCCCTCCCGCCCTTGTCACAGCTGGTCACATCTGTGGGACTTCTCCCTTCCTAGTGCTACGTCACATTATTTATAAAAATGAAAATCTAGAAATGATTACATTAAAATTGCAGTTCCGAAATTCGTTTAATTTCCATTGAATTAATTTTTATTTATTAAATCAATATTAGGACCCCTTCCACCCCTTGTCACACTTTGACAACCCCCTCCTCCTTTTTATGTGTGACGTAATGTATGGATGGCCCCCAATAGGTATTTTAATTTGTTGTATATCAGTTTTTACGGACCTCATCGACTTTTGTACCTAATTATAAAAGCGGGAAACGACCAAGTAGGTCATCTGATATGTGATAACGAGGAAACTTAAAATACCAAAAGGGTCGGCGTGCATTGCCGGATTTTAAATATCCCCTCTCATTGCAGGAATCGAACCAACTACATGCCACTTTAGTCACCTATTTAATATGTTTCACAAAGAACATCACACACTTCACCGGAATAAACTCCACATACTCTAATCTAATGTTGTGTAACATTTGTCAAATATTTTTGTCCAATCTAACCAACGTAGTAACGTATCATATTTGAACAAATATTTGGACAATAAATACACTGAACGTTCTGTCAAATAAACGTCGGCGAACTGTACTGTTGCACCTTTGTCTACCCCTTCGGTAATACAGACATGAGCTTTATTTAAATGAACTTAATCAATTACAAAAAGGTAATAAGTAGTGAGTAAAATACAAGCCAAAATGAACTTTATTTCCATAATATTAACATTACAAATACGCTTAATAAGCATGTCCATAAGGACGACTATTGCCAGTTTTTGACTCGACACCGGTGTCCGAATGGTCTGTTAGTGGTTAAGCCTGTATTTAAGCATAACATTTAACTGAGCTCTAAAATAATTTCCCTATACGTGATTGGTCAGTTATTGTTTGGCGCTAAAAATGAACCAATGACGTATACAGAATAATAAAATAATAATAAATAAATAACACCCAACAGTCACACACATAGCCCCGATCCCACACTAAGATACGAGGCTTGTGTTGTGGATATCAGGGACCTAGAGAGACGCACGGTCTGACAACACACAGACCCCGGACACAAATATCTGTCTGTCACACAAACATTTATCCCGGTGTGGGAATCGAACCCACGACTTCTGGTTTCACAGCCGGCTACTCGTTTACTGCGCCACGGAGGCTGATCTCTAATAACGAAATCTACACACACCAAATAGCTTTATAAAGTATCGCCCTTGTCCAGGTATTATTAATCGTAACCAATTAAGGAATACTCACGAGGTGTTCGCCAGAAAGCACCTCCAGCAACGAAATAAGGTTGAGTCCATCGCGCAGATCTTCGAACAGGTCATTCACGTGACGATTCACCTGTACACAAAAGTAATTATTAGTATTAAGTTATTTTTATCCTGCCACAGCAAAGTGACCACACTGCACCTGATGGTGAGTGCAGTGCTGTCCTGCTAAAGTATAAAGAAATCAAAGACGTATCTCTCGTTGCTGGACCAAATTATGCTTGCTCCTTCACACAACTCTTAAAGGACCCATATAACGAGAGAAGTAGATTGTCATGAAACCGTAGTAGAATATTGTTTTAGTGCAGCTTTGCTTTATCGTAAGTCTTCAATCCTGAAAAGCATTGACATTTCACGATGGATCGCCATCACTTAAGGTACCTTTGTGTTCTTTAAAAGCATTTAATTCAAATTATTATTCTTGTCTTTTCTTGGCAGACCTATTTTTTTGCTAATTCTAACCTTGATTTAGAAATAAGAAATACTCTGAAACGCATGCAAAAACTCACAACAACGCTAAAGTGTCAAAATAAATTAATCGATCAACTAAACAAATTATTAAACTAAAATACAACAAAAAACATTAGTTAAAGCTACAATGCGACGAAAAATAAAAAACAATGAAGCTAATAATCAAACTAATGACACTACTGACAATTCAAAACTTGATGTTAATGCAAACGTACCACAAAATGATAATAAACAACCATGCTTTAATGTGAAACAAGACAACTTAAAAGCAAAGTGCCTATGTGTTATGAACTCACAAATAAATACATACGAATTAATCAACTAAAAACCACTTAAACCAAACAGACCGATGTATTTATTGTCACTATCAAATAATCGAAACAAATGCTTTTGAAAAGATTAAGTTAAAACTTTGCCTATATGTCGTGTCCATAACTGAAAATTTCGTACAGTTACACATTATTATTTTAGATCATAACAGAGATCTTATCTAAAACAAAATGCGCCGCTACCAGATTTGGAATGATACTACAGATAATATTCAGTAGTACAAGATTATGGATCGCATGATTTTTGATAACAACCAATACCTCGAAAATTACACTTATCTCTTCCGCTTCTTCCGTTATTTTCCCAATTACAGAAACTCTACGAGATTTTTTCTATCATGGATTACATATATTAGTTCCATTGGTGCAAATACTAAATAAACCAAAAATCCTACAAGCGTCATTTCACAACAGCAACACTTACTTGTTGAGGCGGACAACACGGTTGATTGTTGATGATCTCGCAAACGTGCAGACGTGTGTACGTCTGTCCGAGCAGCATGGGGCATAAATAATTTAACACCTGGACCACACAATTGTATCAAAACCATAATAATCAGCGATAAAAAAGCCACTAAGAAACTAAAAGTACTGCATGCAAGAACTGGGGAGTTAATCAATAGCTTAATAGATATTAGACTAATAATAATGCAACAGAAATTGCCAAAAGGGTTTCTATGATTGTTGATTAAATGGAACAGAAAATAAACTGCCAAAACGTATAAACAATATAATTATGAAAAATAAAATGTATTAAGGATTAGCTTAAAAAAATTATGCAAATGAAGTTGAAAATCATCTCTAATCAGGAATGATGAAATGCAATTGAAGATCAAAACTCATAAAGAAAAAGAAAGAATATTTCAATGTAAACTGATGAACCAAGTAAAAACAATCGTGAAAATTTAATTAAAATGAGAAAAACAAAAAACCAAACAATAATGCGATATTGATGCGAGACGACAATGACAGAAACCGAAAGTGCGCTCGTTGCACTAACAATGATTGATGATTTGTATTCGATACATCGAATTGAATCTATAAGAGCTTTTAAAGCATTGGGAGTCAAATGGCAAGACATTTCAATTGATTGTAATTCTGTTACGGTAGTTGGTTGAAATAATAATGATGTGGTGAATATTGATACAGTATTTATAAAATCGTAGGCGCATGACTTTCAACATGAATTTAGGAAAGGTCAATATCGGTAATTATAAAACAATGACCTTAGAGAATTTTATAATGTGTGAGGAATGAAAGTTCAATTCAGAGAAAACTGCTTTAAAACTAATTGTTATGCCACGTGGGAGACATTCAGAAGTCTTGAACACTTAGTGTATGTACTGCACTGTAATGTATGTACGATTTATTACTGATATAGTTTTTGAGGATAATATTGATAACGTTGTCCAAAAAAAACTCCATTTGAACAATAGAATTTGATTTTTCGTTTTAAATTATGGAAACAAGGAACTGAAAAAATATGACAAAAACCAATGGAATCAAATTTCAACGAATTCTGACCTCATGTCACGAATTAAAAAAACTAGGCAACTCAAAATATAAGCGAAAACAACAACGGTTAACTACAGACCTTGAGATATTTCCAATGCTGTCCGGGGTCCAAAGGATAAGCGATGGAATGGTAAACACACAAAATATATCTGTATTATGCATTCAACTCTAAATATTAAAACAACTGACAACATTGGATTTGTATGTTATTAGGACTATCCAATTTGCTTGTAATCAGAAGGCCAATTCTCGTAATTAAAAAAAAATGATCAAAATATAATTACGATCTAGTTTCGGCGGCAAGAATGTCATAAATATACAAACTTTTTTTTTTTTTTATCCTAGCTCGGCAAAGTGACCGCACTTCACCTGATGGTAAGCGCAGCACGGTCCAATTAGAGTATCGAGTAGCGAGAGACGATCTATCCCCCGCTACTCAACACAATCATGCCGGCCTGCTCCTTCACACTACGCCATGGGCAAGAAGGTGAAGAAGCGGTCGAGGGTCTATTGTCAGAGTACTTAGAAGGCCGCAAAATGGCCAACATTGTACCCCAACTCTAGACCCCCAAAAAACCGGATGTACACTGGCTGATCCCGGAACGCGACACACCTGCGTGTGCCACTATGGCGGGTTTTTCACCCTGTGTACGGTGGTCGCTATCCGGTCGGATATGAATATCCTACCACCAGCAAAACCTCATGGTGACATTATATTTTAATGAGATCGAAACTAGTTGAAAGATAAAATGTATTTTTAAATGACACATACGAATAACCATTACGATATTAATTCATACTGTAATGTCAGTTCGGTCAATAAAAACGAGAATCAGCCTACTGATAATCAAAAACCATATTATACCAATTTAACATATCTTACGTGTTAAGATTAAAACACATAGAAAATACTTGAAATAAATCTATTTCCGTCACAAAATAGTGCTATACACTAACATCTCTTACTTATATGCTGTCACATTTTGATAATAATTCTCAGTAATAATTGAAAAATAATTCAAACAAACGAAACTTAATTTAAACCGACTTCAAAAATAATTGATTTAAATTAGTTTTAGTGTTACATTTTGTAAATAAAATAATCCTTTATTTTATTAAAATCAGTGTTTATTTGTAATTGTCTGTTTGGATTATTGCAGTCGGTTATGTACATGTAACCAATTATTTTTTGCTTTTTAGTTTCTGGGTGCTTCTATAATGCGTTTTTTATTGGTTTTTAGTTTTTGTTTTTTAAGGCGGTTTTATTTTATTTAATAATCAATTATTTATGTTGAAACACATCAGTATCCTAATTTCAGATTGCTTTCCATCTAGCGGGTTAGTTTGGCACTAACTCAAAACATGCTTAATCTAGCATTCATTTTTGTCGGCCACTTCTGCCGTCTTGTGACTTCGACATAGTACTTAAGAGATCTTTTCATTCCCACGGACTCGCCGAGCTTCATTTCATTATATCTATGAATGCGTGACATTGTCGAACGATTTACAGGCGTTACAGTGGCCGGTGTGCAGGGGAGAAAATCTCGCAAGCCGAAAGTTACCAAAAAGCTTTTCAGTTATCTCGAGGAGAACACATTATAGCCACCGCTCGATGCGCTTTGATAATTATATTTGCTATTCTTAATTCGAATTGCTCTGAAGAGACGGTAAACAGCTGGTGGTAGGATATTCATATCCGCCTGAATAGCGACCACCGTACACAGGGTGTAAAACCCGCCATAGTGGCACACGCAATTCTGTCGCGTTCAGGGATCAGCCAATCCGGTTTTTGTCGGGAGCCTAGATATGGTGTCCGTATGAACTGAGGAGCCACTCCTGATTTATAAAGGAGTCTCATACCATTATTTAGTAGCAAATCAGGTGATTTTGTAGGCGAAATTCTGGAATTTGTAGTAAAATATATCAAAAGTTATAGCAATGTAAAAGTGGCTCCTCAAACTAAATGTTTAGACTGAGGAGCCACCGTGTAACTCGAAAAGTAGTTGACGTACATTTATGAAATTTTTGTATGATTTAGTAGTCATTGTGTATAGTATTTACTAAAAATATGGGTCCAGTACAATTACAATAGGCAATGGTATGGCTCCGCAATTGCTAAATATACAAGAAAATGAGTTTCTGTATAAGTGATCGGTCAATCGGCATATTTGACTTAATGATAATTTAGTAGTAAGTGTGTTCTAATTTGTAGCATAAGAATTAAATATAAACACTGAGCGAATTTGGAAAACCAACGTATTTTATTTGGCTCCTCAATCCAGACGTTTTGCAAATAAATAATTGACTGTACATACCTCAGATCACAACGGATTTGTAAGCTAGATACACCAATATTTAGTAGAAATTTCTACTAAATAAGTACATACATTTCGGCGCTCTACATATTCGGAAACGGAGACAGTAAATACTTTCATAATTTTTTGTAAAATTCACCATTAAGGGTGACCATGTTACCTATGAGTTAAACCAGGATAACTACTAGTTGAATATTAGTTTAAAAAAATAATGAAGTACTGTAGTATTGTTTGTTGGATTTGTAGTATTGAATTTATTAAGTATATTTTTTTTGCGTTAACGAAATGAAACCGTTTCCTATAAACGGTCAACTAGTTGAAAGACCAGTTGACGTTTTTAACTGGTTTGCAGAAACGTTCACAGATCTCTACGTTAATTTCCCATTTTTTAATTGTCGTTGATTCAACGACGTTGAATGAAACAGGTTGATAAATTCAACTAGTTTAACTGTGCGCCCGTTTTGTTCGCGTTTGTTGTTGATTCAACGACGTTGTATGAAAGAGGTTGATAAATTCAACTATACTCTAATTTTTAATTAGGCACACTAAAGTGACAGCTGCGATCGACCTTTTCTTTTTTGAATGTTGCGAACGTAGAGCATAATGCTGTAGTATGGCCGATTATGAATGATTCATCGACCAGCCGTGACATGAACTTTCGATTTATTTTTACTCCTGTTGTTATTAAATGTTTTATAGGAAATCAGGTTATAGGAGAGAAATAAAATAAGAGATGTGAATTACTATCACTTGTATTTCAAGTATGGGAATGTAACAAGGAAAGGCTACGTCTGTAGTCAAGCACGACAAAATATGTATAATAAATAAAGGAATATAGACATTTTTAAATAATATACTCATCTATATTCTATTGACATAAATCATCAAGACTATGTGACCAGTACAATTACCACTAGATTAATTTTTGCATCTACACTGCTCAGCAAAGTCTAGGGAACAAGGGAAAAATAGTGTTTATTTTAAATTTAATTTTTTTTGTCTTAGATTTTAATTTTCCAATTTAATAAAGGGCTTGTTAGTGATAAAATAAAAATTTATTACAACTAACATAGTGCTGGAACCAAAAAAAAACACACTCATCACCAGCCTTGCGGTGTGTGCACGTGCATTATTATGCATGAACATAAGTTTGGCCGAGTTGCTGTCGATGAGGGATGACTATAGAGTGCACAATCTCGTCACGGTATTTCTCCGCATTTAAATTGCCTCGTATCCAAACGAGATCTGTTCTTCCACCTAGGCGAATTCCGGCCCAAACCATTATTGTTCCGCCTTGATAAGGATGAACTACCTGAGGATTCTGGTGTCAACTCTGGCGACTAGGAACTCACTAAACACGCAATCTCCTTGAATCGAGATGAAATCCGAATCGAGACTCATTCGAAAACAGAACATGAGCCCACTGATTGTTGGTCCATCGCAAATGTGTGTTAGCCCACAATAAACGATGTCCTGGTGTATCTATTCAATATATTAATACATGTACTCAAATCTGGTCGAGTACATAACATTACGTACACTAAACACCCAATAAGATTGCGACAAGAAGCATTATACTCACTATTTATATTTGAAGCTTCATAATCAAGTTTATTTTCTAAGGGAGTACTTATAGGGTTGCAATTGGACATACTAAACTTATCCAATATTGTGTTAATGTAAACACTTTGGTCTAATGTGATTTTATCATAATATCTAGTTATTTTAATACTAATAAATAAATTTATTTCATTTAAATCATGCATTGTACTCATAAGATAACTTTTAAACGAATTCATTTTATGAATATATTAAAATAAAACATACTAAAACCAAATCATCTACATATAGCAGCACATAAATATTTTTACCAATATCAATATTATCTAAAACATATATACACCGATCCACTAATAAGTTTTGAAACCCCTTTTCTTTCTATAAGAGACTGCTCAAATATCTCGAACCAATATCTAGCTGTTTTAACCCATATAAGGCTTTATTTAATTTACAGACATAATTATTTTTATGAACAACACCTTCGGGAACTCTTATATAAATTTCTTGTTTTAGTACACAAAATAAAAGCAGTTTTAAAATCCATGTGAAGCGTTTGTATTACATCACTGAGGCGAGGCGATTGACAGGCATGGCGAGGCTCTGGCTGTGAGTCTCGACATACCCAACGCGTTTGATAGGGTCTGGCATCGTGGCCTTCTCTCCAAGCTAAGCAAATACGGTCTGCCCGACAACATGCTCAAGTGGATTTCCAGGTTTCTCCATGAGCGAAGTATACGTGTCCTCGTTGATGGACACGCTTCGTAGCTCATGTCAGTAAATTCTGGAGTACCACAAGGCTCTGTGCATTTGCGGTTCATGAGCGTTATTGCTGCAAGTCTCCTGGTTGCCGGATGGATACTGTGAGTAAATGCGAGGATCTTGTCATTGAGCTCAACATGACCTTGGATCTGATTTTAACATGGGGTATCAGAAATTGCGTTTGGTTTAAAGTCAACAAAACTCAGGTGTGCTAGTTCTCCTACAACAAATCCCCGTTTTCAACCAATACCAGCACCGACCAACCAATACTCATTCATTCTTTAAATTATGCCGAAATTAACTACTTAATTAAAACATAAAAAATACACATTATATACTATTTTCATGTTGTCAGTCTTATTCTTTTCAAAAATAATATTCAACTAGTAGTTATCCTGGTTTAACTCATAGGTAACATGGTCACCCTTAATGGTGAATTTTACAAAAAATGATGAAAGTATTTACTGTCTCCGTTTCCGAATATGTAGAGCGCTGAAATGTATGTACTTATTTAGTAGAAATTTCTACTAAATATTGGTGTATCTAGCTTACGAATCCGTTGTGATCTGAGGTACGTACAGTCAATTATTTATTTGCAAAACGTGTGGATTGAGGAGCCAAATAAAATACGTTGATTTTCCAAATTCGCTCAGTGTTTATATTTAATTCCTATGCTACAAATTAGAACACACTTACTACTAAATTATCATTAAGTCAAATATGCCGATTGACCGATCACTTTTACAGAAACTCATTTTCTTGTATATTTAGCAATTGCGGAGCCATACCATTGCCTATTGTAATTGTACTGGACCCATATTTTTAGTAAATACTATACACAATGACTACTAAATCATACAAAAATTTCATAAATGTACGTCAACTACTTTTCGAGTTACAGGGTGGCTCCTCAGTCTAAACATTTAGTTTGAGGAGCCACTTTTACATTGCTATAGCTATTGATATATTTTACTACAAATTCCAGAATTTCGCCTACAAAATCACCTGATTTGCTACTAAATAATGGTATGAAACTCCTTTAAAAATCAGGAGTGGCTCCTCAGTTCATACGGACATTAGATATGGGGTAAGATGTTTGGCCGTTTTACGGCCTTCTTAGTACTCTGACACTAGACCCTTCCGCTTCTTCACCTTCTTGCACATGGCGTAGTGTGAAGAAGCAGGCCGGCATGATTGTGTTGAGTAATGGGGGAAACACCCAAGCGGCAGCTGGGCCAAGTCGTACCATGTACACCATACACTGGCAAAACCCTTGCTATAATTTAATCGTCGTACCCACTAGTGTAATTTCATGATTATGATGGTGTTATTTAGAATCCAAAAAGAACAACTCTCTTACGAAATAAGCGACTCTTAAAACACTCAATCCAACGTTCTGTGATATCAAAGGCATCCCATTATACACTTTATCTCCCCATGAGTCACGAATAATGATTAATAATCACCATTACGCTGTTATCGTTCCTTTATGTGAGCGTTTGCTCCCTGAATTCCTTCGGGTTAATTTAGATCCAATTTTGTTTGGACGCGTGTCCGTTTTGATGTACCGAATGCGTTTTCAATGTGATTGTTTGGTTATCATGGCTTTGAAATTTTACATCTGTTGTATTTCTTACAGTCATATAAGTTCTTCTTAAATTTGCATCTTTTGTTGTATATGTGAGTCGTATAAAATCAAAGGCGGCTGTGTACACAAGCTGTTTTTTAACGACGTTAAATATATTTTTAATGGTGTAGCAGTAATTACTGACATATAATTGTCGTATATATCTGTGGGTACTTATTTCCGCCCGCTATACCCAGCATGTTCGACAAACATTGGCCCAATGTGTACAGCGGGCATAACATGTTAAGACAACGCGATAAATTCAAAAAATAGAATGGTAAATTGTAGCCATAGAGCGTTCCAAAAAATTGCTTAGTTCAATACCTGCCATCAATGAGCTGGGATGCCATCCCCACAATCTGGATGGGTGGCATTCTTAACCAATGTTATTGGCTATTTGTATGTAGTTTGGTTCAGGACCATATGTGTAATTGTTGTTCTTTTTAAGTCTAAGTGGATCCTAGAGAGTTACACAAAAACTTAGACGTTTTCAAAGTTCTGTGCAGTCCCTATTTTAGTACAAAGAGAGGTAGACCGTTCATTGAATTCACACCGATCCACACTTTACGTGTGACGTCATAATCCACAAACACGAAAATGGAATCCGCATAGAAATTACTTTATCATTAATTATTTCGTAGTAAATAATGATTCACAGACCAGAATTATCAAAGCTTGTCCTATTAACACTCTACGATGCAATGACTCATAGCTGGACGTTTAGTGAAGTCTCTTATTAAGATTTTTCCTGTTCTACATTCTTTATTTGAATGGACTGTGATATTTGAACATGATAACGTATTTAATACGAAATAAAGATATCAAAAATACACTCAAAGACATTATAATGTATTATGTTATCATAACATAAACTTACGCCTTTACCGCGGCGAGGTAAACAGAGGTGTAACTAATTATCCACACCACCAAACTTATTTCCGTCCTATAATAGGTGACGAATCAGACAAAATTCAAAAGCAATCGATGTGTGTATTTTGCATTAAAAACGGAATCATCAATTCCCTACTACTGACAGCCTGGGCGCCGCAGATGTAATTGTGATTGCTTTACGACTGCTGTGCTGAGGTCTAGGGTTCGATCCCGGGTCAGGTAAAGTAATATTAGGTTTTTCTATCTAGAGATTCTCAGTATTAGCCCGAAGTCAGGAACCTGTGCCCAGTATGGGGATAGGCTCGCTTCCTATCACATTATGGGACCAAAATTCGGCGAAAAGTGGGTGTACTGGTTACACCTCTGTCTACCCCTACGAGGATTGCTGGCGTGAGTGTATATGCAATTGCCTACTAATCTGTAAACGTTGCAGAAAAAGACAGTATGACATAAAAACGTAATCTGAAGTTCAAGTACTCAAGTTAGAAATAAAATGAAGTCAAAAACACATCAATTAAAAACACACTTAGTGGAATACAACACAAAAACACATTAAACATAAAAAAAACATTTCACATGTGACAACCCTAAATTGATGCCCACAATATGCGGCAACATCTGTCTACTTATTAAAAAATAAAAAATGTACAAAACAAAAATGAATGTTTTTAAGAAGCCATATTCGGCGAACTGTGTTGCAGATATTTCGTAAACTCATATCACAGTCAAATATATTTTATTGCGTTATAAATCAATGTTGTTAAAATCATTTTGCAACTATACATATTACTTTGTATGATCTTTTTATGAAAAATGATATATGTCATTGTGTTTTATCTGTATATATAAAAGAAGAAACTGACTGACTGACTGACTGATCGATCAACGCACAGCCAAAACGGCTGGGGGAGACTTGAAATTTTGACAATAGGTACCTTTTATGACGTAGGCATCCACTAAGGAAGGGTTTTTGGAAATACCACCCCTAAGGTGGTAAAATAGGGGATGAAAGTTTGTATGAAAATTCGTCATTTTTGAAGTTAAACGCACGAAAATTGGTATTTGGCCTTTTATTTAAAATCAAAAAATATATATTTCAGGATTTTTCGAAATTCTACCCCTAAGGGGGTAAAATAGGGGTTGAAAGTTTGTATGAACATCCGTCATTTTTCTCCCAAATATGGTCTCCACGCGGGCGGAGCCGCGAGCAACAGCTAGTGTATTCATAAAAGGAATTGCTCAAGCGCCCTATGTCTGAATCACATAAAAACAAATTACTGTTTCTGGAATGTTATAGAAATACTTGTGACGTCTATGTAGTTCTACATCTATGTTTGTATTTGACTAGACAGTCCCTATTTTCCTACCGTAATACATAGTAAATCACCCACAAAATGTCTCGTATCGACAAGTCGCGTTCCGTACGAAAAATACAAACACTTAGCTTTATACAGATATGAGTACGTTGTCTATTGAGTTATTTATATCTAGCTGGTAGCTGTTAAACTGGAGGCCTCGGAGTTGATCCACACATTATCACGACAAACTTACCCACAAAAATTTGAGTGTTGTGATATTTCTGGTGATCAAATAGCCCTGTATTTAAACATTGTCCCACTGCTGGGCCTCCTCTACTAATGAGAGGGGTAAGCTCTTTGTCCGCCAAGCTGGCCTAATGCGGGTCCGTAGACTTCACATACCTTCTAAATTCTTATGAGAATTTTCAGGTATGCAGGTTTTCTCAAGATGATTTTTCCTAAAGCAAGCGATAATAACTTTAGAAAAGTCAGAGGTGTATGATTTGGGCTGGTCTCGAACATAGAACTTTCGTCTTCCTATTACGCAGAATATAAGGTGTTGACTGTTGGGTGTCATTTATTTATTTATATCTGAGGGTGTGATCTTAACCCAACACATGTAATCCCTTCTTTACATCTATCAATCAAGCTTCAAAAAATGATATTTTAATCCTATCAAGAATAGAGGTCAATCTACCAGGAGCCCATAAGCTTATAAGACGTTGCAGTTGTTGCAACACGCATCCGCTGTGACTCACACTACAGTATCCTTTGTTATGGATAACTCACATGGTCGTATGGTGTTTTGTTAGAACTTCATTCAACTGATTGGTGAATGATAAGATTCAAACTGGGCAATGTGAAAGTACTAAAAATCCAGGTCAATCTACCAGGAACCCATAAGCCTATAAGATATCGGCGGTTGTGACTGTAACATGCATCAGTGTTGACTCACGGCCCAACATTTTTTAGGGGTCACTAAACGTTATGGACACGTCTGATTATTAAGGTAATAAAAAATTTATTTGATAAATTAAAAACTAAAACATTCAGCAGTAGTGGAATAATCTCTTATTCACATGGGCGGTGAGCACACCCCCCTCCCCCCACAGCCTTTTCTAGCCTCTATTAAGATACAATATGTACCAGGAGCCCATAAGCCTCCAAGACGTTTGTTCATTGCATCATGCATCCGGACCGAGATGGCCGGCAGTTCATTGATAACATCCTTTGTTATGGGTAACTTAACACCGTGGCCGCGTATTTATGCATTCCGAGTGTAGTGAGAACTTTTATGCACCGCTTTAGGTTGCATTTGGTGCAAATTATTTTTGTTATTCGTTACCATATCCAAAATGTGTACGGTAAACGGGATTGAATACTGGTTTTAAAATATTCAACAATTTCTATTGATTTTGGACAAAAACTAAAACTTGACACTTTGGTCAATTGTGTTATAATTTCAAATAACCTTCGTTTCGATTTACTTGTTTTGCCTCTTTCACGGCAAGTATTGAGTGATAAAAGAGACGTATTAAATGTTCAAATTTTATAATCTGTAATTTTGCACATTCTAAACTATTGCATTCTCCATTATGATCTCCAGTCACACAACAATTGTAACCCAAAATTCTTCAAACTCAATACAAAATCACAACACCGTAAAATGCTCACAAAGCGAGATGTTAACAATCAAACGAGAGACTCAACAAGGGCTTATTGTCCAGTGCGAAATGTAAAACCGGCACAGATTCGCAGAAATAAAAAAGGATTGCAAAAATTCCGAGGACCGGTTCCCGTGTGACGTCATCCGCGTCCCGTCCGCGACCTCCAGCCAGAACAAAACGGTCACGCCAGGTACAAGAAGAATTCAGACAGTTCATATAAAATATAGATGATTTTGATGCTAACTGTGTATTTAACATACAAACATTTCATAAGAATCAATTTTCTTATGAAAAAGGTCAAAGGTCATTAATCAATGCAAAATGCCATCGGAGCATTTTTTTCATAAATGGTCAGGACAAATAAAAGCAGGTCAGCTGATGGCATTTAATCACCATAATAACCTAGTGGATGCTTTCCCATTTTTTAAGAAAAGGACTGAGAATTACTTTCTCCGCCCCCTGCAATCCCACGGAACACATACGTAACTAGGATTTTGTGATTTAACATGCGATTTGAACTCAAGATGTCATAGGTTCCTCAGCTTATGTAGCACTTTCGAAATTCAATTCGTTGGTGCTAAAGAAGTAAAAATATATATATAATTCGGCGCCTCGCTCCTGACCACTCGACCTCGACGGTGCGAAACGGTCAAAACAGGTATAGGACGGTCGAATCGTTTAAAGCAGTAGATATGAAGATTATGTGGTTTACAAGGGCATTCGAGTTTGTTGCTAAAGTTATATGCGTATCAAAATATGGTAGGATATTTCAAGACCATTCATATTTAAGAATAGCAAATCACAGTATAAAATTTACCATGATCGGTCTCGGGTTTGATCCCCAGGTCGGGTAAAGTGATATTGAGTTTTTCTATCTTGATATTCTCAGTATTAGCCCGGAGTCTGAAAACTGTGCCCAGTATGGCGATAGGCTCGCCCCCTATCACATTATGGGACCAAAATTCGGCGAAAAGTGGGTGTACTGGCTATACCTCTGCCTACCCCTTCGGGGATTATAGGCGTGAGTGTATGTATGTATGTACTAAAATTATCTGCTAAAGAAGAATGTAGCTGCCGATTGACAGATCAAATATATCGGATTAGTGACAGACTTTTCAGATTCCATGATTATGTACTTACTATTACTAAGCTTTGGACAAATCCAAAAAAAAAAATTGTTTTGCAAAATGAACATATCTGATCATAATTTGAATAAAAGTAAAGTAACAACGATTAGTAGAAATACTACTCTCTTAGCTTAGGACATAACCGCCATACCATCGCATAAAGTAAATATTATGTAACTGATAAATTAATTGATCTTATCGAGATTAAACTTCTTAATTTTTTGGACATATCAAGTTACTGCTGGCTTATTTTATTTTTCACCAGCAAACATTACATTCATAAAAAGTATGTACACATCTCAATGATGGACAGTAATCCTGTTTCACGCACCAAAAACAGAAGACCCGTTGTTCAAACATACCAATTTCGATACAACGGTTACTTTTATAAAAAATACATAATATGTCGTTGATTCATTTGTGCACATGCGTGCCACTTTCTCGCAATATAAAGGAGCTGGTTGTGAGTCAGGCTGTGGGTCTCTGGTGTTCGTCGATGGATAACTTTGGAAGATTAAATATTGGGGTCGGTGCGTCATTGCATTAATTGCGAATTGTGATTGCTAAGGAGTTGGTAACAAGCTAGATCGCTGACAGCGAAGTGGATTTGCAATCTGAACGAGTAGTTGATTCGTTGCGAAAGTGCGACGAATTAAAAAAATGTAGCGAGGAGTCGTAAACGTCACTTAGTTTGTGAATATGTATACGTATTACGTAGCATGATGATCTACAGTCTAAAACAGTATATCTCAGCTTGAAAGAAATTATCTGAAATGTTAATCTCTTAAAATCCGTAAGAGATATTAGGCTTTTCCTTATTAAATATGTCTTCAATGTCTTCTGTGTCTTCAACACATAATATCGACTTTTGTCTACTTATTCTTTGCTTCGTGTCATCAAGCTCTTTTTTTACATCGTTGGTGAGATTGACAATTAGTTCTGTATATCCTGTAGTATTAATATATGTTTTGATAGCGTTCTAGCCCAACAAATCTGTTATATAAATACTTGCTATTGAACTAAGCTTAAACACACCAATCCTCATCACAAAGAGAAATGATTCATTCACAAGAAACCGTATGCGAATTTGTTTATTGAATTATCAACAAAGGAAACAGTTCAAGATATCAGCTTGCTTATTTACACTCACTGACAAAGGGATACCATATTTGAAGGGCTTGCAGCTTTTATGGTTTGAATCAGTACCCCGGTATCAAATACTCGTTGTAAATATTAAATATTTGCATTTTCTTGGAATCTTCCAGTTATACTTGCTTTAGTATTTGAAGAGCAAAGGTGAACGATGTTTGTACATTCAAATGTTACATCCCAAGCTATTTATTAATTCAAACGATTGAAGATAAGAATTGACTAATACATATTTTTCCATTTCACTTAGCAGACACTACAAAATTGTTTAAATGCTCAAAATCTTTACTATGAAATACTTTACCCTGTCTTGCATTAGTTTTATCTATTATTTGAAAGTAATTACTAACTTAGCGAACTTCGTTATTATTCAAATTCATATTTTTATTACCTATAAATAATCCCTTGAAATTTACAGATTAAGATGTTTTAGTAGGAACTGACATTTCATATAACAAAAAAGATTTTACGTATCTTGAACCGTTTTTTAAAGTTAACTCGTTATCCATCGAGCTAAACATTTAAGGCACAATTTCGAACAAGGTTGTAGCCGTAAACCGCAGTTACAAATAGCATCAAAAATTTCTATGGTTTTAAAAGGGCTTCAAAAATCTAAAGTATCGTCGATTGCGCACTCATTGCCATTAACAAAATGCAGTTTACCTGTTCTCACATCTTTGTAAAGTGGTACTGTCGCCCGTATGCTTTCTGCCTTGTAGTTGAGTTCGGAACCGTAACCATAACTACTGACAAAACGATTACAATTCAACGCAATGCTCGTGTTTATAGCCACCTCACGATCCGGACGTCAGTGAGCGCTGACGCCGCCACTCAAGTCTCGCACCATTGACGATGTGCGCTACACGACTGTCCTGCGTAATGTATGGGTCTAGGTTGTGCTGAAGGTTCTTGGCAGAATGCATTGAAATTTCGTATCACAAACTATTCTTACAACCTCCGGTTCGAAGGACCAGAAAAATGATTTTTCTTATCCAGATAAGAAAAATATTTTTTCTGGTCCTTCGAACCAACCCTTGTATATCCAGATATACAATGTTTAAAATTATATTACACAATATATTTTTTTAACGATCACGAGGAACTTTTCGTGTTGTATTCAGTATTACCTACATAATAATATTACAAAATGTGATCAGCATATAAGTTGTATGTTACTAAGAATTGATTACACTATCATTACAATAAAAAAAAAGAAATCTTACCTTCTTGAGATGTTTGTTGACCCATTTTGTAAAGGTTTTCTTTTGAATCGCATCCCTTTCATCTGAAATAAACAAAATATTGGCATTTAGTAATTTATTCGAAACATACACTTTTAAATAGGGCAGAATTATCAGCGTGGTCGGTGGAACATGTTTGGTATTACACGCAATTGGCCATTGTGCCAATTAAGGGGCATACTGATAATTAAAATACATTTATATTTATTTCATCCATTTATGTATCTATTATTTACCTATAAAATAATTTTAAAGAGCCTTCACTATTTGAGGCACAAATGGTTTAAAGTACCTATATAAGGCCTTCCCTTACCTATACGTGGCTCGTTCAGGATGGGGCAGATGTCTTTAAAAAATAACGCTTGGTCAGAGGGGCGAGGGGCTTAGGCTTTCGTCACATCATAAAATAGTATAAAACAAAGTCGCTGTCCGTCCCTATGTATGCTTAAATCTTCAAAACTACGCAACGGATTTTGAAGCGCTTTTTTTAATAGATATAGTGATTCAAAAGAAATGTTTATATGTATGATACATGCATAATACTGTACAGGTTTCTAGATTGTACACCTTTGCTTACAAAAATAATCTCCACGCGGGCGGAGCCGCGAGCAACATCTAGTAGTCAATATAATACTTTTGAGAAGCTTAAGCTAAAGCTCAAGCTATATTCAAATATGGCGCGATATTTATGAATTACTAAGTAAACTAGCGGGGGAGGGGGGGTATAGTGTATACTACGGTCACCGACGAGGGGAGCGGGTTAAAAAAACAGTAAAAAATGTGTCACGTAGTATGGGTACGGTCCCTAAAATATTTGTGCGTTTGGTGGGACCGAGTGTACTGTAGTTCCTCGCACCCACACAGACTAGCATCTAAGTGTGGAGTCAGTACTATTAAATAAAAGTGTTTAAAGTATTGGGTGTTTTGGGAACGGACATAACATCAAATTTATAAGACAAAAAGCTCTAACCCCTCTTATTATTAAAGGTCGATACCCATCAGTGGTATAACATTTGCGGATCGGAAGTTTTATCCACGTGCCGTATGCTCTCAGTGGTGGCAGTGATTGGCGTGCTACAGTTGAGAAGTGAATTGAAGAATTAGAGTGATTGGGTGTGTGAGTGTTTTCCCTTGTAAATAACTAGTTTTTTTTAGTACTTCGATAGGCAGACGAGCAGACGGGCCACCTAATGGTAAGTAGTCACTGCCGTCTATAGCCTACTGCAATGCCAGGGCACAGCAAAGCCGCTGCCTACCGTTAAAGATTTTCGTACTATTGGACTTAATTGACTACATGCAGGAGATAATAAAGTACTATGTGACTATTAAATAAATGTTTTAAAGTATGTTTTGGGAAGGGACATAGTTTCAAGTTTATAAGACAACAAGCTCTAACCCGTCTTATTACCAGAGGTCGATACCCATCAGTGGTATAATATAAAGCTCATATTCAATCTAGTCTTCAGAGTCTAGACACTCAATAGACGAACAAGATGAATGCGTTCCGTTATCAATGAATAACAACTTCCAGTCCAATAGCATTTAGTATGGCTGATTGGGGGTTAAAATACGAGATCACACTTCCGCTGACTGAGTCAATAACCTTACTTATATAATAGCAATCATTAAAAATGCTTAAATCGAGCATAATATTACATCATTCCGGAAACTTTCTTGTATAAAGTAATATATCATTCCATACATCCTTTTTACTATCAGATTTAAACTTGAAATACATAAATGCAACAAAAAATATAAAACAGTCATTGGAACTGCAGACAGAAGAGAACACTTAAAACGTTGCAATTTCTGTGGTATTTTTTGAAAGAGCGTCCATGAAGCAGTAATTTTTTTTGTTTATGATTGCTTGTCAATAATTATTGAATTTCATAGGTGAAAGAATAATATACGATACCCATAATTTTCCCCTAAGCGATTACCTTCAACGCGGCTAAAGAAGTTTTCAGTTCAAAAATCTCTCGAGATAAAAATTAATGTTACATTTGACAGCCTCCGTGGTGCAGTTGGCGAGTAGCCGGCTGTGAAACGAGAGGCCCTGGGTTCGATTCCCACACCGGGACAAATGTTTGTGGGACAGACAGATATTTGTGTCCGGGGTCGGGGTGGTGTGAGACCGTGCGTCTCTCGTAGTCCCTGATACCCACAACACAAGACTCGTATCTTAGTGTGGGGTCAGGGCTATGTGTGTGACTGTTGGGTGTTTATTTATTACTAGCTGTTGCTCGCGGCTCCACCCGCGTGGAGGTTATTTTCGGGAGCAGAAGTATACAATCCAAGGAGTTATTTTTTCTTGCAATTAAAATAGCCTGGTGTTTCTGTACCTATTTCTATAATTCTTTTTTTATTAAATTAAATAGGTAATAATGTTAACATTTATTAATTAGGGATGATTGAGAGTGTTATAAACGAAGAGTAGACAAATATAATCAGAAATCTCCGAACTGCTAAGCTATCGGGAGTTACACGTGTTATTATGAGTCAACCATAAAATATAGACATTTGCTGTCGTGGAATTTTTTTTATATAATTTTAAGGAGAACATTTCCGTCATACATGATTTCTGTGTAGCTTTAACTATTAAGGCTGCACACACGACGGAAGCTTAAAAAATGGAGTAAGTTCTCCTGTTTTCCCAACATTTCCCTTCACTGCTCTGCTCCTATTGATCGTAGCGTGATGAAAAGTATACTATAACCTGCCCAGGTGTATGAAGAACAATTGTACCAAGTTTTGTTGAAATCCGTCGAGTAGTTTTTGTTTCTATAACGAACATACAGACAGACAGACAGACAGACAGACAGACAAAAATTTTACTGATTGCATTTTTGGCGTCAGTATCGATCACTAATCACCCGCTGATAGTTATTTTGGAAATATATTTCATGTACAGAATTGACCTCTCTACAGATTTATTATAAGTATAGATTATTATTTATTAAAAACATAAAATATCATTAATTCCTTCATCATTCAACTTCCTCAAATCTCTCGACTCCCGAATCCCACCTTAACAACTCCGAACCCCACATACGTCTACACAATACCAAATCGTAACACATGTACGCCAGTTGAACGAACTTGCGTGACGGATGGCGTTCTAACTTCGTTCTATTTATACCAGGCCGGTAGTGGCTAGGTATGTGCCAAAATATTTGCGGATCGGAAGTTTATTGCCCACGTGTTGTATGCTTGTAGTGATATTGGGGTTTTCTATCTAGAAATTCTCAATATTAGCCCGGAGTATTAGGAATCTGTGCCCGGCATGACGATATCGTCCTCTATCACATTATGGGACCGAATTTCGGCGAAAAGTGGGTGTACTGGTTACACCTCTGCCTACGCCTTCGGGGATTACAGGTGTGAGTTTATATGTATATTTATGTATGTATGTGTTGTATGCTCTTAGTGGTGGGATTGGCGTTTTTGTTGATATGTAAATAGATTCTTGAAGGTTTAGAGTGATTTCGTGATTATATCCCAATTTATATGGTGTTATGAGTGCTGGAGGTCGGTGGTGACCACTAATAAATAGGTGACTTATTCACTTGCATGTTGACAAAAGGCTTACAAAATAAATACATATACACTTAGGCCTGTAATCGCAGAAGGGGTGGGCAGAGGTGTAACTAGTACACCCTCTTTTCGACGAATTTATTTAGGTCCCATAGCGTGATAGAGGACGATATCGTCATGCCGTGCACAAATTCAGACTCCGGGATGATACTGAGAATTTCTCGATAGAAAAACCCAATATCACTTTACCCGATCCGGGAATCTAACCCAAGATCTCAGCACAGCAGCACGAATATAACTGCGCCACCGAGGTAGTCATAAGGCATAAAAATAAATAAACAAATTTCTCTGTCTGTCCGACCCGTGACCATGAAGGTTGCAAAATAATCAACGTTTCTACGCGTCGGGACTAAAAATTAAAATAAACCGCGTTTAAAATCCAAATTTCAGATGCTCAAATATGCATGATCATTGCATTTCTGACAAACTGGCCGATATAATGCCAGGTAAAACAAAAGTTGCATCCCTATGAGACTGTTTTAATTGTATTTTTACGTTTATAGTTGTTTAACCCAAGTTTACTTTTCTCGCTTGGTAAGGGGACTTACGTAATGCTCAATTTCACAGAGACATGCAAAATCTTCAGAACATGTTTTTGCAAGGTCCTGGGATTAAGGCAACCACTCAGTGAGCCAATTAACAAATCTCTCGATGACCTTGATTTAATCAGACGCAGCGAAAAATCGAATTTACATACACGTATATCTTAATGAAGACAAATAAATGCTTTTAAACCAACTCATTATTCAAATATCTTGCAATAAAACTGAACCAATCAAAAACCACTTACTTATAGCACAAAGAAAAACAAAAACATACAATACGACAAGACCAAATCAAAGACTAGACTAGACACAAAACAGTTCAATAAACCAAACAGGTCTAGATCTCAATCTAGGTATTTCCATCCGTTTATCTAGCATGCCGCTGACGAGATGTTCATCTTAATTATCATCTTGGACGGCTCATTAAAATATAACAAGATGGTGGTACTAAAATGCTATTATACGAAACACTTGCCCTAGCTAAGTCTGGCCTAAATATTCGAGAACTGTTCTGTAATAGTCACGTAGCTACCCTTTTGCTATAAAACATAGTCCTGACCCCACGTTAGGAATGTGTCGTAGGTATCAAAAACTACTGAGGACTACGGTCCGACAACACCCAGACCTGTGAAAATATTTCCTGATCATACAAACATTTATCTCGGTGCGTGGTTAATGTATTTCAACTTCTTTCTGCGCTCTTTCTCCATATAAGCTTTTATAATGCCAGATCTCAAACTCCTCCGTGCGCATAATATGCTTAAAACGGGGTACAAAGTTTTCTTTTCACCTATTGATATAAAGACAATCCCACGACTGCTTCGGTGCAGACTGCGTCGACAGTTGTAATTGCGCATGCGTTACGACCGTTAAGCTGAGGTCTCGGGTTCGATCCCCGGGTCGGGTAAAGTGATATTGGGTTTTTCTATATTGAAATTCTCAGTATTAGCCCGGAGTCTGGAACCTGTACCCGGTTTGGCGATAGGCTTGCCCCCTATCACATTATGAGACCGAAATTCGGCGAAAAGTGGGTGTACTGGGTACACCTCTGCCTACCCCTTTGGGGATTACAGGCGTGAGTGTATATCATTTTGTGTTATCGTGTAAAGACAAACAAAATGGCGCAATAGAGTGTAGATAGTTAGAAAAATATGATTACTCACTTGAAATTAATAATACATATTCTAGTATTAAAATATAAGAAATGAATTTAAATCTTCCATGTACTTAAATAACATGACATTAAACACACAAATAATCTACACCAACAACATTATTCTACAAAAAACATTCAGAAAAAGTTCGGCCTTCAGCAAACTTAATAGAAGTTCCTAACTGAAAGGTACCGTGAAAGTTTTACACGAGTTAGTTCCTGCTGAAACGGTCCGTCGAGACCGGCTGTTGTGTAGTAATAATTATTTTATTAGGCGTGAGTGTATATGTATATGTACGTATGTACGATCCCATCAATCAATCATTCACTCGCCCTACCCGCATCCTTATTGCTAAATCAGGCAATCTATACCAATAGACAAGTGCCTTAAGATGCATCTTGCATTGCTGCCATTGCTAAGTGGCACGGATGACAAATGACTGACATTTGTACTGACTCATTAGTACGACTTGGATGTAAAAGATCCGATGACGTCAACTGAACTCTTTATTAATACCAGCCCTGTAAACACTAATCCACTGCTAGCATGGGCCTCCTCTACTAATGAGAGGGGTAAGGCCTTAGTCCACCACGCTAGCCTAATGCGGGTTGGTAGATTTCACATAGCTTTGTAATTCTTGTAAGAATTTGCAGGTATGCCGGTTTCCTCACGATGTTTTCTTTCACCGTTAGAGCAAGCGATAATCAACAATGAATACATACGTAACTTTATTTCAGATGTGTATGCCATTGCAGTTGGTTTCTAACTTACGACTTTCGTCTCGACAGTCCGTACCACACCCAACTCTACTATCGTAACTTTTTCTTTTTAACCGACTTCAAAAAAGGAGGAGGTTAACAATTCACCGAAATCTTTTTTTATGTATGTTACCTGATAACTCGAAGACGCCTGGACCGATTCGAGAAATTCTTTTTTTGTTTAAAAGGGTATACTTCCCAGGTGGTCCCATTGCCACCAAGTCAGGATCTGATGATGGGATCTCAGACAAATCAAGGGCAACCCTCAAATTTTATAGTGACGCATAATTTGTTTTGCTATTGAAGTCGGTGTACTTTTTATGAATAAAAAAACTTTTTTAATAGAATTGTATTACTGGAGCCCTAAAAATCTTACTTATCTTACGCATATAACAATGGAACTCCATTGACGGAACGGTAGGCGGCTTTGCTGTGCCCTGGCATTGCTGGCTGTGTCTACTTACCATCAGGTGGGCCGTCTGCTCGTCTGTCTATCCAGGCAGTAAAAAAATTGATCTTAAAAGCGACAATGGTATTTTTGTATAAAAGATCAATCGGCATAATATGAAGAAGCTACTCATCAGGCTGGCATGATTGTATCGAGTAGCCAGGGTTAGTTGTTTCTCGATACTCTATTTGGACGGTGCTGCGTTTACCATCAGCAGTGTGCGTCCCTTTGCTATGCCAGAATAAAAAACAAGCAAGTTAATCACCAATGAGTAAGTTAGGCTTTTTCATCTAGGCATGGTAAAATGACCACGCCAAAGATGGTAAGTGCAATACAATAATAAGTGTCAGAAACGATTACACAATAATTACAATAATTTAAAAAACTAAATTGTGTTTTTCACACACCTAGTATTAAAATAAAACACAGTTTAAGCCGGGGTGCAATGGCCTCCGACTTGCCGATTGATCCAATCAACAGGGCGAGTACATACGCACATAGCGACAATTTCGCATGATCCATACATATAAAAACAACTACATTTAAGTGATATTGATACATATTCGGAATTAGCATCTTTTGAGCATAGTTTAAATTTTATTGTGCACTTTTTTGGGTCTTAATTCAACTAGTAAAACAGGGCTCATTTTTTCAGGACACATTTATTTAAAAAATACTGAGAAATGCATGAAAATAAGTCATAAAGATGCAGACAACCCAAATAAATTATATTATGTGTATCATGCATACGCACTGAAGCCTGTAATGAAGACAAAGGGGTAACCAGTACAACCATATTTCGCCAAGCTTATTAGCCATGATGTGATAGAGAGCAAGTCTATCGCCATACTAAATTACAGGGTACAATTCCAGACTCGTGGCTGATATTATTTCGTGGTATAAAATTCAAAAAGCAGTCGTATTGGTACGCAATTAGCAGCCTCGGTGGTGCAACAGGGTAGGCTATGAAGCGAGAGGCCGAGGTTCCTATCCCCGCATCAGGACAAATGTTGCTGTCATCCACAATTTTTTGTTTCGGGTATGGGTTACACCTTACTATATTTGGCTATCCCATAGAATGGGTGCATTTTTCCGGGATAAAAATTAACCTATGTCATTTTTTGATCCCTAAACTGCCACTATGCAAAAAATCATGTCGATCCCTTGCTCTGTGAAATACTAAACTATTCCACGGGATACATTTTTCCGGGATAAAAAGTACTCTATGTGCTATTCCAGACTATAATCTATCTATGTACCAAATTTCAACCAGATCCGTTCAGCCGTTGTAGCGTGATTGAGTAACAAACATCCTTCCATCCTAACATTCACATTTATAATATTAGTAGGATTTATCGCTGACGTATGACATCGCCCAAGTACTAAATTCGTAAATATATTTGATCACAAGGACTGTATCTCACACATAATCAAGAACGGCTAGAAACAATTTGATTTGATTATAAAATACGCGCTTGTCAATTGTTTTATGGCGTACATTATCTATTTGCCGGGTGTCGTAAGCCTAGTCACATGATTGGCTAGTCAAAGGGGGGTCACAGTTTGAAATATAATAGTTTATTTATTTATTAAATGTAAGTTTACAGTCTTACACCAAAACACTTACATTCTAATAACAATAATGAACCTTAATAACTAGCTAAACTCTTAAATAATATAATTTTAAATAATAACAAAGTTACTGACTATCTATACCTATATACCTACTTACATTAACTAATGAGACAACAATAAAAACTTACTAATAATTAACTTATAACATTAATTAATTATTTAATTAATTAATTTAATTCTCTTAGAAGTTGTTTAGACCTAGACCAAGTAATTTTAAACGATGATTAAGAAGAAACTTCTTCCCCGAGAGTTCTATTTTCAATCACATTATTTTTAAAGTATTTGTACATACATACATATACATATACATATACACTCACGCCTGTAATCCCCGAAGGGGTAGGCAGAGGTGTAGCCAGTACACCCACTTTTCGCCGAATTTCGGTCCCATAATGTGATAGGGGGCGAGCCTATCGCCACACCGGGCACCATTCCAGACTCCGGGTTAATACTGAGTACTCTAGGTAGAAAAACCCAATATCACTTTTACCCGACCCGGGGATCGAACCCGAGACCTCAGCACAGCAATCGTAACGCATGCGCAATTACAACTGCGCCACCGAGGCAGTCCGAGTAAAGTATTTGTATTATACAGTTATGTTTATTTTTAAGTCTTATTGTAGATACTTCTGTTTCAAGTAATATTATATAGCTGCAAATATGTGTAGACTTTATATAACAATAAAATACACAATTATTTCACAATACACATAACTATGATATAAACAAAAGGGTCTTAGTTTTTTTACTATGTATTTCATAATCATTCGCAGCCTTTTCCATCCCACTGCTGGGCGTAGGTCGTTTACTATGTGTGTCATAATAAATTTTATAGAACAATTGAAAGGACACAAGCAGAAGATTACAAATGTTATAGAATTTTCAGACTTTCTCTCAAATCTAATCGACTCGTATTCGATCCTTCAACTTTAGTATCAATATGTCTAAAATACAAACGGATTGTGTGTAGATAAACATAAAATAATATCAATGGTACGAAATAGCAAGGTCGTACTTAATTTAGATTTTTATTGAGTAATTTACATATTTTACTGCCTCGGTGGCGAAGTTGTAATTGCGCATGCGTTACGATTGCTGTGCTGAGGTCTCGGGTTCGATCCCCGGGTCGGGTAAAGTGATATTGCGTTTTTCTCTCTAGAAATACTCAGTATTAACCCGGAGTCTGGAATGGTGCCCGGTGTCTCGATAGGCTCGCCCCCTATCACATTATGGGACCGAAATTCGGCGAAAAGTGGGTGTACTGGTTACACCTCTGCCTACCCCTTCGGGGATTACAGGCGTGAGTGTATATGTATGTATGTATATGTATTTACATATTTTAAGGATTTACGATGCATTACCTTGTCTTATTCGTTCTTGTTATTGTGGCTTCAAAATGGGGCTTTTGGTGGGAACATTTAAATTAGAACCATCAGTCATACAGGAATTTGGCTGTATGGTTAAGGTGCCTTTGCCTGTTCTTTTATATACAAAAAACAATCTGTGCAACTAATTGCCAACATTGCCATATAAAACTAGACCCTTCTAAGCCTGTACACGGAAGCCCCTCAGACAATCCGATAAGCGCCGGTGACGAAGGCGAATCACTTGCGGACAGCATTTTATAGGGTTGCCAATTATTACTTAAATATATAAATAACAAAATACGTCGGTGACTTTTGCATGTAAATTAATAAAAGATTTTTATTTATATTACTTATCCTCAACACGATCAATATTCGTTTTTTTATCAAATAAAATGTTTATATCTAACCAGGAGCTCTTGTTAAACGGTTTTATTTAGCTTGACCTAGTTGTTTTCTTTTTGTTTGTTTGGGTCAAATTTACTAATTGAAATTTTACCCCTTTCCTGTTGACAGATTGTTCTGATATGTACACACCTTTAGTTCTAATGACAATACAATTTAATTTATTCAGTATCATTGTAAATCCAATATAGCCGCCAGATCAACAGTCAAACGCTCATGACATTATAAATGCTATTTACATATTTACTCAGGTTACGCCCCACGATTTTATTTTTTTGTATTTTTTTTTTCCTGGCACGGCAAAGTGACCGCACTGTACCTGATGGTAAGCGCAGTGCGGTCCAAATAGAGTACTGAGTAGCGAGAGACGATCTATCCCCGCTACTCAACACACTCATGCCGGCCTGCTTCTTCACACTACGCCATGAGCAAGAAGGTGAAGAAGGGGTCGAGGGTCTAGTGGCAGAGTACTAAGAAGGCCGCAAAATGGCCATTGTACCCCAACTCCAGACCCCCGACAAAAACCGGATATACACTGGCTGATCCCGGAACGCGACACACCACGGTTTTTCGCCGTGTGTACGGTGGTCGCTATCCGGGCGGATATGAATATCCTACCACCAGTAATCCTATGATACCCAACACCACCAGTATCCTGTATGATCAATGCCCTAGATTAATGAGGAGAGTGGTGTATTGACTGGTACCTAAGACCTACCGAATTATTTGTTAGCGTTTAGTACATTATTCACATAAGTATTATCTTTTTTCAATAAAACCATTAAACTTAAAAATCTTTTTGACTTTTTTTTATACATGTGTCTGCCTGTAAATCTAAACGTCTAAAACGCATGTAAAAAGTTTTTACAACGAACTAATAGACTAGCAGAAACAACAATAATATAACGTGATGATTTTGGAACATCAAAGAAATAATATTTTTTAAGCGATAATTTTGACAACCCTACATAGTACTTTAACGAGCTAAAAACTGAACAGTAGGTCAACGCGTTTCGCATTTTGTCAAGGTAACGTGGTTCGTTTCAAATTAAAACATTACAAAACAAGAAAAATAAAACAAGATACATTTAAAGGCCATTGGTTAGATCATATTCCTTTATCACATGTGGTCGATCTACCAAATGTAGAGTAAGATAGGTTCAATTCCGTGGTAAGGTAATTACATAATGTTTCACATTCAAACACTAATCTTGATTGTCTGACCCAAGGTTTTGACATTTTGATATCGATGCCTCCATATCCTTTGTAAAGAACAAAGGGAAAACTTAGGGAGACACATATGTAAAGGTAAACAGACAGACGGACCGCGCGACGTATAATTAGATAACTGGGTGTTTGTATACATAATCTGATTAGTGTACTTTGTAAACGAACTATGGCTGGAAACGGAAGTTTTTTTAGATATTTAAAAAAAACTTCCGTTATTACTGGCACTATAAATTACAATAAACAATATTGGTCAATTAAAAACATAAGTAAACAAAAATGAGTTTAGTCTAGTCGTCGGATGTTGCTAGTTTTTAACAGACTTCAAAAAAAGGAGGAGGTTCTCAATGCGTCGAAATCTTTTTTATGTATGTTCCCCGATTACTCAAAGACGCCTGGACCGATTCGATAATTTTTTTTGTTTAAAAGGAGCTACTTCCCAGGTGGTCCTATTGTCACCAAATAAGGATCTGATGATGGGATCTCAGAAAAATCGAGAGCAACCCTCAAATTTTATAGGGACGTATAATGTGTTTTATTGAAGTCGGTGTACTTTTTGAGGCTATCATAATTTATGTTTATTTAGGTACTGGTCTTCTCTACTAATGAGAGGGGTTAGGTCTTAGTGCATCACGCTGGCCTATTGCGGTTTGGTAGATTTCACACCCCTTCGAAATTCTTATTTTAAATTCATATATACTCATATAGAGTGAGCTGTGACTGATTTGGTTTAAAACCCACAACCTATTGTCAGCAACCCGCTCCACTATGCTATCGCCACTTATCGATAGAAAATAGAAATCCAATAGAAAACATTTTTTCCAACAACGTAATCAGCTGTTACCGGATCATCGACCGACGCTGCCCCAATTCCCGACGGGCTGAGTAAAAAATTTGGCACAGACCGTACTAACAGAAATAAGACTTTTTCTAAACAACTGCTTTTCTACGAGTTGTAAACTGAAATAGCTTCTATTAAATCACAACTGTCGAGACCCTATATCTCATCACATGATATCAATGTCAAAAGTATTGTTATCAATGAAAACTTTAATAGTCAAGCGGATGAGCAGAGTTTTAGAATGTACGTACATTATAACAATGAAAGCATTGACCTCTGGCAATAATGCTCAAATAATGTCCCACTACTCTCTACCACAAGTTTATATATATAAACAAATAACACGCAACAGTCACCATACATAATACGAGTCTTGCAGGATGGGTATTAGGAAATACGAGAGACTTTCGGTCTCTCAACACCCAACCAGAAACAAATATTTGCTGGTCACATTTATCTCGGTGCGGGGATCGAACCCTTAGTGCTCGTTCACGTTAACTTGCGGGTGCGGCGGCGGGCGCGGTCGCGAAATATCAAACACAAAGCATTATATGCAAGTGTTCACGTACAAAACGCTAGTGCGGTGGAAGTAGCGGGCAAGCTAGCGACTGGCCATTCCAAACGTATCACATTGTTTTATTTATTAATTTTCTTTATTAATTTTATGCACACCAATTCTAATTTTGGTCATCTCCTACATTAAGTAAGAATTTTCGATTAAAAAGGATCTTGGTATCAACCAAACATCACATAAACATCAGTTTACAACCTCTGACAACGGAACACTCGCGCAAACGCCTGGCGGCCAATGTGAACACGAGCCCGCCTAGACCATCGCGCCCGCATGTTCTACGTGAACAAGCACTTAGACACGTGGGTCGATTCTAACTATTCTCCAATACCTTCAAATCCAATATGAAGCCTAAATACATCTAGAAAGGAATTGGGAAGGAGAAGGCTATGAGGACGTAGAGAAATCTCATTCACCACACAAATTGCAACAGCAAGCATTATTTAACTTTAGTTTTCTGCGACACACTGGTAATAACCAGATTGAACCAACCCATTCATACTGCAGGCAAAATTGCCTACAGCATTTACCGCTTGAATTATCTTATCTATATGAACTTGCGAAGTCCTAGTTTTATGTCTTTGTCATTTAATACCTCATCATCAAAAATTTCATCAATAGTAACTGGATCTACCGACTCGCGACCTTAACTCGTTTGATTGAGCTGACCCTGCGGCGACGGAACAAATCGGCCAATTAGCACAATCAGCAATGTGGTAATTGAAATCGTCGCTAACAGTATAGCTGCGCCTAGTGACATGATGATGTTATGCAGCATTTCTTATAAATAAATCATGTGTTTAAACATCGATAGGAAACCTGAACATTTTAATTAATTGTCAAGGCATGTGTAGTCAGCCAAAACCGCATTAGGCCATCGTGGTGGACTAACGCCTAGCCCCTCTCTTTGTGACTAGGCCGCGTTTAGCAGTGAGCCAGTGTGAAATACAGGACTGGTACAACCTAAAGGCCGACAAATAGAGAATGCCTTAGGCATTATGTCCGCCTTTAAACAAATCCTACTATCCTACTTCCTACTGATATTATAAATGCGAATGTTTGGATGTTTGTTACTCAATCACGCTACAACGCCTGGACGGATCTGGTTGAAATTTGGCACAGAGATAAATTATAGTCTGGAATAGCACTTAGGCTACTTTTTATCCCGGAAAATGCACAGTTCCCGTGGGATAGTTTAGTTTTTCCCAGAGCAAGGGATCGACATGATTTTGTATAGTGGCAGTTTAGGGATCAGAAAATGACATAGGCCACTTTTTATCCCGGAAAAAGCACGCTTCCTATAAGATAGCACAATATAGAAAAGTGTAATAACTTAAGACACCAAGATTGTATACCTTTTCTTCCAAAAATAACATCAACGCGGGCGGAACCGCGGGCAACATCTAGTGTTCTAGAAGAAGTTTAAATAAATAAATCAACTGTACCAGTCCTATATTTCCTGCTTATACACGTTGTGATTAAAGTTAAAGTTGTGATGTGTTATATTTATCCGATTAGCTATCTTCCTAAAGTTTTGCCGTAAGGGAATTCGATCGCGCAACTACTAAATTCTTCTATAGCTAACAAATAATCCTTGATTTGGTTATCTTGTGGAAGCATCGTGAGTATCGGCGGTTCTTCATTCATATACACATTTTTCGATCGTTTCAGATGTAACTCAAAAACGTTTCCACACAGAAGTAAACTAGACGAAACATCCCAAACACATAAATCATAGCCTCCATACGTCCGGTGATTATTTCCATTCAGTTCTAATTTCACATGACCTTACGAGTCACGAACCAGCGGATTGTGTCTAGTAAAAAAACCACATTAAGGACAAAGCAAGGTTTACCTCTTTCAATGTAGATTTAATAGGCTTACCGGACTCATAATTTTTTGTATCACAAAAAGTATATCATATACGGAGCTCACCACATTCGAAAATAAGTCTTGCTAGACAGTGAACGTGTACTAATCTTGACGTCACATTAAGTACTCCATACAAATTTTCTTTTGGCTCTTGCTTAAAAATATGTGGCTTCCTTTTCGTAATAGCTATATAGGTACACGCTTATTTGTATTGCAGATAGTTACGCAAAATCAACTACGCATCCAGTTATTTCAACTGTGCTAAGAATAATCTTTTTTGCATATCAACATTTAAGTTTAATTGCGCTGGGGTAAATATCATCGAAATGTCACTTGAATTTGACCAAATGCGTTAAGAACTTGCGAGCTACAGGCTCAGTGAGCTCTCAGTGTCGTAGTGAGTAGCCGACTGTTGCACGAGAGACCGCGGGTTCAATTTCGATGTGATCTTCAAATAGTTCAGGTATGGGTTTTGTGAGACCAAAGTATCTCGAAGTTTCTGATACCCATGACAGAGCTTATCTTAGTGTGTGGTCACGATGTGTTTTTATTCTTGTAAACAAAATATTATACTATACAATCTAGATATCTTGTAAATATTAGATATTGGGTCTTTTACATTTAAATTAAATAATAAATGCTGGTGGTAGGATATTCATATCCGCCCATATAGCGACCACCGTACACAGGGTGTAAAACCCGCCATAGCGGCATACGCAAGTGTGTCGCGTTCCGGGATCAGCCAGTGTACATCCGGTTTTTGACAGAAGTCTAGAGGTGGGGTACGATGTTTGGCCGTTTTGCGGCGTTCTGAGTACTATGACACTAGACCCTTGACCTCTTCACCTTCTTGCCCATGGCGTAGTGTGAAGTAGCAGGCCGGCATGATTGTGTTGAGTAGCGGGAGATAGATTGACTCTCGCTACTCGATACTCTAATTGGACGGCACTGCGCTTACCATCAAACAGCTGCAGTGTGGTCACTTTACCGTGCCAGGATAAAAAAGAGACAAAGTTGAAAAATACCAATATCAAAGTTTTTCATACATGGCAACACAACATCAAATCCACGAAATAAACTATTAAATTGATTAGTAATTAATAACAACACATATTTCAAACCGTCAGATACAAGACAAGGTAAATTATTATGGCAAAAATTATCCAATGTACAAAAACAACACACAATAAACAGAAAAAAAATGAAAACCATATTAGAATTGATATTAACTTCACACTGCTGCTATAAGTCATAAATAAAACAAGAAAAACGAGTATTGCTAACTCGATTCAGATTTATAAATCGATATTTTAACGGCCCTAGTATGTCAGATAGTTCGAAAAAAATACTGCCAGCTATTCTTTAAGCAAGAAGCATTAAGGTTTTTTTATCACTTTGCTATAAATCTAAATCGTTTTGTATATTTTTACTAAACGCCAATATTCTTTACTTTTGCGGATTTAAGAATACTATGTATTCAAATTAAATCTTTCTATGATCCTGGGTCCTTTAGGCGTAGTGTAAAGAAGCTACACAGCAGGCCGGCATGATTGTGTGGCGTGGCGAGGGATAGATTGTCTCTCGCTACTTGATACCATAACTGGACGGCACTGCACTTACCATCAGATGCAGTGCCGTCATTTTGCTGTTCCAGGATTTACAAAAAAAATAAGTATTATGGGCCACAGTATATCATACTGCCTAAAACAAAGACGATAAATTTTATATTAAAAGCAAATCCATCAAGAAAGAATGCATTTTACTGGCAAATTATTTAAATCGATATAGTAATTTTTTTCTTACCCCAAATCGTGAAATGTCACTTGTTTACGATCGCAATCGATACTTTATCAACATGAATCCTATCGAATCACAAATCGATTAATTAGCCCAGTCCTACGGAATGTTAAACAACAACATCAAACAATCGGATGTTTGCCAAACATCAGCCAGCACACGCATTCTCTATACCCGTCACCACGAACCTGACTGTCGTATAAAAAACTCCCAACACGTTGTACCTTTGAATTTGGTCAAATTCTCCTCGTAGACCTGGTCGTGTGTCTCCGATGGGAGACGCTGCTCGCTCCTGTGCCTTTTCGGCTGGTGAGGTCCCTCGTAATACGCGTTTCCATTAACGCCTTCCTCCTGCGGGTCGAACCCGAGACGCTCCTTGTAATACGCTTGCGTCGACATTTTTTATTCACACAACTATCATGTCATTTGGAAGCTCTTATTTTTGTTCACTATTTGAATTTCACTTGAGTTCTATTTTTAAATTCACATTAATCACTAAATGGTTGGTAATTGTTGATTGAATTTATTTTTTTATTTTTATGAGTTTTTTTTAAATCACAATGTGTCCCGGACACCGCCGCGCCGCTGCGGAGCCTATCATGAACGGATCCGCCAAAATCCCTCCACAAAGAGCCCGTACAACGCGTCGAAGGTTTTATTTAAACGATTCACTCTGTAACCATGCCATCCAGTGGTGCTAAAGATGGAAAGTTGCAAACCCCTTGACACACACTATCGTTCTTGACACGATTTACACGATTACTCAGTACACCTTAACGGGTAAATTTAAAAAGCTTGGTATAATTTTTTCTTTTTTAGTATGGCAACATTAAGCGTTAGTCGATATTGGAATGTAAGATATTAATGATTCACTTCTTCGTCTTATATGTCAATTTTCGTTCACATTTGTGCAAATACAGTCGGAGAGACTCAGCCTGTAGACAAAAGAACGATGTTTTAAATGTTGTTTTCAGTTTTAAATTGTTTATGAGTCATTTACGCGTTCTTTTTTCGTGAGAACGAGGACTTGGCGCACTTTTGTCTATGGTATTGTTGAAACGGTTGTCTATGCCACGTTTGACGTTACACTAGTGTCACGACTGAGCGCCGGCGCGTCGCGTCAGTGAGAAAAATAACGAATTTTTCAAAGGACTATGCTAATACCGACCGGTTTCGGTTGTTACTTAAACGTTTCAAGGATAAACAAATATTTATGTCTATAATTTTTTTCCTTCCTTTATACGTTGTATGTATCAAAGCTATGTAAAAACAAGTTAATTTAACATAGAAGGTATAATTACTTAATGATAATTGGTATCAATCGACTAATGACCATGCAGCAGTTATATTTCTATTGACCGTAGTGTACAATCATCATAACCTATAAATATAACACACAACTTCAATGCCATATCTCACGATTAAATAATGATTTTAATTGATATTTCATTTACCTACTTTAGAACGTTAAATCCATTCAACAACTATATAATTTTTTTGGAAAATCAACACTTCATGACTTTATTGTCTAATAAATATTACAAAACTAGCTGTTGCTCGCGGCTCCACCCGCGTGGAGGTTATTTTCGGGAGCAGAAGGATACAATCCAAGGAGTTATTTTTTCTTGCAATTAAAATAGCCTGGTGTTTCTGTACCTATTTCTATAATTCTTTTTTTTATTAAATTAAATAGTTAATAATGTTAACATTTATTAATTAGGGATGATTGAGAGTGTCATAAACGTAAGAGTAGACAAATATAATCAGAAATCTCCGAACTGCTAAGCTATCGGGAGTTACACGTGTTATTGTGAGTCAACCATAAAATATAGACATTTGCTGTCGTGGAATATTTTTTATATAATTTTAAGGAGAACATTTCCGTCATACATGATTTCTGTGTAGCTTTAACTATTAAGGCTGCACATACGACGGAAGCTTAAAAAATGGAGTAAGTTCTCCTGTTTTCCTAACATTTGCCTTCACTGCTCTGCTCCTATTGATCGTAGCGTGATGAAAAGTATACTATAACCTGCCCAGGAGTATGAAGAACAATTATACCAAGTTTTGTTGAAATCCGTCGAGTGGTTTTTGTTTCTATAACGAACATACAGACAGACAGACAGACAGACAAAAATTTTACTGATTGCATTTTTGGCGTCAGTGTCGATCACTAATCACCCGCTGATAGTTATTTTGGAAATATATTTCATGTACAGAATTGACCTCTCTACAGATTTATTATAAGTATAGATGACAGATAAATTCCCGATCTGGGGAAACCTGTATCGCAGAAACATGGGCGCCGCCAGAATTACTTTCAGGGAGGTGCATCTGCATCTACATATTATACTATTGACTAATATAAAATATAGAATTCTACATACATATATATATTATGTAGATAAATGTAATGTTAAATTCAAATATATTTTCACCCCTCGAAACCATGCTTAATCTCTGTAGTCGATGGATAGCATTCCGGTGCCGGCGCCCATGGCTGGAGACCATATAGTTATCAGTTTGCAAATGAATTAGTGGGTATTCATACTACTTACAGTTTGGCTTGATGCAACAAAAATCAGCCAATCCAGTACCAATAGGATTACTGCTACCCATTCAAGACCTCATAACTATGTCCGTGCATAGAGAAATTCCCGACGTTCGAGGTTTACGGCAAGGTCAAGCCGGTGCGTGGTCAACGACCTCCAACGCTGACGGCAGTACGTTAGTTCGCGACCGCAATTATTTCTCTGGCGGTGTGCTTAATTTCTAGACAATGACTAGAAAATCTACTCGGATTTCATTGCATAATTGGTCTAAAAGTATGAAGCTGATGTTTTCAGATCAAGTAAACATTTTGTAAATTTTCCAATGTCATTCGCCTGGAATTGAATGTCACAGGAGGGTGACATTCAGCAACAAGCCGGTTTAGAGGCAACGCTGTATACTTTTATTTGATTATAAAACGAAGCAACAATATGTGTTCAAATTAGGAATATCAGCGCTGTATATACTGTCCCACCGCTGGGCACGGGCCTCCTCTACTAATGAGCGTTTGAGTTCTCCACGCTGGAATAGTAGTCGTACTATTTTCGAGTAATTGCAAAAAAAAAACTTTTAGGCTTAGTGTGGAGAAGCTACACAGCAGGCCGGCATGATTGTGTTCAGAAACGGGGGATAGGTTGTCTCTTGCTACTCGATACTCTAACGGGACACTGGCACTGCGCTTACTTTACTGTGCCAGAATAAAAAAAACATTTATACTATTTTTTTTCAACCCTTTCCGGATTTCTCACACGGAAATCTTTACATATTGTTTTTGTATCATTCAAACTACAATAAATCAAAAATACAAAGTTGTAGCTATCATTTTGATTTCAGACTTTATTTGACTGGACTGTGGAGTGGTAGACTTCACAGATCTTCGAAATACTTATTTACACATTCGTTTGCTCACGCTATTCCTTTACAACAAGCGATAAATTAACAATGAATACACTCGTTACTTCAAAAAGTACTTTATTTATCCATTGTCAATTATCATCGTGGCAGGAAACACCATGAGGTAATATGCATACTTGAGAATCCAAATAAAAATTTCAAAGGTATGTGAAGTCTACCAACCCGCATTTGGCCAGCGTGGAGAACTAAGCCATAACCCCTCTTATTAGTAGAGGCAATTTGTGGGCAGTAATGGGACAAAATAATACAGAGCTGATATTATTTATTCAAGTTATAACCGCTAAGAAATTATGCAACTAGGAGAACTAAGATATACTGATGAACATATAATATATTAATTAAAGCTTATTAAAACTACACCAGGTATTTCAGAGGATAAATGTGGTACCGAATCTTGCAGTTCTTGCCCTACATACAATACTATATCCAAAAGTCAGTTTCATAATGTTAGTAAACTAGGCTCAGGTGTACTTTTCTATTAATTAATTCTATGTTCTGCATAAAGATGTATATTGGTAAAGAATAACAAAGACACAATGCCCGCGTCGCCTGCGCTCTTCCTTTTATCCCACTGATTATCTCTAGTTTCATATGTCGACTCGGGTGTTCAATGTTGCCATGTTGCCAGCAATAATCTGACCCTTGTCCTATATAATACAGCAAACTAGTCCATTTATACATTGGTTCCCTATGACACTCTTGTATACCCGAGACGTGTTACCTGCAAAAACATTAAAAGCGCCGGTACGCGCCAAAAAACTAGTAATAAGAACAAGTCTGCGTGCCGAACTTGTTTGGACAAAAAGTGCGACTACCCCCTCTGTTCCCCTCCCCCCTACCATCGTCAACTGCACCGAGCATCCCGGCGCCCAAGGCCGCGCGACCTTAGCACATAATGCAGACGAATTCGGCCGTGGGAAACTGGCGACACAATGGCTAAGTTAGGGCCGTAGTGTAAGAGTGGATGTTAACCGGCTATTTGTTTTTTAGAAGTGAAATTTTGTGTTTCGGATTAGTTGACTGACGAGCATAAAGCTAGTCGGTCTATTGCATTCCACTCTAAATATATTGTTCACTCTACACACACTTTACTAATCGGCTCTAAAAATATTTTAGACACCAATTAAAATTAAAAAAAAAAACATTTGTGACTGCCTCCATAGCGCAGCAGGCGAATAGCCGGTTGTGAAACGAGTGGTCGCGTGTTTGATCCTTGCATCGAAACAAATGTATATGTGAACTGTGATCCGCAAATTGTTATTTTTTTTTTATTTCAATACAAAACAAGTTACTTAGGAAAGTACTTATATGTGACTTTTAGGTAAAAATGGTCACTTGGGTGCAACGTAATGTTTAGGGAAGAGTAGAAAAACGTGTCGTGTCGTGGGTTAGTCAAAAACCTTCAAAAAATACGTAACACTTGAACGGCCCCTAGTCTTTAGCATGCGTTTTATTTAATTTTGTACATGCCATTCGAACCTACGGCTTCCGTCTCGGCAATCCATAACTCTCCCAACTACGCTATCACTCCTATATTATTCAAGGAAGCAGATAATCTGGTCTTAGTAGTAAGAATACTGACTATATAGAAAAAAAAATGGGTGATATTACGAGATATGAACAATATAATAATAATAATGATACCAGCCCTGTATTAAACATTGTCCCACTGCTGGACACGGGCCTCCTCTACTGATGAGAGGGGTTCGGCCTTAGTCCACCACGCTGGCCTAATACGAGTGGGTAGACTTCACATACCTTCGAAATTCGTATAAGAATTCTCAGATATGCAGGTTTCTTCACAATGTTTTCCTTCACCGTTAAAGCAAGCGATAATTAACATTTAATACACACATAGCTTTAGAAAAGTCAGAGGTGTATGCCACTTGGGTTTCGACCATACGACTTTCGTCTTGGCAGTCCGTACCGCAACTAACTAGGCTATCGCTGCTGCATGAACAATGTCATATTCAAATTATTTATAACTGTGAAGGACGTAATTATTGTTAACAAATGAAATTACACAACTCAAATAAAGATTACAAAATGATACAGGCTTAATGCATTTAAAATTGATAAGGGCATGCTAAGTGGAATTGAAGATTTTGAGTTATTAATTGCAATACGACGTTGAAGATAACACTTATATGATACAAAGGATTAAGTGTTATGATAAAGAGACCCAAATGCAGCAAGAACATTTAAAGATCGATTTGGAACGTGGATGTGTAATATGGAAATACGAAAACTAAGGTATCGTAGACAAGGAAAGCGCAGCGTAGGCCGTCCAGCAGGAAGATGGGTCGGCGACCTCGTTAAGATCGGAGGGTGAATCTGGATGAGACTGGCTCAGGACCGTGGCAGGTGGCGTAACATGAAAGAGGCCATTTCCCAGCAGTGGGACTTTATAGGCTGTAGATGACGAAGGTTTCCTATAAACTGTGCTATTTGGTTTATTATTAGAAGCTGGTTTTAACATGAATATTGAGAATTCTCTATAAGTTCTGGTCTAATCTCTCAGTCCTCTTAGTAAAATAAAATTTCGTCTAATGTAGTTTACTTTAGAATATGATAATAATCGAATATATATAAAAACAATAAATAACGTTTGGGCCGGGTTGTTAAAATTCCAGCAATCACTTAAGCCAAACGTATATGAAGACTTGAGGCTTAAAAAACTCATCAGCAAATTTGTTAATACCACGCATTGGACTTTTTTATCTAAATTTTGGAAAGGTTTCACAGAAACCGATGTGACAGTTTTACTTAAAAGCACTTCACATTTCCAATCCCTAATGATATCAGATAACATTCCATCAAATGACCAGTTAGTTTAAAATAGCCAAAAAACATAGTAGAAACAAAACGAATTTATATTGAGAAAGACAACAAACTCCACTGAACTGTGATATAATAAACACTGTTATCAGTCCAGGAGGCCCTTGACACGTTACTTTTCGTTTAGTGATACGTTCTTATCTTATTTACCTACTTATAAATTTTGATGTATATGTTAGAAACATAAGAAATCTACATTGTACTATCTTCTCGCATACATTTTTTTTGTTAATTATTTTTGACTGCCTCGGTGGCGCAGTTGTAATTGCGCATGCGTTACGACTGCTGTGCAGAGGTCTCGAGTTCGATCCCCGGGTCGGGTAAAGTGATATTGGGTTTTTCTATCTAGAAATTCCTCAGTATTAGCCCGGAGTCTAAAATCGGTGCCCGGTATGACGATAGGCTCGCCCCCTATCACATTATGGGACCGAAATTCGGCGAAAAGTGGGTGTACTGGTTACACCTCTGCCTACCCCTTCGGGGATTACAGGCGTGCATGTATGTGTGTGTTAATTATTCTTCTATAATAATGGCATATATATTTTTTTTATTATGTGTATTAATATTACGTCAGCTGAGAGCGTGTACACATATGTCATTAGCGTGTGTTATGTATTTGACATTGAGTCTGAATGTAAACAGTGTATGTTTTATTATATTATATTTAATGTATCTGTAACCCATATCTTTATATATATAATTCTACTGTACGTGTGTATGTCACTGAACTCCTCCTAAACGGCTAGACCGATTTGAATGATTTTTTTTGTATGCGTTTGGGTGACCCCCTGGATGGTTTAGATTCACAATTAGAACCGGTAGGTGTCGGTGTGGCGCTACTTTTCCGGGCAGGACGACGTCTGCACGGTCCGCTAGTTATATATAAATATTAGCTTCCTGCGCTCTTTCTCCATTTAAACTTTAAACTATTCACCTGGGTGCGCGCAATATGCTTAAATAGGGATACCAGGTTTTCTCATCACGTAGTAATATATAGATTGTACATGGTCTATTTATAATAATAATACTAGCCCTGTATTAAACACTGTCCCACTGCTGGGCACGGGCCTCCTCTACTAATGAGAGGGGTTAGGCCTTAGTCCACCACGCTGGCCTAATACGGATGGGTAGACTTCACATACCTTCGAAATTTGTATAAGAATTCTCAGGTGTGCAGGTTTCCTCACGATGTTTTCCTTCACCGTTAAAGCAAGCGATAATTAACAATTAATACACGCGTAACTTTTGAAAAGTCAGAGGTGTATGCCATTTGGGTCTCGAACATACATAAGACTTTCGTCTTCTCATACATTTTCGACGGTTGGAGGTACTTCTGATTTGCCCTTTTAGGAGAAGATCGTTTATTTGATTGGAATAAGTTCTCCTCGGGCGCCCTCTACCCACTCTTCCAGTCACTTTCGCTCGATAAATACCTTTCGTAAATCGCCTTTTATCCATCCTCTCCATATGGCCAAACCATCTCAGCATACCTCTTTCTATCTTAGTCACCACATCATTCTTCAACCCACAACGAACTCTTATCACGCTATTCCTTATACGATCAGCAGTCATTATAAAATAAATAAATTTTAAAAGTTATTACAGGTAATGACGTGTGTCAATATCAACACAGAAAGGTCGTTTTCGCGACAAATATTGATACTATTATCGATTCAAGTGGTTATTTAATGAAATGAGATATGGTTCAGATAAGATAAACTATCAATACCTGTTCAAATGCGTCGGTGACAAAAAGTCTCTTGGCGAAAAAAGTAGTCGCGGTCCGACTACAATTTGAAGCAATAAAGTTGAAAAATTGCATGTCATTACAAGACGAATTCACGAACTTCTGGGAGTTTCTTATGTTTCTAAATTGAAACACAAATTAGTTTATTAACCAAGATAAGTTTTTCATTTTATCACGCATAATACAGAATTAAAACACGAGTTTTTTTTTCTGGAATACTAAACTATATTTGAAAAATCAATTCAGTTAACATTTTTCTTCAGATATTCTTCATATTTGTTATGTATTTGCAATAGAATATTATTATTAAAGAACATATAAGTTAGCAACTCAGGTTAAGACTATTCAGCAAAATATGACTACCTATAAGGGCAAATCAGAAGTACCTCCAACCGTCGTAAACGTATGAGAAGATGTATGAATGTGGAAGAGGCGAAAGAAGTATGTCAGGATCGTAGCTTGTGGCACTCAATAGTCTCTGCCTACCCCCATGGGATACGGGCGTGAGTGTATATGTATGTATGTATGACTACCTATAAGAGAAGAAATAATAATAGACTTTATTTTGTGTAAGTAAGGAAGATTCTCGTATAACATACCATAAAATGTTGTGTATCAAAACATAACAATAAGCAGTATTTTCAATTCCCATTGGATAATGTTGCTATCTAATACATTATGTCTACCTTATATGATTATTTCTGAGAATAAGATACACATTTCTATGTAACAAAAGGCCAGCAAGTCTTGTGAAAGTGAATCTTACATGTTTAGTTAATTATCGATTTACACCTCATTAATCTGTCAGCGGACACAGGCCAATAAATATGATGTATTGAATTCAAATCCAAAATTACAGTAACCAGAATTTCTATTCGATAATCATCATTAGGAATTAAGGCAACATTTTTGTTGGTGGTACGATATTCATATCCGCCCGGACAGCGACCACCGTACACAGGGTGTAAAACCCGCCATAGTGGCACACGTAAGTGTGTCGCGTTCCGGGATCAACCAGTGTACATCCGGTTTTTGTAGGGGGTTGGGAGTTGGGGTACGAAGTTTGGCCGTTTTGCAGTCTTCTGAGTACTCTGGCACTAGACCCTAGACCACTTCTTCACCATCTTGCCCATGGCGTAGTGTGAAGAAGCAGGCCGGCATGATTGTGTTGAGTAGCAGGGAATGGTTTGTGTCTCGAAACTCGATACTCTAATTGGACGGCACTTCGCTTACCATCAGGTAAGACGGCACTTCGCTTACCATCAGGTAAGCGAAGTGCCGTCTGTGTGCGTGCGTGCTGGTGGTAGGATATTCATATCCGCCCGGATAGCGACCACCGTACACAGGGTGAAAAACCCGCCATAGTGGCACACGCAAGTGTGTCGCGTTCCGGGATCAGACAGTGTACATCCGGTTTTTTGGGGGTCTAGAGTTGGGGTACAATGTTGGCCATTTTGCGGCCATCTAAGTACTCTGACAATAGACCCTCGACCGCTTCTTCACCTTCTTGCCCATGGCGTAGTGTGAAGGAGCAGGCCGGCATGATTGTGTTGAGTAGCGGGGGATAGATCGTCTCGCTGCTCGATACTCTAATTGGACCGTACTGCGCTTACCATCAGGTGAAGTGCGGTCACTTTGCCGTGCTAGGATAAAAAAAAGAGGTGCAGTGTAGTCACTTTGCCGTGCCAGGATAAAAAAAGGCATTAGTGATAGACTCGCCACATATCACATACTACCAATAAGTTCTGCAGTTAAACTAGCTGCATCTCATCCTATTCTTTCGCGATACCGATGTTAGCTTATGTCTGGATTTTTGTTTTGAACTAAAAGTGTGTCAAGACCTACACACGTATTCACACACACAAGACCATTGGTTGTGTCGCTTGTCTCCTCAAAGTGAGCATTCGACATGAGCAATGTATGGGAGAATTATTCTCACTAAAAGAAAGTCCGGCTTGAAGGAGCAAAATTATAGATACTTCATTGGCTGATTTTTGGCGGCAAACAAAAATTGACCAATCACGTGTACAGAAATCAACGCATATTAAAGTGCTCTCTAAGTGTTATTCTTGCATACGGCCTCCAGTTTTCTTCAAAAATACTTATTAATTAGTCAGCTTTATAAAAATTAGACTGACGTCAAACTGGGACTAAATATCAGCTAGTTGTTATTGGCCACTCATTGCAAAGTTAAAGTTAATGTTCTGAGTTTTATTATAACACCCAACAGCCACACACATAGCCCCGATCCCACACTAAGATACGAGTTTTGTGTTGTGGGTATCACGGACTACGAGAGACTTTCGGTCTCACAACACCCAAACCCGACACAAATATCTGTCTGTCACACAAACATTTGTCCCGGTGTGGGAATCGAACCCACAGCCTCTCGTTTCACAGCTGGCTACGCGCCAACTCCGCCACGGAGGCTGTCATAAGGCCTCAATGTATCTATCGGCATTGTTCCCCGCTTACAAACGCGCCTGACCTCAAACTAAGGTCGTAACAGGGCCCGGTCTTATTATTTTCAAATTTCAATCGCGCCGTGTGAATAGTTTCGCAACGTTCGTGTACAAGTGGTGATATTATACCATTTTGTAACAAATAAGCCGTGTATGGTAGTTTCACAATGTGATGTCACGTATGAATAGTACCTAGATTATTGTTTCTATTTACCTAATTAAAATAATGTAGTCTTAAATGAGTAAATAAAGCTAAAACGAGCGATTAAGGCGAAGGGTTACAATAACTCCTCTTCGAATATGGGTGTACTGGGACCCTATGAATACTTCTTCGGAGATTATAGGCGTGAGTGTATATATATATAAAATGACGTGGATTGTGTTTTAAATCCAGCAAGTGTAAATGCAACTTCTTCGCAGTCTGAAATGATAATTTTTATCCAATAAGAGATTTATTTTAACGGTCTTTATTATAAGTAATGCAGTCATTTTATCCACTTCATAATATAAAAAAATGACTACGTATTACATCATCACTTGAGTTAAAAATTCTATAAAACGACATACAATAAATCAAATAATAAAAAGTCTATTCTGATATCGAATGTCTAATAGCAAAAAACGAGGTGTCTTCAGACAATATTCTTTGAGTTCATTGATATCTATTTACTGGTCACTTGGCTGATGTTATTATATATATTTTTTTATTCCGTCCTCGTTCTTATCCGTATCCGTCTCGTTCGTCCGTACTTGTTATGTAATTTTACGAAAGAATTGATACTATTTTTTTTAGTTGGAAGGTCAAAGAGAGTATAATATGTTGGATCTAATATTAAGGCTTTGTCGGCTCTGGGCTGAGGTATGATTGAGGGGGTGAGATGCGACGGGTGGCGGCGGCGTGCGCGGGGGCTCCCCCCCCCCCAACGAGTAGCGATAGGCGCATATAATAAATCATATAAAGGATGTTCATTATTTAAAACAGTGAAATGAGCAAATGTCAAATAATTCAGATAAAATAGAACGTAAAATAGCATACATTTTTATTTTTTAAAAACCTCAACTATTATTTTATTTTATTAAAATTAAAACCTATATGACAGCCTCGGCCTCAAACGGGAGGCAGTGGGCTCGATTCTCGCAACAAACTTACCGAATGTTATCGTTACAGACTAATGTTTGTTTCAAGTCTGGATGTACCTATATTATTACAAGTTATAATGATAACAATGTAAATTATTACTCATATTTGACGTTCAGTGAAATAAGTTGCAATTTGAGTGAAAGTAATCACGTCTTTAATATACTACTCGCTGTTGCTCGAGGCTTCGCCCGCGTGGAGGTTATTTTTGGGAGCAAAAGTATACAATAAATACCAAGTTTATAAAAACCCCTTCGAAAATAATGTATTGTTTTAGGACAAATTTCATTACCATTAAAAAGGCAGAGGCAGGTTAAGGTGAGCTAACCGAAAAAGATAGATATATGCTATCGCGGACTTTTTTTATAACTTTTTAAGAGGAACAATTCCGTCATACTTGATTGTTGCGTAACTTTAGCCGTATACGCAGCGCACGTAAAACAAGCTCTCAAAAGGAATATATTTTCCCGTTTTTGCAACATTTTTCATTGCTGCTCGGCTCCTATTAGTCATAGCGTGATGTTTTATAGCCTATAGCGTTCCCAGATAAATAGGTTATCCAACACTAAAATAATTTTTCAATTAAAAACAGTACTTCTTGAGATTGGCGCGTTCAAACAAACAAATAACGTACACGTATTTTTTTAAATGTAGCCTCTAAAATGGTGAATTAGTAGTGGTTGAAAGTTTTCTGTCTGTTACATTTTCACGACTGAAATGAAAACACTGAACCGATTTTTATGAAAATATTTTTTTATCCTGTGCATTGGGAGTGGAACACCTGTAAGAACGGAGACGTGAGGAAACAGGGTTTTTTTGCACGAGAACACGATCACCTAGGTTTTCTTGCTATAGATCTTAACCCGATTCCTGAGAAAGATAAACATGAGATCTAGGGTCTGGTTGAGCTGAATGATAAGATCCTCGCGTTTTCTCACGGTATCCGCTCAGCAAAGGTTACTAGACATATTCATATAGATGTAATAGCTTAAGCTAGCTAAGCTAAGCTAGACTAGGGATTACACAGTTTCCTTTTGATTTTACCCTCCCATTCTTTACCCTTCTCCCGATCATCATCTCCCGTCATTTCTCTTGATCGTCGGTAAAGGAAGTGTATCCTTTCGATATTCGATTTCGGGATCCAACTTGGACTTCTTGTTTCACAACCGACTAAACGTCCACTACACAATGCAGACCGTCAAGTATGAATTGTCATAAATCCGCTGAATTTTGAGTTATATTATCAAAATAATAGAACTCAATATATTGTTAATTGAATTAATAATGTTAATATAATATTTCGTTGTGGAATAAAAACTTTTTCGTTGGTATGAATGAATATTATTAGAAAAAAATATTCTGTCAAAACAAAAAGTAATATCAAATGTCATAGTAATGAAAATCGATATAAGGAATTTACAATAAAATTATCTGTTTGTCTTTTTACTATTTTGTCAGGGTGGCTCCGATGATGATGGAATCTGATATTTTTTTTATCCTGGCAAAGTGACGACACAGCACCTGATGGTAAGCGCAGTGTCGTCCAGTTAAAGTACCAACTAGCGAGAGACAATCTACGCCTCGCTACTTAACACAATCATGTCGGCCTGACGTTCAGTTTTTCATACTACGCCATGGGGCAAGGGGGTGAAGAAGCGGTTGAGAGTCTAGTGTCAGAGTACTCAGAACAACACGGCCAAACATCATATCCCAACTCTAGACCCCGACAAAAACCAGAGGTACACTGGCTGACCCCGGAACGCGACACACTTGCGTGTGCCACTCTGTGTACAGTGGTCGCTATCCTGGCGGATATGAATATCCTACCACCAGCAGGTATCGAGATAAGTGAAACTGAATAGGGTAATTTTTATACGAAAAAGTAACAGCGATATCATAGGATAAAAATTGGCTATGGAAATTATAATAGTAACTCATTGCCGTAAACAAGTGAGAAAATGTATAGATAATATTTGACAGGGGTGGAGCCGGGTAAAAAGTATATATCTTCAGTTGATGCATTTTTAGAAATAATAAATTTTGCAAGATCTATTCTTCTGACAATTAATATTGTCATCCATATCTGACGTCATGCACGAAATGACAAGAATAGTAATATATTATTTCTCTTTTACCGACACGAACACAATAACGTATAATCGATCGTCCGCCGAAAACAAACGAGTACTTTAAAACGTATTGTCTGTCAAACTGCTAAATTAATAAAATTATTATAATAATGAACTTTGTAGTCGCCCGCCTAACGTTGAATTTTATTGTTATTATCGTATTTGAGTCTTGCGCAATCAATATAAAATAAATATAGCAGAACTTATGATATACAATTGAAAGAAATTCAAAGTGCTATATCCAAAGCAGTTATTTACGATTATAGTCTTCGAGCTCTAGAGATCTGGTAATTAGTCGCAATGGTAGTGGGAAATAGTATGAGCCCGCTGATGACAATTTTCATTTCCAACAAAATAATAATCAAATTTGGACATAAGTTAGTCATTTCTTGACAGCCTCCTGGCGCAACGGGCGATTAGTAAGTTGTGAAATGAGAGGCCGTGGGCCCGATTCCCGTACCGAGTCAAATGTTTGTGTGACAGACCGACATTTGTTTAGGATCTGGGTGTTGTGTGACCATTGTCCCTCGTAGTTCTTGATACCCAGGATACAAGTTTGACCTAGTGTGGGGTCATGTCTATGTGTGTGTTGGTTGGTTGTATTTATTTTATATTTCTACATCTGTTTAGAACATAAACTGTTTGTTCCTCTCGTCTCTCTCGAACACCAACATTTTAATAATTGTATTGATTAAATAATACTAGTTTTCATTTTTATCGATTACTAGCTGTTGCTCGCGGCTCCGCCTGCGTGGAGGTTATATTCGGGAGCAGAAGTATACAATCCAAGGAGTTGTCTTCTGCACTGAGGCACCTATAGCGATTTTTCAGCCTCTCAGGTGTTGTGCCTGAATCTTGAGATTGCATCTAAAGAATACCCCATAAGTGTAACCTCACTTTGCCCCTTTTAGGGATGATTATTCAAAAACGTTGAAACACGTATTTCTTTATTTCCTACCAAAAGCCTATATATGAATTTACAGATCCCTAAGTCGAGGAATTATGGATTTCCCATACAAATTTTGAACTCCTATTTGACCCCTTTCAAGGTTGATTTTTGAGAAAAAAGATAGCCTATGTCCTTCTCCAAGATATAATCTATTCCCTTACCAAATTTTATTACAATCCGTTCAGCCGTTTAGTCGTGAAGAGGTAACAAACAAACAAACAGAGTTACTTTCGCATTTATAGTATTAGTATGGATTATCAAAAACAGTTCAGCGGTTTAATCATGCAAACTTCCAAACTGGAAGACTCACTTTCGTTATTATAATAGTAGTATATTTTTGTTATATCAAGTATCATACCATAATTTTATTCTCAAATAGTTTGTTCAAATCAATCAACCTGTATTCACGACTTTTGATAAGAATTGACAGTCATTATGATACATAAAATATATATCGTTTGAAATTATTATGATAAGTTAAATATATTTGATTATATTCAATATATTATCTTTAGTAAGTGCTATTTGAGAACACTTTATGTCATATTCATCATGTTTTCACAAAAAATATTTTTGACAGCGCGAGCGAAAAATCGCGTAGACGTCTGCTCTCAACACGGCCCAATTGCCGTCTGACAAGTCCCGCACTTGCGCATTATGTTTAAAAATCATTACAACATCGACACAACGGCCATTTCATGTTTCGTAATTTTAAAACATTTATTTCTTTGTATTTATAAATGAAATGTGATAAAATATTCACACACTCGTTTAACGCAGTTCATTGAAAATTTGATAGAAAAATTTCGTTTCAATATTTTTCTTTATAACCGTATACTACGGATTCATTTGGGGTCGTATGAATTGAATTTTTAAAATTTCGATGCATCTTTGCGAATATTTTCTATCGAGCCAACTTTAATGAATCGTGTATCGAGAAGCACAATCGTTTTGTAAATATGTTCATCTTTCATGGCTAATTTTTTTAATGTTAATATTTTTAGTTTTTAACATCGAATAATTAGTTTAAAAATGTAGTCTGAACTGAACTGTCTGAGCCTACCTCACCTTAAGTACTAAACGGTACTTAGGTCAGATATAATTGCGCATGCGTTGTGACTGCTGTGCTGAGGTCTCGGGTTCGATCCCCGGGTAGGGTAAAGTGGTATTTGGGTTTTTCTATCTAGAAATTATCAGTATTAGCCCGGAGTCCGAAACTATATCCGGTATGTCAAAAGGTTCGCCCCCTATCACATTATGGGACCGTAATAAATTCGGCGAAAAGTGGGTATACTGGTTACACCAGTGTCTACCCCTTCGGGGATTACAGGCGTGAGTGTATGTGTAGTATACAATAAAACACAGAAAACTACCCTATTACTAAATAGGTCATTAAAACTCAATTTACGGTGAGTCTGTAGTGAAAACACATTATGTCAAGAGTGCCTCTATTGTCCTATGTGGTAAGATGCGACCGTACAGTCATTTTCCACAAATCAGACGAGTGAATCTAGATTTCTCAAACTCAAATGAAGGATATGAATCTTTGTTCGTTTTACGATTTATATATATATTTCGACTTTTACGATATCAATTGAAACATAAATTTTTGCATCAATATTTTGTTTCCCGTCAATTCATACATTCAAATCCATCAAAACCCAGATATTTAACAACATACAAGACAAAGGCACCTCTAACAGGAGTCCAGACGTGCTTGATTGAAAAATTGTGTTCGATCCGGCGCCGCGTCGCCCCACTGTCCGCCCACTGTCTTACTGAATGAAGGTTAGGTTTTATTGTTATCTTCTATTCTAGAGAACCGAGAATGGTTACTAAAGATCTTTAATTCGAAACCGCGAATTTGCTATTCACATGAGAAGTTTTTGAAATCAAAATATTTTTTGGGATTATCTGGTTATCTACTTAGTTTACCAGCTAGGTAATTGAGCAAGACAAACAATTAATGATGATTATTATTTTGAAACTGCACTTATCAGTCAGTCAGTCACTTGTCATTAAAGTATTACGTAAGCAGAATGTTAGTAATTTTCAGCCCCCTCCTCCCTCTTGTCAGCAAATGTAAGCTAAGTTCTTACCCCTCACCCCTAGGCTTACGTAAGCATTGGTATATTTGTAACAAAGTCTATGACATAAACATCCTTTCAGCTTTTAAGCGTAGACAAGTAGGATTGCCATATATGTTCAAATCAGAATCTTCTAAATTTTTCAATAAAAATCTAATATAATAATAATAATATTACTAGCCCTGTATTAAACATTGTCCCACTGCTGGGCACGGGCCTCCTCTACTAATGAGAGGGGTTAGGCCTTAGTCCACCACGCTGGCCTAATGCGGGTTGGCAGACTTCTCATACCTTCGAAAAACTCTCAGATATGCAGGTTTCCTCTCGATGTTTTCCTTCACCGTTAAAGCAAGCGATAATTAACATTTTTAATACACACATAACTTTAGAAAAGTCAGAGGTGTATGCCACTTGGGTTTCGAACCTACGACTTTCGTCTTGACAGTCCGTACCGCAACCAACTAGGCTATCGCTGCTCTCTAATAATAATAAAATAATAAAAATCTATAAGTTAATAAATAAATATTGCTGATGTAATTGCCATTCAGCCACTCGTTCCTCACCTCATCAAAAATGACGATCATCAATCAAAAGTCAATCAGATATCATTAAAAGCGAAGACCTCCCTGTAGTGCTTACGTAATATTTTGTTTCTGAATGTTATTTTACTTAAACAGCCCTTAACTAACCAGCATCTTAAATCGCATGCAATTAAAAACCTGGCACTAGCATCAAACTCAAGTTTAATCGCAATGTAATACGTATGCTCATTTCATTAAGGTGTCATTACAGAGGCGACATTGGCTCCACGTTGACCATAATGCGAAATGTCAATGATATCCACATAATCATTCATTACTCTGAATACAGACTTAACACACCTTAAAATGCATCTCATTCATACATAGCAAATATTAATCTGCAATTATCAAGACAGGGTCAACGACAATCGAAGCATCTGGTTACATGTTTTCAATGAGTTCAGAGAAGTTAATCTTGGAATTAAGCCTATTCGGATAGAACTAGATCCAGAAACCGTTCTGGTATAAGATCTATTTCTATAGCTCAAATGTTACGTAGGGTCAAAGGTGTAGGCTCTGTGACTGCATCTAAAGGTTATAGTATTTGCAGGCAATGAAGCAACGACATAGAAACTTCATCTATAGGAGTCTTTTTAATCAAAGCAAGAGGTCTTTCACTGCCATATTTTAGTATTGGAACATTAACTTCTCAATAAAAATTCAATAATTACAACACTCGGAGTCCAGTTTTAACTCCGTTATTGTAAGTAATTTTTTTGTCAAAATTTGTAAATTATACTGTAGTTATCGGCATCGTTATAGCAGTTACCGGCTTCTTTGAGGCAACACATAACTAGTTACCGATATAATTTATCAAGGTCGATGCATTATGTCTCCTTAAATGTGTTATAGGTGAAGTAAGGATCATATTTTGTCTCTCAGAGTGATTATTACTTAAATATTAAAGATCTTTCCTTTGATTACGATCAACTAATTGTTACATAAGGATCATTTCAAAAAGATTTTCTAGTGCGGCAGTTAGTCATAAATATTTATTGGGGTATAATTTGCGTCCGATATGGCGTCATCATTCAACCATGTCGTAATTTACAACATATTAATATCTCTAAAGCTTAATGTACTCTCTTTCTATTTCAGTTTTGTATATTGAGGATAAACAGCGGCGACAGCCTAGTTGGAAGTGGCACGGACTGCCATAACGAGTCGCTGGTCCGAAACCAACACAAATGGCATACACCTCTGCCTTTTCGGAGTTATGTGTGTTTATTATTAATTTTGGCTTCTTTAAACGGCGAAGGAAAATATACAGAGGAAAACTGCATACCTGAGAATTCAAAATAAAAATTTTGTACTTATGTGTAGTCTGCCAACCCACAGTATGCCAGCGTGGTGGACTAAGGTCTAACCCCTGTCATTAGTAGAGGAGGTCCGTGCCCAGCATTGGAAAATGTATAAATACAGGGTTATTATGAGTATTTTATGTGAACATTAGTTTCAAACTTCAATCAACAAAGACGTATAATTTGAAATCCCGTAACTCTTAAAATTCGCACCGTTCAATAAAATAAATTGTTGGATAATCGTCGAACGTCAATTTGTTATCTAGGTTAAACTAATTCTTCGTGTTTTTGTACTATGTTTGCTGAACACTGGGTAGTGGGCGTCGTTTACTTTTTGTTTGGTTTAGTTTTATTTCTCAGCCAGTATTACGCTTGCTTTATATACTGCTTAGGATCCATGTGAACAAATATAAGAAACTAGCTGTTGCTCGCGGCTCCGCCTGCGTGGAGGTTATATTCGGGAGCAGAAGTATACAATCCAAGGGTTGTCTTTTGCACTGAGGCACCTGTAGCGATTGTCCAGCCTCTCAGGTGTTGTGCCTGAATCTTGAGATTGCATCTAAAGAATACCCCATAAGTTTAACCTCACTTTGCCCCTTTTAGAGATGATTTTTCAAAAACGTTGAAATACGTATTTCTTTATTTCCTACCAAAAGCCTACATATGAATTTACAGATCCCTTAGTCGAGGAATTGAATGGATTTCCCATACAAATTTTGAACTCCTATTTGACCCCTTTCAAGGTTGTTTTTTGTGAAAAAAGATAGCCTATGTCCTTCTCCAGGATATAATCTATTCCCTTACCAAATTTCATTACAATCCGTTCAGCCGTTTAGTCGTGTAGAGGTAACAAACAAACAAACAGAGTTACTTTCGCATTTATAGTATTAGTATGGATTCTTATTTATATTTTAATTCAGAACTCTCTTTGGTTTATTGTCTTTTTATTTTCTTGTATTCATGCCTATTTGTCTTCTAGGATCTTGTGTATATCATATATTTTGTAGTATTTTTTATATATTATTATTATAGACTACTTACGTTTATTTTATTGCAATTTTTTATTTCACACTCAATTTTACTTTCATCGACATTTCTTATTTGACATCCACCGTCCAAGACAAAAGGGAATTCTGGTAATTCAAACGTTTCCCTGTTTGTAAACGTCAGAATATTTCCCGACCGTCACGGTTAATCAAACAGTACAAATATAACACGAGTATATTGTATCTAAAGACCTATACAAAAACTCGAACCCGTCGCGAGATCAAACACCCAGACATTTCGACAATATCTTGTTACCAGCATTCGGTTAGTGAGCAGTTAACGACTTTAATTTGGTGAATATAAGACTTGTTATTGAGTAATTATTGACTACAGCGGAGTGTGAGATGGCTCTGGCAAGTAATGGTTCTGTATAATAATTTAAACTTATTAACGCACTGTTTTTTATTAGGTCTTACATATAATATATGAATCAAATCAAATCATTTATTTAGTAAATGAGGCCACTAGGGGCACTTTTTACAGGTCATAATTATGAAAATTTACAAAAATTTACCGGTGCTTCGGCAATGCCCACTGGTTTGAAAAGAAGCACCAAGAAACTCAGGCGTAGGTCTTTTGTATTATTGTCACTAACATTATGTACCTATGTCATGTCAGCATTGCAATTATATGTACAAAAACATCAAGTACACTATATGAGTAAAAGGCTTGTAGAAGAATATCTTAACGTATCCTCAAGATTCCACCACTCGCTGCAAAATAATTCATGAAATTACCAACCGTTTTAATTACACCAAAAGCCGAATCTCTTAAAACTGAAATCCGTATCGTGCGAATATAAATTTATTAACAAACTGGCGGTGTATTGTGCGTGCCAAGGCAACGTTACGAGCCACATCTCAAGAATGGGATCCAATTTCCATGACCATTGACCGAGCTAGCACCGTTACGTGACAACGCCGCGAAATCACTAACATGCATAGTATCTGAGATATCGTTCGAAGCGTTCAAAGGTTAGCAGCGGAAGAATTTGGAACTACATACTTGAAAACTGTAGAACTAAAATAGACCAATGACAATTTGATAAAAATGAATAATCTATCCAAATGTAAATGGAACGAACGACTGAAGCACCACCATTTGCTTAATAATTTATGCGTGATCCAATTAGATAACTAATTATAAATAACTTAAAAAAAAAACAAAATAAAAGAGGTTCCATATAAACACTGAATGAGTTTGATTATGAAAAATCTAAAATGAGAATAAAACTAAATAACAACAAACGCCAACAATTCATATTGTACAAAATGCTGGCTGTTCTCTAATAACATGATTACCATTTATGTCATACAACATCAACAAGCAAAGTCTACGGTAGGCAGCGGCTTTGCTGCGCCTTGGCATTGCAGAAGTCTATGGGCAGCGGTATCTACTTACTATCAGGTAAACCTGCTGCCCGTGTGCCTATCCAGGCAGGAACGAAAAAAGTCTAAATAAATTACTAATTTGGTTTTTTACTAATTTGATTTTTAAAATTGATAGATCATCCAAATCTCCAAATAAATCCGAAATTCTACCACCTTCCTATTGATCGAAATTGCCAAACAAACCGATCGACAATCTGTCCGGAACGCGCGGAATCCCAGCGACGTGACCGGTTCCTAACGGGACGTTTCATGTTGTTAGTGCAGCGGCCCGGAGCTACGCGTCATTACTAAGCAATACATAGTTGTATAGCGCAATTACATATCTCAGAAATATTGGGAAGTTTTTCGGACCTTCATGATCCCTATTCCATATTACAGGTCTTATAACCTTTGCTGATGTAATCGACCTACACTATGAACCTAAGAATGTAATCTGTCTAGTAGCTTAATGTAAACTCATTGGTGCACATATCGCACACGATAAACCCAGGGTCAATGCAGAAGATGAAATGATGACTCTTGCAGATTGTTATTATAATGTAGGCATAGGCAGCTCATCTCAAAACAAGTCACGACCAAACGATTATTGTAGAAAAACATTCAAAATGAAAGACGTGAAAACAGTTCTGCAAAGCATGAATGGTCTGGCATGACCTGGTAGTACTGGGTGCTCGCTGAAGACAGAGTTACGTGACACATTGTTTCTTTTTGGACACTATGTAATATTTTAGTAGAACGAAATGCTAGATATACTGATTTCTTTCCTATTAGTACGCATAACATCCGTGATTATTTTAGTATTGTAGGTGTTGATAGGCGATAGAAATAATGTATCAATAGATGAAGTAAAAATAAAACAAACCTAATTTCTAGTTCAAAAATGAAACTAGAAAATGTCTTATTCAAAATTGATCAATGAAGCTTTAAGGTCTTAAGAAGAATAATTGAAATGAACAGTAAAGGAGTTCCACTACAAGCCCCCGTTACCTACGTAGTACGCTAAGCGATGCAAAAATGATTAATGATCAAAACTACTATGATTTAAACATCGACAAAAAATCAATCGTAAATACGCTACGGTCAGTCCAAACTACATACATTTATTAAACATTTGCGTTTGCACAAATCGTTTGTTTATTTAGAGCTTCTGCGATAACTGTGATTAGGACATTCTAAGCTACTTTCCTTTTTAAGCCATATGTATTGATCAATGCATTCATGATTTTGAAATTCAAGATTACACGTTCATATCGAATTAAGTAAGCCGTCATAATTTGCAAGTGGCGTGTTCTACATCTTGTCCGTCAACTTTGATTTTATACTACACCACCCACCATTAGCTTCGGTATAATAATTTTAACGACTAACTATAAAACGAACCGCTTAACGACTGTAGTAGCTACATGCTTTATCGGCTCAAAAAGTAATCAGCTTCAAACCGGCACACTAAATACTGTACATTTAATTATCTTCTTAATACAGACATGTACATCACTAGGACAATCAACAATGCCCCTCTCTTCCCCCACCTCTTCCCAGATGAAACCTTTCACCTCTGCATGTTTTTCGGTAACCATTGCTCAGCCAACCGCCGCGGGCCGTGAAAGTGTCTATACTTACACCGAGATGGTTGACGGATACTATCTATTCGATCCCATTCTAAGATCGAAGTGTGGCACGAGCGGTTATTGTTTAATGAATTAAATTGACCGTTGGAAAGGCGGGTCACATGTTTGCAGTAACATACTTGCGAGAGAGAATGGTATCTTCGATGGGATAAGCAAGGTTGAAATCTGTACTTTCAACAATTATTTGAAAAGATTTGATCGTATCGAGATAACAGTGGGTGGGCACAAATCCATTCCTGGAAAACTCACGTGCTTAGGAAACGCATGATATCCGGTCCTCTTTACCGACAATCTAATGACAAACACCTATTGCATTTCCGGATAGTAGAAACATATTATATATCTAATTTGTATGCTAGTACAGTCTAACCCTTCACCAGTTGCAATCAACAGACGAATAGTTGCTAATCTAGGTCTTATTTCATGATTACAGTGAATGTATTCAAGTTAATTTAATATTTAATCGTTAAATATAGAAATTGTAGTTTATTAAAATTAAATAGCCCCATGACCATGAAGGCTGTAAAGCTTTCGAAACGTCGGGTTAAAAAAGTAAAATAAAGCGCGATAAAATCTGTAAAATTTGTTTTATTCAACGTGCAATATGTATTGCAAAATACACCAATAGCGAGATAGATGTAAGTAATGTTTATTTTTAGTATAATTGTGATTTTCCTGTTATGATATGTAGAACAGGAAACTCCAGTGCACAATGACTGAGAACTACATCCCCTGACCTTACTTATCGCGATCTTTGCTTCTAAAGCAATCTATGCATCAGCGAAAAAGGTATTACAATAATCGACATGTCACATCTTGCAAGAACAAATCGAAGCCAAAGCTTGTAGAGAATTAAAATCGATTCCCCAAATTATTAATTTAAATAAATTTCCTATGGGAATCAAAAGTACTGATAGAAAGCAAGAATATGAAAGACTATGTATCTGCTTGTACAAAACCACAATATGATACGCAGATAATTGTATCTAGTAAGTAGTTCATGAAGTCTAGTCAGAAGTTTGTGCGATCTATCGTCATCTACCTATGCTTATCTCACACTTAAGAGCTATGTTGCAGAAACCCAGACCTTGGTTTAATCATTCCCACATATTGCCACTTTCACAAAATGTAACATCTAAAAAAATATGACGGCAATTGATAAATTCCTTTTTTGAATTGTGAAATACAACTAGACAAATATGTAATCCAATAGAAAATAACATTACAATGACTGACACAGAGGCGTCCCTCACATTCCCACATGCTTTCCTGATGATTAGTGCGAATACAAATGTTAATTAGAACTTTAAACAGCGTGAAGTACGTAAACAGGCGCCATCGTAACACACAGAACGATCCCAACAGAATAATGATGACTACTTTCTTTTTTACAACACAATAAACATAGCTCGTGAGAACTTCTAAGCACTTAATCTGATGCTCGCAGATCATTTGCACACGTGTAGAATTAAGTCTTGCCTGTATCTAGTTCAGCAAACGCCTGTATCCCATAGGCGCAGACAAGTCAAATTAATTCATTAACGCATTTTGTCAAGCTTATTTCTGTCCCATTTTGTGGTAGCGAGTCGTATCAAATCTAAGAATGAATTCCAATCTAAAATATTCGTAAAGTTTGCTAGAAAACACATGAAACAAGAATTGACCACGAATTTACAAGGACTTATATTATCTAAGCACGCTACTTCAATCCATTTGGATCATAATTATCATATTCTGTGTCCTTGTGAGATCCGTTACACTTATGCAAACGGCATTTCTAATTATCTAATTTCTAATTATCTGGTTTTTCACTTGATGTAATAATTCCTCTTTTGGTCATCATCATCATCTACCTGCCCTTATTCCACACTTAGTGGGGTTGGCACAGATGGTTTTTACTCTCCACGCAGTCTTTGCCAAGTGGTAGAGCCACGCTTTCATGCTGTAGACATATTTGTCTACAGCATGAATGGGCCGGATCGACCGGGGTAGTACCACTGTCTCACAGAAAACCAACGTAAAGTGACAGTTTACTGTCGCGTTTCGTATGGTAAGTGAGATATCCAGAGGCCCAGATTCCCCCTTCCCTTCCCTAATCCCTATTCCTGTCATTTAAGACCGACAGCGCATACATGATACTTTCGGTATTGTGGATGTTCATGGGCGGTGGAGATCACTTAACATCAGGTGACCCACTGGCTCGTTTGTCGGACTATGATATATAAAAAAGAGTCCTATTATTCATCAAATCTGCATTCACTCCTTTCATGCGCATGTCCTCATTCACGCAATAATTAATAATAATTCCTTTTTGGTAATAATCTGGAATTGTTAAACCAAAAACATTAAAAGCTTCACTTTCCACGCACTTGAGAGCGATGTGTTTATATCAATATTATTAAGTGTGGTCATAACAGAATTTTAAAAGGCATTTTCTTCGGAGAATGCTAGTGGAGTGTTGGAAATAGTGGTCAAAGGCCCCAGCGCGTGCGCACCGAATTAGGCACATAACACGCCGTGACTGCGTATTCGTAAAACTGATTTGTAGGAGAGTGATTTAGTTTTATCTCGCAAACCCGTACATAACATTTGATTCTACTATAGTGGTTATAATAACTATATGAATTTTCTTTAGTTTGATTATATTATCAATGAATTTCTTTTTCGCTATAAAGTTCTGATTAGATTGCAATGCTGTTGCAGCATTTGGTTCCAATACGTCAGTCAAGGAGCGTGCAAGTTGATATGTTTTGTTAAATTTCACTGCTATGGATTGTATTAATAAATTCTCTAAACACATGATTAAAAATGTTACATACATTTAATGGTATATTAAAGACATATGTAGTGACCTCTATGGCACACACTGAGCAAAATTAGAGGCCAGTTGGCCTATACCACTTCTTAGGGCAGTCTTGTTCTAATATTACAATGCGATTTTGTAGTCTGTATTCGCATTGTAATACTACTCTAAGAGGTCGTGGTAGACCGCCAGGTCATTAAAATATTGACAAAAAAGCAAGAAACAAAGGACATAGGTATAAACGAATGGACATTGAAAAGAAACTTTTAAGTAAAACTGAGGCAAACCCTTTGAGGTAGAACCTAGACCGCTTCTTCACCATCTTGCCCATGGCGTAGTGTGAAGAAGCTACACAGGCCAGCATGATTGTATTGAGTAGCGAGGTAAAGATTATTTCTTGCTACTTGAGACTCTAACTGGACGGCACTGCCCTTACCATCAGGGGCAGTGTGGTCACATTGCCGTGCCAGTATAAAAACATTTGAATTACAAATATTTGTTTCAGATCCGATTGTTGTGAGCCCAATTGTATCGTAGTTCCTAATACTAAGATAATCGTATCTTATTGTGGTCAGGACCTCGTGTAAGAACTTTAGTGTTATTTATTATAAGTGTAATGTTCGGTCAAAGCATCTTTCTTGCTAGTTCTGTCCATTGCCTAAGAGCAAGTGTACCATTATGTTATTGTGGTGTGGAATCCATAAACATTGTGTTGTCTGTCGGCATGCTGTCATGTTGTTGTCATGATGACATTGCACCGTGTTTCGTTACATGCATATTATCATCTACAGCCTCTTATGTATCATGTAACATATTGTTTTGCACAAAATAAAATTAACTGTTAACCTAATGGTTATCTAGACAAACTACGATGGAATTAGTTGACGATGGACGATGATGATAGACTAGTGGATGTGATCATCCACAGCTAACTTCATCCCATCGTATATTATTAGATTTTTCATAACATATTATAGAGGGTTTGTATGATGAAGAATGGATATAAAATCCCTGTCTTTATTGAGTAATATAATTTTGTACACATTTAAAGAGTATTAGAAGCTCCTCATGATCTGTCTCTCTCCCGAGGATACAAGAGATAAGAGAACAGTTTGGAAGAAGTATAGGGGTGTAAGGGGGGCAAATTACATCTCATGCTCCCAACTGCCAACCCTACCTGCTCGTGGTACACCCTGCTAGCTAACGAATGAGGTTCTGGCGGCCGACTTGTGGCGGCATAACCACACAAAATGCTGGAATGCCAAATACCCATGCCTTCGACGGGCAGCAGCGTCGATGGTAAAACATACCAGCAACTGCGGTCACCAACCCGCCTGCCAAGCGTGGTGACTATGGCAAAACCCCCCCAATATGAAAGGCTTCCCAAATTCACGGCCCCCAGTTCCCGGTAGCCCCGCTATTCCTGACCACGGTACCGGTCATGGTAACGGTGGGGTGGGGGGTGCTAAGAATCCCCGGGCTACGGTAGGGTACCACAAACGGCTATTTTTGGCGACGTACAACGGACGCTCTCTGCGGTTGGACGAGCACATCGCTGAGTTGGAAGTAGAGCTAAGTCACATTAACTGGCATATCGTAGGGCTATCCGAGATCCGAAGACAGGGGGAGGAGAAGATAGCCCTAGATTCTGGTCACTTACTCTACTTCCGAGAAGGACACCAACCATCCCAAGGTGGCGTCGGATTTATTATCCACAAGTCACTAAAAAGCAACGTTGTGGAAGTTGGCAGCGTATCAGCGCGAGTGGCGTACCTTGTCTTAAAAATAACTGAGAGATATACTCTGAAGGTTATACAAGTGTACGCCCCAACGTCAGCTCATCCTGATGACGAAGTAGAGGCCATGTACGAAGACATAGGGAAAGCTATGTCTCGTACCAAGGCTTCCTACAGCGTTGTAATGGGTGACTTCAATGCCAAAGTGGGAGTACAAGGACACGGCGAATCGAGGGTAGGATCATTCGGCTATGGGTGCAGGAATCACAGGGGGCAAATGCTAGTCAACTTTCTCGAGACCCGGGGGCTCTTTCTGATGAATTCCTTTTTCCAGAAGAAACCCCAAAGGAAGTGGACTTGGCGAAGCCCCAATAATGTCACCAGGAATGAGATCGACTTCATTATGACTGATAAGCGCCAAATATTCAGAGATGTCTCTGTGATCAGTAGGTTTAACACCGGTAGTGATCACCGACTTGTAAGAGGCACTCTGAATATAAAAGTTAAAATTGACCGAGCGCGCTTAATGAAGTCGACTCTCCGACCAACTTTGCCCCAAGTCGAGGTCGGCTGTGAAGCTTTCCAGCTAGAGCTACAGAACCGATTTGCCGTATTGGAAACTACGGCGGATATTGATGACGCCACTGACAGCCTGGTGCGGACTCTGCGTGAGGTAGGTAATAAATACTTTCGACCTCAGAACAATAGACGTAAGTCGAAGCTCTCAAGCGAGACTCTGGACCTTTTAAGGAAACGACGACAGCTCGTAAAGGTCACTCAATCTGAGCGTCAGTTACTTAACAAAGAGGTAAAGAAGCTAATACGGCGGGATATAAGACGCTCGAATACTCTGGACATTGAAAATGCTATTACGCAGAACAAGGGTACCAGAGTTTTCACCAAGCCACTTACCTCTAGTTGTCACCTGACAAAGCTCAGAACATCACAGACCACCACCGTCACTTCCATGCCAGAGATACTCGCAGAGGTCGAAAGGTATTATGGGGACTTGTATACTCCAAAAACAAGTCCATCTGAGGCCCCGAGCGCGGATGATCCGCGTGCCAGACTAACTCGCCACCATACAGACGAGTTTCCCGACATCGACTTGGGCGAGATTAGAAGAGCCCTTGAACAGCAGCAGGAGTAACTACAGAGCTGCTCAAGGCAGGCGGTATGCCAGTATTAACTGAGCTTGTAAAGCTGTTCAACTCCGTCATCTACACTGGTACAACACCGGCGGCATGGAGCAGGAGTGTGGTTGTTTTGTTCTTCAAGAAGGGAGATAACACCCTATTGAAGAACTACCGCCCTATATCACTCTTGAGCCATGTTTATAAGCTGTTTTCGAGGGTTATTTCGAATCGTCTTGCCCAAAGGTTCGATGACTTCCAACCGCCGGAGCAGGCTGGGTTTCGGAGAGGCTTTAGTACCGTAGACCACATACACACACTAAGGCAAATAATTCAGAAGACCGAGGAGTACAATGAACCTCTTTGCCTAGCGTTTGTGGACTACGAGAAAGCCTTCGACACCATCGAGACCTGGGCTGTTCTGGAGGCTATGCAGAGATGCCGCATTGACGACCGCTATGTCCAAGTGATGAGATGCCTGTATGAAGCCGCATCGATGACCGTCCAAGTACAAAAACAAAGCACAAAGCCAATCCAACTGCGACGTGGGGTAAGACAGGGAGACGTAATCTCTCCGAAACTGTTTACCAACGCGTTGGAAGACGCATTTAAGACGCTTGATTGGAAAGGACGGGGCATCAATATCAACGGCCAGTACATCTCTCACTTGCGATTTGCGGATGATATAGTCATCATGGCTGAAACTCTGCAGGATTTGGAAGACATGCTGAACAGCCTTAACTGTTCTTCAAAACGGATAGGTCTCGGGATGAACCTTGACAAGACGAAAGTCATGTTTAACGGTCACGTCCTCCCGAGACTCGTCGCCGTGGGTGATGCCATTCTCGAGGTTGTGCAAGAGTACGTATACTTGGGCCAAATAATCCAACTAGGCAAGCACAACTTCGAGAAAGAGGCAGATAGAAGAATTCGTTTGGGCTGGGCGGCATTCGGTAAACTACGTAACCTGTTTGAGTCGTCGATCCCTCAATGCTTAAAAACAAGAGTTTTTAACCAGTGCGTCCTACCCGTAATGACCTACGGGGCTGAAACGTGGACACTCACAAATGGACTGGTCCATAAATTTAAAGTCGCTCAGCGTGCTATGGAGCGGGCAATGCTTGGGGTTTCTCTGGTGGATAGAGTTCGAAATGAAGTCATCCGCCAGAGAACCAAAGTCATAGATATTGCTCGCAAAATTAGCACGCTAAAGTGGAAGTGGGCTGGTCACGTCTGCAGACGGACAGATGGCCGATGGGGCAGACATGTGTTGGAGTGGAGACCGCGTTTAGGCAAACGTAGTGTGGGACGCCCTGCTGCACGATGGACCGACGACTTGAAGAAGGTGGCGGGTAGCGGGTGGATGCGGGCTACCCAAGACCGGGATGGTTGGCGTTCACTTGGGGAGGCCTACGTCCAACAGTGGACGGCAACAGGCTGAGTATATATATAGGAGTTTAATCATGCATTGTGAACATAATCTAAGATAAGACCAATTAGAAAGGAAAAAATAATAAGATCTAATATATCAAAGATTTTTCAAACGACAGGGATCGTTACAAATGATTATAAGCGATGGCAGAATATGTGTGCACAAAATATTTTAAAATTCGACGTATTCATTGATTCAGAATTACATTAGCATTATAGAAAACGCGATATAGGTCATTACTATTATTTAAATATATTTATGACATAATTTTTTTGCATATAATCACTCTTCGGACTAGTGCCGCAAATTGATGCGTTTACACAGAACCGATGTGACGTCACACGCACGCTAATAAGAAAGAGCGACAAATAAACGTCTATAAATAAAACGACACATCACTATGTTACGAGCGATGAAATAACACAACTGATAGTGATAACCAGTAATGTATGCATGCCGTATATTATTATACTAGCTGTTGCTCGCGGCTCCACCCGCGTGGAGGTTTTTTACACCTTTGGTAACATTATTGTAGTTTTAGTAGGGATCCTTACTTTTTTCTTGCAATTAAAATGGCCTATATTAATCAGTGATAATGTAGCATACAAATGGTGAAAGATTTTTTTAAATCGGTCCAGTACTTTTTGAGCCAATTCGTTACAAACATACTTACATACAAATCTTTCCTCTTTATAATATTAGTATAGATTTAACGTACCAAAGAACAAATAGGTATTTATTATAAGCTATTTCCCGCAGTTTAGCATCACGATTATATTTATCGTAGGAGATTTAAATCTCAGAGAAAAAAATACTTTCAGTATTAGGTTCTGATCTATTTATATGAGAAACGAGAGATCACTAGAGTAGTTGAGAGTAAGTGTAAACCTGATAGAATTTTGTTTTTATTTATTTATTTGATTATTTAATATTTTCAAGAAACAAATATGTAAAAATAAAGCATTTTGTCACGGGATATGAAACACCCATCAGTCATGCATGACGTCACCCTTCAAAACATCTAAGAAAACGCTGAGCCAAACGTCTATTACTTTTGCGGAGGGTCACGTCACACAAAAGGCCATGGCAGTTGGTAGCGTTTTGGTGGGAAAAATAAAGCTTATGTTTTATGTTTATTAATGATAATATTTTAATAATATAGACCATGAAGAATAATATGAAACGGTTTCCCAAAAACAGTCAACTAGCCTATTGTTAACTTCAGAACTTTGTATTACAAACTAGTCACTGGCACTGGACTCGTTGCCCTGATATGTTAATACTAATAATATATATTAGAAGAGCTTTTTCTTGGCGTTGATTTCTGTACATGTGATTGGTAGATTTTATGATTGGCGCCAAAATGAACCAATTCTCACACCCGGTACTAGTTCGTCAATGAGTTGCACAAAAAAATATAAGAAATTATAAAAAAAAATGTCTAGGTCAAATTCTTTTGCATGGGCGTTGCTGTGCTTGTTTGTCTGTCAGTGTGTCATGCCTGTCATTCTCAGAATCGTTATAGTTATTTTTAAACAGCTTAGTGAAATATAATTCTGCCTAGCATAAGCGCACTTAAAACAAATTGTCGACAGTTTTTTATGAGATATTCGAAAATATATCTGCACGTAAGATCACTCGTTATATAAAATTATATTCATTTTGACATCTTTATGTGATACATTTGTAGTTATTTCGGACGTTTTATGTCAAGCCCGCTAATCGGCGCAGAATGTCTCTTCGACAGCAATCAAATAAATAAACACCCAACCGTCACACACATAGTTCTGACCCCACACTAGGTAAAACCTGTATCGCGGATATCAAGAACTGAGGGAGTACGGTCCCACAACACGCAGACCCGAAACGAACATCTGTATTTCACACAATCCTTTTTCTCGGTGTGGGAATCGAACCCACGGCCTTCTGTTTCACAACCGAGGCTGTCAAATCGCTAATAACAATGCAAATTTCTAAGACGTCACTAGATAATTTTTTTTTATTCTGGCGCGGCAATGTGATCACACTGCACCTGATGGTAAGCGCAGTGCCGTCCAGATAGAGTATCAAGAAGCGAGAGGCAGTCTATCCTCCGCTACTCAACACAATCATGCCTGCCTGCTGTTCACATTACGGCTAAAGCAATGCCAAATGCAAACGAGATCCGGTAGTGTCTACAATATTGAGTGCGATTTAATCTACTTATCGGTAGATAACAATGTGGAATTGTAATGCAAATACTAACTCCATAAATTAGGCGAGACATGGAGTGTGGAGATTAGAGAACTGTAGGCCTGCTCTTGAAATCAATTCCAATCTCGAACTCGATACAGTTTCAATTTCAATCTAGAAGATATTGGAACTCTAACTCATCAACTAAATGAAATGGAATATTAACGAACTAGCGATCGTAAATACTCTATTTCATTTAGTTAGTAAAAATTCCGCCGTATTCAGTTAAATCATGCGCTGGTGTTGCGTTCAAGAGTGACAATTGTACAGTTTTCGAACCCAATGCCAATTTTAAATTGGAATCGAGTGTCAAGAGTAACCCTCCTGTCTTGTTCCACTCGCAGTTAGATATTCGTCGTCGCTTACTATTTATTACAGTTAGTAGATTCGTCTAGTCAAGGTTTCGTCTCAATAAAAAATATCGAAAATTTTGACAATTATTATATTGAAAAACAAAAGGTTCTGTATATGCAATACATTGAAATATCAATAACTCTTGATTGTCATTTCCACTTCACCAAGCCATAAGAATCCTCTTTACACTAGTCCCAATCATTAAAAAAAACATAAACGTTCTAATGTTTAAACTCAACGGCTCACCCACGACATAAGAGCCTAATATTTATAGTAAAAAGAACGTTAGCTATTTTAAAAACATTCTCTTAAGTTTTAAACTCGAATGAGACGAGTAAAGCCTCTAAATAAAGCCAAATAAAGACGAGAATTGTCCAAAACATTTATATCTAAGGAATTTGAATAAGAAATGACGTTATCACTGAGTCAGGTGTGTAAAAAGATGTCTTGTCGCTCTAACAATGCTTCGCTTGTACGTTGTTAATCTTTAAATTGTTTGCTACCTCTTTCCCGCGGCACACAAAAAGTAAGGTTACCTCAATGCACTCACCTTTTAAACGTTAATTTGAAAATAAATTCGAAATTTAAAAAAAGAACGTTTGTGTTCCATTTAATATAAATCGTTTACGGTTGTTTATAATAATTATTATTATGTACTTATTTTATCCTCGTGTGACATGGCATTGACATTGGCCTGATAACAAAAGGTTGAATCCAACAATGACATCACCAGAAATGACATTATATTATAAAATAAATTCACTGGTAAATACACAAAAAAATATAATCAATTTATGATTTTCAATCTCCGTGCGTTGATGTCTTTTGCCTAACCTTACTCTCGGCGGGATATCCTAACCCACTTTAGCGAATAAAATAAAATAAAACAGTGGCATAGACATCACCGGTCGCCTTGACGGCTTATCGTGATCAATGCAAATATCCGATAATTATTTTGCAATTTACATCACCACGAAGCCGGTTACTGGCACTCGACGAGAGAACAACAACAAAACCATGGCGTTCAGCGCAAACCTCACCACATAGAATTTTATAAACGAAATTCGAAAAAAGAACGTGTAAAACACTGGCACACGACACGTACTGTTTATTTTTAATAAACTGCCCGGTCCGTGAACAAGATGGCGGCGGTAAACGATCGTGCCGCGGCGCCGTTCGTCGGCCAACTGATTCGAGCGGAGCGAACTGTCAAACTGGCTCGGCTTATCTCTGTGTGTGTGCTGTGTAATGGAGGCTTCAATGGATCAAAATGACTCAGTATGGTATGGTAGGTGGGAAAAAAATGAGAACTTGCATCAAAAAATATGACGAAATAATATCTGACTGTGCGAGCAGAAATAATTCGTTTTTTGTGATAATCCGCAGATGATGACGTCATTATCTCATGAAGCAATAAACAATTTTTAATAGTTACTTTACACAATTGCTACAAAATGCATGACTAAAGTATAATGATTATTTTCAATGGTAACTATTTCTATTAGTAATAATAACCACTAATTATAGTCAATTCAAATTAATAACTCATAATATCATCTGATAAGCATAGATAATGAAGGGCAGAATGGCGTCACATTCCAAGTTTTCAAACACAAATATCTTGATAAGATATATTAATACTACAATTAACATGAATAAGCTCGCGCTTGTATATCGAAGGGGCAGGCAGGAGTGCCAATAGTGCACACACGGTAGGCATATAACCGTCCCATGATCTTATGGGAAGCAAACCTATCGCCACATTCGTATACGAATTCGATTCACGGGCAACTAGAGACAGCCTCCGTGGCGCTGTGAAACGAGGGGCCGTGGGTTAGATTCCCACACCGAGACAAATATTTGTGTGACAGACAGATAGTTGTTTCGGATCTGGGTGTTGTGGGACCGTAGTCCCTCGTAGTTCTAGATACCCACGATACAGGTTTTACCTAGTGTGGGGTTAGAACTATGTGTATTTATATATTCATTTGTATTTTTTCGATCGAAAACTAGAACCTCACAGATTTCTTAGCGTAAACAAGTTGCCACTAAACCAATGAGGCGACCACAATAAGTATTGTCTATTCTTAGGTTTAAACTTTAGAGAGTATAAAGTCATGGCCATTCTCAATGCTAATCTAGTTTTATCGTCGATTTCTTTGTTATAAAAATAAACTGATAACATAATATAACATAATCTCACGCTTCTACTTCGGCAGAGGAATTTACTTTTCGACTTGAAAAACTTAATCACCAAAGATGCCCTGATTTTGTATTTGAACCTTGTAGATTGCTCAACCTGAGTAAACCGGTAAACCAATTGATTAATTTTATAAATTCATGAATAACACATAACACGTAAGGCTTGACGTAAAAATATATATTAAAAAAGTGTGATTCAAATTTGGCATAAGACCAATCTGCGATGCCATAATTCTTCTTTGCTAAAAGATTCCTGCAAATGATGTGTGTGGTTTTGTGGTAGTCTCCATTTGTCATCATGTTATTTCCTGTTCTATTACCTATTCTAACGCCCATATGCAAAAACAACACACAAGTTAACCCTTTTCTACGCATTGATTGCCTTATACGTCATTGGTTAATTTTTGGCGCCAAACCAAAACTTACCAATCACGTTGACAGAATCTCCCTCCGTCGTCAACCTAAACATGTTTTGGGAGATCCAAATGATCCCATCACGGTCGCTATCGAGACAGTACTGGAGGGTTACTCTTGACACTCGATTCCAATTTAAAATTGGGATTGGAATTGATTTCAAGAGTAGGCCTACTGTCGCTGCCCAATTCTATTGTGAATGCACATCGACGTAGGACTCACCGGCGAGTCCAAGGAGCCCGTCGGGGCTCAGATTCTCGATACACTAATACATCGAGAGGCCCTGTAACTAACTATTCAAAGCGACTCGACGGCTTAACTGAAGGTCTTTTAGAAGGCGTCTTTGAACTTAGCCGTTGACAAATGTTGCGTTTCCTGGCTGGAGCGCCATAAGCGCCGGCCACAATGTTAGGTGAAGCTGTAAAAGCAACTATGAGCATAAATCCGTACGAAAGCTCATAAGTATCATTTAATACGAATATTAACCTTCATTAATTTATTTTCTTATTAATTAGGTGATTATTATATGGTTTCGTCATAAAACCACATTTTTAGAGGTTAAGTCATTGCTTTCTTTGAATAACAATATCAATAGTACCGATAGCATTGTTTAATGACAACACAGTGACATCATAGTTTAAGTATTTTCTTTTCTTTATATGCGCTGATATAAATTATCTTTGGTATTTTGTCTATGATAGCAAATGACTATAAAGAAAAAATCTTGGCTTTTTTTAGTGCCTGGATAAGCAGACGAGCAGACGAGCAGACGGGCCACTTGATGGTAAGTAGTCACCGCCGCCCATAGACTTCTGCAATGCCAGGGCACAGCAAAGCCGCTGCCTACCATTGGCTAATTAAAGAAAATATTTAACAGCAATAGTGGCACAATGATTCTACCACTAGGGAGTACCACTCCCAACTAGGCTATCGTTGCTTGCCTTGTTAGTTAGCTGGTTGCAATTCCTGGCACACATTAGACAGGTGTATGATTTATAAAGTGCCGCCTATACCACCCACATTAAATCGAGTGTGGGGGTATACAATGAGCGTAAGTTATTTCGTAATGCATGTTTTATTGCTTAGTTGAGTATAGAGAAAGGAATTTTTATGTTGATCTCATTAATGGGTTCAGTTATGTCACTTATCGATATTAAGTCATAAATAATCGTTTTATTATTATAATGGTGTTGTGCTGTGAAACTAGTGATGGTTTAAACTCGATCCTCAGGTCAGGAATTTTATATAAATACACCCAACAGTCACACACATAGTTCTGACCCCACACTAGGTAAAACCTGTATCGTGGTTATCAACAACTATGAGGGACTATGGTCCCACAACACGATATAACGAACCCAGCTTCGCCTGTTTACGGCATGAGTGTGCCAAGTAGCGAGGAATAGTTGTTTCTCGCTTCTTGATACTCTAACTGGACGACACTGCGCTTATCATCAGTGTGGTAAGTTTGCCAGCTAATATAACGATTCCATCTTAATATTACTGAAATATCTACAATAAATTGAGCCAACACGAACTAGCAAGCTGAAATTATTCAAACCCACTGTCTACTTCAATAAAACTTGAACAACAAGATAGCGTATAAAATCCACCGCTCCGAGACCTTGGACGGGAGATTTTACTTTTTAATTTAATCGACCGGATCACCCGACGTCAGCCTCGCTTCAGCTCAATAACAACGTCTAGCCGGCTTGAAACTAGGATTATATTTGTAAAGGCTGCTTAATAATATACTGTTAGGGTAGTTCCCCATTTCTGACATGTTTTGGACTGTTAACTTATCTCATGATTTGCCTCTTTCGGGGATTTGATGGGTAAATGTTTTCTAGGGCCTATTCATATTTCTGGCCTTCCCATTTACATTCTGACATTGAATACTATCGTGTTAGTCTTGGCTTCTTGTTTTTTTGTTAAAGCTATTGTCTTGTGAATTTGTTTCTCTATCATTCTTTGACGCGATTAGGGTATGTCATGCTCGCTTAGGGTCTGTGCTTGCGGCGGCGTTATGTGCCGGGTCGGTCACTTCCCTGTGTCATGGTTGAGGAGGTCGATGGGTGGCACATGCGTCATACTCGTGAACGGGTGCTGCTTGTGTGGACTGGTCTACCTGGATTGCTCATTGATTGTTAGTTGGATAAAATTAAACAACAATTTGTATAGCCTCTTTTACGACTCTGCCTTGTATTGACATGTATACCATTCATTCCATACCAGTCATTTTTTTTGTCATGTGAATGTAACTTGTTTAAAAATGTATTTTATGTATGATTTGTGTGTTGGAATGTAATGACAAATTACAGAAGACCTATGGCTGAGTTTCTTGGTGCTTCTTCTCAGACCAGTGGGCATTTCCGAAGCACCGGTAGACTTAGATTTTAACATTACTATGACATGTAAAAAGTGCCCCTAGTGGCCTAATTTACAAAATAAATTATTTGATTTGATTTGATTTGATACTTTTCACCGTCGTCTTTCATTCATTCACCCCATATAACTAAAATAAGCAGCTTGGGTTATCTCGCGTCACCGAGGTAGTCGGTTAAAAATATGCATGGTGTTATACATACCATTACGTACACCTTAGTGTACATACAATAACAATGAGCACCTGAGCGGATGCATGCAACCGTGAGATCGTCAGGTGGTAAATTTTGTGACCGTCGACTGACTTTAGTAAAATAGGGTAGTTCACAAAAATCTTTTAATAAATTAGTCAACAGGTTACAGTATCTAAAACCTATTATCCAAAGAATTTTATGAATCCGAACACAAATAAGTGAATTAGACCCCATTCAAATCAGCTCGAAGGGGTAATTGTCAAATGACAGTAAAAGGACGAATTATATGTCCCGTGACGTCACCTCTCAGAATGGCCATTACTGTGCAGTTGTGCGAGGGAGATAGTGATATGTTCCCACTACGCAACCATTTTTGCTCATACCAATATTTAAAATGAATATTGTGACCTCAATTTTCAAGCAGTTTTCATTCTGTTTTCGCAAAAGGGTTTCTTTTGCGTATTATATTCGGTTACAAAATTAAACATAGGAAACTACCCTATTATGTTCGCAGCACTAATAGGTGAAACTGTCGTGGCTCAAGTGTTCCTTCCTACAATGGGTTAAGCGAGGCATGAAGACATAATCCTACGTAATTAGCGCCTCCATAGTTCAGTGGATGAGTAGCCGACTGTAAAAGGAGGGCGCAGATTCGATCCTCGTCAAATTTCGTGTGGTACACAAAATGTTTCGGGTCTGGATTTGTGATCAAAAGTTTCTCGTATTCCCACATACCCAAGACACAAGACTCTCAAGAAGATCTTAATGTGGAGCCAGGACTATGTGTGGAACTTTTGGAAGTTCTTCATTTTGAAATAATACTATTTTTAACGATTTATCGCGGCTTATTCCGTAACGTCGGAAAATTTACATCCTTCATAGTCACGGGTCGGATTGAGATGTATATCGTCACAAAAAGTCCGCCCTGTGACCATGAAGGCTGTGAAGATTTGCGAAACGTCTGGACTAAAAATAATCCGTAATTTTCGTGTTGACATAAGAAACCATTATGTTATTTATATATTTTATTACCTTAAAAGCCACTGAAATATAGTCAAAGTCATACCACCACCCAGCCGCAAGTCTAACGATGTTTTCCTCCATGCCACAACTCACGCAACCAACGTACCAGCAACAAAACAATTTTATAGAGCAAGGACAATTTATTTACATAATAAAAACGATGTAAACAATTCTTATGAATTCACTATACTATGACCTGATTCCAGAGTTGGTCATACTCGTAATATAGTGTTTTCCTCGAAAGGCAACGGTCGGAGCAAAACAGACCCATGATGTTATATTTATAAAGAATTACAGATATAATTGACTCATAAATTGGTAATAAGAGTTTAATATTGTCAATAAAGTGAGTTGTTCTTATTTATTTGTTAGTCAATAGCCTCTTTAGCCTGTATAATAATAATAATACTAGCCCTGTATTAAACATTGTCCCACTGCTGGACACGGGCCTCCTTTACTAATGAGAGGGGTTAGGCCTTAGTCCACCACGCTGGCCTAATGCGGATTGGACTTCACTCACCTTTGAAATTCGTATGAGAATTGTCAGGTATGCAGGTTTCCTCATGATGTTTTCCTTCACCGTTAAAGCAAACGATAATCAACAATGACTATACACGTAAGTGTTAGAAAAGTCAGAGATGTATGCCATTTGGGCTAGTTTCGAACATACGACTTTCGTCTAGACAGTCCGTATCGCAACCAACTAGGCGATCGCTGCTATACAGCCTTTATTACAGAATAATGAACATCATTGTAGTCATTGACGCTAATTCATTTAGCATCTGGTTGTCCGCCAGTTCGTCAGCTTCATATAAATAAAACGATGGACATGTAAAGGATGATAGTGTCCATCTAGCATAGGGAAGATCTTCAGGCGGGAGTTGTATCTAACCCGCGATCTGTTAACTGCCGACACTTTTTTTTAGTGCCTCGATAGGCAGAAGAGCTGACAGGCCACCTGATGGTGAGTAGTCACCGCCGCCCATAGACTTCTGCAATGTCAGGGCACAGCAAAGCCGCTGTATACCGTTTAGTGCAAACTAAAGCAAAAGTGATAGGTATAGTAAAGGTCCATACGCTTTCATACGCAGAATCGTCGTGCCGCTCGTGGTTGTCCATATGGTACGTTAAATGAATGGCAAACGGCTTCGATGTAGTGATTAATGGCAACTACCGTACCACTATCAGAATACGTAGTGTTTTTTTATACCACGATGGTGGCAAACCAGCTTACGGCCCACCTAATGGTAAGCGGTTACCGTAGCATATGGACGCTTGCAACACCAGGAGCATCACATGCGTTGCCGACCCTAGACTGTCTGACTGTAACTGATGTTTGTGTATGGGTTAGTAGTGGAAGCCCCAATGTATTGTTCTTGACATCCTCGTGGCGCAGCAGGTGAATAGCGACTGTGAAACGAGGGGCCGTGGGTTCGATTCACCGAGACAAATGTTTGTGTGACAGACAGATATTTGTTTCGGGTCTGGGTGTAGTGGGAGCATAGACCCTCGTAGTTGTTGATAACGATACATGTTTGACCTAGTGTAAGGTCTGGACTATATGTGTGACTGTTATGTATGATTATTCTTGCATATTCGTCCCAAATATTTTGTATGAAATTATACATTTCCGTAAACAACGTAGTGAATTGCTTTCTTTTGGCAGGCAAATAAGAAAATAATGAAAAATTATATAAAACTGGTAAAACCACTGAGTATTTATAGCTCGAATGACATAAAAAGGTTACTTATAACAGTATATTCATAAGTAACAATATGTGAATCCGTTAATCAGAATCGCAAGCTGCTCACTAACTCTGACTCAAAAATGGTCACTAGTGACACAAAAGAACGAAGCAAACAAACATCATACTATTAACGAATAACAATACTAGTATTTGTAATGTGGTCACCAACAGTGATCTAAGACCGTATTGGCTCGGTGATTTGTCACGGAATAAGCCAAAAGTCTTTCAACTGTTTATAGAATTATAACCGACAATGAATACAAGCAGCGATAGCCTAGTTGGTTGCGGTACGGACTGTCAAGACGAAAGGCGTAGGTTCGAAACCCAAGTGGCATACACCTCTCACTTTTCTAAAGTTACTAGCTGTTGCTCGCGGCTCCGCCCCCGTGGACGTTATTTTCGGGAGCAGAAGTATCAATGCAAGGAGTTGTCTTCTGCACTGAGACACCTAGAGCGATCGTCCTAAATCTCAGGTGTTGTGACTGTCTAGATGGCTAGACAGGCACAACTCCTAACTTAAACTTCTAGCACTCCTTATAATACCCCAGGATCACTCCGTAAGTGTCGAAGAAGGCCACCGCGAGGTTTTAGCTGGTAGTGTCCGGTTGGGTGTACATAAGTAGTAGGAACTCGGCCCAGCCGCAGCCCGGATAGCCATCATCCGGGCGAGGTGCTGGGTCGTAAGACCGGCTAGTACAGCATAACAGTGTTACTCTCATTCCGCTTCCCCCCGAAGCGGACGGCAATAATAAAATGCTTTCCCAGCGACAAAAAAAAAGTGTTGTGCCTGAAGCTTGAGATTACATTTAAAGAATACCTCATAAGTTAACTCCTCACTTCGCCCTTTAAGGGATGATTTGATAAAAACGTTGAAACACGTATTTCTTAATTTTTTACCAAAAGCCTAAATATGAATTTTCAGATCCCAGTTGAAGTATTACGGATTGCCCATACAAACTTTTTCTATTTCACCCCTTTCAAGATAATTTTTTGAGACAAAAGATACCCTTTGTCCTTCCCTAGGATATAATCTATCCCTCTACTGAATTTCATTAGGATTCGTTCACCCGTTTAGTCATGAAAAGGTAAGAAACAGACATACAAACAACAATATTAATTTTGCTGCGGAGATATTTTAAAACTGTTATATCTCCTAAGATATTCATTGAAATCAAATGACGTAAAGGGCAACTTTATTCAAAATTAAATACTTGTGATGAATAAAGTATTTATTTGGATAAGGATTAATACCATGTTTATAAAAACCCCTTTCCAAATAATGCATTGTTTCAGAACAAATTCGATAACCATAAAAAGGTTATAGTGAGACAACCGAAATATATAGACATATGCTATCCCGGACTTTTTTTTAGAACTTTTTAAGAGGAATAATTTCGTCATACATGATTGTTATGTAACTTTAACCGTTAAAGCAGCGTACGCAACGGAAGCTCTCAAAAGGAATCAATTTTCCCCGCTTTTGCAACATTTTTCATTGCTGCTCCGCTATTGGTGATAGCGTGATGTTATATAGCCTATAGCGCTCCTCGATAAATGGGCTATCCAACACTAAAAGATTTTTTCAATTCGAACCAGTAGTTCCTGAGATTAGCCCGTTCAAATAAACAAACAAACAAACAAACTCTTCAGCTTTATATAATAGTATAGATGTGTGTATTAAAATGTTAATTATCGCTTGCTTTAACGGTGAAGGAAAACATCGTGAGGAAACCTGCATATCTGAGATTTTTTCGAAGGTATGAGAAGTCTGCCAACCCGCATTAGGCCAGCGTGGTGGACTAAGGCCTAATCCCTCTCATTAGTAGAGGAGGCCCATGCCCAGCAGTGGGACAATGTTTAATACAGGGCTAGTATTATAATTATTATAATGAATACAACATCAGTCCTATATTATATACTGTCCAACCCGCTACTAATATCCGACTTTCTTTACTAATGAAAGGGGTCATGCCATTTGCCCAGTCAGCCTACATATATGTATACAGTTGGAAAACCCCAACTAAAATTCTAGTTATAAGGGCCTGTCTGACTTCAATATTCCTGGATAATCATGGACAAAACATCTATATCAGGTTAAAAAGTCCAATTATTATTACTCAGAAAATATTAGGCACCTAATGTGAACTAACAATGGCACTTTATCTAAGATAATATGAGTTATGTAGACTAAAATGATGACTTGTAATAAAATACGCGACGGTTTTGTGCAGATATATTTTTAAACAAATAATGAGAATGATTTAATAAACAAATAAATCTATGCATTACATCATCAGGACATCACCTTACATCTTGTACGTAACTTACCCGAGTCCTCGATTAATAAAACGTATAATAAATCACAGCTCAAGTTAATAGAAGGAAGACGGCAAGGATTATAGCGTGTATGCTCGATTCGATTCCATTGATTCAAATATGGATACAGCTGACCCAGAATTCAAATCCAATGCGGGGATATTCTTGTATGGGCATAATGTTTTACAATGCTAAGTAACGCTAACTGGTATTAGATGGATGTACATCATATGCTTAGAATAGATATAACAAGGAGGGATGCACAGTTAAAGTACCGAGTTGCTAAGACAAACTATGAGGTCTAACCGGAATCTGATTATGTATTAGACGGTGTTGCAGACCAAATGCACACCAAGTAGTTGAGTACGAATTAGGTAATCAATATATCAGGTATCCTTATCAGCAAACAAACAGAAATAATAAAACATAGTCGTTATAAAAGAAAACAAAATGTCCTTATGATATAATAATAATACACCTAATACTCACACACATAGCCCCCACCCCACAGTAAGATACGAGTCTTGTGTCGTGGGTATCAGGGACTACGAGAGACTTTCGGTCCCACAACGCCCAGACCCGAACAAATATTTAGACGTGGTAGAGCCACGCTGTAGACATATTTGTGTACAGCATGAATGAGCCGGCTCGACCGGGGCAGCACAACTGTCTCACAGAAAACCAACGTAAAGTGACAGTTCACTGTCGCGTTTCGTATGGTAAGTGAGATATCCGGAGGCCCAGATTCCCCCTTCCCTTCCCTAATCCTTATTCCTGTCCTTCAAGGACGGTAGCGCATACATGACACTTTTGGTATTGTGGATGTTCATGGGCGGTGGAGATCACTTAACATCAGGTGACCCACTGGCTCGTTTGTCGGACTATGATATATAAAAAAAAAGTCTGTCTGTCTCACAAACATTTGCCCGGCGTGGGAATCCAACCCACGGTATCTCGTTTTACAGCTGCTACTCGCCCGCTGCGCCACGAAGACTGTCTGAATATGATCTCTAACAATCGGATCCAATGTAAGGGATAACAATGGTGCCGATTCAGTTGTCAAAAAAATCTCTAAACTAGGCTTAAAATCACTAAAATTAAGTTTGTTCCTGTCAAACAACGTTTCGTATTCTGAAATCATCAAAAAACAGAACAAAACCTGTCAAACAATTTTAGTTTGACATTATCTAAGTTACAGTTTAGTTCTTTCATCCATTTTAACGTAATTTTATTTAATTATTAATTTTTATATGTTCAAATAATTCAAGTTTTGGAAACCCTGTGTTAATAAATTCGGAAAGTCAAAATTAATTTAATTCTGCTATAATTGATCAAAATTAAATCCTATGCTTGACTCAAAAAGGAAATTTTCGAGTCTATCATTAAATTTAGTGGGGTGAAGAACAGAATTATTATTATCTCTTGAATCGACTTAAAACGCAATTAATACGGGAAGTACATAAATAACTTTATTCAAATTACGTCGCAGGCGGCACTGTTCACTATTCTTTCACTTTTGTTTAGCAACACTGCGACATGGTTGGCAGATGGCAATTAGTTGAAACCGATGCGAGACCAATCGTATTGTACGCCTTATTATAATAACAACACTTGAAATGAATGTTAAGTTAAATGAATACGTCACGACTGTTTTTCTGGCAATACGACGCCTAAATTTTAATATGTACAACCATTATTTTTCATCATCAAATGTGGTTCTGTTTCAACCGTAGTATATGATTATTGGTAAAGTCTTTTTTCACAATATTTTTTTTATTATTTATTAAAATAGCACTGTTCATATTGGTTAAAATACTTGTAAACATAACATTACACAAACAAACACGATTGATAAGCACAACAATTATATGAACAACGGTAGGCAGCGGCTTTGCTGTGCCCTGGCATTGCAGAAGTCTAAGGGCGGCGGTGACTACTTACCATCAGGTGGCCCGTCAGCCCGGCTGTCTATCGAGGCATTAAAAAAATATGGCGTACATAATATTCCAAACCCGTTACCGTTAAAAATTACCTAATAAAGTTAAAGTACTTTCCTGTATTTCATTTTGTAAATTATATCATAGACAACATAGTCCTCCACGCTGGCCTATTGCGGATTGGTTGACTTCACATTCCTTCGAAGTTCTCATGAGAATTCTCAGGTATGCAGGTTTACATGTACTAGTATATGTTTAACTATATAAGTAATAATATTTCCGTTTATTTTATTTTGTAATTATTTTAATGTGTTTCTTTTTGTTCTCTTTATTGTACACCACCGTCCACTTCTTCTACTTCAATCTCTGTCCATCCAAAGGTTGTCTGGTAGAGATCGCTTTTAGCGATAAGACCGCCCATTGTAGGACCATTTAGTAATTAAGTTATATGTATGCTATGTTACTATATTTTATGGTTATACAATAAAGAGTTGTTGTATTGTATTGTATTGCATTATTCACTCACGATGTTTTCTTTCACCGTTAAAGCAAGCGATAATTAGCATTTAAGACACACGTAACTTTAGAAAAGTTAGAGGTGTATGCCATTTCGAACATACAACTTTCGTCTTAACAGTCCGTACCACAACCAACTATGCTATCGCTGCTTTTTCCCCCTTACTGTTAGTTTATTTTTAAAATATATATGTTATGCAGCCCTGCTAACACATTGGCACAGAGATGTGTAGGCGCCGGCCGAGGCAAACCTCTAGCGTTCGCCTCGAACTGGTTTCCAGGTGCTCCAGATTAGAATCGCATACTCGCTTCTAAATATACACAGCTAATTTCATAAACACGCCATACTTGTGCAAAGGCTTTGCAATACAAGTTTATATAATAAATCTCGGGTGGCGCAGTTGTAATTGCGCATGCGCTACGACTGCTGTGCTGAGGTCCCGGGTTCGATCCCCGTGTCAGGTAAAGTGTTATTGGGTTTTTCTATCTAGAAATTCTCAGTATTAGCCCGGAGTCTGGAATTTGTGCCCGGTATGTCAATAGGCTCGCCCCCTGTCACATTATGGGACAGAAATAAATTCGGCGACAAGTAGGTGTACTGGTTGCACCTCTGCCTACCCCTTCGGGGATTGACAGCCTCCGTGGCGCTGTTGGCGAGTCGCCGGCTTTAGAAGTGGTAGAGCCACGCTGTAGACATATTTGTCTACAGCATGAATGGGCCGGCTCGACCGGGGTTGTACCACTGTTTCACAGAAAACCAACGTAAAGTGACAGTTTACTGTCGCGTTTCCTATGGTAAGTGAGATATCCGGAGGCCCAGATTCCCCCTTCCCTAATCCCTATTCCTGTCCTTCAAGGCCGACGGCGCATACATGACACTTTCAGTATAGTGGATGTTCATGGGCGGTGGAGGTCACATAACATAAGGTGACCAAATGGCTAGTTTGTCGGACTATGCTTTAAAAAAAATGATTACAGTAAACGGTAGGCAGCGGTTTTGCTGTGCCCTGGCATTTCAGAAGTCCATGGGCGGCGGTGACTACTTACCATCAGGTGCTCCGACTGCTCGTCTGCCTATCGAGGCAATAAAAAAAACCCCCAATATCACTTTACCGGACCCAGGGTTCAAACCCGAGACCTCAGCACCGAGGCCGTCCTTCCTAAAAATCCAGAGTAATTCTTTGGACGCTGAAGTAGCAACAACTGCTGACACACTGATCAGTCCCAAGACCTCCTTTACATTGTAACGTAAGGAATCTGATCCGAAACACTAATAAATCTCAAGTATTTGCATAGTCAAGTGGCTAGCCAGTCTGAAACCGGTGTACTTTCGCCAGTGACACTTTCGCAACTGTACCAGTACGGACGGGCAAGATTCATACACAACTGCATGCATAAATATTATTTATTTTGATAATAATATAAGAGTCAATAATAGGGTATTTCCTATTATTAGAAATAACGAAGGTATATCGGAGGTATTTAGGAGACTAGTTGGGGATACATTAATAATGACATCCTGAGTGGGGAGTAGTAATTGTTTAGCACAAAACTGAGTGCCTTCCGCGCTATGGTGTTCAGTTGAGTAGAAGACGAGACGATACCCAGTATATTCATGGTTCGGTGCAGTAAGTGTTAATGGTAATCAGTTCAATGTTCGCGTAGTTCAGCTTAAAGGGTAATGCTGGTAGATTAATTATAAAGAGAAGCGCTAAGTAAATCCTGACATGCGTTTGTGTTAATATACAGCACTGAGATGTGTAACAGTGGTATGTAAATCAATCAATAAAATGATAACATTGTATTTGTGCCTTTTTAAATACCCATCTTGCATAGTTTTGTTGATGTTGCTATCATCAATAACTTGGATTTTGTAAATGTTATCCTACGTAGAAGACTTGTTTAATCTTATCCTCTACCGTCCACGCCAGAACCCCGCGTACTGGCTTGTGGAGCCACAGCTTCACGGTGTCTTCTACCCCGGCCCGAACTGGTCGACATTATCATTCACAACATGGATCCTCTCTAACCAAACCTGCATCAGTCGGACCCTATCAACATGATGTATAATTATTTCTTACATAAAATAAAGATCGTCAGCTATCTTATCAGTTTACGTTGTCGCGAGGTGAACGCACTTTTCTTTAAGCTTGCAAATAGAACTATACGCGAGTGCAATGCAAAATGTATTCGCCTGTGCTATGTGTCTATGTGTCCAGTCATTCCTAATAAACCAGTTATGGGGCTTAGAATTTTGCTTCAGTTTTTTAAATTTCAATTTAAAGATATAGACCGTAGCTCAATATTAAAAATGAATACAAACAACCAATGGCTCCAAATTCTTATTCAGGTCACAACCGAGTCAGCAATATCGGGATCCCAGCTAATATTCCAACGCCAGCAACACTACCCATCTTCTGCGCTGGTCGGACAGTTCTGAGACATTCTAATTTCCTGTACACAATAATCCACCCTTATTATTTCATAGGGCAGAAATCTCTTGTATATACTGGATGAATTTATTTGGCATGCGGTCAGAAGGCGACGACATAAAGGACCATTGGACCAATGGACCAAGCATAAATTGTATTGACTTACAAGTCTGCTGAAACTGAGTCACATTACCACTTAAATAAACACAAGACCAAAAGGGCGTAACTAGAATTCTGTCATTGGCATTAAACATCCTTACAGCCATTGTAGACGGGTGTTCTTTTGATGAAAATTCCTCAATACAAACCTTCTTAACACCTTTAACGACAAAACAAACGATCGATAACAGTTCATTCACACTATTTTCTATTTGCGTGGCTACACTGAACACGCACTTAGTAATAATTTACGATCCCGACTAAACGATGGTTCTTCTTTTACACAATTACTATGTACTGCAAACTCTATTCCCGTAGCTATAGGAGCGACATTGGTTGGGGGAATTTTGTTACAATTTAACGACTAAGGAAGTTAGGTCTCAAGTACGTTGTAGACGGAAATGTTAAAATAAATTATTCATTTTCAAGAATAAATTTAATCAGCTCGGAAGAGTGACAAGTCCCATTAATCCTTGACGCTTCTACAGTAGGTATTGCAGAAGCACCGGTAAATTTAAAATAAAGTATTCACGTGTAAACAGCGCTACAAATGGTTTTATTTATAACAACGGTAGGCAGCGGCTTTGCGGTGCCCTGGCATTCCAGAAGTCTATGGGCGGCGGTAACTACTTACCATCAGGTGGCCCGTCTGCTCGGCTGCCTATAGAGGCATTAAAAACATAATTTGATAGGTCCCATGTGTCAGATATGGCAGTCGACTATACTATGATGTACCATCAGTCCGTTTTGGTGACGGGCTCCCGTCAAAGAATAGTAATATAGAAACGTGAACGTGGAAATCTAGCCACCTTTTCTACATCAAAATGAAGCTGTGAAATTACCCGCCAGTTAGAATAAAAACCACCAATAAACTTAGCCTCACGTACATATACACTCACGCCTGTAATCCCTGAAGGGGTAGGCAGAGGTGAAACCAGTACAACCACTTTTCGCCGAATTTCGGTCCCATAATGTGATAGGGGGCGAGCCTATCGCCAAACTGGGCACAGGTTCCAGACTCCGGGCTAATACTGAGAATCCCAATATCACTTTTATCCGACCCGGGGATCGAGCCAGAGACCTCAGCACAGCAGCCGTAACGCATGCGCTTTTACAACTACGCCACCGAGGCAGTCTCAGTCTCGTCTTTTAAAATAATATTAAGGACACAGCTAGGTATGTATTAGTCCCTTAACACACTCGTAAATCACAATCGCATTGGAATGCCGTCCTGCTTCCATATACATGGTGCGTGGGCCCAAGTGGGCGACACCACTGTGATCTAACGTACTCCTAAAATGGGCCAATATTCATTCTCGCTTGATGTTAGAAAAATATTTGTTGAGTGATTTGTTTCGGCGCCTACGTTAATGGGTTTGATCGAAAAATGACGTAAAGGTTAGGGTACTTCGATAAGCTTATTAGGTAAAAACTGATGATGTTTTAGCGTTGGCTTTAAGTATATTTTAATATGGTGTCGACACAGCATGCTCTCGAACATGTTGGAGTCCCATGTTTTTGTAATTAAAGTTCTGGATATCATAGCTACTGTGTATGGGCAAGTATGGAGAAAACGGTGAAATATCAGGCGAGCGAACTACTCGAAATCAAGAGGACCGGTCTGAGTGAGCAACCTCAACTTGAAGCATATCGTCGGTGATACTGCAAAGCTAACTGCGAGCTATGTCACAAAGAATTTTACAGCAGAGACAAAAAACGTTTATTTTTGTTGTTAAATAATTCGCTAAGTGTATGACATGCATATGAAGATATAACGCTAATAAGATCTATATAATAACAGGGAAATAATCCCGGAAACAGATGCGTTCGGATACAGGATCTCGATCATTTTAACAAAACAAATAATAATATATTTTTTTTGACATGGAACGTATTGCAGTATCACTGACAATATAGAATTTTCCCATACCTCGTCTGTTAATTCCAAGTACGTGTTTTTGTTTTGAACACTTTTAAGCGTAGAATATTAAAATAAAACAAATCAAATTATTCTCTCCGAGGTGATGAATTTGCCTCATGGCGTAGCATGCTTTAGTTCCAGATGTCGTCTTCAATTCTTGCTATTTTGCATGGCATTATCCACCCGAAGGTGCCTTTACAAGTTATAGTAAACATTCGATCTTCAACCCATCCTACTATCCTACTAATATTATAAATGCGAAAGTTTAGATGGATGGATGGATGGATGAATGGATGGATGTTTGTTACTCAATCACGCTACAACGGCTGGACGGATCTGGTTGAAATTTGGCACAGATATAGATTATAGTCTTGAATAGCACATAGGCTATTTTTTATCCCGGAAAAATGAACAGTTCCCGTGGGATAGTTTAGTTTTTCACAGAGCAAGGGATCGACATGATTCTTTGCATAGTGGTAGTTTAGGGATTATAAAATGACATATGCCACTTTTTAAGCCGGAAAAATGCACGCATCTTATAGGATAGCAAAATATAGAAAGGTGTAATAGCTTAAGATGCTTCCATTCCATACCTTTCCTTCCAAAAATAACCTCCACGCAGGCGGAGCCGCGAGCAAAATCTAGTATTTTTATAAGGCCAGCAGCTGGTAGTATGACAAGTTTCGACTATAAATGATAGCTCAGTATAATAGACTGTGTTGTCAATTGGCTCACTCATCCCACCACCAGCCAAACCAGCTCAATCCTTCGGAGCACATTAATCATAATTTTCGCAAGCTAGATGAGTCAGAGTCCTGTTTTCGAGTCCTACACTAACTGGATGTTGAAACTAGACGCAACAAAGGGTTTATGTAATACGTGAATACGTTCAATGACTAATTAAGTACATTCAGTTGTATTGAGGACGGTATTAACATGCTTAATGATATCATGCTAGTTGACATGTTTTTAATCTAAACTGTATTAGATATACCAGAAAATATACTGATAATTCCTATTTCGTTCTTTGAAAACAAAACTCAGGCGCAAATAGAAACAATAACGTTGAGTTACAAAGAATATCTGAGTAGTCTACTTAAATCCAATCGATAAATATAAAAAAAATGAATTGATCATTTAACTTTCTATCTGTATTATCAATAATGGTTCTCAAATAATACAGAAAACTCCTTACAAATATGTTACCAGCTTCAATATCATTATATTCAATGCATTATCAAAAAAACTTAGAGGAGTTGCTTCTCAGTACAGAGGGCGTTTCTGAAGCATCAGTAGTACTGTTTGTGGTCTGTGTGGCCGTGTCCTTCGTAGTTTTGGCCTAATGTGGGGTCAGGATTATGTATGTAACTGTTGGGTGTATTTATACTACTGATAGTAAAAGTCGTCTCTAACCAAATTAACGAAAACTAGCAAATGCCAAATATGAAACAGAAGTAGTTAATGGAATATCAACTATAGTTTCGAAGTATACCAGTAAAGGTTATCGCACACCTGGCAGCAACTGATACCATTTGCCGTTGAACAAAACATCTGCTATGCGTGCCCTAATGTAATTAACAACCAACACATTCTGAAGGTCGAATGACTTGGTGATAAGGTATGGTAAATTTCTAACTGTTTCGCCAATCAAGTGTGTTTCTATTGTGATTTAAAATCCTTTAATTAATGTAAACCTTTAAACAATGCCTCCGTGACACAGAGTAGCCGGCTGTGAAACGAGAGGCCGTGAGTTCGATTCCCGGACCAAGACAAATGTTTGTGTAACAGGCAGATATTTGTTTCGGGTCTGGATGTGTGTGGACCGTAGTCCCTCGTACTTCTTGATACCCACGATACAGGTTCTTAGGTTTACTTTGGCGTCCTAGGGTTTGTAGCAAATAAGCTAATATGGATAATCAAGCTTATTTTACATTGTTACGTGGAGCTTTATTTTCCTGAACTTAAAATCTATCACCATTCCACACTTTACTACATCTACACGCAGCATATGAGTAGCCATGTTCCTATGATCCTGGGTCCTTTAGGCGTAGTGTGAAGAAGCTAAACAGCAGGCCGGCATGATTGTGTTGAGTAGCGAGGGATAGATTGTCTCTCGCTAATTGATACTCTAACTGAACGGCACTGCACTTACCACCAGGTGCAGTGTGGTCACTTTGCCGTGCCAGGATAAAAAAACCGACTCGATCAGTTCAGCTCGTAAGCAGCTGACAAATATGTGGCAATCGTACCTATACACCAGAAGGAAAATGATAAGGAAAGTTGCTATGCGTAAAACACGTTTAAAGTTAATTAGGTCATGTCAACGTAAACACTCCTTGATAGTAAGGGGCTATCTGAAGAAAGTTGCAACATGACGCATTACCAGGTCTATAAAATTCTTTATAATGTTTTTATGAGAAGGCAACTTGGAAATTACGTTGTAAAAGATAGGTTATTTATGAGTGTGCGAAATGAAGTCCGAAAGTTATATGTCAAGCTAATGTGAAATGTTTCAGCTTTATCATCAGAATTCTTTGCACAGTTAATAAATAAATAAATAACACCAAACAGTAACACAAATAGACACAAAAAAACCTGACCCTTCTGAAGATGCGATAAACTAAATAAAATCTTGTAGATATCTTACTAGAGACTTGTGGTCCCATAACACCCATCGGTAATAAATATTTGTCTGGTGAATGCGTTTCAATCAGCTGAGCGTTCAATCCTTAAACAAATATAACTGACCCATAAACGCTAGTAAAGAAATGACATGCATCTACATAATCCAATATAGCCTGTACGAATAAACAATGACCAAATAGACTTCCACTCAAAGAATGGTCACAATAAGTGATCACTGAAAAAAAATAAAGCGCTAAATCCATAAGGCGATCAATTCAGAACACTAACAATTGACTAAGACGCGTGCCAAATAGGGTTTACCATCCAAAAAAAAAACGATAAATGAGCCAAGTCTACTTACAATGTCTCGCAAATGACAGTTAAATGGATGACTAAAGATTACCAACCGGGAGCAATACTAATTCTCAAAAAAACTCCGTTACATGTCAATTACAATGGCTCTTTAGTCAATAGACATAAGTATGCAACACTTGACAATTGACAGAGAGTAAAATAGTAACGCTACAAGGTTTAAAATAGTTAATATAAGCTTCAAGAACGCTTTAAAACTGACCATGAATTATAAAAGTCACAAGTCATCAGTGCATATATGAAATAATTCATAAAAAGTACACCGACTTCAATAAAAATCCAATTATGCATCACTATAAAATTTGAAGGTTTCCCTTGATATTTCTGAGATCTCATCATCAGATCCTGACTTGGTGCCAATGGGACCACCTGGGAAGTATACTCTTTTAAACAAAAAAAGAATTTCTCGAATCGGTCCAGGCGTCTTCGAGTAATCGGGTAACATACATAAAAAAAAGATTCCGACGAATTGTTAACCTCCTCCTTTTTTGAAGTCGGTTAATAAAAAGCAATAGAGCGTCAGATGCGTCATGTATTTATTATGCGCACCGCTAGAGAATGAACTCTTTGCCGGAGGCTATATTTTCCAAAAATTATAACCTGGGTATCTTTAAGTCAAGAGTGAATAGATATATTCTAGCCAAACGTGCTACACCGTAGACCACATCATCACTTACCATCAGGCGAGATAGTGGCCAAACGAAAGCCTATTTATGTAAGTAAAAATTCTAAGGGAGACCACTTCACAGTAGCTCACTAAAGCACGGTGTCACTGGCGCCTTAAGCATGTTGTAGACAAGCAAGAATATAACTGACTCTTGAAGGGACCATGGGAATTCTTTAACCAGTATTATACCACCGCTGTGCAAAGATATCCCTCCCTTATATGCCTCCAATTTTTCCCAATTTAAGTATAGCCAATATTTGTCGGAGTAATAAAAATTTCCGCGCAACTTTTTTTGTGATCTGTCCCGTATCCTTGTACCATAGAAGTCTGCCTTAAGATGCAAAAAATGAAACATGACATTTTTTATCGAGATGTCATTAACTAAAATAATATGGAGTAACAAAAAACACATTATGCTCTGACGGGACAGCAATTTAAATCAAGATTTAATTGGGTCAGCTGTCTGTGACATAGAGCTATATGAAGACCTACATATGTTATGAAATATTAATAGTGTTTTAACAATATGCACACATGTCAAAGAAGCTATTAATACTGATTTGCAGAATCAAGTTTTTAATATGCAAGTAAGCGACGTGTCATAAAGACGCTTTCATTTGCGAGTGGTTAATACATTATAATAAGTGTCGTAGCTGTCAAATTTAGTAGTACAAAACCCAAAATTTCAATATATACAATTCCAATTATTCCAAAATATCTTGTTCTAACTGGTTCCTAAAAACGTTTAATGCCTTGTAAGTTTGAAAACTTACAAAAAGTTCTGGGATCAGGTTTACAAAATCAGCATAATTTGGAACCAAATAGAGTTACTTAGTATCCGTTTTAATATCCAAAATGGCAAAAGCCAAAAGAGCGAGTAAACAAGGATGCAGGTAGTCGGAAAGAAGGTAATAAGACATCACACAGAATTTGCTGGTGGTAGGATATTCATATCCGCCCGGATAGCGACCAACGTACACAGGGTGTAAAACCCGCCATAGTGGCACACGCAAGTGTGTCGCGTTCCGGGATCAGCCAGTGTACATTCGGTTTTTGTCGGGGGTCTAGAGTTGGTGTACGATGTTTGGTCGTTTTGCGGCCCTCGGAGTATCGGAGCATTGACGTCTTTTCAAGGAAGAGGCAATTTCTTGAAAGTTATCACACTAACAATTCGTAAGAAGGTTGCGGGAAATTCCAAACTACTCAATAGTGACTCATTATAAGCCACGTTCAAAGACCAATGAGACACAATCCAATAGAGACCTCATCCTGTAACTCAGCAATAATTTGAATATCACTTATAGGTCTATAACATTTCTTACAATTTTCAAATGCAATAAATACGGAAACGGAGTTCCATCGAAGTAATAAATGCTTGAATATATTAAGAAGAACCAGCTCATTCATATATTACGTGGTTCAGACTCTTGTTACTAACTGCATCGAAATTAGAAGTCCAAATGCAAAACCCACGAGCTCTTATTAAATCATAACTGAGAAGGCATATGACGCATTGTTTACGACTCAATACGAATCATAATTGTCGTCATCACAATAACACCGGAGGAAGAACCTTATAAGGAGCGAGGTATAATGTGCAAAAAGTTCGCACGCGATCGATCAATAAGCTAACGGTTCGGCAACATGGCATGTACAGATATTATGTGATTGATTTCATGTTACCTTTTTATGGCAATGTCTTAAGATAATCGAGCAATAGCATTACATCATTAATGCTTTTCTTTTTACTTTTGGGTATTCGAGGACGATATTCGATAGCGTTATGGGTTTGATAGCAATTTTTTTTTCGTTCAGCTTTGTTGTGACCAGTCAAGGTCCACCTTATAAACTGGACATAATACGATCACAATACCAGAAGAATCATAAGGTATTGTCATCCTTAACAGAAAAGAATGGAGATTTTCTATGAGTATTTAAAAATCTTACTTAAACGGTACACGCAGTGCTGTCCAGTTAGAGTATCAAATATGTGGTAAAAATACCAATTTGCGAATTGAAATTTGTAATTTGGTTCGGGCCGGAGTAGGGTACACCACGAAGCTCTGGCTCCGCAAGCCAGTACGCGTGGTTCTGGTTTGGAAAGGAGAAGATGGGATAAGATCAAACAATTTTTTGATCAATGTAATTACATTACATTATGGAATTACATGGTTGATTGAACACCATCATCAACTTTCGGTAGGTATCATTTACTTAACTAATAAAGGCGACAAACTTCCGCATTAAGTACATTCGCCTACACCAAATAAAACCTCATAATACATTATGAACTCATTTGAGTCAACATTGATCGGAGGCTGTCCGGTGACGTCATCACGACTCGCGATATTTGGCAATAGGCTCTCAACGCCTCCGCTGCGCCTACACAGTGAAACCTGTGTACATTTTGAGGCAAAGCATGACGCGACATAACGATATTTTCTAGAAATTAAATTATCTTAAAGTAGAAAGAAACCAAAGAAATTGTAGTGTTAGAATAGTTTAGACTTGTTTTCTTTTTTGAATAGAACCTTCGCGTCAGTGAATAAACAGCTTTTGAAATACGTAGTTAAATGGATATTGGCTTTTTGCAAAAAAAAATATATTTGGCAACAACTAGTTTAAAGTCAGTCTACCTTATTAGCTAGCCGGCTTTCGATGGAGCTAATTTAAACCTATTGAAAACTAAACGCCGCAAGCGACAATTTAGAAGCCCTTGCCAGTTTTTATCCGACTACAACAAGAAACAGGCGTACAACGTGAAATATTAAGGTGGGTTTTTTTTATTCTTATTTATTTTAGGGATTTTGAGTTAAGCCTGACTATATCAGTCACGTTATATGGGGAAAAAATACGAAATATCCAATAATACACTGTAGCGCACTATTATTGTGAAATATTAAATTTGAAATGAAGGCTGTAAAGCCTTCGAAACGTCGGGTTAAAAAAGTAAAATAAACCGCGATAGAATCAGTAAATTTCGTTTTATTACAATATTAAATTTGGTTTCGAACCCTAGAACAAGCCACAGAAATGTATGTTATTTGAAACAAAAAAACCTATGAGATCTCTGTCCCATATGAACCTCCATATACCAAAAGAATCATAGATGTGAAACGCATCATCGAGCTGCTAATTTGCATCGGTTTTGTTTGAGGCAGTGACACTGCTCAGATCGACCCGATACAATTTATGCTATACACAAAACTGTCTATACCGTGGCTTTACCAAAAATCAAATACGCTCGTTTGCTATACTGCGACAGACTTTTTTTTATCCTGGCACGGCAAAGTGACCGCACTGTACCTGATGGTAAGCGCAGTGCGGTCCAAATAGAGTACTGAGTAGCGAGAGACGATCTATCCCCGCTACTCAACACACTCATGCCGGCCTGCTTCTTCACACTACGCCATGAGCAAGAAGGTGAAGAAGGGGTCGAGGGTCTAGTGTCAGAGTACTAAGAAGGCCGCAAAATGGCCATTGTACCCCAACTCCAGACCCCCGACAAAAACCGGATGTACACTGGCTGATCCCGGAACGCGACACACTTGCGTGTGCCACTATGGCGAGTTTTTCGCCCTGTGTACGGTGGTTGCTATCCGGGCGGATATGAATATCCTACCACCAGCAAAACTGTAGAATGATAGTCATGACAGTACATAATTTTACGTAGAAAACTTTATGTAAGGGCATTTTGTGCCAAGTACCATCTCTCGTCTCCAAGAAACAAGATCCAAGGTCAACAACTAAATCAATCAAGGACCATATACGTCGTGTTCGGAACGACTCCGCCAACTACATTTGGACAAAACCGGTGCCACATTAGCATCGTGTTATAGATTTTATGATGATTCTTGTGTAAAGAAACTTGATTGTTAAGCGCTGACAGACAAATATTTCATTAATGGATTATGTAAAACGGAGACTGACAAACAAAACTATAAAATATTTGGGAATATGTTATAAACTAGTCTATGTTCTATGTCTATTAGAAGACATTGGTTGGACAAGACGTGGTTCTTATCTGACCAGTCAATAAGAACCACGATATAAGTAAAGTAAAATATTGTTCAAGACTATATAAATAACTAGATGTTGCTCGCGGCTCCGCCCGCGTGGAGGTCATTTTATATATTTTTATTATTTTGGGAGAATAAGTATACAATACAAAATACCAATATTCATGCGTTTAACTTAAAAATGACGGATTGTCATACAAACTTTCATTCCCTATTTTACCCCCTTAGGGGTGGTATTTCCAAAAACCCTTCCTTAGTGGATGCCTACTGTCAAAAATTCAAGTCTCTAACCCCAGCCGTTTAGGCTGTGCGTTGATCGATCAGTCAGTCAGTCAGTTTCTTCTTTTATATATACAGATATCGAAAAATCAGTTCAGAAAATGGTGATTTATTTCGTCGGTCACACATAAAACCTTATTATAGCAGTGATGTAATATTTTGATTGGTTAATTCTAGGATATATTTAATTATTTACACACTAGATTCTAAGAAATGGATTTGTAACATTTTGTTTTTACTTAATAACGTGTGGTGGATTTCTCCTGCACGAGAGTCCTTCGGATTAAATTACCAGTTACCAATACTGTATCTGCTGCCAAGCTGCATTGTGTAAATACTGTTGTATTCTGGTCTGAAGAACATTGAAGATAATGAAATAACTCGGATTTATGATACTTAGCATCATTGTCACGGGCTGACCAGAACAGTTGTATGTCATGCAGTAGTATTAACTTATTGTAGCGTAATTTCTGTATGAACAGGCGTAGTGCTTACCACACTGCTTCTTTGTCATTAAGGTGAAAAAAGGAACTACAGTTCTTATACCAATATGATTCCTAATTAACCCTTATAATACTTCTCAATATCTCAAATCTTCCTCAACTCTCACCCATCTTCTCAAAATCACCTATACCGCTTTCACCATAGATTCAATCAACTCTAACAACCTTCCAACTAAATGGAATGACTTCACAAGTCGTTTTGGAAGCCAATGACCCGACGCCACGCGAGCCGGATTACACGATCACCACCGGCCCAAAATTGGCATGACTTTAGATTTTATAGGTGCTCAACACGCGACAGATTTAAAGTTTTAAGTTTAATACAAAACATCATGGTGCCACACCCGAGCAACCAAGTCAGCAAGCGCGAAACACGGGTTAATTTTAAATTGAGAAAAAATAATTTGGGATACGAGAGGACAAAGAATCCTATAGAGAACCTCGAATTCCCCGATGTATGGCTTTTTACGTCATCTTGAAATACAATAAAATAATAAAACAAACACGACAGAATAACAAGTTACTGGAACAGGATTTCCACCATGTATATAAATCTTAGATATTTTGCCTTGTAAGGAATAGAAATGAGATGCTGGGATAGTACGTAGATTTCGGGGTGTGCTGCAATCTCACTTGACTTCCGAAAAACAATAAGAAAACTGTTACGTCATGTCGATATTCTGTGAGCCCGTGATGATAGTTAACTTGATATTGTGCTAGACACAAAACTATACTTTTTCTCTACCACATATAAAGAGACGTTGCTAATTTTGATTCCAAAAAATAATGTCCTAGGCTGCAACAGCTAGAAACTATACAATTTTAACTTTAGATGACTTCATACAATAAACAAATAAGCAGTTCTGCAAAGCGCTGGGGTATGTCTAATCTACACAGATAAGACCCAATGTTTACAGAAGACGCCTTTGTCGGTCCCATAACGTGGGCTCTGTAGCATGGAGATATTAAATATAAATTAATTAACGATAACCTTACGCAATTTGATAAGGTTATTATGTTAAATATCGATACAAAATTACTAAACAAGTTGAATGTTAAACGTCTCTTTTATAATGCGAACTATCTTAGAATTAGGCTTATGTATTTTATCAACAACATAAATGCATACATTATGTTTCACGCTACTTGATACTTTAACTGGACGGCACTGCACTTACCATCAGGTGCAGCGTGGTCACTTTGCTGTGCCAGGATAAAAAAAACTTAAATATTACTCATAGTCTTGACCGCCCTAAGTCTTAACTCAGGGTTCTGCTGAGGCTGCCGTGGCGATGCAGTGCGTCGGGCATGTTCGCGCAGGCACGTATAGATTATTAGAAAAAGGTGCGCTTCCCTAATGGCACGTGTCCGCGGCAGCACCAACACTATCTTGGGTGTTTGCAGATAGATAGGAGTCTCCAATGCTGATGGATGCAGCTTCATACGGTTTTATAAATCTTGCCTACTAACACTAGTTTCTAAGCAAATTGTTACTAACACCCAATGGACTCTTGTCTGAAATAAAAAAAATGTGATTATTAAGCATAAGGTATAAAAAAGGACGTATGGTAGACAAATATTTTTTATTTGTGTAATGTGGGCACGAAGCCTGTCAACAGCCGCTTAATATCTTAACATGGATTGCAGCCAACTTTGAGAAGGAATATTTTATGTACAACGTACTCCATACACCTCACCTTATAAAACCAAGGACAAACAAAATGAAAATTCAGTTTAAACTAGTTAACAACAATTGGCTCTAACTCAATTACTATCAATTCTGCTGCATTCAATTGTCATTGTTATAGCGGACAAAGTCGTAGTTTTGTTGCAAATGCCAATAAATGCACGTTAGGTGCTCTCTGTTTGGTCAGATTTCCGCATCTAGGAGTAAAAACATAGAATTGGACCTCTTGATAAAGCTGATATGGGACACAAGAACCAGGGCTCAAATCCTTCCTTCCAAAAAATACTTTACTGACTATCCAGGGACCAATAATTACCAATAAGTCTTCTTAAACCTTTGAGAAAAACGACACGTTGGAAAGAGCCAATAGGAAAAGGAAATGTTGGAGACCAACAAAACGGCAGCCTGATGACATTGTTAAAATAGCAGGGCAAGATTGGATGAACCTCGAAAGAGATTGAGTATTCTGCAAGGAGAAAGAGGAGGCCTTCCCCAAACGAGATCCACGTCACAGAAAGAAAAACTACCCTAACACTAGATTAATAAGCTAAATGTACTAACACGACTAACAAACACTTGAAATGTTAATAATAATAATGTACGCAGTCTCAGCCCTGAATCCAGCATATAAACAAACACTACGAAAGCATATGCAACATTCCTTTACATAACAATTCTCGGTCCCACGAGGCATGGCAAAAAGACGAAGACACACGCAGACGTCGTCGATGCTAATAAAATGAATCACGTGGACGCGTTAGTGTCGTCATAATATCTCCCGCCAGACAGATGGGACGCGCAGAATCGAGTAACCGAGATTAATTCAATGCGCCAACTGATTTACAAGTGTGAGACAGCTTTTAATGCAATAAGTATGCAATTCGTTCCAATCAGGTATGAAATTGGTTTTCTTGGAATCGCCGGTATATTTCACGGAGTATTTGTTTGTAAAAGCAGTGTTGTTAGAGAAAATGCTAATAGGACACCGTGAGTATCTGAGGCTGCCAATACAGTCATGCTGAGTTACAAGTTATTCACGGAAGAAATAAAGCTGTAATCTTATAAGCTTAGGCACAATATAGCAACCCCTTGGATTGCAATTCGCATTTACTTTCGTAATGAGTTTGTTCTGAGTTATGAAACAGCATGTTGACGCACATTACAAACGCGCATTAGGAAGCTTTTACGAAGCCTGCGACACATCATTTTGTCTTGCTTGTTGTTTAAGCATAATGTTCTGTCACCCATTTATCCTTGTTGTTTTAAGTACAATAAAAATAACTGTTGACTACAAAAATGAAATTGTTTAAACATTTATTACAGTTAACTGTAAACTGTTTTTTGAAAAAAGTCCTCATGAGAGATTATCTTATTTTCGTCTATTACAAACCCATGGACAAAGGCTATAATAACTCTTTAGACTAATATAACATTTTTCTGACAAGTGTCAATTCAAATCTTTATTTCTAGCATTATTTTTTTACAATTTTTACATTAATTTCTTAAAACCTCGTAACCTTCATGGCAAGATATGACCGAGCAATCACAGTTTTCTCCCCAGACGGTGAACTCCTCCAAGTGCAGTATGCCCAAGAGGCTGTGCGGAAGGGATCCGCGGTGGTGGGCATACGAGGACCTGATATCATAGTCTTGGCTGTTGAGAGAAGGATTGTACCAAAGCTGCAGATGGAGAGATTGGAGAAGAAGATTGTTGCTTTGGACGAACACATTATACTAGCGTTTGCTGGATTGAGAGCTGATGCTAGGGTATTAATTACACGGTGAATATTATATAAAAAAAATGCAGGACAGTGGGGATTTACCAAATGCCCTAGTCATTCAAATCATAATTCAAATGTTGCACTGTTAGTGTAAGTCGTGAAACCTACACGATGTGGAGTGGCAGCACACTATTGCGTTTTAGACGATGAGAGAAATTTCGTACGCCCAAATTGCTTTCTCTCTTATACATTCCTTTCTTTTAAGATCGGCAATAATTGCATGATTTTTCTACTAATTTGGATATTAATAGGCGGTGATCAGTTATCAGATCAGTGGACTAAAGGACCCACTTCCTTCCTTTTTCGTCTACTGCTTTATTACAAAAACATAATGAAACTATTATCTTCAGAGCTCAAACAGAATGCCAATCCTATCGTCTAATGATAGAAGACCCGCCATCAGTAGAGTACATATCAAGATTCTTAGCACAATGGAAGCAGCAGTTCACGCACCGCAATGGCCGAAGACCGTTTGGTATTTCCTGTGTCATTGGCGGCTTCGATTATGATGGCACTCCTCACCTGTTTCAGACTGAACCATCTGGGATTTATTATGAGTGGAAGGTAAATTACCACTATCCAACATATATGTCAGGCAGTATCTTACTAGCTGGCAAATTCAGGTGTTCAGGTTCGAGGAGTAGTATTATACTGTTAGTGTTTTAAAAGTTTTCTGTTTTTTTGTACTACATACTTAGTTATGTGATCTAAAGTTGTGACTTAATATAGTTTATTTCCTTTCTTTATTAGTAGTACGGATTGCCGAGAAGAAAGTCAAAGGGCTAAAACCATGCCAAATTGCATACACCTCAAATTTTTTCGGAATGCACACGTAGATTTAGAAAAGTAACAAATGATTAGCCTCTCGAGTTATCAATTATGATACAATTATTTCGCAGGCAACGTCCACAGGCAGAGAAGATAAGGCAACCCGTGAGTTCCTCGAAAAGAACTACAACCTAGTAAGAGTATCGACTGCGAGGGGAGCTGTTAAACTGGCGATTGCAGCATTGATAGAAGTTTGTTCACCACCTAGAGACTTCGATGTACGAGGACTTATCGTTTTATGTTACTTCCTGATACATAAGCTCAGCCGTATATACTCAAAAGGAAGTAAAAATAAAAATAATAGACCCACGGTTTGTCAAGCTTCATTCCATGATGTGATAGATAGCGAGCCCATCTCCATAAGGGGACAAATGGCATTATGTTTAGAATAGAAATCAAAAACACAAAAATGTACTATGGCACTAACCTTTTCTGTAGGTTGTAAATTAGGTGTTTTAAGACCGGCGAACAAACATATTGACATCCACCGTGGCGCAGCGGGCGGGTGAAACGAGAGGCCGTGGGTTCGATTCCCGCACTGAGACAAATGTTTGTGTGACAGATGTATTTTTGTTTTGGGTTTGGGTGTTGTTGGACCGTAGTCCCTCGTAGTTCTTGATACCCACGATACTCATTTTACCTAGTGTGGGGTGGGAACTATGAATGTTGGATGAATTTATTTATACTTCTAAAGTACAGAATAATACAGCTACTCGCTCGTGCCGCCCATTCATGTTGCAGGCAAAGTTGTCTACATCGTGGCTTCAACACTAAATCCTTTTTAACCGACTTTAAAAAAAGAGGAGGTTAACAATTCGTCGGAATCTTTTTTTATGTATGTTACCCGATTACTTGAAGACGCCTGGACCGATTCGAGAAATTCTTTTTTTGTTTAAAAGGGTATACGTCCAAGGTGGTCCCATTGGCACCAAGTCAAGATCTGACGATGGGATCTCAGTAAAATCAAATTTTATAGTGACGCATAATTTGTTTTTTATTGATGTCGGTGTACTTTTTATGAATTAAAAAACTTTTAGTCTCATTTCCAACCGTTCATATTTCAGGTGAGTGTATTGAAACGAAACAGCCCATTTAAATTACTCGACCAAGACATAGTAAAGGCAATTGTAGAAGAAGTACAGAGAGACAAAAACGATGCTAAAAGATAACTTGTTTTATGTGTGTTTTTAAATATACTATTTTATAAGGGTGGCATATAATTCAATGTGGTTAATGATATTCTTCGACTGTTCCAATGGGTACGGACAGCCTCTACTAATGAGTGGGGCTTTAGTCCACCATGCTGAGCTATTATGAATGAAAATCGTATGGAGAATTTTTTAATGTACTTTTCCTCGCGGTGTTTGCTTTCCTTAAGCAAGCGATGTTTATTTAACCATGAATAAACTGTGGAACAGTTTGCTAGCTACCGTGTTCCCTCCTTCCTATGATCCTGGGTCTTTTAGGCGGTGTGTGAAGAAGCTACACAGCAGGCCGGCATGATTGTGTTGAGTAGCGGGTGATAGATTGTCTCTCGCTACCTACTCTAATTGGACGGCATTGCGCTTACCACCAGGTAAAGTGTCGTTACTATGCCGTGCAGGATAAAAAATAGACGCGTCACTTCGAAAATTTAGTACATGCTCTTGACCCTGGTTTCAAAACCCACAACTTCGTCACACATACCACACCCTCACCAGGCTATTGCTACACTTACATTAGCTGTTATAAGAATTTTAAAAAAATCTGTTATATTTATTTTACGCTTAAGTTAATTCCGGAGTGCAGTTTATATCATTCATTACACCTCCAGTCAATTAACGCAAATCTTCTGTGTATCTTCGCACACTGCCCTTGGCGTACGTGACACAACAGGCGAAAGCAATATTTCCAAATATACGGGCTTTTCGTTGATATATCAAGATATGATATGATAATAATGTATAGGAAATCTTTATCGATTTTTTTATCATTGTTTTATTTATTGAATTATACCATACATCTTCATTATTCTTATAAATACCTCGCCGCCTTATTACTCCGAAACTGCTTAATTACCTGAAATAGAAAATAATTATTAGCAATAATTTGTATGAGCGCCATCTAGCGCAGTACGCATAAACTACTTGCACGTAGCGTATAGCACGAGAAACCCCGGCCATGAATGTAAGCGTTCCAGAAATTATTCCTACTTTACATGATAGATGGCGCTTCTTACATTTGAGTGAAAAAAAAAACAACGAAATAAGTGAACAATGTCATAAATCTGTGCTTGTGAAAATAAATACAAAGTACACAAATAATGAAAAAAATATCACAAAAAATTAAATGCTTCCAAAATACACACTATTTTTCGGAATCAGGTATGTATTTGGACTTTGCTTGAGAAATGAAACTTATTGAAGACCCGACGATGTCTTGGAGGTAAGATGATTCCGTTGACGTGGTTCAGACAGACGCGGGCGTTTCTAGATTATATTCTCAACATCCCAAACTTCACATAATACGTCGATAAAGGCAATCGCTAGTCCTATCTCAAAGGTCGTGCGTATGTTTTATTTTTCCAGACGCTGGTCCTAAGACAGATGAGTACATGGACCGTCCTAAAAAATTCGTACATCAAATTTACCCAAATTCTATTCAGATATAAAGTCATAACAAAAAAATCGACACCGCATTAAAAAAAACATCACACAGTGTACCCGTGTTCTAAACAGAGCAAATTTATTTTTAAATGTTCATTTAACTGGTCATTACCATAAAACCCACTTAACATTTAGCATCTGTAGTCGTCAGCCAAATAGTTGACCAAACAAAAACCATGACCTACAAACGGTATACGGCTATTTGTATTCCACCTGCATACGGAACCGTGTGAAGGGGACACATTTGGAGCAAAATGAGCGGCCTTATACGGCGGGCCGTGGCACTAGCGTTTTATTCCCCAAAAATGAGTCTAATGGTCAATCCCAATCTTTATCCGCCTGTACAGATCGATCCCGAAAAGTGGCATTAAAACTTTTGTCCTTTTTAGAGGAACAAACTGTCGTTCCAGTTTGATGTTTATTTGGACTGGCTTTCAGGGGACATAAGTCAAATTTGTTGTAAGCTTACAATAACTTATGTCCTTTTTTTATTGCTATAGTACACAAAAGAGCATGTGAGTTATCTGAGTGGTCCCTACTACTTATATGTACACCTTATTATAAAAAAAATAGCAACCGCATGGTTCCACCAAACATAAACGATTGTAATTGTCCCAAATAGTGACCACCGTACACAGGATGTAAAACCCGCCATATTGGCGCACGCAAGTGTGTCGCGTTCCGGGATCAGCCAATGTATATCCGGATTTTGTCTGGGGTCTAGAGTTGAGGTACGATGTTTGGCCGTTTTGCGGCCTTCTGAGTACTCTGACACTAGACCCTCGACCGCTTCTTCACCTTCTTGCCCATGGCGTAGTGTGAAGAAGCAGGCCGGCATGATTGTGTTGAGTAGCGGGGGATAAATTGTCTCTTACTACTAGATACTCTAATTGGACGGCTCTACCATCAGGTGCAATGTGGTCACTTTGCCTTGCCAGGATAAAAAAAATAACGCTTGATCTGCTTAGCAAATTGTCGAGGAATGCGTTATGTGAACACGATCAAAATAATCAGACATTGTCTTGTTTGTATATAGAAGTAATGGCAAAAATTGGCGAGCGAATAAACAGCCGAGAAATAAAGTCATGCAGATCATATTACAGGTTTTACCTAGTGTGGGGTCGGGGCTATGTGTGTGACTGTCGAGGGTATTTATTTTTCTATCGATGCCTAATCTCCATTACATCAAAACATCGCCAGATTAAATCAATCCTTATCCATTACAAATAAATTACCATTACTATAAAACGCTATCGGGACATAATTAATTCGAATTCATTCACAACGATGAGATGTTGGAACCACTCGAATAAATAAATATCGATATGAACAAGTTCTCGACATTTTTACAATCCATCGACTTATTGTAGGTAATTGATTCTCTGAATCAATAACTTTGCTTGGGTGGTTTTAAAGAGAAGCTGTAGCTGTTAAGCGAAATTCTGCATAATTTAATCTTTCTGAGAACAGACAGACTGCTCTGTTTTCTGTTCTATTGAATTTTGTTAATTTATAGCTTTCTTAATCTTTTTGCAAACCTCATCAAGAATGAAGAAGGCCTCCAGAGTACATCCTCTCCCTTCCACACCAGAACCAAGCGTACTGGCTTGCGGAGCGACAGCTTCGTGGTGTCTACTACCACGGCCCGAACCAAGAGGTTTGCAAATTCGTATTTTTGCCGCACCATCAAGCTGTGGAATAGTTTGCCAGCTATCGTGTTCCCTCCTATCTATGATCCCGGGTCCTTTAGGCGTAGTGTGAAGAAGCTAAACAGCAGGCCGACATGATTGTGTTGAGTAGCGAGGGATAGACTATCTCACGCTACTTGATACTCTATCTGGACGGCACTGCGCCTACCATCAGGTGCAGTGTGGGCACTTTGCCGCACCAGAATAAAAAATAAAATAAACAAAAACAGGGAATGTAGTGACCAATCTTAACATTACAGTGTCCAGACCCAATGGGCGACCCAAAACCAAATGGACAGATGTGGTCAGAAAAGATCTTAGTTACTGCAACGTTACCGAAAACGAAACGTCGAATAGAGCGAAGTGGAAGCAAAATTCTAGGAAGACAGACACCACCATCAGGTGGGAATAATAAATGCACAGGAGAGAGAGATAGAAAAAAAGAGATCATACCGTCCGTAATATCCGTTATTTTATTCACATAGAATAAACGTGTAATTCATTGAATTACACGTTTATCTATGTTTCATTTATCGCCATTCATTTTGCCATACCTAATTCATAGAAAAAAATAGATCTCGACAACAATGTCACCAACCGAGTCCAAAACTATCCTATCTTTCAAGCTGGAACCAAATATGTATATACATTCACAAAATTTCATTAAAATCGGTTTTATATATAACACAGTGACACGTGGTTTTTACACTCACGTCAGTAATCCCCGAAGGGGTAGGCAGAGGTGTAACTAGTACACCCACTTTTCGCCAAATTATTAACGTCCCATAATGTGATAGGGGGCGAGCCTATTGCCATACCGAGCACAATTCCAGACTCTGGGCTGACACTGAGTATGTCTAAATAGAACACCCCAATACCCGACTCGGAGATCGAACCCAAGACCTCAGCACAGCAGTCGTAACGCATGCGCTATTACAACTGCGCTACCGAGGCATCACTTATATTCTCCTCATAAATTATTTGTGATAATAAAAATACCGACGAATAAAATAAAACTGCCGAATAGGTTTTATTTCAAAAACCGTTAAATATAACTCTTAGTACATACAATTGGGCTGTGAACTTAGTTTGAAACGTGTAACCTTACAAGTTCCTAAGAAACTCGGAACCAAATGTTTTAAAGACGTTAGGCACTAGACTAGATGAGAGACTAATCTAGACCAGAGACGATTATTAGCTATAAACAAAAATAAAATATGTAATAATAATTATGTTTATATCAATGTATGTTTGAAATAGGTAATATCCTTCCTTTATCAGATAAAAGGACTTTTACTGTCTTCCTAGATAGGACCTATCACATTACGGGACCGTAATAAATTGGGCGAAAAGTGGATGTACTGGCTACACCTCTGCCTACCCCTTCGGGGATTACAGGCGTGAGTGTATATGTATGTATGTTACTAGATATATAAATTTTACTCAAATATGTACATTCATTGCTAAAATATTTGCAATGTTAATAACAAATTTAATTAGTTACGCTTTGTTAATTAGTCGTTATATAAAATAGTTATTGATGGAGCATGAAATATCGCTACTCCACCGGCTCCTATTCAGCGCTAATGGATGATCATTAAATTACGTCTATTGTCTAGTAGCTATCGGTTGAAGACCTTACAGTGCAATAAACTTTAGCTCTGAATAGACTTACGTGAAGATATATTTGATAAATCAGGTTTACGTTGTGTTGTTTCAATCGCTATGTGTATTATAAAATTCTTTTAAGATTTATTCTTCGTTTTTACTGTCCCATAATATTTTTCTATTTAGAAATGCTCAGGATCAGCCCGGAGGCTGGAATTGTGCCCGGTATGGCGATAGGCTCGCCCCAATCACATTGCGGGACTGTAATAAATTCGGCGCAAGTGGGTGTACTGGTTGCACCTCTGCCTACCCCTTCGGGGATTACAGTAATGTGTATGTATGTATTACTATAAAACGCTATCGGGAGATAATAAATTCGAATGAGATGTTCAAACCACTCGAATAAATAAAAATCGATATAAACAAGTTTCCCGACGGTTTTACGACCCATCGACTTATTGTAATCGATTCGTTGAATCAATAACTTTGCTTGGGTGGTTTTAATAAGAAGCTGTATCTGTTAAGCGAAATTCTGCATAATATGTATGTATGTACAATACAAGTAGGAGTTCCAGCACAAGTTAGGGACTTGTCTATGGACGCAAGTACCGTGAAGGTCTTGGTTTTTCTGAACACGAAATTTTTAAAAAACAGGAACCTAGTACTGATGTAACCCTATTAGAGTTTGTATACAAAATTGTTTCGCACCTTTAACACGTGCGTGTGAAATGCGTCTTACATTGCGTTTATTAGTAGACTATTTAGAGGTTGCTGCCGTATGTATATTTGCAAATAGTTACACCAATGTCTGGGTGTTGTGGGTCTATGGTTCCCCTTCTTATGGTTCCATGATGATTTTTAACCGACTTCAAAAAAAGGAGTAGGTTAACAATTCGTCGGAATCTTTTATTTTTATGTATGTTACCCGACTACTCGAAGACGCCTGGACCGATTCGAGAAATTATTTTTTTGTTTCAAAGGGTATATATATACTTCCCAGGTGGTCCCATTGGCGCCAAGTCAGGATCTGATGATGGGATCTCAGAAAAATCAAGGGCAACTGGGTCTGTCACACAAACATTTGTCCCGGTGTGGGATCGAACCAACGGCCTCTCGTTTCACAATGGGGCTACTCGCCAACTGCGCCACGGAGGCTGTCAAATGTGTAAATAGTAAATAGATGGAGCTATGTAAAGTCTACTTAGATTAAAATTCCATAGTAATAAATGTTATACAATTTTGCGATTTGCATACATAGAGAGTTATGTCTGACTGGCCGCGGCCACTCCAACCATCTATGTTCGGAGCTACTACATATGTGAAGCGTCGCGCAAACTTTGCTACCGCGATTCAGAATTGATAATCAGTGCGCGCTGTGTGCAGCCACAGACATGATTCTTCTAGTATTGTCGGTGTTCAGATGGAGGTTAATTAGCCAAATATTTTTGTACAAGCGACCAAGCAACAAGTCAAGTTAGCATCACTAAGGATGACAGATACTGGTCCATCTATTTTCGTATACTGATTGCAGCGGACCATAAATGGGGAAGGATGAAAGCAATTTGGTTGCGACAGCGGTAGCGCAGGTACAGAAATTACTGCGTTTATATCTGTCCCAAACAGTACTGTTCTAGTGATGTATGAACAACGGTCGTAATGGGAAGATTTATGATGATTTAGCGAATAATAGTAAATGGAGGAAGGAAGATATCCTTTTAAGGAGCCACTTTTGGTAAACACGGACACTAAAATTTAGCAGTAATTTCGTTTTTTGTAGACTCAATCTCGGAATTTGTAGCATAGGCCTGCAAGTTTCAGGGTGTTATTATAATTTATAAAAAGACTCAAGCCATACATACACGAAGGAGCTTTCTTTATCCTGGCATGGTAAAGTATATGGTATTACATATACACTCACGCCTGTAATCCCCAAAGGGGTAGGCAGAGGTGTAACCACCACACCCACTTTTCGCCGAATTTCGGTCCCATAATGTGATAGGGGGCGAGCCTATCGCCACACCGGGCACCATTCCAGACTCCGGGTTAATACTGAGTATTTCTAGGTAGAAAAACCCAATATCACTTTACCCGACCCGGGGATCGAACCCGAGAACTCAGCACAGCAATCGTAACACATGCGCAATTACAACTACGCCACCGAGGCAGTATATGTTTCGTTATTGCTTCATCATATGATTTTTAGTAAATATTCCTATTTGTTTGACTAAAACCACGATAAAATATAAATATATATTTTTATTACTATAAAGACGTGACATATACTTACAATTAAAATGTTAATTATCGCTTGCTTTAACGGTGAAGGAAAACATCGTGAGGAAACCTGCATATCTGAGAATTTTTCGAAGGTATGAGAAGTCTTCCAACCCGCATTAGGCCAGCGTGGTGGACTAAGGCCTAACCCCTCTCATTAGTAGAGGAGGCCCGTGCCCAGCAGTGGGACAATGTTTAATACAGGGCTAGTATTATTATTATTTATATACTTACAATTGTAGCAACGGCCCAGCGGAAGACCAGCACTGGTATTTAAACCAGTACACGCTGAGACTGAGGCCGTATTTTGTTATGAGCACATGATTTTTCTTATTTTATATACTAAAGCTAGGTACCTAAGTGTGCTATTGTGTAAAAGAAAAATACCCTGTATTTTACACGTTTCGTGTTAATTTCGTTTTATTGTAATTTCTTTTTTATTGTAGTTTTTACCTTTATAACTAAATGCTTGCTTGACTGCCTCGGTGGCGCTGTTGTAATTGCGCATGCGTTACTACTGCTGTGCTGAGGTCGCGGGTTCGATCCCCGGGTCGGGTAAAGTGATATTGGGTTTTTCTACCTAGAAATACTCAGTATTAACCCGGAGTCTGGAATGGTGCCCGGTGTGGCGATAGGCTCGCCCCCTATCACATTATGGGACCGAAATTCGGCGAAAAGTGGGTGTACTGGTTACACCTCTGCCTACCCCTTCAGGTATTACAGGCGTGAGTGTATACGTATGTATATGTATGTAACAAATAAAATATTTCTTTCTTCCTTTCAACGGAGACCTCGGGCCTTATTAATTATTCGGGGTTTTAATGGTGGCTTTAATGGTGTATTTATGAGTATTCATTTATGTATATAAACTTACATACGTTTACTTGTATTACAGTAAATTCTCTCTACTCCACTTGTATTGTCTTTTTACAGCCTCCTGTTTACGGGTAAAGTTTTTGTCGGTATTACCTGTTATTGTACCTTTACACGCAAAAAATCAATACAATTCCAAAATAAATATTCCCAGAAATTCTCTAAATTCAATGTGTTTTTGTTTCTTCATTATGTATTTATACTATTTCGCAGAAACTAAATTTCAAAAACTTTATGAATGGGCAGCCAATGATTTAGATTTAGCTACGGCGCTATTCAGAAGAGGCGAATAGGAGCGTTTCGAGGAATTAATTACTGATTTAAAATTCTTCGGTAATTCAAAAGTACATTGATTGATTTTTTTATCCTGACACGGCAAAATGACCACACTGCACCTGGTGGTAAGCGCAGTACCGTCCAATTAGAGTATCGAGTAGCGAGAGACAATCATTCCCGCTCTACTCAAGACAATTATGCTGGCCTGCCCTTTCACACTACGCAATGGGCAAAAAGGAAGAAAGCGGTCGAGGGGCTATTGTCAGAATAGGTACTCAGAAGGCCGCGAAGCGGCCAAATATCGTACACCATTTCTAAACCCCAGACAAAAACCGGATGTACACTCGTTGATCCCAGAACGCAACACACTTGAGTGTGCCTCTATGGCGGGTTTTACACCCTGGGTACGGTGGTCGCTATCCGTGGGGAAATGAATATTCTACCACCAGCAAAATAAACGTACAAGATACGCGTGAAAAACATAACCCTTCCTGAAGAAGCGGTCGACGCTTCTTCACCTTCTTGTCCATGGCGTAGTGTGAAGAAGTAGGCCGGCATGATTGTGTTTAGTAGCGAGGTATAGATTGTCTCTCGCTACTCGATACTCTAATTGGACGGCACTGCGCTTACCATCAGGTATGTTTGTAAATTTCTTTATTCCCTCGTATCTTTCAAACGGCTGGATGGATTTCGACGGTAAAGGTATCGTTATATAAACCTGATCAGAATAAACCTGAACCATTATTGGTAAAGTTTGGTAAGTTGGTTTGGTAAGTTTGAAAAGCAACGCTGCACCTTATGACCTAGTTAATAAACCTACACATTACAGAATCATATGTTTTCGCCGCGACCTTGGACTCCTGTTTATCAACAAGCATATTTCCTGCTCACTCGTAGATAAGTAAAAATCGAATGTATGTTTCGCATATAGGCGATTAGAAATTACATGTACAGGACAAACATTCCGATTATTTTATGTATTTTACAGTTTGATATATTGAGCATTGTATTTTTGCCTCTTTTTTCAAATGGACATGTCGTTGACTATTTATTTTTGATTTGATTGGCTACGATCAAACTCAAAGGCGCCTTTCAAAGGGCTCGGAAATTGAACTCGCGTCGTATGGCAAACACAAATCAGAAATCCGATAAAACTTCACATAAAGGAAACAGACCTCGAGTGACATCATCGAATCATGACGACATCGCGTCAATCATATTCAATTAAACTGCGGTTGCTAACGAGTAAATTAGCACCGCAAATTATTTCTAAGGTTCCGGTATGTCGTAAAAATAATTGAATAACTTGTAATTAGACATACAAACTACAAAGCATTGGACATAATACAGGAAGACATAAAGTCAATGGTCTTACCATTAGCGTAGTAAGGTAATTTTGATATGGGAGACAAAGATGCCCTAAGCGATACTGCAATACGGCGCCCCCTATTCGCTATTCAAATATCTGCGAAAAAATTCAAGAAACAAACGCGGGAAGTACTGTAGTAGTTGTGTCCTAGTGTGGTCACTTTAGTGATCATCACAAGATTAAAGGAAATTTAATATTTTTATGGTGTACTTGCCACTCCTAGTATGTCTCCGCGCGTCCCTTCGTTTTTAGCGCCCCGGGTGGTCGCGCAACCGGGCCCACCCCTAAAGCCGACACTGACAAAGAGAGTCTTCGTGGCGCAGCGGACGAGCAGCTGGCTGTGGAATAATTCGATCCCTGCACCGAGACAAGTGTTTGTGTGATGAAATTTGTTTCGGGTCTGGGTGTTGTGGGTAATCCCTCATAGTTCTTGATACTACAATACAGGTTTGGCCTAGTATGGATTTGACTAAGTGTGTGACTGTTGGGTGTGTTTATTTAAACATCAATAAATTTGTAATTATTTAGTTTTAAAAACTTTTGAGAGTGAATTTATTATTAAAGCTTTCGACAGTTTTTGTTAATCATCTTCCGGGTCAAAAAGGACGAAAATGCCAACAAAAATCTCTCATTACTCATATTTCGTAAAATAAACATATCTAATATAGTAATATTTTTCTTACTACTTGGCTTTATCGTGTTCAAATAATACAAAAAAACAACTTCAAGAATCACTTAAAAGCCATTATCTTTAACATCAACAGTATAACATTGAGTAAATACACAGGAGCGTAGTGAGGGAATGCGGAGATGTGTTGAGGACCCCCTTAGTTCAGTAGACACACGAGAATATAGAAATAAGATTATCGATGTTATAGTAATGTGTACTAACATATTCTTTCTTTCTTTCTTTATTTCTCTATTTGTTAATTTAAGCTGAATCTCTACTTCTGTTATGATTTTATTTCAGCCAAAATTTTATTAATCTTGATGCAATGACTTAACAATCTATGCATCTAACGTACAGAACTAACCTATACCAAAACGTATCATAATACGACATGTAGGTTTATGGGGGGATAATGGGGGATGGGCACCATGTTCGGTATAGTCTAAATTATCAGGAACTTGAGAGGCCATGGATTCGATTCCCGCACCGAGACAAATATTTGTGTGACATATAGATATTTGTTTCGGGTCTGGGTGTTGTGGGACCGTAGTTCCTCGTAGTTCTCGATACCCATGATACAGATATGACCTAATGCAAGGTGACGACAATGTATTACACTGTTGGGTGTATTTATTTATTATTTTCTATATCTTTTTCTTATTATGGAACGTCTAACGGATTCTTGGTTTTTCTGAATTATTACATCTTTTCTCACAACCTGGGGCCCAATACCTCTAACTCAAACTTCCAAATCCATCCCCTTGCGCCCACCGTGCGGTCGACGGGACGTCAACTCACAGCTATAATAAAAGCATCGGCGCTCGCGGCCGTCCGTTCGAAGGGGACTGAAATAGATAGCTTCCCGGTTTGACGAACTTGACACCCGCAGGAATGAGGAGATGTACGTGACGTACGGGGTTCGATTTTGTTAAAAAATAGTATACAGTTACTTTTGCTCGCAACTTCACTTGATAACGTTTATCGCTACTAGAGGACAGAAAAATCACTTAAAAAATCTATATTTTTAACTGACTTCAAAAAGGAGAAGGTTCTCAATTCGTCGTAATCTTTTTTTATGTATGTTCCCCGATGACTCAAAGACGCCTGGACCGATTCCAGAAATTCTTTTTTTGTTTAAAAGGCTATACTTCCCAGGTGGTCCTATTGGCACCAAGTCAGGATCTGATGATGGGATTTAGGAAAAATCGAGGGCAAGCTTCCAATTTTATAGGGACGCATAATTTGTTTTTATTGAAGTTTGTGTACTTTTTATGAATTAAAAACCTTTTACTTATTTTAATTTCATAACAAAGAGCTGTTATAAGCATCGTATGGCTGGCGTAAGTCTGAAAAAATGATTACCTCCTACATAGAGAATATTGACTTTAATCTACTAGTACATATTTCAACGCTGGAGCTATCTCGAAGCAATAAATCAATCATAATGACAAAATGTTCCGCATACGATAGACCTGTGAGAATTTAGATATCGCTATCGAATACCACGAATGTGTACAAACAAATAGAAATATTAAGCTTAACCTAGAACCAATAATCTTATCGCGTATTAAATAAATACCTTCATGATATACTTGAATGTGTAAAATTAAAGCCTAGACTGAACGGCGACCACGCAATCTGGGGTTATAAATAAATAGACCCATAGTCTAGAGTTACCAACCGTCCTGTTTTCCCAGGGCATGTCCTCGTTTTTAGAGTGTCCTGGGTAGTTTTTAAGCAGCGTCCTGGGTTTTTAAAGCCCCTGATAAGGTCATGTATGTTAAAATTTGCACTTTTGCAATTCTTGCTTTAGGGACGGTCTCTCGGCTCGCAAGTGTTCACGATATTTTAAAAAAAGATGCGTCCTGTTTTTTAACTGAATTGTCCTGGTTTTTCTAACTTTAAATCCTAGTATTAGAATTCCGGGGTTGGTAACCCTACCATAGTCGCACACATAGTCCTGACCTCACACTAGGTCCAACCTGTATCGTGGGTATCAACAACTACGAGGGACTACGGTCCCACAACACCCAGACACGAAACAAATATCTGTCTGTCACACAAACTTTTATCTCAATGCGGGAATCGAACCCACGGACTCTCGTTCCACAGGAAAAGACGGAAATTTTATATTTTCAGCATCGTTAGTCCAAAGGCAGAGTACTCTGAGAATATCATATTCTTGGTACCAACTGTGTATTTTTTAGCTTTTGGCTCTAAAAATACTTTCGTCGTTTCCAAAAACAACGTTGATCTATTTAAATCATCAATAAACCATTGCTGGGAAGATCCATAAGAATTACGAAGGTATATAACTCCTCCAAGTGCCAACCTGTATTAGGAGTGACGTACCTCTCATCATCTGAGTTTTAACCCATTACGGGGGTCAGGAATTGGTATGTGACTGTCGAGTGTACATAAATACATACATATACACTCACGCCTGTAATCCCCGAAGGGGTAGGCAGAGGTCTAACCAGTACACCCACTTTTCGCCGAATTTCGGTCCCATAATGTGATAGGGGGCGAGCCTATCGCCACGCCACACAGATTCCAGACTCCGGGCTAATACTGAGAATTTTTAGATAGAAAAACCCAATATCACTTTAACCGACCCGGGGATCGAACCCGAGAACTCATCACAGCAGTCGTAACGCATGCGCAACTACACCTGCGCCACCGAGGCAGTCTATAATTGGGTGTATTATTATTAGTACACTAGTCCTATGCCCAACAGTATGAATGTAACATCAATTCGCATGCTAATGCACAGGGAATCAATTGACCCGGGCCGGTCGATTGAGCGGCTACGGCGTGTGTCAATGTGTGAGATACGAGCGATAAATTCGTCGTGTAATTTTTACACGCTCACATCTGGACTTCAAAAGGCAATGTAATTAAGGCTGCACCCCACTCCAATGACCTTGACAGTTTGAACGCTGATAGCCTCATACAAACACCGGTTCAAGCTAAGCACCCGAGATGTTGTTGTGGTATTTCTTGTGTTATATTACTTTTTTGTTAGGAAAAGCGAATATATGGCTAAACCAGTTTTATCAGGATGCCATAACACTTATTTTAGTAGTAGTTTGTCCATTACGGTGCAGTCGTGCGAGGCAGATAGTGAGATGTTTCCACTATGCATGTACTTTTGCATATACCGATATTTAAAATGATTCCCGGCCGATCTCTTTCAATTAGATTCCGTTAACACGAAACAGTTCCGTATTATTTTTATTTGTATATCAAGTAGTATACAAAATAAAACACCGCAATCTTATTGATTATAATAACATGATTATGGAACATGTGTTAAATAATAAAATAATTCAATCAACAAAATTAACCAACTTACTATTCATATTAATGCCAATCCAATTACATCAGCTCATTAGGCGTATTGTAATCGGATTAAAAAGATATCATCTTACCAACCTGTTGTGAAACTCAATTTCTTATGATTGGTGCCACCAGTCATTACTCCGAGAACGCCCGCAGTGTGGGCGGGCTCTTATTGACAATGTATAACGCAATTTTTATCTTTCATCATCATTGCTGGTGGTAGGATATTCATATCCGCCTGGATAGCAACCACCACGGGGTGCAAAGCCCGCCATAGTGGCACACGTAAGTGTGTCGCGTTCCGGGGTCAGTCAGTGAATATCCAGTTTTTGTCGGGGGTCTAGAGGTAGTGTACGATGTTTGGCCGTTTTGCGGCCTTCTGAGTACTCTGACACTAGAACCTCAACCGTCTCTTCACCACCTTGCCCCATGTGCGTAGTAATAGCGTAGTGTGAAGAAGCTACACAGCAGTCCGGCATGATTATGTTGAGTAGCGAGGGATAGATTGTTTCTCGCTGCTTGATACTCTAACTGGACGATATTGCGCCTACCATCAGGTGCAGTGTGGTCGCTTTGCCTTGCCAGGATAAAATATTGCCATCTATTGTCTGTATCCAAATTGGGCGGAAGGCTAAACTCCTCTCACTGGTGGAAATCCAGTGAAACTGTGTATACAGGGCTAATAGCAATATATCAGGTTACTTAGGAGACATGTTACCTAACCTGTGAAGTAAACCTTGGACTTTCCAGTGCAAAGCTCATACACGCAACCGCCAGACCAAGGAGACGAAATTGAATTACTAGTAGGTATAATTGAACATTTGACTTTAATGACCCAGATATTAGAAGCATGACAGCATAAATGCCATGACCTCACAATAAACTGTTGAAATATGATTTAAATCAATTAAATACGAGTCTAATAAACAGTGACGTCACAGTGCTGTCAAACTTATCGTCCAAGGTGTACAAGTTACAAAAAAAAGGCAGTCATGGGGGTAGGCAGAGACTATTGACTGCCACAAGCTACGATTCTGACACACTTCTTTCGCCTCTTCCACATTCATACATTTTCGACGGTTGGAGGTACTCCTGATTTGCCCTTGAGACTATGTGTCAGATTAACATATGAAAATGTCGGGTAGTAGCGAGGGATAGATTGTTTCTTTACTACTCGATACTCTAATAATATAACTGGACGACATTGCGCTTACCATTAGTTGGAGAGTGGTCACTTTGCCATGCCAGGAAAAAAAGTGACGAATAAAAACATTTATAAATATCACGTCACCAACATTGTAGTTCTGTTCCGTATGTGACCGATTTAAAGATAGGCTCGCCTACATACTGCGACATCCAAATAGCCGGCACTGAAATACACTGGTGTCAATTGAGAACTCTGGTACATTGAGGAAATGTGGCGTTTGTGTGTACAAAGTAATTTGTATGAATCATATTTTGTTCATCCATAGTCACACACATAGCTCTCTCCCCACACTAGGTAAAACCTGTATCGTGGAAGAGAACTACAAGGGATTACAGTCCCACAACACCCAGACCCGAAACAAATATCTATCTATCGCACAAACATTTGTCTCGGTGCGGGAATCGAACCCACGGCCTCTCGTTTTACAGCCGGTTTACTCGCCCGCTGCGCCACGGAGGCTGTCAGGATTTGAACTCAGTATCGCATTATTATCAGCCTCAGTTCGTTGCCTATCGACCAATAGCCCTTCTAAATCCGTCCAGTTTTTTTTATAGCATAGTCCGACAAACGAGCCAGTGGGTCAACTGATGTTAAGTGATCTCCACCGCCCATGAACATCCACAATACCGAAAGTGTCATGTATGCACTGTCGGCCTTTAAGGACAGGAATAGGTATTAGGGAAGGAAAGGGGTAATCTGAGCCTCCGGATATCTCACTTACCATACGAAACGCGACAGTAAACTGTCACTTTAAGTTGGTTTTCTGTGAGACATTGGTAATACCCCGGTCGAGCCGGCCCATTCATACTGTAGACAAATATGTCGACAGCGTGGCTCTACCACTTCGAAGACCATATTTGTTCCCACGACTGAAGTGCCTATTAATTATATAATTAAAATGTTATAATACTGGCTCTCATCAAACAACCATCGATATGACGAAAAAACTATAATTAAGTTATACAGTCCGATTGTAAACATTTTTTTTAATACAATTGCTCATAAAAAAGAACGTAGAGATAAACATGATTATGATTTTTATGAGGATGGTATAATTTCTCGATTAATTTGTCGCGGTTCAAGTGCCAAACGACCAGCGGACGTACACAGAATTCTATATTTAAATTATTGTAATGCCTTTAAATGTTATTCTGCTCATAATATAGTAACTAAATATGGCAGTTTTATTATGTTGGTACGAAAAAAGGTATTTAAGGCAGGCAGGTATTATTGGCTGTCAAAGATGCAGTCTTATTCTGACAGTATTCTCGGCAGTTGCACAGTAAAGTGATATTTTGGAGTGAATATTGTGTATTCCTTATAATTAGAATATTAATTGGCGTGAAACGTATAATTTCAAAACGGTAGTTATTTTATCTGAATTGCATTGGACTGGGGTTTAAACTAAAGACCAATTTTGTCATTACAAGACTCAATCTATTGCCAAACTGCATTTTGAATTACTAGAGTCTACGCTTCAAAATTTTAGTGTCAGATATAAGACTGACTAGTATTAGTTTTTTTATTCCACTGAATGACAAGACTAACTAGTATTTCAGCCTAAGTGCCTAAGCCTGCAGCCAGAACAGTAAAATACACCCAAAAGTCACACACGTAGTCCTGGGACACTAGGTCAAACATGTACCGTGGGTATCATGGACTATGGGGAACTACGGTGCCACAACACCCAGACCGCGAACACAAATATATGTCTGTCACACAAACATTTATCCCGGTGTGGGAATCGAACCCACGGACTCTTGTTTCACAGCCGACTACTCGCCAACTGAGCCACGGAGGCTGTCACAGTCAATAATCGCTGTCATGCCCGCTCCCGCCATTTCTTATACCATCGCCCAACCAAGTATTATTGCGTAAAAACACTAACGCTGTCCACCGTACCGCGACCACTTTCTCAGCGAAATCGAGAATCACTCGCATGCGACCGAGCACTGTTGCAAATCTTTTTTTACTTTGTCTCTAATTACCCATTCATAATAATACTGGCCACGTTCGTTCATTTGTTTAAGCTCAGGTAGTCGAAGTAAAATTCACCAAAATCAGCGCTGTGAAGTGCCTCTACAGAACATTATGCTTAGTTTTTTTTACACTGGCACGGCAAAGTGACCACACTGTACCTGATGGTAAGCGCAGTGTAGTTCAATTAGAGTATTCAGTAGCGAGAGTCAATTTATCCCCCGCTATTCAACACAAGCCGGCCTGCTTCTTCACACTACGTCATGGGCAAGGTGAAGAAGCGGTCGAGGGTCTATTGTCAGAGTACTCAGAAGGCCGCAAAACGGCTAAACATCGTACCCCAACTCTAGAACCCCGACAACACCGGCACTACTACACTGGTTGATCCCGGAACGCGACACACTTGCGTGTGCCACTACCACTATTGCGAGTTTTACACCCTGTGTACGATGGTCGCTATCCGGGATTTTGCTGGTGGTAGAATATGAATATCTTACCACCAGCAAAAGCTCAGGTAGTCGGAGTAAAATTCACCAAAACCAGCTCTGTACAGTGGTTCGCACCTCTACAGAACATTATGCTGAGTCATGACAGGCTCCGTGGCAGTAAACGGTAGGCAGCGGCTCTGCTGTGCTCTGGCATTGCAGAAGTCTATGGGGGGCGGTGTATGCTTACCATCACGTGGCCCGTCTGCTCAAAAAAAAAGAACAGCGTATTCTCCCAATATACAAATCATACAACTGTGTAAACATTTCAATATAAGAGGTTTTACCAAACAAAATATTCCGAGAACAATACTCGTGTAAGACAATAATGCATGAAATGTATGCAAATTAAATGATAATAGTAATAAATATGCGTAAATTTACATTTTTATTGTGTGGTTTTGTCATTTTAAGGTTTTTACGTCGGTGAATGATATTCTCAATGCTAGATTGTGAGTAATAACAATAATACAGACAGCCTCCGTGGCGCAGTAAGCGAGTACATGGCTGTGAAACGAGAGGCCGTGGGTTCGATTCCCACACCGGGACAAATGTTTGTGTGACAGACAGATATTTGTTTCCGGGGTCTGTGTGTTGTGAGACCGAAAGTCTCTCTAGGTCCCTGATAACCACAACACAAGACTCGTATCTTAGTGTGGGGTCGGGGGTATGTGTGTGACTGTTGATGTTATTTATTATTATTTATTTATTTATTTAATACACCCAACAGTCACGCACATAGTCCTGACCCCTCACACTAAGTGAAACCTGTATCGTGGGTATCAACAACTACGAGGGACTACGGTCCCACAACACCCATTTGTCACGGTGCGAAGATTGAACCCGCGGCCTCTCATTTCACCAAGTTACTCACCTACTACGCCACGTAGGCTATCTCCTTGTACATTACAATACATAAACTCTGCATAGAAACTGTAAAACGGTCCAGAACATTCTGTGCTAAGTGTAACTGTTGTTGACAGCCTAACAGCCAGCACACAATGCTAATGAGGACTTCATTACACCTTACACGCCTTGACATATTGACACATTTCCGTCATACAAACCTGATTAAGGTAACATGGGGCCAATGGTCTACAGCAGGGTCTGTAACTTGATAATCTAATTGTAGTACTACTAAGCCTACTAATATTATAAATGCGAATGTTTGGATGGATGGATGTTTGTTACTCAATCACGCTACATCGGCTGGACGGATCTGGTTGAAATTTGGCACAGAGATAGATTATAGTCTAGAATAGCACATAAGCTACATATTTTTAGCCATCAAAATCCCAGAAAAAGGCACGCTTTCTATGGGAGCAAAATATAGAAAGGTGTTATAGCTTAAGATGCCTCCATGAATTGTATTATGTTATAAGTATTTCTTTAATCAAATTCAGTATTTCAGTAGAGGTCCGCCGCAGCTGTAAACTTTTTAAAACGTGATTAAAATGAAAAATACCCGCAAAAAATCCACTAGTTTTAATTCAATGTATACTCACGTAAACTATTTTGTTGGGCATAAAAATTAATAATTGTATTCATTATAAAAAGATGTAGTTGAATTTTGAACGTAATCGGTAAATCCCATGACGCAAGCTTCACAGATAAGATAACCACGACATATAGTCTCTCACACGTAAATCTGTACCAGTTTTACTTATGTAATTTACCAGGTACAATTAAACAAGCGGTACGGTACAGCACGAGGAGTATCGCAGCATAAAGACAAATAGGATGGATGTAGGGGCTTTGTTATTTAAAAAAAATAGTTTTTTTTATATCATAGTCCGACAAACGAGCCTGTGGGTCACCTGATGTTAAGTAATCTCCACCGCCCATGAACATCCACAATACCGAAAGTATCACGTATGCGCTTTCGGCCTTAAAGGACAGGAATAGGGATTAAGGAAGGGAAGGGGGAATCTGGGCCTCCGGATATCTCGCTTACCATACGAAATGCGACAGTGAACTGTCACTTTACGTTGGTTTTCTATGAGACAGTGGTACTACCCCGGTCAAGCCGGCCCATTCATGCTTTAGACAAATATGTCTACAGCTGGCTCTACCACTTCGTCCCAACAGTCACACAAATAGTGACCCACACTAGGTCGGTATCAAGGGTATCAAGAACTACGATGGACTACGGTCCCACAACACCCAGACCCGAAACAAACACCTGTCTGTCACACAAACATTTGCCACGGTGCGGGAATCGATCCCACGGCCTCACGTTTCACAACCGGGTATTTCCCCGCTGCGCCACGGAGTCTATCAATTGGTTTACTGTTTTGTAATATAATTATGAATAAGTTCATTAGACTGCCGACATGATTGTGTTGAGTAGCGAGGTATAGTTGTCTCTTGCTACTTACTCTAACTGGACGGCACTGCGCTTACCAGGTGCAGTGTGATCACTTTGCCGTGCCAGAATAAAAAAAAATAAGTTGACCGCAGTATAATTTCAGTGTATGTGTTGCGATTTTAAGTTTATGTTTCAATTGTCTCGTCAATAAAGCCTACGGCAGTTTGTAACGTTTCATACAGAGAATACTTCCAGAGGCCTAAATACCCCCCTCTTCTCTCAACACCTTTCTTTATGCTGTTCATGTGCGATAAAGATTGCTTACCATCAGATATCCCTAGTCCCTAGTCCAGCTGGCTCTGTTATAGAAACATCTGACTCGATAACAGATATACTAAAACAAAGATCTTTAATTGATCGCTTCTTACTCCTGCACGATGAAGTGGGGACAATTAATCATAAACCGTCTCACAACCAGTCTAGCGTAATTAATAAAGCGAAAATAACTCATATACGATCAGAGCACACTAGGGTTGCCAACCCCGAAATTCCAATACCAGGATTTTTAGTTTTTTAAGTTAGAAAAACCAGGACAATTCAATTTAAAAACAGGACTCATCTTTTGCGAGCCGAGACGCACCAAGAATTGCAAAAGTGGTGTGCTAATTTTAAAATACAGGACGCTTTAAAAACCCAGGACGCTGCTTAAAAACTATCCAGGACGTCCCAGGACACTCTAAAAACCAGGACATGTCCTGGGAAAACAGGACGGTTGGCAACTCTAGAGCACACTAACGTTAAAGTTAGCTGCACACGTCAATCCAGTGTTTTATTTTTAATTCCGACCTACGACAACGCCGTGGGCGCGCCCGGTTTGTGAATGACTGGCGGATTAACGTAAATTATTGTACACTGTTTCTATCCTGCAAGCGATCATTCATCAAACAAATAAATCATCCACGAACCTGTATGTACAAAGCTGTATTTATAAGATAATAAACTGTACCTGAAATGAAATCGTTTATTCATCATGTAGGCAATTACATAGCTCTTATGACAAGTCAGTACATTAAAAAGGAAAAAATAACAATTTACAGAGAGCACATTATGTATACATAGCATCATCACTAACAATTTCCTTATTAATTAATAACTGTTTTTAGGTTTATTCAAGGAAATACAAGTCAAATAAAAATAGTTTATATTTTTTAAATGAGTTTGATATAGACCATGGGTATTTCCGAGACGTCGCATGCATCCATACTATAATACTATAAATGCGAAAGTAACTCTGTTTGTTTGTTACCTCTTCACGACTAAACGGCTGAACGGATTGTAATGAAATTTGGTAAGGGAATAGATTATATCCTGGAGAAGGACATAGGCTATCTTTTTTTCAAAAAACAACCTTGAAAGGGGTCAAATAGGAGTTCAAAATTTGTATGGAAAATCCATAATTCCTCGACTTAGGGATCTGTAAATTCATATTTAGGCTTTTGGTAGGAAATATAGAAATACGTGTTTCAACGTTTTTGAAAAATCATCCCTAAAAGGGGCAAAGTGAGGTCAAACTTATGGGGTATTCTTTAGATGCAATCTCAAGATTCAGGCACAACACCTGAGAGGCTGGACAATCGCTACAGGTGCCTCAGTGCAGAAGACAACTCCTTGGATTGTATACTTCTGCTCCCGAATATAACCTCCACGCAGGCGGAGCCGCGAGCAACAGCTAGTTTTCCTATAATTAATGCTCTTGGATATGAGCTATGGATTGGTGAATAATCAAGGGATTACTTTTGTTATAATCATTTATCCTTAGAGAAACATCACATGGCCTCATTAAAACACTCAATGTGCTATGGATAAGGCGAAATGCAGTAGCTAGAAAGGGTCTCTTGCTACTCGATACAGTGGTCACTGTCGTGTCGGAATAAAAAAGGTAATGACAATAACTGGAGTAAATAACAAGCAAGACTTTCGAATACTAAAGTATTCGCTAAAGTAGTCGCTAAAGCTAAAGCTTTAGCGACTACTTTCGCTGGATTATGAATCTCATCTAATTATGAATTTGAATGAAAAGATGAGAAATAAGATATTATTGTTATTTGGTACATATAATTTCATTCAAATTAAGGCGCGTCCCACCTTTGAATAAGCAATGATCAGGCATAATTCAATTGTTATAAAGGCTGTATGTAACACACTTTTTTTTATCCTGTCACGGCATAGTGACCACACTGCACCTGATGGTAAGCGCAGAGCTGTCTAATTAGAGTATGGAGTAGCGAGAGATAATCTATCCTCCGCTACTCAACACAAACATCAAGTCAGCCTCCTTCTTCACACTACGCCATGGGCAAGAAGGTGAAGAAGCGGTCGAGGGTCTAGTGTCAGAGTACTCAGAAGGCCCGCAAACGGACAAACATTGAACTTCAACTCTAGACCCCCGACAAAATCCGGATGTACACTGGCTGATCCCGGAACGCGACATACTTGCGTGTGCCACTATGTCGAGTTTTACACCCTGTGTACGGTGGTCGCTATCCGGGTGGATATGAATATCCTACCATCAGCAATTACTACACATTTATTACACCACCAGTTACTTGGAATGTTATTTCAAAATGTATATTATCGTAACCATTGAAAATTATACTCGTTCCGCCACAACGCTTCGGCTCCCGACATTTTCAATTGGATCGGATGGAATTATTTAATCTTCATGTAACAGCTATTAACGCTATTAACACTTGTAAACGAGTAGTTTTTCTACAGTTTTTTTTGCTTTTACGCAATGTAATCTATCTAGAGTCCAAAGAATTTAATACGGCCGTTAACAATGTATGAACGGTGTCAATTATAAGTGCGGTGAAGTATAATTGGGGCGGTCTTACAAAGACCACGATTAATTTTAATTATTGATGTGAAAACTTCTTTAGACATGTTGGGCATTTTTGGTATGGAGAAAAAAGCACTGAACTCGTGTAACCATCACGCTCTGATTATTTTAATTTTGACAAAAGCACGTCTAAGAAGTTCTATAATTATTGACAAGTAATCATAAACAAAAAAATTACACTTCAAGGACGCTGTTTCAAAAAAGGACACAGTAATTCCAAAGTTTTCTATTCTGTGGGTAGTCCCCATGACTGCCTATATTTTTTTTATTACCTTTGACTTCGTATGCCGGGATGGCGATAGAAACCAATGGGATTTGAATGTTTGATAGTGGTTATACTTGCACTACAACGAACTGTTCGATCCAAAGGGTAAATGGGGTAAATGAGGACATGTAAGTGAATTGGAATGGAACTTATTTTGAGATTATTAGACATGTGGTTCGACCAGCTTGTAATCTAGAGCATAAGTCCAAAATTGATAAAAGTTTGATAGACTGGCACGGCAAAGTGACCACACTGCACCTGATGGTAAGCCTAGTGCCGTCCATTTAGAGTATCGAGTAGCGAGAGAAACTCTATCCTCCGCTACTCAACACAATAACACCGGCCTTCTTCTTCACACTACGCCATGGCCAAAAATGTGAAGAAGCGGTCGAGGGTCTAGTGTCAGAATACTCAGAAGCCCGTAAAACGGCCAAACATCGTACTCCAACTCTAGACCCTGTTTTTTTTTTATCTTGTAAGAAATAATTCTAAATCGTCTTAATTGGCATTTTTACTTATTGGCTATAACATGTTCACATTCTCACATCAACATAAAACAAACACCGAAATTACTAATCTGTCACAATTTACTCGTACAATTTCAAATATTTCTCGTACACATTTTTAATAGTACGTTTGCGTGTAAACGTTACGTAAGGAGATCAGATAGATGCCAATGTCAAGATCCGACGATGAATGACTGCAAATAACAGTGCGTCTATTCACCAACCAGACAATGAAATAGAAATCAGGACTTGGTTTTTGTGTGCTCTCTTATCTCGACAATATTAATAACCTTTATTATATATAGCTATTGTAGTTTTTTAGATTGTTACTTTTTATTGCGAATAAAATATTTTTTTGTTGCATTTAAAATGCATTATTACTGAACGACAATCTTTATAATTTATAGATTTGTTTTAATATTACATGTAGCGTTGGCAACATCTTTATGCAGAACATATTGTTAGGAACATCAAAAAAACTATGCAAGGTGTATATTTAAAAGGCACAAATACAATGTTTATAATTTATTGATTGATTTACACGGCACTGTTACACATCTCAGTGCTTAATATTAACACACACGCAAGTCAGGATTCACTTAAGGCTTCTCTTTATAATTAATCTACCAGCATTACCCTTTTAAACTGAACAACGCCATTGAACTGATTACGATTAACTCTTACTACACCGAACCACGAATATACTGGCTATCGTCTCGTCTTCCACTCATCTAAACTGAACTGAACACCGGAGCGCGGAAGGCACTCTGTTTTATATTCAACATTTACTACTCCCACTTTGGTTGTCATTATTAACTACCCCCAACTAGTCTCCTAAATACCTCAGTTATACCTTCGGTATTTCTAATAAAAGGAACTATCCTAATAATAGTAGTCATATTAATAGAGAAGTTCACCTCTGACAAGTTTTTTCAATATCACTTTACCCGACCCGGGGATGGAACCCGAGACCTCAGCACAGCTGTCGTAACGCATGCGCAATTACAACTGCGCCACCGACGCAGTCTATAAAAAAAATCAAATAAAGCTCCAACGATACGCTAACACGTACACTTCATGTAAGCATAAAATAAGATTTATCGCGATAACATTCCCCTATCGATTACACGCAAGCGGTCAGCGAACCTGTTGGCTTATCTTAACGCTCATATTTACCTTTGTAATCATATCAAGCAAGAAGGTGAAGAAGCGGTCGAGGGTCTAGTGCCAGAGTACTCAGCAGGCCGCAAAACGGCCAAACATCGTACCCCAACTCTAGACCACCGACAAAAACCGGATGTACACTGCTGATCCTGGAACACCACACACTTGCGTGTGCCACTGTGGTAGGTTTACACCCGGTGTACGGTGGTTGCTATCCGGGCGGATATGAATATCCTACCACCAGCGACAAATGTTCTCACATATTTCATCCTGTAAACTCAATGCAGGATGACAAGTGTGCAAACGCCTTAACACACTCTGTCGATACTTTGGTTGCCTACTCTAAGGTCGATACCAATTAAGCTATTAAGGCGTGATTTATGCACAGTCGCGATAACATCCACCGGACAATTACACGCGGGCGGTCGACGAACCTACGGGCTTATCTTTAGAAAATCTTTTTCTCAATAATAATTCATTTGTTTGGGAACAGAATCCATATTTGTTAGTAACAATGACACCTATAACCTATGTTAGTGAGTTATGAATATCAAAGTCAATAAATGAACATGTGTTTTTGTTCTATTCGTCCCACTGCTTGGCAAAGAACTCCCCTATAACCTTCTACGGAATATGTGCCTTTACTGGCCACGTAGTTTCAAATGTGTTGTTGTCCCGTCATCTCATTGCTGGTGGTAGGATATTCATATCCGCCCGGATAGCGACCACCGTACACAGGGTGAAAAACCCGCCATAGTGGCACACGCAAGTGTGTCGCGTTCCGGGATCAGCCAGTGTACATCCGGTTTTTTGGGGGTCTAGAGTTGGGGTACAATGTTGGCCATTTTGCGGCCTTCTAAGTACTCTGACAATAGACCCTCGACCGCTTCTTCACCTTCTTGCCCATGGCGTAGTGTGAAGGAGCAGGCCGGCATGATTGTGTTGAGTAGCGGGAGATAGATCGTCTCTCGCTACTCGATACTCTAATTGGACCGTACTGCGCTTACCATCAGGTGAAGTGCGGTCACTTTGCCGTGCTAGGATAAAAAAAAAAAAATCTCATCCTTGACCTACCACGCAGCAGCCGGACAGAAGAATCAAAAGAAAGCTTTCAATGAACTTGTGAATGTTGGGTAAACTTTTGATCGTTAACATGCTATATCAGAATACCCTGTTAACGGCCTCCATTTCTATTTGAAGTTAGTAGAATAGCCATAACCTCGATAGTAAATCATGAGCAGGTATAAAATGTACACCGACTTCAATGAAAAACAAATTACGCGTCACTATATATTTGAGGGTTGCCCTTGATTTTTCTGAGATCCCATCATCAGATCCTGACTTGGCGCCAATGGGACCACCTGGGAAGTATACCCTTTTAAACAAAAAAAGACTTTCCCGAATCGGTCCAGGCGTCTTCGAGTAATCAGGTCGAGATTTTTTTACAATAGAGGCCTACAAACGAACAAGTCACGTGATGTTAGGTGGTGGTGGGACATTGCATGCAAAGAAATGGGGATAGCTAAAGAAAAGGGTGTTTGGGATTCCGCAATCTTCACGATACAAAACACAAGAGCAAGTTGTTTCCTCAAGCCGGTTTTTGTAAGACAGTTCTGCTATTCAGTTCGAACTAACCAATTCATGCTGCAGAAAAAAATGTCCCGAAGTTCTAACGGGAAAGGGAAATATATTTATTTTTTAAAATTAAGTTAGTTGCGATGGAAACCGTGGTTATTGTCTGACAATTGTTTACTTACATTTCTAATAATTACTATAAGACTGAGCCACAACGAAGCGTGATCGGGTTCAGCTAGTTAGATATAAACGAGCCTGCAAACGACAACGAGAGTAAATCTCTTCAAGGAAATAACTTGATCCATTTAAGCGGATACAAATGTCGTGACCCGCCCACGACTTTGATTAATACCAGAGTGGATGCTGATTGGTTATCGTGCAAAGAGATCATAATTTAATCCCTCGTATCGTTATATCAAGGAACTTAGTTTGAGATTAAGCATGACTCACCATTCCTGATACACGTGTGCCTTTCATTCTATAATATTAACATTCAAAAGAAAGAAGCGTAAAGTGACAGTTTACTGTCGCGTTTCGTATGGTAAGTGAGATATCCGGAGGCCCAGATTCCCCTTTCCCTTACCTAATCCCTATTCCTGTCCTTTAAAACCGACAGCGCATACATGATACTTTCGATATTGTGGATGTTCATGGGCGGTGGAGATCATTTAACATCAGGTGACCCATATGCTCGTTTGTCAGCCAAGCCAAGCCAAGCCAATAGTAAGCCAATTCGAAGCCTCCGTGGCGCAGTGGACGAGTAGCTGGCTGTGAAACGAGAGGCCGTGGGTTCTATACCCGCATCGAGACAAATGTTTGTGTGACAGACAGATATTTGTTTTGAGTCTGGGTGTTTTGGGGTCGTAGTCCCTCGTAGATCTGTGTACTCGCAATACAGGTTTGGAAATCTAATAAATCTATTCACGTGTATTCTATACTATAATAAGTGTTATGACGTCCAAATAAAGCGGTTTTAAAATTTCGGAACAACAAAAACCATAAGAAACGCTGATCTCGGGCACCACAAACCACCGATTTTGCCGATTTATGTGATATAGAGCCTTGAACCGTTTCTTACCAAGTACATATGAGTCCTTCTATCAGGAATATTTTTCACATATTCTCATTTGGTCATCTTTAACATATCCTTAAGGAGTAAGATACTCCAATATTTCCTATTTTACCTCTCTTTAACCCTCGCCCCTTCGACAAAATCATATTTTATTTTCAACACATTTGTCAAAAATGCGTTTTATTCAAGTCGAAAAAGCTTCTGATAGATGTTAGTACCTTCAATGGGATAAAAATAGCCACATTCATTCCATCCAGTCCTCTACGAAAAATGACATCTGCTTTACATTGTAATGGGGCTTTGTACCTTTCAAGTACAATATGAACTGATAAGAATAATTTATTAGCAAAAGGTGACAATTAGTGACTGGTTGTATCATTAAATATAATGTGACCATCCATTTGCATCCTAAGATGCAAATTAGTGGTAAATGGTCATTTTTTCCTAAAGGTAAGCCGACGCAGGTGAACCATAGACGATTGTACTGCATTACATTTTTTGTTACCAGTCCATAAAGATAATGATTTTTATAGTAATTAAATCATTAACAACAATAAAATTGTATATAGGGTAAATTCTACTTCTTTGACAACTTTATAAAAAGAAGCCGCAGAAAAGTGTTATAAGAAACTTTCTCTCCTGCTATATATCACCACGCTAAATCATCATAACTAAATTTGTCATTAGGTTCCCTTTTATAATCTAAGACATATCTACGGTCTTCCATGTCCTAAATAAAATGACCCTTTAATATTCCAGGCCTAGCGTTAGTTGCTTCCGATGCCTTTTTATATCAAACTAGGTGTTGCTCGTGGCTCCGCCCGCGTAGAAGTCATGATCTGGAGAAAAAGTATACAATACAATATATCAATTTTCATCCGTTTGACTTCAAGAATGAAGAATTTTCATACAAACTTTCATCCCCTATTTTTCCCCCTTATGTGTGGAATTTCCAAAAACCCTGAAAGGTGTATTTTTTATTTTTAGCTAGAAAGCCAAATACTAATTTTCATGAATTTAACTTCGATATTTACGGTTTTTCATACAAACTTTCACCCCCTATTTTACCCCCTTAGGGGTGGTATTTCCAAAAACCCTTCCTTAGTGGATGCGTCCGTCATAAAAGGTACCTACTGTCAAAATTTCAAGTTTCTAACCCCAGCCGTTTACGCTGTGCGTTGATCGATCAGTCAGTCAGTCAGTCAGTTTCTTCTTTTATATATACAGATTGATATGACACTAGAAGAGAAAGTAGCACTAGAAACGTTGACATTATTAAACAATCTTTAAAGATAGTTTGAGTATGTTTAAGCAAGTACCCGTGTGAAACAGGAGGTCGTGGGTTTTATTCCTGCAACGAGACCAATTTTTGTGTGACATACAGATATTTGTTTCGGGTCTGTGTGTTGTGGGGCCATAGTAGTAGTTCTTGATACCCACGATAAAGATTTTACCTATTGTGGGGTCAGAACTATGTGTGTGACTGTTGCGTGTATTTATTTCATTCGCCATTTTACAAACGCTTTAGTTTGTTTACAACCGCTTGCTGGAATAAAACCTACTACAAAAAGACAATGATCGCACTGTCCCCGGCTATGCAAACTAGATTTATTCCGCTCAATAATGTGCAAAAAGAACAATTTTAGAACCAGTCGGACGACTTATAACCCAGTGACAGTTACCATGCGTATGAAATATTCCGGATAATCATAAAACATACAGATATTTCTATAATTTTATACAATACATCAGTTAAAGAAAGGTTTGCAGTTTATAACGTCTAGTTGTTCTTTCGTAGTTAGTATTCCAAAAGTGTTAGCATTGTTAAGAAGTTCTATTATTTAAATATTTCTAGACATTTCCCAAGTGGTCCGAATGAGATCAGGCCAGGTGAGTTTAACTCCAAACCGCAACTAATGTTGAAACCACCAAAAGACCAGGTTCGTATCAGAGATGGATATTCTGATAGCAATTTACGAATATGTGTAATTTACATAGTTTTTCACACTTGCTTACCATGAGTTTTTTGTATATTCGCTAGCGACATCGAAAAATATTTGTATAACAATATACAGCGCCTCCAGCGGTTACATGAGAAACTTAATTCGGTAGTATAGCAAAACATTCCATACATAAACAGCGCTGCGACGCTGACTTCCTTTACCTATCGTAACTTTTTAATAAATAAATAACACCCAACAGTCACACACATAGCCCCGATGCCACGCTAAGATGCGAGTCTGGTGTTGTGGGTATCAGGGACCTAGAGAGACTTTCGGTCTCACAACACCCAGACCCCGAACACAAACATTTGTCCCTGTGTGGGAATCGAACCCACTGCCTCTTGTTTCACAGCCGGCTACTCGCTTACTGCGCCACGGAGGCTGAAATAATCTCATATTTTTGATATAAACTCATGGTTGAGCTTCTGTGACCCTTTTTTTGTCGCGGGGAAAGCATTTAATAACTGCCGCCTCCTCCGGGGGCAAGCAAAATGAGAATAAAACAGTTATGCTGGACTAATCGGTCTTATGACCCAGCAACCCCTCGCCCGGACGATGGCTGTCCGGGCAGCCGCTGGGCCGTGTCCCTAACCCCTATGTACACCCAACCCGACACTACCAGCTAAAACCTCGCGGTGGCTTTCTTTGGCGCTTACGGAGCGATCCCGTGGTAACGGTAGGCAGCGGCTTTGCTGTGCCCTGGCATTGCAGAAGTCTATGGCCGGCGGTTACTACTTACCATCAGGTGGCCCGTCTGCCTAACCAGAAAAAAAAACTAAAAAACAAAAATACCGGAGCTTCTGGTTACCCTAAGAATTCCGCGTACCTTATTTGCAGAATGCAGTTCACGCGTCGACGATACGCGAAGCATACAGATGGCCCGGCACTTGAGATTTGAACGGGATTATTTACTTGTATGAGGTAATTCCATTGGTAAGACGGATACGTGAGACAATTTCGTATTTCAATAAAAATAAAATTGTATTGCCTAAAAAGAGTGATACTTAGGGATTTTAACCGACTTCAAAAAAAGGAGGAGGTTAACAATTCGTCGGAATCCTTTTTTTTATGTATGTTCCCCGATTACTCAAAGACGCCTGGACCGATTCGAGAAATTCTTTTTTTGTTTCAAAGTGTATACTTCCCAAGTGGTCCCATTGGCACCAAGTCAGGATCTGATGATTGGATCTCAGAAAAATCGAGGGCAACCCTCAAATTTTACAGAGAGATTTAGAGAGATAATTATTTTTTATAATGGTATTAATTAGGTGATTTGTAATGAAACTAACAAACTCCTTAAAACCATTACTGATACCTATAAATGTAGAAATAACACCCAACAGTAACAATCCTTCTGACCCTACACTAAGATACCGGTCTGGCATTTCGGTCTTTTGTCGTGTGTATCAAGAACTACGAAATACTTTCAGTCACACATTTGTCTCTGTGCTGGTATCGATCAGCAACCTTTCGTTTCATAGCTGACTACTGACCTACTGCGCCACCGAGCCTGTCTAGATTATCTTACGTTTAATCAGGTTACGTCTCTGTCCTCCTAAAGTTGACAATAATTTCAAACCACGAAAATTTCTTTGATATAATTTGCAGATATTTTACATCAGATGTGGGATGGCCGCTCGTTCGATGCATATGTATGTATGATCCACAAATAAAAGTTTCTGATCCCACAAGGGACCGTAGAGTCTTGTAGTTCTTGATATCCACGATAAGTGTTTTTTTTTATCCTGGCACGACAAAGTGACCACATTGCACCTGATGGTAAGCGCAGTGCCGTCCAATTACAGTATCGAGTAGCGAGAGACAGTCTATCCCTCGCTACTCAATACTATCATGCCGGCCTACTTCTTCACACTACGCCATGGGCAAGAAGGTGAAGAAGCGGTCGAAGGTCTAGTGTCAGATATCTTACCCCAATTCTAGACCCCCGACAAACTTGAACTTAGAGTCCTGACTATGTGCATGACCGTATGGTGTATCACAAACACTGTCAGTCTATCAGTCCAGACGATCAGTTTTCACAGCGAGTACAACGACACTACAATCTTGCGTGCGTTAATCATGCATGAATTATTAGAAACAAACACCTAGGACAATGTGCACTTATAGATATTTACCTCAAGATGACGTGTAAGTTGTGCTAATTACCTTATAGCTAGAGTTTCGTCTAGAGCACCAGCTAATTAACATATGTACATATTATCACCCCTTCATCCCATAAGGGTAGGCAGATACTATACATTTTCACTTTGCACGATCCTGACACACGGCTTCAGCTTCATCTACTTTCATTTATCTTATTATGCATTCACGTCGATTTTGAGTATTCCTAACGTGTGCTTTACTGAGGATGTCGCCAATTTGCCCGTCATATTTTGGTGTGGACATCATCTTTTTCATTCACGATTGTCTTGTGTATTTATTTCGTTCATCTACTTTCATTGAACATACTTTTCTGAATTCTCGTCACTACATCTGCTTTCACTCTACAAAGTTCCATCACCACATTATTCCAGCCCTATACATAAGTGTTAACACTATAACTCCTCCATTGACAGCTAGTTGTGCCTGCTTGGAGATTTTTCGGCTACGCATGACTGTACGGAGCGCCATATTCACTCGATTACCTGCACACACTCGTCTTTAAATGTCCCCAATCATGCTTTCCATCACTTCTTAACATACCAGCCGATTAAAGATTCAAAATTATATCAATGTCAATTTGTCTTTAGCATGAACTGAGTTTTACAGAGCGATAGCACTGTCCCATAGTAAACCGTAGTGAAATGTGGGCTATTGTGTTACGTATGAACAGATTTCTGAAAGACCAATCTTGCTATAGAAAGAAGTGGAAAATTAATATTTCCAACTCCTATATTACTATTTAATTGACTTCGTTGGCGGATAAAGACAGTTAAGCATTCCCATAGAGTCGAGCTTCACTGCTCGGTGACAATGCGGGGCATTGTCGATCCTTATAGGAGTTACAGTGGTGTGTGCAGGAGAGTAAAAGAAAGCCTAAACTTCATAATTTCTTCATATTCAATATTTTCCATAAAGCCAAGGAATATACAAATCATTCTTTTATTTTTGTGTTCGACTGATAGAGATCACTTACTACGTGAGCCACTTGCCTGTTTGCCATTCTTACTATAAACTAAAGAAAGGCACATTCTCCAATGATATGGATACTTAACAGTCTAAAGAATGCACAACGAGCTGTGAACTTGCTATTAACATCTCCAGGCAACAAATTTTCACTTAGGCGCAATGACACGTTCATAACACGAAGGTAGTCATGCAAGACTTGACAACCAAACATACATTACGTTGAGCATGTATGATTAATAACAAAATTGATGTAACAGTTAAGATACTTCGAGACGAACTAGATATAGATGGTGATAAAATAAATGATGATGAATATGTAACTTTTATATAGCTATAAACTGACTTTAAATTACTAAAAAATATTTACCTTCAACAGCTTTGATATTAAAAAGCCCATTGAAGGAGATTCTTTGATTTTGGGATATGCCACAGTGAGACGACTTTACACTTCTCTTTGGGTCTGGATTTAAAATGTGTATGTGTGTGGGGAAAATTTTCATTACGAAGCGTCTATAGCTGAGATCACGAGATTTGGGTCCCTCAGAGCACACCTTTGACTTTTAAAATTCTAGTGTGTTTAACACCGACGAAAAACATTGTTTAAACCGGCACGATATTTTCCCCTAAAACTTCAAAGTTTGTAAAGTCTACCAATCTGCATTAGGCCAGTGTGGTGGACCCTTTCATTAATAGAAGCCTGTGCCCAGCATCAAGAAGATTATTATCAGCATCGATTATTATTATGTTATTATCAAATTGTATGCTTGCTTTGCGACTGTGTTCTTTATTGTCGTAGACACATGTCAGTACAACAGGTGGTTAATCTTGTTTCGTACGTCATGCTTAATTAATCACAAACAAACGAGGGCCGCGTGTACACTTGTGACAAGCCACGCATTGGTTTGCAGTCACGCTTGGAAGGCATATGACGATGGTAATGATGTGGATTTTATATTTATTAGTTAATTCAAGATGTCAGTAAATAATGGTAATAATAATAATACCAGCCCTGTATTAAACATTGTCCCACTGCTGGGCACGGGCCTCCTCTACTAATGAGAGGTTAGGCCTTAGTCCACCACGCTGGCCTAATGCGGGTTGGTAGACTTCACATACCTTAGAAATTCGTATAAGAATTCTCAGATATGCAGGTTTCCTCACGATGTTTTCCTTCACCGTTAAAGCAAGCGATAATTAACATTTAATACACACATAACTTTAGAAAAGTCAGAGGTCTATGCCACTTGGGTTTCGAACATACGACTTTCGTCTTTGCAGGCCGTACCGCAACCAACTAGACTATCACTGTCAGTAAATGTTACATAAAATTTATAACGTAATTAATTTAGTGCTTCGCTATATGCAGGACCTATTGACGCGCGGCTGCACCTCAAATCCAAGAAAGATGATTATTGATCTCTGAGTTTGGTTGTCCGTAATAAACTTACTAGTAGTGTTAGGATTCCATAACAAAAATACAACTGACCTTGCAAAAATTTTCATTCGCAACAAAATTCCAGAGAATTTTAAAATAAAATGTACTTGTTGTCAGTATTTTGAATTATAATTATTTTTTTTTTTTTGAGATTTCGATATATGTAGCACTTAACTAACAAAACGATCACGAAAAAATTACGGTTACTTTTTCATTTAATAGATAAATCTAAAAAAATTGTAAACACGTCCCGAGATGACATTTAATTATAAACCTTATTATATTGTGCATTGAAAGTACTAGTATTATATCATGATGATGATGATCAAACGTACATGATATTGGTCAGAAAGAGGTTTACTAGCTTTGTCTTAAAAATCCAGGCTTACGCCGATGTGCTTCTTAACATTCCGTTATACCTGAAACAAAAAGAAAATATTTTTAATTATTTTATAGCTATCGTTATTCAAATTTATTAAGGCGTGAATATATGAAATTAGGTAATTAGGTAAATCAACAATATTTATGGTAATGATCATTTAATATTGAGGGCTTTCTTTCAAGGAGGGATTTCTTGACATACTACGGGGAGATGGAACTGAAAAATTATAAACTAGATCGAAGTCGCAGATCGATCGCTATGACTTGAAAATTTTAGAAAATACATAGTTTACTTCTAACGTAGAATTTTATGCGATAACGGTAGGCAGCGGCTTTGCTGTGCCCAGGCATTGCAGAAATGTACGGGCGACGGTGACTACTTACCATCAGGTGGCCCGTCTGCTCGTCTGCCTATCGAAGCACTAAAAAAAATGCGAGTAGAGCCGGAGGTAAGAGCCAGTCTGTATAAAAAAACCTTTTTGTTGCTATTGGGTTATTTGATAGGTGCATCACTTGATGGCTGGCTGGATGTTTGTAATAATCCGAATGGATTCTTAGGAAAAGAAAAAAATAGAATAAAGCACTGCAAAATGCAGCAATAATTGAAAGTGTTTTTCATATGGTATTTTAGAACGCATATGAAGCTGCGGAAATTCTAGTCATTTTATAAATATTGACAAAATATTTTTTTGTTACTCTTATCTATTAATCAACTCCGTTTCTTCCATGTCCAACTCTCCCCAAATCGACTCCATAAGACTCCAACCGCGCAGTATTCCTTGAACCCACGTCTTGAAACTATTAATCACGTAGCTATAAACACGGACACATTAGAACCAGTTGGTCCACGCATTCCAGCAAGCCGCGCTAGTCCCTTAATCGATTACCAACCACAAACGGCTTTGGTAACCGAATTCTGTGGAAGTCATATGATATCGTTCTAGCGGTGAAGTCTTGGGAGTTGGAAGGCGCGGCCGTCCCTTTTAGTAAATGTAAACACAGACGGTTTGGAACTAAGTGGAATTTGTTTGTATTGCATGTTGGCAAGGAACTTTGATGAGTTCAAAGGTGTTAGGTTAAACTTGGTAAAGTTATGAACGCCATACTTGTACATATCAGTCATATTTCTCGTCTATACAACAGAGTAAATGCCTTAAATAGCATCAACATATTTGGTGACAATTTGTCAAACAAAATGAAAATAATAATCGAAGCGGAACAATTTAATGTCTTGCTAGACCGAGAGCCCACTATTTTCACAAATGACGTCACTTATTAATACACCATACCAATTCCATACCGACATTCGCCTTGCGGGAAAGGAACCGAGCATCCTTTCCTAATCAAACCAATAACAAACGCTTTTATCAGAACTTTATTAGCCGAAGAATATTCAATAAATAAATACACCCAACAGTCACACATACAGTCTTGACCGCACACTAGGTAAAACCTGTGTCGTGGGTATCAAGAAATACGGGGGACTACGGTCCCACAACACCCAGACCCGAAACAAAGATCTGTTTGCACACAAACATTTGTTTCGGTGCCGGAATCGTACTGAAGACTTCTCTTGTCACAGTTTATACAACATTAATTTTAGTATACTATAAAGCCGAAAGTAGTTTGTTGAGAATTAGTAGCACAATCAATTGCACTAATTTTTAACGTGATATATTGGTATCCCAAAAACATATAAAAATTTTCGTCAACCTGGTTACCTTGTTTATTACTTAATAAAAATGCGGTGCAGGTCGGTCGTTCACTTATACCTACATAATACTTTGGCGGGAAACAAACAGTCATATATTTATCTGATCTTTTATACCGAAATCTAATTTGGGTGTTTCGGCTTTATGGTATACAAAAACTAATCTTGTAATATGTAGGAGTACCCTGAATAATTTTACAAAAACGACACACTGACCTTTTAAATAGTTAAATCGGAATTGAAAAACTTTAAAATAATGATATATTCTCGCAACAAAGTACCAGGAAAGCAGAGAGAGCTGGAGTTCCAATAGCTGCATGTCTTCGCAATTATCCCTAACAGGTGTACGAGAATTTATTGACTGTCTACATAGATACCAGTTGGTAATTACTATAGAGCTAATTAAAGTGCCAGTATGGGCGTGATCGCTGATCTTAATTGAAGATAGACCTTTAATCTATGAGAATTTTAATTGTATTTACGTGATTGAAAATTAAGTAAAGAAAATGAGAGATAGGATTTATGGCTAGAGTGTTATTATCGGTAAGTAAAGGAAAACGTATGCAAACTAAGCGTAATCAGCGTCCTAAGTTGTTGCTTTGCTGAAGCATAAGCGACATAAGCATGCTTGTCTATTTCCAAAATTCACACAATTTTGAGTCTATCAATTCGTTTGCCATTACATTGAAATCTATTTATTAGAGATATAAATAAACATTGATAACAGATATCATCTTTCAAAGCCTGTGTCCAATATTCTACAATAAAAATTTGGGAACACTAAGTTAGGAAGCACATAATGTTATTGATTTCTGGCATTGAATCAAGTTCGAGTGGAATCCGTGTACATAGGAGTTCCGTATTATTTGATTTCACTGACACTTATAATAAGTATTTGGCTATCCTTGAAAACTACGAAAAATGCCCTACATTCCCATATTTTTTTTAAGAGGCTTAGTAGTATTTGCTCGATTTATAGTAAACATTTCTAGCCTTAAACTACATTATACAGCCCAACCCAACTAATATAATTAAGGAAATGACTGAATACTAAATATAACAACCTCATCAACATGTCCAATATTAAACAATATAGTGTGTTTATAAGGTCCATTTGTGTTACACTAATTAGGTTTATAAATCTAGACGCGCGACTTTTTTATCAGTTTGCTTCTTCACACTAGGTCATGGGCGAGAAGGTGAAGAAGCGGTCGAGGGTCTAGAGTCAGAGTACACAGAAGGCCGCAAAACGGTCAAACATCGTACCCCAAGCCTAGGCCCAGACAAAAACCGTATGTACACTGGCTCATCCCGGAACGCGACTCTGCGTGTGCCACTATGAGGGGTTTACACCCTGTGTAGGTTACTACCTACACAGGGTATAAACCCCTACGCTATACGGGTATGAATATCCTACCACCAGCATAAAAATACATCATTCGCCTATTTCAACAAGTATTTCGTTCAATTATCACGATTTGTACCAGCTATCAACAATACGTCACGGTGGTACGTCTAACTGCACGTTTTCACGCCAGTTACAATCTGTAGTGAGCTCCTTTCATGTTCACCGTTCAGTACACAAACAATTAACAGCAATAAATTGATGCAAATTGAAAGAAAATACTGCATACAAAATACGTTTAACGAAGTGGTTAATCGTAAATACGTTTGAAGTCTTAGAAATAGTATTCGGCGAATGCATGTGATAAAATATCTAGTTGCTTAATACTAGCCCTGTATTAAACATTTTCCCACTGCTGGGCACGGGCCTCCTCTACTAATGAGAGGGGTTAAGCCTTAGTCCACCACGCTGGCCTAATGCGGGTTGGTAATGGTAGTTGCTTAAAATATTAATATTCTACTAATCATTATCTTTGTCACATATAAGCTCAGGCTTGTATGTAGTAGGCAGAAGTGCAACTAGTGCACTCACGGTTCGCCGAGCATATCTCCATCCTACGATGTGATAGGTGACGAACCTATCTCCATATCGGGCACAAATTCCAATGCCATTTATGTATTTTTCGTCTCGTAGACATTGAAAATATAAACACCTTAAGCCTAGGATACTAAACCAATTTCTCTTTTCCGTTGTCGCCACCATCGTCACCCGAGTTCCTTATTCGGATAGTAAATAAATAATAAATACACCCAACAGTCACACACATAGTTCTAACCCCACACTTAGTAAAACTTGTACTAAGAACCACGAGGGAGTAGTCTCTCTTGGTCTAACCCAAAACAACATATATCTCCGTGCGGGGATAGAACCCACGGCCTCTCGTTTCATAGCTTGCCCTCTGTGCCACGAAGGCTGTCAAACAATAATAAAACAAAAGAAAATCAAGCTCTAGCTTGCCTGCGACAAATAATCGCAGCCTACAATCGTCCGTGCACCACCCGTGGCCTCACCTATCTAATAAACTATGACAGGTGGCGCACAAGTGGACCGCGCCCGGTGACATCACTATAGTACCATTGTCGACTGTATTGTACTAATAGTACATAGGCACGAGAGTTGAACTAAGGAACAAGATTTACTGACCGAGTAGAATAATTGAATTATGTTTGTGGGTTTGTAACCCTGGTACGAATGAATGACTCCACCTTACCGCATGGTAAGTAGAGTGTAGTTTTAATATAATAAATAATAAAGGTATTTTTATTTTACTAAATTCTTTTTATAGCAGCGATAGCCTAGTTGATTGCGGTACGGACTGTCAAGACGAAGGTCGTATGTTCGAAATCAACCTGGCATACACTGACTTTTCTAAAGTTACGTATGTATTCATTGTTCATTATTGCTTGCTTTAACGGTGAAGGATAACATTGTGAGGAAACCTGAGGATTATAAGAATTTCGAAGGTATGTGAAGTCTACCACCCCGCATTAGGCCAGGTGGACTAAGGCCTAACCCCTTCATTAGTAGATGAGATTCGTGCCCAGCAGTGGCACAATGATTAATACAGGGCTAGCAGTAGTTATTTCTTTATTTAGATATTAATAAAAAAGGCAAGTGTAAAATTTGAATTTAAAAATGATCTTCTATTTTTGAAGATCGATAAACTATAGTCAGTCGTTCAGATGAGGCTAGGGACTTCACTACTCATGTGATAGAATAACAATAAAGTATGACATTGTCTCGCATACATCTTACCATAACAAAATACGAAACGTGATAGGTGTGATTTCGATGACACCTGTCGCAGGTGTCAAGCAACCCTAATATTTATAAATGTGAAAGTTTATTAAGTTTGGATGTTTTTAACTCAATCTCGCGAAAACGACTGAACGGATTTGGATGCAATTTGGCACAACGATAGTTTATTAGCTGGATTAACACAAATAATAGTAATAAATAATGATGCCTTCATGGATAGTATAACTTTTCTTCCAAATATAACTTAACAAACCACTAGTCCATACTAATACTATAAATGCGAGAGTAACTCTGTTTGTTTGTTTGTTACCTCTTCACGCCTAAACGGCTGAACGGATTGTAATGAAATTTGGTAAGAGAATAGATTATATCCTGGAGAAGGACATAGGCTATCTTTTTTCTCAAAAAACAACCTTGAAAGGGGTCAAATAGGAGTTCAAAATTTGTATGGGAAATCCATAATTCCTCGACTTAGGGATCTGTAAATTCATATTTAGACTTTTGGTAGGAAATAAAAAAATACGTGTTTCAACGTTTTTGAAAATCATCCCTAAAAGGGGCAAAGTGAGGTTAAACTTATGGGGTATTTTTAGATGCAATCTCAAGATTCAGGCACAACACCTGAGAGGCTGGACAATCGCTACAGTTGCCTCAGTGCAGAAGACAACTCCTTAGATTGTATACTTCTGCTCCCGAATATAACCTCCACGCAGGCGGAGCCGCGAGCAACAGCTAGTATTTCTTAAATTATAGTGGTACTAATATTGAGAACATTACATCGATCGTTTCACCGTGTCTTTATCAGTACATCATACTATAAGTATTCGCAAACCACGCCAATCATTTGCCATAAAAGCCCTTGAAGATGAAATAGCCCATTATCTACGTAACGTGACGGATTATGGATCAATAGTGAAGTTTGCATAATCGTGAGGTCGGGATCTGCCATTAACAGCAAGGTTACGATCAAGTCGTGACAATGAATATTATGAATACAGAATGATTATATTACCGCAATACTTTTTTTAATCTTGCACGGCAAAGTGACCACACTGCCCCTGATGGCAAGCGCAGTGCCGTCCAATTTGAGTATCAAGTAGGTAGAGACATTCTATCTCTCAACAATCACGGCGACCTGTATCTTTTTTACACTACGCCATGGGCAAGAAAGTGAAAAAGCGGTCGAGGGTCTAGTGTCAGAGTACTCAGAAAGCCGCAACACGGTCAAACACCGTACCCCAACTCTAGACCTCCGACAGAAACTGGGTGTACACTGGCTGATCCCGGAACGCGACACACTTGCATGTGCCACTATGGCGGGTTTTACACCCTGTGTCAGTGGTCGTTATTCGGGTGGATACGAATATCCTACCACCAGCATACAACGATTTAATGACTTATATTATTAAAACATAAGCATTCACGCCTCTACCGAAGGGGTAGAGAGTGTAATTGGTGTACCCACCACGGTGTTCCGTTTTCTGAGTAAAAGCGAGTAGCATTTCCATAATAATATGGTTATTATTAGCTTTATGTATAACAAAGTGCAATATTAAGAAAAAGAAGCATGACCTTTGTCTCTGGTCAAATTAAAAAGTAATTATTAAAACAGTTTCCCGCGCAATTGATATCCAATTTACACCTTCGATTTATAAATATATTTAAATAATTAAATTATAAATATTTTACTGCCTCGGTGGCGCAGTTGTAATTGCGCATGCGTTTACGACTGCTATGCTGAGGTCTCGGGTTCGATCCCCGGGTCGGGTAAAGTGATGTTGGGTTTTTCTATCCAGAAATTCCCAGTATTAGCCCGGAGTCTGGAATCTGTGCCCGGTATGGCGATAGTCTCGCCCCCTATCACATCATGGGACCGAAATTTGGCGAAAAGTGGGTGTACTAGTTACACCTCTGCCCACCCCTTCGGGGATTACTGGTGTGAGTGTATATGTATATATATAAATATTTAAATAATTAAATTATAAATAATGATAGCCAATATATTTGTTTTATTAAATATATCTATACACCAGTTGAATCATATATGAGTCATCATTAACGGGTTTTCCAACCACGCAGACATTCGCCGGAGACGTTAATATGCATAGGTTGCATATTGATTTTGTGTTTTAGATAGTTGTAAATGTCACTCAACAGAGCGAGACAAAATATTTTAGAACTATTAAAAAGTGTACGCTAAAAGCTACTCAGCTTATATGAAGATCTGAGTTAGAAGTAAGGACCCAAAGTCGGTTATTGATTGTTTTCAGATATAGAAAAATAAAGGTGCGCTGAAAGTGATTTTTTCTACGGGATTTAAATCTTTTACTGTACCTTAGAGTAGTGTTAAATACTCTAAGTTACGGTACTGATAAACATTAGTAAATAAATATAAATACACTACAATCACAAACGAACTCGACCCCACACTAGGGCAAACCTATATAGTGGGTATCAAGAACTACGAGGGTCTAAGGTCCCACAACAGCTAGACTCGAAACAAATATCAAGCTGTCACACAAATATTTGCCTAGGTACGGAAACCGAACCCACTTACTCTCCTTTCACATGTGGCTATCCGTCTGCTGCGTTTACGCCACTGTCACTGTCAGTCGCGTAGAGCGGAGCGTATAAAACAACAAGAGCGTATAAAACATTATACTTATTAACAGTATTCTAAAACTAATTCAATTTTATTTCTTTATTTATACTTTATTATACACCAGAATAATAATACAGTGTAACAGTACATTGCAATAAACTTAAAATATAATGTACAAACGGCGGTCTTATCGCTAACTGCGATCTCTTCCAGACAAACTTTAGATGGATTGGTTTTGAAAAGAAACAAAATGTAATGGGTGGTCATAGTAGGGAAAAATATATATGATGTACAGCAAAATAGATAGACATTACATACTATAATATACTACATAAATTAAATATCTTTATATACTACATATAATATATATTATGTATAATGAACAAGTACAAAAAGTGCAAGAAAAAAAAATTACAGTAGACAGTAATATAATATATTTTAATATATTCATTACAAATCAATCACATTGAATATTATATAATCATTATCCGAGAAAGCGCCATTGTTTTAAAAACAACTAACAGGGTAACTGCAGGTAAGTTACACGGGGCAGGCAGGAGGGTTCTCCGGCGTGGATGTATAATTTCTATTATTATTATACTTAAATAATTTAGTAATATGCTAATATCTTTTTAATTATGCCTATCTATGATATTAAAAAAACTATCTTTACTGAATTCTAAATTTAAAGTAAAAAACAGAAATCTACAGAAATAAAAGCGATAATCCAGATTGAACACGACATTAAAAATCAAAATGGTGACATTTGCAAAATAAAACAAAACAATTCGAAATTTAAATTCAAAGCTCGATTCCCGTGGTACGCGGCACATGTGCGTAATCCCACCGATCTGGAGGTAATCGCGGACGCGGGTCAACGACTGCCCGCGGACCAACTGACCAATGTCCGGTCATGGTCCCGTCTTGACATTGCTCGTTCCTTTTACGAATTTACGATATGGCAACTTTTTAAAAAATACAATCGATGTTTTTAATCGATACCAAGAATCGTTATCATACGTAACCAATAAAATGTGTCATGTTTTTTCGTGACTGCGTTATTTTATTGTTAACTGTTAATAATTTGTAATATTTATTCAAAATTTTTGTATCTGCAAAATAATATTCCATTGTAGTTTAGAATAATGCTCTATTTTATCTCTTGCCTTTGCGCCGGGAATTTCCCGTGTTTTAGGGTATTTACTATTATTAGAAATACTGAAGGTATAACTGAGGTATTTAGGAGACTAGTTGGGGGTAGTTAATAATGACAACCAAAGTGAGAGTAGTAAATGTTTAATATAAAACAGAGTGCCTTCCGCGCTCCGGGGTTCAGTTGGTTCAGTTCAGTTTAGTTGAGTGTAAGACAAGAAGATAGCCAGTATATTCGTGGTTCGGTGTAGTAAGTGTAAATGGTAATTATAATGGTAATCAGTTCAATGGCGTTGTTCAGTTTAAAAGGGTAATGCTGGTAGATTAATTATACAGAGAAGCCTTAAAGTGAATCCTGACATGCGCGTGTGTTGATATTAAGCGCTGAGATGTGTAACAGTGTCGTGTAAATCAATCAATAAATTATAAACATTATATTTGTGCCTTTTAAATATCCATCTTTCATAGTTTTGTTGATGTTCCTAACACGTGGGAATATAATAAGACAGTGAACCATTATTATAATACTGAAGAAATTTACAAATAAATACTCTTTTCTGTGTGCAATCTCTTTGGCATAACCTTTTTAATAGGTCATTAAACGGGCAAGGGGGTCATATTGGTATGTGATTTTAACAATAGGGTAGTTATGTTTAATTTTGTACATTATTTTATATAAAATTTCAAATAACACAAAAATTATTATTTTAATTATATGATTATAAATAATAAAATAAATAAATAAATAACGCCCAACAGTCACACACATAGCCCCGACCCCACACTAAGATACGAGTCTTGTGTTGTGGGTATCAGGGACTACGAGAGACTTTCGGTCTCACAACACCCAGACCCCAGACACAAATATCTGTCTATTACACAAACATTTGTCCCGGTGTGGGAATCGAACCCACGGCCTCTCGTTTCACAGCCAGCTTCTCGCCAACTGCGCCACAGAGGCTGTCAGATTATATGATGCATCTCTTTTTTGTCATTTGGCAACTACCCCTTCCAACCGATATTAATGACAAACCACGTAAAATAACAGACTTGGGTCCTGTACTGAAGAATATTACCGGTGTTTAGATGTGTTCTGTTTTAATGTGACGTGGTCTGCACTTCACTCACCTAATCTAACATAATTGAATGAAGTCACAATCTATTATTGGTAAAAGCATCATTTACTGATGTCATTAATATCTATTTACTGTCATTGCGCTATCAAATGTGTGCAATAATATAATCAGTAATGGAGTCATTGTATATTTTTATTTGTGTTAGTTACATTATATTGTATTTTAGTGTGATAAGATACTAACTCAATTTATTTCCCTTTGTTTTTACGCGAATAGATATTTTTTATACATATTGGATGGTCTCCGTGGCACATTTATCTCGGCGGGTGTTCGATCCAGGGTAAATGTTTGCATGATCATCATCATGAGTATTTGTGAATCATGATGCATCATGATTCACAAATACTCGGGTCTGGGTGTTGTGAAACCGAAAGTCTCTCGCAGTTACTGATACCCACGACACAAAACTCGCATCTTAGTGTGGGACCAGGACTATGTGTTTGATGGGATCAGGACTCGCCTGTAATCCGCGAAGGGGAAAGCAGAGGTGTAACCAGTACACCCACTTTTCCGAATTTATTACGGTCCCATAATGTGATGGGGGCGAGCCTATCGCCATACCGGGCACAATTCCAGACTCCGGGCTAATACTGAGTATTTCTAAATAGAAAAACCCAATATCACGTTACCCGACCCGGAGATCGAACCAGAGACCTCAGCACAGTCGTAACGCTTGCGAAATTATAACTGCGCCACTTAGCTAGTTATTATTACCTACTGCAAAAATTGTGACACTACACTGACTTTTTATTATGTAGGGCAATAGAACGTCACATGCTAAATCGAACCGGCTCTTAGCGTTCTTAGAAATTAAATTAGAAAGAGAAAGAGAATCGCTAGACACTCAACACCATTTTCGCTTTTTATGCTGTTGACACCCAAGATATTAGGCACGATACTACATAGGCGAATAAAACTATTGTAGATCCTATATACAATACTGAACCTTGCTACACTTCTAACACTCTGTTCACCTAACCGCATTCTACATAGAATTTGCATAGCACACGGCCCCGCGCATTATCATTCCTATCCATACAAGGACACTTACAGAATAACTTAGGTTTAAAATTGAGGCTCCGTTTTTCAGTATGTTGTTTAAACCTCTGTGTGTTTACGCTCGTTGTGTGATTTTATAATACCAATTTATAATAGAATAATAATACCAGCCATAGCCAAAGCAGCGATAGCCTAGTTGGTGCAGTACGGACTGTCAAGACGAAAGTCGTAGGTTCGAAACCCAAGTGGCATACACCTCTGACTTTTCTAAAGTTATGTGTGTATTAAAATGTTAATTATCGCTTGCTTTAACGGTGAAGCAAAACATCGTGAGGAAACCTGCATATCTGAGAGTTTTTCGAAGGTATGAGAAGTCTGCCAACCCGCATTAGGCCAGCGTGGTGGACTAAGGCCTTACCCCTCTCATTAGTAGAGGGGGCCCGTGCCCAGCAGTGGGACAATGTTTAATACAGGGCTAGTATAATTAATACCAGCCATGTATATATACTGTCCTACAGCTGGACACGGGCCTTCTCTATAAATAAGAAGAGTCTTTGTCCACCACGCTAATGCGCATTGAGACATCTCAGACCTTTGACATTCTTACTGAGAATTTGCAGGTAGGTTTCCACAATGTTTCCTTCGCCATTAAAGAAAGCGATAATTGGTTTCGAACTTGCGACTTTCGTCTCGGCAGTTCGTACCACGTATTTTACTAAGTTTTTTTTATCCCGGCACGGTAAAGTGACCACACTGCACCTGATGGTAAGTACATACAAATATTTAAAGAGTAATCGCAAGAATTTCAATTTGTATGCATAAAGCCTTTACAAACCTTACAAACGAACACAGAATTCCTCAGTTTAATAAAATACAGATATTCGCTACAAGAATATACTTTGCCAACGGAATATTTCGAGTGTTACAATTCTTCGACGACAGACCAGTCAGTTTCATATATACACTCACGCCTGTAATCCCCGAAGAGGTAGACAGAGATGTAGACCCACTTTTCGACGATATTTTCCCAGTCCCATAATGTGATAGGGGGCGAGCTTATCGCCATGCCTTGCATAAATTCCAGACTTCTGGCTAATACTGAGACCTTCTAGATAGAAAAACCCAACATCACTTTACCCGGGGATCGAACCCGAGACCTCAGCACAGCATTCGTAACGCATGCGCAATTACAACTGCGCCACCGAGGCAGTCAGTTTCATTTGATAACTATAAGAATATCATAGTATTCAATGAGGCCCCTTCTTTACCCGATTACGAAGTAGAAAGTGTTACGCTTCGTCAACTGCATTCGTGCTACAATGTAATTACCTAGCAGTGACATATGCATAAAGTGCCGTTTCGGATCGGTAGATGTTTGTTGCTTGTGTATTTTCCCTTGTAATTGAAAGCAGAGGGACTAGATGTCTTTTCATTATATTTGAATACTAACAATATTAATAAATAATACAGCTTCCGCGGCGCAGTAGTCGAGTAACAGCATGTCAAACGACAGGTTCGATTCCCGCACAGAGAAAGTTTTTGTTCTTTTTCCCTTGTAATGGGAAGGCAAAAGGTTCCAGCCCATACAGCCTCGCCAATCGTGTGAAGATATCATGTTTTTTTTTCAGTAAGGCCTAAGCCAAGTCTTGAGTTCATTCTTTCACTATGAGATTTTCCTTTTCAGTAAGGCCACAGAGACATTTTGTGTGACAGGCAAGTATCTGTTGTAATACCGAAAGTCTGTCATAGTCCCCGAAACTAGGCTATGTGTTACTTGTTGGGTGTAAGGAAAAAGAAGGTTGTTCATATTATATTTGTAATCGACTACAAAAAAAGGAGGAGGTTAACAATTAAATGTGTCGGAATCTTTTTTTATGTATGTTACCCGATTACTCGAAGACGCCTGGACCGATTCGAGAAATTCTTTTTTTGTTTAAAAGGGTATACTTCCCAGGTGGTCCCATTGGCACCAAGTCAGGATCTGATGATGGGATCTTAGAAAAATCAAGGGCAAGCCTCAAATTTTACGACGACGCATAATTTGTTTTTTATTGAAATCGGTGTACTTTTTATGAATTAAAAAACTTTTACTTATTAGAATGTAGATAAAAGTCGATATTTTGTAATTGTCATCAAACTATTTTTTGAGTGGCACACATTACTAACGCTGGCTAAATGAGATTAAAATCACAGCAAACTTGCGAAGTAATAAGTATTGTAGTTATATCACGCGTCCATTCAACTAGCATCAAAAGTACCAGGACACCAGCACTGGTTAGTAGCTTAGTCACAAGTTGCAACTATCAATTAGCTCGTGGTCAGCGAAGCAGCACCGGCGTCGGCCAATCACAGCACGTCACATCTGGCGTGCGTTCATTACGACACATGCGCATAACAGCTACTAGTATTGACGAATTCATATCGTGACACGAGATATTTTGCAGATATTGAACGATTCGCAATTTGATCGATAATAAGCTACCAGACTGATTCCTTTTTTACTATTTATTTCCAAAAAGTACATTAAACTATAAGTTATAATAATGAGTAACAAGACAGAGAACGCACTATATTAAAATATTATGTAATTTTCAAATACGCCATCAAACTGAATACTGACTCGCTTTGCGGGACAGAGCATACCTTTCTAATCCGATCATAAACTTTAAATGCTTAAACACTTTATGAGCCGATTTAAATAATTCAGTTTATGTAGGTATAAGATTTTATACTTTTCAGTTAACCTATTATTTTTAAGTCATACTTTTGTTTTTTTTACACCGAACAGTCACACACATAGCCCTGACCCCGCACTAAGATACGAATCTTGTGTTGTGGGTATCGGGGACTACGAGAGACGCACGCTCTCACAACACCCAGACCCCGAACACGGCCTCTCGTTTCACAGCCGGCTCACCAACTGCGGCTCGGAGGCTGACAATCATGTCTGTCTGTGTTGTGTATTAACAACGTGTCTAATCTGATAAATGCATTTCCATCAATCGATCCAGTTTCACATCTATTCGTTCATACCAACTTCCTTACAAACCGGTACAAACGGACATTACCCAACAACCAGCAATAAACATTATTAAATGACCAAATTACGAAGGACACAAGTGATAGGCAAATGTAATGAGAAGTGGGACAAGATATTGCGATAGTTTTTGTCACGCCCGATGATTTCATATGACATTACGGACACTTTCAATTTTAATTAAACACATAAAGTTTTCAAATGCTATGAGTGCGCAACACGGGGAATAAACTTTTGGAATGCCGATGAGCTTATATTAAAAATATTACCCAATATAATTTACATATACACTCACGCCTGTAATCCACGAAAGGGTAGGCAGAGGTACCTACACCTGTGGGTACACTGTACAACCAGTACACCCACTTTTCGCCGCATTTCGGTCCCATAATGTGATAGGGGGCGACTCTATCGCCATACCAGGCACAATTCTAGACTCCGGGCGGATACTGAGAATTTCTAGATAGAAAAACGTAATATCACTTTACCGGAGACCCGGTGATCAAACCCGAGACCTCAGCACAGCAGTCGTAACACATGCGCAATTACAACTGCGCCACCGAGGCAGCCGAAAATTTAAATAAATATATATATAATAAAATTTAGTGCGTCTTCATTGTTAATCATCGCTTGCTTAAACGGTGAAGGAAAACATGGTGAGGAAGCCTATATGCCTGATAATTTTAAATTAAAATTTTGAAGGTATGTGAAGTCTGCCAACCCGCAGTAGGCCGGCGTGGTCGACTAAGGCCTAACCCCTCTCGTTAGTAGAGGAGATACGTGTCCAGCAGTGGGACAAATCTAATACAGGGCTAGTATTATTTATGTCAGTGTCATTCTTTAACCATCATCACTTAGGCAATAAAAAAAGCACAAAAGTCCATTATGAGAGATGACGTCATAATTTTCTCACGACCTTACCCAAAGGTCGGGCGGCGCCGGGCATCCCGACGCCCGTCTCGTGGAAAATAGGACGCGTTCGATAGATAAAAAAAGCACTGCGCTTCTCAAAGTTCACGCCAGCTTATCAATATTAGGGGCGATACAATGTGGACGTTTTAAATACCGGTGCAAAATGTTGGCACGTAATCAGTGGGGTTAAAATCAGCCATTATAATAGGTTAGTTGACTGTTTTTGGGAAACCGTTTTATTTTATTTTTCATGGTCTATGTTATTAAAATATTATCATTAATAAACATAACACATAAGTTTTCAAGATTTTAATGGCATTTTTATATACCAACTTTATTTTTTATTTTGTCCAACTTTTTTTTTTTCGTTTCTTGAAAATATTAATTAATCACATATAAATTAACAAATATGGGTAAAATTTTGATATGTTTAGACTAAAATCTATTATAAAAAAAAAAGTATCAGGTTTTCACTCACTGTCAGTTGACAGTGAGTCAACTACCCTAATTATGTTGTTCCGCATAATTACGTTGTTATGAGTTGTTTAAATTAAAGAGCTTCATAAAGTAAGAAAATAAACTCATACGTAGACTAAAATATAGGCAGTCAGCCTCGATAGCGCAGTTGTAATTGCGCATGCTTTACGACTGTTGACTGCTGAGGTCTCGGATTCGATCCCCGGGTCGGGTAAAGTGATATTATAATGGGTTTTATTATCACGAAATACACTGAGTATATCAGCCCGGAGTCTGGAATTGTACCCGGTATGGCGATGGACTCGCTCCCTATCACATTATCGGACCGTTATAAATTCGGCGAAAATTGGGTGTACTGGTTACACCTCTGCCTACCCTTTCAGGAATTATAGGCGTAAATGTATATAAATTGACTTACTTCAAAAAAAAAATACTAATTATTATTAATAGTATTTAGTTAGTTAATCGGTAAGTTAAACAGATTTATGTTTTATTAATATACGTTTTTAACACCGGACAGCCTTGGAAAATGGAGGTCGACTTAAAATTATCATAATAAATGTACGAGATAACTTATTTATGTAAACATTTATACACAAAGCGCACAGTAAACCTCAATAAGGTTAAAAAGCATTTAACACAAGATTATACGTATTAGAAATCATTATAAATTTATACATGTGTTGTCACAAGCTATGGTTTCGCTTAGCTAGAAAATCTTTAGATTGACGATTCTTTCATTTTGAATAGCGTGATCTTAAAATATTTGTTCCGCATTCAAATTTTCATACTTCACACCTTCACATTTGGCTCATAAACCTGTGCTTTATTTTTTTTTATAGTTATAAGGCACAAAATTCTTTCCATAGTGTTTTATTTATAAGTGGCCAGCAGTTTCGTCTACATTTCGAATGAGGTTCTACAGCTCCGGAGTAGTACTTACTTACTTCTAGGAAGTATATACTAGTCCGGCTTAAGTATATATTATTATCTACAGAAAACCGAAGGAATTAGGCGGTTTGCTGTGATGAGTAAAAATAATTTAAAAAATGAGCTCTTTCACCCATTACCTTTCTCCCATGATTTTTCTACTATTGTAGATGTACTATATAGACTGTAGATTCTTCTTACATTTACTATGGTAAGGTTAGCTTGGTATGGGCATGTGATGAGAAGGGATGAAAGGCATGTGACAAGACCGGTTGTCAATATGAATGTGGATGGACGAAAGAGTCGTGGGAGACCAAAAAAGAGGTGGATGGATTGCGTGAATGAGGACATGCACGTGAAAGGAGTGAATGCAGATTTGACGCATGATAGGGCTGCGTGGAAAGTTCAAACCAATTGTGCCGACCCCACTTAGTGTGGGGTAAGGGCAGGTAGATGATGGTTTAATATGGTAAGTAAACTAAAGGCTCTGAAACGCGTGGCTGCAAGTTTTATGCCGACATGGAGACAAATGTTAGTCGCAAATATTTGTTTCGGATCTGGGTGTGGTGAGATTGAAAGTGTCATAGTTCCTGACTTCCAAGGACACAAAATCGATCTTATTATGAGACTATATGATTAATATAACCCATTTCCCAGCCTTCTGCTAAACACAATTGGCACATTTATCTAGCTACCTTGACACAAAATCCTATAAAACCATTTTCAAACTAAGCCCCTAACACCGAAGGACGGGGCGACCCAGTTGCAGAACCATTACCGAGCCTTATTGGCACTAGATCTTTATATGAAACCCGCAATGCGATTGTGTTACTGCATCTACCATTACCTAAGAGACGATGGTATTCATGTACCTACGCATCCCGTAAAGGATAGATAAAAATTGTTTCATATGTAACCCTTTAACAAGTTTCAAGTAGGACGGTAGGCAGCGGCTCTGCTGTGCTCTGGCATTGCAGAAGTCTATGGGCGGCGGTGACTACTTACCATCAGGTGGCCCGTCTGCTCGTCTGCCTATCCAGGCACTAAAAAAAAAAAAAGTTACAAATTGGTAAATAATATATGTACACCACGGTACATGGGTGCGAGGTAGAGTTACCAACCGTCCTGTTTTCCAAGGACATGTCCTGGTTTGTAGGGTGTTCTGGATAGTTTTTAAGCAGCGTACTGGGTTTTTAAAGCGCCTTGATAAGGTCCTGTTTTTTAAAATTCGCACATCACTTTGGCAATCCTTACTTTCGGAGGGGGGGGAGGCGTCTCAGCTCGCAAATGTTTACGCTATTTTAAAACAAAGATGCGTCCTGTTTTTAAATTGAAATATCCTGGTTTCTCTAACTTGAAATCCTAGTATTTGAATTCCGGGGTTGGAAACGCTTAGCAGATTCAATAACACCAGCCATGTTTATGTTATATGTCGTAAGTGTCGCATTCTGGCATCAAATGCAGCTTTCATATCAGGTAAGGCATCATCCGATATCTTATCAATAATTTATTACAACCGTTTCAAATCAAACTATTTCCACGGCATTTCTAATCTATATATGATTACATCACAGTGTCAAATTCGTTCACGTTCACCATTAAAACAATTCAGAAAACATATTTTTAACTGACTTCAAAAAAGGAGGAAGTTCTCAATTCGTCGGAATCTTTTTTTATGTATGTTCCCCGATTACTCGAAGACGCCTGGACTGATTCGATAAATTCTTTTTTGTTTAAAAGGGTATACTTCCCAGGTGGTCCCATCGGCACCAAGTCAGGATCTGACGATGGGATCTCAGAAAAATCGAGGGCAACTCTCAAATTTTATGGGGACGTATAATTTGTTTTTTATTGAAGTCTGTGTACTTTTTATGATGTAAAAAACTTTTTATCTTTATTGTTTGATAATCTAAGCGTTTACTTGTGGGTTTGCGTTTGGAAACGAGTTTTCGGTAACATTTCGGAACACAATGCCCTGCGAGGAACGAGAGAAAGTGAGCGGTCTAGTGCGGCCACTGAACTGGCACGCCGAAGGGATTACATGTTTCGGAGGTAAATTATATTGAAGGGTACTTTGGTTAGACTGCCTCGGTGGCGCAGTTGTAATTGCGCATGCGTTACGATTGCTGTGCTGAGGTCCTGGGTTCGATCCCCGGGTCGGGTAAAGTGATATTGGGTTTTTCTATCTAGAAATTCTCAGTATTAGCCCGGAGTCTGGAACATGTGCCCGGTATGGCGATAGGCTCGCCCCCTATCACATTATGGGACCGAAATTCGGCGAAAAGTGGGTGTACTGGTTACACCTCTGCCTACCCCTTCGGGGATTACAGGCGTGAGTGTATATGTATATGGTACTTTGGTGTAAATCAATGCTGTGGTGTATGCCAATCGTAACATTATTTTTATCCTGGCAGGGCAAAATGTCCACATTGCACCTGACTGCATTATTGACGCTTGACGAGACTAGATCGGAATGTTATTTCATTTTTTATCACGAGACTTGGATTAATAAGGTAGTCACATTTGGCAAAAGAACTCGTCCAATATGTGGAACAGGAAATACAGTCTCACTGATGGTCTTCTTTTGACCCGACTGCCCCAGAAAGAAAAGTTGTGTTTTTCATTGCTCATTTAATAATTGTGCCAACATATAAAAATTCTCATTAACTTTAACACGTCTACAGAAGTAGTGGATCATGGAAACAATATCGATGAATTCTAAAGTGTGCTCAACCTTGAACCCGCGACCCATGTATTGTTTACCTCTGAGTCAGAGCGAGCTCCTACGCACAGCACGCGGGCGTATTTGTTAACACTTTCTTATTAATACAGAGTCAATATATCTACTTATTAGTGTAGTGCATCTTACCACGATGTGAACGGTGTGTTCCTGGGTTGATGTCCGGTAACAGCGAATTGTGTGAGATATCCAATCATAAAAACGTACAAACTATTTTTTTTTAGTGCCTCGATATGCAGACGAGCAGACGGGCCACCTGATGGTAAGTAGTCACCGCCGCCCATAGACTTCTGCAATACCAGGGCACAGCAAAGCCGCTGCCTACCGTTAAACGTTAAGGGAATTACGTAGTCCAATGACTTTGACGATTCGACCTTCAAAAAGCTAGCCGTGCTACTCTCTGATAGATGGCTATAGATAGTATACGCCAATAGATGGCATGATAAAAAATTTTAAACATCACCGTAAACACGAACGACTATAGAGTAAAAAGAAAATCGATTTATTTGGCACAATTTTAAGTGTAGTTACTTTTTAATTTCGTGCATGATTCGGATACTAACGAAATAAAAATAAAGTATAATCACATTTTTAAAGATGCAAAATGGTTATAAATGACTATAGTTTCGCATTTTAAACAAAAAAAATAATAATAAAATACACCCAGCAATCACACACATACGTCTTAGTTCTTTTTTAGTTAGTAGGTACTTTTTGAACTACCGCTGGCATAACATTTTTGCGCTTGGGCTCGCAAGCAAAAATTTACGCTATCAACATTCAACTTATTATACGCGGCTTGCACTCGTTGTTTTTGAAACCAAGTGTCAACCGTGTGGCCATTACGTTTACAGAAAGCGCAAAATTTATTCGACTATTCGTTAGTCGTTCTTAGTTACTATTATTATCATTCTCCTTGCGTCGTATTCCTCAGTATCGTACAAGGTCGTGACCTCACTTCTATACGAAATAGAAACGAATATAAAATTTCAACATCGAGGACATGGAATACTTTGGCTCTGTGGTATCATAGCTTCTTATAAGATTAACATACTGAGGGTTCAAAACCTACACATATTATTTTTATTAATCCAATATTTTTAATTTTCTTTACCAAGTTAGATAGTCAAAAAAAAAATTAAAATGAAAAGCATTTCCTCCCGTTGCCATAATACTATAAATAAACGGTCACCGAGCGACCGCGACGCCTCGACTATAACTCTCTCGCTCCCTTGGTCGACGAGAGCCGACTTTACTCGAACGAGCGTTACATAACCGTCATACTCAATACCTACTAAATGAAGTGGACAGCACGCCTAAGATTCCACTTCAAAAAAATTGTGCACGACGTACCTACCTAAGTAATTTTAGATTATAATCGCACAATGCCACACATTCTACCTTGTAAAAAAGTGCAGTTAAAATTATATGAATCAGCAATTTGTTCTATAACCAACTATGACAACTAAATAACCTACTTGTATTTTATGTGAATATATGTCTTGAATCATATTGTGCCTCTTCTCTCATTTGACAACTACCCCTTACACCAGGTTTCCATGACTTCAAATCATGATCATTATTTATTTTTTACCAGATTTATAAATATAATGGATGATATGTTTTATTTTATGTAGGTAATTTATTGATAAAACATTATGTCAACTACCTATTTCACTATTCTCGCGTGTTTGATAACGTTCAACTGAACTATAATTATATTTAGTAAAAACAATAGTTCACGATAGGATTCTTACAAAGTTCGCGATTCAACGATTCAAAAGAAATACGTCATAAACGTCACGACCCACGAAATGTAAAATGTGCTATAAATTTAGAGCGTTAGGAGTCTTTTCTACTCGTGTACAAAGTGTACTTCAGAAATGTTATATAAACCTAGACAAGGTTCAAATAGGGTTTATTTACGATAAATATTTTGTTCAAAAAAGGTGTGACACGGTAATGTTCTCTATATATGACACCCTCCGTGGCGCAGTTGGCGAGTAGCCGGATGTAAATCGAAAGGTCGTGGGTTCGATTCCCACACCGGGACAAATGTTTGTGTGACAGACATATATTTGTGCCTGGGGTCTGGGTGTTGTGAGACCGAAAGTCTCCCGTAGTCCTTGATACTCACAACACAAGACTCGTATCTTAGTGTGGGGTCGGGGCTATGTGTGTGACTGTTGGGTGTTATTTATAGTGTTTTCTGTCTTCATACAGTCGGAACGCGAGTTATCTAAGTACCTCGAGCTCGGTCGGCTCGGTGATCGGTTCACAACAGTCGCTAATGCGCCCGGGCCACCCCGAGCCGCGCCGCAGTGACGAACGAACGGTGTGGTGGTTTTGTAAGCAGTGAGCTTGTACAAGTACTTACTCAATATGGCAAATACGAATTATAGACTATATTGTGCTGTTTTTGGTAATAATAATCTACAAATCAAAAAAATACTACACGTATTTTTATTGTACACTTCATATTTCAGTCACAGTTTTTTAAAATAAAATATATAATATTTACAATCACAAAACTGCTTTGTTATCATTACGTGCCTACTATCGATCGTACGTGATTTCGAAATTGAACCAATCAATCCATTGAACGGATCGAACAATCCAGATTATTACCAGTATTATTTGATTTTTTGAGATCGAACGATCGCCACCTACTTACTATCATATAATATGTACTAGATCTCGTTGTAAGGGAGTACCTACCTACCTACTTATTTATTATTAAATTTTTTCATATATTTATCTATACTGATATAAAGCTGAAGAGTTTGTTTGTTCGCTAATCTCGGGAACTACTGGCTCGAATAGATTTATTTATAGTGTTGGAAAGCTCATTTATCGAGGAAGGTTATAGGCTATATAACATCTCGCTATGACTAATAGGAACCGAGGATCAATAAAAAAAAGGGGATGATTTATTCCCTTTGAGAGCGTCCGTTGCGTAAACGTATGTATGATGGAATTGTTCCCCTGCTAGCATGTCTATCGTTTTAGGTTGGGTAAATGGTAATCAAATTTGTTAAAAAATAATTAGTGACGTCATATTAAATTGAAAATAGCGTCCTTTAGGGGGCAAGAAGGCGTGAACAAAAAAATTTTTTTCGCCTCACCCCATCATCTGAGGTATCATAGAACATGTATTTTAAAATCAAGGTTGGGTTTGGTATATCATATTTTTGTCAAACGTACCGTTTGCGAGATATGTATATCCCGTCAAATTCATAAAACCTAAATTTTTACCCGAGTTCGCAATGTGTTTGTTGATCGGTATGTACGTAATTATGTATGTATGTTCATTTGTTCCCTCATAACTTCTAAACTACTAATCATAATTTGACAAAAACCCTAAACAGATAAAAAATGTGGTGTGGCTCTGCAAAACCCCAAAATACTTTAAATAAAAAATAAGTTCAAAAACTAGAACCCGACTACTGAAAAAACACGCTCTAAAAAGTATGAAACATGATATAATAAATATTTCATTTTATCTCATACATACAATAAAATATTTTTTAGAGCGTGTTGTTTCAGTAGTCAGGTTTTAGTTTTTTATTTTAGACTTTACTTTCTCATATGTTTGTGGTATCAGTGATATTCTAAAATGTTTTACAGACTTCATGCTATATTTATGAACCGCGTAGGGGCCAGTGAAATTGAGTCGACGGAATGATTTGCCTTCTACTAAAGTATAACGGTAAACGGTAGGCAGCGGCTTTGCTGTGCCCTGGCATTGCAGAAGTCTATGGGCGGCGGTGACTACTTACCATCAGGTGGCCCGTCTGCTCGTCTGCCTATCAAGGCACTAAAAAAAAAAAATACGGTATGTCCACAATTATGAGGTCAATTATTGCTTTGTCAATACAATCACGCCAGACCGGCCCGCGATCTGATAGCTGACGATGGTGGGTGACACACAATACACGAACTCTCCCCATTGATATATAAATATTGATATTCCTTGATCAAATACACTACCCAAGGCAACCGAGCGACGCGCGATAATTCACGAATGCAGTTTCGGTTCGGCCGAAGGTTCGGCAGGTTTTCTGCCGAAACCGAAACTGGTACCGAAACTCAATTTTTTTGCCGAAACTTGCCGAAACCGAAACCGAACCTTAGGTCGGCCACTAAAAATTATGCATTATTGGTGAAGGTGTTTTTATAAACAAATAAATGTTCTTCATCACATGTATTGAATTTTGAAGAAAGTTGCCCTTATGTCATTTGATTTCAATGAATATCTTATAGGAGGTATAACAGTTTTAAGTATCGCGCGCGCATTTTTATTATGCGGCATTGTGTGCGTAGCCGTGGCTGTTGTTCATGTCATGGGCTAGGGTAGTGAGGTCGGCCGGTATGGACAAAATTGGTCACGTGATGTTCAAACGCCTAGATTTTAAAATTATAACAATAAAAAGCTAAACATTTTATTTGTTTCATTAGAATCCTACCGCACATATATTATTTTTGAATATAATAGCATGTTTATTTAGGAAAATTGCATGTTTACGAACCATAACGGTTGGGCAAATGTGTGTCCGAGGCAATGTTATAATCAACTAGTAAATGAGATAAAATAAACACATAAATAATGAATTGTGTAGCTGTCCGATTTTGTTGTTCTGTCCCATTACAACATTTTTCTAGGCAGTAGTCCACCCTGGTGTCGACGTCGATCATTCGTACGACGCGACGCCGTCGGGTGTCGGGTCCAGTATACATGGCGCCGATGCGATTTCACATGTAACTGAGATATTTGTCGTCGATATTTGTACATTGAGAATAAAAATAGAATAAAGTAAATTCATTTATTAGATTAATAAACAACGGCGGTACCATATTACAATTAATTAGAATTATATACAACGATTGAATTATATACTGCATTAAAAAAGAGAATGATTGAAATATATATAAGATTAGTTTTTTGTATACCATAAAGCCGAAACACCCAATTATATTTTGGTATAAAATATCAGATAAATATATGACATAATAATAATAAGGAAAACTCACGAGGTGACTTGCAAAAATAATTTATTCCGTTTCTTGTACGGTGCATGGGCATACGCGCGCCGCGTGCTGCCGTTTGTTTCCCGCCAAAGTATTATGTAGGTATAGAACGACCGACACGCACCGCATTTTTATTAAGGAATAAATAAGTTAACCAGGTTGACGAAAATTTTTATATGTTTTTGAGATACCAATATAACACGTTAAAAATTAATGCAATAGATTGTGCTACTGATTCTCAATAAACTACTTTTGGCTTTGTAGTATACTAAAGATAATGTTGTATATAATATATAGTCGTGATAGGGGGCGAGCCTATCGCCATACCGGGCACAAATTCCAGACTCCAGGCTAATACTGAGAATTTCTAGATAGAAAAACACAATATCACTTTACCCGACCCGGGGATCGAACCCGAGACCTCAGCACAGCAGTCGTAACGCATGCGCAATTACAACTGAGCCACCGAGGCAGTTACCATAGGCACCGAGTGATATGAATCGACGTCGAAAATTTGTCTACAGTCGTTCTCGTGTCGTGGCACGCCTCTTAGGCCTGCAGTCCCTGCGGTCATTCCAAGATTCGGACGACTCCCGTGTTGGTTCCACCTGTTGTGTAAGATTGCCGCAAGAGCAGTCTTAATAAAGCCCGCGATGCGCTTTCATGCGCCACTTATGAATAGCGCGTAGGTTTTGATTTTGCCATAACTTCAACTTGTTCAATGTGATTATTGCTGAACAAGTAATTTATAAAATTATGACATCGGGAGCAACAGGAAGAAAATAAGATTTAAAAAAAATATATATTGAAAATATTACGTGCGCAGGATTTGAACTCCTGTCATGATTTTAGTATCAGGACGACGTTTACCCCGAGACCAATGTCTGTTTTATAAAACCTGTTGAAATTTTATATTAGTTTTAATAAGTAGGAGGAACATACAAGCCAAAACCAATTTTATTTCCATAATATTAACGTTAAAAATCGCTTAACACGTTGACTGCGGCGCCAAATATTGCGACGATACGCGGCTGGCACACGCTAGGTGCGTTTCCCGTTCAATGCGGCTCCATACCTCCTGTCGTAAAATTCGAAGAAGCAAACAGATACGAAACAAAACGACGTAACTCGCAAGACAATTACAGAAAAAGGCACTTTATTTTTTGCCGTCTTAGGTTGATTTCACAATAAATGTTATTTAACCTATGTCTTTTCATTTCTCAGTAATTTATTGTTTTGCGATGAGTTATCGTAAGTATAAGATAATATTTTAAAGTTGTGATTACTTTGAACTTAAAATGGTTTTAAAACTTTTATATCAGTTCGTTAGTAAAAATATATAGCTGTGTAATATATATTCACGCGGACAGATTTTAGCTTTGAGTTTATATGTGACCCGTTATCTAGTTGTATTGTTGATCGAAGGTCCATTTGATGTGCCGCGCGGTGCCCGAGTCTCGAATTATCTACCTATTGGCTATTATATAGTGTTTGCTAATTTCTTCACTCACGCGCGGCATGGCAACGCCGTTGGCGATTTTGATTTTTTTATTTTATTATTATTGTATTTATTTGCTATAATAGCCTATTGTAATGTGATTTATAATAATGTTTGGGATTTTCCATGGTTGTTTTAATAATATCATTGATATGCATAATTTTAATCTTAATGCATATAGTATGAATATAGTCTATTTGTAAACGGATGCCCACGACTAGGTAGTCGGTAATTATATTATTTGATTAGGTTCCAGGCTCCGAGATAATACTGAGAATTTCTAGTTAGAAAAACCCAATATCACTTTACCCGACCCGGGGATCGAACCCGAGACCTCAGCACAGCATACATAATTACGACTGCGCCACCGAGGCAAACTATTTAAACAATGCAAAACCAAAATTCAAAATCGGCGTACAAAACGTAAAGAAACCGTTTCCAAAACAAAATAATATGTTTGTTCATGCAAATCTACGGCTTATGTATGTGAATCTAAAGATCATTTCAAATCCGACGAATCTCACAACTACGCTGGCGGGGGTATCAAACCAATTCAATGTAATAATAATACTTGTCAGTAAAAAATCTTTGACGTATTAAGCGATTTTTAACGCATTATGGAAATAAAATTGGTTTTGGCTTGTATTTTCCTCCTATTTATTATGATGGTTAAACATTTAGTATAAATAGAAACTAATATAAAATTTCAACAAGTATTATAAGAAAGTATTATTGGTCTTGGGGTAAACGTCGTCCTTATACTAACATTATGACAGATGTTCAAATCCTTTACATGATTTATTTTCAATATGTATTTTTTTAAATCTTATTTTCTTCCTGTTTACACTGATACTGAGAATTTCTAGATAAAAAAACTCAATATCACTTTACTCGACCCGGGGATCGAACCCGAGACCTCAGCACAGCAGTCGTAACGCATGCGCAATTACAACTGCGCCACCGAGGCAGTCAATTTATAGGGTAGTTATCGGGATTATTATTTTTATAAGTTTATCTCATTATGTTAGTAGTTATACCGAGTGAAATTGAACTCATAAGAACCCATAAAACATGTTATTTTACTACATAAGAATTACGTAGGAAGCAATATATATCAATAAACGCTAGAAATAAAAAATACAAAATATACCAAGTCTCAAATAGTTGTGCATCGGTGTGTCTAGCAAAGGTACATACACGCGTCAACTCCCTTGAACCCTATGACCCCAATCGGTCGCGAACATGTGACATGATTTTTTTGTGATTTTATTCAAACTTTCCCTTCATACTTCAGGCTTAGTACGGTCAAAATACGTAAATGAACACTAATTACAACTTAGATGTTTAGGTACGCAATTTATTAAAATAATGAAATAATTTACTGTACCTAGTTTCGGCGTATTTCAAAAGTTGAAATCTCGATAGGTATTTACAATAATTGTTCAGGAATCACATATTGTATTTACAATAATAAGTAAGTTGATTTGTGTACCGAGGTTGCACATTACGCGGTCCAGACATTGCATAATATCGGTCCACTAAAACACTAAATGCACTGCAGTCCAAAGGTTAGCGACGAAAAGCGCGCGCGCAATTAATTTTGAATCAAAAACATGCGTCAACGTACCCTTGTAGTCGTTACGTCACGGGCATGCCATGAAGTATTATTATTTTTAATGTGATAGGGGGCCTATCTATAGCCTATCGCCATACCGGGCACAGGTTCCAGGCTCCGGGATACTACTGAGATTTCTAGTTAGAAAAACCCAATATCACTTTACCCGACCCGGGGATCGAACCCGAGACCTCAGCACAGCATACATAATTACGACTGCGCCACCGAGGCAAACTATTTAAACAATGCAAAACCAAAATTCAAAATCGGCGTACAAAACGTAAAGAAACCGTTTCCAAAACAAAGCCAGCCCTCAATGTTTTTATTTTTTAAATACTGTGCCATCTATTGCATTGTAGTGAGATTAATCTTCGATTTCAGTTGTGCTATTAAACAACAAAGCGCTAGTTGTCGCATACCTCGGTTGCGGCAAAATTAAGGTTTTTATTTGTTTTTTACACATTTTGTTAGAAATGTTCTAAAAGTAATTAATCCATTTTTGTTAATTGATAACAAAGTAATTATTTTGATAAGAATTAATGTGAATCGATAAGCCCTATTGCAGACAATGTAAGTTTTATTTTTCATGTTTAGGATTTTATTAAAATAATTTTATGGCATTTAAACAAATTCTGCTTAATCGAAGAGTTGCGCAATGAATCTATATTTAACATATATTTTTAATATAGCGCTTGGTCCAGCAGATGTCTCAGGGATTTCTTCGAACTCAACGTAATTCTAGCCATTTTGCGTCCCTTCACCCCTTAAACTAAGTTTATTAGGTGCGCGATATGATATGCAAGCTACATTAATCCACTGTTGGACGTAGGCCTCTCCCAAGATGCGCCACTGAGCCCGAGCTACATTAATACTATTGGTGAAATGTTCTTCAATCTTTCCGCATTTTGCTTCCCTATTTGGGGATAGACTGTATGTTTGGAGGTAATAAATACACCAAAAGTCACACACATTATCCTCACGCCTTAATAGATTAACCTTTATCAAGGCTATCTCCACGGTAAAGTTATCTATATAACTTTAACATGCTATCACTAACCGTTGGGTGTTAATTATTTCTTTATTATTATTACCAAGACAAGAGAAACAAATATTTATGGATTACACAAAAAATTCTCTCATTGGGTGTGGGATGTCTACAACATTGCTATGGTAGGCAGCGGCTTTGCTGTGCCCTGGCATTGCAGAAGTCTATGGGCAGCGGTGTCTACTTACCATCTGCTCGTCTGTCTATCCAGGCAGTAAAAAAACGCATTCAGACTAGTAGCTCAACCATGAGTTTATCTCATGTATATTCGCTAGCGACAACGTAAAATATTTATATGACAAAATATACAGCGCCCTTAGCGGTTACGTGACAAACAAAATTTATTGCTGTATGAACGAAACACTCATACATAAAAAATAACGCTAGCGACTTCGTTTTCCTATCGTAACTCTTTGACATTAACTCCAGGTTGACCTACAGAGGGACTGACGAACGCAATACCGCATCAGTCCCGCCAGCGAGGCCTAGCTAATAAGATTGGATGAGTATACACAAAGCGAAGGCACCAAGAAGATTGACACACGTTGCAGATGATAAAATTGATTGGTCAGGTACTTGATTATAGAAAGAATAGGGTAGTACACGATTTTTTTATTAATTTCAACAGGTTACATTACCTTAAACCTATTATCGAGAGAATTGTTTGAATCCGACAAAAATAAGTAAATTAGACGCTCATTGAAATCTGCTGGAAGGGATATATACCGGGTGTCCAAGAAAATGGCGCACTTGCTTCCCTAGATGCAAGGGCATAATATTAATATGCTAATAAAAAAATATTTTTTGAAAAAACCATATCTGTTTCGGAGTTATAACAGTTTAAAGTTTCAATTATTATCTCAACTATTCCGCATAAAACCAGTTAGAATGGTTAAAGTAAGTCATTTTAAGGTAAACATATTTTTTAATTTCGTTATAGATTAAATCGTTAATGAAAAAATCCATGAAAACTTTTTTCACCAGCAACGAAATTTTAATAGACTTCCCTTTAAATTATGTCAGGTCATGAACTTTCAGCTGTATACTTTATCCTTCTCTAGCTTCACGAAAAAATATTTTTTGTTTCATATGAAATTCATACAATAGTTGTTTAAGTTGGGACGTACTTAGATTTATAGCGGCAACAAACCAAGATAATATTTTTATTTTGCGTATTTTGTATCGTGTATTGATAGATTACTTTGTCATCATTTTGATCATTCAGTAAGTTACCGAAAAGTCACATCAAATCATGTAATTTTATTTAGTCAATAAGAACAGGCATTATTACCAATAAATAACATTTAAATTTACATTCATCGAAAAAAATCTGTCACTGTGGAAATCCTTGAGGGAGACCCATATTCAACAGTCGACTTCTTGTAGCTGAAGAAAGAGCAAAATAAGATCAAACCGTTTAGGACAAAATACTTGTGAATAAAAAATATGATATTAGAAATAATTCCCTAGTCTGACCCTGTTACGGTGCCGGTAGAGCGGCTCGTTTGATGCAAGCCGCTACCGACTTTGCCGCTTCCGAAAGGCTCTTAATCCCCTTGTCGGTCTATTTAATCACGCCGCCAATAGTGACCGTTAATTCTAAAGACGTGTTTACAGTTCACACTTATTGACATTTAATTTGGTTAAGTACTTGGGTACTGCGAGTTACGTAAAAACGAAGATCATAATTCATAATGGACTGATAGGATGATCTTAGTAAGATCTCCAGAGAGATTAATTAATTGTATTGAAATGCAACGATTTTACAAGTAAAAAGCGATTAAAGTACTTAAGTAATCCGCTCCAGTCAGAAGTTTGTCTTTTTTTATTTTATTTTAATTAACAGTAATTATAATGTTGCTTTAATTGATACAAATTGTACAAGCATTTAATGGCTAGAGAAAGTTTTGACAATCGTTGTAACCCAATAAATGATATTTACTTATGAATTGCATATGAAAATCTAGTGAGATAAAATCAGTAAAGATGCGTACCAATAATGCAAATAAATTATTATAAACTAAAATAGGTATGAATATGTGTATCTAATATGAACAGACCTTTATCTATTTTTTCATCATGGCGAATTTCATAATTTTTTCATTAGTTGGATTCGGATTGCAATCGCGTGTGCATGTGTATTTGTAGTATTCATAGTATTGTGAACTCGTTTTCTGTTATTTTCATTGAGTTGTATTAATTTCAATGCCGTGTTCCCTAGTACACCGACATGGTTTTGGCGTATGGAATGGTCCATAGTAATTACGGTGAAGCCTTACTTTTCTATTTGGACTATTCCGGGCATCGCAATGATGAGCACGTGCTTACAAGCGGTAAAACACTTATGCGAGTGTTGCAACTGTTGGGGGAATGTGGAAGTTTTATTTTATTATGCAATACAGATGCCGACGGCAATGTTAATTTCGATTATCGCAAGTGATGTGTGCTACCAAATTGTGACAGTGTTATCGTGCAGGAATTTGGTGGATCCTTTACTTTCCTCCTTACCCACTAAGAAAATAACGGCTTCAATTACAAGGTCAGTTAATTGTTTTTGTAGTCATTAGTAGCAAGTAAACAGTGCATTTGAATCCATGTAGATCTTCTTCCAAAGTTCTTTAAATGACATATCCTGCGGTTCTTAAAATGTTAAACACATATCACATAACTATGGTCACAGAGAGCACAGTAGGCAATAACGAGATTTACACACAACGCTACTTATGTGTTGCTAAGTATCTACCATGAGTTAAGAGGAAGCATATTTCATGTTATTGTTGTTTTTCTCAGTATCTTTGTTATTATTAAAGTCCGCTACAAAAATGAGTCTTAATCAAGATGCATTCCCGTTATACTATAATGTATATAAGCAGCTGCGCGATTTTCTTGGACACCCGGTATATATATATATAAGGGATAGGGCCAAATGACAGTAATAGGATGTATGATATGTCCCGTGACGTCACGGTGACGTCACGGTTCTCAGAATGGCCATTACTATGACGTTGTGCGAGGGAGATAGTGATATGTATTTTTGCTCATACCAATATTTAAAATAAATATTGTGACATCGATTTTCAAGCAATTTTGATTCTGTTTTCGCAGTGTTTCTTTTGCGTATTATGTTCGGTTGCATATTGAATAATGTACAATATTAAACACAGGAAACTACCCTTTTGTATGTGTTAAGCCAGAGTTACACTGTAGACCGTTTTGTCTACAGCATTAATAGACTAAGGACTAAGGAACAGGATTAATGGGCTAAGAGAAGAGACGCGCTGGGAAAAGAAAAATCGTGGCTGCGAAATATCCGGGAATGGACCGGTATCACCTTCGTTGAACAACTGTTCCGCCTGGCCAATGACAGGGAGGAGTAAAAGAAGCTGACGACCAACCTTCAAGACTGAAGAGGCACTTGAAGAAGAAGAAGATTAATAGACTGGCATGACCGGGTTTGTCTCACTACCTCACAAAAAACTGACAAGAAATATTAGCTGTATGTTGCGTTTAGTACGGTGACTAATTCTGTAGGCCCAAAACCTTTTCGGTTTGGCAATCCATATTTTTTTTTTTTTTTTTTTTATTAAATTTTTTCTTTTTATTAAATTTTTTCTCCCCTGGTATGAACCAGGGTCCTTGTCTTCGTTGTTTATTTATTTACATATTTCTTTTATTTGTGAGCCAATATTTTAGTTACGCTCGTTTTTTTCTTTTTACAGTTTTGTATTTATTCAGCTCAACAAAATTACTATCTTCTGCCAGTAGTTCTGCTTCGTTTTTTTTTTTTTTTTGTACTTGTATTTCTAAAGTTGCCTTTATATATATATAAGTAATATATATATTTCCTTTTGTACTGGCAGTTACAATTTATGAGTAATATAACAATTCTAATAATATACTAACAATAATCCACCCAAATTCACTTACAATATTTATCAACTAACCACGTACATTACAACAATATGGGTTACAATTTATACAGATCCAATTTTGAACAAATCAAACAATCATAGTCATTATCTATTAGTCAAATATAGCCAAATGTAACAACAAGTTCAAAATTAATATCGTGTCAAATTAAGATTAATCGATTGAGTCAAACTAAAAAAAGTATAACAATTATGATAAAAATTAAATTATGATAAGTCAATAGTTTTAATAAACAATATAATTAAACTTAAAATCCAAGTTAAGTTACAGTCTACGCAAGATTCAGTCAAGAACAAAATTAATCAATCAGCATTAAAATAAATTAAAGTTAGCTAAAGTAAAGTCAAAATCATAAAGAATAAATTCAAAATCAGTGCCAATTTAAACATCTAATACAAAATTAAACTCATATTCTACTCAGTCAATATATGAATCGGTAATTAAGACCAAAATAATAATTTTAAAATTAATAATAATAATGATATACGAGAAATCATTTTGTAAATCCATATTATTTCCCTTGAGGTCACTAAGGCACACATAATTTTTCTGGTTATTGTCTGCATAGTCTTTAGCCCTACTCTATCTATAGAGTTCACTTACCATCAGATGACCATGCTTTTTTGCAGACCTTCGCTGTAAATAAATCGCTCTTTCTTCCTCAGCTTGATTATAAAAATGTTCTAGTAGTGGCGTGAGTTAGCTGTTAACTGTTCTGTAGAGGACTGACCTTATGATAAAATAGTAATATTCGAGCCACGCTGTAGACATTTGTCTACAGCATGAATGGGCCGGCTCGACCGGGGTAGTACCACTGTCTCACAGAAAACCAACGTAAAGTGACAGTTTACTGTCGCGTTTCGTATGGTAAGTGCGATAACCGGAGGCCCAGATTCCCCCTTCCCTTCCCTAATCCCTATTCTTGTCCTTTAAGGCCGACCACGCATACATGATACTTTCGGTATTGTGGATGTTCATGGGCGGTGGAGATCACTTAACATCAGGTGACCCACTGGCTTGTTTGTCGGACTATACTATAAAAAAAAAATTACGCCTGTTCTTCCCGGGAACCAAATAAAATCGTAATATTCTCATTTCCAATGTAATAGATACAGGTTTTATTACCTAAGTATATGTTTATTAACCAACATCGTCTGTTCATGACGTCTGCAGAGCCTGGGAACCCCCGCACTCCCTCCTACAGCTACTCGGATTACCAAGGTATTGATCTGGTACTAAAATACTACTCACGGAATGGTACGACGCCATCCGTACAGCTTGCTTAATTCAAAATTGTGATCTCGTTTGTTTGTATTACAATTAGTTTCGCTTAAATATCGCTTTTAATTGTGATTGTTTAAAAACTTGAAGAAAAATCTAATTTTGTATTCATATGTAGGGAAAACATGACAAAATCACTAAAAGGCCCAAAAATCTGTTGATCCGATCGCTATCACTCTTCACAGGATCACCCGCGGAGCTAATCTGATGATTGTCTGAAAATTAATCAAATCGCCTCAGCCATTTTGGAGTCCATCGATTTATATATTATTTATACATCGATTTATATAAATATATAGATGAATAAAGAAATATATATTTTATTCCTGGTTAGGTTAAGTTTTATTTAGGGACCATCCGCCACTCACAAAAGCAATTAATTATTAATACAAAATCCATACTATTATAATAAATCTGAAGAAATTGTTTGTTTGAACGCGCTAAACGCGTTGAAACCACCTAAAATAAATTGGAAATTCTTTTTAACCGACTTCAAACAAAGGAGAAGGTTCTCAATTCGTCGGAATCTTTTTTTTTTTTGTTATGTATGTTCCCCGAACACGCCGGGATCTCAGAAAAATCGAGGGCAACCTTCACATTTTATAGGGACTCATCATTTGTTTTTTATTGAAGTCGGTGTACTTTTATGAATTAAACAACTTTTTATGGTTTTATTGAAGTAAAAACTTCTTTAGCCGCATTGAGCGTTTTTAGTAGGCGGAAAACTTATGGGTTAGCGTCACCGACATACTATTCTTAATCCAACCGTTTATTTTACTGTTAACATGAAAACGCCTATGAAGTTCTATAATTATTGATAAGCAATCATAAACAAAAAAGTTACCACTTCATGGACGCTGTTTCAAAAAAGGACACAGTAATTCCAAAGTTTAAGTTTTCTCTCTTACTGGAGACTGCTTCACAACTGCTTATGTTTTGAATTTTATAGCCTATTTATTTATTAAGAAGGCAGATCTAGTATCACGTTAGGACCCACGGGAGCAGAGCAAATTATTGACGACAGGGCATGCCAGCTCGTAATTTATAAAAGGTATGCCATCCAAAACAAACTATAATATGTACACTGTACACGTACATATGTACCTACACTTTACACATTGGAGCAGCCGTTCAAACTACAAAAATAGTATAGATATTTATAATCATCTTCAGGTGTTGTTATAATTTCTGACTCGGTTCCGATTCATAAATTTGTATAGAATAATTATGCTGCCGGAATTAACAAAGACCCTCAAAGTGTATCCATAATATGTTAAGTAAGGTGATATTATAAAAATAAATTACAATAATTAAAAAATAGTTTAATTATATTTTAACGAACTCTTATTTTAATAAAAGAGATTTAAATACACAATTAATAATCAAGATAAGGTATAATTTATTTAATAATAATAAACCCGCAGGGCAGCTTGTGGCGAGCTGTTGGGAATTAGCGATCCCACGTACCTGAGTGCTCCCGGGGGAAGGCCCTGTTCTTCATCTCTAGCTTGCCCCTTTACTGGCTGGCTGGAGTGAACACTGACGAGGAACAGATCCCCCACCTCTGGCTTGCCTTCACCGGCTGGTCAAAGTGGAGTCGCGAGAGCTTTACGCTCGGAGAGTGGATGTGAAACGTAAGTGGCGAGTGGGCAACGTGATGGGACCCTAAGGGAGCAAATGATCGTTGTATAAAGTCCAGTGACACCTCTTCACCCATTAGCCGCTCAAATGCTGTTGCTCCTTTGTCGCTTTTTTTAACGACTATTTTGGGGAGCCCATTTACCTGAGTTGCCGAGTCACCACCTGCCTATTTTATCCGTGTTATTAACATAGCTCAGGCAGGTGCCATGGTCCTTTCCATAGACCCAATTACCCAATCCACTAACACCTCACCTCAATAAACCAGCATAACTTTTTATCCATTCACACAATAGTCCTACACCAACCGGGGGTTTTCCTTGGGTGCACTTCTATAGTGTATACAGGGATAACCGTCGGCTGGTGTCACATCACAAAATTAAATTAAAATTGTCTAACGGGCCTCTACGTGTTGGCTTCGGCCCCACGCACGCCTTCCAAATGTCCGGGACTTTATAGTCCCGAGATTACGGTGTGACAAACATAATAATAATAATATTTTTTTTATTTGACATTTGTCATATAAGCTTAAAATAAAATATACAGGTTACATGTTACAGGTTATAATTGATGATCTCTGTTCCTCAAACTAAGCTAAAAGCTTGTATCTTGAGGGACAGTTTTTGTTTTAAACTATTTCCGGGCACAACCCGTGTAATACTACTTAAATACTATATGTGAGGTATAACTATGAAAAAGCGCTCGAGAGTGTGTGTGTGCGTGTGCGTGTGTGTGCGTGTGTGTGTATGTGTGTGTCTTTGTAAGTAGTGCTGAGCCAGATAATTAATGGATGAATATTTGGTTACCAATTTAAAATTCAAATCTAACACAAAATTGCAAACAAACACAATGACAATAATAAACATCATTCTCGTCTTTCTCAACTGTAGCTGAAGGTTATTGATATTGTAATCATTTGATTCCAAATTCAAAAACCTATTTTTGAACTTGTCAACATAACAAAAGTTCTCAAATAATGTATATATGTATGTATATATATAATCAATGATAATATCACTTCAAACATTTTAAATCCTAATGCGTAACGTATTAAAAGTATATGAAAAAACTTTCCGGTTAATATTCATCAAACAATCTTCCCCATGCACTTCATTATACACATTTCATTTCAAGTTACCTGCCATTTAATGTTTTAAAAATACCTTTAAATACCCCGGTCATAAACAAAAGGCCATTTTTCGTTCTTAACGCTGGAACAGACGTCTTTTCATCCGCGCGCCTTTTGTTTTCACATGACGCTTACTTAGCGAGCACTCCAGTTGAGTGTTGATTTTCGAGCGTCCAATATACGTAGAGCGAACGTGTGGACATTATTGGCCGTATAGAAAATTAAAATGCCTCGGTGGCGTTGTTGTAATTGCGTACGCGGTTACGACTGCTGTGCTGAGTTCTCGGGTTCGATCCCCGGATCGGGTAAAGTCAGTATCAGCCCGGAGTCTGGAATTGTGCCCGGTATGACGATAGGCTCGCCACCTATCACATTATGGGACGGTAATAAGCTCGGCGAAATGTGGGTGTACTGGTGACACCTCTGCCTACCTCTTCGGAGATTACAGGCGTGAGTGTATACGTAGAAGGTTAAACTTAAGGAACTGGGCGCGATTCCAAATGAATGTTGACTGAAATCACCCAGCTTCCTTGGATTTCTATATTCATAATATTCTTTGTGTTACAACAGCTAAATATGTCTCTGATAATCATCAGATGAATTCAATTTTTTATCCAGGCACGGCGAAGTGACACTGCACCTGTTGGTAAGCGCAGCGCCGTCCAATTAGAGTATCGCGTAGCGAGAGACAATCTATCCCCCGCTACTCAACACAATCATGCCGGCCTGCTTCTTCACATTACACCATGGGCAAGAAAGTGAAGAAGCGGTCGAGGGTCTAATGTCAGAGTACTCAGAAGGCCGCAAAACGGCCAAACATCTTACCCCAACTCTAGAGCCCGACAAACACCGGATGTACACTGGCTGATCCCGGAACGCGACACACTTGCGTATACCACTATGGCGGTTTATACACCTTCTGTACGGTGGTCGCTACCCGGGATATGAATATCCTACAACCAGCAATTAGGTAGAATGTACAAATGAATTAAATAAATTAGCTAATTAATCTTACGAAACTTTTTGAAATTAAAATATAATTTATGATACTCATCTTAATCTTAACATAGTATAAAACAAAGTCGCTGTCGCTGTCCGTCCCTATGTATGCTTAAATCTTCAAAACTACGCAACGTATTTTGAAGCGCTTTTTTTTAATAGATAGAGTGATTCAAGAGGGAGGTTTATATGTATGATACATGCATAATATTGTAGAGAAACACTGATGAATTTACAGGTTTCTGGATTGTACACCTTTTCTTACAAAAATAACCTCCACGCGGGCGGAGCCGCGAGCAACATCTAGTTTATAATAAAAACGGATTTTTTATTCATTGTTTTCGAAAAAACATTTTATTAGTAAGCTCCAAAAAACACTCGAATTTCAAAAATCTCGTAAAATTAATTAGCTAATTTATTTCTTTAATTCTATATGCCTAATACACAAGATAGCCGTACGTTACCGAGCGCAGATCTTTATCACTAGCGCATACACCGAAACTGGGTCGCGTGGTCTGTATTTCTAATCAATTGTCTCCACTTGTTCGACCTTGTGCGTCAGCGTTGTGAGGGCGTTGACATTCATGTCATCTTACACAATTCTCCTTTGATTTGTATAGATCGATAGTGGAATTGGGCTTTGATATGTTTTCTTGGGATCGTGACGTCATGTAATCACCCCCTAACCTCTCATTTATTTATAATTAATTACACGAAAGCTTACAGTAGAAATATACCAAGACGCTTAAGTGCAAGAATTTATGTACTATGAAGTGCTAAAACTAAAAAAACAAATTAAAAATTAAATTAAAAACATATTAAAAATTAAATTAAAAATTAAATTAAAAATCAATTAAAATACAAATTAAAAATTAAATTAAATACAAATTAAAAATTCAATAAAAACAAATTCAAAATAAATTAAATACAAATTCAAAATCAATAAAAACAAATTCAACATTCAATAAATACGAATTATATATCAAATAGAAAATGACATACATAAATATGCATTCCTATGCGTGATACGACTACTATCAACAAATATGTCAGCATCTTGTCTACTCTCAAGATATGCGTTTAACAAAGCTATAGCTTTAGCAGTAGGATTGTTAGTAGAGTGCCAAGTAGATGGAGCAGTGAGCAGGTGGTGCCTTCTCCGGCCAGCGGCGCGAAGGTATTGGTTAGGGACGTACAGATGAATGCTCTTAAGAACAGACGGATTGTCAATCTTATGTTGCAACAGTAAAGAATAATGCACAATGGAAGCTAATTTGCGTCTAAGTTCCAATGTGCAATAGCCAACCATCCCGGTGACAAAGAGGGAAGGATACAAGAATGGATAATATCCATACATCTGACGGTATATGTACCGACAAAATTTCTTGTGGATTTTCTCAACCATAAGTGTATACATTTTTTCACGGGGATCCCATATAACAGCGTTATATTCTAACTTACTTCGAACATATGAATTATACAAGAGTTTTAGTACGCTCGTTTTTCTGAAATGTGCGGAGGTTCTGATAATGAAACCCAATGACTTGTGAGCAGCTTTACAAGTGTTTACAATGTGCTCATGAAAGTTCAGTTTGGAGTCCATAGTAATGCCCAAATCTCGTATGGATGTAACTCTATCTAATTTTAAACCACCCAGTGTATAACTCATTGTAAGTGGTGTTCGGGAACGCGAAAAAGTAATAACACTACACTTAGATGAGTTGAGTGGCAACTTATTTCTTTCACTCCACCTTGCAACCGCATCAATGTCATTCTGCAGTGCATCACAGTCCTTGTCATGCGAGATAGACATAAACAATTTCACGTCGTCTGCAAACATTAAACACTTTGCATTAACAGTGTAGGTCCGAGAGTAACGCCAGAACGAGTGTAATACTCTTGAGAACAACACTGCGCTATTTTAACATATTGCTTACGATCTTTGAGGTAATCGGCAAAAAATGCAAGGAGCTGGGAAGAAAAACCTATTGATGAGATCTTCTGCAACAGGATATCATTATCGACAAGATCAAACGCTTTACGAAAGTCTAAATATGCCGTGTCAACTTGGGAGCTTGCGCTCATTCTTGTGCATACATAGTCGACGAAATTGATATGGTTTGTGAGAGTGGATCGCGCTGGACGAAAACCATGTTGCGGCTCAACTAAGCACTTACTGATTTGCGGGAAAATACAGTTGTTGATTATTGATTCAAACAACTTTCCAAATACTGTAAGAACTGCTATAGGCCTAAAATTAGTGACATTCACAGACGAGCCACTTTTTGGTACAGGAGTGACTCTTGAAGTTTTCCATTTACTAGGATATATACCACACCGAAGAGACAAATTGTACAAATATAGGAGAGGCTCCTCAAATACTGAAGAACAGTCCTTCACTATGAATGATGGTATAACGTCAGGTCCACAAATAGCGGAGCTTTTGAGTCTGCATACCGCTCGACGTAGTTCGCGCACGCTAACGTGATCAAGATTGATACCCGTAGCACTAAAATTAGTTGCACTTAGTTCAGCCGACGCTGGATGTAGACTTGGGGTACACTTATGGAACACAGAACTAAAATACTCTCCGCGGCTTCTTGCCCCACTACTGACTTATCTTTAAAGATGAATTCCCTGGACTGATAGCGATTTTTTCGTCTCTCTTTCACATATTTCCAGAAATTTGAAGGGTCTCGTGCTATGTTTAGTTCAATAGAATGTATATAATTTTTGTAAGCCCTATTAATAAGCTCTTTAACCTTACATCTATAGAATTTATACAATTCTTTATTCACTTGCAACCGCAACTTTTTATGCTTTTTTAAGTTAAAATACTTTAATTTAATGTAATGAATTATTTCAGCGTTGTACCACGTAGGATATACATATCTGCGATTTTTGCGGCTAACTCTTTTTGGAGGAACATGTTTGATTATTACCTTATACAATTTATCATAGAACATATCAACCGCCATATTAACATCTTGTTGACATGTTAAATCAGACCATTTTACCTTGGCTAAGTCATCGTACAATCCAAGAAAATCTGCTTTGTGGTAGTTCCGGTCAGATATAAAGCTTTGAGTGATGTTTTGAGCCTCTAATGCGTGCTGAGCATAATTGGTGACTGCACTTTTCACAAAAGTGAGACTTATTTCCAAGGGCGGATGATAGGCATCCATCGGTACGAGAGCCTCAACATCTGTGGTCACAGTAACATGATCCGAGTAAAACTTTGTCAGAACCAGATCTAAGATGCCGCCATATTTATTGCAGTTGACAATGACAGTTATCATGTATCACAAGGACACTGGTGTTCGGAAAAAGGTAATAAGTGAGTAAAAATACAAGCCAAAATCAACTTTACTTCCGTAATATTAACGTTACAAATACGCTTAACACGCACGTCAATAAGTGCGAGTATTGCCAGTTTGGTGTGGCGACATACGTCCAGATGATACTTGGTTAATAGTTGAACAAAGTCTCTCTGAGATATGAAAACCCATAAGTCAGGCGACACCGGTACGAATGCTCTGTATGCAATTATATGGAAAATACTGCGCATTGGACACACCTTAAAACGTACAATTGCATACAAAGCGGACTTGTCTTAGTCTCCTATCTCTTTCACGCACCTCAAAGTCTATCTTTTATCTCATTTCTGGCTTCTCTATCGTGATTTTTATCTAGTGTTAAGCTACGTATCTCTTGGAACCAAACCAAAATAGATATTTAGATTCAAACTGCTTTAGTGTTAACGGCTTAGTTTAAATTTGAAAAAAGAATTAGGTAGTCGTTTCGAACGTGACAAAACTAGATTGTTAATACGTTATTTTAAAAAGGATTACCAAACCAAAACAGTTCTCCTTGATCTATAAACTCAAGACTTTCAAAATAGCATTCCAACAAATGAATAAAAATGTCAGACCACATCAGAATAATAAAACTAACTATAAATCAAATTAGACGACGCGGCGACTCAACAAACTATTCTAAATCCTTAAATTTTACAGAAACTTCTTTGTGTATGTATGAGTCAAAATGTGCGAAGTGCAAATGTTCAGAACAATGGAGGCTTGTATTTGTGTAGTGAGTAAGTGAATAATAAAACAAACTTGCGCTGGAAGCTGTTTGTTCTCGCCTTAGGTTGGCAAGCAGGTAAGGAAGTGTGAACTGTTTGTAAAGGGCATTTTTTCATATAATATAGAGACTCGATGAAGGGTAATAATATTATCAGATCTGTATTTTACACTATTCCAGAGCGGGGCACGGACCTCCTCTACTAATGAGAGGGGGTTAGACCTTAGTCCACCACGCTGGCCTAATTCCGGATGAAAGACTTTAGATACCTTTGAAATTCTTATGGAGAATGTTGGTATATAGCATCTAGGTAGGCATATAAGTATTCAGATTCACCCCTATTTCCCTCACCGTTAAAAAAGCGATAATCTACAATGAATATAGATGACTTCGAAAAGTCAAAGGTGTATTTGAACTGGTTTCGAACCTACAAATTTCGTCTCAGCAGTCCGCATCACTCCTAGTTAACCTATCACTGCATTATAGCCCGTTTAAAAAGGCTACGACCATGTTGTTAAAAAACAAACTGCGACAACCAGAATTAAATTTAAATCAAGTCATCTCATTGATAAGATAAAACAATAATACATAATGCATACAGGAAAATTCGCTATCTGGACGAATTTTTAAACAAATATTTAAAAGTCGTAAAACTTTAGAATATATTTGAAAAGTAAATGATGCGCTTAAAAAACATCTTCATTTTCAATACCCTCGACAGTAAGCAAAGTGATCTGTTCAAGAATTAACTAAACTAGGCCTTCTATACATTGAAGTAATTATTCTCTGCACCACCCAAAGGTTGACTGGTAGAGAATGCCTTAGGCATTAAGTCCGCCTGTACATATATATTGTATAAAGTGTATTAAATAAAAAAGTAATAAATAGCTGACGTAATATAATAAAGTAGTAATCAATATGTACATTTTTCTTAATTTTTTGGCAAAACCTAAAATAAAAAAATACTATTTTTCATAACAAGGCAACATAAGCTTTAAACTGTTGTTTGAATCATTAAATTTAATGAAGTATTGTGGAAGTTGTGGCTTAACGACAAATAAACACCTTTAAGAAATATTTTTTTTAGTGACTCAATTGGCAGACGAGCAGACGGGCCATCTGATGGTAAGTAGTCACCGCCGACCATAGACTTCTGCAATACCAGGGCACAGCAAAGCCGCTGCCTAACGTTAAAATATAGAGATATATATATATATATAGAGAGAGATTAGGTTTAAGATGAACACGTTGCTCATGTATTAGAACCATTGACAGTCATGGCGAAGTGAGTGCGTGTGAAACGAGAGGATGCAGGCTCCATCCCCACACCAAGTTATTTTTTGTATAATTCACAAATATTGTTGGAACGGAGTTCCTTATAGCACATTATCATCTGTTTGCGAGCAGAGAGGCTAGATTGGCTGAGATTGAATTTTTCTCGTAGTAACCTTTTTTAACTGCCTGGATAGACATACTAGCAGAAGGGCCACCTGATGGTAAGTAGACACCGCCGCCCATAGACTTCTGCAATGCCAGGGCACAGCAAAACCGCTACCTACCGGTAAACCTACCTACGACACAAGACGGGTCGGGGTGTGTGTATTACTTATTTATTGTTAATAAACTAAAAAAGCTCAATGCGTAATTTTGGGTTGTTTATTAACAGTCTGCAACTTGTACTGAATACTTAACATATGGTAACCATTTTCAAATCAGAAATAAACAGGAGATAAGATATGATTGTGTCAGATGGATGTACAAAAAGTTGTGGGTAAGAATGTGTTAAGAGAGGAGAAACATGTGCTTTGTCTATTCACATTTCGAGTGTCCACGATGACAGTGAATAAATACACCCGACAGGTGACTGTGTTACTAACACATATATGTGTGAACATATATGTGTGTGAACATATATGTGTTAGTAACACACTACACTGAGAACAACTGCACGCACACTGCTCCCGCGAGCGCTGAGACGTTCTCTTTTATAACAAATCTTCCCCCACTGAGTCTAACTTGTCAATCTACCCGCAAATATATTGTAAGTGACCCTCGATATTTCCATTAAAACCTAAGGAAGAGTAGATTAAGCCGGAAGTTATTGCGTAAATTATCGTTGTATTAAAAAGTACCCTGACAGTTGTTTAACTTGATCTAGCCGCAAGCCAATACTATAAAGAAAATTCGGAAACATTTGTATGAAAAGCATCATACTACGAGCAGAGACGTCCAAAAGTACGCAAATTAAAAAAAAACTCGGTACTCAGCTCATTCGACGTCACCATGTAAACAAGCTCTTAATTTCCTGTGAAAAAACAACACCACACCACGTGTTGGAAAATGCCTATCTAAAAGTCATCGACCTCTTGAATTAGGCACATCCTCCTCAGTTTTGTTTTACGACAGTCGACATCCCCGTCTTCCATAAGTGGAATAGTTTAATGAGTTTAATTTTAAGTGCCGCCACACACCTAATAATTCGTTGTTAAAGACATGTCATCATATTTTATTGTGTGGTGTGGGACAGACTTGAGCCGTGGTATTTATCATAGACTATAGTACGTAATTGATTGCTTTATTGTTGGAACTTTGTCATACTGAAAAGCGATTGCCGATAGATAAAATATTGATGTATCAGAGATAGATCGTATACATATTTGACACGTGATTTACTGAAGACCTTTTTAGCTAAGACAATCAAATTATGTTATTTGTAGGCCTCCCTGAATCTTTATTCTTATTGAATAATTTGTAGGGTGATCTAGGATTTGATTATAAATAATCCAGGACTATAATGAATTTAATCCTACTTATATATCTTACTACTATTATAAATGCGAATGTTTGGATGGATGGATGGATGGATGTTTGTTACTAAATCACGCTTCAACAGCTGGACGGATCTGGCTGAAATTTGGTACAGAGATAGATTATAGTCTGGAATGGAATGTCCTACTTTTTATCCTGGAAAATGTAAGGTTCCCGCGGGATAGATTTTTATTTTTCACAGAGCAAGGGATCGACATGTTTTCTTGCTTAGTGGTTGTTTAGGGATCAGAGAATCGCATAGGCTACTTTTTATCCCGAAAAAATGCGCGCTTCCTACGGGATAGCAAAATATAGAAATGTGTAATAGTTTAAGATGGATTGTTGGGGTAAAATGTTTGGCCATTTTGCGGCCTTCTGAGTACTCTGACAATAGACCCTCGACCGCTTCTTCACCTTCTTGCCCATGGCGTAGTGTGAAGGAGCAGGCCGGCATGATTGTGTTAAGTAGCGGGAGATAGATCGTCTCTCGCTACTCGATACTCTAATTGGACCGCACTGCGCCTACCATCAGGTGAAGTGCGGTCAATTTGCCATGGTAGAATAAAAAAAAAATTTATACCTTTTCTTCCAAAAATAACGTCCACATGGGCGGAGCCACGGTCAACATGTAGTACAATATAAATACTTAACAAAAACACTAATAAATATATGTACATATGAATAAGTTAATTAGTAGGCACGTTACTAGTAAAGCGTCGGTAATATCCTTTGCCAACGGAAGTTCTACAGGAAACCGAACACAATGACAGCTTGAGGTTTAAACGTACAAGTACCCGTGATCATTAATTGGTCTTCTAAATTCTTAATGATATTGGACTAATGCGTTGATACTCAAATTGGTATATATCATTCCTTAGGGGTCACAAACGCAATTAAATAAGGGGGACCACGATAATGGATTCATTTTAAGCAGGTCGTGGCCATAATTTTGGTTTTTCATGTTACATGTTTCATGTTTGTACCAGTAAACCCACCCACATTTCTATTAAAGCCTATTACCGCCCATGCTGTGATAGCGGGCGAGCCTATCGCCATACTGGGCCGAATACCAGACTCCGGGCTGATACTAAGTAATCCGTGATAGAAAAACCAATATTATTAGGATATTTCCTTTTATTAGAAATACCGAAGGTATAACGGAGGTATTTAGGAGACTAGTTGGGGGTAGTTAGTAATGACAACCTAAGTGGGAGTAGTAAATGTTTAATATAAAACAGAGTGCCTTCCGCGCTCCGGTGTTCAGTTGGTTCAGTTCAGTTGTTTTGTGAAGTAGACGAGACGATAGCCAGTATATTCGTGGTTCGGTGTTGTAAGAGTTAATCGTAATTAGTTCAATGGCGTTGTTCAGTTTAAAAGGGTAATGCTGGTAGATTAATTATAAAGAGAAACCTTAAGTGAATCCTGACATGCGTGTGTGTTAAAATTAAGCACTGAGATGCACAATCAATAAATTATAAACATTGTATTTGTGCATTTTAAATATACATCTTGCATAGTTTTGTTCCTAAATATATCACTTTTACCCGACTCGAGGATAATCTAAGATCTCAGTACAGCATTCGAACCGCGTAGTTACAACTGCGCCACCGAGGCAGGCATTTATTTAATACTAGCTGTTACCCGCAGCTCCCTCCGCGAGGACGTTATTTTTGGGAGAAAAAGTATTAAATTCAAGTTGTCTCCTGCACTGACGCACGAGTACCGATCGCCCTGCGTCTCAAGTGTTCTGTTTGCCTTATAATATTAGTATAGATAAAATGTATATAGCCATTAGGGATAATATTTTCCAAAAGTGAAAGAATTTTCAAAATAGGATCAGTAGGACCAGAGATTACCCCGAACATCCAAACTCCAAACCCGCCATAGTGGCACACGCAAGTGTGTCGCGTTCTGGGATCAGCCAGTGTACACTGTACATCCGGATTTTCTCTGGGGTCTAGAGTTGGGGAGTTTACAATGTTTGGCCATTTTGCGGCCTTCTGCGTACTCTGACAAAAGACCTTCGACCGCTTCTTCACCTTCTTGCCCATGGCGTAGTGTGAAGAAGCAGGCCGGCATGATTGTGTTGAGTAGCGGGAGATAGATCGTCTCTCGCTACTCGATACTCTAATTGGACCGCACTGCGCTTACCATCAGGTGCACTGCGGTCACTTTGTCAGGATAAAAAAAACTCACAAACTTTACCTCGTTATAATATAAGTATAGATAAACACTACATTCATTTATCTCACAATATGGTATTTGGAGATCAAGATAATAATAAAACGGACACGTTTGCTATTTGAATGTGAATCAACTGGAATCTAGATTCTAGAGACCAGTTCTAACACGCATACTTCATAACTTGTTTCCACAGAAACTGGTCCAAATTCAGCAATAACTCAGGAAACTGGTAAATAAGGTTTTTTTATTTCAACGTTTTATCACAGATTATGGAACTGGACCAGTTTTGATGAGTGAATATTTTGCAAGCATCAACGGATGCAATCACAATGGTGCTGAAAATGGTAACATTGAAGATTTTTCTAGTAAAAGATTTTTTTATGTACAAAAGTACACCGAATTCAATAAAAAACAAGTTATGTGTTTTTTTTTAGTGCCTCAATAGGCATACGAGCAGACGGGCCACCTGATGGTAAGTAGTCACCGCCGCCCATAGACTTCTGCAATACCAGGGCACAGCAAAGCCGCTGCCTACCGTTGAAGGACTACTCTCTTTAAGCCTCGTTTAAAGAAGGACATGTCATAGCGCTCAGGGAACACCGCAGCAGGGAGTTCATTCCAGAGCTTGCACGTACGTGGTAAAAATGAACGCCGGAAACGAACCGTGCTAGACGGAATCGTTTCCAGGTGGTATGGATGAACTCTGTTGCGGTGTCGGGTGGTGCGATGATAAAATGGTGATGTAGGCACCATTTTAAACAGTTCCTCGGAGCACTCCTCGTGGAACAACCGATAGAACAAGCAGAGAGACCCGAAGTCTCTCCGCAGCCCCAACGGTTCCAGGCTATCCGTAATATCAGGATCCCCGACAATCCGAACGGCCCGCCTATGTAAGGAGTCAAGTGGGTCCAGTTCAGGGCCCCTGCCCAGAGATGAGAACAGTACTCCACGTGGGGCCGGACTTGCGCTTTATAAAGCGCCAATCTATGGCCCGACGTGAAATACCGCCTCGCTCTGTTCAGGATCCCCAATTTTTTGCTCGCCATTTTGGCTTTGTCCTCCACTTGACTCCTAAACTGGACCGTGTTAGATATATTGACGCCGAGGATCCCAATACCCTCGGAAACCCGGAGAGTGACTCCTTGAAACTGTGGCGCCATGACAAATGGGTCCTTCTTAGCGGTGAACGCGCAAATGTGTGGAATGTGTCTCTATAAAATTTGAGGGTTGCCTTCGATTTTTTTTGAGATCCCATCATCAGATCCTGACTTGGTGCCAATGTGCCCACCTTGGTTGTATGCCCTTTTAAACAAAAAAAGAGTTTTTCGAATCGGTCCAGGCGTCTTCGAGTGATCGGGGAACATACATAAAAAAAAGATTCCGACGAATTGAGAACCTTCTCCTTTTTTTGAAGTCGGTTAAAAAGTACTGGATGGAACTGTTTGCAAATGACCTCAACCGTCGACCAACGTTTGCAATACTAGATTTTTTTAAATTTATTGCTGAGTGTCTGGCTAAAGGCAATCAGATACTTAGTTATAGACTTTTATACCACTCAACCGATTTCAATGAAATTTTGTGTATGTGTGTGGCTGGGTCCTACTTAAAATATAGGATAGCTTCAGATCCGATAGGTGGCGCTGTTGTCGAGATCTGAATTTCTTATTTTTTCAACGTAAATTCGATTCACAGGGAAGGCGGTAGGCAGCGGTTTTTCTGTGCCTTGGCATTGCAGAAGTTTATGGGCGGCGGTGACTACTTACCATCAGGTGGCCCGTCTGCTCGCCTGCCTATTGAGGCACTAAAAAAAGGCGGCTTATGGCAGGACAACGTCTACCCGGGACCATTGGTTGTATATAAAATTATGCTACTTATGAGTTATCTAAAAGTAACATCGCAATGGTATTACTAATTCCAAAATTAAAATTGCCACGCAATACGAACCTGTCGCTACAATTTCCTTATTGATTGCTTTATTGGCCTGTCCACGTCCGGTGCAACCACACGAGATGGAAGTATAGGTACAATGTTTCCATCCGATTTTTAAACAGTTTTACAAATACGAATCATTCAAGAGTTTTAGTAACTGAAAATATAATATGAATGGCCTGATCCTCTCATTTGTGGAGGAGGTCCGTGCCCAGCAGTGGGACAATGTCTAATATTGGGCTAATAAAAAAATTAAAGAACGAGGGTTTTGTGCTATTTTTAACCGACTTCAAAAAAGGAGGAGGTTAACAATTCGTCCGAATCTTTTTTTTTATGTATGTTACCCGATTACTCGAAGACGCCTGGACCGATTCGAGAAATTCTTTTTTTGTTTAAAAGGGTATACTTCCCAGGTGGTCCCATAGGCACCAATTCAGGATCTGATGATGGGATCTCAGAAAAATCGAGGGAAACCTTCAAATTTTATAGAGACACATAATTTGTTTTTCATTGAAGTCTGTGTACTTTTTATGAATTAAAAAAACTTTTATTACTTATATTGTTTTATGACTAATTAAACTGTAGCTGAAGGGAACCCAGTGAATGTAAATTTTATTTTATTTTACTCTTTATTGTACACTAAAATACATGATAAATAGGAGAACAAAAATAATTTAAAGTACAATTGGCGGTCTTATCGCTCTCGGCGATCCCCCCACCGCTGTAATATTTTTTATCCTGGCACGGCAAAGAGTCCACACTGCACCTGATGGTAAGCGCAGTGCCGTCCAGTTACAGTATCAAGTAGCGGGAGACAACTATGCCTCGCAACTCGGGATCATGCCGGCCTCAATAACTTCTTCACACTAATAAGGACCAATATCTATTATCTTTAAGCATTTAACGCCATTCATTCACTTTTTACTTTCGTATTCAAACTAATGAGTTCACAATGCAAAAACCACAAACAATGGTTTTCTTTTTATTTCATAAAGCCACCGTCACACCCGACGAACCCAAGACCGAACGAGATTTATGGATCGACAATGGTGAAAGCACGGCTTAGCACTGACGATAACAATAAAAACTCGTAAATATACCGACTGCCGCAAACACTGGCCGTTGAACTTTATTTATCGATTGTATTTTTTTGCTGCCAGGTACATAGTGTCTTCGTTTTTTTATTGTTTAAATTTCGAACGTTATACATTGACTAAACATAATTTAAATATCATGAGACTTTTGAAAAAAAAAATAGCGGGAATGTGATGTGATGTTGTATTGTGATTAATAAGTGAAAAAATTATTTCAGACATGGCTTAGGCCTATAAATTGTGACTATTACTACAGACATGGCTTCGGCCTTTTGAATTGTGTTTATTTCAGACATGGCTCCGGCCTTTAGAATGAGAAAAATATCGGACATGGCTTCCCCCTTTTGAATGCATGAAGACTGCAGACATGGCTTCGGCCTTTTGTACAAGTTAAAACCAGAGAAGAAGAAGACTTTAATTCTAGCCCAGATTTGGAAAAAATAACGACAGACATGGCTGCATGGGGGAGCCTTTGCCTTCTCTTTTATAGAGTAAATAAATAAAAAAAATTAAATATCATTTAGATCTAGACAGCCTCCGTGGCGCAATTGGCGAGTAGCCGGCTGTGAAACGAAAGGGTTCGATTCCCACACCGGGACAAATGTTTGTGTGACAGACAGATATTTGTGTCAGGGGTCTGGGTGTTGTGAGACCGAAAGTCTCTCGTAGTCCCTGATACCCACAACACAAGACTCGTATCTTAGTGTGGGGTCGGGGCTATGTGTGTGACTGTTGGGTGTTATTATTTATTAGTTTCATCGTAAAAAATATCTCAACTTTTATACAACATAGATCATGACGTATTGAAATGAGATTGAAAATAGATCGAAACATGTTGCTAGTAAAAAAAACATGAATATAATTTTTTTGATAATTTATAATGTAATCTCGGTTTGGTCAGCATTCAGTGGCAGTGTCAATTAAATACAAGAATTAGCCCTTAGATGTAATGCTCATTAGTTAGTTCACATACCTAGGTATTAAGGTCTCCTTTTATAAGAATTGTAAGATCCGGCTTTCTGCCACCAGTAGCAAATAACTCATTTTTCATTCACTCGCCAGCATCAGATTTTCGTTTTAAAATACATTTACTAAAATCGTTCTGGAATGTTCATTTTCACTTGTAATGCAAATCTCGACTTTATGAATAATAAATTGGTATTTACATAATAATATATAAGTCCCTTTTTATTAACCGACTTCAAAAAAAGGAGGTGAATCTTTTTTTGAATCTTGAAATCTTTTTTTTATGTATATTATACCCGATTACTCGAAGACGCCTGGACCGATTCGAGAAATTCTTTTTTTGTTTAAAAGGGTATACTTCCCAGGTGGTCCCATTGGCACCAAGTCAGGATCTGATGATGGGATCTCAGAAAAATCGAGGGAAACCTTAAAATTTTAAAGAGATGCAGAATTTGTTTTTCATTGAAGTCGGTGTACTTTTTTCATTGCATAGTGCATTGGCGTTTGTAGAATTAAGAACGATTCAAATGAATTAGTGTTGTGAGAATGGTTTCGAATCCCGGGAAATTCCGGACATAAATCCAATTAACACCTTTGTAGTTGGACGTAACCATGCTGTCTAAACAACCTTAAATTGTGTCAATAACACAACCAAGGTCTCTTTAACCGACTTCAAAAAAGGAGAAGGTTAACAATTCGTCGAATCTTTTTTTTTTATTTATGTTACCCGATTACTCGAAGACGCCTGGACCGATTCGAGAAATTATTTTTTTGTTTAAAAGGGTATACTTCCCAGTTGGTCCCATTGGCACCAAGTCAGGATCTGATGATGGGATCTCAGAAAAATCAAGGAAAATCAAATTTTATAGTGACGCTTAATTTGTTTTCAATTGAAGTCGGTGTACTTTTTATAAATAAAAAAACTTTTTATATGGAAAGAATTGCGTTTTTTTACCCACGACAATGTGATGATGCTGCTTGATAGTAAGCGCAGTGTCGTCCAGTTAGAGTATCAAGTAGCAAGAAACAATCTATCCCTCGCTACACAACACAATCATGCTGGCCTGCTGTGTAGCCTCTTCACACTACGCCATGGAGCAAGGAGGTGAAGAAGCGATCGATATTTTTTAAATTGTAGTACTTAATATATGTGGAAAAAACATTTTTTTCCTATGACCCAACAAATACATCACCTACAATAAAGAAATATACAGCAGCAATGCAATTATGTCATCATAACAGTTTTTTATCTTCAATTACGAAAAAAGACAATGAAGTAAGGCTCAGGTAATTTCTTGTGACATAGTTACATACGTCACCAATCACCTTGTCTATACTACTTTAGCAGCGATAAATATTTATTTCTAATTTTAAAACACATATTTTTTACTATATATTTTCTACAGACAATAAATATACAAGTATACGTGATCTGGTTCACATTTCAAAAATAAAAATTGGCTAGCTCTCTTCAAGGATTTAACGGCCCTATTATGTATCTGACATAATAGGGCCGTTAAATCCTTGAAGAGAGCTAGCCAATTTTTCCTTGGTACACTAGAAACCTGCTAAAATATTCCGTATGTTTCATTCAAACAACAAAGCAGAAGATGAGTGCGCTAGTTTTTTGTTCGCCATCTTTGTCTTATAATGGCAGTACATACAAAACGGTTGGATACTTTTGTATGTATTTCGTATGTTTTGTTATCCTGGCACACTGCACCTGATGGTAAGTGCAGTGCCGTCCAGTTAGAGTATCAAGTAGCGTGAGACAATCTGTCCCCCGCTACTCAACACAATCATGCCGGCCTGCTGTGTAGCTTCTTCACACTATGCCTACAGGACCCAGGATCACAGGAAGGAGGGAACACGGTAGCTGGCAAACTGTTCCACAGAGCAGAGCTTGATGGTGCGGCAAAAATACGAATTTGCGAACCTCTTGGTTCGGGCCGGGGTAGTAGACACCACGAAGCTGTGGTAAGCCAGTACGCGTGGTTCTGGTGTATATAAATACCTATACAGGGTTAATGTATTGAGGAATTTCACACGTACTTGCGAGAATTCCAAGGATTTATATTAATAATTGTGTTTAATTGTAAACGGTTTTCGTGACTGTGCGGAATTTCGTTTCCATGTGAGTTTTATCTGTATATATAAAAGAAGAAACTGACTGACTGACTGACTGATCGATCAACGCACAGCAAAACGGCTGGGGTTAGAGACTTGAAATTTTGACAGTAGGTACCTTCTATGACGTAGGCATCCACTAAGGAAAGGTTTTTGGAAATACCACCCCTAAGGGGGTAAAATAGGGGATGATAGTTTGTATGAAAATCCTTCATTTTTGAAGTTAAATTCATGAAAATTAGTATTTGGCCTTACAGTTAAAAATTAAAAACATATATTTCAGGGTTTTTGGAAATTCCACCCCTAAGGGCGTTAAATAGGGTAAGAAAGTTTGTATGAAAATCCTTCATTTTTGAAGTTAAATGCATGAAAATTGGTATTTTGTAGTGTATACTTTTTGTCTCAAACATGACCTCCACGCGGGCGGAGCCGCGAGCAACAGCTAGTGGCATATAAAATTATTAACAACTTATAGGTACACAAGTTCTTATTGAGCCGAGTAGTTTCTTAATTAGTATTAATTAAGAACCTTGATTTTTGCATCGGGAATTTTTTTACGTTTTGCTAATTCAATCCAAATATTACGAGGCATTAGGTTCATATGTGTCAGCATTAATGAAGATCAAGCTCGAAAATGGTTTGTGACAAAAAAATAACTTCGACTCCGTGAAGAGATAAAAATAGCAGAATGTTCTAGGAAAGGACGTAAATAGCAAATAGCTCTTCCCTTTAGAGTAAGGAATGTGACATGAACAATCGAGAAACACTGGAGTCCCTACGAATATATCATGTAGCCATTACGATATCTTATTCATATAATGGTTAGACTCATACGTTCTGATACGTTTGTCATTTAGGTCTCACAGTTATTGAATCAAATTTATTGACTAAATTTTAAATTTATTTGCGAAAATCATCCATCTATTTCTTTAAATCCTAGCATGTCTAACATTGCCAATAATTTTAAATAATAGCTGTATTCAAATAGTATTCGATTCTAAATTTAAAAATTCTATAATAAATTCATTAAAAACTTATACATTCATTTACTTGTGTAAAGACAAACGCACTTTACGTAATCGAGATGAAGTGCAGATGAATTTAATGCTTAGATTTTATTAGTTAAGCTCTACTTTAAATTTTCGTGCAGATTGTAAATGGTATTTAGATTTAAAAGATAATACATAATCTATTCAAAAAAGCAGCGATAGCCTAGTTGGTTGCGGTACGGACTGTCAAGACAATAGTCGTATGTTCGAAACCAGCCCAAATGGCATACACATCTGACTTTTCTAAAGTTACGTGAATATTTATTGTTCATGATAACTTATTGTAAGGGTAAACCTGCATACCTGAGAATTCTCGTACGAATTTCAAAGATGTGGGAAGTCTGGCCTAATGCGTGTTGGTAACCCGCATTAGGCCAGCATGGCGGACTAAGGTCTAATCCCTCTCATAATTAGAGGAGGTCCGTGCCCAGCAGTGGGACAATATTTAATACAGGGCTAGTATTAATACAATAATCTATAATAATATATATTATTATGTATTAAAAATGATATCTGGGAAGTCAAGTTAACAGTCTAATCTAAAATTCACCGTGCTATTCTTATGACAGCTATTATAGTTATAAAAATGCTCATTAGAAACACGTTACTGGCATTAATTGCATAATGTAATTAAATGAGAAAGGTGTTTGCATTAATGGACCACTTTGATTATGGAGAGAATATTTTAAATATTTTATATTTCCATAAATTTGTGAAAAGCAGAAATAGCCATATTGGGACAATCGATAACGCCGGGAATCCCGCGGTCGCGGACTCAACGCAACCCTACGCGACCGTGACAGCAAAAATAAGTTGCCACTATTTTATTACTGTACCGTTCTGTGCCATGGGAAAGTCGCACGGACAAAAGAAAGAGGGGATTCTCGAGAACCGTGCTCCTATAATTACAGTTAAAACCGCCATCCACGACAGCCATAAACATTACTCAACTAGCTTTATTGCTCAATTTACTTTTTTTATATTCGAAATAAGAACACGCAAAGAAAATAAAGAAATGCGTACTTATTTATTCCTTCTCGTTCCATTTTAATGTGCATGATTGATAACAAAAGAGAATCGCGAAATGTTAAACCGTACAAAGCGATTGAAAGTGAAAACAAAGTTGGTTTAGCGAGGCCGTAATCACGCGAAAAAACTACTACCGAGTCGAGTGGATGAAATCTGAAGCCGTAAAGTAAACAGCTTAGATAGCGCAATAATAGGCACCAGAAAACACTTTTTATCGAGTTTATAGTGCAAACATTAATCTTGACTGTCGCCACTATCGCGGCAAATGATAACGTGACCTGATTAACGCAACAAATTACGTTTAAAAGCGTGTTACTTGCAAAACAACGTTCCGATGCTTGCGGTCGGTGTTTTTGTGAAAAAAAAACAAACCTGCTATCCTCAAGACCGCACGGTCGGCCGGGTCCAACTGCAGAATGGACAAGGGCTTGTCCTTCGCCCATTCTTTCAAGCTGAAATCGTTCTCGAATTCCATTTTTCTGTCATCCAAAACACAAAGTCTCGCGCGAACTCTCGCACATAATTGAATTGATCACAACACAACACTAACGTCGAATATTGCACAACAAAAACATATTTCCGAGGATATTACACACTGTTAAAATGTAAACAATACGTTACGTTCATTGTAAAATAAAAATCAATAAACGCTAGCGCATAGGATACGGCAGCGGCCAGCGGGCGCGTATCCACTGTGCAAACTTACTTGGCCGTTAAACACTTAAAAAGTAATAACTAAATAGTTAGCAAAACAACATAAGCGAGGAACTCCCAATTTAAAAGGACGGAGCGACGGTAAAGTTCGGTCAATATGTTTAGAGGTTATCAAATTTGCCGAGCATCATACACCGAACCGGCGGGCAGACATGATGCGACTGCGTAGTTCATGTGGCAGCCGCATTACGTCGCTATTATCGCTCAGCTGTTTTGGCGCATGCTCACTTCTCTCATAAAACGACTTAATGTAAAAGTCGGTATACAATGACGTCATTTAACCAACTTAATGCCTTCTATATTTGGACGGATTATGTTCGATTTTGTGAGCTGTAAGACGGGTAGTGTCATCTAACGGAAATAAATGTTATTTAACTTATTAATTTTATTACCAAAAGAGGGCAATAAAACAAATAATTAAAAAAGAGTGTTGCCACCAAAAAAAAATTTTGTAATGTAGAATTAGCGATACATTTGACATCTGTTCAAAATTTTTTGAAAATTATGGAAAATCACCGAATATAAGGTAATTGGGTATATAGGAAGAACTATAGCAACTGCCTGACTAGTGTTAAAAACTCGCCAACTCAGATAAATGGACTCCCCGACATAATCGTTAGAAAAATCGACAAGCGAACAATATCATTTTAGTGGCTAAAGAGTGGAGAGGTGTAATGTATATTGGATTTTACTATGATTTATAATATTTTTCACTGTATAGTAAAGTATTAAGTTTTGGTTAATGTTTTATTGATAAATAACGTTACATTATAAATAAATAAAAATAAAACGTCCGCTGTTCATCTGTACCGTAGAAGAAAATCCTAATCCACGTATGACATCCCTGATACCTGGTTGCCATGGCAACATATTTGTCAAACTGCCGCTGTAGCCTGTAATGTGTTTACTTTTGTAAGTTACAGATTTACAGAAGATGCTAAAAAAAATATGAACCAAACGTAGTTAATTGCTGAGAATTTTTAATAATTACTCTATTACTACCTCGCAATTCGACCCACCAACTCTTATAGTTGCTACCTCGGCGACGTATTGATATGAACAATATGGTTATTGTTTTGTCAATAAATCAACATTTTATAGTTATTTCGGGTTGTAATTGTATTGAACCGTCCCAGTGACCTAATTTACGCCCTGTCTCTTTGTCTTAAGACCATTGTGAATGTTGAATTTCAGTTTGAATTTGTTGTTAGATCTTGATTTAAAATGGGAAGAAGTATGATATTTCGATCAGGGAGTTGACGATGGATGAGTCTTCTCTGAAGGTCAGTTTATTTTCAAAACAAATTGTATAAAGTAGATTCTAAGTTAGTTTTTTAAATATAGATTTTTTGGGTATATTAGTGTTTTATTTATTAATAATAACAATATAGTAAATAATAAATAAGAATACTAAACAAAAATATTTATATTTTTGTTATTTATGAATAGTAATAAAAATAATAACACTAGCCCTGTATTAAACATTGTCCCACTGCACTAAGAGTGGGGTTAGGGCTCGGTCCACCACACTGGCCTATTACGGGTCGGTAGGCTTCACATACCTTCGAAATTCTATTGCGAATTCTCAGGTATGTAGGTTTCCTCACGATGTTTTCCTTCATAGTTAAAGCAAGTGATAATTAACCATGAATATACATGTAAATTTAGAAAAGCCAGAGGTGTATTTTTGTAAAGATGTTCGGGCCCTCTGTAGCCCGTATCATTGATATGGCTGATAAGCGGTAGCTATGCCCCTGGTTATAACCTGCTAAGCTAATTCTGCAAATCAAGTTCAGTATGCCATGATAATATATTTATGCATCTACAAACTCACATTGTTCCAGCATGTTAGTCAATTTGTGTTTCAAAGGCAATTTGCTTGCAGCATTAACTCAAACACATAATGTATTATTATTTATTTTCATAATTCACAGATATTTTAAATTTAACATTTCAAGGTATATGGCAGAGTATCAAAACAATGCACAGCCAAGTTTAGTCCAGCAAAACTGACACTATCAGGCAACTTCACACGGGATAGCAAGTTGTTTGATATCTCATCACCGCCAAAGGAACGGCGAGAGAGCATGCGCCAAGGTATACTAGACGCAGTGATGAAGAAAACTGGGGAGGTGATGAGTCATGAGAATGATATGTATGAAGATCCCAAGGATGTTATAGGTTTGTAACAGTTTTGGGTATATAAATAAATACACCCAACAGTCATACATAGTCCTGACCATGGGGTCAGTATGTATGGTTATAGTATGGACTATGTCAAACCTGTATGGTGGTTATGAAACTACAGTTCCATAACACTCATCTGTCTGTCATAGGTTCGATTCCCGCACTGAGACAAATATTTGTGTGACAGATAGATATTTGTTTTGGGTCTGGGTGTTGTGTGACCGTAGTCCTTCGTAGTTCTTGATACCTACAAAAAATACAGCTATACAGGTTTTACCTCATGTGGGCTCAGAACTACGTGTGTGACTGTTGGGTGTATTTATTTTATTTATTTACTTGTAAAATTGTAGTGACTTTATTTTTATATTGATATAAACTTATTCCACATAAGTGATTGAAAAACCAGCGAAACCACCTAGAAAGAGGAATGTTCAAGGCATAGCAGTAGCCTCTCCGAGACAGAGTAAAGAAGGAAAGTCGATATTGAAAGAACAAAAGAAGAAGTTAACTAAGAAGTATGAGAGTTTGATAAACTCATTGATGGAAAGGTGCGAAGAGAACATTTTGGTAGTAAGTGCATTGAGAATTTTCAAATAACTTATCGTTAGTGAAGTTTTATCAGTGGGAAATTCAAAATCATATTTACCTACTTTACATTACAATACTAGCCCTTTATAAAACACTGTCCCAATGCTGGGCTTGGGCTTCTCCTACTAATGAGTGGGGTTAAATCTACTTTACGTGGGAGAAATACAGCATAGAAAAGAGTCAAACCACATAAATGTCTATGTGTTTAAATTACTATGGTGTTATGAAAATACAAGATCTAATTGAATTAATACTTAAAGATTTTTTGAATTTTGACTTATGAAATTTAAGTACATATGTATATAGTTCTTATTTAAGCAATTATACTAATCCATCTTAACAGATTTCAGAAAAAGACTCCCATATAGCGAAACTGCGAGAGAAATTGAAAAGCGTACTGGAGTATAACAAATTGTTTGCAGAAGATAATGATCAGCTAAGGAATCAATACTGTACTCTAGTCAAATATGTGGAAGAATGTAAAACGGTTATCAAAGAGGAGAGAGAGAAGAATAGAGATTTAGAAGAGAGATTGAAGAAGTTTGAAGTTCCTGATAAAGGTGACTTTTTTGTACAAAGTCAAATCTGCCGTCCAATTATTAAAAGGATATGAAAAGATAATTGGTTTTAGTCAATGTTACTTATTGATTGAAATAATTATATAATTAATATCGTCTTTTACCATAGGGATACATGGGGCCCTGCCCAAGGCTTCCATTCTCACAGGGTCCCGAAATCCAGATATATTCGCTTATATTACTATTTTTTTCTTTTTAGACCGACAAAAATCTTTTAGATTAAATATATCATTCACTTTCTTTAATTTCCAAAAAGACCCCAAATTCATGTGTGCCCAAGGGCCCAGGCATTGGCTTATAAGGGCCTGTATACTAATACTCTATGTACATAAATACTCTATTCCATTTTCAAATATTTAAATTTATTCTATTCTAGATTTTGGATATCCAGAGCCTTCGACAGCTATACCGTTAGTGGAAGTGTGCATGAGTTGCAGCAGTCGGCAGATCATACTGAACCAAGCGAGGGAGCAAAACTCAAGGTTGCAGAAGGACATGCAAGCTCTTAAAGATGTTCTGTACAGGTGAATATTCTATACCTTACTCACAATAGGGTTGTCTGTAATTCTATCTATCGTGAGATGTATAAACATTTTTAAGATAAAACTCTTTCAAGATAGCATAGTCAAAATTGATGAAATGAAGCCGAATATTTTTTTAAATTTGGATTGAGCAAAGGTGGATGCGCGGCGGGAATATCTCGCTATCTCCCTCACACGACTGCACCTCAATGGCTGTTCCGAATGGTGACGTCACGAATCATGTCCGTGTGTCCTTTTTCTGTTAATTGACAACACTTCCAAATGTTAATGCCTTCTAACTTACTGTATTTAAGGGGATTTATTAAAGTGTTTCGTGCGGTTTTAGTATGACTGTTGGGTGTTTTTTTCATCCTGACACAGTAAAGTGACCTGCACCTGGTGGTAAGCGCAGTGCAGTCCAATTAGAGTATCGAGTAGCGAGAAACAATCTATCCCTCGCTACTACACAATCATGCCGGCCTGCTTCTTCACACTATATCATGGGCAAGAAGTTGAAGAAGCGGTCGAGGGTCTATTGTCAGAATACTCAGAAGGCATTCTATCTTTATCGTGAGATATGCCAGCCTCCGTGACGCAGCGGGCTGGCTGTGAAACGAGAGGCCGTGGGTTCGATTCCTGCACCGCCACAAATATTTATGTGACAGACAGATATTTGTTTCGTGTCTGGGTGTTGTGAGACCGTAGTCCCTCGTAGTTCTTGATACCCACGATACAGGTTTTAACTAGTGTGGGGTTAGAACTATGTGTGTGATTATTGGGTGTATTTATTTATTTCTGAACTATTTATAGAGAAGCAGCGATAGCCTAGTTGGTTGCGGTACGGACTGTCAAGACGAAAGTCTTAGGTTCGAAACCCAAGTGGCATACACCTCTGACTTTTCTGAAGTTATGTGTGTATTAAAATGTTAATTATCGCTTGCTTTAACGGTGAAGGAAAACATCGTGAGGAAACCTGCATACCTGAGAATTTTTCGAAGGTATGAGAAGTCTGCCAACCCGCATTAGACCAGCGTGGTGGACTAAGGCCTAACCCCTCTCATTAGTAGAGGAGGCCCGTGCCCAGCAGTGGGACAATGTTTAATACAGGGCTAGTATTATTATTATATTTATAACAAAAAAATATCAAAAATCCTATTTATTTTTAAACTAATTTATAAAATTATTTTGTTCGGTCGGCTAAGCCGTCGTAGTATGACTGTAGGGTTTTATTTATTCATTGCAGATTAAACGTCCAACTATCACGTTACCAAGAAAAACTTAGACATCAAGCGCATTCGTCCAAAGAGGACGCTACTGATGTACTCAAACTGTGTGATAAATACGATGGTCTGGACTCATTGATCAATGCCAGTTTAGGATTCAAGGGCGCAGGTGAGTTATTTTATAGGGTATGTTGCTCATATTACAACATTCCACATGAGGAATTATGGATTTCCCGTACTTATTTGGAAGTCTTATTTGACCCCTTTCAACATTGTTTTTTGAGAAAAAAGACAGCCTTTGTCCTTCTCCAGGATATAATCTATCTCCTTGCCAATTTTCAACACAATCCGGTCAGCCGTTTAGTCGTGAAAAGGTAACAAACAAAATAGATACAGAGTCACTTTCGAATTTATAGTATTAGTATGGATTCTATTCATCGCATTCTAATTCCCAGGTGGTTCTTATCATTAAATTGATGTTATGACATCACAGTACTATTTATTTATAAAATTCCACAGCAAAAAAAATAATTCTTAATACTAGAGTGATACAATCTTATCGACATATCATAAGACCAATAACGGATTTACATTTTATTATCACAATGAACAGGCAGTCAAAAGCGAGATAGTATGTATGTATGTATGTATGTTGCAAGCAAACTTTTCACCCAGATATACTTGCATTGTCTGCTTACCTATTATGTTTTTATTTTCCGTTGTCTATTTTCAGAAACAGGTGTTACAGATGACGCGCAGTCACACAAAACAGGCGCAGAAGATCATTCCACTACTGCAAGAGTGGTAGATCTGTCTGGATTGCTGAGTGCTCAAGCTATTGGTGAGTAATCAATACACCCAACAGTCACACATAGTCCCGATCATCAAACCTGTGTCGTGAGTTTTGACTAAAATATTCAGCAATTTACAAAAAAATAAACGTCGCGGTCTAGTCCTGTGTTTCCACATTAAAGTGAGAATGACGCATATTTTGAAGTTGATGATTTCAATAAAATATTCAGTCTATCCAAAATTGAAAATGCGGCAACTGGTCTACCAAACGACATTTTGGAGACCTCTGCTATCATGAACCAGTTGAATCATCTTCAATCTTAAATTAAAATGACACTATGTTGTAGCCCCGCTATTCGACGCCTACCAAGAAAACCTTCAAGAGAAAGATAGCCTAATACACGACTACGAGAAACAATTTGAAAATATGAACAAAAAGTCCAAAGAAATTGTGGCAGAAAATAAAATTCTCACTGACAAAGTGAACCGTTTGGAAGAAGAATTACTGCAAGCGAGACAGAGCTATAAGAAGTTAGTTGTCGAGAGAGAGACGGCAGATATTGAGAAGGCGACGCTGGTCGAACGAGCGGAAAAAGCAGAGATGAAATTAAAAGAGGTTTATGAGTTGTATGAAGATAAAAGTAAGTACATATATTGAACTAATAAACAGTAATGATCAACTTATATTAAATGAATCGCACTGTCATTCAATTATGGATCTTACTGCCTTCAACATTAGGACGTGCAAGGATTGATTGCTTTTGTAATTTATTTCACAATATTATTAAAGGTAATTTAATTAATATTGAGCTGCTCTAATTTGATCCAATTTTAATTGTCATTTGATTAAATGTAGTTCAGATAGTGTAAAGCAGTTTTCGATAAGAGGGACGCTAGAGTTTCTTGCCCGTTCTTCTCTAGCGAGACTGCATTCCGAACTGGCAGCAGAGAAAATAATGTGTAACATTTTATGTATCAATAAATATTATAAAAAATATTTATGATCTTTTTGATAGGCTTATGCCTAATAATACTTTTCATCCAATCTGTCTGTCTGTATATATAAAATAAGAAACTGACTGACTGATCGATCAACGCACAGCTTAAACGGCTGGGGTTAGAGACTTGAAACTTTTACAGTAGGTACCTTTTATCACGTAGGCATCCACTAAGGAAGGGTTTTTGGAAATTCCACCCCTAAGGGGGTAAAATAGGGTAAGAAAGTTTGTATGAAATATTTTATAAACCCAGGAACAAAACTTTATAGTTGTGGGTTGTCATAAGAAGGGTTACTGAATACTTTCTTCAACCTTCTCTACAAAAAAATATTTTTATTTATTTATTTTCCACTCTTACATCTACTATTACAGGTGAGCTAATGCAGTAGAGTAACACAATACAAATGAATTAAAAATATTTCTATGCAACAATCTTTACATTCTATACGAAATGATTATGGCCGCTATCTTTGTGAATTCACTAACAATTTTTTTTTGTGAATATATTATATTTACCAGAAATATTGTTTCTTATATTTTTTTTATTTATTCTGGGTCGGCAAAGTGACCACACTGCCCCTGATGGTCGCAGTGCTGTCCAGTTAGAGTATCAAGTAGAGAGAGACAATTTATCCCTCGCTACTCAACATAATCATACCGGCCTGATAATGATAAGTGTAATAAGATCAGTTGTTAATGTTACTGTTTTAAAAGCAACATCACATTTATTAACCGACATTAAAAAAAAGGGAGGAGGTTCTCAATTCGACATCTATTTTTTATAGTTTTTACCTCAGAACTCAGTCATTTATTGACCGATTTGGAAAATTCTTCTTTTTTTTATTCCAAATATTACACCACCTTTCTGCAACATTCCGTATATACAGGATGTTGCAAATATGTGGTACACCCTGAGCAACAAATATTAGTAAAAAAAATCTGGTTTGTGAAGTGGCAGCAATGATGAGGGATTACGAGACAGTACACCGGGAGTACTTCAGCGTGAGGAATGCTCTGGAGGCGGCGGAGGGGAAGCTCTCGTGTGCGGACGTGATGAGAGCCAGGACTGTTCCTGCAGACCTGCATGAGCGCAGACTTGACCACTGCAAACGGTATGGAAGCGTGGAATAAACGTAGTGTGGTAGGCAGCGGCTCTGCTGTGCCCTGGCATTGCAGAAGTCCATGGGCGGCGGTGACTACTTACCATCAGGTGGCCCGTCTGCTCATCTGCCTATTCAGGCATAAAAAAAGAATATAGAAATTTACAGTTCAAGAAGAGCTACACAATTACTGGTCTACCCATTGTCAGACTCCGTGGCGCAGCGGGCGAGTTGCAGTAAAGCAATAAAGTAAACTGAATATACCTATAAAAAAAAAAAAAATTCGTGAAAAAAAAATGATGTTGATGATGTTGCTCATCAGGAATATTAGGACGTTTCGACGTAAAATATACTAAAAAACTTTTACATACTAAGAAACATAATCCGCACGATTTCTTAAAATACATTTTTTTGCCTCTCATTTAGGCTCTTAGAAGAATTGAAACATCAATACAACATGGAGACAGAAAGAAAATCTGAACAAACAGTCAAACTCAAAGAGCAGTTAAAGATCACTGAAGAAAAGTTCATAAAGGCCTGTCAAGAACATGATAAAGTCAAAGAAGAACTCGAGGCTGCTTTGAAGAATGTTAGGTAAGTACAGCTAATCTTATATGAAGCGTGGTTAAATTGAACCAATTCTTGACCACAGCAATTGATGTCATGAATTCACTCCACACGTCAAATAATGAAATATTGTGAGTGTTTTTAGAAAAACCAACACTTACCCCACTTTATGTCATCATCGAATTAAACAAACTAATCAGAATAACCTAGATGGCGATTGTTAAGTTGGCTAAATTATTAGCACTATATCAGTTATATAATTATGAAGATACAATAAAGATATATTATTATAAACTCCAGGGGCATTATTCTCTATGTCTTTACAGAATAACATTACATGCGAGTTACATGCAGTTAACGTATCGCGCCTCGTTATGCGTTTGTAAAGACACATAAATATTTATAAGTAGAGGTTCCAGGTGTAGTAGCATCAATAGCATCGATCCCTCCTACCCCTAAAGGAGTGGGTCTATGTATGTTATGAATTTACATACATATCAAATTGGGACACACAAATCCGCTGATTAATACTTTCTATCTACGTATTCAAAGAACTTAGCATTGCTATGTGATAATTTTAATTATACCTACTTTTAGTGACACCCTGTAGTTGGAATAAGTGAAATAGAACTCGGCGCTTGTATTCCAGATTGTATCGTAAAGCGGCTGTAATATTCCGCCAGCGCTTGAAAGCGACGACGGCGCGGTACACTCGCGTCCGTACTAGCGGAAGACGTGCGCGCGCTAACAATGAACCGCTTAAACAAGCGCTGCAAGCGTTGGATAAGATCAAACATGAAATTAAGGTTAATTGAACTTTGATTTATTGGATTTTTAGGTAGAAAATATGGCGTTTTATTAATTTGATTTGAAAATATCGATTGTCGGTCTTAGTAAAATAAGAATTCAAGTGCAGTATTGAAGATAACTAAATGTTGCTGAAATAACAATAAATTAATTGAAGAAATAATAATTCAATTTCTCAATCACAAAATATTCAAAAATAGCCTAGAAGCAGACAGTGGCGAACAGACCAAATATAATTAAATTCATTTTTATAAGGCAAATTTCCGATTTACATTAAAACAATAAAAATAGATATAAGACATTGAGATATTCCAATTATTATCTAAATTGCCTCTCAATCGTCAGTTTGGCTGTCTGCACTGGCTATAAGTGCTACGACTACTTATTTACATATGTTCTGAATTGATTCAGTGTTTTCTTAAATAATGTTATAAACTTTATGTATAGGCAGTGAAATCTCGCGCGTACACATCCCTTGAAGAGTTAGAACGTCGTATAATAGAACAGGAGCGTAGGGCGGCTCTCGCACACAGCGAGTACAAGAGAGAGTTGGAGCGAGCCGCTCTGGCACTCGAACACAAGGAGGACATCATCCGCAGCCTCATCGACAAGGTGGCAGACGTCGAGGAGGTCAGGTGAGGAACATAGTCTCTCGCACACGCACACAGCGAGTACAAGAGAGAGTTGGAGCGAGCCGCTCTGGCACTCGAACACAAGGAGGACATCATCCGCAGCCTCATCGACAAGGTGGCAGACGTCGAGGAGGTCAGGTGAGGAACATAGTCTCAGGCGAATCAATGTGTGTATGTATTATCCCTATGGACTCCAAATTGGCTGGAGTGATTTTGATGAAATTTTCAGGCAATTAGCTTGGCTAATCGGAGATTGCCTGGGTGTACTGAATACAATTCTTCCCAGCTACATTTCGTCGAGCTCATCACCGTCCCATGATGTGATAGGTGGCGAGCCCATCGTCATACCGGGCACAATTACAGGCTCCATTTAGATACTGAGTATTTCTTGATCCCAGTGTCACTTTTACCTGGGGATCGAACCCAAGACCTCATCACAGCAATGAGTACCGAGTACGCTGCCATAACTGAGCCCTGGTGGCAGTCTTATTTTATTAGTAATTATAGAATAGAATATTTTATAATAGAGTATTTGTATTCTCGCCAACAGATTAAGTCAAACAAACACACACAGACTTCAGGGTATAGTGTCAGATTCTTCTCCCGAAGGAGCATCGCCTAATCTCGAACGTAAAGATTCGAAGACCAGTGTGAAGTTAGTACCGGGGCCTGGTGGATACTTCCAGGAGAAAGATGGGAAGAGGAAAGGAAAAGCTTAGACAATGAGGTGAAGATGAAATTCAAGAGGTTTGAAGGATGGTACGGATTGCAGTATAGATGGAGGCTTCTTAGTCATCTCACAGACATAAATCAAAATAGACATCGCAAGAGTATCTTCGTGTGCGAAGTATAAGACTCACTGCAGTATGGAGTCTTCCGATGTCCGGACGTCGTTCCGGGTGTACATCCGGTTGTCGGGGGTCTAGAGTTGGGTTACGATGTTTGGCTGTTGTACGGCCTTCTGAGTACTCTGACACTAGACCCTCGAACGCTTCTTCACCTTCTTGCCCATGGTGTAGTGTGAAGAAGCAGGCCGGCATGATTGTGTTGAGTAGCGGGGGATAGATTGTCTCTCGGTACTCGATACTCTAATTAGACTGCACTGAGCTTATCATCAGGTGCAGTGTGGTCACTTTGCCGTGCCAGGGCAAAAAAACCCTTCATTTGGGCATCCCAACAAATGTTGATACAGGGCCCGTTTAAGGCAAGCTACGCCACTGATGAAGTATAAGTATGTGATGAATTAATTGTGAATTTTCGCTTACTTTGATTGTGAAGAAACTTGCATAGATGAGAATTCTAAGGATTTCGGAAGTATTTAAAATCTACCAATCCACATTAGATAAGCTTAGTGGACTAAACCTCACCCCTCTCAGTTGAGGAAACCTACCTGTATTATTGTCACTACTACAATGTACTGTGTTTCGCGCCAAAATAGAACCAATGGCGTATGCAGAAATTACGCTTACGAAGAACTTACTTAAGTAGGTAATATTCGTGAATATAGGTGTAGGGATTATAATGTGTGAATGTAACACACCATTGACACCCCTACACTAGTGTTAATATATTGAAAAGTAAAGTTTAAATGAAATATATTATTACTATTAGTTGACCTTCGTAGGCTATTTGTTATTTGTTCTTTTGTTATATGTAGAATGTATTGAATATTTCTATGCACGGTTTGATCTTAGTATGAATAGGAATGTTAATGGCCTCGATCAATTCCATTCAAATTCAAAATGTCATTTGCAAGGGAAATGGTATAAAATCTATTGAAGTTAGCTAAGTAAGCTAAGACAGCTGTTAGAAAGCCAATACTTCATAATATTGCGGCTATTCCTAGTCCTATTCATATTTGGATCGCACAGTAAAATATATCTACATGACTGTATTACATTCTATAGGTGCATAAAATAGTACCTTATTATCGGAACATCCTGTATATTACCTTACTTTTGACACAGCTATATAGTACCGTATTATTGGAACAACCTGTATATTACCTTACTATTGACACAGCTGTATAGTACCTTATTATTGGAACAACCTGTATATTACCTTACTATTGACACAGCTGTTTAGTACCTTATTATGTATACACCCTGTATATAATAATTACTATATAGTCAAGTCAAATGTCTAGTCAAAGATATAGTTTAGTGGAAGGGAAATCACCACATAGAAAAATATTTTGGAACAAAACAATTAGTGAGAATGATTTGTTAATGTTAGTTTTGATTTTTTCTCTAATACATTAAAAATAATTAATTATTCCATACTCATATCATTAATAAAATATATATTTATAGTATAGTATTATACATGGCATTTAAGTTTTAATAACAGACATAGACCTAATAGACAACACGTGTTGAAATTGACACAAAAATAATTTCTAGGATGTGTGTTTGGTAATCAGTACCAATTGATTTAGGTTGCTCTTAAAATTCAAAACAAGGTCATAAACTATTTTATGCTATGAATATATTTTCTGCAGAAAATAAAAGTTTTTTTGCCAAGTACTTTTTTTTATGTTAAAAGGAGGCAAACGGGCAGGAGGCTCACCTGATGGAAAGTGATCACCGCCGCCCATGAACATCTGCAACACCAGAGGGCTTGCAAATACAATAAAATAATTTATCAATATTTGTCATCATGTCTACTGCTCTCATGTCACAACTGGTCCAAATACTTGTGTTGTCTATTTACATATGTCTGTGGTTGTAATTTAATGAATATAATAAAATACTTATCCACAAGAAACGTATTTTATTTCTCACAAGACACCTAACGTGTCACTGCATCGAGACAAGATAATGTGTGCTCTACAAATATTTGTTTCGGGTCTGGGTGTTGTGGGACCGTAGTCCCTCGTAATTACTGATACCCACGATACAGGTTTGACCTAGTGTAGGGTCAGGACTTTGTGTGTGACTGTTGGCTGTATTTATTTATCTATACTATACTGTAATAAAGCTGAAGACTCTCTTTGTCTGTACATTTTTAATGTAATTTTTATTGTAATGTGTTATATTAACGATATAGAACGCAAACCGATTGTTTTTGGAATTATTGTCTGTCTGTCTATCAAGGCATCACGCACAAACAATTGTATTTCAACAAAAGAATCAACAATAAAATCATCTTCGAGTGTATCTCGAGGTAACATTAGTAAGTCTTTATTTTCTGTTTGAACGAATATCTATTATGGAAAGAGTAGTTGTGAGGGATGAAATGATTTTATAAATAGAAGATAACTTCCACGCAGGCGAAGCCGCAGGCAACAGCTAGTCTACTATAAACAAGTATCAGCTTTACTTTTGATTTTTCCCTATCCTTCGTCACCATTATTCGACAGCCTCCGTGGCGCAGTTGGCGAGTAGCCGGCTGTGAAACGAGAGACCGTGGGTTCGATTCCTACACCGGGACAAATGTTTGTGTGACAAACAGATATTTGTGTCCGGGGTCTGGGTGTTGTGAGACCGAAAAAGTCTCTCGTAGTCCCTAAAGTGGAAGTGGGCTGGTCACGTCTGCAGACGGACAGATGGCCGATGGAGCAGACATGTGTTGGAGTGGAGACCGCGTTTAGGCAAACGTAGTGTGGGACGCCCTGCTGCACGATGGACCGACGACTTGAAGAAGGTGGCGGGTAGCGGGTGGATGCGGGCTACCCAAGACCGGGATGGTTGGCGTTCACTTGGGGAGGCCTACGTCCAACAGTGGACGGCAACAGGCTGAGTATATATATATAGTCCCTGATATCCGCAACACAAGACTCGTTTCTTAGTGTGGGGTCGGGGCTATGTGTGTGACTGTTGGGTGTTATTTATTTATTTATTATTATGACGTATCAGTCATTAAATTTTCGCCGTTCATCACCCGCAAGTACCCTTATACCTAGACAAAGATATAATTTTATTGTTGTTATTTATTACAACGCCATAAATGCCAGTTTTCCATGATGGTAACAGGGTCACGGACACTACTACATTTCGGAGATAAATTCCCCCATATGCAGTATTATTTGGAGATTAAAGCGAGGTTACTGGATACGTCATGCCGCCATTGTAGGGGTAGGCAGAGATGTTACGGAGAATCTCATCGAATATGTACTTTTACAGTGCTGTATGTTATGCTGGAGCGAGATATACCATTGAATGGTGGAAGTTCTCGCTTAAATAATTAATAATACTAGCCCTGTATTAAACATTGTCCCACTGCTGGGCACGGGCCTCCTCTACTAATGAGAGGGGTTAGGTCTTAGTCCACCACGCTGGCCTAATGCGGGTTGGCTGACTTCTCATACCTTCGAAAAATTCTCAGATATGCAGGTTTCCTCACGATGTTTTCCTTCACCGTTAAAGCAAGCGATAATTAACATTTTAATACACACATAACTTTAGAAAAGTCTGAGGTGTATGCCACTTGGGTTTCAAACCTACGACTTTCGTCTTGGCAGTCCGTACCGCAACCAACTAGGATAGCTGCTTAAATAATTAGAAATAAATAATTGAAATAAAAAGAATTTTACGAATCATATCGCGGTTTATTTTACTTTTTTAACCCGACGTTAAAAAAGTAAAATAAACCGCGATATAATCCGTAAAATTCGTTTTATTTCAATGTATAATATTCGCGTAAATATAAATACCATTATAGAAATAAATAAGATATAATTAACTTATGCCGTGGGTATCGGTAAAACAGATCCTTTCGGTCTCACACCAGACCTACCTACCTGAAACAAATAGTCGTCACACGATCATTTGTATCGGTATGAGAATCGAACCTACTGTCTCTCGTTTCACAGCTGGCTGCTCGCCAACTGCGCCACAAAGGCTGTCGAAGTAAAGAGATTATAAACTTTTGTTCAAAATTTGTACCCAAGGGTCGGCAAATGGCAAACTGTGGCACTTGTTGCAACTCTGCCCTTTCAGCTACAGGACAGTTATATATATATTTATTTTTAGATTTTCTTTCAACACGTTAATCTACTTATAGTGTTATCTATGAGAGAGCCTTCGTCGTTATCTACATTAATTGATGCGCGGGCGTTTTGTAGTGTTGTATTTAATGTGCAAGTGATTGTTCCACTCATTTGTGTCGTGACTGTGATACTGTTAACAATTAAAGTGATAATTTGGATGTTGAAGTAAGGTAAGGGATTAGTAATAAGTTGCCATGTCTTACTACCTTGCTGGTGGTAGGATATCCGCCCGGATAGCGACCACCGTACAAAGGGTGTAAAACCTACCATAGTGGCACTCTCAAGTGTGTCGCGTTCCGGGATCAGCCAGTGTACATCCGGTTTTTGTCGGGGGTCTAGAGTTGGGGTACGTTGTTTGATCGTTTCGCGGCCTTCTGAGTACTCTAACAAAAGACTCTCGACTTCTTCTTCACCTTCTTGCCCATGGTGTAGTGTGAAGAAGCAGGCCGGCATGATTGTGTTGAGGAGCGGGGGATGGATCGTCTTTCGCCACTCGATACTCTAATTGAACCACACTGCGCTTAGCATCCGGTGCAGTGCACATTGCCGCGCCAGGTTAAACAAAAGTTACTCATTACTAAATAGTAGGTAGGTACATGTAATGCCCGAATGGGTAGGAGTTGTAACTAATACACCCACTTTTCGCTGAATTTATAACGGTTCCATAATGCGACAGGGGCGAGCCTATATATCGGGCTCAATTCCATACTCCGGGCCAATAATGAGTATTTCTAAATAGAAAAACCCAATACACTCTACACGACCCGATGATCGAACCCGAGACCTCAGCACAACAGTCGTAGCATGCGCAATTACAACTGCGCCACCGAGGCAGTCCATTACTGAATATTTGTTATTTTTATGGTTAGAGATTGGCGGTAAAGCGGTTAGATCCAGGGTTTTATATCCTGGTCAGTCGAAATGTTAAATCGTATATGCGACTCATCTGATGGAAATAATATTCACGGCCCATGGAAACTGTCATTACCAGAAAAATGATTGTATTACCTCACATGAAAGGATTTCCTCATCATAGGGTTGGAGAATTTAGATCTCTAGAAATTTCGATCACTATACGAATCATAGTTGTACCTCGATACTTGATACTCTAACTGGACAGCACTGCGCATCATCAGTTGCATTCTGGCACGGCAGTGACCAGTGTGGTGGTGAGCCAGAATAAAAAAACAACAGCAAGCTATTGGTTTTGGATTTATTTCATATTAAGTAGGTACTACACTCCATCACTACCCCAATACCTTGATGACGATTTTTTATTATTGGAATCCCCGCATCAAGACAAATGTTTGTCTGATCTGCAAATATTTGTTTCGGGTCTGGGTGCTGTGGAACCGTAGTTCCTTGTAGTTGATACCCATTATACAGGTTACCTAGTGTGACTCTGTACTTTTAAAAAAAGTATGCAGCCTCCATAACAATTTCTTTAGATTAAAGAGAGTTGAAACAATGAAAACATCTATAGGTATTTCAAGTGCGCTATGTGTCGGGGTTAATGTCGAACCAGACGACCGCCACGGAGTCTCATATACTATATCTGTATAGCGACATAACACGTGTTCGCATTGTTTTTATTGTGAGTCAGTGAGACAGACATGCGCCTTCGACTTTCGTAGAGTTTCAGAAGTATTATAATGCTCTTTGTCGTAGATATACGCCTTTTAAAGATCTGCAATACAGTTTCAGTAGTACAGTTTAACGGTAGGCAGCGGCTTTGCTGTGCCCTGGCATTGCAGAAGTCTATGGGCGGCGGTGACTACTTACCATCAGGTGGCCCGTCTGCCCGTCTGTCTATCCAGGCTGTCTGTCTGGCTTCTCCAGACGTAAATGTCGTTTATTGGAGGTTAAGTATTTGTCTCCCGCTTTGCTATGGAGGGAAGTGGACAATTTATATTTCTAACTCTTCCCTATATTTCTATTTGATTAATTTCGTTGCGGGATAAAAGACAGTTATTAAGGATTCCCAGAGACTCGCCGAGTTTCATTACTCGGTGTGGAAAAAATGCGTGCCATTGTTGATCCTGGCTAAACATGAGTTACAATGGCGGGTGTGTGGGCGGGATAGTCTCTGTTTTAATCAACAAGTTTATTACCTAAAACCTATTATCGAAAGAATTTTATGAATCCGAATTAACATAAGTAAATGAGACGCCATCCAATGTACAGTACAGTTTCAAATACTTTAGCAATACTTAATTTCATCACAGCACAATTTCAGTGTATGAAAGGTGTCTGAAGATGTGCTCTATTCCAATGATATGCTATATACTATTTCATTTTATTAATCTCATCCATCCTCTTCCTTCCACACCAAAAACATGCGTACAGGCTTGCGCAGCCACAGCTTCGTGGTGTCTACTACCACGGCCCGAACCGAGAGGTTCGCAAATTCGTATTTTTGCCGCACCATCAAGCTGTGGAACAGTTTGCCAGCTATCGTGTTCCCTTCTTCGTGTAATCCTGGGTCCTTTAGGTGTAGTATGAAGAAGCTTCATACCAGGCCGGCATGATTGTGTTGAGTAGAGGATTGATTGTCTCTCGCTCTCATACTATAATTGGAATCAAATTACATATTATGTAACTGCCTTGGAGGTGCAGTTGTTATTGCGCATGCGTTACGACTGCTGTGCAAAGGTCTCGGGTTCGATCCCCGGGTCGGGTAAAGTGATATTGGGTTTTTCTATTTAGAAATCAGCCCGGAGTCTGGAATTGAGCCCGGTATGGCGATAGGCTCGCCCCCTATCACATTATGGGACCTTAACAAATTCGGCGAAACGTGTACTGGTTACACCTCTGCCTACCCCTTCGGGGATAAAAGGCGTGAGTGTATGTGTGTGTGTGTATATCTTTATATATATAATTCTACTGTACGTGTGTATGTCACTGAACTACTCCAAAACGGCTGGACCGATTTGAATGTATTTTGCGTTTGGGTGGCGCCCTGGATGGTTTAGATTCACAAATCAGCCCGGCAGATGGCGCTGCAGTCGGTGTGGCGCTGCTTTTACAAGCAGGACGACGTCTGTACGGTCTGCTACGTATATTTTTACTTAACATTATTTTTAGTATACTACAAAGCCGTAAGTAGTTTGTTGAGAATCAGTAGCACAATCCATTGCACTAATTTTAACGTGTTATATTGGTATCCCAAAAACATAAAAAAAATCAACCTGGTTACCTTGTATATTCCTTAATAAAAATGCGGCGCGTGTCGGCCGTTCACCTATACCTACATAATAGTTTGGCGGGAAACAAACAGCAGCGCGCGGCGCGCGTATGCCCATGCATCGTTCAAGAAACGGGATAAATTTATTTTGCATGTCACCGCGTGAGTTTTCCTTCTTATTATCATGTCATATATTTATCTGATCTTTTATACCAAAATCCAATTTGGGTGTTTCGGCTTTATGGTATACATAAACTAATGTTGTATAAATCTTTCGGAAAATGATCTTTAAATTATTATGAATATCACTACAAAATCTTTATGTATTATACTACTAAGTGAACAAACAGACAAACGTAGATAGCGTCTTTGTTTTATACTATTTATAACATACGTTTCAAACACTATGACGATGGTTTGTTCAGATGTATTTCATATTATAATATCATCTCTTATTTGCACACTCGGTTCAATATATTAAATTATGCTCTCAGGTGGGTCTGATGGACAGTGTAGCTTCTCTATTTATACATAAAAGACATGTATACTGTCTTCACATGAATAAAGAGTTTAGTGAAGTGTTTATTATTATTAGAGAAGTGCTTGGTGAAATAGTTGAATATAGGTATTTCTTATATATTTTTATCGTCAGACTTCTTTCCTACAGTAAAACACTATAAAAGGCTGCTTACAAATAACCAGATAAATTAATATAAAAAAATTCAATTTATTCATTTAAATTACACTTATTGGGTTGCGGTACGGACTGTCAAGACGAAAGTCGTGGTTCGAAACCCAAGTGGCATACACCTCTGACTTTTCTAAAGTTATGTGTGTATTAAAATGTTAATTATCGCTTGCTTTAACGGTGAAGGAAAACATCGTCAGGAAACCTGCATATCTGAGAGTTTTTCGAAGGTATGAGAAGTCTGCCAACCCGCATTAGGCCAGTGTGGTGGACTAAGGCCTAAACCCTCTCATTAGCAGAGGAGGCCCGTGCCCAGCAGTGGGGCAATGTTTAATACTAGGGCTAGTATTATTATTATTATTATATAATAACTAATTTATAACATTAAAGAACTAACGAACAAATACGCAATATTATTACCTAATGGTTTTTTCATAACTGAAATACTTAGGTAAATTTACAAACAGTAACGGTAGAATGCAACAGAAGTATTTTAGTTTTACCACGTCGATGCATATTTTATTTTAATATATTTTTTGATACTGTGAATGTGGTTTTCGATAGTCCAAATACCAGGGGTGATTTCAAGGCCGTCTTAGGCCATGCCGGGGCTCTTGGGCACACAAGAATTTGTGGCCTTTTTGGAAAGTAAACAATATGAACAATATATTTACTATAGGTACATTTTTTATATGTATAGTGATATAAGTAAATGTGTAGGCCTTTCGGAACTCCTAGAGTAAGGGGGCCTTGGGCACTGGCCCCGTGTGGCCTTATGGTAAAGATGGTATTGGGTGTTCTTCCCTTCTCACACTAAAAATACCAACTAAAACCATCGAAAATTTTGCTATTTTTTATAGCAATAGCAGCGATAGCCTAGTTGGTTGCGGTACGGATTGCCAAGACGAAAGTCGTAGGTTCGAAACCCAAGTGGCATACACCTCTGACTTTTCTAAAGTTATGTGTGTATTAAAATGTTAATTATCGCTCGCTTTAACGGTGAAGGAAAACATCGTGAGGAAACCTGCATATCTGAGAATTTTTCAAAGGTATGAGAAGTCTGCCAACCCGCATTAGGCCAGCGTGGTGGACTTAAGGCCTAACCCCTCTCATTAGTAGAGAAGGCCCGTGCCCAACAGTGGGACAATGTTTAATACAGGGCTAGTATTATTATATTTTTTATATGAATCATTCAGCGCACATAGAAGGATCAGGCAACTCGCAGTACGGGCAAAACTATTATAATTTACAAGATTGCAATTATGAGACGTTTACGGTACTCCAATAGGGTTGGACAGACTTCGACTTAAAAATGCAAAATTTTGTGCAACATGTATGGTATAAGGGATTGGTGATGAGTCACCCCGACGAAGCCAGTCAGCGCCAAGCTGGTCTAAAAAATATATAACACCCAACTGTCACACACATAGTCCCGACCCCACACTAAGACGAGGCTTGTGTTGTGGGTATCAGGGACTATGAGAGACGCACGGTCTCACAACACCAAGATCACGGACACAAATATCTGTCTGTCACACAAATATTTGTCCTGGTCTGGGAATCGAAACCACGGCCTCTCGTTTCAAAGCCCGCTATTCGCCAACTGCGCCACGGACGCTGTCATAAATGTGTGACACTTCCCCAAATAAATATATATAAAATATAAATGGAAGATTCATGTTTTAGTATAATAATAAGCCAGATACACTTCAAATAGTTCTTTTACATTCATTAACTGTTCTGCGCTGAACCAATGTAACAACCCTCTATATAAGCTTAGTTAGAGATAAATTTGTTGTTAGGTGTTTTGTAAATATCTGTGGGTAGATTGTGAGGGTAGGACTTAATAATTAAACATGTCGAGGGTATTTCATAAATATCCGTGGGTAGATTGACGATAATTACCAACTGAGTGGGGTGAAGTTGCTATAAAGACATCTCTCGAGCGCTCCAGACTACAGTCCGTTCTGGGACTGTCTACATCGTTATGCTGTCCGTGCGCACTTGTGACTAATTGGTATTTGGTACATCTTGACATGGAATTGTTTAACGATGGGCGTTGAGGTGCGTAACTATGATCATTAAATTGATCAATACAGTGGCAATCCTCGTTTATGTGCACCTTAAATAGCACTTTGAATTGTTTCTTATACCATTATTAACTTTCAGATATGTTCACCCTTATACTACTGTCTTTGGTACTGTGTGTGAGCTTCGTATCAGCACAAGACGCGAACTGTGATTTCGTTCAATATGTAAGTAATCTTATTATTATTATTATATAACTTAGTATACTTATAACTTTTTTTTTAATTCTTGCATGGCAAAGTGACCACACTGCATCTGATGGTAAGCGCACAGCCATCCAGATAGAGTATCAAGTAGCAAGAGACAGTTTATCCCTAGCTACTCAACACAATCATGCCAGCCTGCTGTTTAGCTTCTTCACACTAGGCCTAAAGGACCCAGGATCATAGGAAGGAGGGAACACGGTAGCTGGCACACTGTTCCACAGCTTGATGGTGCGGCAAAAATACGAGTTTGCGAACCTCTTGGTTCGGGCCGGGGTAGTTGATACCATGAAGCTGTGGCTCCGCAATCCAGTACGCGTGGTTCTGGTATGGAAGGGAGAGGATGGGATAAGATCAAACAATTCTTCAGAGCATTCGCCATGATACAGACGGTAAAACACGCTAAGCGAGGAAATATCCCTACGCAGCTGTAGCGGCTCCAGGCTGTAACTCACGTCTGCATCGTTCACAATGCGAATGGCCCGCCGCTGCAACCCATCCAAGGCATCGAGAAGTTATTTTGCGGAACCGTCCCAGAGGTGCGAGTAGTATTCCATTCCCGGCCGCACTTGCGCTTTATATAAGCGGTAGAGCTGACCGGGCGTGAAAAACCGCCGCACCCTGTTCAGGATTCCGACCCTGCGGGAGGTGGCGGATATAACGCCCTCGATGTGACTCCTTGGATTAAGATCGCAGCGGATATCCATACCTAGGAACGGGGATGGGAGAAAACGGGGATTTCTTGCACGAAAACGCGCACACCTGGGTTTTCTTGGCATTAAACTCAACCCGATTCCTGGTACCCCATGATGATATGAGATCCAAGGCCTGGTTGAGCTGAATGACAAGATCATCTCGTCGCCTCTCAGTATCCGCCCGGCAAGCAGGAGGCTTGTTGCAATAACGCCCATGAACCGTGCTGTCATCTGCATAACAATGATTGTTGCCAAGCGACAACATATCATTAAATCAACGACATCAACTCCATCAAGAGGACATGTATTCTACGCTCATGCAGAAAGCCGGAAATCCACTTGCACAGGTTGTCGGGCAGACCGTATGCCGGCAGCTTGGAGAGAAGGCCGCGATGCCAGACCCTATCAAACGCCTTGGCTATGTCGAGACTCACAGCCAGAGCTTCGCCATGCCTGTCAATCGCCTCGCCCCAGATATGTAAGAAGAGATGCTAGAAGATCACCCGTTGATCGGTTATGACGGAACCCGTATTGTCTGTCACTGATCAACGAGTGATCCTCCAGGTAGCAAAACAATTGGCTGTTAATTAGTCGCTCCATGACTACACATCACTGAGGTGATGGCGATTGGGCGATAATTGTTAGGGTCTGACCGATCACCCTTTTTGGGGATCGGCTGCACATTGGCTTCCCTCCAAGATTCAGGCACAACACCTGAGAGGTAGGACGATCGGTATAGGCACGCCAATGCAGGAGACAACTCCGCTGCACACTTTTTGAGAACAAGTGCTGGGATACCATCAGGACCACTAGGCTTCCGGACGTCGAGAGGCTGCATCTCACGTAGCGTAGGTAGTGGTAAATGAGCATTGCAATCCTCGAGTCTCGAATCAGCCGCGAAGAGGTTTGCCAGTAAATCGACCTTCTCTTGCGAGCTATGGGCTAGTGTTCCATTTCGATATCTCAGCGGTGGCAGCGAAGGGCGACAGAAATTAGATTGGACGGCCTTAGCCAAGCTCCAATCTATCTATATCAATACGTATAATATATTTGTAATTGATCGCTGTCTGTACATGGAAGATATATGAAAAACACTATGATTGGGGGTCTTTATTAACGCAACAGAACTCAAATCAATGATTTTTAGAATTTTTGTCTGTTTGTCGGTGACTTTGTGCGCGCTAATCTCTGAAACGGCTGAACTGATTTGGTTGTGGTTTTCACTATTGTATTGTGGTAAGCTTCACTTAACATTTAGAGGTTTTTTATTCGAATCGGTTCATAAATAAAAAAGTTATATCAATTTAAAGAATCACGCCCGAACATTTGATCGAAAAAAATGCTATATTTAGTGTGAGATAAGATTGTCTATACGTATAATATATTTGTAACTAATCGCTGTCTGTACATGGAAGATATATGAAAAAAACTATGATTGGGGGTCTTTATTAACGCAAAAGAACTCAAATCAATAATTTTTAGAATTTTTGTCTGTTTGTCGGTGACTTTGTGCGCGCTAATCTCAGAAACGGCTGAACTGATTTGATTGCGGTTTTCACTATTGTATTGTGGTAAGCTTCACTTAACATTTAGGGTATTTTTATTTGTTTTGTTTTTATTGAAAAGCCAAAAAAACTCTTTCTTTCTTTTCTTTCTTTCTTATATGTCTGCTGTAAACTATTGAGGAGTTGGGTGATCTGCAGGCGGCCCTGGCAGCAGTATCAGGTCCAACTAACGATAGTATCAGTCATCAGGTTTATGCATAATATTCGGGCTACGAGAACTGGTTCAAAATTCAGTTGCAAATTTTTATCTAAACAAACATACATACAAACATTGCAGGTTTAATATAAACTTGTAAAATATATGAAAACATATTGTCTTAAGGTTCAAGTGGGCTATGTGTACGAAATAAGAAGTCCAAATTACCCAGCCAGCTACCCTAGAGGAGTGACATGCAGATGGATAATAGTGTGTCCAGCAGGATACAATTGCCGCATGGATTGCCCCGTAGTCCAATTGCCACAGGTAGGTCAAGCAGCTAAGCGATTAACAAGTCACGGATCATTCGGACACCGGTGTCCGGACAAAAACTGGCAATACTCGCCCTTATTGGCATGCGTATTAAGCATATTTGTAACGTTAATATTACGGGAATAAAGTTGATTTTGGCTTGTATTTTCACTCAACACTTATTTCCGAACACCGGTGTGCTTGATACATGAGAGGCTAATTTGCTGAAACGATATTCTATACAAACGAAGAAGCGAGTAAAGCGAGCAACTTGATTGTAAATCGCTCAAGTATATCTTTTTTAATTCGGCAAAGTGACCTCACTGCACCCGATGGAATTGCAGTACCGTCCAGGTAGTGTATCAAGTAGTGAGAGACAACTATCTCTCGCTACTCGACACAATTATGCCGGCCGGCACTGCGCTGACCATCAGGTTGTATACCATTTAAAACACAGGAACTACTCTAATGGTCATAAATTATTGAGTGCTGGTCAGATTTGGGCAAAGAAAATAGGTACTACTGTTAGCGTTCTTGACGCAGTCGGATACATTAGTACTGTACAGGGGTGCGATTCTCTAAGAGAAATCATCGTTGCGTCATCAATGACACAACGTTGTTTCTAATTTCTGATAATCTGTGATATGTTTTCCACTTTCTTTGGTTGTTTTTGATAAATCTACAGCTAATATTAACTATTCGGATGTGGCTAACGACTGCTCTAACCATTCGTTGACAAAAGTCTTTGTTGTGGAAAGGGATATATTGTGCAAGCTTAAGGGTCTCGATGGCAAAAAAGGCGGTGGACCGGACGGGATTCCACCTTATTTCCTAAAAACATGTGCTAAGGAACTTTCTACACCATTGCATATACTTTTCAACCAATCTCTTGTGGCAGGTGTGTTTCCAAGTCTGTGGAAGAAAGCCATCATAGTTCCTATTTATAAGTCTGGCGATAAATGTCTTTGCGCTAATTATCGGCCAATTAGTATTCTTTCATCGTTTGCTAAGGTATTCGAATCGCTTGTTTATGATCACATTTACAACCACGTCTCGACTTATATCTCCACCTGCCAGCATGGCTTTGTAAACCGCAGATCTACGATTAGTAATCTTTTAATTTACAAAAACTACTTATGTTCTGCTTTCGCAAAACGTCAACAAGTGGATGCTATATACACTGATTTCCATAAAGCTTTTGATAAGGTTAACCAACCACTCCTTTGTAACAAGCTTAATTCTCTCGGTATCAGTGGAGATTTGTTGCGTTGGATAAGTTCATATCTCTCACTCAGGAGCCAGTTGGTAGCGGTTAGAGGCTTTCTATCATCCGAAATAGTGGTTACACCCGGAGTTCCTCAAGGATCCCATTTGGGTCCACTATTTTTTGCCATTTTTATTAATGATTTGATTGCAAAATTATCTTGCCCCGGTTTGCCTTATGCGGACGATTTAAAAATATACACCAAGGTTGATTATGTTGATGATGCCTTGCATTTACAAGATGACTTGAACACAGTACATGAATATTGTTAACAAAATGTCGCTTAACGTAGACAAATGCTTTACCATCTCTTTTACAAAAAAAACATAACAAGATTTATTTTCCATATACAGTAGGAGGTCACGTTTTGGGTCGCAATGGTAGCGTCAGAGATCTTGGAATCATCTTTGATGAGGAGCTGACTTTCCGGGACCACTACAACTACATTGTGACTAAAGCATACAAACTACTCGGATTTGTTGTTCGTATCAGTAAGCCTTTCAAAAAGCCCGGCAGTATGCTCTTGCTCTACTACAGCCTTGTAAGATCTGTGCTTGAATATGGATCAGTTGTATGGTCTCCATACTACTCAGTTCACGTTGAACGCCTCGAGGGCATTCAGAATAGGTGTCTAAAAATCTTGTGTTATCGATGTGGTTTTAGGCGTAGCGTTACAAGCTACAATGAAAGACTGGCTAGATTTAAAGTCCAAAGACTAGATTGTAGACGTAAGGTTTTCGATTTAGTTTATCTCCACAAAATTATTCATTCGCATAGACTCACCCGACTTACTCTCTTTAATTAATTTTAATATACGATTTAGAATACGTCACCCTAACATCTTCTCGCTTGATGTGTATAGAAATAACACCTTCTACAATCCTATTGTTAGAATGTGTCGTCTATATAACGTGTTGGCAAGCTTGTATAGTTCTCTCGATATCATGGACGGCGGATTTCCTCGATTTTTTGCGGATATTAAAAAAATATGTTATAAGACTGTTTAATAATTCTTGTAGTCGTCTTTGCAATTGTGCGTATATGGATTTATATTTATATGTTACTTTTAGTTTCCGATCAAATTTATAAATTTTTGTAGTTATTGTTTTTTTTTGTAGTATTCTATATTTATTTTGAGTAGGTGACACACTAGCATATGTGTTTGAATTGGATCAGGACACATGCTTTGGAGTATGGTCTAGTTTAGTAATTTTTTGTGAATTTGTATTTTTATTGTTTTTCTTGGCTGTATTCTGTTTTGTGTCTTAATTAGTAAATAAATAAATAAATTTGGTATTCAGCATGACAAAGATTCCCGACGCTAACGTCACGCGTAACGACAGAGTGATTTAAAATTAGGGTTTAGCGCTGACAGTCGAAGCGTTTGAACTTTGACACAAACCTATAGAAATTGGTTTTCTGTAAAACAAAACAACGTTGAAATCGTCCAATACTGAGTACAATAATGTTTTCAGTCGCCATCATGTAGCGTGGACAAAATGCTGATATCGAAAACTGGTGACCCTCAGCTGAACGGAGCTACGGTAACCTGCGGCACGAGTCCTTTCACCGTAGTCTCGACTGGGCAATATTTCAGTTTTGGTGAGTATAAATATATATATTTTTTTTGTGCCTGGATAGGCAGACGAGCAGACGGGCCACCTGATGGTAATTAGTCACCGCCGCCCATAGACTTCTGCAATGCCAGGGCACAGCAGAGACGCTGCCTACTGTTTTTGCTAGACTAGTATGCAAGCAGCTATTGCTGCTTGCCTATTTGGGGATGGTACGGACTCTCAAGACGAAACTCGTAGGTTCGAAATGGCATACATCTCTGACTTTTTCTAAAATTACTTTTTCTGAAATTATTTTTTGTTAAAAAGGGTATACTTCCCAGGAGGTCCCAATTGTACCAAGTCAGGATCTGATCATGGGATCTCAGAAAAATCGAGGGCAACCCTCGAATTTTACGGGGACGCATAATTTGTTTTTTATTGAAGTCGATGTACTTTTTATGAATTAAAAACTTTTTTTATGTATATTCCTAGGAATGGTCGCGTCAAAATCTAGCCCGGGCGGTTATTTCAGATGCCAGTTGTACGCTCAATCTGCCAGCACTCCAACACCCACCTGCAGATGTGGGGAAAGAAAACAGGTATTGTGTTTCTATAATAATTTAGTTTTGTATTCTTTTCATATTAGAAAGTTTGAACTACCCGAAAATAATCATTAGAAAGAAAATACGTTATTTGGCCATTGTCTCCAGACCAGGTGGCGGTAAGTTCATACAACAGCACATTAAGAAAATATAGGCATACTTATTACCTAATACATAAAATAAATAAAAATTAATGATCGAAATCTTAATTTTTCAAATGATATTTCAAAATAAGAACTAAGGCCTTACCTGCCCCTCTGATTATCGAGGAGGCAGTAAGTAGGTCAAGTTTGGGACAAGTTTAATACAAAGCTAGTATTATTATTATTTAAAAATAAATTAACAGTTTAGTAATTTCGTGTTTTTAACCACAAGTTTATGCCGAGACTAAATAACCTTTAAATGTATTATATTCAAGAAACATTTAAGCAAACTGACTTTGAAATAAATAATCAATTATATTTTTACAGTATTAAATTAATAAATATTAGGATAGCAAACTACACATATTACAAGGGTAAACATTTTATATGTATCTAGTATATGACCTACGTGGTTTACACTCCATAAATTTCAAGTAAATTAAATAAATAAATACACCGCACAGTCACACACATGTCACATTGTCCTAACCCCGATGACATTTCGAATGTTGATCATCATCATCATCACATAAATTTTATTTACTTATTTTTTTTTATTACGTGACATTGGCAAAATTGTGGAGTCGTTCCTCCGCAGAGGCCATTAAAGCAAGAAGAAGAAGAAGTCCTGACCTCACACTAGGTCAAACTTGTATCGTGGGTATCAAGAACCACGAGGAACCACGGTTTCACACCCAGATCCAAAACAAATATTCATGGATCACACAAACATTTGTGTTAGGACAGGGCCTGCGGCCTGCTACTAGTTTGTTGTGCCATGGAGGGTCTCACAAAAATACCAACTTACATAAATAAACATACGTTGGTATCCCGGACGTAGAAGACAGAGCTTTAATTAGTACATACACGATTAATCCAATTCCTGTCGCATGAGGTGATCAGTCAGTCTATTTTATTAAGAACTAGCTGACCCAGCGAACTTCGTTCCACCTAACAGTCAATGAATGAGCAGATTTACGATATTAAAATTAATTCAAAATTATTAAGTTCAGTTTTTTATTAGGATAATAAATTAACAAATATCAAGTATTTTAATGACGTGCCAGCAAGACATTTGCTTTATTGGCCATGTATTTTGGTTCATAGGTTGCACTCTTCAGTGAAGCACCTTGTGATATTCTACATTTTTCGTTTGGTTATCAGGCGCAAGAACAAATCAAGCAGATGGTTTTCCGACCCGTGAACATGACAAATATAATTGACCATGAGAAAAACATGCATTTTCTAGATTTTTTCTTGATTTCAAGGATTGGCCTTGTGATTTGTTTATCGTCATGGCGAATGCAAGACGAATCGGAAATTTAAGTCGTTAAAACTCAAACGGCATATCGGTTGGGATCATCGGAATCCTCGGAATGAGAACTTCCTCACCTTTCAATTTTCTTTTGAGTATCGTCGCGTTAATAATATTGATCATCAGTTTACTTATCACCAAACGTGTTCCGTTGCATAGTTGTGATTGGTTTGAAATCAGACAGAACTGAAAAGCAGTTTAAATGTAGTCACCATTGCCGAAATCGGCCCGGAAAGAACATAACAAATGAATGGCTAGACTGATGTTTTGATTGATGTTTTTTTTATTGATGAATATCATATTTTATTACTTATTATCTTATTCCGGACGAAGATAATTCCAAAAACACCAAAATCATAAAAATTGGTCCAGCCGTTCTTGAGTTATAAATGGTGTAACTAACACGACTTTGTTTTATATATATAGATAGATATCTATATAAATAATTAGGATCACAATAATTATTACTGTACGGTCCAACCGTACAAATATGCGGTTTCAGCATTTAACATTATTACCGTAAACAGCGCGGTAATTGTTGTCAGTTCGCCATCATAACGCGTCCGCATCGCACATATCATATCATCAGTTTATCATAAGTGAACTCAATATATCAGTTAAGAGCAGTTTAACAAGTTTCATTTATATCACAAAAGGTGTACGACTAAACCTAACATCTTTTTGGTCCTTCGAGCCTCCGGAAAGGCAGGACCGCTACGCGAGTGAGATCACATTTCATTGCGATTTCCTGGCATATAATATTGCCACGTGGGTGAGTCAGCGGCCTTCGGTGAGTCGTATCATTATTATCCTTAACTAGCAAAAAAAAAAAAAGAATAAGCATGGAGTCTCTATTATCAGCCCAAAACAAAATCATGGGAGATATGGATCATCTTCTCGTCAATTTCAAGAAAGACGGTGCCGATCGTAAGACACCATCTTATATCAAAAAGCGACTTAGCACGTTGGAAGGCTATTGGCAAGAATTCCAATGTAATCATATAAAATTGTGTGAGTTTGATGACAGGTCACATGAGTATTTTATTAAAAATTACTATAATAATACAGCAGATTTTTACACCGACACGCGAGCATACATTCTTAAACATTTGCCCGCGGATTCAAAAGGCGAAGATAAATCTCTTCTACGACCAGCAACCCCTTTAGCATCGCCCGGATTAATGGCACGTCCATCTGGTAGCAACCAGCAAGCACAGGTATCTTCGCAACCTGAACTTTTATTAGCTCAACCTCCATCATTTCATGGAACATCTGGAGCCAGTTCTTCCAAGACTCAAGGAACTAGCAGCAAGTTAGAAGAGATGTTGAGAAGGCAACAAAGCAACTTCAAAGCGTTTGCAAGAACTATCAGCAGCATCAATCTGGAAGAAATTTCGGAAAAATGGGAGTTTGAAGACGTTTTGAAGTCTATACAAAGCCGTTGGTCTGTCATTGACACCTTACATTGGGAGATTGACAGCGAGCTCTTCGATGCCAATGAGGAGTATGAGCGCACATTTAGCAGGTATGAGAAAAAATTCAGCGAAATGAAGAAAGAAATTAATAGCAGAATGTGGTCACAATGCCACAAAGAAGATTCAACTCCAAAAATGGATGTACCTATATTCAGCGGAAGTTATCAAAAATGGATTTCGTTTAGAGATTTATTTAAAGAAGCCATCCATAGCAATCGTTCATTATCCAATGCGCAAAAAATGCAATTTTTGAAGAGCAAAGTAAGAGGCGAAGCTGAGAGATTAATACAGCATTTGCGTATCTCATCAGATAACTATCAAGCGAGTTGGGATATTCTGAATCATCGTTTTAACAACACAAAATCAATATTTAATTCCCACATCAGTACCATACTGAATCTGCCAGCTTCTCAACAACAATCAGCAAAGGCTATTAAGAATATTCACGACATTACGAATGAATGCCTTCAAGCGATTAAGAACCTAGGTGTTGATATAACTAGCTGGGACCCCATGATAGTCTACATTATTTCGCAGAAATTAGACGTAGAAACCCATGACGACTATATGGACTCGTTAAAAAACCCAAGGGATCTACCATTACTGCAAGATTTATTGCAATATCTCGAGGCAAAATTCACCAATTTAGAGTCATCTAAGAAGAAACAGTCTAATCAGTATCAGAAAGAATCATCAAAATGTATTGAAAAAAAATCACATCAGTATAAAGCATATCATAGCAGCAATCAAAACTTGAATCATAAACCATCATTTAAAAATATTAAAAATAATTCACAAACAAAAGCACAAAAATGTCCAGTTTGTAACAAGAATCACGGAATTTATAATTGCGACACATTCCTCCAATATCAACCAGCCATAAAACAAAGAACTATAATGGACCTATCATTATGCAAAAATTGTCTTTATGATCATCGTGGTAAAGAATGTTATTCAAGCAAAAAGTGTCGCACGTGTCAAGCCGATCACAATACTTTGTTACATGACGCATTTACGTCACAAAGCTTAACTGGGACAATACCTAATACATCGATGAAAGATCAGAAACAACATAAAAATATTACAAATGTTTTACAAGACAACGAGGGAGAAACTTTGCTAGCAACAGCTATGATTAGGGTTCAAGCTGCAGATGGATCATATCACACAATGAGAGCACTTATAGATCAGGGCTCACAAACGTCACTTATAAGTGAAAATGCAGCACAAATATTAGGACTTCCTCGAAAACAGTGTAAAGGTATAATTTTTGGCATTGGCGCTAAAGAGAATAATTGCAAAGGACTTATTAATATCAATATATCATCTATGTATAGCAATTATACTATTAATACGGATGTATTTATTATGAAACACGTAGTTAACAGCTTACCAAACAAATCATTCAGTAATCCACATTGGCGCCATCTAGAAAACATTCAATTAGCAGATCCAGAATTCTACATTCGGCGATCAATCGATATCTTGCTAGGCGCCGATATATACTCTATAATTATTTTAGGTGGGATAATAAGAGACAATGATGCATTACCAATCGTGCAGCAAACACGACTTGGTTGGATACTGTGCGGTAATATCAAATCGTATCAATGTAACGTCATTTTATTGGATGTAGAGGAAATACAAAAATTTTGGTCAATTGAAGACATTTCAGAGAACAGCGAGATATCCAATGAAGATCAACAGTGCATTCAGTTATATAAATCTACAACCACACGTCAATCAGATGGGCGGTACATAGTTCGATTACCGTTACATAAAAATGTAGACGAAAAGCTCGGATTATCTAAGCCAAAAGCAGTTGCACAGTTTTATCAAATAGAACGTAAATTTAAAAGGCATGAAAACATAGCTAACGACTATAAATCATTTATGCAACAATATATTAATTTAGGTCATATGCAGTTGGTGTCAAGTAACAAGTCGCCCGACTATTACTTGCCGCATCATAGTGTGCAACGTGCTGAATCAACAACTACATCACTGCGTGTTGTATTTAATGCTTCTGGCCCTACGTCCAGTGGATATAGCCTAAATGATCTCATGTATCGGGGTCCAAATCTACAACAAGATCTACTCTTACTCGTGTTAAAATGGAGACAATATAAATACGCCCTCACAGCCGACATTGAAAAAATGTACAGGCAGATTATATTACATCCAGATGATCAGCATTATCAAAAAATTGTTTGGCGAGAATCTGCGGATCGGCCATTACAAGATTATCAATTAGGAACTGTCACATATGGTACCAAATCTGCACCCTTTTTGGCCATGATGACTCTCAAACAATTAGCAACTGATGAGAGCCACCGATTTCCTGAAGCTGCAAAGGTGTTAGAGGATCAGTTCTATATGGATGACCTTTTAAGTGGGAGTCATAGCATTAAATCAGCAAAGCAGCTACAAACAGATTTATTGGTATTACTTAAATCAGGGGGGTTTAATCTCCGAAAATGGTCATCTAATGATGCCAGATTATTAGAGCATGTTAGCAAAATACATACAAGTCAAGAAAATTTTGACTTTAAACATCAATCATCAACGAAAACTTTAGGATTGACTTGGAACGCAAAGGATGATATATTTACATTTCAATGTAAAATGACACCACAATCCGCGACAAGAATTACCAAAAGGATCCTCTTATCGGAAATATCAAAAATCTTCGATCCATTAGGTTGGTTAGCACCAATCGTCGTTCAATTAAAACTATTATTTCAAAATGTTTGGACGTCAAATTTAAATTGGGAAGATACCATACCAGATAATTTGCACGTAGAATGGCTTAAATTAAGATCAGATATTGAAAATATCAATAAAATAGAAATACCGAGATGGATCGGTAGTGAACAAAAGGACCACATTGAACTACATGGATTTTGTGACGCATCCATAAAAGCTTATGCTTGTGTGGTGTACGCACGAGTACATAAGGAAAACTCGGTGTCAATAACCCTATTAGCAGCTAAAACAAAATTAGTGCCAATAAGTGCAAAATCAAAGTCACAACACAATTTAAGTTTACCGCGGTTAGAGTTAAGTGGAGCAAATTTGCTTTCAAAACTAATCATAAAAATCAAACAAAGCCTCAATAACCATATTACCCAAGTGTACGGATGGTGCGACTCAACAGCAGTCTTAGGCTGGCTACAAGGAGAACCAAACCGCTGGAAACCATTCGTAGCAAATCGGGTCAAGAAAATAACTGACGCTATGCCGTCGGACTGTTGGCGATACGTTAAATCACAAGAAAACCCAGCTGATTGCGCTAGTCGTGGTCTTTCTGTCAAGAATTTGAGAGAACACTCGCTCTGGTGGCAAGGGCCAGAATGGTTATCAATACCTGACTATTATCAACTCTCAGATTCAGCAGTATATAAAACAAATTTAGAAACAAAGAAACTCAAACATACCAATATCTGTACCCAAAATTACATTTCCGACAATAGTATTATTACAGAAATTATTGACAAACACAGCAGTTTCACTAGAGTGGTGCGGATATTATCGTGGGTTCTACGAGCAATTTCAAAGAACCGTAGTAAAGAAAAATACTTAACCGTAAGCGAATTACGCCGTGCAAAAATTAAAATCATGGAGCATATTCAATTATCAGAATTTAAAGACGATATAAACCATATAAAAAATCATGGCACGGTCAAAGCAAAAAGTAATATATTAAGTCTGAGTCCATATTTGGATGAAAACGGCCTATTGAGAGTAGGCGGCAGACTAAAAAACAGCAACATCAGCCATGATATGAAACATCCCCTTATCATACCACATAATGGACATTTAACGGATCTCTTAATCGATCACTCTCATCGTCTGACATTTCACGGTGGAGTTCGACTCACCCTCTCACGTATAAGACAGCACTATTGGCTTATAGGGGGAAATCGAGCCGTTAAGAAGCGGTTAAGAAATTGTGTGGTTTGCAGACGCCATAATCCGACTAAACAAGAACAGATCATGGGAGACTTGCCCGCGTCAAGAATAAACCCGACGAGGCCATTTCATCATACAGGCGTCGACTTTACAGGATACGTTGACGTCAAAGCAAGCAAAGGCCGGGGTATCAAGACATCAAAGGGCTATATAGCGGTATTCATCTGTATGGTAACAAAAGCCATACACTTAGAATTAGTCTCGGATTTGTCGTCATCAGCATTTCTAGCAGCTTTTCGAAGATTAGCTGCAAGAAGAGGCACCCCGAGTCACATGTATAGTGACAACGGGACAAATTTCGTGGGAGCAAGCAAAATATTAACGAAAGAGCATATCAATTTAAAATCAATAATATCAGACGAATTCCTAACAGAGATCAGTGATCTTCAAATTTATTGGCATTTTAATGCTCCTTCGTGGCCCAGTGCCGGAGGATTGTGGGAAGCAGCTGTGAAGAGCTTAAAACATCATTTACGCAGGGTACTGGGTGAACAGAAACTTACCTTTGAGGAATTTTCAACCCTGTTAGCACAGTTGGAAGCATGCCTGAATTCAAGACCATTATACCCATTAACAGAAGATCCTAATGATACAGATTGTCTGACACCTTCTCACTTCTTGTCCAGTGGACCCGTATTAACAATATTTGAAACAGAACGAGACGAGAGGACAAGGTGGCAGCTAACTCAAAAAATATTTCAAGATGTGTGGAAACGGTGGAGGGCTGAATATTTGACTCAGCTGTCGACTAGGGGAAAATGGCAAAACTCTCAAGCAAATATCAAGTTAAATGATATTGTGATCATAAACGATCTCAATTTGTCACCAGGTAAATGGCCGTTAGGTCGAGTTATAGATCTACATCCAGGTCACGATGGCCATGTCAGAGTCGTAACCATCAAGACAAAAAGTGGAATACTGAAACGACCTATCATAAAATTATCAGTGTTGCCAGTTAACGGCCAAGACCATAATAAAGATCAAATTCGACCTGAAAATCAAGATGGACCAAAGCCAACAATAGACGAAAACCAAGATAAACCGAAAATGAAAAGGGTTAATAATAAATCATTTTACAACAATGTTGTTTCTTTGTTTTTCTTGACCATTATGTTGCTTGTATCCACGGTTCATAGCACTTATAACATATCAGTTTTACCGAACGATAAAGGAGTATACTTTGAAAAGTTATCAGAGATGCGATTAATTCAAGATCAATGGAAACTTGTAGTATACTATGACATGGAACCTTATTGGCATGGATCAAAAATATTTACTAGTTACCTAAAACATTTAGAGGAGTTATGCGTAAAAGTTCATAATAATTCACACTGTGACGTCATTCTACTCCAATTACATCACGGCTATACGGAGTTAGAGTACTACGATACTATGTTATTAAGTCAGCACTTCGGAAAACGATCTCGCGCGCGGCGAGGTCTGATCAATGGGGTTGGATATATTGCCAACAGTCTCTTTGGTGTGTTGGATGAACATTTTGCAGAACAATATCAACACGATATTACACTCATCAGAGATAATCAGAAACATTTAGCATCACTTTGGAAAAATCAAACATCAATAATTGAAGCGGAAAATAATCTATTAAAAAGAATAGAGAGCACAATGGAAAAACAGCATAAACTCTTTAACCAGCATTTAAATCGTCTCGAATCAGCAACTAATACAATTAAATCTGAAATAGAGACGGCACAAATCACGAATGACTTTATTTTATCATCAGTTATCGCAAACAACGTGTTATTCAATTTGAAGAATATTCAAGATACCCTGTTGGATACTATTACTAATGTCCAACATTTCAACATTCATCTTTTGACACCAGATCAACTGCGAGACGAACTTAACATAATTTCAAGACAATCATCAAAAGAATTGTCTTTACCAATCAACAACATCATAACCGATTTACCTGAGCTATATAAAATGTTAAAAATAAGAGCTCGAATGACTCAACAGTACTTTATTTTTGAAGTTCAAATCCCTCTTGTAAACAGGGATAATTATGACCTTTATCAAATTATACCTGTACCAAAACAAGTAGGTAAATCGTTAGTTAGCATTGCACCTGTTGCGGAATATTTAGGAATGAACATCAAGAGAGATACTTTTATTCCGGTGAAGGAAAATGAGTTACAGCAATGCATTATATTTGACAATACTTACCTATGTGAATTACGCACACCGATTTATCAGCGACAATCAGATCTTAGCCTTTGTATAAGAAATAACAAACAATGCAGATTTACGACAGTCAGCTGTGAAATCATATGGAGAGAACTTCGCAATGTTAACACATTTTTGTTCTCGTGTTGCGGGCAATGTACGCTAAGGATTGTATGCGGTCATCAGGTTTCAAGCGAACAGGTGTCGGGCACGAGTATTATCGCTGTCGGAAATGACTGTGTCATCAGGGGAGAGACCTTTACCATCAGCTCACACAAACAACAATCAAATAAAATGAACTTAAAGCCAGAAATTGTCGCTATAGAAATTGCACCGATAAACAATATTATAAATTTAACCATCCCTGTTAGTAAGCTAAACTTTGACGAGGATTATAAAAAATCAGCTGAAGAAATCAGTCATCAGATTGAAAAGTTGAAATCCACATCTGAAAACCTAGATGCTGATCAACTATCATATCACGATATTCATCATTATGCAGCAATCTATGGATTGGCCTGCTTCGGTGCAGCAGGCGCGGTAATCGCGTGGTTGCGCAGGCGCTACTTCAACCGCGCGCTCGCGCAAATATCGCCACCGCCGCAGCAGCATCAGTCTCAAGTTCAGTGTGTGAGTGTAGTAACAGAGCAAAGTGATCAGTGTGTAAGTGTTAATAAGGTAAATCCTATTGAAAGCCAAAGTGAAAAAGTAAAAAGTGTTGATCAGGAAATAAGACCTCAGAAAGAAATGGCTCATCAAGCCACCTCGCCTTTATTTACAAGATGTAGTTTTAACGAAATCGATAATTGATTGTCGGGTTCTAGATGTTATTTATCTTAAGACACATTGTTTTTCACCTTGTACTTAGGTTAATCATCATCATATCATAATCAATTTTCCTATCAGCTCTCACCCAAGAGCTAAATCTATTATGTACTTAGAAATTCGATTCAGCTTAAATGTACCCGACATGTAAGCTGAGTTTATCAGTTACCATTTACTAATCCTTAGCTTATAATTTGAAATTGTATATCATCTTGTATCATTTTATCATACTAACTACGCACCTTCATCATTTCCCTCGGGAGCATGTACGGTCCAACCGTACAAATATGCGGTTTCAGCATTTAACATTATTACCGTAAACAGCGCGGTAATTGTTGTCAGTTCGCCATCATAACGCGTCCGCATCGCACATATCATATCATCAGTTTATCATAAGTGAACTCAATATATCAGTTAAGAGCAGTTTAACAAGTTTCATTTATATCACAAAAGGTGTACGACTAAACCTAACAATTACTATTTAATTATGTACCTATTATTTTCATTATTGTTTATTGTATTTCTTATATTAATATCATCATCATTTATGCTGGCATCCGTGCGACACTCCATGGCTTGCTGAAAATCAGTGTCAGATGGACCCTACCACCTGGCGGACGCTGAGCCTGTGGCCTTTTTGGTCATGTTTCGGACACTGATGGCTGGGGCACCTAAGTATGCCGAGAGACTTTTCTCTTGTGTATTTGTAGCTTTAAGATTAATGTGTTATTTGATTTAAGTACTTATTAAGTTTCATGCCACCTGGTCCGGAGATTATGCCCAAATATAATATTTTATTTCTTTCTTTCTTTCTTCTTTCTTTCTTCTTTCTTTCTTCTTTCATTCTTCTTTCTTTCTTCTTTCTTTCTTCTTTCTTTCTTCTTTCTTTCTTCTTTCTTTCTTCTTTCTTTCTTCTTTCTTTCTTTCTTTCTTTCTTCTTTCTTCTTTCTTTCTTCTTTCTTTCTTTCTTTCTTTCTTTCTTTCTTTCTTCTTTCTTTCTTCTTTCTTTCTCTTTCTTTCTTCTTTCTTTCTTCTTTCTTTCTACTTTCTTTCTTCTTTCTTTCTTCTTTCTTTCTTCTTTCTTTCTTCTTTCTTTCTTCTTTCTTTCTACTTTCTTTCTTCTTTCTTTCTTCTATATTCCAATTTTTAGAAACTCGTGTGAAACTGGAATGAAAGTTCAAACCAAAATAACGATTATCCCACTTGAGATCAGACGCGTAAGATGTTTGATCTTAGTGGCGGGCTGCACCCTTCAGAGGCCCGGGGTGATGAAACTAAATCCAATTAAATTTTCACTTGTTGTCATATGTATTTATTACATATTTTTTAAGCATCTAGCAGTTTTTTTTCTCTCAATCAGTCTGGGTAATATTTTTCTATGTATACTATGTTAGATCTGAAGACTACGCTCACATCTTACTACATAATTTCTAGGCAAATCTGTGGGCACATTTATTTATACTCTCTATTGTACACTAAAATACATTAAAAAAATATATGGAAACAAAAATTATTTAAAGTACAATTGGCGGTCTTATCGCTCTCGGTGATCTTTTCAAGACAACCATGGGATGGAAAAAAAATTTAAAAGGGAAAAGAAAAAGTGGAGGGCAGTTTGTGTACATAATAGTTTTTAGGAAAAACAGAAATTATAAAAAAAATAATTTACTTATATTATCACTTCCACTTTTAACAATTACAAAATAAATTTTACTCAAACGGCTATTTAGTACAGTAATCTATTTACCAATCGATTCCAGAATCGAATCGTAGGCGGCCAAGAGACTGACGTGAACGAATTCACCATGATGGCTGGAGTGGTCTCACGCAATACTGAGCGAGTCAAGTGTGGCGGGGTCATTGTCTCCAGCAGACATGTGGTCACAGCGGCGCATTGTATGACCAACGAGGATATCAACACTACTGCGGTGCTCGTCGGAGATCACGACGTCAATTCTGGTGGGTTTTTTTTTATCCTGGCACGGCAAAGTGACACTGCACCTGATGGTAAGGTGCCTATAGATATATCATTTTCAAAGTTGAGCTATGCTGTCAGTGGAGGTCGTATGGTGCAACTTCTTGCGCCGTAATGATTAGTTGGGGATGAATGAGCAGAACACATTGCTATGGCAGACTCCACTGTGCTTCCCCTGCATATTATAATTATCTTGTATAACTTACATACATCACTATACAATTGACAGCAATCTAATTGTGTTTTCAAACCATCCAGAAACCCATTGTAATATACACACAAAATTTCATCCAAATAGGTCCAGCCGTTTAGGAGGAGCTAGGTGACAAACACGCGTACAGAATAATTATGATATAACGATACACAAATTTGTTCTTATAATATATGCATTATAATAAACTAGCACCTAAACTCATTTAAAGTTATATAAAAGTAAGCAATCAAAACTGGAAATTAATTAAATATTAATTAAGTAAAACTGCCTTGGTGGCGCAGTTGTAATTGCGCATGCGTTACAACCGCTGTGCTGAGGTCTCTGGTTCGATCCGGGGATCGGTCGGGTAAAGTGATATTGGGTTTTTCTATCTAGAAATTCTCAGTATTAGCCCGGAGTCTGGAACCTGTGCCCGGTATGGCGATAGGCTCGCCCCCTATCACATTATGGGACCGAAATTCGGCGAAAAGTGGGTGTACTGGTTACACCTGTGCCTACCCCTTCGGGGATTATAGGTTTGAATGTATATATGTATGTAATTAAGTAAATAATCACCTCAACAGTAATTTAAATCGAATTATTTTAGGTACCGATACTAACGCAGCAAGGGGTCATCGAATTCAAAAGATTTTCAGTCATCCACAGTACAATCCGTAAGTCATAGACCATATTATTAGTTAGTATTATATACATTCTCAGTACTGTTACAGACGTGCTACGACTGCTATGCAGAGTGCAGGGTTCGATCCCATGTTGGGTATAGTTTAATTGGATTTTTCTATCAGGAAATACTCAGTATCAGCCCAGAGTCTGAAACTGTGCCCGGGATAGCGATAGGCTACAAAAGGATACAATAAGCCTAGGATAGGATACAAAAAAAACTCAAATTTAATTTAAAACCGAGGCCACAATATTATTTTAAATATGGTACCAGCAAAAGTATGGGAACATCTCACCATTAACACACACATACCCTAATTGCCATTATGAACGGTGACGTCACGAATCATATCGTGCATCCTTTTTTTCAGTTGACAACTGGCCCGTCGCGTCCCCCAGATTGGAGTGGCTGCTGTTTTATTAAATGCGCCTATAGGCTTTATGTACCGTATATTTTAATAGGGTAGCTGACTCCTTTTTTTTATAAATTTAATCAGAAATTTACATTACCTAAAACCTATTATCGAAAGATTTTTATGATTCCGAACAAAAATAAGTAAATTAGACGCCATTCAAATCTGATGGAAGGGGTAATTATCAAATGACAGAAAAAGGATGCATGATATGTACCGTGACGTCACGGTTCTCAGAATCCCTATTACTGTGCCATTGTGCAAGGGAGATAGCAATATGTTCCCAATACGCAACCATTTTCGCTCATGCCTGTGAGTATTTAAAATAAATATTGTGAACTAATTTTTCAAGCAATTTTTATTCTGTTTTCGCAAAAGAGTTTCTTTTACGTAATATATTCGGTTGTATATAGAATAATGTACAAAATTAAACACCGGAAAGTACCCTATTATACGCGCCAACTACCTTATGTATTTTTGTATTGAGAAAGAAAGTCTGCAAGTCTTGTATAATTTTGTTTCTGTGTAGGTCGAACTATGACTACGACATGGCCGTGTTAGAAACAGTCACGGTGATCGAGTTCAACGACAAGGTGGGGCCTGTGTGTATGCCGTTCAAATTCGCAAACTTCGACTTTACTGGCTCCAAAGTTATTATACTAGGTGAGGATATAGTTGGGTGGCGGCGCGAATTATCACGCTGCTTTAGAAACTGTTAGAGTTGCCAACCGTCCCAGGACAGGTCCTGGTTTTTAGAGTGTCCTGGGGTGTCCTGTATAGTTTTTAGGCAGCGCCCTGATATGGTTTTTTTAGCCTCGATAGGTCCGCTACTTCCACCTTCGCTCGATAGGTCCTGTATTTTATTTTAATTCGCACACCACTTTTGCAATTCTTACTTTATGGGCGGCGTCTCGGCTCGCAAGTGTTTTTAAACTGAATTGTCCTGGTTTTTCTAACTTCAAATCCTAGTATTTCAATTCCGTGGTTGGTAACCCTAGAATATGGGCAACTAGCCCTACAAAAGAGACGGGCCGTAAAAGCAACGCGCAGGGATCGTTCCGGCAGCAATCCAGAGTACACTCAGGATTCCCCAGGACCGTCCCACATGCGCTGCAGAAGGCTACCGCGGGGTTTTTAGTTGGTACACCGCCGTAGGTAAATTGTTAGGGCCCCGACCCAGTAGCCCCTCGGGTGAAATGGATCGGAAGGTCGGTGAGTCCGGCATAACCATCTCCTCCCCCGGTATCCATAAGGTGAGATGGATTTCCCCGCGGGAAAAGAAAAGGTGAGGATATGGTGTAGCCACCAAGCTGTGGAACAGATTGCCAGGCACCGTGTTTCCTCCTTCCTATGATCCTGGGTCCTTTAGGCGTAGTGTGAAGAAGCTAAACAGCAGGCCGGCATGATTATGTTGAGTAGCGAGGGATAGACTGTCTCTCGCTACTTGATACTCTATCTGGACGGCACTGCGCTTAGCATCAGGTGCAGTGTGGTCACTTTGTCGCGTCAGAATAATAATAATAATAATGTTTATTGCGATAACTTATAAATATTTACATTTCTGGGTTAGGAGTCTCCTTTTAAGCAAGGATTTGCTTGTATTAGGAATAAAAAAAGAACCACGATACAACACGAAGATATCACTCGGTCGTGTTGGTGTTATGTTTCAAAGAGATTTATCGCATTTTGTGTTATATTTAAAGCTCAAGACTGCCTCAGTGGCTCAATTGTAGTTGCGCATGCGATGCTGTTGTGTGTGTTGATGTGCCGAGGTCTCGGGTTCGATCCCGGGTCGGGTAAAGTGATATTGGGTTTTTCTATCTAGAAATCCCGTATCAGCCCGAAGTCTGGAATTGTACCCGGTATGCCGGTAGGCTCGCCTATCACATTATGGGACCGAAATTCGGCGAAAAGTGGATGTACTGGTTACACCTCTGCCTACCCCTTCATTACAGGCGTGAGTGTATAAGAATATTTTTGTCCTGTCTGGTTCACAGGTTGGGGTACCACAACGCCTGGGGGTCCAGCGTCCGGCGTCCTTCGGCAGGTGGTTGTAGACGTTATTAGCCAGTCTTCGTGTCGCAACTACGTGTCCACGCTCACAGACCGGCAGATCTGCACCTTGACCCCTGGGAAGGACGCATGTCAGGTACGTTTAAAATAGTGGTAGAGCAACGCTGTAGACATATTTGTCTACAGCATGAATGGGCCGGTTCGACTGGGGTAGTGCCACTGTCTCACAGAAAACCAACGTAAAGTGACAGTTTACTGTCGCGTTTCATATGGTAAGTGAGATATCCAGAGGCCCAGATTCCCCCTTCCCTTCCCTAATCCCTATTCCTGTCCTTTAAGGCCGACAGTGCATGCATGATACTTTCGGTATTGTGGATGTTCATGAGCGGTGGAGATCACTTAACATCAGGTGACCCACTGGCTCGTTTGTCGGACTATGCTATAAAAAAAGTTTATAAAGTGGTAGACACACTGTAGCTTTTATATCGACTATTTGATTAAAGCGAATTTTTTTGCGATATTGAGTTATACACTCTCGAATCACAACGACACCACAGTTAGAAAAAATAATAAGTAGAGTCTGTCCAAAATCAATTTTATTTCCATAATATTAAAGTTAAAAATAGCATGTAAGAACGGCGAGTGTGGCCAGTATTTTTGGTATGCCGGCATGCCATTGATACGAGACTGGTTAAGCATCTTTGAGGCAAGCTTATTATTATATACTATATTATTTATTGTGCAAGTTTTGGTGTTCAAATCAACTGATAAAAAACTATTTTTGTTCGGGCACATTTATTTAAGAAATAAATGCATGAAGATTACATCATATAACATCCTTGACAGCCTCCGTGGCGAAGCGGGAGAGTAGCCGGCTGTGAACGAGAGGTCCCGGGGTTCGATCCCCGCACCGCGACAATCTTACTAATATAATAACTGCGAATATTTGGATGGATACCAGTAACCATCTTTATGTAAAACATCGTATTTCTAATCCTACTTCCTACTATAATATTATGAATGCGAATGTTTGGATGAATGTTTGTTACTCAATCACGCCAGAACGCCTGACCGGATCGGATTGAAATTTGGCACAGAGATAAATAATAGTCTGGAATAGCACATAAGCAACATTTTACCCCGGAAAAATATACGGTTTCAGGATAGTATTATTTTACAGAGCAATCTATATGATTTTTTGTATAGTGAATAGACATGGCCATTTTTTATCCTGGAAAAATGCACGGTTCCTATGGGATATCAAAATATAGAAAGATGCAATAGCTTAAGATAACTCCTTTTTTTTATACCTTTCCTTTCAAAAATAACTACCTCGCGGGCGAAGCCGTCGTCAAAAGCTAGGCAACCTGCGGCTCTTTGAAGGGTTATATAGTATGCTGTGCCTACATATAAAATGTTATAAACATACAGCAATCGTACCTTCTAATTAATAATATTATGCATGTTAAATTATTTGTACCCAGTTATGTAGACCCAATAAAAAGAAAAAAATAATTGTTGCTCTCAATGAATGAACCCGAGTTCATTAAAAATAAAATATTATCGTTCCGTATGTATTTCAAAATGTCTTTTAAATTTCTGACAACAAATAAGAAAGGCTAAGTGCAACGTTGTAATTTTTAATATAAATTTAATACACATATTTAGTTCTTTTATTTATGTGTTTCAAAAAATATAATTTCTATAAAAAAAATACCTTTAAATAGGTATTTACTACTATTTATTTGTGGCTGTTGGATGTAATTCTTCATTTTATTCACAGTACGATTCTGGCGGCCCTCTTCTATACACGGACTCTTCTACTGGCCTGCTGTACTTTGGAGGCATCGTGAGTTACGGCCGCTGGTGTGCTTCGAATGAACCAGGCGTCAATACCAGGACCACTGCGATGATGGACTGGATCGTCGCTACAACCAGGGTCGACTTCTGCAGGAAATAATGCTGGTACTCTGGCATTGCAGAAGTCTGTGGGCGGCGGTGACTACTTACCATCAGGTGGCCCGTCTGCTCGTAAACTTATCCAGGCACTAAAAAAACATTATAGTCAAAGTTTTCGTCGAACCATCTTCCTCTAGTACATGCATACTAAAGAACTGTTCCTTATAAAAGTCTCTTTTTGAATAGGGTAGTTGACACAATCTTTTTATTTTTTTAATTAACAAGTTACATCACAATGGTTTCTTATGTTTACGCGAATATTATACATTGAAATGAAACAAATTTTACGGATTCTATCGCGGTTTATTAAACTTTTTGATCCCGACGTTTCGAAAGCTTTAGAGCCTTCATGGTCCATGAGTCTGCCCCGTGACCATGAAGGCTGTAAAGCTTTCGAAACGTCGGGATCAAAAAGTTTAATAAACCGCGATAGAATCCGTACAATTTGTTTCATTTCAAAGTTACATCACCTAAAACCTATTATCAAAAGAATTTTTATTAATCCGAACAAAAATAAGTAAATTAGACGCCATTCAAATCAGCTGGAAGGGGTAGTTATCAAATGACAGTAAAAGGAGCACGATATGAGCTGTGACGTCACCTCTCAGAATCCCCATTACTGTGCAGTTGTGCGAGGGAGATAGAGAGATGTTCCCACTACGCACCCTTTTTTAGTCAGACCTATACTTAAAATAATAATTAAAATATAGTGAACTCATTTTTTAAGTAATTTTGAGTATATTTTCACTAAAGGGTTTCTTTTGCGTATTGTATTCGGTTGCATATCGAATAATGTTCAAAATTAAACACAGGAAACTACCTTATTACCTACTATTAATAATAACGCACGCTGAGAATGAAAGTAACACTCCCAAATTTAAGATAATTGAAAGAAGAAAGTAAAACTATTTATTAGCACAGCTAACAACACGCACATATCACAAGACAATTAACAATTTAATTATAATTAAAACTAATGGCAATTGCTTGTCGCAGCTGTGACAGGTAGGTGTGACTCAGCGTACTGCTGTGCTGTGGCACGTACATAGTACATACCACAACACAGCGCTGGTTTTCAGTAGTCACCTCAAGTGACGTACGGACGTCAACCAGCTATATCAAACCCATTCAAACCATAATACTATACTTACTATTAATACCATTATACTATACCAAGAAATACAAACCATTAAAATATACACATATATAAACCTTAATATGTTATATTATATTTACATAGTTTCATAAATGCATACGGATTTTACCTATATTATTTATACATATAATTGAGGATACATATGGACTTAAAAGCATGCCTTTCTGTCTAAAAATTAAAAAAAGATCTATTACAGTTAATCAAGGCGCCATGCAGTATTACCGTCTCTTTCATTTTTCTACTTTCTGAACCTTCGATGTTAGTTGTTTTTTAATACATATGTATACCTACTTATTTATAGTAGGTACATAATTTTGAGATAAGTCCTACGAAACCTAAGATGACCAAAGTTTAAAAAGAATGTTATTAATAAATTGTTTTATATAAAATGTTATAAAAAATACACATGAGTTTTTTTTATTGTAATAACTTCCAACCTGTGTTGATTGTAGTTTTTTGTCGAATTTCTTCATAAATATTTTTTATTTGAATATATGATTTAATTATTTATTTTTATTTTAGGCTATTCATATCCGTATCATAACAGAACGGGATCAGCCAGTGTACATCCGGTTTTGGTCGGGGGTCTAGAGTTGGGAACGATGTTTGGCCGTGTCGCGGCCTTCTGAATACTCTGACACTAGACCCTCGACCACTTCTTCGCTTTCTTACCCAGGGCGTAGTGTGAAAAAGCAGGTCGGCATGATTGCGTTGAGTGGCAGGGCATAGATTGTCTCTGGCTACGTGATACTCTAAATGGACGGCGCTTACCATCAGTTGCAGTGTGGCCACTGCCGTGCCAGGAAAAAAAAATATGGAAAATTTTAAGTTTTTCCCTAGCTTTTATTCTACTTTAGAAGATTATTGTGATTTTACACATGAACTTATACTTATCAGCGAAGAAATACATAAAAAATATTTAATTTTTATGTATTTCTACTGTCTCCGTGGCGCAGTAGGAGAGTAGCTGGCTGTGAAACGAGAGGCCGTGGATTACCACACCGGCATAAATGTTTGTGTAACAGACATTTGTGTCCGGGGTCTGAGTGTTGTGAGACCGAAAGTATCTCGTAGTTCCCGATATCCACGACACAAGACTACTACACTAGTATCTTAGTGTGGGATCGGGGCTACGTGTGTGACTGTTGGGTGTTATTTATTTATTATTATTTATTGAGTTACTGTTTGAATAAAAACTAAAGGCATGGTTCATCACCTTGTCAAAAATTCAGTATCCTGAATTACATTTATTTACATAATAATCCTAGCGGCACCCGTGACGTCAGCTATATTTATTTTATACAGAATAAAAAACAGAAAATAGTGTTAATATGGCGACATTGTTTGGTTTATTAAAGCAAAGTTGAATTTTAAGTTGGGTTTGTAGACACGATGGCGACTGACATATTGCTACATCACTCCTTGGCCTACACCATCTTCTTTTGTAGTAGTTTAAAACTCCACCGATAGATGGTGCTAAACACAATAGTAACATGCGCGAAACCGTATTTGGAATAGGATGCGAAGACAGCCGCGGTTTTATTGATTTGTCTGCGGGCCACTTGCCATTTCGCGCTAACTTCGTCCCTTCGCATTATTAAAACAAAATTACACGAATTATTTATCCGGAGACCCTTTCAGTTTATTTTAATGTGATCCGCACAGCCTTACGTAACATAACCATGTAAATAACAAACATTTCTTAAAATGCTCATTTGACGAAAGTTTGTGTGTTTATATTTTTACTGCAGTTATTATTTTTTTATGTGTAGCAATGGGAGTCATTGTAACGTTCGAATTGAGAGTAGATAGGTAGAAAGTGTGAAAAAAATGCCAAAACGTATTCCGTTCCACGTTGTTTACGCCACTAGTAAGTATTTTATTACTATTTTTATTTTATATTTGGATATAGCATGTCACAGGAATAACGCGCATAGCTGAAACACAAAATCACAATCGTAATACATACACTGAAATGATACAGTGATAAACTTTAATATTGCTTATGTATTTGAAACTGTTATTTGTAATAACCTTTGTGGATAAAGTTCGTTAGCTATTTCGTTTACTGTTGCGTTTAAAAAAGGCCCTTTAACCTGGATTTCTGTTTCAATTTAGTTCGTTTTATATGTATAAGTATATATAACACGCCAAATAATAAATACACATCTTGAAAGTATTGGTTTTTCATTTTTAAAATAGGTATTTTTATTCTTAAAAATAATTAAAACAAGTAAATAACAGCCACCCTTCGTAAAACAGTCAAAACAAACCAAATCGGTACATAAATTCAGTTGAATTTCTTAAATGCAAACGAAATCGCTTATCAAATAAAATGAACTCTATACCGACGGAAATAAAGGTCAAATAATAGTAAAAATTCATAAGCAATTCTTAAGCGCTTAAGCTAACCACAGCATAATTTCAATAAATAAATAAATAACACCCAACAGTCACAAACATAGCCCCGACCCCACACTAAGTACGAGTCTTGTGTCGTGAGTATCAGGGACTACGAGAGACTTTCGGTCTCACAATGCCCAGACCTCGGACACAAATATCTGTCTGTCACACAAACATTTGTCCCGGTGTGGGAATCGAACCCACGGCCTCTCGTTTCACAGCCGGCTACTCGCCAATGATCCTCCTTTAGGCGTAGTGTGAAGAGGCTACACAGCTGACCGGCATGATTGTGTTGAGTAGCGAGGGATAGACTGTCTTTCGCTACTTGACACTCTAACTGGACGGCACTGCGCTTACCATCAGGTGTAATGTGGTCAGTTTGCCATGCCAGAATAAAAAAAAACACATCAGTGGCCTAGGTGAAGTAAACTTAATGTCCACCCAATCCCACCATCTCCCTCGACCTGCTTAGATATTAATGAATATTCGCGTCAAGCAGACAACTCTACTAAATATATCGAGGCTATGATGTGGCCTTAGGGTTCTGAAAATTTTGAATTTTGATTTGTGGGCCCGCAAAGACCATGGGCACGGGACAGGCTGGTACTTTCACTCTTAGTCCGCTATTGATGTAAGCATGAGGTCTAAGAAAAATGTTTTAAAATCTATCACGTAATTACCAGCTGTTGCTCGCGGCTCAGGCCGCGTGGAGGTCATGTTTGGGAGAAAAAGTATACAATACAAAATGCCAATTTTCACGTTTAACTTCAAAAATGACAGATTTTCATACAAACATTCATCCCCTATGTTACCCCCTAGGGGTGGTATATCCCCGTAAGCGCCGAAGAAGGCCACTGCGGTGTTTTAGCTGGCAGTGTCGGCTTCGGTGTATGTACATAGGGGGTAGGGACTCTGCCCAGCGGCAGCCCGGAATAGCCATCATCCGGGCGAGGGGGATGTTGGGTCGTAAGACCGGCTAGTCCAGCATAACCGTTGTATTCTTATTCCGCTTCCCCCCGGAGCGGGCGGCAGTAATAAAACGCTTTCCCCGCGACAACAAAAAAAGAGGTGGTATATCCAAAAACCCTTCCTTAGTGGATGGCTACGTCATAAAAGGTACCTACTGTCAAAATTTCAAGTCTCTAACCCCAGCCGTTTAGGCTGTGCGTTGATATGTCAGTCAGGCAGTTAGACAGTTTCTTCTTTTATATATACAGAAGATGGTAGAGTTATTGATAATTTTACTTACATCGTGCATAGACTATCTCGACTCCGGGTAGTACCCCTGTTCGGAGCCCTAAATCTTCTTTCCTTCCCAATTCTTTCTTAATGGAAGAAGAGACCCTCAAGAAGAGAGCATATTCTTTCCTGAAAGGCCGGCAACGCATTTGCAAGCCCTTTGGTGTTGCAGATGTTCATGGGCGGCGGTGATTTTTCATGTGTGAGTGATCACTTTCCATCAGGTGAGCCTCCTGCCAGTTTGCCCACTTTTTCCATAAATAAAAATGGCGCCGACGCAGCGATTCTTTTAATATTAAGGATTGTTCTTGATAGAGATCAATGCCAGCAGGAGACCCATTTGTTCGTTTGCTGGCCTTTGTTATGCAAAAACTAGGCACAATAGCTAATGGGCCGCTACAAGGCATCGCGCAGGGGCGATTCCGGCAGCAATCTCAACTACTTAGAATACTCCGGGATCGCTCCGTAAGCTCCGAAGAAGGCCACCGCGGGGTTTTAGCTGGTAGTCGGGTGGGGTGTAAATAGGGGGTAGGGCACAATAGCCAAGCATAGCATACACATACTTCTTTCATAGGGCAGTGGTAGGATATTCATATCCGCCCGGATAGCGACCACCGTACACAGGGTGTAAAACCCGCCATAGTGGCACACGCATGTGTGTCGCATTCCGGGATCAGCCAGTGTACATCCGGTTTTTCTCGGGGGTCTAGAGTTGGAGTACAATGTTTGGCCATTTTGCGGCTTTCTGAGACTCTGACAATAGACCCTCGACCGCTTCTTCACCTTCTTGCCCATGGCGTAGTGTGAAGAAGCAGGCCGGCATGATTGTGTTGAGTAGCGGGGGATAGATCGTCTCTCACTACTCGATACTCTAATTGGACCGCACTGCGCTTACCATCAGGTGCAGTGCGGTAACTTTAATGTGCCAGGATAAAAAAAAAAAAAAGTTCGATGAAAATCGATACACAGTATGTTATGCCTTGTCATATACTTGAGAGCTCAGACGCCTTTTATTTATTTAGCTTGTGACCTAGTTTGATGTAGAAAACAAGTTGATTAGGGCTAGTGGTCTCTTTGTTATACATACATACATATACACTCACGCCTGTAATCCCCGAAGGGGTAGGCAGAGGTGAAACAGTACACTCACTTTTCGCCGAATTTATTACGGTCCCATAATGTGATAGGCGGCGAGCTTATCGTCATACCTGGCACAATTCCAGACACTAGGCTGATACTGAGTATTTCTAAATAGAAAAACCCAATATAACTGTACCCGTTCCGGGGATCGAACCAGAGACCTCAGCACAGCAGTCGTAGCGCATGCGCAATTCAAACTGCACCACCGAGGCAGTCTCTTTGTTATACAACCAACTTTTCGGTAAATATTCACTCTTTAGATATTCTATAAAAAAGTAATGATAGCCTAGTTGGTCATGGTACGGACTGTCGAGGCGAAAGTCGTATGTTCGAAACCAGCCCATATACGTCTCTGTCTTTTCTAAAGTTACGTGTATATTCATTGTTAACTGTCGTTTGCTATGGTGAAGGAAACCTCTGAGAATTCTCATGAGAATTACAAAAGTATGTGAACTCTACCAACCGCATTAGGCTAACATGATGGACTAAGGTCTTATCCCTCATTAGTAGAGGAGGCCCGTGCCCAGCAGTGGGACAATGTTTAATACATGGCTAGTATTGTTTATTATAGATATTACTTGTACTGTATCGTCAAGGCTATTCGCTTCGTCTTTCAGCATGTGAAGCTAAGGAATGCATTGGTTTCCAGAACCGTATGATTCATGGCTCTTTAGACTTAAATAGGCGTCTTTAGATAAAGGTGAGTAATACGATAGACATTGAAACCAGTGGAATAACAGCAGGGTTACTCTTGACACTCGATTCTAATTTAAAACTGAGATTGAGTTCGAAAACTGTATAATTGGCACTCTTGAACGCAACAACAACGCATGATTAACTGAATACGGCGGTTTTTTAGTAACTAAATGAAAGAGTACCTCGGTGACTGTCTCGGTGGCGCAGTTGTAATTGCGCATGCGTTACTAATGCTGTGTTAAGGTCTCGGTTCGATCCTTGGGTCGGGTAAAGTAATATTGGGTTTTTCTATCTAGAAATTCTCAGTATTAGCCCGGAGTCTGGAACTTGTGCCCGGTATGGCGATAGGCTCGCCACCTTTCACATTATGGGACCGAAATTCGGCGAAAAGTGGGTGTACCTACTGGTTGGCCTACCCCTGCGGGGATAACCGGTGTGAGTGTATATGTATGTAAATAAAAGAGTATTAACAATCGCACTCGATGATTTTGGCACTCTTGAGTACATTTTGACATTGACGTATGGAGTTGGAAATCGGATTTGAGGTATTTTGAGGTGTGTTAAATGGGCACACTGATTGTCGATCGTAGACTCGATTAACATTTCAATCCAATAACAAACTCGATTGTGTCGAGAGTGCCAATATCTTCTAGATTGGAATTGAAACTGCATCGAGTTCGGATTGGTTTGAGATTGGAATTGATTTCAAGAATAGGCCTACTGTGGTTCATGATTTTTATATATATATATAACTACGTATAGATAGTACCGAGTACAGTGTTTTGTAAATAAAGTTTTCTGGGCGGTCATGGTAAGGCGCTTTTCAAGACTACTTACATGTTTGTGTGATGCACAAATATTTATTTCGGATCTGTTTTTTTTTAGTGCCTCGATAGGCAGACGAGCAGACGGGCCACCTGATGGTAAGTAGTCACCGCCGCCCATAGACTTCTGCAATGCCAGGGCACGGCAAAACTGCTGCCTACCGTTCCGGTGTGTTGTGAGACCATAAGCCTCCCGGTGTTTCTGATATCTTGACCTAAAACAACTACTAATTATACTTACTACTAGACCTATGAATTATGAAATAGAACCGCTCATTATTTAGATATTAATATACTTTCGAATCTAAAACGTACAAATAATACCTACCTAATAAATGTACTCATAAAGATTGATGTTTCTATCAATAAACAGTGTTATTCTAACACCATGAAGATAGTAGCACAGATTGTCTGTTTTATTCAATTCATCTATCAGCCTGTAGCCGTCCACTGCTGGACATAGGCCTTTCCCAGATTACGCCACCCTTGACGGTCCTCCGCCGTCCTCATCCAGCCGCCTCCCGCAACATCTCTTAGGTCGTCAGTCCAGCGGGCACGAGATCGGCCAACACTGCGCTTGGACAGACGTGGTCTCCACTCCAGTACCTTTCGGCCCCCGCGGCCGTCATTACGACGGCAGATATGACGAGCCCACTGCCACTTCAACGTACTAATTCGCTGGGCTATGTCGGCTACTCTGGTTCTCTGACGAATCTCCTCGTTTCGGATCTTATCCATCAGAGTTATTCCAAGCATAGCCCGTTCCATAGCTCGTTGAGTGACCTGGAATCGGTGTATTAGGCCTTTTGTTAGTGTCCACGTCTCAGCGCCGTACGTCATAACAGGCAGGACGCATTCATTTATTCAATTGACAATGAATAATAATAATTCTAGCCCTGTATTTAATAGTATCCCACTCCTGGGTTAGGCCTTAGTCCACCACGCTGGCCTAATGCGGGTTGGTAGACTCCTCAGAATCAGTAGAATTCTCAGGCTTTCCTCACGATGTTCTCCTTCACCGTTAAAGCAAGCGATAATTAACATTTAATACACGCGTAACTTTAGAGAAGCCATTTGGGTTTCGAACATACGACTTTCGTTTTGACAGTCCGTACCGCAACCAACTAGGCTATCGCTGCTATTACAAATACTAAACGGTAAGGTAAGGACAATGCATGTAGAGTATATTTGACAGCCTCCATGGCGCAGTAGGCTAGTAGCCGGCTGTGAAACGAGAGGCCGTGGGTTCGATTCCCACACCGGGACAAATATTTGTGTGACAGACAGATATTTGTGTCCGGGGTCTGGGTGTTGAGACCGTGCGTCTCTCGTAGTAAATACCCACAACACAAGACTCGTATCTTAGTGTGGGATCGTGGTTATGTGTGTGACTGTTGGGTGTTATATTTCTATAACAGGTGAAGACAATTCGTATCCGGCATGCGAGCTGAACGCCCAGGGTCCGGCGGCGCGCGGGTGGCGCAGCGAAGGTGCCCCCCCTCACGAGCTGCTACTGCGCCTCGCGTGCGTCACCAGCGTGCACAAGCTACAACTGTTGGCGCATCATCAGCTCATACGTAAGTATATGTGTAACAGCGAATATGATATACCGCACGTATTGAATGCATGCTTAAAACCTGCACAAAAATATATTGATGATTGGCGGGCTATTTGATTTAAGCGACATTTCTGAAAAGTTTTTTTTTATCCTAGCACGGCAAAGTGACCGCACTTCACCTAATGGTAAGCGCAGTACGGTCCAATTAGAGTAGCGAGTAGCGAGAGACGATCTATCTCCCGCTACTCAACACAATCATGCCGGCCTGCTCCTTCACACTACGCCATGGGCAAGAAGGTGAAGAAGCGGTCGAGGGTCTATTGTCAGAGTACTTAGAAGGCCGCAAAATGGCCAACATTGTACCCCAACTCTAGACCCCCAAAAAACCGGATGTACACTGGCTGATCCCGGAACGCGACACACTTGCGTGTGCCACTATGGCGGGTTTTTCACCCTGTGTACGGTGGTCGCTATCCGGGTGGATATGAATATCCTACCACCAGCAAAGTTATGGAAAAAAGGGGCAAACGGGCAGGAGGCTCACCTGATGGAAAGTGATCACGACCGCCCATGAACATCTGCAGCACCAGAGGGCTTGCAAATGCGTTGCCGGCCTTTCAAGAAAGAATATGCTCTCTTCTTGAAGGTTCACAGGTCGTAACGGTTCAGAAAGACCGCCGGCGACAACTGGTTCCACAGAGTGGTTGAGTGAGGCAGAAAATGCCTTAAAATTAAATTTGCTTGCAGCTCACGTGGTTGCGTTTACTGTTATTGTAGGTGTTAGCAACATTGGACACCCTAGTCGAAAGAAACAATCCTCGCTTCGTCTGCGTCAAGTTTCAGATGTCGACTAGGGTATCCAATGTTGCCAGCATTCACACGTAGCAACACCATTTAATATTTGATTTTGATTCCGTTTTGATATTGTTATATAAAAACATGTTCGACAATATGTATATGTTGAACCATTGTCAGTACTAGTTACACTTCCGGTAATAGACAGGTCATGTGAGCTTATGTTTATTTATTTAATTATGCTTTATTGTACACCAGAATAAAAATATTAACAGTACATTGCAATAAACTTAGAATAGAATGTACAAACGGCGGTCTTATCGCAAACTGCGATCTCTTCCACCTTTACATGGATTGGATTTGAAGAGAAACAAAAGTAAAGCTGGTCATAGTAGGGCAATAGACATATTATGATAATGTTATTAGCTGCTTGCGTGGAAGTGCTGGTCTCCGGAGGGCTGGTGTCTGAAGGGGCGGCCACACCATGCGGAGCTACGTACACCAGCGTTGGGAGGGTGACCCTCGCCAAACCAGCCCCGCAGGCGAGGACCAGGGAACTAAGGTATCAAGTTTCTTTTTCCCACTTTTCACTTTTCGCCGAACTTATTACGGTCCCATAATAGATTCTTCACACTGCGCTAGCGTATCAGCGGTAGACATAAAACATATATTAAATTAATGTACACTAGTGGTCCCAGGCAGATGTTATCCTGCCATAAACCACCTTCACTGAGGACCGAATTTTCGTTGAAAAAAAAATCAGGTCTAGACAACAGCGCCACCTATCGGATCTAAAACTATCCAATCTTTTAAGTTGGACCCAACCACACACTTACACAAATTTTCATTGAAATCGTTTGAGTGGTTTCAAAGTCTACGGACATAGGTCACTTTTTGTATTTTATATAATAGATTGACTTGACTAATAGTTCATATTAAGATGGTTTGTGTGTCCTCCAGATCAGCCGCACTTCCAGAACCTACTGTAGCCCGTTTCGTCAAACTCAGACTTTCAGGTCCTCATCCCCCAGCGAAGGAAAACGATCAAGTATGTTAAAAGTATTTTTTCTTAGAATAGAATCACTTCTGTACAATATGAAATAAGGACTAGCAGCAGACCAAGAGTGTTTTACCTATGATAATACAATGTGGAAATTTTTTAAACCGTAATCCAGTGCACGCATAACCCAATCTGGAAATCAAACTGAAAACAGCCACTATAACAAAGTTGGAATTTTATATTGTTTTCAAAGTCAGATTTTTGGCAATTTATGGTAAACGAGCAAGTGTTTCATAACTTGACACTGTTGAAACAATAGGTCTTAAGTGTTAATGATAGTTTAGAGATACATACATACTCATTCACGCCTGTAATCCCTAATGGATACACATATTTGTAACCAGTACACCGAAATATCGCTGAGCTCATTACCATTCAATGACGAGATAGGACGCGAATTGGGCGCAATTTCAGACTCCGGCCTAATACAGAGTATTTCGTGGTAGAAAATCACAATATCGCTTTTAATCGATCCGGGGATCGAGCTCAAGATAAACACAACAGTGGTAATGCGTACGCAATTACAACTGAACCACCGAAGCATTGTGTAATCGACAAAGTCTGGGTAGTTTAGAAATCTGATAAAATAATCTTATATCAGGTAGCGCTGATGGCCGTCAATGTGTTAGGAGAAGAAGTGGAAGATCCAGAAAGACCTACACCAACTGTGAAATCCGAGCCTTTGTACTCCCCATACGATGACCTAGCATTCGTCATGTATGTGGATAACGAAATAGCTGATCTGGTGCGCAATTTAGATGAGAAGAAAAGGACTGCAGTGGCTGGTAAGGGAACAGTTATTTTAGTGGAAAGAGCAACCGAGCAAATTCATTGCCTAGTAGTAATCATAATACATACAATGAAATGATACTGTAATTAACATAAGTATTACTTACATATTTAAAACTGTACCTATTTGTTGCATTTAAAAATCACCTGGATTTATGTTTTAATTTCGTTTGTTTTGACTGTTTTACGATGGTGACTGTTATTTGCATAGTTCCAATTATTAGGAAAAAGTCCTATTTTAAAAACTGCTGATACCAATTCAGTAGCCCATTCTTGAGAAACTAGTTTCAGCTTGTGTTTATTTACATGTTATATAATTGAACCTCCAGAGGAACGTTTCGAGTACGCGCGTCGACTGAAATCAGCTGGATCAGCGCTCGCCGCAGCCGGGATTCGAATCGGCCGGTGGCGCCTTCGAAAACGCACTGCAGCTGCCAGGGACGACTTCGAGCTGGCGAGGAGAATGAGGGACAGGATAGCTGATGCCCTCGCTGGGGTGAAAGAGGATCCGCAACTGTGTCGGCTGTTTGAAGATGTCGGGGTGAGTGATATACATATAAACACAAGGTAATTATTTATTTTTTCCCCTGTGTTTTTACATGTTTAGTATAATTATCGTTTTATTATAATTTCTTTTAGTTTGTACCTGTGTAAATGCTTGTAACAAATAAAATATTTCTTTCTTTCTTTCTTTCTTCTTTCTATATTGATGATACTTACTTAAATGTGGGTGTACTGGTTACACCTCTACCTACCCATTCGGGGATTTCAGGCGTGAGTGTATTAATTTTAACAAATATAGCTGTTGCCCGCGGCTCCGTCCGCGTGGAGGTTATTTTTTACCAAATATATATAATTCAAAATAAAAAGTAGCCTATAACACTCAGGGACCTCACTAAACCACCTTTTTAATAGTGAAACAATTTTCAAAATCGGATCATTAGTAGCGGAGATTACCCTGAATATCCAAACTCACAAACTTTACTTCTTTATACATTTTAGTATAGATAATATACAAGACACAAGACTCGTATGTACGTGTGGGATCAGGACTATGTGTGTGTTGTAAATAATAATGTAAAATCCATAGCTGTGAGGCTAAGCGAAAATCCTGTCAATCAATTCCTGCACCGAGACAAATATTTCCTTGGACTACAAATATTTGCTCTGGATGTTTTGAGACTAAAAGTCTGTCGTAGTTCCCAATATCCAAGACACAAGACAAGACAATATACAGTGGAGTCGTTGGATGTTTAATTCATCCTTTCATCCATCGCCGTCATACATCAATCGTTCTCTTAATGCTGAAGATCTAACGGAAGCAGGCATCGGAAGAAGCCAAGATTACCAGTGTCTTAATTAAAAAACCTGTAATTTTAGTGCAACTTCTTAATTTGCATAACATTATAAGAAGGCAGACTTTGGTCTCGTCAAGCGGCATTATCATGGCGTTAAACATTTGTAATGCTCTCTAGGTTATGTATAAGAAACCATATCTAATTCTGTGCTAAACATTGCCTTATATTCTATAGACACGAACTGTCGAAGAAAAAAGATGTTCCAAAAACCTTGTCCGCCCACTAATGCCATCTATTCATTTTACTAAGAACTATTTGGATGTTATAACTCCCGTCACTTTCTCTCGAAAGGTACTTTCGCGCGCCTAAACGGGACAAACTATATAATTAATTTTGCTGTGAAATATAGACTTCCCGTATTCAGAATTGAAATTAATTAATATTTATTGATATTACGTTCTAAACGTTATGAAATTATGTTTTTTACCATATACAGGGTGTCCCGTAAGTAGTGGACCAACGGGGTATGGGGAAATAGAGGGAATTAATATCTAACTAAAACACTTAGATTTATTGTCCTAGGTCTTGTAGTTTTGAAGTAATGGTTTTTTTAAATTTTAAGATGAAATGAATTTTAAGTCGTACCATGTACACAATTTTTTTTTTACAAAATCTATTACTATTTTTTGGTATTTTTTGTTTTAAGTAGTTAATCATACATAAGTCTTCATAATTAAAATGATATTTAAGAGTAATTATCAGCAAAATTAAAATTAAACAATAAAACATGTGCAATTTTTACATTTGAAAATGTTCTAAGTGATATACAAACTTCTTCCAGCACATTCATTATTTTTTATTAGTTCACTCCAAATTTGTGCTGGAATCGATCTTCTCTGTCTATTCGAGGATTTTAAAAAAAAATATTAAATCATTTGTTTTTATACCAGCTTCGTTCAAATATCACTTAGAACATTTTCAAATGTAAAAATTGCACATGTTTTATTGGTTAATTTTAATGTTACTGATAATTACTCTTAAATATCTTATTAATTATGAAGACCAATGTATGCTTAACTACATAAAACAAAAAATACCAAAAAAATTGTAATAGATTTTGTAAAAAAAAAAAATTTGTGTGCATTGTACGACGATTTCATCTAAATATTAAAAAAACCATAACTTTAAAACTACAAGACCTAGGACAATAAATTTAATTGTTTTAGTTAGATATTAATTCCCTCTATTCCCCATATCCCGTTGGTCCACTACTTACGGGACACCCTGTATACTTTTAACAGTTTCACTGTAAATTTAAGGCAGATTTGTTCGGGAATGTCGCTACAAATAACTAAAATTAACTGGTGTGCATTCGTAGGTGGCATGAAGCATACTAACATCGATGCAGTGTATACACCGCGACTCGGTGGAACATAATGTTTGTTCTGGTCGCCGCATCTAGTACGTAGTACATATAGATCGCTGGTGCTAAACGTCATGTTTTCATTGTCTACTACTATGCTTTATTTTATTCCTAACAACTAAGCAATACCTAATACTTTATCTATAGCACGATCCACGCAACGATTCATCAATGCCGCAAGAGTACGACTTCTCCCATCACTTGTCTCCGTCAGTAGCAGCTGGGTCCTTGAGCTTGGACATACCATCACCAGTACCACCCATAGAACATGGTCACGAGTACGTCAATGGCGATGATGAGGAAGATGAAACGGAGATAAATCATATAGAGAAGGTAGATATTGAATGTATTTAACATTTAGTAGATAATGTTAAGAAGCTATTCAGCAAGTATGATTGTGTGAAGCGAGGGATGGTTGATACTCCTAGTCGGTACGAGCTTACAATCAGGTGCAGTGTGGTCACTTGTCGTGACAGGATAAAAGAATGTACAATCTGATATATGTTTTATAATATAGTTTAGCAATCAATTCTATATTGCAGTCGCCAGCACACATACTTCAAGAAGACATCCTGCCACAGTACGTAAGCCAACCGATACAACCCGTCCAGCCAGTCCAGGAGGAGAAGATTGAGGCACAGAAGAAGATAGAAGAAGAAGAGTTGAGAAAAGAGACTGACAGTCCCCGTAGAAGTATTACTCCTAATGCGGCTAATGGTATTGACTTTAGACAGATTTTTGATTACATTTACAACTTTTTTATAATTCCTCCAAAGGATAATAAAACAAGAAATCAGTTTTATTAAATACTTTTTATCAGGTTCAGTAATAAGAAGAAGGAACAAAAGCGCCGGCCCTCGTTCTACATTCGAAGCTTACGAAGAGCGACTCCTGCCAGCTTTAAGACAGTAAGAAGAACCTTTAGTTATATACATGCACACTTAGTATTCTGTTTTTATTTTTATTTAACTTTCTAGTTATTGCTACTGTCCGCCAGTAAACCAATCTTGAAGTCTAAACTGATATTAAACCATTATGAAATGTTGCACATCTAGGGACAGACTTAAAACACAATTTATCAATTTGGGTACTATTTTTGTATGATCTTCTACCCTCGCTTACTAATCATACCAACAAGAAACAAACAACTCCAGAAGATTTTTGGAAAAAGCGCCCCCAACTGTGAAGAGTCCGGTGGTACTGTGGAGGACGTACATCACTTCTTCATGGAATGTGTCAGGTCGAGGGTTCTAAGACAGACTCTGGTGAACGCTTTTCAATTATTGGATGTTGGGATTCGTCAAAGCATTCAGAGCCACTATCTGAAGCACCTATTGTCATAAATACATTTATTAATAACATATAATAAAGATAGAATCGGTAGGCAGCGGCTCTGCTGTGCCCTGACATTGCAGATGTCTATGTGCGGCGGTGACTACTTACCAGGTGGCCCGTCGGTTGTCTGCGCATCAAGGGATTAAAAAAAAGATAGTATCTAGGGTACGATAGGGCTGGCATGGTGTAAATGACACTAAAATCACCAGATTCAAAATACCAGATAAAAAACCCTCAGAAGACCTCAGAGCTAAATTGTCTTTTTCTTTGGTTTATTCTTATGTTGGTACAGTTCCCATACGAACGAGTACCTGCGTGAAGCTCGCGAGGAAGAGTGCAGTGGAGGGAGTGGCACCTCGCACGCAAGACTCCCGCACAAACTGAACGAGAGAGAAAGGAAGCAAGCCGCACTGCCTATATTGATATTTGGATATCCTCTAGTGAGTAAATTTATATATGTGTCGCAGGCAGGTCCACAGGCCGGGGTTGTGAAAGGGCTTACACGATCCTCAACGATCGCCAGATACAGTCAGGATGCACATCGTATGATAGTTCAGTAGGAAAACACGACATTAACACTTCAGAGTTTAATAAACTACTGCCAGTTCGGAATGCAGTTATCCACGGGGTAAGAATCTGGCAAAAAAACTCCATAGTTGCTCTTTTAAACACACAATCTAAATTACTATCATCATCATGTCAGCCGAAGGACGTCCACTGCTGGACATAGGCCTTCCCCAAAGAGTGCCACAATGACCGGTCCTGCGCCACCCGCATCCAGCGGACTCCCGCGATCTTTACCAGGTCATCAGTCCACCTTTACTATAACTGACACTAATTAGAGTTTCACATCATGTTAACAATATAATGTAAACAGTATTTCGGCATTACGACCTCTAAAGCTACTAGCTATTTAAGATTGAATGTGGAATTCCTCAGCAGCGATAGCCTAGTTGGTTGCGGTACGGACTGTCAAGACGAAAGTCGTAGACGTAGGTTCGAAACCCAAGTGGCATACACCTCTGACTTTTCTAAAGTTATGTGTGTATTAAAATGTTAATTATCGCTTGCTTTAACGTTGAAGGAAAACATCGTGAGGAAACCTGCATATCTGAGATTTTTTCGAAGGTATGAGAAGTCTGCAAACCCGCATTAGGCCAGCGTGGTGGACTAAGGCCTAACCCCTCTCATTAGTAAAGGAGGCCCGTGCCCAGCAGTGGGACAATGTTTAATACAGGGCTAGTAGTAGTGGAATTCCTCCACAAATGACAAGGCGCACCCTTTTTATTGTCATATTTTCTATTGTGCCCCACTCTGTGCGCGAGATCACCCGATAAACTACTCAAACCCACCCTCAAAATACTATGAAACAAGTGTTGTAGTATAAAACGCGTAAAAAAGTTCAATTCAGTATCCGTGTTCATGTTGCTCCGACATAATAATATAAATTTTTAAGGGTCGGCAACGCGCATTGATGCTCCTGTTGTTGCAAGCGTCCATAGGCTACGGTAACCGCTTACCATCAGGCAGGCCGTAAGCTTGTTTGCCATCATCGTGGTATAAAAAAACATCACAGGATTGCCTACTACAAGCGATTTCAATTATCCCCGTTTGCTTATTTACCCCATTTGACTTTAAAATAGTTAAAAACATTGGTAATATTTTGCAAATATCTTCTTTAACGTATTCTGATACTACGACTTTTATAAATTTTACATTGTTCTTCTTTCATACTACATAGCAATTTTGATATGTCAAGTTCAGAAGAACAATAACTGCTCGCTCGCCTCTGAATGTAAATTTCTCCGAATTTACCATGTGATCCTAATAACCCCATTTACTATTAGATTAAAAAATACTCAACTGATGTTTAACGGTAGGCAGCGGCTTTGCTGTGCCCTGGTATTGGAGAAGTCTATGGGCGGCGGTGACTACTTACCATCAGGTGGCCCGTCTGCTCGTCTGCCTATCGACGCAATAAAAAAAACTCAATATACGCTAGTTCTATGATTTTCATTAAATTATAAATTTTCCTTTCAGTAATAATAATTTTGATACCCTAAAAGTCATATGTGCAAATTGATTTCTCACTTCCTCGCCTTCGCTTTACATCGTACTGTTTAATTGCTATTTATGCCGGTGGTAGGATATTCATATTCGCCCGGATAGCGACCACCGTACACAGGGTGTACAACCCGCCATAGTGGCACACGCGAGTGTGTCGCGTTCCGGGATCAGCCAGTGTACATCCGGTTTTTTTCGGGGTCTAGAGTTGGGGTACAATGTTTGGCCATTTTGCGGCCTTCTGAGTACTCTGACAATAGATCCTCGACCGCTACTTCACCTTCATGCCCATGGCGTAGTGTGAAGGAGCAGGCCGGCATGATTGTGTTGAGTAGCGGGGGATAGATCGTCTCTCACTACTCGATACTCTAATTGGACCGCACTGCGCTTACCATCAGCTGCAATGCGGTCATTTTGCCGTGCCAGGATAAAAAAAAAATTACCGCGACCATGAAAATTATATATTTTGTCACATCTGTTTCAGGTAGAAAAGTTCTTCTCAAAAAACTACCTGGACAAAGAGGAAGGGCTGGCGCGGTTGCGGGCTGAACTCACGTCCCCCTCCAATGGCAGCACCAAGACATCCCCCAATAAGACGGCCAGAGCCGCAGCCTTGCTCCTCCAAAGGGCGCTGCGGGATAAGGTCTTCTCGGTCTACTCCCAGGCTAACGAGGTCGTTAGAGTGCTATTCCAGGAGTTTGTACCGGATAGGTGAGTTAGTTGAGGGGTCTGAGTATGACATAAAAGATTGAGAAGAAAATAATTAAGATGTGTTATCTACTTCCGGTCCTGGATTTACCAGCTCGACTAATTATTTTAGCAGATAAACTAACTACAAAATTAGAACACATTTACTGTATTATATTTTAATTTTATAGAGAACAATTAAGTAAGAAATAAAGACGCCATCCGCTTGTCAGCTTCCGGCGAACCCAATGTAATTACAAGATGTATGTCAAACAATTATTCTCATTTGATTATTGATTAAGTTATTTATTGATAATTATTAATTAACACTATTACGATTTGTAAAGCAATTAATGATTAACAATCACTATGTTCATTGACGGTGATTCCTAAAAATATTACAATGCAGAAATGTATAAAAGGCCGTTGAAATGGACGGACGAGTTAGTTGTTTTATACCCGTCAAACTGTAAAGAATCTCTGCCGGTTATTATAAATATAAAATATACTAAGAAAAGTGTCGTTTTGCTGCCCAGCAACCACCCTGACCTAACCGCTTTGAACAGATGCCTCCGTGGATTTTAATTTTTTCTTTCAAAATAACTATTACGCGGGCGGTTCCACGAGCAAAAAGAAGTAATAAATATATTTAATGCTGTTCTTTTGTAAACGCACCACTTGAGAATCGACGGACAGATATGGTTATTTTTTAATGTTAATGTGTCCTTTAATACAAATGGTATTGTCCAAATAGGGATTGTATGAAAAAAATAAAAAGTTGCTCGGGAAATTCGGAAAAACCAAATTCTGTTCTACGGATTTTATTCTATAAGATTTCTATGTCCTATGTTACTGATAAATGTGATAACGCATAGCAGGGTGCGGCAATAGCTAGTTATTAGAAATTAACGCCCTCCTTAAAGAGATGATTTACACCACCATTGATGATCATTTCCGATAGATATTAATTAGATAATAAATAACACCCCACACACATAGCCCCGATCCCACACTAAGATACGAGTCTTGTGTTGTGGGTATCAGGGACCTAGAGAGACGCACCCTCTCACAACACCCAGACCCTGGACACAAATATCTGTCTGTAACACAAACATTTGTCCAGGTGTGGGAATTGAACCCACGGCCTCTTGTTTCACAGCCGACTACTCGCCTACTGCGCCACGGAGGCTGTCAATAATAACGACTTGCATTTCAGAGTCTGCGCAGCCGAAATTGGCAGATGCTTGGAGAAGATCCTGCCTGAACTGCTTCGTGCGTGCGGCGACCCTGCTCCCAGAGTTCACTCTACTGCTCAGCACACAGTCCTCACACTCGCCGACTGTCCCCAAGTCAGGTAATATACATTGTTTCTCCATTTCGATAACCTTAAGTAAAGTTCTTGTCTCCTCGCCCCTTTATATATATTTTTGAATGGTAGCCGAAAAGTTTTCGATAGTCCAACAAACGAGCCAGTGGGTCACCTGATGTTAAGTGATCTCCACCGCCCATGAACATCCACAATACCGAAACTGTCGTGTATGCGCTGTCGGCCTTAAAGGACAGGAATAGGGATTAGGGAAGGGAAGGGGGAATCTGGGCCTCCGGATATCTCACTTACCATACGAAACGCGACAGTAAACTGTCACTTTACGTTGGTTTTCTTTTACATACATACATATACACTCACGCCTATAATCCCCGAAGGGGTAGGCAGAGGTGTAACCAGTACACCCACTTTTCGCCGAATTTCGGTCCCATAATGTGATAGGGGGCGAGCCTATCGCCACACCGGGCACCATTCCAGACTCCGGGTTAATACTGAGTATTTCTAGGTAGAAAAACCCAATATCACTTTACCCGACCCGGGGATCGAACCCGAGACCTCAGCAAAGCAATCGTAACGCATGCGCAATTACAACTACGCCACCGAGGCAGTGGTTTTCTTTTATATTAAATTTATACGTTACTCATTCAAGTAATCCGTATCGAATTAAAGAATCACCATAATCGGTACACCTTTGCCAGTGACATCGCGTAATGTGAGTGAACCATTTTTAAAGTCAGTTAAAAATACCCTATTTCCAGGGCCCTTCACATAATTCCGCAGCAGCTAGTCCGTCCGGTGACTGCGTCCATGCATCCTCGACTCGCGCTCTCTCGTCTGCAGATGTTGGAACAACTCATCCTGACACACGGCATCTCCACTGATAAGAACAGGTGGGTCAAAGGTCCCCAAAATTTGTGGTCTCATGGACCCCTTGCCATGTTTTTCGGTTTTGTGTAGATCACTGCGCTAATATTGCATTCATCAACTTCAAACGTGTTTTGACTGATGTCTAACTGTAGTGAGATGTAGATGAAACCGAAAATTACACTAATCAAAATAAAATTAAGTACCCATGTAAAATCAATAAGTAAAAATAAACGCTTAGTGCGAGGGGTAAACCTGGTGCTTTGATAATAAAATTTTAAATATTTGGCATAAATTTAGTGAGATTTAGGTTGGAGGTGTGGACCCCCGTTTACTTCCCATAGACCCCTTATTGTTACTTACGCTCACACGGACCCCCTATTAGGTCGCCATCGACCTCTAGGGTCGATATAGACTACTTTGGGTATCATTGGTTTAGATCGTCATTCTAGTCCCTTTCATGATAAATGAGTCTAAAATAATTCAAGATACTGAGCCATAGTCAACGAGGTTGACACTGCTTTTTTTAAATATAGTTATGTTAGTTAAGTCATCCAGTAACTCCTTAGAGTATTTAACACTGGAGACGCCATTGAGCGCTTACCCCGTTTGACAAATGTAAGAGCACGGTGCTCATACACGTTCTATAAAACGAGTTGCGCTTCGTGATCCGCCACTAAAAAAGTGACATCACGTGCGAATGGAGCTCCCTGAAAATGCCCGCCTGTAGCGGTATTAACATGTAAAAATAGATCTGACACATCAAACTTACAAAAATACAACATTATTTTCCACCTGGACATTTTTTTTTAAAGTAATATTATCCTTAAAAGCAACAAAACATATAATTTCTAAAAATTATCATCGGGTAATAAATGTTGCCAGGTTCAACTTTTAGCCACAGTAGTGCAAAATTTATTTGCATTCAATATCTTAAACGCAAGTTGTTTTTTAATATTCATTTTCAACTAGATGTTGCCGGCGGCTCCGCCCGCGTGTAGGTCTTGGAGCATTTTAACCTTCTATATTTTGCTATCCCATAGGAAGCGTGCATTTTTTCGAGATAAAAGTGGTCTTTGTCATTTTCTGATCCCTAAACTGCCACTATGCAAAAAATCATGTCGATCCTTTGCTCTGTGAAAAAGTAAACTATCCAATGGGAACTGTACATTTTTCGGGATAAAAAGTAGCCTATGTGCTTTTCCAGACTATAATCTATCTCTGTGCCAAATTTTAAGTAGATCCGTCCAGCCGTTGTAGCGTGATTGGACATCAAACAACCATGCATCCATCCAAACATACGCATTTATAATATTAGTAGGATTACTTAATTTATGCTTCCTTAACTTAATTTATAATTTAAAAATATTAGGAGAGTTGACATATCGACTAAGTTTACAATTTCATAAACTTTATGCCAGTGTAGCATTTTGGGTGGTTTATGTGGTAACACTGTCGTTTATGCAAGACTCAAATAGTGTTGTAGATAAACTTATAAAGGTTATCGATAAAATTACTAATCCATCTGGACTGTCTTCTAAACACATATTTTTAATGTAAATAGTTCTAACACACTAGGAATGTCACAAAATATGACAATACCAGAATAAAGTATTTGTCAAAAAAATGTGATCCTAAAAATGTATCCGGTATATTTAAAAAATATTTAGGTATGAATTTTGGCGCCATTCATTTAATACGTAAGATGATGTAGGGGGAGTCGATCATGTCTTATTTTTTCTTACAAGGGGTGGGAGAGAGTCTTAATAGTTCTTACGTAAGATCACACAAATGCGCAAAGTTAGGATTAAACTTTGAAAAAGCGCGGGCCATGCCTATAATTTTAAAAACAAGCAACTTAGATTTTTTTATATTTTTTTGTTAACCGGTATGACTTGCCTTTTCACCCGGTTCCGGCTTGACGTCGACTTTTGGGACACCCTGTATTCATGTCGAGATCTCAAGTTCTTTTTATATGCTCTTCATAATAGATAGCCGTTAGCCGGCTACCACACCAAAACAGGCGATAATCGCTCTCAATGACATACAATAATTTCATTCGCAGCATTTGCTGATCGTATTCGTTACCAGTAACACTGTATTTCTTGGCTCCGCTTAATTAATTTGAAATTTTATGGAATAACAGAACACTCCATTTTCTTACAAACTATATACCATTGGAAAGGTCGTGTTGTGTACTTTCCGGTGGTATATTTGCTGAGGTATAATCGGAATACCTCAAAACGAGTGAGTAATCAACATTTTAAAATAATTTGCAACGGCCGTCATTGTTGTGTTGCATGTGCTGACCTGAAAAACGCTACTCTACAATTAGTGTTGACCAAAAAAAAATGGAAGTGTCACGGATGATGTGCAAAGCAACCAAAAACTGATAACAGTAATACACCTTTACGTCCCATTGACTCACCTGGGAAGTCAAGGAACAATAATGACATGTACCACACGCATGTCGTGGTATCCTTAAAATGTTGTTCATTAATAGTAAGATTATTGTTACCTCATTATAACTTAGTCCTAAGTAATGTAACAACAGCTGGATATCCATACTAGCTGTTGCTCGCGGCTCCGCCCCCGTGGAGTTTATTTTCGGGAGCAGAAGTATCAATGCAAGGAGTTGTCTTCTGCACTGAGACACCTATAGCGATCGTCCTGAATCTCAGGTGTTGTGACTGTCTAGATGGCTCTTTATAATACCCCGGGATCACTCCGTAAGTGTCGAAGAAGGCCACCGCGGGGTTTAAGCTGGTAGTGTCCGGTTGGGTGTACATAAGTAGTAGGGACTCGGCCCAGCCGCAGCCCGGATAGCTATCATCCGGGCGAGGGAGTGCTGGGTCGTAAGACCGGCTAGTCCAGCATAACCGTTTTATTCTCATTCCGCTTCCCCCCGAAGCTGACGGCAGTAATAAAATGCTTTCCCCGCGACAAAAAAAAAGTGTTGTGCCTGAAGCTTCAGATTACATTTAAAGAATACCTCATAAGTTAACTCCTCACTTCGCCCTTTAAGGGATGATTTGGTAAAAACGTTGAAACACGTATTTCTTTATTTTTCACCTAAAGCCTAAATATGAATTTTCAGATCCCTAAGTTGAAGTATTACGGATTGCCCATACAAACTTTTAACCTCTATTTCACCCCTTTCAAGATATTTTTTTGAGACAAAAGATACCCTATGTCCTTCCCTAGGATATAATCTATCCCTCTACTGAATTTCATTAGGATTCGTTCACCCGTTTAGTCATGAAAAGGTAAGAAACAGACATACAAACAACAATATTATCTTTGTTTCCTCCGTAAACCATGTAGCTAAACACGGACAATGTTCCGCTGATGCCTTCTCTTGCCATGATTTACTATTCCTATCTTATCGTCTGCGCCCTCCTAAAGCCTTGCCCAAAATCCTCCTGCAGCGAAGTTTTCGGGGTATGAATCTTGATAATCTTCGCAAGGATGCCGACAACATTGACTGCAGTTCGCTTCTCCTCGCAGACTGTATTGATGCAAAAGTAAACATTTTTACCAGCAAGTTGATTAGCCTTTATGACAAGCATGCACCGGTCCGCCCTATTAAACTTAAATACCTTCCGTCTCCTTGGCTGACCGCTGAAATAAAAGAGCTCTAAAAAAGTGTTGATCAAGTCGAAGTACAATCGTCGTCCTAACGAGTCCAACTGGCAAAAGTTCGTAACCATCAGGAATCAGTGTAGCAAGGTGTGTAGGAATGCTCAATGCCGACATATCCACAACTCTGTCGAAAACGGAGATCCAGCTAAAGTCTGGACATTTCTTAAGACCCTGGGAGTGGGTAAATCTCGACATGAGTCCGTTTCTAAGTCCATAGATTTAAATTCCTTAAACCGTCATTTTTCTTCTTCGTCTTTTTTCGACAACACGAGCAAAGATAAAACTATTAAGCATCTTTCTACCCTCAAGACTCCCAAATGTTCTGCTTTTGTCTTTAAACAATTTGCTACTTGTGATGTTAGGAAGACCATTACACACATTTCATCAAACGCAACGGGTAGCGACTGTGTCAGTCGTAATATGATTCTTCCTATCCTTGACGAAATCCTTCCTATCATTGCTCATATCCTCAACTATTCTATTTCTACTGGGTTATTTCCTGCTGCTTGGAAAAACGCGCATATTATTCCAATTCCCAAAAAATCCAATGCTTCTGTTTTTTCCGAATTTCGTCCTATCTCCATTCTTCCTTTCCTGTCCAAAGTCCTTGAACGCTTAATCCATACCCAACTGAATGACTTCATTCGAAACATGATCTCCTCAATCCTCTTCAATCGGGGTTTCGTCCTGGGCACGGTACGACTACCACTCTGACTCATATTACGGATGGCATCAGATCAGGTATGGAGGAAGGAAAGCTGACTATCCTAGGATTGCTAGACTTCAGTAATGCCTTCAACACCGTCGATTTTGATGTTTTGCTTAGTGTACTGTGTTCACTTAACATATCTCCAATGGCAGTTGATTGGTTTCGTAGTTACCTGTATGGACGCCAGCAACGCATCTGTATCGAGGAAAGTTTTTCTTCCTGGTGCTCTGTATCTGCTGGTGTTCCTCAGGGCGGCGTTTTATCTCCCTTACTCTTCGCTGTCTTTATTAATTCCATTTCTAATAATCTTCGCTCCTCCTACCACCTCTATGCTGATGATCTGCAAATATATACTCAGGCACCCTTGCACAAGATGGTCGATGCTATTGGTGAAATTAACATTGATATCGAACACATATGTGAATGGAGCAAAGCCTATGGATTGAAGGTTAATCCTTCCAAAACTCAAGTCATTGTTGTCGGCAGCCCCAGGATGATTTCGAAACTGGATTGGGGTCATCTACCATCAGTTTTCTGTGACGGTATCACTGTCCCTTATAGTGATTCAGTCAAAAACCTTGGCCTATATTTGGACAAGTCCTTCACCTGGGGTCCGCAACTTCGAGAACTTAGTTGAAAGCTGTTTGCCTCGGCAAGGTCCTTGCGAAGGTTGCACAACTTTCTACCCGTTACCACGAAGATTTCACTTGCGCAAACCCTCCTACTCCCTATCCTTGATTATGCGGATGTCAGCTATCTTGATCTCACCGAAGACCAATTAAATAAACTTGAGCGTCTTCAAAATTTCTGTATAAGATTTATATTTGGACTACGCAAATATGATCATGTTTCTGAGTTTCGTGCTAAGCTCAAGTGGTTACCCATACGACTTCGTCGGAATGCTCACATTCTTTCTCTTCTGTATAATACCTTGTTTAATCCTCTCGCCCCTTCTTATCTCAAAGAACGCTTTCTTTTTCTCCATGAGTCACATGCAAGATCCTTGAGGTCGTCGGAGAATCTGAAGTTGAGGATGCCCGTGCACACCACAACATTCATGGACAAGTCGTTCTCAGTAGAAGCTGTACGATTGTGGAACACACTTCCAGTTGTGGTGAGACAGGCTCAAACACTGGCATCGTTCAAAAGAATGGTCAAACAACACTACCTTTCTCTCCCAACAGATACACCCTAAGTATTAATTCCTTTAATTGAACCTATTGGTTATCTATAGTTTTTTTTTCTACATATATTTATTTATCTATGGAATTGTCTTATTGTATATATATATATATATATATTATGTGTTTATATATGTGTGTATGTGTAATATATATTTATTTAAAAATATTTTTGTTTATTTATATTTATTGGTGCCTTTAATCCTTTATTCTATAGACTGCCCTCTCTTTCTTCTTTTCTTATATCCATCCCATGGTTGTCTGGAAGAAATTGCCTAGAGCGATAAGACCGCCATTTGTACTATAATATAAAAATATAATCTTTCTTTATTTTTAAATCTTAAGTGTACAATAAAGAGTTAATAAATAAATAAATAAATAAATATTAATTTTGCTGCGGAGATATTTTAAAACTGTAATATCTCCTAAGATATTCATTGAAATCAAATGACGTAAAGGGCAACTTTGTTCAAAATTAAATACTTGTGATGAATAAAGTATTTATTTGGATTAGGATTAATACCATGTTTATAAAAACCCCTTTCCAAATAATACATTGTTTCAGAACAAATTCGATAACCATTAAAAAGGTTATAGTGAGCCAACCGAAATAGATAGACATATGCTATCGCGGACTTTTTTTAGAACTTTTTAAGAGGAACAATTTCGTCGTACATGATTGTTATGTAACTTTAACCGTTAACGCAGCGTACGCAACGGAAGCTCTCAAAAGGAATCAATTTTCCCCGTTTTTGCAACATTTTTCATTGCTGCTCCGCTCCTATTGGTGATAGCGTGATGTTATATAGCCTATAGCGCTCCTCGATAAATAGGCTGTCCAACACTAAAGATTTTTTCAATTCGAACCAGTAGTTCCTGAGATTAGCCCGTTCAAATAAACAAAGAAACTCTTCAGCTTCATATAAAAGTATAGATTAAATAAATTAAAGACGTATTATTTAAAAAAATCTAAAAAATTAAGTTTTTATTTTTGCTTATTTGGCTTGTATTTTTCTCAGTACTCATTACCTTTATTATCTTTACAGTATTTCGATTAAATTAGAAATATTAATTTACACTATTTTTAACTATACCTCTCTACTTCCGTCCCTTTTCACGAAATCACACCCAGAGATTGCAAGAAAGCGATAGAAAAGATGATACACATAAAAAATTATCTTAAAACATTTAATAAATTATAATTATTTTATTTTATCTATCGATAGATAAGGACAACGCTATCTATACCTCGTGTCGACATTGCTACGCTCTACTGTTTTTACACAGTTGTCAATATATGACACTGTAAATATATTTCACAACAAGATAAATTTGTAACTGTGTGCATAAATTTGCCAGAGTTGTATGAAATGGTGTAGTGTGCGTGCGTAGCGACGTGATTACATTTTGCATTTGTGTGCACATTTTTATTTGTAGTTGTACGAAGCCCCCCACCGACATTGCTGAATTTTTTGTTCAAGATTCGAGCGTAATGCCGTCTCCTTTTGGTTGCCTACTCTAAGAGTAACTCAAATAAAATATTATCGCAAACATATGAGAATAATAATGATCGATGATGATAAAAACGATGATGATGATTGAAAATATCCTAAAATATACTACGTAAAATTTAAACTAAGTAAAAAAGCTTTTTACAGTTAGGGGACACCCGGATTTGAACCAGGGACCTATCGATCTGCAGTCGATTGCTCTACCACTGAGCTATATCCCCATTGAGTGTTATATTTAAATTAGAAGACACATTGATAAAATCGAGATAAACTTGTTGCCATATTTGATCAAATGAGGTCATTTGTGGGTGGATGACGTTTAATAATTTATTCGATGTGTTAAATACTCTAATGATACTCTCATATGTTATGAAAATAAATAAACAAAAATATTACAATAACTATTGCCGTGCATGACCCTCGTGAGAGTGACTCATCCTCGACATAAGACTCGCCGGCCCAAAGGACTCAATTCAGATGCTAGACATACTAATGTATCGAGATGGCCTATACTATTCCAAGCGATACGACGACTCATACTAAGCTCTTTTATCAGGCACCTATGAGATTGGCCGCTGCCAATTTTTCTGGCTAGAACGCAATAAGCGCCGGTCACAATGTTAGGGGAAGCTATTTTCTTTTTTTTTATCCTGGCAGGCAAAGTGACCCCCTGTACCTGATGGTAAGCGCAGTGTGATCCAATTAGAGTGGCGAAGGCAATCTTTCCCACGCTAATAAACACAATCATGCCGGCCAGCTTCTTCACACTACGCCATGGGCAAGAACGTGAAGAAGCGGTCGAGGGTCTATTGTCAGAGTACTCAGAAGGCCGCAAAACGGCCACATCGTACCCCAACTCTAGACCCCCGACAAAAACCGGATGAACACTGGCTGATCCCGGACACATTTGCGTGTGCCAGTATGGCGGGTTTTACACCCTGTGCACGGTAACCGCTATCCGGGCGGATATGAAAACCCTGATATGAAAAAGCTGGTTGTAACCAGCAAAATTGGAATTGAATTGGAACAACTGTGGAATTGTTAGCTAAGCATAGGTTCTCAAAAAGTTTTTTTAATCAATAAAAAATACACCGACTTCAATAAAAACAAATTCGTATAATTTGCCATTCCCAATAAAATTTGAGGGTTGCCTGCGATTTTTCTGAGATCCCATTATCAGATCCTGACTTGGTGCCAATGGGGCCACCTGGGAAGTATACCCTTTTAAACAAAAATAAAAGAATTTCTCGAATCGGTCCACACGTCTTCGAGTAATCGGGGAACATACATAAGAAAAAAGATTCCGACGAATTGAGAACCGCCTCCTTTTTTTGAAGTCGGTTAAAAAAGATGACTGTTATAATGTCCAGCGGTTTGACCGTGCGTCGCATCGCCGAGTGTGGTGCGTCGGGGGCGCAGCACGCAGGGGGCGCAGTCCGTGCTGCTGCAGAACGGTTACTGCTCGCGGCGTACGCACGCTCACCCAGGCTGGTCCGAGCTCAACTGCCGCCAGACGACGCAGTCACGCGACGGAATCTCATCTACCGACACCTGTTCCAGCAGTTCGATAGAATTGACATGCAGGTGATTATAAAACAAGTGTGAGATGATTCACGCGTTGGGTTCCGTATCGAGATGTGGTCGTTTACTCACATTAGGCTGGTTTTTATTGTCTTGTTAACTTTTAGTTTACATTAAGTGTAAATATATTAAGGTACTATAAAAAGACTTGTACATTGTATGAGAACCCCCATTTACATTTGTTGGTTATTTATTATAAAACATTCTGTGCAAACTCAATAGCCACCATGTCCTATCCATTGTCATTTGTTATAGAGATGTCTAGGAATTTCATTTATCAATTTCATATATTCTTCTTCTCAATCTTAGCAATAAAAAAAATCTCAAAGATTAAAATTATGTGACGAATTTTGTGTACCTACAGAAAATGCTAAACCAAGCACCAACAGAACAGCAACTATTAAATCCTGATCAACCAGCCGATAACCAAGATACTGCAAGCATAACACCATCCCTTCGAAGTGGAACCAGCGGCATGACTACCTCCGGCATGACATCATCCATTGGTGCCACATCTTCTTACAGTCTTAAGTCAATGGCAACCAACACTAGTGGAGTCACTTTAGCACCTTCTAGCTTGAGTGGAAGTTACACGACCAAGTCAAAAAGTAGTTTGAAAAAGTCTCCAACGAAGAGATACACTCCAAGCAGAACGGCGAAGGATTTCTCGAATTATCCGGGTTATAATAAGCTGAGGTTGGATAGTGCTGTCAGTCCAAAACACTCTCCCAAGTCTACTGCTTCTGGAGTAGAGAAGGTAAGGTTGCAGTTATAGTAAATAAGTGTTTTTTTTACACTTGGAGTAAACACATATCAACCTTAAATATTCTCTCTTACTTGCTGTTTGCAAAACGTCATTTTTAAAATTTGTTAGGAAAAGTGGTAGAGCCACGCTGTAGACATATTTTTCTACAGCATGAATGGGCCGGCTCGACCGGGGTAGTACCACTATCTCACAGAAAACCTATGTAAAGTGACAGTTTACTGTCGCGTTTCGTATGGTGAGATATCCGGAGGCCCAGATTCCCCCTTCCCTTCCCTAATCCCTATTCCTGTCCTTTAAGGCCGACAGCGCATACGTGATACTTTCGGTATTGTGGATGTTCATGGGCGGTGGAGATCACTTAACATCAGGTGACCCACTGGCTCGTTTGTCGGACTATGATATAAAAAAAAACACGATTTACAACAGTCACGCAGCTTGTTTATTTTGAAACAGGTATTAACTATATACCTACTACTATAACATTGTGTGTGAACATTTCTTTTTTTAAAAAAGGAGCAAAAACAAATAAACTATAAAAGAAATGCTGTAGTTACAATAACTCTATAGAGTTATTTTAGAAAAAAAAAATTGAGGTTTCCTTGACCACTTAGCAATTATAGTTGAGCAGTTATAATATTGAGTTATGAAATTAAAAGAAAGTTCCTTTAAATTATTAAATTCTGCTCAGGTCCACTTCCAAGAAAATCAGAATCAAACCGACCAGGAAGTGATCTACCGTAGAACGAACCGCAACTCAGAAAACCGCCACTCAATGATCCACTACGACCACGAAATATCAAAACCGCATCTCAAAGAGCGCCCAGTGACCGTCTACGAACCACTGCACTTGGACTACCGAGAATCTCCCACTTTAAGTTCACCTAAAACATCCAAGAATGATGTAAGGAGCATGGACTCCTTGCCTATGGACTCTCCCCAAATGTCCAGGAATGATATGAGGAGAGACTCTGATTGCAGGAGCCTTGATTCGCCGAAAGTGAAGGCTGAATATTTCAGGGAAGGGGTGCTGGAATCTCCCAAGTTGGTGGCTGGTTTGAGGAATTTACACTTGGATGAGAGCAGTCAGATGGATGAAAGTGGATATTATAGCCCAGGTATGATAAAATAATAAAATTATGATTCAATAGTTGATATCAATAAATATCTATGATCGATGAGTTTGATTTGATGTTCTGGATGCGCTTATCGGCAAGTAATGTTCCTAGAGTTGAGTAGAAATTCTAATTAAGAATTGTAAAACTGAGCTAATAAAAGTTGCTAACATTGGATAAGGGTAAACTATTTGCCATAGAAGTAGATGAAAGATAAGATTTTGAACATTTTAATGGGATTTTATGCAGGCAGACGACAGCAGGTAGCTAACAGCGAACCTCCGTATGAAGGATACGATGGCGGAGATAGCGGTGATCATGTTCCAGATAGCATCAGCTTGCAGTAAGCATTTGACCAACTTTTCTTACCGCTAAATAGTAACAAATATCGTAATTACTGTAGTTTATCGAATTTAAACTAAAGGAGCTTACCCAAATAGCAATATAGAGCTCGAAAGCAATTCTATTTCAAATTTGACACCCCCAAGACTATCTATAAATCTAAAATCGTGGATCAAGTAATATTAAGACCTTAAAAATTTTAGGATTTGTTATTTAATTTTATACAGAGTACAAAATTAGATTCCATCAAGCCACTTAGGCTACAGATCGAGTGGATCTTTGAAATAAATAACACAGAGCAGCGTAGTGTGAAGAAGCTACTCAGTAGGCCGGCATGATTATGTCAAGTAGCGGGGGATGGATTGTCTCTCGCTACTTGATACCTTGACGGCACTGAGTTTACCATCAGGTGTAGTGTGGTCACTGCCGTGCCAGGATAAAATCACACACATCCTCGGCGCCACAATAGAATATAATTATTTGGTGTCGTATATATCGCGAACTAGGAGAAAGTTTTCTCACAACAACAACCCCAAAACAAGAATTTGTTTGTGACATTTCTCTGCAGGAATCGAACCCACGGCGCCTGGTTTCACAGCTGATTACTCGCTGCGACTCAGAGGTTCCTTTACATGTTGTTAATTTCAGTACAACATGCACTTGGTGTGGCAGAAGGGTCCGTGCTGAAGGTCTGGAAGCCCACTACTGGCGCCGGTGCGTGGTGCTCGCGCGCTGTCCACACTGCAGGGTCGCGCTAGAAGCTAGGACCCTGCACCTCCATCTACTTGGTAAATTCATAGGAACGGCTGGTAAAGAATCAGTGGACCATATATGGTATCGATCTACAGCATGCTTGGGAACCAATAAATTTTGAAGAATAAGTGCGTGGACGAACTTACGGTGATAAAAGGAACGGGGATGGTGATGAGAGCGGGAGGATGGCGGCTTAAATGGAGCTCCATAAATCTTATTCACTGTAACATTAGAGTTAATAGTGTATACTATCGAATCATTCCATCATGTTAACAAAACTGTCTCTACTAACACTCTACTAGTTTATTATGATAGGTAACGAAGGTGATGGATCCAAATAATCAATTTAAGAGGCTGAATATTGCATTGTTTAAACAATTCTCCCCTTTCTTTGTCCACGCATGCAAAGAGGTAACTAGAGATGTTCAAAAAGTTCAATGTTACATATTATATTACAACATTATGTATGGAAGTGAAAGTTGGGTGTGGCAGAAGAAGCATGAAAGTCGAGTAAATGCGGTGGAGATGCGTTCCCTACGGAGTATGTGTGGAGTCACCCTTGCTGATCGTATGAGGAATAGTGTGATAAGAGATCGTTGTGAGTTGAAGACTGATGTGGTGACTAAGATAAAAGAGGTATGCTGAGATGGTTTGGCCATGTGGAGAGGATGGATAAAAGGCGATTTACGAAAGCTATTTATCGTGCAAATGTGACTGGAAGAGTGGGTAGAGGGCGCCCGAGGAGAACGTATTCCAATCAAATAAACGATCTTCTCCTAAAAGGGCAAATAAGAAGTACCTCCAACCGTCGAAAATGTATGAGAAGATGTATGAATGTGGAAGAGGCGAAAGAAGTATGTCAGGATCGTAGCTTGTGGCAGTCAATAGTCTCTGCCTACCCCAATGGGATGCGGGCGTGAGTGTATATATATGTATGCAGAACGGATTTAAAAACCATATTTTTTTAATTCCATGCCCAAAGGCCAACAATCCTTTTACTAAACCTACGCCAGGTCGTCGTGTATGTCTGTCTATACGATATATATCATGTATGTTATACATACATGAAAGGAAATAAATTATTTATTGGATGGATGCATACCGGGCACAGGTTCCAGACTCCGGGATAATACTGACAATTTCTAGATAGAAAAACCCAAATTCACTTTATCCGATCATTTTAACGGTAGGCAGCGGTTTTGCTTTGCCCTGGCATTGCAGCAGAAGTCTATGGGCGGCGGTGACTACTTACCATCAGGTGGCCCGTCTGCTCGTCTGCCTATCGAGGCACTAAAAAAAAACCGACCCGGGAATCGAACGCGAGACCTCAGCACAGCAGTCGTAACGCATGCGTAATTACAACTGCGCCACCGAGCCAGTCCAGTCCAGTCAGTATTTTTGGCTCTACCATAAAAACAAAGTAATGGTTTCCTCTGTTTACGCGAATATTACACATTGAAAAAAAAAATATTTAACCACGGTTTTTTTTTATTTACATAGTAACATCGAATAACATATTCGTAGAGTTTTTCACATATGATTAATTTAGTCATTGTTTCAACAGAAGAATGCTCAATGAGTGAGGGTTGCTGGAAGGCGTGTCAGAAGTGCGGAGCGGCACTCAGGGCTGAGGAGAGCGACTACCACATCAATTGTATTCGTAAGTGACATCACTTCCATAACTTAGCTTCATGCTAGTTTCTGCTAAGGCTTTCAACGATCTACGTCATGATATAGATATATTTCATTCTACTAACGTCGCATTTGCGAGAAATGTTTTAACTAAGAGTTCTGTTGAAGTTCACGGCAACTAGCTGGTTAGTCTACATTTTTAAACTATTTGCTAATACTCTGCGTTAATTATAACGGCATTCTTTACTACTACTTTAAGATATCAAGACCATAATATTAAGTAACTTTAAAAAATATTTGCCGCAGCTCGTTTTTACGATTTATTTATTGCATTTATAAGCATTATTTTCGAAAATAAATGTGCCCTAAAAGTGGTAAAAAAATGGGCTAAAAAAATGCAGAAAAATTTGCTAATTCCGACTGTCTATTATTCAATATTGCAAAAAAGGTCGCTCATATCCTTAGAGGCTCATCTCAATAGCCCGCCAACGGTCCATATAAGCAATACAAAATACACATTCATAAAATCCATCATGAAAGTTAAACTATTAAAAATATGTCACTGGCTTTTTTTATTTACAGCACTGGGTCTCGACGAATGGAAATGTCCATACTGCTTCACAAATGTCCTGGCCCGAGACCTTCCGTGGCAGCGGCACCTCATGCAGTGCCCCAGGAACCCCAGGCTCACGCAGTCCTCCTAGACTTTCTATTTAGCTACAAAAGTTATTTGTGAGGTTCTGATATGATCAGAATTTAAGCTCTTAAATGTACCTAATAGATATGTCGAATATTTTTAATTGGAAGATTTCCCCTCAAAACAAATAAAAAGTTTTAAAAGTAAACTTGTCGCACTCGTCGGCAAACGGTTCTTTTTCAAACGTAACAGCGAGCGTCAAGATACTACTTTTCCCGCATGAGTAATACAAATAACTTTTACGTAATTCCAAACTACTTGGTCTGACAAGGTAACAAGTCAACTGATTTAACCATGAAAATTAATGGTTACTAATATAAATATATTTACTTCAAAAATATTCTGCATTAGGCCAAATTAAACTTAGCTACTTACATTTTATGTTGAAAAAAAGTAAAAAAATATCTTAAAGAAATTTATAGTCAACCATTGATATTTAAAAATCAGTTTGCTTACAATGCAAACTACTTAATACTGATTTAAATGTTTTTAGTAATATTTTGTTATTTTTAAAATGTTATTCGTGTAACGATGAATACTTAAATCATGATCTCATTAGATAAGTAGTAATTTTTTTTCTTGTGTGCAAAATAGATCCATTTGCAATGAATATAGATAGCATTTATCGTTATAATTTACTCAAAAATGGATACCGCCATAAAACTTACTTGTAAACAAGACATTCCGTTGCGAGCTTTTTTATGTGATTTAAATTATTCATAAATGTTACAGATGTTTATTTCAAAATAATTTTAGAGTCATTTCTGTTCTCATTGTAGCCCACTTTTATCTAGTTTGATATATTACTTAGAACAAAGTGTTTCAATAATTTTGAACTCTACCTTGGAAATATACTGTAACGTAATCTGTCTAATTTAAATTTGACAATGATTTGTCAATTTACTCAAATTTGCAAGCAACTGCACAGCTTCTTAGTCCATAATGACCGTCCATTCGTTATGAAATCCGTCTTGTAAATATATGCTCATTGCTCATTTCTAAATGGAGAAACTTTGTGGTGTCAAAATCGATTTTTACAATGTTCTGCGGATATTTTCGTTTTTCACATCACTACATATTGGTTTGTCGCATAGACATAGAGACTAAACGCTCTCTATTTTTTTTTTATATTATAGTCCAACAATCGAGCCAGTGGGTATGCGCTGTCGGCCTTAAAGGACAGGAATAGGGATTAGGGAAGGGAAGGGGGAATCTGGGCCTCCGGATATCTCACTTACCATACGAAACGCGACAGTGAACTGTCACTTTACGTTGGTGTTCTGTGAGACGGTGGTACTACCCCGGTCGAGCCGGCCCTTTCATGCTGTAGACACATATGTCTACAGCGTGACTCTACCACTTTTTCAAACTCTATCCAACTAATAAGTGAATACGGGCCGAAAAATGTGAAAGAGATAAAGTGACTGCCCAGCACTGCCCAGCAGTTGTCTTTTTCTATAATTTTGATTGGTCTACGTCACAGACTTGTAGGAGCGAAAAGAAATAGGTATAGGCCGCGTAGTCGCTTTGTCTCTTTCTACAAAGGGGTCGATTGTGAGAGGATATTGCTAAGTCCAGAGGGTTTACTCTTGACACTCGATTCCAATTTGAAATTAGGTTTGGGTTCGAAAACAGTGCAATTGGTACTCTTGAACGCAACACCAGCGCACGATTTAACTGAATACGGCGGATTTTTTAGTAACTAAATGAAATAGTGTATTCACGATCGCTAGTTCCTAAATATTCTATTTCATATAGTTGGGTTAGTTAGAGTTCCAATATCTTCGAAATTAGAATTGAAACTGTATCGAGTTCGAGATTGGAATTGATTTCAAGAGTAGGCCTACAGTTCTCTATGTCTATGGTTAGTAGATTTTTTACTCTATATTTACTATCATATAAGATTACAGTAGCGATATATTTTCGCTTTTTAAAGTTTTTTACATTCAGATCATTAGTTTTATTTTTGAATAGCGCTGTTATATTACTTTTTTACTAAATAGTTTATTATAATTACGTGGAAAATCTTTTTATTGTTTTTTTTTTATTGTAGACAAAGTTCGTTAGTCAAATGGATTTTATTCAGGCATTTGTTTAGTTTATTAGGAGTAGATTAGTTAGTTTTAGATTTAGGATTTCGTCGTTGCTGTTGCCATAACAATAAACACTGTAGGTATTGCAGTAAATTAAACAAAATAAATAATTTAACCTTTGGAAAATTTTACCACGAAAATGATAATATTTTATGGATTTTATCGCGGTTTATTTTCACTTTTAATTTCCGACATTTCGAAATCTTTACAGGCTTTTTTATTTATCCTGGCACAAAGTGACTACACTGCACCTGAAGATAAGCGCAGTGTCGTCCATTAGAGTATCGAATAGTGAGAGACAATCAATCCCCCGTTACTCAACACCATCAAGCCGGCCTGCTTCTTCACACTACGCCATGGGCAAGAAAGTGAAAAAGCGGTCGAGGGTCTAGATTCAAAGTACTCAGAAGACCGAAAAACGGCCAAACATTGTACCCCAACTCTAAACCCCAGAGAAAAACCGAATGTACACTGGCTGATCCCGAAACGCGACACACTTGCGTATGCCACTATGGCGGATTTTACGCCCTGTGTACGATGGTCGTTATCCGGGCGGATATGAATATCCTACCACCAGCAAAGCAAAGCGTGCATGGTCACGGGGGGGACTGAGTTGTGTGTCATCGCGAAACGATAGTGTAGCGTTTCTACCCTCAATATAGTTGATTTCCAGTTGATTTAATTGTGTATTCGTGTAAATTTAAGACACCGTTATAAACTATTATATTTTTACATTTATTTTATTGTTTGATTGTTTTTAATGCTTGGTTCAATTTGTTTTGGCAACAGTAACGACCAGAAATCAATAGGTAGGCACTTAAATACGTAAGATATTAGATTTTTCTTCTTCATTATTTATCTATCATACACTATCTATCGGCACACTGTTCCTAAACGTTCCTAACCTAAGGTGTTCCATATATTACCATGACAAGTTATATATTTTAGAACTTGCACCTGGTTGACATCCTTACTCCCTAAATTTATTTGGAAAATTCATAACAGTTATTTAATAAAAATACTTATTTAAAAACCTAAATTGTTATTTAAAAATAATTGATTTAATGTCAAATGCATTTAAATATTTAACTAAACGTAGAAGACCTATTTTTCCTGTGTATTTTCAAAATATAAATAAGTGATTTTGAGTATTTCCCACCTTTAAAAAACAATAATAAAATCTATTACTTACAAAAACATTTTTTAATTCATACACTATCCAGCGATAAAAATTAACACATTAAAATATAATTTCACTTCAATATAACTTATTAAATAAAAAATAGGGTATATAAAATAAGTTTAATTAAGATTAGCTATATAATATACCACATCAACCCTGTGATATTGGGTCGAGATGTCGTTACGGTTAAGGAATGATCGTGTCAGTTAAATGCAGTCGGATTTAGATGTACTTAACAATAATTACATAAATAGGTATGTTTGCGTGGTTTTATATTCATTTATTAATTTTTTATCCAATTTATGACAGTGTTGTAGTTTTTCGTTGTCATGTGATTAGTGCGTGATATAGTAATACGAAATATGGATATAAAAACACAAGTTAAGCTAATTTTAAGGTATTTTTTCTTAATCTTAATCTTCCTGATTGTTTATTTATAACTTTCTTAAAAATCTAAATCAATGCACATGCTCTTACGAAATACATGCAGATTTTTTAAAATATTTAAATTAAACCCTGACTACGTATTATTATAGATTTTTTGGCTATCCCTTCGGTGTTCAGACGCTATACCGAAGCATGAGATTTAGATGAACTATTTATAAAAATAACGAAATATTTAATTAAAAATGTAATAAATTACTTATATGCCCCACCTGTAAACACACTTATATAATATTTAAGAATAAAATAATGTAATTATTAATACAGGGAGCTTAAATTTATATTAATTTCTAAACATTTACAATCCATTTGACTGATGAATTTAGGATACAAGTTTATTATGTTTGTACTCACTCAAAGAGGACTAAGCAATATTGAAATAAAACTAAGTTTATGGACTTTATCGTGGATTATTTTAAAATAAACCGCGATAAAATCTGTAAAATTGGTTTTAATTTAACAAAAACCAATTTTACTAATTTTATCGCGTTTTATTTTAAAATAAACCTCGATAAAATTCGTAAAATTGGTTTTATCATTATGTAAAATTCGCGTAAACATAAGACATCATTATGACTAAGCAATATTATAAGACAATTAATTATTGCTATACAAACGACAACAAATTGGACAGCGTATTTAGTTAATAATTTTTATAAATACCTAATATGTAGGTATTTATTTTAATCCAATCATTTTTGTTCATAAAGATCTTATTATCCTGTCGCGACTGCAAAATAAACAGTCACAGACATAGGTGTGACCCCACACTAAGTCAAACCTGTATCGTGGGTATCAACAGCTACGAGGGACTACGGTCCTACAACATCCAGACCCGAAACAAATATCTGTCGGTCATACAAAGATTTCTTAGTGAAAATCGAACCCAGGTCCTATCGTTTCCCAGCTGGCTACCCGCTGCGACATCGAAGCCAAGATGTCTGGATTAAAATAAAATATCTTATGAGTTTATACTCAATTTTGAACTGTTTGTCAATAAGCGTAATTTAATTTACCCTTTTTTTATTTTTATATAGTATTTTTTTTATTTTTGTATAAAAAGTGATTTATGTTACGCATAAAAGCTTTGTTAGTAGGGGTGTTTAAATACTCATAGGACACTATTATTAATGTATAATCATAAAGGATTTTTTTAAATTATATTAGCTTCATCTAAAAAACAAGCTAATCATTTTTTGACATATTATTTAGTCACATTTTGTAGTATTTTCGCATACGAATTCACCTATCAACATGTTTCTTCGCGACTGTCTGAATTATTTATATGATATAAATTATATCTATCCATCAGTCACTGACAGCGTCCGAGCCATTAAACTATCAAAAGAATTCATTATTTCGCACAAAATATTATATGTCAACCTATGGTCATCGTATTTGAAATCAAGTATTATTGTAACTAATTGGACTGATTGTAAAAATTAATACTAACATGTTTTTTGTCACATATTACTCTCGGCAATTATTTTAACATCATTGATGTATATATGTTGCACTTTCTTTTTTTGTCCTTAGAAGGAGTTGGTATCGACGATTAATGACAAAATATCGATAAAAAACGGAATAGCACATAGACATCACTATGCAAAGCCGCCATTTACTGTTCTCAACTTGAGCTAGACATGTTATTTTCTCAGTAAGATGTGGTATTTAGTAGGGTTCTTTCGTCATTGACCTATTGGCAAGGTTATATCATATAAAAGTTACATATTTAGTGTTTTATAGCAAAGACCGATAAACGGTTAAGTGGGTCATCTGATAGGAACAAAAATGTGACACCGTAAGAAATGCAACAGTAAACTGCTTTAACTTGTTACTTATATTTGCTTCCTATATAGTGTACATATTCGCTGAGTCCGAAGACATAAGTGGCATTTTAATTTCAATAAACCGATAAATAGCTAATCTTTTTAAGTGATGCATTTTTTGCTGTTCTTGATATTTTAAAAGCATACATACATACATATACGCTCACGCCTGTAATCCCCGAAGGGGTAGGCAGAGGTGTAACCAGTACACCCACTTTTCGCCGAATTTCGGTCCCATAATGTGATAGGGGGCGAGCCTATCGCCATACCGGGCACAAATTCCAGACTCCGGGCTAATACTGAGGAATTTCTAGATAGAAAAACCCAATATCACTTTACCCGACCCGGGGATCGAACCCGAGACCTCAGCACAGCAGTCGTAACGCATGCGCAATTACCACTGCGCCACCGAGGCAGTCTTTAAATTTTAAAAGCAAGTTTAATTATAAAAAGGTTTGTATCGGATTCAGGCGGGGTTTGACTGAATTTAATGAAAAGCAAAGATGTCAACGGGGTCATAGCTTTGCTATATTAACAATAAATAGCCATACCCACTACTGTAAATTTAACTTCACAGAAATCACTATAAACTGTGTTGCCAGGGTTGAAATAACAACAGAAATATTCCGGCCATCTTCCCGAGAGTTTTTACCGCGCCTGATAGTTAACTCTTCAGGGTGAATAGAGCAGGTTAAGCTTAAGCTCATGTGTAGAATGAGTTTTATGTAATATTTTTTGGGTCTGTATATCTAGTGTAAAATACAGCTATTATTTTTATTGAAAAAGCAGTTGGAAATGCAACAACAGGCATTCTGAAATGTATACCTTGTTACGGTCCGCCTGACGGCGGGGCACAAAAAAAAACAAGATACGAAGAATAAAAAAAATACTTTTATTTTTTCTTTTACAAAAAAAAAACAAGTACTGAGGATAAGGAGAACCGCTCAGGGCGTGAGCTCTCGGCACAGAGAAAGTTCCGTTTGGTGATGGTCGACAGGCAATGTGCGCTGGGGACTTAACTACGCTCCAATGTCTGCCGGCGCGGTAGGGACCGGGGTCGCCGCGTGGCTCGCGATGCAGCGGCGTGCCGGGCGCAGAGGTCAGCAGAGGTCGGCGACTATGTTCTGCCGCGGTCGCACTCCTTCCCGGCTCGGAGCCGTAGTCGAGGCAGTGTTGGACGGTACGGGAGTTGGTACCTCCCAGCTGCAACCCGTACGGTGGTCCCCCAGATTCCTGGAACGCGTCGACAGGACGTTTGTAGCGCAAAAAGACCCCGAGACCCAAGCACTAGTCGAGACCATGTGTGGGTGTCGGCATCTTTCGCGAACAATAAAAAAACAACAAAATACAATACGCGCAGTGGAGTGGCGATATACCAATCCGGTAATAGTAGAAGAATAAAAAAATTATAAAATTATTTGAAAAACCAAAACCGAACTTCATCTAACTATTTACCGGTCGATCACCAATCCACTACGCCATGAGGTACAAAAATAAAAATAACTTCCTTCTCGAATGCAATAATTACAAACTAGTAGGTAGTTAAAGACAAGCATATCGGCGAAGCGATGACCTGCGATATTTGCTACGCCGGTACATAAAAAAAACTTCACTGATTTAACAGTAGACTCCCAGCGATTTAGATGGGAGTAATATTAAACAATTTCTTTTAAAACCTAACGAATTTAAGTTATTATCAAATTTACATTTCTAGATACATTACTACAAATTAAATATAAGATACATTTTTACGGTGGATATTATTTAAGTTAACAATTGAATGATTAATTTTGAGTCTACTAAATTACAGTTACATTAAAGAAAGAAAACCACCGATATTGAGAACACACGCGTGAAATACAAGTGGTCATTTAATTTCTGATCTAGACCATCTTCATTTGGCAATAGTATTTAAATGAAATTAACCCGAGTGAACATATGTAAGGTAAGGTTATGTTTTACTGCACCACGCGTCACATTTCTCTACGTAATTAAACCATTATTATACGGTGGAAGAATTTAAATCGGATAAAACCAGACACGAATTAGCTAACAGCAAAAAGCCTAAAGAATTATAATTAACTTACCAAGGGGGATGATGATTAGCACTGATTTTACTACTTTATTTTAACTGGTGGTATTTACTTGTGAGCCGACCTGTTTCCTGTGCGTATTGGAATCAACTGTCGTTTTGTGTCCCGCGCCTTGTATTTAAAGGAAGGGTTTTTTCCTTGTGTGCGTGATAATTGATATTTTTTAGTGGGGATTCGTGTTTCAGACAGAAGGATTACCCTGATTGGTTCTATCCGCTATTGCTAGATCATTTCGCGTGGTTTCGCTCCGTAGTAACAACTTAATTATTTTGTCTTTATGTTTGTAATTATTTTAACATTTTTTATTTTTATGTATTATCTTGTTACAACGTAACAATACCCCCTCTCCCAGAGAAAGGATTTTACGTAGTAAAATCCGCTGCGGTAAGCGCCTAAGTATCGCTAGAACCGCCCAGTACTGTCTCACATTCATACTTCCACTAACAAATACCTACCATGCGACCTAGCATCCGACCTTTCATAGTTGTCTGGTGAAATTTAAAATCAACAGACTTCCGTATAACTAGAGTACGATTCTATTAACGAATTGGACTCGAGAACAGTACTGCATGACAAGGAGCGTCTAAGAAGAAGAATACTGCAACGTGAACATTCTGACGAATCGGCACTGTGAATTACATTGGTCTTTGATGAATTTGTTACAGTCACGACCCGCTGTAACGAAAAACAGCAGACGAGCAGACCTATACCAAGAAACCGTCATGCTCCGCTAAAATTTAGCAAAACGCAAAAACAAAAACGTGTGTAGACCTATAAGGAAGTCAATACACACAAAAAAATCGTGTAGGCTTATTTTAATTCATCAAAGACAATGTGGACAGAGACCAAAACGTAACAATTTTTAATTTGTAATAATTGTAGACGAGAAAAAAAAATATTCCATTTTCCGAACACTATGAATCAAGGAAACCTGAATTGAACTGTTAACGGTAATGACTTCGATGAATAAATGATCATTTGATCAAGCTAAATAAAATAGCTAAACGACATTGCGAGTATGTCTATTCTTTAGCGAATTTGTTACAGTCACGACCCGCTGTAACGGAGAGAAGAAAACAGCAGACGAGTAGACCTATACCGAGAAACTGTCATACTCCGCTAAAATTTTGCAAAACGCAAAACAATAAAACGTGTGTAGACCTATATAGAAGTCAATACACACAAAAAAATTCGTGTAGGCTTATTTAACTCGCTAAAGAACGGATAATAAACGAATGTTAACATATTATAGAATTGTTTAACAATCCTAAAAAAAAATTCCTATGAAACAGGACAAAATTGATGAGGTTATCCATCGTGTATAATTCACGTGATAACTATAAAAGTGTGACAACACACCAAAAAAAAAAATCTTTACGAAGGAGAGAATCCGAGAAATTCCGGAAAAATTCCGATAAAATCCCGGTAAAATTTCGATAAAATCCGTACATTCATCGCGCGGTGAGAGCACTCGGTCACTTGGGTCTACATCTATAATATGATGCGACCCGCATGGTATAAGTTTTCCCACCGTACGCTAGAAATGCCGGTGTGACTATCTATTGGTATCCTAAAATCGTCAACCCTATTCTCAGGTTCTAAACCGCGTATGGCTACTTCATACCTAAGCTCCGGTTTAGTTAGATGTAGTTGTTTAATGGTACGGTCCATTTTTAAATATATAAAAAAAAATTACTTCATATGAACCGAACCGAAAGAATCGAACCCACGAACCGAAAAGAACCGAAAGGAACCGAAAAGAAATGAAACGAAATGAACCGAAAAGAAACGAAACGAACCGAAAGAATCGAACCCACGAACCGAAAAGAACGAACCGAAATGATCAATCTAATTTTATTGGTCAGCTAACTCGAAGATAAAAAGAAATTTTAACCGATGTTAAAAAAAAAATCCGAAAAAAAATTTTTATTCGAAGTTAAAAAAAAATTTAAGTCCGAAAAAAAAAATTATCGAAAAAAATATTCGAAGTTAAAAAATTTTAACAATACGCGACGAAATGTGACACGAAAGTGGCAATGTTAATAAAATATTAAGTACGATGTAAAATAATGTACGTTACTATCATTATCTTTTCAGAGTATAAAATAAAATTTGCAAAACAATAATGATTGCAACAAAAAAATATCAATGCAGAAATGCACTAAACAAAAAAATCTCTGAAAGGAAATGTTTAACTACGCACATACATAAATGCAACGACGATTGCTAAACAAGAAACATGTAAATGCACAAAAATCAGAATGCAATGTTATGAGAAAATAAAATTATGATGTTATGCCACTTGCAGTTCACGCGTATGTGTGTGGGTAACCATAGATGGTATTTGATTACCCTGCGGAACCAGAAGACAAAATTTCGGCTACCCGTTCCTCTATAAAGAGAAAACGGGTCGGTGGTGCCTCCCCGTTCAGCCTCGTCCGCATAGGCTTACCACCTGGTTTGAAAAAAAAAAAAAATACCGACACCACAAAAGTACCAAACGAAAACTTCTCTGTGCTTGCTTTCAATAGTTGGGCGCCATTTTGTTACGGTCCGCCTGACGGCGGGGCACAAAAAAAAACAAGATACGAAGAATAAAAAAAATACTTTTATTTTTTCTTTTACAAAAAAAAAACAAGTACTGAGGATAAGGAGAACCGCTCAGGGCGTGAGCTCTCGGCACAGAGAAAGTTCCGTTTGGTGATGGTCGACAGGCAATGTGCGCTGGGGACTTAACTACGCTCCAATGTCTGCCGGCGCGGTAGGGACCGGGGTCGCCGCGTGGCTCGCGATGCAGCGGCGTGCCGGGCGCAGAGGTCAGCAGAGGTCGGCGACTATGTTCTGCCGCGGTCGCACTCCTTCCCGGCTCGGAGCCGTAGTCGAGGCAGTGTTGGACGGTACGGGAGTTGGTACCTCCCAGCTGCAACCCGTACGGTGGTCCCCCAGATTCCTGGAACGCGTCGACAGGACGTTTGTAGCGCAAAAAGACCCCGAGACCCAAGCACTAGTCGAGACCATGTGTGGGTGTCGGCATCTTTCGCGAACAATAAAAAAACAACAAAATACAATACGCGCAGTGGAGTGGCGATATACCAATCCGGTAATAGTAGAAGAATAAAAAAATTATAAAATTATTTGAAAAACCAAAACCGAACTTCATCTAACTATTTACCGGTCGATCACCAATCCACTACGCCATGAGGTACAAAAATAAAAATAACTTCCTTCTCGAATGCAATAATTACAAACTAGTAGGTAGTTAAAGACAAGCATATCGGCGAAGCGATGACCTGCGATATTTGCTACGCCGGTACATAAAAAAAACTTCACTGATTTAACAGTAGACTCCCAGCGATTTAGATGGGAGTAATATTAAACAATTTCTTTTAAAACCTAACGAATTTAAGTTATTATCAAATTTACATTTCTAGATACATTACTACAAATTAAATATAAGATACATTTTTACGGTGGATATTATTTAAGTTAACAATTGAATGATTAATTTTGAGTCTACTAAATTACAGTTACATTAAAGAAAGAAAACCACCGATATTGAGAACACACGCGTGAAATACAAGTGGTCATTTAATTTCTGATCTAGACCATCTTCATTTGGCAATAGTATTTAAATGAAATTAACCCGAGTGAACATATGTAAGGTAAGGTTATGTTTTACTGCACCACGCGTCACATTTCTCTACGTAATTAAACCATTATTATACGGTGGAAGAATTTAAATCGGATAAAACCAGACACGAATTAGCTAACAGCAAAAAGCCTAAAGAATTATAATTAACTTACCAAGGGGGATGATGATTAGCACTGATTTTACTACTTTATTTTAACTGGTGGTATTTACTTGTGAGCCGACCTGTTTCCTGTGCGTATTGGAATCAACTGTCGTTTTGTGTCCCGCGCCTTGTATTTAAAGGAAGGGTTTTTTCCTTGTGTGCGTGATAATTGATATTTTTTAGTGGGGATTCGTGTTTCAGACAGAAGGATTACCCTGATTGGTTCTATCCGCTATTGCTAGATCATTTCGCGTGGTTTCGCTCCGTAGTAACAACTTAATTATTTTGTCTTTATGTTTGTAATTATTTTAACATTTTTTATTTTTATGTATTATCTTGTTACAACGTAACAACCTCATTGAAATAAAACTAATTTTACGGATTTTATCGGTAAGTCCGTAAAATTTGTTTTGTTTCAATGTGTAATATTCGCATGATGTATATCTCAGTTATGTAAAAATGTAATTTGCTATAACCTTAAATTTAATTTTATACTGAGTACCTACATACAGGATGTTTCAGAAAGGTGGTATAAATAAAATACGACATAAATATGACTGGTAACTTATCTGTAAAATTGAAAATCCAGTAATCTCACTTGAGTAATTGGAATTTGCAATTGCTATGGAATCATTGGTTTTATGGTTCTGAAGACATTGATAAATGCTAACCAACTATTCTTGCAGTGTCTCAGTATATTTAATGTTTAGTAGTCGGCTGACACTTTATCAAGGGTTTTAAAAATGACAATACAATTTCAAGATCGCGCTACAAAATGCCAAGAAACTTTTATAATCCCAATCCTCATTTTTTTACTTTTTAATAACTTACTTATCACTAAATCTGTAATTGGACCTGTCATTAGTACCGCCTTTCTGCAACACACTGTATTTACCTGAAAAAAAATGGTTAAAATAAATAAAAGAAATGTTAAAGAATAAAAAAATTGTTTGTGTTAACGAATGCTCAAAAACTATTGATTGACGATCATAATTTCAACAATATAATTATTTAAGCTCGGAATTTAAAGTCAATTTGATATTACCTAACGATTTTATATTTTTAAAATATCCTTAAATACTGGCAACGTAGTTAATTCATTCAATGAATTCAAAAATAAGCCTGGAGATATGTTGAATGAAATTTCAAAATTACAATCATTTTTTTTTTATATTATACGTATGCATTTGTTGAATTTTGTTGTTTTAAAGAGCACTTTCTTAAATTAAAAATAAAAACCGCTGTACGGTAAAATGTAATAAGTAGGGAGTAAATACAAGCCAAAATCAATTTTATTTCCATAATTTTAAAGTTATAAATAGCATGTAAGAACGGCGAGTGTTGCCAGTATTTGTCGGCTAACCGGCAAGCTAATGATAGATAAGTTGTCTGTATGTATTTTTTTATACCTATCTATTCTCTAATGTATCTTTTACATTGACTCCTGTGACTCCTGTAACACAGGTTTTTACCTAGCTCAGGAGTCAGGGCTTCAATTATTCTTAGTAAAAACTTTCTTATGCCAATAAAATATTATTATATTATTATTATTGACATTTATTTTCGAACTGTTTAAATGAATAATTGTTGCTCATCAATCAATGTTTTAATTATTTTTCAAATCTGCAACAACTGAATCATGCTAGTTATCCATAAGATTTATATAATGTGTTTTAATAAATCGACATAACAATGGCAGAGTGGTACGTGAAATCATGTTTATCAAATCTAATGTAAAAAAAACTAAGCCACAGGCCTATATATCTCTAGGTTTCACACAAATATTTATCATATTGGGCTTAAATTGTTGGGTTCGAGGTTGTTATCGCTATTTGCGAATTTGATTGAAGTTGAACGAATAAAGGAAGTTTTAAGTCGGTATTTTGTTTTATTTATCCCTGCTGACTGGTTGAACAAAAGACATTCTCAGAGAAATAATAATTCATGGACTCATATAAAATATACACAAATAAAATCAATACAAACATATATACATATACACTCACGCGTGTAATCCCCGAAGGGTTAGGCAGAGGTGTAACCAGTACACCCACTTTTCGCCGAATTTTGGTCCCATAATGTGATAGGGGGCGAGCCTATCGCCATACCGGACACAATTCCAGACTCCGGGCTAATACTGAGAATTTCTAGATAGAAAAACTCAATATCACTTTACCCGACCCGGGGATCGAACCCGAGACCTCAGCACAGCAGTCGTAACGCATGCGCAATTACCACTGCGCCACCGAGGCAGGCATTATTATTATAATAAAGAATTGTTAAAATAATTTTTCTCTACATTATTAATTAATGTGTGGTAAAAACAAAGCAACTTATAAAACAGTATACCAAATAAAAACACACACTTTATTTAAATAATTATATTTGTCCAATAGGTCATACAAACATTAAGTTTCGCATCTCTCACACCCATACACTTAAAAAAAATCGCATATAGTTCGACTTTCATTTCGAAAGACTTTTTATGTTTATTATTCAACATTTAGCCAAATGGCTCCAAATATTACTTGGTTTTTAACCAACATAGACTATAGAGTATAAAGTCACCAAAGACAAGAGTGACATTTGCATCTGTCACATTGACAGAAATTGACAGCAAACTAGTGCTGTCCAAATAAATTCGATTATCGATGAACATTGTGTCTTTGTCATTCGCCAGAGTGGTAATTCGCCAAATATATATTTATACCAGACTGGATAACCACTGTATACAAGGTAAAAAAAAAATGTTTCCTAGGTGATCGGGAAGTGCTTCAAAAATCACTGCAAAAAGATGTCGGTTTTGGTGTAATTCTTCATTGTTACACTTATGATTGGATTGTATGATATAAAAAGGCTATTTAACCGTTAAAATTATAAATATTTTTGCATATACTCAAAATTGACGGCAAGCTGAATCGATCAAAATAAGTTTAAGTTTCCTAGGTCATCGGGAAGTGCCTCAAAAATCACAGGAAAAAGATGTCGGTTTTTGGTGTCGTTTTCATTGTTACAGTTTTTTTCGGTCTAGCAATTCTTTTTGTGTTTAAAAGGGTATACTTCCCAGGTGGTCCTATTGGCACCAAGTCAGGATCTGATGATGGAATCTCAGAAAAATCAAAGAAAAACAAATTTTATAGTGACGCATAATTTGTTTATTGTTGAAGTCGGTGTACTTTTGATGAATAAAAAACTTTTATTTATGTCTTCTGTGATTAATTTTGTACATTATTTGTGTCTGTGTGTTATTCCTGTGACATCCTGTACACTGCTTAGTTTACTGTGGCAGGATAAAAATAGAAACTAGATAAACACTGGCTGACACTGGAACAGTCATATGGTTTACACATTATAGTAATCGAAATCCAATTGGGTACAAGTATATAAGAACCCTTCGACCATCATCCAGTCTCCAGAATTAAACAACAGGTTCTCAAGTTATTTGCTTGAGCTCTGAGCCTCTGCGTTATTTTCTTCCGCATCTTCAGCTTCTTCGTTTTTTGATTCCGCATCTTCTTTTGAGACATCCATTGAATCTTCTGCGGTGGAGGCATCCGTCGCATCCATTTGTTCTTCTGCCACTTTGAATTTATTTACATCTGTAATGTTTAAAATATTGTTTTGTCATAACTCAGGTTTCGATAGAAGAAATGGGGACTTACAAACAAATATTTAGAAATAGGAAATTCTTTTTTTTTTTCAAATAAAACCATTTTTAGGGTTTATTTAAATGATTAAAGCATAGGGTAGGTAACTGTTTTTTGGAATCTAAAATACAAAATGTTATAAACACATATAAGGCGTGACGTCACGCCGTATATCGCGTTATAGTGCAAAAGAGATATCGAGAGTGGGTCTTGAAATATACTGCAGTCCATCCATAGTTAACGAAAATATATAACGAATACACAACTTAGGAACCTACATTTTTTTACCCTGGCAAACAAACACACAGCAAAGTGGCTACACTGCACCTGATGGTAAGCGCAGTGCCGTCCAATTAGAGTATCGAGTAGCGAGAGACAATCCATCCCGCGCTACTCAACCCAATCATGCCGGCCTAATTCTTCACACTACGACATGGGCAAGAAGGTGAAGAAGCGGTCGAGGGTCTAGTGTCGGAGTACTCAGAAGGCAAAACGGCCAAACATGGTACCTTGATTCTAGACCCCCGACCAAAACCGGACATACACTGGCTGATCCCGGAACGCGACACACCTGCGTGTGCCACTATGGCGGGTTTTACACCCTGTGTACAGTGGTTGCTATCCGGGCGGATATGATTACCCCCAGCAAAGTGTGTGTTTTTGACTCTATAAAAAGTCGTAAAATGAATGAAACGCCCACCATATTTGCTAGTATCAGCGCCCAACAGCCGTAAGTAATGGACGGTGTCTGCCGTGGCGGTGTAGGCACGGAGGGAGTGCACCCCGCGCCAGCCCACTAGCGTCAGCTCCAGGTTCGATTCCTTGTCCTTATACTCTAACACGCAGCTGCCAGTGGCTGGAAGAATGATATAAGATTATATCAGTTTCATACATACCTATGCCTCGGTGGCGCAGTTGTATTTGCGTATGCGTTACGGCTGCTGTGCTGAGGTCTCGGGTTCGATCCCGGGTCGGGTAAAGTGATATTGGGTTTTTCTATCTAGAAATTCTTAGTATTAGCCCGGAGTCTGGAATCTGTGCCCGGTGTGGCGATAGGCTCGCCCCCTATCACATTATGGGACCGACATTCGGAGAAAAGTGGGTGTCTAGTTACACCTCTGCCTACCCTTTCGGGGATTACAGGCGTGAGTGTATATGTATTTATGTACATATATTTATTTAGCGATAATTGTACTATTCTGCACACACACACCGGCAAACGAAAGCGAATTTTTTTTAAAATAACCTACTTCAAAAAAAGGAGTAGTTTCTCAATTTGTCGGAATCTTTTGTTTTATGCACGTTCCCCGATTACTCGAAGACGCCTGATCGATTCGAGATATTTATTTTTTGTTTAAAAGGATATACTTCTCAGGTCCCATTGGCATCAAGTCAGGATCTGATGATGGGATCTCAGAAAAATCGAGGGCAACCCTCAAATTTTATAGGGACTTATGTGTTTTTCATTAAGGTCGGAGTAGGTTTTGAGGCCATCATAATAAAATTTAATCACAAAGTTCATGAAATGGACAACCCTACGCAAATCACATTTGGCCAAAACGACCCAAAAAGTACTGTTTTCAATTACCTAAATCTTTGAGTTGGTTTTGCGTGTGCTCAGTAAACTTGGAGATGTCCGGCGGTGTGCTGGGGTTGTCGTTCTGGAGTACCAGGATCAAGTCCTCGCGCAGGATGTCCACACGCCGCCTAGTCCCTATGAACTGGATTATACTCTGTAGACCCTCTTGTGATAATCTGTGGAGATTATGATGACATTGTAATGGACACAGGGTATACCTGGTAATAAACTATGGTTTATGGGCTCGCGTACACACAACTTCTTCACACGACACCGGTCAATTATTATTATTATTATTAAGCCTCTTTATTTCCTTATTTAAATAATTACAATTCATTCACAATAATCAATTTAATATATTTATATCTAAACATCTATACACATACACAAAACATGCACACAAACATATATATATATACATATTCATACATACATATACACATACACATGCATATATACACACGTCATACATGTACACAGACACACGTATACACATATACAAACTAATATAAACATACACACATATATATATACATATACACTCATACACATATATACATACATACGAATATTTGCATAAATATAACATTTTCATTATTAAGGATGATTAAGGACCTCTCAACGAGTAAAGGCCTCCTCCATTTTATTCCAAATCACTCTATCTTTCGCTTTGTAGATCCAGTCTACTCCAGCTGTGTTTTTTATTTCGTCTTCCCATCTTTCTTTTGGTCTTCCTCTGTTTCTTTTATTTAATGGGCCTATCCAAGTTGTTACTTTTTTGGTCCATTTCTCATTGCTCATGCGAGCTACATGGCCTGCCCATTTCCATTTCAACTTTCTACAGTGTTTTAGTGCGTCAATGGCTTTTGTTGTTTTTCTTATCGCCGTTATTCTTACTTTATCTTTTCTTTTTAGATTTAAAATACTTCTTTCCATTGACCTTTGACAAGTTTGTACTTTGTTTTGTGTGTGAGTATTAAATATCCATGTTTGGCAGGCATAAGAAAGACATGGCAGTATACAGGAATCCAAGACTTTTTTCTTAAGTCTTACAGGAAGGTATGATTTCAGTACTTCTTTATTGCTCCAGAATTTATTCCAGGTAAGATTTATTCGCCTGTTTAGTTCATCATGGTGCCTAGACTTCTCGAATGATACATGTTTACCGAGATATACATATTCTTTTACATATTCCAATGAAATATTGTTTACTTGGATGGGTGTGTGTATACTGTTGGTCATGATTTTTGTTTTTGTAGTATTAAGATCCAGACCAATTTCATTACTTACAGTATATATTTCGTTGACCATTCTTTCAAGTTGGGATGCTGTCTCTGAGAACAATATTATATCGTCAGCGAACCGGAGGTTACTTAGGAATTCCCCTTTGATGTAAATCCCCTTATTATTCCAATTTAAATTTTTCATAATACTCTGAAGGACAGTTATGAAGATTCTTGGTGAGAGGGGGTCACCTTGTCTAACACCTCTACAGATTTTTATTATTGAGCTTTTTTTCTCCATTTTTATGCGACTTACGCTTTTACTATATATGTCTTTTATTAGTTCAATAGCTTCCAGTGGTACACTGCACTCATATAAGGCTTTCCACATACTGTTGTGTGATATTGAATCGAAGGCTTTGGCATAATCAATAAAAGCCAGGTACAGTGGCCTGTTTCGTTCTTCATATTTCTCTATGATTAAGTTCAGTGTGTGGATGTGGTCCATAGTTGAGTATTTTTTTCTAAAACCTGCCTGTTCTGGTGGCTGGTGCTTCTCGGTATATGGTGCCAGACGTTCTTCAAGACATGATGCAAATAGTTTATAGATATTTGGTTGCAGGCTAATGGGTCGGTAATTGCTAATATCGGCAGAATCTCCTTTTTTGTACAATAAAATTATATCTGATTCTGCCCATTCTTTGGGTATTTTTCTTTCATGTAGAATCTTATTGAATAGTGTTGTTATAAGTGGCGCTAGTAGAAACCTGCCTGTTTTTATTGTTTCGTTTGGAATAGCATCTGGTCCATTACTTTTATCACATTTAACACGCTCCATTTTTTTTTATTATTTCTTGAGGTGTAAATCTTTGTAGGGTGCTAGAGTCTGGATCAAAAGATAAACTCACTTGGTCTGTTTCCTTGGCTGAATAAAGATTTTTATAAAATGTTGTAGCTATATCTATGATTTTTGATCGAGAAAAAGTTTTATTTTCAGTTAAATTTTCTTTTAAACAAGGAATCCATTTATTTGTAGTGTGAAGGGCTTTAAACCCCTTTTTCAAACTGCCAGATGCCTTGAGATGATTTTCTATGACTTTTATCCTATGAGCTTCATATTCTTTTTTGATGAGTTTATGAATTTCTTTAAATAAATAAGTACGCTCTTGTCGTTCAGTTTTTGTAGTATTTTTCTTGTTAATTAATTCATTTCTTCTTGTTATAAGAGATTTTATGTGTTGTGTGATACAATTTTGTTTGGGTAGTGTTTCTTTTTTAATAGAGTTAAGACTCTCACATATAGCATCTTTGATGTCTTTATACAGTGTCTCTATATCTTCATTTTCTTTTATATTTACAGAATTCATTCTATTTTTAAGAATTTTGAGGAACTGTTCTTTTTCTTCTGTGGAGTTTAATTTAGTATTGTTATTTCCATAATTAGCTCTGCACTTCTTTGTTTTTAAAAGTGAGACTGTGCTTCTTATTAACCGGTGATCACTAGCAAATGATAGTCTGTTTAATACTTCAATATTGGTAACTTTTCTTTTATTGTTTGTTAATATATAGTCGATTTGGCTCTTTGCCTTTTTTGGCGAAAGCCACGTCCACATATTTCTTATATTCTTTTTAAACAAACTATTTGTAATGCATAAATTATTCTCCCAGCAGAATTGTAGTAGATTTTCACCTCTATTATCTCTTTTGCCGTAGCAGTAGTTACCTAGTATTCTCTCTTCACCAGCCAGACGTTGACCAACACGAGCGTTGAAATCTCCTAATATGATGAGGTGTTTATTACATTGTTTTAGAGTTTGCTGGAGTTTATTGTAGAAATTTTTGATTTCATGGTCACTTGCGTCAATCGTAGGTGCATGAACTTGAATAATAGAAATTGTTGTGTTATCAAATGTAAGGTTTAAAATGCATATTCGTTCTGAAATTCCAATAAAGCTTTCTATGTTTAGCTTATATTTTTTCTTAATAAGGAAACCGACCCCGTATTGACCTTTAATTGTGCCATAGTGGCAAAATATATGTTCATTGTCTTCAGTGATGTTATATCCCATTCTTCTTATTTCTGCAAGTCCAATAATGTCATATTTTATATTAGATAAAGCATGTTTGTACTCTAATAATCTTTCATTTGACAAAAGAGATCTTGCATTGTATGTACAAATATAGAGTGATTTCAGTGGAGGGTTTTGGTCTTTGACCCCCGCGGTGACCAGCCGTAGTGGGGGTATATGTGGAGAGGTTGCTTTTTGTCAGTATTTACTTGCATTTGTGTTTTGTTGAGGTGTTGTACTGGTTTTTGCAATGAATGATGTATGTGCTTGGTTTGACAGTGGATCTTTGTTTGGGTTTCTTATTATATATTGGTGGATATTAGAATTTTGTTTCTTAAATGGCTTCTTTCTATGATTGCTTGAATTGGGATTTTCATTTCTATTTTCTGGAGATTCTGACAAGTTCCTTTTATTGTATTTTCGGTTTGGTACTTGCTGAAGTTGATGCTCTTGTTTATCTTCTGTTATGACTATTAGTTTATTATACTTAATAAATGCTTTTTGGCCATTATTTCTTGCTTCTAATAATTTTTCACTTAGTTTTCTGCGTTCTTCTAGTACATCAGGTGGAAAGTCTTCTTTTATATAGAATGGTGAATCATTTAATTTTTTCTTATTTTTTAAAAGTTCAATTTTTATACCCATCGTGGTCAGAGTCACAGTAGTTGGTCTTGTTTTATTATCTTCTCTCTTTTTTCCCAAGCGTCTTACTTCTTCTATATTTTCTTTATTGCAGTTTATGTTCATAATTTTATTTATTATTTCCAGTATATTATTTTGCAAATCATAGTAGTTTCTTTCGTTTTCTTCTACTCCGAAAAATATTAAATTCTTTTTCCTAGAAGACCTCTCTAGTTGTTTAATGCGGTGTCGCTGCTCTTCTATGGTCTTTTCAAGTGTATTATATTTCAACTCCAAATTTATGAATTTAGAATCTATGTTATTGTTAATAATTTGTGGTATACTTTGTTTCATTTCGCGTATTTCTTGTGTCTGTTCGTCGAATTTACTTTGCAGATTTCTTATCAGTGCCGTAAGTTCTTCCATTTTTTTATTATTATTATTATATATATATTTTTTTTTTTAATTCGTCGTAAAGTACAGACTATAGTCAATCGACCATACTGCCTAGTTAATAGCTCTTTTTAAGTTAGCCACTGCCCTCTTGTGGTTATTAATAGAAATACTTCACTAACTGTTAGATATATTTGTGGTATAGATCTTGCGATCGGTACTTGTTCAACAAGTACTGTTACTCGTCGTTAGATGGCTCTGTTATTTATTATTAGTGTCTAATATGACTTTGAATTTTCGGTTATATTTTTGAGGTTATATTAACACATTATTTGTAAGAATTTTTGTTCATAGGTCTCATTTAGTGTAAAGTAAGTTCTTCAAACTTGTTTCAATGATTGCACTTCACTTCTTATGTTCTGGATGTACGAACACAGTTCTAAAGAAAATGGTAAATGCACTGAATGTCCACTAGGTATTTCGTTCGTATTTAGTGTTGTTTTAGACACTATTGGCACTGAGTCTTATATTTTTATGACGGCTTTAGCCACTTTACAGGCACTTATACATATATTATCACTAAAAACACTGAGTAATAATTTTTATTTTATTAATAAGTACGGACTCGACGTATACCGTGGCACAGCGGCGCCCTCTCGCACAATCGTCGACACCGGTCAATAACACAATGTTATATATCGTCGTGACACTGCAATACGTTCCATGTCAAAAAATATATATTTTTATATGTTTTGTTAAAATGATGAAGGAATGAAAATTAATGGAAGTAAGACGAAAGTTATGGTGATAGAAAGAGAGGAAGATGTTACGGAATGTAACATAAATATAGATGGTGAGAGAGTGGAACAAGTGAAAGAGTTTGTTTATTTGGGAAGCGTGTTAACCAGACATGGGAAATATGAGAGGGATATTGAAAGGAGAGTCATGGCAGGTAATAAAGTGAATGGTGCCTACTCAACACAATCATGCCGGCCTGCTGCTTAGCTTCTTCACATTACGCCTAAAGGACCCAGGATCACAGGAGGGAGGGAACACGGTAGCTGGCAAACTGTTCCACAGCTTAATGGTCCGGATTACAGATACCGTGTTCCCTAGTCGCCATGGCGTAGTGTGAAGAAGCAGGCCGGCATGATTAAGTTGAGTAGCGGGGGATAGATTGTGTCTCGTTACTCGATACTCTAATTGGACGGCACTTACCATCAGGTGTAGTGTGGTCACTCTACCGTGCCACGAAAAAAACTTACCTAAAAGGGCAGGTCATGTTCTTATTATCACATCTGACAAATGTCTTCACTCCAGTGTTAATAATCTTGATACTAGATTCATTCTTCTTGACCACATCTTTCACAATAGGCGACACTAAATATATATTCTTCTTTTTACCCACAAAACACCTCGTCAATAGACAAGTGGCGTCAAAATCTTCTTGCATCTCATAAAACTCTTTTATAGAAGGATACACGTCTTCCTGGTCCCCTGAGAAGAATACGAAGGGATCCTCTCTATAGCCGCCTATTCTTCTGATTTTCTTGGGCGGTTCTTTTTTTAATTCTTTGTCGTCTGTCTTTTGTTCTGTGTCTGCTTCTTTTTCTTTTGTCCAAGGTAGGGGGTATAGTTTCTCGAACACGGCTACGAAGAATCCGCCAGTGTCTTGCTGATGTGGGAGAATTCTTATGCTGCCAAAAAAAATGGAATTAACTTTTTTTTAAATCTATTTTTTACTTTGGGTTTTTTCTCTATTATGGACATGCCAACCCCATGGTACCTTGTTACAATATATAAATGAAAATTAAAATGACAGAGAATCTTAATTTTAACTATTATTACTACGACCCGTGACTGCTAAATGAATGTTGGTAAACAGCATTGTTTTTATGCCGCCTCAGATTTTGGTTTTGATAAGATACCTTGTATTATGCCTACATCCAATCTAATATGTTTTAATTTGTTCCGGGTATTAACTTAATATTAGCTTTTTCTAATTGCCTCGGTGGGGCAGTTGCAATAGTCAACAAAGCCTCAGTTTCGATCCTCGGGTCGGGTAAAAGTGTTTTCATTCGCGATATATTCAGTATTAGCCTGGAGTCTGGAAAAGCGCCCGGTGTAATGATAGGCTCACCTCTATCACATCATGGGACAACAATTACCTGGACGACATGTGTATGTACTAGTTACACCTCTGCCCACCCCTTCGGAGATTACATATTATTATTAATTTTTTTCCTGCTCTATAGTTGAGAATGGGTCTCCTATACTGTAAAGGGTTTAGCCTTAGTCATGCTCTCTCCCTCACTTATATTATGACATCAATAAGATAGAAAGAGACCATACCACTTGTCCAGTTGAAACTTGTCCAACTCTTCCTGTGTTGGTGCAAACATTTGCGGTCGGACTACCGTCTGCCATTTTTCTGGAACATCTTCGTACTTGTCATAGAATACCATGTCCTTGGACGCTGGTCGCCAATGTGTCATGCCTTGAACAAATAAACACTAGCTATGATAAATCACATTAGATCAAACCTGTATTGTGGGTATCAAGAACTACGAGGGACTACGGTCCTCCCATAACACCTAGAACCAAGACTGCCCCATTAGTGCAGTTGTAATTGCGCATGTGTTACGACTGCTGTGTTAAGGTCTCGGGTTCGATCCCCGGGTCGGGTAAGTGATATATATTTTTCTATTCAAACTCTCAGTATTAGCCCGGAGTCTGGAATCTGTGCCCGGTATGGCGATAGGCTCGCCCTATCACATTCTGGAACCGAAATTTGCCAAAAAGTTGGTGTACTGGTTACACCTCTGCCTACCCCTTCAGGGATTACAGGCATGAGTGTATATGTATATGTATGTACCTAGATGCAAACCAAATATCTGTCTGGCAGATACATTTGTTTCGATGTGGGAAACAAACCCACGGCCTTTCATTTGACAGTCTGCCACTTCCCCATTGTACCATGGAGGCTGAACAACCAACGGTCCAGATATTTGGCCATATATATTACTAGTAACAATAACTGAGTCGCTATGTAAGTTACTAATTAATGATTACTTTTACACAACTTAACGATAACAACGCCATATCAGCCGGTCTACTCTGTAACACAATTCCGATCGATCGGTATTGGATTTGACAGATTTCGTGCTCTTGAGCGCCATATTATTTTCAATATTGTGTAGCCATTAATATGCAGTAATTGGAATTAAGATTATCATATGAATGGTTATACAATATTGAAATAATATGGCGGTAGGGTTGCACTCAGAATGCGCTCGTATCTCTCAGACAGGTACATAGTGTATCCAGGTGGTGTGCCAGGTGGCACCGAAGAGCGATGGCCTGCGGTGTTCCACAGGGCTCAGTCCTGGGCCCTCTCCTGTGGAACATCGGCTACGATTGGGTGCTCCGTGGTACCAATCCCCGAGGCGTCGCTGTCGTATGTTATGCAGACGACACGCTAGTAACAGCGACAGCCAGGTCTTTCCAGGAGGCCACCCTGCTCGCCTCGTTCGCAACCGAACAGGTGGTGGGCAGGATTCGGCGACTGGGCCTTAAGGTGGCCCTCAACAAAACCGAGGCCCTTTACTTTCACGGTCCTCGGATTCGGCCACCTTTAATGCCCCACATCAATGTGGAGGGGGTGCGGATTCCCATCGGCTGTACAATGAAGTACTTGGGATTGATTCTGGACAGCCGGTGGGATTTCCGTGCCCATTTCAAGGAGTTGTCGCCGAAATTGGTGCGGGCGGCGGGCGCGCTCGGACGCATGCTGCCGAACCTGGAGGGACCTAATTATTAAAGATTAAAAACTATCTTTCTGTAAATTGAAGCTGGCTGTTTATAATAGTTTTATATTTGAAATTATTTATTTGACAGTGTTCTTTTACTTGATGTGATTTGTTTTGCTATTCCGTCCTTGGTTGTCTAATAAACTACTACAAAATGTTATAATGGTTTTAATGGACCTAACACTAATAGCCTTTGCCGAAGTTTATACGCTGGAGTCGTACGGTCAATGGCCCTGTACGGATGTCCCGTATGGGTCCAGTCCCTGAAAGCCCGCTGCGTCGCCCTGCTGCGCAAACCGCAACGTTTGGTGGCGCAGCGAATAGTAAGGGCTACCGCACGGTCTCCCACGAGACGGCCTGCGTATTGGCCGGCACCCTCCCTTGGGAGTTGGACGCAAAACTCCTCTCGTCCGCGTTCTTCTGGCGGGAGGAGGCGTCCAGTCGCCGTCAGGTGAGACTGGCCCCGAGGGAGATTGCGGCCCGATTTCGCAGAACCGCTTTGGAGGAGTGGCATACCAGGCTGGAAAGCCCAAGTGCGGGCTTGAGGACCGTCGCGGCAGTGCGTCCTGTCCTAAAGAGATGGCTAGACAGGCGCCACGGTGCGCCAACTTTCTGGCTGACGCAGGTACTGACGGACCACGGGTGCTTCGGTTCGTTCCTGTGTCGGATCCGAAAGGTGGTGTCTGCCGTGTGCCACCATTGTGGCAACTGCCACGAGGACACGGCCCAACACACGTTGGAGGAGTGCCCAGCCTAGGACGAAGAGCGCAGCGCTCTCAGAGCAGTCGTCGGAGGAGACCTCTCGCTGCCGGCCGTGGTGTCGTCCATGGTCGCCAGCCGGATGTCCTGGCGGGCGGTGGTCCACTTCTGCGAGAGCGTCATCTCGCAGAAGGAGAGTGCCGAGAGGGATCGGGAACGAAATGATCCCTTCCGCCGCCAGAGAAGACGTAGGAGGCGCCGGGTGGACGACTGACCAGCGTCTCCCGCCCTGTGGAACGGGGGCGTTTGAATTCCACCACGGTAACCCCTGCCTGTCGTACGAGGCGACTAATTGGGGCCATCGGGGGTCGCGGGCTCGCAGCGGGGGGCTGTCAGCCCGAATCGATGCACTCCCAGTTTCGGAGCATCGTGCGACCCCGAGATGGACGGCAGCGCGTGTGGTAAGGCCTCGTTCGCTGTCGCTGTTCGGTGCGCGGGGGCTCCTAAGCCCTCCCATGGAGATGGGCTGCTACGCAGCACCGCGCAGGGGCGGTTCCGGCAGCAATTCTAGCACTCATTAGAATACCCCGGGATCGCTCCGTAAGCGCCGAAGAAGGCCACCGCGGGGTTTTAGCTGGTAGTGTCGGGTGGGATGTACATAGGGGGTAGGGACTCGGCCCAGCGGCTGCCCGGATAGCCATCATCCGGGCGAGGGGGATGCTGGGTCGTAAGACCGGCTAGTCCAGCATAACCGTTTTATTCTTATTCCGCTTCCCCCCGGAGCGGGCGGTAGTAATAAAACGCTTTCCCCGCGACAACAAAAAAAAAAAAGCGTCGCACTCAGAATACGAAATCCCACAAATCCAATACCGACCGATCGGAATTGTGTTACAGAGTAGACCGGCAGGTTATATTAATATTAAATACAGCTTAGTAATAAATATGTATGGGCACAGACAGCATGACCTTCTAACCTAGCCTAGACCTTCTAAGCTTCTAACCTTTGCAATGCAAGCCTTCACCCCGCTCAATCAAAAATTCTTAATCTACCCATAGTGATGATACTAGCCCTGTATTAAACATTGTCCCACTGCTGGGCACGGGCCTCCTCTACTAATGAGAGGGGTTAGGCCTTAGTCCACCACGCTGGCCTAATGCGGGTTGGTAGAATTCACATACCTTCGAAATTCGTATAAGAATTCTCAGGTATGCAGGTTTCCTCACGATGTTTTTCTTCACCGTTAAAGCAAGCGATAATTAACCATTTAATACACACATAACTTTAGAAAAGTTAGAGGTGTATGCCACTTGGGTTTCGAACCTACGACTTTCGTCTTGGCAGTCCGTACCGCAACCAACTAGGCTATCGGTGCTGTTCTACCCATAGTTATTCTCTAAGAAATACCTTGTGTTTTTACATGTTTAGTGTTAATATCGTTTTATTATAATTTCTTTCTTTTAGTTTTTACCTATCTAAATGCTTGTAACAAATAAAATATTTCTTTCTTTTCTTTCTAAATACCTTCGGTATCTAATAAATGAGAACTACCCTAACAATACTCATATTCAAACTCACCTTTGATATATTTGAGTCCAGGTAATTCCCCGGACACATCTTTCAGCGCCAGTGAGGAGTCAGCTTCCCTCAGTATCCTGGCCACGACCGCCTCGTTCTCGACCGGGTTGAAGGAGCAAGTGGAGTAGACCAGGCGACCGCCGATGGCAAGTAACTCACACCCACGCTTCAGGATGCGGTACTGTATACTAGATGATAGATGGCGTTAGTGGTAGTTTAAAAAACAGTCTGAAATTTAATGCGAAATGATAGTGATGGCAGTTTGTGGGATGAGATACTAGGCTTTTGGCCAGGAGGACATAGCTAAGTGTATTTGTAACGTTACTATCATGGAAATAAAGTTGATTTTGGCTTGTATTTTTACTCATTACTTTCAACTTTCATAGTTGGAAAATTCTATAATAATGTAACATGCATTTTTATTTTTCTCCAATATGGATAACACTGATCACACAGGCGAAGACAAACGTAAAAGTTAGTTGAAAAATAAAAATCCTTAATGTCCTGAAATTGGTCACCATTATTTCACACCATATTAAATGATATTAAACATCATAGAATACAAGGCAGTATGGACTGAAATTCCTTTGCCGATTTCAATAATACATACTCACGCCTGTAATCCCCGAATGGCTAGGCAGAGGTGTAACCAGTACACCCACATTTCGCTGAATTTCGGTCCCATAATATGATAGGGGGCCTATCGCCATAAAAATCGATTTCAATAATGGAGATATTAAAAAGAATTACCCATGTAAGTTGTTCCCATTGCCGACAGACCACTTGAGCCATATATCTGGATTCTTACGTAGTGTGGCGTCGCCGGAACACGGGACGTCACACAACACTCGGTCGAACTTTAATGGCGTCGTCTTAGTCGCGTCCTGAAAATAATTTATTGAGCATAAACTTACGTAAACAATCATTATGAAGATATTTTCCACTGAAAATCATCAAATTTAAGAAATCTTAATTATAATCTATGTACAAATGAAAAAAAATACATATGTATGGAACTAAAGCAAAAAAAAAAAATTAGTTCGAATAGATTAGGAGTTAATTTTCTTTTGTGACAAGTTTTAGGTTTTTTTATCTCCAATATCATGACATAATGCTGTGTAATTTTTTCTTCAACGTTAAATACGACTGACTTTGAAAATATGCGAATGGAATTGAGAATGTTCAACATTTTTGCAATTTGTACCAGTGAACGATTTTTATTGTATTTCATCATCTATTCTATGTCATTTTTTTCGACTTTAAATGAGATCGACTTTGAACTAGATAAAAAAAATATGCGAATGGAATTGAGAATGCTCTACTTTTTTGCATTGGTTAACCTAAACTGTAATTACTTGTGGATTGGTGACTGTAAGCGAGGGCATCACAGCGGAGTCATGGTTGGTGATGAGGATACAGGGGGAGTTCAGCCGCTTGGCCTGGTGCACCAGCATGTAGCAGCGGGAGTTGTCCACGTCGTTCGCCATCACAAACCCTGGTGGAACAGTTAATAACACCCAACAGTCACACACATAGCCCCACAATAAGATAAGAGTCTTGTGTCGTGGATCAGAGACTACGAGAGACGCACGGTCTCACAACACCCAGACCCCGGACACAAATATCTGTCTGACACACAAACATTTGTCCCGGTGTGGGAATCGAACCCACGGCCTCTCGTTTCACAGCCGGCTACTCGCCTACTGCGCCACAGAGGCAGTCAATAAGTGGCAATAGGGATAATAGACACGAATCTTTATATTATTTTAGCAAGTTACATTACCTACAACCTAATATCGAAATAATTTTATGAATTTAAACAAATATAAGTAAATTAGTCGCCATTGAAATCTGATGGAAGGGTAATTGTCAAACGACAGTAAAAGAATGCATGATATGAGCCGTGACGTCACCTCTCAGAATGGCCATTACTGTGCCGTGGTGCGAGGGAGATAGTGATACGTTCCCACTACGCTCACTTTTTTGCTCATACCAATATTTAAAATAAATATTGTGACCTCACATTTCAAGCATTTTTGATTCTGTTTTTTATTATATTCGGTTGCATATCGTTAATTTTACGGATATAAAATTTTATTTTGGCTTATAACATTTTCCCAAAAACTGAAATTCGTAAGAAGTTTAAATTACCCTTTGATTTTGAATTAAATACCCTACTTTTGATATATCAACTTATGAAAGTAATAAGTATGTAGTTGTAGTAATGGTTTAATTTATACATGTTCTTTTTTTTTATTTAATTTAATTGTTTAATTTATTGTGTAATTTATATGGATTGTATTGTCTGAGTTAAATGAATTATTATATATAATAATAATAATAATACTAGCCCTGTATTAAACATTGTCCCACTGCTGGGCACGGGCCTCCTCTACTAATGATAGGGGTTAGGCCTTAGTCCACCACGCTGGCCTAATGCGGGTTGGCAGACTTCTCATACCTTCGAAAAATTCTCAGGTATGCAGGTTTCCTCACGATGTTTTCCTTCACCGTTAAAGCAAGCGATAATTAACATTTTAATACACACATAACTTTAGAAAAGTCAGAGGTGTATGCCACTTGGGTTTCGAACCTACGACTTTCGTCTTGGCACTCCGTACCGCAACCAACTAGGCTATCGCTGCTATTCGTTAAATATACCTATGTGTAAATATTACCTGTCGGCATTTTATCTTCATCGGCATGTAAAAACTCTATCAACTGCGCAGTCTTTGATCCGGGAGCAGCACACATATCCAGTACCTAACAAGCAATGTATATACAAATTATTATGTATGGGTGGATAGCTTGACAGCCTCCGTGGCGCAGTTGGCGAATAGCCGGCTGTGAAACGAGAGGCCGTGGGTTCGATTCCCACACCGGGACAAATGTTTGTGTGACAGACAGATATTTGTGTCCGGGGTCTGTGTGTTGTGAGACCGTGCGTCTCTCTAGGTCCCTGATACCCACAACACAAGACTCGTATCTTAGTGTGGGGTCGGGATATGTGTGTGACTGTTGGGTGTTATTTTTTATTTAGCTACCATGATATATATCAAGAGATTCATTTCATAGTGTAAATAGCAATTTGACAGAAAACTCCAAAGACCTAAAACTGCAGTCATTTGCAGAAATGTCACATCAAAGTGAATTAACAGGAATATTTTTTCCAAATTATATGTTTACTTTTAGTACATAATTTTTTGTTTGACCAAAGTAATAACATATGCATACATGGTGCAAATTTTCTATTTCTTTAAACCAGATATTATCTTTAGTTACTTTTTTTTTAACACTTTGTGTTTTACAAGGTCATAAAGGGTCTAAATTTATATCCCTTTGAATAAAAGCGACGGTTGGCGGGCTGTTTGATTTAAGCGTATTTTTTTGCGATATTGAGTTGTTACATTTAACAGCAAATTTTTCTACACTTTTATGGAGTTCAAATCAACTAGTGAAACAAGACTCATTTTTTTTCAGGGACAGGGAAATAATGCTTGAAAATAAGTCACAAAGATGCAGTAAGTGCTTACACAAGTACCATATTAACATACATACATACATATACACTCACGCCTGTAATCCCCGAAGGGTGTAACAAGTACACCCACTTTTCGCCGAATTTCGGTCCCATAACGTGTTAGGGGGCGAGCCTATCGCCATACCGGGCACAGGTTCCAGACTCCGGGCTAATACTGAGAATTTCTAGATAGAAAAACCCAATATCACATTACCCGACCCGGGGATCGAACCCGAGACCTCAGCATAGCAGTCGTAACGCATGCGCAATTACAATTGCGCCACCGAGGAAGTCATAACATATTAATTCTACTAAAATCCACGCAATACTTTTGTAATTAATTTCTTCCGAAAATCAAAAAATACTTCAAATCTCTCCTGTAAAATTTCAAAAATGGCGCTGAAATCAAATAGACCGGCAACCGTTGATAACAGCCTGTGAATAGGAAATACCTTATGATGAGGTTTCACATCTAGTACGACCGGGGGTATCATGGACACTTGTTCTTGTCTCGACACACCACCCGCTGCCGTCTCAGCGACCAGGAAGTTATGAAGTTTGTACAATGGTTCACTACGCCGGATATCTGTGCGGGAAAACTTTAACTGCCATGCAAAGCCTCCGGGGTACCTGTAAAGATTTATTTTTATACCTTGACAATTGCGATTTTGGTACTGATTAACTTTAATTGTACTATACAACATGCACAATGGCCTTTAAATAAATATTTGTCTACAAGCATGTCATTTTAATCAATAAGTAACAATTAGTTCAGTTAAAAAATGAAAATTGGAATTTGAAATTTTTCTTCGAATTTTTGTAGTAGGATCTCAAAAATGAGTTGTGACTTGTAAAATCCTTGATAAAGTTTCAACAGATTATCTAAGCCTTAATCATAATTAGACACAGCAAAAATAGTTCGTTAGCATTTACCACTGGCTTCAGGCAATAATTGCATAGAAATTTCAAATTCCAATAACTTTTTTTTATCCTGGCATGGCAAAGTGACCTGATGGTAAGCTCAGTGCGGTTCAATTAGAGTATCGAGTAGCGAGACGATCGATTCCCCGCTACGTAACACAATCATGCCGGCCTTGTTCTTCACACTACGCCATGGGCAAGAAGGTGAAGGAGCGGTCAAGGGTCTATTGTCAGAGTACTCAGAAGGCCGCAAAATGGCCAAACAACGGCCCTAACTCTAGACCCCCGACAAAAAATTACTAACATAAGAAGAGCTTTATGGGATTTTCAACTTTACCAATAAGTTACCAAATCATATTTACGTCGTATTTTTGTTTATACCACCTTTCTTAATCAGCCTGTATAAAAAAATGCTTACCAAGGCACATTGACAGGTTTAATTTTCTCCCCATCATTTTCATCATCCTTTACTTCCCCATTCAACAATGCGGAGAAGTAATTACTGTTGATTACTTTCATTAACGCATCAGCTTCCGCCTTAGACCCAGTTATCCTGAATGCTGTTGGGAGATTCTCTTTTAGGGTGGTCATGAAGATTGGCCATTCTTGTTCAGGGCATACTTTTTGAGTCTAAAATGTTTGAGAATTTTGCATTAACATATTGTATTTCATTCAAAAATTATATTTAACTAGTTTTGCCCATGGCTCCGCCCGCGAGTTAGTTTATGAAAGAAAATATATAAAACTATGGAGTCATTTTCAGCTATTACATTTATTCTATATTTTGCTATCCAATTGAAATTGTACATTTTCGGGGATTAAAAGTAGCATATGTCATTCTCTGACCCCTAAACTACCACTATGCTAAAAATCATGTTGATCCATTTTTCTACGAAAATAATATGTATCCCACAGGAACTGTAAATTTCTTCTGGATAAAAAAATGCCTATGTGCTACCCCAGAGTTTAATCTATCTCTGTGCCAAATTTCAACCAGATCCATCCATCTGTTCCGTAGTGATTGAGTATCAATGGATGGATGGCCATCCATCCAAACATTTGCATTTATATTTTGTACTCTTGTATTAATGACTTATGTATTTCCACATATCATTGATATGGAATGATTCCCAAATATTTATACATTTATGTATTTGAATTCTTTTTTTTTCTACTTTTCTTATTTGTATAGCATATTTAATATACCATGTAAATGCTGTTTATACTTGTAATTGGTAGTAATTAAGCCAGAATTACTTTATATTATACAGTCATGGATCATTCAGACACTGGCAATACTCACCCTTATTGACATGCGTATTAAGCGTATTTGTAACGTTAATATTATGTAATTAAAGTTGATTTTGGCTTGTATTTTTACTCACTACTTATTACCTTTTTCCGAACACCAATGTCCTTGTTATACTTGAGAGGTTAATAATATATGCAGTTTTTATTTTATTTATTTAATACACTTCATACAGTATACATGTACAGGCGGACTTAATGCCTAAGGCATTCTCTACCAGTCAACCTTTGTGTGGTGCAGAAAATAATCAAGGCAGGTGTATGTGTCAACATCGTCTTACTTATTATAAATGCAAAGGTACGGATGGACAGACATATGTTTGTTACTCAATCATGCCAGAATGGTTCAACAGATCTGGTTTAAATTTGGCAGATAGATAGATAAGAGTCTGGAATAGCACACAGGATACATTATATCCCAGAAAAATGAATGGTTCTTATGCAATAGCAAAATATACAAAGATATAATAGCTTATGGTGACCCCATGGATTTTATACCTTTTATTTTAAAAATATATACTACGCAGGCAGAGCCGCGGACAACAGCTAGTAGTATATACAGTTCAAAATCTGTAAGTTCCTTCCTGCCTTGAGAATAATGACTAAACATGGTTCATGTTGAGTGAGTGACATTGGTTAATTTGATATGGGGTTTTCTTTATTACCAATTTCCAGACTAAGTTATTTATATTCATATGGTAAATTGATATAAAATCCTTCTTGATTGCCTAATTAAAAAACACTGCAAGATAAAATAGTTTTATGCTTATAATAGTAAAGATATTTTTACCTGATAATACTGTTCAAATAATGCATTCTCCCTCACTATTTCCTCATAATTCTTACGTGTGTCACCACTCGGCTTTTCTTGGGGTTTTTTCTCCTAAAAGACAAAAAGATTTTACAATAATCATAGTATGTTTTCAAAGTTGTAGGTTATACTTGTATACTCACTTGTTCTCTCTTCTCACGCTTGCGTTGAGCGAATTTATTGACATTGCGATTCCTTCTGCCCATTTTTCTTAGATATTCACCCAGTGACACTAATCTTTTTTGTGAAAAAAGTGTAAAATACAACATACAATATTGACGTTTACAATATTTTACAAAAGTGAGGTTATGTTTACGAGTTTAGGGTTAAGTTGCGTTCAAATTTTAAGTTTAGTAAGTATACATAGAAAAAATATATTACAATAAATAATTATTATTTAATACATTGAAATAAATAGAAATTAAGTAATTTATGGTACACTAAAGAGAGTAAATTATTCTACAATAGGCCAATCTTAAAATATTCAGATATGTATAATAAGTTTAAATCAGTATAAATAGTAGGGCATCTCTAAAATGTCTCTAAATCAGCTGATTCACGAGTTTGTCAATTTGACGTTGGCATTGCAATACACTTGACAGTTAGCATCGAGACAGAGATAGCCTTATTACCAATTGCATAAGCCAGAATAGAACAATCAATAAAGTATTGTAATTATTTGTATTGCAAAACGCAAATACACTGATAAATTCTATTGATAATGATAACAGATATCAGACATAAGTCCACTTGTATATCTTAATAGTGGATGACGATACGTCAGTAAGTTGTCTGTGCCCTGAATAAACTTATTGTATTTTAATTTACGACTAACATAATATCAAAAAGGTAGGTACCGTAATTTCGAATAAATTTGTTAAATTTTCTTTTCTTTTATGTATTATGTTATATTATAATAATATTCTCATTACAATAATTGCAGTAAAAACTCTGTGTGATTTATTACCACATACATAAAATAGGTAATATTTTTTTTATAGTCAGTTTGTAATCAAGTTTTATGTTTAAGGGAGTAAAAATCCTATCCTATCCTACCTATCTACCTAACTCTGTAATTTAAAATATTTGTTATATAAATATATTTAAACTTTTGCCATAACATACCAGGGGGTAGGACTTAACTATATTTCACCAAATTTAACTCTGTCCCATATCAATGATGAGTCTACCACCATATTCCAATCACACAAAGTCTAACTGTGATTCCTTGACAGCACTTGATCAACAGCAATTATCAAAATTCACAAATTGAGAATGAGTTTGATATATCTAAGGCAAATGAGACTCTACAAAAACTATTGGTTTAACTGAATCTTTAATAAATCACCAGACACCATCGAGTTGTGAAACAGTTTGCCAGCTACCGTGTTCCCTCCTTCCTATGATCCTGGGTCCTTTAGGCGTAGTGTGAAGAAGCTACACAGCAGGCTGGCATGATTAAGTCAAGTAGCAAGGGAGAGTCAACCAGGACTCTCACTACTTGATACTCTAACTGGACAGCACTTCACTTACCATCAGGTGCAGTGTGGTCACTTTGCCATGACAGAATAAAAAAAATGACAATCACTGGATTTATTTCCATAAAATTGTTATGAAATATTGTGTAAAGTAAAAATGGAAATAACCACACAATAGTCATCTTACTAATAATAGTTTGTTAAGACACTGAAGGTTCATTCTTTATTACATTCCAAATAAATATGTAATGTCTCTAAAATAGAGTTCAATTTGCAACAAGCTATTGTTTTATCAGAATGTTTTCATCTAACATAAACTCAATGCCAGATAAGTTAGTTTAGATCTGTAATGCTTCATGAGTATTTTTAGTATTTAATTTTCTGTTGAATTGTTTAAAAAAGATTGTTTTTTTTTTTATAAAAGAGAGAGATTTCAAATTTATTCCACTAGAATCTATATAGATAAAAATATTTATGTAATAATAAGAAAGATTTAAAAGAATCAAGATAAATAATAAGTGTAAGAATAATCTGTCTTGGCTAAACCAGACTGTTGGGTGACCTCAGAATGCACGGGAGGACCCTTTGGTGTGAAAAGGCTTCTGACCTCCTCTCCACACATGGAGAAGAGCATTACGGCGGCACCGCGCAAAGGCGGTCCGGGAAAGCTAGTGCGTTTCTCGCCTCAGGAACCCGGGACTGTCCCTAATGCGCCGAAGAGGGCCGTAGTGTTTTTTTTTCGTCTGGATGATACCATCTTTGTTAGGCGGCTAAATAACCGTTTCGCATTCCAACCTTTTAAGCCGTAGTGATAAATTTCTATATAGGTTACATAATATGGACGAAAAAATAGTTTGGCTAGTTTAACAATTAGCGAATTTTTCAGACTTAAACCATGGGTAAAGGCTTCCAGTTCGCCATCGACCGTGGAGGTACTTTCACAGACGTGTACGCCAGATGCCCGAGTGGCAAGGTTCGTGTTATGAAACTACTGTCAGTAGATCCTCAGAACTATGACGATGCGCCTAGAGAAGCGATTAGAAGAATTTTGCAAGAGGTAAATCCTACTAATATTATAAATACGAAAGTTTAGATGGATGGATGGATGTTTGTTACTCAATCACGCTACAACGGCTGGACGGATCTGGTTGAAATTTGGCACAGAGATAGATTATAGTCTGGAATAGCACATAGGCTATTTTTTATCCCCAAAAAATGTATAGTTCCCGTGGGATAGTTTTGTTTTTCACAGAGCAAGGGATCGACATGATTTTTTGCATAGTGGTAGTTTAGGGATCAGAAAATGACATATGCCACTTTTTATCCCGGAACAATGCATGCATCCTATGGGATAGCAAAATATAGAAAGGTGTAATAGCTTAAGATGCCTCCATGCATTGTATACCTTTCCTTCCAAAAATAACCTCCACGCGGGCGGAGCCGCGAGCAACATCTAGTATTTCATATAATTCTCACGTCACTTGACTCATTAAAAACCATGCTTGGTCTGTACTGCAGTATGATGCTGAATGGAAGGGGCTGTTGTTGGAAAACCCAATCTAATGTTAGCCTTTAGTTTTTTTAAATAATTTGGAACTTTGAATTCACAGGAAACAGGCAATGCCTTGGACAAGGATGGGAAAGTGAACTCCTCCCTTATAGAATCCATACGAATGGGTACCACGGTGGCTACTAACGCTTTGCTAGAGAGGAAAGGAGCCAAGATGGCTTTGGTCATCAACAAAGGTTTTAAGGATTTACTATTTATAGGAAACCAGGCCAGACCGAACATATTTCAATTGGTAATATTTAGTTTTAAATAATTTTTCTATTTAACCTTCATGGCAAATTGCTGAAGTAGCGATAGCCTAGTTGGACTTAGTATAATGTGAGGCAAAAGTCGGGATTTCGAATCCAGCCCAAATGGCAGACACATCTGGCTCTTTAAATACGTCTATATTAATCGTTAATTATAGCTTGCTATAATTAGAAGAACATCGTGAAGTAAGCTGCATGTCTTCAAATTCCAGAATTCTAGATAACAATTTCAGTTTAGTCTACCAAAGTTAAGGAAAGAAAAATTGGAAAAGTAGCCCGGAATGTTTGTAATTCTGCAATGACTAGTCCTCTTTTCTATGGGAGTTTAGTCTCCCATGGTATCGATAAACCTAATCTCGCATACGAAGCTGCGAGCAAAAGCTGATAAATTTATATAATTAATACCTGACTAAGGCAATTATTTCATTGTAGGACATTAAACGCCCTGGTGTTCTGTACACTGAAGTCGTAGAAGTAGATTGCAGGGTCATTCCAGCCTTAGAAGACAGGTGTCAGATGGAGAAAAATGAGAAATGGAAGGCAGTTGTAGGCACTACAGGAGAGAAGATGCTTGTGATCAAAGATTTGGATGAAGATGCTGTTAAGAGAGATCTGGTGGTGTTAAAAGAGAAGGGGATAGAGAGTGTTGCTGTTGTTTTAGCCCATAGTTATACGTATCATGATCATGAAGTTAGAATTGGCAAGATTGCAGAAAGTATGGGTAAGTAATTTTTAAATATGCTTTAGAATCTAGTTAGAAGTTAGTTTAGCGATAGACACATTGTTATTTGTATATAGGTTACTATTTTTTGATAAGAATACCTTATTTACTCAAATTTGCTGGTGGTAGGATCTTCATATCCACCCGGATAGCGACCACCGTACACAGGGTGTAAAATCCGCTATAGTGGCACACGTAAGTGTCTCGCGTTCCGGGATCAGCCAGTGTACATCCCGTTTTTGTCGGGGGTATTGAGTTGGGGTACGATGATTGGCCATTTTGCGGCCTCTTGAATACTCTGGCACTAGACCCTCGACTGTTTCTTCACCTTCTTGCCCATGGCGTAGTGTGAAGAAGCAGGCCGGCATGATTGTGTTAAGTAGCGTGGGATAGATTATCTCTCTCTACTCGATACTCTAATTGGACGGCACTGCGCTTACCATCAGGTGCACTGTGGTCACTGTGCCGTGCCAGGATAAAAAAAAAGTTTAATCAAATTTAATGGTATCTTACGCGTTTTACTGGTTCTGGCTATAGTAGTAAAATAATATTAACTGATGGAAAAAACGATCTATAGTGAGTGTCTACTTTATATATATGGAGTGTCCACGTATATTTTCCCCTCAACAATGTGCGGTGGGGTGCATGGCTGTTCTCAATAGTCAGTTGGCTTATGAGGGACCGCCATCCAAATAAGCCAATGAGAAGTTGTGGTTGAATTGGCCAATGGGGCGCCGTTAACATATCGCGCTCATATCCAGTGCGTTTACACTACACTAATTTCAACTTGCGTACTATCGTCAGCGTTTGCAACACCATCCAATATACCTTTAATTTTATATAACCTACCCAACGGTAGGCAGCGGCTCTGCTGTGCCCTGGCATTGCAGAAGTCTATGGGCGGCGGTGACTACTTACCATCAGGTGGCCCGTCTACTCGTCTGCCTATCGAGGCACTAAAAAAATATAAATATAATAATTATATAGTTTTAACATTCGATGGAATGAAAAAAGCTGGTAAGTTTTTTTGTACTTTAGTGCCAGTTTTAAAGGCAGTACGTAAAAGTAGCTATTTTTACAGAATTTTTGATACCCTCAAATTGGGTAGAAAAAATTATTTATATGGTATCGACCAATCTTAGAAAATATGTTATCATATGGGTCTTCGTTCACGTACAAAAATCTATCCGCCAGGTTTCAAACAAGTCTCCCTCTCTCATTCCGTGACTTCTATGGTCCGTATGGTGCCGCGAGGGTTCACGGCTTCTGCAGACGCGTATCTCACACCACACATCAAGCAATACGTGCGGAGTTTCGCTGATGGGTTCTCTGATGGTCTGAAGGGTGCCAATGTGCTGTTCATGCAGTCTGATGGTGGACTGACGCCTATGGACCTGTGAGTTTTGATTTCACTGCTATTTAAGATACATTCTTAGTAATCAGCATCACCAGTTTTGTTTTTGTAATTGTTTTTAATTTTGTACATTATTCTATATGCAACTGAATATAATACGCAAAAGAAACCCTTTTGCGAAAACAAAATCAAAATTGCTTGAAAATTGAGGTCACATTATTTATTTTAAATATTGATATGAGCAAAAAATGGTTGCGTAGTCGGAACATATCACTATCTCCCTCGCACAACGGCACATTAATGGCCATTCTGATAAGCGTGACGTCATGGGTCATATCATGTATCCTTTTACTGTCATTTGACAATTACCCCTTCCAGCAGATTTTAATGGCGTCTAATTTACATAATTTTGTTCGGATTCATAAAATTCTGTTGATAATATAATTGGTTTTAGGTAATGTAACTTGTTGCACAAATAAATAAAAGAATCTTGTCAACTACTCTATTATGAACAGCGTGATATATATCTTCATCATTAGCATCATCGTCATTATCTGTTACCGGAATATCTGATGTGCAATCCCTGTTTCCGAAGTACAATTTGCAGGAGTCATACATACATATACACTCACGCCCGTAATCCCCGAAGGGGTAGGCAGAGGTGCAACCAGTACACCCACTTTTCGCCGAATTTCGGTCCCATAATGTGATAGGGGGCGAGCCTATCGCCATACCGGGCACAGGTTCCAGACTCTGGGCTAATACTGAGAATTTCTAGATAGAAAAACCCAATATCACTTTACCCGACCCGGGGATCGAACCCGAGACCTCAGCAAGGCAGCAGTCGTAACGCATGCTCAATTACAACTGCGCCACCGAGGCAGTCAATTTGCAGGAGTCACTATGACATTATGCACCAAATGTTTATGCCGTAAGGGGAAAACAGGATTTGTCAGACACATACGTCCATTGTATAAACCACTTTGACATTGTTATGTCACAATCATTTTTATTAGACTGTGTAAATTTTATGAGACACTTGGTAACAATTTTATGAGATATCCTGTCCATTTTATGAGTCCCATATATATACACTCACGCCTGTAATCCCCGAAGGGGTACACAGAGGTGTAACGAGTACACACACTGTTCGCCGAATTTCTTTATTTATTCTTTATGAGTCGCAATTATGGGTTTTACAGATATTTGATTGTATTTATAGATTTAACGGATCCCGAGCTATCCTGTCTGGTCCGGCGGGAGGCGTGGTGGGTTACGCTATGACATCGTACCAAAAGGAGACTGGCCTGCCGGTCATTGGTAATAATTAATTTTTTTCTTAGTGCCTCAATAGGCAGACGAGCAGACGGGCCACCTGATGGTAAGTAGTCACCATCGCCCAAAGACTTCTGCAATACCAGGGCACAGCAAACCGCTGCCTACCGTTGAAAAATTGACATAAAAAGCCATAGTATCAGCCCTTTCCTTTAGTGACCCACTGCTAGGTATGGACCATTCACTAATGAAGTGGACAATTCATATTTCCAACTCCTCCATATATTTCTATTTGATTAATTTCGTTGCGAAATAATCATTCCCAGAGACCCGCCGAGTGTCATTACCTGTTGATGTCGTTACCCCATTTAAATACCTGCGTACCTGAGAATTCTTCATGAGACTTTCAAAGGCATGTCAAGCCTACGAACTCGCATTAAGCCAGCGTGTACTAAGGCCTAACCCCTTGTTAATAGAGGTCTATACCCACTAGTAGACAGGCTGATATCATTTTGGTTTAAGATGAACACTTTATTATATTTGTTGATTTCAAATAGGTTTCGACATGGGTGGCACTTCGACTGATGTGTCAAGGTACGCTGGCGCCTTGGAACATGTTCACGAAGCTACCACCGCTGGAGTTACTATACAGGCACCTCAGTTAGGTAAGGGTTCTAGAATTGGGGTACGGAAATAAATAAGAAAACAGATGATATCATTTTAAAACCAGTTTAAACCAGACAAAACGTAGACAACTTGACAGATAATTCAATAAGATGTATAAATAAAATTATTAAAGAGCATAGGCAGTCATATGTACTGCCCACAGAAGTAAAAACTTAAAACTTTGCAATTACAGTGTTCTTTTTTGAAACAGCTTCCATGAAGTACCAACATTTTTTTGTTAATGATTGCTAGTCACTAATTATAGAATTTCATAGGCGTGCTTATGTCATTTGTAATATAAACGTTGGACGAAGTATAGCAAGTCGGTAACGCGAACTAATTAGTTTTGCCTCTATCAAATACGCTCAACGCGGCTAAAGAAGAAACATATTAAATTGTATTAATTCTTATAATTATTGCTTTATTATTAACTAACAGTAAATCGCCGAAGTATTTGCTATTGATTCCTTTTGTCAGATATAAACACAGTAGCAGCAGGTGGGGGGTCGATGTTGTTCTTCCGTTCGGGCTTGTTCGTGGCGGGTCCTGAATCCGCCGGCGCTGAGCCCGGCCCTGCATGCTACAGGAAGGGGGGTCCACTCGCCGTTACTGACGCTAACTTGCTTTTAGGTGAGATCGAATTAACCACTTTGGTTGTAATGTGTAATGACGATAATGAAGCTCAGGGCAATTATTACAATGTTCATTACTATAATGACGTTGATGAGATGAATGATGATTTTGATACGAAGATGTTAGTGAAACATGACGATAGGGGTGCCGATGAGGATAATGACGATGGTAAGACAATGATGCTGGTGATAATAATGACGATGGTAAGGACAATGATGTTAGTGAAACATGACGATAGGGGTGCCGATGAGAATAATGACGATGGTAAGGACAATGATGCTGGTGATAATAATGACGATGGTAAGGATAATGATGTTAGTGAAACATGACGATAGGGGTGCCGATGAGAATAATGACGATGGTAAGGACAATGATGCTGGTGATAATAATGACATGGTAAGGACAATGATGTTAGTGAAACATGACGATAGGGGTGCCGATGAGAATAATGACGATGGTAAGGACAATGATGCTGGTGATAATAATGACGATGTTAAGGACAATGATGCTGGTGATAATAATGACGATGGTATGGACAATGATGCTGGTGATAATAATGACGATGGTAAGGACAATGATGCTGGTGATAATAATGACGATGGTAAGGACAATGATGCTGGTGATAATAATGACGATTGTGATAACTATGAAGATAGTACCATAAATCTGAACAAAGATTACAGATAGATACAATATACCAATTTCTTACAGGCCGACTCTTACCAGAGTATTTCCCGAAGATATTTGGACCGAATGAGAACGAAGCTTTGGATAAGGACGCCACTGTGAAGGCTTTTAAAAAGATGACCGATGACATCAACACGTTCTTAAAACAAGATGGCGGGAAGGAGGTAAGTGTTGTGATATTTAAATCTAAAGTGTTATGATACCGAGATAAATGTTTTTTGAAAGTAAATTTGGTTTAATGTCTTTAGAAGGTGTCATCGTTTAATAAAGTTGAAATTTATTTGTTTTGTTTTAGATGACTATGGAAGAGGTTGCCATGGGATTTATCAATGTTGCCAATGAAGCTATGTGCCGACCGATACGGTAAGGTTAATTTTGTTTTGTATGAATGGGTTTAATATCTGAGACTGCTTCGGTAGCTCAGATGTAATGCCCCGCGTCGGGTACAAGTGATATTGGGTTTTTCTATCACGAAATTTTCAGTATTAGTTCAGAGTCTGGAATTGAGCCCGGTATGGCGATAGGCTCGCCTCTTATTACATGGGGCGTTAATAAGCTCGGCGAAATGTGGGTGTACTAGTTACACCTCTGCATATCCTTTACAGAGATTACAGGCGTGAGTGCATGTGTATGTTTTTTTTTATCCTGGGCACGGCAAAATGACCACACTGCACCTGGTGGTAAGTGCAGTGCCGTCCAGTTATAGTATCAAGTAGCGAGTGATAATCTATACCTCGCTACTCAATACAATCATACCGGCCTGCTGTGTAGCTTCTTCACACTACGCCAAAAGGAGCCAGGATCATAGGAAGGAGGGAACACGGTAGCTGGCAAACTGTTCCACAGCTTAATGGTGCGGCAAAAGTACGAGTTTGCGAACCTCTTGGTTCGGGCCGGGGTAGTGGACACCAGGAAGCTGTGGCTCCGCAAGCCAGTACGCGTGGTTCTGGTATGGAAGGGAGAGGATGGGATAAGATCAAACAATTCTTCAGAGCATTCGCCATGATACAGACGGTAGAACACGCTAAGCGAGGAAATATCCCTACGCAGCTGTAGCGGCTCCAGGCTATTACTCACGTCATTCATCCGCATCATTCACAATGCGGATGATCCCCAAACCAAGACAAATGAGTGTGTGATCCAGAAATATTTGTTTCGGGTCTGGGTGTTGTGGGACCGTAGTCTTAGTTGATACCCACGATACTAGTTTGGCCTAGTATGGTGTCAGGCCTATGTGTGTGACTGTTTGGTGTATATATTCCCAGGGCTTTGACAACTGCCCGTGGTCACGACGCTTCCCAGCACGCCCTGGCTTGTTTCGGCGGCGCGGGGGGACAGCACGCCTGCTCTGTCGCACGACATCTCGGCATCACCACTGTCTTCATACACAAATATGCTGGTATGAGTATTGCACACACACACATGTACGCACGCACACACCCATGCAAGCACGCACACACACATGTACGCACGCACACACCCATGCAAGCACGCACACACACATGTACGCACGCACACACACATGCACGCACGAACACACGTGACTAATATTATGCGACGAAATAGTGTATTGAAACTGATATTGGTAGTGTAGAAGTAGCATTAAAGTGTATTTGTTTTGAAGGACATTCGACCGTGTCGTAGTGTTGTTTAGTTTTGAAGTAGAAATGTATTATTGAAGTGAAAACTTCTTTAGGCACTTTTGTGATGGGGAAAAAGCACTGAACTCGTGTGACCATTACGCTCAGATTATTTTACTTTTGACATAAGCACGCCTATGAAGTTCTATAATTATTGACAAGCAATAAACAAAAAAGTTACTAATTCATGGACGCTGTTTCAAAAGGAACACAGTCATTCCAAAGTTTTAAGTTTTTACTTCGGTCGGCAGTCCCAATAACTGCCTATTATTTTAACCGACTTCAAAAAAGGAGGAGGTTCTCAATTCGTCGGAATCTTTTTTTCTATGTAAGTATGTTCCCCGAATACTCGAAGATGCCTGGACCGATTCGAGAAGTTCTTTTTTTGTTTAAAAGGATATACTTCCCAGGTGGTCCCATTGGCACCAAGTCAGGATCTCATGATGGGATCTCAGAAAAATCTAAGACAACCCTCAAATTTTGTAGGGACGCATAATGTGTTTTTTATTTTTTACTTTTCGGTCCAGGCGTCTTCGAGTAATCGGGGAACATACATAAAAAAAGATTCCGACGAATTGAGAACCTCCTTCTTTTTTGAAGTCGGTTAAAAATGTCCCAAATAACGTCCATTCCCTAGGTATATTATCAGCATACGGCATGGCTCTTGCCCATATAGTGCATGAGGCCCAGCAGCCGACCGCGTGTGTGTACAGTCCACAGAACTACCAGGAGTTAGACACACAGCTGGACGTGTTGGGGGCTGTGTGTAGAGACAAACTGAGGGCTCAGGTGAGATTACTCTCTCTCTCTCTCTTCCTGGCTATGGTGGTAGGGTCAGCCTTCCTATTTCTCCTCCACTTTGCTCTATCTTCGACGTCGTCTGCGGCTAAATTGCATTCCCTCATGTCCCTCTGCACTACCTCCTTCCACCTTGTCTTGGGCCTCCCTCTGGATCTTCGACCAGGTATATTCAGGTGAGATTATTGTTGAATACTTTAACAGCGCCATCTGGTGACAGGTTTTTTTTTTATTCTGGCACGGCAATGTGACCACTCTGCACCTGATGGCAAGCGCAGTGCCGTCCAGATAGTGTATCACGTAGCGAGAGACAGTCTATCCCTCGCTGCTCAACACAATCACACCAAACCTAGAATACATAACGGGATTCGATTTGTAGAAAGTTCTAGAAGGCTGTTGGTGCCACCGGTCACTAGGGGCGCTGTACAAGACTAAAAAGCCATGTCATTTTTAGATTTATACAGTTCACATTAAACGATACACACAAACTTTACCTTTTTCGTTCCAATATTCGAAATATTCTAAATATATTTCTTCAAGAAGAGAGCATATTCTTTCCTGAAAGTCTGGCAACGCATTTGCAAGCCCTCTGGTGTTGCAGATGTTCATGGGCGGCGGTGATCACTTTCCATCAGGTGAGCCTCCTGCCCGTTTGTCCCTTTTATTCCATAAATATGCCGACTATTGATATGTTTGTTAATTAGTAAAGAGTGTTAAATAAATAAATAATGTACAGGATTTATTATTGTTGATTTTTGAGTTTGAAATTAATTTATATACTATTTATAACTAAACTAAATATGGGGGAGATAATACACTGTCTTACTGATTGAATGCGCGAGCTAACATAATCTACATAATTTTTCTTATTGATCTCAACATGATGTTGCTAACTTGGTAAACTAGGCATTGCTACTACATAAGCTGATATGCTTTTCTTTAAATATCTTTACTTTTTTTAATGTCCTGACTTGTCATAAGAGCTATGTAATTGCCTACATGATAAATAAACGGTTTTATTTCATTGCATGTGTCTTAAGAGACAGTGTTCAGCCACAATGTTATAATCATTATCACAATGTAAAATGTTTGAAAGTTGTACTAAAAGTAAAGTAGGTCAGATAGGTGCATTTATCATGCGCACCGCTAGAGAGTGGAACTCTTTGCCGGAGTCTATATTTCCCGAAAATTATGACCTGGGTATCTTCAAGTCAAGAGTGAGTAGGTATCTTCTAGGCAAGCGTGCTCCACCGTAGACCACATCATCACTTTCCATCAGGCGAGATAGTGGTCAAACGCAAGCCTATTTCGCTTAAAAAAATAAATAAAAAAAAGTGCATGCATGCGTGCGTGTGTGCGTGCGTGCGTGCGTGTGTGCGAGTGTGTGTGTGTGTGTGTGATGCGCGCGCACGTTTACGCGTGTATGTGCTTGTGTGATGTATGATTGGTATATTATGATATGTAAGTTAGTAATGACTAGGTTTTTGGTAATCTTGTTGCATTAGCCACATCTTCATTTTAGATTTAAGTTTAAATTTTGTAAGATGGAGTATGTTTATGTATTTATGCACTTTTTATAGATGTGATTACTTATAACCTAGTACTGATGTTAATATTTAAAATTACTTGATTTTTAATTTAATAATGTATTTATAGGGCATACCAGACTCGCAGATAGTTCTAGAACCGTATTTGCATCTGAGATATGCAGGCACCGACTGCGCCCTCATGGTGTCCCCATTGCCAGGGGATTCAGCCACTTCCTGCAAGCATGGAGATTTCTTCACGGCTTTTGTTAATCGGTGAGTGAAAAGGTCGACCGATTTTTTAAATTGACGTAACATTTTTCTATACATACATATATGAGGCCTATAAAATCAAAGGCAGCTAAACGCCTTAATGTCGTAAAATGAGTTAACTATGGCGCCATCTACTTTATTTAATTAGACATGCTATAGTGTATTAATTTTACTAATAATTGCAGCTAAGTCCCTTGCAAATTCAGTTTAAAAACCGATATTGGCATCAAAGACAGCTAAATGCCTATCTGTAAGAATCAAATACAGCTAAGAGTTACACCGGCCAATCAGAGAGTAAGATTTCGAAAAATGCATGGCCGCCGCCATACAATTCATGCGAATATGTAGTCCAGTTTTTGGCATTATTCTTGTGTTTTTATTGAATTACGTGACAATACTTTTGTTAAAAATCTAATTTGGATAGCCATGGAGATCCCTGTAACAAGAGCAAGTGCGGGCAAGGCTTGTAAAAGAAAAAGAAACCTCAAGAATTGGAAAGCTAATATTAAGAATAAAATGAGGATATAACCATAAAAGCAATTTCATTTAATTGAAAATTTATTAAATTTTGTAATTAAATAATATAGTTATTTTTACTTTATCGAACGTATAAGAACATCTTTAATCGTAAGAACTCAAAATAGCGGCTGTCATTATCAAACTCGGCTGTATCCAGTTACTCAGAATCAAATACAGCAATGTCCGATAGTTGGAATCAAAGACAGCTAAATGTGATTTTATTTTCAATCTGTACTCAAATATAGAGGGATTTTTATTGTTTTAAATTCGAATTATTATTAATATTATCATTCTTTATAAATCTGGTTTAAACTATATAATATCGTAGCTACCTTGCAAAAGTTATCGATGTTTGTAGCTTCCTGAATATTTGACAGACTTGGATTTAGCTGCCTTTGATTTTATAGGCCTCATATATACACTCACGCCTGGCACACTTCTTTCGCCTCTTCCACATTCATACATCTTCTCATACATTTTCGACGGTTGTTTTCTATACAATTTCGCAGATATTTGCTAATGTTAAAGTACATAGTAATAGTAAATATGGGCATAATTTTTGCTTTCAAAATTAGAAGTAAGGTCGTAAGGTTTCAAATAAAGTAGCGTAATTTTTCGAGAACGTTCTAAATTCTATCGCGGGTATAAAAAGGCCTCCAAAATATTTTGTAGATTCATACATATTCATATACACTCATGCCTGTAATCCTCGAAGGGGTATGCAGAGGTGTAACCAGTACACACACTTTTCGCCGAATTTCGGTCCCATTATGTGATAGCGCTACTACGCGCGACGACTCGTGCCTTCGCGCGTCGACGCATGGTTAAAGTCGCGCGTCGACGCATGGTTAAAGTCGCGCGTCGACGCATGGTTAAAGTATCGCGTCGACGCATGGTTAAAGTCGCGCGTCGACGCATGGTTAAAGTCGCGCGTCGACGCATGGTTAAAGTCGCGCGTTGCCGTGCGTTACTATCGCGCAGTGACGCGTCAGACAGTCAGACGAAGACCACACCAGACGTAGTACAGTGCGATCGTCAGTAATAGCGAGCGTCGCCATGCATTGTACTTTGTAGTTGAAAACAGGACGCGACGTGATGCTTCGACTCGCCAGTGTGTGTTGACCCTTACTTTTTTTTTAGTTTCTTGATAGACAGACGAGCGGACGGCCCACCTAGTAAAGGTAAGTAGGCACCGCCGCCCATAGACATCTGCAATGCCAGGGCACAGCAAAGCCGATGCCTACCGTTATGACCACTGTCGGTACGAAAGCGAAGTATTCGTATAGGTAACATATTCTATCTTGTTTATATGATTTTAATCTTTTGAAGGTATAAAAACGAGTTTGGTTTCACACTATCCCAACGCGATGTGATCGTGGACGATGTGCGAGTGAGAGGTGTTGGTATGAGCGAGATGCCTGCTGAAGTGGCGCCGCCTAGCGGCAAGGGAACAAAGCCTGTGGCGGAGAAGGTAATTATTAACTTCATTGTACTGTTTATGGTTATAATTTACTTGAATTTCCTTTCGTTTAATGTCTAAGGTATACTAGATAAATCTAAATTGTCTCAAAGGAAAGGCTGTTTGAATCTGAGACGATATATCTTGTGAAAAAGATGTAAGGGTTTTTTTTATCCTGGTAAGGCAAAGTGATCACACTGCAGCCAATGGCAAGCGCAGTGCCATCCAGTTAGAGTATCAAGTAGCGAGAGACAATTTATGCCTCGGTACTCGACACAATCATGCCGGCCTGCTATGTGGCTTCTTCACACTACGCCATGGGCAAGGAGGTCAAGAAGCGGTCGAAGGTCTAGTGTCAGAGTACTCAGAAGGTCGCAACACGGCCAAACATCGTACCCCAACTCTAAACCTCCGACAGAAACCGGATGTACACTGGCTGATCCCGGAACGCGACCCACTTCCGTATGCCACTATGGCGGGTTTTACACCCTGTGTACGGTGGTCGCTAGCCAGGCGGATACGAATATCCTACCACCAGCAAAATGGATACTCAGTTTCTCTTCACGTGTTAACCTATAGATTATTCCAGATAGTCCAGGTATACTTCGAGGGTGGGTATCAAGATACAGCCATATATTTGCTGGAGAAGCTGTTACCTGAACAACTCGTACCTGGCCCAGCTATCATCATGGACAGTTTATCGACCTTACTGATTGAACCTGGTAGGTATTTTAGCATGTCTTTGACATTAGTTATTTTTTGGCACGTTGGGCATTTTTGGGATGGGGAAAAGCACTGAACTCGATTGATCTTTATTTTTTTTTATCCTGGCACGGCAAAGTGACCACACTGCACCTGATAGTAAGTGCAGTGCCGACCAGTTATAGTATCAAGTAGCGAGTGATAATCTATCCCTCGATCGTCACACTCAGATTATTTTAGTTGTGACATAAGCACGCCTATGAAGTTCTATAATTATTGACAAACAATTATAAACTGACTATGACTGTGACGGCCTCGGTGGCGCAGTTGTAATCGCGCAAGCGTTACGACTGCTGTGCTGAGGTCTCGGGTTCGATTCCCGGGTCGGGAAAATTCATATTGTTTTTTTTTATTTAGACATACTCAGTGTCAGCCCGGAGTGGGATTGTGCCTGGTATGGCGATAGGCTCACCCCCTATTACATTATGAGACCGGGATAAATTCGGCGAAAAGTGGGTGTACTGTTTTTTTACCTAAATAGGCTTGCGTTTGCCCACTATCTCGCCTGATGGTAAGTGATGATGTGGTCTACGGTGGAGCATGCTAGCCTAGAAGATACCTATTCACTCTTGACTTAAAGATACCCAGATTATAATTTTCGGGAAATATAGACTCCGGCAAAGAGTTCCACTCTCTAGCGGTGCGCATGATAAAAAAACTAGCAAAACGCTAGTACATTACGCTGGTTACGCCTCTGTCTACACCTTCGGGGATTACCGACGCGAGTGTATATATATGTATGAAAAAAGACAAAAATAATACTGATAAGATAAGAAAAATATTAATTACAGATTGTCGCGCTGAGATAACCAAGTTTGGAGATATCAAGATAACCATTGGCTCTGGACAAGCGAAGAAGGTGACCACGGACCTCGACTCGATACAACTCAGCATTTTCTCACATCGGTTCATGTCGATAGCGGAACAGATGGGCAGGTTAATTGTGTTTACACTGGCTTTCACTCGCGGCTTGCTATGCGTACGATTATAGATATAAGATGTCAAGAATCCCATAAAAACTTTTTTTGTCGGTGGTCTAGAGTTGGGGTACGATGTTTGCCTTGTTGCGGCCTTCTGAGACCTTTGACACTAGACCCTCGACCGCTTCTTCACCTTCTTGTCCATGGCGTAGTGTGAAGAAGCAGGCCGGCATGATTGTGTTGAGTAGCGGGGGATAGATTGTCTCTCGCTACTCGATACTTTTACTGGACGACACTGCGCTTACCATCAGGTGCAGTGTGGTCACTTTGCCGAGCCAGGATATAAAAAAAGATTTTTTTTTTAAATTTCTCGAATTTTCTAGTCTAAATTCTCCATTAAATAATATATAAAATATATTGATAGGGTAGTCCCTATTGATTAGAGATATCGACTGTACTCTATAAATAAATGTGGGTAGCTTGATAATTACCAATTGAAATTGGTAAAGGTTTGCAATAAAAGGGAGCGCTCAGGCGCTCTAGAACACAGTCCGTTTTCGGACTGTCCATCGTAAGGACGTGTTGTGCAGTCAGTTCACATCCTCCTATACCACTGTTGGTCTGGTGGCAGTTCAGCATAGAGGGTTATGCTGTCCGTGCACACTTGGGACTACTTGGATAGGGGTACTTGGTACATCTTGACATGGGGTTGTGGACCTTAAGCACTGAGTTGTGTGACCGTGATCATTAATTTGATCGTTGCCGTGGTAACCGTCATTTAACCTTAGGGTGGTGTTAGAGTGCCATAAAGAAATTCCTACTATCCATAGTTTCAATCGAACTGCTGAAAAGCGACTAGTACGTACTCCGGTCCCTTCTGTAAAGACAGCTTTCGCCCAGCGCTTTAGCTTCTTCATGAAACCCTTTTTTAACCGACTTCAAAAAAAGGAGGAGGTTCTCAATTCGACTGTATGTTGCTTTTTTTTTTATTCAATAAAATTAACAAAAATATCAAAATTGTAACTTTGAGCTATCTTGAAGTTAAAAGAAAATTAACGACAATGTTGCTGACTTGGTCCTATCATTTCACGGAGGAGTTCCTTAAAATATACAAGTGACTGTTGTTGATATTACTAATATATATTTTACAAGCTAATTATTGTTATTGTTTTTGCTACATGATACACCGTATTTTCTTCAAAGTTATTTCTGTAAAAAAACCCTCCACGAGACAGGCGTAGCCTAGTGTGGAGAGTTTTTTATAATGTATACCATGTAAAATTAGTTTCTGGAAACAAATTTATTATTATTATTTATGTGCATGTTATGGTCCCTTTAATGGCCCTCTCTTTTGCTTTCTTACAATATAATTTTTAGTGTCAAGTTATCTCGGAAGGGTTTCCTAATATTTGCTGTTGTTTTTTCATATTTGTTGCACGTATTAGAGGGTTAATATATGATATACAGGGTGGTCCAACGCACGTCGATATCAGTGAACATAAAGGAGCGGCTGGACTTCTCGTGCGCGCTGTTCGGAGCCGACGGCGCGCTCGTGTCCAACGCGCCGCACATACCGGTGCATCTCGGGGCCATGCAGGACACCGTGCAGTACCAGGTTCGATACCTATTCAAATGAAACCAAATAGTCCCCCTATTTGGTCTTATTTGAGTAGATTTTTGATCGTCACGATTTCATTGTGCTTATGCATGGAATAGACATAATAATCACTTTCCTCATCAAATGAAATATTTTTTCTATCCATGTAATGTTAGATTCAGTCAGTTTTTGAAGTGATAAGCGATAGTTCCATAATCTCTGTGCTATATTTCTTGAAGTGAAACTTGTTTAGAATCGTTGTGATTTCTCTTGATATTAAATATATAACAACAGGAGAAGACAACATTTGCATAACTATTACTCGTGTATAAACCATTTATTAATAAGATGGTAGACATTTATTATCTTTATAAATTACTCATAAAATATGAGACAAAAGATTTTTACTTTTGAGTCATCTTTAAAAAACTTTATACTCATAAGTACATACACACATATACACTCACGCCTGTAATCCCCGAAGGGGTAGGCAAAGGTGTAACCAGTACACCCACTTTTCGCCGAATTTCGGTCCCATAATGTGATAGGGGGCGAGCGAGCCTATCGCCATACTGGGCACGGGTTCCAGACTCCGGGCTAATACTGAGAATTTCTAGATAGAAAAACCAAATATCACTTTACCCGACCCGGGGATCGAACCCGAGACCTCAGCACAGCGGTTGTAACGCATGCGCAGTTACAACTGCGCCACCGAGGCAGTCAAGAAATTGACTTAAATTTTAATAAATTAGTCTTTGGTGCTCGTTGTGGCAATATGTAATTTTATTGTTTTTTAAAGCATTGAAAGATATCACATATATTTACCACCTTAATGGAGCATTCTGTATCCATACTAATACTATAAATGCGAAAGTAACTCTGTTTGTTTGTTTGTTTGTTACCTCTTCACGACTAAACGGCTGAACGGATTGTAATGAAATTTGGTAAGGGAATAGATTATATCCTGGAGAAGGACATAGGCTATATTTTTTCTCAAAAAACAACCTTGAAAGGGGTCAAATAGGAGGTCAACATTTGTATGGGAATATCCATAATTCCTCGACTTAGGGGTCTGTAAATTCATATTTAGGCTTTTGGTAGGAAATAAAGAAATACGTGTTTCACATTTTTACATGAAGTTAAATAGTGAGAGAGTGAGAGAGTGATAGAGTGAGAGAGTGATAGAGTGATAGAGTGATAGAGTGAGATAGTGAGAGAGCGAGAGAGCGAGAGAGCGAGAGAGCGAGAGAGCGAGAGAGCGAGAGAGCGAGAGAGCGAGAGAGCGAGAAAGCGAGAGAGTGAGAGAGTGAGTCAGTGAGTCGGTCAGTCAGTCAGTCAGTCAGTCAGTCAGTCCGTCAGTCCGTCAGTCCGTCAGTCCGTCAGTCCATCCGTCCGTCCGTTTGTTTGTTACCTTTTCACGACTAAATGGCTGACCGGATTGTGATGAAATTTGGCAAGGAGATTATATCCTGTAGAAGGACTTAGGCTATCTTTTTTCTCAAAACACAACTTTCAAAGAGGACAAATAAGAGTTCAATATTTGTATGGGAAATCTATCATTCCTCAAGTTAGGGATCTGAAAAATCATATTAAGGAATATTATATTATTATATCATGTTATATTATGCTTTTGGTAGGAAATAGAGAAATACGTGTTTCAACGTTTTTGAAAAATCATCCCTGAAAGGGGCAAAGTGAAGTTCAACTTATGAGGTACTAGCTGTTGCGCGCGGCTCCGCCCGCGTGGAGGTTATTTTCGGGAGCAGAAGTATACAATCCATGGAGTTGTCTCTGCACTGAGGCACCTGTAGCGATTGTCCAGCCTCTCAGTTGTTGTGCCTGAATCTTGAGATTGCATCTAAAGAATACCTCATAAGTTTAACCTCACTTTGCCCCTTTCAGGGATGATTTTTCAAAAACGTTGAAACACGTATTTCTCTATTTCCTACCAAAAGCCTTAATATGAATTTTCAGATCCCTAACTTGAGGAATGATAGATTTCCCATACAAATATTGAACTCTTATTTGACCCCTTTCAAAGTTGTGTTTTGAGAAAAAAGATAGCCTATGTCCTTCTACAGGATATAATCTATCTCCTTGCCAAATTTTATCACAATCCGGTCAGCCGTTTAGTCGTGAAAAGGTAACAAACAAACAAACAAACGGACGGATGGACGGATGGACGGACGGACGGATGGACGGACGGACGGATGGACGGACTGACGGACTGTCGGACTGACGGACTGACGGACTGACGGACTGACGGACTGACGGACTGACGGACTGACGGACTGACTGACTGATTCACTCTCACTCTCTCACTCTCGCACTCTCGCACTCTCGCACTCTCGCACTCTGTCACTCTCGCACTCTCTCACTCTGTCACTCTCAAACACTCTCACACTGTCACTCTCTCTTACTCTCTCACTATTTAACTTCGTGTAAAAATGTGAAACACGTATTTCTTTATTTCCTACCCAAAGCCTAAATATGAATTTACAGACCCCTAAGTCGAGGAATTATGGATTTCCCATACAAATTTTGACCTCCTATTTGACCCCTTTCAAGGTTTTTTTTTGGGAAAAAATATAGCCTATGTCCTTCTCCAGGATATAATCTATTCCCTTACCAAATTTCATTACAATCCGTTCAGCCGTTTAGTCGTGAAGAGGTAACAAACAAACAAACAAACAGAGTTACTTTCGCATTTATAGTATTAGTATGGATTCTTTAGAGGCAATCTCAAGATTCAGGCAAAACAACTGAGAGGCTGGACAATCGCTACAGGTGCCTCAGTGCAGAAGACAATTTCTTGGATTGTATACTGCTGCTCCCGAAAATAACCTTCACGCGGGCGGAGCCGCGAGCAACAGCTAGTGTTTCATAAATCTGAAATCCACTTTTATTTCCAGATGAAAGTACGTGGTGATTCGTTGAAGCCAGGCGACGTGTTACTCGCCAACCATCCAAAGGCTGGTGGTTCCCATCTACCAGACTTGACCGTCATCACGCCTGTCTTCCATAAGTATGTTTAATTTTAACATAATTTGGAATATTATGTTTGTTGATTGATTTTTGGTCTCTTCTTCTCAACTGCCGCCTTGAATCCCTATTACCGATACAAAGATGTAGACAGAACAGTAGAACTTGCAACAAATACTGGCACGGGTCAGATCTTAAATGAGCATGGTTTTGTAATCCTTTTACTGTTTTCATGTGTCCAAAAATTCAATTGAATGGTAATTTATTTTCCCGTGCCATGATTTGGAATCGTTTTTCCGTTTGGTTGCGTTTAAAATCACGGCAGGCGGCAATTTTTAGATATTTGCAGCGTTTTATTTATACTTTATTTTTAGGACACTCTGTATAGTACCAAATGCCTGCATTTTGTGCTTTTTGTTATGTTATATACACATTACAGGAATCAATCACGCCCCATCTTCTTCGTGGCTTGTCGTGGTCACCACGCTGACATCGGAGGTCTGACCCCAGGGTCCATGCCGCCGCACTCCACGCGGCTGGCTCACGAGGGTGCCGCCTTCAAGTCCATGCTGCTGGTGGTCGGTGGGACCTTCAACGAGAAGGAGCTGGTTGAAGGTGGGTGCTCTTGGCTCCAGGGTCTAAGGCTTAGACTCATACCCATCATGACTAGTTGCTAAATAGAATTTTCAGACTAATCATTAGACGGTACATCTAAAGAGACCTCTCAGTTACTGTAATCCGCCCGGATAGCGACCACCGTACACAGGGTGTAAAACCCGCCATAGTGGCACACGCAAGTGTGTCGCGTTCCGGGTTCAGCCAGTGAACATCCGGTTTTTGTTGGGTCTAGAGTTGAGGTACAATGTTTGTACGTTTTGCGGCCTTCTGAGTACTCTGACACTAGACCCTCGACCGCTTCTTCACCTTCTTGCCCATGGCGTAGTGTGAAGAAGCAGGCCGGCATGATTGAACCCCGAGATGGACGGCAGCGCGGGTGGTAAGGCCTCGTTCGCTGTCGTTGTTTGATGCGCGGGGGCTCCTTAGCCCCCCATGGAGATGAGCTGCTACGCGGCACCGCGCAGGGGCCATTCCGGCTGCAATTCTAGCACTCCTTAGAATACCCCGGGATCGCTCCGTAAGCGCCGAAGAAGGCCACCGTGGAGTTTTACATAGTACATAGGGGGTAGGGACTCGGCCCAGTGGCAGCTCGGATAGCCATCATCCAGGCGAAGGGGCTGTTGGGTCGTAAGACCGGCTATTCAAGCATACCCGTTTTATTCTTATTCTGCTTCCCCCCGGAGCGGGCGGCAGTAATAAAACGCTTTCCCCGCGACAAAAAAAAGGCTGGCATGATTGTGTTGAGTAGCGGGGGATAAATTGACTCTCGCTACTCGATACTCTAATTGGACAGCACTGCGCTTACCATCAGGTGCAGAGTGGTCACTTTGCCGTGCCAGAATAACAAAAAAAATATAATGGCATTTTTCGTCTAGCAGCGAAGATAAGGTCGAACGTAGCTTTAGATTAAATTTGCGCAAGATATTGCCCAAGATCTCATTTGTCTTAGCACGTGAAATAAATACACTAGATATTTCTATTTAGTTTAGTCTATGGACATTAACATTTGCTGTTCTTCATAATTTATTGCTAAATAAATAAATAAAAAGAGCCCTTACAACTCTAGCGTGTGGTCACCAGAGGCGTTTGGTGTCTTTTGAATTTTAAACATATCATTCGACCAGTTTGTGTCTATTTTAGAGCTGATGAGACCGGGCGAAGAGCCTGGATGTACCGGGACAAGGAATTTGGCAGACAACCTTTCGGATTTGAAGGCACAAGTGGCGGCTAATCAAAGGGTAAGTGACAACACAAGTTTATTTTTAAGGATATCTGTAATTTCATTTTGTAATATAGAGTAGCTGTTATTTTTTTATGCATTTTAAAATACATTTTTATGATTAATTGAGCCAAACAGAATGTGTGTATTTATATTCTATAATTGCAGCCTTAAGTGTCCCACTTCTGGAAAAATACGTACTGAACATATTTTTTTTTTCCAAAAATATAACAAACTTTGTTTTTATTAATAATATAAAAAAAAATGTTGTTCAATACTTTGTGTAGTAAAAATAATTTGAGTTTTAATTAATAACTCATCTCAAGCTTTTTTGGTTCCAATGAACTCTTTATATAGAGTTAGTAAATATGGTATGTTCAAGGGTATACAACTGGTGGGTGAGCTGATAGATCAGTATGGCCTGGATGTTGTACAATCATACATGTGTCACATACAGAAGAACGCTGAAATTGCTGTCAGAGACATGTTAAAGGTATGTATAACTTATAATATAATTATTTCTGTAACTATTAATGGATAAATGCCGTAAAAGTTAAAAATTCAATTTTAAAAATGTTAAAACCAATACATTTCTATTACTATTTTTACATTTTGCTTTAAAACTCTGCTATGACAATGATATGTATTTATGCCTTATTGCTCTTGTAATAAGAACTTTTATCCTTTGATATTTCTGATACCCCTACTAATTTAACATGTACCGCTAGATGTCACTCAATTAAAGATTTTATATTTTACTGTTTTAATAGGTCTTCGAAGGTATGTGAAATCTACCATTCTAAATTAGGCAGACGAATGGCAAACTTTTTAATAGGGGAGGCCCGTGATTATATTATATTTTTTTTTAGTTTTTTTTGTTATCCTGGCACAGTAAATTGACCACACTGCACCTTATGGTAAGCGCAGTGCCTTCCAGTTATAGTATCAAGTAGCGAGAAACATCTATACCTTGCTACTGGAACAGAGTCGTGCCAGCCTGCTGTTGTATAAAATGTATAATAATGATAATTGACCGCTTTTAAAGACTTACCCGTTTTTAGTGGAATAGGAGCGCTTAATTGTCACTGACTTCATGGGAACTAGCATTGTTGACATGACAGACGCTTCTGATTGGTTGATAGTGAAAGATGGCCGACTTTGGTTCTAAAAGCAACTTTCTGTGTTTAACGGCTATAAACCCCTTCTAGGGTTTTCAATTATAAAACATTGCTATAGTCGATGCAGATTTTATTTTCCTATATTACTTATAGTACACACACACACACACATACATACACTCACGTCTGTAATCCCCGAAGGGGTAGGCAGAGGTGTAACGAGTACACCCACTTTTCGCCGAATTTCGGTCCCATAATGTGATAGGGGGCGAGCCTATCGCCATACCGGGCACAAATTCCAGACTCCGGGCTAATACTGAGGAATTTTCTAGATAGAAAAACCCAATATCACTTTACCCGACTCGGGGATCGAACCCGAGACCTCAGCACAGCAGGCGTAACGCATGCGCAATTACAACTGCGCCACCGAGGCAGTCTTACTTACGTCTATTACTTATAGTTATTTCATTTTTGTCCGACTACCTTCTTTGCCGACTACCTTCTTTGCCGACTACCTTCTTTGCCGACGACCTTCTTTGCCGACGACCTTTGCCGACGACCTTCTTTGCAGACTACCTCCTTTGCCGACTACCTTCTTTGCCGACGACCTTCTTTGCCGACGACCTTCCTTGCCGACTACTTTCTTTGCCGACGACCTTCCTTGCCGACTACTTTCTTTGCCGACTACCTTCTTTGCCGACGACCTTCTTTGCCGACTACTTTCTTTGCCGACGACCTTCCTTGCCGACTACTTTCTTTGCCGACGACCTTCCTTGCCGACTACTTTCTTTGCCGACGACCTTCCTTGCCGACTACTTTCTTTGCCGACTACCTTCTTTGCCGACGACCTTCTTTGCCGACTACTTTCTTTGCCGACGACCTTCCTTGCCGACTACTTTCTTTGCCGACGACCTTCCTTGCCGACTACTTTCTTTGCCGACGACCTTCTTTGCCGACTACCTTCTTTGCCGACTTTGGTTCTATACGACTCATATAAGACTGCTATGTTTGTGTTCACATTTGTTTCCAGTCTGGGTGTTGTAAGACCTGAAGTTTCTGACAAGACTCGTATCTTAGTGTGGGGTTGGGTCCATATGTCTGTGTGTGTGTGAATTTATTCTCGACATTTTGATTTGATTTAATTTTATTAATAGGAGATAGCAAACAACGCTCTCGCTAAGACAGGCACGACCGTGTTGAAAGCGACTGAATATATGGACAACGGTACGCCCATAGCGCTCACTGTAACACTAGACAAGGAGCAAGGCAGCGCTGTATGTGATTTTACGTGAGTTATACGTTTTATTAAACAAATATATTTTATACTAGCTTTTACTCGCGGCGTCGCCCACGTTGTAGTTATTTTTGAAAGACAAGATATAAAATCCATGGAGACATCTTAAGCTTAATCTTAATATTATGTAGCGAATTGGCTCAAAAAGTACTGAACCGATTTTAAAAATTCTTTCACCATTTGGATGCTACATTATCACTGATTAATATAGGCTAAAAACATACATACAAATCTTTCCTCTTTCTGATATTAGTATAGATTTACTACAAAAGTGCCTCTTAAGGTTGCCAATGGTGAAGGCCTTCTAAAAAGCAAGGAGGAAGTGCTCAAACGATGGGTAGAACACTTCAGCACTTTGTTAAATGTGGATCGTTCTGCAGACCTAGATCATATTTGTTCTATTCCCCAGCTACCTACATTTAATAAACTGGACGAGCCACTTGGGCGTGGTGAGGTAGTTTCAGCTATGAACCAACAGCGGAATAAACGTGCGGTGGGCATTGATTCAGTACCGATTGAATTGCTTAAGTGCGGCGGTGAGGAGCTGCATTCGGCCATATGGGAACTTTTTGATCGTATGTTTAAAGAAGAACAGCTGCCATCTGCTTTTAAAGTATCACGCATTAAGGCACTATATAAGAACAAGGGTGACCGTTCCGATTGCGGTTCCTATCGCGGTATTTCGCTTTTATCTGTGCCTGGTAAAGTATTTGCTAGAGTGCTCCTAAATCGCCTCTTGGAGTTGTCTGAGGAGATTTTACCGGAAACCCAATTTGGCTTCCGTCCAAATCGGGGCACTTGTGAAGCCATTTTTTCACTGCGACAATTGCAAGAAAAGAGTAGGGAACAGGGGCGTCATATGTACCTCTGCTTTGTCGACCTTGAGAAGGCTTTTGATAGTGTGCCCCGAGAAGCCCTTTGGATTGTGCTTGGAAGGCTAGGGTGCACGGAGAAGTTCGTGAAACTTTTGAGACTCCTGCATGATGATATGGAGTGCTGTGTCGCTGTTGACAATGAACAGTCAGATTTCTTTCCCGTTACCTGTGGGGTGAAACAAGGGTGTGTTCTAGCGCCCACACTGTTCGCAATGTACTTTGCAGTTGTAGTCCGAGAAGTTTTGCAGACAACACCTGAAGGAATACGTATCCGCTTTCGCACTGACGGTAATCTTTTCAACTTAGCCAGACTTAAGGCTCGCACTAAGGTCTCCCATGCATTGGTCTCTGAGATTATGTATGCGGATGATTTGTGCTTTGTGACAGAAACCCCAGAACACCTGCAAAAGCTAACTTCAAATTTCAACGAGTCTTGCCACAAATTTGGCCTGAAGATCAGCGTCAAGAAGACTGAAGTGATGTCCTTGGACATTCAGGGTCACGAGTCGCTGACCATTAAACTCGGGGAAGACGAGCTGAAGCAGGTTGATAAGTTCCGCTACTTGGGGAGCTGCTTAACATCAAAGTGTGACCTTGATGCCGAAATTAATAGTAGGATTGCAGCTGCAGCTGCAGCATTTGGTAAACTACATTCCAAGGTCTTCTGTTCACATGACTTGAAGCTGGCTACTAAGATCTCAGTATACATGGCGATCGTACTGCCTAACATTTTGTACTCTGCAGAAACATGGACCGTCTATCGCCGCCACATACGCATGCTGGACCGATTCCACCTCAGATGCCTACGCAAGATTCTTAACATCAAATGGTCCGATTGCGTGCGGAATACAGAGGTATTACATAAAGCCAACGTAGGTGGCATTGAGTCTTACCTCATCCGACGACAACTTCGATGGTGCGGCCATGTATTACGGATGCCAGACCAGCGGGTGGCAAAGCGCATCTTCTACTCGGAACTTGAGGAGGGTAAGCGTAAGCATGGCGGACAACTCCTCAGGTACAAAGATGTCCTTAAGCGGCACATGAAAAGCTGCTCAATAGAGCCTTTACAGTGGGAGCAGCAAGCCGCCAAGCGACAGGAATGGAGATCTCTGGTTAAAACCAGAGTCTTCGATTTTGAAGCTAAACGGCGCACAGAATTGGACAGAAAGCGTGAAAATCTCAAAGCCCGACCACCTGCGGCGATCACGTATAACCTTGAGAGTGGTGTGCTCACATGCCCGCAATGTGCGAGGATCTTCTCTAAGAAGATTGGCTACATAAGCCACATGCGAGCACACGAACGACGAAAAAATCTGGAGTAGAATGCAGTCGCCATGGCCGAAAACGGCCGGGAGCATCATCATCATCATCATAGATTTATTTTTGCTTGCAAAATGTAACTTTTGAGTTTTTTTGATATTTAGGAAGTCATTTAGTTGCAAATATAAGACCATATTTCATGATTTTATGTTATCCCCCGCTACTCAACACAATCATGCCGGCCTGCTTCTTCACTACGCCATGGGCAAGAAGGTGAAGAAGCAAGGGTCTAGTGTCAGAGTACTCAGAAGTACCCCAACTCTAGACCCCCGACAAAATCCGGATGTACAATGGCTGATGAACGCGACACACTTGCGTGTGCCATTATGGCGGGTTCTACACCCTGTGTACGGTAGTCGCTATCCAGGCGGATATGAATAGCTTATCACCAGCAAAATGTGAATGAAACATCGATAAAAGTGCTATATCCCAATATAATTCGGTATTTCGTCAACATAGCCTTTCTGTTTCTTTTGCATAGCTGCTATTTTAAACATACTTCACTATAAAATGATATTATATACTAATTTCTGATATCGGAGGTCGCCTGAATTAAATGTTTTTTTTTGCTCCCACATACAAATTGTTTTGATATATATATTTATATATATTTGATATACATAGCAGCGATAGCCTAGTTGGTTGCGGTACGGACTGTCAAGACGAAAGTCGTAGGTTCGAAACCCAAGTGGCATACACCTCTGACTTTTCTAAAGTTATGTGTGTATTAAAATGTTAATTATCGCTTGCTTTAACGGTGAAGGAAAACATCGTGAGGAAACCTGCATATCTGAGAGTTTTTCGAAGGTATGAGAAGTCTGCCAACCCGCATTAGGCCAGCGTGGTGGACTAAGGCCTTACTCCTCTCATTAGTAGAGGAGGCCCGTGCCCAGCAGTGGGACAATGTTTAATACAGGGCTTGTATTATTATTATTATACAAATTGTTTTGATAATAACTAGTAATGTAGGTAAGGTAGTATTAAAGTAAGTACATGTTTTGTTTGTGGGAATCAGGAGCCTAAACTAGGTTTCCCTGTGCTAAGGATCTCCTGGCCTCTATTGGATTTAAATTTGATAATAAGTGTACATTAATTTTGCATCTTTTAAATTGTGAGCAATCGAAACACCTAAGCCTAACCCCTCTCATTAGCAGAGGAGTCCCGTCCAGTCAGGAGTCCCCTCTCATTAGGAGCAGTGGGACAATCTTAATACAAGGCTAGTATTATAAAGATACCGTATCATACGATCAAATAGTCATATATTTTTTTTTTATTCACTCTATACAAGAGAAGGCAAAGGTTCTCCACCATGCAGCCATGTCTGTCGTTATTTTTTCCAAATCTGGCCTAGAAATAAAGTCTTCTTCTTCTCTGGTTTTAACTTATACAAAAGGCCGAAGCCATGTCTGTAGTCTTCATCCATTCAAAAGGGGGAAGCCATGTCCGATATTTTTCCCATTCTGAAGGCCGAAGCCATATCCGAAATAAACACAATTCAAAAGGCCAGAGCCATGTCTGAAACAGTAACAATTCAAAAGGCCGAAGCCATGTCTGAAATAATTTTTTCACTTATTAATCATAATAAAACATCACATCACATTCCCGCCATTTTTTCTTTTTTTCAGTCATAATTTATAGAAAACAATAGAATGCTTTTTTTTCAATTGTTTCTTTTTTATAAAAAAGATAAGGTAAAAGTTCTCCAACATGCAGCCTTGTCTGTCGTTTATTTTAATCCAAGGATTTTTTGTTCATTTTCTTTTGTTTTTATAAGAGAAGGCAGAGGTTCTCCAAGATGCAGCCATATCAGTTATTTTATTATCAGAATGTTTTTTTTGTTCGCTCCATATTAGGAACCGGCTAAGGTCTGAGACCATGCTGCCAAGTCATAAGTAAATTTGCTTAATTGTAAGGACTAATATTAGAATGTTGTATTGCTTCAGAATATTTATTTTTAATTTTTAGCGGCACAGGTGTTGAAGTTTGGGGCAATCTAAACGCCCCCAGGGCTATCACCATGTCGGCACTGATTTACTGTCTGCGTTGTATGGTCGGACATGACGTGCCACTTAATCAGGTTATTTTTTTCGTTTTTTTAACCACAAAAAAAAACAAATTTTTTACTTAATAAAAAACATTGTTTTTTTTTATAATTTTTTAAAAAAGTCACTATGGTTGACACAAAAATTTAAAATTTTTTTTTTTCAATTTTTTCAATAAAAAAATGGTTAATAATAAAAAAATGTGCAGGGTTGTCTCAACCCGGTGAAGGTGATCATCCCGCCCGGGTCTATATTGGACCCTTCAGAAGACGCCGCGGTAGTGGGAGGGAATGTTCTCACTTCACAACGTATAGTCGATGTCGTACTCAAAGCATTCCAGGTATTTTTAAGATGTTTTTCTAAATTTCTTGTTTTGTTTGTATCATTTCTGATACTTTTTTAACATATCTATATTTTTTTATCCTGGCACGGCAAAGTGACCACACTTCACCTGATGGCAACACAGTGCCTTCCAATTAGAGTATCGAGTAGTGAGTGACAATCTATCTCGCTACTCAACACAATGTATCAATAACAAGCATAAACTATAATTAAAAATATTATTAGTTAAACTTAGAAACCTCATTGTCTTGCGCAAAGACACATAGTTAAACCTAGCTTTTGCAGCAGCTTGCATGTGTGATTACGTATAATAATACTAGCCCTGTATTAAACCTTGTCCCACTGCTGGGCACGGGCCTCCTCTACTAATGAGAGTGGGTTAGGCCTTAGTCTACCACGCTGGCCTAATGCGGGTTGGCAGACTTCTCATACCTTCGAAAAATTCTCAGATATGCAGGTTTCCTCACGATGTTTCCTTCACCGTTAAAGCAAGCGATAATTAACATTTTAATACACACATAACTTTAGAAAAGTCAGAGGTGTATGCCACTTGGGTTTCGAACCTACGACTTTCGTCTTGGCAGACCGTACCGCAACCAACTAGGCTATCGCTGCTGATTGTGATTACGTACATCGATATTAACTTAGAGACTTTTAGTTTTCTCCTTCCACAAAACCTTATTCCAGTAATAACGATAATAAAAAAATAGCCAAATCGGTCCAGCGCTTTCCATGTAACGCGCTTACCAGTGAATCACATTTTATTTCTATATATAGACACATAGATAGACATATTTTATTGTTACATGACATGTTCATTTTAATGTTAAACTTTTTTCTGCAGGTCTGCGCCGCGTCACAAGGCTGTATGAATAATTTGACCGTCGGTGAAACTGATTGGGGGTACTATGAAACCGTGGCAGGAGGCAGTGGGGCTGTAAGTATACAATTAAAATTTATTGACAAATAAAACTCTGTCTACTTATTATAGACAGGCAGCGGGTTTGCTGTGCCCTGGCATTGCAGAAGTTAATGGGCGGCGGTGACTACTTACCATATCCTGACACGGTAAAGTGACCATACTGCACCTGATGGTGAGTGCAGCGCCGTCCAGTTAGAGTATCAAGTAGCGAGAGACAATCTGTCCCTCAATACTCAACACAATCATACCTGCTGTGTAGCTTCTTCACACTACGCCAGGACCCAGGATCATAGGAAGGAGGGAACACGATACCTGGTAAATTGTTCCACAGCTTGATGGAAAAAAATAAACCGCGATAAATCATATTTTTTTTATTTTATCTGACCTGTAAACCTTCAAGAAGAGAGCATATTCTTTCCTGAAAGTCTGGCAACGCATTTGCAAGCACTCTGGTGTTGCAGATGTTCATGGGCGGCAGTGATCACTTTCCATCAGGTGAGCCTCCTGCCCGTTTGCCCCCTTTTTTTATAAAACAAACTTGCAGGGTCCAGGCTGGCACGGCACCGGCGGCGTCCACACGCACATGACGAACACTCGCATCACCGACGTCGAGATCGTGGAGAGACGGTACCCCATGCTGGTCACCAGGTTCTCGCTCAGGGACCACTCCGGAGGACGAGGTCAGTAGCACGTCAGACCCTGTGTCTGTTGGGTGTTATTAATACGATTAATTATAAATGCGAATGTTTGGATGGATGCAAGAAAGAAAACATTTATTCAGCACAAAAAGAGACACAACACAAACAGAAATACTGATAACAAAAATAAAAGAAAAATTAAAATAATTAAGGCTACAAAGACAAAATATAATAGGGTAGCGGGTAGCGTGGGTCTCATAAAAATGCTGAAAGGGTTCTAGTTCAGCATCAGGCTAGGCAGTATGCTTAGCGCTGGTTTTCAACTAGACCCCGTACAAGTGACGCACGGACCATACAATGTGAAGATGGGTGTTTGTTACTCAATCACGCCAGAACGGCTGGACGGATCTGGTCGAAATTTAGCACAGAGATAGATTATAGCAAGGGTGGCCAAGCTCCTTGATAGGTGAGCCATTATACAATATTTTAAATTTCTCGCGAGCCGCAATTAAATAGCTATTTAAAAGGTATGCAAAAAAGTTTTTTTTTACAGACATATTTATCGAAAACATGTAAATAAAAATACAAAATATGTGTATGAAATATTTAAAATTACAACGTTGCTCTTTGAAACACATCATCATCTACCTGCCCTTATCCCACACTAAGTGGGGTCGGCACAATCGGTTTGAACCCTCCACGCAGCCCTATCATGCGTCAAATCTGCATTCACCCCTTTCATGCGCATGTCCTCATTCACGCAATCCATCCACATCTTTTTTGGTCTCCCACGACTCTTTCTTCCATCCACATTCATATTGACAACCAGTCTTGTCACATGCCTTTCATCCCTCATCATCACATGCCCATACCAAGCTCTTTGAAACACATACGGAACGATAATATTGTTTTAAAATATAATAGCACAAAATTTAAAGGGAACTCGGGTACGTTTATCGAGGAATACAAATAATCCTTCAAAGAGCCGCATGTGGCTCGCGAGCCGCAGGTTGGCCCCACCTGGATTATAGTATGGAATAGCACATAGGCAACACATTGTTATATTTGCCTGTCTGCCTGTTTGTTTGTTTGACTGGCTCGGTGGCGCAGTAGTAATTGCGCATGCGTTACGACTGCTGTGCTGAGGTCTCGGGTTCGATCACCGAGTCGGGTTAAGTGATATTGGGTTTTTCTATCTAGAAATTCTCAGTATTAGCCCGGAGTCTGGAATTGTGCCCGGTATGGCGATAGGCTCGCCCCCTATCACATTATGGGGCCGTAATAATTCGGCGAAAAGTGGGTGTACTGGTTACATATCTGCCTACCCCTTCGGTAACTGGCCTGAGTGTATATATGTATTGTTATATTTGCAGGTCGTTGGAAAGGCGGTAGTGGTGTGACCCGGGAGTTAGTGTTCCGTCGCACGGTCCAAGTGTCGGTTCTCACTGAGAGGAGAGCGTTCCAACCTTATGGCATGAACGGTAAATCTTTTTTAGTGCCTCAATAGTCAGAGGAGCAGACGGGCCACCTGATGGTAAGTAGTCACCGCCGCCCATAGACTTCTGCAATACCAGGGCATAGCAAAGCCGCTGCCTACCGTTAATACAATGTTCTATAATAATAAAAATATATAAATAATACTAGCCCTGTATTAAACATTGTCCCACTGCTGGGCACTGGCCTCCTCTATTAATGCTAGGGGTTAGGCCTTAGTCCACCACGCTGGCCTAATGCGGTTTATATATAGATATGCCTACAAATGTTTTGATTTAATAAATTGATCCTTTGTTGTGTATTGTGCCGGTGTAAAACCCGCCATAGTGGCACACGCAAGTGTGTCCGCGTTCCGGGATCAGCCAGTGTACATCCGGTTTTTGTTGGGGGTCTAGAGTTGGGGTACGATGTTTGGCCGTTTAGCGGCCTTCTGAGTACTCTGACACTAGACCCTCGACCGCTTCTTCACCTTCTTGCCCATGGTGTAGTGTGAAGAAGCAGTCCGGTATAATTGTATTGAGTAGCGGGGGATAGATTGTCTCTCGCTACTCGATACTCTAATTGGACCGCACTGCGCTTACCATCACGTGCAGTGTGGTCACTTCACCGTGCCAGGATAAAAAAAATTAAACCTATTTTTCTATAGGTGGGGAACCTGGGGAGCGAGGATTGAACTTGCTGATGAGAACCGATGGCCGTCTCATTAACCTTGGAGGGAAATCCTCTGTCGAAGCGTATCCTGGGGTAAGATAACATATTTTAGAAACACAACAGAGTGCTATTTAAGGGGGATACCTTAAAAGGCACACAAACTATGGTTACCACTGTATTGATCAATTTCGACAGCTCCCGTGGCGCAGTTGGCGAGTAGTCGGTTGTGAAACAAGGCCATGGGTTCGATTCCCATACTGGGACAAATGTTTGTGTGACAGACAGATATTTGTGTCCGGGGTCTGGGTGTTGTGAGAGGGTGCGTCTCTCTAGGGCCCTGATACCCACAACACAAGACTCGTATCTTAGTGTGGGGTCGGGGCTATGTGTGTGACTGTTGGGTGTTATTTATTTAATGATCACCGTTAACAACCATGTCAGGATTTATCACTACTTTCCAAGTAGTCTGCCGCGTAGGTACGCCATTACAACTGCGCCATCTAGGCAATGAATATGTATGTATTTTATTAATCAAACTTCTAAAATCGAATCCTGGAAAATACTTCGGTTCTGGCTTAGGTCCATATACAAATAAATGAAGCAAATATTTTAACCAAATAAAATGTCTCCACAGGACAAATACATAATGAATTCACCCAGCGGCGGAGGTTATGGTCACCCTACAGACACACAGTCTGACGAACAGACAGACAAACAGTTCAGGGGTTTCGTAGAGAGGGGCAGTGTCTATGAATACAGGAGTGCGCAGGAGTCTGTGTGAATTTAAGGTTTAACCACCGATCATTCGGACACCGGTGTCCGGAAAAAACTGGCAATACTCGCCCTTATTGACGTGCCTAAGCATATTTGTAACCTTAAGCACTCATGTCTAGTATGGATATAAAAATTAGGGAGTAAAATACAAGCCAAAATCATTTTTATTTCCATAACATTAAAGTTAAAATAGCATGTGAGAACGGCGAAAGTGGCCAGTGTTTGAACGCACCTCCGCGCCGCCGGCGAGCCTATGTGTCATGACTGGTAAACATTATGGGAATAAAGTTGATTTTGGCTTGTATTTTTAATAACTACTTATTACTTTTTTCAATACACCGGTGTCTTTGTGATACTTAAGAAGTTAAGGGTCAAATGGGGAAAGGAAGGACCAGGAATATATGGACCACGGTACAAGTTTGCGTCAATTCCAATGTTGTTTTAAATACTCTATAAAGTATCCAAATACTATCTAAAGTTTACATTTTTGGAATTGGAACGCGGGTTTCCATGTTTTTTGTGTAATAATATTTTTTGTGTAAACTGTAGGTATATAAAGATTTAAGCGTAAGACTAGGCAGTATGGTCGATTGACTATAGCCTGTCCTTTGGACGAATAAAAAAAACTAGGTATCAATACGTCAATGAAAACTGATAGTCAATGTCATTTTTAATCAATATGTCTGATTAAGTTTTAAATGAAATCCCCTATACAACACAGACATACTGTTTGCCAGACGACTTCAAAAATAAAAGAATTAATTTAAATATTATTTTTATCTTGAGGCGCGAGAAAAAGCAGCACCAAGAATGGGCATTCTCCTTTACAAACAATATATTTGAAATCAAATGAGCTAGATATTTAATTGACAGCGTGATGGAATAGGTAGCTATGAAACTAGAGGCCGCGGATTCGATCCTAACACCAATGAAAATGTTTGTGATAAATGCTTGTAAGACCGTAGTCCTTGATACCAGGTACAGGTTTAACCTAATATGGGGTTAAAGTATTTTTTTTAGTGTCTCGATAGGCAGACGAGCAGACGTGCCACCTGATGGTAAGTCACCGCCGCCCATAGACTTCTGCAATTCCAGGGCACAGCAAAGCCGCTGCCTACCGTATGTGTTACAGTTATATTAACGACAAAACAAATTTCACCGGAAACAATAATGCGCGTATAACTCTAAGTACAATATTAAACTGGTTATTTCAAAGTTATTGCAATGAACTAATTCGCTTAATATTTGTTGTTAATGCATTAAATGCCATTTAATAATGCCAATATAATCTGCTTAAGGTCATTGACCAGTTGGCCCATATACAAGGTGTTGTAAAAAGGTGGTATAAATAAAAATACGACATAAATATGATTGGTAACTTATCGGTAAAGTTGAAAGTCCCGTAAACCACATCCTTTATGAGTAATGTTGCTCGCGGCTCCGCCCGCGTAGAGGTCATGTTTGGGAGAAAAGTATACAATACAAAATACCAATTTTCATGCGTTTAACTTAAAAAATGACGGATTTTAATACAAACTTTCATCCCCTATTTTACCCCCTTAGGGGCGGAATTCCCAAAAATCCTGAAACATATATTTTTTATTTTTAACTAAAAGGCCAAATACTAATTTTCGTAAATTTAACTTCAAAAATGACGGATTTTCATACAAATTATTTTACCCCCTTAGGGGTGGTATTTCCAATAACCCTTCCTTAGTGGATGCCTACGTCATAAAAGGTACCTATTGTCAAAATTTCAAGTCTCTAACCCTAGCCGTTTTGGCTGTGCGTTGATCGATCAGTCAGTCAGTTTCTTCTTTTATATATACAGATTTTAATTAAAAATTAGTATGGAATATTTAGTTTTATGATTCCTGAAGCCAATTGCAATGCAAACGAACTATTCAGTGTCTAAGTATATTTAATGCTTATTTATACATTGATTGACACTTTATCAAGGGTTTTAAAAGCGACAATACACTTTTAAGACCGCGCTACAAAAATGCCAAGAAAAATTTCAAATTACAATTTTATTACTTTACTAATAATTTACTTTTTGCTTACTCTATATGTGTAACTTTAATTGATACCACCTTTCTAAAACACATTGTATATGGTCATACACTTAGAATATTCTATCCATACTAAAGTTAAATATAGCATAGTTTATGCATAATAATAGTATTAAGTAAAATATATTTTTTAATTTTATGGCCAGTATAGTTTGTATCTGATAATAATACACAAATTTAAGTTCAAAAGATTAAATTTAGTGCAAAAATAAATTTCTTCACATAATTATGAATATTTTTTATACTAATAGTAAAGGGCGTTTTTTTTTAAAGTCCCTTAGCGCTTACTTACAATAATTAACAAAACAATATATTTTAAAATTGCTAACATCGTGACTGCTGGAATTTAATGAAAAAATATTTTTTTATAATATTTTTTTTTCTACTTTATATACACTAATATTTTTAATATAATTTTTTTAACATTATTTCCATTTATTGTTACGAAAAATATAATCTTTTATCGTTAAAGATGTTTTATTTAATTTAAAATATCACAACAATTACACGCATAATTTCACTTAAGCTTGTTTTTATACATTTCACAGCTTCCTTGGCATAGTGGAGTAGCCGGTTGTAAAAGAGAGGGCGTGGTTCGATTCTCACTATCTCTCTCGCACAACTGCACCATAATGGCCATTCTGGGTTGTGACGTCATATTCTATCGTGCAATCTTTTTCTGTAATTTTACAAAATACCCCTTCCACCATATTTAAATGGCTTCTAACTTACAAATTTTAGAGCACATTTATGAAATTCTTTCAGGAATTAGAAATCTTTAGGTTTTAGTACACAACTAGGTTACTAACCAATAGGTTAAAAAATTACGTTACAAAATTTAAAAAATTGTGTCTTGTATCGTATTGGATGCCACATGCACATGCCACATGATGCCTATAATGCATGCCACACCCAACATATGATATGACCCAAGAGGACTGAACTCAGTCAATCTTCCTCTTCATAGTAAAGTCCAGGTGTCAGGAATTATGGTCACCCGCCGCGGCCAACGCTTCCCTATTCTCATACGCCCAGAATCCGTGCAGCTCGAGCAGTATGGACACAGCCGTGTGTCCGTGGCCACTTCGGACCAGGTCGCGCAGTGTGATGCGGGCTGGGTGTTCAGGTCGGACCATGTCGAAGATCTCGTCTTTGACGTCTTCGAAGTTGACTGGCTCCGCGCCGTGGGCTATCATTTGTTCTTGGATGGCCTGGTGGAAATTTTTTTACCACCCGGTTATTATACAATGAAATATGATACATTTTATGGAGGCCGTGGGTTCGATTCCCACACCGGGACAAATGTTTGTGTGACAGGCAGATATTTGTGTCCGGGGTCTGGGTGTTGTGAGACCGAAAGTCTCTCGTAGTCCCTGATACCCATAAAACAAGACTCGTATCTTAGTGTGGGGTCGGGGCTATGTGTGTGACTGTTGGGCGTTATTTATTATTATTATATCGTGTTTAGGGTCGTGAGATTTTCTTTGTTTGCTTTAATGATGAAGGAAAACAGCATGAGAAAAATAATATCTGAGAAGTCTCATAAGAATTTCAAACGTATGTGATGTCTATCAAACCGCATTAGGCCAGCGTGGTCTACTACGGCCCAACCCCACTTTTAGTGGAGGCCCGTATATATAAAAAAAACTCAAAAATGTTGACAGAACAAAACTAACCTTAAAAAAATAATTCAGCGTAAACGCGTCCAAATATCCGACAGAGTTGATATCCAACACTCTGAACAGATAGGCGAGTGCCGCCGGTTGCTTCCTATTCTCTAGGGCTAGAACCAAGTCTAGATAGGTCTTGTAGTCCATCTCACCGTCGTAGGTGAGACATTGTTGGAACACGCGCTGGAGAAAGGCGCGAGTTAACGTGCCTGAGCCGTATCTGTGGAATATAACCTGAAGTTGCAGCGGTTGATGGATTTTTGTATCCTGGCACGGCAAAGTGACCACACTGCACCGGATGGTAAGCGCAGTGCCGTCCAAGTACATTGTCCAGTAGCGAGAGGCAACTATTACTCGCTGCTTGACGCAATAATACCGGCCTTGAATGAAACTAAAATATAAAAAACATACATACACACTTACACCTGTAATTCTTGAAGGTGTACACTAAGCTAAGCTTTTTCCCCATGGTGTGATAGGGGGCGAGCCTATCGCGATACCGGGCACAGTTCCAAAATCCGGGCTGATAATATAACTTTTAACCAACTCAGAGATCGAACCTGTTATTTTTAACCGATGGTTAATACAGTGTCGTTCAGATAGACCATCGAACGGTGAGAGACGATTTCTCGACATTCGACACAGTTTTAATTGTCCCTTAAAGATATTTTACTAGTTAGCGGGAATTCTGCCAGTACGTTAAAACGTTTATGAATTTGGGTCTTGGGACATCTGACTGAGCATACGAAACGCAACAATAAATTGTTCCTCCACTTAGTTTTTCTGTGTGACAATGGTACCCGGGTAAAATTGGCTTCGCTGTGCCCTGGTATTGCAGAAGTATTTTTTTATTTTTTATTCTGGCGCGGCAGTGACCACACTGCACCTGATGGTAAGCGCAGTGCCGTCCTGATAGAGTATCAAGGAGCGGAGAGACAGTCAGTAGCGACAGTAGTAGCCTATGGGCGGCGGTGACTACTTACCATCAGGTGACACGTCTGCTCGTCTGCTTATCAAGGCAATAAAAAAAAGGTGAGGCTATGATATTCCTCACGATATACTCACCCAGCCAGCTCGTTGATGCTGAGCATGCCGTTGTGATCCCGGTCCAGGTTGAGGTACTGTCCATACACGCGCAGGGCAGACGCGGCGCTGAACCAGTTCTGCTCCTGAAGCTCCATCGGAAGGTCTTCTTCGCGCAACTGACAATTAAAAAAACAAACTCTTTTATACAGCCTCCGTGGCGCAGTTGGCGAGTAGCCGGATGTAAAACGAGCCGACCGACCGAGCCGAGAACGACAAATGTTGTGTGACAGATATTTGTTTCGGGTCTGGGTGTTGTGGGACCGTAGTCCCTCGTAGTTCTTGATACCCACGATACAGGTTTAACTTAGTGTGGGGTCAGAACTATGTGCGTAACTGTTGGATGTATTTATTTATACAATATTTTTTTCACATCCTATATAGTGCACTTTGTATGGTGTCATATTTTAACCGTGTTTATAAAAGGTGTTTTTTTTTTCTTGGTGCATCTTTATTTTTTACAGTTTCTATATATATGTGGATATCTGTTCATATATCAGGACTGAAAGTTCTCACTGAAGAACAACAAATGCATTTAAAATCGGGTTTTTAAGGGTCCATAAACTAGTAGGATAGTTCACGTCCTGATAAAACGACAAAAAAACTAAGCATTATAAAACTATACTATTACTTCTGGCACAATTAAACCTAGTACCTGTAAATACATATCAGGAGAAAATCTCTCCTTCTCACCTCAAGCAAATCATCCAGGAAAGAGCAGGACAGCACGTCTCTGATCCTGACGCGTCCGATCCTCAGCGGGTCTAGGAAGAACAAGAACTTTCTAGCAGCTGTGCACACGTAGAACGACGTGAATGATGAATCTAGTCCGTCGAGGGCTGCCAGCGATGGCACTAACTCTGCTATGTAGCTCTCTAGATCCTGGTAGACATTAAGTAATAATAAATAATTATAATACTAGCCCTGTATTAAACATTGTCCCACTGCTGGGCACGGGCCTCCTCTACTAATGAGAGGGGTTAGGCCTTGGTCCACCACGCTGGCCCATTTTGGGGGTTGGTAGACTTCACATACCTTTGAAATTCTTATGAGAATTCTCAGGTATGTATGTTTTCCTTCACCGTTAAAGTAAGCGATAAATAACATTTAATACATGTTAATACATAACTTTAGAAAATTCAGAGGTATATTCCACTTGGGTTTCGAACATACGACTTTCGTCTTGAGAGTCCGTACCGCAACCAACTAGGCTATCGCTGTCCTCTCTCTCTTCTATTGACTAATACACAACAAATAATATAACAACACTAGCGGGTCCGGCAGACGTCGTCCTGCCCGGAAAAGCAGCGCCACATTAAATTTGATATTTTAAAGATCACACTTTGGCAAATCAATTGGTCACATACCAACAGGCCACCTACCGGGTCCAATTGTATTTTCAAACCATCCAGGAACCCATTGAAATATAAACACAAAATTTCATCCAATTCTGTACAGCCGTTTAGGAGGAGTTAGATGACATAACACGTACAGAATAATGCTATGTTGAGGGTTTATAAAATTATAACCAGACTATTACATTGATAACTCACATGTTCAGTAAGATATCCCTGTCCTGTGACATCATACAGGGATAAGCCGATCCTGGTCTGCTGCAGCCAGACGCGTCTCATGACGTAATTAAACAAGGATACAGCCCGGACCCTACCGACACCACCTTCGGCAGCTTGCAATCTACCAAACACTTCCGCTGTGAAGTATGGTCTGAAAGGATATGTGAAGATTTTTTTATGATGGTAAGCGCTATCTTATAATCAGTAGCCACACCACCCAAATTAATTGTATTATTTTATAGCAAATACAGGCTGTTGCAAAAAGGTGGTATAAATAAATATATGATGTAAAGAAGATGATTTGGGTGTTGGATTTATTAAATTCTTTCGATAATAGGTTTTATGAATGTAACTTGTTGATTAAATTAATAAAAAATTTGTTTCAACTACCTTATTACCATGAATGTTGGAGCATTCCATTGTTATTCAGTGTTCTCACGGAACCACATTTCAATGCTGCCTTTTTCTTATTAAAGAGTCATTGTGAATAATATTATAAATAGTCCTTTTGGGCTGACATGGTCTTACAAGACCAAAAGAGCCATAAATCTTTGAATAAGAAAAATATTACTCTATTTTAAGATTATGAGATATTTCAATACCTATACTTGGGTCCGGCTTCATCCCTGATCTTCTTGAACTGAAAATAGTCTATAACCAATTCATCATTATTAGCGGTACTGTAAATACCATTTGACTTCTCCAGCAGACTCCAAAGTTGCTTCAATTCACTATTATCAAGCAGTTCCTTGCTCTTTTTCTGCAGGAACTGAGCCCTGGCCTCCTCTCTGAGCTTCTGGGCCAGTAAGTCATCATTCCGAGGTAGTTTGTGGTAGAATTTTGGGACAGTTTTGTATGATTCTTCATCACCATCCAGTTTTGGTTTGTAAAGTTGTCTGAATGTGTCCGTTTCGATTTTTTCACTCTCTTCTTTTGTTATGCTTGTACCGGTAACTGTAAACAAATTATAATCTATTGAAAGAGGAATAAGATAATTTTCTATGCTTTTTGAAATTGAAATAGTTAATTAATCATGTAGGCAATTACATAGCTCTTATGTACAGAATGTCATCTATATCAGTACTTAAAAAGGAAAAACAATTTACAGAAAACATATCAGCTTATGTATACATATCATATATGGCATTATCAATATACTAGCAATTTCCTTATTCATATATAATGTAACAATAATTATATTTAATTTTGTATATTATATTAACATAAGCAATATTATTTCCTTGCTTTCTTATATTGATGTGAATATAACACATTTCATCATCATCATCAGCCGGGGTCAGTCCACTGCTGGACGTAGGCCTCTCCCAAATAACACATTTAAATGTAATTAATTTTACAATTAAATAAATTATGATAAAATTCATAAAATTAGTTTTATTTCAAACAATGCATCAAAGTTGGTTGTAAAAAAAGTTAGTAATAAATATTAATTTTAATATGACTTGGAAGAGAATGTTTGTATATTGGAAATATCTCACTATTTTTCACATTTCATGTCCATACTATAATAGCGCAATGTCGAGCATTTTTTTTTATACTGGGACGGCAAAGTGACCACACTGCACCTGATGGTAAGCGCAGTGCGGTCCAATAAGAGTATTGAGTAGCAAGAGACAATCTATCCCCCACTACTCAACACAATCATGCCGGCCTGCTTCTTCACACTGCACCATGGACAAGAAGAGGTCGAGGGTCTATTGTCAGAGTACTCAGAAGGCCGCAAAACGGCAAACATCATAACCCAACTGTAGACCCCGACAAAAACTGGATGTCACTGGCTGATCCCGGAACACGACACTTACGTGTGCCACTATGGCGGGTTTTACATCCTGTGTACAGTGGTCGCTATCCGGGCCGAGATGAATATCCTACCACCAGCTTGTATCAAGCAATCATGAAAATTGTCCCTACAACTTGATTTGAAACATGTCTAGTTACTTTTAGTACTTATTAAGTTGTTTCCATTATAGGCCCTGGTTTTTTAATTAAAATATAAGTGAAATGGTCTACCCTATAGACCTATAAAGGAATCACACACTCTGACTCATTTTGTCTAGAGTAATCATAATTGAATTTTATTTTGGAGAATTTAGCATTCACTTAAGTGTTTATTATATACCCTTTAATTAGAAATGTATATAAAGTCAAAGATAGTGTAACACTTAAAAAATTCAAAATAAACCCATTAGAATTAGCGAATAATGGATTTTTGGTACACTGGAGTTATGATAGAAAATATATCTAACAACGCAAACAATTTTGTATTCTGTTCTTTGAGTAATTATTACAGAAAAACACTAGACAATGCCTTACCATCTAATTTCTTGATATACTTTCTCAATCGCTTCTTCAAATCATTATTGATTTTTATATCTGCCTCACTCAGAGGGTTCGTTTCAGCGGGGCTGGTTTCTGTTGTGTTTTCTCTCTTTTCTTTTGGATTTTCCGTCATGGTTTTCCAAATTAATTAAAGCGTTGGAATGTTTATTTACGAATTACGCCATGTTGTCATAGCGACCATATTGTACGACAGTTTGGAATTTTAGTGACCACGTGAAATATAAATGGCAATATGCAGTGAGATAAAATATAACGTTTTCAGGTACTTACATTACTTTTCGTAATTTTATTCATATTAAGTATAAAAGTATTTAATTGTATCAAAATGACTATATAATATTTTAATGCCTTATTATTTATCCTAACATAAAATGGAACGTGGCATATAGATTTATATATATGTCAACAGATGACGCTAAACCAACATACTGCAAGAGATATGGTTTAAGTCTTTTTTACTAACAAACTGTGTTTTTATTCACATTTTACTTTCGTTTGAGTTTCTGGGGAATCACTAGTTTACAAGAAGTTTCTTTTTACTCTATGATAAGTTAACCACTGCATTATCTACGGCGTCAATTGTAGCCACAAATTGTGGTTAATTTTCCAATTTAAAAACTAACATTACACCATTGGCAGCTACGTGATGCATTTGATGCGAGTGAAAACTATTCATTGGCTGAAATCGTGGACATAATGATCTACGGAAATACCCTTTTTAATAACGTTTTGTTTCGTACTAAGTAACTAACTAATACGAAGTTAGATGAAACCAGGTATTTTTCATTTAGATTAAATTAGAAAATTAAATAATATTTTATTAAGGGGACCGGTATTCACATAAATTAGATGGCGGTTCGTTTCAAGACAAAGGCCTTAATTTTTTTTATATCTTGGCACAGCATCAAGTAGCGAGAAACTATCTATCCCTCGCTACTCAACACAATCATGCCCGCCTGCTGTATAGATTCTTCACACTACGCCATGGGCTAAGGAGAACTTAGAAGCCGCAACACGTCCAAACATCGTACCCTAACTCTAGACCCCCGAGAAAAACCGGTTGTACACTGGCTGAACCTGGAACGCGACACACTTGCGTGTACCACTATGGCGGGTTTTACACCCAGTGTACGGTGGTCGGATATGAATATCCTACCACCAGCAAAATTTACATATCTAACGAAAAACGTAATGATTATACAGATATTAACATTTTTGCGTATATAATATTATTGCTCCGTAATAAATTGAAAATGTTATTGAGAAGCTTTAATTTCATTTGATACTAGTTGTTGCTCGTGTCTCCGCCCGCGTGGAGGTCATGTATTGAGCAAAGGTATACAATACCAAATACCAATTGTCATGCGTTTAACGTCAAAAATGACGGATTTTCATACAAACTTTCATCCCCTATTTTACCCCCTTAGGTGTGGAATTTCCAAAAATCCTGACTTAGTGGATGTCTACGTCATAAAATGTACCTACCTACTGTCAAAATTAAGTCTTTAACCGCAGCCGTTTAGGCTGTGCGTTGATATGTCAGTCAGTCAGTTTCTTATTTTATATATACAGAGAACAGTTTATTATTTCAGAATTTATTCCATCTCATAGTTGTGATTTTGTTAATTCGCGGAAAGACCGGTGTGTCATTTCCAGAATATTTATCTAGTGTAACAAGAGTGGCTCTAAACGCTTTCCTTAGCACTTCTATCGTATAAATTTTCACTTTGTGCGTATGTTGTGAACATTTTTAATCTTTGCTATTATCATGGAATGAGTGTATGCAGTGGAGTCGTGGACAGTAAATGTTATTTAGAAATACTAAGAAAATATTGTTATCAGTTAATTGATTATGATAAAATTATAAATACACACAACAGTCGCACATAGTTCTGCCCTTTAGTTCTAGGTAAAACCTGTGTCGTGGGTATCAACAAGGGACTACGGTCACACAGCACCCAGACCAGAACCAAATATCTATCTGTCACGCAAATATTTGTCTTGTGGCGGGAATCGAACCCATGGCCTCTCGCTTCACAGCCGACTATTAGCCCGCTGCGCCACGGAGGCTGTTTGTATTGTGGGTTTTTTTGTAGAAGTTGATAGGTCTAAAGTTATACAGGGACTGGTCCCTCAATACATCCTAGGGTAGAGTTGCCAACCGTCCTGTTTTCCCAGGACATGTCCTGGTTTTTTGAGTGTCCTGGGATGTCCTGGATAGTTTTTAAGCAGCGTCCTGGGTTTTTAAAGCGCCCTGATAAGGTAATGTATTTTAAAGTTAGCCTCTCGGCTCGCAAGTGTTTACGCTATTTTAAAAAAAAGAAGCGTCCTGTTTTTCTATTGTATTGTCCTGGTTTTGAAATTTGAATTTGAATTCCGGGGTTGGTAACCCTACCCTTTTTTTTTGTCGCGGGGAAAGTGTTTTATTACTACCCCCGCTTCGGGGGGAAGCGGAATAAGGAATAAAACGGTTATGCTGGACTAGCCGGTCTTACGACCCAGCATCCCCCTCGCCCGGATGATGGCTATCCGGGCAGCCGCTGGGCCGAGTCCCTACCCCCTATGTACACCCCACCCGACACTACCAGCTAAAACCCCGCGGTGGCCTTCTTCGGCCCTTACGAAGCGATCCCGGGGTATTCTAAGGAGTGCTAGAATTGCTGCCGGAACCGCCCCTGCGCGGTGCTGCATAGCAGCCCATCTCCATGGGAGGGCTTAGGAGCGCCCGCGCACCGAACAACGACAGCGAACGAGGCCTTACCACACGCGCTGCCGTCCATCTCGGGGTCGCACGATGCTCCGAAACTGGGAGTGCATCGATTCGGGCTGACAGCCCCCCGCTGCGAGCCCGCGCCCCCCGATGGCCCCAATTAGTCGCGTCGTACGACAGGCAGGGGTTACCGTGGTGGAATTGGTAACCCTACCCTGGGGTAATCGTTTTCCGAAAATATTATTCACCGCACGAAATGTATCAACTAGCTGCCACTTTAACGGTTTTTTTGAGACGGTCTACTACTGACAGTGTCTGTGGCGTAGCGGTCGAATACTCAGCTGTGAACGGAGAGGTCGCGGGTTCGTTTCTTACATCGCGACAAATATTTGTGTGATCCATAAATATTTGTTTCGGTCAAGGTATTAAGGGACTATAGTACCTCGTAGTTACCATAAAACATTTTCTTTCTTTCTTTACCCACAATACAGATTTGACCTAATGTATGGTCAGGACTATGTGTGTGGCTGTTGGGTGTATTATTCGAGCCTGGCTTATAAACAAATCACGTCATCAGTGCGTGCTATCTAGCTGTTCGGTAACCTATGCTATTGTACGTAAATACTGGCAGGTGTCAGATCATAAATTCATAACAGATCTATACAGTATACGTAACAGCATTACTAGTATTTATTACGCAATACAAACAATTGATGAACATTCCTAGTTATGTAGTTGTATTGAGAAGTAGCTGTTGCCCGCGGCTCCGCCCGCGTGCTAGTATTTTTGAAAGAAAAGGTAGAAATCCATGGAGTCATCTCAACCTATTACATCTTTCTATATTTTGCTATCCCATAGGAAGTGTGAATTTTCGGGATAGAAGTGTATGTCATTTTCTGATTTCTGTCACTATGCAAAAAATGGCAGTACAGTAAAAAAAGATTGACGAAATCTAAATTATATATAACATTCTACGATTAAATTAACATTTTGCATTTTTTTTTAATTTATTTACTCTATAAAAGAGAAGGCAAAGGTTCTCCACCATGCAGCCATGTCTGTCGTTATTTTTTCCAAATCTGGGCCAGAATTAAAGTCTTCTTCTTCTCTGGTTTTAACTTATACAAAAGGCCGGAGCCATTTCTGCAGTCTTCATCCATATAAAAGGGGGAAGCCATGTCCTATATTTTTCTCATTCTAAAGGCCGGAGCCATGTCTGAAATAAACACAATTCAAGAGGCCGAAGCCATGTCTCTAATAGTCACAATTTAAAGGCCGAAGCCATGTCTGTAATAAACACAATTCAAGAGGCCGAAGCCATGTCTCTAATAGTCACAATTTAAAGGCCGAAGCCATGTCTGTAATAGTCACAATTTAAAGGCCTAAGCCATGTCTGAAATATTTTTTTCACTTATTAACACAATACAACATCACATCACATTCCCGCCATTTTTTTATTCTAACATTTTGCTTTGTAATTTGTAAGTGAGTATTTTTATTTAACGGTAAGCAGCGGCTTTGCTCTGACCTGGCATTGTAGAACTCTACCATCAGGTGGCCCGTCTGCCTATAGAGGCACTAAAAAAATAAATAAAAAAAAACTGGCCTAAGAGTATAAGATTCAACATTTACATTAGGTACATTTATTCATAAATATTTTCCAAGATTGAACCTGGAAAATTGGTCACGGTCTGGACCCATCTAAATCCCCATAATAACTCAAAACCAATGTTATAATCATTATATATCACAACACATACCGCTGTTTAATTACGCGCTACCTGTTATAAATAACGTTAATTAGCTCAAAAAAGTAGCAGTTACGGGAAATGTGTTCAGTGCTTTCTATTCGTTCCACGAGGAATCGCGTGAAAAACTTCCGATTATTATGTGTATTCACGCATGTTCTTAGTCGTCAAAGTGGATTTGGGAAGTAATTGGGGTGGAGAATAGACAGTATTATGTAATCCTACTAATATTATAAATGCGTAAGTTTGGATGGATGAGGAAAACAAACATTACCTGAGAATTCTCATAAAGAATTACGAAGGTATGTGAAGTCTACCAACCTGCATTAGGCCAGTGTGTGGGACTAAGGCCTAACCCTTCTCATTAATAGAGGAGGTTCGTGCCCAGCAGTGGGACAATGTTTAATACAGGGCTAGTATTATTTGTTAATATTATAAACAAGCAACTGATCACTTGATGGAATGTTTTTTTTTCTTTATAGTATAGTCCGACAAACGAGCAACTGGGTCACCTGATGTTAAGTGTTCTACACCGCCCATGAACATCCACAATATCGAAAGTATCATGTATAAGACAGGAATAGGGATTAGGGAAGGGAAGGGGGAATCTGGGCCTCCGGATATCTCACTTACCATACGAAACGCGACAGTAAATTGACACTTTACGTTGGTTTTCTGTGAGACAGTGGTACTACCCGGTCGAGCCGGCCCATTTATGCTGTAGACAAATATGTCTACACCGTGGCTCTACCACTTCCAAATGTACATGTGTTTCCGAATGTAATCTCCAACGCCCATAAAAATCCATAATACCAGAAGAATCGTGTGTATGTACCTTCGATCTTCAACGAATATGGATTGGAAAAGAGAGGGGGCTTTGACTTTGGGAAATTAACTCACGGTACAAAAGGCAACAAGCATTTCATTTCACGTGTTCTATAAAACAGTGGTACTACCTCGGTCCAGACGGTCTTTTCCTGTAAACAATACTGTCTACAGTGTGAAGCATTTTAAACAAATCTTCAATTTCGTTAAATATAATGCCAGTTGAGCCTACTAATGTTAAGTAAATGTTTTAAAATAACTACTATTATAATTACGGATAGAAAATATATTAAGACTATTCTGTTCATATAATATTATCGTAACAAAAACACTATCGTTTGTTTGTATTAGTCACCGTTGACTGACTTTCATGTTGACACAATTTAAAATGTAGACAGAATTAATAAAACATATAAAAGTGATTTATGATTAATAAAAATGGAATTAAACTGAATTCTTCGACCGATTGCCTAATAATTATGTAAACATTATGCATTGGAGCCGTGATTTAACAAAAAAAATTGTTATACTATTTACGAAGTTCGTATATATTCGTATCTTTTTATATATAAAAACCAATTGCTGTTCATTTCTCTCGCTAAAACTCGAGAATGCCTGGACTGATTTAGCTAATTTTGATCTTGAAATATGTGTAAGTTCAGAGAAGGTTTTAACACACAATTGGACTCAGTAGGTGGTGCTGCTGTCGGTATATCACCACATTTCATTTACTGGGATTTGAAGGAGAAATGCCAAAGATGTGAACTTTAAAATATCATATTTAATGTGGCGCTGCTTTTCCGGGTAGGCCGACGTCTGCTGGGACCGCTAGTTTTAAATAAATAATTTGTCAATATTTATGATGCTATGTATGGTATATTTATTTATTTGTACAGTTTATATACAATGTATGTATAAATAAGTTGATATGCTTCCTGTTTTATTTATTTTTTAATCTACTGACTTGTCTATATGATCAATAAAAATAGAATCATGCGGTTGTTCATTATATTAGGTAAACGGATAATAGATTGCCCGCTGCTCCGCCCGCGTGGAGTATATTTTTGGAAGAAGAGGTATACAATCCATGGATGCATCTTAAGTTATTACACCTTTCTATATTTTGCTATACTATGGTATTCCCATAAGAAGCGTGCATTTTCCGGGATAAAAAGTGGCCTATGTCATTTTCTGATCCCTAAACTGCCACTATGCAAAAAATCATGCCGATCCCTTGCTTGAAAAACTAAACTATTCCACGGGAAATGTACATTTTTCCGGGATAAAAGTAGCCTATGTGCTATTCCAGACTATAATCTATCTCTGTGCCAAATTTTAACCAGATCCGTTTAGCCGTTCTGGCGTGATCCAAACATTCGCATTTATAATATTAGGACTATGGGTCTTACAAGTATCTACATGGATTTCTTTCTAGTAGTAATATATAAATAAAGGTCTTTATACAGGAACATAGATCATTATATTATGCAGCCTCCGTGGCGCAGCGCGCGAGTTGCCGGCTGTGAAACGAGAGGCCGTGGGTGCGATTCCGGCTAGACAAATGTTTGTGTGAGAGACATATTGTTTCGTATTTGGTGTAGTCGTAGTCCCTTGTAGTTCATGATACAGGTGTTACCTAATGTGGGGTCAGAACTATGTGCGTAACTGTTGGGTGTTATTTATTATATTATATTCGAAAATTTACTGGTTAAATCTAAATATTGTGGCACCAATATTATTTACAGTGTCTATATTAAAATATTTTTTATTGGATACATATATATTGCAGAAACGTGGAGTGTCACATTTTAAGCAACTTGATACAGAATCTATGAGCAAAAATTTTACAAAATTTTATTTCATAGGGATTTTAATAATAGAACACAAATGATATAATTTTTGTACATTCAGTGTGACAAAAGGCTAGGTAACCAAAGGTAGAACCGGCCTATCCGTTGGGTGCGCGGCCGCATACTTACCAGACAAGTTTTCGAACAACCACTCAATAGTTGCTTGCTAGTTACGCGTCTACCTTAGCGGGGAGAGGACGTCGCGTCTCCTCGAACAACCGCCGTGCGTTTGGAAACAGTGTACATGTGCTTAACGATACTGGCTGGTATAATTAAAAGTTAAAAACAGTGTCCCTCGTCAATGGATAAGTGAACTCTACAATTCTATAAAGGTAAGGTTAACCGACCGAGTTGCGTGGGCCGTTGTGCCTATGATTTGTGATAGTACTGATGTTATTTTGATATTTGTCGAGGGAACTTTTGCAAGGCATTTCTGTATCGAAAAACGTTTGTCAACTGTTGTGCAAGAATTTCACGGTGTGGCCCTGACGGGGCGGATGGAGAACGCTTGCATACCTTTCCTGTACGCGCAATTCCGTTGATTCCTGTTGATTTAAGTATATAAGTATTTATGATAGAGTACAATATAAGACTTTAATAAAAAACAAGACTCTAAATAGATAGAAATCTATATTGCCAAAATAAACAAATATCATGTAGAATTTAAATAAAAACTTTAACATCATGTTCTAAAATTTTCTACTTGACTCTATCACCTCTTATATATATTTAAATTGAATAAATAGTAAATATCACATAATATATACTCTCAATAGTTCAATTAATGTAGAGTTCTAGAACTACAATAATATATCTTCAACTTTGCAAAACGTTTAAAAGGATTTTTTTCTTAGGTTATTTAAGCTTCTTGGTACTAGATTGTAGCGCTAGGTGAATATTAAAGGCCTTGTGTTAGTATTAGTATGCATTTGTAGAGTCAAAAAGTTATCTAGTATAGGTATAATAAGTATAGATTGGAGCTTTTTTCTCTCTAGAAAATTGACGTTAATTAGATAAGCTATTTGTAAACATAAAAACTAATTAACATGTCATTCCCAAAACACCATGATCACGTCTTATAAAATACTACGAATTTTTGGTCCTTCGAACCATATCTATAATATACATACATACATATACACTCACACCTGTAATCCCCGAAGGGGTAAGCAGAGGTGTAACCAATACACCTACTTTTCGCCGAATTTCGGTCCCATAATGTGATAGCGGGCGAGCCTATCGCCACACCGGGCACAATTCCAGACTCCGGGCTAATACTGAGAATTTCTAGATAGAAAAACCCAATATCACTTTACCCGACCCGGGGATCGAACCCGAGATCTCAGCACAGCAGCCGTAACGCATGCACAATTACAAATGCGCCACCGAGGCAGTTTATCTATAATATAACCTAATATACTACGTGTAACGGGAATAACACACATCCTCAGACACCCCAATTTAAAAATATTATTATAATCATAATTCATGTATTGAAATTAGACTGCGATGAATATAAATATTGTTTTTTATGAAATTAGTTGTACTAATTTTTAACATAAAGTTCGTAATTTTAATCATTTGATTTTTAAAGTGTTCGTTTATTATTGCATTTAGAAAAGTCTTTATCGCATCGAGTTATGTTTCAGTTTCGTTTGTCTTGAACGTTAAATTAAAGGGTGACTATTATTTACCTGAGTGTTAATAAATTTTGGAAAAAAAATCGTCTTTTAAAAAATTTTTGATATCGATTCAGTCGCTTATTCTGAACAAACTACTTTCAGAGTGTGCATTAATCATGTTACATGTTGTAGAGTCTGGAAAAAATCTCTTCATATTCCGATATTCTTTTTACCAGCTATTATTTATGATATACAACGTGTTTTAAAATTTCCACCAACCCATAAAAATGGTATATTTTATGTCGTGCGGTTAGAAATGTCACCGGTTCCGTAATAGTGCCGCTTTTTTCGTAAGCAAATATTTATGTAATGCTGTGTTTATCTACAATCAGTTTTGCGTTTACGAGTGCATTTCTTAGACATACGTGCCTCAGAGATTTCGTTGTGTTATGTAAAAAATATTTCAATGTGGTGGGATGCTTTGTTATTGTTTCTATAATAAATTTACAGGTAAATATAGTATTTAACTGTAGATCACATAACTATGTATTTTGAATAGAAAACCGAAAATTTATGAATTCGGTTTATATATTTAGAAATACTTAGTATGAGCCCGGAGTCTGGAATTGTGCCCGGTATGGCGATAGCTATCACATGGATCCATAATAATTCGGCAAAAATTGGATGTACTGGTTACATCCTTTATTGTACATAGTATAAATATCTGTGATTACATAAATATATTTATTGAAATCTCTGAAGGTTAAAATAAAGATTTTTGATGATGTATGTAAAAAAAAGGCTTATTTATTTATTTTAGCTTGTGATGGATCGTGTGATTTATAATTGCTAAAAAATAACTCAAAAATCAAAAATCAAAATCAAATATTTATTGAATCCATGAAATGTTATACATTATTTAGATTCAGTCAATTTTTTACTCTACCGCCAGTTCGGAATGCAGTTTCGCTAGAGAAGAACGGGCAAGAAACTTTAGCGTTGCTCTTTTTCAACATTGGTTAACAATATTTGGTAATACAATTATTATACAATTTTAATTTAATTACATTAGATTAGAGCAGCTCAATGTGTGTTAAGCTGCCTTATTGCAAGATTGTGAAATAAAACTCATTACAGCACCTAGTGCCGCACATGACCATCGTGAGAGTGAAATCTCGATTTCTTAAAGCAGTTGGTCCTTACTGAAATAGTCTGAGCAGACCAGTCCACACGAGCCGCACCCGATCACGAGTAGTGACGCATGTGTCAGCCATCGGCCTCCTCAACCATGTTACAGGGAAGAGACCGACCTGGCACATGGCGCCGCAGCAAGCACAGACACTTTAGCGAGCATGACATACCCAGACTAAATACAACAATTAAATACTAAGACAATAATATCAAGTAAAGTCATGTAAGGCATATAAGTTCGCAATGTTAAGCAAATAAAATATTGGCATAACTTAATATATATAACTCTTATACAAACATATAAAGTTCCCAATAATAAGTTAATGACTAACTTCTAAGTAATAGGATAACTTATTCCCAAGCCTTTCGGTCATCTAAATATTCAGAAATTTTGTAATAGGCTTTATTACTTAGTTTTCGCTTAATAGTAGCTTTAAAGCATCTTTCATTAAGTTCTTTAATATGACTGGGAACCTTATTGTAGAAGCGTATACAAAGCCCCTTGAAAGAGTTGCCGATTTTGTGGAGCCTTGTTTTATAACTAACAAGATTATTTTTATTTCTAGTATTTACACTATGGACATCACAATTTTTTGGAAATTGTTGTATATTCTTATGGACATACATTAAATTAGCGAATATAAATTGTGATGCTACTGTCATTATATTAATTTCCTTGAATTTTTCTCTCAAAGAACTCCTAGAATTTAGCGAGTAGATAGATCTTATAGCTCGCTTTTGGAGAGTAAAGATGATATTGATGTCAGCAGCACCACCCCATAGTAGAATCCCGTAGCACATCAAACTATGGAAATACGCAAAATAGACCAACCTAGCCGTATCAGCGTCGGTCAATTGGCGTATTTTACTCACAGCATAAGCTGCGGCACTTAATTTTTTGGACAATGCAGATATGTGAGATCCCCATTGAAGTTTGGGATCTAATGTTATGCCCAAAAACTTGGTTGTCTCCACAAGACTCAATTTATCCCCATTCATATAAATATTGGCGTCGATCTTTTTGACATTAGGTGTTAAAAATCGAATACATTTGGTTTTCTGACTATTCAATAGTAAATTATTAACGCTAAACCAATGTACTATTTTTGCGAGCGTGTTGTTTACATCGTCAAGAACAGAATTATGTCGGCTTACTTTGAATATTAAAGAAGTATCATCTGCAAACAACACTACCTCACAGTTGTCCCTTATGCAATAAGGTAAGTCATTTATATAAACTAAGAATAGAAAGGGTCCAAGAATCGAGCCCTGTGGAACTCCCATGGTAAGAACAGACCCAGGAGATAATTTTCCATTGACGTCTACACTTTGAACCCTATTACTTAAATATGACTTAAATAACTTAAGAGCAATACCATTAATTCCATAGTGACTCAATTTCGTGACAAGTGTGTCATGGTGTACACAATCAAAGGCTTTAGATAGATCACAGAACACACCCAAAGCATCCCGTGAATCCTCCCAAGCATCAAAGATATTAGTTAGTAGCTCAACACCAGCATCAGTGGTGGAGCGACCCCTTGTAAAGCCAAATTGTTTATGATGCAACATGTTATTCCGAGAAAAATATTTTTGCATTTGCATTAACATAAGCTTCTCAACTGAAAAACATTCCCATCCGTCTAACGTCCAAATACTCGAACGCAGAAGTGGTAAAACCACGCTGTCGACATATTTGTCTGCAGCATGAATGGGCCGGCTCGACCGGGGTAGTACCACTGTCTCACAGAAAACCAACGTAAAGTGACAGTTTACTGTCGCGTTACGTATGGTAAGTGAGATAACCGGAGGCCTAGATTCCCCCTTCCCTTCCCTAATCCCTATTCCTTTCCTTTAAGGCCACCAACGCATACATGATACTTTCGGTATTGTGGGTGTTCATGGGCGGTGGAGATCACTTAACATCAGGTGACCCACTGGCTCGTTTGTCGGACTATAGTATATAAAAAAAACACAACTCAAGGATTTAAGATTGTGTCAAACATTTGAGACCCCCATATTTGTCATAATCGTATGGCGTATTACAAGATAAGTAGCCCTTAGACGGTCGGCCAGTTGAGTAGCATTTGAGTATTCGGGCGTAAGACAGTCAGAAAATAGAATAAATCTGAGAAACTTCTAGAGTCACTGTTCCTATGTACGCAGGAATTTTGATATTTCCTAAGTACGTATATAAAATAGGATATTAAGAATTGTATTTATATGGTTGGTATTTATTATATTAAAGCATTTTATTCATATAGTAATAATCCTAGCCCTGTATTAAACACTGTCCCACTGCTGGGCACGGGCCTCCTCTATTAATGAAAGGGGTTAAGCCTTACTCCACCACGCTGGCCTAATGCGGGTTGGTAGATTCACATACCTTCAAAATTCTTATGAGAATTCTCGGGTATAAAGGTTTTCTCACGATGTTTTCCGTCCGTTAAAGCAAGCTATAAAAAGAAAGAAAGAAAATAAGTTTTATTTGGTCACACAACAACACTTTGGATAACACACATATTTAAAAAACACAAGGAGTAATACAACAAAAATTAAAAAAAACAATTATAAACCCTAAGTACACTCGCTACTCCTCAATTTGGAACACATGTGTCCAAAGTATGACCAATGAATACTTCGTAACTTTAGAAAAGTCAGAGTATGCCATTTGGGTTTCGAACATACGACTTTCGTCTTGACAGTCTGTACCGCTGTCAACTAGGCTATCGCTGCTTGACTTATTATTGCTCGCTTATTATGCTTAAACGTATTTATTAAGTTATCATTTTATAAGACCGGATCCATTTCTGTTATCACCCGTCACATAAAGTCAAATAAATTGGACATTAGAATAGATCGAAATCATTTCCAGTCGATCTCTAATGACTTAATTAAGTTTTTAAATTATTTTTATTTTTAATACTATCTATATAAGCCATATAAGGTGTTATAAAATCCCAATGCCTCACGTGTTTTCTGTTTTATTTTTATGTAGAGTTTTTTGATATTTCGTTATCTCTACCAAGTACTTAGCTGAGAAAAATAGAATCTTTAAATTTTATGTTGAAAATATGTGATTTTGGAAGTCCGTATAAATTATACTTGCTTGCGGGAGTCGTAGAAGTTATGCTCTATGGTGCATCCTAATTTTGAGCTACTAATAATAGAGTTCGTAAATTTCTTTTTAAATCTTCAAACAAAAGCCTTTTTACAAGGGTATTATATGTTTATGGGTATGGGTATTAAATGCATCCAGACCGCTGGGCAAAAATTCCGACGAATTGAGAACCTTCTCCGTTTTTTGAAGTCGGTTAAATAGTTACAGACTGGATTCCGGCGGATGGTCATAGGAAACGTGGACGACCAAAAAAGAGATGGAGAGACGAGCTGGATGCATTTGATAGAGCATGGCGGAAGACAGAATGAAATAGGCTAGCTAAAAAAAACATGTTTGGGGAAAATGTTCGTCCAAATGTCCAAAGATTTTGTCGCTTTTTGTGGTACTTAAACAAGTATTTGAGTGTGGGTATATTTGGGCCGGGCACTATCCAAATATTGCAATATGACTCATTACACTTGTCCGCCATTTTAGTAACTTAATGTTCCATTACTTTTATAATAACAAAGGACTGATAAAGCTTTTTAAATTGGATTTGTGTTCAAAATTACTTTTTGATGACTAAGCTTTTGTTAATTTCAAAGCTCGTTTAGTTACAGATTTTTAAGTATTGAAGGTTTCTGACAATTATGAATTTGTTTTGGCAAATTTAATTCTATGTCTAAGCTTCACAACATATGCTCACGCCTGAATCCCCGGAGAAATGTAGCTATTACACCGACGGTTCGCCCAGCTTGTTTCAGTCCCATGATGGACAGGACAAACCTATGGTCACATTGGGTAAGAACTCCGCGCTCGGGCAATTAATATGATTTTACAAAATATTTTTTAACACAAATTGTTAATGCTCGACCTGGGATTTGTATCGAGGATCAGTTTCTCAGTCTATATATACTGCTACTAGAGCAATGAGACGATTTTCGATCTGTTAGGCTCATGAGTAGAAAATCTCTTACCTTAAGTGGAATTTCATGTGTTATTATTTAAAATTACCTATAAATTATGTTTAGTTTACATATATACTATATATTTAAAAAAATCGCAATACAATAGTCGTACGAACTGTCGAGATAAAAGACTTAGTTCGAAACCAGCCCAAATGGCATACTGGATTAACACATAATGGAAACATCGTGAAGAGACCTATACACCTGAGAATCTTTTAAGAATTTCAAAGGTATGTGAAGTCTTCCAACAGTAGTCCACCGTGGTGAACTTAGACGTAGCCCATCTCTAAAAAAAATAGTAGAGGAGGCCCATGCATGTATTGTCTGATGTGTAGTATTAAAAAAACGTTGCAGATATCAAGTAATCCAATAGCAAATATCCTGAACGTTCCTTATTCAAAAAACGAAGAGACAACCTCCGTGGCGTAGCTGTTGTGAAACGAGAGGTCTTGGGTTCTATTCCCGCACCGAGACAAATTTTTGTGTGACAGACAGATATTTGTTTCGGGTCTGGGTGTTGTGGGGCCGTAGTCTCTCGTAGTTCTTGATACGTCCACGATACCTAGTGAGAGAACTATGTGTGTATTTATATATTTAGGTGACATTTTTAGAGTTTTAATTTAATTACTCTTCGACCCGGCCGTAAGTGGATCTCAGATCTATGTATTCAATTGACCCTAACTATGTAACTAAAATTACCTAACATTCGTCTAAAGTGCGAGAACTGGTTACGGTTGCTAATTGCTGTGGTAATCAGGGGTTCGCGTGTAGAAGGACGAGCAATCGCGTGACGAGTCGGCATTACGATTAGTCACTGAGTAAATGTGGATTTTATTCCTTTATGGGCAAAAAATATGGAATTGTGTGTATTTGCTGGCGGTAGGATATTCATATCTGCCCGGAGAGCGACCACCGTATACAGGGTGTAAAACCATAGTGGCACACGCAAGTGTGTCGCGTTTCGGGGTCAGCCAGTATACATCCGGTTTTTTGTCGGGGGTCTAGAGTTGGGGTACGATGTTTTGCCGTGTTGCGGCCTTCTGAGTTCTCTGGCACAAGACCCTCGACCGCTTCATAACCTACTTGCCCCATGGCTTAGTGTGAATAAGCTACATTGCAGGCCAGCGTGATTGTGTTGAGTAGCGAGGGATAGATTGCTTCTCGCTACTTGATACTCTAACTGGACGGCACTCGTTACTCAACACAATCATGTCAGCCATGTAAAATTACTGGGCAATGCTAGATGGGATTAATTATTTTGTACTAAATTAAAATATCTAAATTCTAAACTATTTAGTCATTCCATTTGATTTTTGACTTTATTACAACGGCACTAAATTTGATTTTGATATCAATAAATTTAATTGAGAGAGTTTTATAAGTAAGTGATTGAATAGTTTAGAAATAAATTAAAAACAATCATAAAAGAACTAAATTGAGAACTTATTTAGTATCAAAATAGAATAGGCGGAGTTTGTAAATTTCACGTTAGCTTTAAGCTATCGTGTAAGAGTGGCATTAGTTCAAGCAAAAATTTCATATAAAAAAATCTATCGATATTTTAAGATATTGGTATAGCTCGTTGGTAACACCTCATCGATTTTCGCGCCACTCAATTTTATGTGCAATAAGATTCAAAATTGAATAACAGACGACGTTATTTTAGAAAAGAAGAACTCTACATGATTCACATTCAATTTGATTTCAAATCCATGACAAATGTCATAGAAATGCTAAGGAAGTTACGAGTATTCGGTAGTTAAAAACACTCCGTTACTAATTGAAGGCGTGTTTCGAGACAAGGCCGTACGGGTTGATGATCTTTGCCTACATCAAATATTAAATTAAAAAGTGTAATTGATTTTAAACCATTTTTAAACTTTGAATTTTCCGTGGATGACTTAATTTATTATATAAAAAAAAGATTGAATCGTAAGTCTAGGCAGCATGGTCGATTGACGGCCGAAAGCCTGTCCTTTGGACGAATAAAAAAAAAATGGATTATTCCGACGATCAATCTGCAGCCTGTAATAGAATACATCAATATTATGTAATATTAATTTATGTGAGATATTATGAAGAAATACAAAATGGCGTATTAAGCGATTAAAAATGGCGACGGGGTTTAACGGCAACTGACGATGCACGACGATAAACCGACCCGTTATTATTAAATTAGGTAGATTTAATCGAACCGAGATTATAATACAGTTTTTGTAAAGTTGAGCTTCTTTCTAAAATTATCATGCTGAAGGCCACATAAAAAGGAGAAATGGTTTCCATGATTGTCATATTAAATATATTCGACAATTTGGACGACACATATTTTTTTTAAAGAAAATATCTGGCCACAATTCTACAAAATCTTTATCTAATGGTTTCTTATGTTTCCGCGAATATTATACATTGAAAAAAAAACAAATCTGATCGCGGTTTATTTTACTGAGTCCGACCCGATGTTTCGAAAGCCTTACAGCCTTCATGGCCACGGGGCGGGCTCCCCGAAAATTTGTTTTATTTCAAAATCTTCGTCATTATCATATAAATAAGTTTTGTTACTCTTTCACAATTAAACAACTTTCGTTTAAATAACGCGTGTAATGTTACGTTCAGATTGGTATTGCGTGTTTTCCTGTAGGTTATAAGCCGTAAAAATAAATTATATCGACCTTAGCAACATCCTGCGCTGGTTTGTGGGTCAGACGATTAGAAACTCATTATTATATATGGATGAGTTACTTTGATAGACATACGCATTCACGCCTTCAATCCCCGAAGGGGTAGGTAGTAACCAGTATACCCTAGGGTTGCCAACCCTGAAATTCAAATACCAGGTTTTATGGTTTTTAGAGTTAGAAAAACCAGGACAATTTAATTTAAAAACAGGACGCATCTTTTGCGAGCCGAGATGCAACCAGGATTGCAAAAGTAGTAAAGTAAAAAATAAATACACCCAACAGTCACACACATAGTTCTGACCCCACACTAGATCAAACCTGTATCGTGGGTATCAACAACTACGAGGGACTACGGCCCCACAACACCCAGACACGAAACAATAGGTATCTGTCTGTCACACAAACATTTGTCTCGGTGTGGGAATCGAACCCACGGCCCTCGTTTTATAGCCGGCTCCTCGCCCGCTTCGCCACGGAGGCTGTCGGAGATACTATGAATATATTTAAATATAATTCCATAAAATAAGCGAATTAAGCAGTTTAAATAACATATGTAGTTCATTGTCCCATGCAAGCATAAAATAAATGTGACACCAGGCATCACAAATCTTCGAAATGGAAAATCTGGTTTACACAAAATGACAATGGACTGGCTCGGTGCGCTACGACTGCTGTGCTGAGGTCTCGGGTTGGATCCGGACGGGTAAAGTGATATTTGGTATTTCTATTTTACATTGAGCTGCTCTAATCTAATGTAATTAAACTGTAATCGTATATTAATTGTTTGACCAAATATTGTTAACCGGTGTGAAAAGAGCAACGCTATAGTTTCTTGCTGTTCTTCTCTAGCGAAACTGCATTCCGAACTGGCGGTAGAGTAAAAAATTGACTGAATCTAAATGATGTATAAAAATTTCATGAATTCAATAAATATTTGATTTGATTTAGAAATACCCAGCATCAGTCCGGAGTCTGGAAGTGTGACCGGTATGGTGATAGGCTCGCCCCCAATCACATTTAGGGACCGTAACAAATTCGGCGGAAAGTGAGTGTACTAGTTACACCTCTGCTTACCCCCTCGGTATTACAGGCGTATATGTATGTATATGAATAGGAAGGTTTAGATAAAATTCCACGAAATTGGATTCTAGAAATAAGTCAATTAGGTAGTAAAAAAAACAAAGAGTAAAATCTATCAATTATACAAGGCAATATAAAAACACGACTTGAAGATGAATCCTTAATTATGCAATAAATAAAAAATATTAACATAACAAAACGCAATAAAATACCGATATTCATTAATATAGTTTTCTATTATCGGCAAAATATCGTAAAATTCCGGTTTTTACAATACGCTCGCGGGGTCACTGCACTATTCCGTCGTGACAACTGTCAAGTGTCGTGTTGCGGTCAATCGTTGAAAATCGGAAATTAGATAAATAACTATTCCGATACACTGAGTTACATTAACCTTATTTGTTTGTTACATTATGCGTGTTAGCATGTAAATAGTAAATATGTTTATTTTACTGGAAAAAGTTTTGGTAAGAAGATGGCATAAACATTCCTGGTAAATATGGATTCGACTGGATAAGAATCACTGTGTCCATGATAAAAAACCCGCTGATTACAGATTACGGAAATTTTTATAAAGAATTACTTCAGGCCAGAATCATTCTGACGACCATTGGAGCGTGCGATGTCTCGCGTATTTGGATTATTCTGTATCTATCAGATGCAACATAGATACTTTTAATGCCAAGATTACAAAGTTTAGTTTGACGACAGAACTTGTAGACTACGGGAGACGTATTTCCGTAAATATGCTAATGGTATCCAAAAACTCGGGGATGACACCATCTGTACTTTACATCGTTTGTCAAAGCACTGCATTCATCATCCTGATGAATATGACGTTAAATCTCAAACTATAAACTTCACTGACTTTAATATCCTCTCAGCCGGAACACTGCTTGCTCACTGCTTTGCGACGAAATAGACATAACACTTATACCTATACAGACTTTCCCTTAGGAGAGACCTAGCACTTAGTTCACCACTTACCTACTAGTCTCCGTGGCGCAGTGGGTAGTAGCTGTGAAAAGAGGATGTGAGTTCAATCCCCGCACTGAGACAAAAGTTTGTATGCCCTACAAATATTTATTTCGGGACTGGGTGTAATAAGTCTTAGTCTCCCGTAGTTCCACAATACAAGACACATCATAGTGTGTGGTGAGGATTATGTGTGTGAGTGTTAAGTGTTATTAATTTATTTGATTTATTTATTTATAGTTATTAGATTTTTGTAATTTCGAATATTTATTATGCATTCAAAAGTAGAATATAAATAATAACGGCCAGTATTCCGAGTATATACCTATAGTTATAGCAGCGATAGCCTAGTTGGTTTCAGTACGGACTGCCAAGACGAAAGTCGTATGTTCGAAACCCAAGTGGCATACACCTCTGAATTTTCTGAAGTTATGTGTGTATTAAATGTTAATTATCGCTTGCTTAACGGTGAAGGAAAACATCGTGAGGAAACCTGCATATCTGAGAATTCTTATACGAATTTCGAAGGTATGTGAAGTCTACCGACCCGCATTAGGCCAGCGTGGTGGACTAAGGCCTAACCCCTCTCATTAGTAGAGGAGGTCCGTGCCCAGCGGTTGGACAATGTTTAATACAGGGCTAGTATTATATATATATATATATATATATATATATATAGTATTCCGAGTTACTAAATCTAGAATTTTCAACATCTGACTATTAGTTTAATTTATCTACAACATTACCCTGTTATCAAGTAGTACATCGAAATTTTGGGTGTAAGCGTGCATTTTGGTAATCTTTATTGCTTAACTGTACTTGTATTGAATGTACTTTTGTATTATTTCCTTCTTAGCACGTTTTTTGTAAATATTTTCGATGGTCTCCGAATTCAATTAGGTCAGTTATTTTGAATAATACAACCAGCAGCGTAATATGCGATTAGTTGGGTGAGAAAAAATACGTTGCAGGTTTGTTTCAAGACATTCAATTATGACAACAATAAAAACTGATTCGGAATCTATATTTCTATATCATTATATTATAATAATATTATAATACATTGATGTATATGTGTATGTGATATCATACACCTATGTATGTATGATATATCCTCCAGTTCATTCTCTACAGAATGAACTGAGCGCTCTATCCAGCTATTAAGTGAACATGGGCAGAAAAATGTGAGAGAGCTGAGGCGAACGTGCGGCCAGCAGGTGTCTTTTCTAGAATTTTACTTGGTCTACGTCACAGAAAATAAATAGTTATTGGCCGTACAGTCGCTCTGTCTCTTTCTACAAAGTGGTTAATTTTGTGAGGATATTGCTAAGTCCAGTTCTCTATGTCTATGATATATATAATAGAGGAGGCCAGTACCCAACAATGGGACAAGTTAAATACTGGACTGGTATTATATATATTTAATACCACAAACAATCTACCGTCTCACGGCGAATCCTCCGAAGAATTGTTTAATCTTATCCTATCCTCTCCCTTCCGCACCAGAACCACGCGTACTGGCTTGCGGAGCCACAGCTTCGTGGTGTCTACTACCCCGGCCCGAACCAAGAGGTTCGCTAATTCATATCTTCGCACCATCACGCTGTAGAACTGTTTGCCAGCTACCATGTTGCTTATTATCCTGTGTCCTTTAGTAGTCTGAAGATGCTCAGCAGACCGACATAATAGTGTCAAGTAACGAGGTATAGTTCTCGCTTACCATCAGGTGCAGTGTGGTTACTTTGCCGTGGATAAAAAAATCTACTTTAAAATCGCGGTGAAGAATCTTACAATAATAGCAATTCGTTTTCTATTCCCATGCTTTAATAAAGCAATAATGAAAGATTTATGTGTATTGAACACTTTTATCTGCGGTTTATAAATGTATTCAGTTAACTATTATTTCTCTACTTAGCTAACTCAGATCATTGGCCAGTCATAAAATTATCTCTACAACTGGCTCCTAAGGATCGGGATTAAAATAAAACCAAAAGTACCATGGGAACTCGATTTCATTTAGTCCTTGTCTTGTAATCGAGTTTTTTTGTAAAGTTGAGGTTTTTTGCCTTTGTTGGGGAAAGGGTTTTATTGCATTTTTGAAGACTCTTTTTATAGTCATAAAGTCATGTGTATTACTACCATATATATACTAACCATTTAAGGCGGGTTGCGTTTAATATGCAGCTTTTTGATTAAATGCTTGGGTTTTATGTACGAGTCAAAGGGTTTGTGTATTATAACCCTTGGGACTTATATATACATCTCTGAGTTTTCAAAATTACGCGTGTTTTTATAGTTAATTATAGCAGCCTTCACGGCGATCGAGCATTGTATTATTTATTATTAACATTTTATTGTATCCTGCAATGAATTGACATTTTCTGAAGTATTTCAATCCTATCATCTACAATTAGTCAGACTGGTGGATTAATTCCTCTCAATAATATAAGAGGCACGGCAATACGACAGTACACATAGAAATTATATTGTTATAATATTTGATTTCTTATTTTCTTCGTCAAAGAATAAGTCTTGTGACTATAATTATTTCTCACTTATGTAACTAAGATTTCCTGTATTAAACACTATCGAGTTCTCATAGTACTAGCCAAGCATCTCGATAGACCGTGCGTGAGAAAAAAAAAACAGAATACAAACAGCGAATTTGCATTAACACCAAACGTAATATCGGTAAAAATAAAAAAGCTATCATTCATGTAACAAGACCGGATCGTTGCTTTTTTATGTTGCAAGGGTATAATAATTATTTGTTAGTGGTGGAGCGGGAGTGATTAATCTAGAAATACGCCCTGAAATAATCAGAAAATAACAACATATGTTCAGTATATTTCTGAAGGCACAAGGTGCACGATTTGCAGATTTAATCGTTTTCGAATGACGGTAAAAAGAAATAAAAATAATCGTTAATGCAACAACTCCCAACCAGTATCGAGTCTTTAAGTCTAAGTAGAGACATAGTCTCCGTGGGTGAAAAAAAAACCGTAAAAGCATAAAAAATGTGTTAAGTTTAAATTCTTAATCAGTGCTTCTTCCCATCCCAAAAAGTTTTTTAATTCATAAAAAGTACACCGACTTCAATAAAAAACAAATTATGAGTCACTATAAAATTTTAGGGTTTCCCTTGATTTTTCTGAGATCCCATCATCAGATCCTGACTTGGTGCCAATGGGACCACCTGGGAAGTATACCCTATTAAACAAAAAAAGAATTTTTCGAATCGGTCCAGGCATCTTCGAGTAATAGGGTAACATACATAAAAAAAAACCGACGAATTGTTAACCTCCTCCTTTTTTGAAGTCGGTTAAAAAGCAATGATATAATAAATCTTTATACCACAATATACGGTAGGCAGCGGCTTTGCAGTGCCCTGGCATTGCAGAAGTCTATGGGCGGCGGTGACTACTTACCATCAGATGGGCCGTATGCTCGTCTACCTACCGAGGCACTAAAAAATAATTTTTTATTTTTATCCTGGCACGGCAAAGTGACCGCACTGTACCTGATGGTAAGCGCAGTGCGGTCCAAATAGAGTACTGAGTAGCGAGATACGATCTATCCCCGCTACTCAACACACTCATGCCGGCCTGCTTCTTCACACTACGCCATGGGCAAGAAGGTGAAGAAGGGGTCGAGGGTCTAGTGTCAGAGTACTAAGAAGGCCGTAAAATGGCCATTGTACCCCAACTCCAGACCCCCGACAAAAACCGGAATATCTTCATATAAAAAAATAAACGCACTTATCACCTGGATTTATGTTTTAATTTCGTTTGTTTTATTATGGTGACTGTTATCTCTACATTAATACGTGAAGGGAAAACTTTGTGCCCCTTTTAAAGCATATTGCGCGCACCGAGGAGTGTGAAATTTGACATAGTTAAAACTTATATGGAGGAGTGTAGAGAGCTAAAATTTATATTGAATATGGGTTACAAATATATTAATTACTAGCTGTTGCTCGCGTTGAGGTTATGTGGGAGAAAAAGTGTACAATACAGAATACCAATTTTCATGCGTTTAACTTAAAAAATACGGATTTTTATACAAACTTTCATCCCCTGTTTTACCCCCTTAGGGAAGGTATTTTTTCAAAAAAACTTCCTTAGTGGATGCCTTCGTTGTAAAGGTACCAACTGTCAAAATTTCAAGAGTCTAACCCCAGCCGTTTAGGCTGTGCGTTGATATGTCAGTCAGTCAGTCATTATTTTTATTTTAATTCATTTAACGGCCTTGGAAACAGACATTCAGTTTCTTCTTTTATATAAATAGATAATAAAATAAAACATTCATTGCTTACATTCAGATTGTCAATGTCAAACACATGCTAATGACGTAATAGAACAAAATTAAAAAATATATTATTGATTATAAAAGTATATTTAAAAAATATAACTTCTACAACATTTAAATTATTTTTTTAATGGTCGGATTTCGACAAGTGCCATCTCAAGTTAACTAATTTCTCATAATAATTGTGAAAAAAATAATCATTTTAAAAATGATGAAGTCGATTCAGTGGAGTATTCTTAAACAACTACTTACAGGGTGTGCGTTCTGTTACATGATATATTTTAAGAGCTACAATTTCTGCTACATTAAACAGTTTCTTAATTGATTTTAGACTTCGCGATTTCTATATACAACATGTAACACGATTAATGCATACTCTGAAAGTAGTTTGTTAAGAATAAGCGACTGAATCGATACCAAAAATTTTTTAATAGACGATTTTTTTCCAAAAATAATTAACAATCAGGTAAATAATAGTAACCCTTTAATTTAGCATTCAAGACAAACGAAACTGAAATATAACTCGACGCAATAAAGTCTTTTCTAAATGCAATAATAAACGAACACTTTAAAAATCAAATAATTAACTTAAATTTAAATTACGAACTTTATGTCGAAAATTTGTACAACTAATTTCATAAAAAACAATATTTATATTCATCGCAGTATAATTTCGATACATGAATTATGATTGTAATAATATTTTTAAAATGGGGTGTCTGAGGATGTGCGTTGTTCCCGTTACATGTAGTATATTATAAAATAAGAGAACAGGTATTAATCGCGCAATATTTAATTGTATAAATACCAATTTATTTCCCGACATTTCAACCGAGTTGCACCGGTCCTGCTCTCATTTGATCATAGTTTCTTAATTAAGCTATGTTACATATATTTAGAATTGGATAAGCAGATATCTTAGTACCTACTTCTTGAAACGTAATGTAATTTTTTGCGATAACGTTGATCATGACTTCCCAGCCGATTTCAGCCACAGCGACTGTTTCAGGTTATTATTCGGAAACATATGTGCAGGAGATATTAAGGTCCACAAATGTATGTATAAACACACGTGCATTTACCATAACATATTATTCACAATCATTTAACTAATTTTATAAATAAAGCCTTATAAACATTTCACATTAGATATAAATGGCAACATACATTAACGTAATGATGTATCATCACGCTAAGCGGCGAGGGTAGAAGCGGGTAATGATCATTACACGTCTGTTATGTCTAGTCTAACTGTAAAACTACATCCCATTGGATTGTAACCTACCACGCGCATTGGCTTGCGGAGCCACAGCTTCGTGGTGTCTACTATCCCGACCCGAACCAAGAGGTTCGCAAGTTCGTATTTTTGCAAGCCATCTAGCTGTGGAACAGTTTGCCAGCTATCGTGTTCCCTCCTTATGATCCTGGGTCCTTTAGGCGTAGTGTGAAGAAGCTACACAGCCGGCCGGCGTGATTGTGTTGAGTAGCGAGGGATAGATTGTCTCTCGCTACTTGATTCTCTAATTATTCAAATCAAATCAAAATATCTTTATTCATGTAGTCTTTTACAAGCACTTATGAATCGTCACACATATATTAAGCAACACTTTATACCGGGTGCCCAAGAAAATGGCGCACCTTCTTCCCTGGATGCAAGGGCATAATATTAATAAGCTAATAAAAAAATAATTTTTGAAAAAACCATATCTGTTTCGGAGTTATAACAGTTTAAAGTTTCAATTATTATCTCAACTATTCCGCATAAAACCAGTTAGAATGGTTAAAGTAAGTCATTTTAAGGTTCACATATTTTTAATTTCGTCATAGATTAAATCGTTAATGAAAAAATCTTTTTTCACCAGCAACGAAATTTTAATAGACTTCCCTTTAAATTATGTCAGGTCATGAAATTTCAGCTGTATACTTTATCCTTCAAGATGCATTCCCGTTATACTATAATGTATATAAGCAGCTGCGCCATTTTCTTGGACACCCGGTATTTTAAAAATACATGTAGGCAAGTATATATTTGTACATAAACAATTATTATTAGATGACACTGAGCTTACCAGCAGGTGCAGTGTGGTCACTTTGCCGTGCCAGGATAAAAAAAACTACACAGTAGGCCGGCATGATTGTGTAGAGTAGCGAGGGATAGATTCTCTCGCTACTCGAAACTCTAATTGGACGTCACTGCACTTATCATCAGGTGCAGTGTCATCACTTTGCTGTGCCAAAATAAAAATAATACCTATGCTACTAAGCATGCTCAGTTGCTTCTTAAGTTTGTTCGCGTTTAAATATGCGACTGAGGGGAGACTACAAGTTCGCGGTAGTCAGCAATATGTCCGCATTGCAAATCTATACAAATAAAAATCAATGTAAGTATGTTTGTCCTCTATGGACTCCTAAACTGTTCATCCGATTATGATGAAACTTTGGTTGTTCTTCATACGCCCGCGATGGTTCCTGGCACAAAAAATAAAAGAACATCAACTTCAATGCCATTCAACTGATTGCATTCATCAAACTTACTTTACGTTTCAATGCCGGGTGCAGCTAATTATTAATTTACACTTTCGGGGTTGTAAGAGTCCAAAAGTGTCTAGATAAGAACCGACGTAACCATAACACATTATTGGCAACATTTTCGCGATACAACCTAGTCAATACTTTATGATTTTTCCAGAATATTGATTTATTTATAATGCTTTTTTCTTCCACAGGTAATGTACTCCAGTCCGAAGTTTCTAATTCCAGTATTCGATTCCCAGGATCGGCAAGTGCTAGTTATAGTAAACACAGTGAGGAAAGGCTTACCAGTTCTGCCTAACCCTTTAAGTTTTTTTTGTCGGGGGTCTAGAGTTGGGGTACGATATTTAGCCGAGTTGAGGTCTTCTGAGTACTCTGACACTAGTCCCGCGACCGCTTCTTCACCTTCTTGCCTATGGCGTAGTGTGAAGAAGCAGGCCAGCATGATTGTGTTGAGTAGCGGGGGATAGATTGTCTCTCGCTACTCGATACTCTAATTGGACGGCACTGCGCTTATCATCAGGTGCAGTGTGGTCACTTTGCCGTGCCAGGATAAAAAAAGCTGTACACTTAAGCGACCCATGTTTGCGTGTACTGTAGAATTACCTCTGGGGCATGTCACATTTCTCTTCGCGTTGTATCGCTTTTCACTCCATTCTATCACTTAAAAGCATTTAAATAATTCATTGTTGTACTCGCCGCGAGCGCTCCGCTTTTTTCGCTCGCTAAAGATGCTGGTTGTACGCTGAGTTGAGCGCTTTTTTCGCTCGGTTAAATAGATAAATTGTTTTGTGTGCCGCAGGCATGTTGAGGCGCCGCGTATGCTAATCAGTGGAATCGATTTGTTTTGTTTTTCAATTATAATTTTATGTATTTATTCATTTTTATGTTGTGAATATTAATCATGATTCGTTGTATTTTATTCACATTATATTTGCATATGTTATTTATTTGTTTATGGTACCATAGAATAAATTCATTGCTTATACAAAATTAAATGGATTAGTTATGGTTCTGTAATTAATAATAATAACACCCAACAGTCAGAGACATAGTCCTGACTCCACACTAGGTAAAACCTGTCATGGGTATCAACTACTAGGGACTTAGGTCCCACAACACCGAGACCCGAAATAAATATCTGTCCCCACAATTTTTCTCAGTGCGGGAATCGAACCCACGGCCGCTTTTCACAACTCTTACTCACCAACTGTGCCACAGTGGCTGTTAAATCATAAGAATTCATAAAATTTTAAAAGATTGTATTTGTAATGAGCCGTATTCTTTATAACTTGATTGTTCAGGGGTCATTGCCCTATCCACGCACCAGACATATGTACATTTGCCTCGGTGAAGGAATCGAACCCACGGCTTCTTTTCACAGCCGGCTCGCCCGCTGCGCCACCGAGGCTGTCAATATAGATTCTGTTCATTACCAGTTTTTACCTTTGTCAATTTATGTTACGCATACAACCATTCACCTTAGCTGACCATTTGAAAGAAAAGAAAGAAAGAAAAACTATTTATTAGCACAGCTAACAACACGCACATAGCACAATACAATTAACAATTTTATTATAAATAAAACTAATGCTAATGGCACTTGCTTGTCGCAGCTGTGACAGGTAGGTGACCACTCAGCGTACTGCTGTGCTGTGGCACGTACATAGTAGATACCACAACACAGCGCTGGTTTTCAGTGGTCACCTTAAGTGACGTACGGACGTCAACCAGTTAAATCAACAAAGACCCATTCAAACCATAATATTATTTGCCAAATTGTCACTAAAGTGTCACTCTTGTTATAGAAAGTGCGTGAACTTAACGGCTCTACATTTACATAACCTCTATGTAGAGTACGCTGAAGGTATTGTGCTGGTTTGCTAATGCGACTTTCGCTTTATTTGACGTTTTAATGGTTCAGTGATTATGGAATGACAGATAAAACGAAATGACGTCGTATTTCATCGTATAAAAGTACGATTTCGTAAGATTTATAGGAGAGGCCAGCGAATCGTCCTTCGATGATGGGTTTTAAGCGTTGTGGGATGAAACTCAGCAAGCCGGCATGATGAATAGTGAGGAATGGCTCGTTACTTGATACTCTATCTGGACGGTACTGCGTTTACCGTCAAGTGCAGTGTGGTCACTATGCCGTGCCAGGGTAAAAAAAGTTAAATATAAATTACACCCTACCATTTATGTATTTCGCAATCAAAATTCAAAATCATCCAATCAAAATAGATTATATTCTCGATCTACCCTAAAACAGATTAAAGTAGTTCTGACCCCACACTAGGTCAAACCTGTATCGTGGGTATCAAGAACTACGAGGGACCGTCCCACAACACCCAGACCCGAAACAAATATCTGTGTGTCACACAAACAATTGTCTCGTTGCGGGAATCGAACAAACGGCCTGTCGTTTCACTACTCACCCGCTGCGCAGAGGCTATTGAATTGTACAAATATTTTTAATTAAAACGTTCACACAATCTCAATCGGATATCGCAATACAAAAGTATACACGCAATAAACTTGTTTCAACGTGGATAATGAATGTATTGTTATAAAGTAAAGCTTATAATAAAACGCAATTCAAACATTTAAGATCTTGTTAGATATTTGTGTATAGTATGTTCGAAACCCAACTGGCATACACCTCTGATTTTTCTAAAGTTATGTGTGTTGTGTGTATTAAATGTTAATTATCGCTTGGTTTAACGGTGAAGGAAAACATCGCGAGGAAACCTGCATACCTGAGGATTCTTATAACAATTTCGAAGGTATGTGAAGTCTACCAACCCGCATTAGGCCAGCGTGGTGGACTAAGGCCTAACCCCTCTCATTAGTAGAGGAGGCCCGTGCCCAGCAGTGAGACAATGTTAATACAGGGCTAGTATCATAACATAGTATAAAACAAAATCGCTGTCGCTGTCCGTCCCTTTTAATGCTTAAATCTTCAAAACTACGCAACGGATTTTGAAGAGCTTTTTTTTAATAGATAGAGTGATTCAAGAGGAAGGTTTATATTCTGTTAGTTTATAGTCTGATACATGCATAATATTGTAGAGAAACACTGATGAATTTACAGGTTTCTTGATTGTACACCTTTTAAAACGTTATTTTTGTAAGAAACTAACGATTCTAAATAACGTTTGGCTCAGCGTTTTAGATATTTCGGTGACGGTGACGTCATACATGACTAATGACAAAATGATTCATTTTTGCATATTTGTTTCTTTATCTATTATAAAAAGCTAAAATTCTGTCAAGTTTTCATTTTCTGTCAATTACTGTATTTTATTAATGTTCTTCATACTCCAAAAAGGAAAGAAAATTTGGAAAACTTACCATTTTTTTTTACCTAAATAGGCTTGCGTTTGACCACTATCTCGCCTGATGGTAAGTGATGATGTGGTCTACGGTGGAGCACGCTTGCCTAGAAGATACCTATTCACTCTTGACTTAAAGATACCCAGATTATAATTTTCGGGAAATAAAGACTCCGGCAAAGAGTTCCACTCTCTAGCGGTGCGCATGATATATGTACTAGCAAAACGCTCCGTGCGCGCTGGTGGAATATGAACCATGTATCGATGACGCTTCGCCGAGTCTCTTGTCGTCCGATGATAGAAAGAAAAAAAATCGAGGATTCAGGCATAATTGAAAGTGATTTTATCTGTCCGTCTTTCACAGTGCCGATAACTGTAATCACAGCTATGCCAAGCCGCAGAAAAATGCTATTTTTAATAATGAATGTTACTGAGTCATAAAAATACAAGTTTTATAAACATATCGGCTACCCCGGTGGCGAAAGATATTTCATCCCATTATATCCCGTTTACATCGACCATCTGCCTACTGCGAAGTTAATGTAGGTTAGAGTGAAAACGCATTCTAATTACTGTAATTTGCAAGAATGTAAATATATTTTTCTGGCTTCGTATGGAAATGATAATTTATAAAATTATTCATTTGCATATAAATTAATGATTCTCATTTAACATACATATACACTCACGCCTGTAATCCCCGAAGGGGTTGGCAGAGGTGTAATCAGTACACCCACTTTTCGCCGAATTTCGGTCCCATAATGTGATAGGGGGCGAGCCTATCGCCATACTCGGCACAGATTCCAGACTCCGGGCTAATACTGAGGAATTCTAGATAGAAAAACCCAATATCACTTTACCCGACCCGGGATCGAACCCGAGACCTCAGTACAGCAGTCATAACGCATGCGCAATTACAACTTGGCGCAGTTACTCTCAATTAACTGAGTGGTCATAGTGGCGAAGGAACTTACACAAATGTCACAGGTTCGATTCCAACTTCTGACTTTTAGAAGTTATAGTGTATTCATTATTAATTACCACTTGCTGTAACTGTGAAGAACAAAATCCTGACCAAACGTGCATAAAAAAAATACTAGCCTATATTAAACTTTGTCCCACTGCTGGGCACGGGCCTCCTCTACTAATGAGAGGGGTTAGCCCTTAGTCCACCACGCTGGCCTAATGCAGGTTGGTGGACTTCACATACCTTCGAAATTCTTATTAGAATTCTCAGGTATGCAGGTTTCCTCACGATGTTTTCGTTCACCGTCAAAGCAAGCGATAATAACAATTAATACACACATAACTTTAGAACAGTCAGCGGTGTATGTCATTTGGGTTTCGAATATACGACTTTCGTCTTGACAGTCCGTACCGCAACCAACTAGGCTATCGCTGCTTGTTTGCATGAGAATTCGAAATAAGAATTTGAAATGTGAGTGAAGTCCACCAAACCTCATATGGCGGGATTTAAACCCTATGTAAACGGTTCTGTTTTTGTCAGATGTACGGAACTCTAAAATAGCTGCAAAGAACAACGTGCTAGGTCCTTTCTTTTAATATGTCTGATCAAATAATTATAAATTCTTCATAAACTATTATAGCTAGGTAATCAGCTTAATTATCCAGGATGTCTATCTACGTTTTAAAAGGATACAACCATTAAATATACATAATATGTCTTATGCATGGATAGGGCAATGAACCCTTGACTATCAAGTGAAAAATGGGGCTCATTATAAATATAATCTGTTAAACTTACAGTACAGATTCTTATGATTTGACAGTCTCCGAGGCGGAGCGGCGACTCGACTGTGAAACGAGGGCCGTGGGTTCGATTCCTGCACCGAGACTGACTTTCGGGTCTGGTTGTTGTGTCTCTCGTAATTCTTGACACCTAGATACGAGTATGAGGTCAGAACTATGTGTAACTGTAGGGTGTATTTATTTAATGTATAACATATTTTATATACCATTAGTAGATGCTTAGTCGTTGGGCGGTGGAGATTACTATGAGGTGACCCGCTTAACCGTTGGTTGTAAAATAAAGCCAGAGTTAAATACGACACAAGCTCAAACAGTAAATCTAAAACGGGAGATCAACTAACTGTACCATCGTATAGTGACCATTATTATTTGCACATAAAAGGAGAGTCCCTTTTAAATGTTTCCTCTCGGACTGGTTTACTCCAGGATGCGTCTTGTCTATCCCTGTTCGTTTAACTGGCCGTAGCTTGTTTCCATAGAGATTTTTGTATGAGATTTGACGGACTCTTTGTGACACAGATAAGTGATATTAATTATTGTTATTTCTTTCTGAAGATACGTGATTGATATTTAACCAACTTCAAAAAACGTAGGAGGTTCTCAATTCGTCGGAATATTTTTTATGTATGTTCCCCGATTACTTGAAGACGCCTGGACCGATTCGAGAAACTCTTTTTTTGTTTAAAAGGGTATACTTCCCAGGTGGATGATGGGATCTCAGGAAAATCTAAATTCAAATTTTATAGGGACGCAAAATTTGTTTTTTATTGAAGTTGGTGTACTTTTTATGAATTAAAAAACTTTTAATCAATGTAGAACGTAGAAGGGGTAAACAGTTATGTATTATCCATATATAAAACACAAAGATTGTTTCTACCTATGTCCGTTATATTTGAAACCACTCAACCGATTTCAATGAAATTTTGTGTATGTGTGTGGTTGGGTCCAACTTAAAAGGTAGTTTTAGATCCGATAGGTGACGCTGTTGTCGGGATCTGAATTTCGTTTTTCAACGAAAATTCGGTCCACAGAGAACGCGGTTTATGGCAGGACAACGTGGGCCCTAGACCACTAGTCAAATATAAGATACGATAAATCGTATTGAGGAATCAGGTCACCTTGCCATCAGGTGCCTTTTTCGACGGACGATTTGTATGCATACGATCAAGTTAAATGAACGAGTCATCCCGTGATCACAATCGTTGTAACTCGGTTGGACAGTCGCGATTTTTTTAAACGTTTCATATTAGCCTAACCTGTATCTATCTACAAAGTAGATGGAAGAAGGCCTCGTGGACGTAACCCAATACGTTGGTCTGACCAAATCCGCACCGCTCTTGACTTCACAGTTTACAACGCCCTCCACGCCGCCAGAGACAGAAAAGTATGGAAAAAGAACATACATGAGATGGTGATGCAGTAGGGAGGTCACGACCCTCATTATTGAGGAACACGACGCAAGGAGGAGAGAGGAGGTATCTATCTATTTCGCCTTAGCCATATGTTATCGCTTGGCAACATTCATTGCTATGCAGATGACAGCACGGTCCATGGACGTTATTGCAGCAAGCTTCCTGGTTGCCGGACGGATACTGAGAGGAGACGCGAGGATCTTGTCATTGAGTTCAACCGGGCCTTGGATCTCATTTCATCATGGGGTATCAGGAATTGGGTTGAGTTTACCAAGAAAACTCAGATATGTGTGCTTCTCGTGCAAGAACTCCCCGTTTTCTCCCATCCCCATCTTTTAGGGTATTCCACTCACAATGTGGAATGACCTTAGTATCTTCTATTCTCTACTTTTAAGTTCAGGTAGTTATTAAAGCGTGTGTTTTAAGTTTTTTAACTATAATTTATTTCAAACTGACACGGTAAAGGGCCACACTTGATATGTAAAAGTGATATTTAATTATCCTACTTATAAAATAAATGATTTGCTGGTGGTAGGATATTCATATCCGCCCGGATAGCGACCGTACACGAGGTGTAAGACCCGCCATAGTGGCACGCGCAAGTGAGTCGCGTTCCGGAATCAGCCAGTGTACATCCGGTTTCTGTCGGGGGTCTAGAGTTGGGGTACGATGTTTGTCCGTTTTGCGGCCTTCTAAGTACTCTGGCACTAGACCCTCGACCGCTTCTTCACCTTCTTGCCCATGGCGCAGTGTGAAGAAGCAGGCCGGCATGATGTTGAAGCGAGGGATAGATTGTCTCGCTACTCGAAACTCTATTTGGACGGCACGCTTTCCATCAGGTGCAGTGTTGTCACTTTGTCATGCCGGAATAAAAAAAAATTGAGCATGCTCATCTTATTTTTTTTTATCTTGGCACGACCAGACGGGTGATGCAGTTTGAAATAAATAGACAGAATATATGACAATTACATAAATAAAAGGTCTTTTGTGCTTAAAGAGACAGGATAGAATGATTGAATGAATGATTTGTGGGTCGTGTGCACGAGGTCCGTTATTTAATGTACGTTTGGTTCCGTTAGTCAATTAAGTACCAGCATCCTGAGTTCAACTCTTTCTACTTGTATTTTTTTTTATTTATTTTAAGCAAACAAACAGTAGACTGCCTTTGTGGCGCAGTTGTAATTGCGCATGCGTACAACTGTTCTGAGGTCTCGGATTCGATCCACCGGGAAAGTGATATTAGGTTTTTTTATATTTAGAAATACTCAGTATCAGCCCGGAGTCTGGAATTGAGCCCGGTATGGCGAAAGGCACGCCCCCTAAAACAGTATGGGACCGTTATAAATTCGGCGAAAAGTGGGTGTACTAGTTACTCCTCTGCCTACCCCTTGGGGGATTACAGGTGTGAGTATATATGTATATGAAACAAACAGTATTACAAAAAAATACAACTAAACAAAAACTATACACAAATTACATATTTCCACAGGTAGAAATAAAATAGATCATTTTTAAGTACAGAATAAATGTAAAATAAAGTACAAGCACAAATCAACCGACAAAATCAAAATATATTTAATAATAACATTGTTTAACATTAGAACCACGACCCAGTTTAAAAGACTGTACTTTTAAAATAGATGAGGTCTGGAATTAAATAAATCAAGGCCTGAGTGTTCTACTACTGTATAAACCACAAACCATTTATTTAACCAACACACATATTTACAGAAACAAGAGAAAAAAATGAAGTATCTAATTTACAAACGATTCGCTACAATATGTGCGGTGGAAGGGGTACCATCTCAGTATATGCTGTTGTAACTCAGCAATGATTTTCAGCTGGACCCCATTGTGTTTAGTGCATTTGCAGCTCTATACATGTTTAACATGTAACGATAACTACCGCATGTAAGAAGGTCCTAAGCCCTTAAAAGTATGAAGGTAAGATCGAAATAATCTCTCGAATTATAACTATGCACACGCCGTGTAGGGTGTATTTCTTTTATGGATTTTATTAGACTTTCGGAACACAAATACTGTTGTCTTTAGATTCTATTCCACTTACACAGCACGCCATATTATTATCAATACGGTAAAAAAAACAGCCAGTATATACTTGACTCTATATAGGTTAAGAAGGCGGTGAAAGAGTGTAAAGATTCATAGTTTCTTAGAGTAAATCTTGTAAAATATTCTACTATCTTCGGGACAGTAAGGGGCCGTCCATAAATTACGTCACACGAATTTCATGATTTTTTATTTCACCCCGTCACAGCTAGTCAAATTTGTGAGACTCCCCCCTCCCTAGTGTGACGTCACATAATTTTTGGAGTTTTACATCTACAAATTATTAAATTAAAATAGTTGTTTCTACATTAGTTTCATTTCCATTGTTTTTTTTTATTTAATCAACATCAAACAAATATTTTGAAGACATAAGGACGTTAGCTGCTAGGTAGGATATTCATATCCGCCCGGATACCAAACGCAAGTGTGTCGCGTTCCGAGATCAGACAGTGTACATCCGGTTTTTGTCGAGGGTCTGCAGTTGGGGTACGATATTTGTCCGTTTTGCGGCCTTCTGAGTACATTGACACTAGACCCTCAACAGCCTTCTGAGTGACTTTGACACTAGACCCTCGACTGCTTCTTCACCTTCTTGCCATGGCGTAGTGTGAGGATGCTTTCTCACACTACGCCATGGGCATGATTGTGTTGAGTAGCGGGGGATAGATTGTATTTCGCTACTTGACACTCTAATTAGACGGCATTGCGCTTACCATCAGGTGCAGTGTGGTCACTTTGCCCTGCCAGGATAAAAAAGCGATAATAACCAATGAATACGTGGTATTACTTAATACCGTACTGGCTATAAATCTGGGCTCAAGCTGCCAGTTATATAATATATTCTCACCCAGCTCCAGGTTCGAGTCTTTATAATAAAATCTCCTTCTTGCCCATGGCGTAGTGTGAAGAAGCAGGCCGGCATGATTGTGTTGAGTAGCGGGGGATAGATCGTCTGTCGCTACTCGATGCTCTAATTGGACCGCACTGCGCTTACCATCAGGTGCAGTGCGGTCACTTTGCCGTGCCAGGATAAAAAAAAATAAAAAAAAACAGTTCGAAACGAGCTTAGTTTTTTAATAAGCTTTTAGACTATTGTATGGAAACAACGTATTTTAAATTGCCACGTTAAATAATTACTAATGAAACAATAGAATCTAATGTATATATATATAGCAGTAGTATCCGTAATGCAACAGCTGTGTTGACAGCTGCACAACTAATTTGGGAATTGAAGTCTTATTACTTTGTGATAAAGTTAAATATTGAAATCAATGTTTATATTTGATTTCGAACCGCACTCCACGCGACCCTGTATTTATCTATGTACATATTTGATTTAAGTAATGTTTGCTTATTGAATTCATATGGAACCCTCCGATACATTTCCTTTACTCAGCTTTACTTTTTTTTGGTTTTAAGTGATTGCAGCCAGTATTATAATAATAATAATAATAAATCTTTATTTCAGGCATATTAGCCCATAAGTTGTCAGTATTATGTTAGTTACATTGTGCTTATATGCTATATTAGTATTATTAGTATTTAATTAAATTATGGAACAGCTGTTTACTTACATATACCTATGGCCAGCCCCACCCAGTGTCTGCGGATGGGACAGTCTGGTCTATCATTAATCATCTTCAGGATGCCGTTCCGAGTGTTACGCAAGCGCTGCAGTAACGAAGCCGCTTTCTTACGCATGATGGCGTGAAAGCCATCCGTGCGAGCTTCGGCAAACATGCCCGACGCACTACAGCGCCACGGCAGCCGCAACAGCATCCTGAAGGCGTTATTGTATTGTACACGCAGGACGTTGTAGGCTCGGCTAGTATATGACACCCATAGGCCGCATGAGTAAAATGACTGACAGAACGCCTTAAATAGACTAACTTTGACGTCTGCAGTGCAACGAGCGAACCTACGGGCGAGCATGTTGCTCCTCACCGCCAACGCCCTGCGCTCACGCTCTATGTCACCATCATCCCGCAGATCACTGGTCACAACGTGGCCTAGGTACTTAAATCTATCTACCACGTTGAGCACTACACCGTTGAGGTATACAGGAGGTACACGACGGGGCTGTTGTTTAGGCGCTTTAAACACTAACATCTCACTTTTTTTGGTGTTGTATTTAAGGCCGTGCATCTCCGCATACGTCTCGCAGGTCGACAGTAACTTTCTCAAACCGCTTATCGAGGGACTGAGCAACACCATATCGTCCGCGTAACTTATATTATTGATGCACGTACCGTCAATGTGACATCCAACATGTGTGCCGCTCAGCCGCTCGACAAGCTGGTTCATATAGAGATTAAATAACAGAGGCGAGCTTAACCCCCCCTGCCTGACACCACATTCCATTCTGTACTCATCCGACAGAGTACCGACCCACCTCACCCGGTTCGTCTGGTGAGCATACCAGTATCTGAGGAGGGATGTATATTTCGTCGGCACACCCGCGCCCCTCAACTTATCCCATAGCACATCATAGGCGACAAGATCGAAGGCTTTCGATAAGTCGAGGAAACACGCGTAAACCGACGTCCTCCTCGCGGTGTAGTACTTGACTGTGTGTTTTAGGCTAAGGATTGCACTCTCTGTGGACATTCCCGCCTTGAACCCGAACTGAGCATCATGCACTTCAATGCATTCAGAAAGGCAGCCATTCAACAGACCGTCAAGCACTTTGGCCATGGTGGTAGCGAGTGAGATGGGTCGATAGTTATTCATATCGGATGTATCACCCGTCTTATTTTTAACTACGGGGACCACTATCGTCCGCATCAGCGGTTCAGGTAAATAAGAGTGACCTAGGCACAGAGTGAAAAACAGTGATAACACCCTAGGCAGATGGACTCCCGCATGTTTAAAATGTTCAATACTGAGACCATCGTGACCAGGCGATTTACCACGTTGCATTTTTGAAATAATAGTTGCCACTCGCTTAGCTGGTATTTTTGGGTTCCGCTCTGTCACAATGGTCTCAGTATGGCTTGCGTTACGAGGAACCGTGCTCAAAGGTGAGCTCACAGAAAAGTGGTCCCTAAAAGCATCGGCAATATGCTTGTGGTCAGTGATACCACCAACACTCACCGGGAGACTCGGCCTCACATTCATTTTGTTAGTGTTTTTCCAAAATTGTTTAAAGTTCTTTGTAGAGTGGTTAGAAGCTAAGAGATCCATTTTAAGCTGGTCTTGCCTGTTTTGACACCACTTGAGTTTGGCTTTGAAATGTCTCCTTGCCTCCACCATATCACAGAATGTACGACCGCTAGCAGGTCGCCCAGCCATAGCCCACACTTGGAATTTGAGCCTCGCCTCGCGGTGCGCGACCGCGACATGCTTGTTCCACCCTGTGATATAGCCACCCTTCCTCAGACACTTTATCTTATAAGTCCGCACGGCAGCCAGTGCTAGTGTATCTATAATATTCCTATACATTTCGTCAAGAACTGAGCGATGTTCTCTGTGATCACAGAACCCATCACAACAGTCACTCAACTCCCGAGGAATGTCTATCATTCTCAGCCCAGAGTGACAGACGTCGTGGTACTCGCATATCTGCTGTGATGACCTCTCACCCCATATAACACGAGATACAGTGTTATTATTATCTACCTTATCTACGATTTTAGGTTTAATTTTATTCCAATCGCATTCAACCACAATCGGATAATGGTCGGACCAATACACGTCATATAGTACTACCGTATTAACAACTGATTGCCGCGCAGACTCAGTGACGATGCAGTGGTCCAGCCATCTATTACAGCCATGTGACTCACTTGTAAATGTGTAGGTATCACTGTCACACATATTCACATCTATACAGAACCAACTATGATCTAAACAGAAATTTATCATTTCATTATAAAACAACTCATTCGGATGTGCATTATAGTCGCCTATTATATAAAAAGCCTCTACTCCCTTATTTTCCTCTACTTCTATTATTGAGCGAATAGTACTAAGACAGGCTGTAAACTCCGGAAGATTATCACTCGAGTTCGTCGGCATGTAGACACTGAAGACTACCACAGTTTTACTACTTACGGTTATGCTGACCGCACACACTCGCACATTATTACACTCTATCGGCAACACTGACTCGAATGCATTCTTACGCCACAATAACGCGACGCCACCATATGGTCTCCCGCTCAGTAGGCCCGCTGTGGTATCCACAGCTGACGTCCCTGTGCACCCGAAGCTGTCATCAACCGCGCTGAGTAGCGGCAAATCGTGTGGCAGCAACCACGTCTCTTGGAGGGCTACCACGTCCGCTGACTGACATAACGCTCTGACTCCTACTATTGACCTCTTGAGTGATTTACAATTGAAGCTTACTATCTTACTAAGACTGTCCATTTTTGCTTTTTTTTTTTTTTTTTTTTTTTTAGTGCCTTGATAGGCAGACGAGCAGACGGGCCACCTGATGGTAAGTAGTCACCGCCGCCCATAGACTTCTGCAATGCCAGGGCACAGCAAAGCCGCTGCCTACCGTTGAAGGACTACTCTTTTTAAGCCTCGTTTAAAGAAGGACATGTCATAGCGCTCAGGGAACACCGCAGCAGGGAGTTCATTCCAGAGCTTGCACGTACGTGGTAAAAATGAACGCTGGAAACGAACCGTGCTAGACGGAATCGTTTCCAGGTGGTATGGATGAACTCTGTTGCGGTGTCGGGTGGTGCGATGATAAAATGGAGATGTAGGCACCATTTTAAACAGTTCCTCGGAGCACTCCCCGTGGAACAAACGATAGAACAAGCAGAGAGACCCGAAGTCTCTCCGCAGCCCCAACGGCTCCAGGCTATCCGTGATATCAGGATCCCCGACAATTCGAACGGCCCGCCTCTGTAAGGAGTCAAGTGGGTCTAGCAAGTATTTCGGGGCTCCTGCCCAGAGATGAGAACAGTATTCCACGTGGGGCCGGACTTGCGCTTTATAAAGCGCCAATCTATGGCCCGACGTGAAATAACGCCTCGCTCTGTTCAGGATCCCCAATTTTTTGCTAGCCAGTTTGGCTTTGTCCTCCACTTGACTCCTAAACTGGACCAAGCTCGATATATTGACGCCGAGGATCCCAATACCCTCGGAAACCCGGAGAGTGACTCCTTGGAACTGTGGCGCCATGACAAATGGGTCCTTCTTTGCGGTGAATGCGCAAACTTGTGTCTTCGTGGGGTTGAAGTGAACTAGGTTCCTTTCACCCCATTCAGAGGCCCGCCCTAGAGAGCTCTCGATTTCCGACACAAGTTCTAACCGTCTTTCTTCCAAAGTGCTCCGAGGGATACCCTGCTGGCCGGTGTATCGCACGTCGACAGTACTATCATCTGCATAACAATGCATGCTATCGATAGACAGCATGTCATTGATATGCAGAATGAATAGTGTCGGCGACAACACCGAGCCTTGTGGAACGCCAGCATTAATGGACAAAGCGTCGGAGCAGTAGCCGTCTACGACGACTTTAATGCTCCGACCATCCAAAAAGCTAGCGATCCAGTTGCAGAGTCCCTCGGGGATTCCATATGATGGTAGCTTCGATAGAAGGCCCTCATGCCATACCCGATCAAACGCCTTCGCGATGTCTAGACCGACGGCCATAGCCTCACCCTTGCTCTCTATAGCCTCCGCCCAGCGATGTGTGAGGTAAACAAGAAGATCACCAGCTGAGCGACCGTGACGGAAACCGTACTGACGATCGCTAATCAGCTGGTGCTCCTCCAGATACCCCATAAGCTGGGCGTTAATTATTCTTTCCATGACTTTAGAGAGCAAGGATGTGATGGCTATCGGTCTATAACACGAAGGGTCCGACCGGTCACCTTTTTTAGGGATCGGATGGACATGAGCAACCTTCCACGAAGCAGGAACCCTTTTGGAGTTGTACGAAAGACGATAAAGGCGCGTGAGAATGGGGGTCAACTCAGGGGCGCACGTCTTAAGAACCACTGCGGGGATGCAGTCCGGCCCACTCGACTTTCGGATGTTAAGGAGCCTAAGCTCCCGCCTGACCGCACGCTGATTGATGCGGATTTCAGGCAGGGAGTACTCGCACCGGGGAAGTTTTGGTGGAGTAGCTCCCCCGTCATCCAAAGTCGAGTTCGAGGCAAAGGATTGGGCCAAGATATCGGCCTTTTCCTTTGCACTATGGGCCAAATTGTCATCGGTCTTACGCAGTGGTGGGAGACTGGACAGGCAGAAGTTACCCTGGACAGCCTTGGCAAGCGACCAGAAAGCCCGACTGCCAGACGGATAACTCTCTAGCCGCTCGCCAATTCTGCCAATATGTCCTGCCTTGGCCTTGGCTATAGCCCTTTTGTTGGACCTAGAAGCGGCATTAAATTTCCGCCTCTCCTCCTTTGCGTTTGGACCCTGATGCTTTTGGGCTTCGTTCCACGCCCCGTATGCGGACCGCTTAAGGCGTGCAGCTTCGGCACAGGTACTATTATACCAGGGCCGGCTGCGCCGCCTGACAGGTACCCTGGAATTGGGGATGAACAGATCCATCCCCAAGACCACCAGGTCCCTGACGCGGTCCGCACAAGCATCAGGATCTTCGGAAGAGAAGCAGAACCGCTTCCATGGGAAGGACGCGAAGAATTCACGCATCCCTTCCCAATCAGCTGACCCATACCGCCAAACCCTGCGGAACCCAGTCGCTGAAGAGCGATCGGGATAAACCGCAGGGGCTGAGGTTCGAATAAGGCAGTGGTCTGATGACCCCAAAGGGGGGTCGACCACTACCCTATATCCCTCAGGATTGGTGGTCAGCAGAAGATCCAACAGAGAGGGCTCATGGGTCTCAACATCTGGAACTCGGGTGGGCTGAGTTACCAGTTGTGTGAGACCGTAAGCCAAAGCCATCTCATAAGCAGACCGACCCGCAGCGTTGGTGGTTCGAGAACCCAACCACTCAGCATGGTGAGCGTTGAAGTCTCCAAGGACCACCACCTCCGCGGATGGGTACTGCTCTAGAGATCGGTCAGTCCCCACTTGGACGTTCTCGAATAAATGAGAAGACCCCGCTTCACCGGCATGGGACCTGTAAAGGCAAGCGTAGACTCGGGTACGACCCCCGTACTGTACGCATAGCCACAAGATTGACAGGTCCCGATGCTCGAGGCCCCGAAGGCGGTGACAACATATATCATCCCTGACGAAAACGCACACCCCGGCCTTACGTAGGAACAAATGTTCCAGCACGTAACCGGGGTAGTTGAGGTACGAGATATCGTCAGGGGTAGATATCTGCGTCTCAGTTAAAAAGAGCAGGGCAGGCCGCGCCGACTCTAGGTGGTAATGTACGGCGTCTAGGTTACTGTGCAGACCCCTGACATTGCAGAAGTCTACTGTTAAAGTGGATGTAGGATCCGCCGAAGTACGCTTACTCTTTTTTTTTTTGTGCCTTCATTTTATTTATTTTTTCTGTAGTAGAGGAGAGGAGATGTGAGGGGGCAGTGAAATTTAGACGGCACTCGCAACATATAGTCGCAGAGCTAGGTGCACGGTGGTCACGTGGGTAATGCGGGGAGCTGGCGCGAGGCACGGAAGGGCCCCCGATGCCCCCCCGTGTACAGTCGCCGGGATCCACTCCAGTCTCCCACACTGGCACGACGACCGGACTACGGGATTTTCGCCGATTGGTGGGACAGCTTCCCGGGGAGGGAATTTTTAAAAAGTGTATCCCCGGGTTCAGGTCCCCTACTGACCGGCAGGCGGCCCCTGTACCCCACGCCAGCCCCCCACAGATGAGATCCACGCGACGACCAACACCACAGCTCCACATATCACGGGTACCGTCCAAACTGTACCACCAGGGAAAGGAGACGACAGAAGGAACGGCTTTCTAGCCCTTCCACCGGAACGCATTACTACTTCGCGGCAGAAATAGGCTGGACGGTGGTACCAATCCGTTCGGGCCCAACCATAAGTAAATAAAATTCACTTACAGTTGAGCCCTACCACCAGTAACGGGACGGGAAAGGGTGGAGGAGGACATCAGAGCCACGGGGGGAGTGATGGAACGTAGCGCTGACGGCTCGAGTTGCTAACCATATTCTGATTTTCTTCTACTTCATTGTTCTTTGGCCTCATATGAAAGTGCACAAAACGTCTAAACGAAACTCCAGATGGCCACAACTTATCGTCTAAAAATGTGTCAATTTTATGCTTTGTTACAAAAAGCTTGTAAGCATTATAGCCTTTTTCCTGTTTCATTTTAATTTTGACTAGTGTAACTCGCTCTCGAGTCTTCTCATATACGTAGTTAACGATATCCTGCTCAGATACTGCCTTATGCACATTGGATATAAATAGTGGCACTTTGATGTCGGCCGCTCTAAACTGTACATTTTTCTCCTCAACACCGACTATCGCGCTGCCTCTTTGGCTAATAAACTGATTTCTATATCTCCGCTTCTGCACCAAGGTCCATCCTTCATTATTATTGGATACCTTCCATTCACCGTCTTTTTGAATAATCTCAGAAAATGACGGACGCTTCTCGATTATAACATTCATTTGTTTACTTAAATCAGCTGCTTTATTAATCAGCGCTGGCGATTGCAGCGCACAGTTAACGCACGGCGACTTCTCATTATCAGCTGATATTACGCATCCATCAGTTGTCTCGTTCACACCCGCGTTAGGCTTGCTCGTTGAGGCCGGCGAAGACGCGGGCGGCGGTTGATGCACGGGGGAAAGAGATGGATAGTTCACAGAGACGTTTTGCTCGCCAACAAGTGATTCATCACCGCATCGTAGTGCCATCGGCCCACTGTCAAACAATCTAAGCCTACCTCCTCTCTGCGTGTTTATATTACTCTCTTCATTTACAAAAGATGTAGTTTTATAAAATTCGTTAATTCGATCATTTAATTCACGTTTGGTAGCATACTGATGTTGAAAATCTTGTACACTTTTCTCAAGTGAAACTATCTTTTTGAGCAACGCAGTAACATCGATATGGTCGAATGTAACGGGCGGTAACTTTTCCAATCTTCTGGCCACGAAAATCGGAATTTGTTCAGGATCCGTCTCCTTAAATAAACAGATTATATCCTCTAAGTCTCTTAAAGTTCTTCCTTGGCGCTTGCGTGTCGTCGGTCGCTTACTTAACGATTCAAACAGTAACGACTTTGCTAACTTAATGTCCGCCGTACTAAAAGCACTCTCACATATTTGCACAAGGCTTTGCTCGTCCATCACATCCAATTTGTTTTGGACAAAAGCCAACACCTCAGATATCACAATGTTACAACTAGCACATTTCAGTCTTTTAGATACGTTATCCATCGTAATAGCAGCGGAGCGTTACCTTGCTTGCGCTCGCGTTCACGGCTAGAACCGGACTGATTACTTACACCCAAATACTCAAACGTTACTTACCTACCGTCTAACGACTTCTTATTTTGTTGCACGCCATACATATGACAAAGAAGAGGGTCTCAAACTTTTAACATGACCTTAAATGCTTGAGTTGCGTTTGTGTATTCGGGCGTTAGAACTTAGAGTGTTGAATGGTTTGAGCTGATTTAACCTCACATACAGCTGAAGTTTAATAATAACAATAAATAGTATAATAAACGATCTTCTCCTAAAAGGGCAAATCAGGAGTACCTCCAACCGTCAAAAATGTATGAGAAGATGTATGAATGTGGAAGAGGCGAAAGAAGTGTGTCAGGATTTTAGTTTGTGGCACTCAATAGTCCCGCCTACCCCCATGGGATACGGGCGTGAGGGTATATGTATATGTATCTAATAAACTGCCTCGGTGGCCTAGTTGTAATTGCGCTGCGATACGACTGCTTTGTCTCGGGTTCGGTCCCCGGGTCGAGTAAAACTGATATTGGATATTTCTATTACGAAATACTCGGTCTAACTCCAAATCTGGAATTGTGTCCGGTATGGCGACAGGCTCGCCCGTTATCACGTCATGGGACGGTAATAGACGCGGCGAAAAGTGGGTGTACTGGTTACACCTCTGCCTACCCCTCTGGGGATTACAGGCGTGAGTGTATATGTATGTAAGTAGCAGAAATGCTACTGTATGATTATTTATAGACTCAATGTTATAGAATTAATAGATTCAATCCTACTTCCTACTAATATTATAAATGCGAATGTTTGGATGGATGGATGTTTGTTACTCAATTACGTTACAACGGCTGCACGGATCTTGTTGAAACTTGGCACAGAGAAAGATTATAGTCTGGAATAGCACATAGGTTACTTTTTATCCCGAAAAATGCACGCTTCCTACGGAATAGCAAAATATAGAAAGGTGTAACAGCTTGGCTATTCTCCTTTTTTTTTATCCTGACACGGCAAAGTGACCGCACTGCACCTGATGGTAAGCGCAGTGCGGTCCAATTAGAGTATCGAGTAGTGCGAGACGATCTATTCCCTGCTACTCAACACAATCATGCCGGCCTGCTTCTTCACACTACGCCATGGGCAAGAAGGTGAAGAAGCGGTCGAGGGTCTATTGTCAGAGTACTCAGAAGGCCACAAAATGGCCAAACATTCCTTCTTCCATACGGGTGTTATCGCCCCCCTCTTAATAATCTCACTGCAAAATTCCTTTGTTGTTCCAATAAAGAATTTCCGACACATCTGTCGGACCTCACCAGATGTTACTGTATTGTTATGGCACGTGTCTATTAAACCTTGTTTTGTCACTATTTGCGAGGTCTTTGAATAATCAGCTTGGGGCACCATGGGTAGATGACATTTTTGTACGTAACATTATTAACATCTTACTAATATTATAAATGGCCAGTGTGTCAAGTGACACATATGCCTCTTCCAGCTGCTTCCATTCTTCTCTATTGATAGCTTTTCTAGACCAGACTGTCCCTCCAATCAGCTTGATATCATCTGTCCATCTTCTATGTGTCACTTGACACGCTGACCACTGAACCGGGAAACCCGATTTATTAGATTTAAGTTAAAAATTTGTACACATGTAAAATCATTGTTTAGTATCAGGAATAAAGGCTAATAATAATATTATAAATGCGAATGTATGGATGGATGTTTGTTACTCAATCACGGAACATCCGGAAATCCAGAACGGTTGAACGGATCTGTTTGAATTTAGCATATCCCGGAAAATATTACGGTTCCCGTAACTTTGTTTTTCTTTTATACAGAGTAAGGGATCTTCATGATTTTTAGTTGAGGGGTCTGAGAATGACATAGTCTACTTTTTGTCCCGGAAAATTTATGGTTCTTATGGTATCCCATAATATAGTAAGATTTAACAGCTTAAGATGTCTTCATGGATTTTATTCCTTTTCTTTCAAAAATAACTACCACGCGGGTGGAGCCGCCGGCAAAGGCTAGTAGGACATATATACAGCCAGCTGTGAAACGAGAGGCCGTGGGTTAAATCCTGCACAGAGACAAATGTTTGTGTGACTTTTTTTCATGTTTGATAAGGGATAAAGTGTATAAATAATAATAATAATACTGTATTAAACATTGTCCCACTGCTGGACACGGGCCTCCTCTACTAATGAGAGGGGTCAGGCCTTAGTCCACCACGCTGGCCTAATGCGGGTTGGCAGACTTCTCATACCTTCGAAAAACTCTCAGATATGGTTTCCTCACGATGTTTTCCTTCACCGTTAAAGCAAGCGATAATTAACATTTTTAACCGACTTCAAAAAAGGAGGAGGTTAACAATTCGTCGGAATCTTTTTTTTAATACACACATAACTTTAGAAAAGTCAGAGGTGTATGCCACTTGGGTTTCGAACCTACGACTTTCGTCTTGACAGTCCGTACCGCAACCAACTAGGCTATCGCTGCTATAGCTGTATAAATAAATAAAACAAAATCCTTTTATTTCTTGCATTTTTACAGGATTTTCTTTACTTAATTAGCTTGTTTTAGTTAGCTACTAATTTTCTAAACTTACCAATTACTTTCTTTCTTACGAATTACTTATAATTGTATAATAATAATAAAAATTACATTAAATTCTAGTTGCGTTATTCTTGTTTTGATAACTATTAATCTGGTACACTCCTTATCTGTATATATAAAAGAAGAAACTGACTGACTGACTGACTGATCGATCAACGCACAGCCAAAACGGCTGGGGTTAGAGAGTTGAAATTTTGACAGTAGGTACCTTTTATCACGTAGGCATCCACTAAGGAAGGGTTTTTGGAAATACAACCCCTAAGGGGGTAAAATAGGGGATGAAAGTTTGTATGAAAATCCGTCATTTTTGAAGTTAAATTCATGAAAATTAGTACTTGGCATTTTAGTTAAAAATAAAAAATATATGTTTCAGGATTTTTGAAAATAGCGCCCCTAAGGGGGTAAAATAGGGAATGAAAGTTTGTATGAAAATCCGTCATTTTTAAGTTAAACGCATGAATATTGGTATTTAGTATTGTATACTTTTTCTCCCAAACATGACCTCCACGCGGGCGGAGCCGCGAGCAACAGCTAGTCTTAATATATATCAAGATGAAATGTGTCAAGGAACAAATCCTTAAACAGTCAATAAAAGACCAACGTCTCAAATATTTGTGTTGGGTCTGGGTGGATACTGACCAAGAATCGTATATTTGTGTGGGGTCAGGACTGTTTGACTGTCGGGCACTAAATATTTGACAATACAAAAAAAATTTACAGTGTTTTCAATCACTTCTTTCTGAAGATGTAATAGCACTGACCTACGTTGACTAGTTTGGCTTGTTTTTTATCAATTAGACGGCATACCATTTACTCTAACTATATGTAACTATTTTTCAAATGAATTTAATTGAAATTTAGATTACAGACAAGATTTTTTTGAATAATACCTATTATTGCCTACTTTAGAACTACCTTTAGACATACCCATACAATAGACTTTAAATCTAATACAAGTGCGTGCAAAAAACATTAAATACCAGCTCAGCTGTTTCGCGTGCTCCCATTGCTTAACTGTGTCAAAGTCAGAAAAAAACACCCAAATAAATTTTACACAACATCTAACAATTCCCCCAAAGTGATTAAGTATCAAATCAATAGGTTTTTTTCTGAATGACATTCAATTGAAAGACACCATTCATCGTAATGTCACGTACGTAAATTTCTTATATTTATACAAAGTCCTATTTGCCGATAGCTATCCGTTTGCAGCCATTCTATTTTCCACGTTATGAATATGAGATAGAGTCCAAAATAGGTTGCAGTATCGCCGAATCAAATTACAACGCCATCTTGGTCTGAATTAGTCCATGTAAAGTTATCTGTGCGGTTTTTGTGGGTCTTATAACAATGAGCACAGTGTCTATTTTCAAGTGTAGATGTATTGTACTCTTACAAGTTCAATGAACCGAATAAAGCTAAGTAAATAAATAGGTTCGACGGATGCAAGAGCGAAAAAAAATATGCGAAGCGCGTTCTGTTACGGTACTTTGGATTCGTTGCATGAAATCGTGAAAAGGGATATGAGAATAGATGATTAGTTTTTGTGTGCTAGTTGCCATTAATTAAGGTTGATTTGTATTTATAATACTACTATCCTACTAATATTATAAATGTGAATGTTTGGATGGGAATGGTCGATCCCCGGGTCGGGTAAAGTGATATTGGGTTTTTCTATCTAGAAATTCCTCAGTATTAGCCCGGAGTCTGGAATTTGTGCCCGGTATGGCGATAGGCTCGCCCCCTATCACATTATGGGACCGAAATTCGACGAAAAGTGGGTGTACTCGTTACACCTCTGCCTACCCCTTCGGGGATTACAGGCGTGAGTATGTATGTTTGGATGGATGTTTGTTACTTAATCATGCTACAACGGCTGGAGGGATCTGGTTGAAATTTGGCACAGAGATATATTGTAGCACATATGCTACTTTTTATCCCGGAAAATGTACAGTTCCCGTGGGATAGTTTAGTTTTTCACAAAGCAAGGGATCGAAATGATTTTTTGCATAGTAGGAGTTTAGTGATCAGAAAATGACATAGGCCATTTAATACCCCGAAAAAATGTACGCTTCCTATGGGATAGCAAAATATAGAAAGGTAATAGCTTAAGATGCCTTCATGGATTGTACTTTTCTTCCAAAAATAACCTCCATGCGGGCGGAGCCGCGGGCAACATCTAATATAAAATAAGAGCTATTGAATATGTAATAAGACGGTAAAACGGATTCTATTTAATTAGATAGATGTGAAGTTTTTTCAATGGAATCACCAGGGGTTATGTACTTAGTATGCGTATTATTGTGTTACTCTGTTAATAATGACTAAACTACGTAGTTACTTTTTATATTATTGCGTTCTTATTACCGTTACAAATGGTGTTTTTTGTTAAAACAGTTTTTGTAAATTTTTTCTAATACAGTATTCTGGTAGCAGAACCGTGTATTCAGTGAAATCGCCTTTAAATGAATAAATGTTTGTATCTGCCATTTTTTTTATCATAGTCCGACAAACGAGCCAGTGAATCACCCGATGTTAAGTGATCTCCACCGCCCATGAACACCCACAATACCGAAAGTATCACGTATGCGCTGTCGGCCTTATAGGACAGGAATAGGGATTTTCTGTGAGACAGTGGTACTACCCCGGTCGAGCCGGCCCATTCATGCTGTGAAACGTGATTGACGTGATTGTTAAAAACGTGAGATGTATATCCCTAGGAATTATGTAGTTTGCCATGAGCATAGTCTTTAGATATGATAACTTTATAGAAAGAAAAATATGACCCAGACTGGTCGATAGAAAAAAGGATGCTTTATTATTTTGCATATACAACTTAAATTTTACAAAATATAACTTATTGCTTTTTGCAACCTTTGACCTGAATGACTTTTTTTGCAAGCGCGATTTCGTAACGGACTTTCTGCTACGTTTTTATAGTACAAAATCAAAGAGAATTCCATTGAAAAATCTTTACTTGATTTTTTAAGAAGTTAACCTTTTTTACTATTTGGCTGGGTCTGGGTGTTGTGGAACCGTAGTCTTTCCGTATATAGTATTATACTCTTTGCCGTAGTCCCTCGTATCAAGAATGATACCCACGATACAAGTTTTAGCTAGTGGTCAGGACTATGTGTGTGACTGATGGGTGTTTTTATTTTTATATTATATTTTATTTATTTATTTATACTCTTTATTGTACACTAAAATACATAATAATAGGAAAACAACAATTATTTAAAATACAATTAGCGGTCTTATCGCTCTCGGCGATCTTTTCAAGACAACCATGGAATGGAAAAATATGAAAAGGGAAAAGAAAAAGGGGAGGGCAGTTTGTGTACATAATAGTTTTTAGGAAAAACAAAAATTATAAAAAATAATTTACTTATAGATATAGGATTAAGTAGAATAATGTTGTTACTTATACAAAATAATTGTAAATGCACACAGACGCATAGGTATACATACATGCGTCTGTGTGCATTTACAATTATTTTGTATATATAAAAATACAAACACATACACATACATACTTACACATAAACATACACACATATAAATATGCTATATTTTATTAATTGCCTCCTAATAATCGGACAGCAGTTTTACTTCAGCGTTTATTGTACTATCCCACTGCATAACAAATGCCGCCTTTTCTCTGTTCATTAATCTTTATCGACAATCGGAACTGTAATACCTCACAATGCATAAAAAAGTAATACCAAAGGATTATAAATACCTGTAATCCACATTAGGCTCTAATCAGGAATCCAACCTGTGATATTCCGAGCTTCTCCTAATTCGATAACCCGCTGACTGCGACCGTCCATATAAATATTAATCTTATTTATTGAAATGAGTTATCGTTAAATTTCTATCTGTATTCCAGATTGTAATAATGTCTTGGTTGGAAATACGATTGTCTAAAAGTATTTTATGCTTAGGTTTGTTTTGGGCATCGTGTATTTGAGAAATGTGAAATGAGGGATAAAATTTATATTCATGAATTGTAAATTTAGTTAAAATGTTACTATTAACAGTTACAATTATTTGAAATATTTATGTTACAACACATACATACAATATCACGCCTTTGTGGTAGGTAGAGACCATAGATTGTCACTTGCACAATCCTGACACTTAGCTTTATCAACTTAGAATAATCTCTTCATTCACCTACGTCGTCTTACAGTACTCCAAACCTGTCTTTCATCAAGAATATCGCCATTTTGGTGGACGTAATTTTAATGTGTATGTCCTCTACCGAATCTATCCACACTCACCTTGTGTATCTATTTTGTCAGTCTCTTATCATCCATCCTTTTAATGTCAGAACCACCTCAATTCTTCTCGATTATCATGACTACATCTTCTTTAACTACACAAAAGTCTGTTACCATATTATTTCTCAATCTATCCCACAGAGTCCATACTTGCTTCTTAATACTCTCCTTCAATGCTTTAATTTTACTTTCGTGCTTCTTCTGCTAGATCTAACTTTCACTACCCCAAAAAGTGTTGGCGCTGATTCTCCTCCATGCTAGTCATTTCTTTCTGGATACCTTTTGGCTACCCATGGTTCCCTATCAAAGTTAATACAATTTTTTGTATTACTAAAATTTAAATTTAATAATATCATTATTATATTTTAGATTATCATTCAATACATCAGTCATTATTTTTGAGAGAGAGCTGTCCTTATTTTTTTTAATCAATTAAAGTGTTTTTTTTTTTTTTTTTATCCTGGCACGGCAAAGTGACCGCACTGTACCTGATGGTAAGCGCAGTGCGGTCCAAATAGAGTACTGAGTAGCGAGAGACGATCCATCCCCGCTACTCAACACACTCATGCCGGCCTGCTTCTTCACACTACGCCATGGGCAAGAAGGTGAAGAAGCGGTCGAGGGTCTAGTGTCAGAGTACTAAGAAGGCCGTAAAGCAGCCATTGTACCCCAACTCCAGACCCCCGACAAAAACCGGATGTACACTGGCTGATCCCGGAACGCGACACACTTGCGTGTGCCACTATGGCGGGTTTTTCGCCCTGTGTACGGTGGTCGCTATCCGGGCGGATATAAATATCCTACCACCAGCTAGGTTATGGTGTTATGATAAATAATGAGGTAAAACCATGTGATAGTTACTATAGTAAATTATTTAGCGATTTACCGAAACAATTGTATGGATATACGAAAATTTAGCATCATTACGCTAGTTTACGGTACAAGGTCTTAAAAATCATCGTATGATTTCTATTGACTTTACTGTTATAATGCGGTTATCTGTTTCCTCTTAACAGTTAAGTGATGGAAGTACAATTTGTAACAGTTACCAGTTGAAAATAAAAATGGTACTGGCAACCCTGATAAAGATCACATGACAGCTAATTTCAGTGTTGCCATGATTTGTAATTTTCTACCGTTTTGTTTTTAGACCGGACGTTATTTTGTATTCCTTTTTGGTACGTATCTTATCAAGATATTCTTGAATCAGAGATGACTTAATGGAGGCAATGATTTAAACACAGTTCACTTTTTATTGATACTTTTCTGAAAAAGCCGAGTCCCGTAATGGCTGCAAAATTTTACTATTCATAAAAACATGGCAAAGTATACGTTTTTTAAAACTTATTTTCTACTAGATGTTGCCCGCGGCTTCACCCGCGTGGAGGTTATTTTTGGAAGAAAAGGTGTACAATCAATGGAGGCATTAAGCTTTCACCTTTCTATATTTTGTTATACCATAGGAAGCGTGTATTTTTCAGGATGGAAAGTGGCCTACGCTATTTTCTGATTTCTAAACTGCCACTATGCAAAAATCATGTCGATCCCTTGCTCTGTGAAAAACAAAACTATCCCATGGGAACTGTACATTTTTCCGGGATATACTTTTTTTTATTCTGGCTCGGCAAAGTGACCACACTGCACCTGATGGTAAGCACAGTGCCGTCCAGATAGAGTATCAAGTAGCGAGAGACAGTTTATCCCTCGTTACTCAACACAATCATGTCGGCCTGCTGTTTAGCTTCTTCACACTACGCCTAAAGGACTCAGGATCATAGGAAGGAGGGAACACGGTAGCTGGCAAACTGTTCCACAGTTGCTGGTGCGGCAAAAATACGAGTTTGCGAACCTCTTGGTTACTACTCAATATAATCATGCCTGCATACCGACAATCATGTCGTCACATCATCATCAGTAGTGAGGGTTAGATTGTCTCTTGCTACTTGATACTTTAACTGGACGGCACTGCGATTACCATCAGGTGCAGTGTGGACACATTGCCGAGCAAGGATAAAAAAAATCTACACAACTTAGACCCGAAACAAATATTAGTACATCACGCAAATACCTCGGTTCAGAGTTGAAACCCGTGGCCACTCGTTCCATAGCCAACTTCGTTCAGTGGATTGAGAGATTTACAATTAACCTTTCCGAAAACTCGTCGATAATTATTACACTATCAAAACATTTTGGACACCTCACCATACCGGTATAAAATAACACCGTAAACACGTCTGAAAATAAATACTTTCTGGCAAACTTGTTTCGGCACCACGTGCTGTCATTAACATCCAATTAAATTCATAATAGTGTATAAGAGACATGTTGTTTTTGTTCGAGACTTGTTTTTACTATCGGTATACTAAAAGCTTTTAGTATACACACATCTGATGCTATGTGTGTGAGATTAGAATTTTTTCTTGAACTTTGGTCTAAAAAACCATTACTACTATTATGAATGCCAATCTTTGGATGGATGGATGTTTGTTACTCAATCACGCCAGAACGGCTGGACGGATCTGGTCAAAATTTGGCACATAGATAGATTATAGTCTGGAATAGCACATAGGCTACTTTTTATCCCGGAAAAATTTACAGTTCCTACGGGATAGTATCGTTTTACACAGGGCAAGGGACCGTCATGATTAGCATAGTGTTAATTAAGGGGTCTGAGGATGACATAGGCTACTTTTTATCTCGGAAAATGCACGGTTCCTATGGGATAGCATAATAGCTTAAGATGTCTCCATGTATTACACCTTTTATTTGAAAAATAACTAGCTGCATGCATGTTGCTATTGTTTACAGCAAGACGTGCTTTTTCATCTACGTAATTGTTTTTTTACTATTCGAATTTCAAACCTCGTGACTAGCATATTTATTACAGGACTAGCTGATGCCCACGGCTCCACCCGCGTGGAGGTTATTTTTGAAAGAAAAGGTATACAAACCATGGAGGCATCTTAAGCTCTCACACCTTTCTATATTATGCTATTCCTTAGGAAGCGTGCTTTTTCCGGGATAAAGGTAGGTAGCCTATGTCATTTTCTGATCCCTACACTGTTACTACGCAAAAAATCATGTCAATCCCTTGTTCTGTGGAAAACTTAATTATCCCACGGGAACTGTACATTTTTCCTGTATGCTATTCCAGACTATAATATATCTCTATGCCAAATATCAACCAGATCCGTTCAGCCGTTCTGGCGTGATTGAGTAACAAACATCCATCCATCCATTCAAACAATCACTGTTATAATAGTAGTAAGATGACATATTTAAAACTACCAGTTGAGGTTATTTTTGTTTCCCATTCTACAGCTGTTGGTTATAAAACTACTTCAATTAAAATGCATTGCCTCTGTGCCGTACCATCCAGGACAACCTTCCATGATAGCGCGCGATAAAATCGATTTTTATTGCTATTACGAAATTACGAGCCACAGGACACTTCGACACAAGCTTACGATAAAACTGTATGAAATACAGGCACGAAGTGAGAATATATGACGGGGAAAATGGTTTTGTTGTCAGTTTATTCAAGTTATGTTATTGTAATCATAAGCTCATCTTTTTATTTATTTCTAATTTCAATTGCTTATGATTTATATATTGCCCATGTCTGTGTCTGCGTAATATAAATAAGCCAACGAGCGATTTCTCACCGTTTCGATGGGTTTACTAAAGAGTCTTCTAAAATAAATAAATAACACCCAACAGTCACACACATAGCCTCGACCCCACACTAAGATACGAGTCTTGTGTTGTGGGTATCAGGGATCTAGAGAGACGCACGGTCCTACAACACCCAGACCCCGGACACAAATATCTTTCTGTCTCAAAAACATTTGTCCTAGTGTAGGAATCGAACCCACGACCTCTCTTTTCAAAGCTAACTGCGCCATGGAGGCTGTCAAAAGCAAAAGTTGGTGAAAATAAGAATTATTTTCTAATACTTTGTTCTTTTTAGTATATAACTTGTTTCGACTTATGTCCGTTATACACTTTGAAACCATTCAACTGATTTCAATGAAATGTTGTGTATATGTGTGGTTGGGTCCAACTTAAAAGATAGAACTGTTTTAGGTCCGATAGGTGGCGCTGTTATTGAGATCTGATTTTGTTTAATTTTCCAAGCTAAATTCGGTCAACAGAGAAGGCGGTTTATGGCAGGACAACGTCTGCCCGGGACGACTAGTAGGTAGTAGGTGTAAAAAAAAAATAATCTATGTCACATACTAGATGCGGACCTGATGCGTACTTGCTTTTATAAAATCGTTAACCGAGGTTTGTTATCGAACACGTTTTCTGTGTTGATTGCTTAATAAAAAAATAATTTATTGAGACAAGTTAGACAAGAGAAATTGTCTGTTTATTATTATAACAAAGTGTATCTTAGATGATTAAAACCAATGGAAATTGTTAGCTTGGTTCTTCGGCACGGCTTAACTTTGGTTGTAGTTATCATTTTTAATTGCCTGTATCTTTATTGTCCCAGTGATAGGCATAGGTCTTGTCCACTAATGAGAGATCTACTTACGCCGGTGTAATCTGCGTTGGGAGACTACATACATAACAAAAATATTTTGATTTCTCAGGTTTCTTTATGATGTCTTTCTCCATTGTTAAAATCTTCACCTTTTGATTCATCTTACAAACTCACCGATGTTGGTCCAAAAATGATATATTGACCCTGGCATACAGGAGTTACAGTGGTGAGTGTGTGGAAGGATAGATTTACTATTAAAGCGAACGATTAACAATGAATACATTCCCTCCTTCCTATGATACTGGGTCGTTTAGGCGTAATTTGAAGACGCTAAACAGCAGGGCGGCATGATTGTGTCAAGTAGCGAGGGATAAATTATCTCTCGCCACTTGATACTCTAACTGGACGGCACTGCGCTTACCATCAGATGTAGTGTGGTCATTTTGCACACACACAAAAAAAACAGATGTGTACTCCGGAGGTTGGGACTGATATGGGATATCTGCCTCGGCAATCCGTTTCCGCATCCGTTTTTTTAATACAATTATTTTTATTAACAACAATTTATCACTAAAGAATCAGACCCTATAAGTTGTAAATCACATGAAATTATCTTAATAGACGTATTGTAATCCTACTAATATTATAAACGCGAATGTTTGGATGGATGGATGGATGTTTGTTACTCAATCACACTACAGCGGCTGGACGAATCTGGTTGAAATTTGGCAGAGTTAGATTATTATCTGGAACAACACATAGGCTACTTTTTACCCGGAAAATTTACAGATCCCGTGGGATAGTTTAATTTTTGACAGAGAAAGGGATCGACATGATTTTATTCATAGTGGCAGCTTTGTAGCCCGGAAAAATGCATGCTTCCCATGGGATAGCAAAATATAGAAGGGTGTTAATAGCTTAAGATGCCTCCATGGATTGTATACCTTTTCTTCCAAAAATAACTTCCACGCGGGCGGAGCCGCGGGCAACATCTAGTATTGACATAAAATTCGCAATAACTTCATCCAATTACACAATTATTACAAAAATGTTTTTTTTTTTTTTTATAATATTATTTATTCATGGCCATGGATACATGTCCTTCAGCCGGATACATTGTAATAATTGTATTTCACACGAATCAAATCACTGTAAATAGTTCAATAGTCTTCAGTATAAAATTTTCACTCTTACTCTCACTTCAATCAAGTCATTTATTTATTCCTTTATCAAAAGAATTTATCATGAATTCTCCGGCCGAAGCCACGTCTCTTATTCCCGCCATTCTCCATTCCTTTCCCATAGGTTTCTTATGTTGTTCAAATAATGTCTTCAGTATAAAATCTTCACTCTTCAATAACTAGGCTTTAATTAAGCCATTTACTTATTCATTGTCGTCACATTTCACTGATTTTAAACTCGGTTTACATTTATAAACGACGGAAAGCGCGGGAACGTCTTTTCTCACTTAGACGTTCCCGCGCTCTCCTTACAAAAATGGGCCTTACAAATATTACCAAATCAACATTATTTTTCTAATCTGGCAACATATTGAAATTGCGCGGGAACGGGTGCGATCTGCCGGTTATTCGCCATTGTTTGATGAACTAGCTGCGTTGTAATAAATGTGGTGTAAGTTCACGGAATAATCAATGTAGTGACTTCATGGAATTAGCAATGTGTAAAGCTATGTACGTAGAACATAAAATAAAAAGAACCTATCATACATTATATATACTCACGCCTGTAATCCCCGAAGGGGTAGGCAGAGGTGTAACCAGTACACCCACTTTTCGCCGAATTTATTACGGTCCCATAATGTGGTAGAGGGTGAGCCTATCGCCATACCGGGCGCAATTCCAGACTCCGGGCTGATCTGAGTATTTCAAAATTTCAAACCTAATATCACTTTACACGACCGGTGATCGTACCCGAAACCTCAGCGCAGCAGTCGTAACGCATGCGCAATTACAATTGCGCCACCGAGGCAGTCTAATCTTAATAATAATAACCCACCATGATTTTTTTTAACCATTCAAGCTGTCTTAGTGACTTAGTGCCCTTAAGCCTGCAAATCTCAAATATATTCGACATAAAACAGTCACGTCATACGTCAGTAGGCGAATGTCACAGTTTCCACCCGCTGACGCAACATCATACAATGGGACAGTGGATATGAGGAAAGTGATTTGAGAAAGCGCATTATTGAGTTGTTCCCTGGAATTATTGTAGGTAGGTAGGTAATTATTAATACGCGGTTGTGATGATCATTACCATCATTGCTTCTTTCCATTAACTTAAATTCAGTACATGTAGATCACTGCTTATTTCTTGTTTATTTTTAAATTGAATTAATTACAGCAGCGAATTTTAATTTAATTTTGTGTAAATATAATATACAAGCCTCATTCAATAAAAACTACGAATCTTTTCGTCAAAGGCTTTAAATTGAAAGAAAGCTTATAGTTATTATATGACTAAGCTATGAATAATAATCCGTTTTATTAACGCTTTTTAAATTTCGAACCAGAAAATCTATAGAGATTGTTTTTTTTTTATTTATTTACTCTATAAAAGAGAAGGCAAAGGTTCTCCACCATGCAGCCATGTCTGTCGTTATTTTTTCCAAATCTGGGCTAGAATTAAAGTCTTCTTCTTCTCTGGTTTTAACTTATACAAAAAGCCGAAGCCATGTCTGAAGTCTTCATCCATTCAAAAGGGGGAAGCCATGTCCGATATTTTTCTCATTCTAAAGGCCGGAGCCATGTCTGAAATAAACACAATTCAAGAGGCCTAAGCCATGTCTGTAATAGTCACAATTTAAAGGCCGAAGCCATGTCTGTAATAGTCATAATTTAAAGGCCTAAGCCATGTCTGAAATATTTTTTTTACTTTTAATCACAATGCAACATCACATCATATTCCCGCCATTTTTTTCGAACCCTATAGAGATTGTTTTTGTTTCATGCTCTCTTTTTTTTACAAAGGTTCTTCACGATGCAGCCTTGAAACGTTTCAATAATCCTTTTTTACACAAACTTTTTTACGAACAATATTTTTTAAATATTGCTGACCAAATGCCAAGAGTTTCTCGGGTCCTAGTTGTTAAGATTCTGTGTTCTGTGTACCATCTTACACAATAATAGATAAGAAAGACAGAATATAATTGTAGGTTTCGAGAATACCAAGGCATCATCGCTTCAAGGAAGTTTCAACATCGAACAAAGCACTTTCGTTCTGATTACGGTAATGCAAAAACCCTAAAATATAGACAATGCTGCGCTATCGTGGGATCCTATACGTAATGTGTTATGTCATGGGTATGGCGACGTTTGCATCAATCATTAACTGGGTGAATTATTTAGAACTAGCTTTTACTAATCGGGTAAATTGATGTTTTCTATTTCGAGATACTCAGTATCATCCCGGAGTCTGGAATTGTGCCCGGTAAGGCATAGGCTCGCCCCCATCACATTATGGGATCGGTAATCGGCGAAAAGTAGGTGTTCTGGTAACACTTCCTCTACCTACCAATTCGAGGATTACAGGCGTGAGTGTATATGTATGGTGTTGCAGATCGTACAAGGTTGAATATAACTTGTAAGATATACTTATGTACCAACAGAACTAGAATGCTTAATGGTAATATCAACAGCTGTCGGTTTATTTTATTACAAGCATAAATAACAAGAAACAAAACACTTACAAACAATAAATAACCACACTACATAAATCTTAACATTAGTGTTTCAAAATTCATGTCGCAAACTAGTGTGGGCGTGATACCCGACAAAATTAAGTAGACATTTCGCGAATGTTAACTGGATGGTATAAGCTACTGTTCAGATTGGTGTTATATATTTTTTTTTTTTTAGTTCCTCGATAGGCAGACGAGCAGACGGGCCACCAGATGGTAAGTAGTCACCGCCGACCATAGACTTCTGCAATACCAGGGCACAGCAAAGCCGCTGCATAAATTTTGCGAAACGCTTTTGAAATTCCACTGTAAACGTGTCTTTACACGTCTGCAAGGAATATATTTGTTTGCTTTGTCTAAATGTACCAAATCAATACTTTATCAGTTCTCGCATCGTACGACATTTCTTCATAATATTTCCAAAGATGTACCTAATTTCTTAATGCTTCTTTTAAGTACGGAAGGCATTTCCGAAGAGCAGCAGAGTCTTTATAAACAATTGGCATGTAAAAGTCCCAATTGAAATCTACTTGAATTTGTTATAATATAGCCTGTTCTGGCTCATCGTAGGGCTGTCTTCAAGAACACAGATTTCGTCCAGTACGAATTGGTGGACACAGCTCAGTTAATATATTAGTTCAGGGCTGGTGAGTTTGGTTCTGAAAAGTAGTTGCTTCTCATACCACAGAAATATCGCTTGGTAATTTGCGCAGTGCTCGTTGTGTGCACCAGCTGACAGAACACGCAGGGTTGTCAACATTTTTCTACTTTAAAAGTTCTGTATACTTATAAACAGCACAGTATTTTACGGATTTTAGCAGCGATAGCCTAGTTGGTTGCGGTACGGACTGCCAAGACGAAAGTCGTAGGTTCGAAACCCAAGTGGCATACACCTCTGACTTTTCTAAAGTTATGTGTGTATTAAAATGTTAATTATCGCTTGCTTTAACGGTGAAGGTAAACATCTTGAGTAAACCTGCATACCTGAGAATTTTTCGAAGGTATGAAAAGTCTGCCAACCCGCATTAGGCCAGCGTGGTGGACTAAGGCTTAGGCCTCATTAGTAGAGGAGGCCCGTGCCCAGCAGTGGGACAATGTTTAATACAGGGCTAGTATTATTATTATTTTACGGAAACATATGAGTAATTACTATTTACAAGGTACGTTGTTACTATTCTAAGTTAATTTGCTTGATTCATATTCATTCCGTGGCGCCGGCGCAGTGGGTGAGTAGCTGGCTGTGAAATATAAGGCCGCGGGTTCGATATCCGTACCGAGACGAATGTTTGTCTGATTCACAATTATTTCTTTCCGGCATGGGCGTTATGGGATCTTAGTCCCTTTGGAGTTAGTACTGTGTGTGTATCATATTATGTTATTAATATCAGTGTTCTAAAACTTTATTTATAGGGTAGTTGACTCGTGTTTTTTTATTTATTTAATCAACAAGTTACATTACCTAAAACCTATTATCGAAAGAATTTTATGAATCCGAACAAAAATAAGTAAATTAGACACCACTCAAATCTGCTGGAAGGGGTAGTTGTCAAATAACAGTACAAGGATGCATATCTGATACCGTGACGTCACGGTACTACGAATCGCCTGTACTGTACCCTTGTGCGAGGGAGATAGCAATATGTTCCCAATACGCCACCGTTTTCACTTATGCCTGTGAGTATTTGCTCATACCAATATTTAAAATAAATATTGTGACCTCATTTTTCAAGCAATTTGGATTCTGTTTTCGCAAAAAAGTTTCTTTTGCGTATTATATTCGATTGCATAGAAATTAATGTACAAAATTAAACACAGGAAACTACCCTAGATTTTCGATGTACGAAATATTTCTTAATTAATTAAATACAGTGTAATACTAAACATGTTAATACGATCGGCAACCCTAAATTGAAGTGTAATTTTGCATTGTCCGGTTTATAGAATGAGGTAGTGAGGCGTGTCATGATATGAGACGACCTCAGACTATGGTGCAACTGTACACAGGCGGACGAAAGTTTTAGATCAACTATGTAATAAATGAGTTAGTTGCAGCTTACATAACTTGTGTTGATCTCTTTATGGACATGGATCATATTTGTTACTTTTTTATTTATGATTTAAAACTAGATTATCTATATCAAAATTGATGTGTGTATATTTGTTCCCTGTGGACTCCAAAACGGCTAGATCGATTTTGATGAAATTTTCAGGCAAAATATTATCAAAATATATATTATTATCAAAATATTTATTAAACTAGCGGACCGTGCAGACGTCGTCATGCCCGGAAAAGTAGCGCCACACCGACAGCAGCGCCACCTACCGGGTCCAATTGTGAATCTAAACCAACCAGGGTGCCACCCAAACCCATACAAAAAAAAATTGAATCGGTCCAGCCGTTAAGAAGGAGTTCAGGGACACACGTACAAACGTAGTACGTGCTTGATTTAGTGGTGAAGAAAAACAAGGAAAACATGGTGAAGAATTCTGCATACTAGATATTTCTCCATAGAAATTGTTTACCTAAACGACTTAAGCCATATGCAATATTTAAACATATCTTTATATATATAACTAGATGTTGCTCGCGGCTCCGCCCGCATGGTGATTATTTTTGTAACAAAAGGTGTACAATCCAGAAACCTGTACAACATTATGCATGTATCATACATATAAACCTTCCTCTTGAAACACTCTATCTATTAAAAATCGCTTCAAAATCCGTTGCGTAGTTTGAAGATTTAAGCATACATAGGGACGGTCAGCGACTTTGTTTTATACTATGTCATGATATGGCTTCATTACGGCACTTTTTGTCTGAATAAGATAACTATAAATGTTCTCAAATAAGCGAAATACTGTCTTTAAAACTACCAATTCTATTTGTGTATCCTTTTTAAAATAAGTGTTGTGATATCCCAAAGAATACATTATACCTAGTCAGGTCATAAATTCTGTCACATGTTTAATATAAAATAATTGAAACAAGTTTATTCATTATGTAACCATTTATATACCAAAATGAACTTAACAAAACATAAATTCTTATGACACTAAAGTTTATTCAAAATGACCTCCGTGATTTTGAATACTGGGGGGTTACTCTTGACACTCGATTCCAATTTAAAATTGGGATTGGGTTCGAAAACTGTATAATTGGCACTCTTGAACGCAACACCAGCGTACGATTTCACTGAATACGGCGTAATTTTTAGTAACTAAATGAAATAGAGTATTTACGATCGCTAGTTCATAAAGATTCTATTTTATTTAGTTGAGTGAGTTAAGAGTTCCAATATCTTCTAAATTGGAATTGAAACTGTATCGAGTTCGGGATTGAAATTGATTTCAAGAGTAGGCCTACAGGCCTTCAATCTGCGCGGCCAGTTGTCTATCGCAGCACGCACGGGGTCCATGTCATTATCGGCGGCTGCCTTAATCAAGGATGTCTTGAGTGACTCCAAATTGGGATGAGGCTTTGAGCACGCCTTTTCCTCCAAGTGTTGCCATATCTTGTAATCTAACGGATTCAAATCTGGACTGGAGGAGGGCCAATCTTCGTGCCGGATGAAGTCGATTTCACGCGCCGCCAGCCAGTCTTGTGTGCTTTTCGCTCTATGAGCTGGCGCCGAATCTTGTTGGAATACCCAGTGCCTGTTATTGAACATGGTATGAGAAACAGGTTCCACAAAGTTCGTCAGGACTGTATTTTGATACACAACTGCATTCGTTTTTACACCTTTCTCACAAAAATGAACCTCTGTTAAGCCCCAATAAGAAACTCCCAACCATACCATGAACGAGGATGGAAAATGACCTCGTTGGACACGCGGAATACGGTTGCTCGCTTCTTCACTACTGTGTGCGTACACCTTATCATTTTGTTTGTTGTAGCTCTCTTCTACGGTAAAATTTTTTTCATCTGAAAAAAGAATTTCCCGATATTTTTTTCCCGCGTACCGCTTCAACAAAGCGCGGCATCTCTTCAGTCTCAGGTCCATTAGACGAGCATTCAAACGATGTCCTGTTTTTCTTCGATATGCCCGAAGCCCTAAGTCTTCATTTAACACCCTTTTCACCGTGGTTCTGCTTAACCCCATCTGAAGGGCCAACAGTTTCTGCTTACGTTTGGGATTTCTTTGAATTCGCGCCTTCACAGCTTTTATCACTGCTGGAGTCCTAACAGACCGAGGGCGACCACTTCTTGACCTGTCATCTACACTAGAGTCTTCATTGTATCGTTTGATGGTACGATAAACGAATCTTTTGGAAATATTCAAATTTTTCAGTATGTCAAAAATTTGAATTGGCGCGTAACCGCAACGATGCAACGCAATTACTGCAACACGGTCTTCTTTAAGCGTCCACTCCATATTTAAAAATGAGTAAAATTCTAAAAAGTATACATTTTTATTTTCATCAACAATTTGAAATTCGAATTCAATAAACTTTTTTGTGGCCAGCATTCTAAAATAAAAGTTTTTACTGTGTGACAATACTTATGACCTGACTGTGTACATATATAACTAATTACATTTATGAAATTTGTAACAAAAGTTTAAATAAGTAGCAAAAACCAGAAATGCTGCGTCTCGGGCGCTTGCTTCGCTTCACCTGTTTTTTCTGTGGGGCGGTTGGGGTACAGGATGATACGATCTGGGTGATGTAACTGGTTACGGACAACTGTGGCTTAATATCGAGCGACCAGCTCGTCTTGTCACTCAAATAATAAATAATGCTGGTGGTAGGATATTCATATCCACCAGGATAGCGACCACCGTACACAGAGTGTAAAATCCGCCATAGCACACGCAAGTGTGTCGCGTTCCGGGATCAGCCAGTTTACAGCCGGTTTTTGTCGGGGGTCTAGAGTTGGTCAAGTACGATGTTTGGCCATTTTGCGGCCTTCTGAGTACTCTGATAATAGACCATCGAATGGTTCTTCACCTTCTTGGCGTAGTGTGAAGAAGCAGGCCGGCGTGATTGTGTTGAGTAGCGGGAGATAGATTGTCTCTCGCTATTCGATACTCTAACTGGACGGCACTGCGCTTACCATCAGGTGCAGTGTAGTCACTTTACTGTGCCAGGAAAAAAAAACCTAAAAGTCACACAGCACCTAACAGTCAAATAGTCCTGACTCCACATTAAGATACGAGTCTTGGGTATCAACTACTACAGACTTTGGGTCTTTTATGGGACACAAACCTTCCTCGTGAATCACTCGGTCTATTGATGAAAACTCTATGAAAATCGGTTCAGCAATTTTTTAATTTATCACGTTCACACAGACAGACGTGGAGGAGATTTTAAAATATGTATAGACTGTAATGTTACTGTGTTAATGACACATTTTCTGTTGAAAAACTTGTGCTTCTGTTACACTGAAGTTTTAAAAAATTATGTTTATAGTAAACATTGTGAATTTCTACGAAACTTTCATTAATTGCAAGAATATTTTTAAACTCAAGTTTTTTTATTATTTCTATGTGCCGAGTTCATTTGTTTTAATTACAGTTTGGCGCTGAGTTATTTTTTAAATTTAGTATGAGCGACTGTATGCGCAAATAATGCACATACACGCACTCACGACTGTAATCCCTGAAGGGGATGCAGAGATGCAACCAATACACCCACATTTCGCCGAGCTTATTTTTTACACCCTACAGTCACACACATAGCCCCGATCCTACACTAAAATACAAGTCTCGTGGGTATCAGGGACTACGAGAAACTTTCGGTTCCACCCAACACAAATGTCTGTCTGTCACACAAACATTTGTCCTATCGTGGGAATCGAACCCACGGCCTCTCGCTTCACAGCCGGCTAGTCGCCCGATGCGCCACGGAGGCTGTCGATTTACCTGTCGCTGTGGATTACCGTCCCGTGATGTGATAGGGGGCATGCCAATCGCCATACTGGGCACAATTCTACACTCCAGGCTGATACAGATCATTTTGTGGTAGAAAAACAAAAAAAAATTGGGAGGTTCCATATCAGCAAATACACCTCTGATTTTTTATGTCTATTTATTCTTAATTCTTCTTATTCTTGACTGCCTCGGTGGCGCAGTTGTAATTGCGCATGCGTTACGACTGTTGTGCTGAGGTCTCAGGTTCGAACCCCGGGTCGGGTAAAGTGATATTGGGTTTTTCTATCTAGAAATTCTCAGTATTTTCCCGGAGTCTGGAATAGTGCCCGGTATGGCGATAGGCTCGCCCCCTATCACACTATGGGACCGAATTCGGCGAAAAGTGGGTGGCTTGTTACACATCTGCCTACCCCTTCGGGGAATACAGGCGTGAATGTATATGTATGTATGTATTTATTCTTAATAACAATTTCGAAGGTATGTGAAGTCTATCAACCCGTATTAGGCCAGCATGGTGGACTAAGGCCTCTCTCATTAATACAGGAGGCAATCAAGAATAAATAATAATCCATAATATTTTATTTAATATTGTCATTGTAATAAATCAGTTCCACGCCTTGCCTTTAAAACCTACTGTTGCTGCAAATGACGTAACGTTATGCTCCATTAGGTAATTAGACGGCGTTACATATTATATGTTCTGGCTGAGAGCGTCGTGCGATTACTATTAGATAAATGCATAAACTCGTATAATAGTGGAATTTTAGCATATACAACATGTAACATAATAATATGTTACATCATGGGACGCTAATAAGATCGACGAAAAGCGTACTGTTTACACCTCTGCCTACCCCTTCAGGGGTAACAGGCGTGAGTGTATATGTATATATGAATAACAATATGGCGGTGTCTAATATATCTACAGTTTGCTGTAAACATTTCAATTCAATGTTTATTTTTTACCCTGGCGCGGCAAAGTGACCACACTGCACCTGATGGTAGGCGCACTTCCGAATAGTTATAAATAGCGAGAGACAACTATTCCTATTATTGGCTCTGTTGTTGCTGACCTGGTGAGTATCTTCTTCACACTACGCTTAATGAACCCAGGATCATAGGAAGAAGGTAGCTGGCAAACTGTTCCGCAGCCTCATAGTGACTATTGGGTATTATTAATATAAACATGGTTTTAGAGCCATCTCTCTCGCATTCCTAATTCGCAAGTGACCAATTGTGCCGGCAAACAATAAACAATCGCACGGTAGTTCCCACATGTTAATTGTACGAAAATCCTTGAGTTTTTACCAACCAGTTATGATATTAATCTAAAGGTTGCGCAGGAGCGAGAATGGGCTTGTTTTTGCACTTAAAACTGTCATTGGACAGCGTAAAATATTTATGTGACAAAATATACAGCGCCTCTAGCGGTTACGTGAGAAACTAAATTTGGTACGGTAAGAAACATTCCATACATAAACACCATTGATATATAGAAGGGGACAAGCACTTATTTGCCTATATAATTTCTAGTTAAACAAATATGTTGCAAATATGAACTTCACTAATAGAAACATTGCTCTCTCATTCCAACTCGTTGCAATTTACTTAGGTCAACAAGAGTACAGTATACGCAATTGTTTAAAATTTTCGGTTGTCAATTTTTGATATGTCATCAAGCTCCGCCTTGAAGCTCATTTTTCGACATGACGCCATTTTATGAAAACACTTTGCTAAGTAGTTTGACTGTCGTTGATGTATCGTGCGAGATTTGTTTTACGATTTCAAGTGAATTGTGCGTGTTTAAGTAATTTTTGTTGTGGTACAAAAGACAATAAGATCGAAACAAATATGCATCACAATTTGCTGTGGGCGGAGTCGACGCCATTTTAGGAAAAAATTTGGCTTCAGGTCACGTGATCTTGTGTGATATCCCCTTATATATATCAATGATAAACACGAACAACGCTAGCGACTTCGTTTATCTATCGTAACTTTTTTGACCTAAACTCATGTTTGAGCAGTATTGGCATGATTGTGTTGAGTAGATTGCCTCTATCCCTCGCTACTCAACTCTGATACTCTAACTGGATGGCACTGCGCTTACCATAAGGTGCAGTGTGGTCACATTGCCGTGCCAGCTCGGCTAAGATGCGCGCGTCGATAAAATTTTGTCGACTCTATAACACGACAAAAATTCATATCGGTAGTCTATCGAGGTTAACATGCGGGTGCGTTTTTCTCGATTTGTTTTGTCGAAAGAAGAGATAAAAGTATTTTTTTGTTATTTGTGGTTATATTTGTCTGCAAACCTTCACATCACCGATTTTTACATCAACAATTTTAACGATTTTCGATACATGTAACCGAGATATTTGTCGTCGATATTTAGTACGTAGAGAAATAAACATAGAATAAATTAATTTCATTTATAAGATTAGACTTATGTCTCCAATGAGAGACTTGTCGATATAAGCGCACATTTTTAGAAATCGTGATATGAATCGACATCGACAATTTGTCTACGTCGTTGTTTAGTCATTCTCGATATGTGTCGTGGCACGCATCTTAGGCCGACTGACTGGGTAAAAAAAACATTGAAATGAAATTTTTACAGTAAACTGTAGATAGATATACTAGTCGCCTTCATAATGTTATTCATACATAAATATACACTCACGCTTGTAATCCCCGAAGGGGTAGGCAGAGGTGTAACCAGTACACCCACTATTCGCCGAATTTCGGTCCTATAATGTGATAGGGGGCGAGCCTATCGCCATACCGGGCACAGGTTCCAGACTCCGGGCTAACACTGAGAATTTCTAGATAGAAAAACCCAATATCACTTTACCCGACCTTGGGATCGAACCCGAGACCTCATCACAGCAGTCGTAACGCATGCGCAATTATAACTGCGCCACAAAAATATTGTTATTCATATTTCAAATTTAACTATCAAGAAATTATTTATTTTAAAAATAATCAACGGCGTCACTCGAGTAAAATCCCCCAAAATTTCAAATTCAACTTATTTCAGTATAGGGGCTAGTTCACCTCTGCTTACACTGCATCACAATTAATATTAGTCTATTATAATACTTGCCCTGTATTAAACATTGTCCCACTGCTGGGCACGGGCCTCCTCTACTAATGAGAGGGGTTAGGCCTTAGTCCACCACGCTGGCCTAATGCGGGTTGGCAGACTTCTCATACCTTCGAAAAACTCTCAGATATGCAGGTTTCCTCACGATGTTTTCCTTCACCGTTAAAGCAAGCGATAATTAACATTTTAATATACACATAACTTTAGAAAAGTCAGAGGTGTATGCCACTTGGGTTTCGAACCTACGACTTTCGTCTTTGCAGTCCGTACCGCAACCAACTAGGCTATCGCTGCTATTAGTCTATTATTCACCAAAATTGGTTTCTGGAAACAGGATCTTCCACCTTCTACCTTTTGTATTACTAAAATATTTTTCCTTATAATTTTTTTGGTCTCCCCGTCTCGACGTGGATCGTACGATGCGCCCCAAGGTCACCTAGATTGACGGCCTTTTTGTGCCTGTATGGTCAGACAAGGCGTGGTGAATGAATTTTAGGATATGGTTTGCAAAAACAAAATGTTAGTTACAGGAGGATTTCCGAGAAATACAGGATCCAGCGTGACCGTATTTAAATTCATTATGTTGCGGACGTTACTTTTTATGATATTTTTTGTAAAATTTGTTTTTATAGTTTTTTATTTAACAGGTAAGAATTGTGATGTCAATATTTTTATGTATTTGTTTAAATATCACAAGCTTCATTTAATGGCCCTTCCACTGTAATAGGGTAGTTGTGTATAAAGTTACATTATTTGATATGCAACCATAATAATACGAAATAGAAATCCTATAGCAAATAATTGATTTAATATTTTGACATTTGCATAGTGGGAACGTCTCGCTATCTCCCTCGCACAACTGCACCTTAATGGCCATTCCGAGCGGTGACGTCATGAATCATATCATGCATCCTTTTTCTGACACTACCCCTTCCACCAGATTTAAATGGTTTCTAACTTACTTATTTTTGAGTGGATTTATAAAATTAAATTAATCTGGTTTTCTACCGAATACACTTCGGCGAGCGTGCCTTGGAATTAAAATTTAATTCCCCCAACCCCTTTCTATCATCGGACGACAAGAGACTCAGCGAAGCGTCATCGATACATGGTTGATATTCCACCAGCGCGCACGAAGATTTTTGCTAGTACATTTAACATGCGCACCGCTAGAGAGTGGAACTCTTTGCCGGAGTCTATATTTCCCGAAAATTATAATCTGGGTATCTTTAAGTCAAGAGGGAATAGGTATCTTCTAGGCAACCGTGCTCCACCGTAGACCACATCATCACTTACCATTAGGCGAGATAGTGGTCAAACGCAAGCCTATTTACGTAAAAAAAATCCTTTTGATAGTAGGATTTAGGTAACGTTAGTTATCGGTTCGGATGGACAGATGATATCAAGCTGATTGGAGGGACAGCCTGGTCTAGAAAAGCTATCAATAGAGAAGAATGGAAGCAGCTGGAAGAGGCCTATGTGTCACTTGACACGCTGACCACTGAACCGGGAAACCCGATGTATTAGATTTAAGTAAAAAATTTGTATGTAAAATCATTGTTTAGTATCAGGAATAAAGGGTAATAATAATAATAATAAATAAGTTATCGGTTAAAGTATCGTGTCTACTACCCTCTTGATAAGTATATGTATATTCTATATTGAATGTAACTTTAATCAATAATTAACTTTCATAGCTTATGTTATTGGTTATCATCTAATAATACCTAGTCAGGTCATAAATTCTGTCACATGTTTAATATAAAATAATTGAAACAAGTTTATTCATTATGTAACCATTTATATACCAAAATGAACTTAACAAAACATAGATTCTTATGACACTAAAGTTTATTCAAAATGACCTCCGTGATTTTGAATACAGGCCTTCAATCTGCGCGGCCAGTTGTCTATCGCAGCATGAACGAGGTCCATGTCAATATCGGCGGCTGCCTTAATCAAGGATGTCTTGAGTGACTCCAAATTGGGATGAGGCTTTGAGCACGCCTTTTCCTCCAAGTGTTGCCATATCTTGTAATCTAACGGATTCAAATCTGGACTGGAGGAGGGCCAGTCTTCGTGCCGGATGAAGTCGATTTCACGCGCCGCCAGCCAGTCTTGTGTGCTCTTCGCTCTATGAGCTGGCGCCGAATCTTGTTGGAATACCCAGTGCCTGTTATTGAACATGGTATGAGAAACAGGTTCCACAAGGTTCGTCAGGATTGTATTTTGATACACAACTGCATTCGTTTTTACACCTTTCTCACAAAAATGTACCTCTGTTAAGCTCCAATAAGAAACTCCCAACCATACCATGAGCGAGGATGGAAAATGACCTCGTTGGACACGCGGAATACGGTTGCTCGCTTCTTCACTACTGTGTGCGTACACCTTATCATTTTGTTTGTTGTAGCTCTCTTCTACGGTAAAAATTTTTTCATCTGAAAAAAGAATTTCCCGATATTTTTTTCCCGCGTACCGCTTCAACAAAGCGCGGCATCTCTTCAGTCTCAGGTCCATTAGACGAGCATTCAAACGATGTCCTGTTTTTCTTCGATATGCCCGAAGCCCTAAGTCTTCATTTAACACCCTTTTCACCGTGGTTCTGCTTAACCCCATCTGAAGCGCCAACAGTTTCTGCTTACATTTGGGATTTCTATGAATTCGCGCCTTCACAGCTTTTGTCACTGCTGGAGTCCTAACAGACCGAGGGCGACCACTACTTGACCTGTCATCTACACTAGAGTCTTCATTGTATCGTTTGATGGTACGATAAACGAATCTTTTGGTTATATTCAAATTTTTCAGTAAGTCAAAAATTTGAATTGGCGCGTAACCGCAACGATGCAACGCAATTACTGCAACACGGTCTTCTTTAAGCGTCCACTCCATATTTAAAAATGAGTAAAATTCTAAAAAGTATACATTTTTATTTTCATGAACAATTTGAAATTCGAATTCAATAAACTTTTTTGTGGCCAGCATTCTAAAATAAAAGTTTTTACTGTGTGACAATACTTATGACCTGACTGTGTATATAAAATGAAATTATTTAATTTACACTGCATATTTTATTTTTCAATGAAGAAAGTTTTGAATTATCTTTCTGACACAGTCTGTGGTCTCAATAAATATCGGAGCTAAAGAGCAAGTCGCTTCACTATTGAAAAAACAGGGTCCATGAAGTAGTAACTTTTTTGTGTATGATTGCTTGTCAATAATTATAGATCTTCATAGGCGTGCTTATGTCAAAAAACAATAAACGGTTGGCCTAAGTATAATAATAATAAATACACCCAACAGTCACACATACGACAGCCTCCGTGGCGCAGTTGGCGAGTAGCCGGCTATGAAACGAGAGGCCGTGGGTTCGATTCCCACACCGGGACAAATGTTTGTGTGACAGACAGATTTGTGTCCGGGGTCTGGGGGTTGTTAGACCGTGCGTCTCTCGTCGTTCCTGATACCCACAACACAAGACTCGTATTTTAGTGTGGGGTCGGGGCTATGTTTGTGACTGTTGGGTGTTATTTATTTACACACAGTACATAGTTCTGACCCGATACTAGGTTGAACCAGTATCGTGGGTGAACAGCTACGAGGGACTACAGTGCCACAACACCCAGACAAGAACAAACACAAATGTTTTTCTAAAATAATATTATAAAATCAAGGAGTTAAACAAAATGTTGGCAACACAATATTTTGCTAATAGATCTGATATTCAAGATCCACTCAGTCTTTCCATTATGCAGCGGATGTGACAATAATCGTAAATTTAAAATACATTCCGTGACGTCATAGCTACATTGTAAAAAATATCTTGTCATACGAAAAAACCGACACATCATTATAATAATACCGGCATGACTCATTGAGTCGACTTGACATTGAAAATATTATTACTTTTTTGTTACATTTATAATAATTATGTCATAAAAAATGTCAGACTTAATCGTAACGAAGTGATTGGCAGTGTGCCAACATCGGACAGCCATTTTACTGCCTGTAGGCAGACGAGCGGACAGGCCACCTGATGGTAAGTAGTCACCGCCACCCATAGACTTCTGCAATGCCAGGGCACAACAAAGCCGCTGCCGTTAGCCATTGCTTGCCTAGTAAGAAAACTGTCTACTATAGATTGTCTCTCGCTACTTGATACTCTATCTGGACGGCACTGCGCTTACCATCAGGTGCCGTGTGGTCCCTTTGCCGCGCCAGAATAAAAAAAATCGCGGTTTGAATCCAAACACACGGTCACTAAGACATCAGGGCTGTCACTTCTACTTCTCAAATCTGCTTTGAATAATGTGTCAAACATACATTTCAAACTGTATATCAAACCTTGTGTAGTATATTTCATGGATCAGAAAGTGTACCACACTGTACCTGGTGGTAAGCGCAGTGCCGTCTAGTTAGAGTATCAAGTAGCGAGAGACTATCTCTCGCTAATCGACACAATCATTGCGGCCTGCTGTGTAACTTCTTCACACTACGCCATGGGGCAAAGTGATGAAGCTGTCGAGGGTCTAGGGTCAGAGTACTCAATACTTATTTTCGTCAGCACTTTGTACTCATTAATAATATAAATGATAATGAAAGCTACTAGTAAATTTAAATGTAAAATATAGGTGATATTGCTTTAAATATATTTTTTTATACATTTTCTTTTTTTTCTCATCTATTTGGTAGCGGCGAGGGGCTCGTCTACAGCTGGCTACTTGTCTGGTGTTGTGAGTTTTAAATAAACAATAGTATTGGAAGAAAAAACAAGTTTAAAATTAGGTACCTTTGTTCGGATAAACCCACATTTTAATTTGGAAGCCATTGAGGTCATAGAACTGAGATAGGGTTGCGTCATCCGAATTTTTTATCGTCTACAATAGAGATGTCGGGTTGTTGTTTGTTTGTTTTGTTTGATGAGATTGAAAGGGTTTTTGTATATCGAAGCTGACGAATGAGCGTATTGGACACAAGACGATAATTGATCTTCATTGTCCTTAAATAACTAAACCAAGATAACTATGTGTAAAGGAAAGGCGCGGAGAATGAGAAATCTTTGGAAAGCTTATTTACTGGAGTATACATAAAAAATATAATAATACTAGCCCTGTATTAAACATAGTCCCACTGCTGGGCACGGGCCTCCTCTACTAATGGGAGGGGGTAGGCCTTAGTCCACCACGCTGGCCTAATGCGGGTGGCATACCTTCGAAATTCTTATGAGAATTCTCAGGTATGCAGGTATCCTCACGATGTTTTCCTTCATCTTTAAAGCAAGCGATAATTAACAATTAAAACACACATAACTTAAGAAAAGTCAGAGGTGTATGCCATTTAGGTTTCGAACATACGACTTTCGTCTTGACAGTCCGTACCGCAACCAACTAGGCTATCGCTGCTTTTCACTGCTAAAAAATACAAAAAAAAAAATTAAAAACATTTAGGTTCTCAATGTTAATATATCTTGTTTTATTGCCGGTCTAGGCTATCGTAATTTTGTTGATTATGTTATACATAAATAAGAAAAAGAACACACAAATTTGGTCTCATAAATTCTAACATAAACCAGCTGTGATGGCTCTATTTCTGAGTAAGGTTACATGACATGTTTTTTAACCTCTGACACAAAAAGAAGGATGTTATAAGCTCGAATCATTAGTCTGTCACAATCCTTGCATTACAAAAGGGTGGATCAAAAGCAGTGTTTTTTATCCATTTAGAAATTACATCTCTGGTTTGTTTGTTTTACGACGGCCTTTGTGTTATTTACAAGCAAACCCGTCGATCAAAACAAGTATATAAACAGGAAATCTATTGATTGTATGTAGTAAAAAATAACGAAATTCAACACGTGCGTAGTAGCTTCATATCTTTATTATTCTATCAAAGCCTTGACAATTTTCGTGATTCTTTGTTTATTGAACGGGAGCCTGTTTTGAGCGAGGCCTTTGAACTTAGATGAATAGATTTGGTTGTTTACGGGGCGTTGCTTTTAGATCTAGAATTTGAGGTTCCAGTTAAGAGTAGCGTTATTTTAATGTTTTTTTTTTTAGTGCCTTGATAGGCAGACGAGCAGACGGGCCACCTGATGGTAAGTAGTCACCGCCGCCCATAGACTTCTGCAATGCCAGGGCACAGCAAAGCCGCTGCCTACCGTTGTAATTTATTTATTCGCTGGTGGTAGGATATTCATATCCGCCCAGATAGCGACGACCGTATACAGTGTGTAAAACCCGACATAGTGACACACGAAAGTTTGTCGCGTTCTGGGGCCAGCCAGTGTACATCCGTTTTTGGTCGGGGGGCTAACGTTAGGGTACGATGTTTGCCGTGTTGCGGCCTTGAGTACTCTGATACTAGACCCTCGACCGTTTCTTTACCTTGCCCCATGGCGTATTGTGAAGAAGCTACACAGCAGGCCGGCATCAATGTGTCGATGAGTGTGATAGATTGTTTTATGCTAATTGATACTTTAACTGGACGGCACTGAGCTTACCATCAGGTGCAGTGTTAATGTTTTTTTGCCTGCATACAATTAGTGTAGGTTTTAACGACTAGATTTTGATCTACATGTAAATTACAATACGATTAATTTTAAAATAACCTTTACTGTATAATGTACTACTCAACTCATGCACATTACAACATTGTAGAATGTTCTCGACCTTAAGTATATCGTTCATATAATGAAGCAGTGTGTGAATGCCACATTCAGATTGATGTATGGGGCTTGTTTATTTTCAATGCGTTTTACATGCTATATGCTTATCAGTGGCAGACCTAGTAACATTATAACAGCTCGCACCTCTGGGACGGTTCCGCTAAATACCTACTAGATGGGTTGCAGCGGCGGGCCATCCGCATTGTGAATGATGCAGACGTGAGTAACAGCCTAGAGCCGCTACAATTGCGAAGGAATATTTCCGCGATTAGCGTGTTCTACCGTCTGTATTATGGCGAATGCTCCAAAGAATTGTTTGATCTTATTCTATCAGAGGATGGAATGAGATCAAACAATTCTTCGAGAAGAAGGGAGGGAATTCAAAAGGGAGAGCCCTTCCACACTGGAACCACGCGTACCTTTGCATAGGAGAGACTTACTAAATCAGTGTAAACTAGAATTTCTTTTAAAAACAAAATATTGTTTTGTTTCTAAAAAGAGGTCGTGCCAAAAATCTGATTCCAAATAAATATATCTTGCTCCTAATTAGAGCAAATTTATTTCTCAGAACAGTCCACTTTGACTTAGCAATTTCATTAGATAACATTCCTGATTTAATAACAGATTAACATAACAATAAAATAAATATTATGCAAAAAATGACGACATAAAAAATGTCCGGTCGTGTGAAGACATCGGTTGCAACGTGCAAACTTGTTTTTGCACCTGCGAAAGTCGCGCGTCCACTTAATTATTCATTATTCCGAGGGATTATGGTGTTATATATTTAAATTCAATTGAGTTTTTATTTTTGCAGTGCTGAAATCTGGTAGACAAGATTGTGATTGAGCACGATGTAAATAAGATTCTATATTAAATGGTATTGAGTTGGTACATCGGTTTTGATTTGTGAGAACTTTGCCTTTGATATTCAAAATATTGATATAATATAAAAATAATAATACTAGCCCTGTATTACCATTGTCCCAATGCTGGGCACGGGCCTCCTCTACTAATGAGAGGGGTTAGGCCTTAGTCCACCACGCTGGCCTAATGCGGGTTGGCAGACTTCACATTCCTTTGAGAAATCTCCGGTATGCAGGTTTCCTCATGATGTTTTCCTTCGCCGTTAAAGCAAGCGATAATTAACAATGAATACACACATAACTTTAAAAAAGTCAGAGGTGTATGCCATTTGGGTTTCGAACATACGACTTTCGTCTTGACAGTCCGTACCGCAACCAACTAGGCTATCGCTGCTTCTAAAAATATTGACAATATAATAAATTAATAAAAAAATATTATTAATGCGATCGCTTTTAGCACTCTATGGTAAGCACAGATTAGAATCTTCACCCTTTTGCATAATACGATAATACATCACGACTGTGTATTTAAAGAATAAGCAGAAGAATGACGAATGGAGCGACATATTTGAACGCATGAATCCCGGGCATTTCTGAATTCCCACAAAGTCCGACATTTTAACTTGGGACTTTTAAACACATATAAGAGTCTAATAGCCTATCTCACAATATGAAAACACCTTAATAGCTCTACGAACAATACAAATAATGGCCACTTTACATAATCCCAGATACTGTCGACACATTTTTATCTCCGTGCGAACATCATGGAATCGTTTTGTCCCTTCATCAGATGAGAAGGCAAGTGGTAGGTGCCACTACATAGGGTAGTGTCTTGTGTTTAGTGTTGTTTATTCAATGTGTGATCGAATATAATACGTTAAAGAAAACACTTTTGTGATAAAAGTTTTTTATATCATAAAAAGTACACCGACTTCAATGAAAAACAAATTATACGACTCTATAAAATTTGAAGGTTTCCCTTGATTTTTCTGAGATCCCATCATCAGATCCTGACTTGGTGCCAATGGGACCACCTGGGATGTATACCCTTTTAAACAAAAAAAGAATTTCTCGAATCGGTCCAGGCGTCTTCGAGTAATCGGGTAGCATACATAAAAAAAAAGATTCCGACGAATTGTTAACCTCCTCCTTTTTTGAAGTCGGTTAAAAACAGAATAAAAATTGAAAAATGAAATCATAATCTCAAAGCAAGCGATATTTAACAATGAATACACACGTAGTTTCGAAAAGTCAGAGGTGTAAGCAAGTGTTCGGCTTCGAACCAACGACTCTAATCTTGGCAGTCCGTACCACTACCAACTAAATTATCGCTGCTTAATATTAAAACAAATAAGTCTAATAAAAGAAAAGAAGCAGCGATAGCCTAGTTGGTTGCGGTACGGACTGCCAAGACGAAAGTCGTAGGTTCGAAACCCAAGTGGCATACACCTCTGACTTTTCTAAAGTTATGTGTGTATTAAAATGTTAATTATCGCTTGCTCTAACGGTGAAGGAAAACATCGCGAGGAAACCTGCATATCTGAGAATTTTTCGAAGGTATGAGAAGTCAGCCAACCCGCATTAGGCCAGCGTGGTGGACTAAGGCCTAACCCCTCTCATTAGTAGAGGAGGCCCGTGCCCAGCAGTGGGACAATGTTTAATACAGGGCCAGTATTATTATAGTCTAATAAAAAGTAACATCACTAAGCTCATTAAGGGCTTCCTTATTACTAATTAAAGGGTATTTTAACCACATGTACTTGTTATCCCTTTAGTATGATGGCAATTTGTTATTATACACTCTTAAAACTGTTATAAAGACGTAGAGATGGTGGTTTATAACGTCGTAAACCTTTTTGTTTATTTTGTTACGTGGTTCTGAGGAAAAACATGGCACAAGTATGGTGTAGGGCCATGAACACGACATTGTTTTGCATGTATAATAAAATTACTAAGTGATATTTTATTAACTAAGTTTTATAGCTGCTTCGCTTTTTCGCCTCGCAAGAAACAACATTGAATATTCCAAGCTGACAGCCAACCTTTAGTAATTGGAGAGGCACATGAAGAAGAAGAAGAATACCTGGTTCGGCCTGTTCTAAGGTCACGGATTCGATCCCGGGTCGGGTAAAGTGATATCGAGTTTTTCTATTTAGAAACACTCAGTATCAAACCGGAGTCAAGAATTGTGCCCGGTAAGGCAATAGGCTCGCCACCTTACACATAACGGGACTGTAACAAATTGGGCGAAAAGTGGGTGTACTAGTGACACCTACCCCTTCGGGGATTACAGGCGTGAGTGGATGTGTGTGTGTGTGTGTGCCTTGACCTGTGCTGAGGTCTCGGGTTTAATCCCGGTCCGGGTAAGGGTAAGGGATATTGGGTTTTCTAACATTAAGTATCAGTCCGGGGGGTACCGGTTACACCTTATTACGGGGATTACAGGCGTAAATATATATACGCATATATAACTTTATTAAGGTAAAAAAAAAGTACACGTACACGTGAGATTTCTAAATACAAATAATTATCTATCAAGGTTCCATAAAATTTGACAGCCTCCGTGGCGCAGTAGCGAGTAGCCGGCTGTGAGAGGAGAGGCCGTGGGTTCGATTCCCACATCGGGACATATGTTTGTGTGCCAGACAAATATTTGTGTCGGGTCTGGGTTTTGTGAGACCGAAAGTCTCTCGTAGTCCCTGATACCCACAACATAAGGCTCGTATCTTAGTGTTGGGTCGGGGATATGTGAGTGATTGTTGGGTGTCATTTATTTATTTAAAAATTGTCTTATTAAATCATTACCGATCTCCTACTCAGATTAAACACGTGTCCACTGATGTCAAAACATTTATGCATCAACAGCTCTCCCCTTCTCTTCTCTATTCCACTCCTCTTCTGTCGTTTCTCTACTCTCTTCAACTTCGCTCGGCCAACTCTGCACCTCTCTATCCAACGCTGACATAATTGCTTCTCTTCGCAACTCTTGCTCATTACAATTTACCTTTTTCACTGTTGAATATGAAAAAGAAGGGGACAAAATAGTAATATATACAAAGATTAATAAAGCCTTTAATTAGTAACGAAGAGACACTATTGAAATTCGTGGATCCGAAAATGCCTTAAATACACCTACGGCTTATCATGTGTCTTTGTTATTATAGTTATCGCTTGGTTTTGTGGTAAAGGAAAACGTAGTGAGGAAATCTGCATACCAGAAATTTCTCCAAAGAGATCGATTACCTAAACGTCTTTAGCCATATGGAATATTATAGTATATTTATTTTAAATTCCAAGTGTTGCTAAATAATAGTCATTATTGTAACAATAATTAAGTTCTGTTTAAGTTGTTTCCGCAATATTCCATTACATGGTATAGTTCTCAGGCTTAAAACATATTACATGTTGTAGATAAGACGTAGCCATGCGTCACGAACTAAGTTCCTAGAAGTTTGAGTTACTAGGTTAGCAGAATGCCTAAAGATAAAACCCATATTCAGTCACAATAAGATAGTATTCTGTGTTTAATTTTGTATATTTGATATCGAAACAAAATACACTTGCTAAAACCAAATCAAAATTGATTATTTTTTTATACTAGCACGGCAAAGTGGCCACACAGCACCTGATGGTAAGCGCAGTGCCGTCGAGTTAGAGTAACGAGAAACAATCTATCCCTCGCTACTCAACACACACTAGGCCGTGGGGCAAAAAGGAGAAAAAGCAGTCGAGGGTCTAGTGTCTGAGTACAGAAGGCCGCAAAACGGTCAAACTAATTCTAGAACCCCGACAAAAACGGGATGTATACTGGCTGATCCCGGAATGCGACACACTTGGTGGTGCTACTATGGTGGATTTTACACCCTGTGTATGGTGGTCGCTATCCAGGGGGATATGATATCCTACCACCAGCTGACTAAAGTTAAGCATGGGTCGATAAAAACAGAATTAGGTTCTTGACTGGAACTGATTATAAATTATTTAAATTAACTTACGTACATTGGACTTTTGCGCATAAATTATACAATGTATTAACATTTTTCCTGCGGTGACTAATAAGGTTGAATTATTTGAGATCAAATTGCTGTAATTTACATAATTTGTTACGTGTAAACTACTTCTAAGAACTCTTGGTCAATAAAATTAATGCCGTCTGCATTCAACTTGACAACGCCTAACGATGTTTGGCTGTTTTGCGGCCTTCTGAGTACTCTGACAATAGACCCTCGACCTCTTCTTGCCCATGGCGTACTGTGAAGAAGCAGGCCGGCATGATTGTGTTGAGTAGCGGGGGATAGATTGTCTCTCGCTACTCGATCTCTAATTGGAGCGCACTGCTCTTACCATCAGGTGCAGTGTGGTCATTTTGTGCCAGTATATAAAAAAAAACTTTATCCCTCATAACAAAACTTTTTAGTATAAAGAGAACATCCCGCTGACATACCCGTCATTGTAACTCCGGTTTAGCCAGGATCGAAAATGGCACGTATTTTTTGATACCGAGTAATGATCACTGGGAATGATTATGTAATTTGCAATGAAATTAATTAAATAGAAATATAGGGAGGAGTTGGAAATATGAGATGTCCACTTCTCTCCAAAGGGAACAAATAATGAACTAAAGACGTATTAACCTCGATTAAAGGACAATAGTGGTTCCGGGCATACGTTGTCCTACTATAAACCGCCTTCTGTGGAGCGAAATTTCTTTGCAAAAATAAGAAATTCAGATCTCGACAACAGCGCCACCTATCAGATCAAAAACTATCCTATATTTTAAGTTAGACCCCACCACAAACACACGACATTTCATTGAAATTGGTTGAGTAGTTCCAAAGTATATAATTTACATGGTAGAAACAATTTTAGTGTTTTGTATATACAGATTTACGTCGAAGCCTTTTTAGTATAGCATAAACCTGAGTAGACTTTGTAGTTTGTAGACTTAAATTAATACTAATTGAATGATGCTATTACACCTTTTTTTATATCATAGTCCGACAAACGAGCCAGTGGGTCACCTGATGTTAAGTGATCTCCACCGCCCACGAACATCCACAATACCGAAAGTATCATGTATGCGCTGTCGGCCTTAAAGGACAGGAATAGGAATTAGGGAAGGGAAGGGGGAATCTGGGCCTCCAGATATCTCACTTACCATACGAAACGCGACAGTGAACTGTCACTTTACGTTGGTTTTCTGTGAGACAGTGGTACTACCCCGGTCGAGCCGGCCCTTTTTTAGTATAGTATACATGTGAATAGTTTTAGTAGATTTCCAGACAATTTGCAGTCAAAATCGAAATCGTCTAGTTTTGAGATTTTTTCTACATTATTTGAGAACATTTGTAGAAATTCTATTTCAATGAAATCAAGCTATATTTTTCTATAGCGATGTGCTCTGCATACTTCTCAGGTACCTATTTCTCGAAGTAATTTTTAAAATTTGCGCGACTAACGATTTAAAAATCGGTACCATCTTTTTATTATTTGAGTACATTTATTTAAGTTATTGACACAGAAAGTTTCGTAATGTAGTCATATTTAACATTTATTGTGCAGCAAAGGCTCAGAAGACTACTCAAGAATTTCTTGGATTTTTTTTCTGATTGGTACAACCAATGGCTTTAATTCTAAATTACCATTTGTATAATGATTTTGCTTTACACTTTTGCTGTCTTATTCTCGTCTCATAAAACTGATGTTTAAACCACTACACAATCGATTCTCCAGGTCACCTGGTCCCGTAAATCTCGACTGCATTTGTCTAAGTGTAAAGGTTAATTGAAAAGTCCCCTGATGGAGGATCTACGTCAATGGGTTAGTTGAGTTCAATACTAACATCTAGTCGTGAATCTTGTGGCTTCAAATTAATTACATTATCGATGGCTTATATAGTTTGTTTGGTGTTTATATCAACGGTTGTTTGTTATTCCATAGATATTTTATGTCGAGCCTTCAGAATGGTTTTTGTTTTGATCTTGTCTATTGAGAAAGGTTAGGCTTTTCATTTACTAAACTGACAGTGTAGGAGTTTAGGCTTCATATTCCATTGATATCATTACTTCTATTGAGATTTCAATTGAAAACCTTCAAATCACTTTGTCCCTTCTTATAATAAGAAAGGTCTTGCCTTTCACTGATTATTGATTATTTATATATTTCTATTTTGACAGCTCGTATATATCTATTTTCGCCTTTTTCCTTACAGTCTGCTTCTTTTAACGTTTTATAAATTAAACAATAGGACTGAAATAGTCAGGCTTGACTTAAAGTCCCTTAAAAACGGTTGAATAATAACACACATAGTGGAACTAATATTTATTTAATTAGGTCTACCAGCGTTTTTCATATTAGTTCATGTAAATAAAATTAAAATTGCTTTAGCGTTATAGTCTGAATGTAAGATTCCTCACTTGGAAGCTACCAGGGAACTAAGGGATAACAACGGAAACAACTTCGACCGATATAAACCACATTTAATACAGAACTGAGTGACAGCTATATGTTTCATAAATAACCCCACTTGACACATACGCTACACCCCAACACTTATCCTAAGACATACCATTCTTGAGCTACAATATATATATTTAACATACATAGATTTTTTAAAGTTTATTACTCATTTAATATACAACCGGGTTGCCGTAACGCTCTATAGGCTTAGGGTTTCTTCGGTGCCTGTTTTGCGACACCGATGGCGAAGGAAGAATGTCTTCTACGATTGCTGAGTCATTCGGGCTGGGATACGCCAACAGAGACATATTAACTCTTTGATAAAGATTCCTTGATTTCTGATTTTCCATTTCTCTTGTTATGATGTTTACAGATAATGCTGTTTCACCACCTCATCCATGTACTAGCACGATTGCTGACTTATGCTATAAAAATGAAACTCATAAAATCTAGTATTAATCATAAAAATCGTCCTTACTTCTTCCGTCAGATATTTTTCGGTACAAAATTAATAACATGCAGGAGATTAAAATTAATAATATGGTGTATCTTTTGTTCTAGGAGGCGGGAGTGCCATCAATGGCCTGACACGATGTTCAGAACGGCGTCAGTAGAGGGCTCCGGGCCGAGGACGCCGCCCGCCTACGCCCCTCATCCCCCCCATCCACCGTACGTCCCACCCCGCTTCTTCCCCCCGCGGATCAGACCACCTCCTCCGCAGTACTGCTTCGACGCAGCAAGATTCGCCTGTGACGCTTCAAAGCCAAGATACCTTGACGTAGAAAGGGAGAGACTTGTAACTCGATGGCTTGCAGAAGCCAACGAAGCCTTGGTGAGACGGGACCGACCTCCTAGGTACAAACCTCGAAGCAGCGAGAGGAGACCAGACTACCTCGAAAGGCGAGGACCTGAATGGTCTGATAACTTCCTATTGGGGAGGAGGAACGGGTCGGTGGAACCTGAAGATGATGCCAGTGAAGTGATGAGTTTAAAGGAGTTTGTTGATAAGTTCTCGTTGCCACGGGTGGTTAAGTTCGAAGGGGAGGATAGGCCAGTGTTATTGTATAGGGTTCTGGAGGCGCATCGGAGAGTTGAAGCAGTGCCGTTGTCGGGGAAGAAGGGCAAGCTGGTGGGAAAGCCGCTTTACATACCGGACTCTTATGATGGTAAGTGATTGATTAAGTCGTAAATCTAGTTTTGTTTGACACAAGTTTAAAGATGAGAGTAAAATATAACGTGACGCATATGCAACAATTACGAAATATGCAATTTGTAAAAATTAAAGTAATTTTAAACTTGTGGATAAAGACTATGATAAAATTACAAGAAGTGGAAAGGCAAAGGAAAGTGTTTATAGCACCAATGAATTCGATGATTTTAGCGTTAAGCTTTCAATACCAAAATACGAGATACAGCATCGCGATGGTTTTCTATATGTTAGTATTTTTAGAAGTTATATAGGATGTCCCATGCTTCTTTTAAGGTAATAGAACACATGTAAAAAATCTGAATAGTTTTAATTTCCGTAATGAAATCACATTATTATAAATCTTGTGCGTTTTTGCTATTGTAACTTTGATGGAACTTTTAATTTACCTACTTACGTTTGAGTTTCTTATGTGACATGACGATGACGACTGACATTATGTTAAATTGTATTCATTGTATTCATAGTGATTTTATTCATCGATTATCTATCATAGGAGTACGCACGTTGCTTCACAATAGATAGTAGTTACTGCAAATGGTAGACATTGTCGAATCTAAAAACTCGTCGCTATTTTGCGTCTTCCTACAAATATCATAGGTGTGAGTTTCGTTTGTCACTAATATTAGAAGCTATAGTCATGTCATACGTTAATGATTCTAGGATCGATTGTGATATTAGAACGCGTGTAATTCTTAATGCATTATCCAATGCCGTAATTGTTGTGGACGGTTGTTTTGGCATGACGTAATCCTGGCGATGTATTATCTATTCTTAAAAATGGAACGCTGTTGACAGATGGGAAAGTTTTTTTATATAGTGGCCATGGGCTGGCTTCGTCGATATTAAAACTAACGCCTGGCTAAATACTCAAATGCAATTTAAAGCTGTATTTCACGCATATGACCTTGTAGATTTGAACGCTGATACAAACAACAGTTGAAGTGGAGGTTTCGGATGCTCGATATGAAGCGTTTTTTATGGTTTTTGTTTACTAGCTTTTGCCCCAGCTTCGCATGCGTGAATTCATCGACACCGCAGGGGACTGTCTTCACCATAAATAAATGCACCCAAAACAATGAATATATTTTCTCAGTGCAAAAATCGAACCCACAATTAACTACTGTAAGTTAATTGTACTATGCATAATATAACCTTCACGCAAGTGCAAGCATTAATGAAATAAATAAATAACACCCAACAGTCACACACATAGCCCCGACCCCACACAAGATACGAGTCTTGTGTTGTGGGTATCAGGGACTACGAGAGACTTTCGGTCTCACAACACCCAGACCCCGGACAAAAATATATATATAATAAATAGGCTAGCCCTCTATAACATCATGGGATGGGAATATGTTTGATACAGATACCGTACTAATTGCACTGCCTGTCTCTTCGAGTAATATAATTTTAATAAGCACGGAGAGTGATGATGCAGCGGGCAAGTAGCTGGTTGTGGAACGGCAGGCCGTGGGTTCGATTCCCGCACCGAGACGAGAATGTTTGTGTGACAGACAGATGTTTGTTTCGGTTCTGGGTGTTGTGGGACCCGAATTCCTCATAGTTTTTTGTAACCAACGTGACCAACAACAAATCAGTTTTAACCTAGTGTGGGGTCAGAACTATGTGTGTAACTGTTGGGTGTATTTATTTATATAGACGTGAGTTAGTTCAAACCTTGATGATCCCTCATAATCCTAGGTTGTATCATCACCTTGAAATAATATGTATAAGCAGTGACGACTTGTTCGGAATATGTTTGCATGTCATAATCAGTACACACTTGGCATATTTTATAGGACCTAGTAAAGTGTGTAGTCTTTGTCAAGCTTTCGGTTCAGATAGATCCTTTGCTGAATTCTTAGTCTATAGGAAAGGTACCCAACCTTATCATAGACAATTTGCCAAGTTTAGATCCTTTGCTGTATTCTTAGTCTATAGGAAAGGTACCCAACCTTATCATAGACAATTTGCCAAGTTTAGATCCTTTGCTGTATTCTTAGTCTATAGGAAAGGTACCCAACCTTATCATAGACAATTTGCCAAGTTTAGATCCTTTGCTGTATTCTTAGTCTATAGGAAAGGTACCCAACCTTATCATAGACAATTTGCCAAGTTTAGATCCTTTGCTGTATTCTTAGTCTATAGGAAAGGTACCCAACCTTATCATAGACAATTTGCCAAGTTTAGATCCTTTGCTGAATTCTTAGTCTATAGGAAAGGTACCCAACCTTATCATAGACAATTTGCCAAGTTTAGATCCTTTGCTGTATTCTTAGTCTATAGGAAAGGTACCCAACCTTATCATAGACAATTTGCCAAGTTTAGATCCTTTGCTGTATTCTTAGTCTATAGGAAAGGTACCCATCCTAATCATAGACAATTTGCCAAGTTTAGATCCTTTGCTGTATTCTTAGTCTATAGGAAAGGTACCCAACCTTATCATAGACAATTTGCCAAGTTTAGATCCTTTGCTGTATTCTTAGTCTATAGGAAAGGTACCCAACCTTATCATAGACAATTTGCCATGTTTAGATCCTTTGCTGTATTCTTAGTCTATAGGAAAGGTACCCAACCTTATCATAGACAATTTGCCAAGTTTAGATCCTTTGCTGTATTCTTAGTCTATAGCAAAGATACCCAACCTCATCATTGACAATTTGCCATGTTTTGCGGTTAGACCCCTCGCTACCTTATATCGGATTTTATTTTAACTGCAAATGTGTTTTTGACGGTTGATAATATCTTTACTATATGCTACTGTCTTTGATATATGTATTTCAAATTTTCAAATCTCACTGTAATAATAAAAACTCTGAGATTTCTCAGGTATGCAAGTTTCCTCACGATATTACCTTCATTCATACCTACACATAGCAGCGATAGCCTAGTTGGTTGCGGTACGGACTGCCAAGACCAAAGTCGTAGGTTCGAAACCCAAGTGGCATACACCTCTGACTTTTCTAAAGTTATGTGTGTATTAAAATGTTAATTATCGCTTGCTTTAACGGTGAAGGAAAACATCGTGAGGAAACCTGCATATATGAGAATTTTTCGAAGGTATGAGAAGTCTGCCAACCCGCATTAGGCCAGCGTGGTGGACTACGGCCTAACCCCTCTCCTTAGTAGAGGAGGCCCGTGCCCAGCAGTGGGACAATGTTTAATACAGGGCTAGTATTATTATTATGTTTCATATTTAATTTTCTCAGGTGTTTTTATACCTGGTTTTTTTTTAAACCACACGGGTGTAAACCAAAGTGTGATTTTTTTTCTTTAAAGATTTAATTAGAAGAAATTTGCATGGATATTATATTACTACGGTCTGAATCTATTTGTAAAAATTTTCTGACTATTCGGCAAGTGTTAAGTATTGCAGCTTTTTGGAGGGTGAGATATGTATACTTAGGAAGATTGAGTATATTTAAACTATTGTGTAACTGTTTCGGGACCACACCCGTCGTTGATATGACTATTGGTACTATCGTGACTTTGTTCATTTTCCACACTCTAGTAATTTCCTCTTGTAACTCCGTGTATTTTCTAATTTTTTCCGTAATAGTTTTGAGTAAGTTATTCGTATTGGGTACTGCTATATCTATTATATATGCGTGTTTGTTTTCTTTATCGACGAGTGTTATATCGGGTCTATTATTGTATATAGTGTGATCAGTAATTATAGTGCGGTCAAAATACATTTTGTGTAATTCGTTTTCAGAGACGGCTCTTGGAGCATATTTATAATATGGCGTGTATGGGTCTTGCATGAGTTTGTATTTTATTGCTAGTTTTTGATGTATGATGTTAGTAAGTTTGTTGTGTCTATGTGTGTAGTCATTCTGTGTTAGTGTGCTGCATGCTCCTGTAATATGTTGTATTGTTTCAGGTTTAGCATGGCATTTCCTACATAAATCATTTCTCATAGCAGTGTCTTTCAGTATATGTTTTCTGTAGTTTTTAGTGTTAATAACTTGATCCTGTATAGCTAATAGAAATCCTTCTGTTTCCGGGAATAATCCACTTAATTCGAGCCACTTATTGGAGGCTTCCCTATCTATGTGTGTCTGCTGTAAGTCGTTTGGGTGCCTCCCATGCAATTCTTTTTCTTTCCATTTTCTGTGGATATCTTCATTATGTTTTATCCTATCTATTGTATCAGTATTATCTTCCCTTAAGTTCAAGGGTGTAAATTGGTAATCGATTTCAGTAATTGTTTTGTGTAATTGACTGCTACCTTTCTTTAGTGTAAAAAATTGTTTTAATTTTAGAATTTGTCTTTTATGTAAGTAATTTATTTCGATTAATCCTCTGCCTCCTTCTTTTCTGGAAACGATTAGCCTTTCTATAGCGGATTTAGGGTGGTGGTATCTGTGTTGTGTAAGGATTGTTCTTGTTTTAACCTCAAGCGCATTTAGGTCTGTCTTAGACCATTTTATAATACCAAAAGAATAAGTTAGTACGGGTATCGCGTATGTGTTAATTGATTTAAATAAATGTTTACTTCCTAAATGCATTTTACATAATAAGTGAATTCTGTTGCTATATTCCTGTTTTAGTTTATTTTTTATGGTTTTATGATCTATTAGACGTGCTTGATGGTATCCTAAGTATTTATATAATTCTTCATTCTTCATTGCCTCTATTACTTCTTCATTACTTAAATTATAGTTTCCCGTTAGAATTTTTCCTTTTTCAATATTTAATTTACGACATTTGCCTAAACCGAACTCCATTCTTATATCTTTTGAAAATGTTGTAGTTATATCTAATAAACCGTGTAAATCTATATTTTTGTTGGCGTATAGTTTTAAATCGTCCATATATAATAAGTGTGTAATTTGGTGTAGTGTCTTTCTGTTATTCTTAATGTCAAAACCTAACTTTGATTCTATTAAAGCATGTGATAAGGGATTCAGAGCTAAACAAAACCACAAAGGGCTTAACGAATCCCCTTGGAATATGCCTTTTTTAATTGCTATTTCGTCTATAGATATATTTATTGTGTTTGTTTGTAGTTTAAGTGTAGTTTTCCAGTATAACATTGTATTTTTAAGAAACTGAATGATTAGTGGATTTATTTTATATATACTTAAAACATGGACTAACCATGAATGTGGTACGCTATCAAATGCTTTTTTATAATCTATATATGCAATATACAAATTTTTCTTAAATTTCTGTGAGTATTTTAAAATAGCAGAATCAATAATTAATTGTTCTTTGCAGCCCATATGATCACGCCTACAACCTTTCTGTTCTTCGCTTAGAATATTATATTCTTCGATATGTTTGGTAATTTTATTAGCTACACATGATGTTATTATTTTATACATGGTGGGGAGACAAGTAATTGGTCTATACTGCGATGGATCCTGAGTTTGGTTCGATTTAGGTATCATATAAGTAATTCCTTTCGTCAGAAATTCTGGAAGAGTTTCGTTGCCTTTTAAGATGTCATTAATTTGTTCTGCTAAGGTTTTGTGAAGCGAGTAAAGTCTTTTTATCCAGAAGTTATGTATCCTGTCTATTCCTGCTGCTTTCCAGTTATGTGTCTTATTAATAATATCCCTAATTTCTAGTGCATCTAGATTTTCAAACTGCATTTCTTTTATTGTTTTTGTCCGATCAATTTCTTTTTTTATCCATTCAGCATTTTTATTATGTTCTGCGCTATCTGACCAAACATTTTTCCAGAATTTCTTTAAAGATTCTACCGACGGCGGTTCCAAATTTGTGTTGCAGGTGCCTTTGAGTTTTCTATAAAATTGTTTCTCGTTTGTCACAAATAGTCTATTGTTATCCTTTCTTTCTTTGGCTTTTTTGTATCTTGCAAGTCTATGACTCTTTACTAACAGTTTTTGTTTTAATGTGTCTAAGTAGTCTTCTATTCTTTTATTAAAATTTTCATGAGAGCTATGGTGTTTTGTTTTATCCATAATAAGTTTGACTTTGTCAGCTAATTTTTTAGAACTGTTTCCTATTTTAAATTGTGTTAACCTTCCTATATCTCTTCTCAATTGATCTATGTCTGTTTCTAATCGTGTTTGCCATGGTGGGTTCTTTTTTGTTCTATTAATATTAGATCTATCTGTGTTTATTTTTAAATTAAAATGTGTTACAATTGTAAGGGCTACACAATAAATTAACGTATTTGTGTCACTAATATTTTCTAGGGATGATATTTTAGAAGGGATGATTGTTCGATTAAACATGTTTATAATTTCCGATACCTGTCGCGAAGATCTTACCTTTGTTATTAAAGGCCTAACAGAAGGATCAATTCCACTAAATTTGGTTATATTTGACTCTAATGCATTACTAAGAGCCTGTATTAATGTAGAGTCAGAAGTATTTTGTGCTTCTATTGGATGTGTATTATCTAATTGGGACTGACTATTGTTATGTATGTCAAGGTATCTTGGTGAAAGATTTGCTGTCGATTGAGTTAATGCTGAGGAATGATAGTGTGTAGATTCATTGTGTGATTGTGTTATTTGTAATATGTCTGTACTTTGTATACGGTTAATTTCTTCCTCTTCCTCTTTTTTAAGTTGATCTGCTACTTCCAACTTAATTAAGTTTAAAGTGTCTTCTGATAACATGCTATTTCTTATTATGACTCGCCTTTGGTCTATTATTCGTTGTTCTGTTACTTTTAACTCTGGGTATTGTAATTTGAAACTGTTATATAATTTAGTGCAGTACATAGTTCGATCCTCTTCAAGCTTGGTAATGTAATAGTATGTGCGCATAATGAATATGTTCATATCTTTAGTCCACTTCATGCGCACTCTAGGTATTCCCGCTTTGGTGGTCACAGGTTGAGTGGCTATTGCCCCCTGCGAAGCATCCGCGGCGAAATGGATTGCTATATTATCATTTCTAGGCATAATTCTATTATGAAGGTCATGATCATGATCATGATGACCTGCAACAGTTTGAGACTGGGCAGGCTGCTGCGATACGTTGCCCTCCCCAGAATACGTAGGGCAGCCCGAGCTTAGAGGCTCGGGGCGGGATTCTCCGTCGCAGTTAGCTCTGGTACCCGCCTGGGGTATTTTCCTATTTCTTAGTCGCATCGCATATAGATGATTTTATACTAGCGCTTCGTTGGTCACTGGTTAGTATATATAGCTAAAAGCTGCCAATGTCCGCCCCTCACGTGGCAACAGATGGTCGTGCCGGACGTGAAGTTAGATTTATGAGGGGCGTATTATTATTATTATTATACCTACACATATTTATACATAGAAAGGTACCTATACCAGAAATGTCATCTGATGGAAAATTATCAGCACCACCTATGGAAACCCATTACTAGAGTAATTATGTTTTGTAGCTAGAACGTAATATAATTTTCTAAGAGTATGTTAGAATATATGTTATCCACTAAATGTTAGTGGTAGGATATTCATATCCAACCGGATAGCGACCACCGTACACAGGGTGTAAAACCCGCCATAGTGGTACACGCAAGCGTGACGGTGGTCGGGGCTCTAGAGTTGGGGTAAGATGTTTGGCGATTTTGCGGCCTTCTGAGTACTCGGACACCAGACCCTCGAACGCTTTTTCACCTTATTGCCCATGGCGTAGTGTGAAGAAGCAGGTCGGCATGATTGTGTTGAGTAGCGGGGGATAGATTGTCTCTTGCTACTCGATGCTCTAATTGGATGGCACTGCGTTTACCATCAGGTGCATGGCAAAGTGTTGTACTTTGCCATGTTAGGATAAAAAATGACGCATTAAATCGCGAAAGTATGAATTTGATATGAGCTTCACCCTGTAAAGCGTTTTAATATTGTATTTCGCTGTCTTATATTTTATCTGATTGAACATTGTGGAACAGGCCATAAAGATAGTAATGAAATTCAAAACATAGGCATTCAAATATATATTCGATGACGTTGGTGTCGTGTTTTGATCTATAAAAGCAATAATTCAGTAAATATTTGCGCAGAGGCCTTGAATTTTAAGAAGAGAATTGGAAACAAGTTTTCGAGTTACCTTTTTAATATTACATAAACTAGATAATTGTATGTTATCACTAGTTATTTAATTGTCAATTTTGTGAATGTTGTATTTAAACTGGATTTATTCAGTTAAATTTAAATTACTGTCGTTTATTCTATTTTTATTTGCTTTAAAGACGAGCAAGTTTTTGGTTTGATGGTAAACTCCTCATTTATCCGTAGACACTACCGTAGAATTATAAAGCACTGCAGTGCTTTTCTTCTTCTGAGAAATACCATGTTCTATCTCATAATGCCCAGTAACTTCATTGGCTACAAAGTCCTTCCAACTGGTACACAAAATTGGTACCTATCTAATTCTTTGCGGCAGAAGTAAATACAGCGATGGCACCAACAAACCGACCTTGTAAACTTCATCACTCATCAGCGTTAGTGTCTTAATGCTGAGGAAAGTCTTTTCGCACTTTATTTGGGTTTGGATCTTGATTTTACCACCCTGGTGAATGTGGTATTTGATATTACCGCATCTGCTGGTAAGCAGGTGATACAACAATTCGGTGTTGTCATGTTGAGATCCATGATTGTTGGACTCCACAAATTCCAGGATTTGATGCACAAAATTGGCATTTTTTTTTTTTTTTTTATGTACATACTACATATGTTTAAATATTAAAGTGCCTTATCGATCCGTACTGACGTCTTCTATAGAGGGAAGTGAACAATATTTAAATTTTAAATTTAATAGCTAAATTTAATGTAATTAACCTTTCTACTTTTATTTAATACTGGTGTTACTTTATTTCTCAACGCATGTCGTGGTATCCTTAAAATGTTGTGCATTAATAGTAAGATTATTGTTACCTAATTATATTTTAGTCCTAACAACAACGGGATTGTCCATTTTTAAATTAATAAATAAATATTTCCTCTTTTCTAGTTGATTAATTTGGTTGCGGTATAAAGAAACACATTTCTTAACTTGTTGATAAACGTGTTCTATTGTCGATCCTAGGTTACAATATCGGCGAGATAGTCTTAAAGGTTAAGACTATCTTCGTTTTGAAGATCAGAAGCTTCGTCTTGAAAAAAAACTCCTTTATAATTTTTAACAGCAACCAGAATTCCAGGATATTGACTTACCTCCTTGGCTTATGTAATACAAATCTTGTATGAAAGTCTAGTGCAAACCAATTTATAAACTGTCATTACTCGCACCAATGCTGTTTCAATTGTGAGAGCCGGTTGTTGCTTATTGAAACTGTTAGCATAACCAGATTAACGTAAGACCCTGTGATGTCTTTAGTGGGATTTTACTTTTGAACACAAATCAAAATTGTTTATCCAAAAACACCTAGAATTCGGGATCTTTTCAGGAGGATTGACAATTATTTACTTCGTTCATATACCTGCGTTATTTTTGAACTTGTGAAGAAATACAATTATACACAGTCAGGTCATAAGTATTGTCACACAGTAAAAACTTTTATTTTAGAATACTGGCCACAAAAAAGTTTATTGAATTCGAATTTCAAATTGTTCATGAAAATAAAAATGTATACTTTTTACAATTTTACTCATTTTTAAATATGGAGTGGACGCTTAAAGAAGACCGTGTTGCAGTAATTGCGTTGCATCGTTGCGGTTACGCGCCAATTCAAATTTTTGACTTACTGAAAAATTTGAATATAACCAAAAGATTCGTTTATCGTACCATCAAACGATACAATGAAGGCTCTAGTGTAGATGACAGGTCAATAAGTGGTCGCCCTCGGTCTGTTAGGACTCCAGCAGTGATAAAAGCTGTGAAGGCGCGAATTCAAAGAAATCCCAAACATAAGCAGAAACTGTTGGCCCTTCAGATGGGGTTAAGCAGAACTACGGTGAAAAGGGTGTTAAATGAAGACTTAGGCCTTCGGGCATATCGAAGAAAAACAGGACATCGTTTGAATGCTCGTCTAATGGACCTGAGACTGAAGAGATGCCGCGCTTTGTTGAAGCGGTACGCGGGAAAAAAATATCGGGAAATTCTTTTTTCAGATGAAAAAATTTTTACCGTAGAAGAGAGCTACAACAAACAAAATGATAAGGTGTACGCACACAGTAGTGAAGAAGCGAGCAACCGTATTCCGCGTGTCCAACGAGGTCATTTTCCATCCTCGCTCATGGTATGGTTGGGAGTTTCTTATTGGGGCTTAACAGAGGTACATTTTTGTGAGAAAGGTGTAAAAACGAATGCAGTTGTGTATCAAAATACAGTCCTGACGAACCTTGTGGAACCTGTTTCTCATACCATGTTCAATAACAGGCACTGGGTATTCCAACAAGATTCGGCGCCAGCTCATAGAGCGAAGAGCACACAAGACTGGCTGGCGGCGCGTGAAATCGACTTCATCCGGCACGAAGACTGGCCCTCCTCCAGTCCAGATTTGAATCCGTTAGATTACAAGATATGGCAACACTTGGAGGAAAAGGCGTGCTCAAAGCCTCATCCCAATTTGAGGTCACTCAAGACATCCTTGATTAAGGCAGCCGCTGATATTGACATGGACCTCGTTCGTGCTGCGATAGACAACTGGCCGCGCAGATTGAAGGCCTGTATTCAAAATCACGGAGGTCATTTTGAATAAACTTTAGTGTCATAAGAATCTATGTTTTGTTAAGTTCATTTTGGTATATAAATGGTTACATAATGAATAAACTTGTTTCAATTATTTTATATTAAACATGTGACAGAATTTATGACCTGACTAGGTAGTTTCGAATTTTCTAGGTCTTTATCAGGGGCCTGGGCTTATCCCTAGCCATATGGTAATGAAGGATCACTTGACGCTGGCTGCTTCATCCATGGCCTCTCGTTTCGCAGCCGGCTACTCGCCCGCTGCGCCACGGAGTCTGTCTACTATTTATGAACTTGAAAAAAAAGCGAGAGACCATTGGTTCGATTCTCGCACCGAGACAAATGTTTGTTTGATAAATAGATATTTGTTTCGGGTCAGGGTGGTGTGTCACCGTAGTCCCTCGTAGTTCTTTGCAGTTTAACAGTTTGCCAGCTACCGTGTGATCCTGGGTCCCTTAGGCGTAGTGTGAAGAAGTTACACAGCAGGCGGGCATGATTGTGTTGAGTAGCTAGGGACAGATTGTCTCTCGCTACTTGATACTCTAACTGAACGGAATGGAACGGAACGGACGGAACTGCACTTACCATCAGGTGCAGTGTGGTCACTTTGGTGTGCCAGGATAAAAAAAAACACGATACAGATGTTACCTAGTGTGGGGTCCTACTGTCAATACTGTATCTTGGGTATCAAGTAATACGAGGGACTACGGTCCCACAACACCCAGACCCGAAACAAATATCTGTGTGTCACACAAACTTTTGTCTCGGTGCGAGAATTGAACCAAAGGCCTCTCGTTCCACAACCGGCTACTCGCCATGTTGCGGTCCGGGGGCTATCGGAATTTCTTAGAATTCAATGTCAACGACTTCCGCATAAGATGTAACCATTTTAATTATATAAATCCTAGTCCATAATATAAAGCCACATCAACACAAAAGACGTTACACGATTAATTCTAATGGCCAACTATGGGCCATCATGGGCTTCATTATGAAGCCTTGCAGCGGCCTCAACGCGTGGGAGAACCGGCCTAATAGTAAGCCATATAAGGCTTAAGGCCGCAGCCTTAGGATGTACGTGTATGCCTCATGTGAATTGTTTGAGCAATTATTTTTTTAATTTGACGTGACAAAGGACTTTATTTCTTTTTAAAATACGAATGGCCATGTGGCATTATAATATCTGTGGGGTCTTAGAAAAGACCGAGCTATTCTTATCCTTCCTTTTTCCCTCAGATTTAAAATTGAAATTCAAAATTTAATGTAATTATCATAGATGATTAATAAGAATAATAATAGAAAAGTAGAGATTTTCCAGTTATTAAGTTGTCAAAAGTATATATGAGCTACGGGAATCCAAACCTTATTCAGAAAAAAATGATATGTCTAATATTAAAGTTACTAATAATAGATTTGTATAGAAACAAAGTCGGCAATCTTTGCCGACTTTGTTCTAATTCTTTTCGCTCCTGTAAATCTTTGATGTAGACCAATCAAAATTCTAGAAAATAACTTTATATACTACATATAAATAGAAATCAAGTGCCCATTCTTTATATAAAAAAATACTATTTTGGCAAAGATAGAAGTTACATACAGCCAAAGTCATAAAGTTTTACGATTTATTTATTTAAGATATAGCAAAAACATTTCTAAGTATGCCGGCGTTTGTACAGTCAGCAGTTGACCAGCCAGTAGGGCTAAGGTCGCGACCTCGCCGTCTATACGGTACTGAGTACTAAAGGGACGTTGCACCCGACCTCCATGGACTCTCATTATAGTGTAAACAAAAACTACTGGTCATTAGTTTGTTACGTTTCATTGCACGCTGATAATTAGAAAAAGCAATTGAGTGTATTTGAAATTCGAATGGAATGTTTTTATAGATTCTTCTTTATAAAATTAAATGTCATACGTATTTTAAAGTCAACTAGATTATAACATTATGCATTACCATTAGTTATAGTTTTAAAAAAATTGCGATATTTAATATTAAATTATTTTGTTTTTTTTTTTTTTTTTTTTTTTTTTTTTTTTCACATTTTAAGCTTAGCTGCACTTCGTAGTATTATTATTATACTACAATATTATTGCGACTATATGGGGTGAGTACATATATTTTAGGGGAAAAATACTTAAAAATCACTCTATAAACATTTGAACAGATAAATTCATCAAATTATTAGCACACGTTTTTGAAGAATACAATTTTTATTTCAATAAACTTAGCGTTTCACGTCTCCACTTAAAGTGACTGCCATAAATTCCTTAGCACATATGTGACGTCAAGCCGTTGGGTTCATAAAAGGCAAGTTATCGTAATGCACCTCTGTGTTTACAGGGCGTCGTAAAGAGAAACAATTGAAATATGAAGCCAGGTGCGGATTTGGTTTTGCGGTACCACGTGGTGCCACCGTATCTCCGGCGTCTGGTGCGCTCGTATCTCTCAGACAGGTACATAGTGTATCCAGGCGCCGACAGGTGGCACCGAAGAGCAATGGCCTGCGGTGTTCCACAGGGCTCAGTCCTGGGCCCTCTCCTGTGGAACATCGGCTACGATTGGGTGCTCCGTGGTACCAATCCCCGAGGCGTCGCTGTCGTCTGTTATGCAGATGACACGCTAGTAACAGCGACAGCCAGGTCTTTCCAGGAGGCCACCCTGCTCGCCTCGTTCGCAACCGAACAGGTGGTGGGCAGGATTCGGCGACTGGGCCTTAAGGTGGCCCTGAACAAAACCGAGGCCCTTTACTTTCACGGGCCTCGGATTCGGCCACCTTTAATGCCCCACATCAATGTGGAGGGGGTGCGGATTCCCATCGGCTGTACAATGAAGTACTTGGGGTTGATTCTGGACAGCCGGTGGGATTTCCGTGCCCATTTCAAGGAGTTGTCGCCGAAATTGGTGCGGGCGGCGGGCGCGCTCGGACGCCTGCTGCCGAACCTGGAGGGACCTAATAGCCCTTGCCGAAGTTTATACGCTGGAGTCGTGCGGTCAATGGCCCTGTACGGATGTCCCGTATGGGCCGAGTCCCTGAAAGCCCGCTGCGTCGCCTTGCTGCGCAAACCGCAGCGTTTGTTGGCGCAGCGAATAGTAAGGGGCTACCGCACGGTCTCCCACGAGGCGGCTTGCGTATTGGCCGGCACCCTCCCTTGGGAGTTGGACGCAAAACTCCTCTCGTCCGCGTTCTTCTGGCGGGAGGAGGCGTCCAGTCGCCGTCAGGTGAGACTGGCCCCGAGGGAGATTGCAGCCCGGTTTCGCAGAACCGCCGTGGAGGAGTGGCATACCAGGCTGGAAAGCCCAAGTGCGGGCTTGAGGACAGTCGCGGCAGTGCGTCCTGTCCTAAAGAGATGGCTAGACAGGCGCCACGGTGCGCCAACTTTCCGGCTGACGCAGGTACTGACGGACCACGGGTGTTTCGGTTCGTTCCTGTGTCGGATCGGAAAGGAGGTGTCTGCCGTGTGCCACCATTGTGGCAACTGCCGCGAGGACACGGCCCAACACACGTTGGAGGAGTGCCCAGCCTGGGTCGAAGAGCGCAGCGCTCTCAGAGCAGTCGTCGGAGGAGACCTCTCGCTGCCGGCCGTGGTGTCATCCATGGTCGCCAGCCGGAGGTCCTGGCGTGCGGTGGCCCACTTCTGCGAGAGCGTCATCTCGCAGAAGGAGAGTGCCGAGAGGGATCGGGAACGAAATGATCCCTCCCGCCGCCAGAGAAGACGTAGGAGGCGCCGGGTGGACGACTGACCGGCGTCTCCCGCCCTGTGGAACGGGGGCGTTTGAATTCCACCACGGTAACCCCTGCCTGTCGTACGAGGCGACTAATTGGGGCCATCGGGGGTCGCGGGCTCGCAGCGGGGGGCTGTCAGCCCGAATCGATGCACTCCCAAATTGGGAGCATCGTGCGACCCCGAGATGGACGGCAGCGCGTGTGGTAAGGCCTCGTTCGCTGTCGTTGTTCGGTGCGCGGGGGCTCCTAAGCCCTCCCATGGAGATGGGCTGCTACGCAGCACCGCGCAGGGGCGGTTCCGGCAGCAATTCTAGCACTCCTTAGAATACCCCGGGATCGCTCCGTAAGCGCCGAAGAAGGCCACCGCGGGGTTTTAGCTGGTAGTGTCGGGTGGGGTGTACATAGGGGGTAGGGACTCGGCCCAGCGGCTGCCCGGATAGCCATCATCCGGGCGAGGGGGATGCTGGGTCGTAAGACCGGCTAGTCCAGCATAACCGTTTTATTCTTATTCCGCTTCCCCCCGGAGCGGGCGGTAGTAATAAAACGCTTTCCCCGCGACAACAAAAAAAAAAAAAAAAAGGTGCGGATTTGGTTTGAATGTGGGGGGATATTAGTTTTTGTTTTGTTTATTCGGCTTTAAGTTGGTGTACTACCCATGTAAACCACTAAAGTTAAGCTTCTACTCGTCGTATAATAAATAAGTGATTTTTTCCGAGAGTAATATTATTTTTTTAACTATAAGCTGGTACAGATAGACAGCAAAAATCCATTTTATTTTCTTAAATATATAAAATCATTATTCATAGACGTTAATATATTATAGTTTGCTCCAAATAGAAAAAAAATACTTACCATGGTAATTAACTATGAAAAAACCATCAACATTTTTACAGGTTGATATTATATAATATATATTTTTGACGATGCTTCTCTACATCCTCAAAACTGGTCCTTCAGATCCAAGAAACCAAGCGATGATGGACGCTCTAGCTTAGACCACGAAATGATGATGATGAATCATCATAATTAAAACACAACACCGTAAATTCTCACCTTAACAGCTAGAATTAATAACAAATACCACTACATTCTAAAAATCTCAGTATTGGGGGCTACATCCCCAAATCTTCCGTCCAAATACCTCCCAGACCCTGCGACAATGCATGCCCGGTCACGGTCCACCAGATGAATCATGTAATCAAAGCGCTCTATGGCCGATGGTGAATTCGTACCTTAATAACTCATTAACGGGAATAAATAACCCTTTCAATAACATTTGTGTGAAGACTTTATTAAGGATATTAATATTGTAAGGAAGTGAATGTCTAAAAAGATGTATTAATAGTTCTGTCTAGACTTTACAGGCTGTGTCTGGGAATAAATGAGCTGGTAATTTCATATCGGTACGTAATAGTAGCATCGCCTGCGGGGAGTGGTGAATAAGTCCTGAACCCCGCACTAAGATGCGATTGTGTTGCTCTCAACATACATATCGGGAATAACGAGAAATATTGGATATCATAACACCGAAAAGAAATATATGGATTAGGATTTCAGTAAAAGAAAGCAGGATTGAAATTGTATGTAGAGATTTGTAATTCAGAGTTTAACAATTATATCTAGAGAATGACAAAATAGACAAAAACGCTGACTGCCAACTACAATATAAAATAAATAATAAAAAAAAACATCATGTGCAAAAAAGACAATTTAAAAATAAAGCACTAAAAAGACCGAAACAACGTTGAGAATAGAAAACATAATTAAAATAAACAAAGTAAACACTACTTCGGTTTAACATACTTTTTTTTTTATCCTGTCAGGGCAAAGTGATCACACTGTACTTGATAGTAAGCGCAGTGCTGCCGTCCAGTTAGAGTATCAAGTAGCGAGAAACAATCTATCCCTCGCTACTCAACACAATCATGCCGGCCTGCTTCTTCACACTACGCCATGGGCAAGAAGCTGAAGAAGCGGTCGAGGGTCTATTGTCAGAGTCTCAGAAGGCCGCAAAATGGCCAAACATTGTACTCCAACTCTAGACCCCCGAGAAAAAAACCGGATGTACACTGGCTGATCCCGGAACGCGACACACTTGCGTGTGCCACTATGGCGGGTTTTACACCCTGTGTACGGTGGTCTATATATCTAATATCCTACCACCAGCAAAATATAATATAATACTATATTTTGAGCTGCAAGCCTAAGTACTAATACCAGCATTAAGTTTAGTTCCAAGCGGCACCCTTTAAATTTTCTTTCGGTTTATAATTTGGACTGCCTCGGTGTATGCATTTGTAATTGCGCATGCGTTACGACTGTTGTGCTGTGGTTTAGGGTTCGATCTCTGGGTCGGGTAAGGTGATATTGGGTTTTTCTATTTAGAAATACTCGGAGTCTTGAATTGAGCCCGGCTATAGGCTCGCCACCTATCACATTATGGGTGGGGTGTAAGGGGGGCAAATTACATCTCATGCTCCCAACTGCCAACCCTACCTGCTCGTGGTACACCCTGCTAGCTAACGAATGAGGTTCTGGCGGCCGACTTGTGGCGGCATAACCACACAAAATGCTGGAATGCCAAATACCCATGCCTTCGACGGGCAGCAGCGTCGATGGTAAAACATACCAGCAACTGCGGTCACCAACCCGCCTGCCAAGCGTGGTGACTATGGCAAAACCCCCCAATATGAAAGGCTTCCCAAATTCACGGCCCCCAGTTCCCGGTAGCCCCGCTATTCCTGACCACGGTACCGGTCATGGTAACGGTGGGGTGGGGGGTGCTAAGAATCCCCGGGCTACGGTAGGGTACCACAAACGGCTATTTTTGGCGACGTACAACGGACGCTCTCTGCGGTTGGACGAGCACATCGCTGAGTTGGAAGTAGAGCTAAGTCACATTAACTGGCATATCGTAGGGCTATCCGAGATCCGAAGACAGGGGGAGGAGAAGATAGCCCTAGATTCTGGTCACTTACTCTACTTCCGAGAAGGACACCAACCATCCCAAGGTGGCGTCGGATTTATTATCCACAAGTCACTAAAAAGCAACGTTGTGGAAGTTGGCAGCGTATCAGCGCGAGTGGCGTACCTTGTCTTAAAAATAACTGAGAGATATACTCTGAAGGTTATACAAGTGTACGCCCCAACGTCAGCTCATCCTGATGACGAAGTAGAGGCCATGTACGAAGACATAGGGAAAGCTATGTCTCGTACCAAGGCTTCCTACAGCGTTGTAATGGGTGACTTCAATGCCAAAGTGGGAGTACAAGGACACGGCGAATCGAGGGTAGGATCATTCGGCTATGGGTGCAGGAATCACAGGGGGCAAATGCTAGTCAACTTTCTCGAGACCCGGGGGCTCTTTCTGATGAATTCCTTTTTCCAGAAGAAACCCCAAAGGAAGTGGACTTGGCGAAGCCCCAATAATGTCACCAGGAATGAGATCGACTTCATTATGACTGATAAGCGCCAAATATTCAGAGATGTCTCTGTGATCAGTAGGTTTAACACCGGTAGTGATCACCGACTTGTAAGAGGCACTCTGAATATAAAAGTTAAAATTGACCGAGCGCGCTTAATGAAGTCGACTCTCCGACCAACTTTGCCCCAAGTCGAGGTCGGCTGTGAAGCTTTCCAGCTAGAGCTACAGAACCGATTTGCCGTATTGGAAACTACGGCGGATATTGATGACGCCACTGACAGCCTGGTGCGGACTCTGCGTGAGGTGGGTAATAAATACTTTCGACCTCAGAACAATAGACGTAAGTCGAAGCTCTCAAGCGAGACTCTGGACCTTTTAAGGAAACGACGAGAGCTCGTAAAGGTCACACAATCTGAGCGTCAGGTACTTAACAAAGAGGTAAAGAAGCTAATACGGCGCGATATAAGACGCTCGAATACTCTGGACATTGAAAATGCTATTACGCAGAACAAGGGTACCAGAGTTTTCGCCAAGCCACTTACCTCTAGTTGTCACCTGACAAAGCTCAGAACATCACAGACCACCACCGTCACTTCCATGCCAGAGATACTCGCAGAGGTCGAAAGGTATTATGGGGACTTGTATACTCCAAAAACAAGTCCACCTGAGGCCCCGAGCGCGGATGATCCGCGTGCCAGACTAACTCGCCACCATACAGACGAGTTTCCCGACATCGACTTGGGCGAGATTAGAAGAGCCCTTGAACAGCTTCACAATAACAAAGCTGCAGGTGATGACGGAGTAACTACAGAGCTGCTCAAGGCAGGCGGTATGCCAGTATTAACTGAGCTTGTAAAGCTGTTCAACTCCGTCATCTACACTGGTACAACACCGGCGGCATGGAGCAGGAGTGTGGTTGTTTTGTTCTTCAAGAAGGGAGATAACACCCTATTGAAGAACTACCGCCCTATATCACTCTTGAGCCATGTTTATAAGCTGTTTTCGAGGGTTATTTCGAATCGTCTTGCCCAAAGGTTCGATGACTTCCAACCGCCGGAGCAGGCTGGGTTTCGGAGAGGCTTTAGTACCGTAGACCACATACACACACTAAGGCAAATAATTCAGAAGACCGAGGAGTACAATGAACCTCTTTGCCTAGCGTTTGTGGACTACGAGAAAGCCTTCGACACCATCGAGACCTGGGCTGTTCTGGAGGCTATGCAGAGATGCCGCATTGACGACCGCTATGTCCAAGTGATGAGATGCCTGTATGAAGCCGCATCGATGACCGTCCAAGTACAAAAACAAAGCACAAAGCCAATCCAACTGCGACGTGGGGTAAGACAGGGAGACGTAATCTCTCCGAAACTGTTTACCAACGCGTTGGAAGACGCATTTAAGACGCTTGATTGGAAAGGACGGGGCATCAATATCAACGGCCAGTACATCTCTCACTTGCGATTTGCGGATGATATAGTCATCATGGCTGAAACTCTGCAGGATTTGGAAGACATGCTGAACAGCCTTAACTGTTCTTCAAAACGGATAGGTCTCGGGATGAACCTTGACAAGACGAAAGTCATGTTTAACGGTCACGTCCTCCCGAGACTCGTCGCCGTGGGTGATGCCATTTTCGAGGTTGTGCAAGAGTACGTATACTTGGGCCAAATAATCCAACTAGGCAAGCACAACTTCGAGAAAGAGGCAGATAGAAGAATTCGTTTGGGCTGGGCGGCATTCGGTAAACTACGTAACCTGTTTGAGTCGTCGATCCCTCAATGCTTAAAAACAAGAGTTTTTAACCAGTGCGTCCTACCCGTAATGACCTACGGGGCTGAAACGTGGACACTCACAAATGGACTGGTCCATAAATTTAAAGTCGCTCAGCGTGCTATGGAGCGGGCAATGCTTGGGGTTTCTCTGGTGGATAGAGTTCGAAATGAAGTCATCCGCCAGAGAACCAAAGTCATAGATATTGCACGCAAAATTAGCACGCTAAAGTGGAAGTGGGCTGGTCACGTCTGCAGACGGACAGATGGCCGATGGGGCAGACATGTGTTGGAGTGGAGACCGCGTTTAGGCAAACGTAGTGTGGGACGCCCTGCTGCACGATGGACCGACGACTTGAAGAAGGTGGCGGGTAGCGGGTGGATGCGGGTTACCCAAGACCGGGATGGTTGGCGTTCACTTGGGGAGGCCTACGTCCAACAGTGGACGGCAACAGGCTGAGTATATATCACATTATAGGACCGTAATTATGCGAAAAATGGGTGACTGGCTACACCTCTGCTTACCCCTTCGGGGATTACAGGCGTGAGTGTATATACTGTGGTTTAATACGATTTTATAATTTGCAATTGGGTCCCGCCTGCTACCCTTTCTTGGCAGACGGGTAAATAAGACGTTTAGTTTATATATAAATCATAAATAATATTAAAACTGTCTCGGTGGCGCAGTGGTAATTGCGCATGCGTTACGACTGCTGTGCTGAGGTCTCGGGTTCGATCCCCGGGTCGTGTAAAGTGATATTGGGTTTTTCTATCTAGAAATTCCTCAGTATTAGCCCGGAGTCTGAAATTTGTGCCCGGTATGGCGATAGGCTCGCCCCCTATCACATTATGGGACCGAAATTCGGCGAAAAGTGGGTGTACTGGTGGCACTTCTGCCTACCCCTTCGAAGATTACAGGCGTGAGTGTATGTATGTATGTAAATAATATTAAAACAATGTGGCTCACACAAACGTTTGTATTTTTACTAGGACCTATACAGCTGTTCATTCGCTCCATGCGCCACGTAGTCTGCTTTTTATCATGGCATAATATACGCTAGTCCCTATTGGCACTGGTAGTGTTTTCAGTTTCCCCCCACTTCGTTAGCTACAACCATTCTTGCAACGTCATTATGATAACTGTTAATTTACCAAACTTAAGTCCCATTCTTCGTCAACTGATTATATTCCAATAATTTCAACTGCTACTTCTGTAAAATAGAACATTTTGGATTGAGATCGTTTTAGCCAAATTGACTTATATTCTATAGACACGAACTGTCGAAGAAAAAAGATGTTCCAAAAACCTTGTCCGCCCACTAATGCCATCTATCATTTTACTAAGAACTATTTGGAAGTTATAATTCCCGTCACTTTCTCTCGAACGAAATACTAACGTCGGTGCGGAGTATACACCTCAACTCGGTGGAACAAAATGTTTGTTCTGGGCGCCGCATCTAGTACGTAGTACATATAGATCGCTGGTTAATAATAAATAATACATTACCTCATTAGACCACATCGTTAAATAATCAAGACGTCCAAAAAATTCCGTTTAATTCGAAGTCGGCTGACCAAAGAGTTTCTATCACTCTTCCAAGTCTACGATCTTTTTTCTCATTAAAAACGTCCTTACTGTCACGAGGCGTGAGAAGTATGCTAAACAAGCATCACTCGGTTCCCGCCATTCCCTTTCGTAGGCAGAACAATAGCATTCCCTTGCCTATATCATCGGACGATCTGAATCACGCGTACGCTGCCTGGTGAATACAATTTATTTTTACTGACTTGAAAATGTATTTTAGATTCTATTTCTAAGTAAATAAGAGACAGTGTAGGTTTTTTTTTGTGGTAAAGTAATAAGGTTTTGTGCAGTCAAAGTTGGCACGTCCAACCCTTCGGTTAGGGTTGTTGTTGAATTTAAAAAATATAAATTCGAATTTTAAATTAGTCTGTTGTCGATTATTTAGTAGGTTGGTGTACGGGATTTTTGATGGTGAGCGGTTCTATTGGTACCAAGCTATTGTTACATTGTTATTACATTATATTTTGAGGCAATCCATTTCACACAGAGGCGCCTATTTCATTCCTCACAATGGGTGGCAATAAACTTGTACTATATCATTATGATAACCAAATAAGAAGAACTTGTTGCCATATTTTGACACATTGTGTTACGAACTGTCTTTGCCTACTATGTGTACTAACTTCAATAGATTAAAAAAAAGCTATGTAGGTATGAAAATTTAAATTTCCTTGCGAATTAATTGAATTTTGACAGGTCGAACGCACGGTTAGTAACCAGCGCTCCACCACGCTGTCACTTCATCGCCTAAAGGGACAGGTTTTATCTGCACTTGCGACTATAACTGTCGCTCAAGAATATATAATCATAAAAGAAGGTGTCCTATGAACATTCTTGTATAGTGTTTGTTGCCTTTATGACGACTGGTGGAGGTTGCGGAATATGCTGCTAACTATCGCCATTCCCATTTTAAATTTTAATAATTTCGGCCAGTAACTAGACAATGGTGTGCGTGGAAATTATGATAAATTATAATTTATTTTAATGTACCTATATTTTAATTAGTAATTGCATAAATTATAATAAAACACGTTATTGACAGCCTTATTCAATTGATCAATTTAAAATTTCAAAACAAAATATTTAATACAGCGCCATCTCTTAACAGTGACCCAAAACAAAATGACCGCGAAAATGAACAAAAACCGAAACGAATGTAACAATTAAAAAATAAATGAACAAAACTTGTCGTCGGATTGTGAAATGTAGGATTCACGCGCATTAAGGCTAAGGTTGTATGATGTAGAGGAACAGATAAAATCCACGTTTCCTATGGATGCAATGGCTTCCTACATTTTGCAATATTTCAAGGATACTCTTGTTCATATACCGTATGATGGGTCAAGGAAATTGTTTTTATGCCATGGTAATTTTTATTTGAATCTCATTTGGAATTGTTTTCTTAAACATTAATATGGAGGCCAATCGATAGAAACAATATTTTTTTATGAAATTGGCCGCTTATCGTATATTCGACCCAGTCTGAATTTACAATGACCGAATTGTAGCTAAAATTTGCTAAGATAATATGACCTCTTATAACCCCTGTCTTTTTTTTTGCTATACCACGTTGGTGGCAAACAAGCTTACGGCCCGCCTGATGGTAAGCGGTTACCGTAGCCTATGGACGCCTGCAACACCAGGAGTATCACATGCGCGTTGCCGACCCTTAAACCTGTCTAGGAGTAATTTACCAAGTGCAATTTAAATAAAAAAAACTTTTATATAGGGCCACAATATTAAATAATCAGAAGTTTTATTTGGATATACTATGTAGATAAGAGAAGTATTTCATTTATATTTCAGGGTAGTTATCAAGCAAAAACAAAACGTGAACGTGGCAATTACTTAGAATAAGGCGCAACTCAGACAAAAAATAATAGTAATCCGTTCTGGAAACGACTAATGTCATGAAATATTTTAACCGACATAAAAAAGAAAATAATTCTCAATTCGACTTTCGCTTTTAATTTAAAAAAAAACATTACAATAATAACATGTATTCTCTAATTATTTATTCTCTAATGCTTACACATTTTCTTCATATTTGAAAATTCAATAATTTTGTATTGTCACTATCATTCTCAGTATGCGATTTGTGTTTATGTCCATAGAAGCAGTTAGGGGATAATTTTGTTGTTTGTTTTTATTTATTCTGGCACTGCAAAAACGGTTGCTCTAAAACTATATACTCGTATTCCATTCAAGATAAGGTTTTTTTTAGGGCCTTGATAGGCAGGCGAGCAGACGGGCCAACTGATGGTAGTTAGTCAGCGCCGCCCATAGACTTCTGCAATGCCAGGGCACAGCAAAGCCGCTGCCTACTGTTAAGGTTAGGTATGTATTACCGTCAGAAAAATAATCCGTCTAAAAACAAGTATTCTCATCTCATCTGTTGAACGCCACACGAAACAAAAATAGCTTGATCTTAGTTTCGGCATGTTTTCTGGCGAAACCGAAAATTTACCGCCGAAACTTGTCGAAGCCGAAAGTTCGAAACACTAGATCCCTTTGGGTTAGATCACTTTCAATCTTAAAGAAAACTTCAGACCAAACATAACCGGCCATCTTAGAGTAGGTAACCAAAATACTCTCTCAGCCGGCCATCAATAAGAAGCGTCTGCGTGGCAGCTTACGGCTAGATCTACCGCATCGCCACTTACTGCGTTATTTAACTAACTGTAAGCTCATTATAGGCACACGTGCGCTCCGGGATAGTGCTGGGATTCTACCGGGGTCGGGAATGTCGGGATTTGAAAATTACGTATACAAATTGCGAAATGCATTCCGACGATGGCGGGGTATTTGATTTTAGCAACGATTTATACACGGCTAGATGTTGTCCGCGGCTCCACCCGCGTGGATGTTATTTTTGGAAGAAAAGGTATATAATTCCCGGAGGAATCTTAAACTATTACACCTTTCTATATTTTGCTATCCCATAGGAAGCGTGCATTTTTGCAGGATAAAAAGTGGCTATGTCATTTTCTGATCCCTAAACTGCCACTATGCAAAAAATCATGTCGATCCCTTGCTCTGTGAAAAACTAAACTATCCCACGGGAACTGTATATTTTCCGAGATAAAAAGAAGTCTATGTGCTATTCCAGAATATAATCTATCTTTGTGCCAAATTTCAACCAGATCCGTCCAGCCGTTGTAGCGTGATTGAGTAACAAACATTCATACATCCATCCAAACATTCGCATTTATAATATTAGTAGGGTAAGCAAAGGTGTAACCAGTACCCCCACTTTTTGCCGAATTTATTACGGTCCTAATGTGATAGAGGGCGAGCCTACCGCCATACCGGGCTCAAATCCTGACTTCAGGCTGATACTAAGTATTTCTAAATAGAAAAACCCAATATCACTTTACCCGACCTGGGATCGAACCCTCAGCACAGCAGTCGTAACGCAATCGCATTTACTGCGCCGCCGATGCAGTTATTATTAGTATTACATTCATTCGGCTGTAATTTTTTTTTTATATAAATCGCCCCAATCAAATCCCAATATGTTCACAGCACAGTAATTTACACGTAGAGATGAAAGTATGTTGATGATTCTCAGTAACTGTACATGCCGTGGCACCACACTGACCAGCCTCCATGACCCGTGAAATAACATACTTGATAGAATCACTATCTATCATTCACATCCGCCCCGATATGAATAAAAAATGATGGTGGGTTTTACACCCTGTAAAACCCGCCATACTGGCACACGCAAGTGTGTCGCGATCCGGGATCAGCCAGTGTACATCCGGTTTTTGTCGGGGGTCAAGACGAGCGAGAGAGACTCTATCCCCCGCTACTCAACACAATCATGCCGGCCTGCTTCTTCACACTACGCTATGGGCAAGAAGGTGAGGGTGTCTAGTGTCTAGAGAACTCAGAAGGCTGCAAAACGGTCAAACATCGTACCCCAACTCTAGGCCCCCGACAAACTGCGTCTTATGGTCGATGATATATAAAAACACCAAAACATAACATTAGACATACGCGCCAAACTCTCATATGTGTTGCGACACCACAACAATGGCATGAGACAAGACACGCTTACATCTTACGACATACAACACAATGGACAATTTCTGATTCTGAACCGCGTACTTGATTCCATTGGAATTTATCATACATACAAACGCCTACATCCTATGGGGGTAGGCAAAGACTATTGAGTGCCAAAAGCTACGGTCCTGACACACTATTTTGCCTCCTCTACATTCATATATCATCTCATACATTTTCGACGGTTAAAGGTAAGGTGCTGGTGGTAGAATATTCATAACCGCCCCGGATAGCGACTACCTTATCACACTACGCCATGGGCAAGAAGCACAACTTACAGCGCGTATGCTACTATAGCGGGTTTTACATCCTGTATAGGTATATTCATATATATTATATATATATTATATTATATATATGGTATATTCATATCAGCCCGGATACAGGTGTATCCGGGCTGATATGAATATCCTACCACCAGGAAAGAAGTGATGAAGTTATACCTTATTCCTATAAGATTGAGAAAGTCTTAAGTCTGTGGAAATCTTACTCAACATAAACGCAGCATAGTAGTATAGTGGTAGAGCCACGCTGAAGACATATTTGTCTACAGCATGAATGGGCCGGCTCGACCGGGGAAGTACCACTGTCTCACAGAAAACCAACGTAAAGTGACAGTTTACAGTCGCGTTTCGTATGGTAAGTGAGATATCCGGAGGCCCAGATTCCCCCTTCCCTTCCCTAATCCCTATTCCTGTCCTTTAAAGCCGACAGCGCATACATGATACTTTCGGTATTGTGGATGTTCATGGGCGGTGGAGATCACATAACATCAGTTGACCCACTGGTTCGTTTGTCGGGCTATGATATAACAAAAAAAAGTATGCTAGTGTATCACGTCATTTATCTGTGATATAGTGGTAAGTATATTGCAGCCCATCCCTGTAAACCAAAGTAATACGTCCCGACTCTACCAATCCCACACTTGTTTAAAAACTATTCAAATAAAACCTCACTACGTATGCAACAAGGTGAGGCTTTGTCCGGAAACCCCTAACCACCCGTGGCGGCCTTACGCCGATTTCACTATATTATCTGCAATTAATCATTAATTCGCCTAGATTAATCGCTCACTGCTTTTTGGGTGCGCCTAAACTCAATAGAATAATTACAATTGTTTTTTTTATTTTAATACGGCACCTGGTCTCGTATTTTTATCCTGGTAAGTGACACTGCACCTGATGGTAAGGTAAGGTCCAATTAGGGTATCGAGTAACGAGAGACAATCTATCCCCCGCTACTCAACACAATCATGTCGGCCTGCTTCTTCACACTACACCATGAGCAAGAATGTGAGTAAGCGCTCGATGGTCTAGTGTCGGAGTACACAGAAGGCCGCAAAACGGCCAAACATCGTACCCCGACTCTAGACCCAGTCACTCCTGTTCTCAGAGGAAAATACTATTGTACAGGGTAATTTTTAAACCACTGCGGTGCGGTACCTTTGATATTAAATTATATACATTATACGGAATTAAATGTTAATTATCGCTTGCTTTAACGGTGAAGGAAAACATCGTGAGGAAACCTACATATCTGAGAATTCTTATACGAATTTCGAAGGTATGTGAAGTCTACCAATGCGGATTGGTAGATTTCACATACCTTCGAATGCGGATTAGGCCAGCGTGGTGGACTAAGGCCTAACCCCTCTCATTAGTAGAGGAGGCCCGTGCCCAGCAGTGGGACAATGTTTAATACAGGGCTAGCATTATTATATTATTATTATATGGAATTAGCAAATTTTCTGCATATTTTGATTTTTTGTGCACATTTTTGCGCTCAAATGAACTAGTTAAAACAGGGCTCAGTACTTCAGGGCACATTTGAAAATAAGTCATAAAGATGCAGTACGCGCATACATAAGTTATATATTAATTCTACTAAAATCCACCCAATAGTTTTTTATAGTGAATTTTATTCAGAAAAACAAAAACTTTTAAAGTTTTAACCTCTCTCCAGTAACTTTTCAAAAATGTCGCTTAATTAATAGTCCGTCAACCGTCGATTATGCTAAACACAATATGATACGTTTTCTCATTGCTTTGATTTTCTTATAAACCCTAAATTTTAATTGAAAAATATTTTAAATGTATTAACATTTAGTAGTTGACATATAAGCTGTGGATTTATGGAGCGGCATAGTCAAATTTCGACCAAGCTCATTAATGTAAGATTAAAAAAAAAAAAAAAAAGTTTGAGGTTATTATGTTTCTATTACTATTAGTCATACTTTGCTTTTACCTATTTACGCCTGTATGTACTGCGATGGAGTATTTTAACCACTCACGCCTGTAATCCCCGAAGTGGTGGGCAGTGGTCTTACCAGTAGGTACACCCACTTTTCGCCGATTTTAGTCGCATAATGTAATAGGGGCGAGCCTATCGCCATACCGGGTACAGATTCCAAACTCCGGGCTAATAATGAGAATTTCTATATAGAAAACCCAATATCACTGTACCCGACCCGGGGATCGAATCTGAGACCTTAGCATAGCAGTCATAACGCATGCGCAATTACAATTGCGCCACCGAGGCAGTCAGTGATTATGAACAATTATCTATCACACAAATCGTACAAATCCAAAATATCACGAAATAAATATACTTTTTTTTTCTAACATCGTGTATAAATAAAACCGGTTACTAGTAATATATTGTTGCCTATAGAACCCGGTAATGGTTATTATTGATGTAAAATTGATATTTATCAATTTATATACCCTAATTGAGGATTAATTCATTCGCAGTGATGCAATTCTAAAATCTTTACTAAGTGACAATTTAATCGTCCATTAAGGAATCTGAGTCAATAACACTGCTAACATCAATAACTTAGCCCACCATTAAAAATAAATTCACTTTCAAACGTGTAAGGAATCAATAAAGCTATACTAAAAAGTGCCACAAAAATATGTAACTGAGCGTTTTATAATTCCAAGTTAAGATATTTGAACAGGTTAGGTATGGATCAAATTATTTGCCAAAAAGTTTGCTGATATTTGAAGGTTTAAAGAAATGTATTCTCAACAAGACAATACAACGACCGATTCGAACCCTAATACAACAACCGAACGATTTGAATGGCCCCATAAAAACACCGGTACACCCACTATTCCCCAAAAATGTGACAGGGGGCGGGCGAGCTTATCGCCATATTCCAGAATTGTGCCCGATATGGCGATAGGCTCTAAGTCTGGACTTCGGGCTTATACTAGTTTTTTTCTAAATAGAAAACCCCAATATCACTTTACCCGACCCGGGATCGAGCCCGACACCTCGTAACGCATGCGCAACTGCGTCATCAAGGCAGTCTATCGATATTTTATCATTGATTTACAATATTCTATACGCACGTGTACATAATCACATTCTAATGATTGGCGTATTTAGTGAAACACTTTCGTTTTCTGCGCGCGCACCGGAACGCGCGTTTACGCTTCTGGTTTTAATTTACATCGTAACATATTATTAAACAGCATAAGCATGTGTTACATGTACATTTTGGGACGATTTGTCAATAGAATTTAAAAAAATAGAAGCAATATGAAGGCTAGAAGAAGTCTGTTCGAGGCAGATTTGTTTGCTCCTACTGTCATTACGGTCAGCCTAAAACGAAGGGTATTCCCCCACATACAAATCCTTCCCCACAAACATCCTAGATTGATTAAAGTCATGATTAATAAAAATCGAATGCTGTTTGTTTTAAGCGAATCGCTTAAGAACGATTGGACCCAAGAAGCAAAATGTTAATGGTCACAATAAGCCGAATACAGTTTTCAGGGAAAGTTTGGTAAAGGTTTGGGTTTGGGTTACTATAGTCCTTGTCTACAATCATTCTTATTTTGTTAAAGTAGCGTGATTAATAAAAATCTAATGCTGTGCATAGGTAAGCGCATCGCTTATGAACGGCTGGACCTAATAAGACTGGACCTAATTTTTAATGGTCATAATAAGCTGTTTTCAGGGACAGTTTGGTAAAGGTTACTTGAAAAATTCGGGAAGTAAATATTATTTGGCATATCTCCGGTATACATATATATACACTCACGCCTGTAATCCCCAAAGGGGTAGGCAGAGGTGTAACCAGTACACCCACTTTTCGCCAAATTTATTTCGGTCCCATAATGTGATAGGGGGCGAGCCTATCGCCATACCGGGCACAAATTCCAGACTCCGGGCTAATACTGAGAATTTCTAGATAGAAAAACCCAATATCACTTTACCCGACCAGGGGATCGAACCCGAGACCTCAGCACAGCAGTCGTAACGCATATGCAATTACAACTCCGCCACCGAGGCTGTCTATAGACTATAGTCGTCTATAGTCCGGTGTAGATCAATGTAATCACATGTGAAGCTGCAGGCGATTGCTAGTATTTACATAAGTGGACTTCTGATGGTCGCATCAAGCGTAAGATGCCAGCGATAATGCTGCCAGTGATTGAGTTTGTATTGTACACTATGTAAAACTATGAAAGACGGCAACGGCAGCGTCGCTTAGGCCGCTTATGGTGTTAACAGAGGATAATGTCGCTGGCACTGTTTTTTGTTCCATTCTCTATTTTTTTTTAAAGAAGGCAAAGGTTCTTCACTGTGCAGCCCGCTTATGGCGTTAACAGACGATAATGCCGCTGGCGCTTTTTTGTTCCATTCTCTTTTTTTAAAAAGGAGGCAAAGGTTCTCCATCTCCAATATGCAGCCTAGTCGTTATTTTTTCAAATCTGGGCTGAAAGTGTCACTGGCCCTTAAAAAAAACAATTTTTAAGTATTTTTTAATATCAAATATAGAACATCGTACCATTTAGAACGCAATATATTCATAACGTAACATTAGGAATGGATAGTTCTTAAATTCGTTGCGTAAGCTAATAATCGAGTAATGAAGTCGCATCGGTCAAACCAGTTCTAGGTTCGAGTGTGCTTGATCTGAAATCGGCATGGAGGTGTGAACGCGACGCGAATGGATGCGGTTTGGACTATAGAAGTTGATTGTCAACAATTTATATTCTTTTATTTTTTACATTATTCATCAGGCATCCGGCCAACCTAGCCAATAACGGATATCGAATAGCAGCGTATTTCGGAATAATTAATTAAAAATTAATCAGGCCCGGAGTAGAATGGTTTCTAGTATGGAAATCGGCTCGCATATCACATCATGGTCTACCCCTTTGGTGATTACAGGATTGTGTATGTATGTATTACTAGTTATTGCCCGCGGCTCTGTCCGCGTGGTTGTTATTTTTGAAAGAAAAGTTATAAAATCCGTGGAGTCATCTTAAGTTTCAACACACACACACATACACTCACGCCTGTAATCCCCGAAGGGGTAGGCAGAGGTGTAACCAGTACACCCACTTTTCGCCGAATTTCGGTCCCATAATGTGATAGGGGGCGAGCCTATCGCCATACCGGGCACAGATTCCAGACTCCGGGCTAATACTGAGGAATTTCTAGATAGAAAAACCCAATATCACTCTACCCGACCCGGGGATCGAACCCGAGACCTCAGCACAGCAAATTACCAATGTCATTCTCTGATCCCTAAATCACCACTGCCAAAAATCATGTCGATCCCTTGCTCTGTGAAAAACTAAAAACTATCCCGCAGGAACCGAACATTTTTGGTAAAATATAGCCTATGTGCTATTCCAGACTACAATCTATCTCTGTGCCAAATTTCAACCAGATCCGTTCAGTAGTTTTGGCGTGATTGAGTAACAAACATCCATCCAAACATTCGCATTCATAATAGTAGTAATATAAACTCAAATCAAACTAAAAATGCATTGCATACATTCCAACATTGAAAACCCAAATGCCGTATCCGTAATTCTTCATACATCCAACCGCCCCACTTCTTCTGTCGCCGACTGTTTCGACTAACGGTGCTTCGCTTAACCAGCTCGATGCGATAACGCAAGCGCTACCATGGTTAGGGTCCCGCTTTCTTCGACATGGGCTGACCTTATTGGGTATATCGCTATCCTGGGTAATGGTTATTCGTATATCTGCAATTTATGTGAAATATAAAATAAACTACTCGATAAATAATAAAATAGACTACTAGAGACTGTCTCATGTGTAACGACTGCTGTGCTGAGGTCTCGGGTTCGATCCCCGGATCGGGTAAACTGATATTGGGATTTTCTATCTAGAAATTGTCAGTATTAGCTCAGAGTCTGGAATCTGTGCCCGGTATGGCGATAGGCTCGCCCTCTATCACATTATGGGGCCGAAATTCGACGAAAAGTGGGTGTACTGGTTACACCTCTGGCTACCGCTTCGGGAATTACAGGTGTGAGTGTATATATATGTACAAAATAGACTACAGACCGGCTTTTGTCGGGGGTCTAGCCGTGTTGCGGCCTTCTAAGTACTCTGACACTAGACCGATGACCGCTTCTTCACCTCCTTGCCACAAGGCGTAGTGTGAAGAAGCTACACAGCTGGCCAGCATTATTGTGTTGATTGGCGAGGGATAGATCGTTTCTCGCTACATGATACTCTAACTGGACGGCACTGCGCTAACCATCAGATGCAGTGTGGTGACTTTGCCGTGCCAGGATAACTGTATTTTTGGTAGAGATTTTTATGATGTTTTAAGTTTATGTATGCTAAAGTTACGAATAAATTGATCCCAAGGAGCGATAGCCTAGAGTGGTCCGGTTTGTCTAGACGACAGTCGCAAGTTCGAAACAAGTCTTATTAGCATACATCTGTGACTTTTGAAGTTACGTGTGTATTCATTATAATAGGGTAGTTTTCTGTGTTTAATTTTGTACATTATTCTATATGCAACAGAATATAATACACAAAAGAAACTCTTTTGTGAAAACAGAATATAAATTGCTTGAAAAATGAGGTCACAACACAATGCGAAAATGGTTGCGTATTACGAACATAATGCCATCTCCCTTGCACAACGGCACACTAATGGGGATTCTGAGAACTGTGACGTCACGGTACATATCATGCATCCTTTTACTGTCATTTGACAATACCCATTCCAGCATATTTGAATGGCGTCTAATTCACTTATTTTTGTTCGGATTCATAAAATTCTTTCGATAATAGGTTTTAGTTAATGTGAATTGTTGATTAAATCATTTTTTTTTATTGATCTTGTCACCCACCCTATTATCGCTCGCTTTAACGGTGAAGGAAAAGATCGTGAACCTGCATACCTGAGCATTTTCCATAAGAAAGCTGTATGAATTCTGCCAACCCTTCCTAGCCTAGACTAAGGCCTAACTACTTATTAGTAAAGGAGGTCCGTGTATACAAAATAATTTTTAATTATGTATTAAAAAATATAAACAAGTTTCATTATAAGCTTATTGGAAGTTCTTTTTACATGTTATAATTTTAGTAATCGGAAGCCGTTTGCCTTATAAAATATGCTCTTTTGATGACACTATCAAGAAAACAGAAGCACGCTAAAGACCTTTACAGCATATGAACCATTTGAAATATTCATGCTATTTAGCTCTCTTTCTATGCAATAATGAAATCTTTATAATACTTATTTTATGTATTTACATAAATATGTTTTTATCAATATTATTATATTTATTATGTATTTATCCTTAATAATAATAAAATAATACTAGCCCTGTATTAAAAATTGTCCCACTGCTGGGCACGGGCCTCCTCTATATGTGTGTGTCCGTATTTCTTTTATATGTTTATTATTATTTTATGCACCTACCCTTCTTATCTCTGCACCACCTTAAGGTTGACCATGAGAGAATGCCTTTGGCATTAAGTCCGCTACATACCGTGTATATAATAATAATAATACTAGCCCTGTATTAAACATTGTCAAACTGCTGGGCACGGGCCTCCTCTACTAATGAGAGGGGTTAGGCCTTAAGTCCACCACGCTGGCCCAATGCGGGTTGGCAGACTTCTCATACCTTCGAAAAATTCTCAGATATGCAGGTTTCCTCACGATGTTTTCCTTCACCGTTAAAGCAAGCAATAATTAACATTTTAATACACACATAACTTTAGAAAAATCAGAGGAGTATGCCACTTGGGTTTCGAACCTACGACTTTCGTCTTGGCAGTCCGTACCGCAACCAACTAGGCTATCGCTGCTACCGTGTATATAAAGTGTATAAATAAAAAAATAATATATGCAGTCATGGAGACTACCGACATAAGTGAAAAATTAAAAATTTCGAATTCTTCTGTACTGTACTTTGTTCTTTATGAAACAGCGTCCATGAAGTAGCAACTTTATTGTTTATGATTGCTCGTCAATAATTATAGAACTTCATAGGCGTGCTTATGTTAAAAGTAAAATAATCTGGTGCAAAATAATTGCTGGTGGTAGGATTCATATTCGCCCGGATAGCGACCACCATACACAGAGTGAAAAAGCCGCCCATGGCGTAGTGTGAAGAAGCAGGCCGGCATGATTGTGTTGAGTAGCGGGGGATCGTCTCTCGCTACTCGATACTCTAATTGGACCGAACTGCGCTTACCATCAGGTGCAGTACAGTCACTTTGCCGAGACAGGATAAAAAAAACTGAGCGTGATGGTCATGGGAGTTCAGTGCTTTTTTCCCCATCACAAAAGTGCCCAACGTGCCTTAAGAAGTTCTCACTTCAGTAAAACTAAGCCGAAATACTCTTTAGCAGTAAGTCGGCATGCGATTGCACAAAGTAACACCATATGAGTTTAGTTTCATAAGTGCTCGGAAATCTGTCACCATACTATGCTAATTGCTAATTGTTGTGTGGGTGTGCCATTAACGGATTAGCGATTCGCCACCTGCGTGTTGCGATTCGTGCATTATAATTTACTGTAAAAGCTTCACCTTGTTGGGATCGATACGGCCTGCCAAGACGAAAGCTAAGTTCTAATCCAGATGGCATACACCTCAGACTTTAAAACTCACTCTTTTTAAACGTCGAAGGTGTATGCAGTAGTGTAGACAGTGCACCCGCATTTCGCCGAGCTTATCACCCATGTTATGGGGCGAGCCTATCGCCATACCGGGCACTATTTCAGACTTCATCCTGATACTGTGTATTTCGTGATAAAAATACCCAATACTCGTTCCGGGAATCGACCCCAAGACCTCGGCACAACAGTCGTACCGTGTACCGTGTACGCAATAATAACTGTGGGCGAGTAGCTGGCTGTGAAACGAGAGGCCGTGAGTTCGATTCCCGCACCGAGACAAATTTTTGTGAGACAGATATTTGTATCGGATCTGGGTGTTGTGGGACCGTGGTACCACGTTGTTCTTGATACCCACGTGACAGTTTTGACCTAGTGTGGGGTCAGAACTATGTGTGTGACTGTTGGGTGTATTATTATAATCATAAACTTACTGACCTCAGTCTAGGTCAAACCTGTATCATGGGTATCAAGGACGAAGGACTACGGTCCCACAACACCCCAATAGGTTTGTGTATGACACATTCATCTTACGGGAATCGAACTTCCCTCTGACAGCCTGCTACTCATCTCTACTCGACGAGCAGAAGGGCCACTTGATGGTAAGTAGTCATCGCCGCCCATAGACTTCTGCAATACCAGCTGCCTACCGTTAAACTGTATGGACATTTGCGAAATATGGGTAAACAACAACATAAAGGTTTTGTTATCTTGCCTAAAGAACTCTAATACAAATTCTACGATTAGGAAATCAGGAAGCACGGATTGGCAATCGCATTGAATAATTAACATTTTATAACATATTTATAACCTCGGGTAATGGTTATGATTATTCCAAAGACCTTGGCGATTTGACCGATAACCGCTTCATATAAACAGCGGTTAAAGTTGAAGCGTCGGGCGTTTGAAATGCAGAGTTTACTTTTTTTTATCCTGGCATGGCAAAGTGACCATTGCACCTGATGGTAGGTGCAGTGCCGTCCAATTAAAGTATCGAATACCGAGAAACGATCTATCCCCCGCTACTCAACACAATCACAGCCTGCTTCTTCACACTGCGCCATGGGCAAGAAGGTGAAGAAGCGGTCGAAGGTCTAGTGCCTGAGTACTCAGAAGGCTGCAAAACGGCCTAACATCTTACTCTAGATCCTCGACAGAAACCGGATGTACACTGCCTGATCCCGGAACGCGATTTGCGTGTGCCACTATGGCGGATTTAACACCTTGTATACGGTGGTCGCTATCTGGACGGATAAGAATATCCTACCACCAGCAAAGAGATGCAGCGTTTACTGATTTTTAGTTATATTTTCTGTTAGAAAAGCTGGAAATGGAGATTCGAATTTGTAGGATAAATACACCCAAATATCACTCAGTCCTGACCCCACACTAGATCAAACCTGTACCCTAAAGAACTTCGTAGGACTACGGAGAACACCCAGACCCGAAACAGATATCTGTCTATCACACAAACATTTGTCTCGGAGCGGGAATCGAACCCATGTCCTCTCGTTTCACTGCCGGGTACTCGTCTGCTGCGCCACGGACAACAGCTACCTTGAGAGACATCTCAAGGTAGCTGTTTTAGGGTGATCCAATACTTTTAGTATAGGATACACGTGATTGCCTCGGTGGCGCAGTTGTAATTGCGTATGCGTTACGACTGCTGTGCTGAGGTCTCGGGTTCGATCCCCGGGGCGGGTAATGTGATATTGGGTTTTTCTATTTCCAGCCCGGAGTCTGGAATTGTGACCGGTATGGCGTTAGGCTCACAATATGGGACCGTAATAAATTCGGCGAAAAGTGGGTGTACAGGTTGCAACTTTGCCTACCCCTTCGGGGATTACAGGCGTGAGTGTATATGTTAATTTATGGATTACTAGCTGTTGCTCGTGGCTCCGCCCGCGTGGAGGTCATGTTTGGGAGAAAAAGGATACAATACAAAATACCAATTTTCATGAAAATTAGTATTTGGCCTTTTATTTAAAAATAAAAAATACATGTTTCAGGATTTTTGGAAATACCACCTTTAAGGGGGTAAAATAGGGGATGAAAGCTTTGTATGAAAATCCGTCATTTTTGAAGGTAAACGAATGTTTACGGAGCCGCGAGCAACAGCTAGTAATTAATATCAGAAAAAGCCACAGAAATGCGGTCGGGCTTAACTAGTAATCACACACAAAATAATCAATCGATGTCATATAAATTAGCACCTATTAAGAAAGGTAGCATTAAAGATATAAAATATCAAACAAGATTAACGATTATGATTATTAAACACCCACATTTATTAGTGCAGTGCAATAACTGTCTTCGGGTAAGACAATCTCTGAAGTAACGAAGCTCTGGCGAAACACCGGTCGGAACAACGAAGGTTAAACTTGCGTAACACCAGTGAAATGCAAAATATATCGTCTTGTATTCAGAACTTGCTCAAACAAAAATTAAGGTACGATTTGAAACACAGCCGGAAGAAACTGTACATTTAAAAAGCATTGCTTAAACTAACACTGATTAAAGTGCGATTTCGAACACTACCCGAAAAATTGTAGATTAAAAAAACAAAAATAAGAACTGTTTTTTATAAGAATGCCAGCACGGGTTTTTTGAAAATTAAATGTCATGACATAACTATACTATCTTTTAAGTTGGTCCCAACGACACACATACACAAAGTTTCATTGAAATCGGTTGAGTGGTTGTAAAGTCTATAACGGACATAATAATAATACTAGCCCTGTATTAAACATTGTCCCACTGCTGGGCACGGGCCTCCTTAGACATACTTCTCATACCTTCTAAAAACTCTCAGATATGCAGGTTTCCTCACGATGTTTTCCTTCACCGTTAAAGCAAGCGATAATTTACATTTTAATACACACATAACTTTAGAAAAGTCAGAGGTGTATGCCACTTGCGTCTCGAACCTACGACTTTCGTCTTGACAGTCCGTACCGCAACCAACTAAGCTATCGCTGACTAACTATAACGGACATAAGTAGAAACAATTTTTTTGTTGTATATATATAGATAGATTTTACTTGGTTCGGCCTGAACTCGATAGACATTTTAGCATAGAAATCCTTTTTTCTATGGCTGTAATTTCTTTTGAAATTGCCTAGTGTTGACTGCAATCAGAAGCTGTTTGGAACCGTACCTTAAAACAAAGACACTGCCTAATTGGCCTAAGTCGAACTAGTTTAACCTGTGCTTGAAAAGTCATTTAGCCTACGTAATATCAGATTGCTCCGAAAATCAACACAGTTTGTGAAACTAATACTGTCTAAAATATTTGTTACCAAATTAATAAATGTGGGTAACTAAGCTGACCAAATGTGAATGTACTATTTTTGATGAATTGTCAATGTAGTAATATTATGCCATTTGATTTAAATCGTTATTCTTATTTTTATATTTATATAAAAAGAATAAAGTGCACTATGTCCGTTCTCGAGGTTAAAGGTATTCTCATACTAAATGGCATCAAATCGGTGCAGTGGTTTAGCCCCGAAAACGTATACAGAAAACTGTCATCCCCTAATTCACTCACGTAAGAGAAAAAAAATTGAAAACGCCGATACATGTATAAAATTTCTAACCAAAAGCACGTATACGAAATTTCGTGCTTCTTACTTCGCAAAATCCCTTTTTCCTTTATTCGATGTTATGTATTTCCTTTTAGTCGATACTTACTACATGAAACCTAGCATAAAGCGCATCAACTGTCAAAAGTTTGTAACCAGCGGTTTAGGCTTTGCGTTGATGAATCAGTCAGTCAATCAGGAGAAGTAATTATATATGTATAGATTAGTATGGAAAGAGATATAGATAGACTATACTAGATGATTATAGTCGTAAGTCGCAAATTCTGCTGTGGAACAGTTTGCCAGCTACCGTGTTCCCTCCTGCCTATGATCCTGGGTCCTTTAGGCGTAGTCTGAAGAAGCTAAACAGCAGGCCGGCATGATTGTGTTGAGTAGCGAGGGATAGACTGTCTCTGGCTACTTTATACTCTATCTTAACGGCACTGCGCTTACCATCAGGTGCAGTGTGGTCACTTTGGCGAGCCAGAATAAAAAAAAATAATATGTGTAGTATCCTATTTGACAATATGCTAAAGAGCTTTATCATATGTTTACATTTCACATATTTGAGAATTCAGAAGTATACAGGATTCCTCACGTTGTTTTCCTTCACTGTTAAAGCAAGCAGTAATTTACAAATACACATTTCGTAAAGACAGCTGCCTGCCTTGAATCTGCATTAGAACCAACGACTTCCGAAAGTTAGTTCGACTCCCTGCTAAACCATCTATCATCATCTAGGCAGGTGCACCGATAGCTTATAACATTCTACAGGCTGTTTACAAATTAGCAAATAAAAATAAACATGTAGTTATTCAATGGATACCAGGTCATATTGGTCTTACAGGAAACGAAATTGTGGATAGGATGGCTAAAGATATCTCAGAAGAAGATAACACCTTTGAATGTGTACCATATTTTTTTGAACAACTCCATTACATAAAAAGACATTCATTTGATTTATGGCGTGAATATTTTGATGAGAGATCAGCCATTAAGGGGATATGGTATAAAACTATACAGCCATAACTCCCGAAATCCTCGTGGATAGATAAGACCAATATGAGTAGATCCGAAATTATTATGGGGCTAAGATTGCGTTCAGGACATATTCCACTGAACAACTTTGCATATTTACTGGGCAAACGTGGTAGTCCCAATTGTGATATCTGCGGAAAAGTAGAAGATGTTTATCATATTGTTATGGAATGTGTGCGGAACGCAAACGAAAGATCTCCATTATTTTCATGTTGTACTATTGGAAAATGTAACAGTATCCTGGCAGCTCCTAGTTCTCAGGAAGCTAAGAGTTTATATAGAATGGTTCAGGTCGGAATTGATCGTAGATAATTAATTAATAAGTGTTATTACTTGTAAGCCTATTACGGGGGTGACATGTTCAATTATGATCAAACCCTTTAAATAAAATAAAGATTAAAAAAAAAACATCTAGGCAGCGGCTTTACTGTGCCCTGGCATTGCAGAAGTCTATGGGCGGCGGTGACTACTTACCATCAGGTGGCCCGTCTGCTCGTCTGCCTATCGAGGCACTAAAAAAAATATATCTATCTATACATATATAATTTACTTGCCCTGATTGACAGATTCATCAACGCAGAGCCCAAACCGCTGGGTCAACAAACTTGAAATTTTGGCAGTTAATGCCTTTTTTGTTGTAAGACTAAGAAGGGATTTTCGAAAATTTCACCTCTAAGGAGGTAAAGTAAGGAAAAAACGGTTGTATGGAAGTCCGTCATTTTCAAAGTAAGGAGCATGAAATTTCGTATATGTGCTTTAGGTTAGAAATAAAAATCCACTTGTATCGGCGTTTCTTAAAATTTAACCCCTAAGTGGGTGAATTGGGGGTCTAAAGTTTTATGTCTGTTACGTTTTCACGAATAAACCAATGAACCATTTTTACGCAGGCGAAGCCGCGAGCAAATGCTTGTGTAGTCTGTATATATAAAAGAAGAAACTGACTGACTGACTGATCGATCAACGCACAGCCTTAACGGCTGGGGTTAGAGACTTGAAATTTTGACAGTAGATACCTTTTATGAAGTAGACATCCACTAAGGAAGGGTTTTTGGAAATACCACCCCTAAGGGGGTAAAATAGGGGATGATAGTTTGTATGAAAATCCGTCATATTTGAAGTTAAATTTATGAAAATTTAGTATTTGGCCTTTTAGTTAAAAATAAAAAATATATATTTCAGGGTTTTTGGAAATTTCACCCCTAAAGGGGTAAAATAGGGGAAGAAAGTTTGTATGAAAATCCGTCATTTTTGAAGTTAAACGCATGAAAATTGGTATTTTGTAGTGTATACTTTTTGTCTCAAACATGACCTCCACGCGGGCGGAGCCGCGAGCAACAGCTAGTGTAATATACACTCTCTGTCTATGACGCCAAGGATATGCCGTGATGTTCAGCGTTGTCTAGTAGCATGTCATGTTTTTGTTACATTGTTGGTAATCGAACAAAATGTTGGTTGCCCACGCAAATTGTACGCCGACTCAGATCAAACAAATTGCTACTTTCAATTTATGATTTAAAGTTTATATTACCTTGTGAAGTTAGATATTATTGAATTGAACTCATATTTAAGCAAATTTCTGCCTTAATGCTACGAAGTGAGGTAGAAATCAGGTTGTGTTCAAAGTCAGGTTTTACCAAGTATGTGGTCGTATTCGCAACAATAAACCGTGTGATTGATTCACAGCCTCGTCGGTTATGAGTGCCTGGTACTTTTGACGCGTAACATATGTTTTTTTGTATGAGTAAATGTTAGGTCGTGTTTATGTTGAATAATTTAATCGCAACGTTTTTATGAACAATGGCTTTGTTTTTATGGATGTATTGTTAGTGTTTTGAATTTGAATTAGCGTGGTAGTTTACAAGTAGTAAGGTTATTAAATGTATATTTTTAAAGAGTTATGTGGCATTCATGTTTTAGGCTTGTATTAAAAGTACTCATTACAACAACAATATCCGATAGCCCATTAGATTATTCAGAAAATATGTGTTGTTCGTTATGCCAGAAATTGTTTTACTTTAAAATAGTTTATGTATTAATAATAATATTGACTATCACAGACATATTCCTGACCCCATACAGAGTAAACCTGGGTAAGCGTAACAGAGTAAGTCATGGGTATAAAGAACTACGAGGGACTGGAGTCCCACAATGCCCACATTGACTTGGTGCGGGGAATCTTGGCCTTTTTTCATAGCTGGCTCCCTCGTCCGCTGCGTCACCGAAGCTGTGTGTTTGCATTCTTTATATATTACATTCTTCTAACTTTTTCAAACAGCGATGTGTCAGAATCTTATCTTGTATTCAATAATAAATAACACCCAACAGTCACACACATAAACCCCGATCACACACTAAGATACGAGTCTTGTGTGGGTATCAGTGACTACGAGAGACGATCGGGGTCATAACATCCAGACCCGACACAAATATCAGTTTATCACACAAACATTTGTCCAGGTGTGGGAATCGAATCCACGGCCTCTCGTTTCACCACTGTCAAATAATCTCTGAATACCATGTGATACGACGACTGTAGATCACTAATAAGTCAAGAACAAGTGGAAAACATAAGTTTTTAATCTGCAGGTTTAATTTACTCTTGAAAATGAGTAAAGTATGATTGTATAATGAGATTCTTAGCAAGAAAGAATCTTCGAATATTTTTTTTATTAGAATAATAAACGCGGCGTTTTACAGCCCAGTATAAAAACTTCACACTTGTGTCGCCAATTATGAAATAAAAAAGCTGTTCCAAACACGTTAATTTGGAATGCGTTATGTGTTTTGTACGTAATAAATATACATATGTAATAGTAATAGGTACGCGGTATAACATACCGGTATTGCTTGATTTTAATAATTTAGGACAAATTATGAGTAGTCATGCATAATAGAGTAGTTGACCGTTTTATATAATTTTTCATGGTCTATATTATTAAAATATTATCGTTAAAAAAATAAAATAGAAGTTTTCAAGATTTAATTTGCATTTTTATATTTATATAATAATAATAATACTAGCCCTGTATTAAACATTGTCCCACTGCTGGGCACGGGCCTCCTCTACTAATGAGAGGGGTTAGGCCTTCGTCCACCACGCTGGCCTAATGCGGGTTGGTAGACTTCACATACCTTCGAAATTCTTATAAGAATTCTCAGGTATGCAGGTTTCTTCACGATGTTTTCCTTCACCGTTACAGCAAGCGATAATTAACATTTAATACACACATAACTTTAGAAAAGTCAGAGGTTTATGTCACTTGGGTTTCGAACATACGACTTTCGTCTTGGCAGTCCGTACCGCAACCAACTAGGCTATCGCTGCTATTCATGCATTTTTATAAACCAACTTTATTTTTCCCACTAAAACGCTACCAACTGTCATGGCCTCTCGTGTGACGTGACTAAAACTAAGACGTTTGGCTCTACTATTGGCTGACGTTTGGCGTTTTCTTAGATGTTTCGAACGGTGACGTCATTCATGGGTGTTTCATGTCACGTGACAAAATCCCTTATTTTTACATATTTACTAGAGATGTTATGGATTTGAAATTTCGGATCTGGATATGGATACGGATATGTGAATAATATTATATCGTTTTCGGATACGGTTACGGATATGAAATTATTTCGGATTATCCGTCAGTTTCGGATAGTTTCTGTTATGGATATTAGGTTTTGAAGAAATTGTAAAAGTAATAAACAAATAGCTTTATTTTTAGTATTTCATTTGGTACTATTTTATGTAAGTAAATGTAATCCCACAAGAGTAAATGACTGACTATGTCTAAGCAATAGAACTAAATATAATAAATGCATTGAGATACGCGCGCGGTTCATGTGTCGGTTCGGCCAGGCAAAAACAAAAACCAGTCCTAACGTGTCTAAATTAGAAAATCCGAAATTATTTGAAATTTTTATATCAGATTCGGTTACGGTTACGGATAGAATTTTATTTCGGATATCCGATAGTTTCGGTTGCGGTTACGGAGCTCCATAACATCCCTGATATTTACCATATACACTCAAGCCTGTAATCCCCGAAGGGGTAGGCAAAGGTGTAACCAGTACACCCACTTTTCGCCGAATATCGGTTGTTTCTTGAAATTAAATAATCACATATAAATTAATAAATTGGTTTAATTTTTTATATTTTTATACTAAAATATATTATAAAAAACTAAATTTTATCAGGTTTTAACTTACTGTCAACTACCCTATTTCGTTGTTTTTATCCTCCAAAAGAGTGAATTCCTTTTATTTCTCTGTGGTACTACAGTGGAATTCGAGATGGAAGTTCGTAGTTTTTAAGACCCAGTCAGGATAGAAGTTTGACCTAGTGTAGGTCAAGGTCTATGTATTATAATTAATGACCTCATTAGCTGATCGCAGAATAAATGACCTTGTCTTTCTTTTAAATTGTTAATTATAGAATCGGTTGTCCTCAATTATATTAATGTATACAAACGTTCGTAAACCAAAAAATAAGAAATCTTTAAAATCATAGCTTATGGCATGCAATCTGGGCTGGTTGCCAACTTCAGACTATTGACAACACTTATCTTACAAATATTTATAAATGGGAATGTTTGTTACTCAATCACGCTGAAACACCTGGACGGATCTGGTTGAAATTTGGCACAGAGATAGATTATAGTCTTTTTATCGCGGAAAATTGTACAGTTCCCGTGGGAAAGTTTAGTTTTTCACAGAGCAAGGGATAGACATGATTTTGTGACATGCATAGTGTTTAGGGATCAGAAAATCTCATAGGAAAATATACAAAGGTGTAATAGCTGAAGAGGCCTCCATGGATTGTATACCTTTTCTTCCAAAAATAACCACCATGAGGGTGGAGCCGTGGGCAACATCTAGTCTAATATAAATTCTTCAAGTGCAGAGGTTTAACTAGTACACCTACATTTCGCCGAGCTTAGCACCGTCCCATGATATGATAGAGGGCGAGCCTATCGCCATAACCGGCACAGACTCCGGGCTGATACTGAGTATTTCTAAATAGAAAACGCCAAAATCACCTACTTGTCCGAGGAATCGAACCTACGACCTTAGCACAGTAGTCGTTACAACAGCGCCACCGAGGCAGTTTTACTGGAAACACTAAATATAAGAAATTAAATGTAGAGCATTCATATTCAAGCTTATAAAATGACATAACCTTGATGACGTCATCGCGCTAAATCTACCCACACACACTAAAAACGTCAAATAAAACTAAAGTTATGTGCACAAAAACAATTCCGGTACAAGGAAATACGGAGAAAACCACGGTCCGTCCGTATCAGATCTTAGATTATGTACAGCCGGGCATCGAACCCACGTCCCGGCTCCATCGAGATAACAATTGATTCAAACTCGCTCGATGATTTTTATCGCACAGATGTGGTTTAGCTGGACGTGGCTTAGAAAACAATTTTGTTTTTATAAGTAAAATAAATTATATACCAGTAAAATTGTTTTAAGTTTACGCTAATAAATAAATACCCCAACAAGGTAAAACCTGTATCGTGGGTATCAAGAACTACGAGGGACTACGGTCCCACAACACCCAGACCCGAAACAATCTGTCTGTCACTCATATATTAGTCTCGGTGCGGGAATCGAACCCACGGCATGTTGTTTCACAGTCGGCTACTCGTCCGCTGCGCCACGGAGGCTTTCGATGACCATTACAGTCCAATCGTGTGAGGGAGAGATAATGCATGATCTCACTTATTTCCACTACGCACCAATTTTGCTTATTCATAATATATTTTCGAATAAATTTTGATACAGTTTTGGCAAAATGATTTCTTTATCCTATTACTAGCTGTTGCTCCGCCCGCGTGGAGATCATGTTTGGGAGAAAAAGTATACAAAATACCAATTTTATAAATGACGGACTTTCATACAAACTTTCATTTTACCCCTTAAGGGTGGAATTTTCAAAACATTCAAGTCATTAAAGGTACCTACTGTCAACATTTCAAGTCTCTAACCCCAGCCGTTTTTGCTGTGTAACGCACAGTCAGTCACGTTTCTTCTTTACAAAAAGGAGAAGGTTCTCAATTCGTCGGAATCTTGTTTTTATGTATGTGCACTGATTACTCGAAGACGCCTGAACTTGTTTTATTGTTTAAAAGGGCATACTTCCCAGGTGGTCCCATTGGCACCAAGTCAGGATCTGATGATGGGATCTAAGAAAATTCGAGGGCAATCCTCAAATTTTATAGGGATGCATAATTTATTTTTTATTGAAGTCGGTGTACTTTTTATATATATACAAATTCTGGATTGCATATGACATTTTGAACACAAGTAACAAACTATAGGTATTTGGAATATAAAATTCTATCCTCATTGAATATCGCATCTAGGAATCGTCCATCTGTTAAAGCCCAGCCAAGTATTATACTTAGAGTATCATCTGAACCGTGTAGCATGGTAACTGTAAGGCCAATTATATGAGACCTGCCTTCATCTTACATAAGAGCATGGTCAGGGGTCAAACACATTGGACGAATGGACTGATTGACTGACTAGCTTTGTAGGTCGGGATTGGAAACAGTTACGATAATGTATAGTGCATTTATGGGGAGAATTAAAAACTCCCGGTTTTAATAATTATAAAGATAAAAATATTCCTTATATAAGTTATTATCTATTTGTACTAACTTGTCATAAGAGCTATTTAATTGTTGTCTACATGATTAATAAACGAATTTGAAGAAATATTATAATTTTTTTTTTTGTTTGGGCAAAATTTTCAATCAATGTTTAGTCATATTCTTTTAATATTGCAGTGTGTTTGTCGTCTACTTACTACTAGGACACTAAAATATCAAAGGAGTTCAAAGAACTGAACAAAAATACCAGGCAAACATAAAAACGAATGACTAGTGAAACGTTATCGGCACGTCTGGGTATTTTACTCAAGCTTTAGCTGAATGATAAAAGGAATAATAATAATGTCCCGTTAAACCCTGTTTGAATAGAATAGAAATAAACAATCATGTAATTTGTGCCGGGCTTAGTTTTTTAGTTCACATAAACCGATAATGAATGTTGTACATAAATTTCTCTTAGTTTATTTCTTATTGGCGGTAAAATATAGAAAATTCCAATATAAGAAAGTTAGATAAACTCTTAAACAGATGGCCTAACAAATGTACCAGGTTGACATAAAAACAAACGAGTAGATAAACGCTATCGGCACGTCCGGGTGTTTTCACTGCAACAATTAGCTATCTACGTGTGAACACTGAACAGTGAACAGTGAACGTCCCACAGCGCGCTGAGTTCCTGGTACGCGACTACTCTACGCACTTTTCATGTCTTTTAATTAATTAATTCATTACTATTATTATATTTTTTTACACACACCACAACAATAATTATTAAAAATTTATATACAAAAAAATAGGGAGTTGTTGTAAAATAGCAGTAATAATAGTGGAATTAAATTTAAGTATGGAGAAACAATCTACCCCCCGCTACTCAACAAAATCATGCCGGACTGCTTATTCACACTACGCCATGGGCAAGAAGGTGAAAAAGCGGTCGGTATAGACCCTCGACCACTTCTGAGTACTCTAACAATAGTGTTAGAGTACTCAGAAGGTACTCGCAACACGGCCAAACATCGTACCCCAACTCTAGACCCCCGAGAAAAACCGAATGTACACTAGCTGATCCCCCAACGCGACACACTTGTTTGTGCCACTTTGGCTGGTTTTACACTCTGTGTACGGTGGTCGCTATCCGGGCGGAAATACATATCCTACCACCAGCAAAATTAGACAGCGGTATTGTCATGTTTGGTCCACAGTAGAAAATGATTTTATGTAAACGAATTATTATTGGTACCTCTATAAAAATGACATATTTTTGGTAAACAAACAATATAAATAACATTACCTGCTAAAAGCCAAAATGCTTTTTTTTATAGTATAGTCCGACAAACGAGCCAGTGGGTCATCTGATATTAAGGGATCTCCACCGCCCATGAACATCCACAATACCGAAAGTATCATGTACCCGCTGTCGGCCTTAAAGGACAGGAATAGGGATTAGGGAATGGAAGGGGGAATCTGGGCCTCCAGATATCTCACTTACCATACGAAACGCGACAGTAAACTGTCACTTTACGTTGGTTTTCTGTGAGACAGTGGTACTACACCGGCCGAGCCGGCCCATTCATGCTGTACACAAATATATCTACAGCGTGACCTTACCACTATAGAAATATTAAATATTAAAACAGTTAAAACTCATAGTTGAGCTCAACTTGAAACTCATAGATTCAAAATTCCGCACGCGCAATAAACAATAAATGTCAGGTTCAAAATTCCGCATGCGCAAGTAATTAATTTACCGCTGAATATTATGCTAATGTAGAAAGCTTTGTTGACTTTCCAGTTTAAGTACAACTTTATACGTTTTAGTTTAAGTCTACTAATAAATAAATAACACTTTATTGGTCGTTTACCCGTACCATGACACAAAATCTCGCTTACCATCATTGCTTCGAAATATCGAAGCAAATAAACCAATATTGTCATAACAAATCCAAATAACAAAAGCAAGTAAAAGTGACATTACGACACATTATCTGGAGCACATTTGACTAAAAAGTGTTTGACCATACATAGGTGTTCCGCCGGCTTATGACTTATAGAGAGCCGCTTTGACATCTCAATAGATTAAAGGATAGGAAATTTATTGCGAAGTCCCCGAAGGGGCATAAAAGAAAGCATATAATTTTATTTTTTATCCGAATGTATATTTATAATTTATGTTTGAGATTGTGTGTGCGTAGTTGGCCGGGGTCGCATTTCGCAAATTACTTCTTCGTTGGTTTATTATGTCACTTTGTCTTAAATATATATTTTTTCTTTTTCTTTTATAACATTCAAGTTGTATGGTCCGTGCGTCACTTATACGGGGTCTAGTTGAAAACCAGCGCTAAGCATACTGCCTAGCCTAATGCTGAACTAGAACCCTTTCAGCATTTTTATGAGACACACTCTACCGGCTACCCTTTTTTTTTATATCTTGCTTTTGTAGCCTCAATTATTTAAATTTTTATTTTTATTATCAATATTAGCCATCATCTATTAAACACAAACTAAACTGAAAACGACTGTACTCATACTGATTAAAACCGAGCTAAACTCCCGTTAGTTTCGTATAGACTGCCCCGCGAGCGTTCAGGCTTTCCTTTTTATAACAAATCTTCCCCAACGAGTCCACAATCTATCCAATCTACAAATATTTCGTAAGTGACCCCAATATTTCCATTAAAATCTAAAGTACCCTTACATCATTATTTATGTTTGTTTTGTGTCTCTTTATGTGCTGAATAAATGTTTTTCTTTCTTTCTTCAAATAACTTTTATTTGTACAAAGGCAAAAATAAAAAATACATACCCAAAGCATACCACTACTCATAAGGAACACTTCTATCTCAAGTTTAATCAAATAAATAAATTTTCTTTCGAGTAGGTAGTAAAATCAGTGTACCTGGGGTTCACGGTACTTAATACAAATAAACATACCTAACAGTCATCATAGATCTAACTACACTAGGCCTAACCTAGTTCAGTATATGTCTCCCGCTTTGCTATGGAGGGAAGTGGATAATTTATATTTCCAACTCCTCCCTATATTTCTATTTGATTAATTTCGTTGCGGGATAAAAGACAGTTTAATAAAGCATTCCCAGAGACTCGCCGAATTTCATTACTCGGTGTCGAAAAAATGCATGCCATTGTCGATCCTGGCTAAACAGGAGTTACAATGGCGGGTGTGTGAGCGGGATAGTGTCTAGCCAAACCTGTATCATAGGTATTAAGAAAGAACTACGAGGAATTACGGTCTCACAACACCCAAAACCAAAACAAATATCACGTCAAATAAACATTTGGAATTGAACCCACAACCTCTAGTTTCACAGCTGGCTACTCGCCCGCTGCGCCGCCGAAGAGTTTTAATTGTTGGCAATTTCTACCAAATTTCTTCACAAAATTTAGTTTCCTTCGCATATACGGGTTCAAAACAAAACAAATATTAAATATTTGTTTAATACACGCAATCAGGTCATACTCCCACACTACTATAATAATACCAAATTAAGTGTGTACTTTGTACGTGTATCCATGTTATGTAACCGGTATCTTTAATATGGCTGCATAATAATGATGCAAATCGCCCACAACACGGGCCATTGTACTAATATATCTCGTGGAAAACCATGAAAGCTTGCTTTTAATTCGTAATCTTGGATTGGTATTTAGATTTTTTTCCAAATTTAATTATTATACAAACTTAAAGTTGAGCAATAATTTGTTTACATTGGCTGGTGGTAGGATATTCATATCCGCCCGGATAGCGACCACCGTACACAGGGTGTAAACCCCGCCATAGTGGCACACGCAAGTGTGTCGCGTTCCAGTATCAGCCAGTGTACATCCGGTTTTTGTTGGGGGTCTAGAGCTGGGGTACGATGTTTGGCCGTTTCGCGGCCTTCTGAGTACTCTGACACTAGACCCTCGACTAATTCTTCACCTTCTTGCCCATGGCGTAGTGTGTAGAAGCAGGCCGGCATGATTGTGTTGAATAGCGAGGGATAGATTGTCTCTCGCTGCTCGATACTCTAATTGGACGGCACTGCGCTTACCATCAGGTGCAAAGTGGGCACTTTGCCGTGCCAGGATAAATAATACATTTATTTATACTGGCGACAGCCTCCGTGGCGCTGTTGGCAAGTAGCCGGCTGTGAAACGAGAGGCCGTGGGTTCGATTCCCACACCGGGACAAATGTTTGTGTGACAGACAGATATTTGTGTCCGGGGTCTGGGTGTTGTAAGACCGTAAGTCTCTCGTAGTCCCTGATACCCACAACACAAGACTCGTATCTTAGTGTGGAGTCGGGGCTATGTGTGTGACTGTTGGGCGTTATTTATTTATTTATACTCTTCATTTTTATTTCTCACTAATATACAAAACATTGAAACAGTCCAAAAATTAATTAAAATTACTATTGGTCTTATCGCTCTCGGCGATGTTTTCAAGACAACCCTGGGATGAAAAAAAATTGAAAGGGAAAAGAAAAAGTGGAAGGCAGGCAAAAGGGCAGTACATGCTGAGAAAAATGATGAGAATGACTGCATTAATACAATAATAATACTAGCCCTGTATTAAACATTGTTCCACTGCTAGATACGGGCCTCTTCTACTAATGAGACGGCCTTAGTCCACCATGCTGGCATAGTGCGGGTTAGTAGACTTCACATACCAAATGCAAGTAGTGAATTCTCAGGTTTGCTTACGATGTTTTCCTTCACCGTTAAAGCAAGCCATGAATAGACAAGTTTGGAAAAGTCAGAGGTGTGTTATTACCGGGTTCGAACCTACGACTTTCTTCTCGGCAGTCCATACCACGCCAAATAGGCTACCGCTGATTAAAAATTGACTAATAGTTATAATTTATTATCCTTATGGCATTACACGTATTCATAGAGAAGTGTAAAAAATACTACGCAACATTTCACAGCTCTGTAACAAATGTTTGTTCAAACTCATCAACACCAATATTTGTTTAGGAATGTTGGCACAATAAATAAACGCTATAGACTCATTGATAAATTCAACAAACATTCTTTCTTGCTTGCACAGTGCAAATAGTAACACATAACAGTGTTGGCTGTTTGGATTTTTTCCTTTGCTTTTTTCTATATAAAAATATCCGAAGTTGAATGTTATATCAGAATATAGATTCAAAATAAAAAACAAATGTTTCGGATTTTAAATTCGAATTTCGGATGAATTCGATTTGGATCTGGGTGCTGTGGGGCCGTAGTCCCGCGTAGTTCTTGATACTTGATACAAGTTCTTGACACAAGCATTACGTTATAGGTAAAAACTGTGGTACATGATATTGTCAAAGTCCACCGCATTTTTTTTTTCATCATTATATATATAAGAAGAAACTGACTGACTGATCGATCAACGCACAGCCAAAACGGCTGGGGTTAGAGACTTGAAATTTTGACAGTTTTATGACGTAGGCATCCACTAAGGAAGGGATTTGGAAATACTACCCCTAAGGAGGTAAAATAGGGGATGATAGTTTGTATGAAAATCCGTCATTTTTGAAGTTAAGTTTATGAAAATTAGTATATATTTCAGGATTTTTGGAAATTCCACCCCGAAGGGGGTAAAATAGGGGAAGAAAGTTTGTATGAAAATCTGTCATTTTTGCAGTTAAAAGCATGAAATTTGGTATTTTGTAGTGTATACTTTTTGTCTCAATCATGACCTCCACGCGGGCGGAGCCGCGAGCAACAGCTAGTAATATACATATACACTTAGGCCTGTAATCCTCGAAGGTGTAGGCAGAGGTGTAACCAGTACACAAACTTTTCGCCAAATTTCGGTCCCATAATGTGATATGGGGCGAGCCTATCGCCATACTGGGCACAGGTTCCAGACTCCGGGCTAATACTGAGAATTTCTAGATAGAAAAACCCAATATCACTTTACCCGACTCGGGGATCGAACCCGAGACCTCAGCACAGCAGTACGCATACGCAATTACAACTCCGCCACCGAGACAGTCCATTTTCTAGTATAACACCAGAGGACCATAAAGATCACTTTCTCGACGCATCCATTGGAATTCTCCCGGCGTACATACAGATTTAATGCATTTTGTACACACTTTCCAAGAAACGATACACTTTAACAACTTTTACTTGAATAAACCTTTGTTAAGCTTTCAGTATGCTTTATGATCCTCATTTTATTAGGCAATAGTTATTTTTTTTTATCAAGGGACGGCAAAGTGACCACACTGCACCTGATGGAAAGCGCAGTGCCGTCCAATTAGAGTATCGAGTAGCGAGAGACAATTTATCCACCGCTACTCAACACAATCATGTCGGCCTGCTTCTTCACACTACGCCATGGGCAAGAAGGTGAAGAATACACCCACACAATTTGCAACAACCATAAGGCATTTTAATTATCTTCCAATCAGTGGACACAAAGATCAGATGGCCATAAGTCTGCTAACCTTTGTACCGATTGCGAAAAAGGTAGTGGTACGTTTTACTATCCTGAAGCTTGGAAGCTAAATGTCCAACCCAGTTGTGTGCGCTATCCACAGATATGAGATATACGGAGCTATGTATTTGTGATACAAAATGTTACACAACTGAATGGCAAGTGCTTTTGTATGAGTAAATAAATTTTACGGAAGGAATATTTTATTTAGGAAGTAAACGAGGGGTCATAGGTTCGATTCTATCGAAAAACGTAGTATATCAATTGTGATATTCTTATCACCGAGACTAGATCGAGCATTTAAACATAATTATTACAATTCACGTGCAGAGATAAATAATTGGAAAGGAGCTGAATAGGTTAATGAAGATAATAGAAAATAAACCTTTTTTTCCTGGCAGGCAGACGAGCTGATGGACCACCTGATGGTAAGTAGTCACCGCCGCCCTTAGACTTCTGCAATGCCAGGGCACAGCAAAGCCACTGCCTGCCCTTGAAAGACTATTCTTCTTAAGCCTCGTTTAAAGAAGAACATGTCATAGCGCTCAAGAAAAACCGCTGCAGGGAGTTCATTCCAGAGCATGCACGTGCGTGTCGTGTCGTAAACCTGCCTTCAACTAGCTGATCTTAATAATAATGATTTGTAATATATGAGGATACGGCAGAGATTATAATGGAATTTGTTAAGCTTAATAATTTAAAGCTTGAAACAATGGTAATAAAGGTTCAATTGGTACCTACTTAAAATACTTTTTAACCGACTTCAAGAAAGAAGATGGTTAATAATTCGTCGAATCTTTTTTTATGTATGTTCCCTGATTACTCGAAGACGCCTGGACCGATTCGAGAAATTCTTTTTTTGTTTAAAAGTGTATAGAAAGAAAGAAGAAAGAAAGAAAGAATATTGAATTCGGTGTAAAATAATAATACTAGCCCTGTATTAAACATTGTCCCACTGCTGGGCACGGGCCTCCTCTACTAATGAAAGGGGTTAGGCCTTAGTCCACCACGCTGGCCTAATGCGGGTTGGCAGACTTCTCATACCTTCGAAAAACTCTCAGATATGCAGGTTTCCTCACGATGTTTTCCTTCACCGTTAAAGCAAGCGATAATTAACATTTTAATACATAACTTTAGAAAAGTCAGAGGTGTATGCCACTTGGGTTTCAAACCTACGACTTTCGTCTTGGCAGTCCGTTCCGCAACCAACTAGGCTAACGCTGCTATATATGAATTACAAAACTTTTTTAGATGGTATGAAATCCCATTTTTTTTTAAATAATTCCCATACTACTGTTAAAACAAAGCATCAACTAGCATGATTCTATGGACACACACCCCTATATCTTTCGTTATGTCTGAGCTGAATAATGCGCGCAAATATTTACCTTAATCCATTGCATTCCCGCCCTTATTACATACGTATAGAGTCGAGAGCACGTTTTAAACTAGTTTCGGTAGAGAAAGCTCTGATGCACTGTTGTAAGGCATTGATAAGTGTGCTTCCCGGTTGCTAGGGCTGCCAGTATTGAATTCTATTTTGATCTGGATTTGGGAACTTGATTGTTAATCTGTGTGAAGTGTTTGGATTTATTTTTTTAACCAAATTGAAAAGAGGTTCTTATTTCGTTTTTTTACCAAGGACGTCTAGCTAATGATTAGTTACTGTGAATTTGTTTTTTTTTACCGGTGTTGATGAAATGAAATAAAAATTTGTTTAAAACATAATATATTTAACGGTAGGCAGCGGCTTTGCTGTGCCCTGGCATTGCAGAAGTCTATGGGCGGCGGTGACTACTTACCATCAGGTGGCCCGTCTGCTCGTCTGCCTCTCGAGGCACTAAAAAAAATATGGTATCTTAAACTAATTACATAAAAGTCATTTACAGCAATATTATTAATCTAGATATTTGTTATTGATATAACAAATAAAAGAAACCAAATGTTAATAAACACTTTAGATTTAAGCGAATTCGAGTCTCTCTCTCCTGTGCACTAATTATTCCCATCTGATGGTGGGGTCTGCCTTCCTGGTATTTTGTCTCCACTTCGCTCTGTCCGACGTATCGTATTCGGTCACGTTGTAGGAACTAAGATCTTTTTTGACCACATCTGTCCATTTGGTTTTAGGTCGCCCTCTGGGTCTGGACCCTGTAATGTTCAGGTTGGTCACTACATTTCCAATTAATAATAATACATTTAAGCGAATTCGAGTAATTTTGCTTTATAATCCCTTCTAAATAGCCTGGATATGTTCCGTAGGTCATGTGGACAAAATAGTTTGACCATGTTAATGGCTGCTCTGGGATAATCATATTTATTAAACTGATGACTATTAACAAAACTTCATTTGAACACGAAATCTTAAACTCAGCAGTATAATACCAAAGAATAATTATTATATAATGTAGTTGAAAAATTATAGATATTATATTTTGCTAGTTTGCATAAGAAAATATGTGACCTAGTGCTTAAGTAGGTTAATTTTATAAGCTGGAGTTAAGAAAGACAAGAAAAACCGATTTTACACAAAGTACCACACTTTATTTTAAAACTAATAAAAACACACATACACTATATAAAATTTACACTAAATCACTTCCACTTCGCTTTGTGACTGAGAGATGTTTTCTTTATTGTGTCTGAATTAAACTCAGGACCACCACTGACCGTAACCCTTTATATACCAGGTCAGACGACCGATCAAAGTGTGTGGAACGTTCCAGAAAAAATGTGAAACAACTACAGGATTCTAATAAGTCTAGACGCGACCAAACCAATTTCATGTCAGTATTTTTTTCAGCATAGTCTCATTAGAAGTGTAGGTTAAATTTAAATTACTCATTAGTGCATAGACTAGATGATAATTCTTATGATGTACTGTAATGTAATGATGCATATGGTAAATCATTTATGAAAAAAAAAAGTATTTTTTTCGACATTCTTATAATCTATGCTATAATAAAACGGCAGAGGCACTTAGTCTTTATAGTAAATATTTTTTCAACATTTTGATTGTGTTACGTTATACTGTCAACATAGAACCAAAAACATTTTTTTAGGCATTATTGTATGTATTGTATGTCAAGGCATTACGTCTGAAGTACTGTGTTTTTACAAAAGATTCGGCTATTAAAATAAAGAGCATATACCGAGGTAACATTTAGTCTTTATTTCATTAAATCGGTTCATTTAATCAAAAGTTATGAGTATTTATAGTTAACAATAGCTGTATTATAGCGGTAACATATGGTGAGATATGAAGTGATATAATTAGTAAAAGCTACCAAGCTACGAAAAAAAACATCCACGCGGGCGGGGCCGCTGTCAACAGCTAGTTAGGTATTATAATTGATATATTTAACGGCGCGACATTATTGAATAATGAAAATCAGACAATTTTGAGAATTATCCGATAACTTTATTATTTCTAAGGAATTATGGTTTTCTATTCAATTAAATACTATTTGTAATTAAGAGCGGGTAACCCCGAATGGAGTTGCGTCTGTCATTGCGTGCGAATGGCTGGTCAATTAGTTTTCTGGTTGACAGCGGTTGTGCGTTGTGGTAATTCGCAAACCCATTGGCTCTAAATCGCTAATTATTATTGTAATCCCTAATTGTCTAAGTTATTTAAATGTCTGTATTATTAAAATATTGTAAAGTCAAGGCCATAGTCCACTTCTTTAAACGATTCCTGAAGTTTAACGCCTACAATGGAATTTCGTGATACAAGTTCACGCATAAGCAAGATGGAGCAGATCGGCTATTCCGACGTCCCGACATATTTATGAATTCTTCAAAGATTAGAGAATCAGACTATCTATTGGTGGTCGTAATAAGATTCTTAACACCTCCCGGAGATAGTACTAATAGACATTTTAAGATAATATTGGAATGCGAGCCGCTTGTATGTCCAAAGTGGATTAGATTCATGCGAAAAAATAACTTGTGGTCTATTTTTCTTGCCACTGAATTAGTAAAAATCCTGGTATTTCATAAATAATGGCTACTTTAGATTAAGTAAATAATGTAATAGACTGATGTTTATAATAAGCTTTTATTTCACTAGCAATGTATGTTTAGGGCAAAATTGGCAACTGAATTTCGCACCGATTCTCGTAGCCCGATTAGGCTGAAATTTAATAATTTCTTGCATAAACATGATGACAGTGTAATACTATGGTGAGTTGGACTTGATTCTGCTGCCAGGGCCACCGGCAGACCACCCATCTCCTCAATAGTTTACAGCAGGCATATCATGTTTAGGGCCGTTAGATTGGTCTTGACAAGTACTTTTTTATTCATTCACTACTTACTACTTTAAATCACATTTTTTTCCTTTTAGAGCATAATGAAATCTTGTTTAAAAAATCTTTTTACGAATACACTTATTAAAATAAAAAACTGTATAATAAAAAATAATAATAATACTAGCCCTGTATTAAACATTGTCCCACTGCTGGGCACGGGCCTCCTCTACTAATGAGAGGGGTTAGGCCTTAGTCCACCACGATGGCTTAATGCGGGTAGGTAGACTTCACATACCTTCGAAATTCTTGTATGAATTCTCAGGTATACAGGTTTCCTCACGGTGTTTTCCTTCACCGTTAAAGCAAGCGATAATTAACATTTAATACACACATAACTTTAGAAAAGTCAAAGGTGTATGCCACTTGGGTTTCGAACATACGACTTTCATCTTTGCAGTCCATACCGCAACCAACTAGGCTACCGCTGCTAATAAAAAACTGTACATATATTTAATCTTCGCGATCGATATGACTTGTATTAAATTAATTTAATAAAGAGGTAATTTTATTTCCGTGCAAATATAGCACTAACTTCCGGCACACATTGAAACCTCCTGTAAAATGACAAATTGTCCATTAAATCATGGAGATTCATGGCGGCCCTATTTGGAACGATGCAAATTATTATAACCGCTGTGACCCGACTTCGTGGGCGTTGTCCGTTGTATAATCCTTATTTATTGTCACAACAGTCTTGTGCTTGTCGTGCGTAACTTTTGGCTTTATTACACACTATGGGAAGGAATGGGTAAATCTTGTTCGGTTCATAATGGTTTTACTTATTGTATTTTGTTGCGGTAGGGTATATCCTGCGTTACCCGTTATTATTATAATGATTAATTAAAAAGCACAATTTCTGTGTTTAATTTTGTACAATATTTGACATTGTAACAATACCTAAAATAATCTCGTGCGAAAATAATTTATACAAAAATAAGTGCGTACATGGAACATATATCTCTGTCGCACGACTGCATTGTAATGGCCATTCCGAGCGGTGACGTCATATATCACATCGTGCATCCTCTTTTTGGCAATTGACATTACCCTTCCGCCAGATTTGAATGACTTCTAATTTACTTATTTTTAAGCGGGTTCATAGAATTTTTTATAATAGGTTTTAAGTTTATTAATAAGACTTATAAAAAAAGATCATGTATACTATGCAATTACACCAATTATAGTCTGCCATAATTGTTTCATAGTCGTCGATAAAAACCCAAGATATTACGCATTTGGTGGACCATTTAGTTATATAGTACTTGGACTCGATGATAAAGTCAAACGGCTATGGTACTTTATTCGTCCATTTTAAAAACATATTACTATTAAGTATTAGGATATTTTCTATTATTAGAAACACCGAAGGTATTTAGGAGACTAGTTGGGGGTAGTTAATAATGACAACCAAAGTGGGAGTAGTAAATGTTTAATATAAAACAGAGTGCCTACCGCGCTCAGGTGTTCAGTTCAGTTGAGTGGAAGACGAGACGATAGCCAGTATATTCGTGGTTCGGTGTAGTAAGTTTAAATGGTAATCAGTTCAATGGCCGCGTAGTTCAGCTTAGAGAGTAATTGCAGGTAAATTAATTATAAACAGAAGCCTTAAGTGAATCCTGACATGCGTGTGTGTTAATTTTAAGCACTGAGATGTGTAACAGTGCCGTGTAAATCAATCAATAAAATTATAAACATTGTATTTGTGCCTTTTAAATATCCATCTTGCATAGTTTTGTTGATGTTCTTAACGTAAGTAAGGAATTTAGTGCATTTATTTTAATTAGTTATTTGATTCAACAGACACCAATTAAATTTCATTACTACATAAATATAATTATCCCAAGAAACTATAAAATATAAAAAATTTACGTAACCGCCGCACGAGTATTAAATTATAAAGTACTAGGGCAGCAGGACAACTCGGTAGGTAGCCTGTTATAAAAATTATTAGCGCTCACTAGTTGCGAGTGAATGTCGAATGAGCCAATCAATGATTGTGCAACTTTGTAGATCACTTGTTTGTCATCAGTCAGGTTGTGATCTACAGGTCCCATGGCATAGTGTGAAGATTGAGTTGCGTAGCGGGGGATAGATTGTTTCTCGCTACTTGATACTCTAACTGGACGGCACTGCGCTTACCATAGGTGCAGTGTCACTTCGCCGTGCCGGGATAAAAAAACAGTAATATGTAAAATAAAATTCAAAATATATGTCAATTTAGTTGACAAAGACTATCCTCGTTGAAGCCGACACGCCCATGTACCTTACGTGTAACTTTATTCAAATTTTACTTTACGTAGACACCACAAACTCCATATTTTGCTCATGAATCACTTAATATAATTAAGTCAGGACATGTGCCATTGCGGTTTATCCGTTAGTAAACACGTTAAAACAATGGATTGCAAAACTAACTTTATCATTCGACTTTTCACGTTGAGTAAAATGTGAAAAGAAAAGTTCCGTGTGTGTGTGTACATTATTTGGTATGCAAATGATAATAGTCTTAGGAACATCAACAAAACTATGCAAAATGGATATTTAAAAGGCACAAATACAATATTTATAATTTATTGATTAATTTACACGGCACTGTTACACATCTCAGTGCTTAATATTAACACACACGCATGTGAGGATTCACTTAAGAGCTTCTCTTTATAATTAATCTACCAGCATTACCCTTTTAAACTGAACAACGCCATTGAACTGATTATGATTAACTCTTACAACACCGAACCACGAATATACTGGCTATCGTCTCGTCTACTTTACAAAACAACTGAACTGAACACCGGAGCGCGGAAGGCACTCCATTTTATATTAAACATTTACTACTCCCACTTTGGTTGTCATTATTATCTACCCGCAACTAGTCTCCTAAATACCTTCGGTATTTCTAATAATAGTAAATACCCTAATAATAGTATTAAAAACCCTCTTGTGAAATCAGAATCAATGGTACTGAAATGAGGTCGCAATTATAATTAAAAAAAATGATTGGAGCAAAAAGTAGTAGGAAAATATCCCTGTCTCCTTCGCACTACTGCAGCGTATTGGTTATTCTGGGTGGTGACGTCATGATTCATATCGTGCATCCTTTATCTGTCATTTGACAACTACCTCTCCGCCTGATGTAAGTTGACTAGTAACTTACTTATGTTTCAGCAGTTTTTAATTTTTTTATAATAAAAATTTACATAATGCACTTTATTATAAAATTGTTAAAAAAAGTTGGTATAAACTAAACTGTACCGGTAACTGTAAAACGTCGGAAACGCTTTGAAGTTCATTAAAAAGTTTTTTTTATCAATATGAGAAGAATAATTTTACAACTATTATTATTGACAAGCTGTTGCTCGCGGCTACACCCGCGTGGATGTCATGTTTGAGACAAAAAGTAAATACACTACAAAATAACAATTCTTCAAAAATGACGGATTTTCTTACAAACTATCATCCCCTATTTCACCCCCTTAGGAGTGGTATTTCCAAAAACCCTTCCTTAGTGGATGCCTACGTCATAAAAGGTACCTACTGTCAAAATTTCAAGTCTCTAACTCCAGCCGTTTTGGCTGTGCGTTGATCGATCAGTCAGTCAGTCAGTCAGTTTCTTCTTTTATATATACAGATAGCAGTCAATTGACCACCAAATTGCTATAACGGGTGGAAAAATATAGTTCTATTTTTGTAATTAATAAATATTTTATTGTTTTTTTTATTACTGTTAACCTTGGCCGTGGCTGCGTTTGCATTAGTGATATATCTTTTGCAGTAATTTTCAAGAATATAATCAAATAAATGAATACACCCAACAGTCACACACAGAGTTATTTACACTTTTCTGTTTAATTGGGCGGTGCAGTAGTAGTCAGTAATTGTAATTTTAAGCGGATAAAAATATATCCGTATTCCTCACTCCACACTCAACTCACACACTCAATCCCGATAACATCACTCAGGGGGGCTTACGAGAGGCGGACGGAAACATGCTATCACAGCTATGTGAAAGTCCTGTCTCTGCAGAAGATCCCCCTACACGCACACATAACCGGCAAAGGATGGACCTACGTATCAAATAGCGAGGGTCCTAATCCTTTGTCGGGCACACCCCACATTACACACACAAATCTATGCAGCGAAACAAAACAACACTTACACGTAACACAAAACTTACTACAAAACACAAGAAAAAAAGAACAGTCACACACATAGTTCTGACCCCACACTAGATCAAACCTGTATCGTGGGTATCAAGAGCTACGATGGACTACGGTCCCACAACACCCAGACTCGAAACACATATCTGTCTGTCATACAAAGATTTATCTCAGTGGGGCAGTCGAACCCACTGCCTATCGTTTCACAGCTGGCTACTCGTCCGCTGCGCCACGGAGGCTGTCCGCCAATTACTTTATGACTTTCGAAAGAATGATTTTTTTGTAAATGTTATGTTTACAAAATCTTAAAAACAAAGACGAAGAAAATACCTTTTAATACAAAACTAAACTTGCGATGTATTTACACATTTGAAGGTTTAATAATTTTTCTCTCTTAGTTCTTAGATTAAATTTATATAAATCTTCATGGTTATCCCTATCTGTCACAATAAAAATCATCTGACGGAAAAGTTATGAATCATATTTTAAATAAGTATAAGTTTTTTATTCATAAAAAGTACACCGACTTCAATAAAAAACAAATTATGCGTCACTATAAAATTTGAGGGTTGCCCTTGATTTTTCTGAGATCCCATCATCAGATCCTGACTTGGTGCCAATGGGAAGTAAATCTTTTTAAACAAAAAAAGAATTTCTCGAAATGGTCCAGGCGTCTTCGAGTAATAGGGGAACATATATTAAAAAAAAGATTCCGATGAATTGTTAAACTCCTCCTTTTTTTGAAGTCGGTTAAAAAGAGACATTGAAATAGATATTATTTTTTTTAATTTCGTTACAAACCGATCGTTATGTAGACGAAAAACATACAGACAAACAAAATAACATGTATAAACAATATCTACCGTTGTATCTATCTACCTTTAACTGTTACTCACAATTAACAATAAATCAAGCAAGCAGCCGAAATACCCAAACAAAACCGAGTGAGCGGAATGGCAAATGTGTCCAATTATTCAGTAAGACAACGTCAACATCCGGCTATGTCCGATCTGGGGTCGACGGCCTTTCGTAGATCACACGATACCGGGGTTGCTGCGTTTTTGGACATATGTCTAGACTTAACAGCAATTTAAAGTTTTATAGCTCGCAAATATGACCTTTGATACCGCTACTCAACACAATCATGCCGGCCTGCTTCTTCAGACTACGCCATAGGCAAGAAAAAGGTCTAGTGTTAGCCTGAATCCTGGATGGAGGTATAATTGTCTCTTGCTATTTGATAGTTGATACCCAAACTGGACTACACTGCGCTTACCATCAGATGCAGTGTGATTACTTTACCCTGCCAGGATAAAATGTATTATCCAACACTCATACTCTGGCTTCAAATCCGAGTACGATGACTATGAAACTGAGGCTATTTCCCAGAATTGACTGCTTGAGAGATTGAGACTGCCTCGCGCAGTTGTAATTGCGCATGCGTTACGACTGCTGTGCTGAGGTCTCGGGTTCGATCCCCGGGTCGGGTAAAGTGATATTGGGTGTTTCTATCTAGAAAATGCTCAGTATTAGCCCGGAGTCTGGAATTTGTGCCTGGTATGGCGATAGGCGCCTCCTATCACATTATGGGACCGAAATTTGGCGAAAAGTGGATGTACTGGTTACACCGCTGCCTACTCCTTCGAGGATTACATGTGTGAGTGTATGTGTGTGTGTGTGTGTTCCCAGAATTGGTACAATCTCAGTACAAAGCGTTAGCAACCCTACAAATCAGATGCCAACGGTATCAATAGCGCGCTAGATTCGAACCCGACAAACAACAACAATTCGCCTGATCCTTAAACGATAAACCAAGTGTTCGCGTCTATACTAGTATTGTAGAGAATACATACACTAGCTGTTGGCCGCGGCTCCGCCCGCGGAGAAAAGGTATACATTCCACGAAGGCATCCCAAGAAATAACATTTTTCTATGTCTGTCTAGTAGCCGGTTGCCGGGCGGATACTGTGGAAAGTCGCAAGGATCTTGTCAGAGATCCATCGGACCCTAGATCACATTGTTGCATGAGATATTAAGAATAGGGTTAAAAATTTAATGCCAAGATAATATAGGTGTGCCCGTTATCATGCAATAAATCCCCATTTTCTACTGTTCAACTTTTGGGGTGTTCTACTCTCAACGAGAAAATTACTTAGTATCTTAGGTATAAATATCCGATGTGATCTTAAACTAAGGAGACACACCGAAGGCGTAATATCCATCAGTTAGCCGACATGATCAATTTATTACATACATACATACATACACTCACGCCTGTAATCCCCGATGAGGTAGGCAGAGGTGTAACTAGTACACGCACTTTTCGCCGAATTTCGGTCCCATAATGTGATAGGGGGCGAGCCTATAACCATACCGGGCACATTTTCCAGACTCCGAGCTAATACTGAGGAATTTCTAGATAGAAAAACCCAATATCACTTTACCCGACCCGGGGATCGAACCCGAGACCTCAGCACAGCAGTCGTAACGCATACGCTACAACAACTGCGCCACCGAGGCAATTTATTACCAAGTGATGAAATATGATTTAATTACTAAAATGACTATTAAATAGGGGTTGGTGATAGAAGGGTGAAAATTTAGGGTTGTATGTATTTTTTAATGCAACTTTACTAAAAAATAAAAAAAAATGTCCAACAAATAAATGTTAGGGTGGACAGCCTTTATCACTTAGGGGTATGAAAAATACATAGTAGCCGATTCTCAGACCTACTGAATATGCATATAAAATTTCATTAAAATCGGTCAAGCCGTTTCGGAGGAGTATGGTAACTTACATTGTGACACGAGAATTTTATATATAAGAAGATATTATTACGTATGTATTACGGTCCCATAATGTGATAGGAGGGAGCGTATCGCCATACCGGGCTCAATTACAGACTCCGGGCTCATACTGAGTATTTCTACATAGAAAAACCCAATATCACTTTGCCCGACCTGGGGATCGAACCCGAGACCTCAGCACAGTAGTCGTAACGCATGATCCATTACAAATGCGCCACCGATGCAGTAGAGAATAGTGATGTGAATTTTTGAGGGGTACGAACTGCCAGGGACGAAAGTCGTAGGTTCGAAACCGAACCGAAAGTCGGAAGTTTATATTAGTATAAAATTCCCGTGTCACGATGTTGGTCCGCGATGAACACCGAAACCACTCAACCGATTTCAATGAAATTATGTGAATTGATTGGGTCCAAATTAAAAGATAGTTTCGACAGGCGGCGCTGTTATTTTTTTTGTCTTTAGCGGCTGTTCGTGGCAATACAACATCTGCCCGGGCCCGCTAGCTTATATAAATTTCTACTAATATTATAAATGCAAATGTTTGGATGGATTAATGTTTGTTACTCAATCACGCTACAACGGCTGGACGGATTTGGTTGAAATTTGGCACAGAGATAGATTATAGACTGGATTAGCTTACCCCGGAAAAATTTACAGTTCCTGTCGGATAGTTTAGTTTTTCACAGAGCAAGGGATCGACATGATTTGCATAGTGGCAGTTTAAACAACAGTTGGAACAGAAATTGACGTAGGCTACTTTTATACGGAAAAATGCACGCTTCCTATCGGCTAGCAAAACATAGAAAGGTGTAATAGCTTAAGATGCCTCCATGGATTGTATACCTTTTCTTCCAAAAACAACATCCACGCGGGCGGAGCCGCGGGCAACATCTAGTAATAAAAATGTTCTACTATAAAGATTGCAAATATCGTAGAGTTCTTAAATAAATTATTATTTAACCTGCTTTATATTATACCTACTAGATGTTGCTCACGGCTCCGCCCGGTAGGAAATTATTTTTGGAAGAAATGGTTTACACTCCATGGAGGCATCATAAGCTATTACACCTTTCTATATTTTGCTATCCCATAGGAAGCGTGCATTTTTCCGGGATAAAAGTAATCTATGTAATTTTCAGATCCCTAAACTGCCACTGTGCAAAGAATCATGTCCATCCCTTGCTCTGTGAAAAACTAAACCATTCCACGGAAGCTGTACATTTTTCCGGGATAAAAAGTAGCCTATGTGCTATTCCAGACTATAATCTATCTCTGTGCCAAATTGCAACCAGATCCGTCCAGCCGTTGTAGCGTGATTGAGTAACAAACATCCATTCATACAAACATTCGCATTTATAAGATATATAAGTAAGAATACGATTGCTCTACACCAACAAGCAATAATTTGAACGTAAACAGCAAATTAAATAAGAAATTACACGAGTTTCGTCAGCCATCAATCATTTTGACGAAGTTGAGATCTCGCTCGCAGCGCTTTTTTGCTTGCAGCGCTTTTTTGCTCGCGCTGGAACGTGGCCGGTCGTCCTTGGTGCGAGGTCGAATGCAGCGGCTGAGCGATCCTGTTTTTTATTTCGCCCATAAAAATTACCCATAAAACGTTGAACGATCCAGGAGTAGAGTAATGTTTGGTAGAGCATTTTCTTTAGTGGTGCGATTAACTTGTATCGATGGTTCGTAGTTGATTTCCCATTGATATTGTTTTGCAGTATTTTTATAAATTAATATTTAAACTCAGATTTTTTTGCTTTTTAATAAAACAGATAATAATTTAGTAATATTTTTTAATAATACATGAAAGGCGATAAATTTTTTATTATCAAAATTCCGAAACCTACTTGCTTCCCGTGATATGTTTCCCTAACTTTATTGTCGTTGGCGTAGCACAGCAAAAATATATATTAAATATTGTAATATATACAAAATATATTACAATATTTAATAGATTTTTTTAAATTATAAAATGATCATATTATTTTATTTTCACGTAGTATTTAGTAATAATTATTTATATTAAACAAATAATTATTACTGGTTGCTAATTGAGGCTTGAGGATGCTGTCAAAATGAATGTAATTTTTATTATTTTATTAGTTATCGTTTTAAACGATACTTGTATCATTTTAAAAAAAAATACCAACCGCAAAGTGTCATCACCACGGAACGCGCCGCAAATTTAAATTCCATCCACCATCTGGATAGATGACGTTCCTTAACTGTGCCATTTAAACGGAGTTTGTCATATCATTCTTGGGGGTACTGTATAATATAATGATCCGGCCTTGGAGATAAGACTTACAAACTTTAAATAAACTTTTGCTGGAGGTAGGATATTCATATCCACCCGGATAGCGACCACCGTACACAGGGTGTAAAACCCGCCATAGTGGCACACGCAAGTGTGTCGCGTTCCGGGATCAGCCAGTGTACATCCGGTTTTTCTTGGGGGTCTAGAGTTGGAGTACAATGTTTGACAACGCACCGATAATTAGGGTATTGCAGATGGTTATAGGCAGCGTTGATCACTTACCATCATGTTTGTTTGCCCGTTATGCCATTAAAAAAGGTTTTTAAAGTTAGAAATCATTTAATACCCAATGATTTGACGTAACACTAGGCTGTATGCTCAAAAGACAATAGCCTGTCTTTTGGACAAAAACAAATTTAAACCAATGACATGAGTTTTTGGCGGGAACATGGAAAACAGTATCACTATTTGACATCTGTCTTACATTTCCAAAACTCATGTTTCTTTGATTAGGTAAGTGGTCCTTTGTATCCACATACATATACTCTCACGCCTATAATCCCCGAAGGGATAGGCAGAGGTGTAACCAGTACACCCAAATTTCGGTCCCATAATGTGATAGTGGGCGAGCCTATCGTCATACCGGGCACAGGTTCCAGACTCCGGGCTTATACTGAGAATTTCTAGATAGAAAAACCCAGTATCACTTTACCCGACCCGGGGATCGAACCCGAGACCTCAGCACAGCGGTTGTAACGCATGCGCAATTACAACTGCGCCACCAAGGCAGTCAGTTTGTATCCACCAGTCGGGATAAATGATCTAAAACAGTGAAATATTTCCTTTGGTGTTTCACAACTCCATAGAAGGTTCTAGTTAAGTCGCCAACACTTTACTGTGGCGTGACTTGGACTCTCAGTTTATTGTCCTTGGCCTGGCACAGCAACTTAGTGCTTGTAGCCATTGATAAAAAGAAAAAACCAATGAGACAAGGTATTCTTTTGACAGTTTCCGTGGCGCAGCGGGCGAGTAGCTGTGAACGGACAGGCCGTGGGTTCGATTCCCGCACCGATACAAATGTTTGTGTGACAGACAGATATTTGTTTCGGGTCTGTGTGTTGTGGGACTGTAATCCCTCGTAGTTCTTGATACTCATGATACAAATTTTACCTTGTGTGCGGTCAGAACTATGTGTGTGCGGCCTTCTAAGTACTCTGACACTAGACCCTTGGCCGCTTCTTCACCTTCTTGCCCATGGCGTAGCGTGAAGAAGCAGGCCAGCATGATTGTGTTAAGTAGCGGGGTATAGATTCTCTCTTGCTACTCGATACTCTAATTGGATAGCACTACGCTTACCATCAGGTGCAGTGTGGTCACTTTGCCGTGCGAGTATGAAAAGAAACCTAGTCTAGCTCCCAAAACTATTTCTTGGTGTTTAAACAAAATCATCATCATCATCACTCGAGTGTAATCTTAATCATAATTTAAGAAATGTTTTTTAAGGGGTGACACAAATATAAATAACCCTTTGAATAACAGGCAGTTAACTTTATCATAACCATTGCAGGCCCTAAGAATAAATTCCATTGGTAATACGCAGTTGTTAAAAACCTGTTCTTTTGCGAGTTGATGCGTGAATGTCACAAAAGCTGACATTATGTTGAATTACATGTTTTGTATAACCGTATTAAGTATCGGCTTACTGCTTATATGTAATTTAAAAATAAATATTTTGTATTTAATTTTACGCTTTTGGTTTATTGTCATGTCAACAAACTGTTTATGTTTAAACTTTAAGACTGTTCGTCGCGCAAATCGTGAAAATTTCGTCAAGAAATCCTTGAGGAACCAGCTGAACCAATCTCTATTTAAAAACTAGCTATTGCCTGCGTAATATATGGACGAAAAAGTATATAATCCATGGAGTTGTCTCCTGTACTGACGTATATGTACCGATCGTCTTACCTCTTAGGTGTTTTGCCTGAAATTTGAGAATGCACCTAAAGAATTCCTCATATTTTTAAACCCTCACTTTGACCCCCTTTAGAGATGATTTTGCAAAACGGTTGAAACACGTATTTCTTTATTTTTTACCAAAAGCCTAAATGTCAATTATAAGATCCCTAGCTTGAGTAATTACAGATTGCCCATACGAACTTTCAACCCCTATTTCAACCCCTTCAAGAATACTTTTTGAGACAAAAGATAGCCTATGTCCTTCTCCAGGATATCCTGGGTTATATCATCTATACCAATGCCAATTACGATCCGTTCAGCTATTTAGTCGTGAAAAGATAACAAACAGACAGAGTTAATTTCGGATTTATAATATTAGTAGCCATGCACATTTTGAAACATTCTGTTTCTATCGAATTTCTATAAGTGTTTCAAATGTACTATGTATTGTAATGTACAATAATCTACAAAGATGGTACCGATCTAATGCAAACTGTCTGAAATCTACTAAGTCTATTCAAGTGTATTCTACACTAAAGGAAGTGTTATGGCATCGTAACAAAATGAGTCTAGAAACATTTTCATACCAAAAAAATTGAATACCAAAAAAAAAATGCAGTCGAGCGAAAACCTCTGGTTCGACTGGGGTTTCTATGGGGCTGTCAGTTAATTTGTCACTAGCGTGGGGTGTATGTAGCCTGTTGTTATAGAACCGCGAAACAATTAGAGTATCGAGCAGCAAGAAACGATCTATCCTCCGCTACTCAACACAACCATGCCGGCCTGCTTCTTCACACTGTGCCATGGGCAAGAAGGTGAAGAAGCGGTCGAAGGTCTAGTGTCAGATTACTTAGAGGGCTGCAAACAGCCAAACGTCGTACCCCAACTCTAGATCCCCGACAAAAACCGGATGTACACTGGTTGATCCCGGAACGCGACACACTTGCGTGTGCCACTATGGCGGGTTTTACACCCTGTGTACGGTGGTCGCTATCCAGGCGGATATGAATATCCTACCACCAGCAAAAAAAAACAGTCTTGTTTAAAAACAGGATGCGTCTCTGTTTTAATACTATGCAGGCCGTCTGTAACAGAAGTATTGCAAAAGCGTCGCGCGAATTTTAAAATACAGGAGCTTATCAGGGTGCTTTAAAAACCCAGGACGCTGCTTAAAACTATCCAGGACACCCCAAGGCATTCTAAAACCCAGGATATGTCCTGGGAAAATAGGACGGTTGGCAACTGTAGCGTAGAATGCATTGCGCCGCCGGCGAGTCCTAAGAATGCCTACTTCAGCTTCTCGACACACCGATGTATCGAAACAAATAAAAAAATCAAATCAAAACATTTATTTGTAAGCATAAGTACAGTGGTCTTATAAAATATTAATTATAAAATATAATACAATTGTTTTTAGTGCCTCGATAGGCCGGTGAGCAGACGGGCCACCTGATGGTAAGTAGTCAGCGCCGCCCTTAGACTTCTGCTAGGGCACAGCAAAGTCACTGCCTACCGTTTATTTTGCATGATGACATACTAAAGTCATGCATATAGTTGGATTTTATAAGTAGAAAGAAATATAAGAATTAGAACTAAATAACATTATTAGAACACAACTTATAACAGTTATATTTTTTTACAATAACCAAAAAAAACAATAACCGCACTACGTATCTTGACGGTTCAACTTGAGCTCCGAGCCTTTTGAATGACTTTGAGATTGAATGCTACCAAAAATTTATTTTTCTGACTAGAGCATAAGCGACGGCCATATTGATGTAGCTGTAAAAGTAAATAAGGAGAATGTATACATATATACTCAGCCTATTGCCGTTACATACTCGTATACATATACAGTGTAAACTCTATATAGCGACACTGAAGGGACTGTGCATTTTATGGCGTTATAGAGAGTTGTCGTTAAATGGAGAGAAGAAACATCAGAATTAGAAAAATAAAAAGTTTATTTCTGACTATTGTTAGTAGTTATGTGCATAAAAAAGAATGTTATTTGAACGCTATTGAGTATAGTCTGTTATTTTTGTCTGACGTCTTTTGCTGCACCAGTAATTTTGTTGTATTTTTTTAGTTATTTTATTAATATCTAGCAATACTGAGGCATCTTGGTTATAAAGGAAACATTTTTCCAATAATTTTGCTGCTTCCAGAGCTTCTTTAATGCTCGGCGGAAGCTCAGGCTCATCCGTCTCATCTTCTTCATCACCTTGTTCTTGATCCTCAGTTTTTCTCACTGAATCCAAAATTTCTTCGTCTGTGAGTGAAGCCGTTGTAAGCAGGCGGTCGTCCACTTCAATGTAGGTTTGAAGATTTACCGTATTTCCTGCCATGTTGAATTGTTGAATCCACTCAGTTAATGGAAGGTCGTCGTCGCTTTCAAACTCAGATTCTGTTTCCACCTCATCACTCGTAGAATTGGTACAAAGTCCAGCATGTCGAAAAGAGTGCTGTATAGTTGTGGGTGTCACTTCTTCCCAGGCTTTAGATAAAAAATTTACTGCATGCAGCATATTAACAGAAGTTTTACCCTCAGATTCGACTAGCTCCATCAATAATTTCCTTCTGTAGTGACCCTTGAGGCTTTTAATCACACTCTGGTCCATTGGCTGTAAGACACTAGTCGTATTTGGAGGAAGAAATGCCAACTCTATGTTTTGAAGGTTTGATATAAAAGGGTGGGCAGGGCAGTTGTCAACAAGAAGTAAAATTTTTCGTCCCTTTAATTCTGCATCCCACTTTCGCACTTCTTCTTCAAAAAGTTGACTGGTCATCCAAGCTGATTTATTAGCTTTATACGTCACTGGCAATTTTTTGATGTTCTTAAAACAGCGCGGATTTTTCGATTTGCCTATTATTAGTAGCTTTTTTTTCTCTGTGCCATCCATATTAGCAGCCACAAGCACCGTAATACGTTCCTTGGAAAGCTTTCCTCCCACACACTTTTCCCCTTTAAATTTCAGAGTTTTATCTGGAGTCAACTTATAGAAAATTCCTGCTTCATCAGCATTGAAAATGTCACTTGGGGCGTATTTTTCTATGAATTTTGACCACACTCTGTTAATCCAATCATGAGTCACATTTGTATCAACACTTCGTGCTTCCCCACTTATTTTACCATAGTTGATATGATGACGCTGCTTGAATTTTCCGAGCCATCCTTCTGATGCTTTGAAAGAAGTTAAACCAAGTTCAGCAGCAAAATTCTCCGCCTTAGCTTTCACGAGCGGCCCCGAGATAGGCATATTATTCTGGCGCTGTCGATGAAACCATGATAGTACAGCTTTATCCAAATCTTCGTATATAGGTTTCTTTAATTTTTTGGAAGATTTTCCCTCGCCCGCAGCGTGGAGGATTTTTTCTTTATTTTTCCATATTGTGGACACGGTAGAGCGACTAAATCCAAAGCGTTTGCCAACATCACTTATCTTCTCTCCCGTTTCTATTGCGCGTATCAGTAAAACTTTTTCGTCAATACACAGTGATTTTCTTTTAGTAGCCATGTTTTCAGTTTGCAAGTTTGTGAGCAACTAAGAATATGATAAGGTATAGATAATCCATGACTCCTAGTTATGAATCATGGTCAATAACAGTCTACACGTGCAAGCAATCCCAATTTGTAAACAAAAGAATGAATTTCTTAGAAAGTTCGGTATGCATGATGCCGACAGTCGAGTTTATTGCGGGCTAGGATAATAAAGCGACAATAGATCGTACACAGCTGCGCAGTTTTTACTAATTTTAGCAACTTAATTGTTGTCGTTATTGAGAGTGGGTGTAATGCTATATAGAGTGAAACATTGTATGAAAAACAAGCTAAACCAACCAAAGCCAATTGATTTCGACGCTTAAGAGAGTTTGTCGTTAAATAGAGTGACGTTACATGGAGTTTACACTGTACATTGAGAATAATTCAAAGCTTACAGCATTATCAATAAATAAATACCACCCAACAGTCACACGCATAGCCCCGACCCCACACTAAGATGTCTTGTGTTGTGGGTATCAGGGACTAAGAGAGACTTTCGGTATCACAACACCCAGACCCCGGACACAAAAATCTGTCTGTCACACAAACATTTGTCCCGGTGTGGGAATCGAACCCACGGCCTCTCATTTCACAGCCGGGTACTCGCCAACTGCGCCACAGAGGCTGTCGATCGATATCAATAGTCCAACCATGAGTTATTCTCAAGTATTCGCTAGCGACAACGCAAAATATTCCTATGACAAAATGTACAGCGCCTCCAGCGGTTGCGTGATAAACTAAATTTGGTACTATAAGAACGAAACATCGAAGTGTGTCGCTTTCCGGGATCAGCCAGTGTAGCCGGTTGTTGTCGGGGGTCTAGAGTTGGGGTATGATGTTTGGCTGTTTTGCGGCCTTCTGAGTACTCTCACAGTAGACCCTCGACCGCTTCTTCACCTTCTTGTCAATGGCGTAGTGTGAAGAAGCAGACCGGCATAATTGTGTTGAGTAGCGGGGGATAGATTGTCCCTCTCTACTCGATACTCTAATTGGACGGCACTGCGGTAAGACATAAACATCTTACACGATATTCGTAATCACTCTCTAAATAGTTGAAGTGGTAACATTATTTCAGTATTACCAACTAAAAACTAGGATTTCTACCAACTGAATAACAAAATCTGTGCAAGATAATGAAAAATACATAAACAATAAACTCTAAGGATTAATAGTTTTAAGTTGCTATTTACATGTCATTAATACTTACAAACATTTATGGAATGGTATTCTTGTCACAATGAGTTTGAGTGCATTTTTATTTTTATTACGCAATTTAAAAACATCGTTCTTACTGTTTAAGCATATTTAAACGGTTTATCAACAAGTTTTAATAAGACCATTGAAACGTTTTAATGTTACGGTACAATGAAAAATGAATATATTTTTCGTTTTTTTTTAAATCCTGGTACGGAAAAGTGACCATTCTGCGCTCGATGTTAGCAATGCCGTGCAGTTAGAATATCAAGTAGCGAGAGACAATCTATCCCTCGCTACTCAACATAATCATGCCGGCCTGTCGTGTAGTTTCTTCACTCTGCGCCATGGGCCAAGGAGGTAAGAAGCGGTCGAGGGTCCAGTGTAAAAGTACTCAGAAGGCTGCAATACGGCAAAACGTGGTACCCTATCTCTAGACCTCCGACAAAAAACCGGATGTAAACTGAACCGGAAGTATTTCAAATTGAGAATCCATACAACAGTTTCTTGGATTATGGAGTTGATTTCTAGTCATAGAAAATCTTCTTCTTCTTCCTCACCTCCTCATGACTGAGGGTCGTGACTATCTGAGGTCATCACTTTGTCACTTAGGCTCTCCAGGAAATCTAAGCATGAAAATTGACGAAGCTTAAGAAAGTCAGGTATTACTTATGGTAGGCGGACTTGCGATGCGAAATGATAATAAAATGATGACAGACTCCGTGGTGCAGTAACCGAGTAACCGGCTGTGCAGCATGAGGCCGTGGGTACCATTCTCGCACCGGGACAAATGTTTGTGTGACAGACAGATATTTGTGTCGGGTCTGGGTGTTGTGAGAGCGAAAGTCTCTCGTGGTCCCTGATACCCACGACACAAGACTCGTATGTTAGTGTGGGGTCGGGGCTATGTGTGTGACTGTTGGGTGTTATTTATTATTATTAATGGGGATTTACTCTAGGGAGACCTATTGAATTTTGAAGATTAGATGGTAATAAAAAGGTTATATGATGGGTATTATATACCCTTTTACGGATATGGACAGCGTCTACGGGGTTTTAAAAGTATAAAAGAATTATTTAACTCCATGTCTAAATCAGTTTAATTTTTTTTTCTATAATTGTAAAATAGACATAGTCCTCTGCGATCGCCTAGTCTATGGCAGTGAGAGTGCCCGATCGCGAGGAACTTTTTGTTCGCGTCCACTAAGGGTAACGATCTAGTTATATCCGACCGGCTGTGTCTGGCCAATGGCGTTTGACAGCGTACACTGTTGTGGCTCGCTGATGCCCTGGTACATGTCTAGTTACTACGTAGTTTTATAGGAGAAAAACTTTGACTAATTTAGGTTCTTAGAGAAAATAAATATAGTTTTATACTGCCTCGGTGGCGTAGTTGTAATAGCGCATGCGCTATGACAGCTACGCTGAGGTCTCGGGTTCGATCCCCGGATGGGTAAAGTGATATTGGGTTTTTCTATCTAGAAATTATCAGTAAATGCCGGGAGTCTGGAATCTATGCCCAGTATGGCGATAGGCTCGAAAAGTGGGTGTACTGGTTACACCTCTGCCTACCCCCTCAGGGATTACAGGCGTGAGTGTATATATGTAAATTATAGTTTAAAAAACTAAAAAACACGCGTTAAATCAGATAAAGAAGAATCAAAATCAAATATGAATGAATCCATGAAATGTAATACATTATTTAGATTCATTCAATTTTCTACACTACCGCGATTTCGGAATGCAGTTTCGCTAGAGAAGAACGGGCAAGAAACTCAGCGTTGCTCTTTTCGAACAACTGTTAGGAACATCAACAAAACTATGCAAGAATGATATTTAAAAAGGCACAAATACAATGTTTATAATTTAGTGATTGATTTACACGGCACTGTTACACATCTCAGTGCTTAATATTAACACACACGCTTGTCAGGATTCACTTAAAGCTTCTCTTTATAATTAATCTACCAGCATTACCCTTTTAAACTGAACAACGCCATTGAACCATTTACAATTACTTACTGCCCCGCGAACGAACCACGAATGTTCTCATACCAACTCACTGCTACACCACTAGTCTTCTGAACTGAACCAACTGAACACCAGAGCGCGGAAGGCACTCTCTTTTATATTAAACATTTACTACTCCCACTTTGGTTGTTTTATTAACATTATTAACTACCCCCAACTCGTCTCGTAAATACCTCCGTTATACCTTCGGTATTTCTAATATGTAATAGGAAATATCCTAATACAACGGTTAACAATATTTGGTCATACAATTAATATACGATTTATTATTATAATTTCAATTTAATTAAATCAACAAACTATCTACCCAGAAAACTGTTATTACATATTTATATGCTTTTGTGAAGTTAATTTCATTGTCAAAACCATCTTGGATTTCCAAAAAAAAGATCAATGGGTTAAGACGTCGCGTCAGCCGGACGCCTGCCCCAAAAACAAAACAAGATTTGGGTACAAAGTTATAAAACCGGTTCAGGCTGACCTGCATTCGTTCGGGATATGTCTGTATCCAAACGTATTCCATTAAAGATATTTGGGATATGTAGATTAGTATCAATTTTTTTTTAATATTAGAAAGAAATGTTTTATTTGATACAAACAGTCATATAGGTAAAAGCTAAAAGAAATTACAATAAATCGAAATTAACACTAAAAATGTAAAAACACAGGGTATTTTTTTTTAACACAATAGCACATTTACCTAGCTTTAGTCTATACACACATACACATACACTCACGCCTGTAATCCCCGAAGGGGTAGGCAGAGGTGTAACTAGTACACCCACTTTTCGCCGAATTTCGGTCCCATAATGTGATAGGGGGCGAGCCTATCGCCATACCGGGCACATTTTCCAGACTCCGGGCTAATACTGAGGAATTTCTAGATAGAAAAACCCAATATCACTTTACCCGACCCGGGGATCGAACCCGAGACCTCAGCACAGCAGTCGTAACGCATGCGCAATTACAACTGCGCCACCGAGGCAGTCAAGTCTTTAGTCTTTAGTCTTTAGTCTATAAAATAAGAAAAATTATGTGCTCATAACAAATACGGCCCCAGTCTCAGCATGTACTGGTTTAAATACCAATTCTGGTCTTCCGCTGGGCCATTCGGTGACACCACGGGCATAGACCACCATAGTCAAACAAACAAACAAGCAACGTGCACCTAATGATTTGCTTCATTACCTACTCTTATTTATTTTTTTATCCAAATTTTTGGTCTGGCAGCACTGACAATGTGCCGTGGCATTCATAAATTATCTTAGAGTTTGGTTGCCTACTCTAAGTAAATTATATTATTTTATTTCATCTTAACCTACATTGACATAAAATATTGAAATGTCATCATCGCGCTAACGTGGTGTTAATTTATTTACCTACCTAAGACCTATTTAAGACTAAGGCCTAAGCTCTGAATAATTCTAACCATGTATTATACATTGTCCCATTTCTGGGCACGGTGTCCTCTACTAATGAGAGGGGTTAGGCCTTAGTCCACCACGCTGACCTAATGCGGGTTGGTAGACTTCACATACCTTCGAAATTCGAGAATTATTAGGTATGCAGGTTTCCTCACGATGTTTTCCTTCACCGTTAAAGTAAGCGATATTAAAATGAATATACACTTTTAGAAAAGTCAGAGGTGTATGCCACTTGGTTTCGAAAATGCGACTTTCGTCTCGACGCTATAAAATATTAATTTGACATACGTACTTGACTTAGAAACGCATAATTCTAATAAACATTTGTCACATCATTATTTTTTATTGCGTAAAATATTGACAATAAATTATAACGTAAGAATAATTTCTTCAACTAACCTATAAATGTCAGAATGTAATTACCCTTTTGTAAAATACGGCGTATGCCAGACCACTAGTGTTGACATTTCATATTTCTTAACTTATAATTAAACATTTTTTAGTGCCTCGATAGGCAGACGAGCCATAGACTTCTGCAATGCCCGGGCACAGCAAAACCGCTGTCTACCGTTAATACATATAATACAATGACATTCATACATGTGTATATGAAGTCAAGCCTGTAATCCCGGTAGGGTTGGCAGAGGTAACCTGTACACCCACTTTTCGTCGAATTTATTACTGTCCCATAATGATACGGGGCGTGCCTATCGCCATGCCGCGCACAATTATAATTATTAGTAATTATATTTTTTTTTTATCCTGACACGGCAACATGACCACACTGCACCTGATGGTAAGCGCAGTGCCGTTTAATTAGCGTTTCGAGTGGCGATAGACAGTCTATCCCCCGCTACTCAAAACAATCTTGCCGGCCTACTTCTTCACCCTACGCCATGGGCAAGAAGGTGAAGGCGGCTGAGGGTCTAGTGTCAGAGCACTCAGAAGGCCGCAAAACAGCCAAACATCGTACCCCAACTCTAGACCCCCGACAAAAACCGGATGTACACTGGCTGATCCCGAAATGCGACACACCGGATTTTACACCCTGTGTACGGTGGTCGTTAACCGGGCGGATATGAATACCCTACCACCAGCATAGTATTATACAAGGTGTCCCAAAAGAAAGTTTATATATTGTGGAGCAATAAAAAAAAAAGTATTCCATCTATAGAAAATATGTTTTTTATTTATTAAAATATACAATTTGGGAATTTATGCCTTAAAAATAACATCGTCCAAATGTAAACCCTCGCGGACACGACACTAATTTATTCGAACGCAGAAATTCCTTATGACGGCTCGGCAAGTATATTCCGTGATGGCTGCCATTTCGCGACGGATATTTACTTTTAAATGCGCCAGAGAACTCGGCTTATTGATGTAAACTTTAGATTTGAGATAACCCCACAGGAAAAAGTCCATAGGGGTTAAATCAGGACTGCGTGGAGGCCAATTTATGTCACCTCTCCTGGAGATTAAATTGCCCGGAAAAATTTGACGAACTCGTGACAGAGACGTGTTAGATGTGTGTGATGTTGCTCCATCCTGCTGGAACCATGTTCTTCGGTTATAGCCAGCAAATTCTAGCAATTTAGGCACCAAAAATTATCTAACATCTCCACATAAGCTCAGAATTAATTGTAACGGCGCGTCCTGTTTTATCTTCAAAAAAGTAAGGCCCGATAATTCCTCGCGCCGACATCGCAGCCCATACGGTCACTTTAGGCGAATGTAGGGGTCTCTGATGCTTGTGTTTTGGATTCTTTGCACTCCAGTAGCGAGAGTTCTGCTTGTTCACGTGCCCGTTAAGATGAAAATGAGCTTCATCCGAAAACAAGACGTTAGTAAACGTCGAAAAGCGCTCAATTGCCTGATTTACAAAGTTAAGCCTCTGAATGGCATCCTGCGGCTTTATCTCTTGAACCAATTGAATTTTATAGGGGTGTAGCTTCAGGTTCTTGTGCAAAATACGATGTAATGACGATCTAAGCACGCTTAAACAACTTGCGCGCTTCCGAATTGAAAGACTCGGATCGTCACAAACAGACTGGTTAACACTCTCCACGTTTTCTGCCGTTCTTGATGATCTTGGTCGCCCCGTTATGGGTTTTTCTAATGTTGAACCGGTCTCTTCAAACTTCTTAACCCATTTACGAATGAGAGGTATGCTTGGCGCGTCATTTACGTGACGAAAACCTCGAATACTGCAAAATGTTCTACGCGCTGCAGTCGCCGAATTGCTGCTTTTGTAAAACTCTCGCACGCACAACGCGCGGTCCGCTCCCGAGAAACGCTCCATAGCGACTAAATTCCCAAGAGTCGGGCTACCCATCGACATACCCCCCGCGCCCCTCGGATGCGTTGCATTTACGCAAGAAGATAAACAAATATAAACTTACTTTTGGGACACTTGTATAAAGTATTGACTACGTATTAGTCAGAGAATACACCCTACAGTCACACACATAGTTCTGACCCCAAAACTAGGTAAAACGTGTATCGTGTCAAGAAAAATAATTACAATTAAGCGTTTTGTAGCGTTTGTTTGCTTCACGCGGATACGCTTCTACTCTGTGGTTCTTGTTTTCCTACTACATACCTAACGCCTTTGTACCATAAAGGTGGGCAGAGAATATTGTTTTCTATATTGCACGATCCTGACATACCACTTTAGCTTAATCTACTTTCATTAATCTCTTCGTGCATTCACGTCGGCTTAGAGTATATAACCTGTCCTTTATTATTGTTTCCTCAATTTAGCCGACATTTCTATGTGGACGTACTATATCCACTATTCTATGCTGTTTTAATTTAAATAATGTCAATAGTTTTAGAGCTAAATACCTGTGACATATGGATGGACAATACCAAATTATAAAGATTCCAGTTGTCTTTAATACGGAAACCTAAAAGGTAGGCAGCGGTTTTGCTGTGCCCTGGCATTGCAGAAGTCTATGGGCGGTGACTACTTACCATCAGGTGGCCCGTCTACTCGTCTGCCTATCGAGGCACTAAAAAAAAACGTTTTTCAACGCGAGAACAAAAAAAACCTAATTGTGTTGTTATAAATGTTATTATTATATGTTTGCGGTCTGAACGGTTAGACCGAAAAAAGTGTAACAATGAAAAACGGCACCAAAAACCGATATCTTTTTAACCCTCAAAAATCAGCACCTAGGAAACTAAAACTTTTTCAATCTGGCCCGATTGAATGCTTGCAGTCAATTTTGAGAATTTGCAAAAATATTTATATTTTTTTATTTAATCATTACTTAATAGCAGCGATAGCCTAGTTGGTTGCGGTACGGACTGTCAAGACGAAAGTCGTATGTTCGAAACCCAAATGACATACCTACACCTCTGACTTTTCTAAAGTTACGTGTGTATTCATTGTTAATTATCGCTTGCTCTAACGGTGAAGGAAAACATCGTGAGGAAACCTGCACACCTGAGAATTCTCAAAGAATTTCGAAGGTATGTGGAGTCTACCAACCCGCATTAGTCCAGCGTGGTGGACTAAGGCCTAACCCCTCTCATTAGTAGAGGAGGCCCATGCCTAGCAGTGGAACAATGTTTAATACATGGCTAGATTTTTTACTATTGTATATGTTACATAACGATTATTTTTATTTTTCTCTTCACAGGATGGTTCTCGGCATGTGGATGCCGCGGCGGGGCGCTGGCGTCTCCTCGCGGTTCGATCTCAGCACTGCTCCGAGCCCGTGCCTTCGCGCTCGTCTCTCCAAGGGCCATCTCCGCGTACAGGGCGCGACCTGCTTCTGGTGAGGACCTCTATTTCACATTTAACGCAACGCCCAATTTTTTTTAACCTGGCACGGCGAAGTGACCAAACTGTAGCTGATGGTAAGTGCAGTGCCGTCCAATTACAGTATCGAGAGACAATCTTTCCCCCGCTACTCAACACAATCATACCGGCCTGCTTCTTCACACTACGCCATGGGTAAGAATATCAAAATTGCTTGCAAATTGAGTTAAGAATATTTATTTTAATTATTGGTATGAGGATGGATGCGTAGTGGGAACATCTCCCTATCTCCCTCGCACAACGGCACAGTAATGGACATTCTGAGAGGTGACGTCACAGCACACATCATGCATCCTTTTACTGTCATTTTGCTTCCTTCCAGCAGATATGAATGGCGTCTAATTTACTAATTTTAGTTCGGATTCATAAAATTCTTTTGAACATGGATTTTAGGTAATGTTACTTGTTGATTAAAATGATATTAAAAATTAAAATTATATTCTGTTACATATATAATAATGTACAAAATTAAACACTGGCACTACCCTGTTCTTATGTGATTTGTTTTAGAAAACGGCAGAGTAGGCGCTCAGTACGAGCGGTCGGCAGCTCGGCCCGGGACGCCGCTACGGCTGGCTGGAGTTTTCGCAGACGGGAGCAAGGCCAAGGCACCCAAGTACGCGCAACTCATCGACCCTCAGGGAAATGTGAGTACACCCAATAAGTGCATATCTTAATATATACAATTCTCTTGTGAAACACTCTGAAGGATTTGAATGAAGAAAAACACTTGACTTTGTATAAAATACACTATTTTATTTGGGCACCAAGATAACAACGACTGTGTGTTGCGATGCGACTGTATCGCACGAAGATATAATCGAATGGCTGACCGAGCCGATCTTGTGTTAGTAAGGTAGATACAGCCACTCAATGTTATTAATTATTTTTTACTCAATAATTTTGCCGCTTGAGCGGGCCCAGCGTGCCGTTCTAAAAGCTATGTTGTATAAATCCTTCAGATTCCCTACAAATAGTTTATATAAAGAAGCAGGAGTTCTCAGTGTTCGCCGGTTATACATATTTTAAGCCTGTGTTTCGACACATAAATTTACATTAATCTCTACAGAAAACTCAGCTTTATTAAAAAAGAGAATTTTAATTCTAAAACAGCCTTCAGTTAAGTCATGTTTCGCAAAAAGGTTCCAGTACTATGCATATGTCTCGATTTACAACAACGTCTCTAGACTAGACCCTATTAGGTCTTGTTCAGTTTAAAGAGTGCTCTAGGAAAGTATTTGATTTCCTAAAAAAAATTGGATTACAAATCCACTGAATACATAATAAGCTTTACAGTCATAACACAACATTTTCTTAAGAACTATATTTAAAAGACCGTCATTTAGTTTGGGTAGATTTTGTTTGTGCATAACCAGTACCTATATATTTTTAAAGCTTATTTTCATTTTATTTCACGTGTAATCAATGTTCTTGTACTCAGATGTACCTAATTCTGCAAATGGTAGCCCAAGATACAGGCTATGCCTATTTTGTGTGCCCCTGGGAATTCTAGTTATAGGGATCAAATTTTTTGTATAACATAATTTTTAGGTTTTTTTTTTTTTTTTTATTCTGGCGCGGCAAAGTGACCACACTGCACCTGATGGTAAGCGCAGTGCCGTCCAGATAGAGTATCAAGTAGCGAGAGACAGTCTATCCCCCGTAGTTATAAGTCTCTATAAGTCTATATTTTTAATAAACGATTTTTCATTTCATTTCTATGTTGCTATACTATGAATGCAGTTTGTTTGTTAAGACTACCGACAGAAGTGAAAACTTAAAACTTTGGAATTACTGTGTTCTTTTTCGAAACAGGGTCCATGAGGTAATGTTTTTTTTTTGTTTATGATTACTTGACAATAATAGGGTGTTTCACTGGTGTAACCAAAAAATATAAAACTGCACTAGGAGAAAGGATAGTGTGCAAACATATTTATTCACTACATTTTTTTATTTTAAATGTATTATAAACATTTTATTTTCGTCCGTTAAAATTTAGAATTTTTAATCTGTATCTCTCGGTGCCAAAAACGTAGCAATACCGGCCGCCATTACTCGTGACGACATCGCACATAAACATTGCATCCTACGACAAATAAAATTGTAAGGTAGAATATATTTTTCGATGTGGAAAGGTGTTAATTTCGTCTTCAAGTCTTCTTTAAGAATGGAAGAAGGCATTACAAGGGCTGATAGTCGAAATCTGCCACTTCTTTCTTAAAACTTTTGATTTTGGCACATGGATGAACAATTTATCGGGATTTAGTGTCGAGTTTTTACACAAAGGCATTGAACAATATTTATATGCTGGCTCATTCATTTTTGTGGAAAAACTAACAGATAAATGCAAATAATTTGTTATGTTGTTAGGTGTCACGAATGTTTGTATATGTGTGATGACGTCACATAGAGATAATGTCACGTGACAACGCGTTTTAGCGCGAAATTATATATGAAAAAATTAAATCACGGATTTTATATAAATTGAGTAGATTTCAATAATAAAAATATTACGGGGGCTATAAGTGAAGAGTCCTCTATCGGTGTCCATCAATTTTCAAAAATTGTCAAATACCCTATTATAGAACTGCATAGGCAGTGCTAATGTCAAAAGTAAAATAATCTAAGCGTGAGGATCACGCGAGTTTAGTGATTTTCCCTCATCCCAAAAGTGTTTAACGTGCAAGTTTTCACTTCAACATTAAACTTGGCCTTAAGTATGTATTCCCGCGAGAGTTTAAACTTGTCTATGGTTATGTGACTACACAGATAAAAGAACGCATTGATTTTATACTCTGTAATGTAATGAATCGTCAATGATGGTACAAGTCTGAAGGGACAGCATTATACCTATACAGTAAGAATTAATTCTATACCTAATGTATAGAAAGGTTACAGTAGTATTAGGCCTGAGTAAAAAAAATTAAGGCTATCTCAAGGTAAATCGAATAAGAATAACTTGATTTTATATTTTATTATATTCTAACCCAAGAATGAATTTCTCGAAGTAAAGTATTTACAAGGCCCATTTCGGCGGAGAAACAGAAAAAAACTATCGAGAAAAAATAGCGAACGACGAGAGAGTAACGGTAGGCAGCGGCTTTGCTGTGCCTTGGCATTGCAGAAGTCTAAGGGCAGCGGTGTCTACTTACCATCAGATGGCCCGTCTGCTCGTCTGTCAATCCAGGCAGTAAAAAAATAGTAGAAGAGACCCCGTAGCCAGATAATAATATAAGACGAAAATAACGGAAACGATAATTCCACTTAGATACTGAACAAAATCCCTAAATTTGAGCCTCTAGCATTTAGATCCTAATTCAAACATGTGTTAGCGTAATTACCATAGGTTCCGCTTGTAGCGTCGCTATTTGCATATCGTATGCTATTATTTGAAGATAGATAATTTACATTTACATTTAGGATCACGGAGGAGGCCAACAGATGGGGTGAGGGGCACAAGGGAAAATTGGTGGGAATGCCGATGTTCTTTTGTTTTATATAGCATATTCCGACAAACGAGCCTGATGTTACCTGATGTTAAGTGATCGCCACCGCCCATGAACATCCACAATAGCGAAAGTATCATGTATGCGCTGTCGGCCTTAAAGGATAGGAATAAAGATTAGGGAAGGGAAGGGGGAATCTGGGCCTCCGGATATCTCACTTACATACGAAACGCGACAGTAAACTATAGGCTTGTTATTTTTATATTTTGAAAAATTATTAAAATAATTGGAGTAGAGATTTATTTTTGCTAATGTTTATTAGTTTTGTTTATTGTAAATATGGTACATGAAATAACAAAAAACATGGTCAGTATTACTTCGGAGCATTTCCATTGTTGGCTCTTACTCCAAAATAATGTCACTCAATTGAAAGAAACAATTGCATATGCATTAACGCCTGTAATCCCCGAATGGGTAGATAGAGGTGTAATCAGTACACCCACTTTTCGCCGTATTTATTACAATCCAATAAAGTGATAAGGGGCGAGCCTATCGCCATACTCGGCACAATCCCAGACTCCATATTGAGTATTTCTAAATATAAAAACGCAATATCACTTTACCCGACCCGGGGATCGAACCCGAGACCCCAGCACAGCAGTCGTAACTAGCAGCAGTCACAATAGTTGCAAATAATTTCAATACTTTGTAATTCTGAAACAAATCATATATTTATTTTCATCCTGGCACGGCAAAGTGACCACACTGCATCTGATGGTAAGTACAGTGCCGTCCAGTTATAGTATCAAGAAGTGAGAGACAATCTATCCCACGCTACTCAACACAATCATGCCGGCCTGCATATATATGGAATTAAGACTCGCTATCTCTCCTGACTTGACACTTACATACTATCTTTATTGCCGTCCTATAACATTAATCAGGGGCATCAGGTCGTCCCGGACAATGCCAACTCTTCTGCTACGGACGATTTTTATCCATGTTAGTTATTGCGTAGTGTACCTATACAATTTGATTTTATCTATGATGAAGTGGGTTCACGACCTAGCTTCGACTGGTTAGGATGTCACCGACCAGACTACGACCAATATAAAAACTGATTACAGTTAAAATAAAGGTATAATTCATAACTAATCATAAAAAGTGAAAACATAAAACTTTGGAAACGTCATTGAAGCTTTTTTTATCCTAGCACGGCAAAGTGATCACACTGCACCTGATGCTAAGCGCAGTGCCGTCTAGTTAGAGTATCGAGTAGCGAGAGACAATTTATCACCCGTTACTCAACACAATCATGCCGGCCTGCTTCTTCACACTACGCCATGGGCAAGAAGGTGAAGAAGCGGACGTAGGTCTAGTGTCAGAGTACTCAGAAGGCCGCAAAACGGCCAAACATCGTACCCCAACTCTAGACCTCCGACAAAACCGGATGTACACTGGCTGATCCCGGAACGCGACACACTTGCGTCTGCCACTATGGCGGGTTTTACACCCTGTGTAGATAGATGTGACAGATGTTTGGGGTCTGGGTGTTTGTGGAGTCCATCGTAGTCAGGATACCCACGACACAGGTTTTACTTACTATGGTGTCAGGAGTATGTGTGACTGTGGGGTATATTTCATTATATAGTTTAATAATAGTCACAATACTGACTATGAAAGATTTTGACAGTGACTACTTGACTGTGTAAGTATGTAAGTTTAAATAAATAAATAACACCCAACAGTCACACACATAGCTCCGATCCCACACTAAGATACGAGTCTTGTGTTGTGGGTATCAGGGACTAAGAGAGACTCGGTCTCACAACACCCAGACTCTGGACACAAATATCTGTCTGTCAAACAAACATTTGTCCTAGTGGGAATCGAACCCACGGCCTCTCGTTTCACAGTCGGCTACTAGGCTATTGCGCCACGGAGGCTGTCAGTTTCCATTGCTCACGCAAATATTCAATATTGAAATAAAATTAATTTTACGGATTTTATCACGGTATATTTTACGTTTTATTTCCGACGTTTTAAAACTTAACAGTTTTGGAAATGTACGTAGTCGCGAAAGGACAGTGTTAATTTTCTCTTGTTTTTCAGTTCAATAAATTAAAATTAATTAAATTAGATATTTTTTTTTTTGTACTCAAAAAGCGTTTGCGTAAAGTCAGTCAATAATCACAGATAAAAAAATGAGTATTCTCCGTTACCATGTCTAAATCAAGCGAATTCACATTCAATTCTGGAATGTTCGTATTACAATTTTTCATATTTTTTCTCGATTAAAATCCAATTTCCTACAATGAAAACGAAAGCAAATCAACGCACGTCATTATTAGCGAAACGCAAAATTATATTCCAATCATGGACACCATAAGATTACGTTGTGCATAGTGAAAAAAAGTAATAAAACCTTCACACTCAAAAGAACATAGCGTTCTTTGTCTATTTTTGTCGACAACCCATGGTAACGCAGCAGGATCCCTACAGTATAGTTCTTGTAAAATTACTATGCTGTTACACACTCAAAAATCAACTTTATCCAATTACTATAAGAGCTATATCAACTGCAGTAGTAGATAAAGGAATGCGCGGATCGTGCAAAATTACGTTTCCACTTCGCACAAACGATAAGATACCTTAAATGTAATGTATAAAATTCAAATTGGTCTGTGAAATAAATGTTGTTACGTTTCTGCACGGGGCACTGTCCTCGATGAACCTTGTTGCTAGGACTCCGATGTAGGGTTGTCACGATTTCGAAATGAAAGTGTTTGCCTTTTTTATCAGGTTTCGAGTTCTCGATAATGGGACGTTAGGCGGAATTACTATTGTCCAAGTGGCCGTTTAAGTATAAAGAGGTGTGATTCGTATTCGGATAATGAGAACGTGTTTAGGGATTTGTTTCAATGGTAGTGTTTTATTACCTACGTATTGTTCTTTTGTGTTATATTTTTTTTTAAACACGATGTTATTGAGTGGGGTTTTGAGTGAGAGATAATTGAGGTTTTTTTTTGCACAATATAAAGGTACGGTTACACTGTTGTAGTTCTTTCTAAGAACTAAATTGATTGTAGTATAGCCTTAAATGGGTTTTTGAACTTGGAAAGGTCATGCCGAGGGTTGTCACATCTTTTAAATTTGTTTATCAGTCGTTATAATATGTATTCACGTTGGAAATTAATTGTATTAGAGTATTCAGGTTAAAAAATATTTAAAAGTGACGTGTGGAATATCTTCGATTAAATTTATATCCCTAAACGGGAAGTAATGGTGAGTAGCTAGCTGTGAAACAAGAACCCGCAGATTCGATCCCCATTCCGAGAACTATGTGTGATCGTTGGGCGTATTTATTTAATACTGCTTTTGATTTTCTCAATCATTATTACTTTGAATATTGTGTTTCATATCTCTAGTTATTGGCCATGTACAAAACAAATCTAACCCTTAAACAGTCCAAGAAACAACATAACTCTAAATAATATCTGTTAAATAAACACAACATAACCTTAAAATTTTGCAAAATAAACAACATAACCTCAAAATGTTGCAAAAAATAATCAACATAACCTCAAAATGTCGCAAAATAAACAAAATAACCTCAAAATGTTGCAAAAAATAATCATCATAACCTCAAAATGTCGCAAAATAAAAAACATAACCTCAAAATGTTGCAAAATAAAAAACATAACCCTAACACCTTTCAACCCTGCAGAAAGACACGGTAAATGACGCGAGGTGTCCTTTGTTTATGGCATAATGAGCCCCTAATTATTTAAAATACCCGCTTTCGAACTGTACTGCCAGTTACAGCGGGGCATTATTCACACACGCACACTATTAAGCTTCTAGACGATCTGTCCAGGAAAATTCCTTTACACACTATTTTAAAAGCGTAAAATTTTGTTGACCTTTTTATGTACAAATACACTATTGATTTGAAGAGTTCTCTGTTGAGAAAAATAGCTTAAGTCATTCGTTATGAGTTAGAAGATTGTGTCCATGTTTTTAACACACAGTTTGAGATTTTCAGGAATTTCTGTGCTGAGGTCTCAGGTTCGATAATATCGGGTAAAGTAATATTGTTTTTTTTTCTATTTAAAAATATTCAGTATCAGCCAGGAGTCTGGAATAGTGCCCGGTATGGCGTTAGGCTCGCCTCCATGACATTATGGAACCGTAATAAATTCGGAAAGTGGGTGTACTGGTCAAAATAAATCTATAGGTATTCTATTTAATTCAGACGGTACTTTGCATTTTAATATTACTTTTGAATACAACTATAACGTCTATAGTATGGGACAGTAATACCGTTGGCTAAATGTAGGTTCAAATGTGGGTGTTTATATTGTAAGTACGTGGGTTTTATTCCCGGATGAGGATCGACACTAATAACGTAGTTACACTCGTAAATCTATGTCATAAGACAAATATAATCATAACTTCAGCTTTGGAACTAAGGGCCATATTATATAGGATATGAAATTCCATTGACGCAAACTTTTTTTTGTCAGGGGTCTGGGGTTTTTTTGGCCGTTTTGTGGCCTTCTGAGTACTTTGACACTAGACCCTCGACCGCTTCTTCACCTTCTTGCCCATGGCGTAGTGTGAAGAAGCACGCCGGCATGATTGTGTTGAGTAGCGGGGGATAGATTGTCTCTCGCTACTTGATACGGCCGCGGCACTGCGCTTACCATCAGGTGCGGTGGGGTCACTTTGCCATGCCAAGAAAAAAAAAACATTCTGCCACATTAGAGTCCAAAAATCGCTAAAGCCTGCAAATGCACTGTGAAGTGTCTTTTGAATTCGTTAAAGTTTTGCGTGTCACAATTAATTCAGTATAACATACGTAAACAGTAGGCATAGACATAGAGACCAGGAGGGTTACTCTTGACACTCGATTCCAATTTAGATTTGGGATTGAGTTCGAAAACTATACAATTGGTACTCTTGAACGCAGCACTAGCGCACGATTGAATTGAATACGGCGGAATTTTTAGTAACTAAATGCGATAGAGTATTTACGATCGCTAGTTCGTAAATATTGTATTTCATTTAGTTGAGTGAGTGATGTATGTATGGCAGTGAAACTTGGGCAGTTACTCAAAGACATGTAAGTGCCATTCAAGTTGCCGAAATGAAAATGCTTCGGTGGATGTGTGGCGTTACCAGGATCGAGTACGTGCGAGGAAGCCTGGGAGTACGCGATATCGCCGACAACATGCAAGAGAGTAGGCTGAGATGGTACGGACATGTGAAGAGGAAGCCACCAGACTACGTGGGAAACTAAGCACTGCAGCTTTGTATACCTGGTCGAAGATACAGAGGGAGGCCCAAGACAAGGTGGAAGGATGTAGTGCAGAGGGACATGAGGGAATGCAATTTATCCGCAGACGACGTCGAAGACAAAGCAAAGTGGAGGAGAAATAGTAGGAAGGCTGACCCTACCACCATGTGGGACGAATAGCCAGGAAGAGAGAGAGAGAGATTTAGTTGAGTGAGTTAGAGTTCCAATACCTTCTATATTGGCATCGATACTGTATCGAGTTCGAGATTGGAATTGATTTCAAGAGTAGGCCTATAATTGGACTGAGCAATATCCTCACAAAATTTACCACTTTGTAGAAAGAGACAAAACGACTGTACGGCCAGTACTTATTTCTTTTCGCGTTTGCAAATCAGTGACGTAGACCAATCAAAATTCTAGAAAAAACAACTGCTGGCCGCACGTTCGCTGTATCTCTGTCACATTTTTCTGTCCATATTCACTTACCTACTAGCTGGATAGAGACGCTCAGTTATATATTATATATGTCTATGATAGTAGGTATGAGTGGTTATAAAGACAAAATGCATAAAAAATATATATGGATATTTGCGATTTTTTCTACATAATATGAAAACACATATAGAAATTCTAGACTAGAAGTACATAAATAAGCTATATATCAGATATACTTTGTATACTATTTATTTCACAAAATTAAATTTACGGTGCCAAAACAGCGAGTAAAAGATAAATTAATAAAACCACACCATGGCAAAAAGATCCATATTCCTTAATAAAAAAAATATACTACTTATAAAAGTCAAATAATGGCCTTACAGCGAAAAACAAAAAAGTGCGGCAATTTATTTCTTTTTTGATTTGACTCCTGTCACATACCGAGAATAATTGGACTCCAGGGCCTATAAATAGCTGTGATCTGACTGCAGTTACGTCTTTGCCTCTACATATAGTAACCTTGAATTAATGCACAGTAATTTCACAGTTGTATTACATTAGTTTGACGGTCAATTTTATTTTGAGTTCTTAGAATTTGATGGATTTCGGGTCAGGACCACAAGATGGCGTTATTTTTTATGGATGGTTAATTTTTAAGTATAATTTGTAAGAACGAAAAGTTATATTTCATTAAAAAGGAAATCTGAAGTCTAGCTGTATATGAAAAGATTTTAATCAATTTTAAACTAAAATTTACATAGGTACCTCCAATGCCACATTTCTGGGCGTTTTAAAAAGCGACTTGTAGAGAAATAAGGCTTCGTTTTTTAAATCACATCTCACCCCAAAGGCCATGTTCAAATAAGACTCACATCCAAGTAATACGAATAGCACCCTATAATTATAATAAAACCCTTCAATCAATCACATAGACCTTACCCTACACTAGGTCAAAGCTGCATTATGGATATCAAGAACTACAAGAGACTACAGTCCAACAACACCTGGCTGCGAATCAAATATTTCTTCCTTCTTTTTTTTAATTTGAACTCCACCGTTTCATCGGTGATTTGCCAATGTCAAGTATCAGACTTCCTTACGTTACGGCCTGACGCGACCTACACTATACACACAGATACATAAATAATTGTTAAAAACCGATAAACTAAAGCTAAGAGTGAACATTGATGTATGGAACTAAAAAAATGAAAATAATAAAATATATATATACGTAAAAAAATATATTGAAAGTTGTTCTTATTAATTGTAAATTGGGGATTGATATATAACATGTGCAGCTGAACAGGTGAACTGGCAGAGGTGGAGGCGTAATATTTATTAAGTAGGTAGGTACCAAATAAATATCACGCAAGTTATGAATGAACCGTACAAGATGGAGGTGGTAATTTTTATAGATACAGGTTGTTAATTTTAATAAACTTGGACAGTAGGAAAATGTTATGGGAAAAATCACAAGTTTAAGAAACAAATATTTATGGATCACAGATAACAAAATGATACCACCATTCATTTTTTATTTTGAAGTTCCTTAAAAACCTACCTTAGTAAAATCACCTACAGATACATATACGTATTTTACTTGTCTTAATCTCACCCATCGGTTGACTCCGTTATTCTTGTGTTGCAATATTAACGATTAGGTTTTTAGCGCCAGTAAATAAATAACACCCAACAGTCACACACATAGCCCCAACCCCACACTAAGATACGAGTCTTGTGTTGTGGATATCAGGGACTACGAGAGACTTTCGGTCTCACAATACCCAGACCCCGGACACAAATATCTGTCTGTCACACAAACATTTGTCCCGGTGTGGGAATCGAACCCACGGCCTCTCGTTTCACAGCCGGCTACTCGCCAACTGCGCCACGGAGGCCGTCTAAACTAGTTTCAAGTAAAGCGTGTAAAAATACCTGCTCGTGTATTCAAACCGTGATTCCAAGGATTCAAGGTCCAAAATTATCCGTGGTCTAGATCAATTTAAAGAACAACGTAAGGACTCTAATTTCAAAGACTACACCAATTTTTGAAAAGAACACCCTATTTCCAAGATTCAAAAATTAATTTTGCGTAATACAAAATGCGATATTCTGACGTTTGATAGTGAAAAATAGTCTTGGTGGTAATGGGATTTTGCTTTTATTGAGAACTCGACCCTGCGTTCAGACTTGACTGATAGATGCAGGGTAACAGACCTATTTAAATCATATAGAAAAAACAATAACTGCTCGGAAGGGCTACGTTAAGCAATGGTTCTCAAAGAATGTTTTATCGAAAGTGTAAAACCAAGATTTTTGTAATTATAAATGTTCACAAAATTATATCTAAGTTAAAATCTTTAGATGTTATGATTAAATTAGGAAGCACCTAGTTAAATTATGGTATGTTTTCCAATTTATAATTACCTACGTTTTAAATGGTAGATTTACGTTTTAGTTTTCAGGTTGGAGATGAAAAAGTATGTGAATGTTATTTAAACATTTTTATCTGATAACAGCATATAGCAATAGCAACGTAATTGAATATTTTGCAACAAATTACGTGCAGAGTTCAAATTATATGTTTGGTAAAAGGATCGGTGTTGTATCATATAATAGGAGAATTATTCATTGCACATTATAATCCTAGCCCTGTATTAAACATTGTCCCACTGCTGAGCCTGGGCCTCCTCTACTAATGAGAGGGGTTAGGCCTTAGTCCACCACGCAGGCCTAATGTGGGTAGACTTCACATACCTTCTAAATTCATATGAGAATTCTCAGGTATGCAGGTTTCCTCACGATGTTTTCCTTCACCGTTACAGCAAGTGATAATTAACATCTAATACACACATAACTTTACAAAATTGGGCATTTGGGTTTCGAGCATACGACTTTCGTCTTCACAGTCCGTACCGCAACCAACTAGGCTATCTGCTATCATTGTACATTAACATATTAAAAAAATAGTTTAGTCTGATTTAAGAAGAAGAAAATGTAAGGAAATGTTTGGGTTCATCACATGTTCGCGATCCAGTCACGAGAAGATCTATTTAAAATCTTTATACAATTTTAATAGCTAAACTAATCGATTTAAATAATAGTATATAAAAACTTCAAGTTTATGAGCATAGAGTAATTATTTTAAAACGATTTCCTTATTACGCACCGAGAATAATATACATTCTTGGGATTCAACTGTTCATCTTCCTATCACGCTGTAAATTATATTCTACTAGGTGTTGCCCGCGGCCCCGCCCGCCTGGTAGTTATTTTTAGAAGAAAAGGTATACAACCCATGGAGGCATCTTAAGCAAAAACACCTTTCTATATTTTGCTATCCTATAGGAAACGTGCATTTTTCCGGGATAAAAAGTGGCCTATGTAATTTTCTGATCCCTAAACTAACTATGCAAAAAATCAGGTCGATCCCTTGCCCTGTGAAAAACTAAACTATCCCACGGGAACTGTACATTTTTATATAGGGATATAGAAAGAAAGAAAGAAGAAAGAAAATCGATTTATTAGTACAGCTAACAACACGCACATACTATAAGACAATTAAGAACTTTATTATGATTAAAACTTATACTAATGGCACTTGCTCGTCGCAGCTGTGACAGGTAGGTGACCACTCAGCATACTGCTGTACTGTGGCACGTATATAAAGTAGCTTATGTGCTATTCCAGACTATAATCTATCTCTATGCCAAATTTCAACCAGATCCGTCCAGCCGTTGCAACGTGATTGAGTAACAAACATCCATCCATCCAAACATTCGCATTTATGATATTAGTAGGATGTTCCCAACCAAATTAAATCACTAATATAATAAATTTGGCTTGGCACCATTTTCATGTCAGGATTATATTTAAAACCTGCCAGATTTCTTAATACATAGTCTTAGACTACAATTATTTTTTAATTAGCTCGACATAGCTAGCTGCGCTTATCATCAGGTGCAGTGCAGTCACTTTGCCGTGCCAGGATAATAAAAAAACAAAGCTGATAATAAATTTTATGAAGTTAAGACACTAAGTGTGATGAACAAACTTTTTATCTATATAAAAGAACTGACACTGACTGACTGATCGATCAACGCACAGCTGAAACCGCTGGGTCTAGAAGCATGAAATTTTGCAAATGATCCTTAAGTGTGACTTAAGAAAGGATTTTTAAAAAATCAACCCTTATGGATGCAAAATGGGGGTTGGAAGTTAACATGAACCTTCGTTATACAACTGAGAGGTAGGAAACAGTACAGGTGCGTCAGTGCAGGAGACAACTACTCGGATTTTATACTTTTTCTACCAAACATACGCCGAAGCCGCAAGCAAAAGCTAGTTTGTCATAAAGTTAAAAAATACACTAGCTAGTCTTCTTCTCCTTCGTATCACTCTTGACAGAGCGGTCGTGGTCATCATGCAGTATCTTCCTCAGGGGCTGATGTGATTCGCCTCACGATGTCTTGCATGTTCTTCCTGTTGCAGGAGATTCGGGTGCACTCATTCAATGGACCGCTCACAGCAGACTTGATTTGATCGGTCCTTCGCACAGGTGCCCTTTCACGTGGTCTTGTGTCTTCCATTCTGCCTTGCACAACAAGACGCGCTATGGAGTCGTTATCTCGCCTTGAGATGTGCCCAAAGAATTTAGCTGGCCTATCCAGCTATACACACTGGCTAGTGAGGAATCGAGTCGCACAGGAACACGTAATTTTGGAAGTTTTGCCATATTCAAGTGTAAATTCAAGTTCCCAATTCCAGACGTTTCTTGGCGTTACCTCGGTCGCTTCTCAGAAGTCTCAAAAGAGGATTCTTTTTAGAGAGTTTTGCTAGAGAGAAATGAAGAAGGATTCATACACCATCGATCCACAGAAAAAAGTATAGGGCATTTACGGTTTTATATGACTCTTTCAATAGCCTCCGTGGCGCAACGGGCGAGTTCTGCTTTGAAACGAGAGGCCGTGGGTTCGATTCTCGTACTGAGACATAATATGTTTGTGTGACAGACAGATAGTTCGGGTCTGGGTGTTGTGGGACCGTGGTTCCTCGTAGTTCTTGATACATTCGATACAAGTTTTGCCTAGTGCGGGGTCTATGTGTGTGACTGTTGGGTGTTTATATAGAAATATGCCACTAGTATTTTCATATTTACGTTAGTAAACAAAGAAACATTTTTTGTGAGTCTCATAAAATTACACACTTTCTTTTGTCAAACACCACATAATAGCGTCCAATCATAATGTAATTTTGTTCGTCATTTGTTGTGAAGGAAATTGTCTAGTTTGAGTCTCTTTGTAGAGCTTCATCAACACTAATATACTTGATCTAGGTTAGATAAATAAATAATAATACACCCAATAGTCACATACTGCCTCGGTGGCGCAGTAGTAATTGCGCATGCGTTACGACTGCTGTGCTGAGGTCTCGGGTTCGATCCCCGGGTCGGGTTAAGTGATATTGGGTTTTTCTATATAGAAATTCCTCAGTATGAGCCCGGAGTCTGGAATCTGTGCCCGGTATGGCGATTACCCCCCCCTATCACATTATGGGACCGAAAGTCGGTGAAAAGTGGGTGCTCTGGTTACACCTCTGCCTACCCCTTCTGGGATTACAGGCGTGAGTGTATGTATGTAACAGTCACATACATAGTTCTGACCTCACACTAAGAAAATCCTGCATCGTGGGTATCAGGAGCTATGAGGGACTACGGTCCCACAACACCCAGACCCTAAACAAATATTTATGTGTCACACAAATATTTGTCTCGGTGCGGGAATCGAACCCACGGCCTGTCGTTTCACAGCCGGCTACTCGCCCGATGCGCCAGGGTGGCTGTCAAAAGCTGTGACTTAGGATATATGAGGATTAGAGAGTATGGTTTTACGTATGTATTGTTTAATATAATAATAATAATACTCCTCCGACCGTTTTCGGCCACGGCAACCTCTTCAACTCCGTTCTAACTGTCGTTGGTGTGCTCGGGTATGGCTAACATAGCCGATCTCACTGGTAAAAGTTCGCGCACAATGCGGGCAGGTGAGCACACCATTGCAGTAATTATAATTTATAGCACAAGGTGGACGTGCTTTCAGTTCATCGCGTCGAGCATCTAGTACAGAGCAGCGATTATCCTCGAAGTCTTTGACTTTAGTTCTCACCAAAGTCCTCCATTCCGGTCGTCGAGCAGCTGTTTGTTCCCACTTCGAAGGCTCAATGTCGCACTTTTTCATGTGGCGCTTAAGTACATCTTTATACCTAAGGAGTTGCCCGCCATGCTTACGCTTGCCCTCCTCAAGTTCAGAAAAAAAGATGCACTTTGTATATATATATATATATATAGTATCTAGAATAAGAATAGGTTGAATCGAAAACTTGTTGTAATAGGCATTATTTTTTTCTGAAAGAATTAACATCGCTTCTCAGCTCGTTGTTTTTACCGTTGGTTAAATAACGAAATTGTTCAAGCATATTTTTTCCCGGCTTTACCACAAAATTCATAGACCGTAGCTTAGGTTCTTTCAAGACTACAATGAATTACCGTGGCCAAAAATTTTAGCTACATCTCCAAAACAATCTGTTTCACGCTATCAATGTATGAACTACAATCTATCTCCCCTTATCGAAACCACAAATCGATTCAATTAGATTTACATGCAACGGGCATAGCATCGCGCAAACTAATTTTCATAGACGCGCGTGTTACATTCTGGTTAACCCATCTTTTGTCTTCCCACGGGAATTGTCCTAGTAGAACTCTACTCTATAAGCCATAGCTATATAGCAGCGATAGCCTAGTTGGTTGCGGTACGGACTGTCAAGATGAAAGTCGTATGTTCGAAACCCAAAATGGCATACACCTTTGACTTTTCTAAAGTTATGTGTGTTTTAAATGTTAATTATCGCTTCGAAGGAAAAACATCGTGAAGAAACCTACATACCTGAGAATTCTCATAAGAATTTCGAAGGTATGTTAAGTCCACCAACCCGCATTAGGCCAGCGTGTTGGACTATGAACTAACCCCTGTCATTAGTAGAGGAGGACCGTGCCCAGCCGTGGGACAGTGTTTAGTACAGGACTAGTATTGCTATAGATATATTCTATAAGCCAAACTTCGAAATGGATGTGTTTATTTTTTAACTTTTTGGGTTTCAGGACTTAAAAATTTAAAAGAGAATCCTTTAGAATCGTTTTGTTGTCATTCTGTCTGCGCATTCATTTTTTCTCCAACGGCATTAGGTAGCGTGTTGAAATAAATACAAAACGCTAACCTGTGGTATCATACTGCTATTTTTTAATATTGTATATAAGGTTGACAATGTGGGTCACTTGGTCACTGATGACCGTTCATGAATGCAATACCACAAGAATCGTAAGTGGATTACTGGCATTAATTGTTTAGGAAGAGGAAGATTTGGGGCTTTGGAAATCTTACTCCTTGGACAAAACTCGCTGTTAAATGATGTGGGTTTTAATATATATCATTTCTAAAACGAATACAATTATTACTTCAGTTATTTCATAGTGATGGTAGCTCAAACACGGTCAGACCCAAAACAGCTAAGCCAATATGACGGTCGTTTCATCGTTTTTTTTTTTACAAATTTCAATTGAGGTCGCATCCAACTTTGCCTCGAAATCACGAAAGTAAATATTTTGTGTGTAAAAATTACAATATAGCGCCATCTGTGAACTACTTCCGCCAGGAAAAATTCAAATCGTGCATTACGAAACATTAAATTCAATTTACACGGATACAAAGGTCACCTCCCCGATTCAATGACTTAAATGGTCAGTTAATAATGTGGGAATCGTGGTCTTCACCTGCTTACAGATTTAAAACAAAAACACCTTTCAAACAAAGAAGTAAAGTCGAGTTTACATTGTAACTTTAATTAATTTCATTCATTGATATTCTTAAAGAGAATTATGGGCACGCACTGCTGACTGGCATATGAGTGGCAGAGTTGGGTCGTGTTCCTTATGCGCTGCACGGAATCTTCACCCACTTATCCTGTAATAATTGTCATACAAAAACAAACTCTATTAATTATGCGTTACAATTCAGTTTACGAAATTCTAATAATGGTGCCTCTACATCACCATCTTTGTTTTGCTGTCACTTTATCGTATGTATGGGATTATGAGCTTTAGTACATTTAGAATAAAGGCGATGTATTTTCTGCGTGTTTGTTTTTATGTTGACATTGCTTTGTTTCGGCCGACTTTGATCTGTTTAAGGTAGTGAGTGGAGCATGTTTGTTTGTTGCCTTATGCAAAGGAAACCATGTCATAAAGCATTTGAAATGAATTCAGAGAAAAAAAGTAGAAACAGACCACACATTTCTATGCTTAAAACAATATTTCATTTGCGTCTTAGTTTTTCTCGCGATTGTCTTTAGATAACCGCGTGTGTACAGAGAGAACTAAATTTTCTAAGTTGACAGCCTCCGTGGCGCAGTAGGCGAGTAGCCGGCTGTAATCGAGAGGCCGTGGGTTCGATTCCCTCACCGAGATAAATGTTTGTGTGATAGACAGACATTCGTGTTTCTGGGTGTTGTGAGACCGAAACGACACAAGACTCGTATCTTGTTGTGGGGTCGGGGCTATGTGTGACTGTTGGGTATTATTTATTTAAATGCTGAGAAAGACTTCAACCATAGAGACACTGATACTTTTATAATCCATACAATTGTAAACATGCTATAGTTTTCACGCTACTGCTTATATTTGTTCACGGGACCGGACAATGTTTTTTTAAATTCTGACACCTCAAACTGACCTTAATGCATCTGATGGTAAATGCAGTGCCGTATAGAGTATCAAGTAGTGAGAGACACCGCTCTTCGACACATCCATGCCAGCCAGCTGAATACGAATAAGAATAGTTTATTTAGCCGGCCCAAATTTACAATATAGTTACATTTAACTATGATGTCCAGACTAGGCACAGCCTGTATCGTGGCCATCACTTCTTTATAATTTATCCAATAGAACGTGTTACATTAGGTTTTACACAAATTTTAGAAATATACATAATTAAACCCTAAAGGAAATATAAGGAATGTGTGTGTGTGTTAATTGATTATTTTCAGCAGATTTTCAGTCTCATCATAATTTAGATTCAAAAGTATTTCTTGATTTTAACTTTGGCCTCCCGTGTCGTGTTATTTTTAGTGTTAGGTATATATTTTATATTCTTCTTTTAGCTTCTTCACAATATGTTTAAACAACCCAGGATTGATATCGTCACTTGAAATACCTAATACCTACACCCCTAAACTCTCTGACGCCTTTGTCACCCTTTAATTTGTCATCTTTTATCTCCATGCAATTTAATACTTTTGGCTATCCAATGATTAGTATTCTTTTGTCGTTCCAAGATCTAACACACAATGATTTAATATTATTTATTTTCTGAATCAGTTTGATAAATTATTGCATACCTCGAATATCTAGCTGTCTATGGATAATATACCCAGCATTATTGTAATTGGTTGCGAGAAACCGTTTACATTATTCCCGGACATCACGACTTATGGGATCCCAGTGTTGTGTCCAGGAATTTGAAGTTTATGGCCATTATGACCTGTTAGAAATTATGCGCATAAAAATAGTTATGATACATTCATACATATACACTCACGCCAGTAATCCCCGAAGGGGTAGGCAGAGGTGTAACCAGTACACCCACTTTTCGCCGAATTTCGGTCCCATAATGTGATAGGGGGCGAGCCTATCGCCATACCGGGCACAGGTTCCAGACTCCAGGTTAATACTAAGAATTTCTGGTTAGAAAAACCCAATATCACTTTACCCGACCCGGGGATCGAACCCGAGACTTCAGCACAGCAGTCGTAACGCATGCGCAATTACAACTGCGCCACCGAGGCAGTCAGAGCAGAAAAATAGTTATGAACATACATAATATATAGTTCATTCATCTTTGACATTTATCTAGTTTATAATAAATTGTTTAAGGATTAAAATATTCCGTTTGTTCCACTTTGCCGCATTTGTTTTTATGAATATTTTAAGCATTATATAATATGAAGAATATTTTATTGAAGCTACGCCTCTGTATACCCATTTTGAGAGAATGACGTGAAGATACTAAAATAGAAATATGTTAATGTTAATTGGAGGATTCAGTTTTAATTTCAATTTAGAAGATATTCTTAACTCAGTCAAATAAATGAAATAGAATATTTACAAACTAGCGATCGTAAATACTCTATTTTATGTAGTTACTATAAATTCCGCCATATTCAATAGAATCGTGCGCTGGTGTTGCGTTTAAGAGTGCAAATTGTACCGTTTTCGAACCCAATCCCAATTTTAAATCGGAATCGAGTGTCAAGAGTAACCCCTCAGGTTCGGATGTTTCTGTGATCTCGGGTCTGGGTGTTGTGGGAACGTATACCCACGATACAGGTTTGACCTAGTGTGGAGTTAGGACTATAAGTGTGACTGCTGGGATTGTTATTATGTCTCAGGGCGAAGAGCACAGTACTATGCAGTATAATTCAAAAGAAAGTTCTAGAAAGGAGTTTTTATTTCATGATCAAAAAAGGTTTACTAAGTTATTAAAAAAAGTAGTTGTCAAAGTCACGGCGAACATCGAAATTCAATAAAGAAAATATAACTATATAAATAAAAAAATATAGAAATAACAAATCGTTGGCTAAAATTCAACATGAGTACGCCTCAAGAGTACTGGAGACCTTATAACTGTCTCTCAGAAGCCACTATCTATAACAAAAGAAACGAAATTGTCCCATGGCATTGGATTGAGGAGAATGCAGACGTTATCGTCCTCCTGTTCACTGCCAAGGGGATAGACAAGGATGGCATCATAGAAAAATTCTATAGCATATACGAGAATGTCAAATATATCAACATGCCGATCGAAGTGATATACGTGCCGATGGACGAGAGCGAAAGAGACATGCAATCGTGCTACGACGACCAAGCGAATTGGTTCACTCTCAAGTTTCATGATCCCCTAGTACTTACGCTCAAATTTATGCATGACGTCACCTGCATTCCGCACATTTTGGTGACAAAAGTCGATGGTACTGTCATTTCCACACATGGTATAATGGATTTGGAAAAGTATGGCAAAAATGCTGTGATCACTTGGCTGTCAATTTCAGCTTCTGCTAAGCATCATCGGAGGATGAGCAAGGATGCCGATATGTATGGCAAAAAATGGCACTACATGGGCGCAGCGAAAAAGGATCAAGATTATCACAAAAAATATGACACCATTGAGGAAACCTCTGTATAGTTATGCTGGCCTGGTACTTTAGAGATTATTTTAAGAATCGTGGTGAGGTTAATCTTGGATTTGTTTGTCCGGAAAAGTATAGAAAAATTAGATCGGTTTTGAATATAAAAATATAATTTAACAGAATTTTACTTTAAATATCCGAAACGCTTTTAATAATAAAAGTAGGGTAAATGTAATGGCGAAAATCCTTCGTACTTTTTCTGTGGAGCAACCTTAGTTTACAGACACACTTTTCATTAAAACTTTTTAAGATATTGCCAAGTACATTTTAACGTAAAGAACCCGGCGTCAGCAATGTTGGTATCCCTAAAAAATGTTTGACGATAAAGATTACAATCTATCGTCTTTTCTCTACGTTCTATTTTATGCGTGTAACCATAAACCACGAAAGAAAACTCTTAAACTGTCATGACGGATAGACACGCCGGCGGCGCGTACACTAGCAACACTCGCCGTTCTTGCATGCAATTTTTAACTTTAATGCTATGGAAATAAAAGCTTGTTGCTTTACTCCCGACTTTTTTTTTAATATCCTTCCTGACTGGAGGGGTTAAATGACAGTAAAAACCGTATCAATCAGTCGAGATGCAGAAGTAAACGCACAAATAAATTGAGAATTTATTTTTAAACCTCATTTAAAATGTCTATACATGCAGCATTATCTTAAAAAAATGTTGGTTGTATATAAGTAGCCTCAATACAACCGTATATGTGTTCCATCCTTGTCAAGGGGAGTGCTAACCGTCTCTCCTTTTCAATAGACACAATAAACTTCTGACATACATTTCTTATATACTAAGTAACACAAAAATAGTGCTACCGCGATGCAGAAAATTACGCTGTAATTAGAGTTTTTAATGATAATGTTGATAGATCTTAGTCAAAATATTAAGAATCATTTATTTATTAATAACTATAACCAAATATATATTTAAGTTACCCTGAAAAACTTCTCGATAATAGGTTTAATATTTTTTTTTCAATAGAAATTGTTTTTAACGCCATCTATGAGTTACTTTCAGAATTTTAATTTGTTTTAAATTTAACTCTGTCTTAATGTTTTTATTGTAAGTGTTACATGCTTATTATTATAATATTTTTATTCTATGAAAACTAATAAAAAATTATTCGATAATTTTACGACTCTACATAGTGGTACGTCCTTGCATAAGTTTGGTTAATGTAAAATGTATAAGCTCAAGCTTAGTTGTGCCTTAGACACCGGCTTCGCTGTGCCCTGGCATTGCAGAAGTCTATGGGCGGCGGTGACTACTTACCATCAGGTGGCCCGTCTGCTCGACTGCCTATCGAGGCACTAAAAAAAAACAATATTTTGTTCTTCATATTTATTTGGCTATTTTATGAATTTATACTAGTACGATTCTAGTCAGTTGAATAATCTACGAAAATAATATATTCAATTCTTGTACAATTGTTATCACACGATGATAAGGCAGTTATCTTAACAATCCCCTTACGATCATCCTCCCTAGATAATTTGTGCCGGAAGCGATTGACGCCAAGCCCCAAGGCATTGAAATAAACCACATCCTTATTTCAACGACCTTATACCTGGCAAGGCACCATTATGTCTCGAGGTTTACTAGTTTCCATACACTATAACCGTGTGAATCCTACTTAAAAATAACAATATTAAAAGTGATTGTTAAGGCTTTATCCATTAGATGTCTTTGCCTCTTTTTCTAAAAACATATTAATTTGACACAAGTAAATGACATCGAAAAGACAATGTAACGCCCTCGCCTTCATACTCGCCTTACATGCGGGTATGGATGATGTAACAAACCGGTATCTAAATCTAGATGGAGGTAAAATTGCGCCATTATTGGATGGAACCTACTTTTTGCTTACGATAACTAGTTCTTGATTGTGTCTGGCAAGTGTTATTGTTAATCCATCATCAGATACCTGACTAGTTATTGCTGAGCTTAGTTCTAAGTATTTGATGCAATGTACAACTAGATGTTTTATAATAGAGATGTGTCACAACGCCATCTATTATTGAGAGAAGATATTACAATTTTGTAAATAGTATTGTATTACCGTCAACGACTTGACGGGTGGTCCGGTACTGCGAGAGGTCATGGGTTCGATTCTATTACTCAAAATGGTTTCTCTTTAAAATAATGACGTTACTTACAGTCACGATGGCTATTATACGATTAGTGGATCCTTTGCGCATAAACGACAATCCATGCAATAACTAACATTTTTCCTTGTTAACAATAAATATTTCTTAACGGTTATAGTCCGCTATTTTTATCGTAACCTGCATAAAATTATATTATTTATGCGCACATTGAAGCTCGTAAAATATTAACTCTGTCACAAACCATAAACTACGCATTTTACTCAGCTCGTCTAAGGATAAGAGGAATATTTTTAACTACGTGTTTATGCCGTGTGCTTTTTTACGCGCAGGTCGTTAGAATATAAAGCCTAAGTGCGCAGCGTTTTGTAATTTATGGGCTTATGATAAATCATTATTATCTTTGAATGTAAATTGAAAATAGTCATTTGTATTTATTAATGTTTACACTTCGCGTCTGCTTGAATTTAAATATATTTATAAACTGTAATCGTTAAAAATGAAAATGTAAGAAACGTATATAGGAACACAAATTACATTGCATGCGATTTTTTATAATAGACAGACAGCATTATCTTCTTGAAAATTGTAGCAATATTATCTTAACCTAATTAAAGAGTTACTGTAACAACTGATACAAAAAACAAAAATCCATATTAATGACCACAATATAAAGCGTATGTTCATTAATTAATGTTGTTATTTAACATTGAATAATGGCGTGAAATGGACAACAATGCCGGCCGCGGTGACATGCGGCGCGCTTTGCATCGCATGATGGTGAATGCGTTAAAATGAATAGTTCGCTAATAAAACTAGAATGTCCACTTGTTGGTGGTTTTGTCATGTTTTATACATTTAGACACGAGTAGAATTATATTCGCTTTTTTAAGATGATTTGTGTACCTATTTGTTTATAATGTAGAGTTGCGAACCGTCCTGTTTTGCCAGGACATGTCCTGGTTTTTAGAGTGTCCTGGGGTGTCGTGGATAGTTTTAAGCAGCGTCCCTGATAAGGTCCTGTATTTTGTTTTTTTTAATTAGCACAAAGATGCGTCCTGTTTTTAAATTGAATTGTCCTGGTTTTTCTAACTTCAAATCCTAGTATTTTAATTCCTGTGTAGGTAACCCTATTATAATGTAATGTCTTTACAATCAAAAACTAGCTAGATATTCAGCGCACGAACAAATAGGTCCGTTGCTAGAAATTGGTAGCAGTGGTGACTGCTCGACACTTACTTTTAATAAACAAATTCTAATAACCAACTTTTATGGATAGAAAAGGGCAACTGGAATCGGGTTTCAAAACCTCCTGATTTTCATGTAAATATACCTGAAGTCATATTATTTTCTAGGAGTTGTTCGTTCCCCTCAATACGAAGGGCGAATTGTACGAGGTGTGTCCGGAGGAACTGTCGCCTGCCGAGTGGGAAGCGGGTGAGCCCCCCGCCGCCCCGCCTCCCGATGCGGGGGCCCGGGCTCACCGGCTCCCTCATCTGCTGAGCCTCTGGCGACTGCCGACGAGGGTTCGGCTGCTTGCTGGCACGGTGCCTATCGAAATGGCGCATGATGTTGGAGGTAATTATCTAGGGTGTTTTATTGTATATTGTGTTAAGAAGTAGCAAGAATACTGAATACATAGGTTTTTTTTTTTTTTATTCAATGGTTTTGTAGAATTCTGAAAATATTAATTTAAAATATTATTTTTAAATTAATAGGTCTGCAATTCTTTGGTTTAATTCGTATATATGTTTCTAATTCCAGATGACCTTCTGCTGCGGGCGGCGGTGACGGAACCAGTGCTAGTGATGTGCAGTCTTCCAGAATACGGCTCTATGCCATCGAGCCCAAGTAAACAAGTCGACCCTCGCTACCACGCCAAGGAAGCGCTTCGGCTCCTCCCCCTCAATGGTAACATCAGGGTTCGCCGCACTCAGCTCGGCTTTGAGAATGAGAAGCGCATGTTCCTCTCCGCCCGCCTCCAGAAAGCTCTAACCTTCTGTCAACTTAACGTTGACAACTGGATCAGGCAGATCTCCTACGCAAGCACCGCCGTCGTCGGCAAAGCGAAAACCGCCGAGGAAATTATAAAAGAGGACCATGAACCGGTCAAGTTTGAGAAAGAACGGAAATTTACACTTCAAGGATTGAAAATCGACACGTCTAGACTGTTTGGTAAAAGTGAGAAGGTGTTGAAAGATATCCCAGATGAAACTGAAGGCTCTATTATATTTTTAAGTAAGAACGAATTGGAACATATGAACTACGACGTGTACAGTGATGATGATAAAGATGAGAAATCTGATGATAAAATAGAGCAGGAACCATTCTGTAACGAAAAAATGCACGTGTTCAGAGAAGATTTGGGCCAGAAGAAAAGCAAATGGTTTAAAAATTTGAAACTATTGAAAAGCACGGAAAAATTGACGGATGAAAAGATAACTGCAGTTGAAATCAATGAAAAGCTAAGTGAAATTAAAGACCCTTTCGACCCTTCGGCTGAGAAACACAGTTCTATTGAACGGTATCAGGACATGGCGAAATTAATTGAGGATAAATTTGGCGCGACGCGAAAAAGCGACGGCACAGCCGAAAAAAGCCATTCGTACAAGAGCCTCACCACATCCTCATCTGATATGGGAACTAGTCAATGTAGTTCAAATCACAAGAAACCAGTGTTAACGAAATCCGTTTCAGTGCAGACGGGCATGCCAGATAACTCGGAAGATGACAGTGGAATCAACATGAAACAAGGAAGAAAAAACCTAAGTGTAGATCAAATTAACTACTGTGGATCTATGGAAAGTGATTCAAGTTCAGGAAGAAAATTGAAATCTTTAGACGAGAATATGCTAAAAAAATCGTCGGGTGTAAAATCTTCGTCAAATCTGGAAAGGCGACAGAGAATACAGCCAGATCTGATACCAGAAAAAGCGATGGTGAAATCTGAATCATACAATCAAATACAAAGCTGTGAGGAAATCAATATGTTCGGTGTTGGGTCTCTATACAACGACAGTGATTTCGAAATAAACTACAAACAACACTCGTACATAACAGAAAAACTTTGCTCGGAATTCCACGTAAAAACTAAAAGAGTTTTAAGCAAGTCAACATCAAATCTTCTTCATCCGAAAAAAACAACTGACAAAAAAGATCAAAATAATAGTAATAGCATGCCGACAAAAACTGAGCGAACGAATGATGGCGAAAATATTAATTTCAGAAAGAAAATTGATAAGCCTAGAGCACCCACACCCAGATCCGACGATGAGGAACTAACTGTCGATATTTCTGAAGAAGAACCACAAACAAGAGTCAAAATCCGAAGATCTATATCATCAATACAAAAGCGTAAGTTACCTGTTATTGAAGATCTACCGTATGGCCAAGTAGCAGATGCGGTACATCTAGAAGAAGAAGCTGTAGAATCTGACACCGTATCTGACAACATTTATGCAGAAATTTGTACACCCAATGGTAACAAAGTCAGTGATGATGACTACGATAACAACGTTGATGTATTAGCTAATGATCCAGTGATATGCAACGTCAAAAAGGAAGTCATTATACGAAACGATGAACGAGCAAGACAAATGATTGAAAATCAAGAAAACCCGTTCAGACACATTGAAGTAGTTGTTATTGAGAAAACAACAGATTTCGATTTGGATAATTCCAGTATTAGCTCCAGTGATATTGAGGAAGAAAGGAATGATGTATCCGTGATAGACTCTTGGGAAAGGGATAAAAATGGTGATCAAAAAATCCATGCAATAAGACTTGAAATTACGGGCAATGAATATCCAAACGAAGAGAGTCAAAGTATAGATACGAATGTGTTAAGTAAAGATAATTTGAGTTTTAGTAACAGTATACAATTGAATGGTACATATCCCAACGAGGCCATTTACGACACATTAAAATAAGTTAATTTTAGGATTCGATCTAGGAAGACGAGTTGAAATAATTAATGCTAGGATGGTGATGACTGGTGATATAATTTGGTAAGTTAAATATTAGGAAGTAGGAGGCGATTGATTGTATTATGAATTGGAATTAAGGTGCTTGTTCTGTCTTGTCAAGTAATTTCAAGTTGATTTAGAAATATTGATAGAAGAAATATCAACTACTGCAATGCCTGAAGCAACTACTAAAGGAATAAAATTCGCCAATACGAAACTGTATCACATTATTACGAATAGTATTAGTGATTTTTCATTTGATGGACATGCAACAGTAAAAATGCATAACATTTCATGTTATCATAGCCTTTATAAAAATAATTCAACTCGTGTTCCAAACACGAATTAGTATAAAATGGTCGTAGCAAATAGCGTTTGTAGTCATTTTTTTGAGATACCCATAAAAATGTAGCCTACAGATTCTGCTTGATGTATTTGTTAGTTCTGTCGAATTTTCTATTAAAAGACGATTTTTTAGTTCTAGTTATGTAAATAACTGCTCTCAGTAATCAAGGAAGGTGACTGATAAGAATGTATATCGACCTACAGAAATAACTAGAACATATTTTGTTTACTGAGAAATACTGCCATTACGTAATGTATGCTAGTAATAGCTAATAATTACACTATTCCTTCATATTGCTATTAGCTGTTGGTAGGATATTCATATCCGTCCGGATAGCGACCACCTTACTCAGGGTGTTAAACCCGCCATAGTGGCACACGCAAGTGTGTCGCGTTCCTGGGTCAGCCAGTGTACATCCGGTTTTTGTTTGAGGTCTAGCGTTGGGGTACGATGTTTGAGCGTGTTGCAGCCGTCTGAGTACTCTGACACTAGACCCTCGACCACTTCTTCACCTCATTGCCCATGGCGTAGTTTGAAGAAGTAGGTCGGCATGATTGTCTTGAGTAGTGGGGGATAGTTTTTCTCTCGCTACTCGATACTCTAACTGGACGACAATGCGCTTGCCATTGGGTGCAGTGTGGTCACTTTGTCGTGCCAGGATAAAAAAATGATTGCTTCATATTCAAGATTATTTGAAATTGTCAAATGCATAAGTACCACTCATATTGTTCATGGTCAAAAATAAAAAAAAATTGAAAAATCTTACTGCATATGGTTTTTAGACGATGAAGTATTGTTAGATTACAATAGTTAATACTATAAACATGGTAATTATAAAATATGTTAAACGCATAATGGCGCGACTTTTTCTGTAGGTGATAAGAATGAGCTAAAAACCGTGACATAACGAATCAAATCAGTCATAGAGAATAATAAATTCTAGTTTTAATTTTAATACAACTACCACCTTATATTTTACTTACTTATAATTATTGTAAAAAAAACTAATAAACTGGGCAAGTCCGATTTTTTTAAATATTTAGTAAATAATGATATTTTCCGTGATGTATTTACAGGCCTTCTTTTCAATAAAAATATATGTTCAAATTATTTATGGAACCGTAAAAAGTCTAAAATATTTACATTTTGATGATTTGAGATTTGTTTTTAAAAAAAAATGGACTTCCCCTATTTCAATTTTGATTCACTAGATACATATTCCTCACATACTTTGAGTATTTAATTTAACCCCTCACATATAATATTTCCAATTAGATTATTGAACTAAGGACATATTCTTATCAGTATTGTATCTCAATATATTAAATACATGTGTGCACGAAGTGCTATGTATAAACTTTGTTATATTCAGCACCTCAAACATTCGAAGTATTTCTTTTACGTAAATAGTTCGTGGCGTGTTAACTAGATGGCAGTGTAATCACAATTCTTAAAAGCGCAACAAATTGATTTTATGGAGTTTCAAGATGATCACATTTCTTACGCAATTATATAATATCAGGAAATAAACAACTCAGTGATGGTGTTAATATATAATATAAATACATCTCTTATTAGGTGAACTGTCACTGCATTCAAAATATGTCAGTCGGTCGATGGGATTGTACTGAGAAAAACTATAACAAGAATTACATTTGCCAAATAATCAAACAACATTTCGCTTTCACATTAGACGATATTATACTTACGTAGTATGTACGGTTAATATGAAGTCACAAACCTACTGAGATTAAAAAATAAGTACGTACAACTCTATCGGCAGCTGTAGATAATGAGGTGACTTGGTACCGAGCACGATTAACTTTCGAAAAAGTATTTGAATCGAAAAGAATCCAATCCAATATAATGTTTGTTACTCAATCACGCTACAACGGCTAGATGGATCTGGTTGAAATTTGGCACAGAGATAGCTTATACTCTCGAATAGCACATATGCTACTTTTTATCCCGGAAAAATGTACATTTCCCGTGGGACAGCTTAGTTTTTCACAAAGCAAGGGATCGACATAATTTTTTTGCATAGTGGCAGTTTAGGTATCAGAAAATGACATAGGCAACATTTTATTCCGGAAAAATAAAAATTTCCCGTGGGATTGCTTACTTGCACAGAGCAAGGGATCAACGTGATTTTTGGCATAGTGGCAGTTTAGGTATCAGAAAATGACATAGGCTCTGTTTATCCTGGAAAAATGCACGCTTTCTACGGGATAGCAAAATATAGAAAGGTAGGTAGTAGCTTAAAATGCCTCCATGGATTGTATACCTTTAGTTCCAAAAATAACCTCCATGCGGGCCGCGGGCAACATTTAATATTTTAATAGATGCTCACTATTTCGATTGAAATATATTTTTGAAAGTTAGTCGTGATCGTAATCGTTATTTGGATTAATTACTAAATTACCACGTGTATAATATTTTATCGGCAATTAAACACCATAGTTAAATTACACTGTTGTCTATGCCATATTGTATAATCTATGGAAAATCACAACGAATTACAATTGGTGCTACGTAGGTGCTCGAAACCGCTGACAGACAAGCGGCAGTGGCTGATTTGAAATTTGAATTTCAACCGAGGTTCTCTTAAGGTTCATATTGCAGTGAAACATGTTTACAGATTTCATAAAAAAAATTAAAAAATGGGAGATATGTTTTTGCTGTACTTATATCGACTTTAAGCGAAGGGAAATAAGTTTGAGTTTCAATTTATTCCTCTTACCGATATGTCCGTCAGCGCTGATCCTTAGTATAATTTAGTTTAAGAGTGCAACACATATCACATGACAGTAATGTATATTTGTACCATATAGATGTAATGTATAAACTAGATTAGATTCCCAGTCGAGGTATCGAAAAATGTGTAAAATTAATTGATTGAAATATACGAAATTATGAAATGATTTATTTTTATTGTCAGTTATACCTACTGATACCAAAACCTTTGTAAGCCCGTGACATTATATAAAAGGGTTTTTGAATACTCTTTTAGAGACCTCAAATGTGTCTTAGGTCATATATTTTTGGTATCTTAGACATAGAGAACTGGCCTGAGCAATAACCTCACAAAATGTACCATCTGTCGCTTTATCTGTAGAGATAAAGCGACTGTGCGGACAATATCTATTTCTTTTCGCTCCTGTAAGTCTGTGACGTAGACCAATCAAAATTGAACTGACAGCCTCCGTGGCGCAGTTGGCGAGTAGACGACTGTGAAACGAGAGGGTTCGGGTTCGATTCCCACACCGGGACAAAAAATCTAGAAAAAGACAACTGCTGGCCGCACGTTCCCTTTATCTCTATCACATTTTCTGCCCGTTTTCACCTAACAGAGCGCTCAGTCTCTCAGTCAGTCAGTTCTCTATGATTGGAATACAGTTAATATTGATATCTTTAGGTTAAAAATATTCTATAGAAGTTGCAAATACTAAATACTTATTTATGGACGTCTTAACAGTCTCACACATAGCCCCGACCCCACACTAAGATACGAGTCTTGTTGTGGGTATCAGGGACCTAGAGAGACGCATGGTCTCACAACATCCAGACCCCGGACACAAATATGTCTGTCACACAAACATTTGTCCCGATTTGTGGGTATCGAACTCACGGCCTCTCGTTTCATAGCCGGCTACTCACCAACTGCGTCACGGAGGATGTCAAACTACAAAAGACATTTGACAAACTACAAAAGACCTACGGCTGAGTTTCTTGGTGCTTTTCTCAGACCAAACATTTCCGAAGCACCGGTAGACTTTAACATTACGATGACATGTAAAAAGGGCCCCTAGTGGCCTAATTTACGAAATAAATGATTTGATTTGATAAAAGCTTACTTCTACTGCCTTCTATTCACAACTTCGATATTAGTAGTAATTCTTAGATAAACAATATCCAAGACACAAAACACAATACTTATGTAAACAATTAGAAATGTCAACTTAATTTAATTTTTGTATTATTTTGACATTTGATTAATGATCATTTTTGGTCCTTCGAACCTTTTTATATAAATTCAGTAGTAACAAAAGTCAACATTAGGTAGTGGAGGAAATAAAAAACGAATTAATATGACAAATATACTGTATTTATTCAAATAAATTACATTTAAAATTAAAATTCACCGACAATTTAGTGACGCTAACATAAAATGATTTCGGTGTTAAAACCATTACAAATAAAATTACGAAAACTGTTAACATGGTCATGTTTGTGCGTCAGAATGGGATAAAGGAATGGTTACACTCAAATTACATCGGCTAAATGCTTACCTTACATATTTATATATATTTCATTAATTTTTACAATATACAAGAATATTCGTTTACTCGATGAGATTGCATACGCAACAGACAACACAAATAAAAGTCGCGCGGAATCAAGAATCCCCACTGTCTAATTCCTAACGTTATTCTTAATTTCTTTATGAAATTTGTGACTTGAATGTTCCTGAAAACCTGTTATCTACAAAATATACATTATCTAAACATAAAAGCGGTCAAGATGCATTCAAGTTATAGATTTTTAGCATTGATATATTCGTCCCGCCCTAATTCTGTATGTGTGAAAGAGAAACATATCAAGTCACGATTGCACTGTGGGTAGTTAGTTACTATATTATCAGTCGGGAATTACAGAGGGTTTAGGCGAGACGTATTGATTGGATGATTTGGAATACGGCGGAGCCGCACACTACGAAAATGAAGAGAGCGAGCAGCCACGGCGCCACTGGATATTGGTCTTCCTTTTCCTGAAAAATAAGATTCGACATTAATTTAGACCTTTTTTCGGCAAATCGTGAAAGTTATATAGAGTCCCAAGAAACTTCTGTGAGAAGTCTCCTGACCCTATCGCTAATCACAAATAGAAAAAAAGAAAACGATTTATTTGCACAAACTACAACGCGCACATACCACTTTAACAAAACTATTATTACATTCAAAACTAAAGGGTAGCAAGGGTAAAAGGGTTTGCACGTCGCAGCTGTGACAGGTAGGTGACCACTCAGCGTACTGCTGTGCTGTGGCACGTACATGGTACATACCACAACACAGCGCTGGTTTTCAGTGGTCACCTTAATACATTAGGAAAGTTTGTCTTAACCTCTTAAATCAATGTATCAAAAGACACCTGTGTTCGGAAAAGGTGACAAGTAGTGCGTAATAACACACGCCAAAATGAACTTTATTTCCATAACATTACCGTTACAAATACGCTTAATAAGCACGCCAATAAGGGCGATTATTGCCAGTTTGGCGTGGCCAAATATGTCAAGATGATATTTGAGTGGTTTATAGAATTTCAATAAATTCAAATAAGCAGCGGCTTTGCTGTGCGCTGGCATTGCAGAAGTCTATAGGCGGCGGCGACTACTTACCATCAGGTGGCCCGTCTGCTCGTTTGCCTATTGAGGCACTAAAAAAAAACAAAGAAGAGTTGCATGACACCCTGACTAAACGAGTCTAGCGACATCCTAACAATAAGAAACGATAAAACTTCCAATATTGGGTGAACAAGCCATAAATCACGATACTTTTTAAAAACCCAATCAACTTCAATTAAATTATAAGCATAGCTAATTGACTTAAAATACTATAATTGTGTGGAGCGTATAATCGCGAAAATTAAGGTTGACGAAAATATATCGATAAGACAATAATGTCACAGGTGGTACGATAAAATTATATGTGACGACATTGTATATTTAAAATTGATGATATATGGTGACAATATAAATAAATGTTGCAGAAAAATATGTATTACTCATATTGATATATGTAGACTACTTATATATTAAGTATATGTTTAAAAAAATATAACCAACAAAACTCGATAAAAAAACATTCCATAGGACATTTGATAATAACAAGATGCATTCTTTTAATCAATGCAAATATAAAACAAAAATGCTTAGAATTTCTGCAAGGCTAATTTCATTAATAGCCAGCACACATTGTGTTTCATACTTCGAAATAGTCATTAAATTGACTTATAAATACAATCTGCCGTCTCTATACACAATTTTTTTTTTAAGGCAGAGGCGGGTATCTAGTGGGTCTGATGGTTATAAATAATCCCCAAACACCCATAATGTGGGTCCATTGTTGGCCTTCATAGAAAGGAATGACAATTTCGACCTTTGGAAATCTCAATCACCATAAGAAACATTGAGTCAATTATGACTTTACATCAGTTTTCTATGGGACAGTTTTTTTGTAATAGTGTGAAGAAGCTGTTCAGCAGGACATCATAATTGTGTCGTGTAGCGTGGTATAGTTGTCCTTCTCCACTTGATACTGTAACTGGACGGCACTGCGCATACCATCAGGAGTAGTGTGGTCACATGCCAGGATAAAGACGGTACACTAGCTTGGTTGGCTATTCATGATATCAATAAAGCTTTCTATACCACAGTTTCTTCACAGTCTGCCAACCCGCATTAGGCCAGCGTGGTGGACTAAGGCCTAACCCCTCTCATTAGTAGAGGAGGCCCGTGCCCAGCAGTGGGACAATGTTTAATACAGGGCTAGTATTATTATACAGTGTAAACTCCATGTAACGTCACTCTATTTAACGACAAACTCTCTTAAGCGTCGAAATCAATTGGCTTTGGTTGGTTTAGCTTGTTTTTCATACAATGTTTCACTCTATATAGCATTACACCCACTCTCAATAACGACAACAATTAAGTTGCTAAAATTAGTAAAAACTGCGCAGCTGTGTACGATCTATTGTCGCTTTATTATCCTAGCCCGCAATAAACTCGACTGTCGGCATCATGCATACCGAACTTTCTAAGAAATTCATTCTTTTGTTTACAAATTGGGATTGCTTGCACGTGTAGACTGTTATTGACCATGATTCATAACTAGGAGTCATGGATTATCTATACCTTATCATATTCTTAGTTGCTCACAAACTTGCAAACTGTAAACATGGCTACTAAAAGAAAATCACTGTGTATTGACGAAAAAGTTTTACTGATACGCGCAATAGAAACGGGAGAGAAGATAAGTGATGTTGGCAAACGCTTTGGATTTAGTCGCTCTACCGTGTCCACAATATGGAAAAATAAAGAAAAAATCCTCCACGCTGCGGGCGAGGGAAAATCTTCCAAAAAATTAAAGAAACCTATATACGAAGATTTGGATAAAGCTGTACTATCATGGTTTCATCGACAGCGCCAGAATAATATGCCTATCTCGGGGCCGCTCGTGAAAGCTAAGGCGGAGAATTTTGCTGCTGAACTTGGTTTAACTTCTTTCAAAGCATCAGAAGGATGGCTCGGAAAATTCAAGCAGCGTCATCATATCAACTATGGTAAAATAAGTGGGGAAGCACGAAGTGTTGATACAAATGTGACTCATGATTGGATTAACAGAGTGTGGTCAAAATTCATAGAAAAATACGCCCCAAGTGACATTTTCAATGCTGATGAAGCAGGAATTTTCTATAAGTTGACTCCAGATAAAACTCTGAAATTTAAAGGGGAAAAGTGTGTGGGAGGAAAGCTTTCCAAGGAACGTATTACGGTGCTTGTGGCTGCTAATATGGATGGCACAGAGAAAAAAAAGCTACTAATAATAGGCAAATCGAAAAATCCGCGCTGTTTTAAGAACATCAAAAAATTGCCAGTGACGTATAAAGCTAATAAATCAGCTTGGATGACCAGTCAACTTTTTGAAGAAGAAGTGCGAAAGTGGGATGCAGAATTAAAGGGACGAAAAATTTTACTTCTTGTTGACAACTGCCCTGCCCACCCTTTTATATCAAACCTTCAAAACATAGAGTTGGCATTTCTTCCTCCAAATACGACTAGTGTCTTACAGCCAATGGACCAGAGTGTGATTAAAAGCCTCAAGGGTCACTACAGAAGGAAATTATTGATGGAGCTAGTCGAATCTGAGGGTAAAACTTCTGTTAATATGCTGCATGCAGTAAATTTTTTATCTAAAGCCTGGGAAGAAGTGACACCCACAACTATACAGCACTCTTTTCGACATGCTGGACTTTGTACCAATTCTACGAGTGATGAGGTGGAAACAGAATCTGAGTTTGAAAGCGACGACGACCTTCCATTAACTGAGTGGATTCAACAATTCAACATGGCAGGAAATACGGTAAATCTTCAAACCTACATTGAAGTGGACGACCGCCTGCTTACAACGGCTTCACTCACAGACGAAGAAATTTTGGATTCAGTGAGAAAAACTGAGGATCAAGAACAAGGTGATGAAGAAGATGAGACGGATGAGCCTGAGCTTCCGCCGAGCATTAAAGAAGCTCTGGAAGCAGCAAAATTATTGGAAAAATATTTCCTTTATAACCAAGATGCCTCAGTATTGCTAGATATTAATAAAATAACTAAAAAAATACAACAAAATTACTGGTGCAGCAAAAGACGTCAGACAAAAATAACAGACTATACTCAATAGCGTTCAAATAACATTCTTTTTTATGCACATAACTACTAACAATAGTCAGAAATAAACTTTTTATTTTTCTAATTCTGATGTTTCTTCTCTCCATTTAACGACAACTCTCTATAACGCCATAAAATGCACAGTCCCTTCAGTGTCGCTATATAGAGTTTACACTGTATATTATTATTATACCACAGTTTTAGTTTGTATTTAATTATGAAATGATTTGTTAAAACACAGTAAACAATTCAAGAAGATACCATTGTACAATATCACCTTAGTCTTTTGACCCAGATTAATAAATCAAACTTTATATTCACTGAATAAATACAATGTATGATATCTTTACAATACAGTTACTGATTGCCAAATCAAAATATGTATATTATTCTCAGGGCTGCCAGAAGCAACAAGCCAACAACTTATTTTATACCACCATGTCTCTGACATTATACAAAAAGTACACCGACTTCAATTAAAAACAAACTATGTGTCCCTATAAAGTTTGAGGGTAGCCGTCGGTTTTTCTGAGATTCCATCATCATAACCTGACTTAGTGCTAATGGGACCACCTGGGAAGTATATATACCATTTTAAACAAAAAAAGAATTTCTCGAATCGGTCCAGGCGTTTTTGAGTAATCGGGGAAAATACATAAAAAAAAGATTCTGACGAATTCAGAACCTACCCCTTTTTTTGAAGTCGGTTAAAAATTGAAATTCATTAAAAAAACGTCATCACCTAATTGTCGTTTTCGAAAAATTTCTTGTGGTACTTAACTTTAATTTTTATATCCTTGTATCCAATTATACAAGGCAGTCTGCTATAAATACTGGATAAGCTAACTGAAGTATACACATTTTGTATCCAATTATACAATCCGGCAGCCCTGATTATGTTATTATTGTAACTGATAAAATTCACATAGTCGATTATAAAAAGAAACACAACATACAAATTTAATACAATGCTCATGAATTTGTAATGACATTTATGAATGTCTCGATGGCGCAGTTGTTATTGCGTACCCGGTACGACTGCTGTGCTGTTTGGGTTCAATCCCTGAGTCGGGAAAAGTGATATTGTTTTTTTTAAATCAAATGCTCTGTATTAGCCCTGAGTCTGAAATTGTGCCTGGTATGGCGACAGGCTCACCCCCCTATCACATCATGGGATGGTTATAAGCTCGACCTCTGCCTACCACTTCGGGGATTACAGGCGTGAGTGTATATGTATGTATGTATATGACAATTATGAAAATTCAATTTTGATTTGTCATTATTTGTGGCACCTTACCTTAGTAGTTTTTGGCACATTTCCCCTCTGGGTGATGTTTTTGCTTGCAATCTCGTTGGCGATACGCATTCTCTGTTTTGGCGCCATTTTACTTGATTAGTATGTATATTTGTCCTATAAATAAAGATACATTTTATTACATAATTAACGAAAATCTGAACCATTACACTATCACACTTTCAAACTATTTTAATTTATAATTAACAAGGACCAATTGTTTTATCATGATAAAAAAAATATATTAACCACTCTCGAATCACAAGTTCACCACAGTTCGAAAAGGTAATAAGTAAAGTCTGTCCAAAATCAATTTTATTTCCATAATATCAAAGTTAAAAATAGAATATAAGAACGGCGAGTGTTGCCAGTATTTTGTGCAGGCCGGCATGCAATTGATACGTGACTGGTTAATTAATATTTGCATTAGTCTCATTTATGTATTATGATAAAATACTTAAGAATCTGAGCTAAAATTCTTACATTTAGAATTTGATGAAGTTCATACAAGTTAAGTTATTATTTCATGAATAGAATTTATCAAATCATTTTAAATACACAAATATCTAGAAAGCATTAAATATATAAAAAAAACACAAGGAACCATATAATTTTAAGCAAAACAGGATAATTGGTTCAAAACGATAAACAAGATGAAATAGCTGTGGAATTTTTTTGCATAATTAAAATTTGAACTCATGTTATATTAGTTGTGAGCTTTGAATTAAAAATCTTCAATTCAATTTAAACAAACAAATGTTTAAATTCGGTTCAAACTTGAACCACAGAATGGTAATTAAGATAATGTCTAATGTTCTCCTTATTACAACAATAACACTAATTACTATAATGACACAATGCTCAGAACAGAAAACGAAATAATTTGAAGTATTTTTATACTGGCACAGCAACATAAGAAAATAATTTGTCAATATTGTTAGCTCAAAATGACATGCAAATTAAAATATTGTCAATTGCAATACATACTGTGTAAAATAAAAAGATGACTTATTTCTATTGAAACACTAGAAAACACCAACCAAAATCAATAAAAAAAATGAAACCAGTATAAAGCAACATGTATTGAATTGGCAGATGTCGATTTTCTTGAACAAACAATGGAATGTGTGCCAAGTCATCAAGTTTTACCATTTTACAAACAAGACTAACCATTGACACCTTAAACAGGACTTCGGATTATGAGAATAAACTATAGATTATGCTGTAAAACATATGGAACGGTTATCAATAATATAATGATCAATTACGATTAATGCGTTTATAATTACGTTCTTAATATTTCCTCGATGATTACACTTTGGAATTGAAAGATAATCGTACGATACTTTATTCAAGCAACTATAACTAAGTTTTTACTAAGATCGGAAATTTCACTTTTATTTGCACAATATACATTTCAAATTACCGTAGCGTGAAGAAAAACAAAAAACAATGTTGTCACAGCTGGTGGCGGTATAGAAAGTTCCATAGAAGGTTACTCTTACGTGTTTATGTATGGGTAATTTACCGTGAATTATTCGCAATATGCGAGTTATTTTCTGCTTCAAAGGTGAATTAAAACAATAAATCAAGCGTTTTAATTGTTAGATATGTTACTCTACACCATGCAAGAGGGTAAAACAGAGTTACACACTGGACTAAAACGCAGAAAAAAACGTTAATATTACATACCAATAGCTGCACTTGTTAGTTTTATATTGTATGAATTAAAAAACAGGGTATACTCACAATTAATTCTTAAAAATAAAGGCCGCGAGAGCGGAACGCGCAAGTTCTTATTGACACGTATGTAAAAAGTGATGACAGAAATGTCAAACGCGTCATTTGTACCCGTTCGTATTGCGCAGAGACGCGACACGCGTCAGTTTCTGGGTTGCTAGAACTGAATAACATTAAGAGAAACCGTTTAATATTTGCTATCTAATTGAAAATAAAAAAACAATAATCAAAATAACTAATATTTTTCTAAAATATATATCGCGTTTTACATGTAATGTTGCACTTTGTAGAAACAAATAAATTATAACATCATCAGCAGTAGCGACATCTGCAAAAATTCATGAACAATCTTTCACACCTAAGCTTGTTATACTCATAATATTACTGTCGAAAGATGGCGTTGTGTAAGATATAAATACTGTAATAGAATAACAGATGGCAATGGTAATAATAAGCGGTTTCGCTCCTGATGCAGCTGAACTCAAATTCATAAATAATATTTAAAATTTGTAATTCAGTGATCAGATATATAGAAAATCTCACACAAAATATGATATTTTTATGACATCATTTCATAACCTCATTAACCTAAATATGGTTTTGTATATTTCACATATCTTTGAAATTCTTATAGAAGATTGACATGCATTTTGCTCATGATCAATAGGACAAATATTGTCTGAAAATAACTAAATTTTTTTTTAATTTCCAATTATTGAGTGATTTTTCTGTTTTGAAGGTGGCTATTACGGAGTTTTCAGTCTCTATGCTGGACTAGGGCTCCGATTTAGTAATCCTTGGATGTGAACTGGGTCGGACGTCGGAAAAATCTCTATCCTCAAGAAAAGGAAGGTATGCTAGTGGTAGGATATTCCTATCCGCCCGGATAGCGACCATCGTACACAGGGTGTAAAACCCGCCATAGTGGCACATGCAAGTGTGCCGTGTTCCGGGATCAGCCAGTGTACATCCGGTTTTTGTTGGGGGTCTAGAGTTGGGGTACGATGTTTGGAATGGTTGTGTTGAGTAGCGGGGGATAGATTGTCTCTCGCTACTCGATACAGTGTGGTCACTTTGCTTTCTTATGTTTACCCGAATATTAAAACTATAAATAAAATAAATTTTACGGATTATATCGCGGTTTATTTTGTTATTAAAACTGTTTCGAAAGCTTTACAGTCTTCATGGTCACGAGGCGGACTCAAAGAGAAAAATAAACCATGATAAAATCCATAAAATTAGTTTTAGTTCAATGAGTAGAATACATTTTATAAATAGAGCATTCTATTAATTTTGTCTTTACGTCTACATCCCACAGAGTTAAAGACCACAGCCTCCGTGGCGCAGAAGGCCGGCTGCGAAGAGAGGCTGTGGGTTCGATTTCTGCACCGAGACAATTTTTTGTGTGCCAGACAGATATTTGTATCTCGGGTCTGGGTGTTGTGGGACCGTGCGTCTCTCGTAGTAGTGTACCCACAGGCCACAACACAAGATTCGTATCTTAGTGTGGGGCTATCTGTGTGACTGTTGGGTGTTATTTAATTTCATAATTAAAGAAATATATAGCAGCGATAGCCTAGTTGGTTGCGATACGGACTGCCAAGACGAAAGTCGTAGGTTCGAAACCCAAGTGGCATACACCTCTGACTTTTCTAAAGTTATGTGTGTATTAAAATGTTAATTATCGCTTGTTTTAACGGTGAAGGAAAACATCGTGAGGAAACCTGCATATCTGAGATTTTTTCGAAGGTATGAGAAGTCTGCCAATCCGCATTAGGCCAGCGTGGTGGACTAAGGCCTAACCCCTCTCATTAGTAGAGGAGGCCCGTGCCCAGCAGTGGGACAATGTTTAATACAGGGCTAGTATTATTATTTTAATTAAAGAAATATATTTGTCACTAGGTATGTACCTACTAATGAAACGGAATTCATTAAATATCATCAATTTTTTTTTAAATTTATGGGTTATCTATTACTAAAATCGATACAAACAATTTATTTGCTTATTAACTAATGTCTTGTTCGCATATCGTATAATGTTTTGTATCAGGATTTTGGTTTAAATTTTTCTTAACGTTTGATATATGTTATTCGTTTGCTGGTGGTAGGATATTCATATCCGCCCGGATAGCGACCACCGTACACAGGGTGTAAAACCCGCGATAGTGGCACACGCAAGTGTGTCGCGTTCCGGAATCAGCCAGTGTACATCCGGTTTCTTTCGGGGGTAAAAAAAATATTTTTTTTTTACTAACAAAAAAAAAAACCGACACTGCCGTATATTAGGCTCTATAATCTATATAAACTCTATCTATTCAATTCACATTTGTATTAAAAAACATAACCTTCAAATGAAAAACTATAACGTATAAAATTAATTTATAGGTACTTTCAATGCCCAACATACTTTAACCACGTAATCGATCACGTGGCTAAAGACAACGTGACAGACAAAGATGGCAATACCTCGCATATATGTCAAATGAGACACCCTCAAGGATCGTCAGGACATCGTCAGGTCTCAATCCACTAACCAATCACAACCAATCGTTATCCTTCGAGGGTAATCCGTGGCCGCTTATTGGTGGAAACAGATAACGCCTGTAGAGCTACGCCTTCGTAGAATCCATTTGAATTTGTATTTCGAACGCGGACGTTGGCTCTATATTTTTCGTATAAAGAGGTTTTGTGAGTCTATGGATATAGGACGTGTAATTTCTTTTCTTTTTAATGTGTTCTTTTATTTTTTGGTACAAGGAAATTGTAGAGTCGTTATTACAGGATATTTTACCTACCTACATTAAAAATAAAAAAAACACGCAAAAGTTACTTTAAACTCACGTAAAACACTCATAGACTCATAAACGAACCATAGGTGCGTTAATGAGTATCATAGATAGTTAAAGTTAATGCATTGGTGAGACCAAAGAGTTTTTAATAATTAGAATTTACCTAGGTATAATTTTATAAAAAATGAATACGGTAGGCAGCGGCTTTGCTGTGCCCTGGCATTGCAGTAGTCTATGGGCGGTGACTACTTACCATCAGATGGCCCCTCTGCTCGTCTGCCTATCCAGGCACTAACAAAAAAAAAATTGATATAAACTTTTTTACTATAATATAGCATAAAGTTCATTGCATATTTTTTTTAGTTCGGTAAACATATTTCGGTGCTTTCGAGCAAACGAAACTACTCATGTTTTGACTACAAGAATGTGTCTGGCGCCAAAATATTTCGTCCTAACACAACACTTAACATTTGCAAGAGCAAAATAAACATCCACAAGTAGAATTTTACCTGATTTTGCTTTTTAAATAATGTCAACTTAACATTAAAAAACATTTTATGTAGTAATCGGACTTTACACAGAACAGAAAGATCGCAATATAATAAATTGCGTGTTTATAATTTAATGGGTAACATATTGTTTCGGAATACTAGAAGATCCCCAGGGAACGGTAGGCAGCGGCTTTGCTGTGCCCTGGTATTGCAGAAGTCTCTGGGCGGCGGTGACTACTTACCATCAGGTGGCCCGTCTGCTCGTCTGCCTATCGAGGCACTAAAAAAAACCATCATAATATGTGCAATCCCATGAGTAAATTAAGTTAAACATATTGAAATGTCTACCTAATAGGAGTCTAGTGGTTGCCGTAAAAAATCAAACACTAAAAAAAATGTATAAATCGTATACAATAAAATAAGAAAAATGGCGGGAATGTGATGTGATGTTGTATTGTGATTAATAAGTGAAAAAATTATTTCAGACATGGCTTAGGCCTTTAAATTGTGACTATTACAGAAATGGCTTCGGCCTTTAAATTGTGACTATTACAGACATGGCTTAGGCCTTTTGAATTATGTTTATTTCAGACATGGCTCCGGCCTTTAGAATGAGAAAAATATCGGACATGGCTTCCCCCTTTTGAATGGATGAAGACTGCAGACATGGCTTCGGCCTTTTGTATAAGTTAAAACCAGAGAAGAAGAAGACTTTAATTATAGCCCAGATTTGGAAAAAAATAACGACAGACATGGCTGCATGGTTGAGAACCATTGCCTTCTATTTTATAGAGTTGATAAATAAAAATCATAACTAACTCCATGTTCTAAAATCTTAATAATTGTTTCATTATTTCGGTATACTAAAATTTCGAAGTTATATAAATAATATTATAAATATCTAAATCTAAATTTATATCTAAATTTGACCGACTAGAATTCATATAAAGTAACTTCGGGCCGGATGTTAACAAAACTATAAAGTTGAAATTCCTACTGACAAGTGACAGCACTTTACTTGACATTGGCAAAATCACTGGTGAAACGGTGGAGCCATCTAATTTATAAAAGAAGAAGAAGATAAATAAAAATAAAAAAAAACAATAAAATAAATAGTAGGCCTATATTTGTTTTTGTTATTATGTGCCCTGAATTTCTTTGGAATTTCCATTTATTAGTCGTATATTTACATTTGTACATTACATTTTTTGACAGCCTCCGTGGCGCAGTTGGCGAGTAGCCGGCTGTGTAACGAGAGGCCGTGGATTCGATTCCCACACCGGGACAAATGTTTGTGTGACGGACAGGTATTTGTGTCTGTGTGTTGTGAGACCGTGCGTCTCTCGTAGTCCCTGATACCCACGACACAAGACTAGTATCTTAGTGTGCAATCGGGGCTATGTGTGTGACAGTTGGGTGTTATTTATTTTATTTGTAATTACGTACGCATTAGCGTGGTAGACTAAAGCCTAACCCCTCTCATTAGTAGATGAAGCCCGTGCCCAACATAGCAGCAGTATGCCAAGGCTGCATTTTCAAACATCTGTATAGATAAGATATCGCAGAAGCAATCTAAGATAAACCCCGTCGGTATGCGACAGAGTTTCTATTAATACAATGCTCAGTGTTTGTGACAATCCGTGTTTACTACATCTGAAGCTTAAGAGATTTGCGCACAAGCTCGGAAAATCTTTTTAAAATATACTCAGGGGCTGTTTATCTTGAATCTTTTTGTTGAAATGGGAAATATGTTTTAAGATACCGGCAGTTGTCCGAATAAATAACAAATGACGACACAGTATTAGTTCTATTTCTTTGTTGATAGATAACAAATTGAATTTTAGTTGATTAAGATATACAACGCTAAATATATAAAACTAGCTGTTACTCGGCTCCGTCCGCGTGGAGGTCATGTTTGCGAGAAAAAGTATACAACTTCAAAACTTACGGATTTTTATACATACTTTCATTCCCTATTTTACCCCTTATTTCCAAAAACCCTTCCTTAGTGGATGCCTACGTTATAAAAGGTACATATACATATACACTCACGCCTATAATCCCCGAAGGGGTAGGCAGAGGTGTAACCAGTACACCCACTTTTCGCCGAATTTCGGTCCCATAATGTGATAGGGGGCGAGCCTATCGCCACACCGGGCACCATTCCAGACTCCGGGTTAATACTGAGTATTTCTAGAATAAATTATAAAAGGTACCTACTGTCAAAATTTCTATTCTCTAACCCCAGCCGTTAAGGCTGGGCGTTGATATGTCAGTCAGACAGTTTCTTCTTTTATTTATACAGATGTAGCTGTTGCCCGCGACTCGCCCGTCTGGAATTTATTTTTTGGAAGAAAGGATATATCCATGGTCGTTGCTTAAGCTATTAACCTCTTTCTATATCTGCCTAGTAGTGAATTTATAAAGAACCTTATATTGTTCTACGATAAAACTTATCCTACCTATTAATCCAGCTAATAAACTATCTATGTGGCAACTTTCGTCCAAATCCGTTCAGCCGTTTTGAGTGTGTAACAACATCCAAACATATTCACATAGATAATGCAGCAGTAGGATACCAGTCTTGTATTTAACATTGCCTACTGAGGAGTTGGGTCTTAGTCCACCACGCTAGCCTCATGCGGGTTGGTACACTTCAAATTCCATTCATATTCTTACAGAATTTCTCAGGCATGCAGGTTTGCTCGGTATTAGAGATGTTATGGATTTGAAATTTCGGATCTGGATGTGGATACGGATATGTAAATAATATTATATCGGTTTCGGATACGGTTACGGATATGAAATTATTTCGGATTATCCATTAGTTTCGGTTATGGATATTAGGATTTCAAGAAATTGTAAAAGGAAAAAGCAAATAGCTTTATTTTTAGTTTATCATTTGGTACTATTTTATGTTAGTAAATGTAATCCCACAAGAGTAAATGACTGTCATGCTATGTCTAAGCAATAGAAATAAATGAACTGACACGCGCGCGGCCCGTGTGTCGGTTCGGCCGGGCAAAAACAAAAATCAGTCATTACTTGTCTCAATTAGAAAATCCGAAATTATTAGATTCGGTTACGGTTACGGATAGAATTTTATTTCGGATATCCGATAGTTTCGGTTACGGTTACGGAGCTCCATAACATCCCTGCTCGGTATGTATTCCTTTACAACAATCGATAATAGACAATGAATACACACGTAACTTTGAAAGAGGTGTATGGTGTTATGGATTGGTTTCGAACCAGCGACTTTCAACTCGGCTGTCCGTACCATTTACAACTACACATCGGTGCGTGTTACAAGAGAGTTCATATAGAACTTGAGGCATTAAATAGTAATAGGCTGCCTCGGTGGCGCAGTTGTAATTGCGCATGCGTTACGACTGCTGTGCTGTGGTCTCGGGTTCGATCCCCGGGTCGGGTAAAGTGATATTGGGATTTCTATCTAGAAATTCCTCAGTATTAGTCCGGAGTCTAGAATCTGTGCCCGGTTAGGCTCGCCCCCTATCACATTATGGGACCGAAATTCGAAGAAATTGGGTGTACTGGTTACACCTCTGCCTACCCCTTCGGGGACTACAGGCGTGAGTGTATGTGTGTGTGAGTGCATTAAATAGTAAGTAATTAATATGGGTAATTTGTAGCTTTAGACATAGATCTAGGTAGGTACGCTTAGGCAAGAAGCAAATTTGTTCCAGTGGTGGTAGGATATTTATATCCGCCCAGATAGCGACCACCGTAAACAGGGTGTAAAACCTGCCATAGTGGCATACGCAAGTGTGTCGCGTTCCGGAATCAGCCAGTGTACATCCGGTTTTGTTGGGGTCTAGAGTTGGGTACGATGTTTGGCCGTGTTGCGGCCTTCTGAGTACTCTGATACTAGACCCGGGGACTCAGGGACTCAGCAGGCTGGCATGATTGTGTTGAGTAGCGAGGGATAGATTGTTTCTCGCTAATCGATACTCTAATTGGACGGCGCTGCGATTACCATCAGGTGCAGTGTGGTCACTTTGCCAGGATAAAACAAAAAAAAGGATTTTTACAAAAAAATATTTTCCCAAACACACCGTCCACCGGCGCCAACCACTAAAATATTTATCTTCGGCTTGTATCTTTTAATTATAAGCGTATGTGTAAACGAGCGTACGCACAGACAGACTGAAAGTGAAACACAACAATGGGTTATTTTTTATGCAGATAATCCGCTTAAGTCGGGACAGCGTGTAGCGAGGCGAGTGGCGCCGGGATGCGTAACTCGTGTTTTTAAATTAAATAAAGTAGCTAAAGATTTTAAGAGATAAGTGATGTTTAGATTTGAATTCTAAATGAAACAAGGCAATTCAATTTTAAATGAAATTATTTAACCATATTTACGTGCTGGCAATCTAATTTTATAATATTAAAATTAAATGTTCTATTTTATGCCGACTACCTCGGTGGCGCAGTTGTAATTGCGCATGCGTTACGACTGCTGCTGTGCTGAGGTCTCGGGTTCGATCCCCGGGTCTGGTGAAGGTTTATTGGGTTTTTCTATCTAGAAATTCTCAGTATCAGCTCGGAGTCTGGAATCTGTGCCCGGTATGGCGATAGGCTCGCCCTCTATCACATTATGGGGCCGAAATTCGGCGAAAAGTGGGTGTACTGGCTAAACCTCTGCCTATGCCTTCGGGGATTACAGGCGTGAGTGTATGTATGTAGATTTGAGTTCTAAATGAAACAAGTCAAGTCATATTTACGTACTGGCAATCTAATTTTATAAAATTAAAACGTTCTATTTTTGAAATGCGCGAACATGATCTGATTCGGTAATTGTTCTGAGAAGCAGCAATAGGCTTATTGAAAATAATATTTTTACAAGTCTGTATATATAAAAGAAGAAACTGACTGACTGACTGACTGACTGATTGACTGACTGACTGACTGATCGATCAACGCACAGCCTAAACGGCTGGGGTTAGAGACTTGAAATTTTGACAGTAGGTACATTTTATCACGTAGGCATCCACTAAGGAAGGGTTTTTGGAAATACCACCCCTAAGGGGGTAAAATAGGGGATGAAAGTTTGTATGAAAATCCGTCATTTTTGAAGTTAAATTCATGAAAATTTATATTTGGCATTTTAGTTAAAAATAAAAAATATATGTTTCAGGATTTTTGGAAATTCCGCCCCTAAGGGGGTAAAATAGGGGAAGAAAGTTTGTATGAAATCCGTAATTTTTAAGTTAAACGCATTAATATTGGTATTATTGTATACTTTTTCTCCCAAACATGACCTCCACGCGGGCGGAGCCGCGAGCAACAGCTAGTTATACAATATTATATTATAATTTTTGCGATAAAAGACAAAATAAAGAACTTTATGAGTATATTGTGACTTGGTCATAAATAATGTAATTAATATATTCCCTTTTTATTACACTTTCTATGCATTATTCGAGATCCGAATCAAATAAACAGTATTGATTAAATCTATAAAATGTTAACATTTGGATTCAGTCTACCTTTATTTACTCTACCGCCAGTTCGGAATGCAGTTTCGCTAGAGAAGAACGGGCAAGAGTTGAGCTTAACTTTAGATTTGCTCTTTTCAAAAACTGATACTTTTTAGAAGTGGTAGAGCCACGCTGTAGACATATTTGTCTACAGCATGAATGGGCCGGCTCGACCGGGGTAGTACCGCTGTCTAGCAGAAAACCAACGTAACGTGACAATTTACTGTCGTGTTTCGTATGGTAAGTGAGATATCCGGAGGCCCAGATTCCCCCTTCCCTTCCCTAATCTCTATTCCTGTCCTTTAAGGCCGACAGCGCATACGTGATACTTTCGGTATTGTGAATGTTCGTGGGCGGTGGAGATCACTTAACATCAGGTGACCCACTAGCTCGTTTGTCGGACTATGATATATAAAAAAAACTGATTTACAATATTTGCACTAGTCTAAATTATAAGTTCAATGTATGTAACTTTAGTTGCTTCTTAAAAAAACCATACAAACATACTTATACCCTCACGCCTGTAATCCCCGAAGGAGTAGGCAGAGGTGTAACCATGTGTATGTAATGCGAGCCTATCGCCGTACCGGGCACAATCCTAAACACCGGGCTGAAACTGAGTATTTCTAAATAGAAAACTCCATTATCAGTTTACCCAACCCGGGGATCGAACCCGAGATCTCAGCACAGCAGTCGTAACGCATGCACAATTACAACTGCGCCACCGAGACAGTCAACAAAAATATAAGAAATAATAAAAAACAATAGTAATATTATAATAGCAGCGATAGCCTAGTTGGTTGCGGTACGGACTGTCAAGACGAAAGTCGTAGGTTCGAAACCCAAGTGGCATACACCTCTGACTTTTCTAAAGTTATGTATTAAAATGTTAATTATCGCTTGCTTTAACGGTGAAGGAAAACATCGTGAGGAAACCTGCATATCTGAGAGTTTTTCGAAGGTATGAGAAGTCTGCCAACCCGCATTAGACCAGCGTGGTGGACTAAGGCCTAACCCCTCTCATTAGTAGAGGAGGCCCGTGCCCAGCAGTGGGACAATGTTTAATACAGGGCTAGTATTATTATTATTATTTATTTTAAAATACAATAACATTACGCATAGCCGCTCCGTGATCTATTGATTTGTTTTACTGTGGTATATGTTAACAATTTATCTCAAAAAATATTTTTTTAATTTTATAAGGCTTTCTATAATGTCAATATTATAATTATACTAAAAATCTATAAAATATGAATTAAATAATTGCATGATTTCTTAAGCTAAAGAAGTATGTTGCAGTTTTACTAACAAATATAAGTGACTTATATTAGCGTATTTCCTATTATTAGAAATACCGAATGTATCTCAAAGGTATTTCGGAGAGTAGCTGCGGGTACATTAATAATGACAACCTAAGTGGGGAGTAGTAAATATTTAGCATAAAACGGAGTCCCTTCAGCGCTCCGATGTTCAGTTGAGTTGTGAAGAAGACTATCTGATGGCCAGGATATTCGTGGTTCGTTCGCGGGGCAGTAAGTGTAAACAGTTCAACTGTCGCGTAGTTCAGTTTAGAGGGTAATGCTGGTAGATTAATTATAAAGAGAAGCCTGTAGTAAATCCTGACATGCGTTTGTGTTAATATTAAGCACTGAGATGTGTAACAGTGTTATGTAAATCAATCAATAAAATGGTAAACATTGTATTTGTGCCTTTTTAGATATCCATCTTGCATAGTTTTGTTGATGTTGCTAACACTTATGCATACATAGTACCTACTATCACGCCCTTATTCCTTAGGGGTAGGCAGAGCCTATAGATTTCCACATTGTATGATCTTGATACCACTTTAGCTACGTCTTCTTTAAATAATGTCTTCGTGCATACACGTTAGTTTGGGTACTCCTTTATAAAGAATGTTGCCAATTTGACTGATATAAATTCGGTGCGGTTCCCTGCCAACTCTTTCACCCACACTCACCTTGTGCATCTATTTCGTTAGTCTATTATCTTCCTATCATACTCTATCCATGACTTTTTTTATTTAATTCTCTCTATAAAAGAGAAGGCAAAGGATTTCCACCATGCAGCCTTGTCTATCGTTATTTTTCCGAATCTAGGTTAAAATTGAAAATCTTCTTCTTCTCTGGTTTTTATAAGGACAAAGCCATGTCTGTAGTTTATATCCATTTAAAAGCCGAAACCATGTCTGAAATAATCACAATTCAAAAGGCCAAAGCCATGTCTGAAATAATCACAATTCAAAAGGCCCAAGCCATGTCTGAAATAGTCACAATTCAAAAATCCAAAGCCATATTTGAAATAATCACAATTTAAAAGGCCAAAGCCATGTCTGAAATAATGAATTCACTTAATGAAATCACAAATCAAACATCACATTCCCGTCATTTTTCTTTTTCCTATCCATGACTATAATAAATATAAACTTAAATAAACAAATTTAAGTTAACCTCAAAATCTCGAGCAAAAAATGAACAAAAAAATCGGAGCACCTTCACATTTTGCTTTGTTTTTTCTTTTTATTTCCGTGTGATCGGCCACGGCTCGGCAGCCGAATGCCACACACTGGTAAATCCGATTTTATGCTGGTTTTATAATTTTTCGTTGCCGATTTATGTTATATGATATTTCGGTGGTTTTTGCGAGAGATCTTTCTGGAAGATAGTAGATTATGGAAGCTAAAGAGATGAAGATGAAGTGGGTTTGTAATATTTGCTTCTCTTTTTGTGCTTCTCCAACTACTAAAGATTGTCTGACAGCTCTTTATTTTTCCATATTGTTTCTCGTGAACCGGAAAAGCTTTGCAGCTCTCATCTGTTTATCGTAATGTCTATTTACCTACGTACTAGATATTATAATATTTCGATTTCGATAAAAACTTATGTTAGTAGTGCAGTCAAGGAAGGAAGTCAAATCAAAACAAATAAAATATTTATTGAATCCATAAAATGCTATACATATTTATATTCAGCCAATTTTTTACTCTACCGCCAGTTTGGAATGCAATTTCGCTAGAGAAGAACGGACAAGAAACTCTAGCATTACCCCTTTCGAACACTGGTTAACAATATTTGGTCATACAATTAATATACGATTTAAGTTTGATTACATTCGATTAGAGCAAGTGGAATACATTTCTCATTACATAGCAAACTTACGACCTGTGCGTTAGATAAATTTCTGATTGAAAGAACTAGAAAAAAGACTAGGAACAGTAAGAACTCGGTAATTAATGATTAATTATGTCTACAGAAATCTCAATTTAATACGGAATGCAACAGTTAGTGAAAAATTGACAGATTTCTGTAAGACAATGGTAACTAACCGACCCGACTATTTCAAATCTGTCTACAACATAGTTATGTATGTAGAGTACTACCGTGTTGAAATTCGAGTGTTATTTAGAACAATGTCAATGATAGACAGAACGTACCTCCTTTTCGATGAAGAATGCTGGTGGTAGGATATTCAATTCCGCCCGGATAGCGACCACCGTATACATGGTGTAAAACCCGCCATAGTGGCACACGCAAGTGTGTCGCGTTCCGATATAAGCCAGTGTACATCCGGTTTTTTTGTCGGGGGTCTAGAGTTGAGGTACAATGTTTGGCCGTTTTGCGGCCTTCTGAGTATTCTGACACTAGACCTTCGACCGCTTCTTCACCTTCTTGCCCATGGCGTAATGTGAAGAAGCAGGCCGGCATGATTGTTTTGAGTAGCGGCGGATAGATTGTCACTCGCTACTCGATACAATAATTGGACAGCACTGCACTTACCATCAGGTGCAGTGTCGTTACTTTGCCCTGCTAGGATAAAAAAAGAAGCAAAGTAGACAGCAGAACCTACTTACGATAAATAGAATTTCATATTACATTAATATCAAGTTGCTCGTCACTTACCGCAGACACTATGTAAGTACGAAACCTGTAAAGAAAATATAACTTTTTCTAGAAGAGTCCTAGAAGTGGGGGAATATATAAACAATTATTGAAGTTAAAACTTCTTAACTTTCTAGACACTGATTCAAAAAAGAACACAGTTATTCCAAAGTTATAAGTTTTCACTTCTGTCGGTAGTCCCCATAAGTGCCTATTTTTTAATCTATACTAATATTATAAAGAGGAAAGATTTGTATGTATGTTTTGTTTTGTATGTAACGAATTGGCTCAAAAAGTACTGGACCGATTTTAAAAATTCTTTCACCATTTGAATGCTACATTATCACTGATTAATATAGGCTATTTTAATTGCAAGACAAAAATAAGGATCCTTAATAAAATTAAAATAATGTTACCCAAGATGTAAAAAAAATTCCACGCGGGTGGAGCCGCGAGCAACAGCTAGTTTTTAATAAATTACAAAGCAAAGACAGCGAAAATGTTGTCGGCATAAAATTCTGTAAATGCATTAACCATATGCACCAAACTCGAACCAGATTTCCCCACATCACCCCTCAATAAAAAGTACCCCAAAAGCGCATCGCTACCGTGGGGTACAATGGGGCATATTGGCCGGGCGGGTACAGGATGCTCATTTAATTGTGGTAATACGATATTTTATTACTGGCCATTGTTTAAACAATTGCGTAAGTGATTGTACGGGCTGCTCTGTTCTGCACCTTGTCATGGACGGGTGTGTGTTGGAGGGAGCCAGTTGAGATTTATTCGTTGTATTTTTTTTTATCCTGGCACGGCAAAGTGACCACACTGCACCTGATGGTAAGCGCAGTGCCGTCCAATTAGAGTATGGAGTAGCGAGAGACAATCTATCCCCCGCTACTCAACACCATCTTACCGGCCTACTCCTTCACACTACGCCATAACATCGTTAACATTCAATATTGCTTATTTCAGAGAACGTAAAAAAATATTAATAAATAAAATATGTTCATTTTAATCAGCAATCTAAATAAACAATGTGTCATTTCGTAAATAAAAATTGAAAATCTTAAAAAATCAAACAATCATGGGGTCTGTCGCCAGAAGTGAAAACTTACGTTTGGAATTACTGTATTCTTCGGCGTCCATGACGTAGTAACTTTTTTGTTTCTGATTACTTACCAATAATTATAGAACTTCACAGGCTTATGTCAAAGTAAAATAAACAATTGGCCAAAGTACAGCATATCAGTGACGCGAACCCATAGGTTTTCCCCCTAGCAAAAACGTGGCTAAAGTATATTTCCCTTCAAAAAATCTCAATAAATACAAAAATAATGTACTTAAAACAAATTACAAGTTATCACTAAATCATATTCTCCACATTGACTTTAGCATCATGCATATATGAAAGCAATAAATTTAAAAAAAAGAAGAATCATGACATCTGACATAAAGCCATCAACATCAGAATATTGAGCGAGTGCGGGCTCTACCTCGGGGAGGTGGCGACGGGGAGATGAGGCGAGGGGTGTGGGGTGGGGGCGGGGGTTTGTATCGAGTTACAGATAGCTCCTACCCGCGCTGCTCTCCTGCTTGTCTGTTCTAGTTTACTTGCAGAATGTACGAACAGACAGATGAACGGTTTTTGTGTATTAAAGTAGACTTCCGATGGTGGCGTCTAGCGTCACATCATTAAGTAAATAAATAAATAACACCCAACAGTCACACACATAGCTCCGACCTCACACTAAGATACGAGTCTTGTGTGGGTGAGCTACAGAAGTGGAAATACTTAGAGACCAAGAATCATTTTGGGCCTTTACGCCATTGACTTAGTAGTTTAGATTTAGTTGTGTCGCAAGAAAGAATCGTTTATTTATTTATTTAAACTATCCACTTTTCAATTGTTTTTTTTAATAGTAAATAAAATATATTTTATAATTTACTTTAATCAGCGATAGCCTAGTTGGTTGTGGTACGGACTGTCAAGACGAAAGCCGTATGTTCGAGACCAGCCGAAAATGGCATACACCTCTGACTTTCTAAAGTTACGTGTGTATTCATTGTTAATGATTGCATGCTTTAACGGTGAAGGAAAATGAATGAAACTAGCATACATGAGAATTCTCATATGAATTTTGAAGGTAGGTATGTGAAGTCTACCGAACCGCATTATGCCAGCGTCGTGGACTAAGGTCTAACCCCTCTCATTAGTAGAGGAGGCCCGTGCCCGGGAGTGGGACAGTGTTTAATACAGGGCTAGTATTATTATAAATTTTTCAAGAGGTGCAATGCCATTACGTGGCTAGTGGTAGGATATTCATATCCGCCCGGATAGCGACCACCGTACACAGGGTGTAAAACCTGCCATAGTGGCACATGTAAGTGTGTCGCGTTCCGGGATCAGCCAGTGTACATCTGGTTTTTGTCGGGGGTCTTGAGTTGGGGTACGATGTTTGGCCGTTTTGCGGCTATCTGAATACTCTGACCTAGACTGACTCTAGACCCTCGACCGCCTCTTCACCTTCTTGCCCATGGCGTAGTGTGAAGAAGCAGGCCGGCATGATTGTGTTGAGTAGCGGGGGATAGATTATCTCTCGCTACTTGATACTCTAATTGGACGGCACTGCGCTTACCATCAGGTGCAGTGTGGTCATTTTGCTGTGCCAGACAAAAAAAAACGTGGCACCAACCAGAGCTTAGCATTAGATTTATATAAAACTACGAAAGGAAAGTATATTTATCTGCTATTCTTTTTTTTTTATTCTGGCGCGGCAAAGTGACCACACTGCACCTGATGGTAAGCGTAGTGCCGTCCAGATAGAGTATCAAGTAGCAAGAGACAGTCTATCCCTCGCTACTCAACACAATCATGCCGGCCGGCTGTTTAGCTTCTTCACACTACGCCTAAAGGACCCAGGATCATAGGAAGGAGGGAACACGGTAGCTGGCAAACAAAATTCTGCTGGCCATCATAGGTTACAGTGGAAAGAATGACAAAAAATCAACCTATACACATTAAATCGACCATGGTATGTGAAAGTGTAACGTAAGTACTCTCCAAGGATTTGCACAATACGTGTATTCAGCCTTGTAATCTATAATTGCAGTAACTAAACGCAAATGGCGCCAAAATGTTGGGTTACGTAACCTTACAAAAAATGCAGATTATTCAAGTAAATTATATCTGCTCGGCGTAATGTGGGGGTACTGGTTACACCTCTGCCTACCTCTTCAAGGATTACATGCGAGAGTGCGTATGTATGTATCATATAAGTATATACAAAGTGTATTTATAATTTTTAGATGACTTTATCACTCGATAATTTGATACCATTATGAAGATGATGATTAGTGTATGTACTATTTGCTGATACTTCCTGTTTATAGGTAAGATACACTGGCAAGAGAGTAAATAGAAATTTTACATGAATAGTTTTTTAGTATTAGTTTGAAATTTTCTCTAGAGCTAAGTTAGTCATAAGAAATCAATTAAAAAAATTACCAAACTTCATAGCAAAACGAGATCTAATACTGTAAATAATATAAAAACCTATAACTGGAGAATCCGAATTTAAAGTTATTCTACGCTATTGTTGCGTAATGATGTCCCATAGATTGTCAATGGACAATAGAAAATAAAAAAGCACATTTCACGTGGAAGTGTAATACAAGAGCCCTCGTCGGACACTCAATTATGTCATGATAATTGCAGTAACAAAACGCAGTGACAAACATGGCCGCATTGTTATTGGCGCCAAAACTTACGTCAAATAAAAAACTTTACGCACGGCTACATTTTAAAATGGATATCACTTTTCGTCTCTATTCGTATTTATTACGTTTCTTATTGTGCAAATTTAAGTATGGAGACCCTGAAAGGTAATTTTTTCTAGGATGCTTTGACCGTTTGTCTCTGATGGGTATTGCGTCATTGGTTGAATGCATGTCGCTTTATCTAGAGAAAACGAAGACAAGGAAACAAGATGACTATAAATAACTTTAGCGTAATGTCTTATGACAGCCTCCGTAGCGCAGTTTACGAGTAGCCAGCTGTGAAACGAGAGGCCGTGGGTTCGATTCCCACACCGGGACAAATGTTTTTGTGACGGACAGATATTTGTATCCGGGTTCTGGGTGTTGTGAGACCGAAAGTCTCTCGTAGTCCCTGATACCACAATACAAGACTCGTATCTTAGTTTATTATTTATTAGCTTAAAGGTCGTTTAGATAACTTATAATTGCTAGGATTTCCGGGACAATCCTTTCGAGTGATTGTCAAATGAAAAGAAATATTTTCTTTATTGAAAAAAAAACAATAAAACACTGCCACGCTCTATCTTGAGTGCCCGGAACCTCCATGTTAGTAGCTTTTACATGACTACCAACTGAGAAAGCACATGCGTGATTGCTTTAAAATGCTTATTCTAAGGAGACGTAAAATAAGAAAAATTTTATCCTTAAACTGAGCACATTTTAATCCAATATTATAACAAATCGTCTAGCCTTATTATACAACGCCGTAACGTAACAGAACAACCGAAAAAAGGAAGATTTTCAACCTGTTTACAAAATAAAAATTTAATTTGTGCGGCTTCCCAACCCTTCCGTCGGGGCTGTTTTTAAAAAACAATGGGAAATGTACACCGTGAAACCTTTAAGGAAGCACCTCCCCTATCTATGGGGTAAAAAAGCTTAAAAACTTGTTGTTGTTTTATTCTCCAAGTTTAACGTTTAAATAGCACCTGTTAATATTTAACATTGTTTACGTCTTTATGTATTGAATTGACTTCTGAAGTATGATTTAGAATGATTGTATTTTAAAAGTAGAATTTCATGACAGTTTTCTGTAAGACAGTAGTAATAAAGTTTTTTGTATGTCGCGAGAACTTTTAATTATTTGGTAAGCGGAATAAGAATAAAATAATAAAATAGTTATGCTGGCGATAGGCTCGCCCCCTATCACATTATGGGACCGAAATTCGGCGAAAAGTGGGTGTACTGGTTACACCTCCGCCTACCCCTTCGGGGATTATAGGCGTGAGTGTATATGTATGTATGTAGTTATGCTGGGCTAGCCGGTCTTAAGACTCAGCACCCCCTCGCCCGGATGATGGCTATCCGTGCTGCCGCTGGGTCGAGTCCCTACCCCTGTCTACACCACCCGACACTACCAGCTAAAAGCCCGCATTGGCCTTCTTTGGCGTTTATGGAGTGGTCCCGGGGTATCCTAAAGTAGTAATAACCTGATCTGGCCTGCGTAGCTCTCTCATCTACCACGTCATTGTTTGTTATCTCTCAAATGTTGAAGGAACATCTTGCGTTGGTGATACTACCAGCGGTCTACAGATTCTCTGTCAAGTTCTGTATCTGGAGATAGCCTATAGCCGCTGTAAGAATTATTGAATAATCGATTCTTGGTGAATGCGAAACTCATTTGTAGATTTTAGAAATGTCATCTATCGGTATATAAAAAAACAGTTATTAAGCATTCCCTTACATTCCTTACATTCATTACATTTACATATTCATTACTCGGTGTCGAAAAAATGTGTGCCATTGTCGATCCTGGCTAAACAGGAGTTTCAATGGCGGGTGTGTAGGCGGGATAGTCTCTATCGTTATATATTGCTACCTTGGGGTAGAAATGTAGTAAAAGCCATAAACCCTACTTTACAGGACGAGCAAAATACAAAACTTTAAAAACATTTTGGCTAATAACTTTTTTTCTTATAGGTATATTGGTCATATTAAGTGAGATTTGTTATTTTTTATGTTTTTTTTGTGTCTATCATGACGATATTGAACAATCAATATCGCAACTAATAATGTAGCTTCCAGTATATAAGAGTATATATATTTTTTATCCTGGCAAGGTGAAGCGAACACACTGCACCTGATGGTAAGTGCAGTGCGGTAGAGTATCGAATAGGGAGGGACGATCTACCCCCGCTAATCAAAACAATCATGCCGGCCTGCTTCTTCACATTACGCCATGGGCAAGAAGATGAAGAAGCGGTCGAGGGTCTATTGTCAGAGTACTCAGAAGGCTGCGAAACGGCCAAACATCGTACCCCAACTCTAGACTCCCGACAAATATATATATATTAGAAATACAAACATTGTTTATGTAAAAGCTCATATTTTAAAAGCCGCTATAGCTGCGCAGGGTTATTTCCTTAGCGTGTTCTACCGTCTGCATCATGGTAAATGCTTCATAGACTTGCTTAATCTTATCCCATCCTCTTCCTTCCACATCAGAACCACGCGTACTGGCTTGCAGAGCCACAGCTTCGTGGTGTCTAATACCACGGCCCGAACCAATAGTTTCGCAAATTCGTATTTTCCGCACCATCAAGCTGTGGAACAGTTTGCCAGGTGCCGTGGCCCTACTTCCTATGATCCTGGGTCCTTTCGGCGTGTAAAGAAGCTACTGAGTTGCCGGCATGATTGTGCCAAGTAGAGAGAAAGAGTTGTGTCTTGCGATTTGATACTTTAACTGGAGGACTCAATGCTAATCATCAGATGTGGTCACTTTGCCGTGGCATAATAAAAAAGCTGCAGATTCCACTTCGTCTAGAAAACCACGTTGGCCGCTGGAGGCTGTTAAAATGTCAATATTGTCTCTGAATCTGTTTTGATGGCCAGCTTCTAGTTGGACAATGCAAACATCACGTATTAATTAGTAGACATTCGGAGTTGTCGTGTAAAATTACCAAAGAGGCTCACGTGTTTATGTAAATATAAATATATATGAGACGGTATACATTACATACATTGAGCTGCTCTAATCAAATCCAATTTATATTGTATTTTATTACACGCTTTGTATTAGCTTCACCTGCATCTATATGTATGTATGTATGTATGTGTGTGTGTGTGTGTGTATATATGTATGTGTGTGTGTGTATATATGTATGTGTGTGTGTGTGTGTGTATATATGTATGTGTGTATGTATGTATGTTACAGAATCTTTGAACGTAATTTTCACCACCTTCCATACGCCCGATTTACTTGTAAAGTGCACGTATCAAGGACCGATTACAATATAATATTTCTTAACTTAACTTTAGCCTTATATCCTAACCAGGACCACCAACCAGGATGATAAAAAATATGAAAATTTTGGGTCATATTTTTTTTCATGTAGTCTTGATTTGAAATCGAGTCTTGTAATTATTATTATGCTGTTTTGAGACTAAAAACATGAAAGTAATTATAGTTTTAAAAAACTAAAATACGCTTTAATAATTTAACTAAAGAAGAAAATAATTCAATTAATTTGATTGTAAAAAACCGTGGGATAATCAGTATATAGTAAAAAGCTTTAGCTTTTTTTACTATCAAATTAATCGAATTATTTTCTACTTTTTAATTCAATTATTAAAGCGAGTTTTTTAGTTTTTGAAACAATAATTTGTTAGGTAATAGGTTTTGCCTGCAGCTTCGCGTGCGTGATCACGTTTATCGGTACTGTAAAATAATTAAATCTTATTATAGAAAACAACACGTTACGATGTTCCTGAATTTCCAATTTTTCGGAAAATTCAATTCGGACTGTTACGATCATTTGGTAAAAATTTATAAAAAAAATCTGAATAATTAATAAGGAATTGTAGTTTTTAAAAAGACACACAGAAAAGTCTGCAATGGCATGTGTCTATCTTCTAAGACAGACTCACAATTACCCGACAATGTCGGAGCGCGTCGCTAGTTTTAATATCTCTATTTGTGATATTTTGTGTATTGAGCACGCTCGGTGACCACGTTCGGTGTATACAAGTCCTCGGATGCAGTGAGTAAACACCATCAGTTTGGGACCAGCCGCAAACAACTCGTACACGTGACGCTAAAATGACGCTTTAAGACTATTAGTTTAATTTTTATAGAATTTTGATTAGTTAAAAGCTTTTTATTACACATTAAAATATTTAAATGATACTTCGGACTGTGGATTTGTTTACAAAACGGTGACGATACGGGCGATTTGGCGGGTGTTCAGTAAATTTAATATTATGTAGATTATTTTTGTAAAAACAATATATAAGGAGAGAATTAATATAATATGAGCTTTAATAAAACATATAAAAGCTATTTAGACAGATTTTCCAAATATAGTTATATATTTTATTATTGTATCGACTGATCGACAATATATTTACACTAAGTATTACATATACATACATCTATATACACTCACGCTTGTAATCCCCGGGTAGGCAGAGGTGTAACCAGTACACCCACTTTTCGCCGAATTTCGGTCCCATAATGTGATAGGGGGCGAGCTTATCGCCATACCGGGCACAGATTCCAGACTCCGGGCTGATACTCGTACTCGAGTATTTCTAAATAGAAAAACGCAATATCACTTTACCCGTTCCCGGGGATCAAACCCAAGACCCCAGCAGTCGTAACTGCGCCACCGAGGCAGTAACTTATTTTTTATTCTGGCACGGCAAAGTGACAACACTGCACCTAATGGTAAGCGTAGTGCCGGCCAATTAGAGTGCGAGATATCTATCGCCCGCTACTCAACACAATTTTGCCGGCCTGCTTCTTCACACTACACCATGGGCAAGACGGTGAAGAAGCGGTCAAGGGTCTAGTGTCAGAGTACTCACAAGGCCGCAAAACGGTCAAAAATTGTACCCCAAGTCTAGACCCCCGACGAAAACCGGATGTACACTGGCTGATCCCGGAACGCGACACACTTGCGTGTGCCACTATGACGTTATGTGTTTTTCACCCTGTGTACGGTGGTTGCTATCCAGGCGGATATGAATATCCTACCACCAGCATAAGTATTACCTGAAGTAAAATATTGGACACCTCAGTAGGAATAATTCTACAGTAAGCACAAATTTATCTGCCTGATGAAGACACTCGAAGTTAAAGACATAAAATCAATAGTGACAATATTGACGCAGCGGTGGACGAGAGAGGGGTCTGAAGGGCAGGGGGAGAAGACAAACAGATTAACGGATATAACAATGGCAGCAAATATGAAGTAAAACTCGCTAGACCACTTACCGACAGCTTTTGGAGCTTTTTATTATTGTTTTTCTCACTAATATAGGAAGATGTTGGTATAGGGAACTGGTTAGGACACAAGATATTGAAATAAATCTATTTTAATGCATTTTATCGCGGTTTATTTTACTTTTTTAACTCGATGTTTCGAAGGCTTTATAGCCTTCATATAGGCACAAAGTGGACTGAGTTGTATGTCGTCACGACAGTATAGAACAATGTTTCTACACTCCATAGTTGATTTTAAATTTTATTTGTTGTAGTACAATCTACACCGAAGGAGCTCACAGTGTCTTGAGGTCTGGCAGTTGGTCTTTTGGGTTCCGATTTAATTAAATGTATAATTGGATCCCAGGCAGGTGCTTAATTCAATAGGTCCTAGGTAGGAATCGGTGTTCTCTGACAAGGGGTTTTGTCAAATCGAACAAAATGTTTGGAGCCTTCTAAATGTTTAGCAACTGCAGTGGTAAAGCGTCGGTGTTTCACGTCCGCTATATCTTTTACGCGGGTAATATATTTTTGTTTGATCTATATTTGAGGCATTGCAGAAGTCTATGGGCGGCGGTGACTACTTACCATCAGGTGGCCCGTCTGCTCGTCTGTCTATCGAGACAATAAAAAAAATGTAATACTCGCATAACCATTACGTAAAAAAGGTGTTGCCGGATTGGGTCTTGTCAACAAAGAGATTAGTTTAGGATTGTTATAAAGGCCGTGTCTCGGTGCCGCACATCTTGTGTTCGAGCTCCAGGTCAGGTAAAAGTAGAGTTGGCAACCGTCCTGTTTTCCCAGGACATGTCCTGGTTTTTAGAGTGTCCTGGGGTGTTATGGATAATTTTTAAGCAGCGTCCTGGGTTTTTTCGTCCTGATAAGGTCCTGTATTTTAAAATTTGCAATCCTTGCTTTAAAGGCGGTGTCTCGGCTCGCAAGTGTTTACGCTTTTTTAAAACAAAGATGAGTCCTGCTTTTAAACTGAATTGTCTTGGTTTTTCTAACTACAAATCCTAGTATTTGAATTCCGGTAGCCCTAGGTAAAAGTGATATGGGGATACTTAGTATCAATCCGGAGTCTATAGGCTCGCCCCCTATCATATCACGGGCGGTGAAGAGCTGGGTGAAATGTGGATGTACCGGTTACATCTCTGGCTACCCCTTCGGGGATATCAGGCGCGAATGCGTATGTGTGTATCTCATTAAGGCAGTATTTGTTTCAAAATTGTTTCAACTGTAGTAATTTCTCTTATAATTGAAACGTTTAATACTTAGACTTTTTATAAATGTTTTTAGACTCTCGCCATTTGAATACATATTATAAAATTAGGAACGGGTCTTAATCGTGCAATACTTTAATGGTATAAATACCACAATTATTTCCCGACGTTTCGACCGAGTTGCATCGGCCGTGGTCACGGGCTGACTGAGTAAGATTTAGTGTCGTCTTCGTAAGGTGGGCTTTCGTGTGGTGGGAGTATCGGTAACCAGTTTAGTGGGGGTTTTGATAACTACCTTCCCTTGGTTTTTATTTTTATCAAAAATACTGTCGGTACTTCGACAAACCACACTGACAGTATCCTCGCGCTGAAGAGTTGACTCATTCTGTCGACGCGGTTTACATATACTTATGACAGGATTCCATGTCGTTGACAAACTCTCGGTTGAAATTCTGATGTTTTTTGATTTCTACCGCTTCACGTACTATTCTGGGGTAATAATGGCGATCGGTGGATAGAACCTGTGGTTGGTGTAGTTCTATCCAATGATTAGGTCCAGCCTCCAGCAAATGCTCAGCCACCGCTGATTTGTTGATCTGGCGGTTTTTTACCGACTTACCGTACTTGGACTTGTTCATTTTTTATTTAAAAAACCAGAACCCACTTTACCCGAGCGATAAAACAAAATTATTATCCATGAAATATATTTTTAAAACAATTTATCTATCTTCGAATAGGCCATAAACAATAAAAACGTGATTCGAATCATAGAGGTATAAAACAATTGTAATGACCATAAAAACTGCGTCGCACGAGTATAGGTATCATTTACAGTAACATGATAGATACAGTACGTGAATATTAACAATACTGCCGTTCTATTGTCATAAAATAAGAATAATGACTAATTCTGTAAAACTCTGACACTAGACCCTCGACCGCTTCTTCACCTTCTTGCACATGGCGTATTTGTTGATAGATTGTCTCGCTAATTGATACTCTAACTGGACGGCACTGCGTTTACCATCAGATAAAATGTGGTCACTTTGTCGTGTCAGTATAAAATCTTTGTGTTTTCTTACGTATGTAGTGTTTCTACCAACCCGCATTAGGCCAGCGTGGTGGATTAAGGCCTTATCCCTCTCATTAGTGGAGGAGGCCCATGCCCAGCAGTGGCACAATATTTAACTGAAACAAGAGACTGCCTTAGTGGCCAGTTGTAATTGCGCATGCGTTACGACTGCTGTGCTGAGGTCTCGGGTTCGATCCCCAAATCGGATAAAGTGATATTGGGTTTTTCTATCTAGAAATTCTCAGTATTAGCCCGGAGTCTGGAATTATGCCCGGTATGGCGATAGGCTCTCCCCCTATCACATTATGGGACCGAAATTCGGCTGGTTACCTCTGCTTACCCTTTCGGGGATTAAAGACGTGAGTGTATATGTATGTATGTTTTATAAGTTTTGGAGAAACCTTACGGACTAATACAATCAAGGTAGTAATAATTACATAAATAATAATATTTATTTATTTATTTTATTTTTATTTATTTATTTTATTTTATGGAAGACTAACAGGTTTAACTAAGCTAGAATAATAACAGTATACAAAACAAACAACCAATTACAAGTCTTCACTTATAGTAACGGTTTAAAACAAAATAAAAGTGAACAACTTTAGTATGTTGTTGAATTTACTAGACTATATACCTACACTTAATAATATATAATATTAATAATGTTAAAGTTTCTGACTAAAGAAATCAAGGCTCAAATTTCTCCTCGCTGAGGTAACACTGGTCAAAAAAGGGTCCAAATCGTGCTGTTTACAAATCTTATTAAAGTTTGTGCTCGCTCGCACAATAAAACTATTTTGCCTATAGTTTGTGGATGTATGTGGAATAAATAAGGGTGGATTATAACGGAGTGTTTTACACGGTACATTAAAACTAATTTTTGAAAGAAGTTCAGGTGAATCAATATCTCCATTAATTATTTTTAATAAAAAAAGAATATCCGCTATCCCTCTTCGATTTATAAGTGGCAATAAGTGGAATTTTTGGCAAATTCTCGAATAGTTTTTTGAACTGTAAGGAATTTTTTGATGATAACAAAGATACCTAATAAAGCGCTTTTGGACATTTTCAATACGATCCGTATACTTGTAATAGCGCGGATTCCATATTGTCGAGGCATATTCCAAATGACACCTAACGTACGTACAGTAGAGTATTTTAATGGTTTTAGCTTCAGTGAAGCATTTAGAAATCCGCATTATGAATCCAAGCGATCTAGAAGCCCTTTTAACAATAGTATCAACATGTTTATCATAGAGTAGACCGCTGTCCTGTTGGACACCCAAGTCTCGTATGTCACTACATCTCGGTAAGTTTTGACCACCCAACATATAATTTGTGGCCAAGACCATTCTTTTCCTGGTAAACGTAATGACAGAGCACTTCAAAGGATTAAGGTCAAGTTTGTTATTACTGCAATAATCCTCCAGACGGCTTAAGTCCTCCTGAAGCGCAGTCATGTCATCAAATGAACTTATGGTGGAAAATATTTTCATATCATCCGCAAAACACAGTAAATTAGATGAAACAAGACAAGAGGCAATGTCATTTACACAGATCACAAATAGCAGCGGACCCATTAGTGAGCCTTGAGGTACACCGCTGGGCACGGAAACCCAGCTGGACATATAATTATTGAGTGCCACCGCCTGAGATCTATTATTAATGTAGGAGGAGAACCACCTGAGTAGATCTCCGCTTATGCCAATGTTATACAGTTTATGTAGTAAGATCTCATGGTCGATCCGGTCAAATGCCTTGCTATAATCTGTGTAAATAACATCAACCTGCTTACCCCGATCCATAGCTGCAGTGACATAATCATTAAACAAAGTAAGGTTAGTGACTGTTGAACGTCCTTTTAAGAAACCGTGTTGGTATGGACTAAGTGACAATGCTATTGCTGAGTATACCTGATTATAAACAATTCTTTCAAAAACCTTGGCGATGACACAGAGCTTTGATATGGGTCTATAATTTGTTATTTCGGTTTTAGAACCTTTTTTATGAACAGGTGTTATAAAGGCCGATTTCCAAACATCTGGAACTATGCCTGATGCCAAAGACATTTTAAAAAGAAGTGAAACGGGCAATGATATGGATGACGCACAACGAGTAAGAAGGTTGGCTGAAATATTGTCTGGACCCGTTCCCTTTGAAATATCCAGCTTGCGAAGAAGATTGGCTACGTTACTCACTTCTACTTCTACATGAGAGATATCTGATATAGAATGTGATTGAGCAAAAGTTGTAGTGTGAGTATAGTTACTGCTAGTAGAGGGTTTAAGAAAGTTTGAATGAAAATAACTCGAGAATGCCTCACATATGGTATCACCTGTAGTCAACAATTCACTATTGTAAGAGAGACTACTCGGAATTGCGTTTGAGTTATGTCTATTTTTTACAAAAGCCCAAAACATCTTTGGGTTGTTTTTAATTGAATCTTCTGTAAGTTTAATATAGTTTTGATAACATACAGCTTCCATAGTTTTAACACGATCACGTAATACCTTAAATGTTATTCTATCAGACTTATTCCCATATTTTTTGAATTTTTTGAAATATTTAAATTTTTCTTTAATGATTTTAATTAATGATGATTTGTACCAGACTGGATATGTTTTATTTTTTTCGATTTTATGTGGTATGTATTTATTTTGTAAATTAGTTATAGTTTGATTAAATAACATAACTGAATCATTGACTGACCTTGAAGAGAATTCATTTTTCCAGTCAATTGCAGAAATTTCATTGTTAAGGGAATCAAAGTCGCCTTTACTAAAGACGTATCTAATCCTTGTTGCATTTTTCAATATCGGTGCAACACATATATCAAAGTCGATTAGTAATGACGGATGGTGAGGATCTATAGGTACTAAGGGATCAGTACATTCATGAACCCGAGCTAGTTTATTTGATATTACTAAGTCGAGAATTTTTCCGTGTTGATTAGTAACACCATTATATTGCCCTAAACCTAACGTATATAATTCATCTATAAGTAAGTATTCATCAGCTGTTTGATTATTCATAGGAAAAATCAAACAGCTAGTATATATATAATAATACTAGCCCTGTATTAAACATTGTCCCACTGCTGGGCACGGGCCTCCTCTACTAATGAGAGGGGTTAGGCCTTAGTCCACCACGCTGGCCTAATGCGGGTTGGTACACTTCACATACCTTCGAAACTCGTATGAGAATTCTCAGATATGCAGGTTTCCTCACGATGTTTTCCTTCACCGTTAAAGCAAGCGATAATTAACATTTTAATACACACATAACTTTAGAAAAGTCAGAGGTGTATGCCATTTGGGTTTCGAACATACGACTTTCGTCTTCACAGTCCGTACCGCAACCAACTAGGCTATCACTATTATTAATATTTACATAGAAAATGACAAAATATGCCCATAACAAGCTATCAAATACTAAAAATCAAGTGTTAAAAGTTAAGTCTTACTTAACTGTTCAAAGTTAAAATGCAAATATTCATGTGTTTGGAGATATATTTGTCTGGAAGCGAGTAATTTGCTGTGTGCTTATTAAGCAGTTCAAGACTACTTGAGCGGTATTGGTTTTGCGATCAGAAGCGGCCAATATTTACGTAGTGTAGGTACAGTAAAATATATATTTTTTTTAATATGGCCATGTAAAGTCTATTCAAGTTGAAATATTTATTTTATATAGGACAATCAATGGTAATTACACTAAATATAATGAATAAAATTAAAAAGAACAAATAACATACATGGTAAATGCATTACCTTCAGATGTCACAGCATGCATTGAATACATTAATTGCAAAAAATAAAAAAAAAATTAAAATAAAAAAAATATAAATGAAAAAACCCAAGAATAAATATTTAAGGGTTTAGAGTTGGGGTACGATGTTTGACCGTGTTGCGGCCTTCTGAGTACTCTGACACTAGACCCTCGACCGCTTCTTCACCACCTCACCCCATAGCGTAGTGTGAAGAAGCTACACAGAAGCGGGCATGATTGTGTTGAGTAGCGAGGGATAGATTCTTGCTACTTGATACCCTAACTGGACGGCACTACCATATGGGTGCCCTTGCCAGGACAAAAAAATTAAAAAATACTAGATCTTGCCCGCAAACTTACATGTGTGATTAAGTTTTTAAATAATGAACGAAATACTGGCATATGAATGAATAATGTTTTGTCACAGATTTCCGATATGATGTAGATTGTACATATATAATAATAATACTAGCCCTGTATTAAACATTGTCCCACTGCTGGGCACGGGCCTCCTCTACTAATGAGAGGGGTTAGGCCTTATTCCACCACGCTAGCCTAATGCGGGTTGGCAGACTTTTCATACCTTAGAAAAACTCAAAGATATGCAGGTTTCCTCACGATGTTTTCCTTTACCGTTATTGTACATAGATTAATATAAATCTATAAACGTCGATGTATATGTTCTCTATGGAACAATAAGTGACTCTTTCTTTCTTTCTTTCTTTGTTGTTTATAAAAAAACTTAACTCATTCAACGTGGACGGAAACGCGGGCAAAAGCGAACTAAAAATAAAATGGCGAATTAAAAAGAAACCCACACATTCTCTGTTATATTACAACCTTGTTAATGTGTCAAAATAATGAACCCAGAACAAATCCCATTACTCTTATAAACAAGATATCTCGGAAGTATTTTTCCCATCAAATTATAGGCATTATGGCAGACAATGAGCCAAATCACGTGGCTACTTCCCCATTGTTCATTATTCGAGTTACGAACCTGATATCAAATTTTAACTTTATTACTACTGTTATAGGGTGCATTTTTAAGTAAGTTAAATGAATGTATAATACTACATTTTATGTGCGCTTTAAAGAGGTTGCAATTTCAACTTTATTTAAAATACAGTAATGTTTATTTCTGGTTGTTAGTATTGGATATTAAGTGAATCAAAGTATTAATTTTATAGTAAGTCATAGTACAGATTCTGATGATGTAATAAGTTATGGTTACCCTAAGAAACTATGTGATTATGTAAAATAGAATAAGAACAAAGGTACATAGATTTCGCTTTGGGTCTTTAATATCGTCCAAAAAGTAGTTATCGTAATAAATAACAATAAATAAATAACACCCAACAGTCACACACATAGCCCCGACCCCACACTAAGATACTAGTCTTGTGTTGTGGGTATCAGGGACCTAGAGAGACTTTCGGTCTCACAACACACAGAGACAAATACCTGTCCGTCACACAAACATTTGTCCCGGTGTGGGAATCGAACCCACGGCCTCTCGTTTCACAGCCGGCTACTGGCCAACTGCGCCACGGAGGCTGTCGTGTGTTAAAAACTCTATTTAGTATTAAAAAATAAATAATCTGGTTACTTAGTGTGCGTTGATTTATCACTTATTTTACAAGATAACATAAATTGGTTAAAAAAAACATTATAACCACAGCCTGCTTGGCGCAGATAAGGAGTAGCCGACTAATAGTCCATAAATATTTCGTCTATAAATAGGTCCTTTTATAGTTCCTGACACCAATAACATAGGTTAATCTATGGAAATCAGAACTATGTATTTGAGTGTTGAATGTGCCTATTTTATTTATTTAACAGGCAATTTCCTTTATTCATTGTTTTTTTTATATTTAAATAATAAATTCTCTTTAAATTATAATTCTTTTTCTATTTCCAAATAAATTTTAACAATAAGACTGGCCACTTAACTTAAATAAAAAGTAACAAAAAAAAAGAAAATGTTTATACCTATTCTATTTTTAAATTCTGGTAACCTTTATTCATACCAACTTTGTACGTTACTGGGACTATTTCAATATGCGTAGGAGTTAATGGCACGTAAAATCGACGCCTATGTTAAAACATTGTGTGAGGAATTTTAGAAGGCATTTTTTTGGAGAATGAGAGTGAGTGAATGATTTTATTATGCCGTCGTTATATTGTGACTTAATCATTCTGGTTCAGGGCGATCAAATGACAAGAGATTTTTTCAATATTAAGACCTATCTACTGTCGTCTCTTTGGTGTAACAACTACATAATCTGAGAAGCCGGTGAGTTCCTTGGTTCAATTGCAGACCATATTATTATATATTCTGCGTGTTCTACCGTCTGCATCATGGCCAATGCTCTGAAGAATTGTTTGATCTTATCCCATCCTCTCCCTTCCATACCAGAACCACGCGTACTGGATTGCGGAGCCACAGCTTTGTGGTGTCCACTACCCACGAGGCGGCCTGCGTATTGGCCGGCACACTCCCTTGGGAGTTGGACTCAAAACTTCTCTCGTCAGCGTTCTTCTGGCGGGAGGAGGCGTCCAGTCGCCGTCAGGAGAGACTGGCCCCAAGGGAGATTGCGGCCCGGTTTCGCAGAACCGCTGTGGAGGAGTGGCATACTAGGCTGGAAAGCCCAAGTGCGGGTTTGAGGACCGTCGCGGCAGTGCGTCCTGTCCTAAAGAGATGGCTAGACAGGCGCCACGGTGCGCCAACTTTCCGGCTGACGCAGGTACTGACGGACCACGGGTGTTTCGGTTCGTTCCTGTGTCGGATCGGAAAGGAGGTGTCTGCCGTGTGCCACCATTGTGGCAACTGCCGCGAGGACACGGCCCAACACACGTTGGAGGAGTGCCCAGCCTGGGACGAAGAGCGCAGCACTCTCAGAGCAGTCGTCGGAGGAGACCTCTCGCTGCCGGCTGTGGTGTCGTCCATGGTCACCAGCCGGAGGTACTGGCGTGCGGTGGCCCACTTCTGCGAGAGCGTCATCTCGCAGAAGGAGAGTGCCGAGAGGGATCGGGAACGAAATGATCCCTCCCGCCGCCAGAGAAGACGTAGGAGGCGCCGGGCGGACGACTGACCGGCGTCTCCCGCCTTTGGAATGGGGGCGTTTGAATTCCACCACGGTAACCCCTGCCTGTCGTACGAGGCGACTAATTGGGGCCATCGGGGGTTGCGGGCTCGCAGCGGGGGGCTGTCAGCCCGAATCGATGCACTCCCAATTTCGGAGCATCGTGCGACCCCGAGATGGACGGCAGCGCGGGTGGTAAGGCCTCGTTCGCTGTCGTTGTTCGGTGCGCGGGGGCTCCTAAGCCCTCCCATGGAGATGGGCTGCTACGCAGCACCGCGCAGGGGCGGTTCCGGCAGCAATTCTAGCACTCCTTAGAATACCCCGGGATCGCTCCTTAAGCGCCGAAGAAGGCCACCGCGGGGTTTTAGCTGGTAGTGTCGGGTGGGGTGTACATAGGGGGTAGGGACTCGGCCCAGCGGCTGCCCGGATAGCCATCATCCGGGCGAGGGGGATGCTGGGTCGTAAGACCGGCTAGTCCAGCATAACCGTTTTATTCTTATTCCGCTTCCCCCCGGAGCGGGCGGTAGTAATAAAACGCTTTCCCCGCGACAACAAAAAAAAAAGGCCGGCATGATTGTTTTGAGTAGCGAGGGATAGATTATCACTCGCTACTTGATACTATAACTGGACGGCACTGCACTTACCACCAGGTGCAGTGTGGTCACTTTGCAGAGCCACGATAAAAAAAATCTTAAATAACCAAATATGGCATAATTATTACACTATATATTTACTAGAAAACGTATCTAGTTTAAGTATATTCATGTCAGATCCAAGTACTTTGCTTTACATGTTGATTTCATTTATTTGTTGGAAAGATTATTTTATACAACAACGATAATGTCGCTGTCTATCAAGTAATAGTTTTTATACACCAAAAAATATTATTACTACTATTATATTTTTTTTATTTTGTTAACCATAGACAGAAAAAGAAGTAATGACTAATTTCTACAGTAAGTAACTAAGGCCGTGTTCCGGTATACACTGCGCCACTGTTCAGTGCTCTCATACTGCCGTTGTATGAAATGACGTTATAAATCGGCGCCATTTTTGTACTGAAAGCCACTGGGAGCACTGGCGTTTTCGAGGTAAGGCGCTCTCAGTGCTTTGGTCACGTGATCAATAGCGTTCAGAAACAGTTTCTCCAGGTTATGTATATGAAATTTCCCCATTTCAGGTTTAAATTTTCCCTAAAAAGATATATTTCCGAATTTTTTCCCCACAATATTTTTCATTTTTATCTCAATGTTACCACAGGAATATCGGAATAAAAAAAAGCCTATTTTACTTCCAGTAATCCACTTTTTTGTTTTATATCACGATGATGGCAAACGAGCTGGCGGCCCGCCTGATGGTAAGTGGTTACCGTAGCCTATGGACGACTTGCAACACTAGGAGCATCACATGCGTCATGCGCGTTCCCGACCCTTCAAAAACCTATTTACTCCCTTCTTGAAGGACTGTAGTCCCCTTGTACATCTCGGCAGGGAGCTCATTCCACATTCATTTCATACTAGTGAAAGTTCCATCAAAATCGATCCAGCCGTTTGGGAGATTATTTGGAACAGACAGACAAAAAATATTTTGCTATAGGTATTAGTTATGCTCTCATATAAATTTCTAAATAAGTGGTCATTTTGATATTACAAACAGACGCTTCAACATTATTTATTTGTATTGATTTGACATCTACTAAAAATAAAACACAGTTTTCATCTATTTACTTTGTTCAAAATTACATACATTCCACTATCTAACACTTCCCTCTGATTGGTACACGAGATGAGATGTTTGACTCGCCATTGGCGTGTGGCAGCGGCACGACCGCGACGCGCTGCAGCGGGCATGTTATCGAAAGAATTCTGTTGGCAGCATTGTATTGTTTTACGCCTGCCGTTTCAATTACGACACAAAGAACAAATCTTAGATTTCTTTTATTAATTAGACACAGAATTAGTTCTCCCCAAACTTTCGCCAAAATAAAGAAGGCCGCAAAACGGCCAACCATCATACCCTAACTATAGACCATCGACAAAAAAAACCGAATGTACACTGGCTGATTCCGGAACACAACGCACTTGCGTGTGCCACTATGGCGGGTTTTACACCCTGTACGGTGGTTGCTATACGGGCGGATATGAATATCCTAACACCGGCAAACATAATTGTTGGTTGGCCTTTACTGTCTTAGTGAAACAAATGTATGATTTTGTTTAATTTATGAGTTAAGGTTTATTATATATACTTTCGCTTCCTATTTACTTTAAGGCGACTAAATAATATTATCTTCTCCAATTTTAAAGAAAATTGAAAAATGCACCTATTACCGGTAAAATAAATTAATACGGTATTTTTTTACCGGTAAATAAAATCTACGGTAATTGCAAGCCCTAGAATATAACGATATCTTAACTGTCGTAATGCATCCAGGCGTTTCGAAGATACGAGGTTATAAAGAAATTTACAAACATACATACAAGATACTCGCGAAAAACATAAACCTTCCTTGGCAGTCGGGTAAAAAGGGCGGGAGGCGCCAGCCAGTCATCAAACTCGGCGCCCCCTCGATTGGTGGCGAGCGGAATCGGTTTGTTCCCGACTCCATAGACCATAGCAGCTACCACCACGCCAGCTACTACCACCAGAAATGTCTCCATTGATAGATTTTGACATGGCAGACTCCTCCTTTCTAGTTGCTTAAGCCCTAGGAAATGTATCGATACTTTCTATTCGATATCGTGTCCCTACAGTTCAGGGATTACAGGCGTATGTATTGTATATACTTAGTAAAAAAAAACAATATTTTGTTAGTGGAAATTTTGGTGGTTATGTAGTTGCATCTGGGGAGAACTAGTTTAGTTGTTGGCAACACTGAAGAGCAGTGTACAGTGCTTCCAGTGTTTTTCGGAACACAGCCTAAGTAAGCAATGTGGTCATGTCAACTTTTTACATAATAAGCAAAAATCAATCACACCGGCTCAAAGTACCAGGGCGACATAACCACCGCGGAGTTTGCCCGTTCGACATTCGTGCCTTATCGCCAAAGTGGCAGATGTACGGTAACCCGATATACAGGTTGGCGTTTTTTCGCTTTATTTATTTTTCTCCGGAAAAGCTTTCTACCGGCGACTGCAGAGGCAAAGTGTATTCGAGTTTTTGTTGCTATCTGTTTTAACGTGAACAATATGGTCAATGTTATCGTTGCAAAAGTTAGAGAAATATAAAAGTGCGAAGTCAAATTATAATGTAATATTAATTTCTTATTAGTAGGTATTTGAAATTTGGTTTAATATACGTACATTCCATTTTTGAATTTTATACATGATCTCTGACGTTGAAGGAAAACATCACGAGGAAACATGTATACCTGCGAAGGGATATTTCCGCGCTTAGCGTGTTCTACCGTCTATATCGTGGCGAATGCTCTGAAGAATTGTTTGATCTTTTCCCATCCTCTCCCTTCCACACCGGAACCACGTGTATTGGCTTGCGGAGTCACAGCGTCGTGGTGTCTACTACCACAGCGCGAACCAAGAGGTTCGCAAATTTGTATTTTTGCCGCACCATCAAGCTGTGGAACAGTTTGCCAGCTACCGTGTTCTCTCCTAACTATGATCCTGGGTCCTTTAGGTGTAGTATGAAGAAGCTACACAGCAGGCCGGCATGATTGTGTTGAAAAGCGAGGGATAGACTGTCTCTCGCTACTTGATGCTCTATCTGGACGACATAACACTTACCATCAGGTGCAGTGTGGTCACAATGCCATGTCAAAAAACAAAAAACTTTTAAAAATTCGAAGTTGTTAAGTCTATCAATCCACAGTAGGCCAGTATGATGGACTAAGGCTGAACTCCTCTCATTACTAGTGCCAGGGCCGTGCCCAGTAGAGGATGTAGTGGATGTGTATGATGTAGTAGGATGATATTAATACAGTTAGTGGGTTATTTAAGCAATTTTTTTTGCAATATTGAGTTATACAATTATTCAGAATTACCAGATTTTTCTGCATCTTTTGAGCCTAGTTTCAATTTGATGTGCACTTTTTGGCGCTCAAATCAACTGGCAAAAAGGCTAATTTATTTCAAAACATTTTTTTTAGAAAATTATGCTCATAAATGCATAAAAATAAGTCATAAATATGCATTACGTGCTTACACAAGTAATATATAAATTCCATTAAAATCCACGCCATCCATCCATCAAAAACAACTCTGTACAATTGACACTTGAAAGCAACACCAGCGCACGATTTATCTGAATACGGCGGAAATTTTAGTAACTAAATGAAATAGAGTATTTACGATCGCTAGTTCGTAAATATTCATTTAGTCGAGTGAGTTAAAGTTCCAATATCTTCTAGATTGGAATTGAAACTATCGAGTTCGGGATTGGAATTGATTTCAAGAGTAAGCCTACTGATTTTGAGTAAAAATCGAAAAAATGGCGCATTTTTTTATACAATTTAAATTAAGTACCCTTTCAAGCAATTTTTCAGTCTACTTTCAAAGCGCATCCGGCATCACAAACAGGTTGAGCCAGTCCGCAATGTGGCCAGTGGCTCGTCTCCCGGTGTCGGGTGACCACGATGGACGCACGCCCCGTGACCAAGCTTCATGCTCCACCTGCGTTGCTCAGAGTTTCCATTGGCTATTGTTCATGAAGCTGTATATGGTCATTTGTGGATGATTTTTATTTATATAGTCACTTATTATCTAACTAAGAAGAGGTACTTCTTATGGGAGTGTAATATTTGCAGTAAAACTTATTTTGTATTTTACAATGGGCTGCCTCGGTGGCGCAGTTGTAATTGTGCATGCGTTACGACTGCTGATGTGCCGAGGTCTCTGGTTCGATCCCCGTGTCGGGTAAAGTAATATTAGGTTTTTCTATCTTGATATTCTCAGTATTAGCCCGGAGTCTGGAAACTGTGCGCGGTATGGCGATAGGCTCGCCCCCTATCACATTATGGGACCGAAATTCGGCGAAAAGTGGGTGTACTGGCTACACCTCTGCCTACCCCTTCGGGGATTACAGGCGTGAGTGTATGTGTGTACAATGTTTCATTGCTCTAGTTTTAATACAATAGGGAGTTGCTGGTATTCTTCTAAAAATCTTTAGAAGCTTTCAATTCTTTTAGCATTCAATAATCTCTGCAATCACGTGCTATTGTTTCTGTAATATTTTGTATCAAAATCTTTTGGATATAAAATCTGTTAATATTGATATACATACACTCACGCCTATAATCCCCGAAGGGGTAGGTACAGATGTATTTAATACACCCACTTTTTGCCGAATTTATTACGGTCCCATAATGTGATGTGAGCGAGCCTATCGCCATACTGGGCACGATTCCAGACTCCGGGCTGATAATTAGTATTTATAATTTACAACTGCGCAGCCGAGGCAGTGATTAATCATGGAATATTATAAGGATCTCTACACAAAATATCGTATTGCCTAAATCAGCAGCCCTTTTATTACACAGCGGTTGTCCACGCCACCGTAGCGTGGTGTGACGGCTGTGTCGTTTCCGCAACGCACCGCCTCTGTACTCTGTGGTCACTAGTGAGACAATTCTGTCTGGGACAAAGTTCCACGCATATGAAAAGTTTTATTATAATTATTTTTATTTATATATATATTATTTTTAATAGGGTAGTTGACAGTAAGTGAAAAGCTGATAGAATTTTGTTTTTTATAATTATATCGAAAATGAAACCAATTTGTTAATTTATATGCGATTAATTTATTAATTAATGTAATTGCGCATGCGTTACGACTGCTGCTGTGCTGAGGTCTCGGGTTCGATCCCCGGGTCGGGTAAAGTAATATTGGGTTTTTCCATCTTGAAATTCTCAGTATTAGCCCGGAGTCTGGAAACCGTGCCTGGTTTGGCGATGGGCTCGCCCCCTATCACATTAAGGGACCGAAATTCGGCGAAAAGTGAGTGTACTGGCTACACCTCTGCCTACTCCTTTGGGGATTACAGGCGTGAGTGTATGTGTGTGTGTGTGTATTAATTTATATTTTCAAGAAACAAATATGTAAAACTAAAGCGGTGTCCCAAAACCAGTCCACTAGCCTATTATCTCTATATATTAGTAATGCTTAGGATTTGGTTGGATTTTTAGTAAATGTAGTATTAAAAAATAATTATGCAGACACAATAAAAACATGATATTATTATGTGAATTAAAATCATTAATGTTAGTCTGGTTTTCACACTAACCGGCGCCCTCAGCAACAATTATATCCATAAAATATAGTTTTATATTGCTGCTATTTCAGTATATTGGTTACGCGAATGTAGGGTTATGTTTTTGACCGGTATATGTATATGTATGTATGTTCATTTGTTCCCTCATAACTTTTAAACTACTTATCATAATTTGTCAAAAAACCCTAAACCGAAAAAATTTGATGCGGCTCTGCAAAGTGCAAAATACTTTAAATAAAAATTAAGTTCAAAAATTAAAACCTAACTACTGAAAAATCACCTACCTACCGTAACGGAGCCTTGATTTTTAAACAATACAATATATTCTGCAAAGTAGCATACGGCCACGGTTGTCCTCTGAACACCACTATGAATATGTACGATATATGATAAATATCGAATAATTTGTACATAACAATTTCAGATGAGAATATTTTCTTGTTCTGTTGTTTTTAGATTTTTCAGTAGTTTGTTTTTTACCTACCCATTTAAAAATCCGTCAACGCATCCAAAGAAGTTTTCACGTTAATCAAGATGTGTACAAACACAGGTACTACTAATAGTACTTAAATATATAAATGTGGAAGTATATTAAAAATACACGTGTTCCTAATCCACCTCGATAATTACGCCTCGCACCGGCACGCGTTCGCAAATGGAATTAATTATTCGGACGTCAAATTTCACATCCCCCTGTGACATGCGCTTGTTACCATAATTTGACGTGTACCGCATTTATGCTGCCCTGGTAATTGATGCCCTAATTAATATTAAAATCTTTTCTTTAAAAACCTGCTTGCCTATTTATTTACTAGCCCTGTAATAATAATACCAATTTAAAAGGTGTGTAAAGTCTACTTACTAACTGGAGGCCCGTGTCCAGCAGTGGGACAGTATATAAGACATGGCTAGTATTCGCTTTGAAGAAATTATTAAGCAGAATATATTCCAAATAATTATTTAATATATATTTGTTTCGACCACTTTTATAATTTATAATTTACTATGATTTTAAAATATCAAGTAAAAAGATAAACTATTCAACTATTCTATAAATAAACGGAATTAATCACTTTACCCGACCGGGGATCGAACCCGAGACCTCAGCACAGCAGTCGTAACGCATGCGCAATTACCACTGCGCCACCGAGGCATATTGGGTTTTTCTATCTAAAAATACCTCGGTATTAGCCCGGAGTCTGGAATTTGTGCTCGGTATGGCGATAGGCTCGCCCCCTATCACATTATGGGACCAAAATTCGGCGAAAAGTGGGTGTACTCGTTACACTATGTAAACTGAATTAAAAATGCCATAAAACTAAAATTCGCTCTATTACGCATACAGCGACCGCTTTCCAAACAGAAGTGAACGCCTGTGTGTGTATTGGCCCCTTTTAATAGTGCAAACAGTTTAATGGCGGCTTTTGGGACGCGCGATCGCCTACATTTTAATATTTGTCCAATTTATAACGTTATGGATTTATAGTCTATAGAGATCGAAAATAATCATTATAATATTGGGGTACTTCCTATTATTAGAAATACCGAATGTATATCGAAGGTATTTAGGAGAGTAGTTGGTGGTACATTAATAATGACAACCTAAGTGGGGAGTAAGAATATGTGTAGCATAAAACGGAGTACCTTCCGCGTTCCGGTGTTCATTTGAGTTGTGAAGAAGACTAGGTGATCGCCAGGGTATTCGTGGTTCGTTCGCGGGTCAGTAAGTGTGTAAACAGTTCAATGGCCGCGTAGTTCAGCTTAGAGGATAATGTTGGTAGATTAATTATAAAGAGAAGCCTTAAGTAAATCCTGACATGCGTTTGTGTTAATATTAAGCACAGATGTGTAACAGTGTTAAGTAAATCAGTCAATAAAATGGTAAACATTGTATTTGTGCCTTTTTAGATATCCATCTTGCATAGGTTTGTTGATATTGCTAATAATAAAAAGTAGAAAGTAAGGTGATCCAAGCTTCCAATTATTATAAATGGGAGAACATTTTTGACAAGCAGTTGGATATTGGCGCCACTTTAAGATCTCGCACCACCTAAAAATGTTGCTGGGGCTGCAACTCATTGGGTCAAACGTGTATCGTGGGTAAGAACTACAAGAGATCTTGGTCCCAATATTTAGACTACAAACAAATATTTGGAGATCATACATTTGTCTTACTATGGGAATCTACCACGTGGCCTCTCGTTTCACAGCCGTTTCACCCACTGCACCATGGAAGCTGAATGCTTGTGTAGTCGTTTGGTAGTTTAATTTAAAATGATTTCAGATAATTCCCTTAAATTTGACGTCTTGCGTAACTCTGATCCCATAAAGTATAAAATCATTGAGTCTTCTTTTGAATTACGTGATTTTTATGAGACTTAAGTCCCACAAGGTGGCAAGCCTTATCCCGGCAGGTGGCACTGCCGTCGGGCCGGCGCCGCGCCGCTTGTTTGCCGACCACTCCCAAACGCCCCTGATACCCTGGTACTTTTGGTGTGCAAACATTGTGGGGCAAAAATTGGGGTGAAAGTTGTTGTTATACTAGCTTCTCCGCCCAGCTCCACCTGCGTTATTGTCAAAACGGTTGACTAGGATGATCATATTGACTATGCTATTGTAGGTTAATTTAAGTAATCTTACTTTATCTAAAGTCTACTTGAAATGAAGAAATCTTAAATGCAGTGAAATGTTAGTTAGTCCAAGCTTAACTCACTCAATACATGATTAATGATGGAAATTGGTTAAATGTGTTTTTCACACGAAAATTTTTCCGATTTCACTATCTAATCTAAAACTATCTAAAAACGGATTAATATAATGTGGCTTATGGCTATTATTTAGGTGTATTTTAGGAAATGTATTCATAATGGCTTAAATAGAATCCGTAAAAATTAGTAGACTGCCTCGGTGGCGTAGTTGTAATTGCGCATGCGTTTACGACTGCTATGCTTAGGTCTCGGGTTCGATCCCCGGGTCGGGTAAAGTGATGTTGGGTTTTTCTATCTAGAAATTCCCAGTATTAGCCCGGAGTCTGGAAATGTGCCCAGTATGGCGATAGGCTCGCCCCCTATCACATCATGGGACCGAAATTTGGCGAACAGTGGGTGTACTAGTTACACCTCTGCCTACCCCTTCGGGGATTACAGGCGTGAGTGTATGTGTGTGTGTGTGTGTAAAAATTAGTTTTATTTCAATGTATTCATAAGTTTAGTTAGTAAAATAAATATTAACATTTATGAGGTAATCAATTAAATCAAATTGGACTTCATGAAGCTTTCATTGAACGTTATTATGAATCTTACTTGATATCTGCTTGATAGTCTTGAATTAACTGTATGTTTGAGCACGCTTGGCTAAAAGATACCTATTCACTCTTGACTTAGACTATTCGACTTTAAAGGAGTGTTTCTATTTCAAAACATGTAAATTCTCCTTCCTATAACCCAGCCAGCATGATTGTGTCGAGTAGCCAGACTCAGGTGTGCCTCGCTACTTGATACTCTATCTGGACGGCACGGCGCATACCATCAGGTCCAGTTACTTTGCCGTGCCAGGAAATAAAATATACTTCAATAATGATCATTCTAAGCTATCATAACACAAACGCCCCACATAAATACAAGTGCAAATCAAGTGTATACTCCCAATGGGCACTGTTTACCAACACTTAAGTGCTCACGGCTGCCCGCTTCCATACGTCACGCGCGGGGGTCTCGACGATTATTATCTCTATAACTATCTTCAATTATTTTGGTTTATAAAATATTGATAGGGTAGTTCCCTTTTATTAAAAATACCGAAGGTATATCGAAAGTATTTTAGAAAATAACTGTGGGTAGATTAATAAGTTTATAGATTGAGCGGGGTGATGAAGGTTCGCATTGCAATAAGAGAGACCGCCTTGGCATGCCGGTATTCAGTTCAGTTCATTATAGTTTGTGAGCAGTGGAGTCGTACAGAGTGTTGGTAATCTGTTTAGTTCAGCAGGGTTACTCTTGACACTGGATTCCAATTTAAAATTGGGATTGGGTTCGAAAACTGTACAATTGGCACTCTTGAACGCAACACCAGTGCACGATTTAACTGAATACGGCGGGTTTTTAGTATCTCAATGAAATAGAGTATTTACGATCGCTAGTTCTTAAATATTCTATTTCATTTAGTTGAGTGAGTTAGAGTTCCAATATCTTCTAGATTGGAATCGAAACTGTATCGAGTACAAGATTGGAATTGAATACAAGAGTAGGCCTACAGGTCGGTCTATACCCTGATTTAGTCTAGTCAGTAGTAGAGCGTCATGCTGTTCGTACTCATAGAGATTTGTTTTATAGCCGTATTAAGTACATCCTGACATGGGTTAGTAACGTTAAGCACTAAATTGTGCAATAGTAATCATTAAATAAATCATTGATTAGTAATCTTCGTTTATGTGCCTTTTAAAATACTCACTTTACATAGCGACTGTTATATGCTGCTAAAAATATAATAAACTCACACCCTGAAAAAAGTTTGTTATAAAAAGTACACCGACTTCAATAAAAAACAAATTATGCGTCACTATAAAATTCGTGGGTTTCCCTTGATTTTTCTGAGATCCCATCATGAGATCCTCACTTGGTGCCTATGGGACCACCTGGGAAGTATACCCTTTAAAACAAAAAAAGAATTTCTCGAATCGGTCCAGGCGTCTTCGAGTAATCGGGTAACATACATAAAAAAAAAGATTCCGATGAATTATTAACCTCCTCCTTAATGCAAGTTTATCACAGTATAGTTTCGATTGTAGCTTTATGTGTTTAAATGTAATAAGTTGCGTTATTTCTGTGAAATACTGTATAAAATACTAGCTATTCTGTATTGCCTCCATGGCAACCATTTGCTCCCATGGAACCTGATATTAGGTATATAACCTTCTTCAAATAAGCTGTAATTTTTTTCAAATCTGCTTTGTAGATCCAAAGATTTAAAGCGTCAAACAATATTTTCAGCTTTGTAATATTTGTATAAATATATTAATGAAGGTAAAGACGAAAAATATTTAATAATTTTAGAATATAAAATAGCTTTATTATTGGTAAAAATTATCACGCATTTTATTAAGTCAAGAGTGAATATGTATCTTCTAGGCAAGCGTGCTCCACCGTAGACCACATCATCACTTACCATCAGGCGAGATAGTGGCCAAACGCAAGCCTATAGTAAAAAAAAATGTCAAATCAAAAACTATTCATACAGAAAAAATCCTAACCTAACCTAACCTTTTTTTTTTGAGTGCCTCGATAGGCAGACGAGCAGACGGGCCACCTGATGGTAAGTAGTCACCGCCGCCCATAGACTTCTGCAATACCAGGGCACAGCAAAGCCGCTGCCTACCGTTAAACCTAACCTAATTTTAATGTGACCCTGCGTTCATAAAAATTGTAAATAACACCAATTATTATTGTGACTAAAGTTTGTAAGAATATCAATAAAGAAAGGAACTCGATTCTAAGACGAAAATCAATAAAAAATGTAAAATCAATAATTCACTACCCCTTGAGAGTTGTATGTGGCCTTTAGTACAAAATGGTAAAAAAGATTGACCTTTCTTCTTTAACTACTTATATTATCAATCGAAAAACTATTGTGTGTAACAATAATGCGATTTGTGGTTTTAGAAAAGATACGGTTGCCCTCGCTTGAATTTGTTAAAAATATAAATTTTATTACTCCTAAAAATCTTATTACGTAGGTTTTTTAACGTTTTTGTTGTAAAGGGTTAAGCCCTTTGACCTGTGTGTTGATATTTCTTTTATTTAAGGCGTGTGAATTTTGTTTTTTAATCTTTTTTAAATTGAAATATGTATGGTGCATTCTAATTCAGGTGTATTGGGGTAGCACCCTATGACATTTGCTTTTTAACACAAATGATTACACTACTAAAAGTTTAAAGTTCAGATTTGTCTACATACTTTAATATATTGATCATTTTTTTAAAACCATTATATTTTTATATGCTCAGATGCACGGTGACTGCGATATTTAATGAAAACTTGTACGTGTAACGCTTCTACCGATGAATCTCATTCTATATATTTATGTTATTTACTTATTAGAAGACGTTAATACATACGTACATATGCACTCATGCCTGTAATCACCGAAGGGGTAAGCAGAGGTGTAACCAGTACACCCACTTTTCACCGAATTTCAGTCCCATAATGTGATAGGGGGCGAGCCTATCGCCATACCGGGCACAATTCCTGACTCCGGACTAATACTGAGAATTTCCAGATATAAAATCCCAATAACATTTTACCCGACCCGGGGATCGAACCCGAGACCTCAGCACATCAATTACAACTGCGCCACCGAGGCAGTCAGACGTAAATATGACATCTATTCTTGATTAGACTTTCCATAAAACAGTATATTCGTGTGATCGAAGCTGCGCGGCCAACCACATCGACACACATACGTGTATTGGATTAGATGCTGCGGTCGCCGCTTAATGTGTGAACTTGTGGTCTCCTCAGATTGTATGTCCTGAGGGAATGTCGTTATCTTGATCATTGTTTGATGCATATATATAAAACAAATTGTAGATACTTTATTCATGTACCAAAACACATCAAACGAATATATCTTTTATTGTAAATTTTACTGTAGCTTTGTAATTATTTCGTGAAAAGTTGAAAGTAATTCGTGAAAATTTTGTGGAGTGTACACTAACTTAATCTTAAGATAATTTTACTTGTAATCTGTCTGTACACTTGTTTGTTTTCCCAATATAATCAAATAAATATATATCAGTGTTTCCCAACCAGAGACAAAATGTGGTCCGTGAACGGACTTACTTGAAATAGAATTTCTTTATTTTTTATGAAATCGAGTAAAATACATAGCCATAATCTCCTAACCAAGTTTCATATGTGCCCAAAAGATCCAGGCATTTTGATGACATTTACCTAAAAAAAACTTGTCATGTTTTATTACACAACTAATTGAAAATTATTTTCTGCACAGTACTATTTTTAAATTCGCTGTCGAACTTTAAACTGCATTTACTCAAAAGTATGAAAACGTCACTTGGATCTTTTCTACATAACTGGGCCCATTTCACCTATCACATTTAACAATGTATAGCGAATTCGTTAAACATCAGCAGCTACAAAAAGCTACAGCTACAGCATGTATAGCTACAAAAACACGTTAAATGCTATTATGATTATTACTGTAAATTTTTAAAAAACATTCATTTTTTTTTATCCTGGCACGGCAAAGTGACCGCACTGCACCTGATCGTAAGCGCAGTGCGGTCCAATTAGAGTATCGAGTAGCGAGAGACGGTGAAGAAGCGGTCGAGGGTCTAATGTCAGAGTACTTAGAAGGCCGCGTAACGGCCAAACAACGTACCCCAACTTAAGACCCCCGACAAAAACCGGATGTACACGGGCTGATCCCGGAACGCGACACACTTGCGTGTGCCACTATGGAGGGTTTTTCACCCTGTGTACGGTGGTCGCTATCCGAGCGGATATGAATATCCTACCAAACCATTGATACTAATGAAAGATTAACTTGTCAAATCTTTATTAAGGATCAGTTAATGGCCCATTATTGATTCTAAGTTGGTTTTTTTATCCTGTCACGGCAAAGTGATCACACTGCACATGATGGTGTAAGCGCAGTGCAGTCCAATTAGATTATCGAGTAGCGAGAGACAACCTATCCCCCGCTACTCAACACAATCATACCGTCCTGCTTCTTCATACTACGCCATGGGCAAGAAGGTGAAGAAGCGGTCGAGGGTCCCATGTCAGAGTACTCAGAAGGCCGAAAAATGGCCAACCATTGTACCCCAACTCTACACCCCCGACAAAAAGTGCGGCGGTAAGTTTACATAAATTTAGGCTCCGTCAAACTTTAGAGTAGACTGGCAATAAAGATTAACAGTTATTTCTACCGCAGTCGGTGACTAACTCCTCCTTGTCATAATCGCTTGAGATGATGCATATTGCATACTGTGACTGGCTGGATTCTGGTGAAAAATGAGACATAGTGTGTAATTGGTACGACCTTTGAATGTACTCTCAAAAGAGACAAATCATTTAAATAATTGGGACTAATTTTACAACATTTTTCGAGGTCAATGCACATTTGGGATAACACGTAATGTTACTAGGACAAAAGAAACCTAAGGAGATCTTAATATTCTACTCCTTCATTTGAAGATGCTGATACGAGTCAATTAATTTTAATTGTATGTACCTAATTGGTTCTTACGTAATTGAGTGTTGGTGTTTTAAATATGCCATTGAGCAACCAACAATGCTTTATAGAACCTTCAATTTAGGGACTTTCATAAGAATATTTGTGTTGAAGTAGATTGCTGATTGTTTTGAAAATAATTATCCGCTGACGCCTTTATAATTTTCAACAACTTAATATGTTTGGAACTTTCATACATTTTGGTGATCAAATGATTAGTAAAAAAAATTAAGAGCATATTTATTATAAAAAGACAAACAATAGTTTGGGCATTCCTCACATTTTATTTCCCGTACCGACAGGAAAACGCGTGATTTGTTAAGAAAAAAAAAATACATCCCGGTACATTATGTCTGGCAGTACCAGGAGAGCATAGAATGGGAACAACTTCGATGACAGCTGATTGACATCTTACTCGCGTTGGCAGCCATGTTTATCTCATTTCGTTTCACCAAATAACATTTGCGCCACCGAAATGAGTTTGATTGAATAGATAGCTTGATGTTCACTTTCAGAAACGGCAAATTTAAATTTGTCGGTGCAATGCGCGGTTGAATCTGGGCTTTCATTTAGCGGGGGCGTATTTAATTATTTTTCATTACATTCCATTTCACTAAATTCCTGTAAGCTAATTCCTGATTAATATATTTTGACAGTAGGCATACTTGTGATTGTATAACAATAAAAATGATACTAATTATAGTACCGCAAATTTATATTAATTTTCTTAGTACAAATAAAATTTAACATATAATTCTACTAATATTATAAATGCGAATGTTTGGATGGATGGATGGATAGATGGATGGATGTTTGTTACTCAATCACGCAACAACGGCTGGACAGATCTGGTTGAAATTTGGCACAGAGATAGATTATAGTTTGGAATAGCACATAGGCTACTTTTTATACCGTTAAATATCTGTATATTTAACGGTATAAAAAATAATTTAACTAAACTATCCCACGGATACTGTTATCCGTGGGATAGTTTAGTTTTTCACAGAGCAAAGGATCGACATGATTTTTTTGCATAGTGGCAGTTTACGGATCAGAAAATGACATAGGCTACTTTTTATCCCGGAAAAATGCACGCTTCCTATGGGATAGCAAAATATAGAAAGGTGTAATAGCAATGCACAAAAAAATAATGTCGATCCCTTGCTCTATGAAAAGTATGTCTGGAATAGCCTATGAGCTATTCCAGAATATAATCTTTCTCTGTGCCTAATTTCAACCAGATCCGTCCAGACGTTCTGGCGTGATTGAGTAACAAACATCCATCCATCCATTCGCATTTATAATAGTAGTAAGATAAATCCACTTTATTTACTTAAGATCTCTTGTTTTTGTGGGTCTACACCCTCAACCTTTCTCCAAATCCCTCTCTGTCCCACCACTAATGTAATGAACGACTAACGAGACATCTAAACTAAATAGTTGCCAGAGCCGTCCCAGCTGTCCGGGCCGCTTCGGGCCGAACTAAATGGGCCGTAATTGAACGCAATACGCTGACATTTTATATTTAAATGATTATTAATTGGAGGTTTTATTATGGAATTTATAAGATGTTTGGATTTATTTCGCATCAACAATACATGATTTGTTTTCGCAGATTTATAAAAAGTACACCGACTTCAATGAAAAACAAATTATGCGTCTGTATAAGATTTGAAGGTTTCCCTCGATTTTTCTGAGATCCCATCGTCAGATCCTGACTTGGTGCCAATGGGACCACCTGAGAAGTATACCCTTTTAAACAAAAAAAGAATTTCTCGAATCGGTCCAGGCGTCTTCGAGTAATCGGGTAACATATATAAAAAATGATTCCGACGAATTGTTAACCTCCTCCTTTTTTTGAAGTCGGTTAATAAACTAAATAGGGGAAAGGTGTTCGAGATGATCATAATACGTGAATGCTTGCTACTTGATGGCTATGTATCTCAATCCAGATGTAAAATTATTACGCCTATACCGATTAATATGTGTCTAGGTAGATATTATCAAGAATGATGAAATTAATGTTTCACTATTACTATAGTATTTTCTAATTTATAATAATAATCATTTATTTACCAAAAACAAATTTTACAAGAGGTGATACATATTAGATGTTCTTAGGCTTAAATAACTGTACAGGAAGTAATTAGTGTGAGCCGATGCCATCCACACTAGGTCGATCCTGTCTCGTGGATGGCTCGGTGCCGTTTAACAAACTTATTAACATATATAATGGTTTCTTATGTTTACGCGAATATTATACATTGTAATAAAACTACATTTACGGATTCTATCGCGAAGCTATTGAAATTAAAAAACATCCAAATTTCAATAGAGAAGATGGTTGGAAGCTAGCACCAGTCTGGGATCCAATTATACATTTAATTAAATCGGAACCCAAAAGACCAACTGCCAGACCTCAAAACATTGTGAGCTCTTTCTGCGTAGATCGGACTACAACAAAATAAAAATTAAATACCAACTATATGGAGGGTAGAAACATTGCACTATACTTTCGTGACGACATACAACTCAGTCTCCCCCGTGACCATGAAGGCTGTAAAGCCTTCGAAACGTCAGGTTAAAAAAGTAAAATAAACCGCGATAGAATCCGTAAATTTCGTTTTATTACAATGTTATTAACTTGACTGCCTCGGTGGCGCAGTTGTAATTGCGCATGCTTTACTTCTGCTGTGCTGAGGTCTCGGGTTCAATCCCCGGGTCGGGTAAAGTGATATTGGGTTTTTCTATCTAGAAATTCCTCAGTATTAGCCCGGAGTCTGGAATCTGTGCCCGGTATGGCGATAGGCTCGCCCCCTATCACATTATGGGACCGAAATTCGGCGAAAAGTGGGTGTACTAGTTACACCTCTGCCTACCCTTTCGGGGATTACAGGCGTGAGTGTATGTATGTATGTGTGTTATTAACTTATAACTATACATGAGATCAAACTTAACAATTAGATTAAGTAGTGAGAATATAATTATTTAAAGTAATATTCATTTTAATATGTTATAATGTGTGTGTAATAATATTTGAAAACCATTATCGAATATCATCTAGAACATAAGACTTCAATTAAAAACTTACGGCACAAAAAACTAATGCTTCAAGTACATCTATCTACACTCAACTCCTAATAAACCATCTCTAAAAAGTAAAAAATAGTGTAAAATCAATAACTACGAACACCTTACACAGGGTGAAAAACCCGCCATAGTGGCACACGCAAGTGTGTCGCGTTCCGGGATCAGCCAGTGTACATCCGGTTTTTTGGGGGTCTAGAGTTGGGGTACAATGTTTGGCCATTTTGCGGCCTTCTGAGTACTCTGACAATAGACCCTCGACCGCTTCTTCACCTTCTTGCCCATGGCGTAGTGTGAAGGAGCAGGCCGGCATGATTGTGTTGAGTAGCGGGGGATAGATCGTCTCTCGCTACTGGATACTCTAATTGGACCGTACTGCGCTTACCATCAGGTGAAGTGCGGTCACTTTGCCGTGCTAGGATAAAAAAAAACTATTCATAAAACACGTAGATGTTTAAAATGCAGATTTATTACAAAGTTATTGGCTAAAAACCAACTCGTTCCTAAAGTGCACTTTCCAATATTAGCAGAGCCTGAAATCCTTTTGTCACCTCGGAATATGCATACGGCGGGCTAGTTAGGACCCCAAAGCATTCTACTTACTGTAGTAATTGCATGTGATTTACGGCCAATTTCAATAAACAATATTAACCCGTATGTACAGATCGATCCCAAAACTCAAATGAAATTATGTCCTTTAGGTGTGGCATTAACACTTTATTATTATTGGTTAAATTTGAAACTGGCTGTAAGTATATAATCATGCGTTTTTTTTTGTTTTTTTTTATAGTTTAGTCCGACAAACGAGCCAGTGGGTCACCTGATGTTAAGTGATCTGTATGCGTTGTCGGCCTTAAATGACAGGAATAGGGATTAGGGAAGGGAAGGGGGAATTTGGGCCTCCGGTTATCTCACTTACCATACGAAACGCGACAGTAAACTGTCACCATACGTTGGTTTTCTGTGAGACAGTGGTACTACCCCGGTCGAGCCAGCCCATTTATGCTGTAGACAAATATGTCCACAGCGTGGCTCTACCACTTCCACTTCATTTTTTATTAAAGACCTTTATCCTCATTTCTTAACAATATATGTGGCAATAGAAAAATATAATAATAATACAAGCCCTGTATTAAACATTGTCCCACTGCTGGGCACGGGCCTCCTCTAATGAGAGGGGTTAGGCCTTAGTCTACCACGCTGGCCTAATGCGGGTTGGTAGACTTCACATACCTTCGAAATTCGTATAAGAATTCTCAGATATGCAGGTTTCCTCACGATGTTTTCCTTCACCGTTAAAGCAAGCGATAATTAACATAATATAACTTTAGAAAAGTCAGAGGTGTATGCCACTTGGGTTTCGAACATACGACTTTCGTGTTGACAGTCCGTACCGCAACCAACTAGGCTATCGCAATTGTTAATAATGTGACTGGCTGGTACAATGTAAATTTGAATATGGAAGACGAATAGATCATCATGCAAGATGTTATAATGACTGACGATGTTTGATACGAGACAAATACAAGACGCAAAACTCAACGAAATAGGAACGTGTTTTTAAAAATGTTTGTCAATATGTTTCAGTAAAAGGTTATCCAAATACATATAGCGCAGTTTATACTTCCTACTTATATTAAAGAATATTTCCCTAAAATAAAGTTGTTTGAGTCTCGCCGCCTTTAAAAATACACTGTTCAGCGATGTAAAAGTAAAAAAAAGAAAGATTGACACTTCCCTTTGTTTCCAAAAACCACCTCGATCATAAACATGTGTTACAAATAGGGTTCGACACATGAAAACTAGAAACATGATATTTCTGCAAAAGGAAATTAACCAATATTGTTGAAGCCAAAAAGTTTTTTACAAATGCATGTGCGTTTCGGTTTTGGATTACTTCGATATTTGAAAAAACATTTTTTATCACCTGCGCCGCCATTTTCCAATGAAAGGGCAATCAGAGAAAGGGTCAGTTTTTTCGGAGAATGGTTGTATTTATTGCGTTTAACCCTTCGGTAAGTTGACCTCGAAAGGGTTAAATAATTTTTTGCATTGTTATATCTGACCTTTGACTTGTGAGAACTTTTTGGTTAAAAAAGTATTTTTGTTACTTTTTTTGTGGGAATATTTTGGTGTTAACTTTCGTTATTTTTTTATATTAAACGTCCAATTCACAGTTAAAGGGTTAAATGCATGTTCATTTGAGAACAATAGTTATATTATACATCAAATGTGCTACAAAAGAAAATATTGTAATCCCAGGAGCTCTTTATTAGAAACTGGTTTATAAATAGATTAATATTGCCGATAGTAAATGACTGATGACCCGACTGACTGTGAGTGAGTGAATTGTGATTTTTAGTTTTTGAAATTAAAAAAACCAGGACAATTCAATTTCAAAACAGGACGCATCTTTAGCGAGTGAGCGAGCGAGCCGAGACTAAATTCACGATGTAATATTTATTCGGTAACAAAAACGACGCCAGGTATTAAAAAAGTAGGTTAGATAATCTGCATCTTACGAGGGAGTTACGGTTCCATAACACTCGACTCGCCAAATACATTCAAACCGGCGACCTCTCATTTCAAACCCAGAAACGCAGACATGTTGTAGGGAATTAAAATATTCAAAGACTTCGATCAATATTCAATTTATTAACTTATACACCTCAAACATAAACGACAATAGATACTGCAATTTGCTGCAACTGCAAACTATTTTTTTATTTTCTGTAGTGTACAACACATTGCAGAAAATTAAAAAATAAACAAATATTTTGTTGCATCTATAAAACAAAAAAGAGACATATAAAAAAATCTACACGGCAAAGGTAATCTGAGCATACAGCCTTTTTAATGCTACAAAGAAATTACTTGCTGTTGACGACCTAAGTGTAACCAATAGTCTATCTTAATTATTTTCTGAGATACGCCAAGAGTTACCAACAATAGCCATTACCGGCTGACACAAGCCAGCTTCCCAAACCCTTTGGTGACATAACAAAATATATTTTTGCCATCCGACACCGCGTGTCGTTTCGTTCTACGTAATGGTTAGAAACACGTTGCTTTTCAAAGGACACGCGTTTTTAATGAGCAAACTAAATTAGACTGTTTAATTGACATTTTGAAACATTTGTGTTTTTTTATATGTATTTTTGAGGGTTCTGGTTTTGGCTGTGAATTATATAATAGGCGGTTGAGAATTGTCTTGTGTTGAGTTTGCTTCATAAGGAAGATTAGAGGCTTAATTTTTTTGGACTAGCTATGGTGTTTTGACCGAAGGTCTCCCATAATTCCGGAAAACCTAGATACAAGATGGCACCTTTATGTGGTGTCCGAACTATAGGTATATCTTGCGTGTTATTTATTTATTAAATAGTTAAAAAATATGATCACTAAGAATGTCAGCGGCGGAGTAATTCCATTTTATACGCTTTTTATTAGCTTTAGCTTATATTGCCTGCCTTGGTGGCGCAGTTGTAATTGCGTTTGCGTTACGACTGCTGTGCTGAGGTCTCGGGTTCTATCCCCGGGTCGGTTAAAGTGATATTGGGTTTTTCTATTTAGAAAATATGCGTATCAAAGACCTATGGCTATACAATATTATCATAACCTGGCCTTATATCCAAATCAGGATCACCAGAATATTAAAAAATATGACACATCTAAGACCCATTAAGTACAGTTTTCAAGCCATGTTAAACTCAAAGTCACTTGTGGGCCAAAAGCATGAATACCTTTATACTAGGTAGGCGGCAAACCTAATCTTAAACAAGACACTGAAAATTTTAACAATAAAAAGTTCTATAGGGCAAGTATGTTTATAAAACTTTCAATAAAAATGACAATGGAATAATCATTTTTAATTTTTTTTTATTTATCACGAGGCCATGATCACTGAAATACGTGTATGTATTCTCAAACCCCTTAGAAATATGGAAGAAGCTAAAGTCACACCATCGGGTGTTGTGAGCCGATTATCTTATCTCATTAATTAGAATGACTTCCACGGTAAAATAAACGTTGTATAACTTTACGCCCAAACGGACCGTTTACTGGTCAACCATAAAGAAACCAGAGACAACATTTTTTATGAACCATCGACACGAAAACAAACGCATTACCTAATTCGGCACCCACAGACAAGCCCCGTTCATCAACCAGTGGATCGCACACGATACAAAAAAATAACCACAGATAAAAGTCCTTTGACTTTATCTACCAGCGTCGGATAAAAATTAAAAAAGAAATGCTAAGGCCGCGCCATACTGTCTGCTATCCGGTTTCTGTGGTATTATGTTACGCGACTCGACTGACGATTTTTACATCGAAATATAATAAAAATATTATAATTTTCTTTATTGTAATAGCTTTGGGAGGCCGTCGGGGAAATTTTTACTTACATAAGTGTTTGATTGAACGTTAATAACTTTTTTGACGAGGTCACGACTCACGGGTCTGTAAGGGAAAAGTTTCATTTCGTTTTTATGGAAATCTGATAAATATGGGAAATGAATTGATTCAAATGTCACACTGAAGACATTATAGTCGCTGGATTTTTTTTGTTCAGTAATCTGACCTCATTTTAGTTTTATTTTATATGAATATGCAATATCTGTATATACATATAAAAGAAGAAACTGACTGACTGACTGACTGATCGATCAACGCACAGCCAAAATGGCTGGGGTTAGAGACTTGAAACTTTGACAGTAGGTACCTTTTATGGCGTAGGCAACCGCTAAGGAAGGGTTTTTGGGGGTATAATAGGGGATGATTGAAAATGATGGTTTGTATGAAAATCCGTCATTTTTGAAGATAAATTCATGAAATATTGTATTTGGCCTTTTAGTTAAAAATATATTTCAGGATTTTTAAATATTCCACCCCTTAGGGGGCAAAATAGGGGATGAAAGTTTGTATGAATCCGTCTTTTTCGAAGTTAAACGCATGAGAATTGGTATTTTGTATTGTATACTTTTTCTCCCAGACATGACCTCCACGCGGGCGGAGCCGCGAGCAACAGTTATACTGCATAAAATGATATGTTATAAGATAGTATTATATTATCTTTTTTCTTTAACGGTATGAATTTGTTAAATGTCCTTTATGATTTGTTTTTTTACTTTATTCGATAGTATTATTTAATAGATCAGATCGGATGTTTTATTTTTATAAACACTAAGTTCTGCTGCCCAGCCGGAAACTACAATATCATATTAGAATGGATCATTCTATGTGATTATCAAGTAACATATTTATTAATCATACATACAAAACAATAAAACAAATATTATTTATTGGTAAAATTTTGCATAAAGGATTTATATGAACGAAAAAGCTATTAAATTAATAATTATAAGCGTAAATAACTATATGAATGAACGTTTTGATTTTCGCAGATGGTTTTTAACTTTAAATATTCGAAAGTAGTAACTTTGGCTAAAAGTACCAGGCGTGCATAAATCAAACGTGGTGTTTCCACTAATCTGAGTCAGCATTGCGCGTGTTCTGTCGACGTACGCGGCGCCTGCGCGACGCCTTCGCGACTCGGAACAAAACCTTTGTGTTTATAGGAGCCTAGTAATAAATTATTGTTGCATATATATTTTGCAATCAGCAACAAAGTTATAAAAAAAAAAAATTATAACTTATCTTATTAAGGTCGTATTAAATAAGGCAATATATGTACGTACGTACGTAATAATTTTTATTATCAGACGGTTTCTTTTATCTTTATTATTTTTACTTTCGCAAATTTAACAGATGCGTCGTCCAACAACAAGCTTTTGGTGTTCTGTCTAAAAACAAACTGCCCAATCAAAGTCCCCGATCATGTATCCTTTATACCTCAAGAGCTGAGCCAAAGTAATTACTGGGCTAACAACTCGCGAATCACAAATTCACCGCAGTTCGAAAAGGTAATAAGTAGAGTCTGTCCAAAATCAATTCTATTTCCATAAAATAAAAGTTAAAAATAGCATGTAAGAAAGGCGAGTGTAGCCGGTATTTTGTGCATGCCGGCATGCAATTGATACGTTACTGGCTAAACTACTTTTACGCCTAGTTGAAAAAATAAATGGCACGTCACATAAATGAAAATAGGCTGACGTACCCAGACGAAATAGCTATTCTAGTTGTTTATATAACCTTTATTTTATTAGTACATAGTCCTTTGTAATCAGACTCCGGCGTCGCTTCTAAGAATTGTACTTGTTTAATCATTGAAGTGCCGCCATGGACGTAGTTTTGAAATACTTATCGCGCGAATTTATTGTCGTGTATGTGAAAACGTAACCTTGGCAATGGTCTGACGTTAATGGCCATAGATTAAATAAGTTACGTTTCACCATTCAAAAACATTTCAAAAAGAAATATCTTTTTTATGTTATGCTACATCCCTGGCTTTGGGGTGGTCCTATATAAATTTGATTTGGCTGAAAACGGAATATGAAAGAAATTTATTGGTAATGGATATGTGATTGCTTGTGATGCATGATAAAAATACTAAAACTAGTACAATCTTTTAAATTTAATGAGAACTAAAAAGAAGATCAATTCAATAAATATGACCTGCAAGTTACTAGGAGAATATGAACTAGAAGAGACCAGTAGACATCAGTTGATGGATGAGAAGTATTTATTTGTAATAGTCGCAACAAAATTAACAAATGAGATTCTACATTCAATTTGAATTTTGTTGAATATGCGGATATTATATTTAAAATATAATATATTAATAAAACAAGACCAACGAATTGACAGTTGAAAACGCACTGCTTTATTTTTCTATTTTGACATTTCAGGACAGCCATAAGCTGCCAGTAGCATATATAACATATCTCCCTCCTAAATAAAAAATAACCTAAAAACCAATAACACACAAATACAATTAAAACTACATGTCCATACAAAAAAACTGTTTATAATCTACTCTAGGAATTTGGCGCAATAACCTATCCGCCTGTCTAGTATTTTGATCGGGCTCAGTTTCATATCCAGGTTCCTGGTTTACTAAATTTGATGTAGCCTCAATGAATTCATCATCTTCTGAATCCATGGTTGATGGCATTTCAGTGGAACAAGTTTCAGGACGTATCATTTCTTTATCACCCTCTTCCTCTTGGACGCCATTTTGGGGCTCTACAACTTCCTTCTCACTAGAAGACGCGGTCGTTTCATAAACTTCGGGTACGAAGTCTGACACGTCGACAGCATTGTGATTGTTCCTTTTAAGTTTCCCCTTGTAAGGTATGAGTTGATTTTTATGTCTCTTTACTTGTACCAAAGTCATACAATCCTTAATTAAATAAGTTAATCGCCCTGTTCGTTTAGTAACGATGCCTAGATTCCAAGTGAAATGTTTATTACCTTCATATTTTTTATACATAACCCTATCACCAGCCTTAAAACACTGTCTATTAATTCCTCCATAGGCTCTACTCTGTGAACACTGTTGACGCTCTACGACTTCAGTGAGGAGGCTAGGTGGAGATGGCGGTGAGTTCGGATTTAATAAATCTAAACGTGAACGCCATTTTCAAATGACAGTTGGTCTCTACATAAAAAATATGGACGAACCTGTTCATCTGTAATTTTTACCGGCCAACCATTGAAAATATATTTTACAACTTTTGTTAAGACTACATTTTTACGAGTGTGTTCGCGTAACGTGTGTAGAGTTATAGGTATGCTAGAGTCTACAACAAAATTAACATACGAAGTCTTATCATCAACATACTCTGGCGTTCCGCTAGTTTCCCAATCATCCATCTCACATGATTCACTGTCACTTAAGCTTGCTCGGGACAAATAATCTGCGCAGTTATTAGCACTTTTGACATATTCTATTGAAAAATTATAACCACTTAAGAAAATCGCATACCTCTGTAGTCTATTAGCTGAAACTTCTGGAACTCCTCGATGAGGACCGAAAATTGTAATTAAAGGCTTGTGATCAGTTCGAAGAATAAACGGAATAGATCTTCCGTAAAGATACTGATGAAAACGACGAACACCAAAGATGATGGCTGTAGCCTCTTTCTGTATCTGCGAGTATCGGCGTTCAGCCGCATTCAGTGTGCGCGATGCAAACGACACCGGTCGTTCCGCCCCCGTGGCGTCTTCTTGTGACAAGATCGCCCCTAACCCGGACGGTGAAGCGTCTACAGTTAAAATTACCTTCGCGTTTGTATCAAAGTGCGCTAAAACTTGCTCGGATACCAATATTTTTTTAATATTATTAAAAGCAATATTATGCTCTGAAGTCCAACGCCATTTACAATTCTTTCGTAGTAAAGAATACAGAGGGTTGAGAATCGAAGACGCGTTAGGAACGAAATTGCGATAGTAATTTACTAACCCCAGAAAAGATTGCAACTTAGCAACATCTTTTGGAACTGGAGCATTTAATATAGCAGAAACTTTCTTAGGCGACTTTTTCAACCCATTTTTATCTACTATATAACCTAAATATTCCAGTTCCTCTTTAAAAAACTCGCATTTGGAATTTTGTAGTGTTAGTTCTGCATCCTGTAGCCTATGAAGTACAGTGCGCAATCTACATAGATGCTGGGCCCTGTCCACTCCTGTCACCAAAATGTCGTCGAGCATACACAACACACCATCTATACCAGATAAAACGTTCTCCATGAGGCGCTGGAAAATAGCTGGCGCGCTGGATAACCCGAATACTAAGCGTGTATATTTAAACAAACCTTTATGAGTGTTGATGACAGTAAACTTTTGCGATTCTTCATCTAAAACACATTGTGCGTAGGCTTGTGAAAGATCTAATTTAGAAAACTGTTGACCGCCTTGTAATTTCGTAAAAAGTTCATGCGCGGTAGGCAATGGATATTGATCAACCAATAGCTGTTTGTTTATTGTGACTGAATAATCGGCACACAAACGAATGGAACCGTCACGTTTTAACACTGGAACCACGGGCGACGCATACTCAGAAAACTCCACAGACTTTAATATGCCAATGTGCACCAGTCGCTGTATCTCTTTGTCTAGTTTATCTCGCAAAGCAAAAGCAATAGGACGCGGTTTAAAAAAAATTGGTCTTGCGTCATTTCTCAAATTAAGCTTTACTTTGTATTTGTTAAATTTTCCTAATTCGTCACAGAAAACACGAGGAAATTCGGCTTTTAACTGAAAAACTAAATCTGAGGGTTTCCCACAAAAGTTAACGGGAAGCAGTTGTAATTGAAAAAAAGATATAAAATCTCTTCCTAAAAGTGGTGGACCACCGCCACGAACTATGAACACATTAAATGTATGTGTTTTTCCCCTATATGTGAAAGGCAATCGCGCAATACCTAAACATTCAATATGCCGACCCGTATATGTGAGTAATCGTTTGGTCGTTTTAGACAATACTACGGCTTTAAAATGTTCTAAATAGGTTCGTTCAGAAATCGCAGTGACCGCCGACCCGCTATCAACCTCAAATTTCATTGTTTTACCTAAAACGGTTACAGCCTCAGTCATTGGTTCACCGTTGTAAGAGCGAATGTTAAAAAACTCACCGTCATCCCCGTTAGTGTCCGCGTTTTCCATAAAATTAATTTTTTTACACATACGACGCAAATGCCCCTTAACATTACACTTTTTACATTTATAATTGGCGAATCTACATTGCGTCGAAGTATGATTTTTAAAACCGCAAACGGAACACAACATCTTTTCAGTAGTCACTATGTTAGTTTCGAGCTTGAGTAGCTGATCGGCGCGCGACGCAGCCATTGGCGGCGCCAATGATGCTGCGGCGCCTGCACGCGCACACCGGACCCTTTCTGCCAACTCCGCCGCCTTTGCCATAGTTAGACTTTGTGGATCCTGAGCGAATAATTTTTCACGCTCCGTTCCTGGTAGCATTCCCATTACGAAATGGTCCCGTAATGCTTCCTCCACGTTTAGGAATCCACAGTTTGCCGATAGCCCACGTAGCCTCGCAGCCCATTGGGAATAAGTTTCACCTTCAGTTTGTACCGCAGAGTAGAACTTATGCCTTTCGTGAAAACCACATATTTGAGGTACAAAATGTCCGTCCAATAGCCCTAAAATGTCTTCGAACGGGACTGAAGTGAGTTCTTTAGGCAGAGCCAAATTTGCTGCGAGCTTATGCGTAGGCTCGCTGAGTGCGCTCAACAATATCGCACGCCGCTTGATGCCCGAAGCGTCGGTTGTTGCACCGACATCATTCGCGACGAAAAATTGTAGCAATCGTCCCTTGTACTCCGGCCATGTTTGTAAATTGTGGTCAAAACTCGTAAGAAGACCAAATATAGGTACAGCCATATTTTTGCTTGTTCCCTTTTTAATTTAAAACACGTAAAATCCTCGTCGCCACTGTTGAATATGCGGATATTATATTTAAAATATAATATATTAATAAAACAAGACCAACGAATTGACAGTTGAAAACGCACTGCTTTATTTTTCTATTTTGACATTTCAGGACAGCCATAAGCTGCCAGTAGCATATATAACAAATTTTATCTTAAAAATGAAACTGGGGGTTATAACAATACTGACTTACTAAACGTAGTGAACATTGCACCAATGATTGTAATTAACATTTCATATTAATAATATACTGTGAACTAATTAGGCATTAACAAACAAACTTATCCATTCTGCATCATAATAATTCAGTGTTGAAAAACTGACGATTCAAGTTTATGTTTACTCAATGATTGTGAAGTAAGCGGACAGTCAGCAAAACCGTGGGAATGCCGACACGGGCCGTCGCTTTTGACACCAATTTTACTGATAATAAATAAAATACAAATGAAAACTTTGCATACTCACTTGGTTATTGCATTCCTTTTTCTATACGACCTATTTACATGCCTTGATAGGCAGACGAGCAGACGGGCCACCTGATGGTAAATAGTCACCACCGCCCATAGACTTCTGCAATGCCAGAGCACACTTTGAAAAGCATTATATTTGAATATTATAATTAAGATCAATGATATTATATAAAAAAGGTGTATACAATATCATTGATTAAGATTAAGATACTTTAGTTTACTTTTATGGTCCTTTAGGCGTAGTGTAAAGATGCTCCTCAGCAGGCCGGCATGGTTGTGTCAAATAGCGAGGGTATAGTTTTCTCTCGCTAGTTGATACTTTATCTGGACGGCACTGGGATAACCATCAGGTGCAGTGTGGTCACTTTTACGTGCCAGAATAAAATTTTTTTTTTTTAGTGCCTTGATAGGCAGACGAGCAGACGGGCCAACTGATGGTAAGTAGTCACCGCCACCCATATAATTCTGCAATGCCAGAGCACAGCAGAGCCGCTGCCTGTCGTGTTAAGTTAAATTAAAAATATTTTTAATAACAGAATCGGCAATGTACGTTCATTGCTTGTGTAAACTCTCTCAAAGGGAAGCGTTCACCGCATCCCATTGCTCTTGTACGGGTTCCATCACTTCCAGCGGCCGGGTTTGATGCATCATGACCCGATGGGACTTGACGGTTGTTGCGGTGGCATAACGATCCATATGAGTCTTGGCAATTGCTTTTTTTTATCCTGGCACGGAAAAATTACCACTGTATGGTAAGCGCAGTGCCAATTAGAGTATCGAGTAGCAAAAGACAATCTAACCCCCGCTACTCAACACAATCATGCTAGTCTGCTTCTTCACACTACGCCATGGGCAAGAAGGTGAAGGAGCGGTCAAGGGTCTAGTGTCAGAGTACTTAGAAGGCCGCAAAACGGCCAAACATCGTACCCCAACTCTAGACTCCCGGCAAAATAATTATGGAAAAGGCTCATTGACAAAGTTTTGTTTAAAGAATAAATCTGTTCAAGGTTTAGTACTTACAAGGGTTGGTACTTAGCATCTAAGAAATAATACACACCTAACATTCACACACATAGACCTAACCTATACTAGATCAAACCTATATCGTGGTTTTACTACGAGATACTACGGTCCCACAACACCCACACCCGAAAATATCTGTCTGTCACACAAAATTTTGTCTTAGTGCAGGAATCGAACTAACAGAGAAACCTAGCTGGTACTAATCAAAATTAAAGCTGAATAATTTTAAGCTAAGAGAAACAAAGACGGATTCCCTCTTTGATTTGTCTTATAATTTGCAACATATTCCAGAGAAGTCTATATAAAAATATAGGTTTAATGTTGCAATGTAACTCGAGCCTTTTTGTATGTGTCATCATAATGTGACGCTTGCAAGTCGTAAATATTACTATGCCGATGTTTATTATACACTAGCAATCCATCCAGACTTCGTGTGGGACAAAATATACTCTAAACCTTTTTGAAATCCGTTTTGTTCCCAACCTACACTGAAATGTCGTCGTGTTGAAAATAGTGAAATCTGCGGCGCCCTGTTTGATGTACACTTTTCACTTCTATTTCGTATGCGATGTACAAAAGACCTAAATACTTTTCAGAAAAAAGAAAGATTAAAAATTTATAACCGTTTTGTTAAAAGTATAAACAAGGATCGAAATAAGGTTCCAAAATATATGTTTTACTAATGAGAAATTCTGTATTGTTCCTCTTTCATTTTTCCTCTAATAAATACTTTGTGCAGTCCTTCAGAAGGTTAACATTAAACTAGTCCCTTGATATGAAGGTAAAATGTCATGAACAAGATAAAGGGCAGCAGTACGTAAATACTTTGCTATGTACAACAATAAAAACGCCTGTAAGCAAACATGATTAGGTCATCCACTCACGGTCAATCTTGTTGACCTTTGACCTACATGTCAAAGCCTACATGTGAGCAAATTTTCCAGGGCGATGCTACGAATCTTACACTGGACTAAGACGAAGACCGCGAAATCATTTTCGACGCAAAATACTGGTCAAAAAAACTCATACAAATAAAGTTCGTCTAATTTGAAGACTAAGATATCATTGCTAATGCCTTAAAATACTGGCCATCAGAAAAACATACATACATACATATACACTCACGCCTATAATCCCCGAAGGGGTAGGCAGAGGTGTAACCAGTACACCCACTTTTCGCCAATATTCGGTCCCATAATGTGATAGGGGGTGAGCCTATCGCCATACCGGGCACAGGTTCCAGACTCCGGGCTAATACTGAGAATTTCTAGATAGAAAACCCAATATCACTTTACCCGACCCGGGGATCGAACCCGAGACCTCAGCACAGTGGTTGTAACGCATGCGCAATTACAACTGCGCCACCAAGGCAGGCAGAAAAACTCATACAAATAAAGTTCGTCAAAGTTGAAGACCGAGAAATCATTGCTCAGGCCTTAAAAATACTGGCCACCAGAAAACATCTTACCTTTAAAGTTTGTCTGAGATGAAGACCAAGAAATCATTGCTGATGCCTTCAAAATACTGGCCATCAGAAAATCTCATACAAATAAAGCCATCGTAAAGCAACACCTTAGTTAAACAGCTTAGTTACATTTTTACAACGTTGATAAGATCTAAGGGTAAGCCACCAACGTGGCGGCATAAAACTCCGTTTAATTTATTCCTGTACCGTTCGGTGTGAAGTTACACGGCAGATATGCGTCGGTGGGCCGATCTCTCGGGACCGAGGAGGGGATCAGGCATGTGGCTTTATAAAATAAATTAAATAATTTTGTGAGATTGGCAAAAACTGCCAACGAGTATCTTCTGGCTGGTGGCGGCGTGGTAGGGCTAGGAAGAGATGCGACGACCGAAACGCCTTTGAAACTAGTTAATCAGAAAACATATTAGGGATCAGTGGAAGGAAATGAAGAATCAAAAAAAACGAACTTTTTTTTTTATAAAATAGTCCGACAAACAAGCCAGTGGGTCACCTGATGTTAAGTAATCTCCACCGCCCATGAACATCCACAATACCGAAAGTTTGTGCCTTAAAGGACAGGAATAGGGATTAGGGAAGGGGGAATCTGGGCCTCCGGATATCTCACTTTTTTTTATTTTTTATCCTGGCACGGCAAAGTGACCGCACTGTACCTGATGGTAAACGCAGTGCGGTCCAAATAGAGTACTGAGTAGCGAGAGATGATCTATCCCCGCTACTCAACACACTCATGCCGGCCTGCTTCTTCACACTACGCCATGAGCAAGAAGGTGAAGAAGGGGTCGAGGGTCTAGTGTCAGAGTACTAAGAAGGCCGCAAAATGGCCATTGTACCCCAACTCCAGACCCCCGACAAAAACCGGATGTACACTGGCTGATCCCAGAACGCGACACACTTGCGTGTGCCACTATGGCGGGTTTTTCGCCCTGTGTACGGTAGTCGCTATCCGGGCGGATATGAATATCCTACCACCAGCAAGACTTACTCACAAGACTCACTTATCATTACCATACGAAACGCGACAGTAAACTGTCACTATATTAATTTTGTTTGTTTTTACGATAACCTGCACACTGCCAAGACAAAAGTTTGAAACCAAATGACAACATTCGTGATGATATCTGCATGACCCCTCCCATTAGTAGAAGAGGCCCAATAGTAGGGTTCCACTAAAATACAGAGTACAGAGTATGTATAAAAAAGAACTGGTATACTTCATTTTTAGCATATTGATCTTAAAAACCTCTTGTGTGAATTGTAGTAGCTTTACGGAATCGAATACAAAATCCGCGTTCCTGTTGAAAGAATTGATGAATTGTAAAGTATTCAGTTGGTAAATACCTCTTAAAATAAATGCAGAAAGCGTAATAACTCGAAACACACATAACGAAATCCTGGGTAAAATCTTGGACACACATTATTTTAACTCACCGTGAAGGTGAGTTAAAATAATTTCAATTGGAATCTACAAATTGGTCCAAAAAATAATCTTTAAGTTTCAATGCCACATTATAAATAACAAAAATTTATTGGTTCATAGAAATCGATAAATATGGCTGCAGTATTATTTTAACAGTAAAAATGATTGTATTTAATTTTTATTGAATATTACACATGTACAAGGAGCGTAAATTTTGAAGAAGGACCTTTAGTGTCGCGTTTATCAAATTAGAAACATCCACGCAAAAATCTAGCAGCCTTGTAAAGCCAAATAATTATAATTTTAACAATTTATTTTTCACCAACTAATGTCATTGGATTTCACTTTGATGATAAATTTTAGTCATTCATCATCATCCTGAATAAATAAATATAAATGAAATTAGTCATAATGAAGCATATTTATACTTATAATATTTTTTTTATTAATTGCTTTTTTATACAACAAAACATTTTTGCTACATACTAATTCCTTCACACCGCCAACCCTTATTGTACGTGCGAAGAGATAGCATCGAGTAGGGCGGGGGTGTGCTAATCAGATCATATGCTGGGTTATCGGTTCGATTCCCGTTCATTATAACATAACACTTGTCGGCTAATGGACTGGATGTTCCTGGGGGAATTATATTGTTGGTGACATTTGAGGACTAGTTTACATAACATAGGCCTGTACATCCGTAAGGGTAGGTACATATGTAACTAGTAGAACTGGGGTTTACCGATTTCCGTCCCATAATGTGATAGTGAGTCTATCGCCTCATCAGATAAAAACATGCCAGTAGAAATTATCCTCATTGACTCCAGGTTTTATAGCCAGTAAGCAATTGAAACTATTAACATTTATTTGAAATGGGTAAGATCTATGGCACAGCGGGCGAGTAGCCTGTGAAACAAGAGGCCGTAGGTTCGATTTCCCCGCCGAGACAAATTTTTGTGTGACATTTGTTTCAGATCTGGGTGTTGTGGGACCGTAGGCCCTTGTAGTTCTTGAAACCCACAATATAGTGACTGTTGGGTGTATTTATTTATAATCTTGTATGGTGGTAAGCAGCGATAGCCTAGTTGGTTGCGGTACGGACTGTCAAGACGAAAGTCGTATGTTCGAAACCCAAGTGGCATACACCTCTGACTTTTCTAAAGTTACGTGTGTATTTAATGTTAATTTTCGCATGCCTTAACGGTGAAGGAAAACGTCGTGAGGAAACCTGCATACCTGAGAATTCTCATAAGAATTTCGAAAGTATGTGAAGTCTACCAACCCGCAATAGACCAGCGTGGTGGACTAATCCCTCTCATTAGTAGAGGAGGCCCGTGCCCAGCAGTGAGACAATGTTTAATACAGGGCTAGTATTATTATATGTGTGGTTTGTTATGCCAAAGTTACCCCAAGTGAATATAAGTGAAATTCCTCAGAGCTTCAACCCATAATGATAATGAAATCAGTGGTGTTATCGCTTCAAATCATGGTCATTATAACATGACACTTGTCGGCTAATGGATTCCATACACCATGGGGTCCCTGGGGCATTGTATTGGTCTGGGGTTGATCCAAGCTTATTAATTTTAATCATTTTTATTTTTATAATGGTTTCTTATAAATTTTTTTGTTTGTGTATTGTGTGTGTGGAACAATAAATGGTTTAAATGGTTTTTTTTTTAGCAAAATAGGCTTGCGTTTGACCACTATCTCGCCTGATGGTAAGTGACGTTTTTAAGCCAAAAAAGGGTTAAAAAGTAAAATGAACCGCGATAGAATCCGTAAATTTCGTTTTATTTCAATTTTTATTTTACTGCATAGACAGGCAGACGGGTCACCTGATGATAAGTAGTCACCGCCGCCCATAGACTTCTGTAATGCCAGGGGACAGCAAAGGCCCTGCCTACCGTTCAAGGACTATTTGAATATTTTTTTTAAAAAGAGATATATGATAAAATGTCATAATGGATCGAGTTGCTCGTTTTCTAGGGAGTAAATCCTTATTCAAAATATTACAAACATTTAAAAAACATGCCAAATCGGTCCATTGTTAAATGATGTGCTTACACAACTATGGCGGGTTTTACACCCTATGTACGGTGGTCGCTATCCGGGCGGATATGAATATCCTACCACCACTAAATAAACAAAGGGGGTGCAAGGTGTAACAGGTGTCCATAATACAAAATTTTATAAGTTGTTTAAGCGGAAATCTTCAAATCCATACCAATACTATAAATGCGAAAGTAACTCTGTTTTTTTGTTACCTTTTCACGACTAAACGGCTGACCGGATTGTGATGAAATTTGGCAAGGAGATAGATTATATCCTGGAGAAGGATATAGGCTATCTTTTTTCTCAAAAAACAACCTTGAAAGGGGTCAAATAGGAGTTCTAAATTTCTATGGGAAATCCATAATTCCTCGACTTAGGGATCTGGAAATTCATATTTAGGCTTTGGGTAGGAAATAAAGAAATAAGTGTTTCATATTTTTTTCAAATTCATCCTATATATATTTATTTATAAATGAATTTGTACATGACGTGCAATTAACTGGCCAATTTTTCATCCCGAAATAACTATATAACCTTCGTGCAACAGTAACAAAACATCATTATAATCATCTCCCTTCATCCCCCGGGTAGTCATTACACCCGCTGATTTCTAACATGCTCTCACCCTTCCTGGATTCCTTCCCTTCATTGGATTACTGTAAATTGATATTCGGGTTTATTATATGAGTTTTGCGGGAGATTTTAATGCGATGTTGGTACATTTCGTGCATTATCATCACACACGTTAGGCGAGTATTATTTATACTAACTAACCGACTTCAAAAAAAGGAGGAGGTTCTTAGTCTCCGTAGTCTTAGTAAAAAATAGCCATGAAATAACTTTTTAAGTAATTTCACATTTGATTTTACAATTCGATAATGGGTTTTACGAAATGTAACATATTGATTGAAAAAAAACTGCCCCGGTGGCGCAGTTGTCATTGCACATGCGTTACGACTGCTACGGTGAGTTCTCGGGTTCGATTCCCGGTTATGGTAAAGTGATATTGGATTTTTCTATTTAGAAATACTCAGTATCAGCGGAGTCTGGAATTGAGCCCGGTATGGTGATAGTCTCGCCCCATATTACATTATGGGACCGTAACGAATTCGGCGAAATGTGGGTGTACTGATTACACTAACAGCACACATTACTTCGACACCCTCAGTGTTAAACTTAAAATAACACGTCAGGGGGGAGGGGGCTTATAGAATTACTCCTCAAGCCACATGAAACAGAGGATCGGGGAGATTGCTTCCATCACCACCTCTGATTGGGATAAGCTCAGCTCACATCTCATAATACTGGCCGGTATTTTTTTTTCGCTAATCAACACAATCATGCCGCTCTGCTTCTTGACACTACGCCATGACCAGGAAGGTGTAGAAGCTGTCGAGCATCTAGTGTCAGAGTACTCAGAAGTCCGCAAAACGGTCAAACTTCCCCTTAACTCTAGACCCCTGACAAAATATAATTCTAGTCATCTGACGAAAACATATTGTAGTATAAATCGTCATGCAGAACAGAAACGGCCACGAGAAATAATGAAGTGTTGCTGCTGTTTAATACGTTGTTTGCATACCCTATAAAACGGCTTAACCAATTTTGATACAAGTTTCACTATAAATTGATAATATGCTATATGAATTTGGCTCCTTCTTTTAATTTTCAATAGTCCGATTATGGTTTCAGGAAGAATTGGAAAAGTTGCCTGGAATAGCTAGTTGTTAATAAATTATTAACAACTAGCTATTCCATATAATTATAGTAATTCCATCTCCCACAATATGCTAGCTGATCCCGTCTAGTTATTTCACAAATAACATTAAATTGGACGCGAGAGCTACTAAATTGGTCGAAGGAAGTGGAAATTGAATTAGTACAAATAACTTGCGTGCGTCTAGGATTAGGAAAGACATGAATTATTAATATTATAATAAAAGTATCAAGGTATAATAGTCTTTATGAATACAAGCTACCACGATAGAAGGGAAGATTTGGTGCGATGACTCAAGCTGAGTGAATACAAATAGGTAAAGGCTTTACTCTATGGTCTATAAATTAATTGGATGACATTTTTGCATGTAATAATTAACTGCCCAATTTTTTTTATTGTGTCAGTTGTTAAATTTAATATTTTATTACAGATATAATAAAACGCCTTTTTGTCACAGACATTTAAAAATCAATTCTCCAACATCGTACTGGCATATCAAATATCTTAAAAAAATATTAAATTAAAATAAATATTTAAACTATGTATTAGAACATGATTCAAACATTCTAAATTCGAATGTCCGCCCAGTTTGACAGCTGTCAAAACGGTGTCATGGCGCGGCAAGTTGGCGTCCGGTTACCGTCCGTCTCGCGCGCGGCACCGTGAACACAGCAAAATGACTATGAATATAATTTCCGACTCGAAAATAACTATTTAGCATGTGTCATCGTAGTTCTGTTGCGAATTTTGATTGAAATGCGAGTTGTTTTTCTCTGAACTTTGTTTTTATGCACCTGTGTTTGTTACATTACTGTTTATTTTGTAGGAACGCTGATTACAACTCCAAAAAAATACTGCAGGACGTAGACAATAGAGTCATAAAATAATAAGAAAAATATATAACACGAATGTTGCATCACAACTCCAAAATAACACAATTGTGTTATTTATAGTTAAGATTTTTTTATATATATCATAGTCCGACAAACAAGCCAGTGGGTCACCTGATGTTAAGTGATCTCCACCGCCCATGAACATCCACAATACCGAAAGTATCATGTATGCGCTGTCGGCCTTAAAGGACAGGAATAGGGATTAGGGAAGGGAAGGGGGAATCTGGGCCTCCGGATATCTCACTTACCATACGAAACGCGACAGCGAACTGTCACTTTACGTTAGTTTTCTGTGAGACAGTGGTACTACCCCAGTCAAGCCGGCCCATTCATGCTGTAGACAAATATGTCTACAGCGTGGCTCTACCACTTTTAAACAACAGACTTTTCAGACAACCAAACAAAAAACAAAATATGAAACTCTTTACACAATAGTTAGTACTTAATTTATAAAATACAACGCAACTTGATTGAAATCGACGCCAGTAATATAATATGGCGTCTAATTTTGTAAATTCAACGTTGCAAATTCAAAATCTCGAGACAATTATTGGGTTATTTGATTCATGATTGTTTTACAATGGCTTTAGACTACTACTTAGAAAGTGAAGGACTTCCATACAACCGTTTTCCCTTATTTTACCCCCTTAGCGGTGAAATTTTAAAAAACCTTTCCTTAGTGGTTGCTTACAACGTAAAAGGCATCAACTGCGAAAACTTCAAGTTTGTAGCGACAGCGGTTTAGGCTCTGCGTTGATGAATCAGTCAGGACAAGTAATTATGTATACATACACGCCCGTATCCCATGGGGGTAGGCAGAGACTATTGAGTGCCACAACCTACGATCCTGACACCCTTCTTTCGCCTCTTCCACATTCATACATTTTCGACGGTTGGAGGTACTCCTGATTTGCCCTTTTAGTAGAAGATCATTTGTTTGATCGGTATAAGTTCTCCTCGGGTGCCTAGTCTCTCTACCCCCTCTTCCAGTCACATTCGCACGATAAATACCTTTCGTAAAACGCCTTTCATCCATCCTCTCCACGTGGCCAAACCACCTCAGCATACCTCATTCTATCTTAGTCGCCATATCATTCTTCAACTCACAACGATCTTTTATCACACTATTCCTCATGCGATCAGCTAAGATGACTCCGTAGGGAACGCATCTCCACCGCATTTATGTATAGATAGATTATAGTAACAGTTTATAAATAAGATTCGTAATGAATTATTTTTAAAAAGATAAGTTGTACATCTGAAGTGTGATCACAAATCTACAAAAAATAGTTCGATCATTACAATTTATAAAGAATCAAGAAATCAATATTGAACTATAAATAAATGTCTAGCAAAGACCCAAAAAAAATGAAGTGTAGCCTCTGTCAGTGTCATCACGTCGCTGGATTTACGTTATAGCAAGACCTGCCTTCTTATTGCCAGTCATTTCTACCAAAAGTTTATTTTTCTTGTAAAATGTTTTTTTAAACTACATGATTGTGTTGAGTAGCGAGGGATAGACTGTCTCACGCTACTTGATACTCTATCTGGACGGCACTGCGCTTACCATCAGGTGCAGTGTGGTCACTTTGCCGCGACAGAATAAGAAAAAAAAACATGAAATGTAATCAATACATTATTTTGATAGATAAATGTATAATACCTAACAGTCACACACATAGTCCTGACCTCACAGTACTACTAATTTGTGTCGTATCCGAAACTGCGGGAGACTTTAGGACAACACCCAGACCAGACACAAATATTTTCGGATCACACATTTGTCTCACTACTGGAATCGAACCCACGGCCTCTCGTTGCACAGCCAGCTATCACCAAACCATGGTAGCTGTCATGGCAATTTATTGATTGATAATAAGTGACTTATAGTTGACTAGCTGTTGCTCGCGGCTCCGCCCGCGTGGAGGTCATGTTTGGGAGAAAAAGTATACAATACAAAATACCAATATTCATGCGTTTAACTTAAAAATGACGGATTTTCATACAAACTTTCATCCCCTATTTTACCCCCTTAGGGGTGGTATTTCCAAAAACCCTTTCTTAGTGGATGCCTACGTGATAAAAGGTACCTACTGTCAAAATTTCAAGTCTCTAACTCCAGCCGTTTAGGCTGTGCGTTGATCGATCAGTCAGTCAGTCAGTCAGTCAGTTTCTTCTTTTATATATACAGATTCCAACATATATTCCAAAAAATCTGGACTAGATTTAGACAGTTGCAAATAATTACATACCAATTACATTGAACTTATAGTACCTTGTTTCTGAACTAATCAACAACATTGCAAGCTCTGATTAAGTTAACATTGTTAACGAACGTATTCGACTAAAAATTATCAAGTATTTACAAACACAACGCATTTAGACGCGATGTGAATGTTAAGGCTAAGAATATGCTAGGAAAAAAAACAACTAAATATTTCTCAGATAATAGCTTCATTTGTCTACCGGCTGCATCAGCTGGAATCAATCAAATTAGCTGGAGGATGACTTCAATAGAATAGAGTCCATTTTTTTGTTGTTGTCGCGGGGAAAGCGTTTTATTACTGCCGCCCGCTTCGGAGGGAAGCGGATTAAGAATAAAACGGGTATGCTGGACTAGCCGGTCTTACGACCCAGCATCCCCCTCGTCCGGATGATGGCTATCCGTGCTGCCACTGGGCCGAGTCCCTAACCCCTATGTACACCCCACCCGACACTACCAGCTAAAACCCCGCGGTGGCCTTCTTCGGAGCTTGTGGAGCGATCCCGAGGTATTCTAAGGAGTGCTAAAATTGCAGCCGGAATCGCCCCTGCCCGGTGCTGCGTAGCAGCCCATCTCCATGGAGGGCTAAGGAGCCCCCGCACACCGAACAACGACAGCGAACGAGGCCTTACCATCCGCGCTGCCGTCCATCTCGGAGTCGCACGATGCTTCGAATTAGAATAGAGTCCTGGGTTTAATTTCGGAAATAAAGATAAACCAAGATTACTACGAAAATGAAATTCTTCTGTGAAAACAGAATCAAATTTTATTCAAAAAATGTCTTAATTATAATTTGAAGTATTGGTTTGAGCAAAAGTAGTTCTATAGTGGGAACATCTCAGTATTTCGCACGACTGGACTGTAACTGCCATTGGAAGTGACGTCACGACTTATATAGTGTACCTTTTTCTGTCATTTTACAACGAGCCCTTCTACTCCATCTAAATGGCTTCTAACACAGGATGTCCGAGTGGTCTGTATCTCATGCAAGGATCGATAAACGCACGACAGCTTCTATGGCGCAGTAGGCGAGTGCCGGCTGTGAAACGAGAGGCCGTGGGTTCGATTCCCACTCCGGGACAAATATGTGTGACAGACAGATATTTGTGTCGGGTTTGGGTGTTGTGAGACCGAAAGTGTCTCGTAGTTCTTGATTACCACGACACAAGACTCGTATCTAAGTACTCGTATCTTATCGAGGTTATGTGTGTGACTGTTAGGTGTTATATATTATTTAACACCGCGCACTAAAGCTTCTATATGTTGTCATGTGCTTTTACAAGACTAGTCCACAACACACACACACAGGCTTCTGTAACTCATGCAAAGATCGAATATAGCAAACATTTACCGGGCACAATTCCAGACTTAGGGCTAATACTAGATTGAAAAACTCAATATCACTTTACCCGACCCGGGGATCGAACCCGAGACCTCAGCACAGCAGTCGTAACGCATGCGCAATTACAACTGCGCCACCGAGGCAATCGTTACGCAAACGTTATTTGTTTTATTGCGTTTTTTAGTGCGTCATTTGTTTCGTTACGCGAACGTGCGGCCAGCAATTGTCCTTTTCTAGGATTTTGCAGGAGCGAAAAGAAATATGTATTGGCCGCACAGTCGCTTTGTCTCTTTCTACAAAGTAGTCAATTTTATGATATGATATTGCTCAGTCTATTATCTATGTTTATGAAATCAACATATAATCCACAGCCGGTCTTATGAAGAAGCTATTATCATCAGCTCCCTATGTTTTTATCATTCAAAGTGATCATTGTATTGTGTATAATGTATTATACTACATCACCTTAACGAGTGCTACGTAGTGTTGCGAACAAAAAGACAACCTTACAGTTGTTATTGCATGAAAGCTAATTTGTTGATTTAGCTTGTAATTGGCCGACTATGTACCGCAGGGTTGGCAAATATTTCTGTAATTTATTTGCCTATTTGACTACCTACACTTGTAATTGCGCATGCGTTACGACTGCTGTGCTGAGGTCTCGGGTACGATCTCCAGGTCGGTCGGTGGGTTTTTCTATTTAGAAATAGTCAGTATCAGCCCGGAGTCTGGAATTGTGTCCGGTATCGTAATGGGTTCGCCCCCTATCGGCGAAAAATTCGGCGTAAAGTGTGCTGGTTACACCACTGCCTTTTTTTTTGTTGTCGCGGGGAAAGCGTTTTATTACTACCGCCCGCTTCGGGGGGAAGCGGAATAAGAATAAAACGGTTATGCTGGACTAGCCGGTCTTACGACCCAGCATCCCCCTCGCCCGGATGATGGCTATCCGGGCAGCCGCTGGGCCGAGTCCCTACCCCCTAACACCACTGCCTACCCTTTCGGAGATTACAGGCAATGTGGCCACACTGTACCCGATCCAAATCCAATCCAAGCTACCACAGGATCCAAACGCGACCCCGCCTGAGAAGACCCGACGAAACAAACTCAGCGGGCTTACATTACCGCTGGATACTACGCGGTGCGACCCAGTCCTGAGACAATCCAGTAATCAAACGCAGCGGGCTTGTTTTTGGTCCTGTTCATTATGTCTAGTAGATGACCTGTCACATATTAATTGCCAATTTACTGTTTTATGTATTTTTTTATCCTGGCACGGCAAAGTGACCACACAATTAGAGTATCGAGTAACAAGAGACAATCTACATATACCCTGCTACGGCCAAACATCGTACCCCAACTCTAGACCCCCGAGAAAAACCGGATGTACACTGGCGGATGCCGCAACACACACTATGTACGGTGGTCGCTATCCGGGTGGATATGAATATCCTACCACCAGCAAATTTTTTATACGCGATCGGTCCTCATAATTTATTATTTCTTATGAGTATTTAATATTACCTCATGTAATTTATAAGAGCTTTCATAAGAGCTATGTATTTATAATTGCCTACTTGATCAATAAACGATTTCATATATTTTCATCATTTATTAATATTCATAACAATAGTACCAACCCTAAACCCTGTTCAAATGTTATGCCTCGTTATATTTAGTCCTTAGACACAACTGCCGTGCCGATAGCTTTATTGTTATAACCATTTTAATTTTAAACGAACATTACTATGCAAGACCTTGTTGATTCAATGTCGTATGAAAAACGCACAATGTCACGGTCGTGTGACGTCACCACTCAAAAAGTTGTCGGATAGAGGAGTTTAAAAGTCAGTTTTGAATTACTCTTTTTAGACAAAATGCCAGCAAACTAAATGAACTAGCAGATGGTAGTAGCTTTTTCCTATGCATTTGGATATTTAATACCTGTTTACCTTGTCCCACTGCTGGGCACGGGCCTCTACTAATGAGAGGGGTTAGGCCTTAGTTGACGCTGGCCTAATGCGGGTTGGTAGATTTCACATTTTGAAATTTTTATGTAAATTCTCAGGCATGCACGTTTCCTCACGGTGTTTCCTTCACCGTTAAAGCAAGCGATCATTAAACAATTAACACACGTAACATTAGGAAAGTGAGATGTGGATATACGAAAGAGTCGTGGGAGACCTTAAAAGAGATGGATGGAAAGAATGCGCATAAAAGGAGTGAATGCAGATTTGACGGATGATAGGGCTGCGTGGAGAGTTCAAACCATTTGTACCGACCCCACTTATAATGGGATAAGGTCAGGTAAACAATGATGATCATTAGGAAAGTCAGAGGTGTATGCCATTCGGGCCAGTTTCTCCGGCTTTCGTCTCTACAGTCCGAAGTCCCAACTTACCGTTGCTTAAATTATGTTGTTTTGTTTGAATTTGGGTTTAATCTATTTCTACCGCAAAACAGTGCCAGAGCTACGTTGAACATACTTTTGCCAGCACGAATGGACTGGGTTCTTACTATTGTCTCAAAGATAAAGTAAAAGTTTTTTTATTATTAAAAAGTACACCGACTTCAATAAAAAACAAATTATGCGTCACAATAAAATTTGAGGGTTTCCCTTTATTTTTCTGTGATTCCATCATCAGATCCTGACTTGGTGCCAATGGGACCACATGGGAAGTATACCCTTTTAAACAAAAAAGAATTTCTCGAATCGGTCCAGGCGTCTTCGAGTAATCGGGTAACATACATAAAAAAAAAGATTCCGACGAATTGTTAACCTCCTCCTTTTTTGAAGTCGGTTAAAAACTCATTTAAAGTACCTGCTGTTATTTTCGTATTTAGTGAGATTTGCTGGAGGTAGGATATTCATATCCGCCCGGATAGCGACCGCCGTACACAGGGTAAAAAACCCGCAATAGTGGCACATGCAAGCGTGTCGTGTTCCGGGATCAGCCAGTGTACATCAGGTTTTAGTCTGGGGCCTAGAGTTAGGGTACGATGTTTATCCGTTTTGCGGCCATCTGAGTACACTAGAGCCTCGACCGCTTCTTCACCCTCTTGCCCATGGCGTAGTGTGAAGAAGTAGGCCGCCATGATTGTGTTGAGTAGCGGGGAGATTGTCTCTCGCTACTCGATACTCCAATTGGACCGCACTGCGTTTACCATCTGGTGCAGAGTGGTCACTTTGACGTGCCAGAATAAAAAAAGGCTGGCATGGCACTATTCCATTAGGCGAGCGACCTGTTTGTCCGTTACTTACGCAATTACATACAAAACGGTAGGTAGCGGCTTTGCTGTGCCCTGGCATTGCAGAAGTCTATGGGCGGCGGTGACTACTTACCATTAGGTGGCTCGCTTGCTCGTCTGCCTATCGAGGCGCCAAAAAAAAATATGGTCATGCTATTGAAATTTAACTACATTTGATTAGTTTTTTATTAAGTAGCCTTTTTATAATATCGTGAAATAAAATTTGTTACAAGAACTATTGCCTCATTATTGCAAGTTGCTAAGAATCGTTTTTTTTATCGTGGCACGGCTAAGTGACCACACTGCACCTGATGGTAAGTGCAGTACCGTCCAGTTATAGTATCAAGTAGCGAGTGATAATCTATCCCTCGCTACTCAATACAATCATGCCGGCCTGCTGTGTAGCTTCTTCACACTAGAAAGAAAGAAAAAGATTTTATTACAAGAGCAAATACAAGGAAATTACAAAATAAAACTTAAAACAAAACTGTTTGCTCCGTAACAGGTCCCCTCATTCAGCGATATGCTGCAGTACAACCTGAGCAGTACTGCAGCGCTGATTTTCAATGAGGGGCCTCGTGTGACGTGCGGACGTCGAGTCGGGTCGTACACCTCAATATTATTGGGAAAAAATACATAAAGAAAGCAATAATAATCATAAAATTAATCAAAACATTAAAACATAATTGTGGCCACCTATTTATTATTAAATTTAAATGTAGGAACAATTGCAACAATCGAAACACACAAAGAAGCGGAAAAAAAAATAACAAAAATAAAGACACACACACCTGAATATAAATAATTACACATTATTGCATAAAAAATATATTAGCACCCAAAATGCCACAAACGCCACTACGCCTAAAGGACCCAGGATCATAGGAAGGAGGGAACACGGTAGCTGGCAAACTGTTCCACAGCTTGATGGTGCGGCAAAAGTACGAGTTTACGAACCTCTTAGTTCGGGCCGGGGTAGTAGACACCACAAAGCTGTGGCTCCGCAATCCAGTACGCGTGGTTATGTCACCATCGTCCTTTTAACTCAACCCTTTTCTATAATATTCAGAGGGGTGTTACGACTATTTCACAATGCATATGTCCCAGTATAATGACATCAGCGTCGTTGCAGTTAATTGCAATTAATTGTCGGCCGGCCGTGCATACGTTGAGCTAAAAATTAATTTATTACATCGCACATTTGCACACGCTCTCGAAGTGTGATGGCATAATAGTCTTGGTTGGATTCTATCAATATATTTATACTTTATTGTATAATAACAATAGTAGCCCTGTATTAAACATTGTCGCACTGCTGGGCACGGGCCTCCTCTATTAAGAGACGGGTTAGGCCTTAATCCACGACGCTGGCATAATACGGGTCGGTAGACTTCACATACTTTAGAATTTTTATGAGAATTCTCAGGTATTCCTCACGATGTTTTCCTTCACCGTTAAAGTCAGCGATAACTAATATTTGATACACGCGTAACTTTAGAAAAGTCAGAGGTATTCCATTTGGTTTTCGAACGTACGACTTTTGTCTTGATAGTCCGTACCGCAACCAACTAGGCTATCGCTGTTTTTTTGCTTAATAGTGTACTGAGGAATTTAATGCCTTGGTGGCGAAGTTGTAATTGCGCATGCGTTACAACCGCTGTGTTGAGGTTTCGGGTTCGATCCCCGAGTCGGGTAAAGTGATATTGGGTTTTTCTATCTAGAAATTCTCAGTATTAGCCCGGAGTCTGGAACCTGTGCCCGGTATGGCGATGGGCTCGCCCCCTATCACATTATGGGACCGAAATTCGGCGAAAAGTGGGTGTACTGGTTACACCTCTGCCTACCCCTTCGGGGATTATAGGCGTGAGTGTATTATGTATATGAGGAATTTAATTAGTTCAGAGACAGAGTTTAGCGCTTAGTAGTAGTGTTTGGTATATGCTGATTCAGACTATTTTGGTATGTTTGTGGTTATATACCGTGTACTGCAACGGTGTATTGCAACGGTTGGCAGGCTATTTCATGTAGGCGACATTTCTTGCGAAATTCGAAATCTCTGAATTTTTCTGCAGCTTTTCAGACTTGTTTCAAAATGTCGCATAAACCAAATAGCTAGCCAACCTTCGATAGGTCCCACCTACTACACCAAAAATGCTAGTTATTTTGAAATGAAACAAATTTTACGGATTATTAAACATTTTTTTTAATCCCGACGTTTCGAAAGCTTTACAGCCTTCATGGTCACGGGGCGGAAGTTTAATAAGCCGCGATAGAATCCGTAAAATTAGTTTCATTTCAATGTATAATATTCGCGTAAACATAAGAAACCATTACGCTATCTATGTATTGAATAGGACACCCAATGCTTGCTAATAGGTGCTTACATTTCTAAAAAATACTTTCTTTCAATTGAAGGACCGTAAGTCTCTCATAGTATTACACATAGTTGAGGTTGTATGATTAATGTGGGTGACTTATTATTAATAAAATTTCAATCCATTTCATTTCATTAAATTGGGGTAACTCCGAATATTTATTATAACCTATTTCTACACTAATCTTTATAGAATGAGTAATATTTTCGTAAGTATTGGTCAACCTGATGAGTAACCAGGAGTCCAGCCGCGAATACATACATATACACTCACGCCTGTAATCTCCGAAGGGGTAGGTAGAGGTGTAACCAGTACACCCACTTTTCGCCGAATTTCGTTCCCATAATGTGATCGGGGGCGAGCCTATAGCCATACCGGGCACTAGTTCCAGAATCCGGGCTAATACTGAAAATTTCTAGATAGAAAAACCCAATATCACTTTACCCGACCCGGGGATCGAACCTGAGACCTCAGCACAGCAGTCGTAACGCATGCGCAATTACAACTGCGCCACCGAGGCAGTCTTTATAGAATGAGTAATATATTCGCAAGTATTGGTCAACTTGATGAGTTACCAGGAGTCCAGACGCGAAAGGAAACGTAAATAGGTGTGAGACTGAGACCTTCCGGCCCGACAGACTAATGGCTTTGCTGTGACGCGAATTAGAAGCGTGAGCGGGGTCTGGCGCTTATGGGTGCAAAATGAGCGATTTGATGTGTATATTAATGTTTAGAAAATGCAACCTGAGGTATATCGAAATTATTTTATTTTTCGAACTAGTTCTGGCTAAACAAAATATGGAATTCTGTATTATGTACAGTGTAATATAACATTGACGGAGAACAGAGTCCAAGCTTAGGATGAATCTACTCAACGATTTTTTTAAATCCAAGTCGAATAAAATGGGTTTTTGGGTGCGACAAAAATTTTTGGGAAAACTAATTTCTTTGGCCCTGATCGGACTTGTACTCCATGTTTAATATAACTATCTATCGTAGTATTTTATTGTTACTACTGAAAATAAGCCCACAATTGCATTCAATACAGTGTTAATCCTTTTCTGATACAGACTTAAAATTATGCGAGAGGTCTTTATACAAATCGCTACCTCCCATCACTTACGCCTCAAAGTTGGAATTAATCGCTCCGTCCCGCCTGATGAGTTGACTAGACGAGCCGTCAGACGATCACGTGCGATGCAAATGGAAACGGCCTCAAATGTGTTTAATTTAAACTAATGTTAAGCTAGTTTAGTTGAATTTAAACGGCATCGCATCGTCGCTAACTGCCGCTGAATTGGACGCCCTAATTCTGTTCGAAATACAATAGCGTTATAAATTGTTGTGCGTAGGTTGGATCGTTCAGCCTTTCGGAATAGTGACATCACGGTTGAAGAACTGCCTGGTCCATGATTTATTTCGGTAAAATTGGCACCTGAACTCCATGACCTAAGTGGACATTTATGATCGTTCTTAAAATCCAGTTCAAATTAATTTTATTTTGTAGGCCTTGTAAAATAGTCATTTTGCATTCACAAGAAAATAAATGGCAAAAATGGTCATATACCCTTAATCATGTTAAAAATATTACATTGAAGATGTCATAAAAATATAATAATAAATTGCATTGACACTGCTCTTTTAACTACACTACTGACTGTCAGCTTAAAGTTTTGACCCGTGCCAATCATCTTGAATGACTGGCTAGTAGAAAATACCTCTAGCATTATATCTGCCTGTACATAAAATGTATAAAAAAAGTAATTTGACTGCTGGTTGGTTTTTATAACTTACTAGCTGCATCCGGCTTGCGTTACAACGCCACGTAAAGTAAATATGATTAACTAGCTGTTGCTCGCGGCTCCGCCCGCGTGGAGGTCATGTTTGGGAGAAAAAGTATACAATACAAAATACTCATGCTTTTAACTTAAAAAATGACGGATTTTCATACAAACTTTCATCCCCTATTTTACCTCCTTAGGGGTGGTATATCCAAAAACCCTTCTTTAGTGGATGCCTACGTCATAAATGGTACCTACTGTCAAAATTTTAAGTCTCTAACCCCAGCCGTTTAGGCTGTGCGTTGATCGATCAGTCAGTCAGTCAGTCAGTTTCTTCTTTTATATATACAGATTACGATCGGTTGAACGGTATTGAAGCTGATGTTCTGCAGCGCCATTTAGCGAGTTTTTTGGCCAGGAACTGACCAGGCGCCGCGCATTTGACAGTCCTTTGATATGACACCTTTGATATGATTATAGCTATTTACATATTTAAAATAATTACTATAAATACTGGGCTACATTTTAACATGAGTTAATCAGATCACTGTAATGTAATTGCCAAATTAAGATGCTGTACAAAAAAAATATTACGATCTATAAAATGTCCATACCACGCCAACAGAAATGTTTATATCATACATAAAGTTTTTCATAGACAATATAATCAATTATGTAATCAATTCAACTTTTGATACTGGTAATTTTATTCACTCTATAAAAGAGAAGGCAAAGGTTCTCCACCATGCAGCCATGTCTGTCGTAATTTTTTCCAAATCTGGGCTAAAATTAAAGTCTTCTTCTTCTCTGGTTTTAACTTATACAAAAGGCCAAAGCCATGTCTGCAGTCTTCATCCATTCAAAAGGGGGAAGCCATGTCCGATATTTTTCTCATTCTAAAGGCTGGAGCCATGTCTGAAATAAACACAATTCAAAAGGCCAAAGCCATGTCTGAAATAGTCACAATTCAAAAGGCCGAAGCCATGTCTGTAATAGTCACAATTTAAGGCCTAAGCCATGTCTGAAATATTTTTTTCACTTATTAATCACAATAAAACATCACATCACATTCCCGCCATTTTTTTTCCTGTCCTCAACTTTTGAATATTTCATGTACGATCCCCAGCAATTTTTTAATGGCTACGACTAATCGTGGTTTTTAATCTGTGGCATGCAAAGGCGGTTAACCAGTATGTGTTAATTGAGTGTGGACGTGTCAGTTAATTGTCCCCTCTGATGTATGACATGTGAAATTGCACAACTGTTCCCACATGGTTCGCATTGTATTTGTGGCAGTGTGTGTGTGTTATGCTAATCTTTTTTTTATTTGTTTTTTAATTTACAAAATTTAACGAAGGAAGCATTGGATATACAGCCAGTACTATTGTAAAAATAGAGTATGATTTTGTTGTACCCTTGATATGGAATTATACAGATGATTAAATTTGGGAATCAGCTCTTTACAGTTTCGGTCGAGGTCTGATTTTGCTGATTTGTGACTCAAAATATTGATTACAGATCTATTCTTCGGCATAGCATGTACTTGTTGATATCTAGATAAGTGTAATATTATTTTTTACACAGTGATATCAAACCTGGTTTAGATGAAACTGATGTTAAACTCGGCTCTATGATTCGTTTACTTTAAGACAAGTTCAAACCAACATTCCAAGAACCTCACAGCACAGAGATACCAGATAATTAATAGAAAACGCATTCGCCCAAATTGTGTGTAATTTGTTTAAAAATAGTGGGGACGTGGCACGCGCCGCGGAGCTGTTATCGGCGCGGCTCGAATGTCAAATTACGCGGCGGTGTCGGATGGCGCGGCGCCCTCGTCGTCGCCATGGTAACGCACAGGTGTACTATCGATCTCCGAGCTTCTATGTGCGCCTGGTAGTTTCAGTTACATTATTTTAATTTGGAAAACTTTTCCAGTTGACGGAATTTGGCCGCTAAATTCCGTCAACTTCCGCTGTAGTTTCTATATCGCTTAATTTATGTGTGTAGTAGAAACATCGTGAGGAAACTTGCCTTCAAATTGAAATAAAATACGGTTTTTGTCATGGTCTAAAGGTGGGGTACGATGTTTGGCCGTTTTACGGCCTTCTGAGTACTCTGACACAATACCCTCGACCGCTTCTTCGCCTTCTTGTCCATGGCGTAGTGTGAAGAAGCAGGCCGGCATGATTGTCTTGAGTAGCAGGGTTTCATCGTCTCTCGCTACACGATACTCTAATTGAGCGACATAGCGCTTAGGTGCAGTGTGGTCACTGTGCCGTGCCAGGATAAAAAAAAGTTTTTTTTTACGGATTATGTCGCGGTTTATTTTACTTTTTTAACCCGACGTTTCAAAGTGTTTCAAAGGCTTTACAGCCTTCATGGTCACGGGGCAGACTGAGTTCGTACGGTACAAAAGTATTGTGGAATGTTTCTACCCTCCATATAGTTGAGTACATTTTTATTTTGTTGTAGTCCGATCTACGTAGAAAGAGCTCACAGTGTCATGAGGTCTAGTGGTTGGTGTTTTTGGTTCCTATTTAATTAAATGTATAATTGGATCCCAGGCTGGTGCCAGCTTCCAACCATCTTCCCTATTGAAATTTTGATGTATTTTAATATTGCCTGCAGTTCCTTTACAGAGGATACTGCATCTGCACTTGCTTAATATTAAAAGGTAAAACAGGGCTTATGAACAATTTGCTAAAAGATACACGTAAAAAAATAGTATGAAATGTCATAAATATGTTAACGATCGTTAAATTTAAATATTTATTTGTTTTTTCTTCTCGGTGCTGACGCATTGAATGGTAAAATCAGACTTTAGGCATTGTAATTAATAATAAGTATTATAAGATATGCAAATTACTGACCCATCAAGAGGTGAATAACTTATCGGAGCTCCAAGTCAACGGGTCAAACACTAACATAATCATTTCCAAATATCAGACGTGATCTGCTCTAAGCTTTTAAAAGCTGCTTTTATTTTTTAAGTTTATTTATTTTGTAAATTTAATAAAACTGTTGCCTGTGGCTCTGCCCGCATGAAAGGTATCTTATACTATTTATAAAATCATTTCATCTCTCACAACTACTCTCTGCATAATACAGATACTCGTTCAAACAGGTATAACTTTTAATTGAATGCGCAGATTTAAAAATTTCAGTGATATATATGAGAAAAGTAAAACGAAGATAGAAACAAAAAATAAAAGAATTACGCAACCCTGGGTTGATAGGAAGCTTAGGGAAAAATTAGAATATCGTGACTATTTATTTAGGATATGGAAATCATCACCCAAAAACATGAATAATAGGTTAATATATACACGGTATAGAAACAAAGTTAATAAACAAATTAATAATGCTAAGAATAAATATAGGCAAACAGAGATAGCACAATGTAATAATGACTTTAGAAAAATATGGTCTTGCATAAACAAATGGACAGGTAAAACAAAAATAAGTTTGGATAATTTAATCTTGCAATATTTAGGAAAAAGCGACAATGTGTATAATATCTGTAACAAGTTTTCTGAAACTTTCACAAAAGAAATACAGCAAATAAAACATATTTGTGATAATAATTTCTTAGATAGAAATACGTATACGAAATCAAGTAATGTGTCTTTTTATTTTAAAAAGGTAGGTGCGCGGACCATTGAAAAATATATTGATAATTTACATTGTAAGAAAGCACCGGGTTTAGATTGTATTAGGGTACAGGATATTAAACGCGTAAAAAAAGAAATAAGTCCAGTGATTGCTAAATTTATAAATATGTGTGTAAGTGAAGGAGTTTACCCAGACACGTTAAAAAAATCTATTATACGACCAATTTTCAAACAAGGGAGTTATTTAGACTATAGTAACTATAGGCCAATAGCAATATTATCAGTCATAAATAAATTAGTAGAAAAAGTGATAGTTAACCAAGTAAGTACATTCTTAGAAAAAAATAGTATTATATCGGACGCTCAACATGGATTCCGGAAAGGGCGCAGTACCACCACTGCGCTCGCGGAGTTTACCGATCACATTAACTGCAGTTTGAGCGAAGGTAAGTTTGTTGTTGCTATCTTCATCGATTATAAAAAGGCGTCACACACAGGCGTACACTGGATCATGGTATATTACTGCGTACAATTGACGAGTGTGGGATCAGAGGCCCAGTTCATCGATGGTTCAAATGTTACTTAAATAATAGAACTCTTCGCACACTAATACAAGGAACATTAGGAGACGAGGTAAGTGTAGATCTTGGTGTACCGACCGGGTCAGTTTTCGGTCCTATTGGCTACATATTGCATGTAAACTCGGTTATCAATGTGATCAAACATTGCAAAACTATTATGTACGCAAATGACATGTGCTTATTATACTCATCTAAAAATACAAGTTATGCGCAAACTCTTCTACAAGAAGACTTTGACAACATAATCAAATGGGCACATGATAATGGGATTATCATAAATCATTGCAAGACGAAAGTTATGTACATATGTTCCCCGTATAGTGAGTACACCAAACAGAATAGACTAAATATGTGTATAGAAATAACTGGACACACATATAGATGTTTACATAACAGTAAAAATGGGTGTCAGTGTTCAAAGATAGACGTAGTAAATAAAAACAAATATTTAGGTGTATTAGTGGATAGTAATATAAATTGGAAATTGCACGTAAACGAAGTTTGTTGCAAGTTACGATCTGTTCTGGGTAAATTCTTTCATATAAACAAAATTGTAAACAAAAAAATCATGTACGTATTATACTATGCACTGGCTGATTCATTGATTAATTATGGGATAAGTAGCTATGGCCTTACATTTAAAACACAACTTGACCGTATAAGACAATTACAAATAAGATTAATTAAATATCTCGTATGTAAAAAAGTAAAATTTAAGTGTAAACCGAATTATGATCAATTGTTCAATATATGTAAAATACTCCCAGTACAAACTAAAGTAGAATACAATGTAGCTATAGAACAGTACTATATAAACAAATACAAAGAACCTATAACTCATACATATTGTACCAGACAGGTTAAGCAGGGAAAATATGTGATACCGTCTGTTAGAAACTATTACGGTAAAAGAACACGAAACTATTTAACTCCAGTAATATTTAACAAAATAGATTTTCTGAGAAATGTGACTCAACACCTTAACATCACACTTCTGAAGAAAAGACTAAAGAATTACTTTTTATCGACAGATTACTATTGTAGAATTTGACTTTTTTAATACGGGTGTGATAGCTTTGCTTTTGTTTCTGGACTCGGTAATTAATTTAAAATGCCAGTTAAGCTAATTTATTGTATGTATATATATATATTTATAATAATATATGATAAATATATGGATGGTTGCAATAATTATATATATTTATATTTATAATTGTTGTAACTATATATATATATATATATATATATATATATATATATATATATATATATATATATATATATATATATATATTCTTTGTTGGAAGTTGCTGGCTAGTTATAAGTGCGCCTATTTTCGCCAACAATCAGTGTGTGCAGTTTGGCGATATAGCATGTAAGTTTTTAATTTTTGTTAATGTAAAAGAAAATAAATAAAAATGAAATAAAGAGTAAATGTTACCTCAAGATACACTCCATAGTTTTATTGTCGGTTCATTTGTAAACATAAAAACTTTCGAGGTGATGCCTTGACAGACAGACTGACAATAATTCCAAATCAATTGTTTTAGGTTTTATATCGATAATATAATACGTCGATAATATAATATATTCTTTTGTCTAATACAGTATAATATTAGGTTGAGTGCCAAAAAAATCTTGACAAGTCCTACTGACCATATATATAAAAAAAACGAATAAGCCTTACAGTACTCGCATATGATATGTAACATCTAGCATCTCACATTGCTAATAAGCAACATTAACATTATAGCCTACACAAAATGAAATTTCCATTATATTTAATTCTATTCGATTCCATTTGTAAATCAGAATCAAACCATCTGATAGTCAACTCTAGCACCCCGCGTTCAAATCAAATTGCGCGCGCTTCATTGACTTCCTGTTACACACTTCCGTCCTTTTTCGCGAAATCACTTGTTACGTTGCCACAAGTTAATACATAAAAATGTAAAAATAATTACAAACATACAGACAAAATAATTAAGTTGTCACTACGGAGCGAAACCACGCGAAATGATCTAGCAATAGTGTATAGAACCAAATAAAGTAATCCTTCTGTCGGGAGCGAGAATCCCCACTAAAAATATCAATTATCACGCACACAATGACAAAATCTTTCCTTTAAATACAAGGCGCGGGACACAAAACGACACAGTTAATTCCAAAACCCACGCGAAATAGGTCGGTCTACAAGTACATACCACTATCTGTATATATAAAAGAAGAAACTGACTGACTGACTGACTGATCGATCAACGCACAGCCTAAACGGCTGAGGTTAGAGACTTGAAATTCTCACAGTAGATACCTTTTATCACGTAGGCATCCACTAAGGAAGGATTTTTGGAAATACCACCGCTAAGGGGGTAAAATAGGGGATTGTTTGTATGAAAATCCGTCATTTCTGAAGTTAAACACATGAAACTTAGTATTTGACCTTTTAGTTAAAAATAAAAAATATGTATTTCAGGATTTTTTTAAATTGTACCCCTAAGGGGGTAAAATAGGGGAAGAAAGTTTGTATGAGAATCTGTCATGTTTGCAGTTAAACGCATGAAATTTGGTATTTGGCCTTATAGTTAAAAATTAAAAACACATATTTCAGGGTTTTTGGAAATTTCACCCCTTAGGGGGTTAAATAGGGTAAGAAAGTTTGTATGAAAATCCTTCATTTTTGGAGTTAAATGCATGAAAATTTGTATTATGTAGTGTATACTTTTTGTCTCAAATATGACCTCCACGCGGGCGGAGCCGCAAGCAACAGCTATATAAAATAAGAAACTGACTGACTGACTGATCGAGCAACGCACAGCCTAAACGGCTGGGGTTAGAGATTTGAAATTTTGATAGTAGGTACCTTTTGAATGACGTAGACATTCACTAAGCAAGAGTTTTTGAAAATACAATCCCTGAGGGGGTTAAATAGGGGATGATAGTTTATATGAAAATCCGTCATTTTTTAAGTAAAATTTTTGAAAAGTTTTTTTTTTTTTTTTTTTTTTTTTTTTTTTTTTATCCTAGCACGGCAAAGTGACCGCACTTCACCTGATGGTAAGCGCAGTACGGTCCAATTAGAGTATCGAGTAGCGAGAGACGATCTATCCCCCGCTACTCAACACAATCATGCCGGCCTGCTCCTTCACACTACGCCATGGGCAAGAAGGTGAAGAAGCGGTCGAGGGTCTATTGTCAGGGTACTCAGAAGGCCGCAAAATGGCCAAACGTTGTACCCCAACTCTAGACCCCCAAAAAACCGGATGTACACTGGCTGATCCCGGAACGCGACACACTTGCGTGTGCCACTATGGCGGGTTTTTCACCCTGTGTACGGTGGTTGCTATCCGGGCGGATATGAATATCCTACCACCAGCTGTAGCCCGGAAGGAGTGCGATCGTGGCAGAGCATAGCCGCCGACCTCTGCTGACCTCTGCGCCTGGCACGCTGCTGCGTTGAGAGCCACGCGGCGCCCCCGGTCCCTACCGCGCCGGCGGACATTGGAGCGTACTTAAGTCCCCAGCGCACATTGCCCGTCGACCATCACCAAACGGAACTTTATCTGTGCCGAGAGCTCACGCCCTGAGCGGTTCTCATACGTCTCGGTGTCGTCATATGACGATTTCCTCTATCAATTGTTTTTTATTAAAGTAAAAAATAAAAGTATTCTTTATTTTCCTGTACTTTGTTTTTTGTGCCCCGCCGTCAGGTGGACCGTAACAAAATGTGGCGCCCGACGTGGGGCGCCACATTTTGTTACGCCAGGCGCAGAGGTCAGCAGAGGTCGGCGGCTATGCTCTGCCACGATCGCACTCCTTCCGGGTTCGGAGCCGTAGTCGAGTCAGTGTTTGGAGGGTACGGTAGTTGGTACCTCCCAGCTGCAACCCGTACGGTGGTCCCCCAGATTCCAAGGGGGATTGGGACGATGCACTGATTTTACTACTTTATTTTAAATAGTGGTATGTACTTGTAGACCGACCTATTTCGCGTGGGTTTTGGAATCAACTGTGTCGTTTTGTGTCCCGCGCCTTGTATTTAAAGGAAAGATTTTGTCATTGTGTGCGTGATAATTGATATTTTTAGTGGGGATTCTCGCTTCCGACAGAAGGATTACCTTATTTGGTTCTATACACTATTGCTAGATCATTTCGCGTGGTTTCGCTCCGTAGTAACAACTTAATTATTTTGTCTGTATGTTTGTAATTATTTTTACATTTTAATTTTTATGTATTAACTTGTTACAACGTAACACACTCGCAGAAATCGATAGTAAATATATTACACATAAAAAAGTATGTTAAACATGGCTTCATTACTAAACTCTACTCTATAGAATTTAAATAATAATAGTGTCTTCAAATAATCTATAAAAAGAATAAAGTGCATAGTACAAGGAAGTGGAAGTTTGGAAGTGGTAGAGCCACGCTGTAGACATATTTGTCTACAGCATGAATGGGCTGGCTCGACCGGGGTAGTACCACTGTCTCACAGAAAACCAACATCATCATCATCATCATCAGCCGGTGTCAGTCCACTGTTGGACGTAGGCCTCTCCCAAGATGCGCCACTGAGCCCGATCTTCAGCTCTTCTTTTCCAGTGACTGCCCACCGCTTTGCGTATGTCGTCGCTCCACCTGGTCACAGGACGTCCTACGCTACGTTTGCCGATTCGTGGTCTCCACTCTAGGACAAGAAAACCAACGTAAAGTGACAATTTACTGTCGCGTTTCGTATGGTAAGTGAGATAACCGGAGGCCCAGATTCCCCCTTCCCTTCCCTAATCCCTATTCCTGTCCTTTAAGGCCGACAACGCATACATGATACTTTCGGTATTGTGGATGTTCATGGGCGGTGGAGATAACTTAACATCAGGTGACCCACTGGCTCGTTTGTCGGACTATACTATATAAAAAAGTACAGATTTTAAAGACAAATTGTCTGGATAATTACGAAGTCTATCCACGTGTATAAATTAAAAAAGGTTTATGACTTCATTAAAATGGGCCTAGCTATATTTTCAACTTTCCTGCCAACCATTTTAATAACATATAAAAACAAAAAAAATCATCTCGAGTGCCTGAATTCTCCGCTTGAATATCGACTATGGTGGTCACCATTAAAAAATAGTTAAGGTCATCGGAATAAGGTACTTAAAACACATTCACATTACGCGAACTTCCAATAATTGCGTCAAGGTTATATTTTGACGGTTATCTGCTATAAAAACGTATAATTTTATCATCAATTTTATCAATTTTACAATCCTTATCAAACCTAAACATAGACGTGTGTTGCTTTCAGTAGTAAATATAACGATAACTGTATTATCTATTTAGGTTAAGATACGATAAGGAAACCAAACACCTTCATTTATAGTAATATTTTTATTGTATGAGCAACAGCACGCATTATGTCACTTATCTTTTTATTCTGGCACGGCAAAGTGACCACACTGCACCTGATGGTAAGTGCAGTGCCGTCCAGTTAGAGTACGATGTAGTGATAGACAATCTATCCCTCGCTACGCAACACAATCATGCCGCCCTGCTGTGTAGCTTCTTCACACTACAAAGGTACCAGGATCACTTTTATCGGCCACAATTAACCCCTTTTCTTATACAAATACCCTTAAAAAAGGCACCCATTAGATAAGAGTTCAATCTCGTGATTTGGCATAAACACTTATGGAACATATCAGAGTTTTAATAATTACAAAGGGCTAAACCGAATTGCATTTCATGATAAATAAGTAGCTAGCCTACCGGGACCCATTTGCCCATATTACCTACACTATACCAATATGATTGATTTTTATAAAAAAAATAGTTATAAAAATGGCTGGCAGTTTAATATTGTGAACATTTAAAAATAGAACCCCAAACTAATAAATGTATATGTTTTATAGCATTCTATTTTCTTCTGTTGCATGGAATTTAGCGACCGAGGAAGCAAGACAAAACAGTAACATGTCCCATCTACATTTTAATCCTTAGTCGATTATAATATTATCACAGTTATCTGGCAAAACCTGTTTGCACGAATCTATTAAGTACGTAATAGTCGCGGAATAACCACGCGTTTGTAAACTTATTTTAAAGTATAAAGATATGTTATTGTGAACGGATTATTTGAATTTTTGTGAGTAACATTTTTATTAATATCAGCTCTATATTATATATTCGACTGCTGGGCGAAAGTATGTTCTAAATTTAAAAGATTTAAACATAAACCCCCTATTAATTTCTTGGTTGTTATAAATATATATAATTCTTATTTCTAACTGGGGAAGCAGTAACGTCCGAACATCCCGCTTAACAGCCTAGGGATTCGGGAGTGGCTGAAAATCAGCGCTGTCTAAGGTTTCTGTCCTAGACAGCATTAGCTGAGCCATATCCTTTTGCCGTTTAAGTATTTTTTTCTATTATATACCATTATCATTTAAGACTGTGATTTTGTAATTCTAATTGTATTAATTAAAATTGATTTTGTAATTGTAATGTAATTTTGGCAATAAATACCTTTATAATAATTTTAATGCACTTTGCTATTAGGAGAAAAGCATCATGCTGAGCTGGGGCATAACTTCGGCTGCAATGTATTACATTAGACTATAATAGTTCATAGTTATTTTTGTATTATTTTAAGCTATGATTAATTGTGTATGCATTGTTGTCCAAATAAACTTTTTATCTATCCATTCAAAAAAAGAAAAAAATATTGCTACTTATTACTAATATGTACAGCAAGTTGTTTGGTATTAAGAAAAAATGAGAATAATACTAGCCCTGTATTAAACATTCTTCTGCTGGGCACGGGCCTAACTACTAATTAGAGTGGCTAGGTCTTAGCCCACCACGCTGGCCTAATGCGGGTTGGTACACGGTATTAAGACAGCCATGCAGAAATAAATGTTTAATATTTACTTTTATGTTATACCAAAGTTCTTACAAAAACCAGTTTCAATTGTTTTTACAGTTTATTTAGAGACAAAAGATGGTCACACACAAATATCTAACGAAACAACACCTTCAAGGATTCAGCAAGTATAAGGTAATAATATATTCTTTATAAACTCATATTTTTTGGTAGAGTTGGGGTACCATGTTTGGCCGTTTTGGGGTTGTCTGAGTACTCTGACACTAGACCCTCGACGGATTCTTCACCTTCTTGCCCATGGCATATTGTGCAGAAGTAGGCCGACATGATTGTGTTAAGTAGCGGGGAATAGGTTGTCTCTCGCTACTCGATACTCTAATTGGACGGCACTGAGCTTGCCACCAGATGCAGTGCGTTTTGCCGGTCTAGGATAAAAAAAAATATCGTCACAAAAATGGTCTAAATAATAAAATAAAATATGCATATAATAAAAACTGCACTGAACAGTCACACCCAAAGTTCTAACCCCACACTAGATAAAACCTGTAGGGACTACGGTCCCACAACACCCAGACCCGAAACAAATTGTCAGTTACACAAACATTTATCTCGATACCGGGATAGAACCCACGACCTTTCATTTCACCGTCAATGTATCTATAGTACTACTACGTAGCGGGATATCTATACTAATATAAATAAGTAAATAACACCCAACAGTCACACACATAGCTCCGACCCACACTAATATACGAGTGTTCTAATATCTGTCTGTCACACAAACATTTGTCCCGGTGTGGAAATCAAACCCACGGCCTCTCGTTTCACAGCCGGCGAGTGCCAACTGCGCCACGGAGGCTATCAAGATATATAAGCCGAAGAGAATGTTTGAACGCATTAATCTCTGGCAACACCAGACAGATTTAAAAAAAAAATTATAACCTAGTTATTAGGGAGCTTTAGGATATATCAACAGTTGGCGAACTATTTCATTTAAACGACATTCTTTGCGATATTGAGTTGTATATACAGGTGTGGCGTAATGAGTTGATAATATGGTACCTGCGGGTAGAGGCCATTGTGCCGGTTCAGATAAACAAATGTTGTGTTCAGTAAAAGTGCCACGGTTTCCGAGATATTCGACATTTTCGAAATTTTAAAAATATTTCTCTCTTCGTTATTCCTTTTGACTCCAAGATTGCAAATGAAGACATTTTTCCTATCTGTTTTTTGAGTAGTATTCCTGAATAGATGTGCTATCGAATGTAAACTATTATTTTTATAACACAAGCATGGTCTTTTTAAACTAAGAGTAAAACTCAAATTTTACGTTTTATAATTATTTTTCGTCACTTTCACCCTACCATGGTGTAAAAAATATGTATGGTCGATTGAATTCCAAGTTAATAAAAAACATGCCTGATTTATGGAGATTCCGAAATGGTATAGTACATGGTATTTCCGCCGCCCAATTCAAAATTAATTCGTTTTAACCTGAACTAGAGCTAATTATATATTTTTTTTTATTTTTTTTATATTCGAAAATGTCGATTATCTCGGAAACCGTGACATTTTTACTGAACATAACATCTATTTATCTGAACCGGCACAATGGCCTCTACCCGCTGGCACCATATTATCCATTCATTACGCCACACCCTGTATAATCAGATCACCTCTAAACAACATTCGCTCTAGCGTGACGTTTAATATTGCTTTTTTTTGTTCGCTCCATAAGGAACCGGCTAAGGTCTGAGACCATGCTGCCAAGTCATAAATAAGTTTAATATTGCTTTGAGAATATCTGTTTTTTTTTCATTTAAGAATATTATTTTTTTCAGTACAGTGCTCTAGACACAAGTCCTTTAAGCAATTATGTTATGCATCCGACTTGGAATTTTATCACTATGGTAAGGATTTACATACATTAATAAAGTATATAAAGTGGGTACACACATAGTCTTGACCCCACACTAGGGTAACCTGTATCAATAATTTAAAGCACAACAGCCAAAATGTAAAGAAACAAACATTTGCACTACTCCCATATAAATAACATCAATCGTGTATTAAACTTGTCCCACTGCTGGGCACGGCCATCTACTAATGAGAAGGATTACGCCTTAGTCTACCACGCTGGTCTAATGCGGGTTGGTAGACTTCATATATCTTTGAAATTCATATAAGAATTCTTACGTATGCGGGTTTCATGATGTTTTCCTTCACCGTTAAAGCAAGCGATAAATAACAATGAATGAATGAATTCGTATTTTTGCCGCACCATCAAGCTGTGGAACCGTTTGCCAGCTATCGTGTTCCCTCCTTATGATCCTGGGTCCTTAGTAGTATGAAGAAGCTACTCAGCAGGCCGGCATGATTGTGTTGAGTAGCGAGGGATAGATTGTCTCTCGCTACTTGATACTCTATCTGGACGGCACTGCGCTGACCATCAGGCGCAAGGTCACTTTGCCGTGCAAGAATAAAAAAAATGAATACGCACGTAACTTAGGAAAGTCAGAGGTGTATGCCATTTGAGATTATTTCGAGCCTACGACCTTCATCTTGACAGTCCACTATTAACGCTATCGCTGAACTCCCATTATTTTATCATGGGTTATTATTTTATGCGATTTTCTTTCAGTTCATACCAAAATGGATAGCCCCGAATGTAATAACATTCGCCGGGTTTCTGTGCATGGTAGCGGTGGTGGCATTACTGACATTGTTCGACTATGATTGGAAGGCGACAATGAAGGCAGAGTCGCACATACCTAACTGGGCTTTCACAGCTATTGGAGTTTTGGTTTTCCTGGCTTACAACTTGGGTAAGAATTTAATAAATAATACACCCAACGGTCACACACATAGTTCTGACCCCACACTAGGTAAAAGCTGTATCGTGGGTATCTAGAACTACGAGGGACTACGGTCATACAAAACACAGACCCGAAACAAACATCTCTCTGTCACACTAACATTTGTCTCAGCGCGGGAATCGATCCCACAGCCTCCCGTTTCTCCATTCTCGTCCGCTGCGCCACGGAGGCTGTTAAAGGCACGTTTTCGGCCTCTGTTATAAAATTATCATCTATACTATAATAATGCTGAAGAGGCACTTTGTACATGAAATAATGTTGCTAAACTTTTATTGTAACGTGTTATATTATCGATATAAAATCCAAAACAGTATTTTTTGGAATTATTGTCTGTCTGTCTGTCTGGCTGTCAAGACATCATGTCTAAAGTACTGTCTTTTTACAAAAGAATCAGCGATAAAACTAAAAAGCATATATCGAGGTAACATTTAGTCTATATTTCATTAAAATCGGTTCATTATATCAAAAGTTATGAGTATTCATAGTTCACAATAGCTGTATTACGGCGATAAGGCGTGGTGAGATATGAAGTGATTAGTAAAAGCTAACAATCTAGCTCCCAAAAATAACATCCACGCGGGCGGAGCCGCGCTCAACAGCTAGTAGTACAATATTTATCATTTCTATCATAGATGGCATTGACGGCAAGCAAGCCCGAAGACTCGGAGTATCAGGTCCTCTGGGGGAACTGTTCGACCATGGTCTTGACTCCTACATCGTGTTCCTCATACCCTACTCCATTATATCTGTATTTGGACGGGATCCTGTATACTCTGTCGATTGTTTTAGGTAAGGATATTTATGTCAATTCTATCCTTCCCTATTTTAAAAGAAACAAATACAACGATACAGTAATTGTGCAAAGCCAAGTTTGCAAAGTAAACGAAAATTATAAAACAATTTGATGACTTAATGGAACATTGAATTTATGAATTGAATCCTAAGTACTACTATTATAAATGCGAATGTTTGGATGGATGGATGGATGGACGTTTGTTACTCAATCACGCTACAACGGCTGGACGGATCTGGTTGAAATGTGGCACAGAGTTAGAGATTATAGTCTGGAATAGCACATAGGCTTTTTATCCCGGAAAAATGTACGCTTCCTATGCGATAGCAAAATATAGAAAGGTGTTATCGCTTAAGATGATCCATGGATTATATACGTTTTATTCCAAAAATAACCACCACGGGGGAGGAGCCGCGGGCGACAGCTACTGTACATATAACTACGCCTTTAATCCCCGAAGGACTAGGCAGTGGGGTAACCAGTCCACTTTTCGCTGAATTGATTACGGTCCCATAATGTGATAGGGGGCGAGCCTATCGCCATACCGGGCACAATTCCAGACTCCGGGCTGATACTGAGTGTTTCTAAATAGAAGAACCCAACATCACTTTAACCGAACCGGGGATCGAACCCGATACTTCAGCACAGTAGTCGTAACGCATGCACAATTACAACTGCGCCACCGAAGTATAATGTTGGCACGTATTTATTTTTCATAGAGGCATTAATAGTAATGGTAATCCTTTAAGCTATTAATGCAGAACACCGTTTACTGAATAACTTTTTTTTTAATATTTCAGAGGGTTCCTGATAGTGATGAGTGTTGTGATAAACTTCTACATCAGCCACTGGGAGAAGTACAACACTGGCACCCTCTACCTCCCGTGGGGATACGATCTTAGCATGTGGGTAAGACAATATAGTGTACTGGTGGTAGGATATATTCATATCCGCCCGGATAGCGACCACCGTACACAGGGTGTAAAACCCGCCATAGCGGCACATGCAAGTGTGTCGCGTTCCGGGATCAGTCAGTGTACATCCGGTTTTTGTCGGGGGTATAATGTTTGGTCGTTTTGCGGCCTTCTGAGTACTCTGACACTAGACCCTCGACCGCTTCTTCACCTTGCCCATGGCGCAGTGTGAAGAAGCAGGCCGGCATGATTGTGTTGAGTAGCGGGGGATATATTCTCTCGCTACTTGATACTCTAATTTGACGGCAGTATGCTTACAATCAGGTGCAGTGTGCTCACTTTACCGTGCCAGCGTAAAAAAAACATATACATACATCTGAATTGGCAATATTTTGCATTTTTGTGCCTAGTAAAAAAATTTAACACTTTCTTGCGCCAAATCAACTGGTCATTAAATTTTAGGAAATAATGATCATAAATGCATGAAAATAAGTCAAAAAGAAGCAGTACGTCCATATACAAGTAATATATTAATGTTACTAAAAGCGACACAACAGATTTGGGAGAGAGAGATATACCTACTCTGGCTACTCAGCACAATCATGCCAGTTGCAGAGTATCTTACCACTACTAATGCTCAACAGTATGACTTTATCACCTGTATTTCAGGTGTCATCGCTGATATTCATCATTGCTGGTGTGTATGGACCTAACATATTCAAGTTCTATATATTCGGTGACTTCACATTCGCCGTGTCTTTCGAGATCCTGGCACACTGCATTGGACTGTTTACAACATTACCTATGGCCATTTATAATGTGTATTTGTAAGTATATGTCGATTGATCGCAAGGATTGCTTTTTTCATCATGGGAGTTCATAATATCACAATGAATAATAATAATTTAGTAGATTTTTACTCTTTCACTAGTGAAGACAGAATTTCAGTAAACAATGAAAATAAATTTTATTTGGTCAACACTTTAGTTGATATCAAATTAAAAACACTTAAAGGAGTAATACAACTAAAATAAGCAATTATAAACCCTAAGTATACCGTACTCCGTAATTCGGAACACCCATGTCTAAAGTACCACCAAAAAGGCTCAGCATATGCTAGGTATTAAAGTACTGCCTGGAGCTGGTATTCTGCCTATGCCTATTATAGTAGTATTATATGGCTCTTTGGACAGAATGACCATCGATCTTAATCTCGGGGGTATTTATACAAAAACATTTAATCAAACCAGTTACTTTTTAAACTAACAGTGGAAATAATGACAAATAAATAAATGACTATCATACTTTAAAAATGATTACAATAAAAATGAATGAATACAATTATTGTAAATCATATTATTAATAATATGAATAGCAGCGAAAGCCTAGTTGGTTGCGGTACGGACTGCCAAGACGAAAGTCGTATGTTCGAAACCCAAGTGGCATACACCTCTGACTTTTCTAAAGTTATGTGTGTATTAAATGTTAATTATCGCTTGCTTTAACGGTGAAGGAAAACATCGTGAGGAAACCTGCATATCTGAGAATTCTTATACGAATTTCGAAGGTATGTGAAGTCTACCAACCCGCATTAGGCCAGCGTGGTGGACTAAGGCTTAACCCCTCTCATTAGTAGAGGAGGCCCGTGCCCAGCAGTGGGACAATGTTTGATACAGGGCTAGTAGTATTATTATTATATTATTTCAAGTCTTTACCGACAAATATCAACTTGCGTCCACATATACATTTGCGGTTAAAGCTTTGCTTAGAGGTTGAGATAAATCTTGCAGTATTCATGAAGTAAAGAATTCTTGTCCAAAGACTTATACGGCTTGAGTGCAGTTAAACAAAAAAAATTACATATCCATGATCGGAAAATGGACAAAAACTAATAATAAATTGAAAATTGATATATACACACGACGCAATTTAAATAAAATCAAAGCACCAAGTCCACTGATTTCGAAACGGTAAGTAGCGGCTTGCTGTGCCCTGGCATTGCAGAAGCCTATTGGCGGCGGTGACTACTTACCATCAGGTGGCCCGCCTGCTCGTCTGCCTATCCAAGTACAAAAAAAATTCAATAGATTTTCTTAGGACTGAATCACGCCGAATTCATTAGTAATGCCCGCTGAATTTGTTTCGCTTGATCTTATCAGAAAGGGTAACGCTTGGATCTGGTGGTAGTTCTTAAATATGCGTCGTTTCGGAAATACCCATGGTCTATATCCTATTCCTCTAATAATTACAATTTTGATTTTTGGATTTCACAATGTTTTGATAAAGCATATATTTTCGAGCTTTTCAAGAGAACAAAAAATGTTTATTCTATACAAAATATTTTGGACAATGGGCGAATTTGTATGAGCCCTGTCCCCACCCACCAACAGACACCATATATATACATTATTATTAAGTGTACTATAAAAACTATTACCACATCATTTAAATTTAATAAATCAATGGAGATTCCTTACAAAATAAAAAAACATAAATTAAAATGTTCTTAGTAAACACTGCTATTTTATTGCATTTTTTTACTATTTTGACATACTTTTAATAAATATATAAAGAAATATGGTCGCGTAACATTTTGTTACATTTGATAGGCAAGTTCACCAGGAACTTTTCGCCAAGTAACTAAACCTTAGGAACTACCAATATCTAAAACAGCCTGTTTGGATATTTGAGCTTAGAACCTTTGGCATATTTATAATACAAAATATGATGCTGATCTGATGATGGTAGGGAAAGGAAAGATAAACTGGATCTTGGAAAATGTAATAGTTGGAGACGTCTTGTTTGCTCGTATATGTTTAGTACTCTGTGTAATTGCAGAAGTTAAAATCTTTCCACGACAGATGATAGCAATAGCAAAAATATTATCGGAGCTCGTGAACTACATTAGTTAAAAACGTCCCGTTTGGACATAAACGTTTAAAAACCTAAGCAATTACAGAAATACTCTACATACGTGGTGCAACACGACCGCCATTCATAGCATGGATGGCATGAATACTTTTTAGTACTTTGTTTTTACAAATATCAAAAGAGATTTAAAATAAAGATTGTCTTGTGAAAAACTATTCATTTGTGGTTGTTCTTATTTTTTGCATATATTTTTAAAATAATGATATCAGACGAATTAAAAAAATAATACTATTTTATTATAATATTTACTAACGACCCCCCGGGCTTGCACGATTGTTGTCAACCTTTGGAGACAGGTACATGTCAATGTGAACTATTTCTAGATTATTTTAAAATCATAGTGCATTATTTTGATTTAGCCCTTATGGTTTAGCCGGAGTAAGTTTTTTTTTTGGCTCGGCAATGTGACCACTCTGCACCTGATGGTAAGCGCAGTGCCGTCCAGATAGAGTATCAAGTAGCGAGAGACAGTAATGTAATCACCCGAAAATATAATTAGACGATACGATTATCAAACGTTGACTTTACTGTACATTCTACAAATGTAATATGTAAGTATTAGGTATACATTTAAACCTTCGGGAAAAATATACAAATGATAATTATCATGTCGAGGCTGTCGAGAGGGCTTATACATCCCTCTCCGATCGTCAGATATAGTATCACAATGCAATCGTGTGATAGTTCAGTAGAAATAACACAAGTTATTTAAAAGAGTTAAATAACTTGTAATAACTTCAGAGTTTATTACACTACTGCCAGTTCCGAATGCAGTTATCCTATGGAGAGGATGGCCAGAAACTCCATGGTCACGTTTTCGTGCAAGAAATCCCCGTTTTCTCCCATCCCCGTTCTTCAGGGTGTTCCACTCGCAATGCGGAATGACCTCAGTGTCTTAGGTATGGATATCCGCTGCGATCTTAATCCAAGGAGTCACATCGAGGGCGTAATATCCGCCACCTCCCGCAGGGTCGGAATCCTGAACAGGGTGCGGCGGTTTTTCACGCCCGATCAGCTTTACCGCTTATATAAAGCGTAGGTGCGGCCGGGAATGGAATACTGCTCGCATCTCTGGGACGGTTCCGCAAAATACCTTCTTGATGCCTTGGGTGGGTTGCAGCGGCGGGCCATCCGCATTTTGAATGATGCAGACGTAACAGTCTGGAGCCGCTACAGCTGCGTAGGGATATTTCCTCGCTTAGCGTGTTCTACCGTCTGTATCATGGCGAATGCTCTGAAGAATTGTTTGATCTTATTCAATCCTCTCCCTTCCATACCAGAACCACGCGTCCTGGATTGAAAGAAAGAAAAGATTTTTTATTGTCGGAACGTTAAAAGACATTAAAAAAATGCAAAAATTACAATAATAATAATTGATCCGATAATGGGGGTCCCTATTCAGCTGCATGCTGCAGTACAGGCTAACCCATACTGCAGAGCTGGTTTCGATAGAACCCAACCAGTGACGTACACATGTTATACAAAATAAAAACAAAATAAAAACTCTTAAAAACTAGCCAGTATTAAATATAACCTAGTAACAAAAATAAACCTGAATTAAGCGTAATATGGCGGAGCCACAGCTTCGTGGTATCTACTACCCCAGCCCCAAGAGGTTCGCAAACTCGTATTTTTGCCGCACCATCAAGCTGTGGAACAGTTTGCCAGCTACCGTGTTCCCTCCTTCCTATAATCCTGGGTCCTTTAGGCGTAGTGTGAAGAAGCTAAACAGCAGGCTGGCATGATTATGTTGAGTAGCGATGGATAGACTGTCTCTTGCTACTCTATCTGGAGGTGAAGTGTGGTCACTTTTCCGCGCCAGCATAAGAAAAAAAAAGTTGACGAAGCATTCGTTAGGTCCCCCGTAGTCTCGTTGAGAACGCGAGTCACTACCGCAAAACTGCAACCTTGTCGGTTTTATGTAAGACAGCGGTAACACACCAGTTGAGGTAGGCCATTCAAGCTGTAGAAAAAAAATGATTATAATGTAGCTCTACCATCTATATACTATATTTAAGCACGGCGTAATATAGTAAAATTTAATTTTCTATATAAAACAAAAATGTGAATTAAAAAAAAAACTCAATACTTTTCGTTGTTGTCGTCATACCAAAAAATCATCACCTTGCTAAGATTAATCGATTGAGACCAATTTCAAACCTGTTGACGGGTGGGGACACTTGACCCATTGTCCTTTATTATAAAATATAAATACAAAATTTTTCACTATTATAAATTTTTCAGGTCTCGTAAGAACAAAACTGGGAAGAATCACACGTTAATTGGTACTCTGAAGCCGATATGGTCATTGTTGACTATAATAGTGATCATGGTTGTCTGGGCCCTTAAATCAAACAACGATATAGTCGAATATGACCCGAGGGCCTTTATCTTCTTGTTCGGGACACTTTTCAGTAATATTGCTGTATGTATTGTTAGTTAAATAACACCCAACTTTTTTTTTGTTTTATCTCCACCGCTCATGAACATCCACAATACCGAAAGTGTCATGTATGCGCTTTCGGCCTTAAAGGACAGGAATAGAGTTTAGGGAAGGGTAGGGGGAATCTGGGCCTCCGGATATCTCACTTACCATACGAAACGCGACAGTAAACTGTCACTTTACGTTGGTTTCCTGCGAGACAGTGGTACTACCCCGGTCGAGCCGGCCCATTCATGCTGTAGACAAATATGTCTACACCGTGGCTCTACCACTATAAACATTTGTCCCGGTACACAAATGTTTGTTTCAGGTCTGGGTGTTGTGGGAACTTAGTTCGATACCAAGAGAATTCTCAAGTATGCAGGTTTCCTGATTCCTTGTTGTCAGGTTTGAATAATTTTACTAAGGTATTCCCTGCTTCTCGGAGGCGACTAACAGAGGCCTCGGGAGTTGTGTGGGTGTACGGGAAATGTGCGGCTGCTATATATTTTTATACTGACAGTATAAAAATCATTCAGGTCAATTCAGAGCTCCCTTAGGATCCCCCGAGGCTAAACCACATGCGTTGCAGAAGGCCACGGCGTTTTTAGTGGGAGCACTGGCCGTAGGAAAATTTGTTAGGGCCTCGATATAGTCCCTTTGATAAACTGTCCTAGAATGTTAGTGAGTCATTAACCGTCTCACGGGTGAACTGGCTCAGGCGGTCAGTAAGTCTGGCATAACCATCTCTTCTCAAGGTGGAGAAGATATCAATAAGATGAATGTCCCGCGAGTAGATGAATAAGGTTTCTTGAACCCTGATATTTACTTTCAGCGTTAAAGACATGTTAAGAATCTTAGGTATGTTTTTAACTACCTGTAAAAACCAGAAAACCAACGTAAAGTGACAGTTTACTGTCGCGTTTCGTATGGTAAGTGAGATATCCGGAGGCCCAGATTCCCCCTTCCCTTCCCTAATCCCTATTCCTGTCCTTTAAGGCCGACAGCGCATACATGACACTTTCGGTGTTGTGGATGTTCATGGGCGGTGGAGATCACTTAACATCAGGTGACCCACTGGCTCGTTTGTCGGACTATAATATAAAAAAAAAAAAAAATCCTGTAATATATTCCGCGTAACCAGTACACTAGAAGTTGGCTCAGTATCACACCAGTAGGACAGAAGTCACACTTACTACGGCGGCTGTCACTCGACTGACCCCCACTACCCGTGTGATCGAGACAACCTTAGTTGGTCTACTCTTGAAATAATTTCCAATCTCGAACTCGATAGTTTCAATTCCAATCTAGAAGATATTGGAACTCTAACTCACTGAACTAAATGAAATAGAATATTTACGAATTATCTCTATTTCATTTAGTTACTAAAAATTCCGCCGTATCTGAATACGGCGGAATTTTTAAATCGTGCGTTGGTGTTGCGTTCAAGAGTGCCAATTGTACAGTTTTCGAACCCAATCCCAATTTTAAATGGGAATCGAGTGTCAAGAGTAACCCTCAACATTGATTTTTTTTTACTATAAATAGGCTTGCGTTTGACCACTATCTTGCCTGATGGTAAGTGATGATGTGGTCTACGGTGGAGCACGCTTGCCTAGAAGATACCTATTCACTCTTTACTTAAAGATACCCAGGTTATAATTTTCGGGAAATATAGACTCCGGCAAAGAGTTCCACTCTCTAGCGGTGCGCATGATATATGTACTAGCAAAACGCTTCGTGCGCACTGGTGGAATATCAACCATGTATCGATGACGCTTCGCCGAGTCTCTTGTCGTCCGATGATATAAAGGGGTTGGGGGAATTAAATTGATTGAATTTTTGATATTCGAATATTTTGATTGGAAACACTCAACTAGTGTCGAGTGTTGCCACTCGCAATGTATTATATCTCAATGTTGCTAAACTTAGCATGTTTAGATATACAAACACTACACTACCAATACGTTCCAGAGCCGCCTCATGATCGCCGGCATGTCTCATCAGAAATGCGAAGCGTTGAACTGGTTCACGTGGCCTTTACTGGCTGGAGTGACTCTATCTCTCTACCTACCCTCTGTAGAGACTGCTGTACTATACTCCCTGGTTACGCTGAGTGTTTTAACCCATGTACATTATGGGGTTTGTGTGGTAAGTTTCTTTTATTCCATTACCTTGACGACTTAAGCTATATATTTTACATACATATACTCTCACGCCTGTTATCCCCAAAGGGGTAGGCAGAGGTGTAACCAGTACATCCACTTTTCGCCAAATTTCGGTCCCATAATGTGATAGGGGGCGAGCCTATCGCCACACCGGGCACCATTCCAGACTCCGGGTTAATACTGAGTATTTCTAGGTAGAAAAACCCAATATCACTTTACCCGACCCGGGGATCGAACCCCAGACCTCAGCACAGTAGTCGTAACGCATGCGCAATTACAACTGCGCCACCGAGGCAATATATTTTGATAATACAATAAGCTAACAACAACGTTTTGCTGGTGGTAGGATATTCATATCCGGCCGAATAGCGACCACCGTACACAGGGTGTAAAACCCGCCATAGTGTCACACGCAAGTATGTCCCGTGCCGGGATCAGCCAGTGTATATCCGGTTTTTGCCGGGGGTGTAGAGTTGGGGTACGATGTTTGGCCCTGTAGCGGCCTTCTGACACTAGACTCTCGATCGCTTCTTCACCTTCTTGTATTATGTATTTTTAATTTTATGTGCTACCATATCGTTCATCCGATTGCGATAAACTTTGTCTACTTATTGCTTTTACTTTCACGAAGGTTATAGTACAAATTACAGTAGGTGGTTGCGGGTTCGATTCTCGCATTGGGAATTTTTAGTTTAGGATGCATTTATGTATTGTGTAGAATCCTGCGGTGCCGATATACTTAATCGCGCATACGAAACTGCGGAAAATATTGATGAGTATAAATTTTATTGCAGGTTCGGCAAATCTGCGACCACTTCAGGATAAGTTGCTTCACAGTGCCGAAGGATAGACTTAAGTGATTTTATTGATTACTAGCTGTTGCTCGCGGCTCCGCCCGCGTGGATGTCATGTTTGGGTGAAAAAGTATACAATACAAAATACCAATATTCATGCGTTTAACTTAAAAATGACGGATTTTCATACAAACTTTCATTCCCTATTTTACCCCCTTAGGGGCGGAATTTCCAAAAATCCTGAAACATATATTTTTTATTTTTAACTAAAATGCCAAATACTAATTTTCATGAATTTAACTTCAAAAATGACGGATTTTCATACAAACTTTCATCCCCTATTTTACCCCTTTAGGGGTGGTATTTCCAAAAACCCTTCCTTAGTGGATGCCTACGTCATAAAAGGTACCTACTGTCAAAATTTCAAGTCTCTAACCCCAGCCGTTTTGGCTGTGCGTTGATCGATCAGTCAGTCAGTCAGTCAGTCAGTCAGTCAGTCAGTCAGTCAGCTTCTTCTTTTATATATACAGATTATTATTACAGACAGATTATTAGGGAATAAGGACCATCAATCGTGCATTTATGTGGTTTTGTAAAAATATACAATGTATTATTAAATATTTTATATGAATAATGTTTTTTTTTGCCGCATCTATTACCTCGTGTTGTTAGTGTATTTTATCTTCTTACATTAATCGTAAAGATAACATAAATGCAGACACTAAACTCATAAATAAATTGAACTTTTTTATTCTGGCTCGGCATAGTAACTACACTGCTCCTAAAGTACAGTGCCATCTAGGCAGAGTACGAAAAGGCAGGAGACGATTATCTCTCGCCATTCGACACAATAGGGTAGTTGAATCGTTTTTTTAAATAATTCAATCAACAATTTACATTACCGAAAACCTATTATCGAAAGAATTTTATGAATTCGGCCAAAAATAAGTAAATTAGACACAATTCAAACCTGCTGGAAGGGGTAATTGTCAAATGACAGTAAAAGTATGCATGATATGTACCGTGACGTCACGGTACTCAGAATGGCCACTACAGTGCAAGAGGGAGATAGCAATATGTTCCCAATACGCAACCATTTTCGCTCATGCCTATGAGTATTTGCTCATACCGCTCGTACTAATATTTAAAATAAATATTGTGACCTAATTTTTCAAGCTGTCTAATACATGTTATAGTTTTAAACATGGCAAAGGGGAATACCGCGTAAAAATAATTACGAGGTTCCATTAAAAGCATGTAGAGACTGGAAACCATTTTCTCACATATTGAAGTATGGTACAATAATTTTTGTTTGCGTAGATTTTTTTACGCCAAAGTGACCACACTACAACTGATGGTAAGCGCCTTCCAGAGTATCAAGTGACGAGAGACAACCAACCTTTGCGACTCGACGCAATCATGCCGGACTGCTAAGTAACTACTTCACACCCTTAAAGGCCCAAGATAATGGGAAGGAGGGAACACGAGATTTATATTATAGTTGTTATGTCATTGGTTTAAACTGCCTCGGTAGCGCAGTTGTAATTGTGCATGCGTTACGACTACTGTGCTGAGGTCTCAGGTTCGATCCCCGGGTTGGGTAAAGTGTATCAGTATCAGCCCAGAGTCTGGAATTGTACTCGTTATGGCGATAGGGTCGCCCCCTATAACATTATGGGACCGTAATAATTTCGGCGAAAAGTGGGTGTAGGTACTTGTCACACCTCTGCCGACACGGTATCTGACAAACATTACAGACGTGTGTGTAAATATATCATTGGTTGATTTTGACTCGCGACCACAACTAACCAGTGTTTTATACATAGCAAAAAGCTCGCTTGTTCTTCATAAGTACAACTACAATTACGGAACTAACGGAACCTACTAGCGTCATTGTCGGCAGCTGTCCAAATTCACTTCTTCAATTTTATTTGAGTTAGTCTGTGTTATTCTTTTTTTTTTGTGCCTCGATAGGCAGACGAGCGGACGGGCCACCTGATGGTAAGTAGTCACCGCCGCCTATAGACTTCTGCAATGCCAGGGCACAGCAAAGCCGCTGCCTACCGTTACCGCTGGCAATAGCCTCCCCAAGATCCTTTCATAATCCTTCTGTGCTTTACCAGTTCTTATCAATTTATCCAGTTTGCTCATATCCTTGACTGCAACGCGTAGACCCGTGAGGGATAAATGGCGATCTTGATCCACAGCTCTTCAGTTGTAAGTTTGAGTAGTGAGTTGAACCTAGGCCTTCATTGATCTCAATCAAAGCATACAGCCAGAATAATCAGGCAGTATTCGAATCCTAATCCTTAAAGGAAACTAGATGACTTTTAGTTTCCTTTAAAGATACTTCGAGCTGATCTTTTTTGTGCCTTGATAGGCATACGAGCAGACAGGCCACCTGATGGTAAGTTGTCACCGCCGCCCATAGACCTCTGCAATGCCAGGGCACAACAAAGCCTACTGTTGATCTTAAATTCCTGGCGCCTGCATAAATCTACTATCCGTTATCATCTTACAATTATTTATAAATACCTTTATGACATACCAACCTGCCCCTTATCCATCAAAAGAGCAGGCAGCAGGCACACAGCGAAAATATGACACCGAAGCACAATCTAATTCATAAAATAATACGTAATATAATACAGAATGGCGAAAAAATGAGCAACCAGAGGTGGCGACGCGAAAAACCTGTACCATTTACACCTACGTGGGACAGAGATGGATATACTTGTCAGTCCGTACTCGCAGCTCCGTCTTTAAATTATACGTTCTCATAGCCTTGTAGCCGGTAGGGAGTTGTGTGAAAAGTCTGATTTTATGTTACTCGTTGTTGCAATTTCAAACTTATTGTAGAGGTGTAGAGTAGGGTGTTGTGTGAACGTGGTTGTCGGATAAGACATTTCTGTTCCGATACGAAATTTAGTAATGGGGGGTGCACGACATAGACACCGCTGTCGGGGTTTAGAATTTCAGTATAGCTTCGGATAGCTGCGAAGCGCTGCTTTGTTAGCTCGCTGATTGTTTACCGATTTTATTTTTTTTAATTTCCCTCCCGCGTCTATTATACGCGTTATCAAAAACCGGTAACTGAATCGCTTAATAAAGTAAGAACCGATATTGTTCAAATTCAAAAGTGATTTGTGGACTTCAAAAATTGTGCTTTTTAAAGTGTGTGCAATTTATATGTTTGTTTGAAGAACTTTTTTGTTTTTTTGATTAGGTAAGTGTAGTGTTTGTTAAAGAATGGAGAATTAACAGTTTCTCACAAAAATGGTGGTGTGGTATTAAAAATTGGCATGATTGAATAAATACGCATGATTTGAATGAGTTTAAAATAAAATTTGTCATATTAAACTAAACTTTTATGGTTATTGTAAGCGAAAACGAAATAAATTATCCACAAAAATACCAGGAAAGAAAATCTTTGATAAACTACATATATAATTATAAATTGACTAAAAATTAGTGATTATATTCATTTTTATGAATTAAACGTAAATTATTTTACAAAATTCTCATTATTTGTACAAAATAATCGAGAAAATATTGAAGTGTATGTAAAATATTATTTAAAGCTTTTGGATCTCACTTCAGCGGTCAAAGATTTAATTTTTTTTAAGAGATTTAAATTTAAATGCTTTAAAATCGTAGGACTTTTTGTATGAATATATAATTTTTAACTAAGTATATTTTAAACTATGAATAAAGTATTTTACATCATAAAAAAAAATTGTAAAGATATAATATTTGTTAGATAAATATAAAATATTATGGAGGACCATAAACTTTGCATAATACTACAATAATGTTACAAATATTATTACATTCAATTCATAAATTCAATTTTCCATTAAGTCATCAAATTGTTTTATAATTTTCGTTTACTTTGCAAACTTGGCTTTGCACAATTACTCTGTCGTTGTAATTGTTTCTTTTAAAATAAGGAAGGATAGAATTGACATAAATCTATTACATGTCTCAAAACATTTGTCCCATATACGCTATCCCATATAAATTTATTGGATGCTGCGACTTGCCAAAGCATTTTATCAGAACCTATATTTGATGGCGCGCATGTCATATATAAATTTATAAATAAATAACACCCAACAGTCACACACATAGCCCCACACTAAGATACGAGTCTTGTGTTGTGGGTATCAGGGACTGCGTGAGTCTTTTGGTCTCACAACACCCAGACCCCGAACACAAATATCTGTCTGTCACACAAACATTTGTCCCGGTGTGGGAATCGAACCCACGGTCTGTCAATTCACAGCCGGCTACTCGTCAACTGCGTCACGGAGGCTGTCAAAATAAATAAATAAAAGGCTAACATGGCAAAAGCCCCCAAAATATAAAAAAAACGATGGTTTGGCCAAGAAATAAGACTTCTAATAAGCCCTAATGTCTGCTATAGATATATTTGATGGATAGAAGAAACAGCCAGATTGTCCATTTACTAAAAGGCCGTTATGTGGCATTTCGAAAATCTTGAGTTGTATACATAGATACATACACATATACAAACGCCTGTAATGTCCAAAGGGTAGGCAGAGGTGTAACCAGCACACCCACTGTTCGCCGATTTTTTTACGGTCCCATAATAAGCAGCGATAGCCTAGTTGGTTGCGGTACGGACTGTCAAGACGAAAGTCGTAGGTTCGAAACCCAAGTGGCATACACCTCTGACTTTTCTAAAGTTATGTGTGTATTAAAATGTTAAATATCGCTTGCTTTAACGGTGACGGAAAACATCGTGAGGAAACCTGCATATCTGAGAGTTTTTCGAAGGTATGAGAAGTCTGCCAACCCGCATTAGGCTAGCGTGGTGGACTAAGGCCTAACCCCTCTCATTAGTAGAGGAGGCCCGTGCCCAGTAGTGGGACAATGATTAATACAGGGCTAGTATTATTATTATTAATGTGATAGGGGACGTGCCTATCGCCATACCGGGCTCCATTCCAGACTCCAGGATGATACTAGTATTTCTTAATAGAAAAACCCAATATCACATCACCCGACCCGGGGACCGAACCCAAGACCTCAGCCCAGCAGTCGTAACGTATGCACAATATAAATATGGCCCAGACTGATAGATAGATAAAGAATTGCCTTATTTTATTTTTTTAAAGTTACTCAAGTTCTTTTAGTTAACGGACGGCAGAAATGTCAAGTCTTAGGTTCGATTAAGATATATTCCACAGACGGTAGGCAGCGTCTCTTGTGCTCTGGCATTGCAGAAGTCTATGGGCGGCGGTGACTACTTACCATCAGGTGGCCCGTCTGCTTATCCAGGCACTAAAAAACCTTTATTTATTTCTTAAAGGTTCAAATTCCTGATAGAATCTGATACTTGACGATTGGCGGATTGTTTGATTTACGCGACATTTTTAAAAGTTACAGGCGAGAGTTTTAAAAATTAAACCAAAAAGGTTTTCGTAAAAAAAATACTATAAAAACTATTGCATGGACCTTAGTAGAATTAATATATTACTTGTGCACGTACTGCATATTAGCGATAGCCTAGTTGGTTGCGGTACGGACTGTCAAGACGAAAGTCGTAGGTTCGAAACCCAAGTGGCATACACCTCTGACTTTTCTAAAGTTATGTGTGTATTAAAATGTTAATTATCGCTTGCTTTAACTGTGAAGGAAAACATCGTGAGGAAACCTGCATATCTGAGAGTTTTTCGAAGGTATGAGAAGTCTGCCAACCCGCATTAGGCCAGCGTGGTGGACTAAGGCTTAACCCCTCGCATTAGTAGAGGAGGCCCGTGCCCAGCAGTGGGACAATGTTTAATACAGGGCTAGTATTATAGTACTGCATATTTACGGCTTATTTTCAAGCATTTACGAGCACTGTTTTCTAAAATAAACGCGCCCTGAAATATTTGGCCTGTTTTACCAGTTGATCTGGCGCCAAAAAAGGGCTAAATTTTTTTTTAAACTAGTTTTAAAAGATACAGAAAAATTTGCTGATATCGAATAGGCATATAACTTAATATCTCAAAAATTTCACTTATATAATGGTTTCTTATGTTTACGCGAATATTATACATTGCAATAAAACGAAATTTACGGATTCTATCGCGGTTTATTTTACTTTAGACCTCAAGACATTGTGAGCTCTTTCTGCGTAGATCGGACTACAACAAAATAAAAATTAAATATCAACTATATGGAGGGTAGAAACATTGCACTATACTTGTGTGACGACATACAACTCAGTTTCCCCCGTGACCATGAAGGCTGTAAAGCCTTCGAAACGTCGTATTTCACTTATATCAAATAGCAGCAAATAGCCCATCAACTAAATAAAATGATAGAATCATCCGATGTAAGTAGAAACCGAACTCTTGAGAATTTTGTCCGATACTTGATTTTTGACGCACCCGACGGTGAAGTAATTTTACAATTAAGCCATAGAGTTATGTAGTCTTTTATGTTTATTCAACGAGGAAAGTAAATTTACAGTGTTTTGTATTAAAACTAGATGTTGCTCGCAGCTCCGCCCGCGTGGAGGTTTTTTTTGTAAGAAAAGGTGTACAATCCAGAAACCTGTAAATTCATCAGTGTTTCTCTACAATATTATGCATGTATCATACATTTAAACCTTCCTCTTGAATCACTCTATCTATTTAAAAAAGCGCTTCAAAATCCGTTGCGTAGTTTTGAAGATTTAAGCATACATAGGGACGGACAGCGACAGCGACTTTGTTTTATACTATGTTAAGATGAGTAGTCAATGTTATGTTTAGAATCGAATATGGACTTTACGAAAGTCTAGCGACGGTCTTTGACTTGCTCTAAAATACTCCATTATATTTTGATTGGGTTTAGTCATACATTTTTTTTTATAACATAGTTCGACAAACGAGCCAGTGGGTCACCTGATGTTAAGTGATCTCCACCGCCCACGAACATCCACAATACCGAAAGTATCATGTATGCGCTGTCGGCCTTAAAGGACAGGAATAGGGATTAGGGAAGGGAAGGGGGAATCTGGGCCTCCGGATATCTCACTTACCATACGAAACGCGACAGTAAACTGTCACTTTACGTTGGTTTTCTGTGAGACAGAGGTACCACCCCGGTCGAGCCGGCCCATTCATGCTGTAGACAAATATTTCTACAGCGTGGCTCTACCACTTCAAAACATTTAGCTATATCATATAGACAAAGAAATTATGAAATCATTTAATATTAATAAATGATACATTTTATTGTCGGAATATTCTTAAAGTATTTTAATAAAATCATATTGAAGATACATAATAAATAATTGAAATAAATCGAAATTCCAATCTAATATTTAAAGTTAGTTATTTTTTGATTTATACCAATTATATATTGAAATTTTATTATATATTATAATTATAATGATTATAATTTTAAATTAACTTTTTTGGTTATATTTATACGAAACTAGATGTTGCTCGCGGCTCTGCCCGCGTGGAGGTTATTTTTGAAAGGAAAGGTATACAATCCATGGAGGCATCTTAAACTATTACACCTTTCTATATTTTGCTACCCCATAGGTGGTGTGCATTTTTCCGGGATAAAAAGTGACATATGTCATTTTCTGATCCCTAGACTACCACTATGCAAAAAATCATGTCAATCCCTTGCGCTGTGAAAAACTAAACTATCCCACGAGAACTATATATTTTTCCGGGATAAAAATGCCTATGTGCTATTCCAGACTATAATCTATCTCTGTGCCAAATTTCAGCCAGATCCGTCCAGCCGTTGTAGCATAATTGAGTAACAAACATCCATCCATCCATCTAAACTTTCGCATTTATAATATTAGTAGGATTACTTTTAATGAACACCATATTTTCGCGTCTATTATAATATTGAAAGATGTCATAACGCATTCCAATAAAAATAAAATATGTTTAGAGAGACGGAGTTTGTGTAAATTGCAGATTAGGACATAATATAGTACAGTGTCTTGCTGGCATCCGTGTGACACTCCTGTGGTCCTTGCTGAAAATCTGTGTCAGCCCCCCCCCCCCCCCCTCACCTGGCGGACGCTGAGCCTGTGGCCTTTTTGGTCATGCTTCAGACACGGATGGCTGGGGTTTATAAATATGCCGGGTTTACTAATATTATAAATGCGAAAGTCTAGATGGATGGATGTTTGTTACTCAATCACGCTACAACGGCTGGACGGATCTAGTTGAATTTTGGCACTGAGATAGATTATAGTCTGGAATAGCATATAGGCTACTTTTTATCCCGGAAAAATGTACAGTTCCCGTGGGATAGTTTAGTTTTTCACAGAGCAAGGGGTCGACATGATTTTTTGCATAGTGGTGGTTTAGGGATCAGAAAATGAAATATGCCACTTTTTATCCCGAAAAAATGCACGCATCCTATGGGATAGCAAAATATAGAAAGGTGTAATAGGTTAAGATGCCTCCATGGATTCTATACCTTTCCTTCCTTTAAAGCTATTTTCTTGTGAATTTGTATCTCTATCATTCTTTGACGCGATTAAGGTATGTCATGCTCGCTTAGGGGTCTGTGCTTGCGGCGGCGTTATGTGCCGGGTCGGTCACTTCCCTGTGTCATGGTTGAGGAGGCCGATGGCTGGCACATGCGTCATACTCGTGAACGGGTGCTGCTTGTGTGGACTGGTCTACCTGGATTGCTCATTGATTGTTAGTTAGAGAAAATAAATAACAGGTTGTATAGCCTCATTTACGACTCTGCCTTGTATTAACGTGTACCGTACCGTTTTTTTTGTTTCATGTGAATGTGACTTGTTTAAGGATGTATGTATTTTATATGTAAATTATTTTATAATGTAAATTGTAATGACAAATTACAAAAGACCTACGGCTGAGTTTCTTGGTGCTTCTTCTCAGACCAGTGGGCATTTCCGAAGCACCAGTAGACCTTAACATTATTATGACATGTAAAAAGTGCCCATAGTGGCCTAATTTACAAAATAAATGATTTGATTTGACTTCCAAAAATAGCATCCACGCGGGCGGAGCCGCGAGCAACATCTAGTAGTCTATAAGTTTTTTTTTTCTGTATCAGATAGTATGCATCAGTTATTTGTATTATTTTATTTTAATTTTTTTTTCTGCGTCTGTATGTACATTCTACTTATTGCCATCTGGTCTAAAGACAATGGCCAAATAAATATATTATTTCTTTCTAAACTCTATTTTTGTATATTGTTCATGTATTGCGAATATTTCTACATTCATGTTTGATACATTTTTAACTAAGTAGGAGTAATCTTTCTATTATTCTTGAAAATTAAAAAATATTTCTGATTTCAAGGATACTTAAAAAAATACGTAAATTTTGCTGGTAGGATATTCATATCCGCCCGTCGGATAGCAACCACCGTACACTGGGTGTAAAACCTGCCATAGTGGCACACGCAAGTGTACATCCGGTTTTTGTCGGGGGTCTAGAGTTGAGGTACGATGCTCCACATGCTCCACTAAGACCCGTTAAAATAAAACATGTACCCGCACCTTGGCTTACCAGTGAAATAAAAGATTTAAAAAACAAAAAGTGTGCTGCTAAGACAAAATATAAGCTGCGCCCAATCGAGGCGAATAAGGCGCGCTATATAAGGCTCCGGAATCGCTGCAATATGGTGTGTAGGGATGCCCAACGACGCCACATTCATGAGTCAGTTCAGGTTGGGGATCCAGCAAAAGTCTGGAAGTTTCTCAGGTCATTAGGAGTTGGAAAATCTCGTCAAGAGACTATTCCTAACGATATAAACATCAACTCACTCAATCAACATTTTTCCTCGTCAGCAAATATTGATGATTCTACCAAAGCTTCTACAATAAACTATCTTTCAAATATTTCCGCTCCTGACCACGTCTCGTTAGTTTTTCGTCAATTTACTGCTTGTGATGTTCGGAGGAGCATTTTATCAATTGCGTCTAATGCTGTTGGTATAGATGGCATTAGCCGCAATATGCTTATTCCTATTCTCGACTTTATACTTCCTGCCCTATGTCACATCTTTAACTTTTCAATTTCCTGTTCTGCGTTTCCCTGTTCATGGAAAGAAGCCCAGATTATTCCTTTACCCAAAAAATCTAATCCAAAATCCTTTTCCGAATATCGTCCAATTTCTATTCTTCCTTTCCTATCGAAAGTTCTTGAGCGCCTGGTTCATAACCAGTTAAGTTCTTTCCTTACCACACATGACCTTTTGAATCCTTTGCAATCTGGTTTTCGACCTGGACACAGCACAGTTACTGCGCTGATTAAAATCACCGACGATATTCGTTTCGGGATGGAGAACGGCCATTTAACTGTGTTGGCACTTCTTGATTTCAGTAATGCATTTAATACTATTGATTTTGACATTCTTCTCGCTATTCTTCGCTCCTTCAACATATCTACAACAGTGGTTGACTGGTTTCAAAGTTACCTGTACGGGCGCCGTCAGCGGGTTCGCCTCGGAGAATCGTATTCTTCGTGGTGCAACACGTCGGCTGGTGTACCTCAGGGTGGTGTCTTATCTCCTCTCCTTTTTTCAATTTTTATTAACTCTATATCACGAAGCCTTACTTCTTCCTACCACCTCTATGCGGACGATCTGCAGCTTTATTGTCAAGCTCCACTCGCTAAGCTTGGTGAAGCTATTCATTCCATGAATAGAGACCTAAGTTTAATATCCGAGTGGAGCAATGCTTATGGTCTTAGGCTCAATCCACTTAAGACGCAACTTATTGTTGTGGGTAGCCAAAGAACAATTTGCAAAGTGGACTGGACACTTCTGCCTAAGGTGATGATTGACGGTGTTCTTATACCTTTTAGCGACACTGTAAAAAACCTTGGCGTTATCATCGACAGCACTCTATCTTGGGTTCCTCAATTAATAGCCATCAGTCGTAAAATGTTTGCTGCTGCTGGTTCACTTCGTAGATTACGTAACTTTCTTCCAATATCCACTAAGATTGCGCTTGCACATTCTCTTCTGCTCCCTATTCTCGATTATGCCGACGCCAGCTACCTTGACCTTACCGAGGCCCAGCTGAATAAACTTGAGCGCCTTCAAAATTTTTGTATTAGGTTTATATTTGGATTGCGTAAATATGACCATGTTTCTGAATATCGAGACAAGCTCAAGTGGCTTCCTATACGTCGTCGCCGGAATGTTCACATCTTGTGCCTCCTCTACAGTATTCTGTTCAATCCATCCTCCCCGCGCTATCTTCAGGAACATTTTAGTTTCCTACATACTACAAGTACAAGTTCTCATTCCCTTAGGTCATCAGAGAATCTAACGCTAAACTTTCCAGCACATAGGACTTCATTTTACGATCGGTCCTTTACTGTGGAAGCTGTAAGATTATGGAATGCATTGCCTATCCATATCAGGCGCTCGTCTACGCTGGAAACTTTTAAATCCCGGGTGAAGACATTCTATCTCTCGCAGTAACGCTACGCCTTTGTTGTATTTCTTTGTATTATTGGTGTATGAATATGTATGTATGTATTATATATCTATTTAAATGTATGTAATACATGTAAGTTTTTTATAATGTATATTTATTTGTAAGTCTATGTATTTGTATGTATTTTTTTGTTACATGTAAGTTTATTATAATGTATATTTATTTGTAAGTCTATGTATTTGTATGTATTTTGTAAGTACCTAAGTATTTCTTGTTATATAAGTTTATTGACAGTTGACAGCACCGCCGTAATTTCAATTCATTTTATTCCTCTCCATGCATGGTTGTCTGGAAGAGATCGCTCTTAGCGATAAGACCGCCAATTTGTAACACCTAAATAAGTTGATACTGTAACCTGTTTTGTATGTTGTGGTGTAAGAATAAAGTGTTATATTATTATTATTATTACGATGTCTAGCCGTTTTGCGGCCTTTTCTCAGTCTCTCGCTACTCGATACTCTAATTGGACCGCACTGCGCTTACCACCAGGTGCAGTGTGGTCACTTTGCCGTGCAAGTATAAAAAAAAATTACATCATATTCATAGTATTTATTTAATAAGATAAATAAGCCAAAATGACGCGGGCATCAATCTTGAGATATTATGGGCAAACAATATAAAGAAATCTATCCTTAATAGGATATGATAAACCGAAAAAACTAATTAGAATATATGCATTTGAATTAAGAACATCTTTTATGCCAGTTAAAAAAACATTCAAATAATTCCAAAAAGCAATCACTATGACACAGACCATAGAGATAAGGAAATGTGGGCGGTTTACACACATGGCTCGAGCAATAATCATTATTGTTGGGAAAACATTAAACTTAACATATCAACTATAGAAAACATTACATTAAAATACCAGCGTTATTTTTAAATGACTTGGTACTTACCAATCTAATTACACTATGTAATTTTTTTAAATCTTTTTTTATCCTGGTACGGCAAAGTGACCACACTGCACCTGATGGTAAGCGCAGTGCCGTCCAATTAGAGTATCGAGTAGCGAGAGACAATTTATTCCCCGCTACTCAACACAATCATGCCGGCCTGCTTCTTCACACTACGCCATAGGCAAGAAGGCGAAGAAGCGGTCCAAGGTCTAGTGTCTGAGTACTCATAAGGCCGAAAAATGGCCAAACATCGTACCTCAACTCTAGATCCCCGACGAAAATCTTGCGATCATGAAATAAAAACACGTAAAAAGGCGAATTATTATCTTACTTTCATTCATGGTAAGTGGTAGAGCCACGCTGTAGACATATTTGTCTACAGCATTTATGGGCCGGCTCGACCGGGGTAGTACCACTGTCTCACAGAAAACCAACGTAAAGTGACAGTTTACTGTCGCGTTTCGTATGGTAAGTGAGATATCCGGAGGCCCAGATTCCCCCTTCCCTTCCCTAATCCCTATTCCTGTCCTTTAAGGCCGACAGCGCATACATGATACTATCGGTATTGTGGATGTTCATGGGTGGAGATCATTTAACATCAGGTGACCCACTGGCTCCTTTGTCGGACTATGAAATAAAAAAATCATTGCATCGGAATAAAAACGCATCAGCCGTTGCCATATTTATTTTTTAAATAATTTTTAAAAAAAATTGAAAGTGGAACATCGGCAACGATACGTTTCAGCGTCGTGGTAATAGGTGTCTTTTATGACTGTGATATTTAATATAGGAGCCCTAAAACTATTACAATTTTTTTTAATGCCTGAATAGGCAGACGAGCACACGGCCACCTGATGGTAAGTACCCACCGCCGCCCATAGACTTCTGCAATGCCAAGGCACAGCAGAGCCGCTGCCTACCGTTTAAGCAGCAGGCCGGCATGATTGTGTTGAGTAGCAGGGGATAGATCGTCTCTCGCTACTCGATACTCTAATTGGACCGTACTGCGCTTACCATCAGGTGAAGTGCGGTCACTTTGCCGTGCTAGGATAAAAAAAAAGGACTAGAATTAGGAATACAAAGACATATACATACGTAAGTTTAAGCTTATGTTATACTTAAAGCATAGGTTCAACCCCACGCTTATTTCCGTCCCATGATGTGATATCAGGCACAAATTCCCGAGTAACATGCGTGATTTCTCCAATAGAATACTCAATATGAATTGTGATTGAGCAATAACAAATCATACTTTGACCTAGGATTTGAATCCAACACTTACAGTTAATTGCAAATTACAATTGATTTACACTTAATTCCGTTTTATTTTTATATGATTTTTAAATTTTTCTCAACCAGCTAGCTCTGATTTTAAGAATATCCTTTAAGGGTCGGCAACGCGCATGTGATGCTCCTGGTGTTGCAAGCGTCCATAGGCTACGGTAACAGCTTACCATCAGACATGTCCTAATCTTGTTTGCCACCATCATGGTATAAATAAAATTAAAAATATAAGACTTGATAAAACCTCACATCCCGAAACTTACCTCAAAATAATAATAATAAATAACAGTCACACACATAGCCCCGACCCCACACTAAGATACGAGTCTTGTGTCGTGGGTATCAGGGACTACGAGAGACCTTCGGTCTCACAACACCCATACCGCGGATACAAATATCTGTCTGTCACACAAACATTTGTCCCGGTGTGGGAATCGAACCCACGGCCTCTCGTTTCACAGCTGGCTAGTCGGAGGCTGTCACACCACGGAAAATATATATAAAAAATAATTTAATAATGTGACCGCCAGCGGACTTTTACTAAAATATTCCGGCGACATATAACTCTAAAATATAAAAATCTTTACGATCATCATTTTCGTAATGTCTCCAACGTCAAGAATTATGATTTAAAGCATTTTTACAACGCGAAGGAAATGCACGGAACTTCATTACGCGTATCGTGTTTCAAGACGCCATTTTGTTTAAAAAAAATATTAGAACTGTTTGTCAGATACCATGTAGGTAGAGGTGTAACAAGTACACCCACTTTTCACCGAAATTATTACGGTCCCATAATGTTATAGGGGGCGATCCTATCGCCATAACGAGTACAATTCCAGACTCTGGGCTGATACTGATACACTTTACCCAACCCGGGGATCGAACCCAAGACCTCAGCACATCAGTCGTGACGCATGCGCAATTACAACTGCGCCACCGAAACCACTATAAATTTAAAGCAATGCAACTTGTCAGTTATTTTATGATTATGGAGTCTGTAGGCCTACTATTGAAATCAATTCCAATCTCGAACTCGATACAGTTTCAATTACAATCTAGAATATATCGGAACTGTAACTCACTCAACTAAATGAAGTATAATATTTATGAACTAGCGATCGTGAATACTCTATTTCATTTAGATACTACAAATTGCGCCGTATTCGGTTAAATCGTGCGCTGGTGTTGCGTTCAAGAGTGCCAATTATACAGTTTTCGAACCTAATCCCAAATTTAAATTGGAATCGAGTGTCAAGAGTAACCCTCCTGATCTACCTAATTCGCAACAAATACTTAAACGCTACCCAGCTGTCCAACTATCTAAAGGCTACTTACTTATTTTGTAATTGCCATACAATTTTAACAAATAAGAGAGTCTCAAACATTTAGGAAGGCTTCAAATCCTTGAAGAGCGTTTCATTATTCGAGCACTAATCGTGTTGAAATTGGCGAATTGTGATCCTGATAATTTACAATATAACATCCCCCACTTTATATTGATAGTCTTAGTAATAATAATAATACACACAACAGTCACACACATAGTTCTGATCCCACAACAGGTTTAAATTGTATCGTGGGTATCAAAAACTACGAGGGACTACGGTCCTACAACAACCAGACCCGAAACAAAATCTGTTTTTTTATAGCATAGGCCGACAAACGAGCCAGGGGGTCACCTGATGTTAAGTGATCTCCACCGCCCATGAACATCCAGAATACCGAAAGTATCACGTATGCGATGTCGGCCTTAAAGGACAGGAATAGGGATTAGGGAAGGGAAGGGGGAATCTGGGCCTCCGGATATCTCACTTACCATACGAAACGCGACAGTGAACTGTCACTTTACGTTGGTTTTCTGTGAGACAGTGGTACTACCCCGGTCGAGCCGGCCCATTCATGCTGTAGACAAATATGTCTACAGCGTGGCTCTACCACTATCGTCTGTTGTTGTAAATGTTTGTTTACATTTATCTCGGTGCGTGAGTCGAACCCACGGCCTGTCGTTTCACAGCCGGCTACTCGCAGCTGCGCCACGGTGGCTGTCAAAGAAAAAAAATAGACCAAGTAGTCTATTAAATTAAATAAAAATTGTAACGATGAATGTTTGTAAAACACAACCAGTATTTTGGAAACGAATTGTCGTAGTTAAAACCGCAACGGTTCAATTCATAACATTACTCAGTTCAATATCGGAGTCTGTAAAAAATTTATTGAAAATAATGTATGCCATTATATACATAGGCTCAATTCAAAAAATTACGGATTCTACCATTTTTTTGAGAAAATTATAACAGGAATCGAGTTTGACTATCCTTCAAATTTGATGACTATGTAAATACACCCAACAGCCACACACATTGTTCTGACACTAGGTCAATGCTGTGTCGTGGGTATCAAAAACTACAAGAGACTACAATCCCACAACACCCAGACACGTATCAAATGTCTGTAGATCACACAAGCATTTATGTTTCTGTTCGGGGATCGAACCCGGGGCCTCTCGTTTAACAGCCAGCTACTCGCTCTGTGTGCCACGACGTCTCTCATTACTGTTTTTGTTTTATAGACTCAATACCAGTTGATGCTTATGTTGTAGTTATCCACTAAGAAAGGAATTTTTCAAATTTCACTCCTAAGGGGGTAAAATAAGGGAAGAAATATGGAATAAACCGGTTGTACCGAAGTCTGTCATTTTCTAAGTAAGAAGCACGAAATTTCGTAGTTTTACACTCGTATTTATAAACAAGACATTACTTTGTCTCAAGCAATTACTTAAGTAAGTCATTTTGTTACTCAAGCATCAGACGCTGCTAATGCTTTGCCTAGAAATCTTACGTCAAACGATTGTCACTTGGTTAAGAATTCGTAACTATAAAATAGAATTATTGCTCAAGTAATTACTTTTACTAAAGTAAAATATTTTTCTCGATCATAAATACGAGTGTAAGTTCCAATCGCGCCATAATCAGCCAGTGACTTATCACAGACATATAAATTATTTTTATGGCCAGTATTTTTATTTAGATTAACTTATGCGTGCAATATATTCTACACATTTATATGTCAGTTTATTAAATTGATGCTTCATTCCTTAATGTGATGTTTATCATCTGTCAGACTAAATGCATGTAAAATACCGTTAAGTTTTAAATAATTGTCACATTTTATACTAAATTAATTTTATTGTCTCACTAAATCAGTATAAATATCTGAATCGTATCATATAAAAAAGTAAAATTCGTTGCTATGCTATGTGGAGACGGTCATACAAACGAGTCTTGTATCATGGGTATCGGAATGTGAGAATTTGCCTTGGTGCAGGATTCAAACCCGCACCTCACCTACTTTTTATGGTAAAACGGGGCAAACGGGCAGGAGGCTCACCTGATGGAAAGTGATCACCGCCGCCCATGAACATCTGCAACACCAGAGGGCTTGCAAATGCGTTGTCGGCCTTTCAGGAAAGAATATGCTCTCTTCTTGAAGGTTCCCAGGTGGTAACGGTTCGGAAAGACCGCCGGCGACAGCTGGTTCTACAGACTGGTTGTCCGAGGCAGAAAATAGCTTAAAAATCGCACTGTTGTGGAACGCTGGACATCGAGGTGGTGTGGATTGAATTTCTGATTTGTGCGCGATGTCCGATGGTGAAATTTAACCGCGTTAAATTTACTGCGCAACTGACAGTATTTAGACGCAGGATCCATGAAAATTCTGGCTTCAATGTCGTTACACCCAACAGTCACACACATAGTCCGCACTAGGTCAAACCTATATCCTGGGTATCCAGAACTACGAGGGACTATGGTCCCACAACACCCAGATCTGAACATCTGTCTCTCACAAACATTTGTCTCGGAGCGAAAATCAAACTAAAATTAAACTATAAGAAATCAAGCGAATGATTTTCGATACGAATATATAATATACTTTAGATAAAAACTTAATCCGGAATCTGTAAAACAATGTGGGCTTAAGTAATTGTTCTTCGAAGCATAGTGCTGGGCTGTGGTTCCGCGAATCCTTTATAGTTTTAACCTGGTCTACGTCGGGATTACTTAGTTTAGTCAAGCGTGCCTCTTCCGACGGGTAGGGATGGGATATGTTATCGATTAAGTTTGTGCTTAGATTTTGTCGATATATTGTTTACTGTTTGATCTGTTTCATCTCACAGAGGTTAATGAAAAGTGTTACACGAGTTTTTTCATTAAATAGTGTTTAATTATTTGTCAATTTAATAAATATAGCTGCAGTATTTTTACTACAAAAAAGTAATAATGTTCGATGAAAAGCTTGACAAATCGGGACCGATTTGGTTATAAGTATAAGTTTTTTTTGGAAAACTACTTAATTCCAAAAAAATTATATGCTCCTTTATATGCTATTTTGGTTTCCAATGGTACCAATTTCTATATAGAGATGATGTGAACAAAAGCCGTTACGTAATAATATCTAATTTTTTTTAATTATTTTATCCTTGCACTGCAAAGTGACCGGCACATCAAGTGTACCGTCCAGTTAGAGTATCAAGTAGCGAGACACTATCCCCTCACTACTTCACTGTACGACGGTGTGGGAATCGAACCCAAGGCCTCTTGTTTTACAGCTGACTCACCCGCTGTGCCACGAAGCCTGCCAAGAGCCTATCAATAGACAATTAGTATGAAGACTAGATATTGTGGAAAGTTTCTGTAGAATTTCTATTAGTTACAAACTTTCGTTAACAGGCGTGAAGAATGTTTTATTTAGAGAAAACACGTAAATTCATTATATCATTCAGAATCTAAACGTCCAAATAAATAATGTAGTTTTCGTAGTTAACTATCAACACAGGACGTGAATTCTACGTTATTATGTTTACGAAAATGTTAAAATATTCCGATACAAAGTTTTTCCCGTGGCTGTGATTGTAGTTATTTTATTTTGTATGTTTTTTTTGCACCAGTCACGTCTCAAATGGTATGCCGGAGCGCCAAAAAAGTTGGCACACTCGCCGTTCTTACATGCTATTTTCAACATTAATGTTATGGGAATAAAATTGATTTTGGCTTCTATTTACCCCATACTACCTTACTTTTTTAATATCCTTTGAATATGTAATATGTTTTAAAACTATCACTGGATCCAATCGCGGCTCTGCTTGAGAAGACCCGGTGAAAATGTAGTATGAGCGTGTTCATAACTAAATTTATTCATGTTAAGATGTTGATAGTTCTAAAAAGGTAACAGACAACACTACATTATTTTATATACACACCACAAACAATAAATCAAATTTTTATAAGCCATTAACAAATCAACATTTTTAACACGCCTAACCCATTTTTTCGACATTTTAATGAGTTATAATCACAGTTTTTGCATTATTTTTATAATATCATTTCCGAAACTTTACGGCCGGTGTTATTCTATTTTTAAATGACACATTATTTTTCATCCTTTAAATAAATCATAAAATGTTAAATAGTAATAATAAAACGGCTGCTTGACGGAATGGCGTTTTGTTATATTAGCCGACATTAACGTATTTTAGTTTGAAATTTTATTTTATATCGGCGCCTCATTTTTATTATAATTATGTGTAGTAACTAAAAATACTCTATTTTCGATCCACAAAACGACATTATTCAGAAAGTTAGAAAATATTTTTATCGATAAATATCATAACTGCATTCCATCGATAGCTACATAGGTACGTCCCTACAAACGTCGTCCTCGTAAAAAGAGGACGTTGCACTTCATTAATAAAAGGTTAAATAATGTGGAGGACTTTTGCGCAGACCTCCGAGTCAATCAGTATAGGATTACGGCTTACTTTGATAAACTAGCCACGGCGATTTTTTATTGCAATTTTCTTAAAGAATTTTTATAACAGCTAAATAATGGAAAAGCAGTATGAAGCAAGATTTTTAACTCTTTCATTAAATAAATGCTTCTAAGCCTGGAATAGTTTTTGATACCAGCCCTGTATTAAACTTGTCCCAATGCTGGGAACAGGCCTCCTTTACTAAAGAGAAGGGTTAAACCCCAGTCCACCACGCTGGCCTAACGTGGGTTAATAGATTACCTTTAAAATTCTTATGAGAATTTTCAGGTACGCAGATTTCTGATGTTTTCCTTCACTGTTAAGCAAAGCGATAATCAACAATGAATACACACGTAACTTTAGAAAAGTCAGAGGTGTATGCCATTTGGGTTTCGAACATACGACTTTCATCTTAACAGTCCGTACCGCAAACAACTTAAAAATTTTGAGTAATTTGCCACAATGCACATCGAATGGACATAGATTCTTCATTCGAACAGAAAATAATTGTTTCAATTCAAGTTTGATTTACATCCAGCATTAATGATTGAGCATACCGTCGATTTAGCACATACGTTCGTTCGTTCCTTTAAATTTCTTTTTTTTACCATCGTGCTCACAACAACCGCATTGTATGCGCGTGCGTCGGTCCCTGGCATTTCCGAGAATGATTTCGTTGTAAGAACGAGAGAGGGATATACAGATTAGTATGTGCTGGTGAGGGATGGATTATATTTTTGTTTTTTTACTTTAATACGGCCACATGTGGCGATCGGTGGACGCTATGGTCACTCGTGGTGTCCCGACTGGTCGTGTAGTGTTACTCGAATACTGGGGTGTTATTTTAATTAATACGTTGTAACACGTTTGTTTACGTGCTTGATGGGTTTTGGAGAATTTTTTAGATGCCAGATAAAAAATATCTCAGAAAATTTGATATGTTCAAGTTCTTGGGAAAGTTTATGATGAATGGATAGGGTAAGAATGTTCAGGTTACATCATAAAAATACATGTTTAGATTTATTTCAGATAATTGATCAAAAAAAATGTCTTTCACAATCCAACACTTGCTCCAAATCAAATGCTAACGAGCATATGCCTCAGTTGATAAATGAACCATAATTGCGAGAATTGATGAAAGCAAAAAGTAATCCAGTCAATGTTTTTTGTCTTGAACAATCCAGTTTTTTTTCTGTGGATCTGTGCTGTTACCTTATAGTTGCTTTTATAGCTTCACCTATCATTGCGGCTGACTTGCCAGAAAACATAATACTTGGCAACGACTGAGCTCAAAGGTGTCTTCTAAAAGACCTTCATTTGAGCCGTCACGTCGCTTGGCTATCCCAAGAGGGGCCATCTCTATATATTAGCGTGCTGAGAGCCTGAACTCTAAGATCTTTTTTTTTAGTGCCTCGATAGGCAGACGAGCAGACGGGCCACCTGATGCTAAGTAGTCACCGCCGCCCATAGACTTCTGCAATACCAAGGCACAGCAAAGCCGCTGCCTACCGTTATTTACTCCTTACTTACGCCGGCGAGTCCTACGTCGGGGACGTGTGTTCCTAATAGAACTGTCACTGCAGTTAGACAGGGACAAAGCTGTCTGGATAGCAACCGTGACGGGATCATTAGGATCCCAAAACATGTTTAGGCGACGACGAAGGGAGATAACGATCTAAGTAATTAAACTATAGAGCACATTTATCGCGCTAATTTGTAAGAAATTTTCTTGCAACTAGTACCAGGATAGCTCTTGGAGACTTGATTATAGGATTAGACTGGTTAGTAAGTAAATTAAACCAAAGCAGCCAATGTACATCCGTTTGTTGTCGAGTGTCTAAAGTTGGGGTACGAGTTTTAGCCGTTTTGCGGCCTTCTGAGTACTCTGAAACTAAACCCTCGACCACTTCTTCACCTTCTTGCCCATGGCGTAGTGTGAAGAAGGAGTAGGCCGGCATGATTGTTTTGAGTAGCGAGGGATAGTTTGTCTCTCGTTACTCAATACTCTAATTGGGCGGCACTGCGCTTACCATCAGGTTCAGCGTGTTCACTTTGCTGTGCCAGAATAATAAAAAAAAATATTGGCCTTGATACACTTGATATTGCCTGTGAACAAAAATCCAATTACTCTAGATTAAAAAACAAAACAAAATATTCAATGACAACATATCAATTAAGGCACATGGAGTCTTCGTTTACTCAAGCTGGTGGTAGGATATTCATATCCGCCCGGATAGCAACCACCGTACACAGGGTGAAAAACCCGCCATAGTGGCACACTCAAGTGTGTCGCGTTCCGGGATCAGCCAGTGTACATCCTCTTTTTTGGGGGTCTAGAGTTGGGGTACAATGTTTGGCCATTTTGCAGCCTTCTGAGTACTCTGACAATAGACCCTCGACCGCTTCTTCACCTTCTTGCCCATGGCGTAGTGTGAAGGAGCAGGCCGGCATGATTGTGTTGAGTAGCGGGGGATAGATCATCTCTCGCTACTCGATACTCTAATTGGACCGTACTGCGCTTACCATCAGGTGAAGTGCGGTCACTTTGCCGTGCTAGGATAAAAAAAATAGTGATACTGCGATCTATACATACAACTCAAAATGACCTCTTGATGTAAACCATATTCGTAGCTCGAAAGTATTTGGATCTTCTAATATTTAGTAATGACTAATGTGTTTTTTCTGAAATGGTACAGCGGAAAGCGATAGAACTTGGGACTGGTATGGACTGCCTCGACGAAAGTCGTAGGTTCAAAACAAAATCAAACGACATACACCTCTCACTTTCCTAAAGTTACGTGCGTATTCATTGTTAATTATCGCTTGCTTTAACGGTGAAGGAAAACATCTTGAGGAAACTTTGAAATTAGGCCAATGTGGTGCAACAAACCCAAATCCCACGACTAGTAGAAGAGGCCCGTGCCCAGCAGCGGGACAGTATTAACATATTGGACCAATTGACAACTTCTGGTCTCAGTTAGCCTCGGTTTTTAAAACTTAAGTATGATAGGATACGCAGCATCAGATTTATAATAGTAAGTCAGTTTATTTAAATGTTAAAAACATTAGGCTGTGTCAACAGTTATAAATAATTCAATGTATCAGCGGATGCAACGGTGTTTAAGTTAACACAGGCTTGAACAAGATAAAGTTTATGAATATTCAAATTATAATTAATTGCCTTTCCGCTGTTGTTAAATTGTCTGTCAAGGTGATTTTTATCAAAGTTATTTTTTACAATAAACAATAAACATGTGTTGAATTGGGGTCTTTTTGAAAAATGTTATAAACTTCTTACTTGTATTTATTTGTTAATTAAGCTAATAATGATTTTAAGAGTAATTAATGTAATGAGTAAAAAATACTTTCTTTTTACTACCTATATTTATTAACTAACGAAGCAATGAAAATATAGCAATATAAAAGATAAATAACAGATATGCATAAGTAGAATTATTAATTCCCACTCGCCAGCATTCTAACACGCCTTGCTTTTTTTCTCGACAACGAAAAAAAACAACAAAAGTGAAAACGAATTACAAATTCTAACAATGTACCAGGAACCCAAAAATGTGTAAGAGATGGCCCGTGACGATAACACTTAGGATGGCTTTCAACATGCGTTTATCGAGCATCATCTGATTCATGGAGCCCTGGTAGTTTTTTTTGCCCTGAGATTATCTCTGATCCCCTTTATTGTTTGTCAATAGACGTTCCGTTGGGATTAGCTATTAATTTGGAAAGACTAGTTTGTGTGACTCTATTTAGGTGACAAGCAGAAGCGTGGACCAGAAGTAATGAACCATATACATGATTAGATAGTAATTGAATAGACAGACCTTTTTATGATCCAAAATAATTATCAATTATTATTTATTTTTGAGGAAGGTGGTTTAGGTTTATTTCATATACCTGTAATTAGCACATATAGAGAGTTGATTCGCCATTTTAATTAGGTGTCTTAATTATATCATAGTAAAATGGGCAATGATGCATTAAATATTTGCCTTATAGTCGTAGTATTTTTGATGTGTGTTGTGCATCTTTCCTTTCTTTCCTGCAATCTCTGGGAGCGACTTCGTAAATAGCGACGGAAGTGATAGATTATTTTAATATATCATATTCATAATAATTTATTAAATTAGGGATTATAATAAACATTTGTATTAACAATTAGATTAATTTGTAAATATTAATTTAATGTCAATGTCGCTTATTACCAAGATGAGATGTCAGATGTCCATATGCGACTATTGTAACGCTCGTTCGCTTTTTTTCCATTTTGTTCATCTCCTCTAATATAATTAGGCTAGATAGACTTTGTTATTTTCCAAAAACTCAACGTGCACTGTTCTAACAAGTACTTCTGAGTAATATCTCCTGTTCGGTGATATTTTCTGTGATCTGGATATGAAAAACTATATAAGAGAATATGCCTATCACACCTAGAACAAAATAATAACTACATTTCGTCCGCTATAGAAAAATAAATAGCCATAGTTCTAGATTTTTTTAAACTGCAGTCGAACTATAATGGTGCTCTGGTTTCCGTTTAATCTAAGTGACGGAATCACTTGGAATGAGTAATTTATATTTTTTATGAAACATTGCAAACGCCTCCCTCAGTCGGAAAACAAACGGTGACATCAGCACGATATTCGTATCGGGACCACCAGGCGAGCATAAACGGTCAGCGGTTCCCCGATATGGAATTAGACATAAACATTTATGTGCGTCGCATTGCAGGTTATGTGATCCTGGTACTGTTACACGCTTATCTTTGTGTAGATGTAACGTCTAAACAGACAGACAGACCTTATCATCATCACACCACAATGACGGACAGTCGAGAGCACAGAGATATTTAGATCTTTATCTATAAGCGAGAGAGTATCTTGGAGAACCTTGGATGGGTTGCAGCGACGGGCCATCCGCATTGTGAATGATCCAGACGTGAGTAACAGCCTGGAGCCGCTACAGCTGCGTAGGGATATTTCCTCGCTTAGCGAGTGCTACCGTCTATATCATGGTGAATGCTCTGAAGAATTGTTTGATCTTATCCCATCCTCTCCCTTCCATACTAGAACCACGCGTACTGGCTTGCGGAGCCACAGCTTCGTGGTGTCCACTACCCCGGCCTGAACCAAGAGTTCGCAAATTCGTATTTTTGCCGCACCATCAAGCTGTGGAACAGTTTGCCAGGTACCGTGTTCCCTCCCTCCTATGATCCTGGGTCCTTTAGGCGTAATGTGAAGAAGCTAAACAGCAGGCCGGCATGATTGTGTTGAGTAGCGGGGGATAGACTGTCTCTCGCTACCAATGGCCAATTTGCCATGCCAGAATAAAAAAAAAACTCGTTCATTATAGCCACGCAGATCTAGAAAATACATGATAAGCTTTGTCTGTCACTGATATAAATTCTACCCGTCCATAGTGACTTTACTACTTGATCGTATTGTTTAAATCGTAGTCTTTAACTATTGTCAAAGTATTTTCCGTAATCAATATATAAATAAGGTGAAAGCGATGTTAATAAACGATTTTCTCTATTTTTATAACAGGCATAGTTGTTAGATGTTTGTTAATTAGAGGGACTGCGCTTACCATCAGGTGCAGTGTGGTCACTTTGCCAGGACAAAAAAAAAACAAAAGAAGACAGTCGTTAGTGTATCAATAAATATACTAATACTAGCCCTGTATTAAACATTGTCCCACTGCTGGGCACGGGCTTCCTCTACTAATGAGAGGGGTTAGGCCTTAGTCTACCACGCTGGCCTAATGCGGGTTGGTAGACTTCACATACCTTCGAAATTCGTATATAATTCTCAGGTATGCAGGTTTCCTCACGATGTTTTCCTTCACCGTTAAAGCAAGCGATAATTAACATTTAATACACACGTAACTTTAGAAAAGTAAGAGGTGTATGCCACTTGGGTTTCGAACATACGACTTTCGTCTTGACAGTCCGTACCGCAACCAACTAGGCTGTTGATGCACTAGGGTGTAGTGTATCAATGCCCTCATATAATTTAAATCTTCATTCCAAATACTATCTACAAGTAATATCTACAACATTGTATGGAAATATTCATACACAAAACGATAATGCGTTTGTAACATTGTTTACACGCAAAATAGCATTAAAATGCAAATTAAATATATTTCCACCTTCCATAGCCGGATTGTGATGCAAGTTTTTTCATACTTATAGAAATACAAGTTTCTCGAGCAGTTTAAATAGTACTGCCCTGTTTTATGGGAATTATTGATATGTTATTAACCTTCCTTAGTACATGTTATATTTATACGAACTAACTTTTGCCCAAACATCGAAATTGTCATTAATAAAATCAGCCCTGTATTATACGTTATCCCACTACTAGGCACAGGCCTCCTCTACTGATGAGAGGGGTTAGACCTTAGTTCATCACGCTATACTCGGTTTGGCAGATTTCACGCTCTGAAATTCTTATCAGAATTCTCATGTATGCAGATTTCCTCATGTTTTCTTTCATCGTTAAAGCAGGCGTTTAACAATACACACGTTGTTTTAGAAAATTCAGAGGTGTGTCATTTCGGGTCGGTTTCGAACTTACTTTCGTCTCGTCAGTCCGTACAGCATCCAACTATGCTAGTGCTAACTAATCTGCTCTGGCAGTTGTGTAACCTTCTCCTTAGAATACACCAGGATCGCCCGTAAGCGCCGAAGAAGGCCACCGCGGGGTTTTAGCTGGTAGTGTATATAGGGGTTAGGGACTCGGCCCAGCGCCTGCACGGATAGCCATCATCCGGACGAAGGGGTGCTGGGTCGTAAGACCGGCTAGTCCAGCATTTTATTCTCATTCCGCTTCCCCCCGGAGCGGGCGGCAGTAATAAAATGAATTTGGTAGTCCATAATCCATATAACATACATACACACATATATATACATATATAGATAGATGTAATACATATTGAGAAATTACTTAAATCCGTAAAACAAGTATGGAGCTAAGCAGTCGTAACGCATGCACCACCGAAGCAGGCCTTATTAAGCAGATTTAGTATTAGTATAAAGAATACCACTGTTGCTAAGTGAGACGAGGAGTGTCGAATAGAACATATTGTGTAGTGTCAAGTGTCATACAGATATGCCGTCCGTACGAGGAATTATTTACAAAGCTTGCAAATAACATCACCTTATCTGATCCGCTTTATGTCTCATATTGAGTTGAGTTGCTATTTGTTTTATAATAAGGACTTTGTACTCCACCGCTGCCTATCCATTTTGATCAGTTTTGTCAATGAAATTTTGAAAGTTAATCTATAAATTACTTCCTAATACTTCCTACTAATATTATAAATGCGGATGTTTGGATGGATGTATGGATGTTTGTTACTCAATCACGCTACAACGGCTGGACGGATCTGGTTGAACTTTGGCACAGAGATAGATTATAGTCTGGAATATCACACAGGCTACTTTTTATCCCGGTAAAATGCACGGTTCCTATGGGATAACAATATTATATAGAAATATGTAATAGCTAATGTAGATACTTTTTGACGGTGTGATTTTCGGGGGGCTGATTTCTCTACCTCTAATAATCCTCATTCTTTTCCTTTAAGGAAATGCACTCCTGACCCACTTATCCGTTTGCCAACAAATGGTATAAAAAAATCTCACAAATAGATAATAAACTGTAAGTATCTAAAAATAAACAGTGATAGCCTACTTGGTTGCGGTACGGACTCAAGACGAAAGTCGTATGTTCTAAACCCAAATGGCATACACCTCTGACTTTTCTAAAGTTATGTGTGTATTAAATGTTAATTATCGCTTGCTTTAACGGTGAAGGAAAACATTGTGAGGTAACCTGCATACTTGAAAATTCTCATAAGAATTTCGAAGGTATGTGAAGTTTACCAAAACGTATTAGGCCAGCGTGGTGGACTAAGGCCTAACCCCTCTCATACGTAGAGGATGCCCGTGCCCAGCAGTGGGACAATGTTTAATACAATGCTATTATTAAAATTATCTACATGTTTGTTCTTTCACGAAAACTACTTGACTGAATTTAATAAAACTTTTTATCACATCGATCAAATTTAAATTATTGTATGTTTACATATTCTCTATTATATTGTGGCTATTCATCAGAGGCATTCACACCTCTTATAACTTTGACAATTATAGGGAAAATCCATCAAATCAGCCAAACGAGAACTGTTCATCATCCAAACCAATATTACGCGTCGTCTTTTATTCCACCACCGAAAATAAGCTCGCGTTCCGGGCGGCGCTAGATTCCGAAAAAAGCTCACAGTAAGGCGGAAGGGGCGTGGCGACAGCTGGGCGGGGCTCCATAGATAGCAGATGCGAGGCCGGTCCGGTGGCAACACAATGGTCGGGGATTCGGGATAGCGTTTTATTGTTGTACTTTCGGGTTACTATTATTTGGCGGACATGTTTTTTAATACATACATACATATACACTCACGCCTGTAATCCCCGAAGGGGTAGGCAGAGGTGTAACCAGTACACCCACTTTTCGCCGAATTTCGGTCCCATAATGTGATAGGGGGTGAGCCTATCGCCATACCAGCACAGGTTCCAGACTCCGGGCTAATACTGAGAATTTCTAGTTAGAAAAACCCAATATCACTTTACCCGACCCGGGGATCGAACCCGAGACCTCAGCACAGCAGCGGTCGTAACGCATGCGCAATTACAACTGCGCCACCGAGGCAGGCAGATGTTTTTTAAGTTATATGATAATCGCAAATTTTTATCTTTTTTTTAGTGCCTCGATTGGCAGACGAGTACATAGCAGATGGTAAGTAGTCACCGCCGCCCATAGACTTCTGCAATGCCGGCAAAGCCACTGCCTACCATTAAACCTACCTAGTACTGAGACTACAATTCAGGGCTGTAGGTGTAATAACTCAAAGGTTCAAACTTATGCAAAGGGCAAGCTTATTGAAATACATATACCTACGCAGGTGGCGCAATTTTTTTTTTTTTTTCTGGCACGGCAAAATGACCACACTGCACCAGATGGTAAGCGCAGTGCCGTCCAGGTAGAGTATCAAGTAGCAAGAGACAGTCTATCCCTCGCTACTCAACACAATCATGCCGGCCTGAAATTTTATTGCGCATGCGTTACGACTGCTGTGCTAAGGTCTCGGGTTTGATCCCCGGGTCGGATAATATTGAGTTTTTCTATTTAGAAATACTCAGCATCAGCCTGGATTCGGGAATTGAGTCCGGTATGGCGATAGGCTCGCCCCTATCACATTATGGGACCGTAATAAATTCAGCGAAAAGTGGGTGTACTGGTTACAGCTCTGCCTACCCATTCGGGAATTACAGGCGTGAATGTATATGTATGCAATAACCTTTCACCATGTGGGACGAAAAGACTCGCAATAAATTGTCGTCTGTCACTACCTAGATTCACTCCTCACTATATTACCTAATTCAAAGCTATGTGAAGTCTACCAACCCGCATTAGGCCAGCGTGGTGGACTAAGGCCTAACCCCTCTCGTTAGTAAAGGAGTCCCGTGCCCAGCAGTGGGACAATGTGTAATACAGGACTAGTATTATCATTACTTCTTTTTGTCAACTTGTGTCAAACCTAATAGTAAACAAACCTATATTATTTCAATAAATAATTTATTATTATTAATACGTAATTGGAATCATTGATTCTTTTCGGCACCAAAATCAAACTAACCAATCACATACAGAGAAATTAATCCATAGCAAAAGTCACTAGGTAGGCAGCGGCTTTGCTCTGCCTTGGCATTGCAGAAGTCTATGGGCGGCGGTGACTACTTACCATCAGGTGGCCCGTCTGCTCGTCTGCCTATCGAGGCACTAAAAAAAAATTAACAACCCAAAATACGTAAATAAATCGAAAGTTGCAACCTGTAAATACACACAAAAATAATTATCGAACACAGAAATTAAAAACTAATAAGCCAAGTCCCGTTTGCATATTAAACACAATCGATTGTAATTAATATCGAATGTATTGAACGGCTAAAATCGTTTAATTTATGCCTAATATCGGCGGCTGGCGATTGTATCTCGGATTGGACCGGTCAGACGGGTCGTATAGGCTGTATCGATAAGTTACGCAACGTTTGCGAAAAATATGGAATTTATAAGATATTGTGACAAAAGTGATCATCGATTTTTAACCGACTTCAAAAAAAGAGGAGGTTCTCAATTCGACGTTTATTTTTTTAAAAGATTTCTAGAGGTATGTGGTTAAATAAATAAATAACACCGAACAGTCACACACATAGCCCCGACCCCACACTAAGATACTTGTGTTGTGGGTATCAGGGACTACGAGAGACGCACGGTCTCACAACACCCAGACCCCGGACACAAATGTCTCACAAACATTTGTCCCGGTGTGGGAATCGAACCCACGGCCTCTCGTTTCACAGCCGGCTACTCGCCTACTATGCCATGGAGGCTGTTGTTTAGTCGGTTGTAATGTATATACAATTTATAGTTAAATTTAATGTAGAAATACTCATCCAAAGGAACACCTATGATTGAACGTCACAAGATTATTTAAAATATAATACACCCAACAATCTAACACGAAATCCTGACTCCAAACTAGGTCAACCTGTATCGTGAGTATCAAGCACTACGATAGCCTACGTCCCACAACACCTAGACCCGATCAAACTTGTTGACACCATTTACCTCAGTGCTGAGATCGAACCCACGGCCTCTTGTTTCACAGCAGGCTACTCACCTACTGCGCCACGGAAACTCAGATTTATTTATCTATACCTGATATGACGATTGGCCTGCTTCTTATTACTTTATGGTTGGTTTATATTGAAAAGCTTTAGAAAATTAAGATAGAAGAGGAAAGTTAAATAACGGAAAAAACAAGATCAGGTTAAAAAATAGACAAACAGCAGCGATAGCCTAGTTGGTTGCGGTACGGACTGTCAAGGCGAAAGTCGTATGTTCGAAACCTAAATGGCATACACCTCTGACTTTTCTAAAAGTTACGTGTGTATTAATTGTCGCTTGCTTTAACGGTGACGGAAAACATCGTGAGGAAACCTGCATACCTGAGAATTCACATAAGAATTTCGAAGGTATGTGAAGTCTACCAACCCGCATTAGGTCAGCGTGGTGGACTAAGGCCTAACCCCTCTCATCAGTAGATGAGGCCCGTGCCCAGCAGTGGGACAATGTTTAATACAGGGCTTGTATTATTTATATTGATGTAGTATTACAGTATGCTTCTGCGACGACATACAACTCAGTCTACGCTATGACCATTAAAGCTGTAAACATAAGAACCCATTAATTATCATGACTCGTAGAAAGAAACAATTCTTTACCTAATTTTTAAGACAAAACTTAAGCAAAGAATTAATCGCTGCAAACACCAAATCCCATTAAAATCGTATGTAATTGCGATACCAACGGAATAAATGCCATCATTCGAACGATTAGTAGAAATCGATTCTAATCTGAATTAATCGTGGGCCGAGCGAGTGTCGATCGAGCCGATTGCGTCCTGCGTCGTAAACTGGCCAACATTATCACATGCCTTCTCCCTTACCACTTCGATATTTAAATACACACCGTATTGTTTTTGCATTTTCTATTATGTGAAATGAGTTTGCGTTTATGAGGAAAACATTTTAGTGTTTATTTTTAATAATATCAGCCCTGTAGGCCTACTCTTGAAATCAATTCCAATCTCGAACTTGATATAGTTTTAATTCCAATCTAGAAGATATTAGAACTCTAACTCACTCAAGTAAATGAAATAGAATATTTACGAACTAGCGATCTTAAATACTTATACTAAAAATTCCGCCGTATTCAGTTAAATCGTGCGCTGGTGTTGTATCATGAGTGCCAATTGTACAGTTTTCGAACCAAATTTTAATTTAGAATCGAGTGTCAAGAGTAACCCTACTGTATGCCACTTTATATTGGGCACAGGCCTCTTCTAATGAGGGGCCTAAGTCCAGCGCGCTCGTCTAAGTTGAGTTGATAGACTTTATGCATTCAAAATTCTTATACATTCGAAATTCTCGTTTAGAATTGTGAAGTATGTAGGCATTCCGATGTTTTCCTTCACCGTAGAAGCATGTGATAATTAACAATAATACGCATGTAAATTCGAAAGTCACAGGTAATGCCCTATTGTCTGGTTGAGTACCTACCTAAGACTTTCGCCTCGGCTGTCGTATTACTCCCAACGAGGCTATCTTTGCTACCTTCTTTAAGTTAAGTTGTACCATTGTTTTTTTATTGCCTAGATACAGACGAGCAGACGGGCCACCTGATGGTAAGTAGACACCACCGCCCATAGACTTCTGCAATGCCAGGCATAGCAAAGCCGCTGCCTACCGTTAAATTTACGTGATTTAAGTCGGTAATTGTACTCGGTATGACCAGGTTCGCTACCTATTACATCGTGGGACGGTAATAACTTCCGCAAAATAGATGTACTGGTTAGGTACATCCCTGGCTACTCTTTCGGGGATTAAAGGCATGTTTGGTATGTGTCACTTTAGATAACTTCTCGATAGTGGTAGAGCCACGCTGTAGACATATCTGTCTACAGAATGAATGGGCCGGCTCGACCGGGGTAGTACCACTGTCTCACAGAAAACCAACGTATAGTGGCAGATTACTGTCGCGTTTCGTATGGTATGTGAGATATCCGGAGGCCCAGATTCCCCCTTCCATTCCCTAATCCCTATTCATGTCCTTTAAGGCAGACAGCGCATACATGACACTTTCAGTATTGTGGCTGTTCATGGGCGGTGGAGATCACTTAACATCAGCTGACACACTGGCTCGTTTGTCGGACTATGCTATAAAATAAATAAATAAAATAAATAAATAAAATAAATAGATTAAACCAACATAAATAGTATGTGCACGTTGTAGACTGTACAAATAGTTTTTCTTTATAAACAGTTTTCTATGAGTGAGATTTCTTGACACCAAAATGATCTTCCCAATCTATCCTTCTTTCTCCACATATTAGCTAAGAACTCATACCTAATACTTGTCTTAAAGTATTCTAGCGGGCGATAAAGATATTTATTTACCTACGTGACCCATTTATCTTTAACCGACTTCAAAAAAGGAGGACGTTCTCAATTCGTCGGAATCTGTTTTTTATGTATGTTCTCCGATCACTCGAAGACGCCTGAACCGATTCCAGAAATTATTTTTTGTTTAAAAGGGTATACTTCCCAGGTGGTCCCATTGGCACCAAGTCAGGATCTGATGATGGGATCTCAGAAAAATCGAGGGCAACCCTATAATTTTAGAGGGACGCATAATGTTTTTTTTTTATCTTCTGCTATCAAAACCACATTCAGAAACATTATTTTCTGTCCTCTATAGCGAGCCGATCACCATTGAGTAAATATTCCAGAAAAATCAATCTGATTAGCTTCAAATTGAATTCCGACACCAAAGGGTAACATTTCTTCCAACTCAAGAATGCTAATGTTCAATCAAAAACGCTTTGACTAACTGTTGAATATTCAAACATTATATTAATGGGACATTAAAAGATAATTTTGGAATTGTTATGCGCTGGCAGTGATACAGACTGCTGAGACGAATTCCAAAAAAGCTCAAATAACATACAATTGACTTTACGAAGTTATTATTTAAAAGTTATAGTATTCTGATGGTAGGATATTCATATCCGCCCGGATAGCGACCACCGTACACAGGGTGTAAAACCCGTCATAGTGGCACACGCAAGTGTGTCGCGTTCCGGGGTCAGCCAGTGTATATCCGGTTTTTTGTCGGGGGTCTAGAGTTGGAGTATGATGTTTGACCGTTTTGCGGCTTTCTGAGTACTCTGACACTAGATCCTCGACCGCTTCTTTACCTTGTTGCCCATGACGTAGTGTGAAGAAGTAGGCCGGCATGATTGTGTTGAGTAGCGGGGGATAGAAGTGGTAGAGCCACGCTGTAGACATATTTGTCTACAGCATGAATGGGCCGGCTCGACCGGGGTAGTACCACTGTCTCACAGAAAACCAACGTAAAGTGACAGTTTACTGTCGCGTTTCGTATGGTAAGTGAGATATCCGGAGGCCCAGATTCCCCCTTCCCTTCCCTAATCCCTAGTCCTGTTCTTTAAGGCCGACAGCGCATACATGACACTTTCGGTATTGTGGATGTTCATGGGCGGTGAAGATCACTTAACATCAGGTGACCCTCTGGCTCGTTTGTCGGACTATGCTATAAAAAAAACAAAAAAATATATAGATTGTCTCTCGCTACTCGGTACTCTAATTGGACGGCACTGCGCTTATCATCAGGTGCAGTGTGGTCACTTTGCCGTGCCAGGATAAAAAAGGTATTAATTACAGCTTGTTTTACAGTGCAAAACATCTTGAGTCTATTAACCCGCATTAGGCCAGTGTGGTGGACTAAGGCCTAACCCCCTCTCCTTAGTAGAGGAGGCCCGTGCCCAGCAGTGGGGCAGTGTACAAGAAAGGACTTGAATTATTGTTATGTCAAATTTGGCTGGTTATATAGCAATGAAAAAAGGATTTTTTTTTTTCATACAATTCCTTTTTTATGTAATTGAGTGATGTAATTGGGCATGCGCTACGACTGCTCGCTGAGGTCTCGGGTTCGATCCCCTGGTCGGGTAAACTGACATTGGGATTTTCTCAGGGTGTAAGGAACTTTTCATCCAAGCAGGCAAATTGACCACACTATTCTTGATGGTAAGCGTAGTGCCGTCCAGTTAGAGTATCAAGTAGCGAGAGACAACTATACCTCGATACTCACAATCATGCCAGGCTGCTGAGTAGCTTCTTCACACCACGCCCAAGGACCCAGAATCATAGGAGGAGGGAACATGATAGCTGGCAAACTGATCTATAGCTTGATCTTACGGCAAAGATTGTGAGAACCTCTTGGTTCGGACCAGGGTAGTAGACACTACGAAGCTGTGGCTTCACAAGCCAGTACGCGTGGTTCTGGTATTACTTTTATTTGTTCAAATCGTTCTTTAACTTTCAATATAATTCATATTTATTTTGCAATAGGCTCAGAATACAGAAAAAACCAGAAACCGCCAGCGCGCTTAAAACTGAAGCAACAAAAACCACTCTTAAACAGAGTGGTTTGACGATTTTGCGATTAGTCACTCCTATGCAGTAAGCGCGTTGTGACGTATTGTACAAGTGTCAATTTGTCAGAAATTCGGAATGGATGAAAATCATACAAAGAACTCGGCTAGATGAGTTTTGGAAACCATCAAGCCGGAGAGTAATTGCTAATTCATTTTGAAGAGCAATATTTTTATGACACAAAAAATGGTTTGAAAAGACTTAGGAAAGCAGCTATTCCAACTAGGGTAGATATAGTCATAATAATTACTTTATTTATATTGCATCCCTCCTGTTCAGAATGTTTGTCATGTATTTTGAAGTAGTTGTGTACAACGTTAGTTTACTACCCTACTTACAAATATCAGTTAATGTTTTTTTATTAATATACTTTCTTTAGTGTTATAAGATTACCCCAAAAAGTGGGAAACCGCTCCGAGCTAGCAACATTACGCGGGTTGGAGGTGGGGCAGGCGCGGGACGTTACGTATTGTTTTTGGACACAGCGCGGGGTATGTAATTCTTATTGAGCGCGGTTTCTGGTTTTTTCTGTATTCTGAGGCAATAGGTATATCATGGTAAAGCTATTGCGTATAAATTTAAGTACAATTACTGACTGACTGGGCTAAGACGGCCTCGGTGACGCAGTTGTTATAACGTATGCTGAGGTCTCGGGAGCTTAATATTGAGGTCATTTTTATAAAATAAAACATTTATTTGCATGTTAAAAATGTATTTAATTTCATTGTTTTTTACACAGCTATATATTTTTTAAATAAATTAAATCAAAATCTTTATTGATCATGTAGGCATATAAAAGGCACTTATGACAGGTCAAAGCATAAATGGAAATTCTCCATACGGAATGAGTAATTACGGTTAATGGCGTAGGAACTTGGAATCAAGGGCTGGTAGCCAGGGATACAACGACTATTAGGGTATTTACTATTAGAAATACCGAAGGTATAGGTGTAAGGTAAGGTGGGAGTAGTAAATGTATAATATAAAACAGAGTGCCTTCCGCGCTCCCGTGTTCAGTTAGTTCAGTTCAGAAGACTAGTGGTGTAGCAGTGAGTTGGTAGTGAGAACATTCGTGGTTCGTTCATTCGGCGTTGTTCAGTTTAAACGGGTAATGCTGGTAGATTCATTATAAAGAGAAGCTTTAAGTGAATCCTGACATGCGTGTGTGAATATTAAGCACTGAGATGTGTAACAGTGCCGTGTAAATCAATCAATAAATTATAAACATTGTATTTGTGCCTTTTAAATATCCATCTTGCATAGTTTTGTTGATGTTCCTAACACGACGAGGATAGGACTGGAAAAGGAAAAAAGGATTTAAAAAAATGTCTTCAGATAATACTTTTTCAAATGATATAAATATAAAACTTAGATAACTTAAGGCTAACTTACCAAGTGAGATAAAATGCACTATTAGATGCATCATTAAAATATGATAGGCTGTAAGGACACCATCTTTAATTCCCACCTCAACTGGATTTTATAGATATTATAAACAACAATTAATTTACGACACCCGCTACCGGATCCTACCCACCCTTCAAGTGACACAGCGTGAACATAAACCCCGTTTTGTTCCACTTAAATCAATAATACCGAGTCATTATACTACCAATAAAAGTTATTTTAATGACCAATAAAATTCTATTGCCTTTCATATTAATTTCTTAGATACGTTTCTTGGGTATTTACATATCAATTGAATTTCAACCCTATTATGATTAATTAGAGTTGATTTTAGTGTAAAAAGAATCTTGTATAGTTTAAGCTTGTAATTTTTTGGTGTTGCCATACCGTTTATGCCCCCCGCGGTGAGGGTACCAAAGGTCAGTAGACTGTGCTGTTATCCGAGTATTTAAACACGTCTCACAGGTAGCAAGATAGAAAGGTGATATATGTCATCTAACGATCTTGACTTGAGAGTATGATTATTAGGAAATTGTGGGATAGTCCTAGCCAGACTTATTTTCTCCTAAATGTTTTTAAACTTGAAACTAATTTTACAGATTCTATCGCGGTTTATTTAAGTTTTTTAAATCCAACTGTTGTTTTTAGCCTTTTGCAATGTAATAATATTATAAGATTACAGAACGAGTCTTAATCGCGGAACATTTAATGGCATAAATACCAAATTTCCCGGGTTACCGTTTTTTTTTGGCGCCAAAAATGTTATTGAATTGGGCGATAATGTAGTGGGATTTTTTATATTGCTCGTAATGTCATAACCCTAATAGTCATACATAAGTCCTGTAGCGTAGCTATACGCTACAGAACCACTAGGGACTTATGGTCCCACATCACGCGAAATAAATATTTATAGACTACACATATTTATTAAAATAAGAATTACATTAATGATATTATAACAAAGTTTAAAAAGTATTTTTGGCTGCTCCTTCGACCATCCGTCAAATATCCTTATTCATTCAAAAATAAAGTGTTAAAAATACACAAGTAAACATGGCCACCCTTGCGTTCTGTTTCACGCAGCGCACGGACGCTACTGTTCAACCCCCTGCCAGTGCAACACTTGGTGTTTTTTACATATTTAATACACGGCGCGGTAGCGTGGCACGGAACGTAAACTCCTTATGAAATGTTTATTTTAATTATAATAACTTTTCTGTCTAATTGATTCGGACAGTTTGGCTCCTTGTTAACAAAAAATATGGTTGGTATGCGGCAATGAATATTCATGTATAACATTTTATGTAACGTAATTTTGTTATTGTTATTTTATGTTGGATTATTTTGAATAAGTTTAAATTGGTGAAGAAACAACCATATTATGCAGTTGAACCTACTTCTTGACTTAAATAAACCATAGATGACAGCCTCCGTTGCGCAGTACGCGAGTAGCCGACTGTGAAACGAGAGGCTGTGGGTTCGATTTCCACATCGGGACAAATGTTTGTCTGACAGACAGATATTTGTGTCCGGGGTCTGGGTGTTGTGAGACCGAAAGTCTCTCGTAGTCCCTGATACCCACAACACAATACTCGTATCTTAGTGTGGGATCGGGGCTATGTGTGTGACAGTTGGGTGTTATTTATTTATTAGCGATATTATGGCGATAGGCTCGCCCCCTATCACATTATGACACCGAAATTTGACGAAACGTGGGTGTACTGGTTAAACCTCTGCCTACCCCTTCGGGGATTACATGATGTATGTAAGCCTTCTTCAAAATAAATAAATAAAAAGAAACAAACAGAGCTTTATAAAGAAGTCGTAGTGTCGTAGGTGCCAGAATCTATTAGGATAATATCATAAAACGACTCTTAAACATAGTTTGTTGTTGAGCCAACTTCTTGAATTCCACATCCGAAAAGTTGTAATGTCGCATTGATATAGATTTAATAATATTTTCCATTGATAATAACACGTTTGTCGATTGAAATTAAATCCTAAAATTACGTTAATTTTCAACAATATTGTGGCAAGAAGATAGTCGTGGCAATCAAATCAAATAATTTATTTAGTAAATTAGGCCACAAAGGTCACTTTTAAATGTCATAATAATGTTAAAGTCTACTGGTGCTTTGGAAATGCCCACAGGTCTGAGAAGAAGCATAGGTAGGTCTTTTATAATTTGTCATCATCAATCATGCTGAAAGAATAATTTGAAACATTCTCAGGAGAATAACAATATAAATCAGATTTAAGAATTTTGGATGACATAAATAAACCATAGATTACAGTCTATAATCTGTGGCACCAAATTGTCTATGCATAAGCACAGAAGCCGCAATATAAAAAAGGTCTCACTTCACAATTATGTCAAATTCGATTTGACACATTGATGAACATATTCGATGTTCGGATTTGACGGTGCTTCGTGGGTGGGCTGGAAGGCGCAGATTTTTTCCCTTTTGTTTTTTCATTTTTTTTCTCTCTGACCGCTGTAGGGCGATGACTAACAAGCTTTCAATAACTAGCCACCGGCGAAGCGTTATAATCGCTTCTGATTTGTTTTTGGCGGCAAAAAAATAATGGAAAATAACAATATTGGTTTGGGTTTAAAAAACATCCAACAGTCGCACATAGTCCTGCCTCCAATCTAAGGTACGCGTCTTTTTTCGGACCTACGTGAGACTTTCCATCTCACGACACCCAGACCTGAAAAAATATTAGTTGATCAGGCAAACATATACCTTAATGCGGAGATCAAACCCACAGCCTCTAGTTTCACAACCAGCTACTCGCAGCCTTAAAGGTTGTCCTTAAAGGGTGTGATGTACTGGTAACAACCAGTACCTACACCTACATTTTGCCAAGTTAATACCATCTCATGTGATAGGGGGCGAACCGATAGCCATCGCAGGTACAATTCCAGATTCTGAAATGGTACTGAGTATTTCGTGGAAGAAAAACCACCATGCTGGCCTAATTCGGGTTGGTAAACTTTACATACCTTCGAAATTCTTATGAGAATTCACAGGCATGCAGGTTTCCTCACGATGTTTCCTTCACCGTTAAATCAAGCGATAATTAACATTTAATACACACGTAACTTTAGAAAAGTCAGAGGTGTATGCCATTTGGTTTTCGAACATACGACTTTCGTCTTGACAGTCCGCACCACAACCAACTAGGCTATCGCTTGCTTCTGTAATATCGGAAGATAATATAAGATGTATTCCCGTATAAAGATTTTCTAGGTACAGGCTTGCCTAGTGAGGAAATCGAAGGAATTTTCATTTCAAAATCCATTTTATAGGTCTGCAAAATACACTGTCATGTTGAATTTGTTAATTGTTTAATATAACCTGTGTATTGTGTGTTTTGCTGTGAGAAATTTACTTTCATTTTAAACGTACATACACTTGTATTACAGTGATGCCAACACTTGATAGCACATACTACAATTCTAATTTTCGAACACATTTGATTCACAAAGATAGAATGACCATTTTTAATAATATGTTACGATATTTTTTTTTGTTTTAATCATACGTCATCAGGTATTACTTATTTTATTTAAACAATCTTATGGTCCTCCAGCCAAATCTGAATCATAATTACAAGAGTTAAATTAGTATTTGTTTGGTTCTAGCTTATACAACAGTGTGACAAATAGCCCTAAAAGCTATGGACAGTGCTAAATTTAAATTATTAAACGTTAACAATGTAACAAGCCGCTCAAAGATGAAACAATAAGCCCAAAATGGCAGTTCAAAAACTGTTTCCTGCCAAAAGAATTACTGACAAAGTGACATTCCCGTGTGGTGTGTGAGTGCGTCTCGGAATGTCCTCGAAAGCATGGTGACCCTGATGCCGTGTGGCTACCTCGGTGGCGCCTCGCCTCGCTGCAGCTTGGAGCACGCCGAGCCGAAGGTCAGATATTTATCTGATGGATACCTCAATCACACGATAATCCTATTCAAAATTAGAAGCCATAAACAATAAACCAGTATACTTTGACCTCTTGAAGCTTAACTTTAAACTAGGTGTTACTCAACAAGTTACCTTGTTGCCATGGCAACTAGTTGATGTAACTCTACGTTTTATATTAAGGCCTTTAAAGTTTAAATCGATGATTTAAAACAGTTTATATTTCATTCGTTTGTTTTATGGCTTATTTTAAATTTGGAAAGGTATTTGTGTGGTTGAGGCGAAATGAATTAGCACTGTATAATGTAGACAAATTGGCACCAGATTTTTTACATGATTTTATTGATAAAATGCATGCTATTTTTATTGCCTACTAACTTCTGCATGATAAAGCTTTAACACACTTATTTCACGCTTTTTGCCATTATATTCTTTTAGCTCGTTTAAAAGTTGTTTGGGTTTTATTAGCCTCCATATTTTTGTCAATATCCGATATTGTAATTTTGGAATATGTTTTACTATTAATTTAATTTTTTAATTATATTCAGTTTTTTGAGTAGCTTTCTGTTAAAATCAAAACTATATATATAAAACACAAAAATTGATTTTACCTATGTCCGTTACAGACTTTAGAAACCACTCAACCGATTTCAATGAAATTTTGTGTATGTGTGTGGTTGGGTCCAACTTAAAAGGTAGGATAGTTTTAGATCCGATAGCTGGCGCTGTTGCCGAGATCTGAATTTTTTCAACTAAAATTCGGTCCACGGGGATGGCGGTTTATGGCAAAGACGACTTCTGCGCGGTAAATAAGAAATAAAAGATGTCAGTAACTCTGACACCTAAAGATTTACGAAGTGAACATACATTTTTCTTATTATCAGGCACGGCAAAGTGACCACACTGCACTTGAAGGTAAGCGCAGGGCTATCCAATTAAAGTATTGAATAGCGAGAGACAATCTATCCCCCGCTACTCAACACAATCATGCCGGCCTACTCCTTCACACTACGCCATGGGCAATAAGGTGAAGAAGCGGTCGAAAGTCTAGTGTCAGAGTACTCAGATGGGCGCAAAACGGCCAAACATCGCACCCCAACTCCAAATCCCCGACAAAAACCGAATGTACACTGGCTGATCCCGAACGCGACACACTTGCGTGTGCCACTATGGCGGGTTTTACACCCTGTGTACGGTGGTCGCTATCCGGGCGGATACGAATATCCTACCAGGAATACATGAAATAAGAGTTTAAAAATTAGTCCAACCCGAAGGAAGACCTTGAATTCATTCGTCCAAATTAAAACAATCTATACTGACAGCACTAAACACCTCGTCATAACATCAGTAACCAGAGCCAAATTTTACAACGTCTAAACAAACAAGTTCCAAGACAAGCGCTCACATTACCCCATTCATAACGTGGGGGGACCATTAAACAGCCATAAACTGCGGGGTGGTAGACAGTGGGTCGTTAGCCACACGACACCAGGCCATCATGAACGTCGGGAGTTGTGTTCGCTCGATATATTCGGTACGCCATCAGCAATTACTAATTATATGCTAATAATAAATTGAAGCACTTACCAGCGAAGAATTCAGTTGGTTTATCTTGGACAATTGTTATGGGATAAGCCAGTATTAGGATATAAGAAGTAACACTTTGAATAGAGGTAGAAGGACGATCTTTATTACACCAGGCTACAAGGGACGTTAGGAGATAAGTAAACTAATATGACACGTATTATACCGTACGCCATTGGCAATAATTGATTTATTTAATTATCGTGGAAATATTATAGGTTGCTAATTGTTATGGACGTTACTAAGACCTCACTTGCTAAGATATTTTCATTAATATAAAAAAAGCTTAACTACCAAAAAAAATCATTTAGTTTAATGGCTTTCGAAAATCCAGTTAGATTTAACGTACTCTTGGCACTACATAACTTATTATATTTATGAAAGTGAACAAAAAACATACACAATAAAAAAAATTGCCCACGTTCCAAAACCAAAAAACTATAGACACACTTATAAACTCATTCACAAAATTGTTATCCAGAAAAAAAAACAAACTACACCTTTTTCAAAAAAAGAACTGACAAATCGAACGAGCTGTGTAATAGACAACCAATTTATCCAACACATAAACAACGAGCAGAGACAAAGGAATTAAAAAAACAAAAGCGAAAGCACGGAGAACACAAGCCACCCAAAGATAACAGCAATAAAAACAAATTTGTCCTCGATGGGCGAACACGATGCGATTTATCGAGGATATGTCTCTTTTCGATGCGCCTTATTGTATCCGCCTCGAGGAACAAAATAATGAACAAAACGCCCGAGCGTTTCATCATGAAATTTTGTCATGCACTTTATATTACAAAATAGAATAGATTTTTATTAACCGACTTCAAAAAAGGAGAAGGGTAACAATTCGTCGGAATCTTTTTTTTTATGTATGTTACCTGATTACTCGAAGACGCCTGGACCGATTCGAAAATTTTTTTTTTGTTTAAAAGGGTATACTTCCCAGGTGGTCCCATTGGCACCAAGTCAGGATCTGATGATGGGATCTCAGAAAAATCAAGGACAACCCTCAAATTTTATAGTGACGCATAATAGTAAAACGCATATAGTTTTTTATTGAAGTCGGTGTACTTTTTATGATTAAAAAACTTTTACTTATTGTAATGTCTATTGTGTGTTAATTACAATATAGAAAATATACCTCTATGGACTATCGTGTTAACCCGCATCGGACCTGTCCTTTGTTAGCTCTATCAAATTCATGTAACCCTTGTACTCTCTTTAAGAAGCCCATGCCTAAAAATGGGACAGGGACGTAAATTATGGATGTTTGGAAGCTGAAATTTAATTTGCGTTTGACGCAAACCTAAAAGTATTTTTTTTTCAAGCAAAGTCCAGTAACCACCATCACCAGATGCTATTTGAATTTTGATCTCACTGATGAAAAACAACAAAATTAATAAAATTCATGACATTGTCTAGCTTAAAGAAAAGAACCAGAGACGGGAGAGGATATTTTTGAAGTGATAACTTCTTATGGTAGGGTAAACCGTAACGTTACGCGTTCATACTTTGCCAGTCTGTCTGGCTTCTTTATTAATTTCTATTTCTGTCGTTCCATAATCTCTGTGCTATATTTTTTTGAAGTGAAACTTCTTTAGAATCCTTGTGATTTAATTTGAGTGGGATCGAGTGGGTAAAATAAATTTATAATCAATAACATATTTTATTAATAAATAACCTTTCCTCACAGTATCATATTAATATACATAAAGTTTAAGTATAACCTAAGCTTTTCTCGAGTTAAACAATTTCAATCTATACTAATATAATAAAGGGGAAAGATTTGTAAGTATGTTTGTACCGAATTGGCTCAAAAAGTTCTGGACCGATTTTAAAAACTCTTTCATCATTTGAATGCTACATTATCACTGATTAATATAGGCTATTTTAATTGCAAGAAAAAAATAAGGATCCCTACTAAAACTACAATAATGTTACCCAAGGTGTAAAAAATTTCCACGCGGGTGGAGCCGCGAGCAATTGCTAGTATTAAATAGTTCAACTTAGATTAGTATAAGTTATCATTTCTGTCGGGTGTCCCGAGACGCACACGTTTTTTTGCCACTATGGTAGCAACAAGCTTACGGCCCGCCTCATGGTACCGTAGCCTATTGACGCTTGCAACACCAGCATTACATGCCCATTTCTGACCCTTCAAAAACCTATTCACTCCCTTCTTGAAGAACCTTATACTGCAGCCCCTTTAGAAAACCTCGGCTGGGAGCTCATTCCACATTCGAAACATAACACTTCCAAAAATCTCATTCACCTACGAAACATAACTATCTGCCACTCCGCATAGGTTGTTTTTGAGCTGGATTGCTAGCTTGAAATATAGCGTATGTTTTATCTCAGAATATAGTTACACGATAAGAAGCTTCCGCCAAAAGCTAGTTGAGTTTTATGACAATCGATTTATTACCGATTCCCATTCGATAGAAGCACTTCACTACTGTAATATGGCGGGAATGCAAATCTAATGTTCATATTAAATGTTAATCTACAACTATAACTACTTAATGCAAGAAACAAAACATGTTATACAAAAATATTTAAAATTCTACGCGCGTGTAACATTTTAATTTATGAACGAAATTAAAATAACTTTCTTTGTATACGAAATGTATGATATTAAACATTTTTATATGTCACGTAAATCACTGTAGTTTTGTAACAGTGAAAGGTTTCCAATCAAGCAATAAATAAACTGGATGTAATGATAAATTTTGTACAAGTAAAAGGCATAATTTGTTGTTTTTATCAAGAGGCTAGATTAAAATTTGTCTTAAATTTAATTTGCAACTAAATTAATTCATAATGCCTGTTATCCCCGAAGGGTATAGGCAGAGGTGCAACCAGTGCACCAAAATATCGCCGAGCATAATTCCGTACCATGATATGATAGGGGGCGGGCTTATCGCCACAAGAATTCCAGCCTCCGGATTGATACTGAGTATTTTCGTGATAGAAAAACTCAATATTACTTTTACCCGACAGCCGACACCAAGAAAGACTACTAGTAAACAATAGAGGCTAAATAAATAATTATATATTATTCGTAATGTATTGACGTGAAGAATAAAAGGTATAGTGGTAGAGCCACGCTGTAGACATATTTGTCTACAGCATGAATGGGCCGGCTCGACCGGGGTAGTACCACTGTCTCACAGAAAACCAACGTAAAGTGACAGTATACTGTCGCGTTTCGTATGGTAAGTGAGATATCCGGAGGCCCAGATTCCCCCTTCCTTTCCCTAATCCCTATTTCTGTCCTTCAAGGCCGACAGCGCATACATGATACTTTCAGTATTGTGGATGTTCATGGGCGGTGGAGATCACTTAACATCAGGTGACCCACTGGCTCGTTTGTCGGACTATACTATATAAAAAAAGTTCCCAATAAAGCACTACGTTACTTCAAATGTGAATATTAGAATTGATTTAAAATCCGTGTAGTCAATGACATTTTTTGTCAATAAAAGTGGCGGTATGATATTTAAAAGTCGTGTCGGAATTCATATAAGTTGACAATGTTTTACAAATACTAGATTAATAAATGAATACTTTGGTTACCTACTCTAAGATTAATACAGATTATTAATTTAATGTTCCATGTATGCCATTCTCTCAAAATACTAAATCATAATAAAACAACCTTACCAAAAAACTTACGAATGATTTAGGTAAATTACAAAACATCTGAATACATAATGGCCCTGTAGCATCGCTATCTCAAAAACAAGTATTTTTAAGCAGTCATAAATCTCACTACCTTGTAATTTCTGTTGCCCTGGTATAATGAACGAAACATTATCCAATTGTTTGATCCTGGTGATGGATGGTTTGGTCAAACAGTATAAAGCAAAATCCAATATGTATTTTACGGCCAAAACTCACTAAATCAGTCCAAATTAGGTCTTCTCCAGTCGATTATAAAGATGCGATGCGATGTAGAGCCAAAGTAGCGCTCGATACGACGTAAAACAACCGCTTTCTGTCCATATTTCCCTAGTATTTAAGCATCAAGATATTGGCAGATGTGATTTAATGACGTCAACCCAAAATCTACTATAAACTACGCATGTTCCGATATCACTTGGTGTTTTATAATCTCCTAGTATTATAAGACACAGATTTCCTTACAAAGTCGTATGTGACATGATGTATGTCATGATGATTGTCTATCAAGATCAAGAATTCGAGAATAGGTAGGTGTGATCATTTTGTCATCCTTCATCATCATCATCATCACATAAATTTAATTTACTTATTTAACTTTTTATTACGTGACATTGGCAAAATTGTGGAGTTGTTCCTCCGCAGAGGCCATTAAAGCAAGAAGAAGAAGAAGGTAGGTGTTTATTATTTATTGACAAATAATGTATTTATATTATATAGTTATAATTTTTGTTAAACCTTACAAAAATGTGTGTGTATACATACTCTCATAAAATAATTATATTACTTGTATGATGAATGAACGATCTGTTTTTAAACATCGTTTTATCTAGTTCGTCAAAAATTCTACAAACCTAAAAAAGAAGACCGGATATTAAGTAAATAAAAGTAATCTATAAAAATTTTGATATTTCAGTTTTCTGTTTGACCATATATCCCAGGCACTTCCCGGAACGCCTGCTAAGACAAATGATTATAAAAAGGCCTTTGCCACATTAAAATAAATCACTATTAAAATTGACATTTTCACGCGATGAGTCAAAAAACGTACGTCTCTTATTAATATCGTACCAATATCTCGCCGTATTATCGGCGATCAACTCGCCCGGTTATAAATTCGAGAGTTTATTCCTACGGCGCTAGACAGAGATGGCATGATGAGCCCCGGATAGAGTATCTGTAATGCGCAAGAGTGACGGGTATATGAGGCTCGAATCGTAAATATAAAGTGAGATAAAACAATAAACGTATTACATTTAAATAAAGAAGCGTTTTGTCTCGGTGCTTGTTTAGGAGATATATGGTGTTCTAAATTTAAAACCATTTCAGTTAATCTTCTGTTACAACAATAATAATTATAAGGCTACAATACTTTGTTCTCCGTTTGATTTGGTAACATACAGAAATAATGTAAAATACATAGAAATTTCAAATAATTAGCTAATTTCGTCGATTACTTGCGTATATTTTAGCCTCCGTGGCGCAGTAGGCGAGTAGCCGGCTGTGAAACGAGAGGACGTGGGTTCGATTCCTGGGACAAATGTTTGTGTGACAGGCGGATATTGTATCCGGGGTCTGGGTGTTGTGAGACCGAAAGTCTCTCGTAGTCCCTGATACCCACAACACAAGACTCGTATCTTAGTGTGGAATCGGGGCTATGTTATTAGCATTACTGTATCTACTTAAGTTTCCAAATAATATCTTAAAAAAGTCAAATTTACTATCGTTAATAGACATAGTATGAATTCAACCGGCATCTGATTCTACCTTATATGTATTCAGTCTAAATTTCATTTGTCCGCACTTCTTTTCAAAGCTAAAAAATATAGCACTAACATGACACCCTGTGTAGTCCCGGTACGAAGGCGCACAGGCGCGTTGTCGCCGCTTAAAACGTATAAATTAGCCCGCGCTATCTGAGATCGGCCTCACACCTCGATTGGAATGCGCGCGCTGATTTACACTCTTTCACACGAGTGTACCTACTGCAGGCTGTGCGCTCCTAGTACAGCGGATTTTAGGACTTGGCGAAATACTGAACGAAAATTCCCCGCGAAGGCAATAAATTAAGCAAGCATGCTATAAAAAGCACGACAAAAAGCATAATTATTATTGTTAATGCAAAAAAGACAATGTCGTAGCATTATCTACTTATATATGTATGATATGAGTTTTATTTCAATAAATACATGATTTTATCTGGTTTATCGACATACTGCAAATGCGTATTTGTGTAATAAATTTTATAATATTAAAAAAGTTTAAATAACATCTAGTCGTCCAAAAACAAAACGTCAGTGTAGCCTAACAGTGCGAATGTCAAAAATTCTTTCTTATAATTGAAAGAAAAAACTGTGTAAACTAATCTATGGTGTAAATGCAGCTAGGCTGAAACAAATTATTTCTTAATTATGCAAGCTCATAAATTTCCTAAACTACGAATGATTTTTAATACATATATATTAAATCCTTTTTACTTGGCTATTCCACTTACACTTATTTTTTTTTAATTATAAAAACGATTTATAAAAATATAAAAGCAAATTTATATGATGAAAAAATATCTTTGTATATTGATCATATTATTTTAATATTAAAGATTTGTTCCAAGATTTAATATTGTACAGAATTGCCCTATTCATAAACAATTAATTTGAAGAGATGTGCTTTACGCTACTGTAACTTTACAAACAGTTGTAATTAGGCAAAAACTATTTTTATGAGATACTAAATTAACTCAAGTAGTTGTCAGTAATTTAAACTAGAAAACATAACTCATGTCTGGTCCCCGAAAGCATAGACAGTAGTACTTGAGACTATTCTACCTATTTTAATAATTAAAGATTACTTTTCTCTATCATACTGTCTACTAATATCAGCGATAGCCTAGTTGGTTGCGGTACGGACTGCCAAGACGAAAGTCGTAGGTTCGAAACCCAAGTGGCATACACCTCTGACTTTTCTAAAGTTATGTGTGTATTAAAATGTTAATTATCGCTTGCTTTAGGAAAATATCGTCAGGAAACCTGCATATCTGGAAGCTTTCGAAGGTATGAGAAGTCTGCCAACCCGCATTAGGCCAGCGTGGTGGACTACGACCTAACCCCTCTCATTAGTAGAGGAGGCCCGTGCCCAGCAGTGGGACAATGTTTAATACAGGGCTAGTATTATTATTACTGTCTACCAATAGCTTAACAACCCCGTTAATTGGTTGTACATACTAGTGATTCATTATCGACTTCCGACAGACAACATTTAATATAGAATCTTTATTTGTGTGATTTAATTATGTGAGAAATAAAATATGTAAACTAAGGGATTAAGGTTTTAAAAATGCTGGTAGCAAAATAAAATACGCCAAAACTATTTTGTCATCTAATTTCTATTTTGTCTACTTCCAGCTTTTGTCCAGTGAAATAATATTTAGTTCAGTGTTGCTGACCTTATTGTTTTTTGGTTGTGTTTCTTTCTTACTAATTAAATTTAAGTCATGTACCTTCAAAGCCCGGAGCGTTAATAGCTGTACAACAGTTTTACACTACCGCATATTAGTATAAATAAATAAATTTATATTTAACTTTTGAAAAAGACTTTAACTATAGTTAAAATTGACTACGGTTAAAACAACACAGCCTTAGTCTAAAGAAGTGGTCAATTCCCCAATCTTACGTTTTTTAATTTCTTTGACAAAAAAGATATGTTAAAATTACACCAAAACTACCAGGCGAGCATAAACACCAACGACGTGACAGCTCCAAAACAGACAGCCGCCGAAACAAGCGCTTATTGCGATGTAACACGTCACATAGTCGAATCACAGGAAAAAATGTCCGCCATAGTATATCACATTGAGACGCAATGGCGCCCCCGAGTTGTTAAATAAATTCCACTTGATTTTATTAATGTTGTCCGAGTAATCTTGATCGGGCTGGGGACGTTTAAAACTTTTATTATTTACTACATGAATTTTATCCGAGATCTTTGGAGAGTTTGGGGATTCTTTACCGTTACGAGTTTTGTTAATTTGGTATGATAGGCTAGGGAAGTCAGATTATAAGATTTCTTGCAGGTTGTCGTTTAGAGAGATAGATTTTTTTTCTTGTTTTTTTTTATTTGTTATTCTTTATCATGACTTTTACTACTGGATTGGTAGACTTCACACAATTCCTAAATTAAAATTCTCAGACATGCAGGTTTTCTCACTAATTTCTTTCACCGTTTAAACAAGGGATAATTGACAAGACATACTTAATTTCGAAAAGTCAGAAATATGTCAATGTTACATACATATACACTCACGCCTGTAATCCCCGAAGGGGTAGGTAAGGTGTAATCAGTACACCCACTTTTCGCCGAATTTATTACGGTCCTTTAAAGTGATAGGGGGCGAGCCTATCGCCATACCGGGCACAATTCCAAACTCCGGGCTGATAATAAGTATTTAAAAAAAAACTATATCACTTTATCCCACCCGGAGGTCGAGCCCGAGACCTCAGAACAGCAGTAACGCATGCGCAATTACATCTGCGACACCGAGGCAGTGCCAATGCCAGTGGTTATTAAAAAGCAATTAATAATTCAAAGTTCTCCACTCCTTCAGATGGCCTTAAGAATCGGGACATCTCTCAATGATAGTATGATAGAAAAAATTGTGAACCGCACAATACCATGTACTCACAATGAGATTCCGAGAAGGTCGGTGTTTGTGAAAAATGTCGCTTCGCACACAATGTATTTATGGTCATTAACACACATTTCGTAGTGTTATTATTACATCTATGCTTACATTTTTTTGTTGGTTAGCGCATCTCTTGAAAACAGCTGCTTTATGGCTAATTTTTAAATGTTCTTAATAGTCTGAATTTTTAGGTAAAGAACAATCAATACTGGTGGTAGGATATTCCCATCCGCCCGGATAGCGACCACCGTATACAGTGTGTAAAACTCGCCATAGTGGCACACGCCAGTGTACATCCGGTTTTTTCGGGGATATAGAGTTGGGGTGCGATGTGATTGGCCGTTTTACGGCCTCTGAGTACTCTAACAGTAGACCTTCTTCACCTTCTTGCCAATGGCGTAGTGTCAAGAAGCAGGCCGGAATGATTGTGTTGAGTAGCGGGGGATAGATCGTCTCTTGCTATTCGATAGGTACTCTAATTAGACGACACTGCGCTTACCGTCAGATGCAGTGTGGTCGACTTGCCGTGCCAGGATAAATAAAAATGACACCAAAATAATCACACATCAATAGGTTAAAGCACGCTTTGTAGTTACTTTGTACTGTTTATAAATAACTAATAATATTAGGCCTGTATTAAACACTGTTTCACTACACGGCACGGCTTTCTATAACAAAATATCGACGAACAAAAAGGGTTCTGTGGTAATTCGCACCGTGTTCGAATGGGCGAAGTATGTAACCTTGATTTAATCCCATATTGTCTGAAACAGTCCAATTTAATATTACTGGCGATTTCAACCATGGGGACCAACCGTTCCTGGGGCGACGACAATATACCCTCGGGAGCAGTGGAGCAACGGATGAGTAGACTGCAATGAACTGAGAGGCCGTGGGTTCGATCCCCGCACAGAGCCAAATGTTTGTTTTATCCACAAATATTTGATTCGAGTTTTATGGGACCGTAGTCCCTCGTAGTTTTTGATATCCCTACAGGTTAGTTCTGACTATGTGTGTGACCGTTGGGTGTATTTATTATTAATGAGAGGAGCTAGGTCTTTGTACGTTTGCTTAGTGTGGGCTGGTGGTCTTTAACTTATCTATCATGTATCATGTAATAAAGTGACGTGTATTGTTACAGGCAAAAAGACCAAGAGCTGACACAGGAGCTGATGTATCGGATCGGTAAGGATTTATTTAATCTTAATAACTTTAGTTTAGTCCTAGATAAGGTATGGACAGGTATACATATACAGAAATGATATAACACATTACTGTTGCATCTCGTACGTGTAATATTTCTGGAGGCCCAAATATCCAAAATCCACACTCTTTTTCTTAAAGGTTGGCAACACACCCATGAGTCTTGTGGTATTATCGATGTTCATAGGTTGTGGAAATTTATTACCTACAATCAGGTTATCCACTTGGTAATTTACTGGCCACTGCTATAAAAAGACTATAAAGTAAATTTCTGCTTAGTCTCAATTATAATACGATAATTTACCACCCTATGAGTTTTCAAAGACATTAGATTGAAAATAGAATGAATCGTGAATGGAACATTCTTAATTTGAATTTGCGAATTGACTTTGATGAGTTTATCCCAAAGTCTGCAATTTCATTTTCTAGAAGACTTAAATCATATTTATAGTTCCCTATATACTTAAAGTATCACATCATTACAGATTCGACATTACTCGTCTGAACTCGAATTAGACGCAAAATGCACCTATGAATTAATATACTACAAAAAATTCTACAGAATGTAATAACTAATCACACTTGACTCTTTTCGTCTCGACTCGAAAGTTCGCACTTAGCAAGCACTTTTAACAAAACAATTTAATCGAATCTACAAGCATAGTTTAAAAACTCGACAGTACTCGACTTTACCTTCTGATCTCGCACGAGCACCTACTTCAGTGTACAATAGTAGGGGTCCAACAACCGTGTAATCCCGGCATTGTTGACACACAATTGCCCTGCAAAGGGCTATCTCAACGAAAATATGTAGGGCTGCCTAAGATTTTAAACTCTTTAAAGTCACTAATTTTCTAATATATGTATTGTAAAAGTTGCAGTACATAATAATAATATCAGCCCGGAGTTGGTAGATAAGGTCCTGCATTGCTAATGAGAGGTTTAAAGGTCTATCACGCTAGCTATTTTTACCGCCCCATTAAGCTGTGGAACAGTTTGCCAGCTACCGTGTTCCTTCCTTCCTTTGATCCTGGGTCTTTTAGGCGTAGTGTGAAGAAGCTACACAGCAGACGTGATTGTGTTGAGTAGCGAAGAACAGATTGTCTCCCGCTACTAGATACTCTAACTGGACGGCACTGCACTTACCATCAGGTGCAGTGTGGACACTTTGCCGTGCCAGGATAAAAAAATTGCCTAGTTCGGGCTCGCAAGCTTAACATTTGTTCCATATTCTTATGTAAATTCTCAAGTATATCTCCTAACATATCTTCTTCGCCGTTAAAACGAAGTTTTAAAATGCAAGTCATTTCGAAAGTCATAGTAGGGGATATCAAGAAGCTAGTTTCGATCCTGCGAATTCAGTCTTAGAATTTTTTACTATAGCCCCACCTAGTGGTGCCTACACATCTATCACTGCTTGTGGCATTGGCCCTAAAGATTTTTTCGGGTATGTGTAAAAGAATGGCTAAGTAGAAAAAAAAATCTTATATTTTAATATCAACCTAACTGACGTCTTTATTTATTGCACTTCTTAAAAGGCAGACGGCCGAATTTCAAGGACAAGAAAAAGAAAGAATTTACTTTCAATCGAAACTTAACATGCTTTTCAAATTAGTTCTTTAGTGAAAATATTAAAAAAAAAATGTGAAAATTTATGATTCAAAATTATTGTGATACTATCTTAAATTTACAATTAGTTTTCTCACAGCAGCCCTGCAAATGGTCGCGCCCCATCCCCTGTCGGGAGCTTCACAAATTAACACGCCCCGATCAAAGGAAGTGATTCCACACAATAGGTTTAGTGTTACATGCTGAATGTTTAGAGGATTTGCTCTTCAAATCTGATCCGAATGATGGAATCGGGGATTAAAAAAAATTTAAGAGCAGTCTTGTTTAGAAAAGCTTCGTTTAGAAAATATATGACATTTACTAGTTTTTATGGGTACGAGGATGCAGAATGTGTATTTTGTGTTCACTGCGTTGATTCAATGAATTTATTAAATTATTTGGAAATTAAAAATAAATAAGTAACTCTTAACAATATTTTTTAATTTATATCGTAATATTCAAATTATTGAGCAAAGAAATCATTATATATCATATAAGACTTAAAAATCATTTGCATTGCATTTTTAAATGATCCTCCAGATAACATTGAAAAAATTTGACACATGGCGTTCCGTTTCGCCCATGACTATTAGTTAGGTTAATTAGTGCTAAACACGACATACCATTTTTTAAAACATTCCCCATGTTTAAAAATAGCACATTTGGACTGGTACGGTATAAATCAATTTTTTGACGCGATACCGTTCCGTTACACGCTGTGATTTTTTTACATATGACAAACCGGATTCAAAGTGTCGAATAGCTTGGTTTTGTTGTTTTTTATCGTATCCTGTGGGTTATAATAAATAAACATACGCTTTAGTTGATTATTTATACAATAATTGCTAGGAGTTTAATGTGAATGTTTGTGAATGTCACATTTGTTATTCCAAATAGGAAAGGAGTTTCTATACAATTAATAAGTGTTTGGATTTTAATAGTTGTAATAGGGTAGTTTCCTGTGTTTAATTTTGTACATTATTCTCTATGCAATCGAATATAATACGCAAAAGAAACTCTTTTGCGAAAACAGAAACCAAATCGCTTGAAAAATAAGGTCACAATATTTATTTTAAATATTGTTATGAGCAAATACTCACAGGCATAAGCGAAAACGGTGGCGTATTGGAAACATATCGCTATCTCCCTCGCACAACGGTACAGTACAGGCGATTCGTAGTACCGTGACGTCACGGTATCAGATATACATCCTTGTACTGTTATTTGACAACTACCCCTTCCAGCAGATTTGAGTGGTGTCTAATTTACTTATTTTTGTTCGGATTCATAAAATTCTTTCGATAATAGGTTTTAGGTAATGTAACTTGTTGATTAAATTAATAAAAAAATTCAAGTCAACTACCCTATTCCCGATTGAAGTTAAATACAGTAACTAGATATTTTAAATTATTGTTAAGAAAACAAACCAATTATAGAAGAAGAAAAACATCGGAAATATCAATGCGGTAAAATTTACAGACCATTAAATAGAAATTAGGAGAACCCCCAAAAATGCCATAATAATAAATTTCTCAAAACTATAGACTCCCTGTTCAGCATTTCTGTTACAATATTTTAATTTAAAACCCTAGAGCATCAAAGTTGCGCGAATATACCATAAACGTAGCAGTGAAAGCAATAATTCTAAATGAACATAAATAACTGCCTGTTTATATAATCCATCACAAAATAGCCCTTTGTCTAGAAAAAAGAAACCTTGTTTATATTAGTTCGCGCCTTTTTCAAGTGTCACTTGCTTTTTGCCGCCACTCAAGAGTTCGTTCAACACTATCGTATATCAAAAGAGTTTCTGAACGGAATTTTAACTGTTGAATTTTTTAATGTTGGCAGTATTGCTTTATTTAATTGAGAGCTTTTTTTAATGTTTCGGCGCCTCTTTAATCGCGGTAGCGTATCGTAAAACTGAGACAAAAGACTTCAAACGTTTTGATAGTTGGTTGTTGAGTAAAAATGTGACATTCCATATGGTGGGTTGACATTTTTAGTTTTATGTTCCTTAGCGAATTGACGTTCGGAAATTTGAAGTATGCGGCCTTGTTCGTCATGACTTTTTATTAAACACATTATTCTTTTTATGACTAATGTAAAATTGGGAAACGGAAATACCAGACAAATGTTTTGGATAGAACACTGATCTATTTTCATTAATTGTCGGGGTGACTATAATTCATTTCGAAGAGACTCCGATAAAAATATAGTTAACTCCAGGAAACTCGTGTTTCCCAAATTGAAAATCATTATATTGAAGTGTAATTATTATTATTAATTTGGAATCGTATTCACGAATTTTCAGTACACCGTCCTAAGACGTTCTTTCATGAAATTAACGAGTAGGAATTATAAAAGCTTATCAGAATAAAATATTATTATTCCTGCAAAATCCACTCACCGGAAATGTCTCTACAGAAAAAAACGTTAATAACTCTTTGTACAAACTACTTGTGAGTTAAAACAAAGAGCCCTTGTGCCCTGAGACGTAGGGCGGCACACTCCAAACGTTAACAATCAGGCCCTGTTTATTAGAATTAAGGGTTCTGTAGGTACTGTCATGGTATTATTTATCATTGCTTTACATTATGGTTTCGACTGCCTCGGTGGCGCAGTTGTAATTGCGCATGCGTTACGATTGCTGTGCTGAGGTCTCGGATTCGATCCCCGGGTCGGGTAAAGTGATATTGGGTGTTTCTACTTAGAAATACTCAGTATTAACCCGGAGTCTGGAATGGTGCCCGGTGTGGCGATAGGCTCGCCCCCTATCACATTATGGGACCGAAATTCGGCGAAAAGTGGGTGTACTGGTTACACCTCTGCCTACCCCTTCGGGGATTACAGGCGTGAGTGTATATGTATTATATATTATGGTTTCGTAACAAAACAGTTTACATATAATTTTTCAGTTATTTTGTACGTTTAAGAAAAAAATATTATTCTTGATACTGGTTTTCATTTTTAAATATTTTTTTTATTTTGTAACACTAGACGACACTAGTATACCGGACTGTAAAACAAGAGACTACTGGTTCTATTCACGCACCGAAACAAGTGTTAGTGTGATTTATTTTTACGGACTGCCTCGGTGGCGCAGTTGTAACTGCGCATGCGTTACAACCGCTGTGCTGAGGTCTCGGGTTCGATCCCCGGGTCGGGTAAAGTGATATTGGGTTTTTCTATCTAGAAATTCATCAGTATTAGCCCGGAGTCTGGTAAATGTGCCCGGTATGGCGATAGGCTCGCCCCCTATCATTATGAGACCGAAATTCGGCAAAAATTGGGTGTACTAGTTACACCTCTGCCTACCCCTTCGGGGATTACAGGCGTGAGTGTATGTGTGTGTGTGTGTGTGTGTGTGTGTGTTCATCGTGGTCTATTGTTACTTTTTAGTGCCAACTTTTTGAAAACTTTACAGCCTCTATGGTCACGGAGCGAGACTCTAAAGCCTTCATGGTAGAAAAAAGCGGAAGTCAAGTTTTCGAAACTTCGGGACTAAAAAAAGACCGCTATATAATTCGTAACATTAGATAAATTTCAAAATGAAATAACATTTCGTGTTGTCACAAAATTTCACTACCAAAACCCAAAAGTATGTTTTTAATTAATTAAGAAGGATTTTATTTTACAACTTTAATGTTAATGGATCCCCAAAATCCAGTAAGTCGTTAGAAACACCATTTGGCGACCACGTGGCAAGTCCGTGCGTACGACCAAACCTTTTTGTCCACTGCCGAAATTGTAAAAACAATCCATAACTTATATGGACGGGTTATAAGAACAGGAAATATTAACAAGTTTTACTGTAATACTCTCTCTCGATAATTCAACATACAAGGGACCAGAGAAAAAATTCAAATTACCAAGAGTTCACAATAACATATATATATACATATACACTCACACCTGCATTCCCCGAAGGGGTTTGCAGAGGTGTACACCCACTTTTCGCCGAATTTCGGTCCCATAATGTGATAGAGGCGAGTTAGCGCCAATCCAATACCACTTTCCCCGACCCGCGGCTCGAACCCGAGACCTTAGCATAGCAGTCGTAACGCATACGCAATTACAACTGCACCACCGAGGCAGATCACAATAATAGGAATTAAAATAGCCAAGAAGGTGGAGGACAAAGAATCTAATAAACAAGAGTGATCCAAATTCGTGATTTATTGTTTAAATTTTTTTTAGTGCCTGGATAGGCAGACGAGCAGACGGGCCACCTGATGGTAAGTAGTCACCGCCGCGCATAGACTTCTGCAATGCCAGGGCACAACAAAGCCGCTGCCTACAGCCTACCGTTGTTTTTACAATTATTCATTTCGAAAAGTGGTAAACCGCCATTGTGGCTCATTATGCCGAGACACGTTCCGGGGTCAGCCAGTGTATATCCAGTAACTTCGATGTTGGAGGAACATAATGCCTTTCGTATATCGAAATTATATTTAACAAGCATTTGCTCGCAGCTTCGCCTTCTAAAAATTTATAGACTGGAGAGTGGACGGGATTTGAAAACAGTAATCTATGTCCGTTCTCGAGGTTATAGGTCTCATCTTACCATAATCGGTTCATAGTTTTGTGAAAACGTAACAGCCAGAAACTAACACCTAATTCACCCACTTAGGGGTAACATTTTGAAAACGTGTAGGTACATTTATTTCTAACTGGAAGCACGTATACGCACTTACATACAACCGTTTGTCCCTCATTTTACTCCCTTAGAGGTGAAATTTCAAAAATCCTTTCTTAGTGGATGCTTACATCATAAAGAGTATCAACTGCCAAAATGACAAATTTGGGACGTATAATTTGTTTTTTATTAACCGACTTTAAAAAAAGAAGGGGGTTAACAATTTAAAAAATTTCTTTATATGTATCGATCTACATTGTATATACTATTAGGTGCATAATCACTTTGCCGGGCCAGGATAAATATCTATTTTTGTTTAAAAAGAAAAGGCAAAGATTATCAACCATGCAGCCTAGTCTGTCGTTAGTTTATTCAAATCCGGGCTCAAATTCATAAATATTAATCAAAGCCATGTTACAAAGCCAAAACGATTTCTATAGTTTTCTCCATTTAGAAGATCAAAGCCATGTCTAAAATTTCTCCAAAAAGCATTGAATTACTAAAAACATTAGTCCAGAGAATAACTAATACTTAATAAAACTATTGCTCTTCTGTTATCAAATCAGAGTTATTATAATTTACTAGCTGTTGCTCGCGGCTCCGCCCGCGTGGAGGTCATGTTTGGGAGAAAAAGTATACAATACAAAATACCAATATTCATGCGTTTAACTTAAAAATGACGGATTTTCATACAAACTTTCATGCCCTATTTTACCACCTTAGGGGCGGAATTTCCAAAAATCCTGAAATATATATTTTTTATTTTCAACTAAAATGCCAAATACTAATTTTCATGAATTTAACTTCAAATATGACGGTTTTTCATACAAACTTTCATCCCCTATTTTACCCCCTTAGGGATGGTATTTCCAAAAACCCTTCCTTAGTGGATGCCTACGTAATAAAAGGTACCTACTGTCAAAATTTCAAGTCTCTAACCCCAGCCGTTTAGGCTGTGCGTTGATCGATCAGTCAGTCAGTCAGTCAGTCAGTCAGTTTCTTCTTTTATATATACAGATATTCTTCCAAACTAACGCTCTTGTCAAATTATAAATCAATTAAGTATTTCAATATTCAATATAAAATATATATTTCAGGATCTTTGGAAATTCCACCCCTAACGGGGTAAAACAGGGAAAGAAAGTTTGTATGAAACTCCGTCATTTTTTAAGTTAAACGCATAAAAATTGGTATCGGACTTTCAGTTAAAAATAAAAAATATATATTACATGATTTTTGGAAATTCCACCCCTAAGGAGGTAAAATAGACGATGAAAGTTTATATAAACTCTTTTATCGGGGGTTTATCAATAATCCTACTAATATTGGAAATGCGAATATTTGGATGGATGGATGTTTCTTACTCAATCAGGCTATAACGACTCGACGGATTGGTTGAAATTTGGCACAGGGATAGATTATAGTCTGAAATAGCACATAGGCTATGTTAATCCCGGAAAAATGTACAGTTCCCGTGGGATAGTTTTGGTTTTAGACAGAGCAAGGGATCCACATGTTTTTTTGCATAGTGTTTGTTAAAGAGCTACTTTTTATACCAGAAAATGCACGGTTCCTACGGGATAGCATAATAGAGGAAGACGTGATAGCTTAGAAGGTCTCCATGGATTTTATACCTTTTCTTTCAAAAATCACCACCATGCGGGCGGAGACGCGAGCAACAGCTAGTAATCTATATTCTTCCAAGCTAACGCTCTTGACAAATTATAAATCAATTAACTATTGCATTTTAAATGACTTAAATAATGAAGAACAAACTCTGCTCGGTCGACTGCGTCATTATATTAGTATTCAATAAACAAGAATTGAACAGGTGTTACCTACTGTTCGTAATAAAAACACATTAATGTCTGCTTGAATTTCACTATGGATAATTAAGAATTGTTTGATCTTCTGACTTAATAGAACCCCGCTGTGAGGTTGGCAATTTAAATGATTTCGTAGAAATGTGGTTTGAAACAACAATTTGAGTGTACAATGAATAATGCCTAATAGAACGGCAAAGGAAAACATTAATTCATTCACATCATTTACGTACATCACTCGCCTGATGTCCGAAGGGGTAGGCAAAGGTGTAACTATTACAACCACTTTTCCTTATTACCCATGATGTGATAGTGGGCGACCCTATCGCCATAACGGGCACAATTTCAGACTAATACCGGGCTAATACTGAGCATTTCGTGATAGAAGAACCCAATACCACTTTACCCGACCCGGGGATCGAACTCGAAAACAGCGCAGTCGTACCGCGTACGCAATCACAGCTGCGCCATCGAGGCACTAATTTTCGTCGACGCAATTTTTTTTTCGTCGATATATTATTATCAAGATAGAGAGTGAAATTATTGTTTGAAAATAATAAATAATTATATACCTGGATTACATACTGAGCCATTGCTGGTCGCGGGCTTACTAATAAAAGGGATTAAGCCTTATTAAGTTACACACGTAATTTTTAAAATGATATTACACATAAAACCAAACTATTCAATCGATTTTGATTCTATGGGACTAATCTGGAAGCATACTCTCTGTAATCCTCCTCCTTGCATCGCTTTCCTCATTGCTGAGGGTCGTGACCTCCTCCATGAATATCTTTTCCCATAATGATGTTCTTCCATCTGTCACGAGTTCTGGCAACTTGAATAGCATCATGGACTGTCATGGAAAGGTTGTGGCGGATTTGGTCGGACCAACGTGTTGGGTTGCGACCTCTCTCTCTTTTGCCCTCCACTTTGCCAGTGACGATTAGTTTTTCCAGATTGTTATCAGTCTTCCTGGCAATGTGGCCGAAGAACTCAAGGACTCTGCGTAGACAGGTTGTTGAAAGTCTTGTAGTGATGTTGAGTTCCTTGAGTATCGACACGTTAGTCCGGTGTGCTGTCCAGGGTATTCCAAGCATTTTCCGCCAGCACCACATTTCAAAAGCGTCAATTCTTTTGCGGTCCGCCGCCTTCAAGGTCCACGTTTCAGAGGCATACAAGAATATGGAGAACACGAGTGTACGAACGAGGCGTGTTTTTGTACTTCTGGAGATACTCCTGTTCTTCCAAATTTTTTGTAGCTGGGACATAGCATTTTTCGACATACCTATGCGTCGACGAACTTCTAGTTCCGACGAACCGTTATTACTTATGCTGGATCCTAGATAGATAAAGTCGTCAACTGTTTCGAGACTAAGTGCTCCAGTGATATGCAGCTTTTGGGCTCGGTCTACTACCATGATCTTCGTCTTCGCTCTGTTTATGGAGAGTCCCATGGTTTGACTGATTTGTTCCATTTTATCCAGAAGAGCAACCATTTCAGCCTCGCTCGAAGCAAGGAGAGTTGTGTCGTCGGCGTACCGCAAGTTGGTGAGTTTTACTCCGCCAACACTTACACCGCCCTCCCAATCTTCGCACGTTCGCCGTATGATGTATTCGCCATAAGCATTAAATAAGATTGGTGACAGAATACAACCCTGGCGCACTCCCTTGCCAAAATGAAAGGGTTTTGATGTCTCATTATCCACTCTGACTATACCTTGGCTGTTAATGTATAGGTTTTGGAGTAAAGAAACAAGGTGCAATGGTACTCCCATCTCCAATAGAACTCTCCACAAGCATTCCCAGTTCACACAGTCAAACGCTTTGGTGTAGTCAACAAAGCACATGATGACAGATGTATTGTACTCGTAAGCCTTCTCTACGAGTTGTCTTACGTTTAGAATTTGTTCACGAGTACCCTTGCCTTTTACAAAACCTGCCTGCTCTTGCGGAATTTGCCAATCAAGAAAGTGTCGAATTCGATTGTTTAGTATGTAGAGCAGGATTTTGCTGGCATGGGATATTAAGGCAAGAGTTCTGTAGTTGTCGCATATCTTCGCTGATCCTTTTTTGTGAAGCGGTAGAATAATTGACTTTGTCCAATCCTCAGGCCATTCACCAGTAATCCAAATTGAATTAATTATTTTGTGTAGTATGTTTATACCTGTGTCACTCAAGGCTTTCAAAATTTCAGCCGTAACCTTATTTATTATTTTTACCTTATTTTTATTTGGAAAATTCTTCTTTTATTACTCTCTGTAATAAAAGAAGAATTTTCCAAATCGGTCAATAAATGACGGAGTTCTAAGGTAACAAATATAAAAAAACACGTGAATTGAGAACCTCCTCCTTTTTTTGAAGTCGGTTAAAAAATGACAACAACATTTCTTGATGATCATCAAATCAATGAAATCTCTGCACAAGTTGCTGCCTATTTAAATGATTTAATCCTAGATGTCTAGGTACATAATATTTTGAGAGCAGTTCTCTTTGGTGCATTTCTCTAGGGTTCGCCTAGAAACTTTTCTAATCTTGATGATTCAGATGGATGTTCCTTTCCAGCGCTACACAGATTCAAAACACACATGAGTTTTTCCTACGTATAACGTAAAATGTATAACAAAATATAAAGCGCCTCTAGCGGTTACGTGAGAAACTAAATTTGGTGCTATAAGAACATTTCATACTTACATAAAAAACAACGCGGCAACGCCAGCGACTTCGTTTACTTATCGTAACTATTGATATAATCTCATAGTAGAGCTACTAGTGTACAGTAAAAATTAAAGTCTTTTAATTCCCAAAAAGTACGACTTCAATGAAAAACAAATTATTCGTCCCTATAAAATTTGAGGGTTGTCGATTTTTCTGAGATCCCATCATCAGATCCTGACTTGATGCCAATGGGACCATCAGAGAAGTATACCTACCCTTTTAAACAAAAAAAGAATTTCTGGCATCGGTCCAGGCGTTTTCGAGTAATCGGGGAACATACATAAAAAAAAGACTCCGACAAATTGAGAACCTCCTCCTTTTTTTGAAGTCGGTTAAATACAGTCCAAAAATCTCCTGAGTGTTTATTTCCAAAATAGCCTGTTTCATTTTACTGGTGTATGGCTATCAATACAGTTAAAAGACATTTCCGATTTTCAAAAATAAATATTAGAAAAAAAGGAATGAAGTGATTAAAATTAAAAGAATTATAACTAATTATACCGGAAACAAACTACTCAAATTAATTACTCAATATGCAGCTAACTATTAAACCAATAAAGTTCCTAATATTAAATTTCTAATTTTGTATTACTTGATTGATTTTAATTTACTTGCATCCGCTATTTTCGGGTACCTAATATTGTATGGAGCTTCTTCTTTAGACACAAACAAACTAACATATAACGTATCGAATATACGAAATCATTTAAATAACACGATATGATGACTTGTGGTCGTAAAAAATTATATTTTATCTCACAAGTCACTAATAGCCATAATTCAATCGTTTTGATAAATTAAGACTAATAAAATATTTTTATGATAGATTAAATTCGGTACTTTGCCTCCGTGGCGCAGTTAGCGAGTAGCCGGCTGAGAAACGAAAGGCCGTGGGTTCGATTCCCACACCGGGACAAATGCTTGTGTGACAGACAAATATTTGTGTCGGGTCTGGGTGTTGTGAGACCGAAAGTCTCTCGAAGTCCCTGATACCCACAATACATGATTTGTATCTTAGTGTGGGGTCGGGGCTATGTGTGTGACTGTTAGGTGTTATTTATTTACTTATAATATAGATCTTAGACTACACTCCAACCGTGATAGTGACACCGGGATCATATGAAATCTAACTAATATTATAAATGTTTGAATGAATACATGGATGGATGTTTGTTACCCATTCGCCAGAACGGCTAAACGGATGTGGTTGAAATTTTGCACTTAGATAGAATATAGTTTTGATCCCGGAAAAATGTACGGTCCCCGTGGGATAGTTTCGCTGTTGTTTTACACAGAGCAAGGGGTCGACTTTTTTGCATAGTGTTAGGTAAGGGGTCTGAGAATTATATATGCTACTTATTATCCCGGAAAATGCAGGGTTCCTATTGGATAGCATAATATAGAAAGATGTAATAGTTTAATATGTCTCCATGGATTTTATACATTTTCTTTCAACATTAACTTCAATGCGGACAAAAGCTTGTTAAAAATATCATTACACTTACTTACACTTAGGGTTCGATTCCCACAGCGGGACAAATGTTTGTGTGACAGACAGATATTTGTGTCCGGGGTCAGGGTGTTGTGAGACCGTAAGTGTCTCTCGTAGTCCCTGATACCCACAACACAAGACTCGTATCTTAGTGTGGGGTCGGGGCTATGTGTGTGACTGTTGGGTGTTATTTAAATTTTAATTTAAAAAAAAACTACATTGCCAAGGCGCTCCATAGAGCCAATCCGTAACTAGGGCGTGAGCGGCTTTAGTAGGGAATATATGGGCAACCGCCCCTTTGAGATATTAGTTTTATATTTAAAAAATGACACATTCTTAAATGTATAGAAATTGACCCCTTAAACGAAGTAAATAGAAAATACTTTTTCAGACAACTCTTGAAATCAGCAGTCGCTAGTGATAATAAATACAACCAACAGTCATACACATCTGACCCTGTAAAACCTGCATCGTGGGTATTTAGAACTACGAGGGACTGCGGTCCCATAACACCCAGACCCAAAAAAAACATCTCTCTGTCAAACATTTGTCGCGGTGCGGGAATCGAACCCACGGACTCTCGTTTCATAGCTCGCCTACTGTGCTACGAAGTCTATAATGATTGAAGGTTACTATTTGTCTCAATAAAAATATCGTCATTTTCGGTTTATTTTATATCAAACGCTGATATCACCTATCAGCGGGGGGCGGTATTATGTGAATGATGAATATTTATACATGCCCGTTACTATTAAATAGTCATAAAGTAACTAATTACACATAATTTAATAAGATATGGCATTTAAATCGATACACCTGGTTACCACACCCACTGGTAATGGTAATTAGAATTTAACATTTTGTTTTAATCATAAATATTAGTCTATGATGTATTGGCATTGACAGGTTTATGCCGCATCCATCTGTGGTATAATTTAAATTTTTATAACTTTGATGTTTAAAAAATTAAGATAACTCAATATTTCACACTGATTTGTTCCCCAAACAAACCTTTGATTTTTATACATACACTATATTTGTAATAGTCTAAGGCCTAACCCCTCTCATTAGTGGATGAGGCACGTGCCCAGCAGTGGGACAATGTTTAATATAGGGCTATTATTATTATTATAGCTGTTATATCGGTCAAATGAGACCTCGCTATAATCTCTAAGCTAGAATCATTTTTAAAGTGTTTCCGAAAATTAAATATTGTTACGTCGAAAGGATAGTCAGTAATATTTGCCACGAAATCCGGCACACCATCGCTAAACATCCTTAAACTTAACTCAAATATTTACCCACCACCCAAAGGTTGACTGGTAGAGAATGCCTTAGGCATTAAGTCCGCCTGTACATGTATATTGTATGAAGTGTATTAAAAAATATATATATTTAAAAGATACGACAGAATATAAGAAATTGTCATAATTTTTGGTACTGACAATTAATTCAAATGTTTGAGGAAAGAAAAAACAGATCAAAAATAATTACATAACGTTTAACAAACAAAACGGAACCCCAAATGGAATGATTGGTAATGAGAATGACGTCACGCGTCTGTCAAAGTGACAGCGCGGGAATTGATTAAATGGCGGGCGTTGGGGCGCGCGCATGTTGATAACGAGCTAAATTAATCGGAACACGTGTAAACATAATGTTTGATAAATCCACTAACTGCACCGAGATATCCGAGGGGTGCGTAGGGCTGCGCTGTGGAAAAAGTGAAAGAAAATCATACTGGTTGTTTTTACGACAGTTTTTTCTTTTAATTCAAAGGAAACTGTAACGTACGTGTAAATTTAAATTTGGAAAGAAGAAAGAATTGGTTTAGGAAATAACGATAGGAGTACGTACATGTCACACTGGACGCTTGCTCAAGTTAGCTGGTTTGTACAAAAAATTACATACTACATAGTAAAAAACCCCTTATTTCATTTTAGCTCCATGACCAAACTTCGTTTAACTTAAAGATTCGTAACAAACAGCTGTGCGTATCACGCGGTTTAGAATAATATAAATTATGCAGCTCAAGTGAGCTACAAGTAAAGTATGTATTACTTTACTTGTAGCTCACTTGAGCTGAAACTGGATTATAAATTTCATTTGAAATATACGTAGAAACCTTTTTTCATGTAGAGATGGAATCATTAAGGCTCGTGCCCTAATGATTCCTTATCTCTCTATATTCCATATTTCATAAAATCTGGTAAAAAATATGTCTGACAAAAATCTGTTTAAGTGCAAGTAGCACTCGTCTTCTACTTGCACTTGACCAGATTTTGATTAGTTAGGTATTTGTTTCATCGTCAGGAAATATTAAGAACGACCTACAGATAAAAAAAGACATTTTAGAATAAAATACGCTTATTAGTAGCTAAATTTATGGTTAAAGTGAAGGCTAAAAGACGATTTTACGTCTTTTTAAGCGGACTGACCAGGAGGGTTACTCTTGATATTCGATTCTAGTTTAAAATTGGGATTGGGTTCGAAAACTGTACAATTGGCACTCTCGAATGCAACACCAGCGCACGATTTAACTGAATACGGCGGAATTTGTAGTAACTAAATCAAATAGAGTATTTACGATCGCTAGCTCGTAAAACTCTATTTAATTTAGTTGAGTGAGTTAAGAGTGCCAAATGCCAATCAATACCTTCTAGATTGGAATTGAAACTGTATCGAGTTCGAGATTGTAATTGATTTCAAGAGTAGGCCTACTGGACTGAATAAGTCATTGATATACTGACCACTATGGGGTTGCAAAAAGTCATCTTATTTTGATGTCTTGACACGCTAAATAATATTTGACTTGAGGATGTCAAAATTATTCCACAACTTCCTTGATATTTTCGTCATTCATACAGCCCTACATAAGCCATCTGGTTGTTTTGGGCGGCACTAATATACAATAAACACGTTTTGATTTGATGTTTGTACATGACTTAATTAACGAATGATGTACTGTTTGTTTCCGCATGTCTGCACAGATATGTTTATTAAAATGAGTTGTTTTTATTTCAACAGATGATTTATGCATAATTTATATTATTCTTAATCGTGTAATCCGCACAGCTGTTCGTTACGAAACTTGAAGTTAAACAAAGTTTTGTCGTGAAGCTAAAATGAAATAAGCAAATTGAAAAAACTTTACCCTTTTTTCTGTGTCAATAAAACAGTTGGCAGAATTCACCAATGTTTAACTTACTGAAAATATTGAAACTATTACTTATGTCCAGAGCTTAAGAGTCCAATCGAGTCCTAGAATCCATTTTTTCTATCAGGCATTGGTATGGCTTGTCCAGGTACCGTCTTCCTATATAATCATCATCGCCTTTGCTGACGTTAATTATTGTTTAATGTGCTAAAGGATCCAGTTATAAGAAATACAGTTCTTATTAGACAAGAATACCATCGTACAATCTGTTTTGGAGTTTATTTTAATAAGTTGATAGATAAATAAATAACACCCAACAGTCACACACATAGCCCCAACCCCACATTAAGATACGAGTCTTGTGTTGTGGGTATCAGGGACTATGACAGACTTTCGGTCTCACAACACCCAGACCCCGAACACATATATCTGTCTGTCACACAAACATTTGTCCGGGTGTGGGAATCGAACCCATGGCCTCTCGTTTCACAGCCGGCTACTCGCCTACAGCGCCACGGAGGCACTGTAGATAGATAACTCTTTATTGCACACCATGATAATAATATTACAACAAGAAACCTTCAAACTAGAGTAAAGTAAGAGTAAAAATTGGTACACTACTATAACTAAATTTAACTGTCGATTAATCTTCGAACAATTTTTTAAAATCTCTATTATTTCTTCCCACCCCAAATTACTCCTATCAAATTTACATCCGTGTTTTTGTTGATTGTAGCCAGAACTAATTGCTTTTTAATAGATCGTTTCGGTGATTGGAAATGTCTTTGATTGTTTCCTCTTCCATTTCGTCTCAAATTAAGACATTTCCGCGTCTGATAAAATAAACTTTTTGGGGTCGAAGTTTGAGTATTTGCTTAGGTGTTCTGTACAATGTGGAAACCTTACACCTAAAAACTCTTTTGATAACGCGCTTTTTTTTAAACAATTTTGTCTTGAGTAGAAATAGACCAGCTAGAAGGAGATACGAATCAAACTGAACAGTGATGTAAAATTGCAGCTTACTATAGTTTCGTATGGTCAAATAGACTTCTGGATGCCCAAATCCTATTCCCGTTATTCCATCATAACTTACTAGTATGTTTATATTTCTATTGATTTTTAGGGGGTTTTTTATAAAGATGCAGGACTTGTTATCCCTTAGGGCTATAAAAGAAAAAATAATTTAGCTAGCATTCACATGTTCATAATTATGCATACACCTAGATTTGTAAGGCTAACCCGCCTACATCTAGAATAAACTTCATTCATAAACGGCCTCATCCTATCTGTGTTATTCATAATTATTATTTGCAATGTTTTACCATTAGAAACAATATTTAATTTATTTATGTATTAGGCATAGTGTAGATGTATAGCGGCTTACGTTTCTTGGTCAGATTAGGAACAATGCTCTGCCTCTCCTACAAAGCGAGTGTTAACATGGAATTTATATGAGATACACCCAAGTGTCATAATTTATAAGTATCCTGCCCTGCTGTCCAGAAAACGAACGAAAAAGTGGATCAGTTTGCCAGCTACCGTGTTCCCTCCTTCCTATGACCCTGGGTCCTTTAGGCATTGTGTGAAGAAGCTACACAGCAGGCCGGCATGATTGTGTTGAGTAGCGAGGGATAGATTGTCTCTCGCTACTTGATACTATAACCGGATGTCACTGCACTTACCATCAGGTGCAGTGTGGTCACTTTGCCAGGATAAAAAAACTAGCTCTTAAGGAAGTCACTATTATATCAGTTGTATAAAAACGGTATCCTTACATTCCTGCTAGCCTGGTACTCAGGAAAAATTTTACTGTTACGAAACACGTGTTCTAAATATAAAAATACTAGAATATACAACTTGAACATAGTTACATATCGATTTTCATGCCACCTAGAACTAACTTCACGATGTCATCGCATCGTAAAAATTCACTCTCATAATTTTTCTCCATCGCGCCATAAGAAGTATAACTTCAAAAACGTTTATGCTAATAGCTTGTTTAATTTAGTTTTTTGTGTAATCGGCACTATCATCAACGTTTTATTTAAAAAATACTCAGTCTAGTAGCCTGATGCTAAGATGGATGCCATAGATTACTTGACATTCGGCATAATGAATCGGAAAAAACATCTCGATAGAAACAGCTACCGAAGTTTCACTTCAAGTCAAGTGTTTAGAAGATTTTTTACAGATCTCTAAAACATGAACCGCTTCTATAAACATTGTGACTTTAACGGCTGTTATCACACCGAAACTTTAGACTTGAGGGTGTTAACGAGTAATGGTGTAAATGATGGCAGCATCGTATAAATATTTATGCTACTGGTAATCTATCTGATATCTCATTTAACTGTATCTTAAATGAGATGTTTTGTTTTCCTATAAATAACTATTGATACAAATTGATTGATTAATTAAAGAGCGAGCCTATCGCCACACCAGGTACAATTCCAGACTCCTGGCTTATACTGAGCATTTCGGACAGTGATATAATTTTACCCGAACCGGGGATCAAACTCGAGACCTCAGCTCAGCAGTCGCACCGTGTACGCAATTACAACTGCGCCACCGAGGCAGTCATTTCAGTCAGTAATATTCATATCCGCCCGGATAACGAACAACGTACATAGGGTGTAAAACCCGCCATAGTGGCACACGCAAGTGCGTCGCGTTCCGGGATCAGCTAGTGTACATCCGGTTTTTGTCGGGGGTCTAGAGTTTGTGTACGACGTTTTGCGGCCTTCTGAATAATTTGACACTAGACACTCGACTGCTTCTTCACCTTCTTGCTCGTGGCGTGTGAAGAAGCAGGCCCGCATGTTGAGTAGCGGGGGATAAATTGTCTTTCGCTACTTGATACTCTAATTGGACGGCACTGCGCTTGCCATCAGGTGCAGTGTGGTGACTTTGCCGTACCAGGATAAAAAACAATTAATTTTTGTTACAGATTATCAGGCGAAGTCAATCCGAGCCCGTGCGGTTCAGAATCTACATCAAACTCCCCACCGTCTCTCCTTCAGGATGCTACACTTCCGGCATTACTAGTCTCTGGAACGTCAACCTTGTTCCAAAACACCACTACCACGAGCAATACGCTCAATACCGTTGATAGTCTATGCTTGCCTGGTACCTCTGACGTGGATAGCTGTGGGCTGGCCAACGGATGTGGCTCGTTGGCGGGGCTGGCGCTGCCTCTGACGTCATCTGGCGGTTTGTGCTCGACCTCCTCGACGTCTGCGGTGGCTTGGTTGATGAATGAGGACAGCGCTGGTAAGTTGCACGGGTTTATGATTTCCCGGTACCTTGGTACTAATAATTTTGCTTTAAAACCCGCTTTTTTTTCTTGAAAAGTTTTATAAATTAGCCGCCGACCAAGTAAAATTTTACTATTTTGTGTAGTATTTACTTTTCATAAGTACTACACAATAAATAAATACACCCAACACTTTGAAAAGGCAATGTCATTCTCTGAACACTATTACAAACTACGACTATGCAAAAAATCATGTCGAAGCCTTGCACTGTGAAAAACAAAAATAAATCTATCCCACAAGAAACGTACACTTGTTTGGGACAATAAGTAGCCTATGTGATATTACAGTGTAAATCTATCTCAGTGCCAAATTTCAACTAAATCCGTTCAGCCGTTCTGGCGTGATTGAATAACAAACAGCCATCCAAAAATTCGCCTTTATAATATTAGTAGGATTATGTACTGTGTAAAAGATATGTAGATAACGTTTTAAATTTTAGTTTATTTGTTAATTGATGTTTCAAATAGCGTTTGGGTACAATTTAAATATAAACGAATCATGTACAATTTTGCAGCTAAAACATGTTATCTCGCCAGGTGGTGGTGTGAAGAGTGAAGTGCGCAGCCCAGGGCTGTGCGAAGCGGACGTGGCGCTGTACGGAGAAGCACTGCCGTACGACCAGACCGCGCTGCCCTACCAGTATTACAATAGGTGAATTATAATTTATATACACCGCCCCTTGACACTATCACAATATCTCCTTGCGTCTATGCGGTCCTGGTATTTTGTGTGACGTAATTTATTTGGCCATTTTATTATTTGAATGGCTTGTTTGTTGGCGGGAGGGAGTTAAGAAGGTCTATGTGGTCCTAGTATTTCGTATGCTTGGTAGCCGCGTCGGTGGTCTGTTCAAAAACGTCACCTTCCGATTTCACTAATCGCCGTTCTACGTCCTTTGCAGCTATGCGGTCTTGGTGTTTTGTGTGACGTACGTAACACAATGTAACCTGAAGAAAACTCTAAAAAAGCCGAGTTGGATCCATTTATGGCGCTTTTACACAATGGTCGAGACCTCTCGCTGAATGACTCAGCGGGAAGGTTAATAATATTATGATCATTAAACCCACCTACCTGGCAGACTGTGAAAGACGAGACATAGTTTCCACACTTTTGTAATTTTTATAGAAAAGGTCTTCAAATGGGTTGGTTAGTTCACTTAATGGCAAGTGATCTTCACTGCCCAGGAACACAATAGCGGAAAATCATAGTGATACAAGGTCTGGTTAGTTAATGTCAGTTTTCTGTGAGACTGTAATCTGATCTAGTCGGCCCATCTGTGTTGCAGATAGTAGATAAAACACACAGTGTAGCTCTACCATTTGTAAGTCTTATTCAGCAACTCTCGGCATGTCTTGCCTAATCTGTTGATTTAATATTATACTCATTACATAAGAATGCTAGTGCCCATTCATTATTATGAATAAATAAATCATTTATCTTGATTGTGGCCAGATGTGCGTCGAAATGGCGGCTTGACGCGCGGTCGACGAACTATCGAGGATTTGACGGAAGCCACAAAACCGCTGGCGATTAATAAGAATTAACCTCGCTAAGTCAATATGATTAAGAACAGTTCAATAATTTAGGCTACAAGGTTGGGCGTATCTTAAATGTTAGGAAATACTTAATATGAGAACGATGTTTAAGTTCAAAGAAATAATGAAATCGTCACCATGATAATTTCCTTAAAATCAACACTCTTTATACACTTGGACAGTTTCGAGGCTTCAAAACAGCTATTCGGTACTATTTGAGAAACTTCAACAATCACTTTTCTATGCATGTTAACAAAAACTGCTGTTCTCATACTAAATTTAATTTAAATATTTTTTTTTTTAGTGCCTCGATAGGCAGACGAGCAGACGGGCCATCTGATGATAAGTAGTCACCGCCGCCCAAAGACTTCTGCAATGCCAGGCCACAGCAAAACCTATGCCTACCGTTGATTATGTCTTGTTGATTATTATGTCAGGAAGACAGCATTAGGGTATGCCAATGGGTATGTCCAATCCAAGCCTTGTTTTCTAAGGATCTGAAATTTTGACTTACCATTCGTACTCGTCGTCTCTTATCTTGTACGTATCTAGACTGCCTGGACGCAGTTGTTGTGTATTGCGCATGCGTTACGTCTGCTATGCTGAGGACGATCCCCGTGTCGGGTAAAGTGATATTGGGTTTTTCTATTTCGAAATACTCAGTACAAGCCCGGAGTCTGGAATCTGTGCCCGGTATGGCGATAGGCTCGCCCCCTATCTCAATTATGGGACTAATAAATTCAGCGCAAAGTGGGTGTACTGGTTACACCTCTGCCTACCCCTTCGGGGATGACAGGCTTGAGTGTATATGTATGTATGTATCTAGGAGCTTGATTACAAGGTTCGAATGTCTATTATCATTTAACAGGGTCTTGTAATTTAAGTTAGTGTTCTATTTTTAACCGACTTCAAAAAAGGAGAAGGTTAACAATTCGTCGGAATCTTTTTTTTTATGTACCTATGTTACCCGATTACTCGAAGACGCCTGGACCGATTCGAGAAATTCTTTTTTTGTTTAAAAGGGTATACTTCCCAGTTGGTCCCATTGGCACCAAGTCAGGATCTGACGATGGGATCTCAGAAAAATCAAGGAAAATCAAATTTTATAGTGACGCTTAATTTGTTTTTTATTGAAGTCGGTGTACTTTTTATGAATAAAAAAACTTTTACTTATTAAATTAGCGATAATGGAGGGAACAAGAAGGAATACTACACGTTCGCCTTTGTTGCAGCATGCAGCAGTATGGTAGCGGTAGTGCAGCCTCGTCGTACGTCAACTCTTCCCTGTACAATCAGCCCTATGCTGCGTACCCGCCTGCGCACAACACTACTAATAGGTAAAGTTCTACGATTATGTTATTCTACGGTCTATAGGATTGAGAATTCAAGATTGGCAGCAGCCGTCTTCCGCCTTAGTACTTTTATTTTATCCGGGCATAGTGACCACACTGCACCAGATGGTAAGTGCTGTCCAGTTAGATTATATATCAAACAGCGAGAGACAGTCTATCCCTCGCTACTCAACACAATCATGCCGGTCTGCTATTTAGCTTCTTCACACTACCCAGGACCCAGGATCACAAGAAGGATTGAACACGTAAGCTGGCAAACTGTTCCATAGCTTGATGGTGCGGCAATAAATCGAATTTCAGCCAGAAATAAAATATATTATACTTTAAATATCTTTGCATTACGGAAATTTATCAAAACTTCTTCAGAGCATATGATTGTACCATACACTCAAATTTCGACCACTTCATTTCATTTTCAAGCCACTGGCGTTTAGGATCCCAGAGTGAGAAACCACCCGATAATACGTGCCGTGTCCAATCAAATCAAATCAAATCATTTATTTTGTAAATTAGGCCACTAGGGGCACTTTTTACATGTCATAGTAATGTTAAAATCTAAGTCTACGGTGCTTCGGAAATGCCCACTGGTCTGAGAAGAAGAACCAAGAAACTCAGCCGTAGGTCTTCTGTAATTTGTCATTAAATTCCAACAAAAAATCACACATAAAATACATTTTTAAACAAGTCACATTCACAAGACAAAAAAAATACGGTATACATGTCAATACAAGGCAGAGTCGTAAAAGAGGCTATACAACTTGTTATTTAATTTTATCTAACTAACAATCAATGAGCAATCCAGGTAGACCAGTCCACACAAGCAGCACCCGTTCACGAGATAAGTTGTATATAGTACTGCCTTTTGTTGATGCATTGAGTCTCTGAAGATGTTGGTCGATGCTCTTTGGTGTCAGCCCATTGGCAGTAACACCTATGGGTTTAATGATATCCGAGTCAATATTCCACATGTCAACAACCACGTGCGCCAGATCTAAATATTTGGACAATAAATCCCATTATTATTAAGAGTCTTTTGCTGTCCATTACTGGTTAAAAAATTTCCAAGTGTCCATTACTCGGCTCAAACTTCGAGATATCTCTATCAATTACTGTCCTTCCTTACTATCACCATGTCTTGGATAAAATAGCTAATCCAAGCCATCTTAATCTAAATAACGCTATATCAGATAATGATAAATAATATAAAATTTTACATAGGTCCTCGTGTAAGGCAACGCCGACATACCTCGGCGCATATGGAGTGAGCGGAGTGGGAAGCGTGCCCAGCAGTGGGTTTGGAACCCAACCATCTCCATACGCCTACTCGTCATATAACGGAAGCCTGGCACAATCTTTTCCTACTACCCAACAGGTATGAAAATCAAAATTCTTTAAGTATACATATAATAATGATTATGTACCATAAGATAAATACTAATGCCATTTTGATGTTATAAGTTATAAATGAAAACCTTTCTTGGTTGTTTGTCTGACTGTTTGAATAACTCCCTATTTATAAAATGTCTTAAATAGAGGAAAAGCTTAATATTAGAATAAGATTTATTGCTTAGTTGACAGTTCCAACATAAAGTAATAAATATAGTTATTTAGATACTGTAAAATAAAGTAAAGTAACTACAAGTGGGACATAAAAAATAGACAGGCAGAGGAAAAGGTCATTATTGTCTCTAAAGTATAATAATACTAGATGTTTCCCACGGCTCCGCCCGCGTGGAAGTTATTTTTGGAAGAAGTGGTATACAATCCATGGAGGCATCTTAAACTATTACATATTTTTATATTTTGCTATCTCATAGAAACCGTGCATTTTTCCTGGTTAAAAAGTACCCATTGTCATTCTCTGATCCCTAAACTACCACTACCTATGCAAAAAAATCATGTCGATCCCTTGCACTGTGAAAAACAAAAAACTATCCCGCAGGAACCGTGCATTTTTTCGGGATAAAAAGTAGCCTATGTGCTATTCCAGACTATAATCTATCTCTGTGTCAAATTTCAACAGCCAGTTCAGCCATTCTAGCGTGATTGAGTAACAAACATCTATCCATTCAAACATTCGCATCTATAATAGTAAGATTTAATTTATGAAATCTCAGGACTACACCAGCTACGCAGCAGGCTACGCGGAACATAATGTCGCACAATACAGCGGTTATTATGCTGCGCCAAGCTACTCCCCTTACGTCAGCTCGCCTAGTAGCAGTGGCAGTGCTGGACACACTTCCTATCATTTGGGAGGAACTTTATCAGGTAAAAAAAAATATTTCCTCGCTAAAATAGTGAAAGATTATATATAGGTAGGCACTTCTTGAACTGCACCTACTGTGCCAAGTTGATACTAAAGTTATTATCTTACTATTCTGTTGCGCTCAGTACTAAAAGGAATAAATGGAATAAAGAATGACTTCACTTAAAAAATGTTATATTATATTTTCTGTTCAAAAAAAGTTTGCTTCAGAAAACCCTGTTTGTCTTTCTAATGGTCTTTCTTGGTCTTTCTCCATACTCTGTTAATGAAAACATACTGATTTCTCAGCTGCCACAAAAGTTTTTTACTTTGTTAGTTTTTGAAGTTTGAAAGATTGAACACTACATCTCTTTCTCAGTATAGCAAAATCTAATCAGCCATCTCGCTCTACCATGCTATATTTTTCGACATAAAGTTCTGGAACATATTTAGAAAAATTACTAAGTTTTGTTTGTTTACAAATGAACAAGTTTCTTCAAAATAATTATTCTGTAATAAGTTATAAAGTGATAAATAACACATTGTATAGTGAGATTAATGTCAAAACATGAATAAGGAAAACGAGGATTCACATACAAATAAGCGAAGACGATTGGACGATAATAATTTTGAACATAGTGATAATTCGGATTATTGGCCAGATTCGGAAAGTGACTGTGGTATGGTGTATTCTACACTACATTTTAAACCAATCTGGATTGTAAATACTATGCTAATTCATTGCACTGTCGATATTTGAGGTTAAAATCTACTAAAGCATAACCTAGATAAAGTGTCTAATGAAAATTTTCCATAGCAACCATGTTTATAGTACCCGATATGATTATAATAAATGTAAATTTTGTTAAAGCCGTGATGACAGTCGTTCTAATCCCATTAGTTTGCTTACTTCCTTAAATAAAAAAATTATTTTGATACAAATAATTCTAGTTTAAATTAATATACAATAACTTATACTTTGCTATGTTATGGCACTCCTAATTGTGACATATAGATAAACAGTCATTAAATATAGTAACCAGTAGAAATAGGTGTAACAATAGGTACCAAGAAACAATTTGACCGCTTCAGGGAGTAACCAGCTGTGGAATGTGAGGCCTTGGGTTTGATTCCCACAATGAGACAAATTACATAGGTATTTGTTTCAGGTCTGAGTTTTGTGGGACAGTACTTGGTACACAATATAAGTTTAACTGTGTGGGATCATGACTGTGTTTTTCTGTTTTATCCTGGCATGGCAAAGTGACCACACTGCACCTGATGGTAATTGCAGTGCCGTCCAATTAAGGTGACCACTGAAAACCAGCGCTGTGTTGTGGTATGTACTATGTACGTGCCACAGCACAGCAGTATGCTGAGTGGTCACCTACCTGTCACAGCTGCGAAATGCAGGTGCCGAATCTACTTTTTATTTTATTAAAATATATATATAATTTGTGTGTGTATGTTAATTGTGGCATGTGCACGTTGCAAACTGTAAAAAATAAATTGTTTTTCTTTCTTTCTTTCCATTAGAGTATTAAGTAGCTAGAGATGATCTATTCTTCGGTACTCAACACAATCATGTGTGACTGTTGGGTGTATTTATTTAATATAAATAAATTTATTACAGATTCCCCGTCATCAATACTTCCTACTTTGAATGACACAAGCCCATTATCCCCAATCAAAGCAGAGGTGCATGCTGCGAGTAGAAGATGTAGAGAAAATTCCGGGTAAGGTGATATATGGTTGAAATGATGTACTAGATAAATATATGAATTAATAATAATTTTTTGTACAATTTCATCTTACATACATATGGGCACTTCCTCTTTTAATTATGTTTTATTTTAACTGCCTGAACTGCTTGTCTCTGGGACCCTAAGGGATTGACTTTTGGTGCTTTTGTTCATTGTAATATAGTAAAACTTTATTCTTATTGGGTCATTTTTACGAAAGATTGGTCATTTTGCTTGGTCCGATGTCTGGGTTTTGTTGTTGAGCAGTTTTCAACAACACCCAGACATACAGATCTTTGGTAAAAATCAGAGATGTTATGGAGCTCCGTAACCGTAACCGAAACTATCGGATATCCGAAATAAAATTCTATCCATAACCGAATCTGATATAAAAGTTTCAAATAATTTAGGATTTTCTACATGAGACACGTTATGACTGGTTTTTGTTATTGCCCGGCCGAACCGACACGAGCCGTACCTCAATGTATTTATTATATTTATTTCTATTGCTTAGACATAGCCTGTCAGTTATTTACTTTTGTGGGACTACATTTACTTACATAAAATAGTAATACCAAATGATAAACTAAAAAATAAAGCCATTTGTTTTTTACTTTTACAATTTCTTCAAAACCGAATATCCATAACCGAAACTATCCGAAAGTAACGGATAATCCGAAATAATTTCATATCCGTAACTATATCCGAAACCGATATTATATTATTCACATATCCGTATCCACATCGAGATCCGAAATTTCAAACCCATAACATCTCTAGTAAAAATGACCCAGTAAGAATAAAGTTATTTATTGAGACAATCTCTATGTACAAATTGAGTTTTAGCCTTGCTTTGAGCCTAACCCCTCTCATTAGTAGAGGAGACCCCTAGCCAGTGGGACAATGTTAATACAGGGAATATCCCTTCGACTGTCAAAACCACAAGTCTGCATACATACATATATTATTATTGTATATTTGTTATTATTATGAGAACGAAAGGTCTATGGAATTATGACATAAGTCTTAACTGTCTGTAGTCTGACCATGATGTGTAGGGCGTCTTCATTTATATTTTAAAACTTTAAATTCCAGTGAAAGCACAGCAAGCAGATCACGGGGCAGAGGCAGGCGGAACACATCCTCATCACCAGCTCAGCACGTTCCAGAGCCAGCTACGGACAGAGTCTTTATCTGGGACCTGGACGAGACTATAATTATATTTCACTCACTACTAACTGGCACATATGCTACTAAGTACAGTAAGGTATGTTTAAAAAAAAATGTTATAGAAGCAACATAATAATAATCTGTAATTAAGCACTTTCCTACTGCTGGGCATGGGCTACCTCCACTAATAAGAGGGACTTAATATCATACCTTAAATCATTCTAACTTAAATGTTACTTGATGCAAAATTCATTTAAATTTTTAGGGAATCAGTTTGCAGTGTAATTTTCAATACTAAATTTAGATCAAGGGATTATCAGAATTTTCTGAGATTAATTTAGAGAATAGAGTAATTGACACACTATTTTCATTATTTTAAACAATAAATTGCATTACTAAAATGACTTATTGTTGAAAATATTTTATAAATACCTAGTCAGGTCATAAATTCTGTCACATGTTTAATATAAAATAATTGAAACAAGTTTATTCATTATGTAACCATTTATATACCAATATGAACTTAACAAAACATAGATTCTTATGACACTAAAGTTTATTCAAAATGACCTCCGTGATTTTGAATACAGGCCTTCAATCTGCGCGGCCAGTTGTCTATCGCAGCACGAACGAGGTCCATGTCAATATCGGCGGCTGCCTTAATCAAGGGTGTCTTGAGTGACTCCAAATTGGGATGAGGCTTTGAGCACGCCTTTTCCTCCAAGTGTTGCCATATCTTGTAATCTAACGGATTCAAATCTGGACTGGAGGAGGGCCAGTCTTCGTGCCGGATGAAGTCGATTTCACGCGCCGCCAGCCAGTCTTGTGTGCTCTTCGCTCTATGAGCTGGCGCCGAATCTTGTTGGAATACCCAGTGCCTGTTATTGAACATGGTATGAGAAACAGGTTCCACAAGTTTCGTTTTTACACCTTTCTCACAAAAATGTACCTCTGTTAAGCCCCAAAAAGAAACTCCCAACCATACCATGAGCGAGGATGGAAAATGACCTCGTTGGACACGCGGAATACGGTTGCTCGCTTCTTCACTACTGTGTGCGTACACCTTATCATTTTGTTTGTTGTAGCTCTCTTCTACGGTAAAAAATTTTTCATCTGAAAAAAGAATTTCCCGATATTTTTTTCCCGCGTACCGCTTCAACAAAGCGCGGCATCTCTTCAGTCTCAGGTCCATTAGACGAGCATTCAAACGATGTCCTGTTTTTCTTCGATATGCCCGAAGCCCTAAGTCTTCATTTAACACCCTTTTCACCGTGGTTCTGCTTAACCCCATCTGAAGGGCCAACAGTTTCTGCTTACGTTTGGGATTTCTTTGAATTCGCGCCTTCACAGCTTTTATCACTGCTGGAGTCCTAACAGACCGAGGGCGACCACTTCTTGACCATCATCATCATCATTGTCATCTACACTAGAGTCTTCATTGTATCGTTTGATGGTACGATAAACGAATCTTTTGGTTATATTCAAATTTTTCAGTATGTCAAAAATTTGAATTGGCGCGTAACCGCAACGATGCAACGCAATTACTGCAACACGGTCTTCTTTAGGCGTCCACTCCATATTTAAAAATGAGTAAAATTCTAAAAAGTATACATTTTTATTTTCATGAACAATTTGAAATTCGAATTCAATAAACTTTTTTGTGGCCAGCATTCTAAAATAAAAGTTTTTACTGTGTGACCATACTTATGACCTGACTGTGTATGCTCAAAGATTAATTCTAATTCAATATTAGATGAAATTCAAATCTGGTGGATGGGGTACATGTCAAACGAAAGAAAAGGGATGCAAAACTTTTGTGTTGTAATGCCTGGAATGGTCATTATGGTGTAAGCATTTTAGGGAAATCGCGTGATTCACACTTGCTTTTTGCTCATACAAATTTTAAGACAACAATTATAGGTCATCCTAATATGTGCTGAAAACTGTGATTCATTGTTATGTTTTATCTAATTTATGCCTTAAATTAGTGACTAAGTTTTGGCTGATAAGTGACCATAAAATTTTCTCTTTGTACAGGACACACAGCAAATAGTCCAGTTGGGTTTTAGAATGGAAGAAATGATCTTCAGCTTAGCTGATACTAATTTCTTCTTCAACGATGTTGAGGTGAGCATTAAGGTCATAGCACACATATCAACTCGGCAAGGGATCGTCACCGTATCGCCTTTCGCCTCGCAGTCAAACAGGCGTCAACCTAACGTAAGCACGTAACCAAAGCGGATCAGCTCCGATACGTCGACTCGGCTACGGCTAGGCGACGCCGCGCTTACGGCTCGCTGACCGCTGGTTGATCTGGCTGGCACCAGACTAGTTTGAATCCCAACGTGAAGCACACGGTTATGTCCCGGTTCACAACAGCAACAAAATGACTGGAAGTTGCCTTGGCAACAATAGTATGCTGCAGGCAGGCCGCGGGAGGGGTGAGAGGGGCTAGGATAGACGAAGAGACGCAAGCGCGGCGACAAAGAGGTGTAAGCGCGTGGACGACGAGCCGTAAACGCGGGGACCGCTGGTTATCCACGCGCCGCACCGCGGTTCGTGACCTTGTCCCGTTCGTTTACGTTACGATCCGATTAGTGTACTTTTCAGTAGGGAGTTTCATACAAAGAATACTGAACGGCTCGAGTTGATACAGTTACCATTCATTTCTGAGTTAATATGTGTCCTATGCTAATCATTTATTTTATTAAATTAATACCGTTCACATACAACTTTGCAATTTAAAAAAATAATGGATCCTGACAACTTATTTTTATTCAAACAATAATTTTTCGCTTTACACTTGTTGATAAATGACAGGCAAGGTTTGGTCTGCAGTCTGGTAAAATTATGTTTCAGTGTTTATATATTTTTAATAAAGATAAAAAATACTTAATATGATTGATTCTTGAACAGTAGGAAAGTGTACACATCAATTGATATAGTCTTGTGTATACCATAAGATCATATATATGACTAGCTGTTGCTCGCGGCTCCGCCCCCGTGGAGGTTATTTTCGCTGAAGAAGTATCAATGCAAGGAGTTTTCTTCGGCACTGAGACACCTATAGCGATCGTCCTGAATCTCAGGTGTTGTGACTGTCTAGATGGCTAGACAGGCACAACTCCTAACTTAAACTTCTAGCACTCCTTGTAATACCCCGCGATCACTCCGTAAGTGTCGAAGAAGGCCACCGCGGGGTTTTAGCTGGAAGTGTCCGGTTGGGTGTACATAAGTAGTAGGGACTCGGCCCAGCCGCAGCCCGGATAGCCATCATCCGGGCGAGGGGGTGCTGGGTCGTAAGACCGGCTAGTCCAGCATAACCGTTTTATTCTCATTCCGCTTCCCTAAGCTTGAGATTACATTTAAAGAATACCTCATAAGTTAACTCCTCACTTCGCCCTTTAAGGGATGATTTGGTAAAAACGTTGAAACACGTATTTCTTTATTTTTTACCAAAAGCCTAAATATGAATTTTCAGATCCCTAAGTTGAAGTATTACGAATTGCCCATACAAACTTTTAACCTCTATTTCACCCCTTTCAAGATAATTTTTGAGACAAAAGATACCCTATGTCCTTCCCTATGATATAATCTATCCCTCTGCTGAATTTCATTAGGATTCGTTTACCCGTTTAGTCATGAAAAGGTAAGAAACAGACATACAAACAACAATATTAATTTTGCTGCGGAGATATTTTAAAACTGTTATATCTCCTAAGATATTCATTGAAATCAAATGACGTAAAGGGCAACTTAGTTCAAAATTAAATACTAGTGATGAATAAAGTATTTATTTGGATAAGGATTAATATCATGTTTATAAAAACCCCTTTCCAAATAATGCATTGTTTCAGAACAAATTCGATAACCATAAAAAGGGTTATAGAGAGCCAACCGAAATAGATAGACATATGCTATCGCGGACTTTTTTTTAGAACTTTTTAAGAGGAACAATTTCGTCGTTCATGATTGTTATGTAACTTTAACCGTTAACGCAGCGTACGCAACGGAAGCTCTCAAAAGGAATCAATTTTCCCCGTTTTTGCAACATTTTTCATTGCTGCTCCGCTCCTATTGGTCATAGCGTGATGTTATATAGCCTATAGCGCTCCTCGATAAATGGGCTATCCAACACTAAAAGATTTTTTCAATTCGAACCAGTAGTTCCTGAGATTAGCCCGTTTAAATAAACAAACAAACTCTTCAGCTTTATATAATAGTATAGATCTCTGTTAAATTAAATTTCAATGTACTGACATGTCAACTTGCCTACATCAATCAATAAGAGATTTCATTTCATTACACCAAAGTCAATTTACTTGAAAGGAAGTCGTAAAATTGTCTTTTTCATCAGGACTGTGACCAGGAGCACATAGACGCCGTGGCGGCAGACGACAACGGTCAAGACCTATCTGCATACAACTTCGCCACAGACGGATTCCACGCGGGCGCCGCTCCCAACAGCGGGCTGTGTGCTCCGGGAGTACGCGGCGGAGTCGACTGGATGAGGAAACTCGCCTTCAGATACAGGAAGATCAAGGACACCTATAACAATTACAGGAATAGGTGAGTGCGTCTGATGTGTAGATAGATACCAGGAGAATATGGACGCTGGAAGACCATATGTATATGGGATTGTAGGAATGAATATGAAATCATTTACAAAATTTTCATAAATATTTATCTCTTACCAAATATATAGCAATACCTGACAGCTTACATTTCATGAATTTTTTAATCGTCAACTGCTAAAAACATTCTAACAAATAAAAATATGTCTCTAATGAATTTAAACTTCCGACATATATTTATTTAACTGTGATATTTACTTACAACGTCTCCGAATATTGACTAATTAGTCTAGTGGCAGCCTTTACCATTAAAGGTTGGGAAACTGGTGTGGTTTTGGGTTCAAATCCCAAATCAGGTATCATAATCATTTATGAGTCACCCGGGATTGAATTTGTGCTTAATGTGGCGATAGATTCGTCACTTATCACATCATGGGACAGAAATAAAATCTGCGTTCCGAGGGTGTGCTAGTTACATCTCTGCCCGTCCCATTAGGCGAGATCTTATAAATAAACCGCTTACGTAGATTGAATATCGGTACCAGGCGCTCATAGATATGGTGGAGACCGAAATCATGTTATCCCTAAATATGTAAGTTTAGTTGATACATAGATACTAAGAGTTCATAGATGGCTTTATCATATCTATGAACTCCTAGTATCTATGTATCAACTACATTTACGTATTTAGGATAAGATGGTTTCGATCTCCACCATATCTATGAGCGCCTAGTACCGATATTCAATCTACGTAAGATTTATTGCATTCTTCCCACGTTGGATCTATTTATTAATATAATAATAATAATTAACTTTTTGTTATTGTAGTGTGGGAGGTCTACTGGGGCCGGCAAAAAGAGAGCAATGGTTGCAACTTCGTGCTGAGCTAGAACAAGCGACTGACAACTGGCTCACTCTCGCTTGCAAGTGCCTAAACATGATCAATTCAAGGTAAATGTCGTTCTATTTTTTTTATGTATCTATGATATGGTGAGACTAAAAATCTTTAACATACAATAATTTAACAACGCCTATGTTAGATACAAAACGACGATGTCTATGTATATCTGAATGGAAATGAAAATCAATTGCAAATAATTATATTTTTGAAGTTATACTTCTTTAGGTGCGTTATGAAAAAATGATGAGAGTGAAATTTTAAAGATGAGCGTGACACAAAAGTAACGCCTCTGAAGTTGCCCTAAGTACCAGGCTAGCAGAAATGTAAAGAGATTTGATACCGTTTTTATACAACTGATATAATATTGACCTCCTTAAGAGCTAGAAGCTTCGGTCTGAATTATAAAATTTTAATTTATCATTTAAATGTGGCCAGTACGTTATGGTATTATGAAAGACCGAATTAGTACTATACGGTTATATTATTTAGGTCTTTCATGATACTGTAAAAAGTACTGGCCATTAAAAATATTTTGTTGTTATTCTTTTTTATTATTTCGGTCTTTCATAACACTTTCACATGCTGGCCGTATATTTTAAGTTTAAAATATATGTGTTCCATTGTTTTCATTACACTTACGTCATTTATGGCATTTTAATGACCACATTGTATAATTCGCGCCTATTTTTAATGAGGCCAAAGAAGTATAACTTCTCACGCGCGTACATAAGTAAACACACCCATTTTTTTACATGAGTCGTAAAGTCTGTTTAGTAAAAACATAATAAAAAATATTCTGTCTCATTAACCAGTCTATTATTGAAATTGGTATTATGTAACATCATCTTGGTACTAAGCAACATAAACATTAAATTAATTAATAACTAACTTCATCCAATTTGTTATACAACGGTAGGCAGCGGCTCTGCTGTGCCCTGGCATTGCAGAAGTCTATGGGCGGCGGTGACTACTTACCATCAGGTGGCCCGTCTGCTCGTCTGTCTATGGAGGCACTAAAAAAAACTGATTGTTACTAATTTATTTTTATGTTCCTTGTTATACAACGTTGAAAATAGGGCCCGACCGACACATTGAATCAATTCAGTAACTTGAATAGCTTATATTTATGATTCAAAAACTAAATAATACCACGCACTGATCTCTGGAACTACCAGTAAGATACATACATATTAGCAAGGCTATATCCCATAGCAGTAGGCAGACTGTGTAATCACTTTGCCTGATCCTGACACTAGCTGTAGTAAATTATATATTTATCTTTACAGGGAGAATTGTGTGAATGTGTTAGTAACGACGACTCAACTCGTGCCGGCTCTAGCCAAAGTGTTATTATTTGGACTCGGCGGAGTGTTCCCCATAGAGAACATTTACTCGGCCACCAAAACAGGTCAGTAAAAACACCTTTTGTGCCATCTAAAAATCAAATGATATACGTCGTTAGAGAGTTATTGGGTAACTAAAATTTTATGAAACTAGAATTGTGTGACATAGTTTGAATTGTTAAATAAAAATATAATTGATTTCGATTGGAAATCGCCATACCTGACAATTCTCATAAGTCTACCAAACCACATTAGGCTAGTGTGGTGGACTAAGGAATAACCACTCTAGTTGAGGCCCGTGCTTAGCAGTGGGACAATGTTAAATACAGAGCTGGTAATATTATTATTACGTAACAATGTACTAAATAAATTGTTTAAATCGGCTGATAAAACTCGACAAAAAGTTTAAAGTTTTCAACTGGATAAGGAATGTTCTGTCGTTTTTCCGTTTCGCATAGATAATGTTACTATATAATTTGTATGGTGTACACGTGACGTCATTTGAAAAGTTGTGCGCTCTCTGTCTAGCCAGATATTTGAATTATGAAAATTTTCATGCATTTAACACAGTAAATAATTTTTTTCGGTAATCGACTATTTATAGTTAAATTGTTTATGGTACATAATTATAAATAATTCGATAGCCAATTTTAATGTTAACTTATATCCATTAGGTGCATGATCGTTTTTCAAGATCGAATTGCCAAAACCCACAATTACCGAATCAACAAAATTTTATAATACGATATTTGTAAAAGAAGTCTTAGGTAAAATTATTAATTTTCTTATCGAATGATGTCTTGCTATCCTTTTCTCATCCCTGTCAAATTTAAATTGACATAAAATTCTCGTTTCTAGGAAAAGAAACATGCTTCGAGAAAATAAAGCAAAGATTCGGCGAACGGTGTACGTATGTAGTGATAGGTGACGGGCAAGACGAAGAGGCAGCGGCGAAGGCGAAAAACTACCCGTTCTGGAGGATATCGAGTCACTCGGATATCGCAGCGCTGTACAACGCACTTGATATGGGCTTCTTATGATTTGCTGCGCTCCTGGTGACACGAGACAAACGCGAAACAAAATGTACATATTCAGAAATTGCTCTTGTTGTATGATGTTATCCTGGTAACGAACAGTTTTAAATATGTCATTTAAACACGATTTTTGGGTACTGTGAAACAAAATGTACATATTCGGAAATAGCTCTTGTTGTTTTCTGTTATCCTGGTAACGAACGGTTTTAAATATTTTATTTACATCCGATTTTTGGTACTGTACATATTCAGAAATAGCCCCTGTTCTATTCTGGTATCCTGGTAACGAACGGTTGTAAATATGCCATTTAAACACAAGTTTTGGGTACTGTGAAACAAAATGTACTACTAAAACATATTCAGAAATAGCTCTTGTTTCTGTTATCCTGGTAACAGACCATCTAAATATATCATTTACACCCGATTTTTGCGATGACGACGTATTAGTTTTTTTTCGAAAGCAACTAAGTTTTTATAAAGTACTCAGAGAGACGATTGCTTAATGATTAATAATATATTCTTGGATATTCTTCAGATATTCTTGGGATTTATTCAAGCCTGGTACATATAACAATAGATACATTAAAGAGAATAACGAATCTACCTATCTATGTGTGTAACCGACATATATTACATTAAAATGCCATCAAAGTATCCGAATTGTGCCAATAATTGAAAAAAAAATACCAGCATTTTATACCATCTTGTCCTTTTTGTATCAAATTTTCTTCGTTTGCATATCAAATGACGTTGCTAAAAAATATACAAAGTAATATATTTTCCTGTAAAAAAAACTATATTTTAGTTTTACTCAGTTTGTATAAACATTCGCGAAAAAATAACTATTACTTTATGCAGTATAATAAAAATATCTTGTTAACTACTAAAATACTCCCATTTTCTGCTGATAATTGAATGAGTTGTCAGTCTTAATATGTAAGACAAAATAACTTAAACAATCAGGAAAATATGTTTATTCTTTTTATAAATAGAGGGCAGAGTAACAAATAATTAATCTAAATGATTATCCTGGTTTACGTAAAAAAAACAAATACATAAAATTCATGACTGGAAGATACACTTCAGTTGCAGCCATTTTTTTTTGTTTTAATAAAAGAGAAGGCAAAGGTTCTCCACCATGCAGCCTTGTGCCGCCATATTTAATTTAACATTTAATGTTTTTTAAATTTATTTGTAGCGATAGTTCGTGTCCTTCAGCCGAAATATTTATTGAAACCACACAGGGTTGTCAATAAAATAAAACATATCTTGCTTTGGTATTTTTACGACGATTTTCGATCCGTCGGTATCGCCACAAGTACACATGATTACGTCATTTATTTAATACATTTAGTTTGTAAAGCTCAAAGTTAGCTCAAAATCTGAATAAAAAAAACTATTAGTAATTTTTGTAAATATTTATCGAAAATTGTAGAATATATTTAAGATATATTTTGCAAGTCCATTCCTATATAAGTTTTATATAATCTATATGTAAATAAATTAGTTTATTTTAAACAGATGTATATTGTATGAAGATTTCATTTTTATAGTATTTTTCACGTTCTCTAAAAGGCTGTCATCACTATGTACAATTTGACTTATGTTATAACAGTAACAAAAAAAGTATCTATCGATCCTTACAAAGGTCATGCAGGTTTAAGTTTAACCAATACTTCAAAACGAAATAAATCGTCAGCATAGTTCTAAAAGCGCGTAAATCAAAAATGTCTAATTTACAGATGAGACGAATAAGCAAACAAGCATTTTTTTACATAGCACTATAAGTTATTTTTGTAAATTTCAAACATATATGACTGTCAATTCTGCATCCGACGGAATTAACAAAAATAATATTAACAATGTAAAATATTAAATTTGGTTTTGGTTCTACTCTCTTAAGTAAGAATTTTTGGTTGTCGCATTATTAGAGCTGCATTGAAATGTCCTCGAAGGTTTCTACTACACTCAACAATAAACGCACAAATTAACAATAGTTTAAAAACAGTTAAACATATTTAGAAAAATCATACTTTTACGTACATGATTGATTCCATTTTAGCTTAGTTTCAGTTTACATTTTTTTCACTTATATGAATTAAGAAAATCGTATTCCGTCTTGAGTAATGTACGCAATAAAAAGTACCTAACAGTCGCATGGTCCTGACCATACACGGTCTCAACACTAAGACCCGAGATAGATTGGATCAAACAAACCGCGAAGCGTCCATTTTGTAATAGGGCAGTTTTCCGAGTTTAATTTTGTACATTATTTAAATAAGAATAAGCAAAAGTCAGTGCGTCCTCGTAAAATCGCACTAACTCTCTCACGGCTACAGCGTAATGACAGTGGTGACGTCATAAATGTAATTTGCCATTTACCCCTTCCACCCGACTTGAATGGCTACTAAGTTTCTTGTGTTTGAACAGATATAAAATTTAGATTTTAGGTGGTGTCAGCTTTCTCTCGCTTTCTCTCTCTCTCTCTCCCTCTCATTATTAGAGGCCAGTGCCCAGCAGTGGGAAGTTTCATACAAGAGCTAGTATTATTATTTATGAAGTCAGTACGCCAATTTTCTGGTTTCAACGACTTTAAAATCAGAACAAAAGAGTGCTTGAATAGTGCTGATTAGCGACAGAAATAGAAAAAAACAAGTGGTTAGATAGCTTAGTTGGATGGGTTGTAAGCTAACCTAACCTATCCAGAATCTTGCATATAACATATCAATCATCACGTCTCTAGACCTACATACATATACACTCACGCGTGTAATCACCGAAGGCAGAGGCGTAACCAGTACACCCACTTTTCGCCGCATTTATTAAGGTCCCATAATGTGATAAGCGAGCCTACTGCCATACCGGGCACAATACCAGACTCGGAGCTGACACTGAGTATTTCTAAAAAGAAAAATATCACTTTACCCGACCCAGGGATCGAACCCGAGACCTCAGCATAGCAGTCGTAATGTATGCGCAGTTACAACTGCGAGGCAGTCTCTAGACTAGACTCGTCGCTCGTAACTAACTTCAGATCTTTCAATGACATACTGTACCGGATATTTTTAAACAGACTGTCTTAACGTAGTAGTTGTAATGCGGAATAAACCACCGCTTCAGAGAAGTATTTAACACGTAGCGATATGTCATAATACATTTTTTTTTCATTTTTCCCTTGTAATGGGAAGGCAAAGGGTTCCAACCCATACAGCCTCGTCAATCGTGTATAAAGATATGTTTTTTTCCCCCAGTAAGGCCTATGCCAAGTCTGCAGTGTTATCTTTCAAAGGGTTTTTTTTTCAATAAGCCTTAAGCCAAGTCTTGTTTATTTTTCAATATATGTCATAATACATGTAATGACAGCCTATTAACAAAGATCCGTTCATAAACCAATGTAAGCACAAGTTTTATATGATGTTAATTTCCGGTGTCAAAATATATTGGTTTCTTAGGTTAACGCGAATATTATACATTGAAATGAAACCATGAAGGCTGTAGAGCTTTCGAAACGTCGCGATTAAAAAAGTTATATAAACCGCGATAGAAACCGTAGTTTTATTTCAATCAAAATATATTTTTTACCTCAATGATAGCTTTTTAATTCTTTGCACAAATCTGGTTATGGCGATTATATTTTATTTAAAAAGGTTCGCTTATAAAATATCTGTGTCGCTTAATTATGGCCTCAAAAATGGCACAGCGAAGGCTTTATTTCAAGTTTTTAAAAACGTTATAAAATAAAAAAACGCTCACGAGGTTTTGTTTCTGTGTATAAATTTATTACTCAATTATACATACATACATATACACTCACGCCTGTAATCCCCGAAGAGGTAGGCAGAGGTGTAACCAGTACACCCACTTTTCGCCGAATTTCGGTCCCTTAATGTGATAGGGGGCGAGCCTATCGCCATACCGGCCACAGGTTCCAGACTCCGGGCTAATACTGAGAATTTCTAGATAGAAAAACCCAATATCATTTTACCCGACCCGGGGATCGAACCCGAGACCTCAGCACAGCAGTCGTAACGTATGCGCAATTACAACTGCGCCACCGAGGCAGTCAATACTCAATTTTATCGACAAATAAAATATAGCAGTGATTAAAACGTTTTACCATACGTTTATGACTCATAGAAGTTACTTCATATTGTAATAGATTCTTAATGAAGAGCTATAAATGTACATTAATACTTATGAAGCAATAAAATAAATAATAATAATACTATCCCTGTATTAAACATTGTCCCACTGTTGGGCACGGGCCTCCTCTACTAATGAGAGGGGTTAGGCCTTAGTCCACCACGCTGGCCTACTGCGGGTTGGTAGACTTCACATACCTTCGAAATTCGTATAAGAATTCAGATATGCAGGTTTCCTCACGATCCGCCCTGTGGAACGGGGGCGTTTGAATTCCACCACGGTAACCCCTGCCTGTCGTACGAGGCGACTAATAGGGGCCATCGGGGGTCGCGGGCTCGCAGCGGGGGGCTGTCAGCCCGAATCGATGCACTCCCAGTTTCGGAGCATCGTGCGACCTCGAGATGGACGGCAGCGCGTGTGGTAAGGCCTCGTTCGCTGTCGTTGTTCGGTGCGCGGGGGCTCCTAAGCCCTCCCATGGAGATGGGCTGCTACGCAGCACCGCGCAGGGGCGGTTCCGGCAGCAATTCTAGCACTCCTTAGAATACCCCGGGATCGCTCCTTAAGCGCCGAAGAAGGCCACCGCGGGGTTTTAGCTGGTAGTGTCGGGTGGGGTGTACATAGGGGGTAGGGACTCGGCCCAGCGGCTGCCCGGATAGCCATCATCCGGGCGAGGGGGATGCTGGGTCGTAAGACCGGCTAGTCCAGCATAACCGTTTTATTCTTATTCCGCTTCCCCCCGGAGCGGGCGGTAGTAATAAAACGCTTTCCCCGCGACAACAAAAAAAAAAAAAAAAAGGTTTCCTCACGATGTTTTCCTTCACCGTTAAAGCAAACGATAATTTACATTTAATACGCACATAACTTTAGAAAAGTCAGAGGTGTATGCTACTTGGGTTTCGAACATACGACTTTCGTCTTGGCAGTCCGTACCGCAACCAACTAGGCTATCAAGCAATAGAATCAACAAATTTATCATGTATTCCAAGAAAATAATGGATATTTTAATATTTACAATAATAATTGTTCTGTTAGCAGCAGCGATAGCTGTTGACAGTTACGGACTGTCAAGACGAAAGTCGTATGTTCGAAACACAAAATAGCATACACCTCTGACTTTTCTAAAGTTATGTGTGCATTCATTGCTAATTAACACTTGCTTTAACGGTGAAGGAAAACCTCGTGAGGAAACCTGCATACCTGAGAATTCTCATAAGAATTTCGAAGGTATGTGAAGTCTACCAACCCGCATTAGGCCAACGTGGTGGACTAAGGCCTAACCCCTCTCATTAGTAGAGGAGACCCGTGCCCAGCAGTGGGACAATGTTTAATACAGGGATAGTATTATTATAATTGTTCTGTAATTCTGTGTTTTTTTTTATATATCATAGTCCGACAAACGAGCCAGTGGGTCGCCTGATGTTAAGTGATCTCCACCGCCCATGAACATCCACAATACCGAAAGTATCACGTATGCGCATATATCGGCCTTAAAGGACAGGAATAGGGTTTAGGGAAGGGAAGGGGGAATCTGGGCCTCCGGATATCTCACTTACCATGCTAAACGCGACAGTAAACTGTCACTTTACGTTGGTTTTCTGTGAGACAGTGGTACTACCCCGGTCGAGCCGGCCCATTCATGCTGTAGACAAATATGTCTACAGCGTGGCTCTACTACTTTTATGGGTCTTAATGTTTAAATGTCAATAACGATTTCTATCAGAAACACACAGTTTTGTGCACGGAATTAATAAGCTTATTTTCGGTAATTACGTATAAGATGCAGTTTTACGGAACATAGCAATATTAATCCTGAAGAAGATGGAGTGTAACTTTAAGAGCATATCTTTTTTATTTCTTTCACTGTCGAGTGGCTATTTAAGATTATACCATAAACGTTCTAAATTTGAAAAAGGAATCATGATTACTTACAAGTTGCCAGTTCTAAGTACAAATAATAAAATATTTTATCGAAAATGGCCACCCGATTGTCGCTTAGTCTTCACAGAATTAAAATAATTAATTCAAATTGTAAATACGAAATATTGTAGTTAAAAATATTATTACCTTATTGTAATTCTAGTTCGAAAGTTATACGAATGTAAATAAAATTATATGATTCGAAAAAATTATTATGGTTTTTATTTCGGAGTTTTATGTCTATTCTAAAAAAAACACTACATTCTGAAGCTAATTGTATATTTATCACAACTGAAAACTGAACCTGTACCCGACCTGGGGATCGAACCCGAGAAGTCAGCATGGCAGTTGTAACACATTTACCACTGCGCCACCAAGGCAATCTAATTATACTTATCATATAAGATAACCCATAAAAATGATAATTTGTTTACATTTTCTACTAATTAAATTAATACAGTAGGTAATATTATAATATCAACAATAACAAAGAAAAAACTAGGGTCAATTAGCGTAACAATGACCTTCCTAGAAACTTCTAATTAAAAATAAAACTATGTTTATCTAATCGCATTTAGTGTTACGAAAAACAACAGTGAAGTTAAATGGATAAATGGGTTCTGTAGCTTTCACATAGATCTCCATTCAAGATATTCAATATGTAACAACATTTTGTCTGGTGGTAGGATATCATATCCGCCCGGAAAGCGACCACCGTACACTGTAAAACCCGCCATAGTGGCACACGCAAGTGTGTCGCGTTCCGGGATCAGCCAGTGTACATCCGGTTTTGTGCGGGGTCTAGAGTCGGGGTGTGGTGTTTGACCGTTTAGCGGCCTTCTGAGTACTCTGACAGTAGACCCTTGACCGCCTCTTCACTTTCTTAGTAGTGTGGAGAAGCAGGCCGGCATGATTGTGTTGAGTAGCGGAAGATAGGTTGTCTCTCGATACTCTATACTCTGCTTGGACGGCACTGCGCTTGCCATCAGGTGCAGTGTGGTCACTTTGCGGTGCCAGGATAAAAATTTGACACTGGTTAATGCTAAGATAAGCAGTCATAGCAGCGATAGCCTAGTTGGTTGCGGTACGGACTGTCAAGACGAAAGTCGTAGGTTCGAAACCCAAGTGGCATACACCTCTGACCTTTCTAAAGTTATGTGTGTATTAAAATGTTAATTATCGCTTGCTTTAACGGTGAAGGAAAACATCGTGAGGAAACCTGCATATCTGAGAGTTTTTCGAAGGTATGAGAAGTCTGCCAACCCGCATTAGGCCAGCATGGTGGACTAAGGCCTAACCCCTCTCATTAGTAGAGGAGGCCCGTGCCCAGCAGTGGGACAATGTTTAATACGGGGCTAGTATTATTATTATTTTTTTTTAAGTTGTCATAGGGACTACCGACAGAAGTGAAAACTTTGGAATTACTGTGTTCTTTTTAGAAAATAACTTTGCCGTGGTAGGATTAAAAAAAAATATGTAAAAGAAAATAAAAGTTTCAAATCCTGAGCAATATTCAAGTTGATCACAGTATAGTTTCAATGTCAAGACGATTGTAATTTCATGTTTCAATTGGGGTCGTCCGTGCGTTGTTCCTATGTCACGCATAGTGGGATTTCGGGATCTTCTACAGAACTCTAACCGAAACATAAACATATTGTGATAGTATATCGATAGGTGGCGTGACCGCCGAAACAAATAATTCAAGAAGGTACATTTTTGATAAATACTTCTATACAAATAAATAAATGTTAAAAATATAAACTTCTTAAATGTATCAACGTTGTTGTATATTATGTGATTATAGTGTTAATCTAGGGGCACGGTATTAGAATAGTTTCCTGTTTTTAATTTTGTACATTATTCTACCTATATATGCAACCGACTATAATACACAAAAGAAACCCTTTTGCGAAAACAGAATCATAAAAAATAAGTTCAAAAACTAAAACCCGACTACTGAAAAATCACGCCCTAAAAATTTACATACGCGTCCCTTGTATGTTATACAATAAATATTTATCTTATTCTTGTTTTATACTTTTTAGGGCGTGATTTTTCAGTAGTCGGGTTTTAGTTTTTGAACTTATTTTTTATTTAAAGTATTTTGGGGATTTTGCACATCACATTTTTTTCTGTTTAGGGTTTTTTATAAAATTATGATAAGTATGTAGTTTAGAAGTTATGAGGAAACAAATGAACATAAATGCATACATGCATACATACACTCATTTTTTTTTTTTTTTTTTCGCGGGGAAAAGCGATTTATCACTGCCGCCCCGCCGGGGGGAGTGGCGGGACGGTTATGTTGGGCTCACCGGCCTTACGACCCAGCGTTAAGCCGTCCGGGAGCGATGTTGACATCCGGACGACCGCTGGGCCGAGTCCCTAACAAATTCCCTACACCGGCAATACCAACTAAAAACCCCGCGGTGGCCCTCTTCGGCGCATAAGAGACGGTCCCGGGCACACGGGGCGAGAAGCGCCCCATTTTCGACCAGAACCGCCCCTGCGCGGTGCCGCCTTGCGGCCCGTCTCCATGTGGGGGGGGCTCAGAAGCCCCCGCGCACCGAAGGACGCCCTCGGCGTCCACGGCAGCAACGAGGCCAACCACCCGCGCTGCCGTTCATCCCGGGGTCGCCCGGTGTGCCGACGAAGTATATACAAAATAAAACTATGTACAAACAAATTTCGACACACCGAAAAGGGCGCTACGACAGCCCCCCGCTGCGCGCCCGCGACCCCCGATGACCCCTATTAGTCGCCTCTTACGACAGGCAGGGGATACCGTGGTGGGATTCTCCAAACGCCCCCAAACCACAGGGCGGGAGACGCCAGTCAGTTGTCCACCCGGCGCCTCCTACGTCTTCTCTGGCGGCGGGAGGGACCGTATCGTTCCCGATCCCTCTCGGCACTCTCCTTCTGTGAGATAACGGCCTCACAGAAGAGGGCCACCGCGCGCCAGGACCTCCGGCTGTCGACCATGGCCGATACCAAGGCCGGCAGCGAGAGGTCTCCTCCGACGACTGCTGCGAGAGCGCTGCGCTCCTCGTCCCAGGCTGAGCACTCCTCCAGTGTGTGTTGGGCCGTGTCACGCGGACAGTTGTCACAGTGGTGACACACGGCCGACCTTTCTGCGCCGGCTATGCGACACAGGTACTCGCCAAAACAACCATGGCCTGTGAGCACCTGTGTCAGCCGGAACGTCGCCGCGCCGTGGCGCCTGTCCAACCATTGGCGGAAGACAGGACGCACTGCCGCTACGACCCGCTGACCCCAAATTGGGTTTTCCAGCCTGAGACGCCACTCCTCCACGGCGGCTCTGCGGAGGGAGCCACGGATGGCATCCACCTCTCTCAAGTCCGGTCTCTCCCCGCGCCTGAACGCCTCCTCCCGCCAGTGAAATGCAGCGGAGAGGGCTCTAGCGTCCAGGTCCCACGGTATGAAACCGGCCAAAACACAAGCCGCCTCGAAAGAGACCGTGCGGTAGCCCCTGATCGCACGCTGCGCCACTGATCGCTGTGGCCTGCGCAGCAGAGCGACGCACCGGTCGCTCAGGGACTCGGCCCAGACGGGACTGCCGTACAGGGCCATGGACCGCACGACTCCGGCGTACAGCCTTCGGCAAGGGATGCCAGGACCTTCCAGATTGGGCAGCAGGGTTCCTAGTGCACCTGCTACCCGACACAACTTTTTTACTAATGTTTCAAAGTGGGCGCGAAACTCCCACCGGCTGTCCAAAACCAAACCCAAATATTTCATAGTTTTGCCGATGGGAATCGTGGAAACAAAGGGCCTCGGTCTTTTCAAGGGCCACCTTAAGACCTAAACGTTGAATACGTCCGACAACGTGGCCGGTACCCACCGCCGCCAGAATTGCGGCATCCTGGAACGTCCTGGCTGACGCAGTAACAAGGGTATCGTCGGCGTAACAAGTGACGCCGACGCCCCAGAGGTTGGCACCACGGAGCACCCAATCATATCCGATGTTCCACAGGAGTGGGCCCAAAACTGAGCCCTGTGGAACACCGCAAACCATCGCTCTCCGGTGCCACCCATTGGCGCCCGGATACACCACGTACCTTTCGGATAAGTACGCGTGCACCAGACGTCGAAGATAAGGTGGCACCACATGGTACCTCAGTGCCTCGTGAATGCAGGCCCAGGGCAGCGAATTGAACGCATTTGCGATGTCTAAAGACACCGCAACCACAACTTTGCCCCGGGCCACTGCTTCTTCCGCCTGCTCCTTCACCCGCAAAATCGCGTGGATGGTGGATCGGCCTTTGCGGAATCCGAATTGACACTCCGCTAAATCCGGACCGACCCTCTCGAACATACACTCATGCTTACATACATACTTACATACATACTTACATAAATACTTACATACATACTTACATACATACTTATATACATACTTATATACATACTTACATACATACTTATATACATACTTATATACATACTTACATACATACTTATATACATACTTACGGTCGCAACCGCATGTATACACTGGCAGGCGGTCATAAATATGTACACACTGACCTAAAGTTCCAAAAAGATGCATACCTACAGTGTTATGACCAAAATGAAGTACTTATACATAATTATTGGTATAATTTTTTATGTTTTTACTATGATCACTAGTGATCATAGTAAAAACATAAAAAAATAATAAAACGCTATAATAAAACGCTAGCGTTTTATACATAACTAGCTGTTGCTCGCGGCTCCGCCCGCGTGGAGGTCATGATAGGGAGAAAAAGTATACAATACAAAATACCAATTTTCATCCGTTTAACTTCAAGAATTAAGATTTTTCATACAAACTTTCATCCCCTATTTTACCCCCTTAGGGGTGGTATTTCCAAAAACCCTTCCTTAGTGGATGCCTACGTCATAAAAGGTACCTACTGTAAAAATTTCAAGTCTCTAACCCCAGCCGTTTAGGCTGTGCGTTGATAGATCAGTCAGTCAGTCAGTCAGTCAGTTTCTTCTTTTATATATACAGATTAATAAGTAGTAAAGCAGGCGATCATTCTTTTTATAGTTTTATGTGTGTCGCTCAGAAAGAGATCTAATAATTTTACCATAACTATTAACCTCTATTAATTTTACCATAACTCTAACCCCAGCCGTTTTGGCTGTGCGTTGATCGATCAGTCAGTCAGTCAGTCAGTTTCTTCTTTTATATATACAGATACGCGATCAGTCGTCATAGTTTATTATCTGTATTTTTTATTATTTGTTTATTTATTTTTGTTTATTATTATTCTAATTTTTTTCTTGGTCTGCCTTTACTATGTTTTCCAGGAGTTTTGAAAATACCATTATTGGTACAACCTTCATCAACAATTCTTTGTATACTACTAACGGATATACGTAAAAAAAAAATAATATTACGTAAGCATTGACTTATATTCTATAGACACGAACTGTCGAACAAAAAAGATGTTCCGAAAACCTTGTCCGCCCACTAATGCCATCTATTCATTTTAAAATTGTATTTTAATTTTAATTGAGCCAGCATATTTCTCAGGAGTATGTTAGACCCCAATGTAATTTTAATTAATTGACTTACGTTGGCGTCTTGAATCACACGGTTTGATAGGCTGGACTGAAGCTTTAAAGAGCTGTTATAAATCTATATTGTACCACTTTCATTCCCTGACTTGCCTTTTTTTTAGTGCCTCGATAGGCAGACGAGCAGACGGACCACCTGATGGTAAGTAGTCGCCGTGGTAAGTAGACATCTGCAATGCCAGGGACAGCGAAGCCGCTGCCTTTTTTTTTTTTTTTTTTTGTCGCGGGGAAAGCGTTTTATTACTGCCGCCCGCTCTGGAGGGAAGCGGATTAAGAATAAAACGGGTATGCTGGACTAGCCGGTCTTACGACCCAGCATCCCCCTCGCACGGATGATGGCTATCCGTGCTGCCGCTGGGCCGAGGGGTTAGGCCCCTATATACACCCCACCCGACACTACCAGCTAAAACCCCGCGGTGGCCTTCTTCGGCGCTTACGGAGTGATCCCGGGGTATTCTAAGGAGTGCTAGAATTGCAGCCGGAATCGCCCCTGCGCGGTGCTGCGTAGCAGCCCATCTCCATGGAGGGCTAAGGAGCCCCCGCGCACCGAACAACGACAGCGAACGAGGCCTTACCACACGCGCTGCCGTCCATCTCGGGGTCGCACGATGCTCCGAATTTGGGAGTGCATCGATACGGGCTGACAGCCCTCCGCTGCGCGCCCGCGACCCTCGATGGCCCCTATTAGTCGCCTCGTACGACAGGCAGGGGTTACCGTGGTGGAATTCAAACGCCCCCATTCCACAGGGCGGGAGACGCCGGTCAGTCGTCCACCTGGCGCCTCCTACGTCTTCTCTGGAGGCGGGAGGGATCATATCGTTCCCGATCCCTCTCAGCACTCTCCTTCTGCGAGATGACGTTCTCGCAGAAGTGGGCCACCGCACGCCAGGACCTCCGGCTGGCGACCATGGACGACACCACGGCCGGCAGCGAGAGGTCTCCTCCGACGACTGCTCTGAGAGCGCTGCGCTCTTCGTCCCAGGCTGGGCACTCCTCCAACGTATGTTGGGCCGTGTCTTCGCGGCAGTTGCCACAGTGGTGGCACACGGCGGACACCTCCTTTCCAATCCGACACAGGAACGAACCGAAACACCCATGGTCCGTTAATACCTTGCAGGGGCGGTTCCGGCAGCAATTCTAGCACTCCTTAGAATACCCCGGGATCGCTCCGTAAGCGCCGAAGAAGGCCACCGCGGGGTTTTAGCTGGTAGTGTCGGGTGGGGTGTACATAGGGGGTAGGGACTCGACCCAGCGGCTGCCCGGATAGCCATCATCCGGGCGAGGGGGATGCTGGGTCGTAAGACCGGCTAGTCCAGCATAACCGTTTTATTCTTATTCCGCTTCCCCCCGGAGCGGGCGGTAGTAATAAAACGCTTTCCCCGCGACAACAAAAAAAAAAAAAAATGGTCCGTTAATACCTGTGTCAGTCGGAACGTAGGCGCCCCGTGGCGCCTGTCTAGCCATCTCTTTAGGACAGGACGCACTGCCGCGACAGTCCTCAAGCCCGCAGTCGGGCTCTCCAGCCTGGTATGCCACTCCTCTACGGCGGTTCTGCGAAACCGGGCCGCAATCTCCCTCGGGGCCAGTCTCTCCTGACGGCGGCTGGACGCCTCCTCCCGCCAGAGGAACGCTGATGAGAGGAGTTTGGCGTCCAACTCCCAAGGGAGTGTGCCGGCCAATACGCAGGCCGCCTCGTGGGAGACCGTGCGGTAGCCCCTTACTATTCGCTGCGCCACCAAACGCTGCGGTTTGCGCAGCAGGGCGACGCAGCGGGCGTTCAGGGACTCGGCCCATACGGGACATCCGTACAGGGCCATTGACCGCACGACTCCAGCGTATAAACTTCGGCAAGGGCTATTAGGTCCCTCCAGGTTCGGCAGCAGGCGTCCGAGCGCGGCCGCCGCCCGCACCAATTTCGGCGACAAGTCCTTGAAATGGGCACGGAAATCCCACCGGCTGTCCAGCATCAATCCCAAGTACTTCATTTTACAGCCGATGGGAATCCGCACCCCCTCCACACTTATGTGGGGCTCAAAAGGTGGCCGAATCCGAGGCCTGTGAAAACAAAGGGCCTCGGTTTTGTTGAGGGCCACCTTAAGGCCCAGTCGCCGAATCCTGCCCACCACCTGTTCGGTTACGAACGAGGCGAGCAGGGTGGCCTCCTGGAAAGACCTGGCCGACGCTGTCACTAGTGTGTCGTCCGCGTAACACACGACAGCGACACCTCGGGGGTAGGTACCACGGAGCACCCAATCGTAGCCGATGTTCCACAAGAGAGGGCCCAAGACTGAGCCCTGTGGAACACCGCAGGCCATCGCTCTTCGGTGCCAACCGTTGGCGCCCGGATACACTATGTATCTATCTGAGAGATACGAGTGCACCAGGCGCCGAAGATACGGTGGCACCACGTGGTACCGCAGTGCTTCCATTATACAGGCCCAGGGTAGAGTGTTAAACGCGTTGGCGATGTCTAGAGACACCGCCACCACCACATCACCCCGAGCCACTGAATCCTCCGCTTGTGCCTTGACCCGCAAAATCGCGTGTATTGTCGATCGGCCTTGCCGGAACCCGTACTGGCATTGTGCCAGGTCCGGCCCGACCCCTTCAAAGCGAAGCCGCTGCCTACCGTTTACCTGTGTACTGTGTTATCGATACACACACACATACACATTTCGAGTTTATTACCGTCACATGATATCATAGGAGGCCATTCTATAGCCAAACCGGTCACAATTTTAGACTCCGGACTGATACTGAGAATGTTGTGGTAGAGAAACCTAATATAACTTTACCCGACCCGGGGATCGAACCCAAGACCTCAGCACACTAGACGTTCCACGTACGCTTACAACTACGCCACCGAGGCAGTCAAAGCTACGTAAAATAATATAGTAAAAATATTTACTATAAGGTTTATGCAATTTAACTAACTAATGATAATCTAATGACCTCTAAAATATGTATTCGTATATAAGAAGAGGAAAGCTCATATCTACAGTTCAGTGTGATTACTAACTCTACGATTGGAGCGTAAGTTTTTTTTAATAATGAAAACATTAATAAAAAAAGGCCTATGCCCAGTGGTGGGATAGGAAGCCTAATGATTATCATTGTGAATTAAAGCAAGTCCCTTTAAGTTTCCAGTCAGTCCTCAATCCAGTCGACACTGGGTGAAACTTTTACCGGATTTGAATACTCGTAACAATGAAAAAACATAGAAAATATTGCTATATTTCGTCAATTCAGTATGCCTCTGCAGCTATAGTTTCATTATCATCAATTTTGTCTTTACAAATATTTTTGGAATCAATCACCAATAACATAAGATTCGTCGTTGATTATGTAATAATTCATTTATATTGCAGCATCATCATAATGCTACGGACTGTGGTTCTACTGACGCTCGCAGCACTTGTCTGCCAAGCTTATCCTTCGGACAGTGACCGAGTCTCCCAGTTGTACAACACGGTAGTTACCGGAGACTACAACACCGCTTTCCAGCAGACCAGGGAACTTGTCAGCCAGGGCAAAGGCAGATTGGTTACTGAAGCCGTCGACAGACTAATCAAGAACAGTGTACGAAACACCATGGAGTACGCCTATAAACTTTGGAGTCAGGAGGAAAAAAATATCGTTAGAGAACGTTTCCCGATTCAGTTCAGAATGGTCATGGGCGAGGACAAAGTCAAATTGATCTTCCATAGGGATAACCTGGCCATCAAGTTGGGTGAAGCCGTTGATAGCATGGGAGACAGGATCGCTTATGGTGATGGTGATGACAAAACTAGCGAACGAGTGAGTTGGAAATTAATTCCACAATTTGAAGATAACAGGGTGTTCTTCAAGATCGCTAATGTCCAACGCCACCAGTACCTGAAGCTGGGTGTAGAGGCTGATAGCGCCGGAGACCATATTATTTATGGTGCCAGCGAAACAGACACCCAGAGACATCAATTCTACCTTCACCCGGCGAATTTGAACGGAGACTTGGTGTTCTATATCTTCAATCGGGAGTTTCACCAGGCGCTGAAGCTGGGTAGAGCTATTGACTCGCAAGGCGATCTTCAGGTGTATAGTCACAAAGGCAGCGTGGTCGGCAGCCCCGAACTTTGGGCATGGTACGTCTTGCCTTTCTAAACACAAAACGTCATTGCTATTAATTGTACTCTGTAATAAATTTATTTGGTTCAAAATTATGCTATTTTTCTTTATGGACTTTTTGAAAAAAATGCCCTAATGATATTATAAAGGGATCATTATAATGATAGTGAATCATAAGATTTTCTAAAACAACAAGAGAACGAAACTTACCAGTTTGAAACTTTTAGGACCCAGGATCTAGGTCATAGTCATAAAAATGAAAGTCTTTAGTTACTTAGTATTTTATTTTCTAGTTATTAGTTTAAATATTAACTTTGAATAAACGTTAAAGAAAAGATTTGTTTCTAAACAATAATCTATGAAATAAGACATACTTATAATGGAGGCCTTAATGGCTATAACAAAAATTTCCAATATATGACAAAATAAAGTACAGCTCTATCGCTTAAATAAAGCGCAGGTGCAACCGGGAATGGAATAATGCTCGCACCTCGGGGACGGTTCCGCTAAATAACTACTCGATGCCTTGTATGGGTTGCAGTGGCGGGCCATCCGCATTATGAGTGATGCAGAGTGCAGACGTGAGTGACAATCTAGAGCCGCTACAGTTGTCCTTATATTTCCTCACTTAGCGTATTCTACCGTCTGTATCGGGGAATTCTCAGGAAGTTTAATCTTATCCCATCCTCCCCCTTATACACCAGTACCACGCGTACTGGATGGCGGAACCACAGCTTCGTGGTGTCTACCACGCTGTAATCACGAGGTACGCAAATTAGTATTTTTGTCGCACCATCAAACTGTGGAACGGTTTGCCGGTTATTGTGTTCTACCCTCCTTCCTATGATTCTGTGTCCTTTATGCGTGCTGCGAAGAAGCTAATCAGCAGGCCGGCATAATTGTGTCACGTCGCGAGGTACAGTTGTCTATGGTAGATCTGGCACCGTCGAAACAGCGTTCTTAGAGTTCAGACTGTATAGTATGGGTAATGGTATAGTATATCTGTCAGTCCATATTTATCCAGGATCTGGACAGTTACATACCCATCCAATTTTTCACTACTGAGTTCTAAAAAGTTCGAGACAGAGAGCAACAACTTTGGAAATGTTTAAAATTGTTGTATTCGACTTTTTAATCGCTGCCGCTGCAGGCCGCAAATCATTGAATACATTCTGTCAACAGCACAGCAATATGCTGAGTGGTCACCTACCTGTCACAGCTGCGAAAAGCAAGTGCCATTACCATTTGTTTTAAATATAATAAAATTGTTAATTGTCTTGTGGTATGTGCGTGTTGTTAGCTGTGCTAAGAAATAGTTTTTCTTTCTTTCTTTTAAAAATAGTAGAGCCATGAGTTTGGTATAAATTAACTGCCTTAGACTTCATCTTTATACCTTTCCTTTAAAGCCGGCAAAGCATCCGATTCTTCTGGAATTGAGAAAGTTTATGAGCCGTAGAGATTTCTTGCCATCAGGTGGCTTACTTACAAAATTAGAGAACGGAGCTAAAACGCGCAAAATTTAATGGTAAAACACCAATTTATTTCCTGACGTTTCAACCGAGTTGCATCGGCTGTGGTCACGGAATGAGTCAGCTGCAAAATAAATAACAAAATATTCGTGGATTCAATTAATATTCAATTTTATTGTCCAGTCGGTTCATCCTTGATTATCTAACATGGTAAAAGTAAAAGCACGCGTTATTAAACCACATTTATTATTTTCTGTTGTTCAAGATTAAGATTAGTTTTAGAAAGCCGGAATGTGCCACCCGTATAATTGTGGGACGCCATCCACACCACCCTTATGTCCCCACGCCTCTCGGTCACCAATCGAGTCTAAAGCTCTGGCCAGCTTCAAAGAATGATGGTACTCCCGGTTAACAATGTAAAACACTGTCTCTCCATTCAAACTCGCTGGTTGAAGGTACCATTGGTGCCTGAATGAGTCGGTTCCGCTGGCGCCATAAGCCTTGTGTTCTCCATCATTGTCAGCATCAAGAGAGAGTTTCAGGTACTGGTTACGCTGGATATTGACAATCTTAAAGTAGGTCCTTTTGTCTTCCCAAAGAGGGATAAACTTCCAGCTCACTCTATTGGAAGTCTTGTCGTTAGCATCGCCATACACGATCCTGTCTCCGAGGTTGTCTACTGCCTCACCCAGTTTCAGAGCCAAGTTATCTCTGTGGAAGATCAGTTTGACAGTGTTTTCGCCTAAGATCATTCTGAACTGGATTGGGAAGCGTTCCCTTACGATGTCCCTGGCTTCGAGACTCCACAACTTGTAAGCGTATTCGAGAGTGTTGCGCTCGCTATTCTTAATTAGTTTTTGGACAATAAGTTCGATAATGCGGCCTTTTCCTTGCCTCTGGAGTGCTTTGGTTCTCGAGACGGCAGTTTCGAAGTCACCAACGACCACGTTATTGTATACTTGCTGGATGTCTTCATCTGCTGGCGCCGCTTGGCTGGCTAATGCCGCCAGCGCGAGTAGAAGGACTGCTGCTCGTAGCATTTTGTAGTATCTGAAAATATTACACATATGATTTCTTGGCTTGGGAAAATAATTGAATTTTTATTATAATGCTATTCTTAGAAAGACTAAGCGACTAATTATTGATAGACACCAATCACGAAAAACCGTAACAGTTGCAATCGAGAACGCCCGAAAAATCATACTTTATGTTACATAGTTTCGAATCAAATATGTCTGTATTTTGTAAAAATGAATAATTATATTTTGTAATTTTTATCTACATTTTATTAATTTTTATGTTTACGTTTTGATTAAAATCTCACCATTAAAAATATTCAGAATTGTGGACTAAAATTGGTCCTTTTTTGACCGATTAATGTTTTTAAAGCTTACCCAGAAATCCCCGACCGGCAAGTCAGTAGTATACTGAACTATTTAGATGACCGTTCCTCTTATATAATTCACTAACTAGCGATAATCTAATGACCTCTAGATTATCGTTAGTTTGTGAATTACACAATAACATTTTTTTTATATCATAGTCCGACAAACGAGCCAGTGGGTCACCTGATGTTAAGTGATCTCCTCCGCCCATGAACATCCACAATACCGAGAGTATCACGTATGCGCTATCGGCCTTAAAGGACAGGAATAGGGATTAGGGAAGGGAAGGGGGAATCTGGGCCTCCGGATATCTCACTTACCATACGAAACGCGACAGTGAACTCTCACTTTACGTTGGTTTTCTGTGAGACAGTGGTACTACACCGGTCGAGCCGGACCATTCATGCTGTAGACAAATATGTTTACAGCGTGGCTCTACCACTTTAAACACTTTTAACATGATACTATAACTTTATACAGTTTATCTTCTGTTTGTATGAACTTACATCAGTGAAAGAAAGAAAGAAAGAAATATTTTATTTGTTACAAGCATTTACATAGGTACAAACTAAAAGAAATTATAATAAAACGATAATTATACTAAACATGTAAAAACACAGGAGAAAAAATAAATACCTTGTGTTTATACAAAATAAGTTTAAAGTAATATAAATTTTGTGCTCATAACAAATACGGCCACAGTCTCAGCGTGTACTGGTTTAAATACCAGTGCTGGTCAGTGAGAACGATTTTCGATTAAGTATTCGAATAAAAGAACAGCGATAAATAAATAAATAACACCCAACAGTCACACACATAGCCCCGACCCCACACTAAGATACAAGTCTTGTGTTGTAGGTATCAGGGACTACGAGAGACTTTCGGTCTCACAACACCCAGACACCGGACAGAAATATCTGTCTGTTACACAAACATTTGTCCCGGTGTAGGAATCGAACCCACGGCCTTTCGTTTCACAGCCGGATTCTCGCCAATTGCGCCACGGAGGCTGTCCTCGAGCTTTAGTAGATAGTCCGTAGACTGTCAAGACGAAAATCGTAGGATCGAAGCTAACCCCAATAGCATACACTTCCAACTTGTCTAAAGTGACGTGTGTATTCATTGTTAATTATCGCTTGCTTTAATTGTGAAGCAAAATCGTGATGAAACCTACATACCAAATAATTCTCATAAGAACTTCAATGGTATGTGAAATTTACCAACCATTAGGCCAACGTAATGGCCCCTCTCAGCTCGTGCCCAGCAGTGGAACACGTTTAATACAGGGCTGGTATTATTCTTCTTTTTTTCGTGACGGCAAAGTGACTACACTTTATGGTAAGCGCGCAGTGCCATCCAATTAGAGTATCGAGTAGCGAGAGAGAATCTATCCCCCGCTACTCAACACATACATGCTGCCTGCTTCACACTACGCCATGGTGGTCACAATACGCAAGAAGGTGAAGAAGCGGTCGAGTGTCTAAATCTAAATTCTCAAACTACAAAGTTACTATAAATTTAAACTTTAAATGGCCGTGCTGAAAACTTATTATATCCACGTTACGCCCTTATGCGTCGTAGGGATTGAAATGTTTAATTTTCACTGGCGCAGGGTCTAGCGCAAAGAGCATAATAATACTACTGAAAGTCTAGCGTCTTAAAAGCAATGATGACACTGATGCTCCTGTGGATTAATACTCTTCTTAGTTTACAATTACTACACACCGCTTTATCCAACATAATTTAACAGACATCGAAACTTACATACTATTACTTTCGAGTAGAAAATAAGACAAACAAATTGTATAACTACTTCAGACTAGTAACTCCAGAGTCTCGAAACTTTGTGTATTAATTATCCGTTAGTTTCCCAAGGACTGTGTATGTTTGTGTTGTCCATATTTTTAAGAAGTAATTAACGTTACACATGACCCTCAAAATACGAGTCTTGTGAGTATGAGGATGGACAAACACCTTTTCGCTTTCTCAACATCCCAATCCTAAAAATACTCATGTACGGAGATCCAACCTATGGCGATCCAACCAATCAATGGCGGGCCTGTCAAACATTTTAAGTGGTGCGAGATCTCAAAGTGTCGCCTCTATAAATTCAAAACCTTAGCGCTCCTATACTATGCAGTTGCTTGAACGTGATTATAAGTAGTACTAGATAGAACTTTTTTCATGGGGAAAATCCTCTTGGATTCCTGTCTTAGCGACGGGGTATGCCGGATTTTTAACGGTTAAAAACCCCATGGTGGTCTCCATCAACACTACAGAAGGATTCCGGGACCTCCAAAAGCAACACGCCGGAACCCCTCCAGTGTAACGCTGTATTAGCACGTCAAGAGTGTCAATAACCCCCAGCATTCTTACGCGCCTCTATACAGAGGAACCTTGGAGATTTCTACCATCGCCTCGGCGTTTACGTCTCCGAGCGGGATCGGCTCTAGTAGGTCTAATACCGACTAGAGTACCTATAGACCTAGCAAATATCTATATGTATCTGTGGGATAAATACAGTGAAGTCTGTCGCGCTTAACATTGCAATTGTTCTGCTCATTCATTTGATTTGGCCCCCTCCTCATGATGCCTAGGGCCGCCATTGAACCTACGTCACCGGTTTCCCTACAGTCTATTTATCCTCTGTGCTTCAGACTAACGATTTACTGTTATATTCCAACACTAGATTTGTAGTCTTTGTTTCTCTTCTTTTCTCTATTGAAAGAAGTTTTAAGATCAGTACAGGAGTTCTTTCTATTACTAACATACTTAAAAATATATCTGTAATAGTTGTATAGAATACACATAGGTTTAGTGTTATTAATAATAATACTAGCCCTGTATTAAACATTGTCCCACTGCTGGGCACGGGCCTCCTCTACTTATGAGTGGGGTTAGGCCTTAGTCTACAACGCTGGCCTAATACGGGTTGGTAGACTTCACATACCTTCGAAATTGTCAGGTATGCATGTTACCTTCACCGTTAGAGCAAGCGATAATTAACATTTTAATATACACGTAACTTTAGAAAAGTGAGAGGTGTATGCCATTTGGGTTTCGAACATACGACTTTCGTCTTGACAGTCCGTACCACAACCAACTGGGCTATTGCTGCTCCTGTAGTGTTATTGAATTTCATTATTTTTTACAGAAATATAATATTCATAACAATTATATAAATAAAAGCCAGTGTAAGCAGCAAACATTTATTACGTGTGTACCATCGAAATCAAATTTAGAAGGGGTAAATCTTCCATCCGAAGAGTTCGGGGTGACCAATCACGTGGCCGTTGTGGGAGTAAAGCGTGCGGTCACCCATGGAGTCGACAGCTCTGCCCAGCTTCAGCGGCTGGCGGTACTCACGGTTGAAGATGTAGAACAACAGCTCTCCGTCCAAACTGGCCGGTTGAAGGTACCATTGGAGCCTGTAGGAGTCAGTACCACTAGCACCGTAAGCGCTGTGGTCTCCTTCAGCATCAGACTGAACACCAAGCTTCAGGTACTGATGACGTTTGTTATTAACGATCTTAAAGAACACCTTCTTGTCTTCGTAGAGAGGGATGAACTTCCATGATACATTGTCGCTATTTTTATCGTCTTTGTCACCGTACGTGATTCTGTCTCCAGCATTGTCAGTAGCCTCGCCCAATTTTAGAGCCAAATTATCTCTCTTATTGATTATTTTAACTGGATTGTCGCCTAAGATGACCCTGAATTGGATTGGGAAGCGCTCCTTTATTATCTCACTGCCTTCGTTGGTCCACAGTTTGTAAGCGTAGTCCATGGTGTTGCGCACGCTGTCTGTAATCATTTTCTCGACAGCTTCGGTGATAACGCGACCTCTTCCATTCCTGTAGAGTTGCTTGGTGTCCCAGACGGCATTGTCGAAGTCTCCAACGACTACGTTGTTGTACAATGCGTCAGCGTCAGAAATTACCATCCCGGTGGTCAGGCAGGCAAGGGCCACGAACCCCATCAAGAGAAGCGTTGGTCGAAACATTTTGGTGATTCTGAAAAAAGCGGCTGTTAAAGGTATATGTCTAGATATAGATTTATTCTTACAATTACTTATATGTGTTTCCAAATTTTAAACTTGATATGATATATAACTTGGGGGACAATAGTAAAATAGCCGATCTAAAATGAAGCTTGGACTGAAATTGCCAAACCAAAATGCTTGTTGAACTTTTTTAAATACCTTCATTTTATGTATATTATTGGTAATTTTATATATAGAATAGTTGAGACAATTTTTTATTATTTATCTAGAAGTTATCTCTAATCCCTATGTAAATATCATTATCGAAAGAATATTATAAGTCCGGCTAAAAATAAGTATGAATCCATGCAAACATGCAAGTTGTCAAATGACAGAAAAGGATGCATGGTGTGATTTATGACGTCACCGTTCTGAATAGCCATTACGGGGTAGACGTGCGAGGGAGATAGTGAGATCTTCCCAATTTTTTAATTAAATTTTAGTTCAGTTTTCGCAAAAGAGTTTCCCTATTATTATCGGTTGTATGTCAAATAATGTACTAAATCTAAAAATAAATTATTCTATTATATAAAGTGAGCTTACCCGCAAAGCTCCGGTCGCAGAGTCAGTATTTACACTGAACTGATGAGATGAGTTGCTTTTCTCCTTTATATACCAAAATGTAAGAGGTCATTAGATTATCGTTATTGAAATAAGGCAATAATAGAAAACAATAATCGATTATTTTAGTTTCATTATTTTTATCGCTTGATTAGTTTAATGGCACCGCAGTCAGGATATAAACAAGTGATTCGATCAACAATTAAAATCTCGAAGATTCTTTCCTATACGCACCTACCTTAGAGGGTTAAATACTCAACACATCCTGCGACGAAATATAAATATACACAGTCAGGTCATAAGTATTGTCACACAGTAAAAACTTTTATTTTAGAATACTGGCCACAAAAAAGTTTATTGAATTCGAATTTCAAATTGTTCATGAAAATAAAAATGTATACTTTTTAGAATTTTACTCATTTTTAAATATGGAGTGGACGCTTAAAGAAGACCGTGTTGCAGTAATTGCGTTGCATCGTTGCGGTTACGCGCCACTTCAATTTTTTGACATACTGAAAAATTTACCATCAAACGATACAATGAAGACTCTAGTGTAGATGACAGGTCAAGAAGTGGTCGCCCTCGGTCTGTTAGGACTCCAGCAGTGATAAAAGCTGTGAAGGCGCGAATTCAAAGAAATCCCAAACGTAAGCAGAAACTGTTGGCCCTTCAGATGGGGTTAAGCAGAACCACGGTGAAAAGGGTGTTAAATGAAGACTTAGGGCTTCGGGCATATCGAAGAAAAACAGGACATCGTTTGAATGCTCGTCTAATGGACCTGAGACTGAAGAGATGCCGCGCTTTGTTGAAGCGGTACGCGGGAAATAAATATCGGGAAATTCTTTTTTCAGATGAAAAAATTTTTACCGTAGAAGAGAGCTACAACAAACAAAATAAGGTGTATGCACACAGTAGTGAAGAAGCGAGCAACCGTATTCCGCGTGTACAACGAGGTCATTTTCCATCCTCGCTCATGGTATGGTTGGGAGTTTCTTATTGGGGCATAACAGAGGTACATTTTTGTAAGAAAGGTGTAAAAACGAATGCAGTTGTATATCAAAATACAGTCCTGACGAACCTTGTGGAACCTGTTTCTCATACCATGTTCAATAACAGGCACTGGGTATTCCAACAAGATTCGGCGCCAGCTCATAGAGCGAAGAGCACACAAGACTGGCTGGCGGCGCGTAAAATCGACTTCATCCGGCACGAAGACTGGCCCTCCTCCAGTCCAGATTTGAATCCGTTAGATTACAAGATATGGCAACACTTGGAGGAAAAGGCGTGCTCAAAGCCTCATCCCAATTTGGAGTCACTCAAGACATCCTTGATTAAGGCAGCCGCCGATATTGACATGGACCTCGTTCGTGCTGCGATAGACAACTGGCCGCGCAGATTGAAGGCCTGTATTCAAAATCACGGAGGTCATTTTGAATAAACTTTAGTGTCATAAGAATCTATGTTTTGTTAAGTTCATTTTGGTATATAAATGGTTACATAATGAATAAACTTGTTTCAATTATTTTATATTAAACATGTGACAGAATTTATGACCTCACTAGGTATAAACACAACAAATGATAGGGCAAACGAGAATCTGCTTCGAAGTGCAGACACCGCTTTCATTTTTAAGTTTAAACTTTTTTAGGCACGTTGGGCATTTTTGGGGTGGAGAAAAAGCACTGAACTCACGTCTTTGAAGTTCTATAATTAATTGAAAAGCAATCATAAACAAAAAAGATACTACTTCATGGTAGATTTTTCAAAAAAGAACACTGAACTTTCAAAATTAAAGTTTTCACTTCTTTCGGTAGTCTCCATGACTGTCTATTTTTGAAATTTTTGATGTCGCTACGTCTTGCCAAGCTATAAGTAAAAGTTTTTTAATTCATAAAAAGTACACCGACTTCAATAAAAACAAATTATGCGTCACTATAAAATTTGATTTTTCTGAGACCCCATCATCAGATCCTGACTTGGTGCCAATGGGACCACCTGGGAAGTATATATACCCTTTTAAACAATAAAAGAATTTCTCGAATTGGTCCAGGCGTCTTCGAGTAATCGGGGAACATACATGAAAAAATATTCCGACGAATTGTTAAACTCTTCCTTTTTTTGAAGTCGGTTAATTAAAAATGCATTATTGACTCTCGTTATTTAGAATTGGAACTGCCGTTTTTTTGGTATGTTCAGTGAAATTATCACAGGGCTTAAAAATAAACCTTCTGCTTTTCTTAGGTATATAAAACCCGACTACTGAAAAATCACGTTATGTATATACACAGTCAGGTCATAAGTATTGTCACACAGTAAAAACTTTTATTTTAGAATGCTGGCCACAAAAAAGTTTATTGAATTCGAATTTCCAATTGTTCATGAAAATAAAAATGTATACTTTTTATAATTTTACTCATTTTTAAATATGGAGTGGACGCTTAAAGAAGACCGTGTTGCAGTAATTGCGTTGCATCGTTGCGGTTACACGCCAATTCAAATTTTTGACATACTGAAAAATTTGAATATAACCAAAAGATTCGTTTATCGTACCATCAAACGATACAATGTGTAATGTAAATACTCTAGTGTAGATGACAGGTCAAGAAGTGGTCGCCCTCGGTCTGTTAGGACTCCAGCAGTGATAAAACCTGTGAAGGCGCGAATTCAAAGAAATCCCAAACGTAAGCAGAAACTGTTGGCCCTTCAGATGGGGTTAAGCAGAACCACGGTGAAAAGGGTGTTAAATGAAGACTTAGGGCTTCGGGCATATCGAAGAAAAACAGGACATCGTTTGAATGCTCGTCATATGGACCTGAGACTGAAGACATGCCGCGCTTTGTTGAAGCGGTACGCGGGAAAAAATAAAGGGAAATTCTTTTTTCAGATGAAAAAAATTTTACCGTAGAAGAGAGCTACAACAAACAAAATGATAAGGTGTACGCCCACAGTAGTGAAGAAGCGAGCAACCGTATTCCGCGTGTCCAACGAGGTCATTTTCCATCCTCGCTCTTGGTATGGTTGGGAGTTTCTTATTGGGGCTTAACAGAGGTACATTTTTGTGAGAAAGGTGTAAAAACGAATGCAGTTGTGTATCAAAATACAGTCCAGACGAACCTTGTGGAACCTGTTTCTCATACCATGTTCAATAACAGGCACTGGGTATTCCAACAAGATTCGGCGCCAGCTCATAGAGCGAAGAGCACACAAGACTGGCTGGCGGCGCGTGAAATCGACTTCATCCGGCACGAAGACTGGCCCTCCTCCAGTCCAGATTTGAATCCGTTAGATTACAAGATATGGCAACACTTGGAGGAAAAGACGTGCTCAAAGCCTCATCTCAATTTGGAGTCACTCAAGACATCCTTGATTAAGGCAGCCGCCGATATTGACATGGACCTCGTTCGTGCTGCGATAGACAACTGGCCGCGCAGATTGAAGGCCTGTATTCAAAATCACGGAGGTCATTTTGAATAAACTTTAGTGTCATAAGAATCTATGTTTTGTTAAGTTCATTTTGGTATATAAATGGTTACATAATGAATAAACTTGTTTCAATTATTTTATATTAAACATGTGACAGAATTTATGACCTCACTAGGTATAAACACAACAAATGATAGGGCAAACGAGAATCTGCTTCGAAGTGCAGACACCGCTTTCATTTTTAAATTTAAACTTTTTTAGGCACGTTGGGCATTTTTGGGGTGGAGAAAAAGCACTGAACTCACGTCTTTGAAGTTCTATAATTAATTGAAAAGCAATCATAAACAAAAAAGATACTACTTCATGGTAGATTTTTCAAAAAAGAACACTGAACTTTCAAAATTAAAGTTTTCACTTCTTTCGGTAGTCTCCATGACTGTCTATTTTTGAAATTTTTGATGTCGCTACGTCTTGCCAAGCTATAAGTAAAAGTTTTTTAATTCATAAAAAGTACACCGACTTCAATAAAAACAAATTATGCGTCACTATAAAATTTGATTTTTCTGAGACCCCATCATCAGATCCTGACTTGGTGCCAATGGGACCACCTGGGAAGTATATATACCCTTTTAAACAATAAAAGAATTTCTCGAATTGGTCCAGGCGTCTTCGAGTAATCGGGGAACATACATGAAAAAATATTCCGACGAATTGTTAAACTCTTCCTTTTTTTGAAGTCGGTTAATTAAAAATGCATTATTGACTCTCGTTATTTAGAATTGGAACTGCCGTTTTTTTGGTATGTTCAGTGAAATTATCACAGGGCTTAAAAATAAACCTTCTGCTTTTCTTAGGTATATAAAACCCGACTACTGAAAAATCACGTTATGTATATACACAGTCAGGTCATAAGTATTGTCACACAGTAAAAACTTTTATTTTAGAATGCTGGCCACAAAAAAGTTTATTGAATTCGAATTTCCAATTGTTCATGAAAATAAAAATGTATACTTTTTATAATTTTACTCATTTTTAAATATGGAGTGGACGCTTAAAGAAGACCGTGTTGCAGTAATTGCGTTGCATCGTTGCGGTTACACGCCAATTCAAATTTTTGACATACTGAAAAATTTGAATATAACCAAAAGATTCGTTTATCGTACCATCAAACGATACAATGTGTAATGTAAATACTCTAGTGTAGATGACAGGTCAAGAAGTGGTCGCCCTCGGTCTGTTAGGACTCCAGCAGTGATAAAACCTGTGAAGGCGCGAATTCAAAGAAATCCCAAACGTAAGCAGAAACTGTTGGCCCTTCAGATGGGGTTAAGCAGAACCACGGTGAAAAGGGTGTTAAATGAAGACTTAGGGCTTCGGGTATATCGAAGAAAAACAGGACATCGTTTGAATGCTCGTCATATGGACCTGAGACTGAAGACATGCCGCGCTTTGTTGAAGCGGTACGCGGGAAAAAATAAAGGGAAATTCTTTTTTCAGATGAAAAAAATTTTACCGTAGAAGAGAGCTACAACAAACAAAATGATAAGGTGTACGCCCACAGTAGTGAAGAAGCGAGCAACCGTATTCCGCGTGTCCAACGAGGTCATTTTCCATCCTCGCTCTTGGTATGGTTGGGAGTTTCTTATTGGGGCTTAACAGAGGTACATTTTTGTGAGAAAGGTGTAAAAACGAATGCAGTTGTGTATCAAAATACAGTCCAGACGAACCTTGTGGAACCTGTTTCTCATACCATGTTCAATAACAGGCACTGGGTATTCCAACAAGATTCGGCGCCAGCTCATAGAGCGAAGAGCACACAAGACTGGCTGGCGGCGCGTGAAATCGACTTCATCCGGCACGAAGACTGGCCCTCCTCCAGTCCAGATTTGAATCCGTTAGATTACAAGATATGGCAACACTTGGAGGAAAAGACGTGCTCAAAGCCTCATCTCAATTTGGAGTCACTCAAGACATCCTTGATTAAGGCAGCCGCCGATATTGACATGGACCTCGTTCGTGCTGCGATAGACAACTGGCCGCGCAGATTGAAGGCCTGTATTCAAAATCACGGAGGTCATTTTGAATAAACTTTAGTGTCATAAGAATCTATGTTTTGTTAAGTTCATTTTGGTATATAAATGGTTACATAATGAATAAACTTGTTTCAATTATTTTATATTAAACATGTGACAGAATTTATGACCTGACTAGGTATATTAAGTATGAAAAATATATTTATTACATTCTTGTTTCATACTTTTTAGAGCGTGATTTTTCAGTAGTCGGGTTTTAGTTTCTGAACTTATTTTATATTTAAAGTACATATACACATACACTCACGCCTGTAATCCGCGAAGGGGTAGGCAGAGGTGTAACTAGTACACCCACTTTTCGCCGAATTTCGGTCCCATAATGTGATAGGGGGCGAGCCTATCGCCATACCGGGCACATTTTCCAGACTCCGGGCTAATACTGAGGAATTTCTAGATAGAAAAACCCAAGATCGGGTCAAGATGTTGTGGGACCGTAGTCCCAAGCCCCTCTTTCCCACTGGGCACTATGGGCACGTGCCCAGGGCCCCGCGATCGATTGGGGCCCCCCAGTTCCTGTCAGATCACCAAACGATAACCGATATTTATTACTGAAAAAAATCGAACTATAACTACTGACTACAATACCTACTTGCTGAAATGTATACCTATATAGTATGAAAACAAAATTGAAACACATTTCCAAATGTAGAAATCGCATTAAGAATATTATTTTTAAAACATTATGGTAACTAACTAACTGCAGTGGGCAACACTCCTACAAATTGAAAAGAATAAAATATTAATTAAGAATTAGTACAATGCTTCAAGAGAGATTAACCAGTTTGTTTTGCTGATGTCCATAGAATGGGATATATTCAAAAATATAGATTTCGGAGCACTAACCTGTGAAGGGTACAAGAGTTACTTTTGTGGATTATATTATATTATTTATTTTGACTGAACGACTGACGTAATTAAATAAAAATAATTATGATCTTCCCTCCGCTGAAGAGAACCTCGTATATCTACTTTCTTTGCCTATTCTAACAAAATAGTGCTCTGTCAAGGTCATAAGGGCCCCATCATCCTAATGTGCCCAGGGCCTCCAATAGATTAAAGACGGCCCTGCGTAGTCCCTCGTAGTTCTTGATACCCACAATACAGGTTTTACCTAGTTTGGGTTGAGAACTATGTGTGTGACTGTTGGGTGTATATATTATTTTTATTTGGTTAAAGAGAATAAACCGTTCGTTTCTAAACAATTTTATTTATGACAATTATTTTTAGATTTATAATGGTGTGATGATCCATCCGAAGGCTTCAGGGCTTCCGATCACATTACCGGCTTCTGAGTACACCTTGCGGTCACCGTATGAGTCCACAGATCTACTCATCTTCAGTGCCTGGATGTACTCACGGTTGAAGATGTAGAACAAAAGACTACCATTATGCTTCACCGGTATGAGGAACCATTGAGCTCTGTATCCACTAGATCTGGAACCACCGTAAGCAGAATGGTCTCCATCGCCATCTATGGAAGTGCTGAGCTTCAGATACTGGTTGTTCTTGATATTATATATATAAAAGTACAGCCTTTGATTCCTAGAATCTGAAATTGGGTTAATTCTCCACTCCATTCTACCACCGATCATATGGTTGCTGTCACCATAGGCAGTTCTGTCACCATCCCCGTCAACGTTGGCTCCCAATTTCAGAGCCATATTGTCCCTGAAGCCGATCAGCTCCACAGTAGACCCTCCAAAGATGCTCCTAATTTGGAATGGGAAGTATTTTTCAATGATTTCAATATCGTTCTTCCACAGGTGCTCGGCGTAGTCCATAACGTTGCGTTGACCTCCGTTGAGCAGTTTATCAACTGCTTGGGAGATGACACTTCCTCTACCACTGTTCTCGAGATCCCTGGCCTGGGCGGCAGCGTTCTGATATTCTCCAAGAATTACATTTGTGTATATTTCGTCGGCGATCGCATCGTTTGAAGCGGTATTGGCGTGGCAGGACAAAATTGTGACTGCCAAGAAAAGCGCTGTTGGGAGCATTGTGATGATCCTGTAAAACAAGAATTGTGAAATATTAAATAAATTCTTTGCGCCTGTTTTAGTTGTATTTGGAAGTGACCCATTGGTATAACAACAATTATATTTTACTCGCGGTTTTAACGGTAGGCAGCGGCTCTGATGTGCTCTGAAATTGCAGAAGTCTACGGGCGGCGGTGACTACTTACCATCAGGTGGCCCGTCTGCTCGTCTGCCTATCCAGGCACAAAAAAACTCGCTTTCCGACATCTTCACATGCGTGATCATTTATTGGTACCATATATGTGTGATTATGACCTTACAAAAGAAATAATCTATAAAACACGTAAAAATAATTTTATACCAAAGTGTAACATTCGCATAAACATAAGAAACCATTAAATAAGTGCTCTCGACATTTTTCTTTATAACATATTCTCTGACATGACAACCACATCATTAGTATAAAAAGCAGCCTGTGTAAATTCAGTTTTTTTTTGTCGAGATTAGATCTGAGAAATGAACCCATTTTTTATAACGAGATCTGTTCTTATGAACTAACTCTATGATAACATCGATGATGGATGGAGGATGCTGCGTGACGATGACGTTATTTTTATCCTGGCACGGCAAAGTGACCACACCTCACCTGATGGTAAGCGCAGTGCCGTCCAATTAGAGTATCGAGTAGTGAGAGACAACCTATCCCCCACTACTCAACACAATCATACCGGCCTGCTTCTTCACACTACGCCATGAGCAAGAAGCTGAAGAAGCGGGCGAGGGTCTAGTGTCAAAGTACTCAGAAGGCCGCAAAACGGCCAAACATCGTACCCCAACCAAAAACCGGATGTACTCTGGCTGATCCCAGAACGCGCCACACTTGCGTGTGCCGCTATGGCGGGTTTTGCACCCTGTGTACGGTGGTCGCTATTCTATTTTACTAATTACGTGGTTCATAACAGCACATATAACTTACCAACAAAGATCCAATCGTAGTTACACTGAACCGATGAGATCAGTCTGACTTGTTATATATAAAAAAGATAGACAGAGGTCATGAGATTATCTTCAGTTAAATAGTTAATTTACATAAGAATCTAATGAAAAACATTACTTGGGCTTGTTATTTTAATGCCAACGATTTATGTTTATTTCAAGTTGATAGCTAGAAAATATTTTTGCTAATATGATAATATATTAAAAAATAATAATACTAGCCCTGTATTAAACATTGTCCTACTGCTGGACAGGGCCTCCTCTACTAATGAGGGGGTTAGGCCTTAGTCCTCCACGCTGGCCTAATGCGGATTGGTAGATTTCACATACCTTCGAAATTCGTTTAGAATTCTCAGATATGCAGGTTTCCTCACGATGTTTTCCTTCACCGTTAAAGCAGGCGATAATTAACAATTAATACACACATAACCTTAGAAAAGTCAGAGGTGTATGCCACTTGCCACATTTAGGGCCCCATATCAATGTAGAGGGGGTGCGGATTCCCATCGGCTATAAAATGAAGTACTTGTGATTGATTCTGGACAGCCGGTGGGATTTCCGAGCCTATTTCGAGGAGTTGTCGCCGAAATTGGTGCGGGCGGCGGGCGCGCTCGGACGCTTGCTGCCGAACCTGGAGGGACCTAGTAACCCTTGCCGAAGTTTATACGCTGGAGTCGTGCGGTCGATGGCCCTGTACGGATGTCCCGTATGGGCTGAGTCCCTGAAAGCCCGCTGCGTCGCCCTGCTGCGTAAACCGCAGCGCTTGGTGACGCAGCGAATAGTAAGGGGCAACCGCACGGTCTCCCACGAGGCGGCCTGCGTATTGGCCGGCACACTCTCTTGGGAGTTGGACGCAAAACTTCTCTCGTCAGCGTTCTCCTGGCGGGAGGAGGCGTTCAGTTACCGTCAGGAGAGACTGGCCCCAAGGGAGATTGCGGCCCGGTTTCGCAGAACCGTTGTGGAGGAGTGGCATACCAGGCTGGAAAGCCCAAGTGCGGGCTTGAGGACCGTCGCGGCAGTGCGACCTGTCCCAAAGAGATGGCTAGACAGGCGCCTCGGTGCGCCAACTTTCCGGCTGACGCAGGTACTGACGGACCACGGGTGTTTCGGTTCGTTCCTGTGTCGGATCCGAAAGGAGGTGTTTGCCGTGTGTCACCATTGTGGCAACTGCCGCGAGGACACGGCCCAACACACGTTGGAGAAGTGCCCAGCCTGGGACGAAGACCGCAGCGCTCTCAGAGCAGTCGTCGGAGAATACCTCTCGCTGCCGGCCGTGGTGTCGTCCATGGTCACCAGCCGGAGGTCCTGGCGTGCGAGGCGACTAATTGGGGCCATCGGGGGTCGCGGGCTCGCAGCGGGGGGCTGTCAGCCCGAATCGATTCACTCCCAATTTCGGAGCATCGTGCGACCCCGAGATGGACGGCAGCACGGGTGGTAGGGCCTCGTTCGCTGTCGTTGTTCGGTGCGCGCGGGTTTTTAAGCCCCCCCATGGAGATGGGCTGCTACGCAGCACCGCGCAGGGGCGGTTCCGGCAGCAATTCTAGCACTCCTTAGAATACCCCGGGATCGCTCCGTAAGCGCCGAAGAAGGCCACCGCAGGGTTTTAGCTGATAGTGCCGGGTGGGGTGTACATAGGGGGTAGGGACTCAGCCCAGCGGCTGCCCGGATAGCCATCATCCGGGCGAGGGGGAAGCTGGGTCGTAAGACCGGCTAGTCTAGCATAAATGTTTTATTCTTAAAAAAAAGAGGTGTATGCCACTTGGGTTTCGACCATACCACTGTCTTGGCAGTTCGTACCGCAACCAACTAGGCTATCGCTGCTCCTAATATGATAATAGCTTTGAATTCTTCTGATCTTTACGGCGAAATGTCATTAACAATTTTAGAACGCTAAAATGACTATCTAATAGTAATTTACACTTTGAACTTATTATCAAATCGAAATTTCTAGTTTGTAGCATTTATTACGATATTAGATGATGTAATATCTGAAATCGCACTTTTGTTTATCTTTACGTCAATTATAACTATAACTTTTGACAGCCTCCGTGGAGCAGCGGGCGAGTAGCCGCCTATCAAACGAGAGGCCGTGTGTTCGATTCCCACACCGGGACATAATAATAGGTTGGGGTACTGTATGGGGTCTAGGTGTTGTAAAACCGAAAGTAGTCCCTGATAAATAAACAACAACACAAGACTCGTATCTTAGTGTGGGATCAGGGCTATGTGTGTGACTGTTAGGTGTTATTTAATTAAATTTATAGATTATCGTAATATAAATTTCAGAAGAAAAATAGATTTAGTAATCATTTATCAAGAATATCAATAACATTGTCAGTAAAGAGAAAAATCTAGAACCACCTAGAAGCAAACAGCTGTGTCGTGCAATATCAACTGAAAGGGCGAAGGCTTCGTACTTCGTGAACACATCTTTTGACCTGAAATTTGTTTTTGCTTTATTTACCACCTATCTGTTTCCCGCAGCTTCGCCTGCTTGATAACGTTTATAGGTACTGAAAGATACTGAAATAAAAAGCAATTTTCGTCTTTCCCGAATGAAGTAATGGATGGTGGTAGGATATTAATATCCGCCCGGATAGCGACCACCGTACACACGATGTAAAGCCCGCCATAATGGCACACGCAAGTGTGTCGCGTTCCTGGAGCAGCCAGTGTACATCCGGTTTTTCCGGAGTCTAGAGTTGGGGTACGATGTTTGGCTGTTTTGCGGCCTTCTGAGTACTTTGACACTAGACCCTCGACCGCTTCTTCACCTTCTTGCCAATGGCGTAGTGTTAAGAAGCAGTCCGGCATAATTGTGTTGTGTAGCGGGGGTTAGATTGTCTCTTGCTACTCTAATTGGAAGGCACTGCGCTTACCATCAGGTGCAGTGTGGTCACTTTGCGGTGCCAGGGTAAAAAATTTACACTGGTTAATGCTAAGATAAGCAGTCATGACGGTCACCCGAGTTCAGTGCTTTTACCCCATTCCAAAAGTGTCCAACGTGTCTACAAGATTTTACTTCAAAACATTCTTATGGTTCGGTTATAGTCGCTTGTTCTAGTAATTCGCTTTTAGCAGCCTCCTGTGTCTTTCTCAGTTACACTAGTTTCAGTTATGTTCAAAAGAATCTTGTGTGTTGATGCATCATAATTTTTACTTCTTTTTTAATTTAATTTTGTATTTTATTTATTACACACAAAACAGGTTATAATCGGGTACAAATTGTATACAAAAATGTTTCAAGTTTTTTGAAGTTGTAGTTTATAACCCACAAATTTGTGTTCCGGAATCAATATTAATTGTTAACGAGATAACAAAGATAAAATTATCTAATACAATGCTAATTTCAACTAGTTAATTTTTAAATAAGTTAGTGGAGTGGAATGCGTATGAGCAAAAATTCAATTGGTGTATGACATACATAGTTAAATTGATGTTAAACTTAGCTTAAAATAAATCGTTAATGACATTACGGATCAGATTCTTATATGTAGTGATATTATTGCTATGAAATAAATCTATAGAGGGATTCTTATTTACTAGTTCATTATATTGCCGACACATACGGACAATAGGATTGAAATAGGATGTATTATTGCGGAATATTTGACTGAATTATTTACTTATATCTTTGAAATCGCCTTTTGGTTAGTTTTTTTTACTGCCGCCCGCTCTGGGGGAAGTGAAAAAAGAATAAAACCGTTATGCTAGACTAACTGGACTTACGACCCAGCACCCGCTCGCCCGGATGATGGCTATCCGGGCAGCCGCTGGGCCGAGTCCCTACCCCCTTTGTCCACCCCACCCGACATAACCAGCTAAAACCCCGCGGTGGCCTTCTTCGGCGTTTACGGAGCGATCCCAGGGTATTCTAAGGAATGCTAGAATTCCTGTCGGAACCGCCCCGCGGTGCCTCATAGCATCCCATCTCCATGCGTGGTTAGGAGCCCCGCGCACCGAACTACAATAGCGAACAAGGCCTTACCACCCGAGCTGCCGTCCATCTCGGGGTCGCACGATGTTCCGAGATTGGGGGTGCAATACGGGCTGCCAGCCCAACACTTCATGTATCCTTGCTTAAATTAATAAACAATGTATCTAAAATTATTCTTATTTATTTTCTGATCTAATAGGACTGTATTAAATATCAGGTGCAGAGTGGTCACATCACTATCTACTAGTGCTGGGCATGGGCCTTCTCTACTATTGAGAGGATTTAGACCTTAGTACACCACGCTGTCACATTCATACACACATGTCATTGTACATCAAAATAAAAATGTAATATCAACTACATGGGTACAGGGTAGAAACATTGCACTACACTTTCGAGATGACATACAACTCAGTCTCCCCCGTGACCATGAAGGCTGTAAAGTCTTCGAAACGTCGGGTTAAAAAAGTAAAATAAACCGCGATATAATCCGTAATCTTCGTTTTATTTCAACACCACGCTGTCTTAATACAGGTTAGTATTCTTGAAAAAAACAATTATGATAGCCTCAAAAAGTACACCGACTTCAATAAAACACACATTATGCGTCCCTAAAATTTGAGGGTTGCCCTCGATTTTTCTGAGATCCTGACTTGGTGCCAATGAGACCACCAGGGAAGTATATCCTTTTAAGCAAAAAATAATTTCTAGAATCGGTCCAGGCATCTTCGTGTAATCGGGGAACATACATAAAAAAATCAACGAATTCAGAACCTCCTCCTTTTTATGAAGTCGGTTAATGATATTGAACGATATGAGCACCACGATGAATATGTATGCAATACAAAAAAATATTTATTACATTCACGTTTTATATTTTTAAGATCGTGATTTTTCAGTAGTCGGGTTATAGTTTTTGAACTTATTTTTTATTTAATTTATGTACTTCAATTTTTAATTTGTAACAGATAAAATATTTTTATTTCTTTCTTTCATTCAGTATTTCAAAGGTGAAAAATAATTGTTGGTTTATGATTGAATCCATTTTATTGATAGCATTCCCAAAATCGTAATCCAAATAGACTTAGAAAGGTAAGATTTCCCATCCGTAGAGCTCAGGGTTTCCGGTCACAATGCCGTTGTGTCCGAATGCCTGACGGTCACTATCTGCGTCCACAGCTCTGGCGAGCTTCAGTGCTTGTGGGTACTCACGGTTGAAGATGTAGAACAAGATCTCTTTATTAAACAACACCGGTTGCAGGTACCATTGGTGTCTCAATGTTTCAGAATCGGTCGAAGCATACACCGAGTGGTCCCCATCAGAGTCAGCGTTAGTACCGAGTTTCAGGAACTGGTTCTCCTTGACGTTGTAGATCTTAAAGTAGACCTTCGACTCTGATTCTTCAAGGGGAATGAATTTCCAGGCTACTCTGGTGCTGATATCTTTGGTGCCTCCATGGCCGTATGCAGTCCTGTCGCCTTCATCGTCAATCTTCAATTGCAATTTGAGGGGCATGCCGTCCCTCCTGCTGATCACCTTGGCGGAAAGCTGGCTGAAGATAGTCCTGAACTGGAGTGGTAAGAAGTTTTTGACGATGTCTTGACTGCCACGGTTCCATAGCTGGTAGGCGTAGTTCACGGTGTTGGGCCGACCCTCATCGATCAGCTTTTCAACGGCCTGGGTGATGACTTTGCATCTGCGGTTCTTCTCAAGTTCTTGGCTCTGGGTGACAGCGCTGTCATAGTCTCCGACGATCACACTTCTGTATAATTGATCGGCGGCTTCGTTGTCTGTTGCGGGAGCGGCTTGGCAGGCGAGCGCCGCAAGGGCCAGGAGAAGAGTAATACGTAGCATTATGATACTGTAACAAATAATTGTTATAGTTAATTATATTATTTAATCTGTACTAAGTATTATTTTTTATAGAAACACATTTATTTTATAAAACATGTAACATGATAAACGCATGACCTGAAAGTAGTTTGTAAAGAATAGTCTAGGTACTTAATCAATTTTAGTAATTTTTAATACATGTACCTACTTTTTATACTAACAATAATGAGAACTAAGAAAATAACTGTCACGCTCCATCAAACAGTAAAAAAATGAAATAGAAAAAGTTTTTTAATTCATAAAAAGAACACCGACTTCAAAAAGAAACAATTATGCGTTCCTAAAAAATTTGAGGGTTGCCCTCGATTTTTCTGGGATACCATCATCTGATCCTGACTTGGTGCCAATGGGACCACCTGGGAAGTATACCCTTTTAAACAAAAAATAATTTTTCGAATCCATCCAGACGTCTTTGAATAATCGGGGAACATACATAAAAAAAAAGATTCCAACGAATTGAGAACCTCCTCCTTTTTAACCGATTTCAAAAAAAGGAGGAGGTTCTCAATTCAACGTGTATATTTTTTTATGTTTGTTACCTCAGAACTCCGTCATTTATTGACCGTAGACAATTCTTCTTTTATAAAAGAGAATATGCTTCCACATTGGTCCCGTAGGATTTTTATCAAAATCGGTTGAGTAGTTTGATTTTAAAACCAAAATAACTTGAAAAAATATGTTGTCCGAAGATACGAATTTTGCTTTTCTGTGACTTTTTCAAAGGTGTTTTCTTTTGGTACTCTATCCAACGTACCTATTTTATATTTGTACCAAATTTAGATAAAAATAAAACCGCCTTCAAAAAAACACAGACACAACTAAAACGCAAAAAATAATTGGTTACATTTACATCAACTAATTACATACAATTTAAATCAATTATTTGGAGTCGACAGACAGACAGGTCACCTGTTGGTAAGTAGACACCGCCGCCCATAAACTTCTGCAATGACAGAGCTCAGCAAAGCCGCTGCCTACCGTTTATTTCCATCTTGCCATTAGGTGCAGTGTGGTAACTTTGCCGTGCCAGGATAAAAAAAGGTTTAAAATCTATCTAAACTATGTTAGCATTAGTCCTTTACCAACCAAATTTTCGTTGAAAAAATAAGAAATTCAGATTTCGACAACAGCGTCACCTATCGGATCTAAAACTATTCTATTTTTTAAGTTGGACCCAACCACACACTTACACAAAATTTCATTGAAATCGGTCGAGTGGTTTCAAGGTCTATAGCGGACATAGGTAGTTTTTTTGTGTTTTATATAAATATGTATATTTTTTGTAGAAAATTTATCAGTTATCGGATGGGAAAAATATTTTCTTTAAAATGTGGACAATATTTAATATTATAGGGACCTTTGGAAGTGGTAGAGCCACGCTGTAGACATATTTGTCTACAGCATGAATGGGCCGGCTCGACCGGGGTAGTACCATTGTCTCACAGAAAACCAACGTAAAGTGACAGTTTACTGTCGCATTTCGTATGGTAAGTGAGATATCAGGTTCCTATTTCTGTCCTTTAAGGCTGACATCGCATACACTTTCCGTATTGTGGATGTTTGTCGGACTATACTATATAAAAAACCTGGGATTTAAACTAGACTTGTGATTATTTTAAATACATTTGTACTGAATCTTAAGAGTGACAATGTTTTTATTTTTATAATTTAAATATTTTGGAATCTAAATTTAAGTAAATAATAGTTTTACATTACAAATAAATAGGATCTGTTACAGAGTGAAAATTATAATTTAAAAGTTACATTTTATTTTTCCTATTCGGATGAGAGTGTAATTTTTACGTTTTTTTAATTAATTTACACTACAATTAAAGATTATTTTTTATATTACTACAAAAGGCGGTCTTATCGCTAAGAGCGATCTCTGCCAGACAACCTTAATTAGAACGACATAAATTAAAAAGAAAATTGGGGGTGTGAAATACAATACCATAGATATATATGTATATATATAATATAAATGAGCAATATATTTAAATACAAAGAAATTATTATAGGTAGGTATAGTAATAGCACAGAGAGCTTACCCACAGAGCTTCGATCGCAGAGTCACACTGAACTAGTGAGATGATCTTCCCTCGTCTTATATACTGTTTAAGGTCATTAGATTATCGGCACTTTATTATTTCTTACACAATCATAGAAAAATATTGAAGATAATACCGACTTAGGTATAACTGTTTTTTTTTATGATAATGTAAGCTACTTCTCCCCTGTTATAAACCAGGGTCCTTGTCTTCTTTATTTATTTGCACATTTGTTATATATATAATAATAATAATACTAGCCCTGTATTAAACATTGTCCCACTGCTGGGCACGGGCCTCCTCTACTAATGAGAGAGGTTAGGCCTTAGTCCACCACGCTGGTCTAATGCGGGTTGGCAGACTTCTCATACTTTCGAAAAATTCTCAGATATGCAGGTTTCCTCACGATGTTTTCCTTCACCGTTAAAGCAAGCGATAATTAACATTTTAATACACACATAACTTTAGAAAAGTCAGAGGTGTATGCCACTTGGGTTTCGAACCTACGACTTTCGTCTTGACAGTCCGTACCGCAACCAACTAGGCTATCGCTGCTATTTTTTATATATACTGTTGTTATATATTGAGTTCCACAAGCTACGATCCTGACACACTTCTTTCGCCGTTTCCACATTCACACCTTATACACTACACCTCTTTAAACACACATTAATATAATTCGATAAATTATACTCCATTTTATTTAAAAAAAAAAAATAACCTCATATGTTTTGCATAGTTCCGATGTTAGGTAAGTAAATTCAAAAAATCCGTAGGTCAATTCAAAGTCAACTAAAATAAATAACATGGTAATGGGTTCATGTTTGCCTAGTAGCTGCGAACTCTTGTAAATAAATATCGATCCCACACAACATAAGATACGAGTCCTGTGTTGTGGTATCAGGCTACGAGAGACTTAAGGTCTCACAACACCCAGACCCGACACAAATATCTGTCTGTCACACAAACCATTCCCGGTGTGAGAATCGAACCCACGGCCCCTCGTTTCACAGCCAGCTACTCCCAACTGCGCCACGGAGGCTGTCAACTCTTCAGTTGTAAACCTTGAGGTGAATTCAATTCCTGAGTGATTTAAAGCAAAATTTTCGATTGATACACTACTAATCATGAAATTTACAACTTTTGTCCGCAGCTCTACATGTGTTGATCCACAGTAAAAAAATGATTTAAAGTACCCCACAGGAGACTTAAAAACCAATAAAAGTTTCAAGTTATTCTTAAATTTTCCATTTTTATTGTCACCTTTTCCAATTACAAAACACCTTATTCAGACTATAAGGAATATTTAAAAAATATAGCCAATGCGGTTCATTTGTACTCAAGAGACGACACGCGCCCCCTACTGCAACTTAATTGTTTTTTTTATAGTATAATCCGACAAACGAGCCAGTGGGTCACCTGATGTTAAGTGATCTCCACCGCCCAGGAACATCCACAACACCGAAAGTGTCATGTATGCGCTGTCTGCCTTGAAGGACAGGAATACGCGCAGGGGCGGTTTCGCCAGCAATTCTAGCACTCCTTAGAATACCCCTAGATCGCTCAGTAAGCGCCGAAGAAGGCCACCGCGGGGTTTTAGCTGGTAGTGTCGGGTGGGGTCCCGAATAGTCGGGAACTGTGAACAGGCAGCAAACAACTACCATAAATCTCGGTGTGAGGGTAGTCTCTTTTTACTGAAAAAAAAAATTTTTTACAAAATAAGTACGGGTAGATTCATAATTTATACTCGGTGGATTTGCTATAAATTGGAGCGTCTCTGCGTTCTCGAGTCAGTCTCGCTCGGTTTGGATCAGTGTGCAGTTGTCCTCAGTTCAGTGTGTGTGTTTAGTTGTGTTACTAACAGTGGACAGTAGACAGCGGTCAAGGAGAAACAAATGTAAGTCAGTTATAATATATTTATTTTAGAGACAGTACAGTATCTATTAACTTTCCTTTAAACAGTAAAGCAGTAAGGTCCTCGTTATTGCATGAAGCTATTATGTTTAGATTCAAAGATCAAATCATACTGATGTACAGTTACTAGACCCAAGTGACACCAATGGTCAGGTGTCTTCAGATAGTTATCTGACCAATTGCAAAACTAGGCCAGATGGTTAAATAGGAGGCCGAGTGCCTCATGCGAGGGATTTCTTCCCAGATAGTTCACATATTACCGTAAATTCCGTAAACGCAACCGTCATATTTAATCTGTGATATTATCAATCCTGATTATTTCGCTACAACATCAAGCTTAAATCATGATGTGTTCTATGTACTTTCTATGCAGTAATAAGACTCTTTCTCCGCGATAAACAAAAACAGTTCAGCATTTTTATTTGTTTTTTAAATTTCCGATTTCCTTATTAGAGGTCCGTGACTAGTGCGACAATGCTTTGTACAGAGCTAGTTTTATTTTTGTATTAAAAAGTCTAGGCTTATTTCATTACTTCACAGTATTATATATGTCGGAGAAATGTCGAATATGAATACGGAGACTGAATTGACCTTACAAATAATTTTATCTTTTGTAAATTGTGGGCACCGTCAGTTGTTTTACTATTTTGAAGGTAGTTTCGAGTTGTTTATTAGATTCATTCGTAGTGAGGCACAACGAAAAATCACAATATAAAAGAGTGCCTCGTTATTTGGCGAAGCATTCAGGAATAATTATTAGACGAGTCAATATCCTATCTCGAATAGTTTAGTAATTTAGAGGTCGTAATGCCCAAGTGCTGTTTAACTGATCGTTGCCAACAATTAAAGTAATGATTTAACGCGATGTGCGTCTCAGTGCAAAGTGTAATTGTAAACCATGGTTTTTCTTTCGAAACTGAAGTGTTCAACTCGTGTTATTTCTACAAATCTATCATACGATGTGCATCCTGTCTATATCTGAAGATTGGAGAGAGATGTATAAGCCCTCTTCCAGCCCCGTCACATGGTGACCTGTGACTTCATGACCTTTTCACCTGGACATCAGAAGTGTGATCCTACCCGTGGATTTATGTGAAATTTGGTGAGTCTCTTTCAGTTTTTAAATATACAGGACGATTTTTAATTTTGATTGTTCTGCTAAACTAAACCATTTATTTAGTTGGAAATACAAGGATGTGTTTCCTACCTCATTGATTTTTTGTTTTTGGATTTAAACTGATGGTAATTAACGACTATTAAGTTTGATCATTATGCTAAACGATTGTGTTGAAAGTACGAGGATTTGTTTCCTACCTCATTGATTTTTTGTTATTGGATTTAAAACGTATGGTAATTAACGACTTAAGTTTGATTTTACTGCTAATCTAAACAATTAAGTGCAAAATAGTATGGTTTGTTTCCAACCTCATTATTTTTTTATTTAAATTTGTACTGTTACAAACGATGGAAATTTAATCGAGATTTTGCTTAACTGCTAATTACGCAGTGATATTATAATTAGACGTCCACGGTCCTCGGTGGCGTAGTTGTAATTCCGTACGCGGTACGACTGTCGTGCGGGGGGGTCTCTGGTTCGATTCCCGGGTCTGGTAAAGAGATGTTAGGATTATTCGCCGTGAGCCTGGAATTGTGCCCGGTATGGTGATAGGCTCACCCCTATCACACATGGGGTGATAATAAGCTGCGCTAAATATGTGTACTGGTTACACCTCTGCCTACACCTTCAGGGATTACAGTTGTGTGTGAATGTATGTGAAAATACGTAACAGTTGACGCGTGTGATGTTTGATGATTTAATGAACCTTGAATTTGATATGGTTCAATTCCAGCATATATGAGGGTAGAAAAACATTTACTCTTATAACTATGTTTTAACGTGTTATAAAAAAACTGCATTGAATGAATAATTCAGTAATTTGACGATTACTACAATATTGTTTTACGGGTCTAAATTTTATTAAAGTTACAGAACTAATAATCGATAATCAAGTTAGTCAAATATCACCATTTAAATTTTGAAACAGTAACTACACTTTTAATAAAAAAGGACATGCACGTATGCTTGTTTTCCATAAAAAAAGAGCGAAATTTTAATATTGGTATTGGTGGTAACTGTTGTTTCTGGTTTTAATTAGTTCTACCGAACTTATTAATAGTTACGCTAAACTGTGCAATTAGTTGAGGTAAAAATGAGTGTCCTATATGCCAATGGTTCATAACATTGTTGATGGCTTACGTTCGTAGCCTGGTTATTGTCTAAGATCTCTTGGGTGGTTACCGGTGAGCGGTCCGCGCTTAAGGTATCCGATAGTCTTAGTGATCGTAGTAAGTAAATTATCCGTAATTAAATTATCTTCTGGTAGTGATAATAGAGAAAGTGTGACAGCCTACGAGGCGCAGTTGGCGAGTAGCCGGCTGTGAAACGAGAGGCCGTGGGTTCAATTCCCACACCGGGACAAATGTTTGTGTGACAGACTGATATTTGTGTACGGGGTCTGGGTGTTGAGACCGAAAGTCTCTCGTAATCCATGATACCCACAACACAAGACTCGTATCTTAGTGTGGGGTCGGGGCTATGTGTGTGACTGTTGGGTGTTATTTATTATTTATTTGTTACATCCAAGTTTTGTGGAATATTATTGTGGAAATACCTTAAAGCAATGATGCCCAAAGTGGTCTATATCGACCCCCTGGGGCTGATGACGACTTAGGGGTCCAAGTGAGCGAAAAAAAATATAATTAGGGATCTGTGGAGTGTGAACGTGTGGTCCATAAAGTTGAAGCCAAATATTGAAAATTTATTATCAAAGCCTCTGGTTCACCCCTCCTACTAGAATAATAATAATAATGTATTTATTTGTGTGAATACTATTACATTGTTGTTACATAGTGTTATTACATAGTCCACAGTATCCTGCTATTTCTAGCGTACAAATATTTACTTCTATAAGGAACAAAATGATATTATTTACCATGCTATTTTGTTAATAATGGAGTCTATACTTATTTGCTATTTTAGATATTATATTATTCAAAATCAAGCGTGGTCAAACTTTCATTTAAAAATCATATTTCGAATAGTAGCATTGTGAAAAAGAAAAATAATTTACTTTTAAAATGAAGTCTTGAATTTATCGGTTAGTTTTTTTTTTTTTTTTTTATTTATCATAGTCCGACAAACGAGCCAGTGGGTCACCTGATGTTAAGTGATCTCCACCGCCCATGAACATCCACAATACCGAAAGTATCACGTATGCGCTGTCGGCCTTAAAGGACAGGAATAGGGATTAGGGAAGGGAAGGGGGAATCTGGGCCTCCGGATATCTCGCTTACCATACGAAACGCGACAGTGAACTGTCACTTTACGTTGGTTTTCTGTGAGACAGTGGTACTACCCCGGTCGAGCCGGCCCATTCATGCTGTAGACAAATATGTCTACAGCGTGGCTCTACCACTTTTATAAGTTTGTTATAAATAATTGCCATGCAGTATACATTACTAGAAAATAGATGATTATTTTGTTTTGGAACATACAGATTTTGCGACTCTGCTCACAACATCATTATGCATATCAAACTATTGCATATTACTATGTTTATGCACAAAGATAAAAATCTTAAATATATAGTGATGGGAGTGGCAATATTTTATAATGTTTGAATAGAGGTACACAGCTTTCCAAAGGATGCGCTTCATGTATTTCTTTTGTGTTCGACTTTTATTAATTGTCTCTATTACCCCTTATTATTAGGCCATATCTGAGAATTGACGTCACATAACCGAGCACAAAGATCCGCGTTGACACTAGCCACACGTCTTATTCATACAAAACATATACAAATCTATCAATTTTAATACAAAGTTCTTCAATATGTGCTTTCCAGTTACAATGTTTATCTATAATATTCCTAGAAATTTAGTATTTTCAACCTCTTCAAATAATATTATGGTCATATGTAATTTGAAATCGTGAACGTCTACTGTTGTAAGTTTGAAACTATCATTTTAGTTTTACTAATATTAATATTTGAATTATTATGTTTCAGCTCTTAAAGTCGCTCAGCGTGCTATGGAGCGGGCAATGCTTGAGATTTCTTTGGTGGATAGAGTTCGAAATGAAGTCATCCGCCAGAGAACCAGTCATAGATATTGCTCGCAAAATTAGCACGCTAAAGTGGAAGTGGACTGGTCACGTCTGCAGTCGGACAGATGGCCGATGGAGCAGACATGTGTTGGAGTGGAGACCGCGTTTAGGCAAACGTAGTGTGGGACGCCCTGCTGCACGATGGACCGACGACTTGAAGAAGGTGGCGGGTAGCGGGTGGATGCGGGCTACCCAAGACCGGGATGGTTGGCGTTCACTTGGGGAGGCCTACGTCCAACAGTGGACAGCAACAGGCTGAGTATATATGTTTCAGCTAACTAATTATTTTATGTAACGTTTCATTTGTCATTTTGGTATTCAATGTCATTTTTAACAGACTTAAAAAAAGGAAAAGGTTCTCAATTCGTCGGAATCTTTTTTTTATGTATGTTTCCCGAGTACTCGAAGACGCCTGGACCGATTCGAGTTTTTTTTTGTTTACAAGGGTATACTGGCACTAAGTCAGGATCTGATGATGGGATCTCAGAAAAATTGAGGGCAACCATCAAATTTTATAGAGAAGCATAATTTTTTTTTATTGAAGTCAGTGTAGAATTTAAACAATCAGCATATAGTATACACTTATGTGATGTTATATTAGGTGGGTCATTTATATATATTAAAAAGAGAAGAGGCCCGAGAATGCTTCCCTGAGGTGCACTGTAATGATTAGGGCGATAATTTGATCTGTAAGTCATTTTGTGTGCCGGTATGTAATACATAGGTACTTTATTAATTTTGATATATTTAATTTCAGTTTCTTCTACATCTCGCTACAGTTGGACATCAGTCAAGTGTTTCTCTATTTACGCTATAATATTATAAAGCGCGGAATATTATTGAAGAGATCCAGTGTTACAGTGACTGTGATACAGTTTAAAAATTCCATGAGTTTATAATGCCTGACTGCCTCGGAGGCGTCGTTGTAATTGCGCATGCGTTACGACTGCTGTGCTGAGGTCTAGGGTTCGATCCCCGGGTCGGGTAAAGTGATATTGGGTTTTTCTATCTAGAAATTCCTCAGCATTAGCCCGGAGTCTGGAATTTGTGCCCGGTATGGCGATAGGCTCGCCCCTATCACATTATGGGACCGAAATTCGGTGAAAAGTGGGTGTACTCGTTACACCTCTGCCTACCCCTTCGGGAATTACAGGCATGAGCGTATGTATGTGTATGAGTTTATAGTCGTAGAGCCACGCTGTAGACATATTTGTCTGCAGCATGAATGGGCCGGCTCGACCGGCGTAGTACCACTGTCTCACAGAAAACCAACGTAAAGTGACAGTTTACTGTCGCGTTTCGTATGGGAAATGAGATATCCGGAGGCCCAGATTCCCCCTTCCCTACCCTAATTCCTATTCCAGTCCTTTAAGGCCGACAGCGCATACATGATACTTTCGGTATTGTGGATGTTCATGGGCGGTGGAGATCACTTAACATCAGGTGACCCACATGCTCGTTTGTCGGACAATGCAATAAAAAAAATATATATATAAAAAAGTTTACAATATAAATAATCTTATTTTGTAACTACCCTTAGTCGATAGATGAACATGCGATATGGCTTAATTATCTTAGTTGGTTTAAACGTGATCTAGAGAAAATGATAATGCGCGAAAGTGTAGACTATTTATTGCTTGCTAATGTTATTCATAGTTGTTATTTAATCGTTATTCGATTACATTGAGTTTCATTTAACTCCGACCTATCAGTGATGTGAACATATACCTTACTGAGAACCTAACGATAACTGCTTATGAATGGTTTCGTTTGCAATGGGTAACGTGGTTTGTAATTGCCGTTTTCTATTATGTCGTGTGGCGAATTTTAGAAGTCCGGAATTCTATGATTCGCAATACATTTCTTTTTAATTTTGAAGTACATTATAGCAGGTTATGTTGCTCACCTGAAACCGCTATTTACTCTTACCCTCATGACATAGAAATATCAGTAGTTAGTTAAATTACTTTTGTAAAATTATTTTGTGATTTGTGAGGTCTGTGTTGGTTGTAACTGAGTGCACGCTTGTGCTTCTGACACAGTTGCTTCACTTTTCTTTTGCTGTTAATGTTTTTTTACAGTACCTTGGGCTGTCATGCGCGCTTGCATTCAAGTTCGCAGTGAGGCTGCCTGCACCATTGACCTTGATTACATGAGCTTGCCCTTGGGGCGGCTAACTAATGGCGTGTATAGTTTTTGTTAACAGATGTGCGTACGATATGCTCACTGCGGCGCGATCAGCACGCTAATACTGTACAACGATGCGCGTGCGCTGTGCACGCTGCGCTATCAGCGCGTCACGCTTGCTGTGTGTGCATATATATGTAGAGTATGGACTGCGGGACTTACCTCTGGGCAGCAGACTGAGGGATTCTTGTGTGGTGTTCTTGGAACATGACCGATGTAACCCCGTTGGTGGCATTTGAGGCATGAAGGCGTTACAACGCGCCACTGCAAGAAATCTGCGCGTCGCTGCACGTGTCGTGCGCCGCTGCGTATGCTAGACCTTGTTGTAGATGTCTAGAACTCCAGATTTTTATTAGTCAGGATTGGTCGAGATGGATACGTGAAGTTTTAAGATTGGTCTATCGGATATCGATGGGGTCCATGGTGTGATCAGATAATATAATTGACATTTGTTTTAATTAATTTGTGTGTTGTAGCTGTGTGGATCAGCATAAATAATTGTTAAGGCTTTAACCCGCCCTTGACATTGCTAAGCAGCTACAGGGTATGACTGAAACTAAAAACTGACATTGGTATCGAGAATCACGTGCTGGCAATTTTTAAGAATGAGTAGTGACTGTTTTCATTTGCAGATATTTGAAAAATTGATGTGGCCTGTGTCGTATCGTCAGTGTGATGATTTGCGATTTTTATGAGTTGATGTTCGCGGGTGTGTTAAATGGAAAAAATCACTCAGGCCACCGATGAAAACATGGTTATGTGAAAAAGAGCATGGACACATGAAATACGTACTACAAGCATGGAGCTTGGCTCTGCTGATGCCAGCATGGAGCTTGTATGATGTTGATTGTATTTTGGAGCTTGTATGATGTTGTGTGTATTTGGAGCTTGTATGATGTTGTGTGTATTTGGAGCTTGTATGATGTTGAGTGTGTATTTGGAGCTTGTATGATGTTGAGTGTATTTTGGAGCTTGTATGATGTTGATTGTATTTTGGAGCTTGTATGATGTTGTGTGTATTTGGAGCTTGTATGATGTTGTGTGTATTTGGAGCTTGTATGATGTTGTGTGTATTTGGAGCTTGTATGATGTTGTGTGTATTTGGAGCTTGTATGATGTTGAGTGTATTTTGGAGCTTGTATGATGTGTGTATTTGGAGCTTGTATGATGTTGTGTGTATTTGGAGCTTGTATGATGTTGTGTGTATTTGGAGCTTGTATGATGTTGTGTGTATTTGGAGCTTGTATGATGTTGATTGTATTTTGGAGCTTGTATGATGTTGTGTGTATTTGGAGCTTGTATGATGTTGTGTGTATTTGGAGCTTGTATGATGTTGAGTGTATTTGGAGCTTGTATGATGTTGAGTGTATTTTGGAGCTTGTATGATGTTGATTGTATTTTGGAGCTTGTATGATGTTGTGTGTATTTGGAGCTTGTATGATGTTGTGTGTATTTGGAGCTTGTATGATGTTGTGTGTATTTGGAGCTTGTATGATGTTGAGTGTATTTTGGAGCTTGTATGATGTTGAGTGTATTTTGGAGCTTGTATGATGTTGTGTGTATTTGGAGCTTGTATGATGTTGTGTGTATTTGGAGCTTGTATGATGTTGTGTGTATTTGGAGCTTGTATGATGTTGTGTGTATTTGGAGCTTGTATGATGTTGTGTGTATTTGGAGCTTGTATGATGTTGTGTGTATTTGGAGCTTGTATGATGTTGTGTGTATTTGGAGCTTGTATGATGTTGTGTGTATTTGGAGCTTGTATGATGTTGAGTGTATTTTGGAGCTTGTATGATGTGTGTATTTGGAGCTTGTATGATGTTGTGTGTATTTGGAGCTTGTATGATGTTGAGTGTATTTTGGAGCTTGTATGATGTTGATTGTATTTTGGAGCTTGTATGATGTTGTGTGTATTTGGAGCTTGTATGATGTTGTGTGTATTTGGAGCTTGTATGATGTTGTGTGTATTTGGAGCTTGTATGATGTTGTGTGTATTTGGAGCTTGTATGATGTTGAGTGTATTTGGAGCTTGTATGATGTTGAGTGTATTTGGAGCTTGTATGATGTTGTGTGTATTTGGAGCTTGTATGATGTTGAGTGTATTTTGGAGCTTGTATGATGTTGATTGTATTTTGGAGCTTGTATGATGTTGTGTGTATTTGGAGCTTGTATGATGTTGTGTATATTTGGAGCTTGTATGATGTTGTGTGTATTTGGAGCTTGTATGATGTTGAGTGTATTTTGGAGCTTGTATGATGTTGAGTGTATTTTGGAGCTTGTATGATGTTGTGTGTATTTGGAGCTTGTATGATGTTGTGTGTATTTGGAGCTTGTATGATGTTGTGTGTATTTGGAGCTTGTATGATGTTGTGTGTATTTGGAGCTTGTATGATGTTGTGTGTATTTGGAGCTTGTATGATGTTGTGTGTATTTGGAGCTTGTATGATGTTGAGTGTATTTTGGAGCTTGTATGATGTGTGTATTTGGAGCTTGTATGATGTTGTGTGTATTTGGAGCTTGTATGATGTTGTGTGTATTTGGAGCTTGTATGATGTTGAGTGTATTTTGGAGCTTGTATGATGTTGTGTGTATTTGGAGCTTGTATGATGTTGTGTGTATTTGGAGCTTGTATGATGTTGTGTGTATTTGGAGCTTGTATGATGTTGAGTGTGTATTTGGAGCTTGTATGATGTTGTGTGTATTTGGAGCTTGTATGATGTTGTGTGTATTTGGAGCTTGTATGATGTTGAGTGTATTTGGAGCTTGTATGATGTTGTGTGTATTTGGAGCTTGTATGATGTTGAGTGTATTTTGGAGGCAAGCTCCAGCTCTCCTTCGGTGCGTATATTTATTTTAGTGGAGCTTTTACCTCTGCTATGCGTGTATTTATCTTATTTGGCTCTGCTAATTTCAGCGAAGTGTGTGAGTTTGAAATAGTGTACACTACTGTACGCAGATGGTGGATTGTCAAGAATCCTAGCACATTAGTAATATATTGGCGAAATTTTTAATTTTATTCCAAAAGACATCGGGTGAAAATTTATAATGGGAAGCTTGCTCGTTTTAATAGGGTGCACACTGGTTATTACAATGCAAGGTTTGATTGTTTTTAAATGTGGGTTAGCAGCGATAGCCTGGTTGGTTGCGGTACGGACTGCCAAGACGAATGTCGTATGTTCGAAACCCAACTGACATACACCTCTGACTTTTCTAAAGTGTATATTAAATGTTAATTATCGCTTGCTTTAACGGTGCAGGAAAACATCGTGAGGAAACCTACATACCTGAGAATTCTTATAAGAATTTCGAAGGTATGTGAAGTCTACCAACCCGTATTAGGCCAGCGTTGTGGACTAAGGCCTATCCCCTCTCATTAGTAGAGGAGGCCCGTGCCCAGCAGTGGGACAATGTTTAATACAGGGCATATTATTATTATATTATAATAAATGTGGGTTGAGTATGGAAATATGTAGATAACGTTTAGAAGAGGCGGATAATAATTTTAATTTTTATGTTGCAGCTAATAATTAACTGTCTGCAGGAAGTCCATCGACCTTTCATACCTCAGTGAACGAGGTGGTCCACAAGTCAGGAGAGGCGGAGTTAGAGATAAATTTGTTAGGCATTTTGTAAAATCTGTGGGTAAATGGTGGGGGTAGGACTTATGTATTAAACATGTCGAGGGTATTTCATAAATATCAGTGGGTAGATAGACGATAATTACCAACTGAGTGGGATGAAGTTGCTATAGAGGACTGCTCTCGAGCGCTCTAGACTACAGTCCGTTCTGGGACTGTCTACAGCGTTATGCTGTCCGTGCGCACTTGTGACTAATTGGTAATTGATATATCTTGACATATCTTGACATGGAATTGTTAACGATGGGCACTGAGGTGCGTAACTGTGATCATTAAATTGTCCAATACAGTGGCGATCATCGTTTATGTGCCGTTTAACGTATCTACCTTAATTACAACAGTATTAGAAACAATTCAAAGTGCTAAACAGATTTTACTTACACTTGTTACTTGTTTACTTGTACGTGTACAGTGAATAATCGCAGGTGTCTTAGAAGCTCTGTTGGCAGGATCACTCTAGTTGCTGCTGAATATTTGGTGGCGCTAATAGTTCAATCTCTTAGCCAGCGATTACAAGACAATGATAAGACAACTCAAGCAGCCGCCGAGCACATGGTGCTCTGGCGCGGCGTATGGACGCCGGATGCTTGTTCAGCCTTCTTTGCGACTGGTAAGTTGTCATGTGAACATATACCTTACTAAGAACCTAACGATAACTGCTTGAGTGTTTTGTAATTGCCGTTTTCTATTATGTTGTTTGGGGAATCTTAGAAGTCCGGAATTCTATGATTTTCAATACATTCCTTTTTAATTTTGAAGTACATTATAACGAGTTATGTTGCTCACCTGAAACCGCTATTTACTCTCTTACCCTCATGACATCGAAATATGAGTAATGAGTTAAATTACTTTTGTAAAATTATTTTGTGATTTGTGAGGGCTATTTTTTTTTGTGTTGCCCCACTCTCGTTCCTAACAATTGTCTGAGCTTTTATTTATCTGTCTCTATTATTTTGATACTCACCTATTATTCCCTTCTTTGGGGAGTCCTATTATGCCTTATATACTATATAATATTATATTTTATTTAGATTTTACAAAGTTCCTTAATATCTATTTACATGTCGAAGTTACTACTATAATCTTAGGTCTATATTGTTCTTACTATCTATTACCTTAGTTGCTACGTAAATATAATCTTATATTATATTCCTAGCCTATTCTATTCTTATTTCTATTTATTACTCTTATAGCTACTTTTTACAATATGATAATTATCTCTATATTCTATATTTCCTATTAAGTTATTTAAGTTACATTGTTCTACTTTTGTACCCAACTCGATCTCAAACATCGTTCTGTCTTGCAGAAAGACTGGGCACTCCGTGAGCGCATGTATGACGTTTTCGCTCACCTCAGGGTCGCAGACGCACGACGGGCTCGTCTTACACTTGAAACGGTGCAAGTATTCGGAGAACCCGCCGTGCCCCGTCAACACCTGGGTGAGTACCGGATCAATTCCTATTTTTCTCATGTCCTGGTAAGCCTCCACAGCGTCCGGGAAAAAGAGCTTGGTTGTGGAGGCCGTCTCGCCTTGTACGTAGTGCCCGTTCCATTCTTCAATCGATTCCAGACTCAAAATTCTGGTTGCGTTCTTATGCCATAATTAAGTTGGTCTGTATTTCGAACGCCAGTGGGTGGAGGGAGAATCTGTCTGTTACAGACTCTAGGGCCGCCCTCGAGTCGCTTAGGGTGCTACACTGCGGGACTCCACTCCTCACTACCTCGTCCACGGCCCTATGGATGACCAGCAGCTCCGCCTGGTACACGGTGCAGAACGATTCCAGTTTGGCCTTTTTGGCTTTGGTCTCGGCGGCGTTCTCTCAAAAGGAAACTGCCGCTCCGACCTTGCCACCTATCTTACTTCCATAAGTGAAGATGGAGAGGCCTTACCGCGTGATCTGATTCACTTCTGCACCGTCCACCAGGTACCGGTATTTGAGTGCACTTCGTTGGGCTGGGTGCTTCAGCTCTGCGAAGGCCACAGGCCGTTCCACCTCCCGGTCTCCTACTATGCGCCGGGAGTAGCCCTTCCTCACCTCATACAGGGAGGCATTCTCCCTTGTACGGATGTCCAAGGGCAAAATCCTGGCGACTAGCAGGGCCGATTTAATGACACGGTCCTGTAGGCCTTCGCGAGCTTCTGCGCAAAGCCCCTCTGAACGACAGCGAGTTGCTTCTTTACCCCTAGTTGGTTGGTTGCCAGGGCCCACACACTTTCTCCATAGAGTATGGTTGGTTCCACCACTGCTTTATAGAGCAGCCTTATGATGTCCGGCCCGAGTCCCCATTGTGTCCTTGCTGCAATGGATAATTGCTTGTAAAAAGCTATTGCTTGCAGACGTCAGCAACATGTTTATTGAAGGTCAACCCACTGTCCATGGGCACTCCTAATATCTTCATTTCCTTCACTAGGCCAATGTCCACCCCGCCCATGTGAAGGATCGGAGCATTATACTTCAATTTACGCGTTATAATCATCGCTTTGGTCTTGTACGGTGCGAAACTGAGTTTATTTTTGATGCCCCAGTTCAGCACACAGGCTCATTGGCCTGGCGTTGGATTCCGCCCATTTCCATCCCGTCGAATGCGAGCACCACATTGTCAGCAAAGGCCTGGCAGTAGCTACCCCGTCTATCAAGTTCTGACAGCAGTGGGCGTGGAGCAGGTTCCAGAAAGTCGGACCTCCAATGGAGCCCTGGACGCATCCCTTGGAGGTCCACCTCTCGTGTTCCAGTCCGGCGTAGCGGAGCTTCACTCTTCTGCTCTCGAGGTAACTATCTATCATCCTTCGGACGTTCACGGGACACCCTTCCTCCAAAAGCCTGACCCTAATGGCTGTCCACCAGGCGTTGTCGAAGGCTCCCTCTACGTCCAATGAGATTATTACTATTAGCTTTTATGAGCGATGGCTCTGTACGCGCCGCTCTAAATTGTTTCTTTTCCTTGTTTGGTACAGAACTCTTTCCAGCTTTGGAGTTGTGCCATCTTTGCTTCGTTCTCATATTCTTCTTTGTTGCAGGGACTCCGCGACGACCTTGGCTCCAGATGGTCGCGACACGTCGGATCTTCACTCTCCTGCTCTCGAGGTAACTATCTATCATCCTTCGGACGTTCACGGGACTCCCTTCCTCCGACAGCCTGTCCCTAATGGCTGGCCACCAGGCGTTGTCGAAGGCTCCCTCTATGTCCAATGAGATTATTACTATTAGCTTTTATGAGCGATGGCTCTGTACGCGCCGCTCTAAATTGTTTCTTTTCCTTGTTTGGTACAGAACTCTTTCCAGCTTTGGAGTTGTGCCATCTTTGCTTCGTTCTCATATTCTTCTTTGTTGCAGGGACTCCGCGACGACCTTGGCTCCAGATGGTCGCGACACGTCGGATCTTCACTCTCCTGCTCTCGAGGTAACTATCTATCATCCTTCGGACGTTCACGGGACTCCCTTCCTCCGACAGCCTGTCCCTAATGGCTGGCCACCAGGCGTTGTCGAAGGCTCCCTCTATGTCCAATGAGATTATTACTATTAGCTTTTATAAGCGATGGCTCTGTACGCGCCGCTCTAAATTGTCTCTATTCCTTGTTTGGTACAGAACTCTTTCCAGCTTTCGTCCTTGTTTCGTTCTCATATTCTTCTTTGTTGCAGGGACTCCGCGACAACCTTGGCTCCAGATAGTCGCGACACGTCGGATCCTCCTCTTCCTGGTGATGGTTTGACGTTTGTGATTGTAGGGCTCTTGTGTGTTACTTATTTTTTTTCTATTAAATTCCCCTCGTTGTTTCCTTCTTCCGTCCAGACAGACAGACAGACAGACAGACAGACAGACAGACAGACAGACAGACAGACAGACAGACAGACAGACAGACAGACAGACAGACAGACAGACAGACAGACAGACAGACAGACAGACAGACAGACAGACAGACAGACAGACAGACAGACAGACAGACAGACAGACAGACAGACAGACAGACAGACAGACAGACAGACAGACAGACAGACAGACAGACAGACAGACAGACAGACAGACAGACAGACAGACAGACAGACAGACAGACAGACAGACAGACAGACAGACAGACAGACAGACAGACAGACAGACAGACAGACAGACAGACAGACAGACAGACAGACAGACAGACAGACAGACAGACAGACAGACAGACAGACAGACAGACAGACAGACAGACAGACAGACAGACAGACAGACAGACAGACAGACAGACAGACAGACAGACAGACAGACAGACAGACAGACAGACAGACAGACAGACAGACAGACAGACAGACAGACAGACAGACAGACAGACAGACAGACAGACAGACAGACAGACAGACAGACAGACAGACAGACAGACAGACAGACAGACAGACAGACAGACAGACAGACAGACAGACAGACAGACAGACAGACAGACAGACAGACAGACAGACAGACAGACAGACAGACAGACAGACAGACAGACAGACAGACAGACAGACAGACAGACAGACAGACAGACAGACAGACAGACAGACAGACAGACAGACAGACAGACAGACAGACAGACAGACAGACAGACAGACAGACAGACAGACAGACAGACAGACAGACAGACAGACAGACAGACAGACAGACAGACAGACAGACAGACAGACAGACAGACAGACAGACAGACAGACAGACAGACAGACAGACAGACAGACAGACAGACAGACAGACAGACAGACAGACAGACAGACAGACAGACAGACAGACAGACAGACAGACAGACAGACAGACAGACAGACAGACAGACAGACAGACAGACAGACAGACAGACAGACAGACAGACAGACAGACAGACAGACAGACAGACAGACAGACAGACAGACAGACAGACAGACAGACAGACAGACAGACAGACAGACAGACAGACAGACAGACAGACAGACAGACAGACAGACAGACAGACAGACAGACAGACAGACAGACAGACAGACAGACAGACAGACAGACAGACAGACAGACAGACAGACAGACAGACAGACAGACAGACAGACAGACAGACAGACAGACAGACAGACAGACAGACAGACAGACAGACAGACAGACAGACAGACAGACAGACAGACAGACAGACAGACAGACAGACAGACAGACAGACAGACAGACAGACAGACAGACAGACAGACAGACAGACAGACAGACAGACAGACAGACAGACAGACAGACAGACAGACAGACAGACAGACAGACAGACAGACAGACAGACAGACAGACAGACAGACAGACAGACAGACAGACAGACAGACAGACAGACAGACAGACAGACAGACAGACAGACAGACAGACAGACAGACAGACAGACAGACAGACAGACAGACAGACAGACAGACAGACAGACAGACAGACAGACAGACAGACAGACAGACAGACAGACAGACAGACAGACAGACAGACAGACAGACAGACAGACAGACAGACAGACAGACAGACAGACAGACAGACAGACAGACAGACAGACAGACAGACAGACAGACAGACAGACAGACAGACAGACAGACAGACAGACAGACAGACAGACAGACAGACAGACAGACAGACAGACAGACAGACAGACAGACAGACAGACAGACAGACAGACAGACAGACAGACAGACAGACAGACAGACAGACAGACAGACAGACAGACAGACAGACAGACAGACAGACAGACAGACAGACAGACAGACAGACAGACAGACAGACAGACAGACAGACAGACAGACAGACAGACAGACAGACAGACAGACAGACAGACAGACAGACAGACAGACAGACAGACAGACAGACAGACAGACAGACAGACAGACAGACAGACAGACAGACAGACAGACAGACAGACAGACAGACAGACAGACAGACAGACAGACAGACAGACAGACAGACAGACAGACAGACAGACAGACAGACAGACAGACAGACAGACAGACAGACAGACAGACAGACAGACAGACAGACAGACAGACAGACAGACAGACAGACAGACAGACAGACAGACAGACAGACAGACAGACAGACAGACAGACAGACAGACAGACAGACAGACAGACAGACAGACAGACAGACAGACAGACAGACAGACAGACAGACAGACAGACAGACAGACAGACAGACAGACAGACAGACAGACAGACAGACAGACAGACAGACAGACAGACAGACAGACAGACAGACAGACAGACAGACAGACAGACAGACAGACAGACAGACAGACAGACAGACAGACAGACAGACAGACAGACAGACAGACAGACAGACAGACAGACAGACAGACAGACAGACAGACAGACAGACAGACAGACAGACAGACAGACAGACAGACAGACAGACAGACAGACAGACAGACAGACAGACAGACAGACAGACAGACAGACAGACAGACAGACAGACAGACAGACAGACAGACAGACAGACAGACAGACAGACAGACAGACAGACAGACAGACAGACAGACAGACAGACAGACAGACAGACAGACAGACAGACAGACAGACAGACAGACAGACAGACAGACAGACAGACAGACAGACAGACAGACAGACAGACAGACAGACAGACAGACAGACAGACAGACAGACAGACAGACAGACAGACAGACAGACAGACAGACAGACAGACAGACAGACAGACAGACAGACAGACAGACAGACAGACAGACAGACAGACAGACAGACAGACAGACAGACAGACAGACAGACAGACAGACAGACAGACAGACAGACAGACAGACAGACAGACAGACAGACAGACAGACAGACAGACAGACAGACAGACAGACAGACAGACAGACAGACAGACAGACAGACAGACAGACAGACAGACAGACAGACAGACAGACAGACAGACAGACAGACAGACAGACAGACAGACAGACAGACAGACAGACAGACAGACAGACAGACAGACAGACAGACAGACAGACAGACAGACAGACAGACAGACAGACAGACAGACAGACAGACAGACAGACAGACAGACAGACAGACAGACAGACAGACAGACAGACAGACAGACAGACAGACAGACAGACAGACAGACAGACAGACAGACAGACAGACAGACAGACAGACAGACAGACAGACAGACAGACAGACAGACAGACAGACAGACAGACAGACAGACAGACAGACAGACAGACAGACAGACAGACAGACAGACAGACAGACAGACAGACAGACAGACAGACAGACAGACAGACAGACAGACAGACAGACAGACAGACAGACAGACAGACAGACAGACAGACAGACAGACAGACAGACAGACAGACAGACAGACAGACAGACAGACAGACAGACAGACAGACAGACAGACAGACAGACAGACAGACAGACAGACAGACAGACAGACAGACAGACAGACAGACAGACAGACAGACAGACAGACAGACAGACAGACAGACAGACAGACAGACAGACAGACAGACAGACAGACAGACAGACAGACAGACAGACAGACAGACAGACAGACAGACAGACAGACAGACAGACAGACAGACAGACAGACAGACAGACAGACAGACAGACAGACAGACAGACAGACAGACAGACAGACAGACAGACAGACAGACAGACAGACAGACAGACAGACAGACAGACAGACAGACAGACAGACAGACAGACAGACAGACAGACAGACAGACAGACAGACAGACAGACAGACAGACAGACAGACAGACAGACAGACAGACAGACAGACAGACAGACAGACAGACAGACAGACAGACAGACAGACAGACAGACAGACAGACAGACAGACAGACAGACAGACAGACAGACAGACAGACAGACAGACAGACAGACAGACAGACAGACAGACAGACAGACAGACAGACAGACAGACAGACAGACAGACAGACAGACAGACAGACAGACAGACAGACAGACAGACAGACAGACAGACAGACAGACAGACAGACAGACAGACAGACAGACAGACAGACAGACAGACAGACAGACAGACAGACAGACAGACAGACAGACAGACAGACAGACAGACAGACAGACAGACAGACAGACAGACAGACAGACAGACAGACAGACAGACAGACAGACAGACAGACAGACAGACAGACAGACAGACAGACAGACAGACAGACAGACAGACAGACAGACAGACAGACAGACAGACAGACAGACAGACAGACAGACAGACAGACAGACAGACAGACAGACAGACAGACAGACAGACAGACAGACAGACAGACAGACAGACAGACAGACAGACAGACAGACAGACAGACAGACAGACAGACAGACAGACAGACAGACAGACAGACAGACAGACAGACAGACAGACAGACAGACAGACAGACAGACAGACAGACAGACAGACAGACAGACAGACAGACAGACAGACAGACAGACAGACAGACAGACAGACAGACAGACAGACAGACAGACAGACAGACAGACAGACAGACAGACAGACAGACAGACAGACAGACAGACAGACAGACAGACAGACAGACAGACAGACAGACAGACAGACAGACAGACAGACAGACAGACAGACAGACAGACAGACAGACAGACAGACAGACAGACAGACAGACAGACAGACAGACAGACAGACAGACAGACAGACAGACAGACAGACAGACAGACAGACAGACAGACAGACAGACAGACAGACAGACAGACAGACAGACAGACAGACAGACAGACAGACAGACAGACAGACAGACAGACAGACAGACAGACAGACAGACAGACAGACAGACAGACAGACAGACAGACAGACAGACAGACAGACAGACAGACAGACAGACAGACAGACAGACAGACAGACAGACAGACAGACAGACAGACAGACAGACAGACAGACAGACAGACAGACAGACAGACAGACAGACAGACAGACAGACAGACAGACAGACAGACAGACAGACAGACAGACAGACAGACAGACAGACAGACAGACAGACAGACAGACAGACAGACAGACAGACAGACAGACAGACAGACAGACAGACAGACAGACAGACAGACAGACAGACAGACAGACAGACAGACAGACAGACAGACAGACAGACAGACAGACAGACAGACAGACAGACAGACAGACAGACAGACAGACAGACAGACAGACAGACAGACAGACAGACAGACAGACAGACAGACAGACAGACAGACAGACAGACAGACAGACAGACAGACAGACAGACAGACAGACAGACAGACAGACAGACAGACAGACAGACAGACAGACAGACAGACAGACAGACAGACAGACAGACAGACAGACAGACAGACAGACAGACAGACAGACAGACAGACAGACAGACAGACAGACAGACAGACAGACAGACAGACAGACAGACAGACAGACAGACAGACAGACAGACAGACAGACAGACAGACAGACAGACAGACAGACAGACAGACAGACAGACAGACAGACAGACAGACAGACAGACAGACAGACAGACAGACAGACAGACAGACAGACAGACAGACAGACAGACAGACAGACAGACAGACAGACAGACAGACAGACAGACAGACAGACAGACAGACAGACAGACAGACAGACAGACAGACAGACAGACAGACAGACAGACAGACAGACAGACAGACAGACAGACAGACAGACAGACAGACAGACAGACAGACAGACAGACAGACAGACAGACAGACAGACAGACAGACAGACAGACAGACAGACAGACAGACAGACAGACAGACAGACAGACAGACAGACAGACAGACAGACAGACAGACAGACAGACAGACAGACAGACAGACAGACAGACAGACAGACAGACAGACAGACAGACAGACAGACAGACAGACAGACAGACAGACAGACAGACAGACAGACAGACAGACAGACAGACAGACAGACAGACAGACAGACAGACAGACAGACAGACAGACAGACAGACAGACAGACAGACAGACAGACAGACAGACAGACAGACAGACAGACAGACAGACAGACAGACAGACAGACAGACAGACAGACAGACAGACAGACAGACAGACAGACAGACAGACAGACAGACAGACAGACAGACAGACAGACAGACAGACAGACAGACAGACAGACAGACAGACAGACAGACAGACAGACAGACAGACAGACAGACAGACAGACAGACAGACAGACAGACAGACAGACAGACAGACAGACAGACAGACAGACAGACAGACAGACAGACAGACAGACAGACAGACAGACAGACAGACAGACAGACAGACAGACAGACAGACAGACAGACAGACAGACAGACAGACAGACAGACAGACAGACAGACAGACAGACAGACAGACAGACAGACAGACAGACAGACAGACAGACAGACAGACAGACAGACAGACAGACAGACAGACAGACAGACAGACAGACAGACAGACAGACAGACAGACAGACAGACAGACAGACAGACAGACAGACAGACAGACAGACAGACAGACAGACAGACAGACAGACAGACAGACAGACAGACAGACAGACAGACAGACAGACAGACAGACAGACAGACAGACAGACAGACAGACAGACAGACAGACAGACAGACAGACAGACAGACAGACAGACAGACAGACAGACAGACAGACAGACAGACAGACAGACAGACAGACAGACAGACAGACAGACAGACAGACAGACAGACAGACAGACAGACAGACAGACAGACAGACAGACAGACAGACAGACAGACAGACAGACAGACAGACAGACAGACAGACAGACAGACAGACAGACAGACAGACAGACAGACAGACAGACAGACAGACAGACAGACAGACAGACAGACAGACAGACAGACAGACAGACAGACAGACAGACAGACAGACAGACAGACAGACAGACAGACAGACAGACAGACAGACAGACAGACAGACAGACAGACAGACAGACAGACAGACAGACAGACAGACAGACAGACAGACAGACAGACAGACAGACAGACAGACAGACAGACAGACAGACAGACAGACAGACAGACAGACAGACAGACAGACAGACAGACAGACAGACAGACAGACAGACAGACAGACAGACAGACAGACAGACAGACAGACAGACAGACAGACAGACAGACAGACAGACAGACAGACAGACAGACAGACAGACAGACAGACAGACAGACAGACAGACAGACAGACAGACAGACAGACAGACAGACAGACAGACAGACAGACAGACAGACAGACAGACAGACAGACAGACAGACAGACAGACAGACAGACAGACAGACAGACAGACAGACAGACAGACAGACAGACAGACAGACAGACAGACAGACAGACAGACAGACAGACAGACAGACAGACAGACAGACAGACAGACAGACAGACAGACAGACAGACAGACAGACAGACAGACAGACAGACAGACAGACAGACAGACAGACAGACAGACAGACAGACAGACAGACAGACAGACAGACAGACAGACAGACAGACAGACAGACAGACAGACAGACAGACAGACAGACAGACAGACAGACAGACAGACAGACAGACAGACAGACAGACAGACAGACAGACAGACAGACAGACAGACAGACAGACAGACAGACAGACAGACAGACAGACAGACAGACAGACAGACAGACAGACAGACAGACAGACAGACAGACAGACAGACAGACAGACAGACAGACAGACAGACAGACAGACAGACAGACAGACAGACAGACAGACAGACAGACAGACAGACAGACAGACAGACAGACAGACAGACAGACAGACAGACAGACAGACAGACAGACAGACAGACAGACAGACAGACAGACAGACAGACAGACAGACAGACAGACAGACAGACAGACAGACAGACAGACAGACAGACAGACAGACAGACAGACAGACAGACAGACAGACAGACAGACAGACAGACAGACAGACAGACAGACAGACAGACAGACAGACAGACAGACAGACAGACAGACAGACAGACAGACAGACAGACAGACAGACAGACAGACAGACAGACAGACAGACAGACAGACAGACAGACAGACAGACAGACAGACAGACAGACAGACAGACAGACAGACAGACAGACAGACAGACAGACAGACAGACAGACAGACAGACAGACAGACAGACAGACAGACAGACAGACAGACAGACAGACAGACAGACAGACAGACAGACAGACAGACAGACAGACAGACAGACAGACAGACAGACAGACAGACAGACAGACAGACAGACAGACAGACAGACAGACAGACAGACAGACAGACAGACAGACAGACAGACAGACAGACAGACAGACAGACAGACAGACAGACAGACAGACAGACAGACAGACAGACAGACAGACAGACAGACAGACAGACAGACAGACAGACAGACAGACAGACAGACAGACAGACAGACAGACAGACAGACAGACAGACAGACAGACAGACAGACAGACAGACAGACAGACAGACAGACAGACAGACAGACAGACAGACAGACAGACAGACAGACAGACAGACAGACAGACAGACAGACAGACAGACAGACAGACAGACAGACAGACAGACAGACAGACAGACAGACAGACAGACAGACAGACAGACAGACAGACAGACAGACAGACAGACAGACAGACAGACAGACAGACAGACAGACAGACAGACAGACAGACAGACAGACAGACAGACAGACAGACAGACAGACAGACAGACAGACAGACAGACAGACAGACAGACAGACAGACAGACAGACAGACAGACAGACAGACAGACAGACAGACAGACAGACAGACAGACAGACAGACAGACAGACAGACAGACAGACAGACAGACAGACAGACAGACAGACAGACAGACAGACAGACAGACAGACAGACAGACAGACAGACAGACAGACAGACAGACAGACAGACAGACAGACAGACAGACAGACAGACAGACAGACAGACAGACAGACAGACAGACAGACAGACAGACAGACAGACAGACAGACAGACAGACAGACAGACAGACAGACAGACAGACAGACAGACAGACAGACAGACAGACAGACAGACAGACAGACAGACAGACAGACAGACAGACAGACAGACAGACAGACAGACAGACAGACAGACAGACAGACAGACAGACAGACAGACAGACAGACAGACAGACAGACAGACAGACAGACAGACAGACAGACAGACAGACAGACAGACAGACAGACAGACAGACAGACAGACAGACAGACAGACAGACAGACAGACAGACAGACAGACAGACAGACAGACAGACAGACAGACAGACAGACAGACAGACAGACAGACAGACAGACAGACAGACAGACAGACAGACAGACAGACAGACAGACAGACAGACAGACAGACAGACAGACAGACAGACAGACAGACAGACAGACAGACAGACAGACAGACAGACAGACAGACAGACAGACAGACAGACAGACAGACAGACAGACAGACAGACAGACAGACAGACAGACAGACAGACAGACAGACAGACAGACAGACAGACAGACAGACAGACAGACAGACAGACAGACAGACAGACAGACAGACAGACAGACAGACAGACAGACAGACAGACAGACAGACAGACAGACAGACAGACAGACAGACAGACAGACAGACAGACAGACAGACAGACAGACAGACAGACAGACAGACAGACAGACAGACAGACAGACAGACAGACAGACAGACAGACAGACAGACAGACAGACAGACAGACAGACAGACAGACAGACAGACAGACAGACAGACAGACAGACAGACAGACAGACAGACAGACAGACAGACAGACAGACAGACAGACAGACAGACAGACAGACAGACAGACAGACAGACAGACAGACAGACAGACAGACAGACAGACAGACAGACAGACAGACAGACAGACAGACAGACAGACAGACAGACAGACAGACAGACAGACAGACAGACAGACAGACAGACAGACAGACAGACAGACAGACAGACAGACAGACAGACAGACAGACAGACAGACAGACAGACAGACAGACAGACAGACAGACAGACAGACAGACAGACAGACAGACAGACAGACAGACAGACAGACAGACAGACAGACAGACAGACAGACAGACAGACAGACAGACAGACAGACAGACAGACAGACAGACAGACAGACAGACAGACAGACAGACAGACAGACAGACAGACAGACAGACAGACAGACAGACAGACAGACAGACAGACAGACAGACAGACAGACAGACAGACAGACAGACAGACAGACAGACAGACAGACAGACAGACAGACAGACAGACAGACAGACAGACAGACAGACAGACAGACAGACAGACAGACAGACAGACAGACAGACAGACAGACAGACAGACAGACAGACAGACAGACAGACAGACAGACAGACAGACAGACAGACAGACAGACAGACAGACAGACAGACAGACAGACAGACAGACAGACAGACAGACAGACAGACAGACAGACAGACAGACAGACAGACAGACAGACAGACAGACAGACAGACAGACAGACAGACAGACAGACAGACAGACAGACAGACAGACAGACAGACAGACAGACAGACAGACAGACAGACAGACAGACAGACAGACAGACAGACAGACAGACAGACAGACAGACAGACAGACAGACAGACAGACAGACAGACAGACAGACAGACAGACAGACAGACAGACAGACAGACAGACAGACAGACAGACAGACAGACAGACAGACAGACAGACAGACAGACAGACAGACAGACAGACAGACAGACAGACAGACAGACAGACAGACAGACAGACAGACAGACAGACAGACAGACAGACAGACAGACAGACAGACAGACAGACAGACAGACAGACAGACAGACAGACAGACAGACAGACAGACAGACAGACAGACAGACAGACAGACAGACAGACAGACAGACAGACAGACAGACAGACAGACAGACAGACAGACAGACAGACAGACAGACAGACAGACAGACAGACAGACAGACAGACAGACAGACAGACAGACAGACAGACAGACAGACAGACAGACAGACAGACAGACAGACAGACAGACAGACAGACAGACAGACAGACAGACAGACAGACAGACAGACAGACAGACAGACAGACAGACAGACAGACAGACAGACAGACAGACAGACAGACAGACAGACAGACAGACAGACAGACAGACAGACAGACAGACAGACAGACAGACAGACAGACAGACAGACAGACAGACAGACAGACAGACAGACAGACAGACAGACAGACAGACAGACAGACAGACAGACAGACAGACAGACAGACAGACAGACAGACAGACAGACAGACAGACAGACAGACAGACAGACAGACAGACAGACAGACAGACAGACAGACAGACAGACAGACAGACAGACAGACAGACAGACAGACAGACAGACAGACAGACAGACAGACAGACAGACAGACAGACAGACAGACAGACAGACAGACAGACAGACAGACAGACAGACAGACAGACAGACAGACAGACAGACAGACAGACAGACAGACAGACAGACAGACAGACAGACAGACAGACAGACAGACAGACAGACAGACAGACAGACAGACAGACAGACAGACAGACAGACAGACAGACAGACAGACAGACAGACAGACAGACAGACAGACAGACAGACAGACAGACAGACAGACAGACAGACAGACAGACAGACAGACAGACAGACAGACAGACAGACAGACAGACAGACAGACAGACAGACAGACAGACAGACAGACAGACAGACAGACAGACAGACAGACAGACAGACAGACAGACAGACAGACAGACAGACAGACAGACAGACAGACAGACAGACAGACAGACAGACAGACAGACAGACAGACAGACAGACAGACAGACAGACAGACAGACAGACAGACAGACAGACAGACAGACAGACAGACAGACAGACAGACAGACAGACAGACAGACAGACAGACAGACAGACAGACAGACAGACAGACAGACAGACAGACAGACAGACAGACAGACAGACAGACAGACAGACAGACAGACAGACAGACAGACAGACAGACAGACAGACAGACAGACAGACAGACAGACAGACAGACAGACAGACAGACAGACAGACAGACAGACAGACAGACAGACAGACAGACAGACAGACAGACAGACAGACAGACAGACAGACAGACAGACAGACAGACAGACAGACAGACAGACAGACAGACAGACAGACAGACAGACAGACAGACAGACAGACAGACAGACAGACAGACAGACAGACAGACAGACAGACAGACAGACAGACAGACAGACAGACAGACAGACAGACAGACAGACAGACAGACAGACAGACAGACAGACAGACAGACAGACAGACAGACAGACAGACAGACAGACAGACAGACAGACAGACAGACAGACAGACAGACAGACAGACAGACAGACAGACAGACAGACAGACAGACAGACAGACAGACAGACAGACAGACAGACAGACAGACAGACAGACAGACAGACAGACAGACAGACAGACAGACAGACAGACAGACAGACAGACAGACAGACAGACAGACCTTTGATCGCTACATCCTGTGTTTTTAAACAGATTTCAAAATCATTGTATTAGGGTGCCTTCCGCGCACCGGGGTTCAGTTCAGTTGAGTGGAAGACGAGACGATAGCCAGTATATTCGTGGTTCGGTGTAGTAAGTTTAAATGGTAATCAGTTCAATGGTGTTGTTCAGTTTAAAAGGGTAATGCTGGTAGATAAATTATAAAGAGAAGCCTTAAGTGAATCCTGACATGCGTGTGTGTTAATATTAAGTACTGAGATGTGTAACAGTGCCGTGTAAATCAATCAATAAATTATAAACATTGTATTTGTGCCTTTTAAATATCCATATTGCATAGTTTTGTTGATGTTCCTAACAATTGAAACAAGGAGTCGATAGTGTTTTTATTTATATATTTTTTTAACACACTTTATACGGCGGTGGTTCGAGAGGGCGCTACCATGCATAACATCTGTCTCGCAATTAAATACAGTTTAAAATTATATTTCGGAGTTTAATATGCTTGAAATACCCAAATTCTTTAAAAAGTTTACTTCATATCTGAGTGTTATCGTTTGCAAAACAAAGAACCTATCTTGAGACCCAAAATCGTGATAAATAGACTCGAATTTGTGATCGTCAGTGACTCAGTGATGTGATGAAAAAACCTTAGTAAAGTGCCTTATGAACATTATATCGACGCATAACTTCGAGTATTAGACGAACACAATTGCCATAAATTACTCATTATTGTAAACAGTGTTAGTTTTTAAAAAGTTGGTAAAAAAACGTCGTACCCCCTTAGATTATTTTCTCGGGGGTATGTAAAAAACGAAGTCTACAAAGACACTTATAATGCAATTGATGAATTGAAACGATTATTGAAAAATATTCTAAACGGAATCAATATTGTAATGCTGAATGCAGAACAATTCTTGAGACGTCAAATCTAGCTATGTATTGAACAACAATGGCCATCATTTTGAATAATTGTGTGTGAATGCTGGGTGATATCAATTAATCAGTTAAGGTTTAATAGGTAGGTAACGTACGAAAAATAAAAAAGTATTTTAGTGAGGACATACAACTCAGTCCACCCCATCCCCCGTCCAGACGATGAAGACTGTAAAGCCTTCGAAACGACGTGTTGAACAAGCAAAAGAAACTGCGATATAATCCGTAAAATTCGTTTTATTTCAATATTGTAATATTCGCGTAAACATAAGAAACCATTATAATAAGTATTTTGTTAAAAATGGACTCTTTCCTAAAGTTTGCCGTATGTCATTACTTCCCAAAATTATTTCCTTATTAGCGACACTATCGAATAGTTTATTAATACAGTATGTGTTTTCTTTTAAATCAACGTGTTCGATTCCTGCCTAGAAATATTGATTTTAAAAAAATCTAATGATGCAGTTTTAGTTTTCATCAAAATCGGGCCCGAGACTCCTTTAAGTACTTTTCGCGATCTCTCATAGTTTCGGATTTGGCCATAGAGGCCCATTTAAAAAAATCACCCTGTATATCGTCTGAGCTGGGTGAGGCAGAGGCAGCCGCCACAAACACCAGTAGTAGAACCGTTGTCCGCATTTTGTGTTCTTGTAAATAAATCATTGTCAAATCTATACAAATATATTTTAACTAGTGGAAACATAAACAATTTTATAGAACCAAGTTTAGCCCAGCTAGGCTAGAAACTTACAATTTGAATTTAAACGAATCGTAAATTCACACTAGTTGCCTAGAATTGGAATTTACAATATGGCGATAGACTCACCGCCTGTCTGAGTGAATTAATTTCGGTTAAACGTGGGTGCACTTGCATTTCTGATTATCGTCGCGAGATAATTTTGGGTTTATCCAGAAAAGTGAAATTTTTATTTTGTTCGGACACATATATCCCCGTAATTCCTTAGATACTATTACCTTAATTTATTAAAATAAATTAAATAATGAATCTATTTAATAATATAAATTTCACAAATACTACATTCCACCACCATGCTGTGGAACAGTTTGCCAGCTACCGTGTTCCCTGCTTTCTAAGATCCTGGCTCCTTTAGGCGTAGTGTGAAGAAGCCAATCAGCAGGCCGGCATGATTGTGTTGAAAAGCGAGCTTAGAGTGTTAAATACTCTAAGGAAGCGAGGGATAGATTGTCTCTCGCTACTTGATACCGACCTTGATGCCGACCGCCTCGTCATTTTCCAGCCAGTAACTTAGAGGTCGTAATGCCGAAATAATGTTTAACTGACGTTACCTACAACTAATAAATTGATGTAATGTGCGTCTCGGTGCAAAGTGTAAATGTACATACGTTATTGCAATGTAAAGTTATGTATTGTGTTAAAAAGAGTGACCATGATATTTCTTGCTGGTTTAACTACCATGGAACTACCACTATGGAACCATCATACTATGTGCATCCTGACTTTATCTGGTGATCGGAGAGAGAGTATAAGCCCTCTGCCAACGTGATGACCTATGATGACCTCTGTCTCTGACAAAACTCCTGGTCTTCTATTTATAATAAACAAAAAAAATTATAATCTGAATTTAAACATAAGCCTTAAACCTTTTTACTATGCTGTCAAATATATATATATCGAATGGAGCGAGTGCAATATCGTTTTCTGTTTCATCTGACTTATTCCGACAAGAAGTGTCATTTATTTATTTATTGAATATAACGGTACAAACACCACTTACACTAATCATCTCACGTCTTATGATATACGTCTTGATTACTACAAAGTTACCCCAATCCATGTCCTTAGAAAGATGCAAGATATTCTATTTTGCTACAAGTTAATTAATGGTTTCATAGACTCATCCTTAATTCTTGAACAAAAATGTTATCTGTCTCACGTCGTTTGCAGAATAGAAAGACAGTGACACCTCTCCACCCTTTAGCCGCTCAAATTATGTTGCTCCTTTGTCGCTTTTGTAACGACTATTTTGGGGAGTCCATTTACCTGAGTTGGCGAGTCACCACCTGTCTAAAATAGTCCGTGTTATTAACATTGGTCAGGCAGGTGCCATAGTCCTTCCCATAGACCCAATTACCCAATCCACTAACACCTCACATCAATAAACCAGCATAACTTTTATCCATCCATACAATAGTCCTACACCAACCGGGGGTTTTCCTTGGGTGCACTTCTATAGTGTATACAGGGATAACCGTCGGCTGGTGTCACATCACAAAATTTAATTAAATAATAATAATAATAATAATAATAATAATAAGCCCCTCATAAATCTAACTTCACGTCCGGCACGACCATCTGTTGCCACGTGAGGGGCGGACATTGGCAGCTTTTAGCTATATATACTAACCAGTGACCAACGAAGCGCTAGTATAAAATCATCTATATGCGATGCGACTAAGAAATAGGAAAATACCCCAGGCGGGTACCAGAGCTAACTGCGACGGAGAATCCCGCCCCGAGCCTCTAAGCTCGGGCTGCCCTACGTATTCTGGGGAGGGCAACGTATCGCAGCAGCCTGCCCAGTCTCAAACTGTTGCAGGTCATCATGATCATGATCATGACCTTCATAATAGAATTATACCTAGAAATGATAATATAGCAATCCATTCCGCCGCAGATGCTTCGCAGGGGGCAATAGCCACTCAACCTGTGACCACCAAAGCGGGAATACCCAGAGTGCGCATGAAGTGGACTAAAGATATGAACATATTCATTATGCGCACATACTATTACATTACCAAGCTTGAAGAGGATCGAACTATGTACTGCACTAAATTATATAACAGTTTCAAATTACAATACCCAGAATTAAAAGTAACAGAACAACGAATAATAGACCAAAGGCGAGTCATAATAAGAAATAGCATGTTATCAGAAGACACTTTAAACTTAATTAAGTTGGAAGTAGCAGATAAACTTAAAAAAGAGGAAGAGGAAGAAATGAACCGTATACAAAGTACAGACATATTACAAATAACACAATCACACAATGAATCTACACACTATCATTCCTCAGCATTAACTCAATCGACAGCAAATCTTTCACCAAGATACCTTGACATACATAACAATAGTCAGTCCCAATTAGATAATACACATCCAATAGAAGCACAAAATACTTCTGACTCTACATTAATACAGGCTCTTAGTAATGCATTAGAGTCAAATATAACCAAATTTAGTGGAATTGATCCTTCTGTTAGGCCTTTAATAACAAAGGTAAGATCTTCGCGACAGGTATCGGAAATTATAAACATGTTTAATCGAACAATCATCCCTTCTAAAATATCATCCCTAGAAAATATTAGTGACACAAATACGTTAATTTATTGTGTAGCCCTTACAATTGTAACACATTTTAATTTAAAAATAAACACAGATAGATCTAATATTAATAGAACAAAAAAGAACCCACCATGGCAAACACGATTAGAAACAGACATAGATCAATTGAGAAGAGATATAGGAAGGTTAACACAATTTAAAATAGGAAACAGTTCTAAAAAATTAGCTGACAAAGTCAAACTTATTATGGATAAAACAAAACACCATTGCTCTCATGAAAATTTTAATAAAAGAATAGAAGACTACTTAGACACATTAAAACAAAAACTGTTAGTAAAGAGTCATAGACTTGCAAGATACAAAAAAGCCAAAGAAAGAAAGGATAACAATAGACTATTTGTGACAAACGAGAAACAATTTTATAGAAAACTCAAAGGCACCTGCAACACAAATTTGGAACCGCCGTCGGTAGAATCTTTAAATAAATTCTGGAAGAATGTTTGGTCAGATAGCGCAGAACATAATAAAAATGCTGAATGGATAAAACAAGAAATTGATCGGACAAAAACAATAAAAGAAATGCCGTTTGAAAATCTAGATGCAATAGAAATTAGGGATATTATTAATAAGACACATAACTGGAAAGCAGCAGGAATAGACAGGATACATAACTTCTGGATAAAAAGACTTTACTCGCTTCACAAAACCTTAGCAGAACAAATTAATGACATCTTAAAAGGCAACGAAACTCTTCCAGAATTTCTGACGAAAGGAATTACTTATATGATACCTAAATCGAACCAAACTCAGGATCCATCGCAGTATAGACCAATTACTTGTCTCCCCACCATGTATAAAATAATAACATCATGTGTAGCTAATAAAATTACCAAACATATCGAAGAATATAATATTCTAAGCGAAGAACAGAAAGGTTGTAGGCGTGATCATATGGGCTGCAAAGAACAATTAATTATTGATTCCGCTATTTTAAAATACTCACAGAAATTTAAGAAAAATTTGTATATTGCATATATAGATTATAAAAAAGCATTTGATAGCGTACCACATTCATGGTTAGTCCATGTTTTAAGTATATATAAAATAAATCCACTAATCATTCAGTTTCTTAAAAATACAATGTTATACTGGAAAACTACACTTAAACTACAAACAAACACAACAAATATATCTATAGACGAAATAGCAATTAAAAAAGGCATATTCCAAGGGGATTCGTTAAGCCCTTTGTGGTTTTGTTTAGCTCTGAATCCCTTATCACATGCTTTAATAGAATCAAAGTTAGGTTTTGACATTAAGAATAACAGAAAGACACTACACCAAATTACACACTTATTATATATGGACGATTTAAAACTTTACGCCAACAAAAATATAGATTTACACGGTTTATTAGATATAACTACAAAATTTTCAAAAGATATAAGAATGGAGTTCGGTTTAGACAAATGTCGTAAATTAAATATTGAAAAAGGAAAAATTCTAACGGGAAACTATAATTTAAGTAATGAAGAAATAATAGAGGCAATGAAGAATGAAGAATTATATAAATACTTAGGATACCATCAAGCACGTCTAATAGATCATAAAACCATAAAAAATAAACTAAAACAGGAATATAGCAACAGAATTCACTTATTATGTAAAATGCATTTAGGAAGTAAACATTTATTTAAATCAATTAACACATACGCGATACCCGTACTAACTTATTCTTTTGGTATTATAAAATGGTCTAAGACAGACTTAAATGCGCTTGAGGTTAAAACAAGAACAATCCTTACACAACACAGATACCACCACCCTAAATCCGCTATAGAAAGGCTAATCGTTTCCAGAAAAGAAGGAGGCAGAGGATTAATCGAAATAAATTACTTACATAAAAGACAAATTCTAAAATTAAAACAATTTTTTACACTAAAGAAAGGTAGCAGTCAATTACACAAAACAATTACTGAAATCGATTACCAATTTACACCCTTGAACTTAAGGGAAGATAATACTGATACAATAGATAGGATAAAACATAATGAAGATATCCACAGAAAATGGAAAGAAAAAGAATTGCATGGGAGGCACCCAAACGACTTACAGCAGACACACATAGATAGGGAAGCCTCCAATAAGTGGCTCGAATTAAGTGGATTATTCCCGGAAACAGAAGGATTTCTATTAGCTATACAGGATCAAGTTATTAACACTAAAAACTACAGAAAACATATACTGAAAGACACTGCTATGAGAAATGATTTATGTAGGAAATGCCACGCTAAACCTGAAACAATACAACATATCACAGGAGCATGCAGCACACTAACACAGAATGACTACACACATAGACACAACCAACTTACTAACATCATACATCAAAAACTAGCAATAAAATACAAACTCATGCAAGACCCATACACGCCATATTATAAATATGCTCCAAGAGCCGTCTCTGAAAACGAATTACACAAAATGTATTATGACCGCACTATAATTACTGATCACACTATATACAATAATAGACCCGATATAACACTCGTCGATAAAGAAAACAAACACGCATATATAATAGATATAGCAGTACCCAATACGAATAACTTACTCAAAACTATTACGGAAAAAATTAGAAAATACACGGAGTTACAAGAGGAAATTACTAGAGTGTGGAAAATGAACAAAGTCACGATAGTTCCAATAGTCATATCAACGACGGGTGTGGTCCCGAAACAGTTACACAATAGTTTAAATATACTCAATCTTCCTAAGTATACATATCTCACCCTCCAAAAAGCTGCAATACTTAACACTTGCCGAATAGTCAGAAAATTTTTACAAGTAGATTCAGACCGTAGTAATAATAATAATAATAATATCCATGCAAATTTCTTCTAATTAAATCTTTAAAAAAAAATCACACTTTGGTTTACACCCGTGTGGTTTAAAAAAAAAAAAAACCAGGTATAAAAACACCTGAGAAAATAAAATATGAAACATAATAATAATAATAATAATAATAAAAACCTGGCAACACACGTCAAACCATTTGCACTCCGACACAATATTTATTTATATAATATTTAAAAGATCTGAAAACCTATATTTATCGCTGTAATAATCAAAAATATTTATAAATTCGTCTACAAGTGAACAGTTTGTTGTGATTTGGTGTATTTATTGATTTAAAATGAAAATTATACAGAACTCAAAATTGACAACGTCAAAGTTTTTCTTCGACAAATCATTCTACAAAAAAGTGTAATGGTAAAATGACAACAAGAAACCGGGTTAGATGCGCACGCCTACCATCACCCTCCAGCTCGTCGAGCTCCGCATCGTGGGCATCGGCCTCGGAAGCGCCTGAGCCACTGCCGGTCACCGATGTGTCGAGCCAGCGCGACGGGCTGCAGTCGTCCCCGCCGACACTAACACCTGCGCGGCGAAGAGGACGGCAACACCCTCCTCCGGTTGGCTTGGGACCAGTGGGGCCATGTGCCCCGCCAATGGCCCCCGCTGCCGGTGGAGTAGTGCGCCGCATGAGATGGACACATTCTATAAATGAAAATGTCATGCGGGCCTACTTTGGGGCAACGGAGGGGGTCACTAAACTCACGGCGTATCGTCCCAAAATGCTTGCCCTGTTTCAGGATTCGGAGCCAACGATTGATGTGTCGGCCCAACGATTGTCGGATCAGGTGCGGTACATCCAGCGGCGTAAGTTGTTGGATGATGCAGCGCTTGATCGGCTACGCGCAAACTTATGCGTTGTTCAGGACGTTGTCCAGCGTACAGTGGATACGCCATCTGTGCCTACTGATGACGTAAACATTGAGTTGGTTGACGATTTGGACAATAACGTAAGTTCCCATGATATACAGTGTTTGAGAGGTGCTTTGGAAAGTGCGATTTTGGAATTTAAATTAGTTCCAGCATGCCTTAGACCACGATTACCGCGGTTGCCAACGCATAAACGTAATTTGGCGCTGATGGGAGCATTGGACTCGATGTTACCTGAATACATGGAGTCCAGTCGAGATCTTGTCGATACTCATGCGATTCTGTACTGCGCGGCCATCGCGGCGTGTCGTGTGGCTAATGTACGATTTCCTAATGACTACAGAGCCGCACGGGACGCTACGCATGTGCCTGCTTGGCAGCGTAGGATCGAGGAACGTATCGACAGGACTCGGACTCTCATCAGCAAGCTTATCTGTTTTAAGGCAGGTAATAATCGGCCTAAGGTCATGCGTTTTGTGACGCAAGCCTTCTTGGGGAGTAGTATTAGGCCTCAAGATTATAGGTTCTATGTCACGGAACGCATTGACCTCCTAAAGCAGAAGGTTTATGCGTGGGCGAACCGCATTCGCCGTTATAAGAAGAGATGGAACAGATTCCAGCAAAATCGTGCTTTCCAAAGTGACCAAAAGAGGGTGTATAGATGTTGGGAGCACTCACAACAAGGTGTGGGGGATGGGCGACTACCGGATGTGCGTGATATGCGCACATATTGGGCAAACATCTGGTCGTCGCCAGTTTCACACACTGAAGGCGCCTGGATTGGTGTTGTGGAGCGAGCGTGCGAGGCCATATCACCTATGGAGACCATTTCAATCAGCCCAGATGATGTTTTGAGGGCGGTTAGGCCGACCCAAAACTGGAAATCTCCTGGTCCGGATGGTCTTCATAACTTCTGGTTGAAATGGTTTGTAACTTCGCATTCTCGTTTAGCGGCGCAATTTCAGAGCGCCCTTGAAAGTGGGTCTCTCCCAACATTTATGACAACAGGTGTCACTCACCTCCTCTTTAAATCCGGTAGTACTACGGACCCAAAAAACTATAGACCAATTACTTGCCTGCCTACCATCTACAAACTGTTCACCTCTATTATAAGATTTAAAATAGCATACCACATAGATAATAATAATATACTGTTCTCTGCACAAACCGGGTGTAAAATTGGGTCACGTGGTACTAAGGAGCTCCTTCTCATAGACATGGCCATTTGTCAGCAGGTTCGTCACAATCGAAGAAACCTATCTGCTGCCTGGATTGACTACAAAAAGGCTTATGATTCGGTGCCTCATACTTGGCTCATGAGGGTGCTGGATTTGTATAAGATTCATTCAAATCTACGCACCTTACTTTTTTTTTTTTTTTTTAGTGCCTGGATAGGCAGACGAGCAGACGGGCCACCTGATGGTAAGTAGTCACCGCCGCCCATAGACTTCTGCAATGCCAGAGCACAGCAGAGCCGCTGCCTACCGTTTTGCCTTGGGGCATGTATGAGGCAGTGGACCACAGTCTTAAAGTATCCAGGTGGTGCAGGTCCTCTTGATTGTGATGAACCAATTAAGATTGATCGGGGTATATTCCAGGGTGATAGTCTGAGTCCCTTGTGGTTTTGCCTGGCTCTGAATCCTCTCAGCACTTTGTTGTTGGATTCAGGGTTAGGATACCGTCTTCGGAGAGGGAGTGTACCAATATCGCACTTGCTCTACATGGATGATCTCAAGTTATTTGCACCAAAAAAATCTGATTTGATTGAGTTGCTGAAAATAACTAAAAGTTTTAGCAACTCGATCAGTATGGAGTTTGGTGTAGATAAATGTGCGGTCATCCATGTGGGGCGAGGTGCGGTTAGAGTCTCTGATGATGTCTACCTCTCAGAGACTGAACGGCTAAGGTCCCTCTCTGAATCGGAAACCTACAAATATTTGGGTATGTCAGAAGCGCTAGGTATAATGGGTGCGGACATGAAGCAATCGTTGAAGGAGCGTTTCTTCTGTCGTCTGACAAAAGTGCTTAACAGTTTTTTGTCGGGAGGCAACAAGATTCGTGCTTTTAACGGTTGGGTTATGCCCGTACTCATGTACTCCTTTGGCATACTCAAATGGACTCAGACCGAGTTAGATGCCCTGGATCGACGAGTCCGGACTCTGATGACTGCACACCGTATGCATCATCCACGATCGTCGGTGATGAGATTGTATATCCCGCGGAGATGTGGGGGACGAGGCCTACTTAATGCTAAGGACCTGCATAACCGCGAGGTACGCAATCTCAGAGATTATTTTCTCCATAGCGATGTGGATGTGCATCGGGAGGTAGTCAAAGTCGATAAAGGATTTACCCCGCTCTCCCTGGCAAATGAGAACTGGCGGGTCCCTGTGGTGATGAGCACCGGGGATCGCAGGGGGGTATGGAAGAGCAAAGAATTACATGGAAGATTTTATCGGGCTCTGAATGGGCCCGATGTCGACCAGCTTGCTTCCGTATCTTGGCTACGCTTCGGTGATCTCTTCGGGGAAACTGAGGGTTTTGTCTTTGCAATTATGGATGAGGTTGTTAAGACGAACAACTATAGGAAATACATCCTGAAGGACGGTACGGTTGACATCTGTCGTGCATGCCACCGTCCCGGAGAGTCAATCAGGCATGTTATTTCCGGTTGTTCGTATCTTGCTAACGGCGAGTATTTGCATAGACATAACCTAGTGGCCAAGATCATACATCAGCAACTTGCTCTTCGATACCACCTTGTTATATCTGAGGTGCCATATTACCAATATGTGCCCCAACCGGTTCTCGAAAATGGCCATACAACACTGTATTGGGATCGATCTGTTATCACAGACAGGACTATTGTAGCCAATAAGCCTGATATTGTGGTAATAGATCGATTAGCGCGCCGGGCAATACTTGTTGACGTTACCATTCCGCATGACGATAACCTCGTTAAAGCTGAAAAAGACAAAATGTCCAAATATTTAGATCTGGCTCACGAGGTTGTTGACATGTGGAATGTTGACTCAGCTATTATTGTTCCGATAGTCGTTACTGCCAATGGGCTGATACCAAAGAGCCTCGACCAACATCTTCAGAGGCTCTCAATTGGTCGTTGGGTCAAAAGCCAGATACAAAAGGCAGTATTATTGGATACGGCACGCATTGTGAGGAGGTTCCTCACTCTGGGGTCCTAACCGCCGGTGGCTTGGGTCCTAGGCCTCGCCATCGGAGGGTGCACATTTTTATATTTTTAAATGTATTTTTGTATTATATATATTTAAAAATGTAAAAAAAAAACCTTTTAAATAAAGAGTACTGTACATAATAATAATATAACACTTTATTCTTACACCACAACATACAAAACAGGTTACAGTATCAACTTATTTAGGTGTTACAAATTGGCGGTCTTATCGCTAAGAGCGATCTCTTCCAGACAACCATGCATGGAGAGGAATAAAATGAATTGAAATTACGGCGGTGCTGTCAATAAACTTATATAACAAGAAATACTTAGGTAAAATTGTCTAACGGGCTTCTACGTGTTGGCTTCGGCCCCACGCACGCCTTCCAAATGTCCGGGACTCTGTAGTCCCGTGATTACTGTGTCACAAACATAATACTAAAATATTTTTTATTAATTATAATTATTACTGTTTTGCTTATTTACACCTTGTATTATATTGTAAACCATTTTTGATATTAGTATGTAATTAAAATTTGTTTATACTGCAGTGTTATGTATGCAGTATGCTGTGCCTACATCTAAAAGGTTATAAACATACAGCAATCATGTCATCTAATTAGTAATATTATGCATGTTAAATTGTTAGTATCCAGTTATGTAGACCAAATAAAAAAAAAGATAAATAAGCTATAACCATCAATGTCCAATAAATTATAGGCATTTAATCGGATAGACAAATTTATTTTATTATTAAAAAATAATTTCAAATGGCAGTAAAAAAATATTTAGAAAGGTGTTATGATCCATCCGAAGAGATCAGGCTGTCCGAACACACTGCCGTATTGACTGTACACCTGACGGTCACCATCGGAGTCCACAGCCCTGCCCAGCTTCAGCGCTTGTTTATACTCGCGATTGACGATATAGAACAAAAGCTGGTCGTTGTATTTCTCCGGTTGGAGGTACCATTGGTGTCTGTTGGTTGTGTCGTCAACAGCACCATACGCTGTATGCTCATCATCTCTGTCAGTTGGAATCCCGAGCTTCAGGTACATGTTGTAGAGCGGGTTGTAAATCTTAAAGTACACTTTTAAGTCGGACACTGTTGGTAAGATTTTCCAGGCCATTCTTTTACTGATCACGTTGGATCCGTGACCGTATGCAGTCCTATCGCCGTCACTGTCAACGCTTTTTCCTAGTTTTATGGGCATGGCGTCCCTCATACCGATTAGTTTAACGGTTTGCTCGCCAAAGATACTTCTAAACTCAACTGGGAAGTATTGGTAAATCAATTCTTTGCTACCGTTATTGTATAGATGGTAAGCGTAGTCTATTACGTTGCGTTGGCCTAAATCTATCAGTATGTCAACGGCTACGGAGATGAGATCTCCTTTATTATTTTTCTCGAGCTCTTTGGTTTCAGCGACAGCACTTTCATAGTCACCTTCGACGACGCGGTTGTACAATTCATCCGTTCCTGCTGTACCTGAGATGGGAACAGCTTGGCAGGCAAGCGCCGCCAGCGCCAGTAGAAGAGTTGTCCGGGACATTGCGGGAATCCTGTAAAAATTTAGATGATCAAATAATTCTCATTTACAAGATAGTCCAGTCAAATAACATCTGAAATCAAGATTTTTACTACAACTTTGAATTTTTGATAGCATGTAGTTTTAATGATACAATAATTTTCGTGTCCGTAAGATCGTGTCGTTCCCCCGGCAAGATCTTGAAATCTTGAAGATTTTTTTAAATAACTCATTGAATAAGAGCAATTTAATCGCAGCTAATAAATAAACTATAACTGGTCTTTTTCTTCTATAAATTTGACAATTTAAATATATAAAATACTGCTTAGTATTTTATATATTTCTCATGCAGTTTGGGTAGGATGTTTTATAGTTTTCTCTAATAAATGGTTTATTGCTTATATAGATCCATGTTTCGGAATAGGGTGGTTCCTGCGTTTAATTTTACACATATGTAATTCGATATGCAACCGAATATAATACGCAAAAGAAAGCCTTTTGTGAAAACCGAAACAAAATTGCTTGAAAATTGAGGTCACAATATTTATTTTAAATATACAAGATAGAAATATACAATATGAGCAAAAATAGGTGCGTATTGGGAACATACAACTTATCATAGCTCTCATAAATTATTTTTGTATTATTTTGACATAATGTTTCATGAAATTAATTAATTAAAAAATTTTATGTTTTTTTTAATGAGATAATATATATATATTTTTTTTTATTATTGTTCACTTCATATATTATTATTAAATTATTTTAAATCTTAATTTATGCAATGTAGCATTAAAATATCACTACTATTAAATGTCATGCATGCTTATGATCTGATTAATTACATTGTATTTTAATAATTATAATGACATGTGTAACATAATCTAATATGTAATTATTCTGTTAGTATGCTTAAGATTATAAAATAAAATAAAATAAAATATGACTATGTCCCTCACACAATGGCACAGTTATGACCATTCTGAGAAGAGTGACATCACGGGACATATCGTGCATCCTTTTACTATTATTTGACAATTACCCCTTCCAGCAGATTAGAATGGTGTCTAATTTACTAATTTTTGTTCGGATTCATAAAAATCTTTCGATAATAGGTTTTAAGTAATGTACTTTTTGATTAGATTAATAAAAAAATCGTGTCAACTACCTTATTGAAACCCGTCCTTATTTTTTCTATGTTATACACGCCCATTAGTCTCACACAAAGTTCTAACCCCACACTAGGTTAAACCTGTATTGTGGGTATTAAGAACTACGAGGAACTACGCTTCCACGACACCCAGAACTAAAATAATTTGTGGATCACAAAACATTTCTCTCAATACGGGGTTGAACCCACCAGCTCTTGTTTTACAATCGGCTGCTCCCCCGCTGAGCCACGGAGACTGTCAAATTTATCACCTATCTTAACCCCTCCAGTCAGGAAGGATATTAAAAAAAAAGTCGGGAGTAAAGCAACAAGCTTTTATTTCCATAGCATTAAAGTTAAAAATTGCATGCAAGAACGGCGAGTGTTGCCAGTGTACGCGCCGCCGGCGTGTCTATCCGTCATGACAGTTTAAGTCAAAATCTACTTCATTTACTTTCTAAAATAAATAGGATCGATTTGAAAAATAGAATAGATTTCTTTCTGTTATTAACAAATCTAGTAGCTTATGTATGAAAAAAATTAAACAAAAAAATTTAAATTGTTATCCCCATAAAGTTTTCATAATTTTATTGCTGAATTTTCGGTCAGAGTTGGTGCTGATGGCGACGCCGGCTAATAAACTATTTAAGATTCTACAAGTCTATCATCAGATCTCAATAAAATTATATGACGATGCAAGTAAACCCTACCAAAAACATCTTAAAAATGTTACCAATGATTGTAAATACACGAAGACAGTAAATAAATTATCATTGAAACGATAACTCCTTCTTTTTTAAATCGAGTAAAACGAACAATAATTAAAACTTACCTTTAAAGCTCTGTTCGCCGAGTGGCACTGAACTGACTAGGTGAGATGTCTCATTATATATTATAAAATCCTGAGGTCAATACACTATGGTCAGATAAATAAATATGATAATAAAAATTATAATATGACCTTAGCAACACCGGTCGTTTTAGTTCCACTCCGTATTTTCGATCTCTTAGTAATGGAAGATTTGCATTATTTACCGTAACTTATGGGGAGGCAATGACTTTTTCTGATGATAGTTATCTTGAGCCAAAATACTTAAAAAGCAACGACATTTTAGTTGTATCTAAGTTATATATCTGCCGAGAAAGTGAACCCGGTTCAAAATCAGCTCAAATAAAGAAAGAAAAGAAAGAAAATCTTTTATTTGGCCATAATCACCAGACCAGGTGGCAATAAACGATGAGTACATAAAACAAATAAAAAAAAACTAAGGGCTACAGGTACACAAATAAAACAAGAAAAAAGTCTCCCGGCATACTTATGTGCCCCAGCCACCCGTGTCCGAAGCATGACCAAAAAGGCCACAGGCTCAGCGTCCGCCAGGTGGGAGGGCGCCCACCTGACACTGATTTTCAGCAAGGGCCAACACATAGCACACATCTCTAACTTTTTGAAGTAACTTTTGTATTTATTGATAACTTTCGCTTGGTCTATTGCAAAATATGAAGAAACCTCATGCAGATTTCCTCATGTTCCTGAGAATTCTAAATAAGAACTTCGAGGGTGTGTAAAGTCTACCAACCAATATTAAGCCAGCGTGGACTAAGGTCTAACATCTCTCACTTTTGCAGAAGAGACCTAATCTTAGCAATGGGACAATATTGGGTTTTGTACATACAGGGCTAGTATTATCTATCTATACTATAATAAAGCTGAAGAGGGACTTTGTCTGTACATTAAATATTTTTGCGAAATTTTGATTGTAACGTGTTATATTATCGATATAGAACCCAAAACAATAGTTTTTGGAATTATTGGCTGTCTGTCTGTCTGTCAAGGCATCATGTCGGAAGTACTGTATTACTACAAATGAATTGACAATAAAATCGTAGAGTGTACCTCGAGGTAACATTTAGTCTTTATTTCATTAAAATCGGTGCATTCAATCAAAAGTTATGAGTATTTATAGTTCACAATAGCTGTATTACGGCGCTAAGGCGTGGTGAGAGATGGAGTGATTTTAAAATTACTGTAATGATAAGATTAGAAAAAAGTGATGAAATTATTGTAATCCCCCAAGGGGTAGACAGAGGTGTAACCAGTACACCCACTTTCCGCCGAATTTTGGTCCCATAATGTGATAGGGCGCGAGCCCATCGCCATACGGGCACAGACTCCAGACTCCGGGCTAATACTGAGAATACCCAACCCGGGGATCGAACCCGGTAGAGTGAGTGAGAGACAACTTGCTATTCAACACAATCATACCGACCTACTGAGTAGCTTCGTCACATTACGCCTAAAAGACCCAAGATCACAGTGAACACCGTAGCTGGCAAACTGTTCCACACCTTCATGGTGGGCCAAATATACGAATTTGTAAATCTCTTGGTTCGGGCCGGAGTAATAGAAACTATGAAGCTGTGGGTCTGCAAGCCAGCGCGTGGTTTAAGTGTGAATTTAATTATCGTAGGCGTTTTTATTTGTCGAAACAATAAAATTGTGTTTTAAGGATTGTTTTTATGTTCTTCGCTTTATTCGACTTTGTTCCACTTTGTCCTATAAGCTGTTTAATCTCGAAAAATAATAATCATTTTATGCATGAACTATTTTTATTCAATGTAACAACAAAGGTTATTTTCTTTAAAAAGCCACAACTGACCACCCGAAGAGGTCAGGGTTTCCGATCACATTGCCATTGTGTCCCCACACTTGCCTGTCGCCCATCGAGTCTACTTCTCTACCCAGCTTCAGCGCGTGGTTGTACTCACGGTTGAAGATGTAGAACACGGGGTTTCCGTCCACTTTTGCGGGCTGGAGGTACCATTGATGTCTGAAAGAGTCAGCACCACTGGAAGCGTACGCTTTATGCTCTCCATCGTTGTCAGTTTCAGTGCCAAGCTTGAGAAACTGGCTTCGTTGGACATTCATGATCTTAAAGTAGACTCTCTTGTCTTCAGATAGAGGTATCAACTTCCATGCGACTCTGTCACTGGTCTTATCATCGGCATCTCCGTACGCGACCCTGTCTCCATCGTAGTCAGTCGCCGCACCCAATTTCATGGCCAGGTTATCTCTCTTGTTGATTAGTTTAACAGAATGTTCACCCAGGATCATCCTGAACTGAATCGGGAAGCGTTCCTTAACGATATCTCTGGCTTCGAGGCTCCATAATTGGTAGGCGTATTCTATAGTGTTGCGATGGCTGTTTTTGATCAGTTTCTCGACTGCGGTTGCGATGATGTCGCCTTTGCCTTGTCTTTGAAGTTCTTTGGACTTCTCGACGGCACTGTCGATGTCTCCAACGACTACATTGTTGTATATATCGTCTGAGCTGGGTGAGGCAGAGGCAGCCGCCACAAATACCAGTAGTAGAACCGTTGTCCGCATTTTGTGATCCTGTAAATAAATCATTGTCAAGTCTATACAAATATTTTTTAATTAGTGGAAAGCAAGGCATTCTTTGCTCCTTTAAACGGGCTGTCAAGACAAATATCATGCGATTGATCCCATCCCAAGGGCTCACACTTTTTGCTGGTGGTAGGATATTCATATCCGCCTGGATAGCAACCACCGTACACAGGGTGAAAAACACATAACGTCATAGTGGCACACGCAAGTGTGTCGCGTTCCGGGATCAGCCAGTGTACATCCGGTTTTTTTTAGGTCTAGAGTTGGGGTACAATGTTTGGCCATTTTGCGGCCTTCTGAGTACTCTGACAATAGACCCTCGACCGCTTCTTCACCTTCTTGCCCATGGCGTAGTGTGAAGGAGCAGGCCGGCATGATTATATTGAGTAGCGGGGATAGATCGTCTCTCGCTACTCGATACTCTAATTGGACCGTACTGCGATTACCATCAGGTGAAGTGCGGTCACTGCCGTGCTAGGATAAAAAAAACCTGAAAGATGTGTGTATTCATTATCAATTATCGCTCGCTTTATCGACGAAGTATGACATATTATATGTACCAACCCTCACTAAGCCTGATGGACTAAGGTTTAATCATAGATATAGAGAATGGACTGTGCAATATCCTTACAAAATGTACCATTTTGTAGAAATAGACAAACTGACTGTGCGGCCAATGCCTATTTCCTTTAAGAAAGAAGAAAGAAAGAAAAAGATTTTATTACCAGAGCAAATACAAGGAAAATACAATATAAAACTTAAAACAAAAAACAAAACTGTTTGCTCCGTAACAGGTCCCATCATTCAGCGATATGCTGCAGTACAACCTGAGCAGTACTGCAGCGCTGATTTTCAATGAGGGGCCTCGTGTGACGTGCGGACGTCGAGTCGGGTCGTACACCTCAATATTATTGGAAAAAAATACATAAAGAAAGCAATAATAATCATTAAATTAATACTCCTTTCACTCCTGTAACGTGCTCCTGTGGCGTAGACCAATCAAAATTCTAGAAAAAGTGTTGGCAGCACATTCTCACATTTTTCTGCCCGTACTCACTTAACATCTGGATAGAGAACGCTCAGTCCATTGTCATGTCTGTGGGTTTAACCCCTGTTATTAGTAGAGAAAAACTTAACCAACCCATGTTTAAGATCGATCAATAAAAACGGCTTGAGTATTAAATAATATAGAGAACTCACCAACAGATCACGGAATGAAGTTTTATACTGATGTAGTCAGATTAGGTCTCCACTTATATACTAATAAATATTGAAGTCAGAAGTTTATCTTTAAGTGCTATAACATAGTAGTATCAAAAACAATTACTTTGTTGCGTTAAGCTTGGAGTGCATGCCACTGTTTTATCGATTGAATTTAAATGTCAGACTTTAGTTTATTAAGCGTCCTTATGCTGAGTAACCGATGAAATTCCAGGATTCCTGATTCTCCTTATCCCAGGCTAGACAGTTACAATTTGAATTTAAATTTCGAATCATAAATTCACACTAGTTGCTTCGAATTGGAATTTACTATAAGGCGTTAGACTCACCGCATGTCAGAGTGGATTAACTTCGGTTAAGCGTGGGTGCACTACTTACATTTCTGATTATCGTCGCTAGATAATTTTGGGTTTATCCAGAAAGGTGGAATTTATATTTTGTTCGGACACATATATCCCCCGTAATTCCTTAGATACTATTAGCTTAATTTAATAAAATAAATTACATAATGAATATATTTAATAATATAAATTTCACAAATACCACATTCCACCAATAAGCTGTGGAACAGTTTGCCAGCTACCGTGTTCCCTGCTTTCTATGATCCTGGCTCCGTTAGGCGTAGTGTGAAGAAGCCACTCAGCAGGTCGGCATGATTGTGTTGAGAAGCGAGGCATAGATTGTCTCTCGCTACTTGATACCGACCTTGATGCAGACCGCCTCGTCATTTGCCAGCCAGTAACTTAGAGGTCGTAATTCCGAAATATTGTTTGACTGACGTTACCTATAACTATAGTTTAGTTTGGTTTTTAATTAGGTAGACTAAAATGACAGCTGCGATCGACCTTTTTTTTTTTAATGTTGCAAGCGTAGAACATAGTCCTGTAGTATGGCCGATTATGAATGACTAGCTGTTGCTCACGGCTCCGCCCGCGTGGAGGTCATGTTTGGCAGAAAAGTACAATACGTAATACCAATTTTCATGTGTTTAACTAAAAAAATGAGGGATTTTCATACTTAAACTTTATTCCCCTATTTTACCCCCTTAGGGATGGAATTTCCAAAAGTCCTGAAATATGTATTTTTCATTTTTAACTGAGAGGCAAAATACCAATTTTCAAGAATTTAACTTCAAAAATGACGGATTTTTATACAAAATATCATCCCCTATTTTACCCCCTTAGGGTTTTCAAATACCCTTCCTTAGTGGATGCCTACGTCATAAAAGGTACCTTATGTCAAAATTTCAAGTCTCTTACCCCAGCCGTTTAGGCTGTGCGTTGATCCATCAGTCAGTCAGTCAGTCAGTTTCTTCTTTTATATATACAGATTCAACGACCTGTTGTGACATGACCTTTCTATTTAATTTTACTTCTGGTTTTATCGAATCCTACTAATATGATAAATGCGAATGTTTGGATGGATGGATGTTTGTTACTCAATCACGCCACAACGTCTGGACGGATCTGGTTGAAATTTGGCACAGAGATAAATGATTGTCTGGAATAGCACATAGACTACTTACTTATACTTTTATCCCGGAAAATGTACAGTTTCCGTGGGATTGTTTAGTTTTTCATAGAGCAAGGGATCAACTTGATTTTTTGCATAGTGGCAGTTTAGGGATCAGAAAATGACATAGGCTACTTTTTATCCCGGGAAATGCACTCTTCCTATGAGATAGCAAAATATAGAAAGGTCTAATAGCTTAAGATGCCTCTATGGGTTGTATACCTTTTCTTCTAAAAATAACCTCCACGCGGGCGGAGCCGCGAGCAACATCTAGTGTTTAATAAATATGTATAAAATTAATACAACGAATATAACAACATTAATTTTACACCTGTAGGCGCATCATTCGATTTTCCCCGCTCACCATTATGAAAATTGTTTTGCTACCTCTATAAAAGAGGCGGAACGACCGGTTCGAGCAGTCTTGGCTCTGGCGTGGCTCGGTGCACTTGCGGTATCCTGCTGCTAGCTTATTCTTTACTCTTCGGATAATTAATTTGTGAAAAAGAATTAATTTTTATGCCTGGCCTTGGCTGTACATTAGTCACTGCCTAAGCAATGCTGACCGACGAAATATTAATCAATTGTGTTATGCTTATGTAATAAATAGTGGGTTTCTTACCAGTTCTTCCCACGGATAGTATTCCGAACTGGCAGTAGCTTAATAAACTATCAAGAGTTCAACTAGTCTTATTTCAACGGAACCGTCATACGATGTGCATCCTGTCCGTCCCTGACGATCGGAGAGGTTGCATAAGACCTCTCCCAGCCTCGGCCTGATGTACCTACACCTAACCTGACATACATGACTGTGTTGTACTTGTTATAAATAAGAAATCAACAATAAAATAAATGCGATTTATATAATTTACTCTTTTTGTTAGTAGGTATGTGTATTAATTCTATTGCCTGTGTAAAATTTTAATAATAATATTAATATGGTAACAATGGTAGACATCCGCCATTTTGTGCATCATTAGTCTTCCTTCTACGTTCGCGATTGGTTGTACGAATATTCCTTGCGCTCTTAACGCAACGGAACTTAAAAAAGTTGATTTGATTCTTCATTTAATGATCAACGCAAATTCATAAAAATACACAAAACTATTTATTGTGAAAGAAAATGAATCACAATATTCGATCAATATACTCGATAACTCAGGATACAACACTATTTTTACTTTACGATAACGTGGCAACCCACCAAATGTCATTTTATTCTATCTAATTAAAAATCAGAGTATAATAAATTAACGTAATGTGCTCAGTGCACTTTGCAGTGAGACGCACATTGTGCATAAAAACTTAAACCTTTGGAATATGCTCTCAAAGACAAATAAGCTATAATCAATAATGTCCAGTAAATTATAGGTAGTTAATGTAATAGAAAAAAATATTTTAATATTAAAAATCAAATTCAAATTGCAGTAAAAAAATATTTAGAAAGGTGTTATGATCCATCCGAAGAGATCAGGCTGTCCGAACACACTGCCGTATTGACTGTACACCTGACGGTCACCATCGTAGTCCACAGCTCTGCCCAGCTTCAGCGCTTGTTTATACTCGCGATTGACGATATAGAACAAAAGCTGGTCGTTGTATTTCTCCGGTTGGAGGTACCATTGGTGTCTGTTGGTTGTGTCGTCAACAGCACCATACGCTGTATGCTCATCATCTCTGTCAGTTGGAATCCCGAGCTTCAGGTACATGTTGTAGAGCGGGTTGTAAATCTTGAAGTACACCTTTAAGTCGGACACGGTTGGTAAGATTTTCCATGACATACTTTTACTGATCACGTTGGAGCCGTCACCGTATGCAGCCCTATCGCCGTCTCTGTCAACGCTTTTTCCAAGTTTTATGGGCATGGCGTCTCTCTTGCTAATCAATTTGACGCTTTGCTCGCCAAAGATACTTCTAAACTCAACTGGGAAGTATTGGTAAATCAATTCTTTGCTACCGTTATTGTATAGATGGTAAGCGTAGTCTATGACGTTGCGTTGGCCTAAATCTATCAGTATGTCAACGGCTACGGAGATGAGATCTCCTTTATTATTTTCCTCGAGCTCTTTGGTTTCAGCGACAGCACTTTCATAGTCACCTTCGACTACGTGGTTGTACAATTCATCCGTTCCTGCTGTACCTGAGATGGGAACAGCTTGGCAGGCAAGCGCCGCCAGCGCCAGTAGAAGAGTTGTCCGAGGCATTGCGGGAATCCTGTAAAATTTTTGATGATCAAATAATTCTCATTTACAAGATTTTATATTTATTATTTATAAACACAACTTTTATGAACCTATTGGTTCAATGGATAAAATCAATGGTTTCTGTATTAATCATTTGAAAAAAAGCATTAACTGTCATTGTCATACGGAGTTGTTGAAAGACTAGAATTATATGAACAAGATCTAGTAGTCTTTCGGGTGAACTGGGTCGGAAGGTCAGTGAATCCGCCATAACCATGTCTCCTCTCCCAAGGACCAGAAGGTATCAGTAAGATGGATTTTCCCCGTGGGAACAAAAATAAATTCCTGAAGTTGCATTGGGTTCTAGCATTTTTTTTTTATCCTAGCACGGCAAAGTGACCGCACTACACCTGATGGTAAGCGCAGTGCGGTCCAATTAGAGTATCGAGTAGCGAGAGACGATCTATCCATCTATATCTTTTAGCACATATTGGGCTAAAAGGAAGTAGATGGAAAGTTAATTAACTAGTGTATATAGTTATAGTGGTAGAGTCACGCTGTAGACATATTTGTCTGCAGCATGAATGGGCCGGCTCGACCGGCGTATTACCACTGTCTCACAGAAAACCAACGTAAAGTGACAGTTTACTGTCGCGTTTCGTATGGTAAGTGAGATATCCGGAGGCCCAGATTCCCCCTTCCCTTCACTAATCCCTATTCCTGTCCTTTAGGGCCGACAGCGCATACATGATACTTTCGGTATTGTGGATGTTCATGGGCGGTGGAGATCACTTAACATCAGGTGACCCACGTGCTCGTTTGTCGGACTACGCAATAAAAAAAAAAACTACTCACGGGACCATTGGGAATTGGTACCTAAATTTAAAACACTATGTTTAGATGACTATAAAAAGGAATTTGAAATCAAATCTATAGACAAAGAAAAATGGTATAAGTATACAGATGAGCTTTCTTGTGTTCCCTGGTTCGATGACAATAACTTAAGCAGAAATTATGTTAATCTAGGTTTTAGAGTTAGATCCGAACACTATTCATCGGCAAAATTTGCAATTTTTTTAATGAGGGAAAACTACTTTCCCCGAACTGTATGAGATGCAACAAAAATTAAGATGTACAATATTTGCTGATGGAATTAATCCGGGGTAATAATGAACGCGACTACTAAACGAACTAAAATTAAATATATTGAATGTAGGTTTGATTCAAGGGATCTTATCAAAGCCAAAATAGGAGGAGGGAAAAAATACGTGTATTCAATAGTGATAACATTAAGATTATGCTTATAGTTTAAATATTATATTTATATTGGAGCAAGGTATGATGGGGTTGGCATGTCCATAATGGACGAAAACCCCGAAATAAAAACAGAAAAAAAATAGTCGAAGCTACAGACAAACTATTATAATTAAGGCTAATGAATTGATCTTATGATGACTGCCTATATTGGCAAATAAGAATAAGCAGCAACCTTTAAAGTCTTAGATAAATCAGTACGGTTTCTTATGGTTGTTCGCCGCAACCTAATTGAATAGAACTGAGTTTGTATGACTGTGAACTAATTATTACAGTGGTTACTATAACTGTTTGACTTTTAAATTATAGCTAGACTTGGATTAGCTCTATGTCAAGTATCGTCTTTTTTTATCCTCGTACGGCAATGTGACCACACTGCACCTTATGGTAAGCACTGTGCCATCCAATTAGAGTATTGAGTAGCGAGAGGCAATCTATCCCCCGCTACTCAACACAATCATGCCGGCCGTGTAGCGTGCTTTATAAGTACAACACTTACCTAGAAAAGACTTATCTTCTGATCTCAGCGCTACACTGACCTGTTTCAATCAGTCGCCCTCTTTATACATAGCCATAATCTCTTGTGTCATTAAGTTATCGTTTGTCAGGCAAAGACTTATGAGAAGCAATTATTATTATTATTTAGATTAGATAACGTCGTGTCGGACTATTAGCTGACTGGGAAATGAGTGGCTGCGGGTTCGACCTCACCACACCTCCCGTCAGCGTTTTTCTGCAGGAGGAGGCGTCCCACCACCGTTGTGTCTGACTGGCCCCGAGGGAGATCGTAGCCCGATTTCGCAGAGCCACCGTGGAGGAGTGGCACTCCAGGCTGGAGAGCTCGAGTGTGGGTTTGAGGCCTGTTCTCAGAAGATGGCTTGACAGTTGCCACGGTGCGCCTAAATTCCGGCTGACGCTGGTGCTGACGGACAACGGGTATTTTGGCTCCTTCCTGGGTCGGATCGGAAAGAAATAGTCCGCTGTGTAACATTATGGCAACTGCCTCGAGGATACTGTCCAACACACGTTGTAGGAGTACTAAGCCAAGGACAAAGAACGCAGAGGTGTCAGAACAGTCGTCGGAGGTGACCTCTCGCAGTCGGCCGTGGCGTCATCCGTGGTCGCTAGTTCAATTTAGTGGTCTAGCCTTGAAAATGTAACAGACAGAAAACTTTCAACCCTTAATCCACCCGCTTCAGGTTAAAATTATGATGAACTCCGATTTACAAGTACAGTTATTTCAGAAGCAGATTCAGAAGCATATGAATTTCATGATTCTTACTTTGTAAATGACGGACTTTTGTATAACCGTTCATCCCTTATTTTATCCCTAAGGGGTGAAAATAGTCCTTTCTTAGTGGATGCTTACAAGATAGAAGGCATCAACTTCTAAAATTTTAAATTTGTAGCGCCAGCGGCTTAGGCCCTGCGTTGATTAATCGGTAAGTTAGTCAGGAGAAGTAATTACACGAATATATACGAGTATGTATTGTAAGGGTTCCTTTTTATTAGAAAAATCGAAGCAGCAGGTATTTTAAAAATAACTAAGGGTAGATTAACAAGTTTATAGATTGAGCGTCGTGAAGGTTTGGAGTGTAATAAAAGAGACCCCACGCAGCGTACCAGTCTTCAGTCCGTGTTCAAAGCACAACGCATTATAGTTTGTGAGCAGTGGAGTCATACAGTCAGTGTTGGTAGTATGTTTGGCCTACACCCTGATCCAGTCTAGTTGTAGTTCAGCTTAGAGCGTCATGCTGTTTGCCCTCATAGATCTTTGTTACAAAGCCGAATTTAGTACATCCTGACATGGGTTGGTAACGTTAAGCACTAAATTGTGCAACAGTGATCATTAAATAAATCATAAAGTGGTATTCATCGTTTATGTGCCTTTTAAAATACCCACTTTATATAACGACACAGTTTTATTTTGCTAAAAATATGTATTGTTAGGGTTTCTTTTTATTAAACAAAATCGAAGGTATATCGCAGGTATTTTAGAAAATAACTGAGGGTAGATAGATAAGTTATAGACTGAGTGGGGTAAAGAAAAAACTGGTTAAGTACATCCTGACATGGTGTCGTTAACGTTAAAGCACTAATTTGTGTAACAGTGATCATTAAATAAATCATAAAGTGGTAATCATCGTTTATGTGCCTTTTAAAATACCCACTTTATATAACGACACAGTTTTATTTTGCTAAAAGTATGTATTGTTAGGGTTTCTTTTTATTAAACAAAATCGAAGGTATATCGCAGGTATTTTAGAAAATAACTGAGGGTAGATAGATAAGTTATAGACTGAGTGGGGTAAAGAAAAAACTGGTTAAGTACATCCTGACATGGTGTCGTTAACGTTAAAGCACTAATTTGTGTAACAGTGATCATTAAATAAATCATAAAGTGGTAATCATCGTTTATGTGCCTTTTAAAATACCCACTTTACAAAGCGACTCAGTTATGTCTCTAAGAGTATAGAAATGTATAAAACACCAATGTTTACGTGTGTTCTACTATTTTTAAACGGAATATGCTTCTAGTCGTTCTTCTGGTGTGCTTTGTGAGAAGAGCGGCATTTTATGTTCTTCCCTTGTTTCTTAATGTACTTAAAAATAGTAAGTATGATTATTGTTAGGTGGATGGGTTTTTCCTACAATTTATTGTTGAAATAACCAGTTTTATTATCAATATAAGACGACAAGGCTAGGAGAGCGATATATGATCAGGGAAACTTGGGTAATATGGATATCATCAGGATCGGTTACAATCACAGTTATTATAGATAACAGGATATTATAAATTACTAGCTGATGCCCGCGGGTCCGTCCGTGTGGTAGTTGTTTTTGAAAGAAAAGGTATGAAATCCATAGAGTCATCTTAAGCTATTACATTTATTTATTCATTTACTGGACAAACGATGGTATAAAACATAGGTAACAGATTAGATAATATAACTCATATTAAAGGTTATCACGATTTCACACAACATTTTGAAAAAATCATAATTTTTTTGAGGCACTACACACCAACATCAAAACGTAATACCAGTAAATACTATGTAGCATACACGATGCCATTACATACAACCTTATCTTATCATCATTGTCATCATCACATCCACTTTCTATATTTTGCTATCCCATAGGAACCGTGGATTTTTTCGGAATAAAAAGTAGCCTATGTCATTTTCTTTTCATTAAACTGCCACTATGGAAAAAATCATGTCGATCCCTTGCGATATGCAAAACAAAAAGCTATCCCGCGGGAACCGTCTATTTTTGCGGCACAAAAAGTAGTCTATGTCATTTTCTGACCCCTAAATTACTAATATGTAAAAAATCAAGTTGATACCTTTCTCTGTGAAAAATAAAAACAATCCCGCGGGAACCCCACATTTTCGCAATAAAAATTAGCATATCATTTGATCGAATGATCTGTGTTCAAAATTTCAGGATGATTGTTCAAGCCGTTTTTGAGTTACAACCGGACAGACAGATAGAAAGACAAAAATATTAAAATTGAAGAATCGGGATCAGCCATAAAATGAATATTTCACGCAAAATTGAGTTACTAAGTTAGTCAAATGTACAAAGAGACGCTTGAGATTTATATATTAGTGTAGATATCCGCCTTTTCCCGGGTTGAAAAAACAATTAATAAGAAAACCATATATGTAATATCAAATACGTATACTCATGCGGACATCGGCGTTGTACTGCAAATACAAAGATCTACTTAAATTGGTTAACATACTACACCGGATGGTTAATGCAGGGCAGTCGCAACAGGTTGCCGACGATTAAGAAATTGTATACGGACCCTCGTTACGATCACTCGCCTGATTGTAAGCGAAACAGATCTCCGTTATGCATAGGTTGGTCCGTTGCTAGTATTGAACATGCATACTTTTGATGAACACCCAATATCAAAACTGTACGAACAAACAGGAACATGATTTGTTGTCAAAATAATTAAATATGATAAGCTGATTATTAGCTGAAGCCTTAAACCTCATTAGTTTGCTGTCAAGAACAATAAGGTATCTAATATCAACAATGTTCAAATATAGGCAGATTATACGACAAACAAATTTATTGGAATATGAGAAAACATTTCAAATGGCAGTTAAAATTTCTTTAGAAAGGTGGGATCATCCATCCGAAGAGATCAGGATGTCCGATCACACTGCCGTTTTGACCGTACACCTGACGGTCACCATCGGAGTCCACAGCTCTGCCCAGCTTCAGCGCCTGTTGATACGCGCGGTTGACGATGTAGAATAAAAGCTGGTCGTTGTATTTCACCGGTTGGAGGTACCATTGGTGTCTATCGGTGGTATCGTCAATAGCACCATACGCTGTATGTTCATTATCGCTGTCGGTTGAAACCCCGAGCTTCAGGTACATGCTGAAGTGCGGATTATAAATCTTGAAGTACACCCTTAAGTCGGACACGGATGGTAAAATTTTCCACGCCATTCTGTCGCTGTGCAATTCGGAGCCGGTGCCGTACGCAGTCCTATCACCATCTCTGTCAATTTTATATCCCAGTTTTATGAGCATGGCGTCCCTCTTGTTAATCAATCTGACGGCATGCTCGCCAAAGATACTTCTAAACTCAATTGGGAAGTAATGATTAATCAATTCCTTGCCTTCGTTTTTGTATAGATAGTAAGCGTAGTCCATAACGTTGCGTTGGCTGTCATCTATTAGCATGTCAACGGCTACGGAGATGAGATCTCCTTTATTCTTTTCCTCGAGATCTTTGCTCTGAGCGACAGCACTATCATAGTCACCTACGACTACACTGTTGTACAATTGTTGCATTGCTACTTCATCTGAGATGGGAACGGCTTGGCAGGCAAGCGCTGCTAGCGCCAGTAGAAGAGTTATCCGAAGCATTGTGAGAATTCTAGAAAATGTTTCATCAAATAATTTTCCTTTACAAGATTTATTCAAAGAAAATATTAAATAAAATTTTATAAGTCCCATTTATTTCAGTTGATAAAACCAATGGTTTCGGTACTAATGATTTGAAAAAAGAAAGCTGTACTGTACATGCCATTATTTTTCGCCAATGGGTCGATAGCCAAATAATGATAATACTTGGAAAATGTGGTGGTATTTATGTGGAACACTTACCCAGAAAACGCCGATTTTCAGATTTAGAGCTACACTGAACTGTTCGAACGAGTTGCCCTCTTTATACGTTGTAATAATCTCTTGTGCCAATTAATTATCGTTTAAGATAAGATAAACTTTATTGCACACAAAAGAAAAAGATACAGTTACACATAACATAAATTAACCTAGAAATAAAATATCTTATAAATAGAGCTAAGATAATGCTAAGAGTACAGCGATGTGTTTGATTGAACTCTGGTGTCCAAATAAAGATCTAACTTGTGTTATGAACACCAGGGATTCATATCGTACATTATAATTGATTTTAAATTAAACTATAACAATTTATATTATAAAAACTATAATATAAAATGCACTCCGACAAAAAGACATTATCGTGGGAATCTTCATGTAGTTGCAAATCTGTGTGCCGTAATCAACGCGCGTTTGTTTGTGTGTGTTGTGTGTATGTGTTGGTGTGTATGTGTAAGTGTATGAGAACATTATCTAAAAACAGGTGTATGTTAGTAAATACTCAATGTATCATACAAAAGAGTATCATTGATATTTATGAAGAAATATTATTGTGTCAGTGTTTGTTCTAAATTGAAATACAGTCGTTCGTCTTGGTTCTTTGGTGCAATGCATACTAGTTTTATTTTTTAATATATTTATTGCCTAACTTCCTAATTCACAACAGTGTAAATAAAGTATACTAAAGTGTTATGAAATTCAGGATTTCTTCCGTCTCTATGTAATTTTGTGTTTGCAATCAAACTTATTTAGAGAATAGATGTTACAAAGTGTATTTAGTCTATTGTAAATGTGATTGCCAGTAACTTTAAAGCTCCGTTTAGCCAGTAATGTGTTGAAAGTTATGGATGGACAAACAGCGTAGGCCCGTCGTTTCTTTAAAACATTCGGATCGAAAGTAAGGGTGGAGTGTTTACGTAAAACCGTGTGGAGTATGTACAGTTGCCTTACTGTAAAGACCTGGCAATTTTTGTATAGGAGGTCTGTGGGAAAACTGAACGGCCTATAGGTTAAAACCTTTAGCACTGCCCTTTGCGCACGCTCTAATAACAGAAGGAATGTTTTATGGGCGCTACCCCAAACAGAGATACAATAGTTCAATAGATATTGCCCTAGAGCGTAGTACACAGTAAATAGAGTATTTCGGTCTGCAGAGTTACGTAATATTTTAAAAACGTAAATTAATTTCCTCACACGTGAGGTCAGGGATGACAAATGAGCTTTCCAGTTCAGGAGATTGTCAATTTGTACACCAATATACCTAGTCAGGTCATAAATTCTGTCACATGTTTAATATAAAATAATTGAAACAAGTTTATTCATTATGTAATCATTTATATACCAAAATGAACTTAACAAAACATAGATTCTTATGACACTAAAGTTTATTCAAAATGACCTCCGTGATTTTCAATACAGGCCTTCAATCTGCGCGGCCAGTTGTCTATTGCAGCACGAACGAGGTCCATGTCAATATCGGCGGCTGCCTTAATCAAGGATATCTTGAGTGACTCCAAATTGGGATGAGGCTTTGAGCACGCCTTTTCCTCCAAGTGTTGCCATATCTTATAATCTAACGGATTGAAATCTGGACTGGAGGAGGGCCAGTCTTCGTGCCGAATGAAGTCGATTTCACGCGCCGCCAGCCAGTCTTGTGTGCTCTTCGCTCTATGAGCTGGCGCCGAATCTTGTTGGAATACCCAGTGCCTGTTATTGAACATGGTATGAGAAACAGGTTCCACAAGATTCGTCAGGACTGTATTTTGATACACAACTGCATTCGTTTTTATACCTTTCTCACAAAAATGTACCTCTGTTAAGCCCCAATAAGAAACTCCCAACCATACCATGAGCGAGGATGGAAAATGACCTCGTTGGACACGCGGAATACGGTTGCTCGCTTCTTCACTACTGTGTGCGTACACCTTATCATTTTGTTTGTTGTAGCTCTCTTCAACGGTAAAAATTTTTTCATCTGAAAAAAGAATTTCCCGATATTTTTTTCCCGCGTACCGCTTCAACAAAGCGCGGCATCTCTTCAGTCTCAGGTCCATTAGACGAGCATTCAAACGATGTCCTGTTTTTCTTCGATATGCCCGAAGCCCTAAGTCTTCATTTAACACCCTTTTCACCGTGGTTCTGCTTAACCCCATCTGAAGGGCCAACAGTTTCTGCTTACGTTTGGGATTTCTTTGAATTCGCGCCTTCACAGCTTTTATCACTGCTGGAGTCCTAACAGACCGAGGGTGACCACTTCTTGACCTGTCATCTACACTAGAGTCTTCATTGTATCGTTTGATGGTACGATAAACGAATCTTTTGGTTATATTCAAATTATTCAGTATGTCAAAAATTTGAATTGGCGCGTAACCGCAACGATGCAACGCAATTACTGCAACACGGTCTTCTTTAAGCGTCCACTCCATATTTAAAAATGAGTAAAATTCTAAAAAGTATACATTTTTATTTTCATGAACAATTTGAAATTCGAATTCAATAAACTTTTTTGTGGTCAGCATTCTAAAATAAAAGTTTTGACTGTGTGACAATACTTATGACCTGACTGTGTACTTGACAGTACTGGATCTATTTAAAATATGACAGTCACAGGTAGGGTTTGTACTAAGATATCTAAAAGGCACAATAAACTTAAAGTTAACATTTAAAAGGCTTGACTATATTCATATTTTATGTGGATACGTAGACTCAGATTGGGGTGGTAATGATTTCAATGATAGAAAAAGTATATGGCGTTTAAGCTTAGAAGCTTTATGGTTAAAGTCCCTAGCAATAAGTATTAAAATTGTTATTGATAAACCAATTATAATATATGAGGACAATAATGGTTGCATTAGTATTGCGAACAACCCTATTAGTCACAAAAGGTCTAAACACATTGACATCAAGTACCATTTCTCCAGAGAACAAGTTGAGAAAAATGTAATAAACTAAATTATATATCTACAGGTGAACAAATAGACTGCCTCGGTGGCGTAGTTGTAATTGCGCATGCGTTACGATTGCTGTGCTGAAGTCTCGGGTTCGATCCCCGGGTCGGGTAAAGTGATATTGGGTTTTTCTACCTAGAAATACTCAGTATTAAGCTGGAGTCTGGAATGGTGCCCGGTGTGGCGATAGGCTCGCCCCCTATCACATTATGGGACCGAAATTCGGCGAAAAGTGGGTGTACTGGTTACACCTCTGCCTACCCCTTCGGGGATTACAGGCGTGAGTGTATATGTGAACAAATAGCGGATGTGCTGACAAAGCCGCTACCAGCTGTAACATTTCAGAAATTTAGAAATGAAATGAGCTTATTATAGACCTATTATTAATTTGGATTATATGTTTAATGAAATATAATTTTTTTTTAAATGGTCTGATTAGGTTTTTCTGGGTTTTCCTAATCCTGCGCAAAAATTTTTGGACCATTATTATTGTACTGGTCACATAGTCTTGATGACTTATGTCAATAGAATATAGAAGAGTGTGTTATTTAAAAATGTCTATATTCCTTTATTTATTTATTGTACATATTTTGTCGTGCTAGACTACAGACGTAGCCCTTCCTTGTTGCATTCCAATACTTGAAATACAAGTGATAGTAATTCACATGTCTTATTTTATTTCTCTCCTATAACCTGATTTCCTATAAAACATTTAATAACACCAGGAGTAAAAAAAAACGAAAGTTCATGTCACGGCTGGTCGATGAATCCTTTATAATCGGCCATACTACAGCATTATGCTCTACGTTTGCAACATTAAAAAAAGAAAAGGTCGATCGCAGCTGTCACTTTAGTCTACCTAATTAAAAATCAGAGTATAGTTGAATTTATCAACCTGTTTCATTCAACGTCGTTGAATCAACGACAGACGCTAAAAAACGGGAAATTAACGTATAGATCTGTGAACGTTTCTGGAAACCAGTTAAAAACGTCAACTGTTCTTTCAACTAGTTGACCGTTTATAGGAAACGATTTCAGTTAACGCAAAAAAAAGATACTTAATAAATTCAATACTACAAATCCAAAAAACAATACTACAGTACTTCTTTTATTTTTTTTAAATAATTTTCAACTAGTTATCCTGGTTTCACTTACATGTAACATTGTCACCCTTAATGGCAGATTCACGAAGAATATCGAAAATTATTTTTTCTCTCTGATTCCGAATATGTAGGGCTATGAAATATATGTACTTATTTAGCAGAAATTTCTACTAAATATTGGTGTATCTAGCTTACGAATCCGTTGTGATCTGAGGTACGTACAGTGAATTATTTATTTGTAAAACGTCTGGATTGAGGAGCCAAATGAAATACGTTGATTTACCAAATTTGCTAAATTTTTATATTTAATTCCTATGCTACAAATTAGAACACACTTACTACTAAATTATCATTAAGTCAAATATGCCGATTGACCCATCACTTTCACAGAAACTCATATACATATACACTCACGCCCGTAATCCCCGAAGGGGTAGGCAGAGGTGTAACCAGTACACCCACTTTTCGCCAAATTTGGGTCCCATAATGTGATACGGGGCGAGCCTATCGCCATACCGGGCACAGGTTCCAGACTCCGGGCTAATACTGAGAATTTCTAGATGGAAAAACCTATTATCACTTTACCCGACCCGGGGATCGAACCCGAGACCTCAGCAAAGCAGCAGTCGTAACGCATGCGCAATTACAACTGCGCCACCGAGGCAGTCAACAGAAACTCATGTTCTTATATATTTAGCAATTGCGGAGCCATACCAATGCCTATGGTAATTGTAGTGAACCCATATTTTTAGTAGATACTATACACAATGACTACTAAATCATACAAAAATTTCATAAATGTACGTCTACTACTTTTCGAGTTACAAGGTGGCTCCTCAGTCTAAACATTTAGTTTGAGGAGCCACTTTTACATTGCTATAACTTTTGATATATTTTACTGCAAATTCCAGAATTTGGCCTACAAAATCACCTGATTTGCTACTAAATAATAGTATGAGACTCCTTTAAAAATCAGGAGTGGCTCCTCAGTTCATACGGACATGTAGATTTTCCGCTTCTAAAACCGAATTGCTTAGGTGCTAGGATATTGTGTAACTCTAGGTAACTGACTAAGCGGTTGTTTAGAACTTTTTCAATAATTTTTGACAAGGTAGAGAGAACAGAGATAGGCCTATAATTGTTAACACTGTCTCGGTCGCCACTTTTGTAGATAGGATGGACAACGGCTTTTTTAAACAGAGTGGGAAAGGTGCCGGAGGAGATCGAGATATTACAAATTACGTAATTACAGGGACCAGAGCAAATGAGCATGTCGGGTTCGTACCGACGAAATAAAGGGCTGGATAATATGGTTATATACTTTTAACAACGCAGCCTGAATACATAGACGTACGTGGACAATACAATGTTTAACTTAATAGGAATATTATATTTTATTACAATTAATAGGAATATTTAATCCAATATAAAATACACTCCTGTCGTTACAATCTTTTGGCGGGCAATGTGACGTCTCTGTGTAATAATGTTGCCAGTTGAAAACCTCTTGGGAATGTGACTGGCAACATTTGGTAGGAAACAATCCGCCACAAGCACATTTTCAATATCTTATGAGAGATACCATCCCAGCCAGTAGCGGAATTAGTGCGTAAATCAAGGATAAGTCTACTTATTTCTGCCTCATCTGTAGGCAGTAAGGCAAGCGATTTATCTGTGATATTTACTTGAAATAGCTGAGAATGCAATAAATGGGAAGCGGGCACAATTTTCTCTACTAGTTCTCTGCCGATGTTGGAGAAGAAATGGTTCACTTTGTTTATCGAAGAATTTGCATCCGGAGTAAGTTTTAATAATTCTATGGGAGGGACGATAGTGCGATGCGATTCTGTTATATTTTTAATAACTTTCCAAGTCGCTTTTGGCTCATTTTTAGCCTTATCAAATTCAGATCTTTCGTAAGCATGTTTTAGTCTCTTAAGAAGTTTGTTACAAAAGTTACGATACCTTAAGTACGTAACTTTGAGAATGTAGCTATTGGGTTTTTTTTTTATTTTTCGGTGCATAATATCCCTATTGCGAATACAGCGGAGTAGGCCCTGAGTTATCTATGGCTTAAAAACTTTGCATTTGGAAGCTATTTTAACTATTTTAGAATGTTTTTTAATAATGCAGTCGAGAATGCAGATTAACAATTCAGTTGACAAATTGGGATCTAACGATGCTGGGACCTGGCTGAAATCAGTAATAATAATTTCATCATAGACGGCTACATAATCAATTATAGTACGTGTGGAAAGTGTATTAGGAGATGAAAGATTAGTATCGATATTTAAAAGGACTGGATTATGATCGATAATTTTGGTGTCAAAAACAATGGTGTTAGAGTTTAAGTTGGATTTTAAGAGAACATGTTCTAAACAACTGTCTTCGCGTGTAGAAAGTGTATGTGTCGGTAAAAATCCGTGCAAAGCGATAAGATTCAGGTATTCATTTACCTTCTGGTTCGGATGCACTGGATTTATGTTTATGTTCATGTCACCCATTATTACAATGTGCTTTTGATCAGAGTTTCTGGTAATTATACTGGCAAGGCTATTAATGAAAGTATCAATATTGTAAAAAGAGGGCGAACGATACAATGCAATAATAGTAAGATTGTAATACTTAATTCTACAAACTAAACAATTTCCATCGGAGAACATAGGTTCGGTTACCAGGTGACCAAGAGTTGATTTAACGTATAGCGTAACACCATCATTTTGATTATTATTATTTTTAGTGAAATATGATGTGTATCCCTCGAGAGTAGGTATATCAGACTTATCGTTCAGCCAACATTCTGATAGTATTAGCACATCTGGTGTTAAACCAATACTAATCAGAAAAACTCTTAGTGCGCTGAAATTCCGATTTATACTACGCATGTTGAGGTGTAAAAATGTGAGCGATTTGCTGGAAAACTTTAATAGTTTGGTACAATCTTCAGGCTTACAGATCATATGTTGGCTCGTTCCAAAGGAATCTAGTTCCTCAGATAAAGAGTTTAAGTCAAGCATGTTTGAAATAAGATATCAACATAGTTATTTATCACTAATAAGCACAGACGCAAGTAAAATAGCACATTATTTCGTCTATACGGAGCCAAGGTATTTAAAAGGGATATTACAAGTATAAATGATATAGCAGAACATATTATAACGGGTTGACGTAAATTAAGACGGAAAAAATCACAAAAGTAATAAACTTTATAATAAGGAGTAAGACATGGCTTGTGTGTGTATGTGTGTGTATACAGTGGTATAATTAAATTATATTTGTAATTAAATTATTTATTTTGCTGGTGGTAGCATATTCATATCCGCCCGGATAGCGACCACCGTACACAGGGCGAAAAACCCTCCATAGTGGCACACGCAAGTGTGTCGCGTTCCGGGATCAGCCAGTGTACATCCGGTTTTTGTCGGGGGTCTGGAGTTGGGGTACAATGGCGATTTTACGGCCTTCTTAGTACTCAGACACTAGACCCTCGACCCCTTCTTCACCTTCTTGCCCATGGCGTAGCGGCATGAGTGTGTTGAGTAGCGGGGATAGATCGTCTCTCGCTACTCAGTACTCTATTTGGACCGCACTGCGCTTACCATCAGGTACAGTGCGGTCACTCTGCCGTGCCAGGATAAAAAAAAAAAAAGAAATAAAAATTGTAATTAAAATACTCAGTACATTAGACATAATTAACTTTGACATACAAATAATAAAATGTGTAACAAACAATATTAGTTACAAAAACAGTCTGAGTACAAAAGTTAAAAAATATTTTTTGTATAATATCTGAGGAATAAATAGGAAAAGAATACACTAACTCAGGATTCAGCGGCTTGCAGTTGTTTGAGATTAGAGATCGATGTAATAATCTTGTATTTAGAGCCTTCCCTTTCGCGAAGAAAAATTTTGGCATTCTGAACCCAGCAAAACGTGTAGTTATAAGTTTTCGCAAACTTGCGGGTTTCGTAAAAAAGTTGTCTCATACTGGGTGGAAGGTGTTCCCCTATGTAAATCGGGGTTTTTTGGCTATTAAATTGAATATGTGTAGTATTTAGTTTATCAGCAACCGGCAGGCTCTTATTAAATTTGTGTGAGCATTCAATGACTCTATTTTTACAATAAACAGTTTTGAATTCGGCAGCGATCGGTCTAATTTCGCCCTTTTTACTAGAAAGACGGTAAACATCACGCAGGTCATTTCTGTTTATATCTGATTTGATGGCGCTGCAGGTGTTAAGAACAATTGATGTTAGGTCTTCCGTAGATTGCGTGTCACCGACGGGAACATTCCTTATTTCAATGCTTGCGGGGCGTGAGGAATATTGAAGATCGTTCACTTTCTTTTCTAAATCAAGAATATACATACGTTGATCATTCCGTTCCTATTCCATTTTTTCAATCGTTGTCCTCATACTTTCGTATTCTTTATTGATGTACTCAATCGCCTTCTCAATTTCTAGATTAGACTTTTGAATCTTATTATTTTGAAGTTTAACTTCCATTCCGATATATCAGATATAAACTTTTTGAGAACTGAGTCCTGCACGCTTTTACAATTTTCTTTTTTGTTAGTCAATTATAAAACATGGAAGCAATTATTATTATTATTTAGATTACATTGTTATGACGTAGTCGACTATTAGCCCACTGTGAAGTGAGACGCTGCAAGTTCGATTCCTACAACACCTCTCTTCAGCGCTTCTCTGGCGGGAGGAGGCGTCCAACCGATGTTGACTCTGACTGGCCCCGAGGGAGATCGAGGCCTGATTTCGCAGAGCCACCGCGGAGGAGTGGCATTTCAGGATGGAGAGGCCGAATACGGATCTGAAAACCGTCGCGGCAGTGCGTCTTGTTCTCAGAAGATGGCTTGACAGATGGCATGGTGCGTCTACATTCCGGCTGACGCAGGAACAAACGGACCATGGGTTTCGGTTGGTTCCTGTGTTGAATAGAAAAGGAAGAGTCCGCCGTGTATCACCATTGTGGCAACTGCCACGTGGACATGGCCCAACACACGTTGGAGGAGTGCCCAGCCAAGGACGAAGAGCGCAGAGCTCTTAGAGCAGTAATCGTTGGAGACCTCTCGCTGCCGGCTGTGGCCAACTTCTGCAAAAGCGTCACCTCGCAGAAGGAGAGTGCCGAGAGGGATCATGAACGCTTTAATCCAGTGTCAGTGAATTGTGCGTTCCCGAGATGGATGATTGATGGTTGCAGCAAGAGTGGTTAGGCCTCGTCCCTATCGTTGACGCCGAGGGCGTCCTTCGGTGCGTGGGCTTTACGAACCTCTCTGCCGCCCATGGAGACGGGCCGCAAGACACCACCGCGCAATAGCGGTTCGCAATCCTAGTCAATCTCAGAATGTGCACTATAGTAAGGTAACATTGCCGCGCCAGAATTAAAAAAAAAACATAGCAACTGTATAGCACCAATGACGAAAGAGTCTCATATGAAAAAGTGATGTCCTGTTATGAATTGCTTATATTGATAGATACTTAGACTGACTAAATGATTTTTTAAGGTTACCTAAGAATGCATTGAATAGGAGAAAATGGTTGTATACAATTGGAATTGAAAACATTTCTGTTTCCACAAAAATATTTATGTTTGTTCTCTTCATTTTGAGGAATCAAGTTTTAAATAATTCGGCAAAAATATAAGTGAAAAAATATCTTACCGAAATAATTTAAATAAGATAATTTTAATTCGGAGTCAGTAATAATATTTTTGTTACTTACAGATAATAAAATAATGATTTTCATACGTTTGTTTCTTTTACCTTCTTATTAGTCAAATAATTAGATGATTGTAAATTCTTAATTGTACTTAGACCGAGCTAGTATCGACTTTTAATAATCAACTATAGATAAATATGTCGAATAACATACAGACAGCACTAAGACGCCATTCAAGTTTCTCAGTGAATGTCATTAGATATACACATTTTTCTCTAGTTACAGCAGGTCCTTTATTAGGTTTTTTCGTCTAAGAATAGCACACAGACAGCAGTATTTCATGACGCCATTTAACTGTCTCAACTGTCATTAGGTATACACGTTTTTTCCTTAGTTACACCAGGTCCTTTATTAGGTTTTTTCGTCATTGTATAATCCGAACTCATGGCAACACTTGTGGTAAGATTAGGGACACGGTATCGAACAGAAAGTATCGATACTGTACTCATGAGTAGTATCGAAAAAAAGTATCGTACTCGAGTAAGTATCGAAACGAAAGTATCGATACCTCAAAGGAGGAGTCTGCCGTGTGCTACCATTGCGGTAACTGCCGACATGACACGACTCAACACACCCTTAAGGAGTGGTCAGCGTGGGACGAAAAGCGCAGCGCTCTCAGAACAGCTGTCGATGAAGACCTTTCTCTGCCGGCCGTGGTGGCTGCCATGGTTGGCACACGAAGGTCGTGGCGTGCAATGGCCTCCTGCAAACGTGTCAGGTCGCAAAAGGAGAGTGCCGAACGGGATCGGGAGCGAACTGATCCCGCTCGCCGCCAAACGAGAAGGAGGCGCGGAGTTCGACGATTGACTGGCGCCTCCCGTCCTGTGGATTGGGGACTTTGAAGAATTCTACCACGGTATATCCTTTTTTTTGTTGTCGCGGGGAAAGCATTTTATTACTGCCACCCGCTCTGGGGGGAAGTGGAATGAGAATAAAACTGTTATGCTGGACTAGCCGGTCTTACGACCCAGCACCCCCTAGCCCAGATGATGGCTATCCGGGCTGCGTCTGAGCCAAGTTTTTTTTTTTTTTATTATTATTCTGGCGCGGCAAAGTGACCACACTGCGCCTGATGGTAAGCGCAGTGCCGTCCAGATAGAGTATCAAGTAGCGAGAGACAGTCTATCCCCCGCTACTCAACACAATCATGCCGGCCTGCTGTTTAGCTTCTTCACATTACGCCTAAAGGACCCAGGATCATAGGAAGGAGGGAACACGGTAGCTGGCAAACTGTTCCACAGCTTGATGGTGCGGCAAAAATACGAGTTTGCGATCCTCTTGGTTCGGGCCGGGGTAGTAGATACCACGAAGCTGTGGCTCCGCAATCCAGTACGCGTGGTTCTGGTATGGAAGGGAGAGGAAGGGATAAGATCAAACAATTCTTCAGAGCATTCGCCATGATACAGACGGTAGAACACGCTAAGCGAGGAAATATCCCTACGCAGCTGTAGCGGCTCCAGACTGTTACTCACGTCTGCATCATTCACAATGCGGATGGCCCGCCGCTGCAACCCATCCAAGGCATCGAGAAGGTACCTTGCAGAACCGTCCCAGAGGTGCGAGCAGTATTCCATTCCCGGCCGCACCTGTGCTTTATATAAGCGGTAGAGCTGACCAGGCGTGAAAAACCGCCGCACCCTGTTCAGGATTCCGACCCTGCATGAAGTGGCGGATATTACGCCCTCGATGTGACTCCTTGGATTAAGATCGCAGCGGATATCCATACCTAGGACACTAAGGTCATTCCGCATTGCGAGTGGAACACCCTGAAGAACGGGGATGGGAGAAAACGGAGACTTCTTGCACGAGAACGCGCACACCTGGGTTTTCTTGGCATTAAACTCAACCCGATTCCTGGTACCCCATGATGAGATGAGATCCAAGGTCTGGTTGAGCTCAACGACAAGATCCTCGCGTCTCCTCTCAGTATCCGCCCGGCAACCAGGCGGCTTGCTGCTATAACGCCCATGAACCGTGCTGTCGTCTGCATAGCAATGAATGTTGCCAAGCGACAACATATCATTGATATGCAGAAGAAACAAGGTGGGCGAAATCACAGAACCTTGTGGTACTCCGGCATTTACTGACATGAGCTGCGAAGCGTGTCCATCAACGAGGACACGTATTCTACGCTCATGCAGAAAGCCGGAAATCCACTTGCACAGGTTGTCGGGCAGACCGTATGCCGGGAGCTTGGAGAGAAGGCCACGATGCCAGACCCTATCAAACGCCTTTGCTATGTCGAGACTCACAGCCAGAGCCTCGCCATGCTTGTCAATCGCCTCTCCCCAGTGATGTAATACGAACGCTAGAAGATCACCCGTTGATCGGTTATGACGGAACCCGTATTGGCGGTCATTGATCAACGAGTGATCCTCTAGGTAGCGAACTAATTGGCTGTTTATCAGTCGCTCCATGACTTTACACATCACTGAGGTTATGGCGATTGGGCGATAATTGTTAGGGTCTGACCGATCACCCTTTTTGGGGATCGGCTGCACATTAGCCTCCCTCCAAGATTCAGGCACAATACCTGAGAGGTAGGACGATCGGTATAGGCGCGTCAGTACAGGAGACAACTCCGCTGCACACTTTTTAAGTACAAGCGCTGGGATACCATCAGGACCACTAGCCTTCCGGACGTCGAGAGACTGCAGCTCACGCCGCACATCACAATGCCTGATACGGATATCAGGCATTGTGTGACCGCAACCGGGCAGCGTAGATGGTAAATGAGTATTGCAGTCCTCGAGTCTCGAATTAGCCGCGAAGAGGTCTGCCAATAAATCGGCCTTCTCCTGCGAGCTATGGGCTAGTGTCCCATTTCGATATCTCAGCGGTGGCAGCGAAGGGCGACAGAAATTAGATTGGACGGCCTTAGCCAAGCTCCAATAAGCACGACTGCTTGTTGGGTTATCGGCCAAAGCACATCCAATCTTGGAGACGCGCTGGGCATCCGCTTTAACATACGCCCTCTTGCAGACCTTGGCAGCATGGTTGTAGGCTGCTTTGAGTGACTTGAGGTTGGGATCCTTCGTAGCGCGACCCCCGATCCAAGCACGATACGCCGCCTGTTTCTTGCCAACAGCATCGGCGCATGCACGGTTGAACCAGGAGCGTCCTCGGCCCTTGCCTGCGATCTCAGAGGAAGGAATGTAATATTCCATTCCTATTCTGATCTCGCAAGCAATGGCGTCGGCACTCGCTGAAGGATCCTTTCCATCAAAGCAGCGCTGCCGCCAAGGGATGGATGCGAAGTAATCCCGCATACCATCCCAATCTGCCGACGAGTAGTGCCAGACCCTGCGCTTGACCTTCACGGGACGTGGAGGCAAAGCGCAAGGAACCGACGTCCCAACCAGGCAGTGATCGGAGGTACCCAGGGGAGCACCAACCGTCACTTTATACCCGGTCGGATGACTCGTCAGCAGTAGGTCCAGCAGAGAGGGCGCATGACTTGCCACATCTGGGATCCTGGTAGGCTGATCCACCAGCTGTGTCAAGCCATTGGTCAAAGCGAATGCATGAGCAGTCCTGCCGGCATGGTCAGTTCTGGAGGAGCCCAACCACAACTCGTGGTGTGCATTAAAGTCCCCCAGAACTACCAATTCCGCTGTTGGAAACTGCTCCTGCGCGTCGTCTGTCGCCTGGCTAATATAATTAAATAGCCGAGTTGTCTCTACGTCCCCGTCGTGTGACCTGTAAAGGCACACGTAAACCCGACTCTGGGAGCCGAGGTCGACGTGCACCCACAGGGTGGAGAAGGAGGGGTCCTCCATGCAGCGCAGACGGCGACAGCAGACGTCCGACCGAACATACAGGCATACCCCGGCCCTCGGCCTGAAGCTTTCTTCAAGCGAGTAGCCGGGGTAAAGCAAGTATGAAGTATCGGTCGGACTACAAATCTGTGTCTCCGTCAAGAAGAGCAGAGCAGGCCGGGCCGTCTCAAGATGGTGGTGGACGGCATTAAGATTAGAATGGAGTCCGCGGATGTTTGCGAACTCCATTGTGAATGCGGTGGTGGGGTTACGCACCGCTGTAGAACCTGCTCTCTTAGTTTGCACTGTCATGGAGTTATGGGAGGGAGAGGTGAAGAAGCGGTCAAGGGTCTAGTGTCAGAGTAGTCAGAAGGCCGCAACAAGCGCCGGTCCACTAAAAGAGCCGAGAGGAGGTGAGCTGATCCGCCGGACGGAAGGGCCCCTGTACCCTCCCGGGATAGGCCGCCGGGACCCCACATCCGGTCACCAACCGGCACGACGGACCCACCCAAGATTATGCGCGGCATGGTGGGGCAGCCTCTCGTGGTGGTTAGCCACGATTGGGCCCCTGTACTGTACCGCGGGCGGCCAGCGGTACCACCGTTTCTACAGGTCTCCCTGGCCGACGGATCAACACGCCTCCAACCAACTGTGAACCGGCTTATACCCGCACAGCCAAACATCGTACCCCAACTCAAGCCCCCCGACGATAACCGGACATACACTGGCTGATCCCGGAATGCGACACACTTGCGTGTGCCACTATGGCGGGTTTTTCGCCCTGTGTACGGTGGTCGCTATCCTGGCGGATACGAATATCCTACCACCAGCAATCTCAAGTCTCTACCTCACCCGACACTACCAGCTAAAACCCCGTGGTGGTCTTCTGCGGCGCATGCGGAACGGTCCCGGGGACCGTAAGAATTTCTGGATTGCTGCCGGAACCATCCCTGCGCAGTACCTCTACGGCTCGTCTCTTCTAAGGCTAGTTGCTCTCCACATTCTATGGCAGCACGAGACTTCGCTGAAAACATAATTTTTTTTATGAAGCCCGCACATCCCCCGCTGCGCAGCCGCGACCCTTGTCATCCTTGTAGCCGCCACTTACGACAGGCAGGGTATACCGTGGTAACCTGTTGCCAAACCTGTAGGGACCTAATATCCCTTGCCAAAGTTTTTACGCCAGAGTCGTGGGGTCAATGGTCCTGTACGAATGTCCCGTATGGGCCGTGCCCTGAACGCCCGCTGCGTCACCCTGCAGTCTCTCGTCAGCGTTCCTCTGACTGGAGTAGGGGTCCAGCCACCGTCAGGAAAGACCGAGGGAGATTGCGGCCCAGTATCGTAGGACTGCCGTAGAGGAGTGGCATTCTAGGCTGGAGAGCTTGAGTGTGGGCTTGACGACTGGCACGGCAGTGCGTACTGTCCTAAAAAGATGGTTGGACAGGCGCCACGGTGCGCCAATGTTCCGGCTGACACAGGTGCTGACGGACCACGGGTGTTTCGGTTCGTTCTTATGCCGCATCGGAAAGGAGGTGTCCGCCGTGTACCATCACTGTGGCAACTACTGAGAGGACAAGGCCCAACATATGTTGGAGGAGTGCCCAGCTCGGGACGAAGATCGCAGCGCTCTCAGATCAGTTGTCGGAGGAAACCTCTCGCTGCTGGCCTTGCTGCTGTCGTCCATGGTCGCCAGCCGGAGATCCTGGCGTGCGGTGGCCCACTCTGGGAGAGCGTCATCTCGCAGAAGAAGAGTGCCGAGAGGAATCGGGAACGCTGACTGCTCTCACCTCTGGGACGGTTCCGCTTAGTACCATACCATACATACCATCCGCATTGTGAATGATGCAGACGTGACCAACCGCCTGAAGCCGCTTCAGCTGCGATATTTCCGCACTTAGCGTGTTTTACCGTCTGTATCATGGCGAATGCTCTGCAGAATTGTATGATCTTATCCCATCCTCTCCCTTCCACACCAGAACCACGCGTACCGGCTTGCGAAGCTACAGCTTCGTGGTATCTAATACCACGGCCCGAACCAAGAGGTTCGAAAATTCGTATTTTTGCCGCACTGTGGAACAGTTTGCCAAGTACGTGTTCCCTCCTTCCTATGATCCTGGGTCCTTTAGGCGTAATGTGAAGAAGCTAAACAGCAGGCCGGCATAATTGTGTTGAGTAGCGAGGGATAGACTGTCTCTCGCTACATGATACTGTATCTGGACGGCACTGCGCTTACCATCAGGTGCAGTGTGGTCAATTTGCCACGCCAGAATAACAAAAAATATGTTCAATAAATTAAAGGCTGTTTATGCGACAAACAAATGTATTGAAATATGACAAAACATTTCAAATGGCAGTAAAAAGTTCTTTAGAAAGGTGTGATGATCCATCCGAAGAGATCAGGACGTCCGTTCACACTGCCGTTTTGACCGTACACCTGACGGTCACCATCGGAGTCCACAGCTCTGCCCAGCTTCAACGCGTGTTGATACGCGCGGTTGACGATGTAGAATAAAAGCTGGTCGTTGTATTTCACCGGTTGGAGGTACCATTGGTGTCTATCGGTGGTGTCATCAATAGCACCATACGCTGTATGCTCATTATCGCTGTCAGTTGAAAGCCCGAGCTTTAGGTACATGCTGAAGTGCGGATTATAAATCTTGAAGTACACCCTTAAGTCCGACACGGTTGGTAAGATTTTCCACGCCATTCTATCGCTTTGCAATTCGGCGCCGGCGCCGTAAGCAGTCCTATCACCCTCGCTGTCAATGTCATATCCCAGTTTTACGGGCATGGAATCCCTCTTGTTAATCAATCTGACGGCATGCTCGCCAAAGATACTTCTAAACTCAATTGGGAAGTAATGATTAATCAATTCCTTGCCTTCGTTTTTGTATAGATAGTAAGCGTAGTCCATAACGTTGCGTTGGCTGTCATCTATTAGTATGTCAACGGATACGGAGATGAGATCCCCTTTATTCTTTTCATCGAGATTTTTGCTCTGAGCGACAGCACTTTCATAGTCACCTACGACTACACTGTTGTACAATTGTTCTATTTCTACTTCATCTGAGATGGGAACGGCTTGGCAGGCAAGCGCTGCTAGCGCCAGTAGAAGAGTTATCCGAAGCATTGCGAGAATTCTAGAAAATGTTTCATGATCAAATAATTTTCCTTTACAAGATTTATTCAAAGAAAATTTTAAATACAATTTTATAAGTCCCATTTCTTTCAGTTGATAAAACCAATGGTTTCGGTACTAATGATTTGAAAAAAGAAAGCTGTACTGTACATGCCATTATTTTTCGCCAATGGGTCGATAGCCAAATAATGATAATGCTTGGAAAATGTGGTGGTATTCATGTGTAACACTTACCCAGAAAACACCGATTTTCAGATTTTAGAGCTACACTGTACTTTTCGAACGAGTTGCCCTCTTTATACGTTGTAATAATCTCTTGTGCCATTAAATTATCGTTTGTTAGTCAATTATAAAACATGGAAGCAATTATTATTATTATTTAGATTACATTGTTATGACGTAGTGGACTATTAGCCCACTGTGAAGTGAGACGCTGCAAGTTCGATTCCTACAACACCTCTCGTCAGTGCTTCTTTGGCGGGAGGAGGCGTCCAACCGATGTTGACTCTGACTGGCCCCGAGGGAGATCGAGGCCTGATTTCGCAGAGCCACCGTGGAGGAGTGGCATTTCAGGATGGAGAGGCCGAATACGGATCTGAAAACCGTCACGGCAGTGCGTCTTGTTCTCAGAAGATGGCTTGACAGATGGCATGGTGCGTCTACATTCCGGCTGACGCAGGAACAGACGGACCATGGGTTTCGGTTGGTTCCTGTGTTGAATCGAAAAGGAAGAGTCCGCCGTGTAACATCATTGTGGCAACTGCCACGTGGACATGGCCCAACACACGTTGGAGGAGTGCCCAGCCAAGGACGAAGAGCGCAGAGCTCTTAGAGCAGTCATCGCTGGAGACCTTTCGCTGCCGGCTGTGGCCAACTTCTGCAAGAGCGTCACCTCGCAGAAGGAGAGTGCCGAGAGGGATCATGAACGCTTTAATCCAATGCGTCGCCAGAGAAGACATAGAAAATGCCGGGTCACCTGCGGGCCTGACCCTGCCCTATCAAATAGCACCGATTTGGCGAATTTCACCACGGTCTCTCTTGCTTGTTATAAGAGACGACTAATTGAGGCCATCATGGCGGCCCACAGTGGGCAGCTGTCGTAGCGCCGGTATCGATTTTTCGCCAGTTTCAGTGAATTGTGCGTTCCCGAGATGGACGGTTGATGGTTGCAGCAAGAGTGGTTAGGCCTCGTCGCTATCGTTGACGCCGAGGGCGTTCTTCGGTGCGTGGGCTTTACGAACCTCTCTCCCACCCATGGAGACGGGCCGCAAGACACCACCGCGCAATAGCGGTTCGCAATCCTAGTCAATCTCAGAATGTGCACTATAGAATGGTCACTTTGCCGCGCCAGAAATAAAAAAAAACATAGCAACTGTATAGCACCAATGACGAAAGAGTCTCATATGAAAAAGTGATGTCCTGTTATGAATTGCTTATATTGATAGATACTTAGACTGACTAAATGATTTTTTAAGGTTACCTAAGAATGCATTGAATAGGAAAAATGGTTGGATACAATTGGAATTGAAAACATTTCTGTTTCCACAAAAATATTTATGTTTGTTCTCTTCATTTTGAGGAATCAAGTTTTAAATAATTCGGCAAAAATATAAGTGAAAAAATATCTTACCGAAATAATTTAAATAAGATAATTTTAATTCGGAGTCAGTAATAATATTTTTGTTACTTACAGATAATAAAATAATGATTTTCATACGTTTGTTTCTTTTACCTTCTTATTAGTCAAATAATTAGATGATTGTAAATTCTTAATTGTACTTAGACCGAGCTAGTATCGACTTTTAATAATCAACTATAGATAAATATGTCGAATAACATACAGACAGCACTAAGACGCCATTCAAGTTTCTCAGTGAATGTCATTAGATATACACATTTTTCTCTAGTTACAGCAGGTCCTTTATTAGGTTTTTTTTGTTTCGTTTAAGAATAGCACACAGACAGCAGTATTTCATGACGCCATTTAACTGTCTCAACTGTCATTAGGTATACACGTTTTTTCCTTAGTTACACCAGGTCCTTTATTAGGTTTTTTCGTCATTGTATAATCCGAACTCATGGCAACACTTGTAGTAAGATTAGGGACACGGTATCGAACAGAAAGTATCAATACTGTACTCATGAGTAGTATCGAAAAAAAGTATCGTACTCGAGTAAGTATCGAAACGAAAGTATCGATACCTCAAAGGAGGAGTCTGCCGTGTGCTACCATTGCGGTAACTGCCGACATGACACGACTCAACACACCCTTAAGGAGTGGTCAGCGTGGGACGAAAAGCGCAGCGCTCTCAGAACAGCTGTCGATGAAGACCTTTCTCTGCCGGCCGTGGTGGCTGCCATGGTTGGCACACGAAGGTCGTGGCGTGCAATGGCCTCCTGCAAACGTGTCAGGTCGCAAAAGGAGAGTGCCGAACGGGATCGGGAGCGAACTGATCCCGCTCGCCGCCAAACGAGAAGGAGGCGCGGAGTTCGACGATTGACTGGCGCCTCCCGTCCTGTGGATTGGGGACTTTGAAGAATTCTACCACGGTATATCCTTTTTTTTGTTGTTGCGGGGAAAGCATTTTATTACTGCCACCCGCTCTGGGGGGAAGTGGAATGAGAATAAAACTGTTATGCTGGACTAGCCGGTCTTACGACCCAGCACCCCCTAGCCCAGATGATGGCTATCCGGGCTGCGTCTGAGCCAAGACTCTACCCCACCCGACACTACCAGCTAAAACCCCGTGGTGGCCTTCTGCGGCGCATGCGGAACGGTCCCGGGCACCCTAAGAATTTCTGGATTGCTGCCGGAACCATCCCTGCGCAGTACCTCTACGGCTCGTCTCTTCTAAGGCTAGTTGCTCTCTACATTCTATGGCAGCACGAAACTTCGCTGAAAACATAAAAATATTTATGAAGCCCGCACATCCCCCGCTGCGCTTTTTTTTTTTTTTTTTTTGTTTTCGCGGGGAAAAGCGATTTATCACTACCGCCCCGCCGGGGGGATGGCGGGACGGTTATGTTGGGCTCGCCGGCCTTACGACCCAGCGTTAAGCCGTCCGGGAGAGATGTTGACATCCGGACGACCGCTGGGCCGAGTCCCTAACAAATTCCCTACACCGGCAATACCAACTAAAAACCCCGCGGTGACCCTCTTCGGCGCATAAGAGACGGTCCCGGGCTCACGGGGCGAGAAGCGCCCCATTTTCGACCGAAACCGCCCCTGCGCGGTGCCGCCTTGCGGCCCGTCTCCAAGTGGGGGGGGCTCAGAAGCCCCCGCGCACCGAAGGACGCCCTCGGCGTCCACGGCAGCTACGAGGCCAACCACCCGCGCTGCCGTCATCCCGGGGTCGCCCGGTGTGCCGACGAAGTATATACAAAATAAACTATGTACAAACAAAATTTCGACACACCGGAAAGGGCGCTACGACAGCCCCCCGCTGCGCGCCCGCGACCCCCGATGCCCCTATTAGTCGCCTCTTACGACAGGCAGGGGATACCGTGGTGGGATTCTCCAAACGCCCCCAAACCACAGGGCGGGAGACGCCGGTCAGTCGTCAACCCGGCGCCTCCTCCGTCTCGACTGGCGGCGGGAGGGATCGCCTTGTTGTTCACGATCCCTCTCGGCACTCTCCTTCTGTGAGATGACGGCCTCACAGAAGAGGGCCACCGCACGCCAGGACCTCCGGCTGTCGACCATGGCTGACACCAAAGCCGGCAGCGAGAGGTCTACTCCGACGACTGCTGCGAGAGCGCTGCGCTCTTCGTCCCAGGCTGGGCACTCCTCCAAAGTGTGTTGGGCCGTGTCACGCGGACAGTTGTCACAATGATGACACACGGCCGACCCTTCTGCGCCGGCTATGCGACACAGGTACTCGCCAAAACAACCATGGCCTGTGAGCACCTGTGTCAGCCGGAACGTCGCCGCGCCGTGGCGCCTGTCCAACCATTGGCTAAAGACAGGACGCACTGCCGCTACGACCCGCTGAATCCCCCGCTGCGCTGCCGCGACCCCTGTCATCCTTGTAGCCGCCACTTACGACAGGCAGGGTATACCGTCACAGCGTTCAGTGGCGCAGCGTGCGATCAGGGGCTACCGTACGGTCTCATTCGAGGCGGCTTGCGTTTTGGCCGGTTTCATACCGTGGGACCTGGACGCTCGGGCCCTCTCCTCATTAAGTCAGCATCATATTATATACAATAAAAATGCCGAAGGTTTTATGCTCAAATATCCAAACAGGACGTCCTTAACTGTTGGAGTTTCCAAGATCTAGTTACTTAGTAATCAGATCCTGGAAGAATTACGTATAAAATGTAACCAAAACGTTACTCGATTATATTTTGTAATAGCGCGCGAAAACTAATAAAAGAAAGTGAAAAACACGGAAACGTAACAGTATTTCGTAGGAATATTTTTAATTTTTTTCTACGGATTCTTCATGGATATATACAATTTTAACGACGGAGTAAGAGTTTTTATATGTCACTTAACAATCTGTATATATAAAAGAAGAAACTGACTGACTGACTGACTGACTGACTGACTGACTGATCGATCAACGCACAGCCAAAACGGCTGGGGTTAGAGACTTGAAATTTTGACAGTAGGTACCTTTTGTGACGTAGGCATCCACTAAGGAAGGGTTTTTGGAAATACCAACCTATTGTACCACCTAAGGGGGTAAAATAGGGGAAGAAAGTTTGTATGAAAAATCCGTCATTTCTGACGTTAAACGCATGAATATTGGTATTGTGCCTCTCAGTTGAAAATAAAAAATATATGTTTCAGGATTTTTGGATATTCCACCCCTAAGGGGGTAAAATAGGGGAAGAAAGTTTGTATGAAAATCTGTCATTTATGCAGTTAAACGCATGAAATTTGGTATTTGGCCTTACAGTTAGAAATTAAAAACACATATTTCAGGGTTTTTGGAAATTCCACCCCTAAGGGGGTTAAATAGGGTAAGAAAGTTTGTATGAAAAGTCCGTCAATTTTTTAGTTAAACGCATAAATATTGGTTTTGAAGTTCAAAGCATAAAAATTGTTATTTGGCCTTTCAGTAAAATAAAAAATATATATTTCAGGATTTTTGGAAATTCCACCCATAAGGGGAGTAAAATAGGGGATGTAAGTTCATATGAAATCTTTTATCGGGTGTTTATCAATAATCCTACTAATATTATAAATGCGAATGTTTGGTTGGATGGATCTTTGTTACTCAATCACGCTAAAACGGCAAATCGAAAATCGTAATTTGGCACAGAGATAGATTATAGTCTGGAATAGCACATAGGCTGCGTTAATTCCGGAAAAATGTACGGTTGCTGTGGGATAGCTTCGTTTTTGTTTTAGACAGAGCAAGGGATCTACGTGATTTTTTGCATACTGTTAGTTGAGAGGCTACTTTTTATACCAGAAAATGCACGGTTCCTACGGGATAGCATAATACAGGAAGATGTAAGAGCTTAAGAGGTCTCCATGGATTTTATACCTTTTCTTCCAAAAATAACTACCACGCGGGCGTAGCCACGGGCAAAAGCTAGTGTAAAATATAACGATAACGGCGATAACACATTTATTTCAGTCTTCTTCGGTATATCATTTATGAAAGGAGCGGTAATTTTTTCTTCTCTCCTTTTGGGTGATTCTTAAAGTACGTAAAAATAGTGGGTATAATTCTTGTAAATAGACGGGCTTTGTGTACAATTTATTGATGAGATGACCAGTTTCGTTATCAATGTAAAACGATAATGCGAAGAGAGCGATATATTATTATTAAGAAAATATTAGGAAAAGGGATATATCAGGATCGGTTACAATAACCCCTAGAATAGCAGTTCATTTCGTCATATAAATGTTTTAAATTGCCGCTAGCGATTATACATATACACTCACGCCTGTAATCCCCAAAGGGGTAGGCAGAGGTAGAACCAGTACAACCACTTTTCGGTCCCATAATGTGATAGGGGGCGAGCCTATCGCCATACCGGGCACAGGTTCCAGACTCCGGGCTAAAACTGAGAAATTGTAGATAGAAAAACCCAATATCACTTTACATCGGATCGAGGGGATCGAACCCGAGACCTCAGCACAGCAGTCGCCGCTAGCGATTATACGTGAGAAAAAGTCATGGTTGAGCTACTGATGGTTAATACTGTGGCTAATGGCTGTTGTACCAAAATGTCGACCATCAAGAAATTGTGTACGGACCAAAGCCAAGATCCGTCTACTGATTGTAAGAGATACACATCTCACGTCCATTATGCATACATTGGTCCGGTGATAGTATTGAACATGACTTTTGATGCACACCCAATATCAAAACTTTACTAGCAAACAGGAACAAGATTTGTTTCTTAAATTCAAAAATGTGATAATCTGATTATTAGCTTAAGCCTTGAACCTCATTAGTTTACTGTTAAAAACAAGTGAGGTAATATCAACAATGTTCAATAAATTATAGGCAGTTTATGCGACAAACAAATTTATTGGAATATTAAAAATCATTTTAAACAGCAGTAAAAAGTTATTTAGAAAGGTGCAATGATCCATCCGAAGAGATCAGGATGTCCGTTCACACTGCCGTTTTGCCCGTACACCTGACGGTCACCATCGGAGTCCACAGCTCTGCCCAACTTCAGCGCTTGTTGATACGCGCGGTTGACGATGTAGAATAAAAGCTGGTCGTTGTATTTCACCGGTTGGAGGTACCATTGGTGTCTATCGGTGGTGTCGTCAGTAGCACCATACGCTGTATGCTCATTATCGCTGTCGGTTGAAACCCCGAGCTTCAGGTACATGCTGAAGTGCGGATTATAAATCTTGAAGTACACCCTTAAGTCGGACACGGATGGTAAAATTTTCCACGCCATTCTGTCGCTCTGCTCTTCGGCGCCGGCGCCGTACGCAATCCTATCACCCTCGCTGTCAATGTCATATCCCAGTTTTACGGGCATGGAATCCCTCTTGTTAATCAATCTGACGGCATGCTCGCCAAAAATACTTCTAAACTCAATTGGGAAGTAATGATTGATCAATTCCTTGCCTTCGTTTTTGTATAGATAGTAAGCGTAGTCCATAACGTTGCGTTGGCTGTCATCTATTAGCATGTCAACGGCTACGGAGATGAGATCTCCTTTATTCTTTTCATCGAGATCTTTGCTCTGAGCGACAGCACTTTCATAGTCACCTACGACTACACTGTTGTACAATTGTTCTATTTCTACTTCATCTGAGATGGGAACGGCTTGGCAGACAAGTGCTGCTAGCGCCAGTAGAAGAGTTATCCGAAGCATTGCGAGAGTTCTAGAAAATGTTTCATGATCAAATAATTTTATTTTATAAGACTTATTCAGAGAAAATTTAAAACACAATTTTATAAGTCCCATTTATTTCAGTTGATAAAACCAATGGTTTCAGTACTAATGATTTGAAAAAAGAAAGCTGTACTGTACATGCCATTATTTGCCGCCAATGGGAAGATAGCCAAATAATGATAATGCTTGAAAAATTTGGTGGTATTTATGTGGAACACTTACCTAGAAAACACCGATCTTCAGACCTCAGCGCTGCACTGACCTGTTCGACTGAGATGTCCTTTTTATACATTGTAATAATCTCTTGTGTCATTAAATTATCGTTTGATAGTCAATTATAAAATATGAAAGCAATTATTATTATTATTCAGATTAGATTATGGTTTCTTATGTTTAGGCCAATATTAGACATTGAAACAAAACTAATTTTACGGATTCTATCGCAGTTTATTAAACTTTTTTTAATCCCGACGTTTCGAAAGCGCTTTACAGCCTGGTTTCATGATCACGTGGCGGACTGAGTTGTATGTCGTCACACAAGTATAATGCAATGACTCTACCCTCCATATAGTTGTTTTTTTTATTTATTGTAGTCAGAAGGAGCTCACAGTGTCTTGAGGTGTGGCAGCTGGTCTTTTGGGTTCCGATTTGATTAAATGTATAATTGGATCTGCAGACTTCGTAGAGCGTCGGTGTTTCACATCAGCTATGTGTTCTTTTACGCGGGTCCCTATATTTCTCTATGTTTGACCGATATAAGAGAGCCCACAGTCACAATCTATTTTTGGGGGGAGCTTGAAGCTTGTTGACTTGTAGTACTGTTTGTCATGTTGCAGCTCAGCAGCCAGATGTTTCTCATCAGATTCCTTGTGCTCTCTGGAACAAATATTTACCAAGGGTAGCTAACTATTTAGGATGGTGCTGAGATTCACCATTCAGGTATTTATTTGTATGGGTCTTTTTCCTATACACAGTATGACCTTAAGTCTGGTCCGGATTACGGATAACTAAAACATCTAAAAAGGCAAGAGAATTATTGTGTTCTTACTCCATAGTCAATTTAATTTTATTGTTAATGGAGTTAAGGTGATTCAAAAATTCAGTCACTTTGTATGATGGTAAAATTTTGAAAGTGTTATCTACGTATCGTTAGTGAAATCGTGGTGGAAAGGGCAGTGCTCAGGGCTGTCTCCTCGTAGTCCTCCATGAAAATATCGGCGACTACCGGAGACACAATTAGATTAGATTGTTATGACGTAACTATTAGCTCAGTACCTATTAGCTCAGTTTAAAGTGAGAGGCTGCAGGTTCGATTCCAGCAACACCTCTCGTCAGTGCTTCTCTGGCGGGTGGAGGCGTCCAACCTATGTTGACTCTGACTGGCCCCGAGGGAGATCGCGGCCTGATTTCGCAGAGCCACCGTGGAGGAGTGGCATTCCAGGATGGAGAGGCCGAATACGGATTTGAAAATCATCACGGCAAAGCGTCCTGTACTTAGAATATGGCTTGACAGATGGCATGGTGCGTTTACATTCCGGCTCACGCAGGTACAGACGGATCATGGGTGTATCGGTTGGTTCCTGTGTTGGATCGAAAAGGAAGAGTACGCCGTGTGTCACTATTGTGGCAACTGCCGCGAGGACATGGCCCAACAAACGTTGGAGGAGTGCCCAGCCAAGGACGAAGAGCGCAGAGCTCTTAGAGTTGTCATCGCTGGAGACCTTTCGCTGGCGGCTGTGGTCAACTTTTGAAAGAGCGTCATCTCGCAGAAGGAGAGTGCCAGGAGGGATCACGAACGGTTCAATCCAATGCGTAGCCAGAGGAAACGCCAAATTGCCTGCGGGCCTGACCCCACCCTATCAAATCAAAAAAGGACGCATCTATCAGGGCACTTTGAAAACCCTGGACGCTGCCTAAAAACCCAGGACGCTGTTTAAAAACCCAGGACGCTGCTTATAAACTATCCAGGACGTCCCAGGACACTCTAAAAACAGGACATGTCCTGGGAAACAGGACGGTTGGCAACTCATATGGGGTAAGGACTCGGCCCAGTCGCTGCATGGATTGCCATCATCCATCATCCGGGTTAAATACTCAAAGATTTTTGTGCACTATTGTTTACATAGCAACTGTCAACACATTTTATTGTAATAATATTTTAGTAATAATATAATATATCATTTTAAAAATACGTGAATTGTGTTTGAGAAAACATGCCTCTGATTATTAATTAGATAGACTAAATGACATTTGGTGAGTTGCCACGTTATCGTTAAGTAAAAATAGTGATGTATCCTGAGTGATCGAGGATTTCGATCGAAAATCGAAACATTGTGATTCATTTTCTTTTTACAATAAATTGTTTAAAGTATTCGTTTGTATTTGCGTTGATCAGTAAATGAAAACCCGAACTTTTTAAAGTTCTGTTGCGATAAGAGCCAAAGGAATATTCGTACAACCAATCGCAAGTGAAGAAGGAATACGACTTACGCACAAAATGGCGAATGCCTAACATAGATACCATATTAATAATATTTGATTATTTTCTCCATAGCGATGTGAATGTGCATCGGGAGGTAGTCAAAGTCGATAAGGGATTTACCCCGCTCTCCCTGGCAAATGAGAACTGGCGGGTCCCTGTGGTGATGAGCACCGGGGATCGCAGGAGGGTATGACATGTATGAAGAGCAAAAATTACATGGAAGATTTAATCGGGCTCTGAATGGGTCCGATGACGACCAGCTTGCTTCCGTATCTTGGCTACGCTTCGGTGATCTCTTCGGGGTAACTGAGGGTTTTGTCTTTGCAATTATTGATGAGGTTGTTAAGACGAACAACAATAGGAAATACATCGTGAAGGACGGTACAGTCGACATCTGTCGTGCATGCCACCGTCCTGGAGAGTCAATCAGGCAGTTCGTATCTTGCTATCGGCGAGTATTTGCATAGACATAACCTAGTGGCCAAGATCATAGACCAGCAACTTGCTCTTCGATACCACCTTGTTATATCTGAGGTACCATATTACCAATATGTGCGCCAACCGGTTCTCAAATCCGGTTCCAAAATGGCCATACAACACTGTATTGGGATCGATCTATTATCACAGACAGGACTATTGTAGCCAATAAGCCTGACATTGTGTTAATAGATCGATTAGCGCGCAAGGCGATACTTTTTGACGTTATTCCGCATGACGATAACCTCGTTAAAACTAAAAAAGACACACTGTCCAAATATTTAGATCTGGCTCACGAGGTTGTTGACATGTGGAATGTTGACTCGGCTATTATTGTCCCGATAATCGTTACTGCCAATGGGCTGATACCAAAGAGCCTCGACCAACATCTTCAGAGGCTCTCAATTGGTCGTTGGGTCAAAAGCCAGATACAAAAGGCAGTATAATTCGACACGGCACGCATTGTGAGGAGGTTCCTCACTCTGGGGTCCTAACCACCGGTGGTTGGCTTGGCCTAGGAAGGCCTCGCCATCGGAGGGTGCACATTTTTATATTTATAAATGTATTTTTTATATAATAATTTATATTTAAAAATGTTAAATTTTCTTTAACATTTTTAAATATAAATTAAAATATAAATTTCGTTTAAAATTAATTTAAATATGGGTTTTTAAGCTATTATCTAACAGGATGACCATAATTTGTAGTGTATTTTCAATGTTGTCAAATAGCCTATTAGTAGTGAAAACATTTCTGTTTCCTCAAAAATATTTATGTGAAGAGATTATTATGATGAGATTCATTTGGAGGAATCATGATTTATATATTTCTCCAAAAAGTTAGTGAAAAAATATCTTACCGATATTATTTAAATAAGATAATTTTATTTCCGAGTGGGTAATAATAACTATTTTTGTAATTTACAGATAATAAGATAATGATTTTCATACGTTTGTTTCTTTTACCTTCTTATTAGTCAAATAATTGGATAATTGTAAATTCGTTATTGTACTCAGACCGAGCTAGTATCGACTTTTAATAACTAAATATCGATAAATATGACGAATAGCACACAGACAGCCCTATTTCATGACACCATTTAACTGTATCAACTGTCATTAGGTATACGCGTTTTTCTTTAGTTACACCAGGTCCTTTATTAGGTTTTTTCGTCATTGTATAATCCGAACTCATGGCAACACTTGTAGTAAGATACACGTCGGACGCGTTACCAAGCAACCAATGTCTACAAAGTACAAACACAAAGGACAATGTGCTAAGTGTCCCCCCCCACCCCTCAACAGGTTTGAAATTGGTCTCAATCGATTCATATAAGCAAGGTGATCATTTTTTGGTATGGGGTCATCCACGAAATGTATTTGGTTTTTTTTATTTACATTTTAGTGTTATATAAAATATATTTATTGATTTCCTTGGTGGCACAGTTTTTATTGCCTACTCGCTACGACTGCTGTTCCGAAGTCAAGGGTTCGACCCGCAGGTTGGGTTAATTTATTTTTTATCCTGGCATGGTAAGTGACCACACTGCACCTGATGGTAAGCGCAGTACGGTCCAATTAAAGTATCGAGTAGCGAGTGACCATCTATCCTCCGCCACTCAGATGATGGTCATTTGTCACATGGTCACACAATCATGCCGGCCTGCTTCTTCACACTATGCCATGGGCAAGAAGGTGAAGAAGCGGTCGAGGGTCCATTGTCAGAGTACACAGAAGGCCGTGAAACGGCCAAACATCGTACGCCAATTCTAGACCCCCGACAAAAACCGCATGTACATGATGGATGAAATGGTATTAGGTTTTTCTGTCAGGAATTGATCATTAAACATCATAGGACGGTAATAAGGTTGGCGAAATATGGGTATACTAGTTACACCTCCCCACACCTACCCCTTCGGAGATTACAGGCGTGAGTGTATATGTATGTATAAAACATATTAATTTTGGTGGTTTCACTATACTTTACTATGCGATAACATATTTTGTAGGTAGAGCTACATTCCCCTTTTTTTTGTAAAGCTTAAATGGACCAGCTCGACTGGGGTGGTATCATTGTCCTACAGAAAACCTGTCTTTGTAATTAATCCTATGTCCTATCAATATAATTCTTACAAACTACAGAACTAAAATATAACTTTCCGAAAAACAAATGTTACGTTGTAACAAGAAATACATAAAAATAAAAAATGTTAAAATAATTACAAACATAAAGACAAAATAATTAAGTTGTTACTACGGAGCGAAACCACGCGAAATGATCTAGCAATAGCGGATAGAACCAATCAGGGTAATCCTTCTGTCTGAAACACGAATCCCCACTAAAAAATATCAATTATCACGCACACAAGGAAAAAACCCTTCCTTTAAATACAAGGCGCGGGACACAAAACGACAGTTGATTCCAATACGCACAGGAAACAGGTCGGCTCACAAGTAAATACCACCAGTTAAAATAAAGTAGTAAAATCAGTGCTAATCATCATCCCCCTTGGTAAGTTAATTATAATTCTTTAGGCTTTTTGCTGTTAGCTAATTCGTGTCTGGTTTTATCCGATTTAAATTCTTCCACCGTATAATAATGGTTTAATTACGTAGAGAAATGTGACGCGTGGTGCAGTAAAACATAACCTTACCTTACATATGTTCACTCGGGTTAATTTCATTTAAATACTATTGCCAAATGAAGATGGTCTAGATCAGAAATTAAATGACCACTTGTATTTCACGCGTGTGTTCTCAATATCGGTGGTTTTCTTTCTTTAATGTAACTATAGTAGACTCAAAATTAATCATTCAATTGTTAACTTAAATAATATCCACCGTAAAAATGTATCTTATATTTAATTTGTAGTAATGTATCTAGAAATGTAAATTTGATAATAACTTAAATTCGTTAGGTTTTAAAAGAAATCATATAATATTACTCCCATCTAAATCGCTGGGAGTCTATTGTTAAATCCGTGAAGTTTTTTTAATGTACCGGCGTTGTAAATATCACAGGTCATCGCTTCGCCGATATGCTTGTCTTTAACTACCTACTAATTTGTAATTATTGCATTCGAGAAGGAATGTTATTTTATTTTTTTGTACCTCATGGCGTAGTGGATTGGTGATCGACCGGTAAATAGTTAGATGAAGTTCGGTTTTGGGTTTTCAAATAATTTTATATATTTTTTTGGTTCTTCTACTATTACCGGATTGGTATATCGTCACTCCACTGCGCGTATTGTATTTTGTTGTTTTTTATTGTTCGCGAAAGATGCCGACACCCACACATGGTCTCGACTAGTGCTTGGGTCTCGGGGTCTTTTGCGCTACAAACGTCCTGTCGACGCGTTCCAGGAATCTGGGGGACCACCGTACGGGTTGCAGCTGGGAGGTACCAACTCCCGTACCGTCCAACACTGACTCGACAACGGCTCCGAGCCGGGAAGGAGTGCGACCGCGGCAGAACATAGTCGCCGACCTCTGCTGACCTCTGCGCCCGGCACGCCGCTGCATCGCGAGCCACGCGGCGCCCCCGGTCCCTACCGCACCGGCAGACATTGGAGCGTAGTTAAGTCCCCAGCGCACATTGCCCGTCGACCATCACCAAACGGAACTTTCTCTGTGCCGAGAGCTCACGCCCTGAGCGGTTCTCCTTATCCTCAGTACTTGGTTTTTTTTGTAAAAGAAAAAATAAAAGTATTTTTTTTTATTCTTCGTATCTTGTTTTTTTTTTTTTTGTTTGTGCCCCGCCGTCAGGCGGACCGTAACAAAATGGCGCTCAACTATTAAAAGCAAGCACAGAGAAGTTTTCGTTTGGTACTATTGTGGTGTCGGTATTTTTTTTTTTTTCTCAACCAGGTGGTAAGCCTATGCGGACGAGGCTGAACGGGGAGGCACCACCGACCCGTTTTCTCTTTGTAGAGGAACGGGTAGCCGAAATTTTGTCTTCTGGTTCCGCAGGGTAATCAAATACCATCTATGGTTACCCACACACATACGCGTGAACTGCAAGTGGCATAACATCATAATTTTATTTTTTCTTATAACATTGCATTCTGATTTTTGTGCATTGACATGTTTCTTGTTTAGCAATCGTTTTTGCATTTATGTATGTGCGTAGTTAAACATTTCCTTTCAGAGATTTTTTTTGTTTGGTGCATTTCTGCATTCATATTTTTTTGTTGCAATCATTATTGTTTTGCAAATTTTATTTTATACTCTGAAAAGATAATGATAGTAACGTACATTATTTTACATCGTACTTAATATTTTATTAACATTGCCACTTTCGTGTCACATTTCGTCGCGTATTGTTAAATTTTTTTTAACTTCGAATATTTTTTTTTCGATTAATTTTTTTTTCGGACTTAAAAAATTTTTTTTTACTTCGAATAATTTTTTTTTCTCGGATTTTTTTTTAACATCGGTTAAAATTTCTTTTTATCTTCGACTTAGCTGACCAATAAAATTAGATTGATCATTTCGGTTCATTCTTATCGGTTCGTGGGTTCGATTCTTTCAATTTCGTTTCATTTCTTTTCGGTTCTTTTCGGTTCCTTTTGGTTCTTTTCGGTTCGTGGGTTCGATTCTTTCGGTTCGGTTCATATGAAGTAATTTTTTTTATATATTTAAAAATGGACCGTACTATTGAACATCTACATCTAACTAAACCGGAGCTTAGGTATGAAGTAGCCATACGCGGTTTAGAACCTGAGAATAGGGTTGACGATTTTAGGATACCAATAGATAGTCACACCGGCATTTCTAGCGTACGGTGGGAAAACTTATACCATGCGGGTCGCATCATATTATAGATGTAGACCCAAGTGACCGAGTGCTCTCACCGCGCGATGAATGTACGGATTTTCTCGGAATTTCATCGGTATTTTATCGGAATTTACCAGAATTTTATCGGAATTTTCCCGGAATTTCTCGGATTCTCTCCTTCGTAAAGATTTTTTTTTTGGTGTGTTGTCACACTTTTATAGTTATCACGTGAATTATACACGATAGATAACCTCATCAATTTTGTCCTGTTTCATAGGATTTTTTTTTTTAGGGTTGTTAAACAATTCTATAATATGTTAACATTCGTTTATTATCCGTTCTTTAGCGAGTTAAACAAGCCTACACGAATTTTTTGTGTGTATTGACTTCTATATAGGTCTACACACGTTTTATTGTTTTGCGTTTTGCAAAATTTTAGCGGAGTATGACAGTTTCTTGGTATAGGTCTACTCGTCTGCTGTTTTTTCTTCTCTCCGTTACAGCGGGTCGTGACTGTAACAAATTCGCTAAAGAATAGACATACTCGCAATGTCGTTTAGCTATTTTATTTAGCTTGATCAAATGATCGTTTATTCATCGAAGTCATTACCGTTAACAGTTCAATTCAGGTTTCCTTGATTCATAGTGTTCAGAAAATGGAATATTTTTTTTTCTTTTCTCGTCTACAATTATTACAAATTAAAAATTGTTACGTTTTGGTCTCTGTCCACATTGTCTTTGATGAATTAAAATAAGCCTACACGATTTTTTTGTGTGTATTGACCACCGTATAGGTCTACACACGTTTTGTTTTTGCGTTTTGCAAAATTTTAGCGGAGCATGACAGTTTCTTAGTATAGGTCTGCTCGTCTGCTGTTTCTCGTTACAGCGGGTCGTGACTGTAACAAATTCATCAAAGACCAATGTATTTCACAGCGCCGATTCGTCAGAATGTTCACGTTGCAGTATTCTTCTTCTTAGACGCTCCTTGTCATGCAGTACTGTTCTCGAGTCCAATTCGTTAATAGAATTGTACTCTAGTTATACGGAAGTCTGTTGATTTTAAATTTCACCAGACAACTATGAAAGGTCGGATGCTAGGTCGCATGGTAGGTATTTGTTAGTGGAAGTATGAATGTGAGACAGTACTGGGCGGTTCTAGCGATACTTAGGCGCTTACCGCAGCGGATTTTACTACGTAAAATCCTTTCTCTGGGAGAGGGGGTATTGTTACGTTGTAACAAGAAATACATAAAAATAAAAAATGTTAAAATAATTACAAACATAAAGACAAAATAATTAAGTTGTTACTACGGAGCGAAACCACGCGAAATGATCTAGCAATAGCGGATAGAACCAATCAGGGTAATCCTTCTGTCTGAAACACGAATCCCCACTAAAAAATATCAATTATCACGCACACAAGGAAAAAACCCTTCCTTTAAATACAAGGCGCGGGACACAAAACGACAGTTGATTCCAATACGCACAGGAAACAGGTCGGCTCACAAGTAAATACCACCAGTTAAAATAAAGTAGTAAAATCAGTGCTAATCATCATCCCCCTTGGTAAGTTAATTATAATTCTTTAGGCTTTTTGCTGTTAGCTAATTCGTGTCTGGTTTTATCCGATTTAAATTCTTCCACCGTATAATAATGGTTTAATTACGTAGAGAAATGTGACGCGTGGTGCAGTAAAACATAACCTTACCTTACATATGTTCACTCGGGTTAATTTCATTTAAATACTATTGCCAAATGAAGATGGTCTAGATCAGAAATTAAATGACCACTTGTATTTCACGCGTGTGTTCTCAATATCGGTGGTTTTCTTTCTTTAATGTAACTATAGTAGACTCAAAATTAATCATTCAATTGTTAACTTAAATAATATCCACCGTAAAAATGTATCTTATATTTAATTTGTAGTAATGTATCTAGAAATGTAAATTTGATAATAACTTAAATTCGTTAGGTTTTAAAAGAAATCATATAATATTACTCCCATCTAAATCGCTGGGAGTCTATTGTTAAATCCGTGAAGTTTTTTTAATGTACCGGCGTTGTAAATATCACAGGTCATCGCTTCGCCGATATGCTTGTCTTTAACTACCTACTAATTTGTAATTATTGCATTCGAGAAGGAATGTTATTTTATTTTTTTGTACCTCATGGCGTAGTGGATTGGTGATCGACCGGTAAATAGTTAGATGAAGTTCGGTTTTGGGTTTTCAAATAATTTTATATATTTTTTTGGTTCTTCTACTATTACCGGATTGGTATATCGTCACTCCACTGCGCGTATTGTATTTTGTTGTTTTTTATTGTTCGCGAAAGATGCCGACACCCACACATGGTCTCGACTAGTGCTTGGGTCTCGGGGTCTTTTGCGCTACAAACGTCCTGTCGACGCGTTCCAGGAATCTGGGGGACCACCGTACGGGTTGCAGCTGGGAGGTACCAACTCCCGTACCGTCCAACACTGACTCGACAACGGCTCCGAGCCGGGAAGGAGTGCGACCGCGGCAGAACATAGTCGCCGACCTCTGCTGACCTCTGCGCCCGGCACGCCGCTGCATCGCGAGCCACGCGGCGCCCCCGGTCCCTACCGCACCGGCAGACATTGGAGCGTAGTTAAGTCCCCAGCGCACATTGCCCGTCGACCATCACCAAACGGAACTTTCTCTGTGCCGAGAGCTCACGCCCTGAGCGGTTCTCCTTATCCTCAGTACTTGGTTTTTTTTGTAAAAGAAAAAATAAAAGTATTTTTTTTTATTCTTCGTATCTTGTTTTTTTTTTTTTTGTTTGTGCCCCGCCGTCAGGCGGACCGTAACACAAAGTAATAGAATGATGTATACCTATGTACGTGTGTCGTGTGCCCTCAGTCTGTCTAACGACAGTGTAAACACCTCTACACAGCCTGGATGATAGGGTGTATAAGACCTTCAAGCCGTTCAGCTTGAAGCTAAGTATATTATGCCTTCGATACATGCTTATATTATCATACATCATCCTTGCAAGCAAGACATCATTTTTGTGCATATGAACGAGTACACACCTTCATACACGCGCACATACAATTATCTTGGCGTTGAAATCAATATTTTGTTGTACCTCATTCTCGTATATGGTTCAAAGCTTCAAGAAATTCATTGACTAAACTCTGGCAAAGCGTTTCTGTTTCCTCTCTGGCTATCAAATAGCTACCAGCTTTGCGAAATACACAACAACAAGACTGCTCTAATGTCATACATTATACACCCTTAAACGGACATTCAACATGTATACCCACAATCAGGCAGTGTGAGTGTACTACATTACAGTCTTCATACTGTAATTGGCTGCAATGAGAGTAGCTCTCTCCTGAAGTATAGACCTCAATAATTCATTTTATGTCTCGGCAAGGACAACGGCAGATTTCAAAAAACCGTTTTCGCTATACTCTAATAAGTATAACGGATGGTCTTCTAAAACACGACTAATCGTGATGTCATGCAGAACATTTATTTTACAGTAAGCCTTCTTGCAGTTTTTAGAGATTTGCTTGTAAGTCTACAGCAGCATCTTAATAATAAATTAAAATAAATTGAACCTGCTATCATTAATAAATCAATCACTGATCTGTCTAGGCGAAGCAAACTGATGCATTGAGCGGAATATGCGCTATAGCCGTCCGAACTGACGCTTAGACATATTGTAACAGACCGTGGGGTTTGTGTCGAATGATACTCGGGAGTCTCAATTCACATTCTCTGTATTTACTGGCAGAGGTTTCGCTTATTACAATTATAATGCAAAATGAATATTTGTTACTGTCATGCTACGAATTTTATATGGTTTAGCCACAATTTTTAATTATATAACAACCAGTATGTAGGATTTCTAAAATAGTTCCGATGTATATAATTTTAATAAATATTATGAGACTATTTCCTTAAAACATAAAATATTTAGTATGTACTGTAATACTAAATATTTTATTATTATTTACATGGATTATTTTTATGAAGATACTTGCTATTAATAATTAAGTAATTTATAAATGAATCAATCAAGAAAATCAATCAGAAGAAGGAGACAAGAGGATGTGACGTGTTATGTATTTGCACCATCACTAGCGCCGGCTGTCAGTCGCTAACAATATTGTTATTTTATTGTTTTAGACCATATGGTCTAAAACCAGTATGCATAGACATAATTATTAAATTCAAAGTAGAATTTCATAATGTTACACCTGCGCGTCATAAATGATGGCAGCGGGCTGATGCTTTTCTTCAAAGTCAAGGATATGCCAACACAACACATTTTACACTACAATAATGGATACACATTTACACAAAATAAACGATGCAATTTCGTATAATATACCAAAGATAATAACTGTATTTGCTGAGGCTAGGATATTCATATCTGCCCGGATAGCGACAACCGTACACAGGGTGTAAAACCCGCCATAGTGTGACAACACGCAAGTGTGTCGCGTTCTGGAATCAACCAGTGTACATCCGGTTTTTGTCAGGGGTCTAGAGTTGGGGTACGATATTTGGCCGTTCTGCGGCCTTCTGAGTACTCTGACACTTGATCCTCGACCGCTTCTTCACCTTCTTGCCCATGGCGTAGTATGAAGAAGCAGTCCGGCATGATTCTGTTGAGTAGTCAGGGATAGATTATCTCTTGCTACTCGATATTCTAATTGGACGGCACTGCGCTTACCAGTGCAGGCCAGGCTTACCAGGTACAGTGTCGGCACTTTGCCGTGCCAGGATAAAAAAATAAATAAACATCGTGGTCTTCTATCGCAATGTTGACGTTAGTCTGACGGCCATATTACCCCATGTATGTAGATTTATTTTATGGTTATTGCCTAGGTTTCTAAGCCTCTGTGTTCAAACGGGACGTTTCTAACTAATATAGTTCACGAGGTCCAGTTATTCTTTCCTATAGCCATCATCGCGTCAGTGACAGATTTTAACTTTTGCAGTTGTACATAGTACTCAATATATACAAGGACGTCTCCAGCTATTATATTTTCCGAGATCCTGCTAATTTCCTGACACCCTCATTAAGTCAGCATCATATTTCATACAATAAAAATGCCGAAGGTTTTATGCTCAAATATCCAAACAGGACGTCCTTAACTGTTGGAGTTTCCAAGATCTAGTTACTTAGTAATCAGATCCTGGAAGAATTACGTATAAAATGTAACCAAAACGTTACTCGATTATATTTTGTAAAAGCGCGCGAAAACTAATAAAAGAAAGTGAAAAACACGGAAACGTAACAGTATTTCGTAGGAATATTTTTAATTTTTTTCTACGGATTCTTCATGGATATATACAATTTTAACGACGGAGTAAGAGTTTTTATATGTCACTTAACAATTATGTATATGTATGGTGTCTGTTGGTGGGTGGGGACGGAGCTCATACAAATTCGCCCATTGTCCTTTATATCAATGTCTATAAACCTCCAACCAAAGAGCATTATAATACTACTGAAACCTCTAACGCTCAAGGAATATAATAATTGATACAGTTTGTAAAATATTTACTTATTAAATATATATTAGTGCATTTCCTGATAGCTTTATATCTGTTAGTGAATAATGAAGTCTGTAGAAACTATTTTATTCAATGTGTCAAAGAATGAACTGTTCAAAATTAATAAACCCAAATTAATAGCCTAAACGGCTAGGGTTAGAGATTTGACAGTAGGTACCTTTTATCACGTAGGCATCCACTAAGGAAGGGTTTTTGGAAATACCACCCTATTGTACCACCTAAGGGGGTAAAATAGGGGAAGAAAGTTTGTATGAAAAATCCGTCATTTCTGACGTTAAACGCATGAATATTGGTATTGTGCCTCTCAGTTGAAAATAAAAAATATATGTTTCAGGATTTTTGGATATTCCACCCCTAAGGGGGTAAAATAGGGGAAGGAAGTTTGTATGAAAAGTCCGTCAATTTTTTAGTTATACGCATAAATATTGTTTTTGAAGTTCAAAGCATAAAAATTGTTATTTGGCCTTTCAGTAAAATAAAAAATATATATTTCAGGATTTTTGGAAATTCCACCCATAAGGGGAGTAAAATAGGGGATGTAAGTTCATATGAAATCTTTTATCGGGTGTTTATCAATAATCCTACTAATATTATAAATGCGAATGTTTGGTTGGATGGATGTTTGTTACTCAATCACGCTAAAACGGCAAATCGAAAATCGAAATTTGGCACAGATATAGATTATAGTCTGGAATAGCACATAGGCTACGTTAATTCCGGAAAAATGTACGGTTCCTGTGGGATAGCTTCTTTTTTGTTTTAGACAGAGCAAGGGATCTACATGATTTTTTGCATACTGTTAGTTGAGAGGCTACTTTTTATACCAGAAATTGCACGGTTCCTACGGGATAGCATAATACAGGAAGATGTAAGAGCTTAAGAGGTCTCCATGGATTTTATACCTTTTCTTCCAAAAATAACTACCACGCGGGCGTAGCCACGGGCAAAAGCTAGTGTAAAATATAACGATAACGGCGATAACACATTTATTTCAGTCTTCTTCGGTATATCATTTATGAAAGGAGCGGTAATTTTTTCTTCTCTCCTTATGGGTGATTCTTAAAGTACGTAAAAATAGTGGGTATAATTCTTGTAAATAGACGGGCTTTGTGTACAATTTATTGATGAGATGACCAGTTTCGTTATCAATGTAAAACGATAATGCGAAGAGAGCGATATATTATTATTAAGAAAATATTAGGAAAAGGGATATATCAGGATCGGTTACAATAACCCCTAGAATAGCAGTTCATTTCGTCATATAAATGTTTTAAATTGCCGCTAGCGATTATACATATACACTCACGCCTGTAATCCCCAAAGGGGTAGGCAGCGGTGTAACCAGTACAACCACTTTTCGGTCCCATAATGTCATAGGGGGCGAGTCTATCGCCATACCGGGCACAGGTTCCAGACTCCGGGCTAAAACTGAGAAATTCTACATAGAAAAACCCAATATCACTTTACCCGAACCGGGGATCGAACCCGAGACCTCAGCACAGCAGTCGCCGCTAGCGATTATACGTGAGAAAAAGTCATGGTTGAGCTACTGATGGTTAATACTGTGGCTAATGGCTGTTGTAACAAAATGTTGACCATCAAGAAATTGTGTACGGACCCAAGCCAAGATCCCTCTACTGATTGTAAGAGATACACATCTCACGTCCATTATGCATACATTGGTCCGGTGATAGTATTGAACATGACTTTTGATGCACAACCAATATCAAAACTTTACTAGCAATCAGGAACAAGATTTGTTTCTTAAATTCAAAAATGTGATAATCTGATTATTAGCTTAAGCCTTGAACCTCATTAGTTTACTGTTAAAGACAAGTGAGGTAATATCAACAATGTTCAATAAATTATAGGCAGTTCATGCGACAAACAAATTTATTGGAATATTAAAAATCATTTTAAACAGCAGTAAAAAGTTATTTAGAAAGGTGCAATGATCCATCCGAAGAGATCAGGACGTCCGTTCACACTGCCGTTTTGCCCGTACACCTGACGGTCACCATCGGAGTCCACAGCTCTGCCCAACTTCAGCGCTTGTTGATACGCGCGGTTAACGATGTAGAATAAAAGCTGGTCGTTGTATTTCACCGGTTGTAGGTACCATTGGTGTCTATCGGTGGTGTCGTCAGTAGCACCATACGCTGTATGCTCATTATCGCTGTCGGTTGAAACCCCGAGCTTCAGGTACATGCTGAAATGCGGATTATAAATCTTGAAGTACACCCTTAAGTCGGACACGGATGGTAAAATTTTCCACGCCATTCTGTCGCTCTGCTCTTCGGCGCCGGCGCCGTACGCAGTCCTATCACCGTCGCTGTCAATGTCATATCCCAGTTTTACGGGCATGGAATCCCTCTTGTTAATCAATCTGACGGCATGCTCGCCAAAGATACTTCTAAACTCAATTGGGAAGTAATGATTAATCAATTGCTTGCCTTCGTTTTTGTATAGATAGTAAGCGTAGTCCATAACGTTGCGTTGGCTTTCATCGATTAGAATGTCAACGGCTACGGAGATGAGATCTCCTTTATTCTTTTCCTCGAGATCTTTGCTCTGAGCGACAGCACTTTCATAGTCACCTACAACTACACTGTTGTACAATTGTTGCATTGCTACTTCATCTGAGATGGGAACGGCTTGGCAGGCAAGCGCTGCTAGCGCCAGTAGAAGAGTTATCCGAAGCATTGCGAGAATCCTAGAAAATGTTTCATGATCAAATAATTTTCCTTTACAAGATTTATTCACAGAAAATTTTAAATACAATTTTATAAGACCCATTTATTTCAGTTGATAAAACCAATGGTTTCGGTACTAATGATTTGAAAAAATAAATCTGTACTATACATGCTATTATTTGCCGCCAATGGGAAGATAGCCAAATAATGGCAATGCTTGAAAAATTTGGTGGTATTTATGTGTAACACTTACCTAGAAAACACCGATCTTCAGACCTCAGCGCTGCACTGACCTGTTCAACTGAGATGCCCTTTTTATACATTGTAATAATCTCTTGTGTCATTAAATTATCGTTTGATAGTCAATTATAAAATATGAAAGCAATTATTATTATTATTCAGATTAGATTATGGTTTCTTATGTTTAGACCTTAGAGTAGGCAACCAAAAGGAGACGCCATTACGCTCGAATCTCGAACAAAAAATTCAGCAATGTCTGTGGGGGGCTTCGTACACCTACATATAAACATGTGCACACAAATGCAAAATGTAATCACGTCGCTACGCACGCACACTACACCATTTCATACAACACTGGCAAATTTATGCACACAGTTACAAATTTATCTTGATGTCTAATGTATTTACAGTGTCATATATTGACAACTGTGTAAAAACAGTAGAGCGTAGCAATGTCGATACGAGGTATAGATAGCGTTGTCCTTATCTATCGATAGATAAAATAAAACAATTATAATTTATGAAATGTTTTAAGATTATTTTTTATGTGTATCATCTTTTCTATCGCTTTCTTGCAATCTCTGGGTGTGATTTCGTGAAAGGGAAGTAGGGAGGTATAGTTAAAAAAGTGTAAATTAATATTTCTAATTTAATAGAAATGCTGTAAAGATAATAAAGGTAATAATAGTGAGCAAAATACAAGCCAAATAAGCAAAAATAAAAATAAAAAAAGAAAATGAATTTTAAATAATACGCCTTTAATTTATTTAAAATGGATATCCAGCTGTTGTTACATTACTTAGGACTAAGTTATAATGAGGTAACAATAATCTCACTATTAATGAACAACATTTTAAGAATCCGACTCCGCCTCCGCCCGCGTGGAAGTTGTTTTTGAGAGAAAAGGCATACAATCCATGGAGGCATATTATGCTATTATATCCCTCTAGCATCTGCCTAGTAGCCGGATGCCGGGCGGTCACTATGCGGAGAAGCGAGGATCTTGTATTTGAGCTCAACCAGACCCTAGATCTCATATTTTCGCAGGATATCAGGAATAGGATTGAATTCAATGCCAGGCAAACATAGGTGTGCGCGTTTTCATGCCACAAATCCCCCTTTTCTCCAGTCTCCACTTTCAGGGTGTTCCAATGACACTGCAGAATGATGTTAGGATCTTAAGGTATAGATATCGGATTTCATTTTGCGGCGGCGATTTCTAACGCCCGGTTAGCGTATATTAGCGTGATGCTAATATAAAGCGCAGGTACAGCCGGGAATGGAATACTGCTTCCACCTCTGTTATGGTTCCGATAATTGCTTGCTCGATGGTTGATCTGGATTGCAGCGACTGGCCATCCGCATTATGAATGATGCAGACGTGACCAACAGCGTAGAGCTACTACAGCTGCCCTGGGACATTTCTTCGCTTAGCATGTTCTACCGTCTGTAACGCGTACCGGCTTGCGGAGCTACAACACCGTGGTGTCTATTACCCTGGCCTGAACCAATAGGTTCGCGAATTTGTATCTTAGCCGCACCATCAAGTCGTGGAAAAGTTTGCGAGCGCACGTGTTCACTACTTCCTGTATTCCCGGGTTTATTAAGCGTACTGGGAAGAAGCTTCTGACTGACTGAAATGATTGTGTCACTTTGCGAGGGATGTTTGTCCTCCCTACTTGATAGTCTACTTGGACAGTACTGCGCTTACTATCGGATGCAATGTGGTCACTTTAACGTGCCAGGATAAAAAAAATCGTTTTAGTTGTACTCGTATATAGCGAAATTATATTAAAAACATCGAATATTACGCAAGCACCTTAATGATAATAAAAATAATGTTGTCATGTATACGTACACTATGTACATATTCATCGACCCACTGCTGGGCACGCGTGGTGTCCTCTATTGAAAACAACAATTCACATCAAGCGAGTGCTAATTTTACAGCTAAATCCTAAAATCTAATTTTGGCCCGCAACTGAGATCTAAATGTACATACATATACACTCACGCCTGTAATCCGCGAAGGGGTAAGCAAAGGTGTATCCATTACACTCACTTTTCGCCGAAGTTATTACGGACCCATAATGTGATAGGGGGCGAGCCTATCGCCATACCGAGCACAATTCCAGACTCCGGTCTGATACTGAGAATTTCTAAATAGAAAAGCCCAATATCACTTTACCCGACCCGGGGTTCGGACCCGAGACCTCAGCACAGCAGTCGTAACGCATGCCCAATTACAACTGCCCCACCGAGGCAGTCTAATATTAGTCAGGCAGATCTAAATGTATTAGATGATTTTATTTAAACGGTAGGCAGCGGCTTTGCTGTGCCCTGGCATTGCAGAAGTCTATGGGCGGCGGTGACTACTTACCATCAGGTGGCCCGTCTGCTCGTCTGCCTATCAAGGCACTAAAAAAAAAAAAAAAAAATTAACTCGTGAAGAATCATGACATGTCGATTTAGATTTTTTGTTATCCTGGCACCTTTAAGTTACCACACTGCACCCGATGGTATTATAATATTAAGATTATATTAAGATAGTATGCATACATAAGTAAGCACTCACACCTGTAACCTCCGAATCGACGGGTAGAGGTGTAAGAGGTGTGTACATTTCGGAGAGTTTATACCGTCCCATAAAGTGATGGGGGTGAATCTATCGCCACACCGGATACTATTCCAGACCGCGCCGGGCTGATACTGAGTATAAAGATGAAAAATCTATTATCATTTTACCCGACCGTGGTATCGAACCCGCGACCTCACGCACAGAGGTCATACCGCGTATGCAGATACAACTGAGCTACTGAGACAATCTTATCTTACACTAATTATAGATCTTGAATGTCCCAAAAGTCGACGTCAAGGCGGAACCGGGTAAAAAGGCAAGTCCGGTTATCCAAGGTTATCCAATACCGGTTATCAAAAAAATATAAAAAATCTAAGTTGCATGTTTTTAAAATTATAGGCTTGGCCCGCGATTTTTCAAAGTATAATCCTAACTTTGCGCATTTGTGTGATCTTACGTAAGAACTATTGAGACTCCCTCCCTCCCCTTGTAAGAAAAAGTTAGAAATGATCGACTCCCTCCTACATCATCTTACGTAATAAATGAATGGCGCCAAAATTGATACCTAAATATTTTTTAAATATACCGGATACATTTTTAGGATCAATTTTTTTTGACAAATACTTTATTCTGGTTTTGGTATATTTTGTGACATTCCTAGTGTGTTAGAACTATTTACGTTAAAAGTATGTGTTTAGAAGACAGTCCAGATGGATTAGTAATTTTATAGATAACCTTTATAAGTTTATCTACAAAACTATTTGAGTCTTGCATAAACGACAGTGTTACCACATAAACCACCCAAAATGCAAGTGTAATAAAGTTTATGAAATTGTAAACTTAGTCAATATGTCAACTCTCCTAATATTTTTAAATTAAAAATTAAGTTAAGGAAGCATAAATAAAGAAATCCCACTAATATTATAATTGCGTATGTTTGGATGGATGCATGGTTGTTTGATATCCAATCACGCTACAACGGCTGGACGAATCTACTTAAAATTTGGCACAGAGATAGATTATAGTCTGGAAAAGCACATAGGCTACTTTTTATCCCGGAGAAATGTACAGTTCCCATTGGATAGTTTAGTTTTTCACAGAGCAAGGGATCGACATGATTTTTTGCATAGTGGCAGTTTAGGGATCAGAAAATGACAAAGACCACTTTTATCTCGAAAAAATAGCAAAAGTGGGATAGCAAAATATAGAAGGTTAAAATGCGCGGGCGGAGCCGCGCGCAACATCTAGTTAAAATAGAATATTAAAAAAACAACTTGCTTTTAAGATATTGAATGCAAATAAATTTTGCACTACTGTGGCTAAAAGTTTAACCTGGCAACATTTATTACCCGATGATAATTTTTAGAAATTATATGTTTTGTTGCTTTTAAGGATAATATTACTTTAAAAAAATACGTCCAGGTGAAAAATAATGTTGTATTTTTGTAAGTTTGATGTGTCAGATCTATTTTTACATGTTAATACCGCTACAGGCTCGCATTTTCAAGGAGCTCCATTCGCACGTGATGTCACTTTTTTAGTGGCGGATCACGAAGCGCAACTAGTTTTATAGAACGTGTATGAGCACCGTGCTCTTGCATTTGTTAAACGGGGTAAGCGCTCAATGGCGTCTCCAGTGTTAAATACTCTAAGGTACAACTAGATGAGGCATAGGCGTGCACCCGAAAGGGACAGGTAAACTCTATGGAGTTACCAACTAACATTATTTTACCCAGTTCTTGAAATCTCAGGTGTGAGTGTTACATGTTAAGATAAATTTTAAAATTTTATGATATACAGACATAATATTATAATAGTAATAATTTCTTGAAACGGAAACTCACAGTTACATAATAGGCACAATAATTTAGTAACAATGAACAATAAATTTATTTTCAAATCGGTCCAGGCGTCTTCCAGTAATCGGGGAACATACCTAAAAAAGATTCCGACAAATTGAGAACCTCCTCCTTTTTTTGAAGTCGATTAAGAAATAACCCCAATACTGTTATATCTATTTATTCAGTTGAATTTTTGGTGACTGTCACTCGACTGACTCAGTTGAATGTTTTTTTCCTCGACAGTTATCCATAAATTGTAAATATGAATAACAACATCGCGAGGTATAAACAATGAGAGTGAAAAGAGTAATGTTCAAATGACTATTTTCACTAACTTATGACAAATCTGAAGATGTGATAAAGATTCCAAGTTAAGTGTACTACTACGCATAATAAACACTCATATACATATTTCCTGTGCCCGGCATGGCAATAGGCTCGCCCCCTATCATATTATAGCACCGAAATTCGGCGAAATGTGGGTGTACTGGTTACACCTCTGCCTACACCTTCGGGGATTACAGGCGTGAGTACGCCTGTAAATTCCTAAGGGGTAGGCAGAGGTGTAACTAGTACATCCACATTTCACCGAGCATATTACAGTCCCATGATGTGGTAGGGAACAAGCCTATCGCTATACTTGGCACAATCGAGACTCCGGGCTAATCCTGAGCATTTCGTGATACCCATATCACTTTACTCGACCCGGGGATCGAACCCGAGACCTCAGCCCAGCAGTCATTCCAAGTACGCAATTACAACTGCGCTACCAAGGTATAATAAATTATTATCTATATAACAATCAGTGAAATATATATAAATGGGAATTTATATAAAATTCATTCATCACCTATACATAATTAAATAACATAATGTTTACCTGCACCCGATTTTATTTGCAATATAAAATTGCCAACAATAACAATTTCAATATTTTATAATGTAATTTTCTTATATTAATTAGTTCAACTGTTCACATCTCTATTCACTTTTATTTTGTTAGTGTGTTTTAAACGTAAACGTTTCCTTTTCGAATTGCGCGCCATTTTACGACTGGCGTTGTGTTTTGCGCGACAGAGTAACGACAGCCCAGAGGTTAAACTGTATTATTTTTTAATTAAACTCTTGGGAAAAGCTGACACATTATCCATAAATAAGAGGTAATTAAATGTCGTGAACGTTGGTATCCCCATAATGTGTATTATGCAGCCATGTTAAATTTAACTAAATTTGTCATGCACAGCTAAATATCTAAACAGCGGCAAATGACAATTAAACAACTTCCGAATTTGACTAGGTAATACGAGAAATTTAAAATTGGTTTTAAATATATTATTTATTTTACTTCTGCAGCAAGGAATGCCTTGAAAATGGTAGACTATCTATATTTTACAATTATTTTTAAGAAACTTGATAAATAGTAACGTATAATTGCTACTTACGAATAAAACATTATATTTTCATATTTTCGCTTATTTAGGCTTTTACAGCCAAGAACACTGCAATGTACCACATTCAACACGTTTTAAACACTTAAATACGACACGGACACGAAATGTATTCAAACACAATATATAATGATATATTTCGTGATTGTCACGGATATATATTTCGTTGACATTCAGACTATCTGGCCAGAATTAAAAAGGCCCAACCAAAAAGTTGTGAAACTCAGATAGTGACAGCAAATATATCTATTCCTATTGCTCTTAGCTTTTTCGTAATAAGTGCATCCTGCTCTTTCTGGGAATTATAAAAGGAATGTCAGCCCTGTGTCCAAACTCATGGCAACACTTGTAGTAAGATTGAAGATACACGTCGGACGCGTTACCAAGCAACCAATGTCTACAAACACAAATTTATATATCAATGTCTATAAACCTCTAACCAAAGAGCATTATAATACTACTGAAACCTCTAACGCTCAAGGAATATAATAATTGATTCAGTTTGTAAAATATTTACTTATTAAATATAGATTAGTGCATTTCCTGAATAAATAAAGAAAAAAAAATAAAGAAAATAAATAAAGAATTTACAATCATTTAATTATGTGACTAAAAGGTAAAAGAAACAAACATATGAAAATAATTATTTTATTATCTGTAAATAACAAAAATATTCCACTCCGAAATAAAATTATCTTATATAAATAATTTCTGTAAGATATTTTTTCACTAATATTTTTTCCGAATTATTTAAAACATGATTCCTCAAAATGAAGAGAACAAACATAAATATTTTTGTGGAAACAGAAATGTTTTCAATTCCAATTGTATCCAACCATTTTTCCCTATTCAATGCATTCTTAGGTACCCTAAAAAAATATATTCATTTAGTCAGTCTAAGTCACGTAGTTATATCTATCGATATAAGCAATCCATAACAGGACATCACTATTTCATATGCATAAATCAAAGATATAAAATTAGGAAATACATATATTAAAATACTTGTTACAAAAAGTAAATTAATGATACATTTCACAATAAATAACTAATTTAATTCAAATGAACATAAAATATATGCTAGTTTTTATAAGAAATATAGTACGAACCGGTGCAATGTTAAGTTTGGACGATTCCTACTTCTTTTGACGCCGCAAGCAATATTGATACCTACAATGCATGTTTTCACAAACACAATTCACGTATTTTTAAAGTAATATAACTATGTTACTGTTATAAATTAATAGTATTACAAAAAAAATATTAAATTAAAATGTGTTGACGGCTGCTATGTATACAACCGCGCACAAAAATGGATGATAACCTGCCGCAACGAAGTATTTTCAAAGAAGGATACAGTAAATGTTGAAAGAACGTTATAAAGTAAAATATAGCTATCCTTTTTACGCATATAAATTTATATTGGTTTGATAGAGATGGCACTATGTTTATGTATACAATATCGATTTATTATATATTTGTATAACCTAGTGATTATATAGCTAAACACTTCAAGTCCTTTTATTTTATTTAGTCATTGGTCCCAACATAGATATCATATAATATTATTTTAACCCTCAACCAACATCCTTATTTCTGGTTACACAACTAACAATGTGTATCACCATTGTGGCAACTGCCACGCCCATGTCCACGTGGCAGTTGCCACCACACGTTGGAGGAATGCCCAGCCAGAGATGACTGCAGGTCATCAGAGGAGACTCCTCGCTGCCAGCCGTGGCCAACTTCTGTGAGAGCGTCATCTCGTAGAAGGAGAATGCCGGGACAGATAATGAATGGTTCAATCCAGTGCGACGCTTGATGATAAATACCGCCCTATCAAATTGGGGCTTTTTGGAGAATTCCACCAATAATAGTAAAGTCCTATAATCCGTATATAATATATCTATGTATAATCCGAACTCATGGCAACACTTGTAGTAAGATACACGTCGGACGCGTTACCAAGCAACCAATGTCTACAAACATAAATTTATTCAATGTGTATAAACCTCTAACGCTCAAGGAATATAATAATTGATAGTTTCTAAAATAGTTACTCATTAAATATAGATTAGTGCATTTCTTTGCAACTTTATATACGTTATTGAATAATGAAATCGGTAGAAACGATTTTATTCAATGTGTCAAAAAATGAACAGTTCAAAATTAATGATAACTACAAAATGTTACATAGAAAACTGAAGAATACTTGGAAAGTCATGATGTAAGTCATGGAGCATTTATAATTTTATTTATTACAGTATTCAGGATTATCAATGATTATGAATTTGCTATGAAAGTAAACAGCCCTGATTGCGTGTTTTCTACTATTTGTGGACGGAGTATGCTTTTAGATAATTACGGCGATAACACATTTATTTCGTTCTTCTTCTGTATATTTTATGAAGGGATCGGTTATTTTTCTTCTCTCCTTATGGCTGATTCTTAAAGTACTTAAAAATAGTACGTACAATTATTGTAAATGGCCGGGTTTTTTGTACAATTTATTGATGAGATGACCAGTTTCGTTATCAATGTAAAATGATAATGCAAGGAGAGCGATATATATATAATATAATAATAATATAATAATTTATTTATTTCCAATATAAAATGCTTACAAATATATAATATGTGCATCTGTGTCTGAACTAGATTCAGAATCTGTATTTCAGACATCAGCGCTCCTCCGTATTAATGCAGCAATTTAAGCAAATATAAAAAAAAAAAAACAGTAAAAGAAAGACAAATGTAACTTAAAGTCTAGGTAAAACTAAACAAAATAAAAATTAAAAGTAAATTATACCAACACCGTATTTACAGTTAACCTTGTGTTATTTATACTCAAGATTAAGGTTTACGGTGGGTGAGTGTAGTGACCTCTCTGTGAGTATAATGAAAGCGATTGAGTGAATGAAAGAGGGTGTGTATGAAGTGGCTACTATGATGTCCTGACTAGGTCCTCTGTCTGTTCATAGGTTAAACTGTGAATATACTCCCTAGCTTTAATCTTACAGTGAGTTAGGTTCAAAGGAACTAGGTCGATTGTTTTATTTATTTTATTATAAAGAAATGGTCCCAGATAGGAGAAGAATTTTTTTACGTATTGGTGCTTAATAGTTGGTCTATCGGTAAAAGTTATGGCTTGTCGTCGTCTCTGTGTGCGTTGCGCGTACCTTTTGCAATCAATTTTAGGGTGTTGCTTGAGAACAGAGAGTAAGACAAATATTTGTCGTACTGATAGAACATCACATGACTGGTATAACTGATGTGTTGGAAACAAGTAAGGACGGAAGGTGCAGACTTTCAATATTGCTCTTTGAGTAATTTCAAGGGGTTTTAAAATTGTTTTAGGTGCACCACCCCAGGCAGTTATACAGTAGCTTAGGATGGATTGCACGAGAGCCAGATAAACTTGTTTGATTAGTTTATAGTCGGCGGCATGCCTTAGGTTTTTGAAGACAAAGATTAGTTTCCTTAACCTAGACGAGAGAAGTTCAATGTGGGGCTTGAAGCAAAGATTTTTATCAATTACAATTCCGAGATATTTAAAATTTGATGTCTGTAGTATAGGGGGACAGGAGCAAATGTCTTTTGGTGAGCAGCTATGTGCAATTAAGGAATAAGAGTCTGGCGGAGGATTGTTGTTACGCATTGAGAAAGAAATATATCGAGTCTTATCTGCATTGAGAGTGAGAATATTTCTTCTCAACCATAAGTTCACTATGTCAAGGCCGACCTGGGCGTTGTTATATACTTCCTTCCATGTATTTCCGGAGAACAATAGGACTGTATCATCTGCGTAAGCAATTATTTTACCACACGGTAGTTTAAGTTCACAAAGGTCATTTAAGTAGACCAGAAATAATGTTGGCCCCAGAATGCTTCCTTGTGGTACTCCGTATGTTACACTAAGGTCGCTGCTTATGTAATCATTAATTTTGACTACTTGATAACGATCCGAGAGATACTCTTTGAATAAGTCTTGTTGGAGTCCTCTTACACCTAATCTCTCCAGTTTCCGTAATAACCGTGCTGTCGGGACCGTATCAAAAGCCTTGGCTAAATCCAGAAATATACCTATAACTTTCTTACCAACATCTAAAGAGTCAACAACATAATCTACCAACTCATGGACTGCATCGCTAGTTGACTTTCCTGCTCTAAAACCAAACTGGTTGCAAGCTAACAGTTTATTTGCTTCTAAGTATTTTATCAGCCTGCTGTTAATTACGCGTTCCAGGAGCTTGGACACCGATGGCAAGATTGAGATGGGCCTGTAGTTGTTAACAAGGTTCCTATCACCGGACTTGTAAATTGGATACACTACAGATTTTTTTAGTACAGAAGGAAATTTACCCTGGTATAAACATAAATTAAAGATATGTTTTAACGGTGGCACGAGTATATGCTTATTATCTTTCAGTACACTATTTTGTATCAAGTCCCATCCGACTGAGCAAAGATCTTTCAAGCCCAAGATCAATTGTTCTACTTCGTCGTCATCTGTGGCCAACAATACGAGAGAACTAACACGACTATTCGGCAGGCTGCAAGTTTCGCTGATGGTTGGTAAAGTAACAGAAGAAAGAGCCTTAACCGCTAAAGTTTTGCCTACATTTATGAAAAACTCATTGACAGTTTCTACAGATTTTTTGGGACAAGATATATCTAATAACTGTGAAGCGTTATATGTTTTTCTAGATGTGCTCGTAATGTTTTTTATTGCCTCCCAAATTTTTTTATTATCCTTGCCTGCTTTATATAATAAGTCTCTTTCAAATGTTCTTTTAACCTTTTTTAATATGTTATTACAGTAATTCCTATATCTAGTATAAATTACCTGAAGTGATGGATTTGTTGGTGATTGTCGCATTTTTTTATGAAGTTTATCTCTATGTCTTATGCATCTGAGTAATCCCGGAGTAATCCACGGTTTCAGGATTTTTTTACGTCTAGAGTATTTGGTTATAATTGTATTAGCTAGTATTTCTCGTTGAATCGAGGAAATGAAATATTCCATGGCAGTATTTACCTCAGTCATGGTGTAAACTGGTTGCCAATCAATGTTTTCTATGCTCGACCTTAAACCTATGATATTTATTTTATTTAAAGAAACGTGAGAGACTTCCCTAACTTGTGTATTATTGAGGCATAGCAAGACCGCCTGATGATCTGTAATTGTAGTTTGTAAGATTAGAGTGAGGGCCCTATATCTTGTTTTCAGCATCACATGATCAAGGCAGGTCTTACCACATCTCGTCGGCAGTGAATGAGCGGGCAAAAGTCCAAAGAAGCAACACAAATTTAGGTACTCCAGTGCTTTAGGTTCCAAACTATCACGACAAATATTTATGTTTATGTCTCCAATGATAGCTAAGTTTTTGAAGGCAGAAAGTCCACATAAAATAGTATTTAAAGATAAAAGAAAGTTATCTATATTTTTGTGAGCCGGGGACCTATACACGGCCAAAATAGCTGTATCTTGTCCCATTTTTAATACGAGACAATTACAGTCCTTGACAAGAGGTTCTTCACAATGTATACTAAGATTAGATTTGAAAAATACTGTTACACCTTCATTTTGATTGACATATTTTTGGGTTACGTATATATCATATCCATCCAGCCTTGGTAGTACGGGATTACACGATAACCAGCACTCTGTCAAAATCATAATATCGCAATCAAATCCGAGCCTCGTAAGTAATATAGTAAAATTATCAAAATTTTTTGATATACTACGAATGTTCTGAGATAACACGGTGATGTAGTTATCAGGACGGGATAATATCTGTTTACAATCCTCGGCATCACAATAGGATGATTCCGAGACGGAAAGATTGTCTACGTCTATTAAAAAGTCATCCATTTTGGCAATAAAATTTAAATAAATGATATACAATACCAGGACCAGTAATTCTCTTTGATTGAGTAGAGTGATTATTGTTGGTAGGGTTGAATTGTAAGTAGCGCTTTATGTGTGCAGTGTAATTAAAATTGTACATACAGATAGTGAATAACTTAATGAGTTTTATTAGTAGCATGATTGTAAGGTTAATAACGCTGACATGCATTAAATAATGGCAGGATTTTATATGTGAATGATATAAATTTAGAACTAGTTGTATACATACAAGAAATAAACAATCATACAGTCAATCAGTGTTCTTGCTTTTCAGTTTAACCAAATCGTTTTCCTCTTCAATACGAATATGCGGCATACCCTCTTTTTTGCGAAGATATACTTTTCCATATGATGTCCAGCAGAATGCAAACTTGTACGTAGTTGCAAAATCTCGCGCAAGAAAAAATAGTCGTCTATTTTTTGGTGTGAGAAAATCCGAGATAAATATTGGTTTTGGCGGAGTTTCTAAGCCAATCTGAGCGGTGTTTAATTTCTCTGATTTCTCTCTAACATTCAGTTTTTTTACAGTATTTAGAAGTTTCTCTTTCAAAAGTATAGTTGTAAATTCAACTATGACAGATTTCACCGTATTCGGCTTCGAGTAAGTGCGATATATGTCCTTAATGACTGTGGTATTTAAATCCAGTTTTAGGAGTTTCCCAAATTGCCCCACTACATCACATAGTTTCTCTTTGTTCTCATTTTGTAGTTTCGGTATGTTTCTAATTTCAACTTTAGCCGAGCAAGATATTTTTTCTAAGTTTTCTAGTTTATATTCAAGTTGTTTTATATATACAATATGTGCCTTACGTTCTTCTTTAAGGCTCTCCAGTTCTTTTAGGAGATCGTCATGTTTGCAAGATAAGGCCTGCATGGATGAATTAATATTATTATTTTGCGTTTTTATTTCCATAAGCGTTGTTTCCATTCGTTGTAATTTACTGTCATGATCCAATTCAAGCTTTTTGAAAGATTCACGTACCTCTTTCATAAAATTTGCTATTTCATTTTCATGCTTTCGCTTCATGGGTCTAATATTTTGTGCGTCGGATGATCCTTCAACACTCTCACTATCCGTTCCTGACATTAGACGTTGCTTTAGTGATGGAGGGGTTCGTCGTAAAGACATACTCCAATTTGTAATTGAGTTACTAGGATATCAGCACAAGCGTAGGAGTAGGTGATAGCCGCGCAGTGGCCGAAGCGAGTTACGTAGTAAGTACCAGGAGCAATATCACGTACCTTAAACAGTGTTCGCCGCAGGTATTATACTTGCAACTTAACTGGTCAAGCGGAGTTCACGCCCCTTCGGTCCGTCGGCTTCCAGTGGTGGGCGTGGTTTCTCGGGGCGGTGGAGTACCAGTGAGTCACTGAGTGTTTTATGTTTAATGATGACTCCTTCAATTTATGTTCTCCTATTTTTTGATACGAGATATACTTAGGTAAAGTTTGGGAAAACGGATATCATCAGGATCGGTTACAATTACAATTACTATATGTCGGCGGCCGGGCATCAGGGCAAGGTTGTGAGAGGGTTTACTCATTCCTCTCCGATCGCCAGATATAGTCAGGATGCACAGCGTATGATAGTTCGATAGAAAAACACGAGATTAACACTTCAGATTTTATTAAACTACTGCCAGTTCGGAATGCAGTTATCCATGGGGAAGAATCTGGCTAGAAACCCCATAGTTGCTCTTTTAAACACAGCACAATCTAAATTACTGTAACTGATACTAATTACAGCTTCACATCACATTAACTTATTACTTTAAACAGTATTTCGACATTACGTCGTCTAAAGCTACTAACTGTTCAATGATTACTCCCGAATTGCCCGTAAAATGGCGAGGTGCTCTTTTATATTGTGATTTTTATTTGTGACAATAAATAAAGTTATTTGCAAGTTCAATTCGACACCCGTATTCATGATGCTTCCACATATATTTAAAAAAAAATTATAAAATATATCCGCAATTTTGCCCGGGGTTGAAGAAAAAATATATAAAAAATCCATATGCGTAATATCAAATATTCATGTGGACATCAGCGTTGTGCGACTAATACAAAGATCTACTTGAATTTGTTTACACACTACACCTGTAGTTCAACCATGAGTTTACGTCAACAGTTACGATAGGTAAACGAAATCGACAGCGTTGCGTCGTTGTTTTTATGTGTGCAATGTTTCGTCCTTATACTACTGAATTTAGTTTTTCACGTAACCCCTGGAGAAGCTGTTCATTTCGTCATATAAATATTTTACGTTGTCGCTAGACGACTATACATTATGGTTGAGCTACTGATGGTTAATACAAGGCTGTTGTTGGATCCACGCCAAGATCCCTCTACTGATGGTAAGGGATACGCATCTCACGTGCATTATGTATACATTGGTCCGGTGATAGTATTGAACATGCGTATCTTTTGATACACACCCAATATCAAAACTTTACCAGCAAACAGGAACATGATTTGTTGTTAAATTTCAAAAAAGTGATAATCTGGTTATTAGCTTAAGCCTTGAATCTTTTTTTTTTGTCCTGGCACGGCAAAGTGACAGCACTGCACCTGATGGTAAGCGCAGTGTGGTCCAATTAGAGTATCGAGTAGTGAAAGACGATCTTTCCCCCGCTATTTAACACAATCATGCCGGCCTGCTTCTTCACACTACGCCATGGGCAAGAAGGTAAAGAAGCGGTTGAGGGTCTATTGTCAGAGTACTCAGAAGGCCGCAAAATGGCCAAACATTGTACCCCAACTCTAGACCCCCGAGAAAAACCGGATGTATACTGGCTGATCCCGGAACGCGACACACTTGCGTGTGCCACTGTGGCGGGTTTTACACCCTGTGTACGGTGGTTGGTATCAGGGTGGATATGAATATCCTACCACCATCTCAAGAGTTTGCTGTCAAAGACAAATAACGTGATATCAACTTTTTTTAATAAATTATAGGCAGTTTATGCGACAAACAAATTTATTGGAATATTAAAAATCTTTTTAAACAGCAGTAAAAAGTTATTTAGAAAGGTGCAATGATCCATCCGAAGAGATCAGGACGTCCAATCACACTGCCGTTTTGCCCGTACACCTGACGGTCACCATCGGAGTCCACAGCTCTGCCCAACTTCAGCGCTTGTTGATACGCGCGGTTGACGATGTAGAATAAAAGCTGGTCGTTGTATTTCACCGGTTGGAGGTACCATTGGTGTCTATCGGTGGTGTCGTCAACAGCACCATACGCCGTATGCTCATTATCGCTGTCAGTTGCAAGCCCGAGCTTCAGGTACTTGTTGAAGAGCGGATGGTAAATCTTAAAGTACACCCTTAAGTCAGACACGGTTGGTAATATTTTCCATTCCATTCTTTGGCTGTGCAAGTTGGAGCTGCTGCCGTACGCAGTCCTATCACCCTCGCTGTCAATGTCATATCCCAGTTTTACGGGCATGGAATCCCTCTTGTTAATCAATCTGACGGCATGCTCGCCAAAGATACTTCTAAACTCAATTGGAAAGTAATGATTAATCAATCCCTTGCCTTCGTTTTTGTATAGATAGTAAGCGTAGTCCATGACGTTGCGTTGGCTTTCATCGATTAGCATGTCAACGGCTGCGGCGATGAGATCTCCTTTATTCTCTTTTTCAAGTTCTTTGCTCTGAGCGACAGCTCTTTCATAGTCACCTACGACTACACTGTTGTATAATTGTACCATTTCTACGACATCTGAGGTGGGAACGGCATGGCAGGCAAGTGCCGCCAGCATCAGTAGAAGACTTATCCGAAGCATTTCTGGAATCCTGTAATATTTTAGGTGATCAAATAATTAATTCTCCTTTACAAGATTTAATCAAAGAAAATTTTAAACTCAATTTTATGAGCCCTGTTTGTTTCAGTTGATATAACTATTTTTTTCACTACTAATTATTTGAAAAGAGAAAGCTGTACTGTATGGGTTGATAGCCAAATAATGATGTATGGATAATGTGGTGGTATTATGTGGAACACTTACCTAGAAAACACCGATCTTCTGATTTTAGCGCTACACTGAACTATTCGAATGAGTTGCACTCTTAATACTTTGTAATACTCTCTTGTGTCATTAAATTATCGTTTGTCAGTCAATTACAAAATATGAAAAGCAATTATTATTTTGATTGTATTGTTATGACGTGGACTATTAGCCTACTGTGAAGTGAGAGGCTGAAGGTTGGATTCCTACAACACCTGTCGTCAGCACTTCTCTGGTGGGTGCAGGCGTCCAACCGATGTTGAGTCTGACTGGCCCCGAGGGAGATCGCGGCCTGATTTTTCAGAGTCATCGTGGAGGAGTGGCATTCCAGGATGGAGAAGCCGAGCACGGATTTGAAGACTGTCACGGCAGTGCGCTCTGTTCTCAAAAGGGGACATGGTGCGCCTACATTCCAACTGACGCAGATACTAATGGACCATTGGTGTTTCGGTTGGTTCCTGTATCGAATCGGAAATTAGAAATCCGCCGAGTATCACCATTGTGGCAACTGCCACGTGGACATGGCCCAACACACGTTGGAGGAGTGCCCAGCCCAGGATAAAGAGCGCAGAGCTCTTAGAACAGTCATCAGAGGAAAACTCTCGCTACCGACCCCCCGCGCGAGAACATAGTGCAGTGACGTTCGTGTGCGCTGCTAATTAAAATTGTGTTTAACGTGTTTGGAGTTCGTTTGCCAGGTCGTGAACTGTTTCTAGTTGTGTGGTAGTGCCTTGTGTACAACGGTCCGTAAGTTTTTGTACGTTTTTATTAGGAATAACGAAATAATTATCAAACTATTTCCTCGGTAAGTGCACTTTTATTTTTATTTTGAGGGTGTCGATAAAAAAAAAACAATACATCGTGAGTAGACAATTGATGTTTCGGATAAGTAATTTTATCATATTTTGCATTATAATTATTATTACCTACATTAAATCAGTGTTACATTAACTAGTAGTATTATGTCGACTAATAAAGGTAATCCGCCCGATCGATATTTCCCCCGATCCTTTCCGTAAAAGCGGTTTAATCTCGCGATCGCCAAATGCCGGCAAACCAAAGCGACTTTTCAGTGAAGTCTCACCGTCGTACGTCTCGCCAGAGAGATCTAAACAGTTACAGCTTTCGGAATCGGATAACTTTAACTCACCCGCGTCCGTTGATAGCAGCGATGAAAATTCTGCCGATTATTGCGACCTTGTGTTCGAAGCTGCTAATTACTTGTCCAAAATTAATGAACTCGTCAACGATCAGGGCTCGCGTATGAATGTTGCGAATAAATCGGCAGTTATGGATTTTACGCAACGAATAACCGCTATAATTTCGATATTGACAATAAAATCGTCCTTTAATGAAACAAAGTTAGCCAATACACATCTTGAGTTGGAGAGCCTTAAAAACCGTACTGGTCATAATATACCTAAACAGGATAATAACGTACTATATGCAGACAAACTTAAGCTTCGTCTGCCAAAACAAATACCAGCAATGGAACCACCCGCCCCACTCCCGTGTGTAGTAGCCTATCCGACTAGCGAGCGATCTGTTGATATCGGTTAATCGTTTGCTACGAAAGAGGCGTTATTTAAGGCAATTAAACCTAGCGATGATGGGTTTCAAAGCATAGGCGTTAAAAAGACCGCAAAGGCCGGCGTCGTACTTCGCGTCGCGAATGAACGTCAAAGAAAAAAATTACAGTCTGTCGAGGCAATAAAATCCGCAGGGTTGCGCTTAGAAATCCCGCGCCCGCGCATTCTTATTAAAGACGCACCATCATCAATGGAAGACGACGTTTTTCTTACTGTGTTTTATCGGCAAAATAATAAAAACGAAATGCCAATTAAAGTAGATGATTTTTTTAAATCAATTAAAATTGTTCGTAGGCGTAAATTAGACAATGGTCGTAAATGGATAGGCGTAGAACTAGACTCGGTAGTACGGAAACATTTAGTCACGACAAAAGACAAATTGTTTACAGATTGGGTAACACGTCATTTCATAGATGACGTCGAGATAGTCCGCTGCCTTAACTGCCAACATTACGGACACGTATGCATAAGTTCTGCACAACGAAAACACCAACATGTGCGATTGTTGCAGAGACACACGAGACCAGGGCTTGTCCTCACAAAGCTAACTTGGATTTTAAACCAGTATGCGGGTCATGTAAACTTTTTAAAAAACCCCACGACTATCGATGTAGGTCTAATGACTGTCCCACTTATAAACACAAATTAGAACTTCTGATTCTTTCGACACAGTACTAATTAATTCTAATATGGATAATAATCTTATCGTCGGTCAGTGAAATCTCCACAACGATAGGGTCGCGACGTCGGAGTTAGATACGTTGATTCGCGAATATAAGCTCGATATAGTGTTGGTACAAGGCCAATACCAACAAGCGCGTTTACGTAGTAGGACGGTTCAGCTAGACAACGGTTCACGAGCAGGTATTTATGTATCAAGTTCCAATTTTACCATCACGTCAGTGCGTAATCTTATGACGTCGCACTGTGCTGTCGCAGAGGTTTCAACTCCGCGCTATAAGGTTTACGTTGTGAGCTGTTACTTTCAGTATTCAGATCCTGTGGGTCCTCACATACATCATCTCCGTCATGTACTACAGTCTCTTGTAGGTCAAAAAGTTATAATAGGCGCGGACGTTAATGCGTCATCTATACTTTGGTATGGCAAATATCGTTCTACTGATGCCGAAAGGCGTTGTGCCGTAGAAGATTTCATCGCAGAGATAAATATTATTATACATAATACCCCCGATGCACCACCTACATATTGCAGCCCTACGGGCGAGTCTTCTATTGACGTCACACTTTCTAGTGGAGACGTTCACCTAGATAGGTGGCGCGTCCTTCGGGATGCGTCGTGTAGTGACCATCGCCTGATTGTGTACGAGTTCATGCCTAGATTAACGTAGGGTCCTTTTTATAGCAACTTTAACTATAGATATAAATCTAAAAATACCAATTGGTATTTATTTAGCGCTTTATTTGCTCAACATGTCGGGGACTTCACTCGCAATAACTTCTCAGCTGAATCGTGTGCCGAAATTATGTCGGACACGTTTACATACTGTGCGGACGTCACAATCGGTCGGGGCTCCATTACTAATACTCATAGATATGATTGGTGGAATAACTATCTAGTTCATCTGCGTCGTACCTTTCGCAGGGCCCGTAGGAGGTTTAACCGACTTAAAAAACGCTGTGTTACAGGACAAGCAATTGCAGCTGCTTTTATCGCACTCAAGGTTGCCAGATCGCATTATAAAGCTGCGGTGAATAAATCGAAAGGTGATTTATTGCGTAAAATTGTAGAACGATTGGATAAGGAAGGTCCGTGGTCTCGTCTATACCATGAATTCAAAGCAAATAGGTCAATAAATCTGACCTATATACAGAATATTAAAATAAACAACACCTATACAACTGGTATAGAGGATACAACGGAATCCCTGTTAAACTCCCTAATACCCGACCATACAGTAGCGCGTGATAACGAATATCATAACCAAATACGGATGTGGGCCGCGGAACCACCGAACACGCCCTCGTCGGATCTCCCGTCTTTTGAATAATTTATCGATATCATTAGATCTTTACCTGTGAAAAAAGCCTCCGGTGAGGATAAAATATCTAATAAAATGATCAAGGAAGCGTGTAACGCAGCGGGCGATTCTATTCTAATAGTTTTTAATCGGTGTATTGCTGAAGGTGTTTTTCCTCGAATTTGGCGATGCGGTTTTATTCGGATAATACTAAAAAGTGGTGACAAGCCACTCGAAGACTCTAAATCTTATCGGCCTATAACGTTATTACCATCCTTAGGTAAATTGCTTGAAGGACTGATTGTTCCTCGGCTAATACCGGGCGGTCCAAAGTTTCATGAGAAGCAATTCGGTTTTACTGTAGGAAAATCTACTGTTGACGCCACTTTATCCGTTAATAGAACTGTTATCAATTCGAATAGTAAATACGTCTTAGATATATTCTTGGACATATCCAGTGCTTTCGATAATGCGTGGTGGCCAATGCTACTACTTAAGCTCAAAATCCGAGGTTGCCCTAATAATATATATTCACTTATTTATTCATATTTTTGTCTAGGCACAACCAAATTAAAACTAGGTCACCACGAAGCGTCGAAAGCTCTTACGATGGGTTGTCCACAAGGCTCTGTCGACGGTCCGTATTTGTGGAATTTAGGCTTCGACGACTTTTTCGCACTCCCTTTACCTCAAGGTGGATCCTTAACCGGCTATGCTGATGACGGGCTCTTGCTTGTTCAGTCGAATAGTAGATCGGGACTAGAAAATTTGGCCAGTGCGTGTTTAAAGTTAATTTTTCATTGGGGTGAAAGAAATCGTCTGACGTTCGCACCTCGTAAAACTTACCAACTACTTTTAAACGGTATTCTTAAAACACCGCCGCGAATTAAATTCAATAATATTTATATAAAACGCAAAGAATCGGTCTGTTACCTAGGGCTAGTTCTAGAGAGAAACTTTTCGTTCTTAGAGCATATAAAATCCGCCGGGGAAAAGTCGAAACGCAATTTCTATGCCTTGACAAGAATATCCACTTCTGCGTGGCTATTATCTTTTAACACATTAAACGTCATCTATGGAGCTACTTACTTGAGCAGTATTTGTTATGGATCACTTGTATGGGCTGATAGGGCTACAATCGGTGCTATGCGAAGAAAATTGCTCCAGAGTCAACGTTTGGCGTTGATATTCTTGTGTAAGGCGTATAGAACTGTTAGTACTGAAGCTTTACCTGTCCTTGCGGGTGTACTTCCAGTCGATCTGGAGGCACAGCATCGGGCCGCTACGTATTACTTCACGAGAGAGGATATGGACAAAAACTTTCTTACGTTGCGTGAACTTTCGAGGATCGGTAGACTATTTAAACAGCGTTCTGAAATGTGCAACGAACTGCTAAACGAATGGCAATGTCGATGGGATAATTCAATTAAAGGGTGGCATTTATATCAGTATTTCCCCTTGGTTCGCGATCGTCTAACAAAAACTTGGCTAGAAATTGATCACTGTGTTTCACAATTTCTCACCGTTCATGGCAAATTTAAGAGCAAACTATTCTCATTTAGGTTGGTTGATTCGCTTGCGTGCCCATGTTCTACACCAAACTGTGAGTACGAACAGTCCGCGCATCATGTTCTTTGGTAGTGTAGTCTCTGGCAAAATGAGCGCAACATTATGCTTGACAGTATGCAGATAACATCTGGAGTTGTAAACTATATGGACCTTGTGGAGACTAAGAGAAATTTCCGTGCTTTCCGGCGTTTTTGCCATACCTATTATTGGAATCAAGCGTAACAGCTCGCATGATAGGACCCGTTAAGTAACTTCCGTGGTACTTTACGTCTGGCTTCTTCAGACGTAAATGTCCTTTATTAGAGGTTATACCTCTTTAGTTTAGTACTTGTCTCCCGCTTTGCTATGGACCCGTTAAGTAACTTCCGTGGTACTTTACATCTGGCTTCTCTAGACGTAAATGTCCTTATTAGGGAAGTGGACAATTTATATTTTCAACTCCTCCCTATATTTCTATTTGATTAATTTCGTTGCGGGATAAAAGACAGTAATTAAGCATTCCCAGAGACTCGCCGAGTTTCAGTTTGGGTTCCTATAAATAGGCAAAAATAAATTTTTCACCCATGTTTTATTGAGCATATTACCATCCCATGCGTGATTCGTTTAGATTTTTATTTTATTTATAGTATAGTCCGACAAACGAGCCAGTGGGTCACCTGATGTTAAGTGATCTCCACCACCCATGAACATCCACAATACCGAAAGTATTATGTATGCGTTGTCGGCCTTAAAGGACAGGAATAGGGATTAGGGAAGGGAAGGGAAGGGGGAATCGGGGCCTTCGGATATCTCACTTACCATACGAAACGCGACAGTAAACTGTCACTTTACGTTGGTTTTCTGTGAGACAGTGGTACTACCCCGGTCGAGCCGGCCCATTCATGCTGTAGACAAATATGTCTAGAGCGTGGCTCTACCACTTACCGATATTCCATTCACTTCCAGATACATATAGGCAAGTATAAATTAATTTAGTAGAATATCCTGTATTTTGACACGTATGATGACCCTACATTGTAAGTTTATCTGGAAAACATTAAAAAAGTAATGTCTCTTTAAGTAAGCAAGAAAATCGAAAATGTGAAATAGTCAATATTTAGTAAAAAATGTTACTAAAACTTGACGTATTTATATTTTTTATAGTGTTTGCAAATTTAAAGATATTAAAGATTTAAACTTTTCAAAAACGTGTGGATTGAGTGAGCAATTATAAAAATTAATTATTCAAAAACGAAGCACGATAGTGATTCGTTTTGTGTTTTACAAATTCCTATTCCACTTTTACTAAATTTAAAAATATAATTCAACTTGATTTTATAAATGAATCGTAGAAAATCATGCCTTTTTAATGCATGCATGTGTATTGAGTGAGCAAAAAAACAATTTGTAAATTTTTAAAAAGGGCACTAGGTGATCTGAAATTAAATACCGTGACTTTACTAAGGTTTTATTGAATACTAGAACCCTTTATACGTAAACTTGATACAAGTAGATCTAGGTTGCCAGATATCAGGACTGAGTGCGCCGACATTAACTGATTTATCTTCGGTTTTATCTTTTTACAAATTCCAGGATTGGTTTTACAATTGTTTTAGAACTTTTACTAAAATATTAAAAAAGATTTTGGGAAAGTGCTCACTCAATCTACATGCACACCTAGTCCGAATACGTGTACAAACAGAACTCATGGCAACACTTCTTCTGGTAGGAAATTGTCAAAATTTAAATAAAAAAGAAATAACTGACTGTTTTAAAACTATGTTAGATTTAAACTGCTGTAGGATCGTATTGTGTGCCTTCCCATATCTGGACAATGTGTCTGATAGGGTTAATAATGACATTTATATGCTGAACAGGCATATGCAATTTTTGACTAATTATTATAGTGACAAATTTTCCTTTTTTGACACCAATATATTTATTGGTAAAGGTAAATTGACAAGAGGTACATTGTATCTCTCCAAAAAGATTTTAAATTTAACTGCTACATCAGTAGCTTATTATATAAACACAGTCATAAGTAATATGACAAAGTTTTCAGGAACCACCACTATTAGTAATGTTACTAAAATAAATGTGGTGAATAGTAATTTAAGTAATCATTTAAACATTTAAGGGTGACAACAGAGAAGAATGATGATGATTTAGTTTTATGTCATCAAAATATAAACCGCTTCTCTGGCAAAATTTTAGAAATTGAACTTTTTATAGACACATATAAAATTGACATCTTATGTTTTACAGAAACCTGGCTGAAGGCGCACAATATGAGCTTCAATGTGAATGGCTTCAGGGTCGCCAGCTCGTTCAATAGAGCGTCGGCAGAGGGTGGGGGAGCCCTAATACTAGCTAGAGATCATGTTACATTTAAGGAAAGAAGGGATATATCTCACCTTTCTGTTGAGCGGGTTTGTGAGGTCGCATGTGCAGAAACCGATTTATATATTATATTATGTGTATATAGGCCTCCTTCATCTAACCTTTTAAGATTTATAGAAATAATGGAGGATATTCTTAAAAAAATTTAAGATGATAAAAAAATATTAGTGTGTGGAGACTTTAATGTTAACATTATGGTTGATTCGTTGGATAAAACCAAATTTATATCATTGTTTGGCTCATTTAATTTAAAATGTCTGTTTTTTGAGCCAACTAGGGTAACATATGCATCGTCAACATGCATTGATAATATTATAACCAATTTTAATATAACAAATAAATGTGTAACAACAGGTGTTAGGTCAGATCATAAATGTCAGATGGTAAAATTAAAAAATAATTCATGTAGTAAAAACAAATTTATTACATGCAGGAAATTGTCAAAAAATAACTTAGAAAATTTTAGTAATAATTTAAAAACTGTTTTATACTCTTACATCCCAAATTCTTTTAGGCCAAACGACATGTACAATTTATTATTCAATAATATTTGCAATGAATTCAATAAAACTTGTTTAACAAAATCTTTTAAACTCAATCCTAAAACTAATTTTAACGCTTGGGCTACAAAAGGCATACGACGTAGTAGAGATATTTTATATGACTTGTACGACAGAAGGTCCTATACACCTGATGTCAATTTTTCTAACTATGTTAAGAATTATTCGAAAATATTTAAAAAAGTATGTCTTCAAGCTAAAGCCGCATATCTTAGTGAAAAATTAAGACAGTCCACTAATAAAATAAAAACGACTTGGCACATTATTAATACTGAAACTGGTAAAATTAGAATAAATGACTCTATAGCTTTACTTTTAAATGACGAACTGGTTTCAGATAAACTCACTATAGCCAATTATTTCGAGCAGTATTTCACTAACATACCTGTAGAGACAACTAAATCCCTGCAGTCATCGGCGACTTTAGCAGAAGCATTGTTAAAAGAAAATGTTAAGGGAAATTGGCCCAATTTTTACTTTGAAAGGGTAACACATTATGAAATAGTTAAAGTTTTTAAAACTCTAAAAACAAAAGGTACCGAAGATTTATGGGGGCTATCTATTAAAGCTATAGAAGCCGTCATTGTAAATATTGCTCCTATTTTAGCAGACATATTTAACTTTTGTATAAGTGATGGTATTTTTCCTGACTTAATGAAAATAAGTAAAATTGTACCCATCTTTAAGAAAGGTTGTGCGCATGACGCTATTAATTACAGACCTATATCTATTTTACCAACCCTTAGTAAGGTCTTCGAAAAAATCATGCTCAACCAAATGCTAGTTTATTTTAATAAGAATGAGATATTGCATCCTAACCAGTTTGGGTTTACAAAGGGTCGGTCTACTCAAGACGCTGGTTCAATTTTAATTAAAACTGTGTTGGAGGCCTGGGAGGGGTCCCAGGATGCTCTTGGAGTTTTCTGTGATCTCTCTAAGGCTTTTGACTGCGTCGACCACCGAACCCTCATTGTAAAACTCAAATATTATGGAATTTCTGGTTCATCTCTGGATCTAGTAATGTCCTATTTATCGGGTCGGGAACAAAAAGTATCTATAGATGGCGTCACTTCAATAGGATCTACAGTAAAAATAGGAGTTCCACAGGGTTCCATTCTGGGCCCTTTTTTGTTTTTAATATATATAAATGACCTTCCTTATATGGTAGAGAAGGTTTCAAACATTGTTTTATTCGCTGACGACACATCCTTATTATTTAAAGTAAATCGTAAGGATAAAGACCTAGTTACGCCAAATAATGTTCTAAAATTAATTTCAAATTGGTTTTCTGCTAATAATCTTTTACTCAATCCAGGAAAAACGAAATGCATTCGATTTGCATTACCTAATGTACCAAATATAAATTCGTGCCTGGAACTAAACGGAGAAACATTAGACTTAGTCTCTTCAACAGTTTTTTTAGGAATAACTCTAGATAGTAAATTTCAATGGGGTCCTCAAATAGAAAGGTTATCCGTTAAATTAAGTGCTGCGGCTTTTGCAGTCCGGAAAATAAAACGTTTAACAGATGTTTCAACGGCTAGGTTGGTATATTTCGCATACTTCCACAGTATTATGTCTTATGGCATTCTATTGTGGGGATCAGCTGCTGATATAAACACCATATTTATATTACAAAAAAGAGCAGTCCGAGCTATTTACGACCTGGGTAGTCGGGATTCCTTACGATCTGTATTCAAGGAGAGTAATATATTAACTGTGCCGTCTGAATACATCTATCAAAACATTATGTACGTTCGCAAAAACATAAGTAAATTCCATAAAAATAGTGAAATTCATAACATTAACACCAGAAATAAAGACAAACTTACCGTACCCACCTTTAGACTGGTGAGATCTAAAAAATCTTTTATGGGTAACTGTGTTAAATTCTATAACAAAATCCCCAAAAACGTGGTTGATATGCCCGATAAAATGTTTAAGGCTCACACTAAACGTGTTCTAATGGACAGGGGCTATTATAATGTTCAACAATATCTAGAGGATAGGGATGTCTGGCATTCGGTTCCTTTCTGCACATTGCGACCTGGCGCCCTGTAGCTTACACAATGTTAGTTGTAGAAATAAAATAAATTATTAACTAAATTTATAAAATATTAATAAATTACATGTCGTAATATTGAATACACTTAAAATATAACAAATAATAAACTATGACGACCGATCGCGTATAAAATATAAAACAATAAATTGGCAATTAATATGTGACAGGTCATCTACTAGAAATAATGAACCGGACCAAAAACAAGCTCGCTGAGTTTGATTCGCTGGATTCTCTCAGGACTGGGTCGCGCCGCGTAGTATCCAGCGGTAATATAAGCCCGCTGAGTTTGTTTCGCCGGGTCTTCTCAGGCGGGGTCGCGTTTGGATCCGGTGGTAGATTTTAAAACGTGCGACGTCTCGGAAATACCCATGGTCCTTATCAGACCCATTTAAAAATATTTATATTTGACTGGTATTTCTTTGAATAACATTAAAAATAAAAATTATAAACACCTTATAAATTAATAAATTGATTGCTAGTGTATTGATGATGCTATGTATGCTATGTATACATAAGCTGATATCCTTTTCTTAAATTTCTTTACTTTTTTTTAATGTACTGACTTGTCATAAGAGCTATGTAATTGCCTACATGATCAATAAACGATTTCATTTCATTTCACTTGTAGTAAGATTCACGTCGGACCTTAGAGTAGGCAACCAAAAGGAGACGGCATTACGCTCGAATCTTGAACAAAAAATTCAGCAATGTCGGTGGGGGGCTTCGTACAACTACAAATAAACATGTGCACACAAATGCAAAATGTAATTACGTCGCTACGCACGCACACTACACCATTTCATACAACACTGGCAAATTTATGCACACAGTTACAAATTTATCTTGGTGTGTAATGTATTTACAGTGCCATATATTGACAACTGTGTAAAGACAGTAGAGCGTAGCAATGTCGACACGAGGTATAGATAGCGTTGTCCTTATCTATCGATAGATAAAATAAAACAATTATAATTTATGAAATGTTTTAAGATTATTTTTTATGTGTATCATCTTTTCTATCGCCTTCTTGCAATCTCTGGGTGTGATTTCGTAAAAAGGGACGGAAGTAGTAATCGAAATACTGTACAGATATTAAAGGTAATGTGTACTGAGAAAAATATAAGCCAAATAAGCAAAAATAAAAACTAAATTTTTTAGAAAATGAATTTTAAATAATACGTCTTTAATTTATTTAAAATGGTTATCCAGCTGTTGTTACATTACTTAGGACTAAGTTATAATGAGGTGACAATAATCTTACTATTAATGAACAACATTTTAAGGATACCACGACATGCGTTGAGAAAAAAAATAACACCAGTATTCAATAAAAGTAAAAGGTTCATTAAATTTTCAAAAATAACAATGAGTATGACCAAATGAGAATTTAATTAATAATAAAATATATATATATATATATATATATCATATCTAAGTATAACAATATTATAGAATTGTAGCTATAATAAAAAATGGTTAGCTGTATATACATTTTGCCACAACAGCTTTTTTGAATTTTGGCAATTTCATAATCAACAAATACATCATACATACATCGTTTCACAAATAGAGTTATATGATTTGGACAAACGGGATATGGCAGAGAATTGTTTTAGGTCGGTTCTGGTCTCTTGGTTTCTTATATAAGTAAACTCGTCTTCTTCTGTTTTCCTAATGAAAACACGACCTTGCTTAATCTACACGAATTTGTACTCTTTATCTTTGGCGATCTGGCGAGCCGCTGCGTGTAATTTGTTTTTAGGTGATAGGTGCTCAACAATGTAAAGCGGCGATTTATTACCTCCAATGCCTATGTGAGCAGTACTGAGCTTGTCGTTTGGATTTGCCTTATTAAAATTTATTTTTTTCGCTAAAAATGTATCCCGAAGCCTATGGGTAGCCAATTTAACAATGATTGAGCGAGGTCTCTTGTCGTCTCTGTTACTTTTTACCACACGAGTGCAATGATGAATGTCGGATTCTTTCAAGTCGCAGGATACCTTAGACAGCTGAGTAATCATAGATAGCAAGTTTTACTGTTTGTGCTCGGGGACAAACTCTATCTCAAGATTGTTAGAACGGTTATGCTGCTCAGCAACCTGAAGCCTGATTTGCAGATCCTGTTACGTATTTGTTAACTGAACGTTCTCTTTCTTTAGCTCTCCCAGTGTGTCTTGGTATTTGGCGATGGCGGATTTGGTGGTTTCGTAATTTTCATTCAGAAACAAACATTATTCTCCAAAGCAGTTATTTCCTGTTTTATAGATTGAAATTCGGTTCTCACCATCTGCTTAAGGGTTTGGTTAAGCTCCTGTGCTAAAGCCAATTTCATGACATTGAATTCTTCTCTTATTATTTCCCTAACGTCTTTCTTTGTAATAACTGACGCGGACGAGTTTAAGCCGGAACTTCCACTAATTGCGCTAGTATCAACAGTGGCTTTTTTCGATGCGTAATATTGTCATTAAAAGGTAGCGAGTCATTATTGTTCCTTGACTTGCCGGATGAGTCAATGGGACGAAAGTTGTATTACTGTTTTCAGTTTTTGGTTGCTTTGCACATCATCCGTGACACTTCCATTTTTTTTTTGGTCAACAATAATTGTGGAGAAGTGTTTTTCAGGTATGTCAGCATGACATGGAACTTTGACGGCCGTAGCAAATTATTTTAAAATGTATTTGATGATTACTGACTCGTTTTGAGGTATTCCGATTCAGCAAATATACCACCGGAAAGTACACAACACGATCTTTCCAATGGTATATAGTTTGTGAGAACATGTTCTGTTATTCCATAAAATTTCAAATTAAATAAGCGGAGCCAAGAAATACAGTGTTACTGGTAACGAATGCGATTAGCGAATGAAATTATTGTATGTCATTGAGAGCGATTATCGCCTGTTTTGGTGTGGTAGCCGGCTAACGGCTATCTATTATGAAGAGCATATAAAAAGGGCTTGAGATCTCGACATGAATACAGGGTGTCCCAAAAGTCGACGTCAAGCCGGAACCGGGTGAAAGGGCAAGTCATGCCAGTTTTCAAAAAAATATAAAAAAATCAAAGTTGCATGTTTTTAAAATTATAGGCATGGCCCGCTTTTTCAAAGTATAATCCTAACTTTGCGCATTTGTGTGATCTTACGTAAGAACTATTAAGACTCCCTCCCCTTGTAAGAAAAATTAAGACATGATCGACTCCCCCCCTACATCATCTTACGTAATAAATGAATGGCGCCAAAATTCATACCTAAATATTTTTTAAATATACCGGATACATTTTTAGGATCACATTTATTTGACAAATACTTTATTTTGGTTTTGGTATATTTTGTTACATTCCTAGTGTGTTAGAACTATTTACATTAAAAGTATGTGTTTAGAAGACAGTCCAGATGGATTAGTAATATTATCGATAACCTTTATAAGTTTATCTACAACACTATTTGAGTCTTGCATAAACGACAGTGTTACCACATAAACCACCCAAAATGCCAGTGTAATAAAGTTTATGAAATTGTAAACTTAATCGATATGTCAACTCTCCTAATATTTTTAAATTATAAATTAAGTTAAGAAAGCATAAATAAAGTAATCCTACTAATATTATAAATGCGTATGTTTGGATGGATGCATGGTTGTTTGATATCCAATCACGCTACAACGGCTGGACGAATCTATTTAAAATTTGGCACAGAAATAAATTATAGTCTGGAAAAGTACATAGGCTACTTTTTATCCCGGTGAAATGTACAGTTCCCATGGGATAGTTTAGTTTTTCACAGAGCAAGGGATCGACATGTTTTTTTGCATAGTGGCAGTTTAGGGATCAGAAAATGACAAAGACCACTTTTATCTCGAAAAAATGCACGTGTTAGATTTATTGAATTTAAAACAACTCGATTGATGAATATTTGTGAATTATTAACTACCTACGTCATTTAAAGTATAAAAGCAAATTGAATTATTAAGAAATAATTGTATTTAGAGTACTAATTCGTTTATACAGTATACTTTAATTCATTTTAGAATTAATCATAATGTTTGTATGATGTTCTATTTACAAATAACATGTAGATAAAGATTTATGTAAAAAACTGACTTGTTTGCCCCACTGTATAAAAAGCTAGAAACATCGGTATAGAGATTAGTTATTGTTGCATAGTGACAACAGGCGGAAGTTCTGAAAGTAATACCCTGTAAGCTTTGAAAATACTTGTGAACAGAATATGTGTTGCTACTGGAGTAATTAAGCTAAGTATTATTTGATATTTATACATTTGTATGTTTATGAATTGTATGTTATGATTTGAGATGTAATATCATAGCAGGAGTTTCTTCCCTACTTCTTCTCCTGTTATTAGGCTTTCCGAAGTAGGGGGTAAATATTTAAAAGATCGTTGTGGCATTAATTATTAAAAGATATTGCTTTGATATATATTGTTTTATTGCTCTAAGAATATATGGCTATTCATTGGATTATGGACATGATATATCCTATAAATAGTCTAATCCAATTGTGGAAAATATGATAAATGAAAGTATTCCAAAAGATAATTAAAACACTACGAATATTTATTTTTACATTATAGATTATTAAAGAACATAATGATGATATATCATTATATATTTGTTTATATTCAGTTAAATAAAGGCCATCTATAAATATAATCATATACATATGATTTAGATTAATTGTTCATTTAAAGAAAGTCCTTATTTTTCTAACATCAGAAGTGGGATAGAATCGACACCCACTATTATGAATAATATTAACACACGATATTTTAACAGGAATGTGGCTGCGAAGATATTTAAGTACCCACGGAACTGAAAAATGTAAGGCATCGACGATTACGGAGAAAATCATGACTCATGCTGTTGGTATGCTGCGCCGCTATTGAACTAAGACCGTGTCATGCCATTGGATATATTTTTCATTTGGTGAGTCGCTTCTGATTTTAAATTTACAGGATGATTTTTAGTTTGATCATTTTGCTGAACTAAACATTTAATTAAGAATATTAAGGTTTGTTGCTACCTCATAGATTATTTGTTTAGATTTCTGGAGTTAAAACTGACAATTATTAACTTTGATTATTCTCCTAAACTAAATAATTAAGTTGAGAATACGAGGGTTAGTTCTCGACGTCATTGAATATCTCTTATGTTATTTCGCAAATGTGTTTCTTTTGTAATTTAATGATTCAAACCATTTTAAAGCTTATGTTTGCCAGTATTCATGAACAATCGAGAAATGTTCTAAAATAATAGTTTTTGCAAAAGAAAAAAAAAATGACATATAGGTCTTATTTACTATAGCTGTAAAGTAATTTACACAGGTCGGCTAATTTATTTAAATTTCTGGTATAAACTGATGGTGATAGAGATTTTGCTTTTACGTAATATTGTATGATGCAAAATATTATTGTAGATATTTTGTGATACTTTGATTACGACAGTTTTATCTAAAGTTCACATTGTGAAGAATCATAATTTGCAACTACCCCTAGTTGATACCGAAAGATTATCATGTTTTATCCCTTGGTAAATATTATATATTTATATATAATTATATTATTGCAATGAAGTTTTGATATAAACATAGTTTATTTAAAAATATTGCTATTAATATTGATTCGTCGCTAATAGCAGTGTACATTAAATAATATAACTTTTAATGTAACAACTGTAATAGAATAATAACAATTAATAATTAACAAATCTAAAACAAAATGTTCACATTTAAATTTAAAGATTCCATCTCATATCGGCACACGTCATCTTTTGTTATTTTATAGATTACGTATAATATTTCAAGATTCGCTACTAGATGGGGTAATAGGAAGTATTTCTGCCAAATTAAAACTGTTTTACTTAGAAAGAGACATATTTAATAATAATTTTAATTATTGTCATTGAATAAGTTTATTTTTATTCTTGGCCGTGTTAGAAGAGTTTTGAGTAAGAAACTATAGTTAGTTTGTGTGGAAATACTTGTGTGGTATTTTATACATAAATATGTGTATTTAAATATAAAACAAATCGTATTCCATCGTTGTCATAGAACGAAGAATCTATGTATCAAAATTATAACTTGCAGTAATAACCTACAATTATAAGCTGTAAGTTATTTTTTTTAATTTTTTGTTACAACTTTTAATGTGATGGTGTTAGCTAATTTAGTCAATACCTTAAATATTATTAGTGTTTGTTTCTTATATAGCATTTAATGGTTATATTTAACCTCGCCTCTAGTCTCTAGAACATAAACCAGTAATCGTTTGTGTTTAACACGGCTAAAAAAAAAAAAAAAAAAAAGGAGTTTAACTTTGCCTCTAGGTCTTTCAAAAGCGCCATTGCTAAGGCGAAGTCGGAGCACATTGGCAGAATTGGCGAGAGACTGGCACGTCTCCCGTCGGGAACACGTGCGTTTTGGTCTCTCGCCAAGGCTGTCTTAGGAAATTTCTGTCAGCCATCTTTTCCACCCCTGCACACGGAGGATGACTCGCTGGCCCATGCCGCGAAGGTGAAAGCCGATCTTCTGGGCTCTCTCTTCGCGTCCAACTCGACTTTGGATGACCGAGGAAATTCACCGCCGACAATCCCGCGGTGCGATGCAACGATGCCGGAGGTTAAGTTCCGGCAAAGTGCAGTTCGCAAAGCACTCCTGTCCTTGGACATTCATAAGTCGAGTGGGCCCGATGGCATCCCTCCGATCGTGTTGCAGACATGTGCTCCGGAGTTGGCACCGGTTTTAACGCGTCTTTTCCGGCACTCCTATACATTAGGCGTAGTCCCGAAATCCTGGAAGGCCGCTTTAGTGCACCCGATCCCTAAAAAAGGCAACCGCTCGGACCCGTCCAATTACAGGCCTATATCCATCACCTCCTTGTTCTCCAAGATAATGGAGTCCGTTATCAACTGCCAGCTCCTGCGGTACCTGGAGGAGCACCGGCTGATTAGCGACCGCCAGTACGGCTTTCGTCGGGGTCGCTCAGCCGGTGATCTTCTAGTCTACCTAACTCATAGATGGGCAAAAGCAGTTGAGACCAAGGGGGAGGCGCTTGCAGCCAGTCTGGACATAGCGAAGGCCTTTGATCGGGTATGGCACAAGGCGCTTCTTTCGAAGCTACCTTCCTATGGGCTTCCCGAGAAATTATGCAACTGGATCACCAGTTTTTTGGCAGATCGGAGCATCAAGGTCGTCGTCGACGGTGCATGCTCTGATCCTAAATTTGTCAATGCTGGTGTTCCACAAGGCTGTGTACTGTCTCCTACTCTGTTTCTTCTGCATATAAATGACATGCTGCAAATCAGCAACATTCATTGCTATGCAGACGATAGCACTGTAGATGTACTGTACACTGGCCGTGCTAATATTTCTCGGGAATACGTCGACGAGAGCCGGAACAAACTTGTGTCTGAAGTCGAGTCCTTGTTAACCAAAGTCTCGGACTGGGGTCGACTAAACTTAGTCCAATTCAACCCCAAAAAGACACAAGTCTGCGCGTTAACCGCTAAAAAGTCACCATTTGTCGTGACTCCTCATTTAGAGAACACTCCCCTGTCTGCCAAACCCAGTATCGGAATACTTGGCGTCGACATTTCGAGCAACGTCCAGTTCCGCGGTCAATTGGAAGGAAAGGCCAAATTGGCCTCAAAGAAGCTTGGTGTGCTCAATAAGGCGAGACGGTACTTCACGTCGGGTCAACGCCTAAATCTCTATAAGGCGCAAATTCGGCCCCACATGGAGTACTGTTCTCATCTCTGGGCGGGAGCCCCCCAGTACCAGCTACTTCCATTTGACCGCATTCAACGTAGGGCAGCTCGGGTTATCGACGATCAAGCTCTTTCCGATCGGCTTGATCCATTGGCTCTGCGTAGAGATGTTGGATCACTCTGCATCTTCTACCGCATTTATCATGGGGAATGTTCCGAGGAATTGTTTGGATTGATCCCGGCCGCTGAATTTCACCATCGGACATCGCGCCAAAACATAAAATTCCATCCGCACCATCTCGATGTCCAGCGTTCCACAACAGCGCGATTTTTACGGCATTTTCTGCCACGCACAACCACTCTGTGGAACCAGCTGTCGCCGGCGGTCTTTCCGAACCGTTACGACCTGGGAACCTTCAAGAAGAGAGCATATTCTTTCCTGAAAGGCCGGCAACGCATTTGCAAGCCCTTTGGTGTTGCAGATGTTCATGGGCGGCGGTGATCACTTTCCATCAGGTGAGCCTCTTGCCCGTTTGCCCCCTTTTTCCATAAAAAAAAAAAAAAAAAAAAAAAAAAAAAAAAATTTAAATAGCTACTGGAGCTGTTTTATTTCTGGAAAGTCGCAATTAGTGTGACAACAGGTGAACTTGTCATTCAGTAATTGATCCCACAACATTTCCGCAAACATTTTAATAAACTCCTTACCACTGGTGGTAAGGACAGTAATATTCAACCAACATAGTAACTCTACGTGGTAGTAGCTCTTGGTGAACAACTTCCATATTAGTCACCGAGTGAGCAGTAAAGTTTTTTAAACATTTACTCTGGTCACTTTAAGTGAACAATGATTACTAACTATTATAGAACTTAATTTCCTATGATGAACAACTACTATAAATGCTAAAATGTTGGTATGTGTACTGTGAATGTACCCTAGTCTGTGTATACTGATGTTTAAAAAAATTCCAGAAAGGACCTAATAATCGATGAAGAGTATCCATCGCAATGCAGAATGGCTGTGCTGGAGTGTCATAAATACGGATACTGAATTGAAGTTGCAAATAACTTGATCCACTGTAAAATGCGAAATATTTTTCGATGAGTCGTCGCTAAATCTCGCTGGAGCAGCGTCACCACTGTGGTGGAAATAGAAAACAAGAAAAAAAAAAACCTTAAGTATATAGACGATTAGTTACAATATAGTTTATAAGGGGCACTAGCCGCAATGGTGCTTACTGCCCTACTGTTAGTCTAGATATCTAATATAAAACGCTGGTCAGTCACTGTCCTGATGTTATACTGGAAATTCATTAGCAGCGTATGATGGTATAGCATGGCAAGGCCAGAGACTATGTATTATAAAAAAAAAACGCTGGGCGGTCAATGTCCTGATGCTATACTGGAAATTCATTAGCAGTGTATGATGGTATAGCATGGCGAGGCCAGAGACTATGTAATATAAACCGCTGGGCGGTCACTGTCCTGATGCTATACGAACAATTCATTGGCAGCGGATGATAGGTATAGCATGTCAAGGCCAGAGACTATGTAATATAAAACCGCTGGGCGGTAATTGACCTGATGCTATACGGAAAATTCATGGGCACTGAATGATATAGCATGGCAAGGTCAGAGGCAATGTGATAAAAAAAAATAGGTTGTGTACACCTGATAAGTCAAGTAATGATATTTTGGACACTGGCCGCAGTGGTGCCTACTGTCCTGATGTGTAATTATGTCTAATATAAGATAAAAGACAGATTCTTTTGTATATACTAGATAAAGACAATATTTTGGACACTGATCGCAATGGTACCTACTGTCCTGGTGTATCTTAAATTGGACATAAGACAAATTCTTTTGTATATACTTGTCCAAGACAATATTTTGGACACTGGTCGCAATGGTACCTACTGTACTGATGTATTTTAAATTGAACATAAGACAGATTCTCTTGTATATATATATACTTGATAAAGACAATATTTTGGACACTGGTCGCAGTGGTACCTACTGTACTGATGTATCTTAAATTGGACATAAGACAAATTCTTTTGTATATACTTGATAAAGACAATATTATGGACACTGATCACAGTGGTACCTACTGTCTTGATGTATAATAAATTATGTCTTAATTTAAGATACAAGACTGGCTATTTTGATTAAGGACAGGATGACCAAACGGTTTCTTATTGGATAAATTTGTTAAATATTGTATATATTTTACTTTGAATTTTACGACATATACAATTTATTAATAACAACAATTTTGGTCACCTGAGAGTTTTGATTATTACTTCGAGAGCGAAGTAAATATCAGAATGGCCGTGTTAGATTTATTGAATTTAAAACAACTCGATTGATGAATATTTGTGAATTATTAACTACCTACGTCATTTAAAGTATAAAAGCAAATTGAATTATTAAGAAATAATTGTATTTAGAGTACTAATTCGTTTATACAGTATACTTTAATTCATTTTAGAATTAATCAATGTTTGTATGATGTTCTATTTACAAATAACATGTAGATAAAGATTTATGTAAAAAACTGACTTGTTTGCCCCACTGTATAAAAAGCTAGAAACATCGGTATAGAGATTAGTTATTGTTGCATAGTGACAACAGGCGGAAGTTCTGAAAGTAATACCCTGTAAGCTTTGAAAATACTTGTGAACAGAATATGTGTTGCTACTGGAGTAATTAAGCTAAGTATTATTTGATATTTATACATTTGTATGTTTATGAATTGTATGTTATGATTTGAGATGTAATATCATAGCAGGAGTTTCTTCCCTACTTCTTCTCCTGTTATTAGGCTTTCCGAAGTAGGGGGTAAATATTTAAAAGATCGTTGTGGCATTAATTATTAAAAGATATTGCTTTGATATATATTGTTTTATTGCTCTAAGAATATATGGCTATTCATTGGATTATGGACATGATATATCCTATAAATAGTCTAATCCAATTGTGGAAAATATGATAAATGAAAGTATTCCAAAAGATAATTAAAACACTACGAATATTTATTTTTACATTATAGATTATTAAAGAACATAATGATGATATATCATTATATATTTGTTTATATTCAGTTAAATAAAGGCCATCTATAAATATAATCATATACATATGATTTAGATTAATTGTTCATTTAAAGAAAGTCCTTATTTTTCTAACACACGCTTCCTATGGGATAGCAAAATATAGAAGGTTAAAATGCTCCAAGACCTACACGCGGGCGGAGCCGCGGGCAATATCTAGTTAAAAAATGAATATAAAAAAACAACTTGATATTGAATGCAAATAAATTTTGCACTACTGTGGCTAAAAGTTTAACCTGGCAACATTTATTACCCGATGATAATTTTTAGAAATTATATGTTTTTTTGCTTTTAAGGATAATATTACTTTAAAAAAATACGCCCAGGTGAAAAACAATGTTGTATTTTTGTAAATTTGATATGTCATATCTATTTTTACATGTTAATACCCGCTACAGGCGGGCTTTTTCACGGAGCGCAATTCGCATCTGATGTCACTTTTTTAGTGGCGGATCACGAAGCGCAACTAGTTTTATAGAACGTGTATGAGCACCGTGCTCTTACATTTGTCAAACGGGGTAAGCGCTCAATGGCGTCTCCAGTGTTAAATACTCTAAGCGTCGGACCCGTTACCAAGCAACCAATGTCTACAAATACTTTATATCAATGTGTGTAAACCTCTATCGCTCAAGGAATATAGTAATTGATGTAGTTTGTAAAATATTAACTTCATTAACATAGATTAGTGCATTTCCTGATAATTTTATATACTAACGTATGAATAATGAAGTCTGTAGAAACTATTTTATTCAATGTGTCAAAAAATTAACTGTTCAAAATTAATGATAACTACAAAATGTTACATAGAAAACTGAAGAATACTTGGAAAGTCATGATGTAAGGCACTGAGCATTTATAATTTTATTTATTACAGTATTCAGGATTATCAATGATTATTTTTTATAATTTTGCCGACTTTCCCGGCAAGGAAATGAATTTGTTAAATTAACGTTAAGTATTTGTAAACGGAGTATGCTTTTAGATAATTAAATAAATAAATAAAATAACACCCAACAGTCACACATATAGCCCTGACCCCACATTAAGTTACGAGTCTTGTATCGTGGGTATCAGGGACTACGAGAGACTTTCGGCCTCACAACACCCAGACCCCGCACACAAATATCTGTCTGTCACACAAACAGGTTCATATGTCCCGGTGTGGGAATCGAACCCACGGTCTCTCGTTTCACAGCCGGCTACTCGTCAACTACGCCACGGAGGCTGTCAATTACGGCTTTAACCGTATTCCGTTCTTCTTCTGTTTCATTTATGAAGGGAGTGGTGATTTTTTCTTCTCTCCTTATGGATGTTTTCTTTTATCCTGGCACGGCAAAGTGACCAATCTGCACCCGATGGTAAGTGCAGTGCGATCCAATTTGAATATTGAGTAGCGAGAGACGATCTATCCCCCGCTACTCAACACAATCATGCCGGCCTGCTTCTTCACACTACGCCATAGGCAAGAAGGTAAAGAAGCGTTCAAGGGTATTTTGTCAAAGTACTCAGAAGGCCGCGAAACGGCCAAATATCGTACCCCAACTCTAGACCCCGAGAAAAACCGGATGTACTCTGGCTGATCCCGGAACGCATCACACTTGCGTGTGTCACTATGGGGGGTTTTACACCCTATGTACGGTGGTCGTTATCCGGACGGATATGAATATCTTACCACCAGCATGGATTCTTAAAGTACTTAAAAATAATAGATATAATTCTTGTACATGGACGTGTTTTTTGTACAATTTATTGATGAGATGACCAGTTTCATTATCAATGAAAAATGATAATGCGAGGAGAGGGATATATTATTAAAAAAATGTGAAAAGGGATATATCAAGATCAGTTACAATTAGCCCTAGAAGAGCTGTTAATTTCGTCATACAAATGTTTTAAATTGACGCTAGCGATTATACGTGAGGAAAAATCATGGTTGAACTAGTGATGGTTAAAACAAGGCTGTTGTAACAGAATGTTGACCATCCAGAAATTGTGTACGGACCCACGCCAAGATCTCTCTACTAATTGTAAGGGATACTGATCTCATGTCCATTATGCATACATTGGTCCGGTGATAGCACATCCAATATTGGAGACGCGCTAAGCATCCGCTTTAACATACGCCCTCTTACAGACCTTGGCAGCACGGTTGTAGGCTGGTTTGAGTGATTTAAGGTTGGGATCCTTCGTAGCGCGACCCCCGATCCAAGCACGATACCCGCCTGTTTCTTGCCAACAGCATCGGCGCATGAACGATTGAACCAGGAGCGTCCTCGGCCCTTGCCTGCGATCTCAGAGGAAGAAATGTAGTATTTCATTCATATTCTGATCTCGCAATCAATAGCGTCGGCACTCGCTGAAGGATCCTTTCCATAAAAGCAGCGCTGCCGCCAAGGGATGGATGCGAAGTAATCCCGCATACCCTCCGAATCTGCCGACGAGTAGTGCCAGACCTTGCGCTTTACCTTCACGGGACGTGGAGACAGAGCGCAAGGAACCGACGTCCCAACCAGGCAGTGATCGGAGGTACCCAGGGGAGCACCAAACGTCACTTTATACCCGGTCGGATGACTCGTCAGTAGGTCCAGCAGAGAGGGCGTATGTCTTGCCACATCTGGGATCCTGGTAAGCTGGTCCACCGGCTGTGTCAAGCCATTGGTCAAAGCGAATGCATGAGCAGTCCTGTCGGCATGGTCAGTTCTAGAGGAGCCCAACCACAACTCGTGGTGTGCGTTAAAGTCCCCCAGAACTACCAATTCCGCTGTTGGAAACTGCTCCTGCGCGTCATCTGTCGCCTGGCTAATATAATTAAATAGCCGAGTTGTCTCTATGTCCCCGTCGTCTGTGTGTTAAACACAAGTGAGGTAATATTCACAATGTTCAATAAATATAGGCAGTTAATGCGACAAACATATTTATTGAAATATTAAAAATCATTTCAAACAGCAGTAAAAAGTTATTTAGAAAGGTTCGATGATCCATCCAAAGAGATCAGGACGTCCGTTCACTCTGCCGAACTGACTGTACACCGTACGGTCACCATCGGAGTCCACAGCTCTGCCCAGCTTCAGTGCCTCATGATACTCGTGGTTGAAGATGTAGAACAAAAGCTGGTTGTTGTATTTCACTGGTTGGAGGTACCATTGGTGTCTTTCGGTGCTGTCGTCAATATCACCATACGCTGTATGCTCATTATCGCTGTCGGTTGCAACCCCGAGCTTCAGGCACATGCCGAAGTGCGGATTATAAATGTTGAAGAACACTCTTACGTCGTACACGGCTGGTAAGATTTTCCACGCCATTCTGTCGCTGTGCAATTCGGAGCCAGCGCCGTACGCAGTCCTATCACCGTCACTGTCAATTTTATATCCCAGTTTTATGGGCATGGAATCCCTCTTGTTAATCAATCTGACGGCATGCTCGCCAAAGATACTTCTAAACTCAATTGGGAAGTAATGATTAATCAATTCCTTACCTTCGTTTTTATATAGATTGTAAGCATAGTCCATTACATTGAGTTGGCTTTCATCGATTAGCATGTCAACGGCTACGGATATGAGATCTCCTTTATTATTTTCCTCGAGATCTTTGCTCTGAGCGACAGCACTTTCATAGTCACCTACGGCTACACTTTTGTATAATTGTTGCACTGCTACTTCATCTGAGATGGGTACAGCGTGGCAGGCAAGTGCTGCTAGCGCCAGTAGAAGAGTTATCCGAAGCATTGCGAGAATTCTGTAAAATGTTTCATTACCAAATAATTTTCTTTTACATGATTTATTCAAAGAATATAAGAAACATAATTTGATGGGTCCCATTTGTTTCAATTGCATTCATTTCATTTGAAAAAAGAAAACTATACATGCCAATATTACCTGCGAATGGGTTGAAAACAAAATAATAATGCTTGAAAAATATGAAATTTCCCAAAAAGGGCCGACCACCATCTCAAATCATTCTCAGAAAATTCGTTGGAAGTGTGGTACACCCTAACTGTTGGCTTCTATAGACGAATTACAGCTACAGAAAATTTATACTTAATGCTAATGAATGGATCTAATGTTGACTGCCTATATTTAAAGTCCTAGATAAGTTCATTACGGTTTCTTGTAATTGTTCGCAACCTGATTGAAGAGAACTGAGTTTGTATGATTGTGTACCGTTACAGTGATCACAAAAGCGGTTTGACTTTTAACGTATAGCTAGGTTTTGGGTCAGCTCTGTTTCAAGTTTAGTCGTGATATTTATGTGGAACACTTACCTAGAAAACACCAATCTTCAGATCTTAGCGCTGTACTGACCTGTTCGACTAATATGCCCTTTTTATACGTTGTAATAATGGCTTGTGTCGTTTAAATATCGTTTGTTAGTCAATTACAAAATACGAAAGCAGTCATTATTATTTACATAAGAATATTATGACGTATCGTCGGACACTTAAACCGCAATGAAGGCTCAATGGAGCGTCTGGTGGTGTAAGGTATAATGGATGGCAAAAGATCCCGTGGCCGCCCTCCGACAAGATGGTCTGACCTCATTAAATCCATCACACACTCTACAATGACGGAATGTTCTCGCAACGCTCAGAACCAATGGAGACGCATTGCGAAAGTGGTTACTACAAAGGATTCTGGACCCGCCGTAACCACGACCACTCTGCCAAGAGTGCACGACTAAGAAGAAGATTATGACGTAGTAGACTATGAGCTGACTGTGAAATTAGAGGCAATAAGTTCGATCCCCACATTGAGACAAATGTTTCACAGGAGTATGCAATCAACAATTTGTTATGGATCTGGGTATTATGTCACAGATAAGTTTCTAGTAGTTCCTGATACCTAATTCACAACACTCCTATCTGTACTTGGGTCAGGACTATGTTAATGACTGTTAGATGTATTTATTTATTGAACCACTATTGCATGGTAAGTATTTTCGCTTTAAATTATGCGAATTAAATGTAAACGCTCTCTGAATAAAAACTTCACCATGTATCCGGATCCTTATTTTAATGACACGTGGAAATAGTACATCAATACACATTGTATGTTATCTAACTGATGCAGTTAATTAATTGATGGAACTAACTCATCAATTGATTATTGTTTACTTTGCTTAACACATGTTATTATCTGGGGTACACAGACCTCTGAATGCGCGTCATTTTGTTTTCATGTTCGTTGCCATACGAGTTGGACTTAGGTCCGCTCTATTTTACCGCATAGTTAGTGTACTGAATTACATGCAGCACTGGATTTACATCAGGAGCATTCAGGACACTTGCTTCGTTGCTGCTTCATTGCCCAGGACGGCAAATTTTCAAGGGCGGCAAAATTCTAAGCTTGTAAAAATTCTTCGAGTTATAGAAATAGCAATTTATTTTCCAAAAATTACTGGTAAAAAAAATTGTGTCCGTATGAACTGAGGAGCCACTCCTGATTTTTAAAAGAGTCTCATACCATTATTTAGTAGCAAATCAGGTGATTTTGTAGGCGAAATTCTGTAATTTGTAGTAAAATATATCAAAAGTTATAGCAATGTAAAAGTGGCTCCTCAAACTAAATGTTTAGACTGAGGAGCAAATCAAATCAAATCAAATCATTTATTTTGTAAATTAGGCCACTATGGGCACTTCTTACATGTCATAATAATGTTAATGTCTACTGTCTACTGGTGCTTCGGAAATGCCCACTGGTCTGAGAAGAAGCACCAAGAAACTCAGCCGTAGGTCTTTTGTAACTTGTCATTACAATTTACATTAGAAAATAATTTACATTATAAAAAACATACATCCTTAAACAAGTCACATTCACATGAAAGCCACCTTGTATCTCGAAAAGTAGTAGACGTACATTTATGAAATTTTTGTATGATTTAGTAGTCATTGTGTATAGTATCTACTAAAAATATGAGTCCACTACAATTACTATAGGCATTGGTATGGCTCCGCAATTGCTAAATATATAAGAACACGAGTTTCTGTGAAAGTGATCGATCAATCGGCATATTTGACTTAATGATAATTTAGTAGTAAGTGTGTTCTAATTTGTAGCATAGGAATTAAATATAAACACTGAGCGAATTTGGAAAATCAACGTATTTCATTTGGCTCCTCAATCCAGACGTTTTGCAAATAAATAATTGACTGTACGTACCTCAGATCACAACGGATTCGTAAGCTAGATACACCAATATTTAGTAGAAATTTCTACTAAATAAGTACATACATTTCAGCGCTCTACATATTCGGAAACGGAGACAGTAAATACTTTCGTAATTTTTTGTAAAATTCACCATTAAGGGTGACCATGTTACCTATGAGTTAAACCAGGATAACTAGTAGTTGAATATTAGTTTAAAAAAATAAATGAAGTACCTACTGTAGTATTGTTTGTTGGATTTGTAGTATTGAATTTATTAAGTATATTTTTTTTGCGTTAACGAAATGAAACCGTTTCCTATAAACGGTCAACTAGTTGAAAGACCAGTTGACGTTTTTAACTGGTTTGCAGAAATGTTCACAGATCTATACGTTAATTTTCCATTTTTTAGCGTCTGTCGTTGATTCAACGACGTTGAATGAAACAGGTTGATAAATTCAACTAGTTTGACTGTGCGCCCGTTTTGTTCGCGTTTGTTGTTGATTCAACGACGTTGAATGAAAGAGGTTGATAAATTCAACTATACTCTGATTTTTAATTAGGCAGACTAAAGTGACAGCGATCGACCTTTTCTTTTTTGAATGTTGCAAACGTAGAGCATAATGCTGTAGTATGGCCGATTATGAATGATTCATCGACCAGCCGTGAAATGAACTTTCGATTTATTTTTACTCCTGTTGTTATTAAATGTTTTATAGGAAATCAGGTTATAGGAGAGAAATAAAATAAGAGATGTGAATTACTATCACTTTTATTTCAAGTATGGGAATGTAACAAGGAAAGGCTACGTCTGTAGTCTAGCACGACAAAATATGTATAATAAATAAAGGAATATACACATTTTTAAATAATACACTCTTCTATATTCTATTGACATAAATCATCAAGACTATGTGTCCAGTACAATTACCACTAGATTATTTTTTGCATCTACACTGCTCAACAAAGTCTAGGGAACAAGGGAAAAATAGTGTTTATTTTAAATTCAATATTTTTTTGTCTTAGATGTTATACATCAATGGAAGCGTAATTTAATATTCATTTTAATTTTGCAATTTAATAAAGGGCTTGTTAGTGTAAAAATAAAAATTTATTACAACTAACATAGTGCTGGAACCAAAAAAAAACACACTCATCACCAGCCTTGCGGTGTGTGCACGTGCATTATTATACATGAACATGAAAGTTTGGCCGAGTTGCTGTCGATGAGGGATGACCATAGAGTGCACAATCTCGTCACGGTATTTCTCCGCATTTAAATTGCCTCGTATCCAAACGAGATCTGTTCTTCCACCTAGGCGAATTCCAGCCCAAACCATTATTGTTTCGCCTTGATAAGGATGAACTACCTGAGGATTCTGGAGTCAACTCTGGCGACTAGGAACTCACCAAACACGCACTCTCCTTGAATCGAGATGAAATCCGAATCGAGACTCATTCGAAAACAGAACATGAGCCCACTGATTGCTGGTCCATCGCAAATGTGTGTTAGCCCACAATAAACGATGACCTGGTGTATCTGGTCAATATATTAATTTGGTACTCAAATCTGGTCGAGTACATAACATTACGTACATTAAACACCCAATAAGATTGCGACAAGAAGCATTATACTCACTATTTATATTTGAAGCTTCATAATCAAGTTTATTTTCTAAGGGAGTACTTATAGGGTTGCAATTGGACATACTAAACTTATCCAATATTGTGTTAATGTAAAGACTTTGGTCTAATGTGATTTTATCATAATATCTAGTTATTTTAATAATAATAAATAAATTTATTTCATTTAAATCATGCATTGTACTCATAAGATAACTTTTAAATGAATTCATTTTATGAATATATTAAAATAAAACATACTAAAACCACATCATCTACATATAGCAGCACATAAATATTTTTACCAATATCAATATTATCTAAGACATAATATACAGTGATCCACTAATAAGTTTTGAAACCCCTTTTCTTTCTATAAGAGACTGCTCAAATATCTCGAACCAATATCTAGCTGTTTTAACCCATGTAGGCTTTATTTAATTTACAGACATAATTATTTTTATGAACAACACCTTCGGGAACTCTTATATAAATTTCTTCTTTTAGTACACACAATAAAAGCAGTTTTAAAATCCATGTGAAGCGTTTGTATTACATCACTGAGGCGAGGCGATTGACAGGCTTGGCGAGGCTCTGGCTGTGAGTCTCGACATACCCAAGGCGTTTGATAGGGTCTGGCATCGTGGCCTTCTCTCCAAGCTAAGCGAATACGGTCTGCTCGACAACATGCGCAAGTGGATTTCCAGGTTTCTCCATGAGCGAAGTATACGTGTCCTCGTTGATGGACACGCTTCGTAGCTCATGTCAGTAAATGCTGGAGTATCACAAGGCTCTGTGCATTTGTGGTTCATGAGCGTTATTGCTACAAGTCTCCTGGTTGCCGGATGGACACTGAGAGTAGATGCGAGGATCTTGTCATTGAGCTCAACATGACCTTGGATCTCATTTTAACATGGGGTATCAGAATTTGCGTTTGGTTTAAAGTCAACAAAACTCAGGTGTACTAGTTCTCCTGCAACAAATCCCCGTTTTCAACCAATACCAGCACCGACCAACCAATACTCATTCATTCTTTAAATTATGCCGAAATTAACTACTTAATTAAAACATAAAAAATACACATTATATACTATTTTCATGTTGTCGGTCTTGTTCTTTTCAAAAATAATATTCAACTAAGTACTAGTTATCCTGCTTTAACTCATAGGTAACATGGTCACCCTTAATGGTGAATTTTACAAAAAATTACGAAAGTATTTACTGTCTCCGTTTCCGAATATGTAGAGCGCTGAAATGTATGTACTTATTTAGTAGAAATTTCTACTAAATATTGGTGTATCTAGCTTACGAATCCGTTGTGATCTGAGGTACGTACAGTCAATTATTTATTTGCAAAACGTCTGGATTGAGGAGCCAAATGAAATACGTTGATTTTCCAAATTCGCTCAGTGTTTATATTTAATTCCTATGCTACAAATTAGAACACACTTACTACTAAATTATCATTAAGTCAAATATGCCGATTGACCGATCACTTTCACAGAAACTCGTGTTCTTATATATTTAGCAATTGCGGAGCCATACCAATGCCTATAGTAATTGTGGTGGACTCATATTTTTAGTAAATACTATACACAATGACTACTAAATCATACAAAAATTTCATAAATGTACGTCTACTACTTTTCGAGATACAAGGTGGCTCCTCAGTCTAAACATTTAGTTTGAGGAGCCACTTTTACATTGCTATAACTTTTGATATATTTTACTACAAATTACAGAATTTCGCCTACAAAATCACCTGATTTGCTACTAAATAATGGTATGAGACTCCTTTAAAAATCAGGAGTGGCTCCTCAGTTCATACGGACATAAAAATTTAATCATGTTTTGGAAATAAATATATCAAAACGAAATCAAATATATCGAAACTTCATGCACTTGATACAAAATATCCATAATGGGGCGGTATTTTTTACAGTGCCCAGATACTATGCTAAATATGAATCCGGCACTGATTACATGTCATAATAAAGTTATTAATCGGTGAATGTTTTAATAATACTTGATCAGGTGAAAAAGCTTTCGACCACCACTTTTCTCTGTAGCTGTCTTGCCGTAATATATGCTCCTTCAGCTACCGCCACATAAGCTAATTATTGCCGAGCAAGTGGGACATGTGATAATAAATAATAAATACACCCAACAGTAACACACATAGTTCTGACCCCTACATTAGGTAAATCCTGTATCAAGAACTACGAGGGACTACGCTCCTACAAAACCCAGACCCGGAACAAATATCTGTCTGTCACACAAACATTTATCTTGATGTGGGAATCGAACACACCGCCTTCCGTTTCACAGCCAGCTACTCGCCCGCTGCGCCACGGAGGCGGTCGAACTAATTTAATTTGATAATGAAGTTTTAGAAGAATCATGGGTACTTAACCTTAAAGAAATGAAGGCTCGGAAAAGGGAGAGTGACTAAAACCTTCAGAAATCCCACTCGGCGTATGAAACACAACACCAAGCTATTTTTCAGACACATACAGACTTGATTTTCTGTGAGACAGTGGTAATAATCCTTTGGTAGTACATAGGTATCAGCGCATCTAATGTATCATATCTACGTCAGAACTAGAAATAATTCCACTCATCGACAACACATTAATATTAATAGTAGTTCAATCAACATAGACGATTATGATGCCATATTGATGTCGTTTAGATAATCATAGATCACCCAATAACATAGAACTAAATACTAGTCAAACCTATATCGTGGGTAAAAACTAAGCACTACGATCCCCCAGCACCTAGACCGATATAAATATTTATGGATCATGGATCACATAAGCATTTGTCTCGAATCCGCGGCCTCAACCTTCACAGCCGGATACTTGCCCACTGCGCCTGCGGCTGAAGACATGATAGATGAATTGAAAACATATGTTGTACCATACCTTATTATGTTTGGAAGGGTTTATTCTGTAGTTACTTCATTACAGTGAGTTTTTGTAAGGAAACTCTCTGTATAAAGTACTAAGTTTTCAGAAACCGCGAGGAGCTTTGGATTTACACCAAGGGTATTCAGGACACTTGCCTCATTGCTGCATCATTTGCAGCGGCGGCAAAGTTCTGAGCGTGCAAAAATTCTTCGAGTTGTCGGAATTGCTATTTATTTTTCAAAACAAAACTAAAAAATGTATCTTTTTTTTTTTTTTTATCCTAGCACGGCAAAGTGACCGCACTGTACCTGATGGTAGGCGCAGTGCGGTCCAATTAGAGTATCGAGTAGCGAGAGACGATCTGTCCCCTGCTACTCAACACAATCATGCCGGCCTGCTTCTTCACACTACGCCATGGGCAAGAAGGTGAAGAAGCGGTCGAGGGTCTATTGTCAGAGTACTCAGAAGGCCGCAAAATGACCAAACATAGTACCCCAACTCTAGACCCCCGAGAAAAACCGGATGTACACTGGCTGATCCCGGAACGCGACACACTTGCATGTGCCACTATGGCGGGTTTTCCACCCTGTGTACGGTGGTCGCTATCCGGGCGGATATGAATATCCTACCACCACCAATACCATCTAAACGAAATATTATGTTTGAAAGGGTAATAATTGATTTTGGGTTTTATGTATTACCCCTAATTTATATTTTAATATGCGTTTGATACGTGAGTGGATCTGCAGTTACTTCATGTAACCTTTACAAAAACTCTATGTATAAAGTACAAAGTTTTCAGAAACCGTGAGGAGCTCTCGCCAAACATTTTGCAAGATGTAAAGATACTGGTAGTATCAGGGCCACAGAACGTTTTCAACGATGAAGAGTTTGCCAGCATGAAAGGTATTGTACGCAAATGATTTTGCATTTAGATCTTAAGTTTTTCTTTTAAGATTTTTTTTATCCTAGAACGACAAAGTAACCACACTGCACCCAATAGTAAGCGCAGTGCCGTGCAGTTGAAGTATCAAGTAGCGAGAAACAATGTATATCTCTTCTTCCCACTACGCCATGGGGCAAGGAGATGAAGAAGCGGTCAAGGGTCTAGTGTTGGAGTACTCAGAAGGCCCCAACACTAGACCCTCGACAAAAACCGGATGTACACTGGTTGAACCCGGAACGCGACTTATTAAGAAAATAACCTTGTAAACACTGTTACACTGCTCGGCATGGGCCTTCTACTGATGAAGTAATTAGATCTTAGTAGACCACACTCGCATACGGCGGGAAAGTAGGTTTCATGGACACTTTAATATCCTTTTCTTAGAGACAATACAGTAGTGATAGGTGTGCTTCCTCATGACGATCCAATATGCGTTTAATAACTAAGTAGGTGCGCAAACCACGCCTAGCCTAAAAAGAAAAAGAAAGTAAGTTGATCAACAAACGTTTTGGAATAAGTATGAACTTTATCATACATCACACTAGCCCTGTATTAAACATTGTCCCACTGCTGGGTCTGCTGCACGCTATCAGCCCGTATCGATGCACTCCCAAATTCAGAGCATCGTGCGACCCCGAGATGGACGGCAGCGCGTGTGGTAAGGCCTCGTTCGCTGTCGTTGTTCGGTGCGCAGGGGCTCCTTAGCCCTCCATGGAGATGGGCTGCTGCGCAGCACCGCGCAGGGACGATTCCGACTGTAATTCTAGCACTCCTTAGAATACCCCGGGATCGCTCCGCAAGCGCCGAAGAAGGCCACCGCGGGGTTTTAGCTGGTAGTGTCGGATGGGGTGTACATAGGGGTAAGGGACTCGGCCCAGCGGCAGCACGGATAGCCATCATCCGTGCGAGGGGGATGCTGGGTCGTAAGACCGGCTAGTCCAGCATACCCGTTTTATTCTTAATCCGCTTCCCTCCGGAGCGGGCGGCAGTAATAAACGCTTTCCCTGCGACAACAAAAAAAAGGTCTGCTGCTCGGGTCTCCTCTACTAATGAGAGGGGTTAGGTTAGTCCACCACGCTGGCCTAATGCAGGTTGTTAGACTTCACATACCTTCAAAATTCGAATAAGAATTCTTCGGTATGCAGGTTTCCTCACGATGTTTTCCTTCACCGTTAAAGCAAGCGATAATTAACGTTTAATACACACGTAACTTTTAAAAATGTCAGAGGTGTATGCCATTTGGATTTCGGACATACGACTTTCGTCTTGACAATCCGTACCGCAACCAACTAGGCTATCGCTAGTATGAACTTAGCCAGTATAATTAGTCCAAAGCAAAAAAATGTGTGAATACACTCGTACCTCCGATACGAAATACCACTATTATCTGCAAAATTACATCTGCTATTTCTGCTAATTTTGTCACATCATTTCTATTCCATTTCTGAAACAGTTCCATCGCTCTATTCTTTCCTAAGTAGGCCAAACATGGCTAAATTTATCAGCGAAATATAAAAGTAACCAGAATTAATAAATAATAATATTATAGTAATATTTGAATTTTATTTCTAGCTATGGTGGAAAGAGGTGACTCCGTGCTAGTGGCGATGGCAGACGGAGGAGAAGAACGGATGAACACAAATATTAATTTCTTTCTAGAAGAGTATGGAATCGTTGTTAATAATGGTAAGTATTTGGAATAATCAAGCGGTGGTGGCATATTTTTTAAATCTGATATGTGCAATAGTGGTAGAACCATGTTGTAGACAGTTTTATCTGTAGAGCCATCTCGACCGGGTTAGTACTACTGTACATACGCACTCACGTCTGTAATTCCTGAAGGGGTAAGCAGAGGTGTAATCAGCACCCACATTTCAGCAAAGCTTGTAACTATTCCATGATGTGATGTGATAGGCGAGCTTATCGCCATACATAAATTTGACAGACTCCGTGGTGCAGCGGGCGAGTAGCTGGCTGTGAAACGAGTGGGTGTGGGTTCTATTCCCGCAGTGCGACAATTTTTTGTTGTGACAGACATATTTGTTTCGGGTCGTGTTGTGAGACTATTGTTCCTCGTAATCTTGATACCCACGATACAGATTTGACCTAGTGTGAAATATGTGTGTGACTGTTGGGTGTATTTATTTTTATTATTTACATGTTTTCAGATTGTGTGGTGCGCGCCAAATACCACAAGTTTTATCATCCGAAAGAGTGTCACATATCAAACGGCATACTGAATAGAGCAGTCACAAAATACATCATGAAGATGGCGAATTATTCAAGCGAATCTGATGATTATCTGTAAGTATATTATTTTATTATTATCTTCTAGCTGTTGCTCGCGGCCCCGCCCGCGTGTGAATCATGTTTAGGAGAAAAAGTATAGAATACAAAATACCAATTTTCATAAAAGCTTTCATCCCCTATTTTTCCCCCTGAGGGGTTTTATTTCCAAAACCCTTCCTTAGTGGATGCCTACGTCATAAAATATACCAACTGTCAAAATTTCAAGTCTCTAACCTCAGCCGTTTAAGCTGTGCGTGCGACATATCATGTCAGTGAGTCAGTCAGTTTATTTTTTTATGTATACGTATATCAACTTTCGATTTACTTTTCGTTCTTTCAGTACAATGTCCGGATTGACTTGTTTGACAATTGTGGCATTCTGCCACTGAGACTCGATCAGAATAATATTAAAAACATTCGTAATTACGAGAATTGGCCTTTAATAATAACTCTTAGTATCACGGGACACTAGTGTCTTATCAAAATTTTATTTAAGTGGTACTTTTGACGCCACCTATCAATATAATAACAAATTAATCGATTAGTTATAAAATGAAATGTTATATGTATTTATTGTGACCGTTATAATGGTTTTTTAATCTGCTTTTGATTTACCTTTAATAAAAGCTATTATTTATTATTGGAATCTATTATTCTGTCATTTAAAACGCATTAAACCCTTCTGCAGTGAAGTGGTTATGGATTTTATCGCGGTTTATTTACATCCGGCTTATTTTTAGGCCGTGGCCAAGAAGGCTGTAAAGCTTTCGAAAAACAAAACTAAAAAGTAAAATAAACCATTATAAAGTTCGTAAAATTTGTTTTATTTCGATGTGTTATAAACGCGCCCACCACCAGAGAGGATCCGGCCACTCCGAATTTCGTGTATCCGTATGGCGCAACACTGACAGTCAAAAAGCCGGCAGCGGCCATACTATCGAGTAGTGACGTATGCTACCCAGTCAAAAGGCCGGTCGCAGCTCTGTACACGTCTGAGAAGAGTGGGGGTGAGTGACCATACTTCTTTATCCAGTCATGTATCATTGGCATGCCGGCAAGCGGACTAATACTGGCAACAATCACTGTTCTTACATGCGATTTTTAACTTTAATGTTATGGAAATAAAATTGATTTTTGCTTGTATTCACTCCCTACTTATTATCTTTTCTGAACACCGTTATCCTTTTGAGACATGAGGGGTTATAGTAAAAGCTGATAGCGACTTGGCGACCTTATTATCTACGAAACTGGTATAATTACTTTACACACACACTCAATAGTCACACACATAGCCCTTTTTTTTTTTTTTTTGTTGTCGCGGGGAAAGCGTTTTATTACTACCGCCCGCTCCGGGGGGAAGCGGAATAAGAATAAAACGGTTATGCTGGACTAGCCGGTCTTACGACCCAGCATCCCCCTCGCCCGGATGATGGCTATCCGGGCAGCCGCTGGGCCGAGTCCCTACCCCCTATGTACACCCCACCCGACACTACCAGCTAAAACCCCGCGGTGGCCTTCTTCGGCGCTTACGGAGCGATCCCGGGGTATTCTAAGGAGTGCTAGAATTGCTGCCGGAACCGCCCCTGCGCGGTGCTGCGATGCAGCCCATCTCCATGGGAGGGCTTAGGAGCCCCCGCGCACCGAACGACAGCGAACGAGGCCTTACCACACGCGCTGCCGTCCATCTCGGGGTCGCACGATGCTCCGAAACTGGGAGTGCATCGATTCGGGCTGACAGCCCCCCGCTGCGAGCCCGCGACCCCCGATGGCCCCAATTAGTCGCCTAGTACGACAGGCAGGGGTTACCGTGGTGGAATTCAAACGCCCCCGTTCCACAGGGCGGGAGACGCCGGTCAGTCGTCCACCCGGCGCCTCCTACGTCTTCTCTGGCGGCGGGAGGGATCATTTCGTTCCCGATCCCTCTCAGCACTCTCCTTCTGCGAGATGACGCTCTCGCAGAAGTGGGCCACCGCACGCCAGGACCTCCGGGTGGCGACCATGGACGACACCACGGCCGGCAGCGAGAGGTCTCCTCCGACGACTGCTCTGAGAGCGCTGCGCTCTTCCTCCCAGGCTGGGCACTCCTCCAACGTGTGTTGGGCCGTGTCCTGGTGGCAGTTGCCACAATGGTGGCACACGGCAGACACCTCCTTTCCGATTCGACACAGGAACGAACCGAAACACCCGTGGTCCGTCAGTACCTGCGTCAGCCGGAAAGTTGGCGCACCGTGGCGCCTGTCTAGCCATCTCTTTAGGACAGGACGCACTGCCGCGACGGTCCTCAAGCCCGCACTTGGGCTTTCCAGCCTGGTATGCCACTCCTCCACAGCGGTTCTGCGAAATCGGGCCGCAATCTCCCTCGGGGCCAGTCTCACCTGACGGCGACTGGACGCCTCCTCCCGCCAGAAGAACGCGGACGAGAGGAGTTTTGCGTCCAACTCCCAAGGGAGGGTGCCGGCCAATACGCAGGCCGCCTCGTGGGAGACCGTGCGGTAGCCCCTTACTATTCGCTGCGCCAACAAACGGTGCGGTTTGCGCAGCAAGGCGACGCAGCGGGGTTTCAGGGACTGGGCCCATACGGGACATCCGTACAGGGCCATTGACCGCACGACTCCAGCGTATAAACTTCGGCAAGGGCTACTAGGTCCCTCCAGGTTCGGCAGCAGGCGTCCGAGCGCGCCCGCCGCCCGCACCAATTTCGGCGACAACTCCTTGAAATGGGCACGGAAATCCCATCGGCTGTCCAGAATCAATCCCAAGTACTTCATTGTACAGCCGATGGGAATCCGCACCCCCTCCACATTGATGTGGGGCATTAAAGGTGGCCGAATCCGAGGACCGTGAAAGTAAAGGGCCTCGGATTTGTTCAGGGCCACCTTAAGGCCCAGTCGCCGAATCCTGCCCACCACCTGTTCGGTAGCGAACGAGGCGAGCAGGGTGGCCTCCTGGAAAGACCTGGCTGTCGCTGTTACTAGCGTGTCGTCTGCATAACAGACGACAGCGACGCCTCGGGGATTGGTACCACGGAGCACCCAATCGTAGCCGATGTTCCACAAGAGAGGGCCCAGGACTGAGCCCTGTGGAACACCGCAGGCCATCGCTCTTCGGTGCCACCTGTCGGCGCCTGGATACACTATGTACCTGTCTGAGAGATACGAGCGCACCAGACGCCGGAGATACGGTGGCACCACGTGGTACCGCAGTGCTTCCAGTATGCAGGCCCAGGGCAGGGTGTTAAACGCGTTGGCGATGTCTAGAGACACCGCCACCACCACTTCACCCCGAGCCACTGCATCCTCCGCTTGTGCCTTGACCCGCAAAATCACGTGTACTGTCGATCGGCCTTGCCGGAACCCGTACTGGCACTGTGCCAGGTCCGGCCCGACCCCTTCAAGATGCTCGACGAGGCGAGCGTGAATGAAACGCTCGAAGAGCTTACAGACCTCGTCGAGCAACACGATGGGCCGGTAGGCCGATGGCGACTCTGCGGGCCGCCCCTCCTTCTTGAGCAGGACCAACTTCCCAGTTTTCCAATGAGACGGAAAACGGCCCTGCTCCAGGCACGCGGAGAACAGGCCACGGAGCCTAGTCCCCAGATGCTCGACGGCTAATACCCACGCACGTCCGGGGATACCGTCGAGACCCGGGGCTGTTTTCTTGCCCCGCAGCCGAAGCACCACCGCCCGAAATTCCTCGAGCGAAACCTCCGAAATAACCCTTGCCGAACTCAACGACGATGGCGTCGATGGATGTGACGCTATCGGTGGGGGAGTGACATCTTCAGTGGCAGGGAACAAAGCTGCGACGACCTCTTCCACTACGTCGCCCCGGAGACTCTGCGTCAGTGGGGGCGCCCACGGGCGATATCTCCTCATCGCCACGCGATATGGACGCCCCCAAGGGTCGTTATCGAGAGTTCCCCGGAACTCCTCCTGAGCTGCAGACTTTGCCCTAGCTATCGCCACGCGCAGCGCTCTCTTAGCCTCCTTGTGGAGGCCGTGAAGCAACCGCTCCTGGTCCTCGTCACCGGGAAGACGGATTCGGCGACGACGGTGCCTGGCGAGACGACGGAGGGCGGCCACGCAGGAGATACGTAACCGCGTGAGTTCCGCCGACCACCAGAACACCTGGCGCTTCTCGGGAAGACGTCGGACTCGGGGCATGGCCGCGTCACAGACGCGCGACATCGCTGCCCCGAACCACGCCGCCTCCTGCTCGACCTGCATCGGTGCTTCCGGTGCAGGGAGCCACGCCTGGGCCAGAGCGGCCTCCTTCAGGGCCTCCACGTCGAGGCGTTTTGCTGACCAACGCGGGCCGTCCGACCGCGGGCCGGTCGGTCCTCCACTGGACTGGGTGTTAGGGGACAAGGCGACGTCGAACCGAATGTATCGGTGATCCGACAACGTCTCCTCGTCCACCAGAACTCTCCAGTCACGGACACGGCGGGCAATAGCTGGGGTGGCGAACGTGACGTCCACCACTGATCCGCCATTATGCCGCACGCACGTGTTAACCGATCCGCGATTCACGACGGCCAGGTTGGCCGAGATCGCCCATTCCTCCAGGGCCTCACCGCGCCTGCTGGTGACCGACGAACCCCAAGCCAGAGACTTGGCGTTGAAGTCGCCGGCAACGAGAACGGGGCGAGGCTGACTGTCTTGCACCACCAGAGCCCCTAGCCGAGTGAGAAAGTGCTCGAACTCGGCCAGGGATCTATTGGGGGAGAAATACACACCCACAATCCAGACCCCCCCCCCAATAGAACCGCCACACATCCCGACCCCTTCGCTACTTTTTCGAAGGGCGGGGAGCCGGCGGCGCCCCGAGTGATGACGGCCACCAAACCGTTAAGGTCCCCTGCCCAGTCTTCCCTGGGGGGAACAAAATATGGCTCGGCAACCACAGCCACTTGTATTGACCACTGCGCCATGCTCTGGACTAGCAGGGCCTGAGCCCTGGCGCAGTGATTAATGTTCGCCTGGAGGAAACGTTGCGCCATATTAATGGGCGATCTCCATCTGGTCCTCTATGGGGAGCGCTGTTGGCTGGGCCACAACCCCCCTCCCCCGACCACGATTTACGTGGCGGGGGCGGGAGGAGGCGACACATGTCTTGGCGCCCACCTGGTGCCCCGCGGGTTTACCTGCATCAGCGCAGACTGCGCAATGCGGCTCCGCGGAGCACTCCTTGGCCTTGTGGCCCAGTTTACCGCAGCGGTAGCAGACGCCGCTGCGGTAAACTGGGCCACACTCTTCGGTGCACCGTGCCCGCACATGTCCCCTGTGCAGGCAGACACACATAGCCCTGACCCCACACTAAGATACGTGTCTTGTGTTGTGGGTATCAGGGACTACGAGAGTCTTTCGGTCTCACAACACCCAAACCCGACACAAATATCTGTCTGTCACACAAACATTTGTCCCGGTGTGGGAATCGAACCCACGGCCTCTCGATTTACAGCCGGCTACTCGCCAACTGCGCTACGGAGGCTGTCTTACTTGTCTACTATTACTTGGTATGGTATTATCAATTATTGGAGCCAAACAAAATGACTAGTATTAAAACAGCCTAATAACGTTCAATATATTTTTTTTTAATTCCACGATGGTGGCAAATAGGCTTACGGCCCTCCTGATGGTAGTCAGCGTAGCCTATGGACGCTTGCAACACCAGGAGCATCACATGTGCATTGCCGACCCTTCAAAAATCTATTTACTCTTGAAGAACGCCATACTATAACTTAATATGTTAGCAAGTCTTATCCATGAATTCAGGATGTCAGCCAATGTTATTTTTACAGGCAAACTATTCGTGATTGGCTCTGGCCATTTCTTCGCGGACCAATACCTGGAGAATGAGTGCAATGATCTGATCAGGGAGATGGTGTTCAACTATCTTGGTGAAGTCGACGACTTGCATCTCAACTCTGTGGATTTTGACGATCCTGATGTTAGTACATCTTTAGCCAATACACCTTGATCCAATATTAGGGTAGTTGTATCATCTTATCTTACTACTATTGTAGATGCGAATGTTTGGATGGATGGATGTTTGTTACTCAATCACGCTAGAACGGCTGAACGGATCTGGTTGAAATTTTTGAAATTTAGCACACAGGCTACTTTTTATCCCGGAAAAATGTTCAGGTTCCGTGGGATATTTTAGTTTTTCACAGGGCAAGGAGTCGACATGATTATTGCATAGTAGCAGTTCAAGGATCAGAAAATGATATGGCTTATCCCGGAATAATTCAAATTCATTTAAAAAGAAGGTATTATCCAAATGCCAGGCTAGATTAAATTTTAGTATTTATTTTGCAAACAATTGATTTAATTCTACAATATAATTCTATTATTCTAATAAGTCCTTGACCGTTTCAAAAAGGCTGATATGTTTGTCTAGAGTATTCTATTTGTGTCGAATGTAAACAAGATAAAACTATCATAATATACCTTCATACTCCATAATATAAGATAAAAAATCATGTGATATAATAAATAACATAAACATCTTAATAAACACAAATATTATTGTGACGTAACTGAGGTCGAATCCGGATCTCGATAAATAGATAAAGATAAATTCCGGTCGGTTATGATCTAATTATTTTATTTTATCAGGGGTTTATTTTACTTTTTAGTCCCAACATTTCGAAAACTACAGCTTTATGGCCAGGTGGCGGACTGTATTCTTTTTCCTGGCACGGCAAAGTTACCACACTGCACCTGATGGTAAGCGCAGTGCCGTCCAATTAGAGTATCAAGAAACGAGAAAAAATTTATCCCTCGCTACTCAAGACACTACGCCATGGAGCAAGGAGGTGAAGAAGCGGTTGAGGGTCTAGTGTCAGAGTACTCAGAAGGCCGCAAAACGGGCAAACATCGTACCCCAACTCTAGATCTCCAAGAAAAACTGAATGTACACTGGCTGACCCGGAACGCGACACACTTGCGTGTGTTACTATGGCGGGTTTTACACCCTGTGTACGGTGGTTGCTATCCAGGCGGATATGAATATCCTACCACCAGCAGAACGCTACAACAAGCTTCGCAAGAGAGCTGCCAAGAGGTTCGCAAATTCGTATTTTTGCCGCATCATCAAGCTGTGAGTCCTTCCTATGATCCTGAGTCCTTTAGGCGTAGCGTGAAGAAGCCAAACAGCAGGCCGGCATGATTGTATTGAGTAGGGAGGGATGGACTGTCTCTCGCTACTTGGTCGGCACTGCGCTTACCATCAGGTGCAGTGTGGTAACTTTGCGGCGCCAGAATAAAAAAAAAGCTTATTTGATGCAGATCAACGAATACCGCACTTTGGGCGACACCATGTGGTTGAGCACGGTACCTTTACCGGAGCCGGCGACGGCACCACCACCAAGGCTGGCTCCGTTGCATCCACACGCTCTGTTCACTTGGAGACTGTTCTCGCTGAACTTGGCGCATTGTAAGTATAATAATAATAATACTAGCAATATATTAGACATTGTCCCACTGCTGGGCACGGGCCTCCTCTACAAATGAGAGGGGTTAGGCCTTAGTCCACCACGCTGGTCTAATGCGGGTTGGTAGACTTCTCATACCTTCGAAATCCTTATGAGAATTCTCAACTATGCAGGTTTCCTCACGATGTTTTTCTTCACCGTTAAAGCAAGCGATAATTAACAATTAATACACACATAACTTTAGAAAAGTCAGAGGTGTGTGCCATTTGGTTTTCGAACATACGACTTTCGTCTTGACAGTCCCTACCGCAAACAACTAGGCTATCGCTGCATTGTAAGTGATTCATTTGAAATGCTTATTGTACGTGGATAACAAAAGTCTAGGGTTTTTGTTCCACCATATCGATGAACTAACTTTACTAATAAATTCCAGTTGTAAAACTTTTTGCCAAACCAGGAATAAAGTACTAGCACTGCATAAAAAGTTAGAGTAAAACACGATTAGCGTAAATGTATTGTAATGTGGATCACAAAAGCCTAGGTTTTGGTCCACCATGTATGCTCGATGACCTTCCCTAATAAACACATTGTAAATTGTTTGTCAAACGAGGAATATAGTACTAGCACTGCATTTATATGCAATACCTTATGGTAAGAATAAAACACGATCAGCGATGTGTTCTTTATTTATTCAATGTGTGTGTTTTTTTTAACTTAAAACTAACCAACATTTTGATTGTCAATCGTTTATAAATGACAGTGCCCGAAGTACTAGGACTGTATGCAGAGTTGGGAGTGAAACACGAACAGCTGCGTCTCATCGCGCCGCAGTTCGAAACGCCCTTCCCTCCACTACAAGTGGCTGTAAGTATGAGATGTATATATAAATATTAAATATATTTTATTAATCTAAAAAATTGCCGGAAAATGTTATAAAAAAATTATTTCTATTTTATTCACAATACATATATTAAAATATATATTAAAATTTTACTTTTTTTTATTGAATAGAGACCAAACCAAATGTCGGTTACGTGCAAACTGGGTTTGGCGTTCATTGAATATCGCTTAATTTCCCTCCCGTTCCTGAGTTAGTAATGGTATCCGTAAATGGAATTATCACCACGAAAAAAGCCACATCTTACTCATTATCAGTAGTTAATAAAGGTGTTTGTGTGTGTGTGTTTTAGTAGGAATACATTCCTGCTAATGTCATCGGCCAGATATAAGGATTTGGGAATGATTGATCAACATAGCCTTCCTTTTTGTGCGAGGAGCCTTGATTGATTGATTGGACTCCTTAATGCCTCTCGGGTAAATCTAGGGCTTCCCTTCCTACCCTCATGTTTCTGGCCTATAAAATGTCTACAAGCTCTCTTTCCATAGGTATTTCCACCGACATTCAGAGAGCCACCACCTCCGCCGCTAGAACTATTCGATCTGGATGAAGCGTTTAGCTCAGAGAGGTCTCAATTGGCCAGGTTGGCAAACAAGTGCTCCCAACCGGTTTCTTCTAGAATGGCACAAGGTGAGATTGCTCATGTTTCTCATATGAATAAATGACTACGATTTGGATACATATATACACTCAATGTAATCCCTGAAGGGGTAGGCAGAGGTGTAACAAGTACACTTACTTTTCGCCAAATTTATTACAGCCTCCGTTGCGCAGTGGGCGAGTCAAGCCGGCTGTGAAACGAGAGGCCGTGGGTTCGATTCCCACAGCGGGACAAATGTTTGTGAGTTTTGTGACAGACAGATATTTGTGTCCGGGGTCTGGGTGTTGTGAGACTGAAAGTCTCTCGTAGTCCCTGTTACCCACAACACAAAATGTGTCAAAATGTGGGATGGGGGATGTGTATGTGACTGTTGAGTGTATTATTATTTTTATTTCCAAAGTATTTTTTATCTTGGCATGACAAAGTGACCATACTGGTCCTGATAGTAAGTGCAGTATCGTCCAGGTATAGTTTATGTAGACTTGTAGAAACTTACTACTCAAGCAGAGAGACTGCTGGTGGTAGGATATTCATATCCGCCTGGATAGCGACCACCGTACATAGGGTATAAAACCCGCCATAGCGGCACACGCAAGTGTGTCGCGTTCCGGGATCAGCCAGTGTATATCCGGTTTTTGTCGGGGGTCTAGAGTTGGGGTACGATGTTTGGCCAATTTGCGGCTTTCTGAGTAGTCTGACACTAGACCCTCGACCACTTCTTCACCTTCTTGCCCATAGCGTAGTGTGAAGAAGCAGGCTGGCATGATTGTGTTGAGTAGCGGGGGATTTAGATCGCCTCTCGCTACTCGATACTCTAACTGGACCGCACTGTGCTTACCATCAGGTGCAGTATGGTCACATTGCCGTGCCAGTATATAAAAAAAAAGACTATCCTTCGCTACTCGACATAATGATACCGGCTTGTAATTTTTTTTATCCGGGCACGGCAAAATGACCACACTGCACCTGATGGTTAGCGCAGTGCCGTCCATTTAGCGCATCAAGTAGCGAGAAACAATGTATCTCTCGCTACTCAACACAATCATGCCAGCCTGCTTCTTCACACTACGCCATATAACTATGACCCACTATCATGACTTGTCCAGGAGACGGTCGCCAGTTGGAAAACGAGTTGGAGTACTTGGTGCGCGAGTGTGGCCGGGTGGTACGCTTGTCTCGCGCGCTACCAACAGATGGCGACACCTCCGCCAAGGTGATACTACACCAGCTGACCACGCAGCTCGTCACCTACAAGAAGATAGCACCTAAGGACTGAAATTGAATAGAATAAAGTATTAAGAAAATATTCATGATTTCTTATTTGTTGTTTTTAGAAGAATTTTTTGTTGGGGTTTAGAGTTGGGCTACGATGTTTGGCCCTTTTGCGGCCTTCTGAGTACTCTTACACTAGACTCTCGACCGATTCTTTACCTTCTTGCCGGCGAAGTGTGAAGAAGCAGGCCGGCATGATTGTGTTGAGTAGCGCAGTCCAATTAGATTATCTCTCGCCACTCGATACTCTAATTGGACTGCGCTTTCCATCAGGTCACTTTGCCGTGCCAGGATAAAAAAATGGGAACCCCTAGACGAGAAGCGCCCCGAAATCATCCGGATACACCCTGTGACGGTAGTTCGCCATACCTACGACACAAGATAATCATATGTTATTAGGGATTCGGGTCTGTGTGTTACCTTATAGGTAACTCACTGAAAAAAGTAGCTGTTGTCAAGATTAATTTTTCAAATCAACAAATATGGCTATCACGGTGCGACGTCGTGAGCAACAGCTAGTAGTAACACTAAATAATGTTTACTTCAAAAATAAAAAATATATAACAAGATTTTGCATTATCGAATGACCATTATTATAAATGATGAAAGATGAAAAGCGAAATAGAAGCCGTCAGAGATAAACTATTCAACTATTAACATTATTACCCCAATATGCTTATGAGGGCTCTTAGATAACCGACATTGACCTGTCTGATCTGTCACGTATTTACTAATGTGATTATATACCTACATATACATTTTATTGACGATTTGTTTCCAGTATTTCACCTGATACTTTACAATACTACAAAAAGTACACCGACTTCAATGAAAAACAGATTATGCGTCTCTATAAAATTTGAAGGTTTCCCTCGATTTTTCTGGGATCCCATCATCAGAACCTGACTTGGTGCCAATGGGACCACCTGGGAAGTATACCCTTTTAAACAAAAAAAGAATTTCTCGAATCGGTCCAGGCGTCTTCCTACCTCCTCCTTTTTTTGAAGTCGGTTAAAAAGAAGCAGTGCGTTTTCAGCCTTTAACAAGTCACGGATCATTCGGACACCGGTGTCCGGCAATACTCGCCCTTATTGACGTGCGAATTAAGCGTATTTCTAACGTTCAAATTATGGAAATAAATTTGATTTTGGCTTGTGGTTTTACTCACTATTTATTACGTTTTCCAAACACGGGTGTCCTTATGATGCATGAGTTTTTTTTTTAGTGCCTCGATATGCAGACGAGCAGACGGGCAACCTGATGGTAATTAGTTACCGCCGCCCACAGACTTCTGCAATGCCAGGGCACAGCAAAGCCGCTGCCTACCGTTAAACCGGCTTACGACCGAGGCGATCCGGTGACGATACGGAGTTGATGTAGTGAGAGCATATTCATAAAGGTCCATATAAAGAATACTAACCACTCGAGGCGAGGCGGCGCGGGTCGGGTGCCGGGTGGCTTTAATGAACTGTGACCTTCAATCAATCAGTCTTCATTCGTTGTTTTAACCTGGCACGGCAATGTGACCACACTGCACCTGATGGTAAGCGTAGTGCCGTCCAGTTAGAGTATCGAGTAGCGAGAAACAATCTATCCCTCGCTACTCAACACAATCATGCCGGCCTGCTGTGTGGCTCCTTCACACTACGCCATGATTGTCCTTACCTTTACTGTTTATGAGTAAGTCACCTGCCATCAGATGAGCATCAAGTTTAGGAACCAAAAAAGAGAATGTCAAAATTTGTTTGACCTTGAATGAAACAGGTTGTTTCCTAATGTATTTTATTTTGATTGCTTATTGTAAATGTGATATATAAAATAAAATAATATTTTTTAAGAACTGGTGTATTTATTTTCGAGCTTTTACATCGGATGGAAAAAGACGGCCTCCATCAAACTAAACACCACTCAATTTTAAGTGACGTAAGATTCAAAATTTAGTGAGACAGTATCGCGATATTTGACTATGCACCCTCAAATCCACAGTGAAAGATAAGCAGTAATTAATTCTTAGATAACGCCAGATACATAAATATATTTTCATGCGAAACCTGCGTTTACAATTAATGCGTTAAATACAATGACCATAAAAGTAAAACATACAGCGTGTTTATATAAATACACACACATACACTCACGCCTGTAATCCCCGAAGGGGTAGGCAGAGGTGTAACTAGTACTCCCACTTTTCGCCAAATTTCGGTTCCATAATGTGATAGGGGGCGAGCCTATCGCCATACCGGGCAGGGCATTTTCCAGACTCCGGGCTAATACTGAGGAATTTCTAGATAGAAAAACCCAATATCACTTTATCACCGGGGATCGAACCCGAGACCTCAGCACAGCAGTCGTAACGCATGCGCAATTACAACTGCGCCACCGAGGCAGTGTTTATATAAAATAACAAAATTTATCAAACTAGAAAAAAAAAATGATATATATTTTCTAGAAATGGTTGTTAAAATAACAATACAATAACTTATACTCCATAATGATAAAACTAATAGGCAATAATGTATCTAATTATAACTTGGATGAGAAATAAGATATTAAGATATTATTGAGAGTAGGTTATATTTTATTTAAATTAGCATGAAGGTCCTTGTCTAATGGGATATTCAAATACAGGACTCATACTGACAGCCTCCGTGGCGTAGTTAGCGAGTAGACGGCTCTGAAACAAGAGACCGTAAGTTCGATTCCCGCACCGAGACTAAGGTTTGTGTGGCAGACAGATATCTGTTTCGGGTCTGGGTGTAATTGGACTTTAGTCCTCGTAGTTCTTGATACCAACGAGGACAGGTTTTACCTAGTGTGGAGTCAGAACTATGTGTGTGACTATTGAGTGAATTTATTTATTTTATTACATTAAAAACTTAGGTAATTAGTATTATAAATAAGGTTTTAAGCCTCCGTTTCGGTTTCAACCTATCTACATATTGCTGTTACACAATCGCATTAAAGATACAGGAGGTTTGATTATGTGGCCAACGACTTCGTTTGGTGAAGTTTAAGTTCTTTCTGAGGTACATCGAAAAGGGCATAATCCATACTGTCCATACTAATGTTATCATTGAAAGTAAGTCTGTTTTTTTTATAGTATAGTCCGACAAACGAGCCAGTGGGTCACCTGATGTTAAGTGATCTCCACCGAAAGTGTCATGTATGCGCTGTCGGCCTTAAAGGACCAGGAATAGGGATTAGGCTAGGGAAGGGGGAATCTGGGCCTCCGGATATCTCACTTATCATACGAAACGCGACAGTAAACTGTCACTTTACGTTGGTTTTCTGTGAGTCAGTGGTACTACCCCGGTCGAGCCGGCCCATTCATGCTGTAGGCAAATATGTCTACAGCGTGGCTCTACCACTTTTGTTTGTTACCTTTTCACTAAACGGCTGAACGGATCATATTACAATTTGGCAAGGATATGGATAATATATATGGGAAGAACATAGGCTCCTTTGTCTCAAAATAATCTTAAAAGGGTTTAAATAGGGATTAAAAGTTTGTATGGGCAATCCGTAATTCCTGAAGTTAGGGATCTGAAAATATATATTTTGGGCTTTGGATAAGAAATAATTTTTAAATATTTTTGCAAAATTAATCACCGCGTTCCACGCGGGCGGAACTGCGGGCAACAGCTAGTAGTTTATAAAACCCTTGGCCCCTTTTCACACGTCATAATTGACGGATAGCTAGTGCGAAATTTTCTGCCCAGCGACATCATACTACACAATATTCCTAATGCGGGAAAAAATCTGTATCATGGTTATTATAAGCTCTAAGCAACGATGTTTCCAGAAAACAGACACACTTGTTTATAAGTTAGTTTAATAGTAATTGTAAACACAATATAATCTAATTAACTGACTGATTTAAATATAACCTTTCGTTTCATAGCTTGCTGGGTGAGGAAGATAAATTTGCTTAGATGATTTGTTTATTTTCTAGTAACTTATCTCGTGGGGGGTGAATGATATATTATTGTTTATTTCCAACACACTGTTTATAGATATTGTAAAATTGAACTTATCGCTCAATTGACCAAACTCATAAAAAAAAACAATTACCATAAAAATTTAAATATGCGAATGTAACTTGCAAATACAACATTATAAAGCATGAAGGCGTTGTTGATATTGTTTTTAACTGTTTATATACACCATATAGTATGTCAAGAGAAGAAGATTTTAGTGAAAACGCTGCCAAAAAAAGTTAAACCTTACAGCAAGGTGCAAATACTTAATCCAGGTAAAGCATATAAGGTGAAAACTGCCAGCACTACCAAGTATGAAAATAATAAATACACAGCTTTCCCAGGGATGGGAAAAGTTCAGAAAGGCATCAATGTTCCAGACAGCCTCTACTTTGCCCAAGAACTACATGTCGACCAAAAACCACGTGTCAAAAAAGTATTACCGGATTATGCTTGGACTTCGCTAAGAAGTAAAAGGTCAGCAGACGCAAAACAAACAGATAATAAAGAAGAAGCTAAAACTGATCATAAAGTTGTCAAAGGTAAACATAAAAGATTGAAAGGTGATCTCCGCAATAAAAAGAGAAAATCAAATAGACATAAGCATGCAAAACTACGAAGCAGATCAATAAAGAATAGACATGCACAAAAAAACAGTCTGAAATATTTAAAGAAAGCAAAACGCAATAAAAATAGATTAAGGAGCGGGCGCCATAACACAGGCAAAGGAAAAATACGTCACAGAAAAGCGAAGAATATTACAGAAAAGAATTTACCCAAAGGTAACGTTTAAGATGTATTGTTGAAACATCTTATTAATACTACCTAAATTTAACAAAATAATATTAAAACTAACCCGTAGAAGTAAATCAACTGAAAATTTGCAACAAATAGAAATGGTATCTACAGAAAGGCGTGAAAAATAACTTCCTTAACTTTCAGCTCTAGATTCTATTTATTCGATAATTGCTTAATAAGTGCTTACTATTGTAATACAATTTAAATAAATGTTTAAATCTGAATGCATTTTCACTATCCCTTCCCATTTCCTAGAAAGCGCGAGACGTATGATAGCTGGAATGGATGCGGTGATAGAAGATTACCCTTACGTGGTGTCCATACAGAAATCTGGCGAGCATTGGTGTGCCGGAGCACTCCTGAACCCAAGGCTAGTCATCACTACCGCTAATTGTCTTTGGAAGTGAGTGGAAATTCTGTTTTTACCTGATTAGGAGTAGTAAATCGCAATATACACACAAGATAAAGATAAAGGCGTGATCCACAAAGTTTCACAGTTCTTCTTGTGTTATGCTTGGGATCTAAAATAGGAACTCCGGGCTTTGGAAAAAAATCTACTCCGTTACTTATCTATACGAAAGTGACAAATTTTTATATTTTCTACAACGTAAATTGAGTTGTTTTGTTTACTACGAGAATTATTAGACAACTTGCAAATGTAACAAACTTGAAAAAATGAAAATATTCAGTTTTTTTGTATTTTGTCTTTATATTACCATTTACCAATGCTATATGCTTTCAACACACCATGAATGCCTTTTTTCATGATTTTCTCAAGAACGATAATTTTATAATCATTTGACGAGTCACCAAACAAGCACTGAAAAAAACGAAAATAAATTTATCTGAGTATTGATGTATTTTAGAGCAAGAAGTATAAGCCGCATGAGCATACGTGCAGGTTCTCGATACGTCAACAAAGGCGGTCAGACCGCAGGGATACAGGAGGTAATGAAGCACCCTGGATGGGGTATCAGACGGAACCCTGATAACGATGTAGGTCTCATACTTCTAGACAAAAACATAAGGTAAGTTACATATACATTTTAAAAAATCCAATTTGCAATCAGTGCTATTAGGGTTTCCAAAGATTTGTGAAGTCTACCAATCTGTATTATGCCAGACTGATGGACTAAGTCCTGAACCCTCTCATTAGTAGAGGAGACCCGTGCCTAGCAATCGGATAAAGTGTAAAACAGGGCAAGTATTTTTTAGTATTAAGCCAGATAACTCGATATTTTGTGTTTTTGATTGTTTTTATATGGTTTATTTTATTCCATTTACAGTTGCAGATATAAAACGTTGCTGATAAAATACTAGTCAAATGTAATGAATTCTAGGAAGTTGCGTATATTCATATCGAGCAAATTTGTGGTTGAATAAATAATTGATCATTGTTTTTACATCATTGATTTTACCATCAATTGTAATTGAGCAAGAAACAATTGCTAGGTTTCTTTAGAGTTTCTAATGAAAAGTAGCAATTGTTTAACTACAAATTAAGTGATGTTCCAGATTTTCAGATTCAGTGCACGGGGTCGACTTGCCGAACAGAGTGATGATGCCAGCGTTTGATGACGCCTGGGTCACGAGTTGGGGAGCTGAGAGAGTAAGTCCTTTATCCTGACACGGTACTGACCACACTACACCTGGTGGTAAGCGCAGTGCCATCCTGTTAGGGTATCAAGTAGCGAGACAACTATTCCTCGCTACTTGATATCATTTATTATTATTTCCATATGAAGTTTTGTTTGAAATTTATCTGAAAAATGTTAACTGTTTTAACATTATTTTATGTGAGCTGTCATTAAAACTTTATCTATCTATGGCCTTGACGAATTGAGCTGTGTACGCTCAAACAAAACTCCACTTGTCGAGGTATTGCACAGTTGGCAGTAGTTCTTAATGTTTTTGGTATGATAACAATCTCGTTAAAGCAAAAGTTGCACATCATTCAATTTGAAGATTCTTTTGTCCAAAAATTTATGTAAATTCATTAGTTATTATTGTAAGATTAATTAAGACTTTACCTTAAGTTGCAGGCTCTTATACAAAATTGACTTCATAATTACTATATTCTTATAGTTTACGTTATAGTCTTAAAAATAGTTGATGAATAGCGCGATAGAGTATCAAACCGGTGAGAGCCAATAAACTACTGGCAAAAAATCATTCAGTGAGAAGCATTTCCAATTAAGAACTATTAATCCCAGATAAGCTGACACCGTAGTAAGATCCTACTGATGTTACTTTATTCACAGCGAGATGGCGTGTACGTGAATAGAGAGAAATCCCTGCAGGTGTACCACGCGCGGCTGCTCAACCGAGCCCAGTGTAACAATGTGACTCAACGCTTCGGCGTCACCGTCACCGACAACTTCATATGCCTCACGCAGGCTGGCAGACGGGCGCCTTGCACTGTGAGCTTCTTTATTAACATCCTTGATAGATACGGCAGAGAAATCTGCTGGTGGTAGGATATTCATATCCGTCCGGATAGCGACCACCGAAAACCCGCCATAGTGACACACGCAAGTGTCGCGTTCCGGGATCGGCCAGTGTACATCCCGTATTTGTCGGGGGTCTAGAGTTGGGGTACGATGTTTGGCCGTTTTGCGGCCTTCTGAGTACTCTGACACTAGACCCTCTACCGCTTCACCTTCTTGCCCATGGCGTAGTGTGAAGCAGCAGGCCGGCATGATTGTGTTGGGTAGCGGGGATAGATTGTCTCCCGCTACTCTAATTGGACGGCACTGCGCTTACCATCAGGTGCAGTGTGGTCACTTGGCCATGTCACGAAAAAAATCTGCAGATAATTAAGAGGAAATCTAGTCTTCAAAGACGATACTCCTTACAGTTCACCTCAAAGGTGTATCTTCTTATTGGCCTCTTTTATATATTAGGCCTTTTATGGTTACTCTTTAAACAAGAGTTTCTCCATGGTTTGTAGATCAAGTCTTGGCCTGGTTGAATGACTCCAAAGAATAGCATATGTATCACGTACGACTGCTGAACTGGTCTAAGTGTAACAAAGTCCTCTGAAAGTCTTGTCAAGACGGATAAAATTTAATCAGACATCTTGAAACTGGCCCTTGAACTATATTTTTGAAGTGAAAACTTGTTAAGTCACGTTTGGCACTTTTGGGATGGGTTTTCCCCAGCACTAAACTCGCGTGACCGTCTCGCTCAGATTATTTTACTTTTGACAAAGCACGCCTATGAAGTTCTTTAACTACCAGCAATAATAAATACAAAAGGCTACAATTCCATGGACGCTGGTTCAAAACAGAACACAGTAATTACAAAGTTTTCAGTTCTGTCGGTAGTCCCATAACTACCAATTTTTTTCTTTTAATACATTTCCTATTGCATTATGTTCCTTGGTTTCTTTTTTTTTAGCCTACTAAAATTTTTTCATAACTTTTTAGCGTGATACGGGCGCGCCAGCTGTGAGCGATGGAGTACTCTGGGGAATGGCCTCCTGGGGAATACGAAAACTGTGAGTATAAAACGTTAGAAATCATTCAAATATTATGGTCCATGGTCGATACTATCTTATTGTTTTATTTAAACGCAGGTACCACCAAAATTGTTCAATCTTCAATTTTATTGAATTAAGACTGTCAAGGTTAATACAAAGTTTCAGTTCCACCATCGGACGACAAGAGCCACGGCGAAGCGTCATCGATACATATTTGATATTCCACCAGTGCGCAGGAAGCGTTTTGCTAGTACATTTATCATGCGCACCGCTAGATAACGATATTCTCCTAAAAGGGCAAATCAGGAGTACCTCCAACCGCCGAAAATGTATGAGAAGATGTATGAATTTGGAAGAGGCGAAAGAAGTGTGTCAGGATCGTAGCTTGTGGCAGTCAATAGTCTCTGCCTACCCCCATGGGATACGGGCGTGAGTGTATATGTATATGTATGTATGTACCGCTAGAGAGTGGAACTCTTTGCCGGAGTCTATATTTCCCGAAAATTATAACCTGGGTGTCTTTAATTTTAAAATAGGCATCTTCTAGGCAAGCGTGCTCCACCGTAGACCACATCATCACTTACCATCAGGCGAGATAGTGATCAAACGCGAGCCTATTTATAGTAAAAAAGATTTTTAATTCTAAAAAGTACACTGACAACAATAAAAAACAAATTATGTGTCTCTATAAAATTTGAGGGTTGCCCTCGATTTTTCTGAGAATCCACCATCAGATCCTGACTTGGTGCCAATTGGAGCACCTGGGAAGTATACCGTATAACAAAAAAAGGATTTCTCGAATCGGTCCGGGCGTCTTCGAGTAATCGGGGAACATACATAAAAAAAAATTGCGTCGAATTGAGAGCCTCCTCCTTTTTTGAAGTCAGTTAAAATGGTTAGCATTTCTGTGTCCACAGGTGTGGCACAGAGCGCTACCCGGCAATGTTTTCATACCTGGCCTCGCAATCAAACCTGGACTTCATACTGAACGCGACGCGGCAACTGATGGCAGACGAACGGTTTTACCCATTCCCGGACAGACGGCCTCGGGTCCACGTCACAACCACCCCTACTACGCCACCTACTCTGCCCTACTGATACCCCAGTGCTCTTGTAATAAAATAGTATATACTATTAAATGTAATAATGAATTAACCTTGGTGGCTTCACGTTACAAGCCGTTATTTCACCTCTTCACATGTGCTGATATCCTAGTACTTCTCTTTGACATGATTCTGCTACTGTCGACAACGAAAGACTACTAAAGTTGCCCACCACCTCCACTATCCTGCTGATATCCTAGTACTTCATATTGAACATATTTAACCTTCCCTAAACCCTAGTACTTTTGTGAATGTGGTTTCAAATGTCAGTACCTCAGGTAACCTCGGGTACTTCATTTTTATTGTAATACATATTCGTTCAAACAGGTATAACTTTTGATTGAATGCACCGATTTAAATAAAAAAATTAAAAAAAAAGCAATTCAGTATATGATTGTATCAATTTATATGTTTGTACTGATTAATATTATTTTAAATAAATAAAAAGAAATAAAGACAAACTGGTAACCTCGAGATTACACTCTACAACATCAATCTGAATGTTTTGAGAAAAAATAAAACCATTTATAATCAGTATATGAGCATATTTAATATTTCTTTTTTCAAAATTGTAAAACTCACATTTTGAAATTGCAAAATTATAACTAAATTCTCATATCGTTAATAGTAACAATCGCCATTTGTATTCTTTTTATTACATTTTGTTATTCTCTGAACTAATAATAATAATCGTAAACCATTTTATACATCTCTAATAATAATATATTTTAATGTCTAACAAATTCTTTTTCTCAACGTTTTTTACCACCATTTATTTGCGTTATCCCAACATTAACTTCCGAGTTACACTAAACTTTTTTTTTATTCTAATGATACTTTTTACATTTTTTTTCTTTTACAATGACTACGCAGTTTTCTTCCTTTGCACCGACAGTATCGTTTTAGAAAAATATTGGAATGATTTTGTAAAAACAAAAGCTTAAAGTATACTAAACGAAGCAATTCCATACACACATAATTCAATTATAAATCAATTCATTTCTTTGGCAATTTTTGTATTCAAAAGTGAATTTACAATTTCTTTTTATGTATTTTAAAATTGCGTCAAGCGTGTTATACTATTGAGAAAAACTGGCAAAGTTGTAAAACTATCATACAGTTTGCTGGCTCGTTGATGTGATCATTGTGGCACGACCTTTACAGAATACTGTGCTCTGATTGGCTAGTAAAGAACACGGTCATTATTTCAGCATATTTGATTGGCTAAATAGAAAGTAAAGCCGCGACCACAACGCTCACAAATTGAGCAATAAAATCAGTTGCAACATAATAAGCGTTTATGTAATTATTCTATTGTAATTGTATTTAATGTTCTAACAACAAAAGGGATTACAGAAACATAGACAAAATCTAACACTGGCCAGAATGTAAAACGAACTAAGTCAACAACTCCGTACATAATCCACTACCCACCAACATAATTAGGCCAAACGTGGTAATAATGATTAAAATTCGACGCAGTGTGGAACATTTGTACATAAGCAAGTAACTCTTAAACTACTTACAGTACTTGGCCATAAATCTATGGTAACAAACAGATATACAAGCGAACGTCCTGTTCTCAGAAGCGGACAAACTGCTGAACCGAATATGATGTTTGTAAATTGGGCTCAAGCCCCTTCACGCACAATGCTATCGTTAATCAGTTGATATAATCACTATGTGTAATATAATAATAAATATAACACCCAACAGTCACACACATAGCCCCGACCCCACACTAAGATACGAGTCTTGTGTCGTGGGTATCAGGGACTACGAGACACGCACGGTCTCACAACACCCAGACCCCGAACACAAATATTTGTGTGGGCGTCGAACCCACGGCCTCTCGTTTCATAGCCGGCTATTCGCCAACTGCGTAACGGAGGCTGTCAATAAAATGGGCGTTAGAAGATATATGGGCCTATGGAAAACCAGAAACATAAGCATTCACAATTGAGCTATAATATGCCCAAAAATAACAATATTGGAAGCAGACCCATTTTAAAACTACGTACACATACATTATTGATAATTATAATTATTAATGTAACACAAAAATTTAAAAACATTTTTCATCCCAACCTCGTTAATATGCGTGAAAGGTTTTGAACAAAACATTCTGATACTTTATATTTGGGAACATTAACCTCTCAAGTATCACAGGATGTTCGGAAAAAGGTAATAAGTAATGAGTAAAATACAAGCCAAAATCAACTTTATGCGTACGTCAATAAGGGCGAGTATTGCCAGTTTAGCAGCGATAGCCTAGTTGGTTGCAGTACAGACTGTCAAGACGAAGGTCGTACGGTCGAAACCCAAGTGGCACACACCTGACATTTTTAAAGTTACGTGTGTATTAAATGTTAATTATCGCTTGCTTTAACGGTGAAGGAAAACATCGTGAGAAAACGTGCATACCTGAGAATTTCGAAGGTATGTGAAGTCTACCAACCCGCATTAGGCCAGCGTGGTGGACTAAGGTCTAACCCCTCTCATTAGTAGAGGAGGCCCGTGCCCAGCAGTGGGACATTGTTTAATACAGGGCTAGTATTATTATTTTATTGCCAGTTTGGCGTGGTGATATATCCAGATGATACTTGAGTAGTTAATCCTTATAACAAGTAAAGGAAACGCTTAATTTGGATGGAGCCGATTAAAAACGTCTATATAAAGATAAATAAAATACAATTACTGCACTATTAGTACACAGAAATCAACAAATAAATTCGTGCATCTTATATCTAGAATGCCACCGTTAATTTATTATTAAACTGTGTTAAAATTACCGAGTGAGACGCTGGTGTAACTAGGGACCCTGCCTAGGGGTCACAACAACCGAGGTGTATACTCAATAATGTCCCAGGGAGGGATGACAGCACGTAACACGTACGGTAGGCAGCGGCTTTGCTGCGCCCTGGCATTGCAGAAGTCTATGGGCGGCGGTAACTACTTACCATCAGGTGGCCCGTCTGCTCGTCTGCATATCGAAGACTAAAAAAAAGTTCATGCTGCTGTTGCTAGAAACATTTTTCGGAGCAAGGAAGCTTATTGGTTCCCACGCCGCAAAGAGCTGTTTTTTTGGAGAGGTGTCTTATGGACAACCGGTTGGAACGGCGTTTCATTCGCTATATCTTTTTGTGTTTGTATTAAGTATGCATTAATCCATATATTGATACAATATGTTTATAAATTTACTATAATGAGAAGAAAAAAAATGTTACAATTGATGACGAAAAAAATAAGCCCGGAGTTTCTTTCTGCCTTTCTTCTTCGGGTCGTCATCGCTTAGATAGTTAGTGAAAGGCTGGTAGGTTAGCTAGACTAGGGCTTACTTTCCTTCCAAATCCGTCCTGTTTCCTTTCAACTTCTCCCCTCCCATTCCTGTCCTGATCATCATCTCCCGTCACTTCCTTTACCGACGATCATGATTCCTTTCATTTTCCGGTCATCCTCTTTTCTCCTTTATGTTCTATCCTCGACGTTGTATCCCTGCCTACCAGCCCTTGGTGGTAGATTCCAAGATCACACTTATTCGGTCAAGCCCCTTGGTCCGCAAATAACTAACGTGCGATAAGGAACTCCTAAACGAACGTCCCAAAAAACTAAGGACCTGCAATATTCCAAAATTTGCAAGTGGGGTAAGCGGGGTTGTAATTGAACTTAAGATTCGGGAACATTAGCAAGGTGGTTTCAAGACCCAAGTAACCCCAATTACACCAGCGCAATGACATGAAATAAACGCCTCGACGTCTAACCCATTGTCGCACCAGGCAAGAATTTCAAAATCTAAAACTAGAATCTCCCTGATTTTTTTCTCTTACATCCTAAAATATACACAAAAATAATTTTGTACTCTTCCAACGAGTTTCAAATGGCAACACTCAATGGCAATTGCCGAAATTCACGTCCATTTTATTCTAACAGTATTGACAATATTGCCAAAATAACTATTTTAGTAGAAATTTAATTACTCGTAACTTACATGGACAAGTTTTAAGTTGGCAATACTAAGATATGTAATGTGAGCACCGTATGCGAATGTTAACATTGCCAACCTAAAATAAATAATGACTTGAGTAATAGTATAAGCAGTGACTATGGCAGAAATGGAATTAACTACGATGTATTATTTGTATTACTACTCGGTGCTATTGCAAAATGAACTGAATATCTATTGGATAAAAATTCAAATTCACAAAACTGGTGTTTTAAACGTCAGTCCAACTAATTTCAATAATTGAGACTTTATATCAAAAGCAGACAAATGAATTCATTACATTTCAGATCACGATCACAATTTGCATCGTCCCAAACAACTACACAACACATCTAATCCACAAAAAAACCGTCAATTTACCAAAATCCAAGTCACATCACAATTTCACATCGGTCCGAATGTTCTAGAAATATCCAAATTTGAATCCAAATATGTCCGTCATCGGCTTGGCTGTGTCCTAGGGTTGGTTTAGCAGTAGTGTCTCTAGCTCGTCAGCAGATCGGAGTAGAAAGGCAGCCGACTCACGGTAGCCGGTAATGAGCTGCCTCACTGCACCCACTTCGGCACCAGACAGTTTGTGGGACAGCAAATTAGATTTGGATTGGGTGGATGTAGTCCCAGTTAGAGATGAAGTGGTCACATGGAGTGAGGTTGGAGTTGATGTAGTCTTCAAAGACAAATCTGTTGGAGCTGCAAAAGGAGATAAACATTCCATTTTACGTTTATTAACTAAAAATAAATGAATAAATAAGGATTAATATACATATATAAAACCCATTTAAAAATATGTATATTTGACTGGTATATAATTGAATAATATTAAAAATAATAATTATAAATATCTTATAAATGAATAAAGTAATTACTAGTAAATTGTTGCTATGTATGTTATGTATACATAAGCACTTATAATTTATTAAGGGAATTACGTAGTCCAATGACTTTGACGATTCGACCTTCAAAAAGCTAGCCGTGCTACTCTCTGATAGATGGCTATAGATAGTATACGCCAATAGATGGCATGATAAAAAATTTTAAACATCACCGTAAACACGAACGACTATAGAGTAGAAAGAAAATCGATTTATTTGGCACAATTTTAAGTGTAGTTACTTTTTAATTTCGTGCATGATTCGGATACTAACGAAATAAAAATAAATTATAATCACATTGCACGATGGCTGTAGATGATTATTGTTTTGACATATTCAAGGCTGCATGGTGTAGAACCGTTGCCTTCTCTTTTATATAGAAAAGAGAGAATGAAACAAACATTTTATGTTCATAATATTTCGTTCTCAGTAATTAGGTACTTTTTGAACTACCGCTGGCTCTACGTTTTTGCTTACATAGTCAAATAATAAATTAAATGTTTTTAAACGGTTATATTTAGCTTGCTCTGGTTGTTTGTTGTATTTATTTGGGTCAAATTTACTAATTGAAATTTTAACCCCTATCACTGCTTATAATAATTATTTGTTATTATGGTTTTATAATTAGTAAAAACAAATCGTGGTATGTATTTAAATTCTTACAACTTGCACTAATAAGTAGGTACATATCTGTCATTGGCAATTGGAAGATTCAAAACAACCAGCCACGAAATGAAGGAAAATGTGCTTTAAATTTAGAGTGTTAGAGTCTATTATACTCATGGACAAAGTGCACTTGAGAAATTTTATTGTATTTTTATATAAACGCTGATAAGGTTCAATGTGGTTATTGCTGAGCAAGTAATTTATAAAATTATGACATCGGGAGCAACAGGAAGAAAATAAGATTTAAAAAAAATATATATTGAAAATATTACGTGCGCGGGATTTGTACCCCTGTCATGATTTTAGTATCAGGACGACGTTTACCCCGAGACCAATGTCTGTTTTATAATACTTGTTGAAATTTTATATTAGTTTCTATTTATACTAAATGTCTAGACTGCCTCGGTGGCGTAGTTGTAATTGCGCATGCGTTACGATTGCTGCGCTGAGGTCTCGGGTTCGATCCCCGGGTCGGGTAAAGTGATATTGGGTTTTTCTACCTAGAAATACTCAGTATTAACCCGGAGTCTGGAATGGTGCCCGGTGTGGCGATAGGCTCGCTCCTTATCACATTATGGGACCGAAATTCGGCGAAAAGTGGGTGTACTGGTTACACCTCTGCCTACCCCTTCGGGGATTACAGGCGTGAGTGTATATGTATATGTATGTATGTATGTACTAAATGTTTACAATCATAATAAGTAGGAGGAACATACAAGCCAAAACCAATTTTATTTCCATAATGTTAACGTTAAAAATCGCTTAACACGTTGACTGCGGCGCCAAATAAATCGTTCGTTCGTTCGTTAGTACAAATATATAGCTGTGTAATATATATTCACGCGGACAGATTTTAGCTTTGAGTTTATATGTGACCCGTTATCTAGTTGTATTGTTGATCGAAGGTCCATTTGATGTGCCGCGCGGTGCCCGAGTCTCGAATTATCTACCTATTGGCTATTATATAGTGTTTGCTAATTTCTTCACTCACGCGCGGCATGGCAACGCCGTTGGCGATTTTGATTTTTTTATTTTATTATTATTGTATTTATTTGCAATAATAGCCTATTGTAATGTGATTTATAATAATGTTTGGGATTTTCCATGGTTGTTTTAATAATATCATTGATATGCATAATTTTAATCTTAATGCATATAGTATCATGAATATAGTCTATTTGTAAACGGATGCCCACGACTAGGTAGTCGGTAATTATATTATTTGATTAGGTTCCAGGCTCCGAGATAATACTGAGAATTTCTAGTTAGAAAAACCCAATATCACTTTACCCGACCCGGGGATCGAACCCGAGACCTCAGCACAGCATACATAATTACGACTGCGCCACCGAGGCAAACTATTTAAACAATGCAAAACCAAAATTCAAAATCGGCGTACAAAACGTAAAGAAACCGTTTCCAAAACAAAATAATATGTTTGTTCATGCAAATCTACGGCTTATGTATGTGAATCTAAAGATCATTTCAAATTCGACGAATCTCACAACTACGCTGGCGGGGGTATCAAACCAATTCAATGTAATAATAATACTTGTCAGTAAAAAATCTTTGACGTATTAAGCGATTTTTAACGGTAACATTATGGAAATAAAATTGGTTTTGGCTTGTATTTTCCTCCTACTATTATAAATAGAAACTAATATAAAATTTCAACAAGTATTATAAGAAAGGCATTGGTCTTGGGGTAAACGTCGTCCTTATACTAACATTATGACAGGTGTTCAAATCATCTACACGATTTATTTTCAATATGTATTTTTTTAAATCTTATTTTCTTCCTGTTTACACTGATACTGAGAATTTCTAGATAAAAAAACTCAATATCACTTTACCCGACCCGGGGATCGAACCCGAGACCTCAGCACAGCAGTCGTAACGCATGCGCAATTACAACTGCGCCACCGAGGCAGTCAATATATAGGGTAGTTATTGGGATTATTATTTTTATAAGTTTATCTCATTAGTTAATGTTAGTAGTTATACCGAGTGAAATTGAACTCATAAGAACCCATAAAACATGTTATTTTACTACATAAGAATTACGTAGGAAGCAATATATATCAATAAACGCTAGAAATAAAAAATACAAAATATACCAAGTCTCAAATAGTTGTGCATCGGTGTGTCTAGCAAAGGTACATACACGCGTCAACTCCCTTGAACCCTATGACCCCAATCGGTCGCGAACATGTGACATGATTTTTTTGTGATTTTATTCAAACTTTCCCTTCATACTTCAGGCTTAGTACGGTCAAAATATGTAAATGAACACTAATTACAACTTAGATGTTTAGGTACGCAATTTATTAAAATAATGAAATAATTTACTGTACCTAGTTTCGGCGTATTTCAAAAGTTGAAATCTCGATAGGTATTTACAATAATTGTTCAGGAATCACATATTGTATTTACAATAATAAGTAAGTTGATTTGTGTACCGAGGTTGCACATTACGCGGTCCAGACATTGCATAATATCGGTCCACTAAAACACTAAATGCACTGCAGTCCAAAGGTTAGCGACGAAAAGCGCGCGCGCAATTAATTTTGAATCAAAAACATGCGTCAACGTACCCTTGTAGTCGTTACGTCACGGGCATGCCATGAAGTATTATTATTATTAATGTGATAGGGGGCCTATCTATAGCCTATCGCCATACCGGGCACAGGTTCCAGGCTCCGGGATACTACTGAGAATTTCTAGTTAGAAAAACCCAATATCACTTTACCCGACCCGGGGATCGAACCCGAGACCTCAGCACAGCATACATAATTACGACTGCGCCACCGAGGCAAACTATTTAAACAATGCAAAACCAACATTCAAAATCGGCGTACAAAACGTAAAGAAACCGTTTCCAAAACATAATAATATGTTTGTTCATGCAAATCTACGGCTTATGTATGTGAATCTAAAGATCATTTCAAATTCGACGAATCTCACAACTACGCTGGCAAACCAATCAAACTATATAACTATATAAACTATAAACTATATCTATTATCAAACCAATTCAATGTAATAATAATACTTGTCAGTAAAAAATCTTTGACGTGTTAAGCGATTTTTAACGTTAACATTATGGAAATAAAATTGGTTTTGGCTTGTATTTTCCTCCTACTATTATAAATAGAAACTAATATAAAATTTCAACAAGTATTATAAGAAAGGCATTGGTCTTGGGGTAAACGTCGTCCTTATACTAACATTATGACAGGTGTTCAAATCATCTACACGATTTATTTTCAATATGTATTTTTTTAAATCTTATTTTCTTCCTGTTTACACACATAGTAAAAAAAAAAAAATGGAAAGAATTTGCTCCCGATATCATAATTTTATAAATTACTTGTTCAGCAATACACAAATAAATATATAAAAAAAATAAACACAAAAAACAACCAGGGCAAGCTAAATATAACTGTTTAAAAACGTTTAATTTATTATTATTGACTAAATTTTGTTTGTCGGTGACTCTGAACAAATGTTAAAGGTTTAACACCGTCTATTATTATTTAATAAATTTTATATTTAATTTAATTAATTTATATTTAATTAATTTTAATCTTAATGCATATAGTATGAATATAGTCTATTTGTAAACGGATGCCCACGACTAGGTAGTCGGTAATTATATTATTTGATTAGGTTCCAGGCTCCGAGATAATACTGAGAATTTCTAGTTAGAAAAACCCAATATCACTTTACCCGACCCGGGGATCGAACCCGAGACCTCAGCACAGCATACATAATTACGACTGCGCCACCGAGGCAAACTATTTAAACAATGCAAAACCAAAATTCAAAATCGGCGTACAAAACGTAAAGAAACCGTTTCCAAAACAAAATAATATGTTTGTTCATGCAAATCTACGGCTTATGTATGTGAATCTAAAGATCATTTCAAATCCGACGAATCTCACAACTACGCTGGCGGGGGTATCAAACCAATTCAATGTAATAATAATACTTGTCAGTAAAAAATCTTTGACGTATTAAGCGATTTTTAACGCATTATGGAAATAAAATTGGTTTTGGCTTGTATTTTCCTCCTATTTATTATGATGGTTAAACATTTAGTATAAATAGAAACTAATATAAAATTTCAACAAGTATTATAAGAAAGTATTATTGGTCTTGGGGTAAACGTCGTCCTTATACTAACATTATGACAGATGTTCAAATCCTCTACATGATTTATTTTCAATATGTATTTTTTTAAATCTTATTTTCTTCCTGTTTACACTGATACTGAGAATTTCTAGATAAAAAAACTCAATATCACTTTACCCGACCCGGGGATCGAACCCGAGACCTCAGCACAGCAGTCGTAACGCATGCGCAATTACAACTGCGCCACCGAGGCAGTCAATATATAGGGTAGTTATTGGGATTATTATTTTTATAAGTTTATCTCATTAGTTAATGTTAGTAGTTATACCGAGTGAAATTGAACTCATAAGAACCCATAAAACATGTTATTTTACTACATAAGAATTACGTAGGAAGCAATATATATCAATAAACGCTAGAAATAAAAAATACAAAATATACCAAGTCTCAAATAGTTGTGCATCGGTGTGTCTAGCAAAGGTACATACACGCGTCAACTCCCTTGAACCCTATGACCCCAATCGGTCGCGAACATGTGACATGATTTTTTTGTGATTTTATTCAAACTTTCCCTTCATACTTCAGGCTTAGTACGGTCAAAATATGTAAATGAACACTAATTACAACTTAGATGTTTAGGTACGCAATTTATTAAAATAATGAAATAATTTACTGTACCTAGTTTCGGCGTATTTCAAAAGTTGAAATCTCGATAGGTATTTACAATAATTGTTCAGGAATCACATATTGTATTTACAATAATAAGTAAGTTGATTTGTGTACCGAGGTTGCACATTACGCGGTCCAGACATTGCATAATATCGGTCCACTAAAACACTAAATGCACTGCAGTCCAAAGGTTAGCGACGAAAAGCGCGCGCGCAATTAATTTTGAATCAAAAACATGCGTCAACGTACCCTTGTAGTCGTTACGTCACGGGCATGCCATGAAGTATTATTATTTTTAATGTGATAGGGGGCCTATCTATAGCCTATCGCCATACCGGGCACAGGTTCCAGGCTCCGGGATACTACTGAGATTTCTAGTTAGAAAAACCCAATATCACTTTACCCGACCCGGGGATCGAACCCGAGACCTCAGCACAGCATACATAATTACGACTGCGCCACCGAGGCAAACTATTTAAACAATGCAAAACCAAAATTCAAAATCGGCGTACAAAACGTAAAGAAACCGTTTCCAAAACAAAGCCAGCCTTCAATGTTTTTATTTTTTAAATACTGTGCCATCTATTGCATTGTAGTGAGATTAATCTTCGATTTCAGTTGTGCTATTAAACAACAAAGCGCTAGTTGTCGCATACCTCGGTTGCGGCAAAATTAAGGTTTTTATTTGTTTTTTACACATTTTGTTAGAAATGTTCTAAAAGTAATTAATCCATTTTTGTTAATTGATAACAAAGTAATTATTTTGATAAGAATTAATGTGAATCGATAAGCCCTATTGCAGACAATGTAAGTTTTATTTTTCATGTTTAGGATTTTATTAAAATAATTTTATGGCATTTAAACAAATTCTGCTTAATCGAAGAGTTGCGCAATGAATCTATATTTAACATATATTTTTAATATAGCGCTTGGTCCAGCAGATGTCTCAGGGATTTCTTCGAACTCAACGTAATTCTAGCCATTTTGCGTCCCTTCACCCCTTAATGTACTGACTTGTCATAAGCTATGTAATTGCCTGCATGATCAATAAACGATTTCAATTCATTTCATAGATACTATATTAATTATATCTGTTGGCTCCGCCCGCGTGGATGTTATTTTTGGGAGCTAGCTTGTTAGCTTTTACTAATCACTTCATATCTCACCACGCCTTATCGCCGTAATACAGCTATTGTGAACTATAAATACTCATAACTTTTGATTTAATTAACCGATTTTAATTAAAAAAAGACTAAATGTTGCCTCGATATTTGCTCTTTTTCTACTGTTAACGAGTTTACCGCAAAACTAGTTTAATTTATCAACCGGTTTCATTCAACGTCGTTGAATCAACAACAGACGCGAACAAAACGGGAAATTAACGTTTAGGTCTGTGGACGTTTCTGCAAACCAGTTAAAAACGTCAATTGGTTTTTCAACTAGTTGACCGTTTATAGGAAACGGTTTCATTTCGTTAACGCAAAAACCGTCAACGACCCACCTCTATTATGCATGCATTAAAGGCGTATTACCGCCTGTTTTGGGCCGGGCCAGGTTGAGAGGTTAAATGAAATGAAATCGTTTATTGATCATATAGGCAATTACCCAGCTCTTATGACAAGTCAATACATTAAAAAAAAATAAAGAAATTTAAAGAAAAAGGATATCAGCTTATGTATACATAGCATCATCAATACACTAGCAATTACTTTATTCATTTAGGTGTTTATAATTTTTATTTTTAATGGTATTCAAAGAAATACCAGTCAAATATACATATTTTTAAATCAGTTTGCAGTAATGGACCATAGGTGTTTCCGAGACGTGGCACGTTTTAAAAGCTACCACCGGATCCAAACGTGACCCAGCCTGAGAAGACCCGGCGAAACAAACTCAGCGGGCTTGTTTTTGGAAATGGAATGAACTTCAGTAAGTATAATTGGTACGTACCAGTGAGACTGGTGGGGAAGGTGTGCGTATGCGCGGCCATGGCGGACAGCAGAGCGCTCTGATACGCAGCCATCGCCGCGTTCACTCCCACGCCTGGAATAACACAAACATCATACAATTTAAGCCATCAAAATAATACTAAACTTTAACGAACATATTTGTATGTACGACTCGATAAGCAAACCGGAGGAATCCAAACTGATGAAGTTACATGATCTTAATTGCTTTCTTTCTTTTTTTATATGTTTTTTTTTATTCTGGCGCGGCAAAGTGATCCACACTGTAAGCGTAGTGCCGTCCAGATAGAGTATCAAGTAGCGAGAGACAGTCTATCCCCCGCTACTCAACACAATCATGCCGGCCTGCTGTTTAGCTTCTTCACATTACGCCTAAAGGACCCAGTATCATAGGAAGGAGGGAACACACAAGAACGTTTCTTTCGTTCTTGCTTACTTTCTTTCGTCCTTGCTTACTTTCTTTCGTTCTTGCCTGCTTTCTTTCTTTTTCTTCTTTTTTCAAATCGTGTCGATTCTCCATACGTCAATGGATACAAATACGCAACGAGAGACTTAGGACTTAAAGAATATTGGTAGTTGTTTACCAGTTGGTGGCAGAGCAGTCAGTGTGGAGAGAAGAGCACTGCTTGATAGAGCCGTGGCCGGGTTGGTTGTAGCTCTGTAATGAAAAATGAACTTTATTAAAGACTAGCTTTTGCTCGCGGCTTCGCCCGCGTGGAGGTTGCTTTCGGGAGCAGAAGTATATAATCCAAGGAGTTGTCTTCTGCATTGAGGCACCTATAGCGAATGTGATTATAATCACATTACCTAAAGCCTATATATTATCGAAAGAATTTTATAATTCTGAACACAAATAAGTAAATTAGACCCTATTCAAGCTGGAAGGGGTAATTGTCAAATGGCAGTAAAAGGATGCATATATGATGCAGGGACCAATAAACAAAGACTATTAATAATAACGGTAGGCAGCGGCTTTGCAGTGCCCTGGCATAGCAGAAGTCTGGGCAGCGGTGACTACTTACCATCAGGTGGCCCGTCTGCTCGTCTATCTATCGAGGCAGTAAAAAAACACATTATAAGCTTGATTGACTTACGTTTGCCTGCCGAATGTCTGCGGAGAGCCGAACGTGGTCGGGAACGAGGGTCTGAAAAGAGGCGCGGGCGATGACGCCGGACTGAAACCGATTTATTTAACATTAATACGATTTGGGAGTAGATTGGATTATTATGATAACTATGGCATTTCTTTAGCTAAAAAATAACTTCGGTTGGGATTATTGTTTTCTTATCGTAATTTTTTTTTATCCTGCACGGCATAGTGACCGCACTGCACCTGATGGTAAGCGCAGTGCGGTCCAATTAGAGTATCTATCCCCTGCTACTCAACACAATCATGCTATCACTATGCCATAGGCAAGAAGGTGAAGAAGCGGTCGAGGGTCTAGTGTCAGAGTACTCAGAAGGCCGCAAAATGGCCAAACATTGTACCCCAACTCTAGACCCCGAGAAAATCACGACTTTATTTCAATTGTAATGTGAAGAAGCTAAACAGCAGGCCGGCATGATTGTGTTGAGTAGCGGGGGATAGACTGTCTCTCGCTACTTGATACTCTGTCTGGACAGCACTGCGCTTACCATCAGGTGCAGTGTGGTCACTATGCCGCGCCACAATAAAAAAAAATTGACAATGCATGACTTCACTGCATCTGACAGTAAACACAAATACTGAACACAACTGGCTACGCATAAGTGCACGAGACAATTTTGGCAACACATTTTGTCAGGTAAGACTCAACTAGTTTCTAATGCCGATTTTAGGAGTACCGCAGATTCATGTTACCCTAGTACACAACTGGCAATGTTAATGTCTATTTTCCCGTTCTTTGCGTGTCGAATATGAGATTATGGATATGTATTATTTTCAGGAAATAATTGAGGCTAGTGGTATGTGAGTGGTATCCATAGCTAGTTTTAATAGATCCATAGATTCTTGTTATCTCTGCCTCGGTGGCGCAGTTGTAATTGCTGAGGTCTCGGTTTCGATCCCAGGGCCGGGTAAAGTGATATTTGGGTTTTTCTATTTAGAAATACTCCGTATCAGCCCGGAGTATGGAATTGTGCCTGGTAGGGCGATAGATCCCCCTATCTCATTATGGGACCGTAATAAGTTGGGCAAAAATTGAGTGTACTCTGGTTATATCGTGAGTGTATATGTATGTAGATTTATGTTATCCTAGTACTCACCTGGCAGTCTTACTGCCTGTGTTTCCGTTAGCATTATCGATCTTGAGCGAGTTATTATTCAACGCAGTGTCCATGGTGGGGCTGGCTGATGGACGCGTGGTGTCTGCAGCTGCCTTCAGTCCTGAGAGAGACGTGGTGGTACTGGCCGCGGTGGAGGCTGGGCTGCTCATGGCGCCGCTGTACAGGCTCAGGAATGATGAGGCCACTGCTGAAGTCGCTGTTGTGTCTATGGCCTGCAAGATACGTTTTATATTAGAGGACATTATAGTTTGAATAAGTGACCTCCATCGCTCATTAATACCCAAAATTCAAAATTCATGATTGCTTTGCCAGGCTTGAAGAAAGAGAAGAAGAAAAAAAATCCTGTACTCTACTATAGGAGCAATGTAAATAACCGAAATGTGATACAGGAATGTAAATAGCCGAAATGCTGTGATATGCTAAAGCTGCTATATGACGCGTTGGTTAGTACTTTAGCTGAAATGCCCGGGTAGTGGGAGTCTAAAGCGATTTTTTTTACTTCTTCTTCTTCAGGTGCCTCTCCAATTACTAGAGGTTGGCCATCAACTCCAAATCTTTGTCTTTGTCCTATGCAAGACGGAAAACTCAGCAGCACTCGTGAATCCAGTCCAATCCTGAATTTTTTACAGTTCAATAAAAATTATAGTCCTGGCTTTTTGTCAGTTACCTTCCGAAACTGATAGACACACCACTAGCTAGTTCTAAAGAAGATGGCCAAAGAGGTTCCAGGTAATAGTAGTCTTTAACTTTCATATGTTTTTCAGATAGACTAATTATTTCTCCGCATCAAACTTAAAATCCATTATCTCTATGTCTAAAACTCACCATTGGAGTGGGGACGGTCGGCATCGGCTGGCTGACGGGGTCTAGACCCAGCCTCATGCGCTTTGCGTTGAGGCTCTCGTTCTCACACGCCTGCGCGAGGATATGCTCCGCTTGCACCGACGTCAGGTGCGCGGGGGTGGGCCGCACCTGGCAAGGGCGGAGAGGGGGTAGTGTCATCTCATATTAGATCGAGTCGCGGGATTAGTGATGTACTTATTTTTGGAAGAAATTCTGAATAATAATAACACTCAACAGTTACACACATAGCCCCGACCCCACACTAAGATACGAGACTTGTGTTGTATCAGGAACTACGAGAGACGCACGGTCTCACAACACCTAGACCCAGGACACAAATATCTGTCTTTCACACAAACATTTGTCCCAGTGTGGGAATCGAACCCATGGCCTCTCATTTCACAGCCGGCTACTCGCCATCTGCACCACGGAGGCTGCCAAAAAATAACTATAGACTAAATGATATTATAGAATAAATATAGTAACAACCTGCAAAATTCAGGCCGCAGTCAGTATAAGACCAGATTATATAGAATGATAGTATTCGAAAACTGAAAGAAAAACATAATACTGCAGCAGATCGAACCCTCACCGCTGTATCCCAAGCACTGCCGGATCCTGGAGTACTTCCTCCATTCCCACTTGTGGGTAACTCCCCGCGTACTTTCTTATTCCTCCTGCAGCTCTTCAAGTAAGTCCTGATTCGTTTGCGGGCACGCTCTGCAAACTCCGGGAACTGTCGCGTGCAGGAGTCTATGATGGCCTGAATCTTCTCTTTGGGCTGCTTAGAGATAGGAACTATCCTGTCTAAGTTCTCGTCCACGAACAGTCTAACGAACATCTGGAAAAAATTATTAGTGTTAAATTATATTTGATGTTTTTCTATCTAGAAGTACCAGAGGATTTAGAGTCTGCAGAAACCATAAATTTTTCAACGTATTGTAATTTAGGGCAACGTTATAAATATAATAAAATAAAAATAATTTCTTCGTTTAATTAAAAATATCTTGAAGCTAAAACTAAGCCCTGACCAACAACCTGCTAGATGTCATTGTGGTAATTTATTGGAGCTAATTTATTCGTCCAAAGCAACTGTAGAAGTCAAACAAGATCAACTACATAACTACTTACGTTGAAAGCCTTCAGCCGCTCAGGATCATGATGATGCGGGTCTACTCTATCATCACTGTCGTCATCTGATGCACCCGCATCGTCATCATCCTTAGTACGATCAGAAGACGACGTCTCATCGTGTGTGGATCCAGGCTCGACTGGTGTCGCTGATCCCACGTGGATTGGACTCTATAGGGTAATACGATTCGTTATCATTTAAAAATCTATTAATTTCATTGGTGCCGATATATTCACTATGGAACTGAAACAATCTGTACATTGTAACTAAATTTGTTTGGCATTCAGTGCTTAAAATTGAACAGTGACTTAAGTCACTTCTCTCAAATCCTCTGTTAACACCAAAAACTTCAGTATAGTAACTTATTCTATATAATTTATTTTTAAAGCAGTTATAACTTTAACAGCATGTTATGTCATAGAGAAGTTTTTTCCACCAGAACTTAATCCTAAGTTTGATAGTGCCATACAAATCACTACTTACCCTATAAAAATGTAATTTTCACATTACGATTGGCCAATTTTATTTATCACAAGTTACAGAATCTTTACCAAACTATCGACTATTTATTCTATAAAAAAATTAAGTAAAAGTCGGTCAACCTTAAAACTCACCGAGTGACCAGTGGTCAATGGTGTAGGTGGCTTGGGAGGCTTGCTGCCCAGTCCGAGCGCGCTGTGGTACGAAGCCCAGAGGTCCGCCATGCTCTCAGCACCCGACTCTGAGATCTCACCATTTCGGCCTGCAAGTATCAATACGGAATTGTGTAATTCTGCTGGTGGTTATATTCATATCCACCTGGACACCGACCACCGTACACAGGGTATAAAACCCGCGGCCGTCTGAGTACTCTGACACTGGACCCTCGACCGCTTCTTCACCTTCTTGCCAATGGCGTAGTGTGAAGAAGCAGGCCGGCATGCTTGTGTTGAGTAGCGGGGGATAGATTTTCTCTCCCTACTCGATACTCTAATTGGACGGCACTGCGCTTACCATCAGGTGCGGTGTGGTCACTTTGCCGTGCCAGGATAAAAAAAATCTACTAAGCCCAAATATTCAATCTCTCGTAAAGTGTTACTCCATTTCTTAGGTATGGCAATACGATAAAGTAAACAATAACACTGGACACTATTTGGAAATAGTGTCCAGTGTTATAGTTTCGGGATTGCATGTAATATAATAGTTCCTATTATATAATTAGGTAGGTATAATCTTGAAAAATATAACTATAACTTGGTTTGAAAGTTAAATTCACACCAGAATCACAGCACAGCAGCGTAGCGGTGAGCAATTCCAGTGCTACCTATATAAATGAAAATAAATTCGTTATTTATGCAGCATTTAAAATATCTTCGGTACTAAAATACATGGTATCTTTTGGTGTCTGCCACTAGTCATCAGTGAGTGAATCATAAGTTTTTCTCTTTTTTCTTAATCGATGGAATTTTTCGAAGTATTTCAGCATTTATAACACAAGCCGACTAAGCATTCATTTAGGTATTAAAACTTCTATTTCCCAAGGAAAAAGTAGTAAAGTTCACGTTTTATGGAAACTCCTTTGCTTCATTTCCTCAACCATTAACCTCCGCCGTACTTAGCGTGTTTTATTGTTTGAAGGCTGAGAATAGATTAAAAATCTGAACGCAAGAAATAAACCAGTAACTGCGTTTTCTGGCGTATCAAACTAACGCAAAACTTTAGTCTCACTTGTTGGCAATTGTGTCTAAAAGAACAGAGCCAAAGATAAAAAAAGCTTAGCAGCAACTTTTTTAAAGATATAACGAAAGTAACGACTGCCTCGGTGGCGCAGTTGTAATTGCGCGTGCGTTACGACTGCTGTGATGTGCTGAGGTCTCGGGTTCGACCCGAGGGCGGGTAAAGTGATATTAGGTTTTTTTATCTAGATTTTTTCAGTACTAGCCCGGAGTCTGATATTTGTGCCCAGTATGGCGATAGGGTCGCCCCCTATCACATTATGAGACCGAAATAAATTCGGCGAAAAGCTTCGGGGATTACAGGCGTGAGTGTATATGCATATCTACGACAGAAGCAAATAATTCACATACTACTACTTTGAAAAATATATGAGGTAATCTTGAATTCAATGCACTTTAACGTCACAGAAAACCAACGTAAAGTGACAGTTTACTGTCGCGTTTCGTATGTTAAGTGAGATATCCGGAGGCCCAGATTCCCCCATCCCTTCCCCGATCCCTATCCCTGTCCTTTAAGGCCGACAACGCATACATGATACTTTCGGTATTGTGGATGTTCATGGGCGGTGGAGACACTTAACATCAGGTGACCCACAGGCTCGATTGTCGGACTATGCAATAAATAAAAAAAAAACTTTAAGTTGTTCAATATCATAATTTGCTGGTGGGAGAATATTTAATCGTTCTGGCATATAGCGTTCCGGAGTTAAGTGGTATAGATACAGTTACATCATTTCAGCGGCGGTCGAGGGATGCAACGATTTTTGATGTTCACTATTATATTTAGACTACATTATAATTACCATTAATTGACTGCCTCGGTGGCGCAGTTGTAATTGTGCATGCGTTACGACTGCCGTGCTGAGGTCTCGGGTTCGATCCCCGGGTCGAGTAAAGTGATATTGGGTTTTTCTATCTAGAAATTCTCAGTATTAGCCCGGAGTCTGGAATTGTGCCCGGTGTGGCGATAGGCTCGCCCCCTATCACATTACCGAAATTCGGCGAAAAGTGGGTGTATTGGTTACACCTCTGCCTACCTGCCTGGTACCCAGATCGATAGTAGAACCATACTGTCTTTTGCAGCCGGAATGGATATTAGCGTGCCACGAGCTAGTCCGCTTGGGATTTAGAACGAAGGTCTATGTGAATTTGCACAGAGGCAGTAATATATAACTATGCGGATCTTTTCATTCACGTTACATCGCCATTAATTCTATAGTCTGAAAATTTTTATATTGTGCTGGTGGTAGGATATTCATATCCGCCCGGATAGCTAGACCACCGTACACAGAGTTTGAAACCCGCCATAGTGGCACACGCAAGTATTGTGTGTGTATGTATGTATAATTACCATCAGGTGCAGTGTAGTCTCATGGTCGTGACAACTACCTTTTTAGATCTTTGTCTCCGTGGCCATTATTGAACCATTTTACCTGATGATGGCGACGACGTGCCTTTATCGGTAGGACCTTATTTATAACGCTATACTGGTCTGAAAAGTAACTGCCCTCTTCAACAATCTAGGAATCGTCTGTACATTCCTATGTTCATAGGCGTTTAGGCTGCCTGGTGGGCGCGCATTAGAGGAGGCCTTTTGGAGGGGCTTTGAGGGGCCTACCGACACTAGAAACTGTAAAAAATTCCAAAGAATCGGCTATTTTTTCTATCTCCTGCTCCGGGCGTAGACCATAAAATCTGGGATCAGTCAACCAGTAATACCAGTCTTAGATCTCGCGTGCAAAGCTCACTGCAAATTCACATAGACCTTCGTTCTAAATCCCAAGCGGACTAGCTCGTGGCACGCTAATATCCATTCCAGCTGCAAAAGACAGTATGGTTCTACTATCGATATGGGTACCAGGCAGGTAGGCAGAGGTGTAACCAGTTCACCCTCTTTTCGCCGAATTTTGGTCCCATAATGTGATAGGGGGCGAGCCTATCGCCATACCGGGCACAGATTCCAGACTCCAGGCTAAAACTGAGAATTTCTAGAGAGAAAAACCCAATATCATTTTACCCGACCCGGGGATCGAACCCGAGACCTCAGCACAGCAGCAGTCGTAACGCATGCGCAATTAGAACTGCGCCACCGAGGCAGTAATATTAACTATGCGGATCTTTACACTCACGATACATCGCCATTAATTCTATAGTCTGAAAATTTTTATATTGTGCTGGTGGTAGGATATTCATATCCGCCCGGATAGCTAGACCACCGTACACAGAGTTTAAAACCCGCCATAGTGGCACACGCAAGTGTGTCTCGTTCCGGGATCAGCCATTGTAAATGCGGTTTTTGTCAGGGTCTAGAGTTGGGGTACGATATTTGGCCGTTACTCGGCCTTCTGAGTACTTTGTCTCTAGACCCTCGACCGCTTCTTCACCTTCTTGCCTATGGGTTAGTGTGAAGCAGGCTGGCATGATTTTGTTTAGTAGCGGGGGATAGATTGTCTCTCGTTACTCGATACTCTAATTGGACGGCACTGCGCTTATCACCAGGAGCAGTGTGGTCACTTTACCGTGCCATGATAAAAAAAATCTAATAAAATTTTCATTAGAAACATAGTATATGTCCAATTTTATGTATTGTTAGGTCTTCGTAAATCTTGAGAACCGGTACGTAAATTCCAGGACCTGGGCTGTAAAATCCCAAATGTTCAATTTTCAAAGTAACCTTTAATTAATAACAGTATTATACGAGGAACTTATAGCTTATTAAATGATAAAATATCGATAGATAAGGTAGTTTATTTAATTGCTAACTAGTAACACGGTACTTGGGTAATAACTAGTAATCCTGTGTTTAATTTTATACTTCATTCGATGTGCAATCGTATATAATACGCAAAAGAAGTTTCTTTTGCGACAATAGAATTAAAATTGATTAAAAAATTAGGGCACAATATTTATTTTAAATATTGGTATAAGCAAAAATGGGTGCATTGTGGGAACATCTGACTATCTCCTTCACTATGAGAGGTGACGTCACGGCTTATATCATGCATCCTTTTACTGTCATTTGACTATTACCTTCCAGCAGATTTGAATGGCGTCTAATTTACTTATTTTTGTCCAGATTCATAAAATTCTTTTGATTATAGGTAACTAGCTGTTGCTCGCGGCTCCGCCCGCGTGGAAGTTATTTTCGGGAGCAGAAGTATACAATACAAGGAGTTGTCTTCTGCACATAGCAATTGTCCTGACTCTCAGGTGTTGTGCCTGAAGCTTGAGATTACATTTAAATAATACATCACAAGTTAACCCCTTACTTCGCCCCTTTTAGGGATGATTTGGTAAAAACGTTGAAACACGTATTTCGTTATTTCTTTTTCCAAAAGCCTAAATATGCATTTTCAGATTCCTAACTTGAGGAATTATGGATTTCCCATACAAATTTTGAACTCCTATTTGACCCCGTTCATGATTATATTATATTATGTGGATTATAGATTGAAAGCGTTACCTAATTATATTTTTATGTATTGTAGGAATAAATATATTCTTGGTAGGTGTTTATATCTCTGTATTTAAATATGAAAAAGAATTATAAACATTCCATCCTTAATCCTTCGAGTTAGTCAGCATTACCTTCTAAGCTGAACTACGCGACCATTTAACTGATTACACTTACTGCACCCCACGAATACACTGGCTATCAACTCGTCTGCTACACAACTCGGGGCACGCAATCGCTCCCTTTTATCCAAAACATTTACTACTTCCCACCTAGTGTGTTATTATTTATGTACCTGCAGTTACTTTCTAAAATACCTTCGGTATTTCTACATAAAAGGAAATACCGAATAGTTAGTATGAAGTTAGTTTTAAGGCTATAAAAATAAAATATAAACACGTTACAGAGTTTTATAATTTTTTTGAGTCCTTTTCGTTTGCCACCGCAAGCATCAACATCTACGAGTATAATTAAAGTCCCTACTACAAAGTGTGTAATGTCCGATTAATTCCAACCTTAGTTTTACAATTCCATAATTTTATTGCCACTATTGGTATTTAATAAACAGTAATAACAGGTAACGAAGTCCTGGGGTATGTGTAACAACAGTCCTATAATTTTATAATATTTAGCATGCATGGTTAGCTAGCCATTAACAAGGCTCTGACGTGTCGATGCATCTGCCTCTAAATGTCAAGCCGATGGGGCGCAGGGCTACCAACGACACCGCTTAAACGCTTTTTTAATTGCGTCTTTTTTGTTGTTTTATTATCTGTGGTGGAACATTAATTCGTTCAGGGCTGTCAGTGTGACAGCAATTCATTCCAATTTCAAATGTTAGAAATTTTGCCTTATGACGTGGAATCGTGGGAAATTGTAAAATATAGAATTAGAAGTAAACTTGTGTAGGTAATATAAAATATACACATCAGTTTGATATTCTAAATATGAATATTAATATAGGAATTATTTATCTGTATATATAAAAGAATAAACTGACTGACATATGACGCGACTGACGCACAGCCTAAACGGCTAGGGTTCAAGACAACATTTTGACAGTAGGTGCCTGTTATGACGTAGGCATCCACTAAGGAAGGGTTTTTAGAAATACCACCCCTAAAGGGGTAAAATAGGGGATGAAAGTTTGTATGATAATAAATAATTTTTGAAGTTAACGCATGAAAAATTCTATTTTGTATTGTATACTTTTTCTCCCAAACATAACCTCCACGCGGGCGGAGCCGCGAGTAACAGCTAGTACTTTATATATAACTTTATCAGCAGTCTTAGAATTGAGCGTAACAATGACATCATTCAATTCTCTTAAATCTCTCATTAAATCTATATTTTTATTCTGGCCCTGTATTAGACATTGTCTCACTGCTGGGCATGGGCTTCCTCTACTAATGAGAAGGATCACGCTGGCCTAATGCGGGTTCATAGATTTAATACCTTTGAATTTCTTTTGAGTATTCTCAGGCATTCAGGTTACCTCTTGATATTTTTCTTCACCGTTAAAGCAAGCGATTATTTAAATGAATACGTATGTAACTTTAAAAAAGTCAGAGGAGTATGCCATTTGGGCTGATTTCGAATCTGCGACTTTCGTCTCGACAGTCCGTACACCTAATTAGATTTACGCTGCTTTTTATGACGAAATATAATACTGCAATTTTCATTAAGATTACTAAATTATAAATAAATAAATAACACCCAACAGTTCCACACATAGCCCCGACCCCACACTATACGAGTCTTGTGTAGTGGGTATCAGGGACTACGAGAGACGCACGGTCTCACAACATCCAGACCCCGGACACAAATATCTGTCTGTCACACAAACATTTGTCCCGGTGTGGGAATCGAACCCATGTCCTCTCATTTCGCAGCCGGCTACCCGCCAACTGCGTCACCCAGGCTGTCAGTTACTTAATGTCAATATATTAATTTCTATTTAATTTTTTTTTTATAGTCCGACAAACGAGCCAGTGTTTCACCTGATATTAAGTGATCTCCACCGCCCATGAACATCCACAATACCGAAAGTATCATGTATGCGCTGTCGGCCTTAAAGGACAGGAATAGGGATTAGGGAAGGGAAGGGGGAATCTGGGCCTCCGGATATCTCACTTACCATACGAAACGCGACAGTAAACTGTTTATTTATGTTAAATACAATAATCGTTAAAAACCCACTGAGATGTAAAGTGATGCTATATAAGATACAAAATTACATCAGAGTAACAAAATGAAATAGATTACATCATTCTGTTAGAGTTTTCAAAACGAGATACTTTGACATAACTGTATGAAATATCATCCTAAATTTTATTCTGCGTAGGCACAAAAGCATTAAATACTATAGCGAAGTCACCCAACCCTAGCATCTATAAATAATTTCAGAAGGTGTCTCGCGATGTCTGCTGCACGGCCGCCTGTATATGGCTTCGAGGCGGCAAAAATAACTGGCCCAAGCCCCGAAGCCGCCATTATGCAAGCGAGCCGTTCTAGTCAAATGTCAACTGCCGAAACTGGAAGTTGGGCCTTGTAATTTTAGCTCTCTAGTTTGGAGTATCGCCATTTTGGGAACGTAGAATAGAAACCTCTTCACAATAAATGAACATCCAACAATTATATGTTGCAGAAACGTGGCACTAATAAAAACACGACATTTAGAATAAGCGATTAGTAAATTACCAAAAAGTGACAGTTCACTGTCGCGTTTCGTATGGTAAGTGAGATATTCGGAGGCCCAGATTCCCCCTTCCCTTCCTAATCCCTATTCCTGTCATTTAAGGCCAACAGCGCATACGTGATACTTTCGGTATTGTGGATGTTCATGGGCGGTGGAGATCACTTAACATCAGGTGACCCACTGGCTCGTTTGTCGGGCTATGAAATATAAAAAAAAATAGCAACTTATTAATAAAGACTGCCTTGGTGGCGCAGGTGTAATTGTAACGGTAGGCAGCGGCTCTGCTGTGCTCTGGCATTGCAGAAGTCTATGGGCGGCGGTGACTACTTACCGTCAGGTGGCCCGTCTGCTCGCCTGCCTATCGAGACACTAAAAAAATAATATTACCGTATAGTACTAATTCGGTCTTTCATAATACCATAACGTACTGGCCGGATTTTAATGATTCATTGTATAAAAACGGTATCAAATCTCTCCACATTTCTGCTAGCCTGGTACTTAGTTCAACTTCAGAGGTGTTACTTTTGTGTCACGCGCATCTTAAAATTTCACTCTCATAATTTTTTCATAACGAGCCTAAAGAAGTATAACTTCAAAAATTAGTTTGCGTTACGACTGTTGTGCTGAGGTCTTGGGTTCGATATCCGGGTCGGGTAAAGAGATATTGGTGTTTTCTATTTAGAAATACTTAGTATCAACCCGGAGACTGGAATTGTGCCAGGTATGGCAATAGGCTCGCCCCCTATCACAGTATGGGATCGTAATAAATTCGGCGAAAAGTGGGTGTACGGGTTACATATCTGCCTACCCCTACGGGGATTTCAGGCGTGAGTATATGTTTGTTTATATAAATACCCTATTCGTGAAAAAAAAAACTATATCTTTGCATCTTTGCCAACTTCTATGCATTAACTTAGTAGAATTATCGCGACTCGACGAAAAATTAATAATAACAGCCAATCGTAGCCACTGCTTAAAATGCTGAGTTTTCTATGTTGATTTATGCCTAATACAATATTTCTGATGAGTCGTATTTTAATTTGCAATATAGTAAAAAGGCATAGATTACAGAAACAAGTCACACTCACACAAACACAAAAAACGACGTTCCATTTTTAAAAATTCTTCGTAACATTTACCTTGTGCCTGGCTGTGGTAATTCCATGCTAGCAACATCATTTTCAACTTCTCGGCGTCTTTCGCGAGGGCCTGACCTGCACCAGATCACATTCGCCAATCAATTTTCAAACATTCAAATTTAGAATTTTGGTATAGTGAAACATTTTTAAAAGTAGCCAATTGGTTCAGTATTTTATGCCAGTGATAATTTTTATTTGTTATATGTGTTTTTTGCATAAAATACCAACTTCAGTTGATGTGATGCAAGTGGCTGTAATTCACAAAATACCTTTTGACATTTCATGTTAATAACTTACTTGAAAAATTATCGTCGTCGTTCATATCCGAAGGCTCTGGCGTTAGGTTGTCCTGCAACAACGAAAAAGTTTGTTAACAAACAAGTGTGTCAAACTTTTGAAAAGTCTCCAAAATTAAGATGGAACTAATTGCATGAATTAAAAATTTGTATTTGTTTTATTGGTTGTAAGTGTATAATTCCCGAATCTGAAAATTAATGTGACCTTTATGTGATGTAATTTCAGGTATTTTATGTTCATTTAGTCCGGCATGTACGTTTTTACCTTATATAGCCTCGGGCAAATGCAAGGCACAAAAGTGCAAGCGATAGATAACTGTTTTATTTTTACATGGTTTTCCGATTTTTCCGTCGAACCATGTTACTCGATTCTGGGAATGCACATCTGCCTACCGGGACACCATACACACTCGCAAGTTTTAAATAATTAATAAATTAGCGAAACGCCGGCGGGCCACGCTCGGCGGGTCAACGCTCCGAGCCGCGGCCGCGAATCGATAGTGCTTCAAATGGACAAGCCACTAAATATAGCTGGATATACCTTCACACGTGTGCTGACCTCCTGGTACATTGGGTACATGCTATGGATACATATGGATGCGATAGATACATAAGGATTGCATCGGTCGTATATGGACACCGCTGACTCGACGCGACGGCTGCCTGTTAATGTACTCGGCAATTATAAACCCGTCGAGGTTTCATCGGAACCTACTTTGGTAACATAAGTAACATACTCATAAAGTATGCCCAAGGTGTTCTGAGCTCCTGGTAATTGGTCCTGTCACAGCTGACTGGCTGCTACATAATGTACCAGTGCATTATAAACTCAAGGAGTTTAAAGTCTTACACTGGCGATATTATGTTAGCGGTGTGAAGGTATGTACGAGGCCGAGAAATAGCTGCACATATTCCGCACATGTTCTGAGCTCCTAGTGGCGGCATGCTTGCAGACCGTTATGACTGACGACCTGTTTTGTTTAATCTTGACATTTTAGACCGTCGTAGATATGCAGCACAAGTATGCCGACAACAGAATATTACCCGGAGTTTAATATTATTATTTATACAGAAATATCTCATAATAAAAAATATATAAATAAATAATAATGAGTTAAAGGTTAAAAAAAACATTTTCTTTATTTTAAACAACCGAATTACTTAGTATTATTTCAATACATTTCAGTTTACAAAAAATGTTAAATAATTGAAATTAAACATCTAACAATTGAAGCCATACAGAAATAATAAAAACAAAATGCTAATCTAAGATTGAGATACAAAAATGGATCGGTTTAGTATGATAGAGGCGTGATCAGAGCGTTTTCGCGCATAATAATGGCCGGGGCTAAGATGCCGTTACATTTAATAGAGAATAGTTTTATCAAGGAACACGTTTGGCTGTGGCTGTTTCACTTGGTTTCGGCGATGGCGGCGGGGAAAGAGGAATTTCCTTCCGCGAACGCTCCGGTTGTGGAATGAGCTTCCCTGCCGAGGTTGTCCAAGGGATCTTCAAGAATGGAGTAAATAGGTCTTTGAAGGTACGGCAACGCGCATGTGATGCTCCTGGTGTTGCAAACGTCCTTAGGCTACGGTAACCGCTTACCATCAGGCGGGTCGTAAGCTTGTTTGCAAGCATCGTGGTATAAAAAAAAACTTGGAGCCGGGGAAACGCCATGTCCCAGATACTTTACCATATATCAGAGGCGTCATAGACAAAATTGGCTATGTACTGAAACGTCAAAACTTATTTTAAGCCGCCCAAGAAGATAAGTCAATTTTTACCACCTGCCAATGCCATATACGTCTGCAAGACCCGGGCACATAAAAAATAGATTGTGACTGTTTGTATGACTGTGTTTATATCGGTCAAACAAAGAGAAATATAGGGACCCCCGAAAAAGAGCACATAGCTCATGTGATAGAGCGACTCTCCACGAAGTCTGTAGTTGCTGAACATTCCAATCATTATCTTCGATTTGACAAACCACAAAACCTTGCCAAAGAACACCGATTCCTACCTAGGCTACCTAGGATGATACGTGAGGCTATTGAAATAAAAAAACATTGTTTGGAAGCTAGCACCAGCCCAGGATCTAATTATAAATTTAATTAAATCGACCAGCGGGTAGACCTCAAGACACTGTGAGCTCCTTCTGCATAGATTGGACTACAACAAATAAAATTTTATATCAACTAAATGGAGGGTAGAAACATTGCACTATACTTCCGTGACGACATACAACTCAGGCCGTCCCATGACCACGAAGGCTGTAAAGTTTTCGAAACGTCGGGAATAAAAAGTAAAATAAACTGCAATAGAATTCGTAAAATTAGTTTTCAATGTATAATATTCGCTTAAACCAATAGTCTCGGTGCAGTTATCAAAACCCCACATTTCACTATAATTCACCAATTCAATTTCAATCTACCTGGACGGCACTGCGCTTACTATCAGGTGCATTGTGGTATTCCGTGCCATGATAAAAAAAATCTACATATACTGATATGATACATCTGCTGAGCTGATATCTGTATATATAAAAGAAGAAACTGACTGACTGACTGACTGACTGATCGATCAACGCACAGCCTAAACGGCTGGGGTTAGAGACTTGAAATTTTGACAGTAGGTACCTTTTATAACATAGGCATCCACTAAGGAAGGGTTTTTGGAAATACCGCCCCTAAGGGGGTAAAATAGGGGATGAAAGTTTGTATCAAAATCCGTCATTTTTGAAGTTAAGTTTATGAAAATTAGTATTTGGCCTTTTAGTCAAAAATAAAAAATATATATTTCAGGATTTTTGGAAATTCCACCCCGAAGGGGGTAAAATAGGGGAAGAAAGTTTGTATGAAAATCTTTCATTCTGCAGTTAAACGCATGAAATTTGGTATTTGGCTTTACAGTTAAAAATTAGAAACACATATTTCAGGGTTTTTGGAAATTCCACCCCTAAGGAGGTTAAATAGGGTAAGAAAGTTTGTATGAAAATCCTTCATTTTTGAAGTTAAATGCATGAAAATTGGTATTTTGTAGTGTATACTTTTTGTCTCAAACATGACCTCCACGCGGGCGGAGCCGCGAGCAACAGCTATCAAAAATATTAAAACACATGCGAAGTTTTAGCCGCCTTGGTTCGCCAACTGGCGATAGGCTGTTGTTACGAAACTAAGCGAAGATTTTACATTCAACAAGTGGCCGACACAGTCCTATGTAAATTTATTTGACTACTCGCAATGGAAGGTTGTAATTTTCTTTGTGTAATATATTTTATCCTGGCACGGAAAAGTGACCACACTGCACCTGATGGTAAGCGCAGCGCCAACCAGTTAGTCATCAAATATATAATAATAATACTAGCCCTGTATTAAACATTGTCCCACTGCTGGGCACGGGCCTCCTCTACTAATGAGAGGGGTTAGGCCTTAAGTCCACCACGCTGGCCTAATGTGGGTTTGGTAGACTCCACATACCTTCGAAATTCGTATAAGAATTCTCAGGTATGCAGGTTTCCTCACGATGTTTTCCTTCACCGTTAAAGCAAGCGATAATTAACATTTAATACACACATAACTTTAGAAATGTCAGAGGTGTATGCCACTTGGGTTTCGAACATACGACTTTCGTCTTGACAGTCCGTACTGCAACCAACTAGGCTATCGCTGCTATCATCAAATAGCGAGAGACAAATCATGCCAGCCTGCTGTGTGTCTTCACACTACGCCTAAAGGACCCAGGATCATAGGAAGGAGGGAATACGGTAGTCAGCAAACTGTTTCACATCTTGATGGTGCGGCAAAAATATGAAATTGCAAACCTCTTGGCTCAACCCGGTTAGTATACACCACGAAGCTGCGTGATTGGTGAATTCTCAAGTATGTAGGTTTCCTCACGATGTCCTTCGCCGTTAAAACAAGCGTTAATTAAGTCAGAGCTGTCATTTCATTTCAATAATATGTCTCGGCAGTCCGTACCAGAACCGACTAGGCTTTCGCTGCTTTTATTATTACATACATATACACTCACGTCTGTAATCCCCGATTACAGCCCCCAAGGCATGTGATGCCCTGTAAGGGTAGGCAGAGGTGTAACCAGTACACCTACTTTTCGCCGTATTGCGGTCCCATAATGTGATAGGGGGCGAGCCTATCGCCATACCGGGTACAGATTTCAGACTCAGGGCTAATACTGAGAATTTCTAGATAGAAAAACCCAATATCACTTTACCTGACCCGGGGATCGAACCAGAGACCTCAGCACAGCAGTCGTAACTCATGCGCAATTACAACTGCGCCACCGAGGCAGCGTTTTATTACTATCACAATATATATATTTTTGCCATACTTACATTGCGAAATAGAGTATTTACATTAGATTCCTAGTAACTGACACCGAAATTATTTAAAACGCAAGCACTACTCAGCCATTTTGATTTGTTATATGATATGATTTCATAATATTTTGTGCTAGTTTTAATACAAATTGAATAATATGTCTATTTAAAGAAGAACTTACAATGCATTCTATAATGCCAAGTATACAATAAACAATACTTAAGCAACCACACACTAAGCTGAAAATTTATATCAATTGGTTGACATGGTAACTCATACTAACCCTACTAAAGTATAGTAACTACTTGGAAATTGGTAGAGCCACGCTGTAGACATATTTGTCTACAGCATGAATGGACCGGCTCGACCGGGGTAGTACCACTGTCTCACAGAAAACGTAAATGGTAAATGAGATATCCGGAGCCCTAGATTCCCTTTCCTTACCTAATCCCTATTCCTGTCCTTTAAGGCCGACAGCGCATACTTGATACTTTCGGTATTGTGGAAGTTCATGGGCGGTGGAGATCACTTAACATCAGGTGACCCACTGGCGCGTTTGTCGGACTATGCTATAACAAAAAAACTAATATTATAAATGCGAATATTTGAATGGATGGATGGTTGTTCGTCACTCAATCAGGCTACAACGGCTCGACGGATCTGATTGAAACTTGGCACAGCGATAGATTAAAGTCTGGAATAGCCCATATGATACTTTTATCCCGTAAAATGTATAGTTCCCGTGGGGCAGTTTAGATTTTCACAGAGCAAGGGATCGACATGTTTTTTACATAGTGGCAGCTTAGGGATCCGAAAATGACTGATAGGCCCCTTTTTATCCCGGAAAATGCACGCTTTCTATGGGATATCAAAATATAGAAAGGTGTATCTAATAGCTTAAGATGCCTCCATGGATTGTATGTCTTTTCTTCCAAAAATAACCTCCACGCGAGCGGAGCCGCGGGCTACATCTAGTTTGTTCATATAAACCTAGTTCAAAATTAAGCTCATCGAAATGTGCGTGTACTGTTAACACCTGTTACGTTGTAACAAGATAATACATAAAAATAAAAAATGTTAAAATAATTACAAACATAAAGACAAAATAATTAAGTTGTTACTACGGAGCGAAACCACGCGAAATGATCTAGCAATAGCGGATAGAACCAATCAGGGTAATCCTTCTGTCTGAAACACGAATCCCCACTAAAAAATATCAATTATCACGCACACAAGGAAAAAACCCTTCCTTTAAATACAAGGCGCGGGACACAAAACGAGAGTTGATTCCAATACGCACAGGAAACAGGTCGGCTCACAAGTAAATACCACCAGTTAAAATAAAGTAGTAAAATCAGTGCTAATCATCATCCCCCTTGGAATCTGGGGGACCACCGTACGGGTTGCAGCTGGGAGGTACCAACTCCCGTACCGTCCAACACTGACTCGACAACGGCTCCGAGCCGGGAAGGAGTGCGACCGCGGCAGAACATAGTCGCCGACCTCTGCTGACCTCTGCGCCCGGCACGCCGCTGCATCGCGAGCCACGCGGCGCCCCCGGTCCCTACCGCACCGGCAGACATTGGAGCGTAGTTAAGTCCCCAGCGCACATTGCCCGTCGACCATCACCAAACGGAACTTTCTCTGTGCCGAGAGCTCACGCCCTGAGCGGTTCTCCTTATCCTCAGTACTTGGTTTTTTTTGTAAAAGAAAAAATAAAAGTATTTTTTTTTATTCTTCGTATCTTGTTTTTTTTTTTTTTGTGCCCCGCCGTCAGGCGGACCGTAACAAAATGGCGCTCAACTATTGAAAGCAAGCACAGAGAAGTTTCGTTTGGTACTTTTGTGGTGTCGGTATTTTTTTTTTTCTTTCAAACCAGGTGGTAAGCCTATGCGGACGAGGCTGAACGGGGAGGCACCACCGACCCGTTTTCTCTTTATAGAGGAACGGGTAGCCGAAATTTTGTCTTCTGGTTCCGCAGGGTAATCAAATACCATCTATGGTTACCCACACACATACGCGTGAACTGCAAGTGGCATAACATCATAATTTTATTTTTTTCTTATAACATTGCATTCTGATTTTTGTGCATTGACATGTTTCTTGTTTAGCAATCGTTTTTGCATTTATGTATGTGCGTAGTTAAACATTTCCTTTCAGAGATTTTTTTAGTTTGGTGCATTTTTGCATTCATATTTTTTTGTTGCAATCATTATTGTTTTGCAAATTTTATTTTATACTCTGAAAAGATAATGATAGTAACGTACATTATTTTACATCGTACTTAATATTTTATTAACATTGCCACTTTCGTGTCACATTTCGTCGCGTATTGTTAAAATTTTTTTAACTTCGAATATTTTTTTTTCGATTAATTTTTTTTTTCGGACTTAAAAAATTTTTTTTTTACTTCGAATAATTTTTTTTCTCGGATTTTTTTTTAACATCGGTTAAAATTTCTTTTTATCTTCGACTTAGCTGACCAATAAAATTAGATTGATCATTTCGGTTCGTTCTTATCGGTTCGTGGGTTCGATTCTTTCGGTTCGGTTCGTTTCTTTTCGGTTCATTTCGTTTCATTTCTTTTCGGTTCTTTTCGGTTCCTTTCGGTTCTTTTCGGTTCCTTTTGGTTCTTTTCGGTTCGTGGGTTCGATTCTTTCGGTTCGGTTCGTATCAAGTCAATTTTTTATATTTTTTTTTAAAAATGGACCGCACTATTAAATATCTACACCTAACTAAACCGGAGCTCACGTACGAAGTAGCCATACGCGGTTTAGTACCTAAGGATAGGGTTGACGACCTTAGGGTTCAAATAAACAAAATTGTTTCGGAATATCCGGCGGACGCGGTTTTTGACTCATGCTATGACATAGAATCAGACATGAAAGAAGTTAACGCAACCTTTAGCAAAATAATTACAAATTTAGATTCGTTAGACAATAATCCGGATAACAAACCAATTTTGGATCGTACTCGCTCCTTAATCAATCACATTTACTTTCGTTTAAATAGAATAGAAAAACCTACAGATGAAAATGTATTAATGCTTTTAGATGATATCACGGAACAGTTCAATGACCTCCAGATTAGATTTAATAAATTCATTAGTAAGAACAAGCCATTAGTAGCAAAACCTTCTATTCAGGATAATTTGAATGTACCAAGTAGTCCGTACGAAAGGAGGGAAACAAAATACACAAATACAGAAGTAGTTTGCGATAGATCTTCACTTTCGGAAATTTTAAAAACTAAATATGACGGCAAATCCTGCGTTCGCGCTTTTATCGCTCGCATAGAAGAGCTCAAGTTAGCACGTAATATTTCGGACGAGCGCATGATGCGCTTGGCACCAGAGATCATGACCGGGGAGGCCTTGCATTGGCTCAGAAGCGTAAGGGATAGCATAGGTTCGTGGAACGAACTGTTATCGTCGCTAAGAACGGACTTCGACACTTTTGATTTCGATTACAAAATGATGCACGAGATCCGTTCGCGTAGCCAAGGTGAAGAGGAAACAATAACTATTTACCTAGCAATTATGCACGGTATGTTTTCGCGACTTTCCGGACCCGTGCCAGAGGCGGATAGATTAGAAATTATTCTCCACAATATCAGGCCGTGTTACGCGGGAGTATTAGCAACAAATTCAAAAATTACTAGCATTTCTGAATTACGAGACATCTGTAGGAATTATGAAAGTATTAACGCTCGATATTCTAACTTCAAAGAACCCTCTAGTAACCCGGGTTGCTCATTAGCACCAGAATTTAATTATCTCTCTATTAGAACGAACAAAAATAAATATAACTCAAACAGGCTAGCTTCGTTAAATACAAAAAATAAATATTGTTTTAAATGTGGTCTTCGGGACCACACTACTTTTACTTGCCCTAGGTGCAATTCCAAGAAAAAACCGTTCGTGAGTCCTTTTCAATGTTATAAATGCGGCGAACGTGGCTATAAAATTACGGATTGCCCCAAATGTAAGGTTAAGGATAGCCCGCCTTCCAAAGTCCTTCAGACAAAGGAACAAAATAAAAATATTTCAAAAAACTAGCCAGGAAAAGTTGCAGTCAGTTGAACTTTGACCAGGGAGACTGGGCCAACTGGCTGACAACTATAAAAAATTTCTTTCTCACATTTAAAGTTGCTACTATCTTTAATAAATTGCCTATTAACGATCCTCGTCCTTATGTTACGGTTACAATAAATAATTATCCTAATTTAAAATATTTAGGTCTCTTAGATTCAGGTTCAGCAATTACCATTTTAGGGAATAACTCCCATTTACAACTTTTAAAAGCAGGGTTCATATTGAACACTGCTGATATATTAACCGTTACGACTGCAGGTGGTCAGCCTTATCATTCCATAGGAAATATTTTATTACCTATAGTTTTTGAAAATATAATAAAAGTTTTAAAGGTACACGTAATACCAGAAATAGATTCGTATCTAATTCTTGGCATTGATTTTTGGAAGCAATTTAATATTTGCCCCAAATATTTACCTAACTTACAGTTTTTCAGTGACACAGACCCTAAACTTAATAATATCACATTGTCTTCTACTTCCTCATTAGGTCTCCATTCCTATGACACATTAGGAACTTCAGAAAAAATTATCGCAAATAGTATAATAGAACAATTTAAAAATATCTCTTTCGAACATATAGGGCTAGGTAGAACATCACTAATTACCCACAGGATTGATACAGGAGACGCACTCCCTATTAGGCAGCGCTCATATAGGTTGTCGCCGGAAAAACAAAAAATCGTTTCAGAACAGGTAGATGAAATGCTAAAACTTGGCGTAATTTCACCAGGCGAGAGTCCATGGTCTTCCCCTGTCATAGTAGTAGAAAAAAAAGAGGGTAAACCTCGGGTATGCCTAGACAGTAGGAAGCTTAACTCGGTCACTAAAAAAGACGCCTATAGCCTACCGTATATATCGGAGATCTTAGACAATCTTAGGGACGCTCGTTTCCTGTCATCAATTGACCTGTCAAAATCTTTTTGGCAGATTCCATTAAATAAAAAAGACAGAGAGAAGACTAGTTTTTACGTTCCGGGTCGTGGAACTTTCGTTTTCAATGTAATGCCTTTTGGGTTGACCAATGCGCCAGCCACACAACAAAGATTAGTGGATACGTTATTTGGTCCAGAATTCGAGCACAAAGTCTTCTGCTATTTAGATGACGTAATAGTAATTAGCGATTCGTTCCAGGATCACGTGTCCCTACTACTGCGCGTATTGGAAAAACTTAAAAAGGCTAATTTATCAGTTAACTTCGAAAAATGTCAACTTTTTAGGGATAGCTTAAAGTATTTGGGATATGTGGTTGACGTTGAGGGTCTACGCACAGACCCGCTAAAGGTGGAGGCCATTCACAACTTTCCAACACCAACTAAGAAAAAAGATGTTAAGAGATTCCTAGGAACCGCATCGTGGTATAGACGTTTCATACCAAATTTCAGCACTATTGCGGGCCCTCTGAACTCTTTAACATCTACAAAGAAGAGTGCTCCTCCCTTCAGCTGGTCAGAGGAAGCGGAAACGGCCTTCACGACACTTAAGACATGTTTGGTCACAGCACCGGTATTATGCTGTCCTAATTATGACCTTCCGTTCGAAGTTCACACAGACGCCAGTAATTTCGGGTTAGGCGCTATGCTCACCCAAAATATAGATGGCGTTGACCGCCCTATAGCATTTAGGAGCCGCTCTTTAACGGGTCCTGAACGCAACTATAGCGTTACAGAAAGAGAAACTCTGGCTGTACTAGACGCTCTCGAACACTGGCGCTGTTATTTAGAGAATGGCAAGTGTTTTACAGTTTACACTGACCATTCAGCGTTAAAATGGTTTTTAACCTTGTCTAACCCTACGGGTCGTCTTGCCCGCTGGGGTTTGAGGCTCTCTGCCTTCAACTTTATTATTAAACATCGTAAGGGTAAAGATAATGTAATTCCAGATGCATTATCTAGAGCAGTACCAGTAGCAGAAATTAGTGCCACAAGCGATAGCAGCTACATTACCAAGGACGACTGGTATCTTAACATTTTTAACGGTTGCGTAACTTCGCCTACTAGTTTCCCAAACTACGTGGTGACGAATGGGAGATTATATCGTTTCTCGAAAGGTAACAGCCCACTTACATCCGAATTCGAATGGAAAGAAGTTGTTCCTAAAGAACATCGTGATACGATACTTAAAAACAACCATTCTGACCCTACTGCGGGACATATGGGCATTTTCAAAACTTACCAGAGGCTAAAGCTACGCTATTATTGGCCCGGTATGTATAGCGATACTGCTAAATTTGTGACAGCTTGTGATACATGTACTGCATATAAATCTCCTACCCATCATATCCTTGGTCCACTAGGTAGACCTAAGGAGTGTAGCAGGCCGTTTCAAATGATCTCCATAGATCTCGTAGGCCCTCTACCAGTTTCCCGTAAGCAGAATGCTTACATATTAGTAGTTTGTTGTTGTTTCTCCAAATATTGTTTACTATTCCCTCTAAGGAGAGCTACGGCAGCAAACGTAGCCAAATATTTAGAAGAAGGGGTTTTCCTTGTGCATGGCATCCCACAGGTAGTTTTGCAAGACAATGGAGTGCAATTCATTAGTCGTGAATTAGCTAAACTGTATGAGTATTATAAAATTCCAAAAGTGCAATTTACGCCTAAATATACGCCCCAGATAAACACTGTGGAACGTTATAATAGAACTTTGATCACCTCCATATCAACTTTCGTGGAAGATGATCACAGAACTTGGGATATAAACTTACCAAAAATACAGTTTGCTATGAACAGTGCCGTTAACGAGGTTACCAAATTCACCCCGGCGTTTCTAGTGTACGGTAGAGAACTTGTACCATGCGGGTCGCATTATACTACAGATGTAGACCCAAGTGATCTGGTGCTCTCGCCACGCGATGAATACGCGGAAAACCTCGGCTGTTTGGCAAAAATATTCGACAAGGTTCAATTATCTTTGTATAACAGCCATGTCAAAAGCGCGCGACATTATAACCTACGCAGAAAAGCCGTAGACTTTAACGTAGGAGACATAGTATGGAAACGGTGCTATTTCCAAAGCGACAAGGATGCGCACTTCGCGAAAAAACTAGCTCCGAAATTCTTGAAGTGCAAAATAGTAACCAAGCGCTCCCCATTAGTTTTCACCGTCGAGGACATGTCAGGAAATAATTTGGGAAACTGGCACATCAAGGATTTCAAGCTGCACTCCTCTCCTTCGTAAAGATTTTTTTTTTTTGGTGTGTTGTCACACTTTTATAGTTATCACGTGAATTATACACGATAGATAACCTCATCAATTTTGTCCTGTTTCATAGGAATTTTTTTTTTAGGATTGTTAAACAATTCTATAATATGTTAACATTCGTTTATTATCCGTTCTTTAGCGAGTTAAATAAGCCTACACGAATTTTTTTGTGTGTATTGACTTCTATATAGGTCTACACACATTTTATTGTTTTGCGTTTTGCAAAATTTTAGCGGAGTATGACAGTTTCTCGGTATAGGTCTACTCGTCTGCTGTTTTCTTCTCTCCGTTACAGCGGGTCGTGACTGTAACAAATTCGCTAAAGAATAGACATACTCGCAATGTCGTTTAGCTATTTTATTTAGCTTGATCAAATGATCATTTATTCATCGAAGTTATTACCGTTAACAGTTCAATTCAGGTTTCCTTGATTCATAGTGTTCAGAAAATGGAATATTTTTTTTTCTTTTCTCGTCTACAATTATTACAAATTAAAAATTGTTACGTTTTGGTCTCTGTCCACATTGTCTTTGATGAATTAAAATAAGCCCACACGATTTTTTGTGTGTATTGACCACCGTATAGGTCTACACACGTTTTGTTTTTGCGTTTTGCAAAATTTTAGCGGAGCATGACAGTTTCTTAGTATAGGTCTGCTCGTCTGCTGTTTTTCGTTACAGCGGGTCGTGACTGTAACAAATTCATCAAAGACCAATGTATTTCACAGTGCCGATTCGTCAGAATGTTCACGTTGCAGTATTCTTCTTCTTAGACGCTCTTTGTCATGCAGTACTGTTCTCGAGTCCAATTCGTTAATAGAATTGTACTCTAGTTATACGGAAGTCTGTTGATTTTAAATTTCACCAGACAACTATGAAAGGTCGAATGCTAGGTCGCATGGTAGGTATTTGTTAGTGGAAGTATGAATGTGAGACAGTACTGGGCGGTTCTAGCGATACTTAGGCGCTTACCGCAGCGGATTTTACTACGAAAAATCCTTTCTCTGGGAGAGGGGGTATTGTTACGTTGTAACAAGATAATACATAAAAATAAAAAATGTTAAAATAATTACAAACATAAAGACAAAATAATTAAGTTGTTACTACGGAGCGAAACCACGCGAAATGATCTAGCAATAGCGGATAGAACCAATCAGGGTAATCCTTCTGTCTGAAACACGAATCCCCACTAAAAAATATCAATTATCACGCACACAAGGAAAAAACCCTTCCTTTAAATACAAGGCGCGGGACACAAAACGAGAGTTGATTCCAATACGCACAGGAAACAGGTCGGCTCACAAGTAAATACCACCAGTTAAAATAAAGTAGTAAAATCAGTGCTAATCATCATCCCCCTTGGAATCTGGGGGACCACCGTACGGGTTGCAGCTGGGAGGTACCAACTCCCGTACCGTCCAACACTGACTCGACAACGGCTCCGAGCCGGGAAGGAGTGCGACCGCGGCAGAACATAGTCGCCGACCTCTGCTGACCTCTGCGCCCGGCACGCCGCTGCATCGCGAGCCACGCGGCGCCCCCGGTCCCTACCGCACCGGCAGACATTGGAGCGTAGTTAAGTCCCCAGCGCACATTGCCCGTCGACCATCACCAAACGGAACTTTCTCTGTGCCGAGAGCTCACGCCCTGAGCGGTTCTCCTTATCCTCAGTACTTGGTTTTTTTTGTAAAAGAAAAAATAAAAGTATTTTTTTTTATTCTTCGTATCTTGTTTTTTTTTTTTTGTGCCCCGCCGTCAGGCGGACCGTAACACACCTCTGCCTACCCCTTCATTACAGGCGTGAGTGCGAACGTCTGTATGTATTATAAGGCCAGTAACGTATGCATTAGTGTTTCCTATATTCTATACATCAGTACTACCAACCTCAAAAAATGCTACATAATTCACGTACGTAATGCGTACCAGGTGCATAGGTGTGGGTGAGATATCGACCGTCTTAGGGCGGTGGCCAAGGACCGCATCTGCTGTGCCGCTAAATATCCGTTGACCTTTGAGATCTGTTCACATGGTGCGAGAAACACGAGATGCCGTAATTATTATCGTATGTTCGGTATTGAGTATGCGGATATTTGAAGTGTGAATAGTTCTGTATGTTCTATGGTTGCAAAAACTACAAAGAAATAGTATTAAAGACTTAGACTAATTTTAATGGCTAATTGACAGATCAATCAGTAATCATTTAGCAAATATATATGCCTATGTATAGCGTTGTCATCTGTATATATAAAAGAAGAAACTGACTGACTGACAGACTGACTGATCGATCAACGCACAGCCTAAACGGCTGGGGTTAGAGACTTGAAATTTTGAGAGTAGGTACCTTTTATGACGTAGGCATCCATTAAGGAAGGGTTTTTGGAAATACCACCCCTAAGGGGGTAAAATAGAGGATGATAGTTTGTATGAAAATCCGTCATTTTTGAAGTTAAGTTTATGACAATTAGTATTTGGCCTTTTAGTCAAAAATAAAAAATATATATTTCAGGATTTTTGGAAATTCCACCCCGAAGGGGGTAAAATAGGGGAAGAAAGATTGTATGAAAATCTGTCATTTTTGTAGTTAAACGCATGAAATTTGGTATTTGGCCTTACAGTTAAAAATTAAAAACACATGTTTCAGGGTTTTTGGAAATTCCACCCCTAAGGGGGTTAAATAGGGTAAGAAAGTTTGTATGAAAATCCTTCATTTTTGAAGTAAAATGCATGAAAATTGGTATTTTGTAGTGTATACTTTTTGTCTCAAACATGACCTCCACGCGGGCGGAGCCGCGAGCAACAGCTAGTGTATCATAAAAATCAAGTTAAAATTGACTTACATTCCCACAATTAATACTGAAAATTGAACCACTTAATTATCATCTTATTGACGTGCGTATTAAGCGTTTGTAACGTTAATGTCATGGAGGTAAAGTCGATTTTGGCTTGTATTTTTACTCACTACTTATTACCTTTTCCGAACACCGGTGTAGTTCTGATACATGGTAGGTTAATATTAAATTTAGAATTTTCTGACTCAGAAACAACACCGAAAAGCCTACAATGTTACGTGTTCATAAACCTCTTTAAGCTATTCAAAAACAACGACTTTTTAAACTATTCAGATAATTATAATATAATGCCAACAGGCATGCTACGAGGGTTGGCATGTATAATACTTTTTAACCGGGTTACCCTTTAATTAGCCAAAGCTACTCTGAATTCTATACAGTTTTTAAAACAAGAGTTGACGAATTATACAACATAGGAATTTGGAATAAAACATATTCTAAAATATTAGTAACAATTACTTGTTACAGCCTCCGCAGGGTAACGGGCAAGTGGCTGTGAAACGAAAGGACCCTGATTCAATCCCCATATTGCACCGGGACAAATGTTTTTATTTTCCGTATGGATTTGTGCTGTTAGCTCGTAATTGCTTTTACAGCTTCACCTAACATTGTGGCCGGCACCTATAGCGCTCCAGCCAGAAAACGCAACATTTGTCAACGGCTAAGCTCAAAGACGCTTTCTAAAAGGCCTTTAATTAAGCCGTCGCATCGCTTGGAATAGGCTTAAGGCCGTCTCGATATACTAATGTATCGAAGATCCGGGCCTCGGCCGGGCTCCTTGGACTCGCCGGCGAGTCCTACGTCGACGTGAATTCATAATACAATTGTGATTGCGATTGGGCAGGGACATCGCTGCCTCGACAGCGACCGTTATGGGATCATTTGGATCTCCCAAAACATGTTTAGGGCGACGACGGAGGGAGATGGAGGGACAAATGTTTATATGTAGTATTTGTATCGGGTCTGTCTTAATTTTAATTTTATCACGCATAAATGCACAAAAACCATTAATAATTTACAATAACTCCATAACGTCCGTTAAAAATAAATAGCAAAATACGTACCGAAATAACTATAAAAATAACGTTATCCAGGCTCGCATGTGAGCCGGTTCTTAGCGTGTATGGAACGCACCTAGCGCAATTTGGTTGGTAATTAATTACGCCCCAATGACAGATAAGGTGCAGTCGTGCGTACATACATAGGTGTTATGTCATTATGTAATGAAGGGTATGTACAAAAAATATATACACTCACGCCTGTAATCCCAGAAGGGGTAGGCAGTGCAACCAGTACACCTACTTTTCGTCTAATTTCGGTTCCATAATGTGATAGGGGGCGAGCTTATCGCCATACCGGGCTCAACTCCAGACCCCGGGCTTGAGTATTTCTAAATAGAAAAACCCAATATCACCTTACCCGACCCGGAGATCGAACCTGAGACCTCAGTACAGCAGTCGTAACGCATGCACAATTATAACTGCGCCAACGAGGCAGTCAAAAAATAGTTTGTTAGAAAGCTCTCGCTGGTACGTAAATGGATAGGTACACCCAGCACACCTACATTTTGTTGAGATTTTTTGAGTCTATATATAATGAACTTTTCGTAACGAATTATGTCTCAAATCATAACCTCAAATACAAATAGACATCCGGCCTGAGATTTGAATTCATCTCATCGGTTTCTTAGTCTACATATGCGGGTTTTTTTTTTATTCTAGCACGGCGAAGTGACCACACGGCACCTGATGTATTCCTACTTGATATAGTGGTTGGCACGAGTAATCATTAGTAGTTACACTTCAGCCTAGCACTCTGGGGATAGGAGCGAATATAGATAGATCTTCAGAGTCTTCAAAACCTACTGAAGAGATTCTGATTTAATCTCTCAAAGAATCCCAAGTTGAACACAAAATCGCAGTAACTTTTCCTTTTCTTTGTTTCTTACTCTTAGTCACAAATTGGTCACAACTTATTTGAAGTTTGTATAACGTGAAAGTGTTTTACTATTCTTACGATTGAAAAAACTAAATTACTTAGTAATAATAATACTACCCCTGTATTAAACAATGTCCCACTGCTGGGCACGGACGGGCTCTACTAATGATAGACTTCACATACCTTCGAAATTCTTGTGAAAATTGTCAGGTATGCCGATTTCCTCACGATGTTTTCTTTCACCGTAAAATCAAACGATAAACTTATTTTTTTCATATTATTTATATTTGACAGCCTCCGTGGTGCAGTTGGCGAGTAGCCGGCTGTGAATCGAGAGGCCGTGGGTTCGATTCCCACACCGAGACTAATATTTGTGTGACAGACAGATATTTGTGTCCGGGGTCTGGGTGTTGTGAGATCGAAAGTCCATCGTAGTCCTTGATACCCACAACACAAGACGCGTATCTTAGTGTGGGGTCGAGCTATGTGTGTGACTGTTGGGTGTTATTTATTTATTTATTTATTATATTGAAGGAAAATATTCAAACCACATCTCAGTATTCATAAGTTTTGAAGGTAAGACGCATTAAGCCATTGTGTGGTTATTAAGTACTAGTGATCTCGGGCAGACGTTGTCCTGCCATAAACCGCCTTCTCTATGGGCCGAATTTTCGTTGAAAGATAAGAAATCAGATCTCGACAACGACGCCAAATATCGGATCGAAAACTCCCATCTGTTAACTCGGACCCAACCACACACATACACAAAATTTCATTGAAATCGGTTGAGTGGCTTTAAAGTCTATAACGGACATAGGTAGAGACAATTTTTGTGTTTTATATATATGGATACTAGCTGGTGCTCGCGGCTCCGCCCGCGTGGAGGTTATGTTTGGGAGAAAAAGTATACAATACAAAATACCAATTTTCATGCGTTTAACTTAAAAAATGACGGATTTTCATACAAACTTTCATTTCCTATTTTACCCCCTTAGAGGCGGAATTTCAAAAAATCCTGAAACATATATTTTTTGTTTTTAACTAAAAGGCCAGATACTAATTTCATGAATTTAACTTCAAAAATTACGGATTTTCATACAAACTTTCATCCCCTATTTTACCCCTTTAGGGGTGGTATTTCCAAAAACCCTTCATTAGTGGATGCCTACGTCATAAAAGGTACCTACTGTCAATTTTTCAAGTCTCTAACCCCAGCCGTTTTGGCTGTGCGTTGATCGATCATATCAGTCAGTCAGTCAGATTCTTCTTTTATATATACAGATTTATTTTGATCATATCTGCTGATAAGGGTGAAGGGAAACATCATGAGGAAATCTGAATTTCAAGTCAAGTGACGTGAATCTGAAAAGTGTGAAGTCTACCAAACCGTATAGCCAGCGTGGGGACAAGGCCTAACCTCATTAGTAGAGGAGGCTGTTTCAAACCTTCAACATTAGTTTAGTTTTGAAAGCACCTTCATTCTTCTTCAGAGCTTAAAATATAGTTTTCATGTACTTTGAATATGAAATGACACACACATATGAGGGTGTAAAAGTGCCATATGCCGTTATATAAAATGATATAAATTGTTAAAACCATCGAAACGGCATCGACCGGGCTTCATCCACCGATACACAGAATAAATCGTAGAATAACCTAGTTTTCCATACAAAATAACTGCAAAATTTCGGGAATCCACTACAGCCTATGTACTGAGGGCTGGTATGTACTGATACATGGGCTATGTACTGCGGTGTCCCCCCCCTCGGGCGGCTCCCCAGTGTCCCCCTCCGATCCCCTGTGAACCCCCTCGCCGCGTGTTACCGTGTAGTGCTTGCCACCCCGCGAATGATCGCGCTGTGACCGTCGGATGTCGATAGTTTGGGTTGAAATTATGGCCAATGATTTTGTCGAGGTTTTAATATACCAAAAATACTTTTAATAGCTTAAGAGAATAAGATATATGTTATGTTTTAATTTATAATATTCAAGATCTTTTTTAATCAATTAGAAGAAATGGAATTAAACAGACCTTTTTAGTATATTATCAAATTCCTAAAGGTCTTCTTTGTATATAATGTTATGTTATTAGTATATAATGTATATAATTCTTTGTATTCGAATATTTTGTTACTCATATGCACAAGATTTCACAAATAGTGTGGACGAAAACATATAACGTGGATCCTATCAATCCATCGACAAACAGTCATCGACAGCACGGCAGAGTGCCAGCAATCAGGTGGCAGTCACCGTATAATCATTAAATACCCACGCGAAGGGGTGCGATGACGCCCGCGGCGCCACCCGCCCGTGCCCGCCCGCGACCAATTATGAAAATAGGAACAAAATACAAATTTGGAACGCTCTACGAAAATAACGGCCGGACTCGTGCTTTATCGATAATTAAAGAGGGACATCCTTAGCTGACGTTAAATGAATGACTTGTGATAATATGTAATTGGGTGTTTGTCTATAAGATGTTCGAAATTCACAATGCACTGATGTGATTGGTTTTAAACTTGACAATGGGCCGTTTTACGTACCGTTCAAAAGGAGCGAAATTAACATGTCCTAACGCATCATTACGACAACACATAACATAGAATAAGCTCACGCTTGTTCTATTAGGTATAACAAACAATCTATTGAAAGATCCCAACTTTCGAGTATAATATCCTTGTATAGGTTTGATCTATTGAAGTATTGCTTTTATGACCTTCCAGATATTGCCCTATTGCTTATTTCAGCAAACATTAGACATTTAAAAGATACAATAGCCTGTGAGTTTGTCTCGGCATATTTAGTCAGGTATTAACAATTGACTTGTAAAAGTACATACATAAATATACACTTACGCTTAATCAGTACACCCACTTTTCGCAGTTTTTCGGTCCCATAATGTGATAGGGGCGAGCCTATCGCAAAGTATCGGTAACGATAGGCAGCGGCTTGGCTGTGCCCTGCATTGCAGAAGTCTATGGGCGGCGGTGAATACTTACCATCAGGTGTCCCGTCTGCTCGTCTAATATTTAATGATCCTATTTACAAATAATCGTCTTAATCAACCAAATCAAGGCCAAATCCTGAACCACTTAAAGTGACACTGGCTGGCAAGTCAGCACTTTCTGTCACGTCTTCGCAAAATAATACTTTACTACCCGGGGAATTTTTAAGCGGAGCTCGCTGCCTCCCAACCCCACCGTAATACCATAACGGGTGCGAGCTATGACGAGATTATCTACGTACGCATACACGCGTACTATGTAGTACATAGGCAATGATTGTATATAACGGCATTGATTTGCCCGGGCCGGACGGCTGTCATCGCAACAATGATTACAGTGGATGCAAAAATGCGCGGAATACATTTTGGGTGGGATGTTGCAGGAACCATTGACATTGGAGTATAATAATACTAGCCCTGTATTAAACACTAGCTGTTGCTCGCGGCTCCGCCCGCGTGGAGGTCATGTTTGGGAGAAAGGTATACAATACTAAATACCAATATTCATGCGTTTAACTTAAAAATGACGGATTTTCATACAAACTTTCATTCCCTATTTTACCCCCTTAGGGGCGGGATTTCCAAAAATCCCGCAACATATATTTTTTATTTTTAACTAAAATGCCAAATACTAATTTTCATGAATTTAACTTCAAAAATGACGGATTTTCATACAAACTTTCATCCCCTATTTTACCCCCTTAGGGGTGGTATTTCCAAAAACCCTTCCTTAGTGGATGCCTACGTAATAAAAGGTACCTACTGTCAAAATTTCAAGTCTCTAACCCCAGCCGGCTGTGCGTTGATCGATCAGTCAGTCAGTCAGTCAGTCAGTCAGTCAGTCAGTCAGTCAGTCAGTCAGTCAGTCAGTCAGTCAGTCAGTTTCTTCTTTTATATATACAGATTGTCCCACTGCTGGGCACGGACCACTACTAATGAGAGGGGTTAGGCCATAGTCCACCACGCGGGCCTAATGCGGGTTGGTAGACTTCACATACCTTCGAAACTCGTATGAGAATTGTCCGGTATGCAGGTTTCCTCATGATGTTTTGCTTCACCGTTAAAGCAAGCGATTATTAACATTTTAAAACATTGAGGTATAATGAATATTAAATGTTACGCAGATTATGTTGAGTTCCATAAAATTCCTGAGAAGTCTGTCAACACAATAGCTAAAGGGATCACATTTTTTCAGGGTACATTTATTTTAGAAAATGCTTACAAATGCATGAAAATCCTACTAATATTATAAAAAGCAGCGATAGCCTAGTTGGTTGCGGTACGGACTGCCAAGACGAAAGTCGTAGGTTCGAAACCCAAGTGGCATACACCTCTGACTTTTCTAAAGTTATGTGTGTATTAAAATGTTAATTATCGCTTGCTAATTTAACGGTGAAGGAAAACATCGTGAGAAAACCTGCATATCTGAGAATTTTTCGAGGGTATGAGAAGTCTGCCAACCCGCATTAGGCCAGCGTGGTGGACTGAGGCCTAACCCCTCTCATTAGTAGAGGAGGCCCGTGCCCAGCAGTGGGACAATGTTTAATACAGGGCTAGTATTATTATTATTATATACTGTAACTCGAATGCTCTACAAAACAAACAACTAATGATCACCACCCCTACCACGCAACTTCAAAAATATTCTCTCTACACACGGTTTAATAAATACGTTCACAAATAGTGCGAGGATTTCTGTGCAGAAACCACATCTACCAGGCGCGCAGAGACGTCAAGTACTTAGCTGGGGGGATGGGGGCCCGACCTCGAAAAACCGAATGGGGGTCGTCTCTGCGTCGAAAAGCATCGCGAATTTCACAAAGCGGCTTCCTAGTTACTGGGTACCCCGCTAGGGTTGGCACACAAAATTTTACGAGAACGGAGTTTTATCAAGGTTTTTTCTACATAGGTAGATATTTTTTTTTTCAATATCTTGTTTTGACCATCAGTGTAATAACGAAATCAAGTGGTACATAATTACTATACGTAAAGCATTAAATCCTACGATGCCAATGTAATTTCTTTGCAATTCCTTTAGCTAGTCATGACTCATAAGCTTGCCGGCGGTGCGGCGGTGCGTTCAAATACTGGCGAGTTACGCCGTTCTTACATGCTATTTTTAACCGACTTCAAAAAAAGGAGGAGGTTAACAATTCGTCGGAATCTTTTTTTTTATGTATGTTACCCGATTACTCGAAGACGCCTGAACCGATTCGAGAAATTCTTTTTTTGTTTTAAAGCGTATACTTCCCAGGTGGTCCCATTGACACCAAGTCAGGATCTGATGATGGGATCTCAGAAAAATCGAGGGAAACCTTCAAATTTTATAGAGACGCATAATTTGTTTTTCATTGAAGTCGGTGTACTTTTTACTTTTTATGAATTAATTAACATTAATGTTATGGAAATAAAAATGATTTTGGCATGTATTTTACTCCCTACTTTTTTAATATCCTCATAGACACGAGTGATTAAACAACCTGTCAAATAATGTATTCAAAGTTACTAGGCTCATTTTTGCCGTGCCTATAAAAATTGTTTTGGGCATCGATGCTATGCACCTCTGAGGTTCTAATATTATAATGATCGTATTTAATAAACGATTCCCAGGTAGAGCACAATAATGAAGACCAGAAGACTGATGGTCAATTGCTTGCACTAGGGCAACATAACACCACAGCACCAAAATTATTCAGTTATATTTTAAAAGTAATATTCATAATGTGTACAGAAAATATGAGTCAAAGAAAAGGTTCAAGACTGCATAAGGCGCTTCACTCCCAGTATATAATTAATATATTGATACCAATGTAGTAAAGTCAAAAACATTTTAATCTTAACACTATGGCATTTTATCAATACGTACTTTTATTTTAAACTCTTAAGCTCACGGCGGTACGTCTGAAGATGTAGGCACAGATGCAAACCTTTGTGACAGATAGGGAGTCTATGGTCATATCTGGCACAAATTCCAATCCTAACCTGAACCTAGGACCTCGCCGTCATCTCTTCAAAATCAAAGTCAAAATCTCCACAAATTCCAATCCCGGGCAAAACATATATGATTTTAAATGCAAAATCAAACACACGCTGTGATTTCCCCACCTGGGATAGAACCTAGGTCCTCACCGGCTTCTTAACAAATATGCTAAGGCTTTGCTGTGCCCTGGCATTGCAGAAGTCTATGGGCGGCGGTGACTACTTACCATCAGGTGACCACCTGCCTATCGAAGCACTAAAAAAAATGCTGTCACATAATAGGCGGTTTAAATCTCAACATATAATTTCTTTCATACTCAAATTGTTGTTTAATTTTTTGTATTCAACTAAGAGAATCTATCAACTACCATCCTTACAAGCCAAATCTATACTAGCGTACCATCGATCACGCGTTCCCAAGCGAATCCCGCAGAATGCCGGGATTCTATTCCCGCAGTAAGCCTTAGTGGGGAGACGCGGTTACAAGTCGGCGCCTGGCCCTCTTTGAAGTGTGATAAACACAGCAAGCGGATACTAAATATGGATACCTATGTTGGAGTGCGTGCGGGATCGGCTGAGACGTGCCGAGCCACTACTAACGTCTACTGTTTAATATTTTAACCGACTTCAATAAAAGGAGGAGGTTAACAATTCGTCGGATTTTTTTTTATGTATGTTACCCGATTATTCGAAGACGCCTGGACCGATTCGAGAAATTCTTTTTTTGTTTAAAAGGGTATACTTCCCAGGTGGTCACATTGGCACCAAGTCAGGATCTGATCTCAGAAAAATGAAGGCCAACCCTCAAATAGTGACGCATAATTTGTTTTTTATTGAAGTCGGTGTACTTTTTATAATTAAGTGAAAACTTCTTTAGGCATGGGCACTTATGGGATGGGGATAAAGCACTCGCGTAACCGTGACGCTAACGTTATTTTCGACATAAGCACGCTTATGAAGTTCTATAATTATCGACACGCAATCATAAACAAAAAGCTGGTGGTAGGATATTCATTTCCGCCCGGATAGCGACCACCGTACACAGAGTGTAAAACCCGCCATAGTGGCACACGCAAGTGTGTCGCGTAGCAGGATCAGCCAGTGTACATCCGGTTTTTGTCGAGGGTATATAGTTAGGATACGATGTTTGGCCTTTTTGCGGCCTTCTGAATACTCTGACACTAGACTCTCGACTGATTCTTTACCTTCTTGCCCATGGCGTAGTGTGAAGAAGCTGGCTGAGAGATCTTGTACCGCCAGGACCATCTCATACGTTTGCAGATAAAAGGCTAGGATATGTCCTCACTACTTTATAGAACCTCAACTTTCAAACGTCGAAATTATAAATTCGAAATTCAAACCTTGCGCAATCTTTACCAAAAACCAAATTACAAATATAAACAGTTATTTTTATCAATTTTGACCAATTGTAATCAAAGGCTCATTTATCCAGACAAAGCCCGAGATGCCATCTTGACTAATGATCATAGAGGTCAATAGAAAAACTAGACAATAAAGTCTTATAAAGTATGTTACTTCTGATGTTTTAGCTAATTAACACATTCTTTTGCTCCGTTGGGATTAACGTTGGTCACATTGATATTAAATTACGTGTCAAATATTGGAACCAACATTGGGCTAATGTTAGGTTGAGGAGGTGAGAAAGATGATGTAGAATTGAATATTAAATTGAATATATGTGACTGTTGGGTGTTATTTATTTATTAATAATAATTCTAGAACCTCCTCTACTAATAGGGTAGGCCTTAGTCCACCACGCTAACCTACTGTGGCTTGGCAGACTTCACATACCTTTAAAATTCCTATTTAGAATTCTCGGGCATGCAGGTTTCCTCACGATATTTTCCTTCACCGTTAAAGCGATAATTAATAATGAATACACACGTAAGTTCCAAGTCAGATGTATATGCCATTTGCGTTGGTTTCGAACCAGCGACTCTCGTCTTGGCAGTCTGTACTACCTACTACTACTACTAACTAAGCTATCGCTGCTTTTATTTATTACTAGTTCTAAATCATCTACTACCATTCCTTCTTAAATATATTATTACTAGATGTTGCTCGCGGCTCCGCTTGCGTGGAGTTTATTTTTGGAAGAAAAGATTTACAATCCATGGAGGCATCTTAAGCTATTACATCTTTATATATTTTGCTATCCCACGGGAACTGTACATTTTTCCGAGATAAAAGTAGCCTATGTGCTATTTCTAACTATTATCTATCTCTGTGCCAAATTTTAACCAGCTCCGTTCAGCCGTTGTAGCGTAATTGAGTAAAAAACATCCATCCATCCAAACATTCGCATTTATAATATTAGTAGGATTTTTATAACTGTTCTACCGTTCAAGTAACATGGTAGGGGCTCCGCTCCCTTGATCGCGTTGTTAGATTTATAAACGTGGTTAAATTTACTGTTATACCTCACCATAAGGTAAATAACGGTATTTCTTGCGTGATATATAAATTGTGCATTGAGATGCGACGTTATTCGGTTATCGATGATTATATTCGAAAGCAGATTCAGCTTCAGATATCTCTTGGATTTAGACTGCGGTTTCGGGTTTCGGTCTTTATTGGATTTCCTTTGGACTACGCATTTGGGTTTAGGTCTGCATTGGGTTTCTCTCGGATTTGACTTTAGGTCTTTCTTTCTTTTAAACCTTAATGTTTTTGGTCACATCAAAGTTTCGCTCATGAAAGTTTCTTTTTGAATCCCTATCTCAATGAGCCTATATTTATATAGGCTGGTATGCAGATCCCTATTGACCAGATTTTTAGTATCAGATCAAAGGACAGCCTCGGTGGTGCTTTGTAATTGTGCCCGGTATGGCGATAGGCTCGCACCCTATGACATCAAGGGATGGTAATAAGCTCGACCAAATGTGGGTATGCTGGGCCCCATCTACCTACCATTCGGGGATTACATTACCTATTGTTATTATCTCTCTCACAGAAAAGGTGTATTTTTCTACAAATGTAACAATTAAACCATACCCTTCCTAAGGTCCCGGGCTATATGCAACGTTTTATTACAGTTCACAAGTTTAACGACGAAATAGATAGTTTTACTTTCTATAATTATAATATAAGTAAATAAAAGTTATTAACAAGTGAACGATGAGTTTTTCTAAATTGGACACACTGTTAGTATTACTATTTACTTATCTATTATAATTAATCTATTTAACCTTTTATTTCTTCCATAACTAATATTTAATAGCAGCGATAGCCTAGTTGGTTCCGGTACGGACTGTCAAGACGAACGTCGTATGTTCGAAACCAGCCCAAATAGCATACGCCCCTGACTTTGAAATTTAGTGTATTGTAAATTATCGTTTGCTTTAACGGTGAAGGAAAACATCGAGAGGAAACCTACATACATAAAAAATCTCATATTCCAAAGGTCTACCAACACGCCTTAGACCCACACTGCAGCGTGGTGAACTAAGGCCTAATAGACTTAATAATTTCTTACACGATCGATAGCAAAGAGGTCTTTTTGCGGTGTACTTTCAACTCTGTTATTTTTGTAAAAATAAGTTTTAATTTCTACCATAACAAATACTTAATATTTTAATTAACTTAATATTATATAAACACACGCTGAAACGGCTCGTAAAACTTTACACAAACGTATAAAGCCGACACAGTCACCCATACATAGATTAAGAAAAATTCCGGCCGAGACTCACCTACAAAAAGCATTTGCTGGCGACCGAGCCACGTTATTCCAGCCCCCGTGGGCCGTCTCGGAGCGTCTGGCTGCTCAAGTAATTACGGCCCCTTGCCCCCTCGTCGCCCCCCAACACCCCCTCGGAGGATAAGTAAAAACAATATTTTTACCCGGCGACCAGGGCACCAAAAGTGACAGATATAAATTGGGGGTGAAATGGAATTAGTGCGTGCTCCCACTGTCTGGCATGCGCTGAATTTTTACTTTTTTTATAATCATGTTTGTGTATCGTTTGGCGGTCCATCAAGACAGGCCAGGATATATCTCAGAACGATTGAGCGGGAATATGGTAAGGCACTATCTATAGTATAATAATCTGTATATATAAAAGAAGAAACTGACTGACTGACTGACTGACTGATCGATCAAAGCACAGCCAAAACGGCTGGGGTTAGAGACTTGAAATTTTGACAGTAGGTACCTTTTATGACGTAGGCATCCACTAAGGAAGGGTTTTTGGAAATACCACCCCTAAGGGGGTAAATAGGGAATGATAGTTTGTATGAAAATCCGTCATTTTTGAAGTTAAGTTTATGAAAATTAGTATTTGGCCTTTTAGTCAAAAATAAAAAATATATATTTCAGGATTTTTGGAAATTCCACCCCGATGGCGGTAAAATAGGGGTAGAAAGTTTGTATGAAAATCTGTCATTAAAGATAAAGGGGCACTTTGTCTGTACATTAAATATGTTTGCAATATTTTGATTGTAACATGTTATATTATCGATATAGAACCTAAAAAAATATTTTTGGAATTATTGTCTGCCTGTCAAGGCATCACATGCCTGTCAGTGCAAAGTACTTTTTTTTTACTGCCTCGATAGATAGACGAGCAGACGGGCCACCTGATGGTAAGTAGTCACCGCCGCCCATAGACTTCTGCAATACCAGGGCACAGCAAAGCCGCTGCCTACCGTATTAGGACAAATGAATGAATCATATATTTTATCTCATATAGTAAATCGATAACTAACTAACCACACGTGTAGACTGCTCATATCAACCACAAATGCTTCAAATTAGAATACAAGTATTAGAATACATAGACACAAATCTAATACGACAACGCAAGTACTACAAATGCTTCAAATACATAGATATAAATCTAATACGACAACGCAAGTACTACAAATGCTTCAAATACATAGACACAAATCTAATACGACAACGCAAGTACTACAAATGCTTCAAATACATAGATATAAATCTAATACGACAACGCAAGTACTACAAATGCTTCAAATACATAGATATAAATCTAATACGACAACGCAAGTACTACAAATGCTTCAAATACATAGATATAAATCTAATACGACAACGCAAGTACTACAAATGCTTCAAATACATAGACACAAATCTAATACGACAACGCAAGTACTACAAATGCTTCAAATACATAGATATAAATCTAATACGGCAACGCAAGTACTACAAATGCTTCAAATACATAGACACAAATCTAATATGACAACGCAAGTACTACAAATGCTTCAAATACATAGATATAAATCTAATACGACAACGCAAGTACTACAAATGCTTCAAATACATAGATATAAATCTAATACGACAACGCAAGTACTACAAATGCTTCAAATACATAGACACAAATCTAATATGACAACGCAAGTACAACAAATGCTTCAAATACATAGATATAAATCTAATACGACAACGCAAGTACTACAAATGCTTCAAATACATAGATATAAATCTAATACGACAACGCAAGTACCACAAATGCTTCATAAATATAATAGGTACACAACGTAAGGACTTTAATCGTGTTCTCAAAACGTTTCAAATCCACTAGGTCTCAAAACCGATGTAACAATGAGACACCCTTGAAACTTTACAGGAACATACAGTAATTTAGGACACCAAAAGCAATTTTTTGTCTTTATAGGATCAAAGGGCTTCAGCACACTATATTTAATGGTATGAATACCAGTTTATTTCCCGTTTCACCCGATTTGCATCAATATACAAATAAATAACGGTAAGCAGCGGCTTTGCTGTGCCCTGGCATTGCAGAAGACGGTAGTTGACTCGATTTTTTTTATTGATTTAATCAACAAGTTACATTACCTAAAACCTATTATCGAAAGAATTTTATGAATCCGAACAAAAATAAGTAAATTAGACAACACTCAAATCTGCTGGAAGGGGTAGTTGTCAAATAACGGAACAATAAACGGAATAAGATATGCATATATCTGATACCGTGACGTCACGGTACTACGAATCGCCTGTACTGTACCGTTGTGCGAGGGAGATAGCGATATGTTCCCAATACGCCACCGTTTTCGCTTATGCTTGTGAGTATTTGCTCATACCAATATTTCAAATAAATATTGTGATCTCATTTTCAAGCAATTTGGATTCTGTTTTAGCAAAAGAGTTTCTTTTGCGTATTATATTCGATTGCATAGAAAATAATGTACAAAATTAAACACAGGAAACTACCCTAGTCTATGGGCGGCGGTGACTACTTACTATCAGGTGGCCCGTCTGCTCGTCTGCCTAACAAGGCACTAAAAAAAAATAAGACCAGTTACCTAATTGGATAGCAAGGATAGAAATCACGCAACTCAAAAACATTTATTATTTGTCTTTGTCTGAATTTTTTCTGTGGTAACATCGCCATACCGTCGCACTTACACAATGGACTCATCCAATGCGGGGTACAAAGTATTATATCTGGAATCTTCATCTCTTCATGCTTGAACGAGTTGATGCATCGATTTCTATAGGTATGTTTTAAGTCAGAAAAATTCAGCTTAATAAATTTACCACCTAATGACGGTGCAAACAATTTCATGTTAACAGCCTCCGTGGTGCAGTAGGCTAGTAACCGTCTGTGAAACGAGAGGCCGTGGGTTCGATTTCCACACCGTGACAGATAGATATTTGTGTCCGGGGTCTGGGTGTTGTGAGACCGTGCGTCTCTCTAGGTCCCTGATACCCACAAGACTCGTATCTTAGTGTGGGATCGGGGCTATGCACGATACTATCCCGCTCACAAATCCGTCATTGTAACTCCTGTTTAGCCAGGATCAACAATGGCACGCATTTTTTTCGACACCGAGTAATGGAACTCGGCGAGTCTCTGGGAAAGCTTAATAACTGTCTTTTATTCCGTAACGAAATTAATCAAATATTTGGAGTTGGAAATATAAATTGTCCAAATACTAAAGAGGTATTAACCTCCAATAAAGGACATTTCCGTAAAGCACCATGGAAGTTACTTAATGAGTCCCATCATGCGAGCTGTTACGCTTGATGCCAATAATAGGTATGGCAAAAACGCCGGAAAGCACGAAAATTCCTCCTAGTCTCCACAAGGTCCATATAGTATAAAACGCCAGATGTTATCTGCATACTGTCAAACATAATGTTGCGCTCATTTTGCCAGACTACACTCCCAAAGAACATGATGCGCGGACTGTTCGTACTACCGGTGTAGAACATGGGCACGCAGGCGAATCAACCCACCTAAATGAGAAGTTAAAGTTGCCATGACCGGTGAGAAATCGTGAAACACAGTGATCAATTTCTAGCCAAGTTTTTGTTAGACGACCGCGGACCAAAGGAAAATACTGAGAAGAGCTATGTGTGTGACTGTTGGGTGTTATTTATTTATTATTAATGTAATTGAAGTCTTCGAGACACAGGTGCGCGTCCGGTTATTCGAGCAGTTTCACATGGCAGGTTGAGGCAAACAATGCGGGTTGTAGGGAGCTCTGCCAGCCGGGTGTCGACTGAATAATACACGCGCAACGTCTCGGACATCGTCTCGGCCTTATGCGTTCCTGGTACTGATGTATTTTAAGATCGGTACTTTTGAGATTGATTATTTTGGAGAATTTTAGGGTAAAGAAAGTTAAATTAACTAATTAATTTATTAAATTATTTTATTAATTAACGTATTGAATTACTCTTGGCTCTGCGTTTACCTGTATATATAAAAGAAGAAACTGACTGACTGACATATCAATCAACGCACAGTCTAAACGGCTGGGGTCGACTTGGAATTTTGACAGTAAGTAGAAGGAACAAACAGAAGAAGACCTTTTATAACGTAGGAAGGGTTTTTGGAAATACAACCCCTAAGAGGGTAATATAGGGGATGAAAGTTCGTATTTTGTTTTGTATACTTTTTCTTCCATACATGATCTCCACGCGGGCGGAACCGCGAGCATCAGCTAGTTTAGTATACGTGATAGGTAAATTTTTAGCGCAAAACACAAACTGACCAATCACACAGAAAGAAATTGACGTTAAGAAAATAAATTCACCTAAGTATTGTTCTTGAATATAAGACGGCACGATGGCAGTTGATATCACCTCATTAAACACTATCCATGTTTATAGAACAGGTAAAAACTAGTTTACATTGGCAACACAGTCGTAATTACTGCATTGTTTTTAATACAATTTAAAATCATCAAGAAATACTTTCAACATACTAGAAGTTATCTAAATAAATTAAACATGTCAATGGTCAATATTATATCAGTTGTATAAAAAAGTTATCAAATCTCCTTACATTTCTGCTGGCCTGGTACTTAGGAAAACTTCAGAAGTGTTACTTTTGTGTCACGCGCATCTTAACATTTAACTCTCATCATTTTTTCATAACGCGCCTAAAGAAGTATTATAACATCAAAAAGTTTTTTTTTCTTTGTATCTGATTTCTTTGGGTGTACATATCTCATATTAAAATGAAATTGTGTGTATTCAATTATAACATGACTGCCTCGGTGCCACAGTTGTAATTGCGCATTACGACTGCTATGCTGAGGTCTCGGGTTCGATCCGCGGGTCGGGTAAAGTTATATTGGGTTTTTCTATTTAAAAATACTCAGTATCAGCCCGAATTCTGGAATTGAGCCCGGTATGGCGATGGCGGTGCCCTTACCACATTATGGGATGCGACCGTAATAAATTCGGCGAAAAGTGGGTGTACTGGTTACACATCTGCCTACCCCTTTGGGGATTACAGGCGTGAGTGTATATGTATGTATATATCAATTAAAACATACAAAATATATGTAATCTTATTATATCATTAAAATAAATAAAATCCAACAGTCACATATACACAATACAACACACACATAGCCCCGACCCTACACTACGATACGAGTCTCGTGTTTTGGGTATCAGGGACTACGAGAGACTTTCGGTCTCCGAACACCCAGACCCCGGACATAAATATCTGTATGTCACACAAACATTTGACCCTCTCGTTTCACAACCGGTTACTCACTAACTGCGCCATGGAGGCTGTCTTTTGTTTTAACTAATTTATATTTCTATTTTTTTTTTTTTTTTTTTTACCTAAATAGGCTTGCGTTTGACCACTATCTCGCCTGATGGTAAGTGATGATGTGGTCTACGGTGGAGCACGCTTGCCTAGAAGATACCTATTCACTCTTGACTTAAAGATACCCAGATTATAATTTTCGGGAAATATAGACTCCGGCAAAGAGTTCCACTCTCTAGCGGTGCGCATGATAAATGTACTAGCAAAACGCTTCGTGCGCGCTGGTGGAATATCAACCATGTATCGATGACGCTTCGCCGAGTCTCTTGTCGTCCGATGATAGAAAGGGGTTGGGGGAATTAAATTGTGTAATTCCAAGGCACACTCGCCGAAATGTATCCGGTAAAAAACCGATAAACTAGCAACTTTTCGTCTGTGTTCAAGGCTTTGCAGCCTTGCCTCGACTATGGAATCGTTGCCTATGAGCCTCTTGGCGCGTCTTTCGATGGCCTCCAACGCCTCAAGCTGGTACTTGGCCGATCCATCCCAAATATGGGAAACAAACTTAAACTATCTATCTATTTATCTATTAAACTTATCTTACTTTATATTAATTAAACTTCACGAAATCCATCCATCTTCACATGTAAGCACACGCATAACTAAACAGCAGCCTATGTGCCTAGCGACTAATCATTACATAATGTAAGTACATGGAGCGCAAACATAGGCTCAGCTTACACCCTAGCATACCTATCTATAATCTAGGCTATACGCTATGTTTAGACCTAGGTAGGGTACCCGGCAAGGTCGCCTCATCGGTGACTAGGATATTATAGTATGGATGTGTCTTGAATATTAATTTATAAAATTGTATTGAGAATATCGCAAATAACAAGTTATATTTCAGAGAGAGGCATTCTCTAGTATTGCAAAAAGAATATTTCACGAACAAAAATATTATATATAGCATAATGACTCAAGCCATATTTTGGTACTTGGGTAATTCAGACTGTATCGAATAAAAAGTAGTAATAATATAATTCTTTTTGCATAGGCATTTATTATTTTGGATGTATCCTTCGATAATCTGGGAGACCTTCGTTAACTTTTAATTGGCACAATAGTTAACTGACCATGTCCCAAGTGTTATAAGAATATAATAAAAGATTTTTGCGTATAATAAATAAAAAAAATAAGCATAAGGACCATCGACCGAGTGAAAACTCAGAACTTTGGATTTACTGTGTTCTTTTTTGAAGCAGCGTCCATGAAGACTTTTTTGTTTATAATTACTTGTCAATAATTATTAAACATCATAGGGGAGCGTATGTCAAAAGTAAAATAATATAAACGTGATCATGGAAGTTCAGTGCTTTTTCGCCATACCAAAAGTGATCAACGTGCCTAATGAAGTTTTCACTTAGAAAAAATGTTATTCTAAGCACATCCACTGTAATATTACCGACATCAACCGCGTGTCATTCGAGCCTCCGCCATTTTGCAAGGCGAACCGCCCGCAGCGGGAAAACTGACTTTGGCGCCAATTTCGATGCGGCAACGTCTGCTAGCCAGCCACATCCGGATGATCGCAGCACTCGTCGGTTCCCCTACAACTACTGACCACCGCAAATCGGCCAGATTACATCCACGGGTGTCATTATAAATTCCTTTAATTATACCATTTTTACTGCACTTTATAGTAGCTTGCGAAGCCATGGCGGGAACTGGCCGTATTAAATAAGTGCCATCGCGCGGTTCTCAGCCTTGGTATGTTTATATTGACCATTTAATATAGAACTCGATTCGCAATGAAACTTGGCTGCATTAGATGTCACGTTTGATTGGCTAATTACGAATATGGCATGGTTGAATAGGAAAAAATAAGTTACCTTTGGTAGGACGTGTTGAAGGAGCGCACCAGCCTTCCTTTTGGCAGCCATCTTGAGTTTCTGACAATTCACACACAGCAACCGTTTCTTTGGTTTAGTTTCTTTTTATGAATTCTTTATTTAAATGTTCAATTCAACGACCCCATTTCGTGTCAAATCAACTCAAATCTACAAAACAGAATGCCGGTTTCATAATGCTTCGATGTACGTAAAGTCACTAAGTAGGTAAATGCGTGGTAAACAATTAAAGAAAAAATATTATTGACAAAATGTTGTTTCGCAACGTTTTATTACTTAGTTGCACAAAGAACGTATTTAATAATATAGTTGATTGATTCCTAAAAGTTGCAATTAGACGTAGCTTAGAAATAAACAAAAATATTGTGTAAAATAATTTATATACTACGTGAAACAAGTTTTTTTTAGGGCCTCGATAGGCAAACGGTCCACCTGATGGTAAGTAGTCACCGCCGCCCATAGACTTCTGCAATCCCAAGGCACAGCAAAGGCACTGCCTACCGTGAAGTACTATTTAAACAATTGTTATTTATCCCATTTTAAATTAGTCCAGTGAATAGGTTGTTTAATGAATGGCAGCCATTTTGCTTTTCATTTAAAATGTTGCCAGCCTGCACGGGGCTCCCTACTTTGTTTCGCGTTGCGTAAGGTCAGTCCCGATTCATCGCAGTCCGTTTTCGAAAAGAGCCTAGTTTTTGTCGAGCACTCATCGACTCATTCCCCTATTTGCACAATACTTTTCAATGAACTGCTTTATTTGCTTGTACTTGTACGCACTGTAACTAACTGGGTAACTTGCATTGGGTGTTTTGTAAACAGACGTCCCCGTGAAATAAAAAAAAAACTTATTTTTTTTAAATTACTGTACATGCCATATATATGTTTTAATTATTGCATTAAATATTTTTACATGTACAAAAATGTAACTTTGTCTATACTAATATTAAAAAGAGGAAAGATTTGAATGTAAGTATGTTTGTAACGAATTGGCTCAAAAAGTCCTGGACCGATTTTAAAAAATCTTTCACTATTTGAATGCTACATTATCACTGAATAATATAGGCTATTTTTATTGCAAGAATAATTACACTTGACCTCCACGCGTGCGGAGCCGCGAGAAACAGCCAGTATTTAATAATTCCAAGACGATTTAAAAGTTTCATTCAACATAACAAAACCATTGCAAAAAATGACTTCTAATGAAACAAACAGATATTCAAAACAAATCAAGAAAGAACTCGATTTCTTCATGCTAAGCGGTTCTTGGCATTACTATAATATTTTCTAAAGTTCTATATTCTGAGAACGCAGAACACGACACTGCCACCTCCTAATAATGGCAGACAGCGGGTATCGTCTAAAGGCAGCTGCAACATAACATGGCGCATTGTTGATACGGCGACTCTACACTCGATCCTCATAACTAGTTTTTTGAACCCCAGGTAAAACTAATGCACGTTTAGTCAAATATTTAACCTGAGTTTGTAATAATTTCAAAAACTCAGCAAAATTAGTAATATTTCTGAGCACAAACAACCAGGAATGCATAGTCATACAAAACACATATTTATGTACCAGGGCCTTGGATTATAAAACGTACAATATATTCAAATAATTCTGTCATTTGTTTAATTTTAAACTAAATTAATAAATACTTTTAACTATTATGATGTATGAAACCACCACTTCAACTACGTTTTAAATAACCAGGGTAATATACAAATTAAATTTATACAAAAAAGTACCAGGAGTGCATACTTGCTATGGAGCTTTATACAGATTAAATCGCAATGGGACTCATTCTCATGCCGGTCGCGATAACGGCGATAGGCTGTTTTCCATCTGCGCACACAACTTTTATGTGTGTGCTAACGTGTTTACGTTTGAAGGCGCGCAAAGGATTAGTATTCAAAACAACACGCGATTTTAGCGTGTCCGTGCACAGTGTGTCGAGAGTTGGAATCGTGGCGAGATATCGGTATCGTAAGGATTATATAAATGTTAATGAATGATAGGCTCTAGTTGCAATGTTTTTGATGCAAGAAAATTATGACACTGATTTTAAAAACCGAAACAAATCTCATTTTATCGTTCATTGTTCTACTGAGAAAATACTGTCATTTAATATCAATAAACACAAAGGGTTTCAATGAATAAATAACTTAGCAAACAACTGCAATACATATTACAGAAATGCAATAATGAAATATCATTAAAACACTCTAAACTCCAAATACATCACCCCATCTTCCCCAACCTCAGACACATAAAAATGTGAGTCAAGTTCAGAAAACAGTATCATCTATGCAACGTGCACTGTGTTACACCGTGATGTAAGGTGGAACACGCATCGACGCGGTCACTGCACCGACAACTATTTTCTTTTTGCCGATAAGCGCAAGGCCGATTTAATAGCTTTGGGCACGGTGTACCGTGGAGTTTTTATTAACAACCTAGTTTGCGAATTAGACTTCGTGTTAGACCGATGTGTAAGGAAATTTATAAAAAATTATATTCGAAAGGATAGCGAATAGCAGCGATAGCCTAGTTGGTTGCGGTACGGACTGTCAAGACGAAAGTCGTAGGTTCGAAACCCAAGTGGCATACACCTCTGACTTTTCTAAAGTTATGTGTGTATTAAAATGTTAATTATCGCTTGCTTTAACGGTGAAGGAAAACATCGTGAGGAAACCTGCATATCTGAGAGTTTTTCGAAGGTATGAGAACCCCTCTCATTAGTAGAGGAGGCCCGTGCCCAGCAGTGGGACAATGTTTAATACAGGGCTAGTATTATTATTATTTGAAAGGAAAATGATGTGGGTATTTCTTGGGTCTTAATTTAGGTACTCTAAGCATAGATGCAAACGGTAGCTCGGGAGGTAGAACAGATAGGTTTGATTCCTGGACTGCACAAACTTCTAATTTTAAATGTACATTTCGGTTAAATTTTACTGGTTTATACATTGCCAATGATTGCTTTAGCGCTAAAGGAATCGCGAAGAAACTTGTATAAAAGTTCTTTATAAGAATTTCGAAGATCAAAATCTTAAATCAAGCACGTATAACTAATTACCAAGAAATACGTCTATTTAAGTGTCACAAATATTAGGTACTACAAATCACAGTTTTAACGAAGTAACAAGATATGATTTTTTTTTAGTGCCTCGATAGGCAGACGAGCAGACGGGCCACCTGATGGTAAGTAGTCACCGCCGCCCATAGACTCCTGCAATACCAGGGCACAGCAAAGCCGCTGCCTACCGTTAAAACGTGATAACTGCTTTGTTCAAGAAATAAATAAGAAAAATATGTGATATGTCTTAATTAAACGCAGCTATCTAAATTAAAACATATAAAAATACTTTCAAATAAAAAATAGGTGACAAATATGTAGGCAAAAACAAGCAGTGAATTGTTGAGTCGTGTTATATAAAAATAACACACAAACATAATTTTGTTATTGGTATCATGAAAAATTACAAACTCTACAGTTTTGATTTGAACTTTAGACTTGTGACCTAGACAGAAAATGCATGAGTAAATAAATAATATGTTTTGCAGTGGTATTGGCTTGAGCGAGTTAGTTTTTGAAGTGAAAACTTTTTAAGCCGCGTTGAGCTTATTTTGGTAGGGTACTTATGGGTTCGCATCACTGACACGCTATACTTCATCCAAACGTTTATTTTTAACCGACTTCAAAAAAGGTGGAGGTTCTCAATTCGTCGGAATCCTTTTTTTATGTATATTCCCCGATTACTCGAAGACTCCTGGACCGATTCGAGAAAATATTTTTTGTTTAAAAGGATATACTTCCCAGATGTTTCCATTAGCACCAAGTCAGGATCTGATGATGGGATCTCAGAAAAATCTAGGGCAACCCTCAAATTTTATAGGGACGCCTAATTTGCTTTTATTGAGGTCGGTGTACTTTTTATGAATTAAAAAACTTTTATTAATTATTATGAATTATATTTTTGACATAAGCACGCCTATGAAGTCCTATAATTATTAACAAATAATCATAAACAAAAAAGTTACTACTTCATGGACGCTGTTTCAAAGAACACAGTAGTTCTAAAGTTTTAAGTTTTCACTTCTATCGGCAGTCCCCATGACTGCCTATTTGTTAACCGACTTCAAAAAAAGAAGGAGGTTCTCAATTCGTCGGAATCTTTTTTATGTATGTTCCCCGATTACTCGAAGACGCCTGAACCGATTCGAGAATTTTTTTTTGTTTAAATGGATATACTTCCCAGGTGGTCCCATTGGCACCAAGTCAGGATCTGATGATGGGATCTCAGAAAAATCATAATTTATTCGACGCATAGTGTTTTTTATTGACGTCGGTGTACTTTTTATGAATTAAAAAACTTTTTAACTGACTCATGATAGAGCAGTTCCTTTGCCTAATGATAAGCGTCACGCCTGACCATTAAGAGGCACACTAGAGACTATCCCACCCACACACCCGCCACTGTAGCTCCTGCTAGCCAAGTTCGCCAATGGCCCACCTTTAACACCGAGCAGTGAAGCTCCGCAAGTCTTTGAGAATACACAAATGTCTTTATCGCGCAAATATACAATAGGGTAGTTGACAGTAAGTGAAAACCTGATAGAATTTTGTTTTTTGTAATGTATTTATGTCTAAAAATATCAAAAATTAAACCAATTTGTTAATTTATATGTGATTATTAAATAAATAAAGTATTTTGTCACGTGACATTAAACACAAATCAGTCATGCATGACGTCACCGTTCGATACATCTATTAAACGCTGAGCCAAACGTCTATTCGTTGTGCGGATGATCACGCCACACAGGAGGCCATGACAGTTGGTAGTGTTTTGGTGGGAAAAATAAAGTTGGTTTATAAAAATTCAAATTACATCTTGAAACTGAGGTTTTATGTTTATTAATTGTAATGTTTTATTAATATAGACCATAAAGAATAAAATAAAACGCTTTCCCAAAAACAGTCAACTAGCCTATTATAGAGAGGAGTTATAAAACACCTAACTACGGTCTGTTTGATAACTTAAAAATAATCCGAAGAGAACACTAAATCGTTTAGAATTGTTACAGATCGGTGTGAGAGGCAGCCATCCCTCGCCTTACGCTGAGTGTATGTACCGCCCTCGGGAGCCCTCATTGCCTCCCAGTACTTAGGAATTGGACATCGGCGTTCTCGAAACTAGTCACATCACGCTACCGACGGCTTCTGAGAACATCAACGAGGCTTGTATGTACCTTTATAGTAAGGCATCGTGAAACATTAAGAGTGTTTTTATTCTATTAAGAATTCTTTGCACTTATGATCACCTGGTACTTGTGCTCTCTACACAGAAGAACGTAGCCAAGGTAAACTAAAGGCCGTGACTTCTTTACCTTCGTAGGAAGGAAGGAACAATAAAATAGGAAATGTAGCTTAGATTTATCCCATGAATTTGTGTGATGAGAAATTTGATTCAGTTGATATATTTTTTAACTTCTAAGATCGGGTTGTCTCAACTATAGTCAAGTTATGGCTATTTATTTCATCATACCTTAATATAAACGTCATCACGTTACTTTACTATTGTAGTTACTTGTACAAAATAGAGAACAATGAAGTATATTGCTTAAACAAAGCAAATATTGGAGTATAAATAAACCTTTAACAATAATTAAAATGGACTACAGTTACAACACAATCTAAGACTTCAAAAAGGAAGTAGACTGTAGAGTCCAAGTAAAAAATAGTTTTACACTTTATATAAGTGACATAACTCTAGCTTGCTCAGTGAGTTTATAAAGTATGCATAAACATATGTGTGGTAGGTACATATAGCACATAACTGTAGTGCACCTGTTACGTATAGCGCACTACTAATATATATGTATGTTATAGTGGTAGAGCCACGCTGTAGACATATTTTGTCTTCAGCATGAATGGGCCGGCTCGACCGGGGTAGTACCACTGTCTCACAGAAAACCAACGTAAAGTGACAGTTTACTGTCGCGTTTCGTATGGTAAGTGAGATATCTAGAGGCCCAGATTCCCCCTTCCCTTCCCTAATCCTGTCCTTTAAGGCCGAAAGCGCATACATGATACTTTCGGTATTGCGGATGTTCATGGGCGGTGGAGATCACTTAACATCAGGTGACCCACAGGCTCGTTTGTCGAACTATGCAATAAAAAAAATATATATATATAGAGAGAGACTCAGATATGTATGACTAGCATCTTCACGATAGCCTAGTTTGTAGCGGTACGGACTGTCAAGACTTCATTGTTTATCGCTTGCTTTAAGATCATACTAATTTCAAAGGTGTGTGAAATCTACCAACCCACATTAGGCGTGATGGAGTAAGGTCTATAATAATACGAGCCCTGTATTAAACATTGTCCCACTGCTGGGCACGGGCCTCCACTAATGAGAGGGTTTAGGCCTTAGTCCACCACGCTGCCCTAATGCGGGTTGGTAGACTTCACATACCATCGAAATTCTTATGAGAATTTTCAAGTAAGGAATTAGTAGAGCAGGCACGTGTCCAGCAGTGGGACAATGTTTAATACTGGGCTAGTATTATAAAATCTTCGTTTATCTACGTTATAGTATCTACATTAGCCAAATTTTCATATACTTTGGTTAATTTTTCCAAAAATTATTTCTCTAAAAACCTTACACAAATCGGTACAACCGTTCTTAAGTGATGTACTTACATCGAACTTACTATCGAATAGCATTTAATATTTATTTATATAGATAGAAGTACTTAGGCAATATGTGTATAATATCAGGAAATTTAATAATCCTACCTAACTCCATATCAACATTTGGACATCATACTATAAAATGTATATAAACAAACATAGGCAAGACGCAACAGCTCAGAACCTACTCGTCTGTTTGTCACCCTACTTTTTTGTTTATTAGCTATAGACGAGTAATTTTGCTATCATTAAAAATAAATTATGATATAAATAAATAATTACAGTCCCATTTCGAACTTAAATACAAAATATAATTATTTGTAGAGCCAGCAGCTTACAATCGAAGATCTTGTTTGGGTCAAGAGACGGACGCAGAGAGCATTGGTTACACGACACGCATTAAGTTCACGATTTCGAATACTGACCGACGGCGACTTGAAACTTACACAGGACTTGTACAATACATGTAGGTATAAAAATGCAATACAATAAATAATGCAAGCGAGACTCATGGTATTAATTTCATACTTTATCGTTATCAAGGTTTTATTAGAACTGATCTATTTATTAAGTTGTATAAGTAATAATTTAAAAGAGTATTAAAACTTCTTTTTCTTTTTCTGATCTGGAATTTATAACTCATACTTCTTCTTTTCTAGAATAGCAAATTTATTCTATTAACTTTAACAAAAAAAAACTCTTTGTTTTTCATACTCAGAAAGTGGCAGTTACCAGAGCAACATAAAGCATTCGATGTTATCAGCGGTAAGGACCGTGAACGATTTGATTAGTTCGACGCGCGCTACTCAAAATTACTTTCAAACTCGGCTGCGTTGCAACTGCCGCACAAGTCTGCACGCCTGGTAGCGTTAGCTAAATAACATTATAGTCAATCCACTCACAAAAGGCATGTTTTGTATGTATGTGATAAATATCTATACAGTATGTACAGTAAACAACTCTGAGTATTATTTAAGTACTATACTTGGAAGAAGGAAATTAAACTACAGTGAGAAACAAGAATCGGAGTAGTTTGCACATAAAAATCAAGGAAACAGTCGAGAAAAGATGGGGCACACGATTATCCGTCAATAATAAATCGGCTAAAACAATGCGGTATTTACCGTGACAAAGGAAAATTAACACGACACCGACTGGTTAATTGCACTTTTTGCTGTCAACTAATGCCAAGGCCCTATTCTACTCACTCATCGAGTTTGTAGTCCATTCCTGGCGATTTATGTAAGCCGACACTGGTGCAAAAACTAGTAGTGGACAAACTCAAACGCGTCTAAAAGCAACTTTTGGTAAACAATCGACGCTCGAAGCACTATCGAAACCGACCTGCACTGAAGTTATTTTGAATATTCAGTCACGTTACGCGATTAAGTTGGCGGGGCGCGACGCACGTCTACCGGGCATGAAGGCTCGACGCACACTGGCCGCTGAGGCGCGGTGCGTTGGTGTCCATCCGCCCATCGCCCCCCGAGCCCGGGCCCCGACCCCACACCGAAATGCATCAATGACACTCGAAACACGCACGTTCTGAACGCGGCCCTGTGTGGGGCCAATCGATGGGAAAAAATATAGCTACATTAGACCATATACCATTTTGTGAGACTATATTTTCGATGTTATACCAGCCCTATACGATGTGCTGTTGCATTGATGGGCAGAGGCATCCTCGACTAATGAAAAGTTAGGGCTGTCCTCCACAATGTGTGATAGACGATTTAACATACATTCGAAATACACAAAGTCTCTAGTATAAAGTGTTTTTTCTATTAAAGCCTTAGAGTAGGCAACCAAAAGCAAATGATGGCCAAATTAGACACATAACTTCGTAAAGAAGTATATATCCTGGAAACTGGAATCGAAACTGCGACCGGTATCTTACCGTCCCGTCCATTGCAGAAGTCTATGGGCGGCAGTGACTAATTACCATCAGGTGGCCCGTCTGCTCATCTGCCTATAAAGGCAGTAAAAAAATAACATTTTATAAAATATCGATGACAAATGAGCATATCAACTCCTACCAGATTATCCTGCCACAGCAAAGTGACTATACCGCACCTGATGAAAAGCGCAGCGCCCAGGTAGAGTATCAAGGAGGGAGAGACTATCCCTTGCTACTTAACACAGTCATGCCGACCTGTCATGCTGATCAGTCTTTATACTACGCTTAAAGTTCACAAGCTCATTAGAGCCACCCGGTATCCGAACCACACCGCCTCGCCTCGTGCGGTTAGTATTCTATCATCATCATCATCAGCCTATCGCAGTACACTGCTGGACATAGGCCTCCCCCAAGGTTCGCCATTGAACCCGATCTATTCTATATATGGACCTTAATGGATATGCGCTCACTACATCAACTCCATAGCGTTACCGGATCGAGTGATTGACAGCCTCCGTGGCGCAGTGGGCGAGTAGCCGGCTGTGAAAGGCCGTGGGTTCGATTCCCAGACCGGGACAAATGTTTGTGTGACAAACAGATATTTGTGTTCGGCGTCTGGGTGTTGTGAGACCGTGCGTCTCTCGTAGTCCCTGATACCCACGACACAAGACTCGTATCTCAGTGTGGGGCGGGGGCTATGTGTGTAACTGTTGGGTGTTATTTATTTATTTATATGATTTGCAACTAGTGACGTGGTTCCCCATTAGCACCTGTATGGGTGCACCTGTCCATATTTATTACAGGTCTATTTTGTTCTACTTTACAAGACTATTTCTGCCAGTAAAATAATACAAAAATCATCAAGTACACTATTGTAATTGGCTTGCCTGTCTACAAATGATGGCAAAACAACCAGTAGCTCACACAGCTCACAATGCAACCTCTAAACAATGAAATCCTATTTAGGAACTGTACCTGGCAACCTCGAGATATATTAGATAAGGTAAAATCTATTTAATCAATGTTGCATGACCATAAAATCGTAATGATGGTGCGATTGCACATTTTTTTTTACTGCCTCGATAGGCAGACGAGCAGACGGGCCACCTGATGGTAAGTAGTCTCCGCCGCCCATAGACTTCTGCAATGCTAGGGCACAGCAAAGCCGCTGCCTACCGTTGAAGGACTACTCTTCTTAAGCCTCGTTTAAAGAAGGACATGGCATAGCGCTCAGGGAACACCGCAGCAGGGAGTTCATTCCAGAGCTTGCACGTTCGTGGTAAAAATGAACGCTGGAAACGAACCGTGCAAGACGAAATCGTTTCCAGGTGGTATGGATGAACCCTGCTGCGGTGTCGGGTGGTGCGATGGTAAAATGGTGATGTAGGCACCATTTTAAATAGTTACAATACATACAAAGACCCATGAATTAAGTATGTATTAAATATTTAATACGGTATTGAAACTTTGAATTAGTCAACTAGTCATTTTTGTAACAAAAGCTATAAAATCCATGGAGTCATCTTAAGCTATTATATATTTCTATATTTTGCCTACTCATAGGAACCGGGCATTTTATCCGGGATAAAAAGTAGCATATGTACTATTCCAGACTATAATCTATCTCTGTGCCAAATTTCAACCAGATCTGTCCAGCCGTTGTAGCGTGATTGAGTAACAAACATCCATCCAATCATTCGCATGTATAATATTAGTAGGATTAGTGGGACTAGCTTTTGCCCGCAGCTCCGTTCGCATGGTAGTTATGTTTGAAAGAAAATTGTATATTAAATCCATGGAGTCATCTTAAGCTATTACATATTTCTATATTTTGCCTACCCATAGGAACCGTGCATTTTTTCTGGATAAAAAATAGCCTGTGTCATTCTCTGATCCCTAAACTACCACTATGCAAAAAATCATGCCGATCCCTTGCACTGTGAAAAACAATAAACTATCCCGCAGGAACCGTGCATTTTTTCGGGATAAAAAGTAGCCTATGTGCTATTCCAGACTATAATCTATCTCTGTGCCAAATTTTAACCAGATCCGTTCAGCCGTTCTGTCGTGATTTAATAACCAACATCCATCCAAACATTCATTGACAGCCTCCGTGGCGCAGTAGCCGGCTGTGAAACGAGCGGCCGTGGGTTCGATTCCCACACCGGGACAAATGTTTGTGTGACAGACATATTTATGGTGTCTGGTTGTTCTGAGACCGAAAGTCTCTCGTAGTCCCTGATACCCACAACACTAGACTCGTATTTTAGTGTGCGGTCGGGGCTATGGGTGTTGTTTAACATAAAACGCATAGTTTTAATAGGTGTCTGACATTTATTTTTGCTTCTAAAATGCCCCTCAGATCCTAGCCAGCATGCACATCGAATTCAGTGTCTTGCAAGTCTTCATCCATGCACTTTCTATTTGAGACGAAACATACCGTTACGAGAAAGCGTTTCAATAACTCAAATTTAAAGATGATAGTTGTAAAAAAATATACGTGTAAAATAGAGTTCTATTAGTTCAAAGTAGAAGATAGGAAAGCGTAATATATTAATTATGGGGGTCCTTTTGATGCCAACAGCTCCACGGAATGATACTGGCCAATAAATTAAGCTAATTCGCAGACATCTCTTCTTCATAATAAGAATGTGGCACTGAACATAGTATTAATTATTCTCTACAAAATTTAATCCTCTAATAGCATTTACCGAGGAATGTTATTCTCAATATTAATGTCACATTTTCATTCATACTACATCATTAATACCCAAAATTATATAATACAGACACTTACTAACAGCAAAAACAGAAATTATGAAATCATATTAGACAAATGTAAGTAGACCATTGCCTATTTACACAAAAATAGTTTCTCGCATGACTATTGTGCGATATTAGAATCTCTCGTTAGCGAGACCGCTTCGCCATCACCAAACAGAGTTCTTCATAACCTACCATACGAATTGGCAATCAACTTCAACCGCCATATCCGGGCAACATAAAGCTAAGTAAGTGTTCGAAATCTTTAATAATATTAAGCCCCTATAAACTGAAAAACACACCCCCCGTTCGCAAGGGTACCAGGGTGACATAACCTGTGGCAGTTAATTAGCGACGTAGGGCGCGCCACAGGCGCGGGCGCGGGTGCGGCGCGCGTTTAGAGGAAATTGTCGTTTTTATATGGCTTCGCCCCCTGGCCCCACTGCCCCCTCCCCAGCACGAAGCTTGTCCTAAACCCGCCCGGCATTCGAATAATGAAACATAGTTAACTTCTTACAGGCACATGTCGCCTTGGTAAAATGATATTAATTCTATGGCAGTATAAAGAAAAGACAAAGGAAAACTTTTTTGGTATTACATCTCATTCGTTAGGAAGATTCTACTAACATTTACTGATTTACTGAGATCACATATCATGTTAAAATAAAAACAACTTACCTATTTACAGAATTAATTAAAACAAAGAAAATATTCTTTCTTAATTAACCTCTTAAGTTATTAATTTTCTGAATTTTCAGTATTTGTTAACTAGAAGAGTTGCCTTCATCGTACCATGACCTATTTATTGCTTAACACCAAAAACTTGTAACAGTTCATACATGCATTCTCGAAACCTTGCTGAAACATTCATCATTTATAATCTGTTCAAAGTTAAGTTAATCTAATTTAAATTAAATCTTGTCGAAAAAAACTTTGTGATACTGGCAAAAATATTTCTCGACAATCCATAATCTTTTTAATTAACCTATTGGCAATGTACTTAGACTGTGAAATAGGTGAAATCCTGGGTTCGAATCAGGCAACCTAACCTACTTAATCATTTCTACCTACATTTCAGGCATACACGCATTTACTTATTAAGTTAGTTAATTCCATTATTCGAAGCGAATCTATCGCCATACCGGGAACAATTCCAGACTCCAGGCTAAAACTGAGTATTTCTAAATAGAAAAACCCAATATCACTTCACCCGACCCGGGGATCGAACTCAGGACCTCAGCACAGCAGTAACGCATGCGCAATTACAACTGCGCTACTGAGGCAGTTTATTTTCATTTCCACTTTAAGAGTATTTCTATACTGCAATACAGAGCCGGCAAAAAAATCAGACTTTTAACAGATTTCATTAAATTCCTTGATAAAGTACAAACTTGCGACTCTCTGCCGTGGTGTGGTACCTTTTTAGATTTTCTAGTGCTTCTTTAATTCCTATAAATAGCCCAATAGTTCTGAGTCGAAACTTAACTAGAAAATTCTGGATTTATACAATTGCTATATTTTTCCCACGGTATAATGCAAAAGTGCTTTTGGCTGACCTAATTACGTTCATAGTGTTTTTATTATATCTGATTCTAATGAAAATGGCAAATAGAAGATAGTTTATATCATCATCCATCATCATCATCGACAGCCTGTAGAATCCCACTGCTGAGTATAGGCCTCTTCCATGTTATGCCACATGCCACGGTCTTGAGCCAGTCTCATCCAGATTCGACCTCCGATCTTAACGAGGTCGACAACCCATCTTGCTGCTGGACGGCCTACGCTGCGCTTTCCTTATCTAAATCACTAACTGAATGGTGGCTGAGTTTATATAATAATGTGAAAATCTCTGTTAACTCATATTATATAGTAGTGGTCGTCCATTGGTCGAAATTCGACCATGATTCGTATATTTTTTAAGTTTGAACATTACTTAGGTTTTTTTTGTCCGAATATAACATAAATCCGTACTCAAATGTAGAGATGAAATGTATAATTTAAGATATATTGAAATATTTTAGATATATAGCGAATATATACTAGCGAATTGTCGGGGAAGTATTATACAAAATTACCAAAAAGTAAAAAACTGTTAATCCGATCGTTACCAGACATTAAAAATTTCATCAAAACCGTTCCAGCCAATTGAGATGTTGTGTTGATTGGGTGTTGTGGGACCGTAGTCCCTCGTAGTTCTTGATACCCATGGTACATGTTTTACATGTAAAAAAATTATTATAAAACATGTAGAACAGAGATTCGGACGTATATTTTAGTCTAATTTCATTTTATGTCGAATAACTACTTTATCGGCTGTTAAAGAAGACTAATAAACGCGGGAGCCAGGACATTGTATGAGGATTGTAACGTTACATAGTTCTGGTATAGCAGTGACAAAGTTTATTATTACTTTATGTCTCTGTCTACCCTATTTTCCGGTAGGGGAATTGATTTTCAATACGCTGATAGAAAAATGATTTTTTTTTTCGTATTGCTGCTATTGTCGATTTTTTCCATCACATATAGGTCTCAACACTTCTTTTATCACATCAAAGACAATTTAAATTCGTAGAATAATTTATTTTTATAAGATTTTTCCTAATTTTTGAAAACATCGTGAGGAAACCTGCATATCTCAGAATCCTCATAAGAATTTCGAAGGTCCGTGTAGTCTACCAACCCGCATTAGGCCAGCGTGCTGGACTAAGGCCTGAACCCTCTCATTAGTAGAGGAGGCCCGTGCCCAGCAGTGGGACAATGTTTAATACAAGGCTAGAATTTATTATTCCTAGTTATTTTGATAACATTTATAGAAATTCTATTGAGATTCAGCCATATTTAACTTATTTTATAAATATGAAGCGACTGGATCAGCAGGGTCAGGAATTTCTTTGGCTTCGTTTTTTTATTTAGTTTCGTATAATTTTAAAAGTAAATTACGTAATTTCCAAAAACCGTTTGCCAGTTAACTAAATGTGACCTCACATTCTTTTAAAGTCTCGACCTACCATAATGAAACCCCCTCACACAAGCTCGTTGGGTTATACCGCACCGCTCCACAGCCCCATCGTAACACTCTAGCACGGCTAAAACCGGCCGATTTGGTTTTATACACACCCCCTATAAAAGCAACGGATAAGTGGGGGGTCTGTATCTTTATATCTGCCACCCCGGCCCCCGCATTATGACCCCCCCTCGGACAGCTAAAAGAATATCCGGCCACGGTAATTCTTCTTGGAGTTACTTTTATTTACGCAGTAGTTAATCGCGCCTCCTGCTGCTTCCTGATGGCCTGGTACTTGCTGATTTTTATAGTCTTTATTTTTCCTTTAGTTTGGTTAACAAATAAAGAGAAGGAAGGAAGGAGATTTAGTATATAATATAAGGAGAAATATTCCAAATTAATTTACTATGATAACCATTTTATTATGAGCATAGCTTTAAAATCAAAAACATAATTATCTACTATATTATGTTGATCTATTTTCCAATTGAATTTATCATTATATAAAATTAAATTGTTCTATGTGATATGTTAAGGCATGTGTGATATGTCAAAGGTGAGGTGGACTCAGACAGTTCAGTTCAGACTACATTTTTAAACTAATTATTCGATGTTAAAAACTAAAAATATTAACAATATAAAAATTAGTCATGAAAGATGAACATATTTACAAAACGATTGTGCTTCTCGATACACGATTCATTAAAGTTGGCTCGATAGAAAATATTCGCAAAGATGCATCGAAATTTTAAAATTTCAATCCACACGACCCCAAATGAATCCGTATTATACGGTTATAAAGAAAAATATTGAAACGAAATTTTTCTATAAAATTTTCAATGAACTGCATTAAACGAGTGTGTGAATATTTTATCACATTTCATTTATAAATACAAAGAAATAAATGTTTTAAAATTACGAAACATGAAATGGCAGTTGTCTCCATGTTGAAATGTATTTTAAACATGATGCGCATGTGCGAGACTTGTCAGACGGCAATTGGGCCGTGTTGAGAGCAGACGTACACGCGATTTTTCGCTCGCGCTGTCAAAAATAATTTTTGTGAAAACATGATGAATATGACATAAAGTGTTCACAAATAACACTAACTCATGATAATATATTGAATATAATCAAATATATTTTACTTATCATAATAATTTCAAACGATATATATTTTATTTATCATAATGACTGTCAATTCTTATCAAAAGTCGTGAATACAGGTTGAGTGATTTGAACAAACTATTTGAGAATAAAATTATGGTATGATACTTGATATAACAAAAATATACTAATATTATAATTATGAAAGTGAGTCTTCCAGTTTGGAAGGTTGCATGGTTAAACCGCTGAACTGTTTTTGATAATAATCGATAAAAATTTACAATAGTATTATTTAATTTAATACCATTATTAAAATGTTGGTGTTCGCGAGACGAGAGGAACCAACAGTTTATGTCCTAAGTAGATGTAGAAATATAAAATAAATACAACCAACCGACACACACATAGTCCTGACCCCACACTAGGTCAAACTTGTATCCTAGGTATCAAGAACTACGAGGGACAATGGTCACACAACACCCAGATCCTAAACAAATGTCAGTCTGTCATACATACATTTGACTCGGTGCGGGAATCGGACTCACGGCCTCTCCTTTCACAACTTACTAATCGCCCGCTGCGCTAGGAGGCTGTCGAGAAATGACTAACTTATGTCCAAATTTGATTATTATTTTGTTGGAAATGAAAACGGTCATCAGCGGGCTCATACTATTTCCCACTACGATTGCGACTGATTACCAGATCCCTAGAGCTCGAAGACTATAATCGTAAATAACTGCTTTGGATACAGCACTTTGAATTTCTTTCAATTGTATATCATAAGTTCTGCTATATTTATTTTATACTGATTACGCAAGACTAAAATACGATAATAACAATTCAATGTCCACCTAAGGCGGGCGACTACAAAGTTCATTATTATAATAATTTTATTAATTTAGCAGTTTGACACACAATACGTTTTAAAGTACTCGTTTGTTTTCGGCGGACGATCGATTATACGTTATTGTTTTCGTGTCGATAAAAGAGAAATAATATATAACTATTCTTGTCATTTCGTGCATGACGTCAGATATAGATGACAATATTAATTGTCAGAAGAATAGATCTTGCATTTTTCCTCCGCAGAGGCCATTAAAGCAAGAAGAAGAAGAAGAAGAAGAAATTTATGATTTCGGAAAATGCATCAACTGAAGATATATACTTTTTACCCGGTTCCACCCCTATTAAATATTATCTATACATTTTCTCACTTGTTTACGGCAATGAGTTACTATTATAATTTCCATAGCCAATTTTTATCCTATGATATCGCTGTTACTTTTTCGTATAACTTTACCCTATTCAGTTTCACTTATCTCGATACCTGCTGGTGGTAGGATCTTCATATCTAGCAGGATAGCGACCACCGTACACAGAGTATAAAACCCGCTATAGTGGCACACGCAAGTGTGTCGCCTTCCGGGGTCAGCCAGTGTACCTCTGGTTTTTGTCGGGGTCTAGAGTTGGGGTATGATGTTTAGCCGTGTTGTTCTGAGTACTCTGACACCTAGACCCTCAACCGCTTCTTCACCTCCTTGCCCCATGGCGTAGTATGAAAAACTGAACATCAGGCCGACATGATTGTGTTTAGTAGCGAGGCATAGATTGTCTCTCGCTAGTTGGTACTTTAACTGGACGACACTGCGCTTACCATCAGATGCAGTGTCGTCACTTTGCCAGGATAAAAAAAATATCAGATTCAATCATCATCGGAGCCACCCTGACAAAATAGTAAATAGACAAACAGATAATTTTTTGTAAATTCTTTATATCGATTTTCATTACTATGACATTTGATATTACTTTTTGTTTTGACAGAATATTTTTTTCTAATAATATTCATTCATACCAACGAAAAAGTTTTTATTCCACAACGAAATATTATATTAACATTATTAATTCAATTAACAATATATTGAGTTCTATTATTTTGATAATATAACTCAAAATTCAACGGATTTATGACAATTTATACTTGACGGTCTGCATTGTGCAGTGGACGTTTAGTCGGTTGTGAAACAAGAAGTCCAAGTTGGATCCCGAAATCGAATATCGAAAGGATACACTTCCTTTACCAAAGATCAAGAGAAGTGACGAGAGATGATGATCGGGAGAAGGGTAAAGAATGGGAGGGTAAAATCAAAACGAAACTGGACGGATTTGGCAGAGATGGGTGTAATCCCTAGTCTTGCTTAGCTTAGCTAGCTTAAGCTATTACATCTATATGAATATGTCTAGTAACCTTTGCCGAGCGGATACCGTGAGAAAACGCGAGGATCTTATCATTCAGCTCAACCAGACCCTAGATCTCATGTTTATTTTTCTCAGGAATCGGGTTAAGATCTATAGCAAGAAAACCTAGGTGATCGTGTTCTCGTGCAAGTAATCCCTGTTTCCTCACGTCCCCGTTCTTACAGGTGTTCCACTCCCAATGCACAGGATAAAAAAATATTTTCATAAAAATCGGTTCAGTGTTTTCAGTTCAGTCGTGAAAATGTAACAGACAGAAAACTTTCAACCACTACTAATTCACCATTTTAGAGGCTACATTTTAAAAAATACGTGTACGTTTATTTGTTTGTTTGAACGCGCTAATCTCAAGAAGTACTGTTTCTAATTGAAAAATTCTTTTAGTGTTGGATAACCTATTTATCTGGAAACGCTATAGGCTATATAACATCACGCTATGACCAATATGAGCCGAGCAGCAATGATAAATGTTGCCAAAACGGGAAAATATATTCCTTTTGAGAGCTTGTTTTGCGTGCGCTGCGTAAACGGTTAAAGTTACGCAACAATCATGTATGACGGAATTGTTCCTCTTAAAAAGTTATAAAACAAGTCCGCGATAGCATATATCTATCTCTTTCGGTTACCTGCCTCTGCCTTTTTAATGGTAATGAAATTTGTTCTAAAACAATACATTATTTGCGAAGGGGTTTTTATAATGACCTCCACGCGGGCGAAGCCTCGAGCAGCAGCGAGTAGTTTATAAAAGACGTGATGACTTTCACTCATATTGCAACTTATTTCACTGAACGTTAAAAATGAGTAATAATTGACATTGTTATTTATTTATTTTATTTATTTATTATTTATTCGGAAAACTTACAGCTACCATTTACAATATAAAAACATAATATTAGACACAAAAAGGCCATTTAAAAGTTTCCACAAATAGTTATAATTTGCAATAATACAGGTACATATAAATAATACACCAAAAAGTCACACACATATTTCTGACCCCGCACTACGTCAAACCTATATCGTGGGTATCGAGAACTACGAGGGAATATGTTCCCACAACGTCCAGACCCGAAACAAACATTAGCCTGTAACGATAACATTCGGTAACTTTGTTACGAGAATCGAGCCCACTGCCTCCCGTTTGAGGCCGAGGCTGTCATATAGGTTTTAATTTTAATAAAATAACATAATAGTTGAGGGTTTTTAAAAAATAAAAAATTATGGTATTTTACGTTCTATTTAATCTGATTTATTTGACATTTGCTCATTTCACTGTTTTAAATTATGAACATCCTTTATATGAGCGCCTATCGCTACTCGTTGAGGGGGGAGCCCCCGCGCACGCCGCCACCACCCGTCGCATCTCACCCCCTCAATCATACCTCAGCCCAGAGCCGACAAAGCCTTATCAGTCGCCAATTAATCCAATTCTTGAAAAATTACGGTCTAAATCTTAACACACTGTATTTTTAAGTATTATGCACAAAAACATAATCAATATACAATACAATATTTTTATAACAGTCACACACATAGCCCCGATCCCACACTAAGATACGAGTCTTGTGTTGTGGGTATCGGGGACTACGAGAGACTTTCGGTCTCACAACACCCAGACCCCGGACACAAATGTCTGCCTGTCACACAAACATTTGTCCCGGTGTGGGAATCGAACCCACGGCCTCACGTTTCATAGCCGGCTACTCGCCTACTGTGCCACGGAGGCTGTCAAAATATATAATTAAGAATACTGTTCAGTAGTAATAGCACCATTAGACAACGACGGCATTTTGCCTATTTAATAACCCTAAGAAGGTTTTAGGGAAAGTAAAATTTTAAAAGTTCGAAAAATTTGGGAATATCTGAAAGTCATTTTTTCTATGGCATTTCAAGTTCCTATCTATACCAATAAAATCACGCATGCACCGGACAAAAGCTACTATGTGATATATTGCATTTATGGAACTCCCGAAGATATACTTCATATACCTTTCTATATACCTGATATTGGACCCAACTGGATAACGGCCACTTCAACCTGTCCGAGTGGTACCATAGACATAGAACAAAATAGACATCACATACTTCAATCTGTATTAAATCAAATCGTAGTTGAAGTTCTATTATTTGAACGTCAAAAATTCCTACTAAAAGATATAAAATAATGCAAATGTAGTCCAGCCGAGCTAGAAACACCTTAATTATTAGGATATATCCTTTTATTAGAAATACCGAAGGTATAACGGACGTATTTAGGAGACTAGTTGGGGTAGTTAATAATGACAACCAAAGTGGGAGTAGTTAATGTTTAATATAAAACAGAGTGCCTTCCGCGCTCGGGTGTTCAGTTATTTCAGTTCAGAAGACTAGTGGTGTAGCAGTGAGTTGGTAGTGAAAACATTCGTGGTTCGTTCGCGGGGCAGTAAGTAATTGTAAATGGTTCAATGGCGTTGTTCAGTTTAAAAGGGTAATGCTGGTAGATTAATTATAAAGAGAAGACTTAAGTGAATCCTGACATGCGTGTGTGTTAATATTAAGCACTGAGATGTGTAACAGTGCCGTGTAAATAAGTCAATAAATTATAAACATTGTATTTGTGCCTTTTAAAGATCCATCTTGCATAGTTTTGTTGATGTTCCTAACATAATATTAAGTTGTTATGTTTTCAAAACTACATAGTAAACAAACACAAGGATATAAATTTTTTGAAGTGAATACATTGTTTGGGCAGGTTGCGCACTTTTAGGATCGGGAAGAAGCATTGAGCTCGCTTGACCGTCACGCTCAGATTATTTTACTTTTTGAGTTTTGACATAAGCACGTCTCTTGAGTGCTATTGACGAGCAATAATTCATGATTCATATTCATGGAAGCTGTATCAAATAAAATATATAATTAAAAAAATGAAATGAATGACTGCAAAAACTTAATTAAAAACAAAATTAAATTTATGGGTTCCGCTTGCAACTAATTTGATTTTCTATTCTAAATCTTGTGTTGGTCTTTTTAGTACATTACTTTTTGCAGTCGGATATTTGATTTTTTTAATAATATATTTTATTTTTCCCTCTCATTAGTAGAGGAGGCCCGTGCCCAGCAGTGGGACAATGTTTAATACAGGGCTTATATTATTATTATTTTAGACTTTTTAGTGTTACTATATTGATGGATATAAAGCGTTACTTGTTGGAGTTTAAACGAAAACCGAAACCCAAATGAAAAAACTGATACCGAAATGAAAATTAATTTAAACATATAACTTATATATATTTTTGTCATCCCCTTTTAATTTCTTTTATTTTTATACCCTACTCGATAGGTTTCGTCATTTTTTTTTATTAATGTATTACTTTATCCCACCAAAAAATTCGCAATTTTCATCTTTTTTGTCCAACACTTATCTAAGAACACTTGGGATTTTGAGACACATATAACGATACCTTAATTGTCGAAATCCATCCAGGCGTTTGGAAGATAAAATTTACAAACATACATACAAGATACGCGCGAAAAACATAACCCTTCCTTGGCAGTTGGGTAAAAAGAACACAGTAATTCCAAAGTTTATTTAGCTTCGTTTACTCACTGGTTTTATCTCCCTTGTAAAGTAGGAGATTTTGACTATCGCACTGTCAAAACTTAATTATAAAATGTGTTTTATGTTAATTACTTACTATTAAGAGTTAATTAGTCATGAGAAACAATACACTAATATTTATACTTTACTTATAGCACATTGATTGGCGATAGCCCATTTGTGGGATACGGACTATTTACGAAAGACGCAGGTTCGAAACCGACTTAAATGAAGGTTCGAAGTTAGGTGTGTATTCATTGTTAATTATCATTGCTTTATGATTAATCCATCTTGAGAAAACTTTCACACCAACAATTCTAAATAACAATTTCAAAGGTATGTGAAGTCTACCATCCTCCAGGCCAGCGTGATGGAGTAAGCCCTAACCCTTCTCAGTAAAAAAAGGTTCTGGTCGCCATAGTTTTCTACCCACGATATAGGTTTGACAAGGTATGAGTGTTCCGTTGGGTTTATTAAATGGAAATATTTTTGTACACGCTGGAGTAAGGAATACGTATTTTCACATGCCTTAGCCTTGCTATATGTTTAGCTTTGGTGGAAACAGTTATTTTTCGTAGCTTACATTACCTCTCATTATTTATCTCTCCAATTAGAGGTGTAGAACTTAATTAAACTTTACTCTTAGCAAATACAATTCAAACCAACAATAGATTTCTGCAATCAAAAACAATGGACTGCCTCGGTGGCGCAGTTGTAATTGCGCATGCGTTACAACTGCTGTGCTAAAGTTCAATCCCCGGGTCGGGTAAAATGATATTTTTTTTCTATTTAGAAATAGTCAGTATCAGCCCGGAGTCTGGAATTGAGCCCGGTATGGCGATAGGCTCGACCCGTATTACATTATGGGACCGTAATAAATTCGGCTAGAAGGGGGTGTACCTCTGCCTTCCCCTTCGGGGATTACAGCCGTGAGTGTATATGTACAATAGATTTCTCTCACTAACATTGTGAACCGAAAAATAAATTAGCTTCCAGTTTGTAATACCGAGATTATAAATAAAAGGATTCACAGATATTGGTTCCAATTTTCCAGAAAAAGTCAGTGGTTTTTAGCACAGTAAACTATATTCAATCGTATATTTTAAGGATAAAAATATGATCAATAATTTTGTTTTACTGCATTAGAACCTAGGACTTCCCGTTTCCCAACAGGGATATCTTTCTTTCTTGCCATTATCACAATTACCTTACAGAGTTACATGTTAAAAACAATTAAGTAAGTATATCCACAAGAAAATGTGGAAAGCGCAAATACAAACACAATTAATGGAGACTCCTGGTAAAAGACTTCTTTTGGAATTTGGCAGCTTTCTTTTCTTTCGACCTTAAGGAAACCCATAGTACTAAGTTTGCTGTTAACGAATAGTCGAAGGTTCGATTCTCATAATTTTTTTATAGATTCAATGTAAGAATATTGGGACTATAAAGTTTACTTTGCGGTGATATGCTACTTCCTTGTCCATAATGAACCAATAACATCACTTTAAAGTAAAGATTTAAAAATTGCGTCAGAGTTAATCCTTCATTAGCGTCAGTGGAAATTCGGTGATAATCGCATATACCGCGTTTTTTAAGGCAACATAATTAATTATAAAATGTTACTGATACGAATTGATGATAGTGGTAGAGCCACGCTGTAGACATATTTGTCTACAGCATGAATGGGCCGGCTCGACCGGGGTAGTACCACTGTCTCACAGAAAACCAACGTAAAGTGACAGTTTACTGTCGCGTTTCGTATGGTAAGTGAGATATCCGGAGGCCCAGATTCCCCCTTCCCTTCCTTAATCCCTATTCCTGTCCTTTAAGGCCGACAGCGCATACGTGATACTTTCGGTATTGTGGATGTTCATGGGCGGTGGAGGTCACTTAACATCAGGTGACCCACTGGCACGTTTGTCGGACTATGCTATAAAAAAAAACTATCGATTTTCACTCTGTGTCATGTGATTCATGGCATGTCTGTGTATTGAATATTTTTTGTGAGTCTGCATGATTCATCGGCTAGTGTTAGTCATTCAATGATGTCAATATTAATCTCTTCGTTTGAATCACATTTTTGAAACAAGTTACCCGGGCGGTATCTTAAATTTTTTATAAATAGACATTATGGGATCTTTCTAAGAGATGTGTACGGTCCAACCATACAAATTTGCACTCTCAGCATGTTACACCGCAAATTTAACGAGCTGCACACATAAGAAGTAAATACCAAATGTTGTCTCTGAGCGTAATCATTACTTTAAACTTTATGTCGATTATTAGTTCTTACTTAAGGCTAATTTAATAAAGCTCGATGAGTCCAGCAGTATATGCAGTGTAATCAAAGTTGACAGTTTTGTTTACAAGACTCGACGGCACTTTGCAACATTGCCAGCATTGACACATTACCACAAAGTTTTCCAACATTACATAACATTATGTACATTCTAAAAAGTCACGACCCGACCCAAGTACCAGGAGACCAGAAAATTTCAAAAGATATCGCCGTCGCGTAATCGGGGTATGGGCAACTTGAAATTTGGGGTTTTCCCCGCCAAAGTTGTGAAAGACGTCCTCAAAGCCCCGCTGTGGGTGGGCTCCGGTGCCGAGGGGGCGGGATGCGAGGGGGGAGGGTGAGAGGTTTCGGGGTATCAAACTTTACCCCCGTGGCGCGGCTATTCGTACCGTTGGAGGGACTGGATAAAAGTCTAGGAGCTTGCCACTGTGACATTTTATTTCCAACACTCAATGACTAAGCTAGTAATTCTAACAAAGAATTATAATTACATTTATAGTTTAAATAATAATAATAATATTAAACAAGATTTCAATGAAATACTATTTACAAACCTTAGACTTTGACGCGCTGAGTACACGCGTTCGATTTTTCGTTGAATTTTAGTTGTCATATTAAAAATATAAAAAAAACACTTTAAAACAGTTAATTTAACGAAATAGCAACAACCCCGTTGAGTTACATAAATCAAGAGACTCATGGTCCAGTATGAATACACATTAAATACTTTACACAAAAAAAATAGGAACACATTTTCCGAAGATGTTGCAACTCTCAAATCACCTATCTCCTAACCTAACAGCTACTTTGTTCGCCTTTTGCCTCGTGACAGAGGCACTTAAGGGACGTGCACACCGTCGCAGCGCTGTATTAAAGTAGAATAATCCTTAAGTTGCTGAATGCCTGGTATATGCGACACCAACTTAGTTCAGTAGAGATTGTGTCTTATACATTATATACATAATTCGATATGCAACCGAATATCATACGCAAAAGAAACCCTTTTGCGAAAACAGAATCAAAATCGCTTGAAAAATGAGGTCACAATAGTTTAAATATTGGTATGAGCAAAAACGGGTGCGTAGTGGTAGTCTCACTATCTCCCTCGCACAACGGCACATTAATGGTCATTCTGGTGATGTCACGGCTTACATCATGCATCTTATTACTGTGACAATTGCCCCTTCCAGCAAATTTTAATGGAGTCTAATTTACTTATTTTTCGGATCTATAAAATTCCTTCGATAATAGATTTTAGGTTTTTTTTATTCTGGCTCGGCAAAGTGATCACACTGTACCTGATGGTAAGTGCAGTGCCGTCCAATTAGAGTAGCAAGTGACGAGAAACAATCTATACTCCGCTACTCAACACAATCATGCCGGCATGCTGCGTTGCTTCTTCACACTATGCCTAAAGAACCCAGGATCATAGGAAGGAGGGAACAGGGAAGCTGGCAAACCGTTCCACTGGAACACTGTTCACTATGTAATAGTAATGTAAATGTAGGTAATGTTGATTAAAATAATAAAAAAATCGTGACAACTACCCTATAAAGAGGCATACTGATTGCTACTCGGCTGACACAGCAGTTGCGACTGAAAGTACCTTTAATTGATATTAGGATATTATCTACCCTCTCATCGAGTTAAAATTTTCTATAAGAACAAAATAATACCAGCCCTGTTTTAAACACTGTCTCACTGGGCACGGGTCTCCTCTACTAATAAGATGGGTAGGTAGTCCACCAAGCCGACCCAATGCGGGTTGGTAGACTTCATATACATTTGAAAGCAAGAAAGAAGAAAGAAAAGATTTTTTATTGTTGGAACGTAAACAAGAACTAACAGATATTAAAAAAACAAATATCACAATAATAATAATAATCGAACCTACAATGGGAGACCCTATTCAGCTACATGCTGCAGCACAGGCTAACCCATACTGCAGCGCTGGTTTTAAATAGGGAACCCAGGTGGGTTACTCTTGACACTCGATTCCATTATAAAATGGGGATTGGGTTCGAAAACTATACAATTGGCACTCTTGAACGCAACACCAGCGCACGATTTAACTTAATACGGCGGAAATTTTAGTAACTAAATGAAATAAAGTTTTTAAGATCGCTAGTTCGTAAATACTCTATAGCATTTAGTTCAGTGAGTTAGAGTTCCAATATCTTCTAGATTGGAATTGAAACTGTATCGAGTTCGAGATTGGAATTGATTTCAAGAGTAGGCCTACAGATTCTAAATAGGAACACGTCCCTAGAAATTAAGAGTGACTCTATTAACGCAACTTTACCTACATTCTTACAAAATATTGTCCTGACAAAATTACCGGACTGTAATAAATATCTAGCCAAATAATAATACACCCAGCAGTCACCCATAGTCCTGACCCAACATTAGGTCAAATCTGTATCGCGGGTATCAAGAACTACGAGGGACTAGGGTCCCACAACACCTGGGCCGAAACAAATATCACACAAATATTTGTCTCGGTGCGGAAATCGAACCCACGGCCTCTCGTTTTACAGCCGGCTACTCGCCCGCTGCGTCACGGAGGGTGTTATTTTATTTATTTATCTATATAAATAAAAATCTGTTCATTGGTAAACGCATCACTTGAGAACAACTGGATTTGGATAGTTATTTTATTCAAAATAGTCCGAATGAAATTTTCATTGAAAAATATTGGAAAATTCGGCTAAAACTTTATTGCTCTTTTCAAGGATATTTCAGTATCCTGTGTTATCAATCAGCAAATCGGTGGTACTTACAGAGTTTTTGCATACGAGACTTAGCCTTTTTTAGTAAAGATTTACGATTAAGTGGGTCACTGGGTGAGGGGTGGTAGTTCGTTTATTAAATAAATAATGGTTGATATTCCACCAGTGCGCAGGAAGCGTTTTGCTAGTACATTTATCATGCGCACCGCTAGAGACTCGAACTCTTTGCCGGAGTCTATATTTCCCGAAAATTATGATCTGGGTATCTTCAAGTCAAGAGTGAATAGGTATCTTCTAGGCAAGCGAGCTCCACCGTAGACCACATCATCACTTTCCATCAGGCGAGATAGTGGTCAAACGCAAGCCTATTTCGATAAAAAAATAGTCCTGATCCTACACTAAGATATGAGTCTGGTGTCCTGAGTAACTACGAGAAACTATCAGTCTCAAAACACTCACGACAAATACTTGTGAATCAAAGACTGCCTTCCTGACCGCGTCAGTGGCGCAGTTGTAATTGCGCATGCGTTGCGACTTCTATGCTGAGATCTTGGATTCGATTTCCAGGTCGGGTAAAGTTATATTGGGTTTTTCTATTTAGAAATACTCAACAACAGACCGAAATCTGGAATTGAGCCCGGTAAGGCGATAGGCTCGCCCCTAATACATTCGGCAAAAAGTGGGTACTTTGCCTACTCCTCTGCCTACCCCTTCGGGGATTACATGCGTGAGTGTATATGTGCCTCTCATTTTACAATCTGCTACTCACCCATTGCACCATGAAGGCTATCAAACAATGTTTTATTAGTTTAAAATGTCATTGTCTTTTCTAAATTTATGTATGTATCAAATGTTAATTATCGCTTGCTTTAACGGTGAAGGAAAACATCGTAAGGAAACTTGCATACCTAACTTCCCGGCGTCGGGACGTGACGACCCCATCGCCCGCTGGTGGGATAATCTTGTGACAGAGATTATTCCACCAGTGCAATCAGTCAACCCAACTAGTGGTAGTGCCATGCTGCGCACTTTCGGGTAGCAGCCGAATGGGCCGGCACGCCCGGGGAAGAACCACTCTCTCACAGAAAACCGGCGTCAAGTGGCAGCTATGCTGTCGCGTTTCGTTTGGTCTGTGAGAGTCCCGGAGGCCCACTCCCCATCCCTCCCCCACACCACTAAATAACATGGCAGTGCGAGATTTGGTTGATCTACCCCAGGAGGGTACCACCAGCGTACATCGCGGTGGAGAATCCCTCTCTGGGCGTCCACGCCCAGATCGTACACCACCTGTGCGTGGATGCCCAGGCTGCCCTCCGTATTCTGGGGGGGGGCAATTTTGCACGTGTACGAGGCAAACGGAGCAGGCAACATAAGGCCACCCCTTCCACGCTTGCTGTGGATTTTTGCAACATAAGGGGGCTGAATTCCAACTTGAACGCCGTCCACTTCCATCTTGAGACGGCGAAGCCGGCCTTGCTATTCCTTACCGAGACGCAGATATCTTCTCCGGCTGACACCTCATTCCTCTCCTACCCGGGGTACAAACTGGAACATTCCTTTGTACCGCGGGCTGGGGTGTGCGTGTACATTAGAGAGGATATCTGCTCTCGTCGCCTCGGCAGCCTTGAAGGGCGGGACCTATCCAACCTCTGGCTGCGCATAGACTGCGACGACCATCCGCGAATCTACGCATGCCTGTATAGGTCCCATAGCGGTAATGCCGAAACTGACCGACTTGTTGAGCACATGCAAATGGCTACAGACTCCGTGCTGCAGCAGATCCCATCCGCAGAGATCGTGATTCTCGGTGACTTTAACGCCCACCACGCCGAATGGCTTAGATCACGCACCACCGATCATGCGGGGAGATCTGTTCACGATTTCGCATTAGCATATGATTTGACACAACTGGTCACCTCGCCAACGCGAATCCCAGATGTGGAGGATCATACACCTTCCCTGTTGGACCTTCTGCTGACCTCTCATCCGGAAGGCTACCTGGTATCCGTCGATCCTCCTCTTGGTTCGTCGGACCACTGTCTTGTCCGGAGTACAGTGCCAGTCACGCACTCAACACGGCCTCGCTTTGCGGGCTGCCGCCGCGTGTGGCACTATAGGTCAGCGGATTGGGACGGAATGCGGTCATTCTTTGCGTCCTACCCATGGGGGCAGATTTGCTTCTCGCCGGATGATCCTGACGTCGTTGCTGACTCTATCACTGATGTGGTACTTCAGGGTATGGAACTCTTTATTCCGTTCTCTGCAGTGCCCATCGGAGGCAAATCCCAGCCTTGGTTTGGTCGCTCCTGCAAGACGGCATTACGCCGAAAGCGGGAATGCTACCAAGCCTGGGCTGTCGCGTCGGCGTCCAGTGATGTAAACACCGGCGCATTTAAAAAGGAGTTTAACTTTGCCTCTAGGTCTTTCAAAAGCGCCATTGCTAAGGCGAAGTCGGAGCACATTGGCAGAATTGGCGAGAGACTGGCACGTCTCCCGTCGGGAACACGTGCGTTTTGGTCTCTCGCCAAGGCTGTCTTAGGAAATTTCTGTCAGCCATCTTTTCCACCCCTGCACACGGAGGATGACTCGCTGGCCCATGCCGCGAAGGTGAAAGCCGATCTTCTGGGCTCTCTCTTCGCGTCCAACTCGACTTTGGATGACCGAGGAAATTCACCGCCGACAATCCCGCGGTGCGATGCAACGATGCCGGAGGTTAAGTTCCGGCAAAGTGCAGTTCGCAAAGCACTCCTGTCCTTGGACATTCATAAGTCGAGTGGGCCCGATGGCATCCCTCCGATCGTGTTGCAGACATGTGCTCCGGAGTTGGCACCGGTTTTAACGCGTCTTTTCCGGCACTCCTATACATTAGGCGTAGTCCCGAAATCCTGGAAGGCCGCTTTAGTGCACCCAATCCCTAAAAAAGGCAACCGCTCGGACCCGTCCAATTACAGGCCTATAGCCATCACCTCCTTGTTCTCCAAGATAATGGAGTCCGTTATCAACTGCCAGCTCCTGCGGTACCTGGAGGAGCACCGGCTGATTAGCGACCGCCAGTACGGCTTTCGTCGGGGTCGCTCAGCCGGTGATCTTCTAGTCTACCTAACTCATAGATGGGCAAAAGCAGTTGAGACCAAGGGGGAGGCGCTTGCAGCCAGTCTGGACATAGCGAAGGCCTTTGATCGGGTATGGCACAAGGCGCTTCTTTCGAAGCTACCTTCCTATGGGCTTCCCGAGAAATTATGCAACTGGATCACCAGTTTTTTGGCAGATCGGAGCATCAAGGTCGTCGTCGACGGTGCATGCTCTGATCCTAAATTTGTCAATGCTGGTGTTCCACAAGGCTGTGTACTGTCTCCTACTCTGTTTCTTCTGCATATAAATGACATGCTGCAAATCAGCAACATTCATTGCTATGCAGATGATAGCACTGTAGATGTACTGTACACTGGCCGTGCTAATATTTCTCGGGAATACGTCGACGAGAGCCGGAACAAACTTGTGTCTGAAGTCGAGTCCTTGTTAACCAAAGTCTCGGACTGGGGTCGACTAAACTTAGTCCAATTCAACCCCAAAAAGACACAAGTCTGCGCGTTAACCGCTAAAAAGTCACCATTTGTCGTGACTCCTCATTTAGAGAACACTCCCCTGTCTGCCAAACCCAGTATCGGAATACTTGGCGTCGACATTTCGAGCAACGTCCAGTTCCGCGGTCAATTGGAAGGAAAGGCCAAATTGGCCTCAAAGAAGCTTGGTGTGCTCAATAAGGCGAGACGGTACTTCACGTCGGGTCAACGCCTAAATCTCTATAAGGCGCAAATTCGGCCCCACATGGAGTACTGTTCTCATCTCTGGGCGGGAGCCCCCCAGTACCAGCTACTTCCATTTGACCGCATTCAACGTAGGGCAGCTCGGGTTATCGACGATCAAGCTCTTTCCGATCGGCTTGATCCATTGGCTCTGCGTAGAGATGTTGGATCACTCTGCATCTTCTACCGCATTTATCATGGGGAATGTTCCGAGGAATTGTTTGGATTGATCCCGGCCGCTGAATTTCACCATCGGACATCGCGCCAAAACATAAAATTCCATCCGCACCATCTCGATGTCCAGCGTTCCACAACAGCGCGATTTTTACGGCATTTTCTGCCACGCACAACCACTCTGTGGAACCAGCTGTCGCCGGCGGTCTTTCCGAACCGTTACGACCTGGGAACCTTCAAGAAGAGAGCATATTCTTTCCTGAAAGGCCGGCAACGCATTTGCAAGCCCTTTGGTGTTGCAGATGTTCATGGGCGGCGGTGATCACTTTCCATCAGGTGAGCCTCTTGCCCGTTTGCCCCCTTTTTCCATAAAAAAAAAAAAAAAAAAAACTGAGAATTCTCATAAGAATTTCAAAGGTATGTGAAGTCTATCAACCCGCATTAGGCCAGCGAGGTGGACTAAGGCCTAACCCCTCTCATTAGTAGAGGAGGCCCGTGCCCAGCAGTGGGACAATGTTTAACACAGGACTGGTATTATTTTATTATTATTTTAATGTCATATCAAATTATGTATCAAGTAGTCAGAGTATCAAGTTTCAAGGAATTTTAGTAAAATACGCACTGGAACTCATACGCGAAAATAGATTAAGATGATTAGGACTTGGGTTCAATTCCAAGGCCAATCACAGTTTGTTATATTTCCTTTCAAAATCATTGATGAGTTGCATATTTGGAATTCGGACAATAGACGCGCCAATCACATCATGGGTTGGAAAGCAAATAGATCGATAGACCGGGAAGGTTGCATCTCCACCTCTTTTACATGTACAGAACTCTCATACAGAACACCATGAAATATTTATAACTTCAACCACAAAACACTAGTGTTCCGCACATTAAAAACAAAGCCTACGAAGGCCACACCGGACCCTGAAAGGATATGTAGGTCCCCAACTCAAGAGAACGGCCTCAAAGGGTCTGACCGACCCTAAAAAAGTATATAACCCTCTGTAGGTACCAGGGGCCCATATAACCGAGGCGTCTTCTGTGCCAGGGAAATGTTAAGAAGGGTCTGGGTGGGACAGGAAGCCCCCCTCCCCATCCGGAGGGTGGAGGTTAGGGAAAAAATTCAGTGAGGACCGTACCCTTGGCTCGACCCGGCGCCGACGTCTGCGTCCGTAATTAGTGATGCGGCTAAGTTGGGGCTGGGCCGGTGTCGACTGTTACCGGTCGATATTATAATTTAAATTGAGAACATGTAGTTAAATGAATAAAGAAAATTATATATGGTATAAAGATGAGATAAAGCTTTTTTGACTTCATATATACCTACGGTTGGCGGGCTTCTTGATTTAAGCGACTTTTTTGCGATATTGAGTTTTTCAGCATCTTTTGAGGCTAGTCTCATTTTGTTTGTCCAATTTTTTGGCACTCAAATCAACTGGTAATTCAGGGCAATTTCTTTTTAGGTCACATTTATTTTAAATACCAGATGTTTCTCGCGGCTCCGCCCGCGTGTAGGTTATTTTTGGAAGGAAAGGTATAAAATCCATGGAGGCATCTTAAACTATTACACCTTTCTATATTTTGCTATCTCATAGGATGCATGCATGTTTCCGGAATAAAAAGGGGCAGATGTCATTTTCTGATCCCTAAACGACCACTATGCAAAAAATCATGTCGATCCCTTACTCTGTGAAAAACTAAACTATCCCACGGGATCTATATATTTTTCCGGGATAAAAAGTAGCCTATTGAGTAACAAACATCCATCCATCCATCCAAACATTCGCATTTATAATAGTCATAAAGATGCAGTACGCGCTTACACAAGTATATGAATTCTAATAAAATCCGAAGTGAATTTTTATCCGAAGAACAAAAAATCTTTAAACGTCTCTCCTGTAACTTTTCAAAAATGTCGCTTAAATCAAATTGCTTTCCAACCATCGATATACAATATATTTGAATTCAATCATCACTACATTTATGATCAAAATCAAATAACGTAAAGTTAATAACTAATGTAATCATATTATTTTTAATAAGATAAAACATTTAACATCAAAAACCCCCAAATTTTCATCTTAATCAAACTTTTATACACAATCTAAAACATGGCGTCTTCATATCTTAAATTAATAACAATTTTATAGAATAGAAAACTGTTCCCTAAATAAAATAAAGAAAACCATCGACACACTACCATCCCTAAAAGATTATGACAAGATACAGAGCGCAGGGCTGCTAACGACTGGCGGAGAGCTGTCAAAAATACCTACGTTAATATTATTACCGGTTCCAACAAGGTTCCAACACACGCGCCAACCCTCGTAATGAAAGAGGCCGAAGATTTTTTCTATCTTCAAGATATAATGGAGTGTAGTATGGAAAATGAAGACCATACTTACAAGACTATTTCTTAAGGCCTTACCTGTAAAAGAAAAATTAAATGAGATTCCAAAAATATGACATCAAAATTATGATTATGCATTTCTACACTACTGTACACCGATGAAAAATCCGCTACAGTTGATTCTTTAGGCGGTAAATATGCAGTTACTTCAGGCCAGCATAATCCGGGCACAGTCAACGGACGGGACGTTGCTTGTCGGTCAACATATTTGGACTGCATCCACTTACCATCAGGTGCAGTGTAGTGTATAAAAAATATATAAAATTAACATTGAAGCAGCAGGGAAATAAAATTACTTAAGGATAATGTTTTACTACTGTTACTTGTGGTACGGACTGTTAAGATGAAAATCGTATGTTGGAAACCCGAATGGCATACATCTCTAACGTTTCTAAAGTTACGTGTATATTCATTGATAATTATAGCTTGCTTTAACGGTAAAGCAGTGAAAAAGCAGCGATAGCATAGTTGGTTGCGGTACGGACTGTCAAGACGAATGTCGAATGTTCGAAACCCAAGTGGCATACACCTCTGACTTTTCTAATGTTATGTGTGTATTAAATGTTAATTCTCGCTTGCTTTAACGGTGAAGGAAAACATCGTGAGGAAACCTTATAAGAATTCTTATAAGAATTTCGAAGGTATGTGAAGCCTACCAACCCGCATTAAGACAGCGTGGTAGACTAAGGCCTAACCCCTCTCATTAATAGAGGAGGTCCGTGCCCAGCAGTGGGACAATGTTTAATACGGAGCTATTTATTATAGATGAAGTATCTTCATTAAGTTTAGGCTGAATTTTGATTTTAAAAGCCCAAGTCATTTATGGAACTTCTAGGGTAATTCATTTCAGTTGTGAAATACTTACTGTTTAAAGATAAATTTATTTTTTTACTTCGTCTAATCGTAGCCATTAACCAGGGCACCATAACATTAAAGCGCTCTACAACTATCTACTTACATAATAACAACATCGGATAGGCAACAAACTCCAATGTTTACGGTGCGGGCCTGACGGACCCCCAGGGTCTGAGGGCGGGTCCGTATTGGACATTTTGTATAAGTGTAGGGTCTACGCGATCCCAAGCAAATCCCTTTCGGCGGACCCTTTTCGGAAAGGTCTGGCGGCCGTGCCAGAGCCCCGAATTTGCGGATTTTTAAGATAAAATTTATATGGGCCCGGTTGGGTATGAGTTGTAGCGGGATTACTCATCGGTTTTAATACTATCGAATGTTTTAAACGTTGCAACTTCCGTTTATTAATGGAATTTCACCTGAGAACCCTTATTTAATGTACAGAATCTAATTAAAGGCACCGGGAGGCATTTTAAGGAGTTGCAACATTTAATATCACGTTCACATGAAACATAACAAAAATCCGGTACCTATACATGTTAATACAAGGCAGAGTCGTAAACGAGGCTATACAACCTATTATTTATTTTCTCTAACTAACAATCAATGAGCAATCCAGGTAGACCGGTCCACACAAGCAGCACCCGTTCACGAGTATGACGCATGTGCCAGCCATCGGCCTCCTCAACCATGACGCAGGGACGTGACCGACCCGGCACATAACGCCGCCGCAAGCACAGACCCTTAAGCGAGCATGACATACCTTAATCGCGTGAAAGAATGATAGAGATACAAATTCACATACATCACAGACATATTTGTCTACAGCATGAATGGGCTGGCTCGACCGGGGTAGTGCCACTGTCTCACAGAAAACCAACGTTAAGTGACAGTTTACTGTCGCGTTTCGTATGGTAAGTGAGATAGATATCCGGAGGCCCAGATTCCCCCTTCCCTTCCCTAATCCCTATTCTTGTCCTTTAAGGCCGACAGCGCATACATGACACTTTCGGTATTGTGGATGTTCATGGATGGTGGAGATCACTTAACATCAGGTGACCCACTGGCTCGTTTGTCGGACTATACTATAAAAAAAATTATTAGGAATAATGTTATCCAAACATATAATCTATTTATATATATATACATATATAAATGTTAAGTTGGTTTGTGTACGCTACAATAACTCAAAAAGCCGTTGAAAAGTTGTGAACTCTTTTATCGGGGTTTATCTTTATATTAAGTTTATTCTCGTCAGTAACATACATGCGACGGCGAGAAAACATATTTCCTAATTGACATCATTTTTTGCATAGTGTTAGTTGAGGTTCTGAGAATGACATAGCTACTTTTTATTCTGGAAAGTGCACGGTTCCTATGAGATAGTAAATATATAGAGATGTATAATATCTTAAGATGTCTACATGTATTGTATAATTTTTTTCCAGAATAACAACCACGCGGGCGAAGCCGCAGACAAAAGCTAGTAATAAATAAAATAACATATTGCAATATCTCTTATGGGTCTATTTGTTCTAAAATATTTTTCTTTTAAAATGTGCTCTTAAAAACAATAATCAAAATCATCCATGTTTTTATGTAATATAATTATTAGTACTAGCGGTCGCTCGATGATCAAAATAAAGTTTTAGATGTCCTTTTAAAAAAAACACTTTTGTGCTCATTGCATATATAAATAAATAACACCCAACAGTCACACACATAGCCCCGACCCCACACTAAGATACAAATCTTCTGTTGTGGGTATCAGGGACTATGAGAGACTTTCGGTCTCACAACACCCAGACCCCGGTCACAAATATTTGTCACACAAACATTCGTCCCGGTTTGGGAATCGAACCCACGGCCTCTCGTTTCACAGCCGGCTACTCGGCAACTGCGCCACGGAGGCTGTCGAATATGTAAATATTTCGAATTTTGTTTTGTCATTTAAAAACACAATTAAAACATATAAATTACATTCCCAAATTCTTCGATAGAGCAGAACAAATACCAGGGCAATATAAGCTCTAATTGGTTTGTGAACACAATACCAGGGTGCGTACCGACACATGTGAGCATGAGGTCACGCCACCTAAGCCCGTGGGTGGAAAATAATGGGGAGATTTGTGAGATCTTGTCACATTTACGCCTGCCATATATGTGAAAACGTATAGAAGAAATAATTAATATAAAGTTGATTTCAGTAAAAAGGGCTTTATAAGTTCTAAGATTCAATATATTCTAAAGAAACATTGATAATCAAATACTATACCAATCATTACTGATCCAGGAACCAAGCCAACTTTCAGACTATTATGTTCAAAGTATCAGGGTTTTTTTAGTTACATACAAAATTTAGATAAGATTTATTTTTATTTGTTCATATTAGGACTTGGCTGACGTAGCCGCTAAGCAACTCAAAGTACAATAATAAAGATACAATAAATATTAGCCCTATAATAGACGTGTAAGTTACGCGAAACTCGACGCAGTAATACCATTAAACTTAAATTAAACCTTATTCGTAATTAAATAAAATACAATACACAATATCAAAGCCGTTCCAGCAGCAAGAAGTTAGAACAATTCTTGTTCATATGCGAACAGCATAAATATTGTTTTGTTTAAACACTTGTAATAATAAACAGCCATTATGGTCTACAAAGAATAAATAAATAACACCCAACAGTCACACACATAGCCCCAATCCCACACTAAGATACGAGTCTTGTGTTGTGGGTATCAGGGACTACAAGAGACTTTCGGTCTCACAACACCCAGACCCCGGGCACAAATCTCTGTATGTCACACAAACATTTGTCCCGGTGTGGGAATCGAACCCACGGCCTCTCGTTTCACAGCCGGCTACTCGCCTACAGTGCCACGGAGGCTGTCAAAGAAAAAAAATGTCTTCTGGTTGCAAAACGTGGCTGCATACAAATCATGAATGAGCGACCTATTATGCAATATGTTTAATTCCCAGCGCAATTCAAAATACTAACAGAAAAACTAGCTTCAACAAAACGCCCCTAAGTTCACATGTACTTAAAAATACTCGGGTGGTAACTACCACCCAACTCCGTCCCGGGCCCCGGCGGTCCGACCCCGGGACAAGGGTCCGGGCTCCGGGACTAACTAGATAACGGCGATATCGAGTGAAACTAAAGGAAAAGTATTCGTAGTTGTTAGTGTGAAAACTAGAGAATTAGAGGAAACCGGGTCAACCCAGCCGCCAGATTAACATCGGAAGCCACTTTTCAGTTTTGGATCTTATAAAGGAACCTTTTTACAAACGTTTGAGGAAAATTCGTATCACGGAAAATTAGAAAAAGTACGTCTTCCACAAAGTGATAAAGCCGTCCTGGAAAAAATCGTATAGTAAAAGTCTATAAAAAAATGTTTACTCCACGTTACTTTGAAAGGTTATGGTCACTTATGAATGAATGATAATATTGAAGAATCATATAAACAAAAATCTATACAATTGACTTTATAATCGGTTGAGGCAGATCATAACATACAAAATAATTAACACCTGTTCTTATAATTTATTGCATACAAGATTGTAACCTGTTTTGTGATAAATAAATAAATAACGAATAAAGTGGTAAGATTTCTATATGTCATTAAAAATAGAGCTAAAATATTTTAAATCCAAATAACCTTTTGTAATCAGACAATTATTAAAAAGCATCCTTTAATTTTTAATTTCGTCATAAACAATTATTAATCCAGAAAACCTAGTTGTTAGTAAGTACTTTGGAAATTGACCACTCTGCCGACAAGTTTTTTTATACTAGCACGACAAAGTGAGGATACAGCATCGGATGGTAAGCACAGTACCGTCCAGTGACTGTCAAGTAGCGAGACGTCACTAGAAGTATAAACATATATTATGCTCATAATGTAGAGTTTCTCGACAAACGCATAGATACTCAAAATTTTCTAAACGCCGGACAAAGCTTTTTTCTTAATTAATTAAGTCGCAAATTGATTACTTTCGACGGGCAGGAAGGAATAAAAAGCGGGGTAGGCACGGGGTAGCTTGGGGTGTATCGTGCCCCGCCTTACGTTGCGAGTGGGAAATGTGAAAGCAGACACACGAACCCCGCCGCTGCGCCGGTACCGACAGCAGAAAACGTATAATTAATGAGGATTCCTAAAAAAGAAATTACTAGTATATGCACGCGAATAAGTCTGGTAAGGTTTTAATTTAATTAGAGAATTGACTTTGAATTGTATTTGAGATTTACATTGTAACCCTATTTGTAATAAACATTGGTAACACCTTTCATTAATCACTTTTACGTAAAAATAAATGTGTTGTACTATCTATAAATTGCCTGCTTAAGTTATATATAATAAGAACTGGATTTTAAGCATAGACTTTATTTAGCAATTTCGGAAATAAGGAATCGTATCACACAAAAATACTCAGCAAATTTAAAACGACTAAACTGTATAAAGCGCTTAGAAATCTCAAAATTAGATTTACTCGATTCTAACATAGCTATACCACCAAATTAATCATACCTAGAACATAATTTCTCATGCCATATACAAAAACAGTAATAAAATAAACAAACTATTTCCGTGTCATGATTTGGTAAGTGGTGAACCCATCCTCATATCAAGCCCAAATCCTATCTAAAATTCTATTTCTAGTACGTATTTTGTGTGATTTAATTAAACTAAAACGAAACAAAAAAATATTGACCGGAATAGGATTAGAAACCCAAGACTATGCATTACTCAGCTTAAAACCCTCCCACTGACCAATTAAAGCGATCTAACAAAGAATCAAATCTGGAATAATGTTTCTAATTTCAGACTTTTTAACCGACTTCAAAAAAGGAGGAGGTTAACAATTCGTCGGAATCTTTTTTAATGTATGTTACCCGATTACTCGAAGACGCCTAGACCGATTCGAGAAATACTTTTTTTGTTTAAAAGGGTATATTTCCCAGGTGGTCCCATTGGCACCAAGTCAGGATCTGATGATGGGATCTCAGAAAAATCACGGGCAACCCTCAAATTTTATAGTGACGCATAATTTGTTTTTTATTGAAGTCGGTGTACTTTTTATGAATTAAAAAACTTTTACTTATCTTTTTTACAGACCGTACGTGAGTCGGCCGCCGTGCCCAGCGTACTACTAGTTATTATTTACCGGCTTTATCATTTCGAAAATTTCATATTCCCCGCACTTGGACGCTTGAGGTTTAAAGCGTAAGGGGTGATGGGTGTCGGGAGGGGGTTCCGAGACTTTTTGCCTACAAACAGTACTAAGTACTCGCATGGGGGGTACCTACACCCCTTGGGTAGGGGCTAAGAAATAATACGGCGTTGCATGCAAGGGGGTGAGTGTCCAGTGTTTTTGCGAGCGAAGGTTGCTTAATGACTATCGCATGCACTGTGTATGTGTGTGTGTGTGTGCTAGCCTTTCTGCAACAAGATTAGTCTTTAGGATTATATGTATTTTGCAACCTACATCGTAATGTAAACTGGCATACTATTGGAAGTCATTCTAAGGTATTTGATAAATCTTTTATTTTAATTATTAATCTTTATATGTAATGTATCTTGTAATGTGTAATGGCGCGTGCGTTACGACTCCTGTTCGATCCTGGGTTCGATCCCCAAGTCGGGTAAACTGATATCGGGATTTCCTATTTAGAAGTACTCAGTATCAGCCTGGAATTGTGTCCGGTATGGCGATAGGTTCTCCCCTATCTTATTATGGGACCGAAATAAATTCGGCGAAAAGTAAGTGTACTTTCTGCCTACCCGTTCGGGGATTACAGGCGTGAGTGTATATTTGTGTATTTAATGGTAATGGTATGAGTAAAACTGTAACTTTATATTTTTACTGTGCAAATATATAAGCTATGATGACATACACAAAACTACCAACATTGAAACATAACAAATTAATATAATAATGAAATAAGTCACCACATTGATATATGTACTACGTAGCGTCGTAGCTGCTACGATCGTATTTTCGGCAGTGGTAGCAGCTGCTACGCCGTAGCGATCACACGCTCTCATTAGAAGCGTAGCAATACGCGAGCGCAGTGCCATTCTACGTCTTGCAAAAGATAAAACGTTCTAAAGAAAGCAGTCTCTGAGCATGGTATTGATAATAATCAATATGCGTCTATATTCACGTATTTACAATGTGTACACAAGTGCTTGCATCGCATTTGTCATATTAAATTAAGCCTTTACCCGTTCTTATCCCACTGCTTTAGTGCAGTCATATCATTGGCCTAATTATTAAAATTCGTAATTACTTTTTTACAAGAGACAGAATAAAGTGTGTGTTTATTTTTAGATATTATCAATTATTCTACTAGAAAATAGATTCACTTATTTTTATTATACAGAAGTAATCAATTGTGTTATTTTGCGGGAAATAAGAAGTATTCCATTGGAATAGTTCAAGATATATATTATGGACGTGTGACGGCATTAAAAACTAATATCGATTTTTTGGATTTAGGAATTTTGATAATTAAGCCAACGATATGTAATAGAACTGGCTTGTATTAAAAAAGTATGTTGGTTTGTATGTGTTTATGCTCATATTTATTCATTAATGAAATGAAAATATTAGGACTAGTTAACTACTGTTTATCTACAATTTTTTTTATTTAATCCTAAGTTAAAGTTTTAGTTTTTTAATAGACTACATTGTGTGCCACAGCTGGGTAAATACTTTTGCTACGGTAACGAGGGGTTTTTTAAAGGAAGTTGATGATTGTTAATTGTGTTGTTATACACAATTTATTATAGATTGCCATAATAATATCAAATATTATTGTATAAAATAATTCACATTTTAAAACATGTTTAAAGTGTAGCCGAAAGGAATTGTGCTGTGTGAAGCCTTATTATTCCCCAATTCCGCCACTCTATACTTTCGTATACTGTGATTTCAAAGCAAAAAAGAATTACAGTATATTTATTACTAGATGTTTCCCGCGGCTCCGCCTGCGTGGAGATTATTTTTGGAAGAACAGGTATGGATTGTCCATGGAGGCATCTTAAGCTATTACACCTTTCTATATTTTGCTATCCCATAGGAAGTGTACATTTTTCCGGGATAAAAAGTAGACTATGAGCTATTCCGGACTATAATCTATCTCTGTGCCAAATTTCCGTCCAGCCGTTGTAGCTTAATTGAGTAACAAACATCCATCGTAACATACACATTTATAATATTAGTAATATATAAAAAATCTGTAACAATATTTCGTATAACAACCGCTATAACTCCTAAAATAAACAAACATAACGCAACAAAATCTGGTGGCGTATTGAACGAGGGGTGACACGACAGCGCGTAAGAATTAGTCCTTACAGCGTGTCTCAAGGTTATATGTGGGCGAGAGATACGCAGCCCAGAGATACGCAGGACGGCATGTCTAGCTCAGGCGACAATGTGCATATTTATATCTAAAATTCTACATATTTTATTTTACTTATGATATAGTATTTTTTTCATGTCTGTGGCAGAGTTATTGTAGAGTAGGTTAGGTAATCGTGCGTTATTTACAATAACATTATTGTAATGACTAATAATAATAATACTAGCCCTGTATTAAACATTGTTCCACTGCTGGGCACGGGCCTCCTCTACTAATGAGAGGGGTTAGGCCTTAATCTACCACGCTGGCCTAATGCGGGTTGGCAGACTTCTCATACCTTCGAAAATTTCTCAGATATGCAGGTTTCCTCACGATGGTTTCCTTCGCCGTTAAAGCAAGCGATAATTAACATTTTAATACACACATAACTTTAGAAAAGTCAGAGGTGTATGCCACTTGGGTTTCGAACCTACGACTTTCGTCTTGACAGTCCGTACCGCAACCAACTAGGCTATCGCTGCTGTAACGACTAACTATCATATTACCAGTAAAAATATGTTTGAAGTCTATAATACTTCTAAAATTATAAGCTACACTCAATTATAGGCGTTATGAAAGTATGTTAGTCGTAAACTTAAATAATATATACACCTGACAGTCACACACATATTTCTGACCCCACACTAGTTAAAAACTGTATCGTGGGTATCAACAACTACGAGGGACTACGGTCCAACAACACCCGGACCGGAAACAACTAACTGCCTGTCACACAAACATCTGTCTCGGTACGGGAATCGAACCCACGGCCTCTCGTTTCACAGCTACTCACCCGCTGCGCCACGGAGGCTGTCAATAATAATTATATCACTTTTCATTAATTATCGAATATTTTTTTAAGAAAAGCATTTGTGAACGACATAAATGGAAGAAAAGTGGCTATTATTTTTTATTGATATTTCTGTAATTTATTTGAAAATACAATCAGAGCTAAGCCAAAGATTTGATACAGAATATGTATAGAATAGACACAAAAAAAAATTATATTCTTGACAGCCTCCGTGGCGCAGTTGGCGAGTAGCTGGCTGTGAAACGTGAGGCCGTGGGTTCGATTCCCACACCGAGACAAATGTTTGTGCGACAGACAGATATTTGTGCCCGGGGTCTGGGTGTTTTGAGACCGAAAGTCTTTCGTAGTCCCTGATACCCACAACACAAGACTCGTATCTTAGTGCGGGGTTGGGGCTATGTGTGTTGGGTGTTATTTATTTATATCCAATACATACGAGTAAAACAGGATCACAACTGATTAGCAACTAGCCCGCATTACCTCTGAGTACAGTCCAAAGCGCTTCTAAATAAAACCACACGAGGCGGTATAGGGGCACAGGCCCCCCCCCCCCCCATCACTGGTAGTATTTTTAATGGAACTTGCGGCGTCAGGCGGGCGTACTACGCCGCATTAATCTTAGCCAGTATCCTCGGGGCCCCTTTAGGCGCCCAAGAACCCCATGGGGTGATTTCTACCCCGATTTTTAGTATTCCGCTGGATGGAACGGTGGGTTTAAGTTTATTAACCAACTTCAAAAAAGGAGGAGTTTCTCAATTTGTCGAAATCTCTTTTTTTCTGTACGTTTATTACGATTACTCGAAGACGCCAGGACCGATTCGAGAAATTCTTTTTTTGTTTAAAAGGGCACTGCGCTTGGTCCCATTGGCACCAAGTCAGGATCTGATGATGGGATCTCAGAAAAATCGAGGGCAACCCTCAAATTTTATAGGGACGCATAATTTGTTTTTTATTGAAGTCGGTGTACTTTTTATGAATTAAAAAACTTTTATATTTTTACGTGTAAAAGTGAATGTAACCAAACGACTGAAAGCACTCGTGTTTAGAAATTATAGTGTCAGGAAATAAATATTCTGGTGTTATTCATGTGTATTAAGGTCATGACACATTACTTATGAACAAAGGTGGACACCGCCCATGTCCTATTTTCAAATTTTGTATGAGCTTTCATTCATATGGCGCTGTTTCTATATACGCTCTATGTATTAAAAAGTAATTTGTTTTACACCCAACAGTCACACACACAGTTCTGACCCCACACTAGCTGAAACCTGTATCGTGTTTATCAAGAACTAGGGACTACGGTCTCACAACACCCAGACCCGATACAAATATCTGTCTGTATTTTTATTCTCCCACGGCAAAATGATGTCTGTATTTTTATATTTTTACTCTCCCACGGCAAAATGATGTCTGTATTTTTATATTTTTATTCTGCCACTGCAAAATGATGTCTGTATTTTTATTCTGCCACGACAAAATGATGTCTGTATTTTTATATTTTTATTCTGCCACGGCAAAATTATGTCTGTATTTTTATATTTTTATTCTGCCACGGCAAAATGATGTCTGTATTTTTATATTTTTATTCTGCCACGGCAAAATGACTCACTACACCTGATGGTAAAGTGCAGTGCCGTCCGGTTATAGTATCAAGTAGCGAAAGACAATCTATCCCTCGCTACTGAACACAGTCATGCCTGCAATCATTTTGTCTCGCTGCGGGAATCGTACCCACGGCCTCTCGTTTCACAGCCGACTACTCGCTCGCTGCGCCACGGACATCACATAATTGAAATTAAATGACAATTTGTTTTAAGTTATAAAATTCCAGTAGTATATAACAGAAGTAGTAAGTTAGTGCAAGACACAGATCTTTGTCCGAATAGGTCAACGTAACAACTTAATCTATTTGCCCCATTTACAAATACTTCCAAAGTGTTGGCACCACCGTTTGCCAAACGTCCCCTCCAATTATTTCACTCTGATTTATCAAATACTAATAACCGCCTGAATTAATTAGTAAGTCACAGCTTAAATCAAAAATACATATCCGAAGTCTTTTAAATATCATGTTCATATCGATGGTTATATCCCAGCCCACAGAATAATTAAAATTAAGTAAATACTGGTCTCTGGTAAATAAGCAGCGATAGCCTAGTTGGTTGCGGTACGGACTGTCAAGACGAAAGTCGTATGTTCGAAGCCCAAGTGGCACACACCTCTGACTTTTCTAAAGTTATGTGTGTATTAAATGTTGATTATCGCTTGCTTGAACCTGCATATCTATATATTCTTATACGAATTTCGAAGGTATGTGAAGTCTACCAACCCGCATTAGGCCAGAGTGGTGGACTAAGGCCTAACCCCCCTCTCATTAGTAGAGGAGGCCCGTGCCCAGCAGTGGGGCAATGTTTAATACAGGGCTTGTATTATTATTTTTTATTATAAATACTGTTCTTAATTAAAATATTCAAAACAAACGAAATTAAAACAACAGATAAATCAACAGTAAGCGAAATCGCTTTTTAAATAAAATTCACTTTATAGTAAGGAGAATAAAGGTTATTACAAAAAATAAAATTATTACATTTCTAGTTTTGTGTTGTTATTGACATTTTTCTTGTAAAAAAATCAGATTCCAATTTTTTTATTGATTACAAAAGCTCATCAAAGGCCGGAAAAGAGAAATAAAATCTAATTTAATTTAATAATTCTAAATTATATGAAGATTGGTATACAAAATTAAACATGTATTTAAAATTAATCTGTCCACAACATAATATCAACGGTCCCCACGTAAACTATCGAAATTGATAAATAAAAAAAAATTAACAACATTAAAGTAGCCATTTTCGATGTTTTAATACGTTTACTTTATGCACTACCAATTCTGTTCAATTGAAAAACATTTGAAGGTATAAAAATTGGTACAATATTATTATATAGAATAATTAATGTAATAAATAAATAATAATAATAATAAATAATAATTGCAGATGTTCATGGGCGGCGGTGATCACTTTCCATGAGGTGAGCCTCCTGCCCGTTTGCCCCCTTTTTAACCGACTTCAAAAAAGGAGGAGGTTAACAATTCGTCGGAATCTTTTTTGTTATGTATGTTACCTGATTACTCGAAGACGCCTGGACCGATTCGAGAAATTCTTTTTTTGTTTAAAAGGGTATACTTCCCAGGTGGTCCCATTGGCACCATGTCAGGATCTGATGATGGGATCTCAGAAAAATCAAGGGAAACCCTAACATTTTATAATGTCGGATAATTTGTTTTTTATTGAAGTCGGTGTACTTTTTATGAATAAAAAACTTTTATTCCATAAAAAAAATCTTTATCTCTAGTGCAATAAAACAAAAATGTATTTATTTCAATTTTCATAGTTTACGTGGGGACCATCGACTTAAGTATTTTCTTGCATAGATATCAAAGTCTTCATTAACCATTATAACGTGTGCGATAATGCAGTCCTTATAACCCATTTTCCACTACTTCATACCAACCTCCACAGCGACGCGACGGCCGTCAAAAACGCCTTTTATTTCCCATTTTGGCGGGAAACGAGGAAATTACAGAGTAAAAAAGCGTCTCGATCTTCGGACGGTGCAAAAAACCGAAAAGGAAGCGAGCGACCATTAGGGTATTATCGGAGGGGGTGGGGGAAAATCAGAAAAAAATTGCCCCTAACCACCCTTTCCTTTTCGTGAGCGTCGCCGGCCCCCGGGTTGGGGTACATTAGAACCCGGGGGGCACATGTGTGGGTGGCGAGGGCCTCTGCAGGTGAATTTGGAAATTAAACTTGTAGTATTTAGTAGGTAATGGTTAGAAAGGCTTGCCGTAATCGTCATGGCGTGTTCAAGATATTTTTACGAATGAGTAATTGGTTGGATATGAAACAAAAAGTGGTTACTTTATTAATGTTTTTTATGTTTACGCAAAGGCATTGAATAAAAGTAATTTTATATATGTCTGTTTGTTCAAAACAAGGCACAAATACTGTACTGATAATATATATACATTTTTAATATTATTCATTGGTATTGAGCATCACATAAGAACGACTGTACCGATATGGTTTTTTATGTTTCAATAATCCGAATAAGTTTTTAGGTAAAAAAATAAAATAGATCGTAGTTAGTAACGGAAAAATCGGAATATTCGAGAAATACAAAGATATATTTTCTATGGGATTTCAATCTGCAACACTGATCACAAGTAACGAAGCTGGTAAAAGCATATTAATAGGAATTTGTAGAACTTCGTATCTGACCTTCGTCACATGTTTTTGTCCTGTTCATCACTTCTTTTACTTGTAATACACACAAGAATATAATAACCCTTCATCGGTAGTCATTGAAGGGATTTAGGTGGAAACGATAGATTATATTAAATAATATTAGATCTGACGGCCTCGATGCGTTACGACTGCTGAGGTCTCAGGTTCAACCCCGGATCGGGTAAAGTTATACTAAGTTTTTCTATTTAGAAATATTCAGTACCAGCCCGGAGTCTGGAATTGAGCCCGTATGACCATAGGCTCGCATCGCATTATGGGACCGTAATAAATTCGGCGAAAGTGGGTGTACTGGTTATACCTTTGACTACCCCTTCGGGGATTACAGGCGTGTGTGTATGTCTATAATATTTGATGACTATGTTTTGTGCATAGACCAGACAGCGAGCATAGAGAAGTCAAAAAGATAGCTTATAGTTAAAAATTATATTATTACTGCGGGCCCGGCAGACGTCGTCCTGCCCGTAAGAGCAGCGCCACACCGACTGCAGCGCCATCTGCCGGGCTGATTTGTGAATCTAAACCATCCAGGGCGCCACCCAAACGCATACAAAAAAAATCATTCAAATCGGTCCAGCCGTTTACGAAGAGTTCAGTGACATACACACGTACAGTAGGATCCATACTAATATTATAAATGCGAAAATAACTCTGTTTGTTTGTTTGTTACCTCTTCACGACTAAACGGCTGAACGGATTGTAATGAAATTTGGTAAGGGAATAGATTATATCCTGGAGAAGGACATAGGCTATCTTTTTTCTCAAAAAACAACCTTGAAAGGGGTCAAATAGGAGTTCAAAATTGTATGGGAAATCCATAATTCCTCGACTTAGGGATCTGTTAATTCATATTTAGGCTTTTGGTAGGAAATAAAGAAGTACGTGTTTCAACGTTTTTGAAAAATCATCCCTAAAAGGGGCAAAGTGAGGTTAAACTTATGGGGTATTCTTTAGATGCAATCTCAAGATTCAGGCACAACACCTAAGATGCTGGAGAATCGCTACAGGTGCCTCAGTGCAGAAGACAACTCCTTGGATTGTATACTTCTGCTCCCGAATATAACCTCCACGCAGGCGGAGCCGCGAGCAACAGCTAGTTATATATATAAAGATTAGGTATGTAGCAATTTATTATTACTAGCCTTATTATCGTTTTATGATACATAAACTAGTCATAATAACAGATCACCTGAAGTATTCATGGGGAAAAGGGGTGTCCAAGCATTCAGTGGATTTTTTTCTGTTCGTACCTTTTTTATTATACACTCAATGATCACATAATGGCATACATAATCCTGTGTTACACGAGAATGAATAAATATTTTTCTATCCTTTTACATAAGGGGACCAGCATCTATTTCAAGCCAATTTAACACAACACTGCGCTTACAATAATTATAAATGATAGCAGTAAAAAGCATATCGAAGTAATTTCTGTGCTTTTATAACTTCATATACTCAATATATAAAGGCGGACTTAATGTCAGAGGTATTCTCTACCATTCTACCAACGGCTGATGCAGAGAAGAGACTATAACAGACTTCAAAAAAGAAGATTCTCAAATTGACATGAATTTTAATTGTGTGATATTTAAAAAAATCCGATTCAGATAATTCGATAGGGTTTACTTGAAAGGTCTATAATTCTGTATAAACTTATTTTTTCTCATTTGGCAGTTACTACACTGCATGATCCTGCAGTGTCTTCCAGATGAGAAGTGGTAGAGCCACGCTGTAGACATATTTGTCTACAGCATGAATGGGCCGGCTCGACCGGAGTAGTACCACTGTCCCACAGAAAACCAATGTAAAGTGACAGTTTACTGTCGTGTTTCGTATGGTAAGTGAGATATCCGGAGGCCCAGATTCCCCCTTTCCTTCCCTAATCCCTATTCCTGTCCTTCAAGGCCGAATACATGACACTTTCAGTATTGTGGATGTTCATGGGCGGTGGAGATCACCTAACATCAGGTGACTCACTGGCTTGTTTGTCGGACTAAGCTATAAAAAAAGATAGAGTATCGAATGGCCAGAGACGTACCTCTCGCTCAATTGATTCATCACGCCTTTATGTTAAGATCTTCTAACGGAATATAAGAGAACAAAAAACAAAAATCTTTAGAAATTCAAACGAACTTAGTGTGTTAGTTATAATCATGTCAAATGCTGGAACGCATTACAGCAAGATTAGATAATAGTCAATAAGTTATATACAGCTTCCACACCGTACTGAGCTGTGTAATAAGAGACTGCGGGTTCGATTCCCGCGCCGAGACTAATGTTCGTATCCTTAGTGTATGGGTGTTGTATAAGAGTACCATTTGTTATACTTACGATACACAATAATGTACTGTGAGGTCAAGATTAGGTGTCTGACAGGGGTTCATTTATAGGTTTTTAGGCACTCTCTGTAATCCCCGAAGGGTAAGGCAGAGGTGTAACCAGTACACCCACATTTCGCCGAGCTTATTACCGTCCCATGATATGATAGCTAGCGAGACTATCAATCACCATTCCAAACTACAGAATGATAAAAAGTATTTATTAGAAAAACCCTATCATTTTTAACCCGACCCGGGATCGGATCCTATACCTTAGCACAGTGGTATCGCGTACGCAATTCCAACTGCGCCGGTTTAGTTTCTTACCATAAATAAAATAGAAAACAAATAAAAAAAAAAAAGTACAAAGAAAACGCCCCCAAAATTAAAAGTGAAAAATCTTTATGGTAGTCATAAAACAAGTCCTGCGTACTTTTTATGGCATCGTAAAACTATACCCCCATTTAGGCAGACCCTTCCCTCATCCACACTTAACGTAACAAATGAATCCACTACCTTATATCCGGGTTGTACCGCTAGAGAGTGGAACTCTTTGCCGGAGTCTATATTTCCCGAAAATTATAACCTGAGTATCTTCAAGTCAAGAGTGAATAGGTATCTTCTAGGCAAGCGTGCTCCGGCGTAGACCACATCAGCACTTACCATCAGGCGAGATAGTGGTCAAACGCAAGCCTATTTCGGTTTAAAAAAAACTATTTATACTCTAAAACGGATATGAATATAAGTTTTATAATAATTCTAGCCCTGTATTAAACATTGTTCCACTGCTGGGCACGGGCCTCCTCTACTAATGAGAGGGGTTATGCCTTAGTCCACTACGCTGGCCTAATGCGGGTTGGTAGACTTCATCCAACTAGGCTATCGCTGCTTTTTATGAAAAGCTTTTTTAAAATAATTTCGGGCGATTACTGAAACAATATTTAAGATTGCGGACATATTTCAAACTATCTGAAAATTCAAGATTGTAGCGTTACTGTAGATTTAAATAATACCAACCTTATATCTAGACCCGGGGATCAGTCAGCCAGACATTTTTTTTCATCCTGGCACGGCAAAGATACTGCACCTGATGGTAAACGCAGTGCCGTCTAGTTAGAGTATCAAGTAGCGAGAGACATATATATATGCCGCTAAATAAAACTTTACACATCAGTGATTCATGACGGTCACCAGGAGCGCATAAATGTTGAAGGAGTCAAACTTTGAAAAGGAACCCGGAGGGACGCTAACGAGAGCATCTAGACGCGTCAATATCAAAATAATTCATATGTGACAATAATTAAGAGGTTTTGGTCCCTCCCGGCCCTGAGGGTACAGGGAGGCAGGCGGAGGGGGGCAGGAACCCCGTAGAGCGCGTGTGACGCCCCGTAGACCCCGACGACCCTATTCGCTAGCAGGGTTCCGTGGAACGATTTTTGAAGATATTGGGTTTTACACAACTTTTGTTACAATGCACGAATTTACGATTATATTTCGTAAACCAGAAAATAACTCTACCAAAAAAGACGAAGGAGATTAACAACTATACGCGTAAATTACAAAAGAAAAACTATTATTTGAATTTACTTATAGTGACAATTACAATAGAAAATTTGAATAAAAACGAAAATTTAATAGTGGGGTCATATCACTATCTCCTTTGCACGCCTACATTATATACATATAAATATATTAAAATTAATAGTATTATTAAGAAAATAAAAAAATCAATTAGATATAAAAAATGTGCACAAAGTGTTAAAAAATTAATAAATGAACGTAGAGATTTATTATCAAGTTTGCATGAGTACAGTAACCAAATAAGTAAAAATAGACAACATTATGAGCATGCAACTCATTGCCTGGAACTTGAGATCTTAGACCTGCAATCCACTATTACCTCTATAGCTAAAAAGTATGAGGACAGTAAATTGCAGATTAAGGAGCATATTTTAGCCACCTCCGAGCTCCTCAAACTGAGCAATGAAAATATGGAGCGGTTTGAATCACTCACTAACAACTATGAGTGTAAGTGTTATCAAACTGTAACACCTGTCAAACTGCAGTGTAGGTCTGAACAGCAGCGCACTGTTAATTTAACAAGTTCAGTTGTTAGTAATGTCATAGTACAGGAGTCTAGTTATAATGCATTGAAAAGAAACACTCACAAACATTACATTATTACAGACAAACTAGGATTAGGCCTAGGGACCTTGTTGAATCAGTATACACAGCAATCTCTTTTAAATATATGTTCACCCGGAGCTAGTATTGATTATATTAATCAAAAAGTTAATTTAATTTGCCAAAATAATAAATCGGACATAACTATGTTGATATTACTCGGAGACAGCCTGTCTATAAATAAAAATGACATCTTAAATATGGTTAATACAATGACCAAATTTAATTCTATAACAAAAAATAAATTTATTCTATGTGCCTTTCCATACTCGAATATTTTGACTAAAGAACAAAACAGGCACATATATGACATGAACATGTTAATGTACAACATTTCTTGTTATAATCAGGCTATTTCCTATTTTGACACAAATGTTTTTATTAAGAAATTTAAATTAACAAAAGATACTATGTATCTGCCTTATGTATATAAGAAAGATCTTGCTAAAACATTAGCATTTTATTTATTAAGTATTGACACAGATAACAGTAGTTTATCTAAGTATTCTTCAAACATTAGCTTGACTAATGATGATTGTTTACATAGTGACATAGGTACTTGTAGTACTGTTTCTAATTCAAATGTTAGTATACCTACTAACAATATTCTTTACACACCTAATAGTTTAAACTAAAGGGTGCGACAAGGGGCAGGCTGAATTGTTTGAATGTAGTTCATCAAAATATACAAGGTCTGCCCGGCAAAGATTTAGAAATAAGTTTATTTTTGGAAAAATATAATGTTCATGTTTTCTGTGTAACTGAACATTGGCTTAAAAACTATGAACTGACATATCTTAATAATGAAAAATTTGTAGTACAAAGTGCGTTTGTAAGAGATACTGCTATCCGTGGTGGTTCTTTGATTATTGTCTCTACCACTCTGAAATCAAGACCTAGACAAGACATAGTAAATCTCTCTATCGAGCGCACTGTTGAGTTGTCTTGTGTCGAGCTTGAGCGATATATTGTAATTTGCGTTTACCGGCCCCCACTTAGTGATTTGAATTTATTTGAATCAGTTATAGAAGATGTACTTACTAAAATTTGTGTTACTAAAAAGAATATAATTGTTTGTGGTGATTTTAACATTAATATCCTAGAGGGAAACTCAGCTAGTAGTAGATTGCTGAATTTATTTAAATCATTTGACTTAAAGCATATATTTAACGAACCAACTAGGATAACATCACATTCATCAACTTGCCTTGATAATATATTCTCCAACTGTGATTCAACTAGCCACATGATTCTCAGTAATTTAACTTCTGATCATTGTGGGCAATTTGCAGCTTTTAAAAATAGTGAAGAAATACAGTATGCGAAAATAACTTGCAGGCCTATTACAGACATGGGAATCAACATTTTTAGGAACAGTATTGTTAGCAGACTAAATCCCTCATTGTTAAAACCCAAAGATCCTAATAAAAATTATAAGAGTGTATTTAATTTAATTAAAAATGAATTTCATAATACATTTAAAAAGAAAAAATTAAATGTTATAGGTACTTCCAAGTTTAATGAATGGGCGACTCCAGGAATTTATAAAAGTCGAGCTACTCTGTATGAGTTGTATGGAATGAAAAAATATAAATTTGATAGCGAATTCCTACAATACGTTAGAGACTACTCTAAGATATTTAAAAAAGCATGTAATCAAGCAAAAGCAAATTTTATAAGCAGGAAAATTAAAAACTCGTGTAACAAAATTAAGTCGACATGGGATATTATAAATAAAGAAACTGGGAATTTACGAACACGCGATAACCAGTTTGAGTTAAATATAAATAATAAAATTGTATGTGAACAAGTGGAAGTTGCTCAGGCATTTAATGATTTTTTCGCGAACATACCTGTAGCTACTACTTGCTCCTTAAATTCTTCACCTAGTCGTGCTGTATCTTTGCTGCGTGAGAGCGTGTCGCAGTGTAAATTATTATTTAAATTCGAGCGCATAGCTCCCGCTGAAGTAATCAGTATTGTAAAAACTTTAAATCCAAAAAATACGGGTGATTTGTGGGACATTTCTGTAAATTTTCTAAAAAAGATAATAGATCTAGTAGCTCCCTACCTTACGGTAATTTTTAATAAGTGTATAGATACTGGTATCTTTCCAGATCTGATGAAATATAGTAAAATTATACCTTTATATAAATCAGGTTCGAAAAAAGACCCCGGTAATTTCCGGCCCATCTCAATACTACCGACCTTTAGTAAGATTTTTGAGAAACTTATACTGAAGCAGTTGATTAACCATTTCAAGGCTAACAACCTCTTGCACGCTAATCAGTTTGGTTTCTCAAAGGGTCGTTCGACTGCAGACGCGGGAGTTGCACTCATTCAACACATATTTGATGCGTGGGAGAGGTCGCAGAACGCCATTGGAGTTTTTTGTGATCTTTCGAAGGCATTTGATTGTGTGCACCATGACACGCTCTTACGGAAACTTCGTCATTACGGCATACACAACATTGCTCTTGACGTTGTTTCTTCGTACCTGCACCAAAGAGTTCAGTGCGTAGATCTGAATGGAGTGAAGTCCGAGGATCTTCCTGTACGACTGGGAGTGCCACAAGGTTCTATACTGGGTCCGTTCTTGTTTCTAGTGTATATTAATGATTTACCTTTTTATTTAAAAAACATGTGCAATACAGTGCTATTCGCTGATGACACTTCACTCGTTTTCAGAGTGGATAGGAATAGAGATAATTTTGACGAAATTAATAGTACACTTTCACAAGTAACTCAGTGGTTTACGGCAAACAATCTTGTACTTAATGCCAAGAAAACTAAATGTGTAAAATTTGTAATGCCAAATGTCACAAATCTAGGACCTAATATAGTTATGAACAATGAGGTTTTAGAAACTGTTGATTCTACCGTGTTCCTAGGCATCACATTGGATAAGAAACTCCAGTGGGGCACGCATATTTCGTGCTTAGCTGGGAAACTTAGCTCTGCAGTGTATGCCATTAGGAAAGTTAGACAATTGACTGATGTAGAAACTGCTCGTCTTGTTTACTTTAGTTACTTTCACAGTCTTATGTCTTATGGTATTTTGTTGTGGGGTAAGGCTGCTGATATTGAGAGCATTTTTATATTACAAAAACGAGCAGTTCGTTCAATTTATCAGTTCAGTACAAGAGTCTCCTTAAGAGATATCTTTAAAGATATAGGTATTTTAACTGTTGCGTCCCAATATATTTATGCAAATGTTATATACATAAAGAAAAATATCAGTTTGTTTAAAAAGAAAAGTGATATACATACTCTAAATACTAGATACAAGCATAAACTGTGTATGCCGTATTTTCGCTTGCAAAAAGTACATGCTTCTTTTGTGGGGCTTAGTATTCGTTTCTATAATAATATTCCTGAGCCCGTGCAAATATTGCCCATCGACCAATTCAAAGTCGAACTAAAAAACTTTTTAGTGAAAAGGGCTTATTACAATATAACGGAATATTTAAATGATAAACAACCATGGCCGCTCAGCTAAACACAGCAACACTCTGATAGGTACTTATTTTATATAATGTATTTCGGTTTGATGTATATTGTTTTCACAGGACGCCGGAGTCGTAATAGTCTTGGCTTCTTGTTTTTTTAAAGCTATTTTCTTGTGAATTTGTATCTCTATCATTCTTTGACGCGATTAAGGTATGTCATGCTCGCTTAAGGGTCTGTGCTTGCGGCGGCGTTATGTGCCGGGTCGGTCACTTCCCTGTGTCATGGTTGAGGAGGCCGATGGCTGGCACATGCGTCATACTCGTGAACGGGTGCTGCTTGTGTGGACTGGTCTACCTGGATTGCTCATTGATTGTTAGTTAGAGAAAATAAATAACAGGTTGTATAGCCTCATTTACGACTCTGCCTTGTATTAACATGTACCGTACCGTTTTTTTTGTTTCATGTGAATGTGACTTGTTTAAGGATGTATGTTTTTTATAATGTAAATTATTTTCTAATGTAAATTGTAATGACAAGTTACAAAAGACCTACGGCTGAGTTTCTTGGTGCTTCTTCTCAGACCAGTGGGCATTTCCGAAGCACCAGTAGACCTTAACATTATTATGACATGTAAAAAGTGCCCATAGTGGCCTAATTTACAAAATAAATGATTTGATTTGATTTGATTTGACATTACAGTGAACTGGTATTGTGTCGTCTTGAGAGATGACGTCACATTTTCAGTCGTGCATTCCCTATTCCTTATGATGTGATTATTACATCAAATTTAAAATGCTTACAACTTATTTTTTAGGAGAAATTGACTGCCAGTAAATAATTAGCACTCCATATACCGCCTCAATACGGCTTATTAGTTTTTGTACTTTATATCTACCTTCTTACTCCAAAATCATAACTGCCAGTGACAATAATTTTAAAAAATATTATCTGCATTCCATTTTCAAAAACATTTCGTAAAAGACTGAAGTAAAACATCTCTTCGCATCCATATTCACATACAACACTGCGGGTCTGTCTTTGGCTATACGCCAGTTCAGCCAGTATTTTGTACGTAGCCACCGTTGCCTAATCGAAACCCATGAGTTTATTTACGGTTGTAAGAAATTTTGTTACTGCTGGAATCTAGGTAAGTTCTGAAATGCGAGATTTACTTTAACGTTAGAAAGACATTTTTTTTTGAATATTACTTTAAAATTGACTGAAAATCAACACTTAAAATTGCGAATAATAAGGTGGGAACACTATTGACAGTGCAAACTCAAAAAATATCATCAAAATTGGCATAATATGTTGATTGGCGTAAAAAATTTATTCATATAGAATACAATTTATATTATGAACACCATACAACATAGTACCGTACGTATTGCTAATAACTGGCCACACCTCGCCACGGGGACCAAAATGATTATTTAATAGAAAGAGCCGAACCCACACCCCCGTGTGGGTCGGGGGGACACGGGACCCTAGAAAAAGTTTCGCCGCTACGTCTATCAAACTAAGGGCCAGAGCAGAAAAACCGTGGAGCTGGCGTGAAACTAAAAAAGATAGCAGTTTTTATATCACAGCTTTATCTATTTGTAATTTCTTTTCTAACGTCATTTTGTATTTGAATTAAGTTAAAAGTGTGTTCAATCCACATAAATGCTAAAGTTAGCTGATATTATTTTATCCAAACAATAAATCTTAGATATAAAAATTAATCAATGATTAATTTGACGAAGAAATTAGCCCGTAGTTTCTTTCTGCCTTTCTTCTTCGGGTCGTCATTGCTTAGATAGTTAGTGAAAGGCTGGTAGGTCAACTAGACTACATGGGTTTACATTCCTTCCAAGTCCGTCCAGTTTCCTTTCAACTTCTCCCCTCCCATTCCTGTCCTTCTCCTGATCATCATCTCCCGTCACTTCCTTTACCGAAGATCATGATTCCTTTCATTTTCCGATCATCCTCTTTTCTCCTTTTCCAGTTCTATCCTCGTCGTTGTATCCCTGCAGTATCGTTGTATTTTGACCTGTCATAAGTGCCTTTTATATGCCTACATGATGAATAAACATTTTTATTTTATTTTTATTTAACCTAATTTTTATCTCTTTCACTCAAACCATTCTAGGAAAGTGGCAGAATGTGGACTTTATAATGGACTAACAACATTTAAAAGGGATTATGAGTCGTATGGGTATGTTACAACCGCTAACAAATGTAATGTGCAAGTTATCTTTTATTATAATTTTTAGACTGCCTGGGTGGCGCAGTTGTAATTGCGCATGCGTTACGACAGCTGTGCTGAGGTCTCGGGTTCGATCCCCGGGTCGGGTAAAGTGATATTGGGTTCTTCTACCTAGAAATACTCAGTATTAACCCGGAGTCTGGAATGGTGCCCGGTGTGGCGATAGGCTCGCCCCCTATCACATTATGGGACCGAAATTCGGCGAAAAGTGGGTGTACTGGTTACACCTCTGCCTACCCCTTCGGGGATTACAGGCGTGAGTGTATATGTATATGTATGTATGTATAATTTTTAGGTGTGTAAATTAGTTGAAATTATGTTTTATATATTTATTTCGGTCAAAAACAATCACATACTAGATTCGTACATAAAGCTCTAAAGGTAAATAGTTAGTACCATATTCTGGAATATTTTCAATAGGACATGCAAGACATTGTAAAAGCAGTAAAGTATAATTTAAGATTTGCCTTCAAGGTAAATGAGGTACCTATTGTAAAATAAAAAAATAAATAACACCCAACAGTCACACACATTGCCTCGATCCCACACTAAGATACGAGTCTTGTGTTGTGGGTATCAGGAACTAACAGAGACTTTCGGTCTCACAACACCCAGATCCGGGACACAAATATCTGGCTGTCACACAAACATTTGTCCCGGTGTGGGAATCAAACCCACGGCCTCTATTAACTTCTATTATTGCGTAACTTTTTTTATTGTACATACCCACTCACGCCTATAATCCCAAAGGAGTAGACAGAGGTGACCCAGGACACCCACATTTCTCCGATCTTATTACCGTCTCATTATGGGGGGCGCGCCTATAGCCATGCCGGGCACAATTCCAAACTCCATACTGATACTGATATTTTCTAAACTTCGTGATATAAAAACACAAAATATTTTTTACCTGACCTGGGAATCAAACTCGAGACCGCACACCTTCAGCACAGCGGTCGTACAGCGTCATTAGAACTGTGCCACAAAGTCTGATGTTTCTTATATCACTACAGTATAAAATCTACATAATTATTAAATATCGTAAAAATCATTATACTACGGACGCTCATTAGGTGTTTTGTGCCGCCATTTCTATGAACCCAAAACTAATAATAGTCGTATGCGGTTTATTATTACAAGTTAGAACAAACGATTATGTGAATTTGAGGTACACACCGTTATGTTATGCGCATCCTGTGTACACGCGACCTAATTCTATTATGATGCTTTATAAGCCTTCTTTAGTTATCTATGTAAGGCCTTCTTAAACATTGTCTAAGGTTGTTTCATAGTAATCTTAAGTAATTTATTACAAAAGAAACTTTATAGCAAGTTGATATAGCCCGTTTTACAATGGCAGAGTAAACCCTAGATAGTATAATACAGAAAAATACAAAACTGAGACGCTGTCAACATAGAGTGAAATCTTATGTCAAATTAACATTTTTAAATTCGCCACATTTATATCCGTGGCGGGTAAAATTTAATTAGATAGTGAAAATAGAGCCTTTAACAATCATTATCAGAACTCATTAACGCAATAATAAACCAATTTGATTATTATCGATTATAATTAATTAGGCATAATAATAATTAATGCTTACTGTGTAAAGAAGTGTCGCATACAAAAATAAGATTTTAAAAATATTACCCACGCCTAAAAGTACCAGGCGAACATAAAATACATAGACCAACGGCACATAGAAGGGGAGCAGGATTACATAGGGCCAGGCGCAGCTCCCGCGGGTGTTAGTCCAACTTCGCTACCAGGAACGCATAAATTGCGGCATATTGAACACGAATATTGTTGTTTTTATAAAGAGAAATCCTGTGTACGGTAAATATGGAGAAAATGTGTTTCATTAGGGACGTAGTGTGATTTAAAAATAACTTTAGATGTTTTTCTGTTGTTTTCCAACATAGCCACACTTAATTATTGTGACTTTCTTACTAATATTATTAATGTGATAGTTTGTATGTTGTTTCTTAAACACGCATAAACGGCTGAACTGATTTGGATGAACCTTGGCACATAGATAGTTTATTTTACCTTGATACCGAGACAAATGGTCGTGTGGCAGACAGATGTGGTGTCCCTCGTAGTTCTTGATACTCACGATACAGGGTGTGTGTATACACAGTATGGGGTCAGAACTATGTGTGTGACTGTCGGGTGTATTTATTTACTATTATTATTATTTAAATTCAACTATAAAAAGGAGTTTACCAAAAGTCAACATTGATTATACATGGCCCAGTCAATAGGATAGGATGTACTTAACTATGACAGATGAACAGCCATCTAAATAATAATAAATGCTTAGATTATATAGATAATATTACTTAACAAATAGGATATAACTTCGCTTAATTAGATTATAACTTAGCAACTAAAGTGCAAACGGGACTGTAATAAAAGAATTTTGCAGCACTATCAAAAACAAACAATTAGGTCAACATAGACATATAGGAGTTATTTTAGCGTTGCGTGCCCACTAGTGTAAGTTAGCAGGCGCCGAGGGAGGGCCCCCTACATACGCGACGCCCTGCAGCCGAGCGTACTGCTAATTCCGTTAAAATTCTCCGTCGGTTATGCTCGCCTAGTGCTCGGTAAGTAGGGTAAACGACAACGGGGTGGATTTTAAGGTATAAAAACGGGCTTGGCGAGGTAGCGGCAACGAGGGCCGGGTGGGATACTTATAGAACATATTGTCTGTAAAAAGTTCTATCGTCTATGGCTCAACCATGAGTTTATGTCAAAAAGTTACGATACGTAAACAAAGTCGCTAGTGTTGCTGTGTTGTTCTTTATGTAAGTAATGTTTCGTTCCTCGCCTTACCGCTAGAGGCGCTGTATATTTTGTCATATAGTTGTCTCTATAATCAATCAAATCTATAGGTAATAATATATTACTGTTATACCAAGCCATAGCTATGAGATCCTAGTAGGTGTCATTGTTTCTTCATAATTCTACTATTCGTGGGTATGTCACTGAAATCCTCCTAAACGGGTGGACCGATTTGAATGATTTTTTTTGTATGCATTCGGGTGGCGCCCTGGATGGTTTAGATTCACACATCAGCCCAGCAGATGGCGCTGCAGTCAGTGTGGCGCTGCTTTTATGGGCAGGACGAAGTCTGCCGGGCCCGCTAGTACCTATATATCATTGACAGCCTCCGTGGCGAAGCGGGCGAGTAGCCGGCTACGAAAGAAGAGGCCGTGGGTTCGATACCCGCACCGAGAGAAATTGAATTAATTCTTGATACAGGTTTCATCTAGTGTGGGGGCAAAAATTTTTTTTTGTCTATTGGGTATATTTATTTATATGAACTTTAACATATACCTATGAAGTTTTATAATATTTTAACACCATGATTTTATAGTACCTATCATATCCCCATAATGTTTAAAAGATCCCCCATGTGTCTCCACCCGCGCCGTACCGCTGGGGTGGCTGCCACTTCGCTGGCACTTACCCCGTGACGAGGGCTGTGCCGTTTATACAGCACGCTACCCTGTCTTGACAGTTTTCGGACAGAAATATGTATAAAAATAACCTAAACATCTTATAATCAACAAAATGATACGCCAGTGGTGTACGGTGAAGGAAGCCGATGGGTTCTGTTTTCCTAATACAATCAAAGCATGACGGATTGGAGTTTTTAAAAACAATTTATTAATTTAACAATATTATTCGATTTTTATAGATATTCAGGTACCATACTACACTAAAACTAAATATTTATTTATTATACTAATTTCGTTAATACAAAAATTACATTGAATTTATTTACAATTATAAATTACATTTTAATAATTTACTCGTAGTTTTTTCTGACTTTTCTAAAGTTATGTGTGTGTGTTTGTGTGTTTTAAATGTTAACTATCGCTTGCTTTAACGGTGAAGGAAAACATCATGAGAAAACCTGCATACCGGAGATTTCTCATAAGAATTTCCAATGTATGTGAAGTCTACCAACCCGCATTAGGCCAGCGTGGTGGACTAAGTCCTAACCCCTCTCATTAGTAGAGGAGGCCCGTGTCCAGCAGTGGGACAATGTTTAATACAGGGCTAGCACTATTATTATTACTAGTACTTTTAAAAGAGCTTATAAAGTCGGAGTTAGTTGTCAGAAGCAAGCATATTTCATGGCCTTCAACAATGACAAGGCAATGTTGATCAATAACCATCATATAACCTAGAGTTGCCAACTGTCCTGTTTTCCATGGACATGACCTGGTTTTTAGAGTGTCCTGGATAGTTTTTAAGCAGCATCCTGGGTTTTTAAAGCCCACTGATAAGGTCTTGTATGTTAAAATTCGCACACCAGTTTTGCAATTCTTACTTTAGGTGTGGCCTCTCGGCTCGCAAGTCAATCACGCTATTTTAAAAAAGATGCGTCCTGTTTTTTACTGAGTTGTGCTGGTTTTTGTAACTTCAAATCCTAGTATTTAAATTTCGGCGTTGGTAACCCTAATATAACCTACGTTTGCCCCTTTTGTATAAAAGACATTTTATTATTTTCATACTTCACTCGGCGCAGTTGTAATTGTGCATGCGTTACGACTGCTGTGCTGAGGTCTTGGGTTCGATCCCCGGGTCGGGTAACGTGATATGGGGTTTTTCTATTTAGATATACTCAGTATCAATCCGGAGTCTGGAATTGAGCCCGGTATGGCGATAGATCACATTATGGGACTGTAATAAATTCAGCAAGAAGTGGATGTCCTAGTTACACCTCTGCCTACCCCTTCGGGCTTTTCAGGCGTGAGTGTATATGTATGTATTATTTTCACATTACATTTAGAATTCTGCACAGAAACAATGACAGTAAAAAATCATCGAAGCCTACGCTTGAACTTAAGTTACCCATCGAATAATAAATATGAGATATTTCAAAAATAAATAACCACGAAACTGACCTACAAACTGAACAACAACAATCCCTGACCGACAATTTGAGACACGTGTTCTAAAATAAATATGCACATTTCCTTAACACTCGAATGCCCTAATCACCATCATCATTGCCAATCAAAAACCCACTTTAACTCAAATGGCAGAAGACAAAAATTCCTATCAATTTAAAATGAGATACGCCGTTTTGAATCTGTAAATTTAACCCTAAAATGCGTCAGGGGTCTGATAGACCCTCGCGTTAATGAAACGAATCGATCGGCACGAGGGTCGAAACTTAATTATGTCACAGCTCAAGGTCATGTATGATGCATACGCACTAGACTGTGGAAGATGTAATATTAAGGGCTAATTGAACATTAAGCGTAGTGTCGCTTGTCGTATTTCGAACTAGTTCCATCAGATCTAATTTAATCTTTGCCGCTCGGGTTGTATATCCGAAATGTGTATAAGGGAATGTTTAATGATAGCCTGCTTTGTTTTATTTTATTAATCTGTGTAGTACAAATCAGAAAATCCCGTATTAATACTCCACATTTGATTGGTATATTGAGGACCAGGATATAATGATGAATAAATTCACCCAACAGTCACATATCCTGACTGACTGACTGCACAATAAGACACAAGTCTTGTATCGTGATGTTCAACTACGAGTGACATTCAGAAACAAATATTCGTGGATCACACAAACATTTATCGTAGTGTGTGGATCCCACGACCTCTCGTTACACACCGGCCTCTGACCTGCCCAGCCAGAGCTGCTATGATAAGAACAATGATAATTATTCAATAATAGTATATGGGTAAACATAATAAAGGTAACGCTTGTCATATAGGTCAGTTTTGTATGTTCAATCTACAGTTGAAATTTCTATGGCTTACTTTCTTCGTCTACGTCGTCTCAGAGGACATTTCCGAAGTGTTAGTAATACATGCAATGTTTTTTTTTTGTAAATAACACCCAAAGTCACACACATAGATTCCACATTAAGACACGGGTCTTGTGTTGTGGGTATCAGGGACTACGAAAGACTTTCGGTGTCACAACACCCAGACCCCGGACACAAATGTCTGCCTGTCACACAAACATTTGTCCCGGTGTGGGAATCGAAACCACGGCCTCTCGTTTCACAACCGGCTACTCGTCTACTGCGCCACGGAGGCTGGCTATATTACAATTGACGTGTAAAAGTGCTTTTGAATTTAAAGGCTCGCAGACGGACAGTAATTCCAATTAACAATAGTGTGGGTGTACATTGTAATTTCTTTATGAGCACTGCTATTGGTATACCCTATATGTAATAAATAGCATAGGTCTTGATTGTTATTAAGCAATCAGTAATTAAGTATTGATCAAAGCAAAGTTCCGTTGGTCATTTTGTTTTGTTTTTCATTCTTGGTAACTTTTATTTTTGTAGCAGTCGATTTTCTAAAGCTTAGTACTTCTTGAGTTCTTGATGATAAAAGCATTTTCAAAATATAAATAACGAAATAATCATTTACAATATGCGATTTTGCGAAATTACTTGCAAACATCGACAACTGTTACAATGCCGATTGAAGTCCTATGACACACAGAAGAAACTTTGAAATATTTCTTAAACATTGTAGTGACGTTTTATCATAGGGAATGTTTTAAAATAATACAATCATTTTTGACATAATCAAATTCAATAATTGTAGTAAGCACTTTGTCTGAAGACGATATTAAAATTAACACAATCACATCTACAAAATTACATCTCTGTCCGCCTAACCATTCTAGCAAATAAAATCTCTAACTAATGTACATTTCAAGGAGACACATGCGTAGATTTTTCATATAACACAGTGCGACAGAAACTAAACAAACTTCTAATCTCCAGCATCAAGGCAGTCGCACGGGCCGCAAGTGGCGGCCGGCGAATAAAATAGCCTGTTGTGTTATTAACAGCCCCCGCACCCGAGAAAAAAGGGGGTGGCGGCGTCTGTGTAAAGCCACTGGATGAGGTAAGCTCATGGATAAAAGGAGAATTGAAGAAATGAGAAACGTTGGCATATAACAGAAGTGAAATATTTGAATGAGTTTCATACAAATTAAATTCAATAATGGATCGAAAACATAACGCAAACTTGATTTAGAGCAGTCATTGAAAGTATTGTCTATAGGACAAATGAGCAGAGACAATCGAGATAGCACTCTCGAAAATCCGACACAAATTAACAGTTTGTAGTTCCATTACTGGATGTCCAAATACCAAGATGTGGACTATTAGTTGAAAGTCGTCCATGTATCCAATATTTTAGAATTGTAGCTGCTCATGGACGCTGGATATCGCTTAACATCAATGGTCAGTTGCTTGTGTCATAGAAAAAATAACAGTGATAAGTATTCCATTGTTTTTTACTGTATTAAAATAATGAGTAAGCGCAAAAAAATAATTGAATCGTTATTGACACTCAATGTGCTATGAAACCATTCGTGTAACATATAATTAAAAGCAAAAGATTCTAAAGGACATCTGCATACACGTAACTAATATAAATTAGAATTACTGTATATTAATCCGATTCCTATGATACTGAGATGAACTACTGAGTTGTCAAAATCTCAAGAGTTGACGTGACAGAGAGTTGAGTTGACTCTGAGTTGCTCAATAAATATAACTTAATGTTACATATAGGCACAGTCACAGCTGCATCCTATGGACTATTGGAGTGGAGTGCCCCAAGCTACGATCAAGACACAATATTTTTTTAGGCTCTTTAACATTCTCGCATCAATTCTTTAACTTAATCCTACTATAAAGAAAATTGCATATTGCACATTGAATGTCCTAGATCATAGATTGTTGCTGCCTATTTAATACGATTCAATACAACAAGTCTGTTATTATTAAAATCAAAGAACACAGTAAAAGAAAATTACTAAGCTCTGTGAACCAGATAACAAAAAATATTCTATCAAAATTAATACACCCACCTACCCAGAGTACTAGAAAGCCAGGCAATAACAAGAAACACACTTAAGTACATCCAATTTCTCAAGTTCATCCAGCGACTATACATCTCCGTAACGAGACCCGAGAAAAAAGGGGGGGAGGGTCGAATATCCCACAAGGGGGTCGGCAATGGACTGAAGGAGCCCCAATCAATCTTACAAGTCGCAGTGCGATGCGGGGCTGGAGGGAGGGGAGGTAAGGCACTTTTGGGGGACGAAGGGACGATACCCTCTTATGGACGGGCTACAACTGACCCTTTGGGAGGGACCACACGAATAAGGTCAGACATAAACTTTTTGTAGGCAGAATATTTTTGTGAGCCGCTTACTATGGTCTAATGTTTGTTTTAATGAATGTATAAAACTAGGAACGCCTTAAATGGAGAGCAGTGGAATTATTTTCTTTGTTACATTTTTAAAACAGTTTTATAAAACATACAATAATGTCTCGAGTAAACATTTTGGTTTTCATTTCAATAGTTTTGTTGATATGAGTAACTGATAACCAATTAACTTACTTTTAAAATATCGAATACGAATAAGTATAAAGTTCAATTTCAATAATGTGAGATCGCATTAAATATTAAAGAATATCTATTCTAAGAAACAAAGCACAGCAATAACCTTTTAGTTTTATTTCAATTTACCTCCTATTATATTGACAATACAACAAATGCACTAAACACCATGCACTAAATAACACATAGCTAAAACAAAAGACATTTTAATAAACAATACCTTGCATTTAAAAGAGCCCACAACCCCGCAAATACGGGCATAACGCACGAGATATTAACAAAAGGCCGTCATCAGAAAACTTACTTGCCCACTTGTACGGCGGGCATCGTTTTTGTGTCTTGTCTAATACCGTGACGCCCCCTGGGCTGATGAAACACCGCACCACCCTACACCCACACGCCCCGAGCGAGAAAAATGAGTTAGAAAAGATGCGGCGCCCGATTATGGCGTTGTGAGCGCCGCTTTGTGAGGGGCATTCGTCTGATTCAATCGCGGGTCGTAAGGACACCGCGCGCTTTGCACGGTTACGTCATGAGTCACGGCACGACGCCTCAGCGTTATGCGAACCTGGTAGTTTAAAATTATTTAAAAATTAAATTCTTTGTACAAATTATTGACTAAAGAAAAAAAAATCTACACAACCACTAGGCATGAAATAAATATTTTTAGGACTAATAAAGAGAACACTTACTTTTGACTAATTTACATTTTTTTTACGAATAGGCCAGAGATCAGGTAACTGTAGTTTTTAAGTATGAAGTTTATTAATCGCAAATATCGTCCACTCGATTCTTACTAGGCTATTCCAATAGTGCTAAATTATTTCGATATTAACTAAATAAAATTCTTAGTAAAATCACAGTTCAGAAACATCATTATTAAAATTTGAACAAATTTTCTTCGAAGATTGTACTTTGCTACACAATATGGACGGGTAAAAATGATCTTACACAAGTTTTTGTCCATGAAAAGCATAACTGACAAAAGTACACACGGTTTCTTAACAGTTAATATTAATACATTCATGATGATTAAAAAAACTCCGAATTTAGTTTTTAAATTTCTTTAAAATAAGAATCAGAGTATTAAATATATTCATTTCTGATTCAGATTTTGTTTGTGGACGTAACCTTTACAATAGCTGCCAATTTGGATGTGGTTTTATAACGAAATATTTTTGAGCTAAGAGGCCGTGAGTTCGATTCCCGCATCGAGCCAAATATTTGTGTGACAGACAGTATTTGTATTGGGTCTGGGTATTGTGGAAGCGTAGTCCCTCGTTGTTATTTATACCCACGATACAGATTTTACGTAATGTGGGGTTAGCAAGTTGGTGACGGTTGGATGTATAAAAAAATGAACTTTTAAGTTAATTTATGCCAATTTCATTTGAAGTAGCGATAGCCTAGTTGGTTGCGGTACGGACTGCCAAGACGAAAGTCGCATGTTCGAAACCCAAGTGGCATACACCTCTGACTTTTCTAAAGTTCTGTGTGTATTAAATGTTAATTATCGCTTGCTTTAACTGTGAAGGAAAACATCGTGAGGAATACTGCATATCTGAGAATTCTTATAGGAGGCCCGTGCCCAGCAGTGGGACAATATTTAATACAGGGCTAGTATTATTATATGCCAATTTCCAAAAAACTATATAAGGTGTATTTTTAAGTAAGTTGTTGTTTGCTTTCTAATAATATTGTTTTAATCGCACCTTCTTACTTTCGAAGTCTGAAAATACAAATATCAATTAAACTGGAAATCGGCTGAGAAAATGTCTGTAGATAAAGCTCTGCTGAATTGAAAGTAATTTTAGTTATAAATTATAAGCATAAAAATATAATCTAGAGTGTTTTTTGGTCGTCTTATCTTCTTTTCTTAAAAAGAACTTCTGCAATGCCAGGGCACAGCAAAGCCACTGCCTACCGTTATCGCTGTTTTTCTTTTTTTTTTTATTCTGGCCCGGCAAAGTCACCACACTGCGCCTGATGGTAAGCGCAGTGCCGTCCAGATAAAGTATCAAGTAGCGAGAAACAGTCTATCCCCCGCTACTCAACACAATCATGCCGGCCTGCACATTACGCCTAAAGGACCCAGGATCATGGGAAGGAGGGAACACGGTAGCTGGCAAACTGTTCCACAGCTTGATGGTGCGGCAAAAATACGAGTTTGCGAACCTCTTGGTTCGGGCCGGGGTAGTAGATACCACGAAGCTGTGGCTCCGCAAGCCAGTACGCGTGGTTCTGGTATGGAAGGGAGAGGATGGGATAAGATAAAAGATAAAAGCTGTACGTTAATTTGGAATAATAATTAAATTTATACAATTTTAAATGTTTTATATACAAGTCAACTATCCTATTCGGATTGCATGACTGCAGGTTGTTGTCAAATTGTCCTTTAAATATAGATTTGTCAAATTGGAGTAAATAACTAACAGTCATTGTCTTAGAATTTAAAATTGTTCCTAACATATAAGCATTTATTTGGATAAGTTGTAAATACCTTCAAGAAGTGAACACAATCCTCTATATCTGCAATTTCATCAAATGTATGTGCTGTGTATTGCCTAATGGTATTTCAAAAAGCGTGGTCCACCGTAGACTACATCATCACTTACCATCAGGCGAGATAGTGGTCAAACGCAAGCCTATTTACGTAAAAAAAAAATTAATAAAAAAACTTTAGGAAACAATACATAGAATATAAGAATTTTATTTCAGTTACACAAAGAATAATCATTACACTAGCTGACAGTACTTTACCTTCAAGTATAAGTATACTGCTCATATGATTTTGAAAATACTTTACAGGAGAACCTGACGTCAAAAACTAGTATCCATACTAATACTATAAATGCGAAAGTAACTCTGTTTGCTTGTTGTTTGTTACCTTTTCACGACTAAACGGCTGAACGGATTGTGATGAAATTTGGCAAGCAGATAGATTATATACTGGAAGGATTAAGGCTATCATTTTTCTCAAATAACAATCTTGATAGGGGTCAGATAGGAGTTCAAAATTTGTATGGGGAATCCATAATTCCTCAAGTTAGAGATCTGAAAATTCATATTTAGGCTTTTGGTAAGAAATAATGAAATACGTGTTTCAACGTTTTTACCAAATCATCCCTAAAAGGGGCGAAGTGAGGGGTTAACTTATGAGGTATTATTTAAATGTAATCTCAAGTTTCAGGCACAGCACCTGAGAGTCAGGACGATTGCTATAGGTGCCTCAGTGCAGAAGACAACTCCTTGGATTAAATACTTCTGCTCCCGAAAATAACTTCCAAGCGGGCGAAGCCGCGAGCAACAGCTAGTTTGCAATAAACAATAGTTCCATACTAAATTGCACTGTTATTTTGAAAACCTGCAAATTTTTCCACAAGAATACCAGGAAATCATAACAAGGGTGGGATATAAAGGATCGCACACAAAGGCGCGTTTGCGGGGTCCATTCGACCGCCAAGCTTCGCCAGTTTGCAAGTTTAGGGTTAAACGGTCCAGTAATATCATGTTTATTTTATGTTTGATCAAAAATATTAGATTTCGTAATGTGGTTACGGTGTTATGTGGTTAGCGGATTCCTTCTAGAAAATATTATACCCTGAGCATTTTTTATAACGTGCAAGACTTTCTTTCTTTTATGCCTGATGACATAATATTGACTGCCTCGGTGGCGCAGTTGTAATTGCGCATGCGTTACGACTGCTGCTTTGCTGAGGTCTCGGGTTCGATGCCCGGGTCGGGTAAAGTGATATTGGGTTTTTCTATCTAGAAATTCTCAGTATTAGCCCGGAGTCTGGCACCTGTGCCCGGTATGGCGATAGGCTCGTCCCCTATCACATTATGGGACCGAAATTCGGCGAAAAGTGGGTGTACTGGTTACACCTCTGCCTACCCCTTCGGGGTTTACGGGCGTGAGTGTATATGTATGTATGTATGACATAATATTCCGGTATTCGTTTGTATAGTAGAATTACTTTACGATAACCACAGATAATGAAAGCATTATCTATGATCTCAAAGAAAATGGTCCAGTGTCCGGTCAGTCAAATCGAACGTAGGTATATTTTTCTATAGTACCTATATAAAGAACTATTCCTAATAATTACTTTTCTGTGTTTATTTTGTACATTATTCTACACCAAAAATAATGGAGAAACAGAATCAAAATTGATTAAAACTGAGAACGCCATTATTATTTTAAATATTGGTATAAGCAAAAGTCCGGTCGTAGTACATGTCACTATATCCCTCACACGACTACATCGTCACGACCATTCTGATCGGTGACGTCATAAATCATAGCGTGCATCCTTTTTCTGTAATTTGACAACTACCCTATCCACCCAATTTGTATGGATCTTAAATCTTTATAAAATTCTTCCGATAATAAGTTATGGTGTAAACCGTAGATTATTTAACCAAGATGTAACTTATTAATCAATAAGAAAATACAACTTTTTTTAATGTGTAACATCTTTACTATCGATTTCAAGGAGTGATTTCGTGAAAAGGGACGGAAGTGTGTAACAGGAAGTAGAGAAGCGCGCGCTATTTTTGAAGTGAAAACTTCTTTAGGCGCGCTGTGGACTGTATTCCACTACAAACCTATTCTTAAATTATTAAGATTATAAATAGGCACTGACCTTATTCTCCAAGTCGATTTGCTCTTGATACGCCGTATTCCTCATGTGTTTCAGATACGCGGTGGTGATCGGCACGCTGTAGTCGACCTCTTCACCACCGTAGTACACCGCTCCGTCAGGTCTCCACGGCCTCGGAAACCTCCCAAAAGTGTTAGGATAATCCAGGCTTGAAGGTAAAAGTTTCTTCCTGGGCGGCGACCTGGCCGATTTCGGAGGATCTTTCGAAGTCAAATTCGCAACATCTAGAGGGTTATATTTCTTTTTCTCAGTCTTATCGATAGCTTCTTGCGTTTCTGTTGTCTTAGTACATTCAGGCTCCGTCTCTGTTTTTACTTCTTCTTTCTGTACAGGACTGTCTGGTTTTACTTCTTCTACGTCAATAAGACTGTTCTCGTCCTTATCTATTTCTGGGTCAGTTCTGACCGGTTCTTCTTCTCTAACTGCTGGTTCTACGGGTGACGTGCTGTTAAACAGTGGGTTGGCATCGAAATCACTGATCTTCTTGGATGTTAGTTCTATATACGTTGGCTCTTCTTCTACCTCTGCTGGTTTAGGGCTCTCAACTTTCTTGATTGGTTGTAGCTCCGTATACTCGAATTTCGGTTCATAATAGTTTGAATGCGCCGCGTCGATCTCTGACTCCCAGTTTCGGGTGTATTCCGGGGCGCAGTGGGGTAAGAACGGGAGGTAGGTGGGATGTCTCGTGGGTGAGGGGGAAGGTGTGGGTAGAGGTGGTGGAGAGGCGCTGCGCGGGCGCCTGGCACACTCAGCGCATCCGGTGAGGAAACGCGTGACCGCCTCCCGCGGCAGAAACGCGTACGTTTCAGTAATCTGCAAGCGAAAACATCCGTGATTAAGGAAAAGAGCTGATATTTTCAGTTTCCATTTTCAGAGTGGAATTGGAGCGCGTCTCGAGAGATCTTTTTAAGGGAGACGTTCTTGTGCGGATGGTCGACCTATTATTAATGTCGGCATGATGACTTTAAATATCATTTGCGAATAGAAAAGACAAATCTACAAAAACATTCATATATCACATTTTTAATTGGAGTTTAAAAATCAAAGTAAGGATACAATAATTTGCAAATCTACTATGCAATACAAGTGTTCCATCTTTATTGACATTATCTGTATATATAAAAGAAGAAACTGACTGACTGACTGACTGACTGATCGATCAACGCACAGCCAAAACGGCTGGGGTTAGAGACTTAAAATTTTGACAGTAGGTACCTTTTATGACGTAGGCATCCACTAAGGAAGGGTTATTGGAAATACCACCCCTAAGGGGGTAAAATAGGGGATGAAAGATTGTATGAAAATCCATCATTTTTTAAGTTAAACGCATGAGTATTTAGTATTGTATACTTTTTCTCCCAAACATGACCTCCACGCGGGCGGAGCCGCGAGCAACAGCTAGTTCAAAATAAATGTATTCAATCAACCATCTAGTGTACCAGCCAGTGAGTAATCTCTTGTGAAATGTGAGGATGCGGGATCGATTCAAGCCCCGAAATATTTTTTTGTGTGATCAAATATTTTTTATTTGGGGTGTGATAGTTGTGAGAACTAAAAATATGATAAAGAACAAAAAAAAAACTCCGAAGCGTCACCGGATCGAGAAGATGTAGTGAACGCATATCCATAAATGTCCATATAAAGAATACTAACCGCACGAGGCGGTGCGGGTCGGATGCCGGGTGGCTCTAATGAGCTGAGACATAAAAACTATCCCGCGGGCCCCGTACATTTTTGCCGGGATAAAAAGTAGCCAACATTTGCGCAATCGAATGATCTAACTGTATTCTAAATTTCAGGAAGATTGGTTAAGCCGTTTCTGAGTTAAAACCGGACATACAGACAGTCAATTTTTTTTTAACATAGAATGAATATTTCACGCAAAATCTGGTAAATTACTCTAATACCAATTAGGAAGTATACATTCCTTCGAAATTCTCAACCTACGCCATCTAGCGATAATTATCAAACAGATAAAGTGGGTACAGAGGTGAAAAATAGAAATAGTTATCAAAATGAACACTAGATGGCGCTAAAATAAATAGCTCATTTATACTAAAATTTTATTATTAAAATGTTGTACAGCTTTGTAAAATAAATTAACTTACTGTTCTATAGGTACGTTTTTGTCCAGCATGCTTTCCAGGCCGGCCTTCTAATTCTACATGGACTGTGTAGATGATGTCGAAGAAATTTTCTACTACCGCCACCTTTCGATACACTGGCTCTTGATTTTGAGCATTCTGTAACAAATAAGAAACTAAACTTATTATTTAACTTCTACATAGAATTTTAAATTGCGCCATCTCTGTAGCAATATCTGCAACATTATAGTTAGTTACGGATAATTGTATAGATGGCGCTATAACACATTCAACGATCACAAAATATTATTTACAAAAAATTCTGTTACGAAACCTAGATGGCGCTGTAATGCATTTCATCTTAGAGTATTTAACACTTGCCTACTCTAAGCATTTCATTCAATAACTACTAAAATAATATAGATTTGATTTTGCAGAAATGTTGATCAAGGCATAGCGGTATGGTGATATAACAAATACATCTAGGAACCGGATTGTTATGTATATGTACCTATAGACCTGTAATATAAATTGCAAAGTATATGTATATAAAGGCACATAGTATATGTATATAAAGGCACATAGTATATGTATATAAAGGCACATAGTATATGTATATAAGTATGTGTATAAGTAGAAATAATATTTAACGGTATAAGGCTTTTAGAACGTTATTAAAATAAAATTAAAGCGATTCTATTACAATAGTGAAAGAAAAAAAACTCCCGCCAAAATTCCATTTAACTTATAGTGGTAGAGCCACGATGAAGACATATTTGTGTACAGCATGAATGGGCCGGCTCGACCGGGGTAGTACCACTGTCTCACAGAAAACCAACGTAAAGTGACAAGTGTACTGTCGCGTTTCGTATGGTAAGTGAGATATCCGGAGGCCCAGATTCCCCCTTCCCTTACCTAATCCCTATTCCTGTCCTATAAGGCTGACAGCGCATACATGATACTTTCGGTATTGTGGATGTTCTTGGGCGGTGGAGATCTCTTAACATCAGGTGACCCACTGGCTCGTTTGTCGGACTATGCTATAAAAAACCTTATAACTAAAAACACTTAGAAAACTTTATATAGATAAAATAAATAAGAACTGACATTTTATAAGTCAGCACAGCACAGAGATAGTAATTAGGAGGGCGCGTGGCCCAGTCCCGCGTCCGGCTAATTGCGGACCGCGCGGTCCGGGACCGGCTAATTACCGGCCAAACCGGAGCTAATTCGTGAAAAGTAATTACTTTAGCGGCGCATGGAGTGCACGGTCGAATACTTTTGAATTTAGACTGTTATTTGTTTATACGTTTTGTAAAGTTATATTTGGTTTTAGTGGGACGTCGATTATTGAGTTTGATATTTCGTCATAGTTCGTAAAACCGGTTGCCGCACAAATTCGAAAAAATTTACTAGTTTCGAGAAATTCCAGAGAAGTCTGCTAAACAAATCGTTGTTTATGGCTTCATTATGAAACTATCTGACTCAACAGAAATTCCATAAGTGTAAATATTTTTTTAAATGTCTCTTACGATGTTTAAGGCAAATTGTCTGGAAATAAGTAATGACATGTATACTATAATTAAAAATAGTTCCATACATACATACATAGACATAGACACCCACGCCTATAATACCCGAATGGGTAAGCAGAGGTGTAAAAGGTACACCCACTTTTCGCCGAATATATTACGGTCCCATAATGTAATGGGGGCGAGCCTATCGCCATACCGGGCACAATTACTAAATAGAATTACCGGAGTCTGGACTCCGGACCAATATTAGATATTGTCTAAATAGAAAAATCAAAAATAAAATAGTTTCATGACACCCTAAAAAAAAATCAGCCACATTTTTAACTTTCCTCTCAAAATATAAAATAACAAATAAAAACCATTAATAACCGCGGACCTCGGGGGCCCGAAACCACTTCAACCAGTGTTTGTACAGAGCGGTCAGCGTTCAAATAAACATTATTGGCATGTGGTATAATCTTAATGCTAAATAACACTGATACTAATATAATTCAATGTAACAATGACTCATATAACTAGAGTAACGTAAGGACAACACTAGTATATTTCAGCTGTGGAATAAATTGTAGACGAAAATGCGTGAAATATTAAAAACAGTAGGTGCCGGGTCGAGTCGAGACGGGACGACAGTCGCATAATGGACAGGTAGGGACTAAGGTATTGAGAATAGGCACGTGGGACCCGGACCTGGAGGGTTACTTTTGACACTCGATTCCAAATTAAATTTGGGATTGGGTTCGAAAACTATACAATTGGCACTCTTGAACGCAACACCAGCACACGATTTAACTGAATGCGGCGGAATTTTTAGTAACTAAATGAAATAGAGTATTTACGATCGCTAGTTCGTAAATATTCTATTTCATTTAGTTGAGTGAGTAAGAGTTCCAATAACTTCTATATTGGAATTGAAACTGTATCAGATTCGAGGTTGGAATTGATTTCAAGATTAGGCCTACTGTATTTGGAAGGGGGTCAAAACTTTGATACGGGTTTTTTTTATAGAAGAGAGGGCTAAAGTGCAGGTGGGTCACATGATGTTAGATGATCATCGCAGTCAATATTTGTAATACCAGAGGAATAGTCGGTTGCTAGTCTTTAAAAAATAGGTAATAGTATATATCTTGTCCCTAAGTCGCATAGTCCACCATTCAAAATAAATATTATTTTGTTAACAGCTTCCATAATTGTATAATGTTATAGAAGAGTAGCTATAAAAGTTTTTTACCAATAAAAATATTTGTAACCGTAAAACTACTTTAATTTGTATTTTCTATAATAGCTTACTAAAATTGAGTTTGCTAGATCTCAGTTATCGATTTCGTGACCTTCTCCATATGTACCAATCCCATACTATTAGAAATAGAAATACACCCAACAGGCACACAGATAGTTCTGTGATAGCTACAAGATTATCGAAACTTTAACTTCACTTGGAAAGACAAACGTGACAAAAATGTCACCATATCAGACGATCCTAATCCGCGCCTGTAAGCGAGCCTCATCAAAGATCCGCCGGCGTGTGGGTTTCCAAAGTGGCCTGAGGCGGGACTAATGGCCTCTGCAATTACGCGGGCGAGGCGCCATGTTTCGCCACTCCGCCTCCTCCGCCCCTTTCGCCCCTCCGCCACTTCGCCCTCCGCCTGTCCGCCCCCGCCAATTAGCAGCGCGCCATTCCGCCGCTTCCGAGAACTCCGAGACAATTCGAATTTCGAACGCAAAATAAAAATAAATTGTACGAAATATCGCCAGTGCAGTGTCGAAGGACTCGAAGCGCTACGAAGTCTTATCGTTCTGTTATCGGAAATGCGTTATTGATTTTTTTAACAAGCCAAAGAAACGTGTTTATTGCGACTGTTGGTTCCGAACTTTATTGAGAAACATTGTTTTCTTTCTATGTATAAACATTGTTGTCGAAAGTGATATTTGAGATCGTCAGTTACTTTTTTGATTTCTGTGACAAACGAACAGACTTTCAAAACCGACCGCCTCCGTGGCGCAGTGGGCGAGTAGCCGGCTGTGAAACGAGAGGCCGTGGGTTCGATTCCCACACCGAGACAAATATTTGTGTGACAGATAGATATTTGTTTCGGGTCTGGGTGTTGTGGGACCGTATACCTAGTGCGGGGTCAAAACTATGTGTGTGACTTTTGGGGGTGTATTATTTATTTCATCATGAGAAGGAGAATTATGTCAAATAAAGTAAACTTCAATTGAAATAAGTTTATAAGTTTTGCACATGATATCGACCGTTTTCTAAATGTCAATAGAGCATACAAAAGGCACAATACCGACTGTACCTAAAGATCATGGGTTTTATATACAAATCAACGTAATGGCCGCTGTGCTAGCGTCTAGCGATAACCGCAACAGGTGGCCACGTTGCCAATGTATTCCTATTGACTTACCCAAGTCATGGAATATATAAACGATAAAGTATAAAAGACTCCTGCTCTTGCATGTCTCTCACCAGAACGGAAAGTACAAAATAACTTGGAATAATTATTGATCAAAATCTTAACTTTAAACGACACATGGATCATTTGGCCAGTAGAGTAAGAAAAACAATACATGTTATGAGACATCTTCGCGATATAGCTTCCATAGATATATTAAGAACGACATATTTTGCTTTATGTCAGTCCTTTTTGTCCTATTGTCTAACAGTTTGGGGTGGAGCCGCACAAACGCATATGTTACAATTAGAGCGTGCGCAAAGAGCTGTACTAAAAGTAATGCTAAAGAAAAACGCTATTTCCCAACTTCCACTCTATACGAGGAAGCGAAGGTACTGAGCGTGCGTAAATTGTTCACACACTTAATAGCTATATCTATGCATAAAAATATACTAATTAGTCCCGAGTATAATAATATGACTCAAAGAAGACATTTTAAAGTACCTCTTCCCTCTGTACGCTCAACGTTTTCAACCATTTATATCTACTTTTACATATAATAATATATCAAAGCTATGTGACAAAAAAATATATAATTTGTTAATAAATCTAACATATGAGGAAGCAGTGAAATTATTGCGTAACATATTGTAATGTTTACCTCACTTATACCTGTGCTTGACAGCGGCAGATCTAGTTGAAGATCTTTTTAACCTGGGACCCCTCGATACAGGCTAGCCTAGTGAGGGGACCACCTACAAATCTATCTGTATAAGCAATAAGATTGCAAATGTGAACATTATTTTCTAAGAGAAGAGAAATTCATTGTAATTTTTAAATAAATGATTTTCATTTTAATTTTTCATTTTCAAAGTATAGAGATGGGGAGGCCAATGTAATACAATCAATCAAGAGTGAATAGGTATCTCCTAGGCAAGCGTACTCCACCGTAGACCACATCATCACTTACGATCAGGCGAGATAGTGGTCAAACACAAGCCTATTTATGGAAAAAAAACGCGATCTATTCTTTACTGCCCAGAATCTTCACGATCTATGTTATCAGCTACACAACCAGGTCTACTCTTGTAATAAATTCCAATATCGAAATCATTACAGTTTCAATTCCAATCTAGAAGATATTGGAACTGTAACTGAACTAAATGAAATAGAATATTTACGAACTAGCGATCCTAAATACTCTATTTCATTTAGTTACTATAAATTCCGCCGTATTCAGTAGAATGGTGCGCTGGTGTCGCGTTCAAGAGTGCCAATTGTACCGTTTTCGAACCCAATCCCAATTTTAAATTGGAATCTAGTGTCAAGATTTACCCCTCTGGACGACACTGCGCTTACCATCAGGTGCTAGGATAAAAACAGATTCCCAAATGGTAAACTTGGCGCATTCCGACGTACACATGTCTAATGTGTCATTTTGTATTTTTTTTATACACAGTCAGGTCATAAGTATTGTCACACAGTAAAAACTTTTATTTTAGAATGCTGGCCACAAAAAAGTTTATTGAATTCGAATTTCAAATTGTTCATGAAAATAAAAATGTATACTTTTTAGAATTTTACTCATTTTTAAATATGGAGTGGACGCTTAAAGAAGACCGTGTTGCAGTAATTGCGTTGCATCGTTGCGGTTACGCGCCAATTCAAATTTTTGACATACTGTAAAATTTGAATATAACCAAAAGATTCGTTTATCGTACCATCAAACGATACAATGAAGACTCTAGTGTAGATGACAGGTCAAGAAGTGGTCGCCCTCGGTCTGTTAGGACTCCAGCAGTGATAAAAGCTGTGAAGGCGCGAATTCAAAGAAATCCCAAACGTAAGCAGAAACTGTTGGCCCTTCAGATGGGGTTAAGCAGAACCACGGTGAAAAGGGTGTTAAATGAAGACTTAGGGCTTCGGGCATATCGAAGAAAAACAGGACATCGTTTGAATGCTCGTCTAATGGACCTGAGACTGAAGAGATGCCGCGCTTTGTTGAAGCGGTACGCGGGAAAAAAATATCGGGAAATTCTTTTTTCAGATGAAAAAATTTTTACCGTAGAAGAGAGCTACAACAAACAAAATGATAAGGTTTACGCACACAGTAGTGAAGAAGCGAGCAACCGTATTCCGCGTGTCCAACGAGGTCATTTTCCATCCTCGCTCATGGTATGGTTGGGAGTTTATTGGGGCTTAACAGAGGTACATTTTTGTGAGAAAGGTGTAAAAACTAATGCAGTTGTGTATCAAAATACAGTCCTGACGAACCTTGTGGAACCTGTTTCTCATACAATATTCAATAACAGGCACTGGGTATTCCAACAAGATTCGGCGCCAGCTCATAGAGCGAAGATCACACAAGACTGGCTGGCGGCGCGTGAAATCGACTTCATCCGGCACGAAGACTGGCCCTCCTCCAGTCCAGATTTGAATCCGTTAGATTACAAGATATGGCAACACTTGGAGGAAAAGGCGTGCTCAAAGCCTCATCGCAATTTGGAGTCACTCAAGACATCCTTGATTAAGGCAGCCGCCGATATTGACATGGACCTCGTTCGTGCTGCGATAGACAACTGGCCGCGCAGATTGAAGGCCTGTATTCAAAATCACGGAGGTCATTTTGAATAAACTTTAGTGTCATAAGAATCTATGTTTTGTTAAGTTCATTTTGGTATATAAATGGTTACATAATGAATAAACTTGTTTCAATTATTTTATATTAAACATGTGACAGAATTTATGACCTGACTAGGTATGTACAATATGTAGGTGACCCTTTAACGAACGATAATAGCTGACGTAGTGTAAAACTGTGTTACTGCTATTAACGCCCCCCTCCGGCCTTTGAAGGTACATAACTTAAGTTTACTTATTAGTAACAAACACTTGAAAGCAAAAATAAAATAAAATAAATTGTATTATAATAAACACAAAATTACATAATGAACAAAATCATAAAAATATTTATCTCGGTACCGGGATTGAACCCGAGCCTCTCGTTTTACAAGCGGCTATTCGCTGTGCTCCGAGACTGTCATAAAATAAGCAGAATTCACACGGAAATTCACGGAAAGTCCATCCTGTGATTATTCTTTACTGTAACACAATCCTAAAACACACACAATAATCATACAGAAATGATCCTTCTCACTCCGTCCGACATCCATGTCAACCCTCCAAAGTCCTCGCGACCCACATGTTTTATCGAAAATATCCGAAAATATTCCACGGTCCAATGTTAACCGGAGCGCGATTGTTCGGTTCCATTCGTGTTTGCACAGGGACAGTTGTTTGCCCAGCGATCTAGGGTTACCGCTGTGAATGATTAATGTTGTTCGAGTAACGTAGGGGTATAAAAGACCCGTGGTGTTCTGAGATTTGAATTCAAGATAGTATTTTTTTTTGTATGGTACTTTTTATAGGGATACAATTAGAACGATTTTAAGGGTTTAGGATGTTCTTTTTGAAATGAATGAATTTAGAATGAAAGTGATATTATTATTAACAACGTGGCTTTAAATTTAAAAAGAAGTTTAAAAAACTCATAATCGGTCAGCAGATTTACGCGAAGTTTTTTATTATTCCCTAATAAAAATATTTTAAACAAAATTTAAGATCAGGATCTTCAAAATCGATCGAGTGTACAATAAAAAACAAACAAACTGAATCTCCTTTTTGAACATACATATACACTCACGCTTGTAATCCCCGAAGGAGTAGGCAGAGGTGTAACCAGTACACCCACTTTTCGCCGTCATTTTGAACACTTTATGTAATAAATATTGCAATTTAAATTGTTATTCTTGAATTTATTACGGTATCATAATGTGATAGGGGCAAAATTATAGCCATACCGGACACAAGTCCATACTCCGGGTTGATACTGAGTATTTATTTGTAAACAGAAAAACCCAATATCACTTTAACCGTCCCGGGGATCGAACCCAAGACCTCAAGCCAGCAGTCGTAACCCATGCGCAATGACAACTGCGCCACCGAGGCACTCATGAACATGACAATTCTTTTTTTAACATGTTTAAAAAAATGTCAAAATACCCTTATAATGTAGGTATATAAATGTATTTTGATAGCACGCTTATTACGTAAGAATGCTTTTAGTAAGTATCTTACCTTCAAATATAATTTCATCTTACCCGAACAACTCGAAACTGACAAGTGGAAAGCCATTCCTTTATAACCCGTAAACGCCATTCAACCCTAAATCTGCCGCCACATCGAGTACTTAACCCTAAGTCCCTAACTGCCAACTAGCATCAGATTGATACATTTTTTGTATTCAACCCTATTGGCATTTACCGTCGGGCTCGGGTCGAATCTGCCTCATTTGACCCTCCATCGCTAATCCGGGTCTCGGTGACACTTGACAGGTAAAAATCGACGCCCAACAATGGCGCGGACCCGATATTTTATGAGGGTTTGTGATGAGTGCCCTTCGGCATTTCGGTGCAGCGTAGAATCTCAAGACGTGACTGCTTCGAATATTTCTTGTTTATTTTTTTGGCCTTTTTTGTTAACTCAAATTTAAAGTTTTTTGGACACGACCAGCAGATCAAAATTCACGTCACGATTTGATATTCTCATTTCCTTTAAAATCAGCGTTTTTATATACATTTTTTTTAATACGATGAACTTAATAAATACTAGGAAAACAGAGGTAGATAGTAGCTTGACATTCAAAGTATTTGAATTACCAAGACGACATAGAAAGGCAAACTAGGCGCAGTTAGTTCTTTGTCAAAATTTAGAAACTTTGCAATATTAAAAAATACCAGGAGTCCATAGAAAGCAAGATGTGTTTGCAATACAGCCGGCCCCGCATGGCCGACCGCAAACCGACCAGCACATGCATAAAAAATTTGCTTACTGTGCTACTGTTTGTGGTTCAGACTGCCATTACAAATGAATTACGTGCATTCTTAAAGTTTTTATTAATCTATTTTGAGAAACAAACCAATGAACTAAAATATGAAAAGCCAGATCATTATCGGGTTATAATGTTGCCAAGCTATTTTAAAATTATATTCTAATTATACAAAAATATTGATAAACGCAACAATAAAATTATTTACTGATCGATATAAAAATAAATTTAAAGATAGAATGATTTCAAAACGCCTCAACGATTTTTTTAAATAGAATTAAAAATTAAAGTATTTTTGCCTATGTAGTACGATTTTCAGCCAGGTTTTAGATTTCGTATTCAGAAAAACAAAAGAAATCTTACACAAATGTTTTTAACGCAAACCCACCTTAACGTCTTATACAAAAGCTGTTATAATGTAACCAAAATATTATGTGCGACCAGCAATTACTCTTTAAACTTTATCGTAGTTTTTTGGACATACAACCAAAAGCACAGACAGCCTTCAGCTGTGGGTCGGGTATGAAATGTGAGGCGGCGGGATCGATTCCGACCGAAGGTCTCTTTAGTTATTACCCACGTTATATTAGTGATATGTGTAACAGTTGGGTGTTATTTATTTATCACACTTGCTCTCGAAGTAAAATAATTGTGTCGAAAAAGTAGGACACTACAAAAGCACCTCATTATGAATTCCGTTAATCACCACATTAGAAGCTGGTGCTGTGAAGGGAATGGACCCTTCTTGTCTCGAGAGTCTGAAATTTCCGGATGTTGAGCCCTCACGAGATTTATGATGATAATCCTCATATTTACGTCAGTGTGTAACCTCCTTTCATTTATGTAGCCCTAGTTAGTTAGGTTTCAGAAAAATCGGAAAATGACTTTTTTATATGTTCTTTGTTCCACCAACATGATGTTTTTTTCTGTCGCATAAGAATAGTTATTTAGCAAAATTAGTTCATTAATAATTAATGTTAAAAACCGTGGCCATTTTGACAAGAAAAACCCTAGGACAAAGTTAATAATATCTTTATAATTTCAAATACGAGAAAGAATCAAATTTATAATTCCCACATTTTTGAATCTGATGAATCCCCCAAAAAACCTTTTACCCCTAGACCCTCGACCGCTTCTTCACCACCTTGCCCATGACGTAGTGTGAGGAAGCAGGCATGATTGTGTTGAATAGCGAGGGATAGATTGTCTCTCGCCACTCGATACTCTAATTGGACGGCACTTTGTTGTGCCAGGATAAAAAATATTGAGTAACAAACATTTGCGTCGGTGCGGGAAGCGAACTCCGACCTCTCATTTCACAGCCCAGCTACTCACACACTGCGCCACAGTGTCAAATATAATATTATTCCAGAAGACTCTGGCTGGCGTCCGTACGTCACTTAAGGTGACCACTGAAAACCAGCGCTGTGTTGTGGTATGTACTATGTACGTGCCACAGCACAGCAGTACGCTGAGTGGTCACCTACGTTATCGTTTTTCTTTCTTTCTTTCTAGTATACTGAGACATAATACTAATTATTATTTATTCGCCTTTAGATGTAGTCATGCGGCTAAAGTGCCAACATATAAACATTGCACCAGCCAGAACTATGTATTGCAAATGGCACTGTGCTAAAACATAATGTTAGTCCAGAGTTGCCAACCGGCTGCTCTTTCATGACACGAACTGGTTTTTAGAGTGTCCTGGAGTGACCTGGATAGTTTTAAGTAGCGTCCTGGGTTTTTGTAAGAAAGAAAGAAAACTAACTCCTGTCAAAAAATCTTCGCTGCTAAAACTCATTATGAATAAGACCGTAAAAGTATTTCTCAACTTGTTCTCATCAAATGTCGCTATTTCATGCTTGACATAAGCCCATAAATTGTCAAACCCCATTACTACTGGAGCAAAGTTACCTTATACAAAAGAATAATAATACCAGCCCTAAACATTGTCCCACCGCTGGGCACCTCCTCTACCAATAAGAAGTGTTTAGGTCTTAGTCCAACGCGCTGGCTTAATTCGAGTTGGTATACTATAAGGTTAGGTTAGGTTAGGTTAGATTACGTGAAAAAGGCCAGTTTCAAATGTAAACCATTAAGTATTAATATGAAATGCCACGTCCCACGGGTGTGAATCTGCGTAATGGGCGGGCAAGTCGTTACGCGGCCGGATGTTACCGGAGCGTGCCATTACCAAACATGTTGGGTAGGTACTGGAATACATGTGTACAAATAACTACTGTGGTTGCGGCGGGTTTTTGAATATGGAATTGATGTTCGATTTTCAAAAGTGGAGTTGAATATGGATTGATTAATATAAATTGCTGGGAGCAAGGCTAAAATAACTATAAATTATTTTTAAAACAGGTAATTGTTGTAATATGTTAGAACTTAATAGATTCACATTATATTGTAAAATGAATAAACTTAAGCTAAATGTTACAAAGTGTTTCTATATATCGTTCAGCAGACAAAAATCTATGATTAGCCCGGGTTATACTTTGGATGGCTCGAGTATAGGCAAAGTTGGTAATATAAAAGATCTTGGGATAATACATGATAGTAAACTTCTATTTGATCAGCATATAGACTCTATCCTAAAGAAAGCCTCTAAAGCGTTGGGTTTTATCATGAGAAGCTGTTATTGTTTTAGTTCTATCAAACCAGCGAAAGTTCTCTACTGCTCTTACGTCCGTAGCCACCTCGAATACGCGTCTCAAGTTTGGAATCCGCAATACGAGGTCTAGAAATCACGTATTGAGTCCGTACAGCATAAATTTCTACGATACTTGGACTTTAAGACTAAACAATTTTCTGACAACTACGAACAACGTTGTAAAAGATATCACTTTTTACCGTTGGAGTATAGACGGAAAGTTAACGACATTTGTTATTTAGCAAACATTGCGAACAGTACTATCGATTGTCCTGAACTTCTCAGTAAAATTTCCCTATATGCCAATCAAAATAACTTACGAAAGCGTCCTCTATTACGCGTACCGTTCGCTGCCACAAACTACAGACGTAATGCATTTTTAATACGTAGCGCCACAACTTTTAACGGCCTACCATCTCATTTGGAAATTGATCTTTTTTGTACCAGTGCACACAACATTAAAAATATTCTCAATAAGGAATACTTCAATGATGGAGAAAATAGCTGATTCTTTTTGCTTTGCGTAGCGCCTGATTTTTGTTTGATTGAATTATTTAATAATAATAATAATACTAGCCCTGTATTAAACATTGTCCCACTGCTGGGCACGGGCCTCCTCTACTAATGAGAGGGGTTAGGCCTTAGTCCACCACGCTGGCCTAATGCGGGTTGGCAGACTTCTCATACCTTCGAAATTCGTATAAGAATTCTCAGATATGCAGGTTTCCTCACGATGTTTTCCTTCACAGTTAAAGCAAGCGATAATTAACATTTTAATACACACATAACTTTAGAAAAGTCAGAGGTGTATGCCACTTGGGTTTCGAACCTACGACTTTCGTCTTGACAGTCCGTACCGCAACCAACTAGGCTATCGCTGCTATTTATTTCATTATTATTCTTGTTTTTTTTTATTTATCTTTGTTTTTGTTTGTTCAGTTATTATTATTTTTTTTAAGGAAACGTAGCTTAATAATATCTTACTATTCATATTCGAAAGCTTGTAATTGGCAATAGTTTTTTCATTGTATTGTTATTATAACTACCTGTTTGTATTAGTCCGTAAGCTTTCTACAAAACTAATAAAAATAAAAAATATCAATATTTTTCCGAAATCAAAAACTGCTTTTTTGTCGGTGACGATTAATACTTCGTAGAAAATTCATATCATAGCTAAATACGGCGTAAATCAATTTTGGCCAAAACTAAAGCTTAAATCCTCCGTAAAGGTTGGCAGTCATAAAAAAACTATTAACCTAAATATTTTCAAAACATTTCAATACTCTTTGCATAAAATAAATAATAATAATACTAGCCCTGTATTAAACATTGTCCCACTGCTGGGCACGGGCCTCCTCTACTAATGAGAGGGGTTAGGCCTTAGTCCACCACGCTGGCATTATGCGGGTTGCAACTCTTTGCATTATATTGATTAAATTATAATTAATTTAAAATTAAAAACACGCTTAAATATATTATCCTGGTGACCCTGGTTAGGTTATAAGGCTGTTCTGAAAATATTGTATTGTCATGGATGTCCTTCCAAATTTTCAAGTAAATCGGAAATCTGAAAGATGGTGACAATTACGTTGAAAGTTTCAATAAAAAATTATAATTATCTATATAAGCTCGGCGAAATGTGGGTGTATTGGTTTACACCTCTACCTACCCCTTCAGGGATTAAAGACGTGTGTGCGTTTGTATAGCCCTGTATTATACATTTTCCCACTGCTGGGCACGGGCCTCTACTAATGAAAGGCATAACGCACTACCCACATCTTTGAACTTAAAAAATTCCAGGTGTGAAGGTTTCCTCACGATGTTTTTTTTGCAAGCATAACAATAAATACACACGTAACTTTAGAAAAGTCAGAGGTGTATTTGGGTTTCGAACCAACGACTTTCGTCTCGGCAAGGTATATGCAATGTTGGCTGATTCCGAACATACGACTTTCGTCATGACAGTCCCTACCGCAAACAAATATAGCTGCTTCTATAGTATAAGTATGTTTTTTTATTTTTTTTATATCATAGTCCGACAAACGAGCATGTGGGTCACCTGATGTTAAGTGATCTCCACCGCCCATGAACATCCACAATACCGAAAGTATCATGTATGCGCTTTCGGCCTTAAAGGACAGGAATAGGGATTAGGGAAGGGAAGGGGGAATCTGGGCCTCCGGATATCTCACTTACCATACGAAACGCGACAGTAAACTGTCACTTTACGTTGGTTTTCTGTGAGACAGTGGTACTACCCCGGTCGAGCCGGCCCATTCATGCTGCAGACAAATATGTTTACAGCGTGGCTCTACCACTATAAGATGTAAGTATGTATAGTTAGTTATCTATATTTAGGTAAAGTAAGCGTGCACTTATAATATTAAGCGTGTGTACATGGAGACGTAAAGTGGGTGACATCTCCAACACATGTGACTCGGGCATCAGTCACCGAGCACGCGATAGGGATGCCACTTGTTATTTATTTTTTTGCATGTGTGTAAAGACCACTTTACATAGACCTTTTTAGTGTATGACAATGGGTAGGGCGAGGAAGTCAAGCTTTTGCGTAATTGATTTCAAAGCTGTCGAATCTGTCTACCGACTTAAGTATTAGTCCATTACGTCACCGTCTTAAGAATAAAGTTATTTAAAAATATGAACATTTTAACGGGGTTCTAGAGTTGGGAACGTTATTTGGCAGTTTTCTGAGTACTCTGACACTGGACCCTCGACCGCTTCTTCACCTTCTGCCCATGGCGTAGTGTGAATAAGCAGGCATGATTGTGTTGAGTAGCGGGGGATAGATCTCTCGCTACTCGATACTCTAATTGGACGGCACTGCGCTTGCCATCAGGTGCAGTGTGGTCACTTCCCGTGCCAGGATAAAAAAAAATCATATCGAAAACTTTCTAATAAATATCAGTTAAAAGGCATTCATAAAACCATATCTATTTCTAAGCGTGACGTCACAAGTTCACAAAGGGTGTCAATTGTAAGTGGCAGCCCTAGAGGGGAGGTCGACGGGGTGCGGTGAGGCACGGGGCGGGGCGGAAGTGCCGTGCGTGCGATTTAATTCCATCGCCTCGGCTGGGACCGAGTGCGAACTAGTGCTGGGGACTGAGGTACTCGACAATGTTGTCGATACGAGAATCAATAACTGACTCTTATATTTGAATAAAGAAGACTTTGGTTAAAATTTCATTTGGGGTATAAGATTTATAAGTGCCAAAATAATTTTTATCATTGGTATCCTCGACTTGGCCTAACACCTAAATAATCATTTGTCTTTTAGAGTAATCATAAATGAGAGAAAAGTCAAACTACTGTGTAGTTATACCTTATAAGTATCTACAATGACAAATTTTAATATTTTTTTAAATATTGGACAATAAATAATATTAATTTCACAAGAACATTAATCTCATGACCGATCATGGATCACACTACCTATAACATATTGGCAAATAGTGCTCACAAAAATCATTTATCGACATCGATAGATATTTACTAAGCACTCGTGTTGAGAAGGCGGCGGGAGCGTGGCGGCGCGCCGTCGAGCTCGTAAAATGCGAGCCCAGGTGATTCTGTCGACGCGGCGGCGCGGCGCTACACACAAACACGCTGCTACAGGCGCTCGCTACTGCGTGTCACAGGGCTGCCACACGGAAAATCTAAGATTAAATATGTACTCGAATTTACTTTGTTTGAGAATTTTCAAAATAAAGTCGATCAAGTTTTGTCAAGTTTTTTAATTTAATTGTTCTACAAAGGTAGATCTCGCGTCCAGCTTTTATATCATATAAATTGTGTAGTGACATTATAAGTTGATAGATTAAATAAAAGCTTGTTTGTGAAGATTTTTTTAATTTTAATGTATTTCTTGCAATTATTTACGGACTCATCTTGGTAGGTTTAGACTATATGGTGATTATTTCCACTTTAACACACCTAACAGCACTTTGGATGGAATATTCTTTCAGGAACGCCAAATATATATTCCTGTAATACATTGGGATAGATTTATTAAGACTATTTAGAAACTCCAGCGAATATACGATCGATAGAAATACAACTTGCTGCCAGCCCTACTCCCAAGCGGGCTGAGTTCTGAGCTAAGTATCTACGTGCCGGCAGTACGTGCGACCGAGCGCCGACTACAACGGAATACTGCGGATACTTTGTACACAGACAAATGTTACTTGGTAATTATATGCCGTCAAAATAACTTCTAATTATAGATATATACCTACAATATCTGAAGATAATTGAGTAACACCCGAAAGTCATATGCATACTCCTGATCCCACCAATAATCGTATAAATACACACAACAGTCGCACACATAGTTCTGACCCCACGCTAGGTAAAACCTGTATCGTGGGTATCAAGAACTACGAAGGACTATGGTCCCACAACACCCAGACCCGAAACAACTATCTGTCTGTCACACAAACATTTGTGTGACAGACAGATAGTAGCAAAGTGACCACTGCCCCTGATGGTAAGTGCAGTGCCGTCCAATTAGAGTATTGAGTAGCAAGAGACAATCTATCCCTCGCTTCTCAACACAGTCGTGCCGGCCTGCTTCTTCATACTACGCCATGGACAAGAAGGTAAAGAAGCGCTAAAGAGTCTAGTGTCAGAGTACGCAGAAGGCCGCAAAACGGCGAAATATCGTACCCCAACTCTAGACCCCCGACGAAAACCGGATGTACACTAACTGATCCCGGAACGCGACACACTTGCATATGCCACTATGGCAGGTTTTACACCCTGTGCACGGTGGTGGCTATCCGGGCGGATATGAATATCCTACCACCAGCAAAGTAGTGAGGTCTGTACTCACTGTACTGTCTATTGATTGAACTCTGTAGTGAGTGGCAGTGGCGGAGGTCATCACCATCATATACCGTAAATTAATTTAAGATCTAAGGAATAATCTTTACAAGGAATTGTTTGTCCTGAAATCCAAAGCCAGTGTTTCTGTACACAACCTATATACCATACCATACCATATAATATATTATACCATACACATTAACTTGGCTTGGTATTATACAAATTCATATCTTTCAGTTTCATCACGCTTTGTTTGTTTAATAATTCAATAACGGACCAGATTTAATAACTAGCGGACCTTAATATCCCGTCTAACTGTTCCGCACAGACCTTTGCGGATTAGTTCAGAAAAGTAACGGTTATTTAGTTGCTTTAAGCACAAATGTTAGTCTAGCAGAGGTTTTTTATAGTATAAATTATGAGGGAACAGATGAACATAGTTAAATACTCACATACCGGTCAAAAACATTACCCTCCTCCATTGGCTTTGCCGTAGTAAGGTAAAAAATGGTAATGCGCTCATAGTTCTTGTAATATTGCTCCTGAGGGCACTTCGGATAATTTCCTTACAAATAGTTTTGAAAATAAAGAATATTTTATTGATATTCTAAAAACATAAATAAAACCGTACAACCCTAAATTAATCTTTACATAAATGAACATCGATATCGACATCCGTCATCATTCACATCCCTATCGGTTGTCGAATTACGATTTACGGTGCTCGCAACAAGCACAGGGCAGAAACTGGCGCACACTGAAGTGACCGCGGCCACAACACTACCGGGTTTGCACATGTTGTAACACCTATACGAATGTTTGGATGGATGGATGTTTGTTACTCAATCACGCCAGAACGGCTAAACGGATCCGGTTGAAATTTAGCACAGAGATAGATTATAGTCTGGAATAGCATATAGGCTACTTTTTATCTCGGAAAAATGTACAGTTCCCGTGGGATAGTTTAGTTTCTCACGGAGCAAGAGATCGGCATGACTTTTGCATAGTGCCAGTTTAGAGATCAGAAAATGATATAGGCTACTTTTATACCGGAAAATGCACACTTCCTATGGGATAGCTAAATATAGATAGGTGTAATATTTGTTATTTGTTTCGAGTCTGGGTGTTGTGGGACCGTAGTCCCTCGTAGTTCTTGATACCCACGATACAGGTTTTACCTAGTGTGGGTAGAACTATGTGTGTGAATCTATTTATTATTATTATTGTATATTTAATTTACTGTACATCTTAATAATAACAAATATAATGCGCTTACCGCTTATATCGCATACAGCGCTTAAAACGCTCGCAGCGCTTAGAGCGCTCGAGAGGCGCGCGAGCTCGTCGCGGCAAGAGTAGCTCTCGGCGCTAATGACGTGCTTGTTGCCGCCGCGCTGGTTGTGAGCGATCCGTCTGGACGCAGACGCGCCATAAATGGATGTGGTAATTTTTGAACCGACTTCAAAAAAGGAGAAAGTTCTCAATTCGTTGGAATCTTTTTTTATGTATGTTCCCCGGTTACTCGAAGACGCCTGGACCGATTCAAGATTTTTTTTTTGTTTAAAAGTGTATACTTCCCAGGTGATCCCATTGGCAACAAGTCAGGGTCTGATGATGGGATCTCAGAAAAATCGAGGGCAACCCTCAAATTTTATGGCGACGCATAATTTGTTTTTTACTGGAGTCGGTGTACTTTTTACGAATTAAAAAACTTTTTCAAAGGTAATAATACCCTTGCGGGAAAGGCACACATGGAGACAGCTAACGTGTTCTGACCGCTAAAAACATTATTGTAATTAAGATATAATTTGTGTAGTTATTTCTTTTATTTATCATTGAACAAAGAATTCAGACAATTAACAACCGGTCAGCCCGGTGTTCCGGTTCGTACCTCAACACAGAAAAATGCTGAGTGGCCCCCTAAATTCTCAAAGTATGTTATAATTGTCTTTTTGCTTATATCCATATCACACAGGATGATAATAAGTGGGTGTATAAAACACGATTGTAGCAAATCAATCGTTTTTCTTCCTTTCTAATCTTTTCTCACCGGCTTATTTTCCGTAGGAGTCTCGAATATGCTCATAACTTACGATCTTAACGGTCGACAACGACCCAGAAGTCGGGTTATAAAACGGTGGGCCGTGGGTTTGATTACCACACCGAGACAAACAAACGTATTGTGATAGACAGATATTTGTTTCAGGTCTGAGTGTTGTGGGACTCGTAGTTCTTGATACCCACGACACAGGTTTGACCTAGTGTGAGGTCAGGACTATGTTTATGATTGTTCTATGTGTTTAGTTATTTATAATAATAGATACATAGAATAAGCGAAAAAAACTGACGTTTAAACACGAGTAAATCATTTTGGCACATCCAGCAAGAGCATGCGTGGTGGCGCCGTTAGAACAATGCGGCCCGTGTCGTGCGGCATCGTCGTATCGAGCGGGCACACTCCTTATTTTTATTTTATACACGCGGCAGGGCTTGATATCGATAAGGTCAGAGACAGTTAGCTATAAAAATACGTTTAAGTTAGTATTGGAATTCGGAATCGTTAGATACTTAGTAAATAATTTTTTTTATTCATAACATACTTAATTTATATTTTAGATAAGATTTTCAACGCATAATATGATCTTAGATTTAGCATAAATGCTATTTTTTCGGTTGTATTCATTATTTCTAATGTAAAATTTAACGTATATATTTGGTAGATCATCGTAGGCCTGGTGACGTTTTCGTCTCCTGTCCGCCAGTGTTCTAAACAGTTGTCGTGAGCTTCACGCCCATTCGTCAAAATTGATCGTACCCAATAAATAAATATCAAAATTATCGATAATTCTCGATATCGATATCTTCTAGCTCTAGCCACTACGCCGCCCTACTACGGCCCGCCTCGCTCGGTGTCGCGACCCAAGTGTCGCGCGACACGGGTTTTTATTTAACTCATTGTAGCGCGCGTTGTTGGAAATTTGTTCGTTGTGAAATTTGTTAGGGAAACTTATGTTGACTACTGCAAAATATTTAAACAAGTTTATTGGCTATTTTGTCAGTAGGGTGAAGCGTCATTATCAAAGTTTAACTTTTAACATAAAATATATAGGGAATATAGATAATTAACCATTGTATTATGTGTAAGTAAAATTGGTTTGGAATAGTGGCACCCGGGATGCAGAGATCACTGATGACCAAAGAAACCCAACGAACTTAAATGTAGAAATAAAATAAGAATACTAAAAAAACTAAACTTGGTGTTAGAAAAAAACCTAGTTTAAAAGCCTCGTTACCTACAAAAAGCACTGTAAATTAATCCCCACCGCAAAAACACCTTCAAATAAGTAAAAAAAACTCCGATGGCCGCCGTCAGCTGACGCCAGCCACGGTACCAGGACATCATAAATTACAAAGCGGTGCACTAGCTATTACGTTGGTACCAAATTACATTTGCGGCTGGTTAAGCGATAATCTTATCTAATACAAGGGAATAGGAGCATTAACAAACGGTATATAAGTTGGTGGGCCGAGGGCCTGTCCTACGCGTGCTGCGGCGACACGTAATTAGAACGCCGCAGTTCTAAACACGTTATCGACGCAAGCATCGTCTCTGCGCGTCGATATCGACAATTACACTTTTATAAAAAAGATTTTGTCGGTGGTCTAGTAGTTGTAAAAACCTTTATTTCCCTCGACATAAAGTTAATTTTACTTTATAATCCGTTTACTGATGCATTTAAAAAGGTCTTATTAACTGGATTTGTTTTGGGTGTTTTATGAAGGTGAATATTATTTACTTAGTAATACAATTAACAAATAATTGAATGAATAACAAATTAGGTACAACTAATAATAATTTTAGGAAAAATAACATAACTCAATAAGTCGGACCTTAGCTTCAATATATTATCCTAAGTTATGAGAATAAATTATATTGTTGTTATAAAATATTTTATATTATAAATTAATTTAAGGATTGACCATTGAACTTGGCACCCATTTAGATCTCACTTCCTTTATCGTTGAAGTCAACAACCAAGGCATATATCATAATATTGAACTTGGCCCTCATTTTTAACCGACTTCAAAAAAGGAGGAGGTTAACAATTCGTCGGAATCTTTTTTATGTATGTTACCCGATTACTCGAAGACGCCTGGACCGATTCGAGAAATTCTTTTTTTGTTTAATTTGGCACCAAGTCAGGATCTGATGATGAGATCTCAGAGAAATCAAGGGCAACCCTCAAATTTTATAGTGACGCATAATTTGTTTTTTATTGAAGTCGGTGTACTTTTTATGAATTATACATTTATGATTTTGATGGGATATTAATAAAGAGATATCATAAATTAGTAATTATAAATACCTTTGTGTTGAGTTAGAAACCTGTATTTATATTCTCATCCCATGAAACTCTGTGAGTAAAAAGTGCGTTAAGCCGTTCTTGTCACCCCCAGTTGTTGACAGCAGTCGTTAAGCCGCGTCAGAAAGAGGGGTCAGGGACGCAACGCCCGTATGTGTTAAGTGTATATATTATAGAAGATTTTTTTTACCGAAATAGGCTTGCGTTTACCCACTATTTCACCTGATGGTAAGTGATGGTGTGGTCTACGGTGGAGCACGCTTACCTAGAAGATACCTATTCACTCTTGACTTAAAGATACCCAGGTTATAATTTTCCGCAAATAAAGACTCCGGCAAAGATGGGGTTGGCATGGATAATGGACAAAAACCCATGATAAAAACGAGCTCTATAGTAGTCGCATATGATGTGTAACATGAGACATCTCACCTTGGTAATAGGCTACATTAACATCATAGTCTGAAAAAAAACATTTAGGTATTATTTGACATGATTTTTCGTAGCGAAGAACAATTCTTTTGTCTAATCAACACTAGGAGTAATGCCATTTTTTATTGGAAATTATTATTTTTCGTTCGATCTGGGAGAGAGCGGAGACAATAGACTTATGATAACTCAAATAGAGATTATCGATCGGAAATAAATAAATAAATACACCCAACAGTCACACACATAGTTCTGATTCCATACTAGGTAAAACCTGTATCGTGGGTATCAAGAACTACGAGGGACTACGGTCCCGCAACACCTAGACCCGAAACAAATATCTGTATGTCACACAAATATTTGTCTCGGTGCGGGATTCGAACCCTCGGCCTCTCGTTTCAAAGCCGGCTACTCGCCCACTGCGTCACGGAGACTGTCAAATACATTTGGTTATGTATAGGTTCGAAACCAGCTCAAATGACATAAACTATGGCTGTTCTACAATTACGTGCGTTACATACATCAATTGCATACTTTAACTGTAAAGGAAAATCATGAAGAAATATGTTTAACTGGGAATTCTCCCTAAGGATTTTAAATGTATGTGAAGACCTATCACCTAAGCCATCTCATTAGAAATACTTAGGCTCTATATTTATGAATTACTTTCTAAAATAGGCTATTAGTAAAAAAACACTGATAATGAGTTTTTGTGCAAATTATAAAACAGTGTAATCAGCAACTGCAATATTTTCAATGCCGTCCGGACAATCGGTCGGCATCCGCGTGGCAGGTGAAAAATTATACCATAGCCATTGTCGACGGCGCGCGACGCTTTCTCGGAGGATATCCGTCTTTTCGTTCGTTGGTCCGTAGATAGCTAGATAGACATTGTGGTGACGCGGAGCGGGCGATAGCGAAAATCGACACGAAGCTTTGTAGCGATTATAGTTTATCGTAGCTCAGATTTATTATGTAGGATGGTTATAGAATTTCATAACCAATTTTTATAGCGATTATGATAGATTTTGTCGAATTACATATTTGCAGTAATAAAATAATGAAATGAAAATAAATTTAGAATTCTGGCCATTTACAAGTATTAGGGCAATTGAAACCTTGAAAAATGTCGTCTTTCTATTTCAACTAAATTTCCGGAGTGTGATCGATAGCGCTTGTATTTGTTGATATGTTTATCCAGATATCGTCGTGTTTACTTTACTCTATTGTTAAAGTTGGAGTATGCATTCGTTATACGTAGTAGGTAAAGAGAAAAACAAGATTTCTTCTAATGTCGGACAGGTTTAAAGTGGTTGAGCCACGATGTTTACAGTTTTGTCTACAAAATGAACAAATCAACTCGCATTACCACTCTCCCACAAGAAATCGGCGTGAAGTAACAGCTTAACGTTGCGTTTGGTAGAAGATGTCCGGAAGCCTAAAAAACCTTCTTCTCTCTAACCATTTTTTTGTTTTTTATTTGTGACTGGACAGGCAGACGAGCAGACGGACCACCTGATGGTAAGTAGTCACCGCCGCCCATAGACTTCTGCAATGCCAGGGCACAGCAGAGCCACTGCCTACCATTTAAGACCGGTAACGCACACGCTATAATTGTTATTGTAAGTGGTTCAGTGGTAGACATAATTTATATCAGATGACTTATTAGTGAGTTTCTCGGCCTCTGCTATAAGGAAATACGCAAGAATAGATTGTCTACGCTCGCTTTGCTCCCTACCAAGCCATCTATCTAACGTCATTACGCTCTGCGGCATCTCGGGCGCGCATCCCCTCGCCCCACTCATTATCCACCCTCACCCCGCACTCCACCCCATCCCCTCTACAAGCGTTGATTGATTGATTCGTTCCTAACAAGTGCTTAGTTTTATCAAGCGAGTTAAGCTTGATATCTGCCGGAACTAAGAGGCGTCTACTCTTATTTTCATACAAAATACAAAGATAAATAAAGAAAATAAAATCATCTATTAAAAATTACGCTTCTTTTTATCCGTAAAAGTGCCTGGCAGTACCGTTAAATTAGAGTAGCGAGAGACAATTTATCCCCCGCTACTCAACACAATCATGCCGGCCTGCTTCTTCACACTACGCCATGGGCAAGAAGGTGAAGAAGCGGTCCAAGGTCTAGTGTCAGAGTACTCAGAAGGCCGCAAAACGGCAGAACATCGTACCCAACTATATACCCCCAAACAAAACCGAATGTACACTGGCTGATCCCGGAACACGACACACTTGCGTTTGCCACTATGGCGGGTTTTACACCCCATGTACGGACATGAATATCCTACCACAAGCAAAACGCTACCAGACCATGTATGCAAATATATTCAGCCCTGTATAATTACAGCTTGTTCTACAAATAAGGAAAAGAAAGCTTTGCTCTACAAATAAAAATATTATATTTATTTATTTATTTAAAGGACAACCAATGGTATACAAAAATATATATATTATATATAATATTCTTATAGGGAACTAGTATTCAAATTATTTTATCCTTAACCGTTAAAACCAATGATAATTAAATACATACGGAACTTCGCAAGTCAAAGGGATGCCCTGGGGACTAGGATCGTACCAATGCTCCCTTTCTCCGTCCGATTCATACCCCGCTAGGTCAATATTCTGACCTCGCTGATCTATCAAAGCCCAAACCAAACCACTGAACCTGAGTTGACAAGGGCTTTCTCCCATAACAACATATACAGACACTGAGGAAGTTTTTTTACACGTTCTAACACCAAAGGGGTTAAAACGGGTTCCAAATTTAGGACAATAAAATATATTTTTTTAAATTTACTTGAACCAAGTATGATTCTAGACTCAACACCTATGTTTCGACGTTTCTAAAGTCAACCTTAAAGGAGAAAAAATTAGAATAACTTTTTACTTGCGTAGCTATGAGACTGCCTGGTGACGACGTGTGGTCGCGCAGTTGTAATTGTGCATGCGTCACAACAGCTGTTCTGAGGTCTCGGGTTCGATCCCCGGGTCGGATAGTGATATTGGCTTTTTCTATTAAGAAATTCTCAGTATTAGCCCGGAGTCTGGAATCTGTGCCCGGTATGGCGATAGGCTCACCCCCTATCATATTATGGAACCAAAATTTGGCGAAAAGTGGGTGGTTACACCTCTGCCTACCACTTCGGGGATTACAGGCGTGAGTGTATATGCATGTAGCTGTGAGCAAGTTAGTGAAACTATAAAATAATAAAATACTATGCAATAAAATAGCCACCGAGCCACATCGAAGTTTGTTTTCTTCGTTCATTCCCACAGGAGTGTCACAGGATCTAGAGCAATTTGTGTCGCTTGCAACTCCAGAGGCGCACACTTGAGCTTGTTTTAGCCAGACGGGTCTCAAAACCTGCCTTCAATTCGTGTAGATATTTTTCTTGTCTGGCTGTGATTAGCTGTGTGTAACAGTGTTATAATATAAGTCTTATTTTCTACTGTTTAATGGCTGGACACGGACCTTATATACTTGAGAGAGGAGTTAAGCCTTTCGCTGTCTCTGCAAATTCGTAAAAAGTAATTTTGTTGCGTTCGTGACAACAGAATTGAAACTATTGTCAGTAATCGTTTGTCGATAAGCAAACAACGTAACTAGTAAAGCTACACTGTTGATAGTTTCGCCTACTGCATAAAGGATTTACTCGTTCGAGGTGGTGTATTGTGGGTGCCATTATTTGACAGATAATCGATGTGAAATTAAATGCCCCAAGTCAGCTAATTAAAATCGGTACAAAGAAAATTAACCCCTTCCCTAACACTTATGCTATCGTAGTGCGACAACCAATTTTGCATTCGAAATTCAAATTCGCCACAGAACAAGCGTATTTTGAAATCGTAACACGCAATTCGGCTACGGCGCGGTGTGTGATTCAGCGCAGGTAGCCGGCGCCTAATGGCCGAAGCGGTCGTCATTTAAATTATGTAGGTGTCGCACTAATGCGACAGTGCGGCACCGCTGCACGCTTCTGAACGCCTGGTACTACTTCGGGCGCATTAGCCGAGTTGAGGTGAACACGTTGAAAGTTTTATTTGTAATTTTTTTTATATTTTCTCATGTTGCCTTGTCCAGCAGTGCCAGTGTGAGTGAGACAGAAAACAAATGTAGAGAGGATTGACTAACGAACCCCATAGCAATAAATAGTCAGTCATTAAAGAACACCAACCGGTCAGTCATGTTGACACACCTTTGCGCAGATTTGATTAACAAACGTCATAAGAAAGACACGTCATTTTACATCGATAACTTACAACAAATACTAGGACAGCATGACACTACAACAGATTACATATACTGCCAGAGCAATGACATTTAATTATACCTGTAATGCAAATATACATAAGACTTCCAAAGCATCTTTAACACATCAGTCGACAGTTGGCAATGCGTTCGCAATAAAATACAATGAAATACGCGACCGCCGCACGGCCCCAAATGGCATTGGATCAAACCTGTGGCGGTGTCGGTTTGGGCCAACATTGGCGCAAGTTGTTTGGCCGGCGGCGGGCGGGCGACGCGCCGCGCCGTGACAAGGGATCACTCGACGCGGCCCGTTTCGTCGCGTGCTCGAGTTCGCTCTACTACGGCTTATGTGCGTTGATACTTGGAATTATTTTTGGTTTGCTTTTGAAAGCTATATTTATTTTATTGCGTCTTAATTTTGCTGTGTTCTTGGTAACTATAGTAAGGACCAAATTATATAGAAGAATTATAATTATTAAAATAAAAATTACTTCATTTTTTATTTATACTGTCCACCCAGTATACTTTCGGCACTGTGAAGGAAAATGTTGAGAGGAAATCTGTATACCTGAGAGCTCACCATAAAAATTTCAAAGATATATGAAGTCTACCAACTCGCATTAGGCCTGCATTGTGGAGTAGCCTAACGCCTCTCATTAGTAGAGGAGACCCGTGCCCAGCAGTAAGTCAATCTCAGTTACTTCAAATACTGTAGCCAATACAACTCCTCAATAACCCCAATCCTTTTCTCCACTATGAACCGCACATACGTGAGTACAGCGCACAATTGCTCCATTTACGAAGACGACATACATCTTTTGAATTCTCGTATAGACTGTGTCTTGTACGTGGCTACGGTATTAAATTGCCGTTAATACAAATCTAGGTTCTTTTGATTAGGTGAGGGGTTTAGAAAGACGATCTGTGATCTTATATGACTACAAAGTCCTTTTAAATGTTTTTATTGAGAACAATTAATGAGCAAACGAGTAAGTGTTACACAGTCCAAAAAAATTAAGAATATTAAAATCAAATATTTATTGAATCCATGCAATGTTATTAGGTACATTATTTAGATTCAGGCATTTTTTTTATTCTACCGCGAGTTCGGAATGCAGTTTCGCTAGAGAAGAACGGGCAAGAAACTCTAGCGTTGCTCTTTCGGTAAACAATATTTGGTTATACAATTAAAATACGATTAAATTTGATTAGAGCAGCTCAATGTATGTTAATTAAGTTTTCTTATTGTAATTTAGTGAAATAAAACTACTTACAAGACCTATTGCCGCACATTGCTCTCGTAAAAGTATGACGCCAGAGAAATCTCCTCTATACAATGCAACAGTAAAATTAAGTACAGTATTTCGGCTTGTCGGACGTCAGAAAGAGCTAAAGGGCTGATCGATTGTATGATCAGTCTTTAAAATACTTATAAGTTGCCAAGTACAGGACAATGCACAACAAATGTGACAAAGTCCTTTTAATAATTAAAAAGAAAAGTCCTAGCTTCTTAGCTTAAAACAACTGATAACCACCTTTACAGGTAAGAATGGCGTGGGTCATTTACAATACAAATGGTTTGTGGTACTCGTTACACGCAATCATAACACGTTACCACTTTGTTACTGTCATGAAAATATACCGTTGACTAAAAACTGTTTGGATTTATTTTATATTTGAATATCGAAACCGCATATTCCATTTTCAATATTGTAAACTGAAATAATGCATTTTGGGTAATACAAATCATCCAACTAATCAAAATATGTATTTGACATTCGGTTACTAATTCCACCAGGTAGCTAACAAGAGAAAGAAGGTCGCATAACAGCATAATTGGCTCGATGTACCAGGCGTTCATAGAAAGTGTACAATAAATTAATTCTATGACGGTGAAGTTTGATTTGTCATTTTCATTTAAGATATTTGTGGTTGCAAAATAAATCGAGGATATAATGGAGTCCCCATTATAACCCAGCCAATGAAGTTTTTCTGAGTTATTATGACCACAACCGATATGGTTGATAGTATTGATCGCAAAAGAGTCGCATCTAACCGCTGATAATATATCAGGCGCCCATAAATCTTTTGTAGGTAGGGATTAAAAAGCAGCGATAGCCTAGTTGGTTGCGGTACGGACTGTCAAGACGAAAGTCGTATGTTCGAAACCCAAATGGCATACACCTCTGACTTTTCTAAAGTAACGTGTGTATTAAATGTTAATTATCGCTTGCTTGGACGGTGAAAGAAAACATCGTGAGGAAACCTGTGTACCCGAAAATTCAAACAAGAATTTCGAAGGTATGTGAAGTTTACCAACCCGCATGCATGCACGCAGCATGGTGGACTAAGGCCTAACCCCTCTCATTAGCAGAGGAGGCCCGTGCCCAGCAGTGGGACAATGATTAATACAGGGCTAGTATTATTATTTTTTTATAGGTAAGGGACTAGTCAACAAAACCAATGAAATCACAATCATTGTAGTGGCTAATGTACCAGGCATCCATAAATTTAATGATGCTTGACTTAAAAGACTAGGTGGCAGATCTAAAATCCCGAGCTCGTAGTGTGTCGGTCGCTATAAAGAGTCACATCGCAGCGTAATACTGGCTGATGTACCGGGCGTCTATAACACGTATACATGTTCAAATATTGAGCGCGCCTGCCGGGCTGCCAGCCGAGCATCACGAACGTTGCCTAGGGGTGGCACGCAGCTGAATTAAATTTTCAATATTTTCTCTCAAATTAATTGTATAAGAATGCTCTTTTTAACCGATTTCAAAAAAGGAGGAGGTTAACAATTCGTCGGAATCTTTTTTTTTATGTATGTTACCCGATTACTCGAAGACGCCTGGACCGATTCGAGAAATTCTTTTTTTGTTTAAAAGGGTATACTTCCCAGGTGGTCCCATTGGCACCAAGTCAGGATCTGATGATGTGATCTCAGAAAAATCAAGAGCAACCCTTAAATTTTATAGTGACGCATAATTTGTTTTTTATTGAAGTCGGTGTACTTTTTATGAAAAAAAAACTTTTACTTATGATAACTTTGTTTGTTTTGAAAGGTTAAAAAGGTGACCATAAGACATTCAAGAGTTCAATCATTATGCTGTCTTACATAACGAAACTGAAACTGACGGAAGCGAGTTACTGTGACAAAAAAATATCGAATCTATAAATAAACCCATCTTTCCTGAGGTTATCAATTTATCATTAATGAGTCTTGTGTTAGTCCATTACGGATAAATATTTTTCTTGTTTCGTGTATCAAGCATATTATAGTTAAAGTATAAAATAGAATTATATTACAACTGAATTCCAGTAACTACTATAACTAACTAAAAATTAAATTGGTAAGGACCTTACTTGAGAGCGGCTGGGTTAATTTGGCCATATTTTGCAATAGTCCGAATAAGGTTTCAATGGAGATGTTTGCGAAAAAATAATAAAACAGTACAAACTAAAAGTGCGTTCATCCAACGGGACTTCAATCCTCTACAGTACTGATAAATGAAACCACCATGCGAAGTTAGAAAAGAAAATTAGAAATAATATAATATATAATTTCCCAACAAAACTTTTATTCGGAATATCAGTGACAGCCCTACACACCAGTCGACACAGGATACGGGCCGCGTTATCGCGCCCCCGCGGCGACGCGTCACCTTGTCACCGAACCGCTTTAATGGGCCGCCGCTTACTGCGACCAAACCCACTTGATGCTTTGAATTATTGCGTTATTTCAAGCGAAGTGTTCAAATATTTGAAATGTTTTTGCGTAGAATATAAAATGGCAGTAAGATTATCAGAAATTGTATGTTAAATATAACATCATAATTATACTGCCTCAGTGGCACAGTTGTAATTGAGCATGCGATACGACTGCTATGCTAAGGTCTTGGGTTCGATCCCCGGATAGGGGAATGTGATCTTGGGGTTTCCTATTCAGAAATACTCAGTATCAGCCCGGAGTTTGGAATTGTGCCCGGTATGGCGATATGCTCGCATTACATTATCATATTATAGGACCGCAATAAATTCGGCGAAAAGTGGGTGTACTCGTTGCACCTCTGCCTACCACCTATAGAGACACATATAGGGAGCGGCAAACGATCAAGTATTTCACAGTGTATAAACATTCACCATATTCACAATCATGGGTGTGTTACGCACTATGAAAGAAACAAAAAGAGATCGGCAAAGAAAAGATTTAGCCCCACAGAAATGTTACTCATTGTTCAAAAGAAAGCTGGCCTCGTAGATTTCTGTCAGACACTGTTCTGCCTGGTCAAGTGCTGCTTGCTGCAGGATTGTTTCTAGCGAGGATCTACCGCGTTCTAAATTTTCAACTAGCAGTTTTTATATCCACGTAGTCAGTTATATCGATCGACACTTGTGGTAAGAATATTTTTATAGAGTGAGCACATTATAGGTTTTCTTTTATGTAGTACGCGTGTGAGAATTGAACGTTTTGAAGTATAAACGTGAAATACTGTTCGTTTGTATGAGTAGTGGAGTGCATCACTTGACAACGATTGGACGGATTCGGTTCTTTTTTTAAATATTCGTGTAAGTATTTTAGGGAAAGATTTTTTTGTCGGGAGCCTAGAGTTGGCGGTACGATGTTTGGCCGTGTTGCGGCCTTCTAAGTACTCTGACGCTAGATCCTCGACCACTTCTGCACCTTCTTGCCCATGGCGTAGTGTGAAGAAGCAGGCCGGCAAGTTTAAATTCAGTTAAGGCTGACAGTGCATTTTCTATAGTACCTATTTAAATCTCTTAAGGCGATAAACAAGCACGAATGCAGAGGTTCAATCAAAAACAACTTTATTGCACAAGCATCAATGAAATTACGGTGAAGTGTATACTGTAAGTATATACTTATGTTTATTTACCACAAACTCCACTATTTGGCTCAAACCTCAACATTTTAAACTGCTTTTATTTTGCGCCGTAACGGTGTTCTGACGAGAGACTGATGCGTTTATAATCGCGGACAGGAAGGCGCACAGACCAGGAGGGTTACTCTTGACACTCGATTCCAATTTAAAATTGGGATTAGGTTCGAAAACTGTACAATTGGCACTCTCGAACGCAACACCAGCGCACGATTTAACTGAACACAGCGGATTTTTTATTAACTAAATGAAATACATATAGTCTTTACGATCGCTAGTTCGTAAATATTCTATTTTGTTTAGTTGTGTGAGTTGGTGTTCCAATATCTTCTAGATTGGAATTGAAACTGTATCGAGTTCGAGATTGGAATTGATATCAAGAGTAGGCCTATTGGGCATTAGTGTCCGTTCTGCTTACCTGGTTGTTTTATTTATGTTTCACTTCAGAGTTCCGTCTTGTAGACATGATTACACCGTTGGTTGACATGCCAGAATTCGTATATTAATTTAAATGAAAATGGCATGGGTTTCAATACGAAATATTTGTGGGTAATTAAATAACCTGTGGTACAGGTTTTTGGATTGCAGTCTTTAATAAATCTTTATAAGATCTCAATCGTCCTTAAAAATATCATACATACATATACACTCACGCTTGCAATACCCGAAGAGGTAAGCAGAGGTGTAACCAGTACGCCTGCTTTTTACAGAGCTTCTTACGGTCCCATAATGTGATAGGGGTTAGCCTATCGCCATACCGGGCACAATTCCAGACTCTAGCCTAATACTGAATATTTCTAAATAGAAAAACCCAATATCACTTTACCCAACCCGGCGATCGAACTCGAGACCTCAGCACAGCAGACGTAATGTATGCGCAATTATAACAACAAAAATACAGAAGTCTCTGAGTCTATTGGTGTTCCTTCTCAAACCGTTAAGCATTTCAGAAGCACTAATTGGTTTTAATTAGAAGCCTGGCGTGAAAAGAGTTATTATTGGCCTAATTTATAAAATAAATGAATTGATTTCATATTAATGTTACAACCAAAAAAGATTATAACTTTTTTTCGCTGACCCATTAATTCTACTGAAAAATTGTAGCAACCGATTTTTTTACCAAATATTTGATTGAAACCGCCTGAAATAAACGTGTTTATTTTCGAAAGTTTATTATTTGTCTCAATGGTCAGTCTCTCGAACCCGCTGCCGTTGTTTTATAGCCGGCTACTAACTCGCTGCGCCATGATGCCAGTCTCCGACACAATAGTTCGACAATCCTGGCAACCTCTGTACAAGTTATAAAGTCCTGGTACGTTAAGATAAAACAGAGTTAACCCAATAGAACAGACGAGGCGTGTAATGCGGGTCTACGCAACACTGGTTAGCCAACCCCGGCCTTTGTGTGCATTCGTGTTCCTTTTTTAACTAGACGTGCCAGTATTTTCGTGAGAAAACACGTATAGGGTATGGTTATAAAAAGTATTATTATACGAAAATAAAGAATTACGTAATACGAGTAAATAGAGGTGGTCGTGCATCTTCAAAGTTTGAAAGAAATTTATTTTATTTTTTGCAATTTTGATTTTTTGTGTTGAATCTCTAATGACGAATATATAATTATCTAAATAGTATTATGATAAGATTTTCGTTAAAATCAAAAAACATAGTCATGGAAACTGCCGACAGAAGTGAACACTTAAACTCTGGAATTACTGTTCTTTTTTGAAACAACGTCCATGAAATTGCAAATATTTTTATTTATGATACCTGACAATGATTATAGAACTTCATAGGCGTGCTATGTCAAAAGTATCTCAGCGTGACGGTTATGCGAACTCAGTTCTTTTCCCCATCTCAAAAGTGTCCAACGTGCCTAAAGAAGCTGCTTTCAAAAAACTAAGATGCAAAAAATGTACATCAATTGATTTTTGATCTCAATGTTTTTTTTTTATCCTAGCACAGCAAAGTGACCGCACTTCACCTGATGGTAAGCGCAGTACGGTCCAATTAGAGTATCGAGTAGCGAGAGACGATCTATCTCCCGCTACTCAACACAATCATGCCGGCCTGCTCCTTCACACTACGCCATGGGCAAGAAGGTGAAGAAGCGGTCGAGGGTCTATTGTCAGAGTACGTAGAAGGTCGCAAAATGGCCAACATTGTACCCCAACTCTAGACCCCCAAAAAACCGGATGTACACTGGCTGATACCGGAACGCGACACACTTGCGTGTGCCACTATGGCGGGTTTTTCACCCTGTGTACGGTGGTCGCTAACCGGGCGGATATGAATATCCTACCACCAGCAAAACCAAAACAACTACACCAAACTTTATTGCCATTCTGGTTTAATATTCACCAAACTACACAACAAAGAACCCAAACATCGTTAAATCTAGCATCTGTATTAGTCAGCACACAGCGGTGTCGAAAAATGAATTCACGTTGTCGAGTGTATAAAAAATGTCTGGCACGCGAGCTTGCGTCCTGGCGGGCTTACACGTCTGGCGGGCTTACGAACCTGGCAAGTACGGCGGGATGGCAGGCGGGTCACAACGCCCGCCGCCTCGCTAATGACGGACCGCTCGACTCGCCCGCTGAGAATGGATCAGGGTTGGCAGTGTATATTATATTATAATTCGATGATTTTATTACAACCTATTTCCAACGAAATATTTCAGTTTTTTTTTATTAATTAATGAATAAGCATGGCAGTGTTGTAAAAAATATTATCTATAACTCGATTATTTTATATACAAACTTTTTCATACGAGATTTTTTTCGGTAGGTATAATAGATGCTTTGGATCTTTTTCATTATACGAAGGTCTGTGAATAATTTAGAACTGGTATAGTCTACTAGCTAGTGGATTCTAAATAAATTGCCTATTCTGTAACTGTGTCCCTTAGTTATACCAAATAATAACATCTCAAAATACAGCGCCATCTATATTTTTAACCAGAATTATGCACTAATTATTTTCTAAATTCCAACTAAATAAAAAAACAAAGGTGCCAACCCTACCAAGCGTGGGTGCCATCTCGCCTCGTACATATTTAATTCGCTCGGACTTGTTCGTGTCCGGGCGCCGACGCTACGCTTTGTGTTACGTTATGGCTCTATCGGTGTGCGTTTGCGGGCTGTTTGCGCCGGTTGTGCCGGACGCGTCGCTCTCCGGACACGCCGGTCACCGGCTTATCCGCAATCGCCAGTGGGCGTAGTGTTCTTTATTTACTCCGTGTACAGTGGCTTCTTTTGGTTGTGGGATTTTTTTGATATACCTGTTGCCTTTAGATTTGTAGATATAACTTAGACTACTCTAAAAAAATCTAGAATATACACTGGTAACCAGTACACACATTTCGCCGAACATAATACCGTCCCATGATGTGATAGGGGCGAACCAATCGCCATTTCGGGCACAATTCCAGCCTCCGGACTGATACTGAGTATTTTGAGGTAGAAACCCCAACATGATCATGTTTTATTGTTATCACACTATGTAATATTAAAAAATGTGTAAATATAGGGTATTTGACAATTTTTGAAAATTGATGGACATCGATAGAGGACTCTTCACTTATAGCCCCCGTAATATTTTTATTATTGAAATATACTCAATTTATATAAAATCCGTGATTTTATTTTTTCATATATAATTTCGCGCTAAAAGGCGTTGTCACGTGACATTATCTCTATGTGACATCATCGCACATATACAAACGTTCGTGACACTTAACAACATAACAAATTATTTGCATTTATCTGTTAGTTTTTCCGCAAAAATGAATTAGCCAGCATATAAATATTGTTCAATGCCTTTGTGTAATAACTCGACACTAAATCCCGATAAATTGTTCATCCATGTGCCAAAATCAAAAGTTTTAAGAAAGAAGTGGTAGATTTCGACTATCAGCCCTTGTAATGCCTTCTTCCATTCTTATAGAAGACTTGAAGACGAAATTAACACATTTCCACATCAAAAAATATGTTCTTCCTTACAATTTTATTCGTCGTAGGATGCAATGTTTATGTGCGATGTCGTCACGAGCAAAGGCGGCCGGTATTGCTACGTTTTTGGCACCGAGTAACACAGATTAAAAACTCTAAATTTTAATGACGAAAATAAAATGTATATGATACATTTAAAACTAAAAAAATGTATTTAATATATATGTTTGCCCACTATCCTTTCTCCTAGTGCAGTTTTATATTTTTTGGTTTCACCAGTCAAACACCCTATTGTTGATATTTCTTCAGTAGATTTTTTATCACTACACATAGATCCAGAAGAATAATAGATCAAATAAATAATTATTGAGGGAATCGAATTGCTTCTCTTCATGTGTCTTAACTGAAATTCAGAAACCAAGTTAACTCAAGAAAGTTAGTCCTGTAAATAAAATACAGAAATGTCAACAGCAAACCAAGCCTGGACCACAGCGATACAAACAAGTCGACTCGGCTAACCGAAAGAAAAATAATCCCCGAAATAACAGACGGTGAAATATTACGAAGGGTGTCAAGTATAAGCCGAAAAATATAATCCTTGGCACGAACTCAACGAGTTCAGACAGATGAGAACTTCCAAGCGTTGTGGAATATTTAAACTAGTTGTTGCCCGCGGCTCCGTCCGCGTGGAGGTAATTTACAAAACATATATTAACCAAGCGATAGCCTAGTTGGTTGTGGTTAAGACGAAAGTCGTGTGTTCGCAACTCAAATGGTATACACATCTGACTTTTCTAAAAAGTTACGTGTTATGTTAATTATCGCTTGCTTTAACAGAGTAGGAAACCAGGTATGTGAAGTCTACCAACTCGCATTAGTTCAGCGCGTGAAGTAAGGCCTAACCCCTCTCATAAGTAGAGGAAGCCCGTACCCAGCAGTGGGACAATGTTTAATAAAGGGCTGGTAGTATTTTAATAATTTGTATTTCTTATATCTGTTTTTTTAATATACGTATAGTATTATGGGTTGAATGGTTTTTTTTAGGTAGTTAATGCAGCTGGTATAACGGGTTGGCGTCCGTACGTGGCTTAAGGTGACCACTGAAAACCAGCGCTGTGTTGTGGTATTTACTATGTACGTGCCACAGCACAGCAGTACCTACCTGTCACAGCTGCGACAAGCAAGTGCCATTTATTAGTAAAGTATAAGTATTATAGTATTAGTTTTAATTACAATAAAATTGTTAATTGTGTTATGGTATGTGCGTGTTGTTAGTTGTGCTAATAAAACGATTTTCTTTCTTATCCTACTAATATTATAAATGCGAAAGTTTAGATGGATGGATGGATGTTTGTTACTCAATCACGCTACAACGCCGGGACGGATCTGGTTGAAATTTGGCACAGAGATAGATTATAGTCTGGAATAGCATATAGGCTACTTTTTATCCCGGAAAAATGTACAGTTCCCGTGAAATAGTTTAGTTTTTCACAGAGCAAGGGATCGGCATGATTTTTTGCATGGTGGTAGTTTAGGGATCAGAAAATGACACATGCCACTTTTTATCCCGAAAAAATTCACGCATCCTATGGGATAGCAAAATTTAGAAAGATGTAATAGCTTACGATGCTTGATGACCTATCCTTAAAAAAATAACATCCACGCGGGCGGAGCCGCGAGCAACATGTAGTATTTTTATAATGTGTACAATTTTATGGTTTTAATATTTTTTTGTTTATATAATACTTGTACTGCATGTTTTAAATTGTTAACTGCTTTTGTACCTAAATAAATAAAATTAGCTGTATGATATCTTGTTTTTACTAGAAGTGAAAAGTAAATAGTAAGGACTGTGACATACACCTCTAACTTTTCTAAAGATAATAATTAAGAAGGTGCGAAGTCTGCCAATCCGCGTTAGGCTAGCGTGGTGGATAAAGGACTAACGTTTTCATTAGTAGAGGTGGCCCGAGCCTGCCAATGGGACATGTTTAATACTAGTGTTGTTATTATTCTCTCTAGTCCAATATCCGCATACAATTTCACCGATATCTGTATATATAAAAGAAGAAACTGACTGACTGACTGACTGACTGATCGATCAACGCACAGCCTAAACGGCTGGGGTTAGAGACTTGAAATTTTGACAGTAGGTACCTTTTATCACGTAGGCATCCACTAAGGAAGGGTTTTTGGAAATACCACCCCTAAGGGGGTAAAATAGGCAATGAAAGTTTGTATGAAAATCCGTAATTTTTAAGTTAAACGCATGAATATTGGTATTTTGTATTGTATACTTTTTCTCCCAAACATGACCTCCAAGCGGGCGGAGCCGCGAGCAACAGCTAGTATACTAATAAATGATATTCACTTAACTACGTTCTTGTAACCATTGATACAACTTGTAAAAGCTATTTCCAGAATCTTATTTATTGTACATACACTAAATACCCTGTATATATTGCAACTCAAACCTCATACACAAAGGTCAGATTAAAATGGTGATGCGCTAATATCGAATATGCGTGACGTGACACCCCTACTATAAAATATACACGTTAAACTCGGCATCCCTAGCTGTCCGGGCGGGGTGGCCACACGTAATCCCTTATCGCGGACGTAGCGGGGCGCGGTGCGGGGCGGCGGAGAGGGGAGCGCGCATCGGCAATTATTATAAAGTACCGCTGTACTGTGACTACGTGTTTATTACACGTCTGTTCTAAACCGCACCTTATGGCGGCTTTCTATTCACGCCTTTTGTGGCTGTTTGGTGATGTTGATGTTTGCAATTTTATAGTAGCAAAGTGACCACACTGCACCTGATGTTTAGTGCAGTGTATCAAGCTGCGAAAGAAACCCATCCCTCACTACTCGACACAACGGCGTAACTTCTTCACACTACGGCTAAATGATACTTATATCGTATTGGTGGATTATAACGTTTTATTGATAACATTTTATGACAGTAGTAAGAGAAAAAAAAACATTAGCTCTAAGAACATGACTCCTGAAGTCGACCAAAATATTTACTACATAATACGTTTGATATCAAAGACCTACGATATTTTTCCCCTCGCGGCTACCTTACTATATTCCGAAAGTAAACGCCACGTCCGGTTTGTTACCGGATCCCGTATTAGTGTATTTTATACCACCATATATATTATATAGTCAACTTACAAACTTAGCCTGATAAGTTTAGTGACAGTGTACATACTGGGCAACCCGTGAGATCCTGGGTTCAATCGCAATCATTATTTATATTCTGTTTACAATTCGAAAAACTTCATATGTGTTAACCAGGATTGGTATTTGTGGCTATAGTGATATTCATGCCACTTATCACATCATGGAACGGAAATAAGCTCAGCGAACCGTGGGTATATATTTTTCCTAAGGCGTGTGTTAGTGTTACGTATGCAATACGTAACGTATTGTTATCCCAAGTATTTGGGAGGCGCTGCCACCATTTATAACCATTCTCGTAAATCAGTCAAAAAAAATATTCAAATCCTACTAATATTATAAATGCGAAAGTTTAGATGGATGGATGGATGTTTGTTACTCAATCACGCTACAACGGCTGGACGGATCTGGTTGAAATTTGGTAGAGATGGATTATAGTCTGGAATAGCACATAGGCTACTTTTTATCCTGGAAAAATGCACGCATCCTATAGGATAGCAGAATATAGAAAGGTGTAATAGCTTAAGATACCTCCATGGATTGTATACCTTTCCTTCCAAAAATAACCTTCACGCGGGCGGAACCGCGAGCAACATCTAGTAATAAAAGAATGTGCAAGTATCAACACCTCTCGGTCGTTGTATACGCCACCGCTTTGTAAGCTACCGGCCGGCCCGCTAGCCGGGTGACGCGGACGGGCCGCCGCGGGACCGCACCCGCTCCGCACCTCACCCCTCACCGCTCACCCCGCGACTTAGCAACACGTTTCCATTGGATGCGAATGTAGGGTTCCGTGATAAATGTTTTTTAGGATCACCAACTTTACATAGATTGTTACAAATAAATTACAATCAGACGTTCTTAATTCAAATGTTGCCATAATTACTGGCAACCATGACATGCTTAAACATTATTATTTGGATATAGTTTTGTTCGCGTGGGTTCTATCACTAATGTGTAAGTGATCGACAATAAATAAATTCGACGAAAAGTGGGGGTATTGGTTACACCTCTGCCTATCCCTTCCAGGATTACGGGCGTGAGAGTATATGAGACAATTATTAAGTTCGGTCTAAGGTTTTGTGAGAGAAAATTCTCTGGTAACTGCTGTTAGCACAAAACTATCTTAATATGGTGTCTTGACTTTTTGTGTGACCGTTGGGGTGTATTTAATGATATAAACGACAGCCTCCGTGGCGCAGTTGGCGAGTAGCCGACTGTGAAACGAGAGGCCGTGGGTTCGATTCCCACACCGGGATAAATGTTTGTGTGACAGACAGATCCGGGGTCTGGGTGTTGTGAGACCGTGCGTCTCTCGTAGTCCCTGATACCCACAACACAAGACTCGTATCTTAGTGTGGGGTCGGGGCTATGTGTGTGACTGTTGGCTATTATTTATTATTATTGATTATTTATATATGTATAATATTATTAATTTATTTTTTATATTATATTAATTAAAATACTTATAATATAATTGTTTACACGGTTTGTAATTAACAACGCTAGACGCTAAAATAAAATAAAAATGTACTCAAATCACCATCATTTAAAATAACTACGGAACCATTGATTAGCGGTGTCTCTCGCACTTGTACGTATGAATAGCTTCGTGTTACCGCGAGTTACCTGCGCCGGGACGCGTGATCGATTGCCGGGGGAATGTCCTGAATACTCAACATTATGATCATGATGCTAAAGACCACACTTTGAGAGCCACAATAAATATATACTGCCTCCGTCGCAGTTGTAACTGCGCATGCGATACGACTGCTGTGCTGAGGTCTCGGGTTCGATCCCCGAGTCGGGTAAAGTGATATTAGGTTTTACTATCTTGATATTCTGGTATGGCGATAGGCTGGCCCCCTATCACATTATGGGACCGAAATTCGTCGAAAAGTGGGTGTACTCGGCACGCCTCTGCCTACCCCTTCGGGGATTACAAGCGTCAGTGTATATGTATGTATAATAAATACATCCAACAGTCACACACATAGTCCACACACTAGGTCAAACCTGTATCGTGGTATCAACAACGAGGAATTACGGTCCCACAACACCCAGACCCCAAACAAATATCTATTACACTAACTCTGTGCGGGAGTCGAACTCACGGCCTCTCATTTCATATGTTATTTGTAGCATTCAAACTTTATTTCTATTGGCTTGGATTGAGAATTAAAAAAAAATCATTCTATATACGTATAAAAATTAAACCCTATTTCCCTTGGTCACGGCATTACGCGTGAACGGCTGGACCGATTTCGCTAATTCTTTTTTGTTGTTTTTGTTATTGTCAGGAGAAGGTTCTTATGAAAGAAAAAACTAAGAAAGTCGCGCGGAAAATTATAAGAAAACTTAACGACTATAGAAACTTTTCTAATGTAACCTTAGCGCGTTTGACATAACTGTCAGTCGTTTGACAGTTCGAAAAATATAGAAACATGTAATAGCTGAAGATGACTCCATGGATTTTAAACCTTTTTTTTCGACAATAACTACCCATCGGGCGGAGCCGCGGGCAAAAGGTAGTAATAAATAAAATACTGGCTGCTAGTAAATTTTTTCATTCTTCTAAGCCCTCAAAACGATCGTACATTTACAAGATTTAATAAAACCTATGTTTGTTGACATCAAATATGACAAAATTAAACGTCGCTCAAATACTTTTATCAACTTCCAGAAAGTAGGTTCCCACTTCGTCTGAACTTTTTTGTATGATACATATTCATGAGTTTTTTCTTTTATTTGCATTTTCTCAGAACATTTACCATAGTAATGTATATTATTTACACCATCAGAAAGTAGAGACTTCAACGAACATAAAGCCCAACGACTTTTTTAAAAAGGCGATATTTTGACGCGAGAATTGTCGATGGAAAATTAGGGTGCTTTTTCGATATTGAGTCAAAATAAGGTGAAAAAATAAATAAATTACAGTGTATTTGGGACATAAAAAGGAAAAATTTCACCAAATTTCGTGAAAGATATAATTTTGTTGTAAAAGATAAAAAAAACTAAAAACTTGGGTATTTGAATTTTTGACGTTATGTGAAAAAAGTGTAAATACAAACGTTGTAGATCTTTTTATTACCTACAACTTTGCTATTTAACTTTTTTCCATTGGACTTGTAGTTTTTCCGGAAATCGAGATAAACAGTTTTTTACCCTTAAAACTCACCCCCTTCCACTTCCCGAACTCAGATCGCCCGTACGTTATTTTTCCTTTCATTTTTGTTACATTCTCTTCTTTTTAATGGGCTTCATCAAACTATAATTTTTTTAGTTTTAAAATTATCGACACTGGTCTATCAAGGTTCGAACGATAGGAAAATTCGTGAAAAGAATAAATATTTTCTATACTCTATGACATTTATAAAATATTTATTTCTCAAATGACATCTTGTACACAATCTACTTGTGGCACATAGAACAACAGATAAAATATTATCCCAATTATAAACTACTATAAAAAGGTAGTGTGCTACTTTGAGGTATTTTATTTCTTACATTTATAACACTCATTTCCATCACATAATTTAAAACTGGTAACTTAAAAATCCGAAGGGAAAAATAAAACTTTGCATAAAACATCGAACAATGGTTTCGGCGCATTTTATTTTCCCCTCCGGCCGTACCGCTCTATCACATAAAATAAATTCGTTGAATACCGCAGACATTGGTAAATGCGCTCTGTATATCTTAAAAATAATTTCCCTCCGTCAGGTTTAAAAAGAAACACAGCCAAAATATTGAGATCTATGCACACCGATTTCCGTGACTAGCTCCAAAAAAACTACACCAACATATATTTTTTCAACATACCTTGCAGATAATGTAAACAATTTTTTCAAATATTCTTATGAATAAGGTAACTAAGTTCTCTAGATAAATGCTCGGTTTAGTAAAGAAATAAAAATTTGAATTAAGAACATTGCTTTTTTGTGCTGGTTTTTCTTTCTTTTGTATAACTTTTATAATTTTGTGTAAACCACCTAAAGTATTGACCAAATAAAGTTTATTTTCTTTTGCATATGTTCTATGAAGACTTATTGTAAAATAACGCGCATTGTTGACAGTATTTGCAAGTTCTATTGAAAAATACTCTACTTATACATATTCCGACGGTTTTGTACTCAGTAATTATTTGTCTGTTTGTGTCTACACATCAATAACATCGATATATCTAACATTTACGAAAACATGGGCGTAGTTGTATATATAGTTTCCAAAAAAAATTAAAATTCTAAAAAAAAAAGTGATGAGACATATTTTGCTTAATTTTCCTTGACTTATTACTCGATGAAAAAAGTTCTTGTAATAAAAAATTCTTATCACCAATATTTAAAAATTCTACGCCCATGAAACCTACATAAAGTTTTATGAAAACCATAATCTGGACTTCTCTAAACAGCTGTGAGCGAAAAGTAAATTCGTTATTATCTCCAAGGAGTGAGGTACTCTGATTATTGATCAGCGCAGGATTGGCGGCGAAGAGATCAAATTCGATGTCAATTAAAACTCAACCTAATGTCTATACCATACGGCTGAAGTTAATACAAGCAAAAAGAAAAAAAGTGGTAGGAAACGGCGCGCTTGGCTTGTATACTAATATCAACCGTATATATAAGACGATAAGGTTGCGATTTATTTGTAATGGAATTCAATATTTTTCCCTCCATCGCAGAATGCTGGCCCTTATTGACAGTGGCGTTTTAATCTTCAGCCTCCGAGCCTAAGGAGTATTCAATTTTGATATCTCTATGCATTTCATCTGGAGAATCATTCCTTACGCCCAGTGACCGAGAGCCAAATCCACTCTGAGAAGCCATGCTGGCCAATATGCCGTTTGACAAAGCCTGTACCGACAGCGCCTCTTGCGACGGTCCCGCGTAACTATACTGCTGGTATACCGCCTGGATCCTCGCTGCATTCACCAACGTCTGTATCTTCAACTGCGTATCCAGAGCTAAACTCAAAGGCAACTTCCGCAACTGGCTCGCAATCAGCTTTCCGAACATATCAAACTCGTTGTAATCGTTCCCGTTCTCCGAATGCTGGCTCAAGTCTTGGGGTAGGTCTGTGTGATCACTTTCCGACGTACCCTTCTTTTGTTTTGTAGGAATTGGGTATATTGTAGCCAGAGACGTGGTTAGCGGAGTCGCGATCCCCACTGGAGGATTTAGAAACGGAGCTGAAGTTACAGGAGGGAGTATACCAAATGGAGTAGTCGTTGAACTCAAGCCGAATGGAGTACTCGGACGTGGTGATGGAGTGTTCAGCACGTATGGAGTAGAAGAACGAGTTGAGCTGCGACGTTTGCGCGGACTCTTCTTCTCGGGTGACTTTCGCTCGCTGAGGTCCTGCACTATGTCGCTGTCATCGCTCATCGGAATGTCGAGTAAACTGTTGTCGACCTGCGAGAAAGCGTGCGTTAGTAGGGGCGTACGGCGTAGTAGGCGCGTGCCAACGTGTGCGCTAAACAAAAAACTACACTCACGGAGCTCGGCGTGACGATGGCCCGCAGGAACCTGTCTGCGTGCTCGAACCACGTGACGCTCGGCCGGTACGCATGCGCGCCCGCCTTCCGCGCCGCGCGGATCTTCTTCAACTCGACGCTGTAGGACGAACGTATGTTCTTTATCTTGTTTTTCAACTCTTTAACAGTCACGTCGACCAAACTCAACGCGTTTATTATCTCCACGTAGCCCTGCTCCCTGATTTTCTTGTTCTTGTAGTGTTCGGACACGGGATTCCATAGGTACTCGCGTTTTTCGTATTCGATTATCATTTGGATGGTGAGGTCCTCGCTCCATTTCGGGTTGGCCAATATAGCGACCATGTTTGAATTTTAAAGCATGCTATTATTATTGAAATGTTTTGTTGAAATAAATTCGCGCGTCGTGCGTACCAGGAGCGCAGAAGGGTGCGGGCGGTTCGCATGCGCGCAGCATACTAAAAGCACGTCGATGGGCCGGCGGCGGCGCCCCGCGCGGGGGGTCTATTTCGGGAGTAGCCGGCATCACGCAGCCGCGTGCTTTGGAGCGTGCTGTTTCTCTCCGCGCCGCTCGGAGGCTGTGCCCGAGTGAAACGGAAGATTTGTAGCGCCGCCGCCGGACGGACCGCGGCCGGACGGCGCGTGACGCTCCGGACTGTGGGTCGGACGGGTGGACGGGTGGACGGACGGACGGCAAGGCGAGTGCCGATAACAGCCGCCTCTTAATAAACACCTTCACCTTATTACGCGCGACAACCGCACGATCACAGCGCGTATTTCAAGACATCTAAACCTGATATATATTACTGTTTTGTATCAAATACATGTTTCAAAATAATTAATACAAAATATGTCCCTTCATGATTGGCACATAATAATTTAATGTCAACTAGAATTGTTTCTATTATTAAATAAATACCATTTTATTACCTGTTGATATTTTACCGTTTATACTTGCTACATGATGCATTAATAAAATTTAAAAGTCCCTTATTGTATTCCATATTTAAAATGGTAAATAAATTATTATGTGTCAGTGCTTGCTGGTTCACGCGTTTGGTAGTGCAGCATGCATGCTGCCACAAATGAGGTCTAACACAACAGCTTCTGATGTTTGAAGCGCTAAAGATTGTCACGACAAAACATGATGTGTGGTCCGTACAAAGACCAAATTACATTATTATTATAAACGCAAAAAACTTTATAAGTTAACAATATTGTTTATTTTTATAATATTTTTTCTTTACTTATTAGTTTTACGTTATTCTCGCATTTTTTAAACCTACTATAATGTAATAAAAAATATTTAAACATAATAATTTGTTTTAAATATATTTCAAATGTAAAAATAAAAATACTTGCAGAACGAATAGCAAAATAAAAGTAAAATAATTTAAAATTCGAACGCATATTGTACTACGACCCGACGTCCGTGATCGTGGCAGGGCGGCGCGGGTCATTTGCACCGGGCGCGGGGAGTGGGACGCCCGGCACTACTATACCCGTGCAATGTAGTTACACCCAATATGTTTGCCAATTGCTCCGGCAACCGATAACCCGACGTAACCGGGCCGCACACAATAATCGCACACTTGAATTAGGTTCTAATGGATCTTACGAGTTAAGGTTGCAAGATAGGCAATTGCTAAACAGTAAAAATGATAACTTGCTAAAATATCCCTGCAAACCTTTCAAGTGTTTGCATTTTAATATGTGTGAAATATGGCTTCATTGCGGAACGTTCGGTTTCGATGGAATATGATCTCATATAATGTAAAAACTAGATGATTATTATGCAAATCGTCTTTAAAGTTACTCAGAGTATTAATGTGTTCTAAATGCGTGATACGTTCCTATACCTTTCATCGTATAACAAAAGTTTTTGGCAGAAAAAATTAATCACTGCATAACGTTCCGGGCGTTAGCAAGTCCTTTGTAAAACATCAATTTTGGACGCTATCATCCTGGAATTATCGACATGAAACGTTGAGTTATGGAATTAATACGTTCAAATTACTATCATTAAAATCTCATTAAAAACACATAAGGTATTTCGTTGCGGTTTCAGGGCAAAGCATCTGCACTCTGTGTACTGTTTTAGTAGGAATGTACCGTGCGTACTATTGAATTTACTCTGAAGACTTGAATATACTGGAAACTATTTTGATATTTTAATGAAAAATAAGTTTTGTTTAAACCTTCAAACCTGAGAATTATCTATAATCATTTCAGAGGTATTTGAATCTACCAATTTGCGTTAGATCAGCGCAGTGGTCTAAGACCTTTACCCTCTCATTAACAGAGAAACCCGTACCTGCGTTTAGAAACAGGCGGCGTATCGTGCTTGGATCGGGGGTCGCGCTACGAAGGATCCCAACCTCAAGTCACTCAAAGCAGCCTACAACCGTGCTGCCAAGGTCTGCAAGAGGGCGTATGTTAAAGCGAATGCCCAGCGCGTCTCCAAGATTGGATGTGCTTTGGCCGATAACCCAACAAGCAGTCGTGCTTATTGGAGCTTGGCTAAGGCCGTCCAATCTAATTTCTGTCGCCCTTCGCTGCCACCGCTGAGATATCGAAATGGAACACTAGCCCATAGCTCGCAGGAGAAGGCCGATTTATTGGCAGACCTCTTCGCGGCTAATTCGAGACTCGAGGACTGCAATGCTCATTTACCAACTACGCTGCCCGGTTGCGGTCACACAATGCCTGATATCCGTATCAGGCATTGTGATGTGCGGCGTGAGCTGCAGTCTCTCGACGTCCGGAAGGCTAGTGGTCCTGATTGTATCCCAGCGCTTGTACTTAAAAAGTGTGCAGCGGAGTTGTCTCCTGTACTGACGCGCCTATACCGATCGTCCTACCTCTCAGGTATTGTGCCTGAATCTTGGAGGGAGGCTAATGTGCAGCCGATCCCCAAAAAGGGTGATCGGTCAGACCCTAACAATTATCGCCCAATCGCCATAACCTCAGTGATGTGTAAAGTCATGGAGCGACTGATAAATAGCCAATTAGTTCGCTACCTAGAGGATCACTCGTTGATCAATGACCGCCAATACGGGTTCCGTCATAACCGATCAACGGGTGATCTTCTAGCGTTCGTATTACATCACTGGGGAGAGGCGATTGACAAGCATGGCGAGGCTCTGGCTGTGAGTCTCGACATAGCAAAGGCGTTTGATAGGGTCTGGCATCGTGGCCTTCTCTCCAAGCTCCCGGCATACGGTCTGCCCGACAACCTGTGCAAGTGGATTTCCGGCTTTCTGCATGAGCGTAGAATACGTGTCCTCGTTGATGGACACGCTTCGCAGCTCATGTCAGTAAATGCCGGAGTACCACAAGGTTCTGTGATTTCGCCCACCTTGTTTCTTCTGCATATCAATGATATGTTGTCGCTTGGCAACATTCATTGCTATGCAGACGACAGCACGGTTCATGGGCGTTATAGCAGCAAGCCGCCTGGTTGCCGGGCGGATACTGAGAGGAGACGCGAGGATCTTGTCGTTGAGCTCAACCAGACCTTGGATCTCATCTCATCATGGGGTACCAGGAATCGGGTTGAGTTTAATGCCAAGAAAACCCAGGTGTGCGCGTTCTCGTGCAAGAAGTCTCCGTTTTCTCCCATCCCCGTTCTTCAGGGTGTTCCACTCGCAATGCGGAATGACCTTAGTGTCCTCGGTATGGATATCCGCTGCGATCTTAATCCAAGGAGTCACATCGAGGGCGTAATATCCGCCACTTCACGCAGGGTCGGAATCCTGAACAGGGTGCGGCGGTTTTTCACGCCTGGTCAGCTCTACCGCTTATATAAAGCGCAGGTGCGGCCGGGAATGGAATACTGCTCGCACCTCTGGGACGGTTCTGCAAGGTACCTTCTCGATGCCTTGGATGGGTTGCAGCGGCGGGCCATCCGCATTGTGAATGATGCAGACGTGAGTAACAGCCTGGAGCCGCTACAGCTGCGTAGGGATATTTCCTCGCTTAGCGTGTTCTACCGTCTGTATCATGGCGAATGCTCTGAAGAATTGTTTGATCTTATCCCTTCCTCTCCCTTCCATACCAGAACCACGCGTACTGGATTGCGGAGCCACAGCTTCGTGGTATCTACTACCCCGGCCCGAACCAAGAGGTTCGCAAACTCGTATTTTTGCCGCACCATCAAGCTGTGGAACAGTTTGCCAGCTACCGTGTTCCCTCCTTCCTATGATCCTGGGTCCTTTAGGCGTAATGTGAAGAAGCTAAACAGCAGGCCGGCATGATTGTGTTGAGTAGCGGGGGATAGACTGTCTCTCGCTACTTGATACTCTATCTGGACGGCACTGCGCTTACCATCAGGCGCAGTGTGGTCACTTTGCCGCGCCAGAATAAAAAAAAAAAAAAAAAAACCTGCAGTGGGATAGCTTAATACAACTTCGTCTTATATCATATAAAATATGCTGATTGATTCCAGCATGGCGAATTAAGACAAACTATTTCTGTCTTTCATTCTTTGTGTCTATATGTATGCATTATCTGCAAACACGTGCTAGACTATAACTGTATCAGAATTTCCGCGCAAATAAAGTAACAAGACTATTTTCAGCCGCCTTTTGTCGTTTTGCCTTTGCGGTATGCGGGCGCATAAATGCGAAATGTACATACGAGAATATTCTTGAAATTTAAACGAGTTTGTAATGCGTGTTTTCTATTAATAGATTTTGTAAAGAATTAACAAAGGCGGATGCTGGTGGTAGGATAATCATGTCTGCCCGGATAGCCACTACCGTACACAGGGTGTAAAACCCGCCACTGGCACGCGTAAGTGTGTCGCGTTCCGGGATCCGGTTTTTGTCGAGTGTCTAGAGTTAGGTTATGACGTTCGGCCATTTTGCGGCCTTCAGTGTCCTTTGACACTAGACCCTCGACCGCTTCTTCACTTTTTTGCCCATGGCGCGGGCGTAGTGTGAAGAAGCAGGCCGGCATGATTGTGTTGAGTAGCGGGAAATAAATGGTCTCTCGCTTCTCGATACTCTAATTGGGCGGTACTGTGCTTACCATTAGGTGCAGAGTTGTCACTGCCGTGCCAGGATAAAAAAAAATCTAACTGCTTTTAACCTTCATAAAAGCCTCAAAGATTAGGTCTGCATATTTGAGCTCCTATTTTCTCTTCCAATAAATGAGCGGAATGAGGTCACGGGTGGGATATTCATACGCAATATTTGGGATATATATCATATTATACCCGAATTGTACTAATGAAGTCGGGGAATTGACGAAATGACGCGACGCCATTGTGTTATTTACTTATAGCTTTTCCACGCGGCTCTGTCCGTATTTTTTTGGATAAAAAGTAATTTATATCCGTCGCAGTCTGTTCAGGCGATAATGAGCGAAATTAAGAGAAAGATAAGACGCCTGATATACTGCTGGTTTATTATGTTATATCTATGAATAAAATAATTAGAAATAATACAAAACAAACAAAAGGTGGAGAAATCATAATAATAAACAAAACAAAGAAAATGTGAAGAAAATCATAAAGATAAAGTAAATTATAACGAAAAGAATTTAATTTTATTCAAGTAGATATATGGATAAACATATATGAATTATAAAGTAGAAACAATAATCAAGTTGGAAACCTGTCCACCAATAACAGAGCTCTAAAAAATTAATACTAGGAAAAACATTCTAAGTTATTTATTCGATAATTTAATTTACCGATCTACTACGTTTTGCTGTCTAGGAATTATTGAAAGAAATCTCCTTTACGCTAAACACTGATGATTTCTAGCACACCTGAGCACCGAGATATTATCCAATAATCTGAAAAACGCTGAAGGAGACGAAACCTGCAAGCCTGTATATTTATATTGTTATGCTTATAAATTCTCTGTTACACGGTGACATGTTGGACAGATCTCCCACATCAGTATACAGCTTCATCATTCAATTCTTATACTAAAATGACTTAAATACAGATTTTAGCTCTATCATGCGCGGACAAGCAGACCTAGATGTCTCTAGGGAGGTGTACTCATTTAATAGTAATACCAGGAGTCACGTACGGATAGCATTAGCAATGTAACGCCGCAAATGAAGATCCCAGGACGTTGTTACAGTAGGTGCTAGTAGTATTGGTAGTGATATGAAAGATATTACAAAGGGTACAGTGTACTGTGTAAAATAATAAATAACATCCAACAGCCACACACATAACCCCGACAACACACTAAGATACGAGTCTTGTGTTGTGGGTATTAGGGACTACGAGAGACTTTCGGTCTCACAACACCCAGACCCGGACACAAATGTCTGTCACACAAACATTTGTCCCGGTGTGGGAATCGAACCCACGGCCTCTCGTTTTACAGCCGGCTACTCGCCAACTGCGCCACGGAGGCTGTCAAAAAATAATAGTTTAAAAGATGCCATTACAGTCCTTAGATCATCAACTTTCTATAGGAAATTCTATGATACAGGTAGTGTAATAAAAACTGATGAGAGAAAATCTAAGTGATAGAACATCATGATAAAACATTAACGTCGGTTACTTTTACAGGAAAATGGGAATTTACCTCCATAAATATCGATGAAGTAATATCGCATGTATTTTAAATATGGAGGTAAGTTTCAAAGCTATGCAACAAATATGCGATACACCCGAACGTAAATACTTTTCGCCTATGGCAATATTTTACTGAGGAACGTCACTGTCACTATTAAATTCGAGTTTAAATATTACTGTGTTAAATGGAAGCTCGTTTGAAATGCATTGTGATTTATTTATCATAACGATAATGATTTTATTTGAGTATACCGCTGATCTCAGTAATCTATGCTTAAGTTAGTTTGGTTATCTAACATTTACACACCAGGTATGCTATTCGAATAAAAGACTACTAATGACATTTTATAGCAAATGCCCGAATTCTAGCAAGTGGTTCACCTAATTGTAAGCAACCTCCACCGCCCATGAACACCCGCAACACCAGAAGAATACTACGTCGTCGACCATTAAAACAGTAATAGGGATCGTGATGAAGGAGGATTTGGATTTCCGGGAATCTCACTCATTGTACTAACACAACAGCAAGCTGTTACTTCATGTCGGTTTTATGTTAAACAGCAGTAATAAACCGGTCTAGCCGGCCAATTCAGGCTCTAGACAATACTGTACTAGCTCTACCAGAATTGAAAGACTACTAATGAGCTGAAACACTAAAAGTTAACCAATTCCGTCGCCTTGCACAAATGATCATTCCAACCCAGAATGCTCACATGACACCGGTTCGATAAATACATACGAATAGAAGTGAGAGCAAGAAAATTACCGACTGCGTCGCTTCAAAGTGGGCGATGAGTATAAAGCGATATTTATCTGTCTCTCGGCCTCGCCGCCACCGGCACCTATCAAGTTGAATGGTGCAAACTAACATCTGCGAGCTGGAAACGCTTATTCCTATACTATAAGGTTGGAAATCGGAGTTGTTGAAGTTAAAACATAAGTTGGTGGAGCTATAGCACCGTAGATAGATGTGCTCGCGTGCGGTGACGCAACGCGGCCCGGCCTGACATCTGTATATAATGATGTGCCGGTATATATTTATGGGTGTCGAGTGTGGCGAGGGAGCGAAGTTTTGCTAAATCATCGCCGGTGTTTTTGATTACCGTTTTATGTCTAGACATTTATATGTACGATTGCCAGTTTGGAAATGGTTGGAGGATCTTGTCACGGTCTATTGATTCAATCATAGTTTTGAATTACCGTTATGCGTGATATTATGTTTTTATAATTCATTAAGAAAAATCCATTGCTTCACTATGTCTTGTTGCCAAAACACTCATACATATCACGTATTTATGCCTAAATATTTCACCGCTAACAATAAGCAGTTTTTGCTCACAAGACAATAATCTAAATAATATGATATGAAAAATTAAGAAGATATTTTGATGTTTAGCAGCCAATCAAGCATAAATATTTGAATGATAGTGGCACACGTACAAACCATATTCTGCGGTACTCCGTACTACACAGGCTACTTTTATCCTGGCAATGCGCTCCGGAGGGGTAATTATTCAATGTTGGTGCAATCCTTGTGCCAATTTTTTACTAGATAGTGCTATTCGCTAATTCGATCGCGCTACTCATCCATTCTATTTTATCAGTCTATTACCTATTTTCGATACAATGATAGTTTACTGCGACTGCCTTGGTGGCACAGTTGTTATTGCACATGCGTTACGACTGCTATTCTAAGGTCTCGAGTTCGATTCCCAGGTCGGGTAAAGTGATATTGGGTTTTTCTATTTAGAAATACTCAGTATCAACCCGGAGTCTGGAATCGTGCCCGGTATGGCGTTAGAATCGCCTCCTATCAATTTGTGGGACCGTAATCAATTCGGCGATAAGTGGGTGTACTAGTTACATCTCATCATTACAGGTGTAGGCGTGTATGATAGTTTAATATTCAGAGAAAATTTACTTAAAGTTCAAATATCTAAATCCACGCCGATGATGCGGCAGACAGAAGCTAGTAATCATATCATAACTACAACTAGTTTTACAATGACAGTGAAAATGGATTTATGGCATGGCAACAGCGAGCGTACGTTGAACAGTGCAAGCGACGAGCGCGCGGCAAATTAGCCGATGGCGAGGCGCTGCACGTATCCTTACGCGGTAATATAATGAGGGTGACAGCGGCATGGGAGGAAAGCAGGCTGCGGGCCCCCTGGCCCTTCAGTGAGTAGGGATTTAGTGCCCTTGGTCGCAGAATATTATGGATAACTTGGATTTATACTGTATAATTTGTGATAGTACTACATACGATAATATTGATAGTGATTGCATAACTGCAAAACTGTTTAATTGTTAGAGTGTGTATTATATATTAAAATGAAAGTAAATACACCCCAATTTGTTATTATTTTTAGTATAAAACGCCTATATAGTCTAGTTTACTGTGTTAAATATGTTTCTCATGTAAGTGAGTGTTATTCTTAAATAGCATTAAATATCTTAAACCAGAAAATACAAAAATCTTTGGTTGCAATCAAGTGAGGACTTAAGTTCAAATCTCAGGTAGATGAATTATAATATTCGATTTTAAAGTCAGCCATTTTATCCGGGGTTGAAATTTGTGACCTTTATGTAAATTTGCCAGAAAGACGAAACACTTTACACTAATTGCAATTTTAAATACCCCGTCAAGAATACAGCGAACAAGAAATCATTATCTATTTTCTAATACACTCATACTACTAATAAAAATTATAACTTACAATACAAAAAAATATATTCCAAGTATCAAGACGGCTCGTGTCGTAGTACAGCCCGTCAACGTCGGCACTCGACAGGCGCGAGGCGCGGCCCGGGCGCGGTGTCCACACACACACATACACACCGGGCGGGCTTTTTGTACCCGCTTCGATAACTATTCACTTGGCACGAAGTACCGGGGTATATACGACCGTGCATCGGTTCGACTTGGCCTCAACTTTATATGAAACTTCACTGCAATATCACAGGGTTAAAAGACATCTAATGTGTGCATTTTTAAACGAGTCAAAAATAGGTTTAATTCTTTAATTGTTTTACATAGATTTTTCCGCCGTAGCGCCGAATTCGATAGTTTAGCATAGGGTTGCCAACCCCGAAATTCAAATACCAGGATTTTTTGTGTTTGGAGTTAGAAAAACCAGGACAATTCAATTTAAAAACAGGACGCATCTTTTGCGAGCCGAGACGCATCCCCCCGCCCCCCTCCAGGATTGCAAAAGTGGTGTGCTAATTTTAAAATACAGGGCGCTTTAAAAACCCAGGACGCTGTTTAAAAACCCAGGACGCTGCTTAAAATCCCAGGACGCTGCTTAAAAACTATCCAGGACGTCCCAGGACACTCTAAAAACCAGGACATGTCCTGGGAAAACAGGGCGATTGGCAACTCTAGTTTAGCATATTAGTTCCCATATTTCGGCTAAGCTCTACTAAGAACTAATATAATTATATAGCAAATAGATTTGAAGTTTTTAAGTAAAAAATTAATGAAGATATTAATTGTAATAACTTAATTATAAAATCAGCCTGATCCCATTTACTATAAAAGTGTACTACATTTTTAAAAGTGGTCGAGTCACGCTGTACACATATTTGTCTACAGCATGAATGGGCCGGCTCGACCGGGGTAGTACCACTGTCTCACAGAAAACCAACGTAAAGTGACAGTTCACTGTCGCGTTTCGTATGGTAAGTGAGATATCCGGAGGCCCAGATTCCCCCTTCCCAAATCCCTATTCCTGTCCTTTATGGCCGACATACATGACACTTTTGGTATTGTGAATGTTCCTGAGCGGTGGAGATCACTTAACATCAGGTGACCCACTGGCTCGTTTGTCGACTATGCTATAAAAAAAGATTATAAATGGCATGCACGTATCCATACAAATACTATAAATTAAATATGAAATCCATAATTCCTCGACTTAGGGATCTGGATATTCATATTTAGGCTTTTGGTAGGAAATAAAGAAATACCTGTTTCACATTTTTTTTAAATCATCCCTAAAGTTAAAGCCACACTAATCCTACTTCCTACTAATATTATAAATGCGAATGTTTGGATGGATGGATGATTGTTACTCAATCACGCTACAACGGCTGGACAGATCTGGCTAAAATTTGGCACAGAGAATCTGGAATAGCACATAGGCTACTTTTATCTCGAAAAAATGTAAGGTTCCTGCGGCATGGTTTTCACAGAGCAAGAAATTACATGTTTTCTTGCATAGTGGTAGTTAAGGCGTTAGAGAATTACATAGGCTACTTTTATCCCGGAAAAAATGCACGCTTCCTATGGAATAGCAAAATATAGAAAGGTGTGATAGCTTAACGTGCCTCCGTGGATTGTTTACCTTTTCTTCCAAAAATAAGCTCCACGTGCGGCGGTTTTCAGTAAAACGTGACGTGGTTGCTTTTGCTCTTAATACGGTAACGGTTAAAGCGGTTGTCGTAAAGTTCAACTTACGGTCTTTCCGAACCGATACGACCTGGTACCCTTCAAGAAGAGAGCATATTCTTTACTGAAAGGCCGGCAACGCATTTGCAAGCCCTCTGGTGTTACAGCTGCTCATGGGCGGTGGTGATCACTTTCCATCAGGTGAGCCTCCATTTTTCACCTTTGGACACGGGTTGATTGAAATTATGTATACTTAAATATTAATAATAAAATAATAATGCCCTGTATTAAATATTGCCCCACTGCTGAGCACGGGCCTCCTCTAATAATGAGAAGGGTTAGGCCTTAGTCCACCGCGCTGGCCTAATGCGGGTTGATAGACTTCACATACCTTCGAAATTCTTATGAGAATTCTCAGGTATGCAGTTTTCCTCACGATGTTTTCCATCACCGTTAGCAATAATTAACAATTAAATAAATAAATAACACCCAACAGTCACTCACACACATAACCCCGATCCCACACTAAGATACAAGTCTTGTGTTGTGGGTATTGGGGACTACGAGAGACCTTCGGTCTCACAACACCCAGACCCCGGACACAAATATCTGTATGTCGCACAAACATTTGACCCGGTGTAGGAATTGAAGCCACTGCCTCTCGTTTCACAGCCGGCTACTCGCCTACTGCGCCACGAAGGCTGCCTCCGTGGCGCAGACACGGAGACAGACAGCTTTAATTAATACACACGTAACTCTAAAAAATTCAGAGGTGGTATGCCTTTTGGGTTTACGACCTTCGTCTTGACAGTCCGTACCACAACCAACTAGGCAATTGCTGCTATTTGTATACATACCATCAAACTAACTAAACTAACTAACTAACTTTGTTAACCAAAACAACATATTTCTTGTACAAAGTAAAAAAAAATCAAAAGCTAATGAGCTGCCGGTACCAGCGCGGCATGACATTAGAAGAGCACGCACCATTAGAGCGCTCGCGCGGGACAGAACGGGCCCTATTTCCGTGAGGAAACGCGGCCGGATGCCACTCCGCGTCCGCCCCGCCCGCGCTCCGTTCTCCTCCCCGGCCCGACAGACGCTAACTTAGTACTTACACAGACTACACTGTTATGTATTCCTAGTAGGTATATCTCATGATTAAATTGAACGTCCATGTGTAGAGTTTGTATGTAGAAAGAAAGCAATCGGTTAAACATCTGACCATCATCATAGTTAGTATAAGGTTTAATGTTTGATATGATATAATATCAAGTAGAGCACCAAAAAAAAATATGGCATACCATCCTACTAAATACAGGTATAAATTGTCTTACGTGTTGCTTTTGTCATAGAAACCAGATAAAAAAAATCAGAACCATGCTACAAGATGATTATATTTAATAAATTTACCTTATGTTGGATGTATACGTAAGCTTCCCTTACCTGAAAAAAAAACACTTCATAAATATTGAACACTAATCCATAGTATACGTAGTTCTGATCCTCAACTTTGAGCCGATGAGATCGCCGCATCGTGCCATAAAAGAAAATGTAAAGGGAATTTATAATGGCGCCGTGACATATGGATAGATACAAGTCAATTTACACCACTGGGACATGAAGAGCAAGAATTCTTTATTGACAGTCAATAAGAACATATCTAAATATTTGTAGATCGCATAAACATTAGAACTAAGTTCAACTTATAATCAAGCAAGCTAGTAGTAAGTCATTTCATATCTCCACACATAATGCTAAAATAATATATTGCATTATTCGTTTTAAAGACATGGAACCAAAAAGATAATGAGCCTCCAAAAATCTAACCAATACGAAAGGCAAGTTACTTCAGTTTTATCTGAGACACTGACAGGAACAAGGGATTAGACTCCCCCTTCCAAATCCGTCCAGTTTCCTTTAGAGTTTTCCCCTCCCGTTCCTTCCCCTTTTTCCTGATCATCTTTACCGAAGATCACGATTCCCCTCCTTCCATTTTGTGGTCTTCCTCTTTTCTGCTTTTGCAGTCTTCTTCAGTTCTTTTACTCATTCCGTATGGAGAATTCCCATTTGTATTTTGTCTGTCGTAAGTGCCTTTTATACGCCTACATGATGAATAAAGATTTTTATTTTATAGTCCTGTCCTCGTCGTTGTAGCCTTGCCTACCAGCCCTTGATGGTGGTTTCAAAGTTCCCATGACGATAACCATCATTATTTATTCCGTATGGTGAATTTCCATCTGTGTATTGATCTGTCATAAGTGCCTTTTATCAATAAAGATATTTATTTATATATTTTTACCCCAGTCGAGCCGGGTCTAAACACAAAACTGTCTGTCTGTCTGTCTGTCAGCGTATCCCGATGGCAAATTATAAAGTAAAGCAAAAATTAAAAACATCAAGGGCGCGTGTTCCTCTTGAAGCGGGTGGTCGAGGGGCGCATTAATCAAAATTAAACGTGGATTAGGGGATGATACGGCACGATGACAAGCGAACGGAGCTAGAGATCACCCTGGGTTTTAATTTTCAGCACAGATTTATATTAGTATTTTTTTTCTGAAACAGAAGCAGTGACAAACTACTAACTTAGTTGGTTGGTACGCGGTCTGCAGAAATAAGACTGTTTGAAACCAACCCAAATGGTATACAAACTCTTTTTCAAACACACACTGTTAGCTTCCGGTTTTGTCGGGGTCTAGAATTGGGATAAGATGTTTGGTCGTTTTGCGGCCTTCTGAGTACTCTGACACTGGATCTTCGACCACTTCTTCACCTTCTTGTCCATGGCGTAGTGTGAAGAAGCAGGCCGGTATGATTGTGTTGAGAAGCGGGGGATAGATTGTCTATGGATACTCGATATTCTAATTGGACGGCACGGTATCTCATTGCACAACCAGCTAATCGCCCATTGCGCCACCGAGGCTGTCATAAATGTCTAGTGGGAGCATATCCTAAGACCGGTGAGACAATGGTTAAATGGACGATTATAAAACATTGAAATAATTTTACGGATTTTATTGCTGTTAATTTTACTTTTTTAACTCGGCGTTTCGAAGGCCAGCCTTCATGGTTACCTAAACAAAATCCGTTTTTGTTTTGTACGAAGCTGACGACACCTGATAATCATCTGATACCTGATCGCAGGTAGCAACCGTCATTCATGGTAACCTAATGCCGGGGGCAAGACGCTACCTAAATAAGGGATCCCGCATTGGGTTTGGTTTTCAGCAAATGTTTGCCGAGTGGGCGAAGTGCGACCAAAGCAATAGTTACTGACACCCACTAATTGGTTATATTGCAATTTGAAGTAAATAGGTATATGTACATGTTTATTGATCATGTGGGCAATTATATACCTCTCAAAGTACATAACGGAAAACATATCAACTAATAGATTTAATATCATCATCATTATTACACTGGCAGTTGTTTAATGTTACATACATACATATACACTCACGCCTATAATCCCCGAAGGGGTAGGCAGAGGTGTAACCAGTACATCCACTTTTCGCCGAATTTATTCCGGACCCATAATGTGATAGGGGGCGAGCCTATCGCCATACCGGGCACAAATTCCAGACTCCGGGCTAATACTGAGAATATCCAGATAGAACCCAATATCACTTTACACGACCCGGGCATCGAACCCGAGACCTCGGTACAGCAGTCGTAACGCATGCGCAATTACAACTGCGCCACCGAGGCAGTCTCTTGTTTACTGTTATAAATCTATATTAAAAAAAAACAAAGTCGAGTAACAATATATTTTTATGTGTGTTTGATATGGATCTAGGGTTTTCCAAAATGTCACGTGTTATAATTTCTATCGGATCCAAACGCGACCCTTTCTGACATCATGCGAAACAAACTCAGCGGGCTTACTTTACCGCTGGATATTACGTAGCGCGACCCAGTCCTGACAATCCAGCGAATCGGTCAGTGAAATAACTCGATGAATGATACATCAGAACTAGGCTGCATGGTTAAGAACCTTGGCGTTTCCTTTTATAATATTCCGTTCCGAGGAATTGTTTGACATGATGCCCACGGCCACTTTCTACCATCGCACCGCTCGCCATCGACAGGGAGTTCATCCTCACACTTTGGAACCTAAATGGTCGCGCACAGCGCGGTTTCAGAGGAATTTCCTCCCGCGAACGCTCCGAATGTGGAATGAGCTCCCTGCCAAGGTTTTCGAAGGGGACTACAGTATGGGGTTCTTCAAGAAGGGAGTAAATAGGTTTTTGAAGGGTCGGCAACGCGCATGTGATACTCCTGGTGTTGCAGGCGTCCATAGGCTACGGTAACCGCTTACCATCAGGCGGGCCGTAAGCTTGTTTGCCACCAACGTGGTATAAAAAAAAAAAAATAACGTAAAGAAGAAAACTTGCTGGATTCAAATTCCAGGTCCGGCAATAAATCCGTATTTGGTCGGGGTTAGGATTTCAGACAAATGTGGACGATACTCTCTTCAACCGACAAACTTCGGGTAATAGATCTCTGCCGACCCCTTCGAGTATATAGCCGTTATGTTATTCCTGAAAATACAATTCCAATAACAATCGCAACATGCCGCCATACAAAATACAATAACACCCACGTATAAGTACCAGGAAGGCATAAAGGCGGTGGAGATATCGTACCGTATGGCAGACCGTCGCGTCGGCCGTCGGTTCGAGCTAAATTGATAACTTGATAACTCCCACCCGCGGGATATAGAGGTGGTGCTCATAGGTATAAAACTATATTTGCCTTCTGGTTAGAGAATTCATAGGGGATAGAATTTTGTTTGGGTTTTGTCTTTTGTAGGTTTTCAATATTGACTATTTAATAGACATGTGGCGGATTGTTTCCTACCAAATGTTGCCAGTCACATTCACAAGAGGTTTCAACTGGCAACATTATTACACCAGACGACACATTGCCCGCCAAAAGATTGTAACGACAGGAGTTTATTTTATATTGCATTATATATTCCTATTAAGTTAAACATTGTATTGTCCACGTACGTCCATGTATTCAGGCTGCATTATTAAAAGTATATAACCATATTATCCAGCCCTTTATTTCGTCGGTACGAACCCGACAGACACTTCAAAATTGTTATTTCAGTATAATCTGTATATATAAAAGAAGAAACTAACTGACTGATCGATCAACGCACAGTCTATACGGCTGGGGTTAGAGACATGAAATTTTGACAGTAGGTACCTTTTATCACGTAGGCATCCACTAAGGAAGGGTTTTCGGAAATACCACCCCTAAGTGGGTAAAATAGGGAATGAAAGTTTGTATGAAAATCCGTCATTTTTAAGTTAAAACGCATGAATATTGGTATTTTGTAGTGTATACTTTTTCTCCCAAACATGACCTCCACGCGGGCGGAGCCGCGAGCAGCTATAATTCATAAATGCTTCCTTTTACTTAGAGTGAATGTATTTGTCAAAAAGTTCCCCGTGTACAAATTGACTACAAAATACTAATAACAACCTTTTCCAATAATAGGAAGAAATTTAAATACAAATTCTAGTTAAATTATATATTTAAATAAATTCTTTTGACTGTAGTGGCGACCCTATACTATTAGCTAAGATCCCGGGACGCGGGAGCCGGCAATCCCGGCCCGGGGTATTTGAGTCGGCGAAAAGAATTGCGTAAGATGGCACATGTACCGCCTCAAAGTTTGTATCCGTGTTTATTATAAATTTAATATAATATCTTTACCGAGTTAAAAATTTCACTTGTATAAGAAAATATATGCTAACCGAAGCCTTTTTATCGTGAAGGCTTTTAACTACATTCTTAACTATAGTTAAGAACGAAGGAAAAAGGCGTATATGACATAAATATGAAGTATTTGATAACAAACTATGTATATGTATACCAAACTATATACATACATACATACATATACACTCACGCCTGTAATCCCCGAAGGGGTAGGCTGAGGTGTAACCACTGTACACCCGCTTTTCGCCGAATTCCGGTCCCATAATGTGATAGGGGGCGATCCTATCGCCATACCGGGCACAGGTTCCAGACTCCGGGCTAATACTGAGAATTTCTAGATAGAAAACCCAATATCACTTTACCCGACCCGGGGATCGAACCCGAGACCTCAGCACAGCGGTTGTAACGCATGCGCAATTACAACTGCGCCACCAAGGCAGTCAAACTATATATGCATTTTTATACCCCGATGGTGGCTAACAAGCCTACGGCCCGCCTGATGATTAGCGTGGTTTGGTGGCATATAGATCCCAATGGATTTCTAGTAAGAAATGTTGACTTCCATTAATAATTGGTAAAAAACATACATGAGATTTGAATTAAATTACGTTCTAATTTTAATTGAGAAGCTTCGTTCACTGGCTGTTAAACTTAAATTTAATCCAAACAGCTCTCAAATATTGCATAATCCACCTCTGTTCCTTATTCCATTAATTTATTAAAGCACCAGAACAGATTTTGATATGACTTTTATTGGTAAGTTAAACTCGTCTGCATCGCGCCGTTAACTGATGCTTTATTCCCCATGGAAATACATTTAGGTTGCCACAACTGTATTTTAATTTATTTGAAGATTAGAGCACTGAATTTATTCTATTATATACCTCTGATTTAAACAACTATGGTTTATCTCTTTGCCTTTCTGCTAGGAAAGCATTATTATAAAATTAATATTAACCTTTTTGATCAATTTATAACGATAAAATAAAATAACATAACCATCATAAATAATGTCTGCAGAACGCTGTTCGGTATCAGTAATTGTAATTTTAGATTTAAAGATCCTAACTGTGTTTGATCACAGTATTCTATATACATATAAAAGTTTTTTAATTCATAAAAAGTACACCGACTCCAATAAAAAACAAATTATGCGTCACTATAAAATTTGAGGGTTGCCCTTGATTTTCCTGAGATCCCATTATCAGATCCTGACTTGGTGCTAATCCTGAGAAGTATACCCTTTTAAACAAAAAAAGAATTTCTCGAATCGGTCTAGGCGTCTTCGAGTAATCGGGGAACATACATAAAAAAAAGAATCCGACGAATTGTTAACCTCCTCCTTTTTTTGAAGTCGGTTAAAAACTTACATTTTGCGTAGTTGTTAATGGTCAAAGTCCAAAGAAATCTCAGCGCAAAGGTACTTAAAATGACTATCAAACTAAGACTCAGAAGAACCTGATGACTTGTCCATGGCGTCAAATTAAAAACCTCATCATTTAAAAATGCAACCGTCACAAACATCATGCACGTCACTATTCCAAACCCCATTAAACGTCCCAACTGGCACTATCGCTAAACAAAAAACTCGGGGCCAAACAATACCCACTCATTGCATCTGTTAGCCGACCACGGGATTCGATAGGGAATTGAGATGGCACGAAAATTAAATTACACGGGACTGCGGGGTATGGATAACGCCCCGGGACGTTAGTACAACACTATACGTATGTATACATTGTACTAGTGTGCTTTTTTATGGCAATACACTAGGGTTTCCAACCCCGAAATTCAAACACCAGGATTTTTAGTTTTTGAAGTTAGAAAAACCAGGACAATTCACTTTAAAAACAGGACGCATCTTTTGCGAGCCGACATGCACCCCCCACCCAGGATTGCAAAAGCCCAGGGCGCTGCCTAAAAACCCAGGACACTGCAAACTAGGACATGTCCTGGGAAAACAGGACGGTTGGCAACCCTACAATACACACACTCTTGCAATTTTTAATACACGTCTTCATTTTAAACTAACTTGAATTGTTGCATTTCGTACGCTGAGTAAGATTTCCAGAGACCCTAATATTACTCCTCTATACAACTGCCATTATTTGAAAGATACTCAGGTTTCGTGGGGTCTTATAGGTTGATGGGTTAACTTACTCTTGGTTTACTTGCTGGTTCACTCGCTAAGGGTCCACCGTACACAGGGTGTAAACCCCGCCATAGTGGCACACGCAAGTGTGTGGCGTTCCGGGGTCAGCCAGTGTATCTGGTTTTTGTCGAGGGTCTAGAGTCGGGATACGATATTTGGCCGTTTTGCGGCCTTCTGAGTACTCTGATTCGAGAACGTCGACCGCTTCTTCACCGTGTGAGGAAGCAGGCTGGCATGATTGTGTTGAGTAGCGAGATTTGAGAGTTAGATTGTCTCTCGGTACTTGATACTCTAACTGGACACCACTTCATTAGGTGCAGTGTGGTCACATTGCCGTGCCTGAATTAAAAAAACTGGAACCAGAGACGAGTCTTTTGCTTATTTTTCACAATCAATGTGATGGCGCTATCCTGCCGGGTACGTATTAGGCTCACACTAGTTAAACAGTTTTTAACGACAACGACCATTAGGCACTCATTGCCAATTTAAAACTGTGGTGTCTAAAATTCGACTGCAATCTACTATTATCACTTTGCAACTGGCATACGACAGCACTGATGTATCCGCAACTCATTTCAAATTTGGAACAGAGTGTCTGGAATTTGTTGACAGCACTACTATATTCAGAATTTGAAATGTCATATTAATACCTGCCAGTATTTCCATTACGCTTTTTGTTAAATTTTCTTCTTTCTCTATTAAAAAAAGGAAAAGGCAAAGGTTCTCAACCATGCAGCCTAGTCTGCTAGTTATTTCCCATAGGCCACGGAATTATGCCTTTAATAAAACTGAAATCCATACGTGCTTTTTGATAGCAATACGTACTGGGAGTGGCGACAATACTATAGAGACAACCGCTGGATGTGACAGAGGGCGTGGTTGTAATGTATTGTGGCGCGTGCTTGAGTTATTACTATAGATTTATGTGTGGGTGCGGTGGAATGAAATAAAGGCTTTTAGGTCGTTTAAAGTTGTTGAGATATATGTTAGGAATCAGTGCGCTTGGAATGTGTTTGGAATTAGTTGATGATGGTGTAGACCGTATATGTATTTATATCGACTTGTTGATATATATTTATATACATAATATTGGCTGCCTCGGTGGCGCTGTGGTAATTGCGCATGCGTAACGACTGCTATGCTGCGGTCTCGGGTCGGGTAAAGTGATATTGGGTTTTTCTAATTATAAAACATTTTATCTGAGCCCGGAGTCTGGAACTGTGCCCGGTATGTCGATAGGCTCGCCCCCTATCACATTATGGGACCGTAATCAATTCGGCGAAAAGCGGATGTACTGGTTACACCTCTACCTACCCCTTCGGGGATAACAGGCGTGAGTATAAAACTATAGCCGCCAAAAGGCATTTGTATAATCTTTCTTGTATAATCTTATACAAAAATATAAAACACAATTAAACAATATTTTACACTATCCAGAAATGACCCCTGCTCACATCTTTACATCCAAGGGCCGCCGGGCGTCGCAGACCCAACTTTAGGGTATTCGATCACGGAGCCTAATTGGGGTGTGAATTTGTCGTCGGGGCGTCCCGTACTAACTCACTCGAAAGTTGACACTCTGGCACTGCGAGAACAGGCGTGTGTAATTTTTTAAATGAATATATCTGGCAGTTTTTGCGTTCTTTTTTTAAATTACAATTTAAGCGTGGAAATATTTGTGTCCATTATTAGATCTAAGACTTTCTGTTATATTTTTTAATTTTCACAATACTTTCATTTTTCTGTACCTTATTATTCGTGTAGGCAAAGATCTACACATCATTGAGTTTATTAATCATTTCATAAAGTAAAGTAACTTGCTATTATTAGCATTTTTGTCGAAATTTATTATTTTTCCATTATTTTTATTGCAGTAAAATTATATTTGTATACGCTGGACGCTGTAATGTTTAATTGTTATTTAAACTATTTATTAATAATGTTGTACAAGTATTTATATTTGACTGCCTCGGTGGCGTAGTGACTGCATCGGTGGCGTAGTTGTAATTGCGCATGCGTTACGATTGCTGTGCTTGAGGTCTCGGGTTCGATCCCCGGGTCGGGTAAAGTGATATTGGGTTTTTCTACCTAGAAATACTCAGTATTAACCCGGAGTCTGGAATGGTGCCCGGTGTGGCGATAGGCTCGCCCCCTATCACATTATGGGACCGAAATTCGGCGAAAAGTGGGTGTACTGGTTACACCTCTGCCTACCCCTTCGGGGATTACAGGCGTGAGTGTATATGTATGTATATGTTATATTTGTTTAAAATGCATTTGAATCCATCGATTTAATGTAGTATGTTATGAAGCGACATCTCGCTTCATAACATGTTAATCAAAGATTAAATCAATAGTTTAAATCTATTTTTTACTATAGGTCCAGTTATCTTATGGAGAGATTCTTTCATAGAATTGAATTGAAGCTATATGCCATCTATACTAATATTATAAAGAGGAAAGATTTGTATGTAAGTATGTTTGTAACGAATTGGCTCAAAAAGTACAGGACCGATTTTAATAATTCTTTCACCATTTGAATGCTACATTATCACTGATTAATATAGGCTATTTTAATTGCAAGAAAAAATAAGGATCCCTACTAAAACTACAATAACCTCCACGCGGGTGGAGCCGCGAGCAACAGCTAGTATTATATATTTTTTGAATTTCTTGGAAACCTACGTAGATTTTACTATTTGGCTTACGGTACAACCGTAATGGATGCTGAGATCTGCTTCTAGCAAAACACGTACATCACATTTGTGAAAGCTCAGCGTCGGGAAACGCATTTCTGAGATGTTTTCACGGGCGTAGCTAATATAAACTCACGCTGGCGAAATTGTCCTCTACAGAATAAATATGTATGGAAAGAAAACTACGTGTATTTCAAAATAATATATTTTTACTAGCTGTTGCTCGCGGCTCCGCCAGCGTGGAGATCATGTTTGAGAAAAAAGTATACACCAATTTTCATGCATTTAACTTCAAAAATGAAGGATTTTCATACAAACTTTCTTACGCTATTTAACCCCCTTAAGGGTGGAATTTCCAAAAACCCTGAACTATGTGTTTTTAATTTTTAACTGTAAGGCCAAATACCAAATTTCATGCGTTTAACTGCAAAAATGACAGATTTTCATACAAACTTTCTTCCCCTATTTTACCCCCTTAGGGGTGGTATTTCCAAAAACCCTTCCTTAGTGGATGCCTACGTCATAAAAGGTACCTACTGTCAAAATTTCAAGTCTCTAACCCCAGCCGTTTTGGCTGTGCGTTGATCGATCAGTCAGTCAGTTTCTTCTTTTATATATACAGATAGATAGTGAATATATTTTTGAAGTCATACTTCTTTAGGCGCGTTATGAAAAAATGATGAGAGTGAAATTTTAAGATGCGCGCGTACTATGAACTATCCGTATGTATTATTTATTGATATAAATATTATAAAATTATTAATATTTGCATGCTATTAAAAACTATTTTTTAATGATGCCACGAAGTATAACTTCTCACACGCGTACATAAGTACACGCACCCTTTTTTTAATTTAATTAACACTAACTTACTGACTATACTACTATGGCGTTAATAAGTGAATTTTAATACTTTTAACGAGACCTCAAAAGTTTTTTTTAAAAGCTGTATAAACCAGTATCCTTTGTCCACATTAAAAACAGCAGCAAGAAGGGCAAGAAGCAAACCATTGCGAACACATTTTAAAATTCGAGTTTTTCGATTTCCGATCGCGTTGGCGGACAAAAAATTCAAATTTAGAATCGGACGACGCGCGCGGGCGGCACGGCGGGGTGGCCGACAGCCGAGCGCGCCATTTTACGTAGCATTTTTACGATGTAGCCGATAACGTTTACGAGCCGCGCTGAGTGGCGTCGCCGCGGCTCGACTGATTGCATGCGAGGGCACGGCCTGGCGTGCTTATCGATGTCGATACATTTTGTCGATGGTTTTGGTAGAGGGAAATGTCAGAATTTTTGCAAATAGTGTGAGTCTTTGGAGAAGATAAAAAAAATCTATACCATATTTTTTTTATCAAAATTTTTCCTACACCAGTTTTTAATGGCACCAGCCGAAAGGTAAATTAATCAAGGGAGAGTGAGATGGTCGTTCAGCGCCCTTTGGTCGACGCTGTCACACTATAAATTGTATTAAACTTATTTAACTATCTGGAACACATGTTTTGGGTTATAATTACTGTTCAACACACGTGCTCTTATAATTTTATTGCATACAAGATTGTAACCTGTTTTGTGTTTATTAAATAAATAAAATATTCAGTAACTTTATGTACCTATTTTATACGAATAAACACATAAAAAATGCCTTATTTGTTCCTCGAAAAAGAATGTTGAATTTTCTATTACTTACCAGTAGCAAACTAGCGAACAATACGCACGGGTGTCGTGGCACTATGTATAATTTTATTTTCTTAAATTCAATTTCCATTCGGGGCTGCCCCGCGCGTATTAAAAGGCACCATAATAAAGCTCGAAGTTGTTTTCCGCATTTCGGCGCCCCTTGCTACCTAGCGCCTAGAGAGCATATTATCTACCCTCGGGCCGCGGTTGACTGCCGATCACATCTCTTTCAACTGAAGTTCATTGACAGCCTCCATGGCTCAACCGGTCAGTATCAGACTACGAAACGAGAGGCCGCGGGTTCGATTCTCGCACCGTGATAAATGTTTGTGTGATCCATAAATATTTCGGGTCTGAATGTTAGGGGACCGAAGTCCCTCGTAGCTGATATTCACGAAGAGGTTTGATCTAGTGTGGTCTATAAGTGTGATAGTTGGGTGTATTTATTTAAATTCCTTCGTCTTATATTTATAAGTGGCCCCGGCAGACGTCCTGCCACAGACTGTCTTCTGTGTAGATTAATATATCGTAGAAAAAAACGAAAACAGTGCCTATCAGGTCCAAAACTATTCTACTTTTTAACTAGGAAATAATTTTGAAAAAATACGATAATATCGAAAAGTTTTTTTTATTCTGTCACAGTAAACCACACCGTACCTGATGGTAAGCGCAGTGCCGTCCAGTTAGAGTAGCGAGAGACAATCTATCCCCAACTACTCAACGCAATCATGCTCGCTTCTTCACACTACGCCATGGGCAAGAAGGTGAAGAAGCGGTCGAGGGTCTCAGTACTCAGAAGGCTGCAAACAGCCAATCGTCGTACCCCATAGACCCCCGACAAAAACCGGATATACACTGGCTGACCCCGGAATGCGACACACTTGCGTGTGCCACTATGGCGGGCGGATATGAATATCTTACCATCAGCATATGATATGCTGAATATTCCCATCGACAGAACCCCATCCTGTTCGCGTCGTGTTGGCTGTCGTGTTTGACCTCACTGCGGGACCCCGACCCCACGGAGATACGACACGTAACGAGCTCCACGAACTTTTGCCGATGCTTCCATATCATTGATAATCATCGTATGAATTCTCTCAGCCCAAATGATACCTCCGACTTTTTGGAAGTTACGTTCGATCGTTCGTTAGGTTCGATCCCCGGGTCGGGTAAAGTGATATTGGGTTTTTCTGTCTAGAAATTCTCAGTAGTAGCCCGGAGTCTGGAATCGTGCCCGGTATGGCGATAGGCTCGCCCCCTATCACATTATGGGACCGAAATTCGACGAAAAGTGGGTGTACTGATTACACCTCTGCCTACCCCTTCGGGGATTATAGGCTTGAGTGTATATGTGTGTATGAATTCTATGGCATAGCGAGTGAGTAACTGGGAAAGATATTCATATCCGCCCGGATAGCGACCACCGTGCACAGTGCACAGCAGCCAGTGTACATCCGGTTTTAGTCAGGGATCTAAAGTTGGGGTACGATGTTTGGCCGTGTTGCGGAATTCTGAGTACTCTGATACTAGATCCTCGACCGCTTCTTCACCTTCTTGTCGTCCATGGCGTAGTATGAAGAAGCAAGCCGGCATGATTATGTTGAGTAGCGGGTATAAATTGTAGATCGCTACTCGATACTCTAATAGACGGCACTGCGCTTACCATCAGGTGCATTGTAGTCACTTTTCCGTGCCAGCATAAAAAAAACATTGAAATTTTATCGATCTGGGATCGAACCTAGGGTCTCACCATTTTATGTAGATATAAGCAGCTACTAATATGGGATGGTAATGACTATATGGTAATGACTATATAGTAATGACCATATGGTAATGACCATATGGTAATGACTATATGGTAATGACTATATGGTAATGACTATGCGGTAATGACTATGCGGTAATGACTATGCGGTAATGACTATATGGTAATGACCATATGGTAATGACTATTTGGTAATGACTATATGGTAATGACCATATGGTAATGACCATATGGTAGTGACCATATGGTAATGACCATATAGTCATGACTATATGGTAATGACTATATGGTAATGACCATATGGTAATGACCATATGGTAGTGACCATATGGTAATGACCATATAGTCATGACTATATGGTAATGACTATATGGTAATGACTATATGGTAATGACTATATGGTAATGACCATATGGTAATGACTTTATGGTAATGACCATATGGTAATGACTATGCGGTAATGACTATGAGGTAATGACTATATGGTGATGACTATATGGTAATGACTATATGGTAATGACCATATGGTAATGACTTTATGGTAATGACCATATGGTAATGGCTATGCGGTAATGACTATGAGGTAATGACTATATGGTGATGACTATCATTACCATCCCGTATCAGTAATGGGCCTACTGATGGACACACATACCAGATGCTGTCTGAGATCTCAGTGAATATTCCTCAAAGCCTACATTGACCCCAATTGGCCGAGATATAAAAAATGTAAATAAAAATTCCGGTAACCCTAAATTAAAGCTATAACGCGTTTTTCGTTAAACACCCACGCAATTAGAGATGCGAAAGTTAATCCCGGGATTAGGCGCGGGATTTGTCCCAATTTAGTATCTCGCTGTTCCGCTGTTCCATTTTGTTTCGCATGTTAATCATAATACGATAAATTGTACTCAAAGATTACAAATGGCGGTTGGTAATTTTTTTACCATTAATTTGTCTGTGCTAATTATAACTCATAGAAAAAAACCGTAATGATGCTTCATATCACTATATAGTATAAAACAAAGTCGCTGTCGCTGTCTGTCCGTCCTTATGTATGCTTAAATCTTCAAAACTACGCAACGGATTTTGAAGCGCTTTTTTTAATAGATAGAGTGATTTAAGATATTTTGATACTTTCGGTATTGTGGATGTTCATGGGCGGTAGAGATCACTTAACATCAGGTGACCCACTAGCTCGTTTGTCGGACCATACAATAAAAAAAAATAAAAAAAAGAGGAAAGTTTATATGTATGATACATGCATAATATTACATTTGAATGATACATTTGTGAAATGTGTAATAGTTTAAGATGCCTCCATGGATTGTATACCTTTTCTTACAAAAATAACCTCCACGCGGGCAGAGCCGCGAGCAACATCTAGTTATAATAATAAAAGCATTAGACTCAACAGTCACACACATAGTCCTGACCCCATACGGGGTCAACCCTATATCGTGGGTATAAAGAACTAAGAGGGACTTGATTTTTATTTTTATCGAACCCACGGCCTCCTATTCCACAAGCGGCTACCGCTGCGCCATGGAGGCCGTCACTGACATTAATGCAAGTAGATGAAACCGGTATCAGGATTGTGAAAAGTGGATATATATATGTACCTACCCCTATGGAATCAAGGCGTGATAGTATATCGACATTTCACCTCCGATACCTCTGACATCGAGGTGTTTGGCTAAGCGGGTCACCTGTTGTTAACTCACCAGACTTAACAACAGGTGACCCGCTTAACAAAACATTGACCAAACTTATATACATAACTACCGATCCCGCTATCTATTACGCATCCAACAAGTGTTGAAGTATTTTTCGGAATATTTTATGCTTCCTATATACGTGGATTGTGGTAACACATTCGCATATTAGGGATGTCACGTATGAGTTTTTTATAAACATTAAATGGGTTTTTTTTATCCTGCCACGGCAGTGAACACACTGCACCTGATAGTAAGTGCAGTGTCGTAGATTACTAAGTAGCGACTAACCCCCGCTACTCGATACAATCACGCCGGCCTGCTGTGTAGCTTCTTCACTCTACGCCTAAAGGACCCAGGATCATAGGAACATGTTAGCTGGCAAACTGACCCACAGCTTGAGATTGAAACAGACAAAATGTCACTTAAGTGCCTTTATTTTATATACAATACAATTTATTTTATATTGACTTTGAAAATATTATTAAACTGATCAGTTTGCATTAACAATGACTAAGCATTAATTACGCCGGCTGTGAAACGAGAGGCTGTGGGTTCGATTCTCGGACCGACACAAATGTTTGTGTAACAGACAGATATTTTTTCGAGTCTGTGTGTTGTGGGACCCTAGTTCCTCGTAGTTGTTGATACCCATGATACAGGTTTTACCTAGTGTGGGGTCAGAACTATGTGTGTGTTTTATAGTGGTAGAGCCACGCTGAAGACATATTTGTCTATAGCATGAATGGGCCGGCTCGACCGGGGTAGAACCACTGTCTTATAGAAAACCAACGTAAAGTGACAGTTTACTGTCGCGTTTCGTATGGTAAGTAAGATATTCGAAGGCCCAGATTTCCCCTTCCCTTCCCTAATCCCTATTCTTGTCCTTCAAGGCCGAAACGCATACATGATACTTTCGGTATTGTGGATGTCCATGGGCGGTGAAGATCACTTAACATCAGGTGACCCACTGGCTCGTTTGTCGGACTATGATATAAAAAAAGGTGTAATTATTTATTATTACATCAAATTTCAAAGGAATTTCAAGGGTTCAACCCGGATTAGGCAAGCATAGTGGACTAAGCCCTTACTCCTTTCATTAGCGTAAGAGGGTCCCGTATTGGAGAGTGCTTACGGGGCTAACCTTCTTATGACTAAGATATATTTCAATCTTCTTCACTAAAAAATATTCTCCCTTTCCTACTCTCAAACATTCATTGTTACAACTCTACAGGAGGGTTACTCTTGACACTCGATTACAATTTAAAATTGGGATTGGGTTCGAAATCTGTACAATTGGCAATACGGCGGAATTTTTAGTAACTAAATGAAATAGAGTATTTACGAACTACGTAAATATTTTATTTCATTTTGTTGAGTGAGTTAGAGTTCCAATATCTACTACATTGGAATTGAAACTATATTGAGTTCGAAATTGGAATTGATTTCAAAAGTAGGCCTACAGTTCCAGCCACCCACTACAAGTTCACTAATACCCAAAACATAATCACCTTGTTTAATACGTACGTGGCAACCCTAGGTGTACGTGTGTGAGGTGTGCTCAGAGCCGGTGGCACGGCATCGGATGTATAAAGTGGCGCGCCGGTGGCCGTGTGACATAGCTATAACTCCGCACAGCCCTGACAAACAGCCGCGCGACCGTGGAGTCGACACGATCTGTCATATTTTTTAAGTGAGCTTTAGCCGCGTTGAGCATAATAGGGGGAAAACTTATGGGTTCGCGTCACCAAAATCAAATCAAATATTTATTGAATCCATGAAATGATTTACATTATTTAGAATCAGTCAATCTTTTTTACTATACCACCAGTTTTAAATGCAGTTTCGCTAGAGAAGAACGTGCAAGAAACTCTAGAATTGCTCTTTTCGAACACCGGCTAACAATATTTGGTCATAAAATTAATATACGATTCATGTTTGATTTCATGTAATACTTCTTCCAACCATTTGACTTTGACACAAGAACGCCTGTGAAGTTTTATAATAATTGACAAGCAATCATAAACAAAATAGTTACTACTTCATGAACGCTGTTTCAAAAAAGAACACCGTAATTTAACGGTAGGTAGCGGCTTTGCTGTGCCCTGGTATTGCAGAAGTCTATGGGCGGCGGTGACTACTTACCATCAGGTGGCCCGTCTGCTCGTCTGCCTATCGAGGCACTAAAAAAAAAACAAAAAAAAAACCATTGTTTTAAGTTTTCACTCTGTCGACAGTCCCTTACATTTTATAATTTTCATAGCTAGCCTATTTATAAGGGATGGGAGCCGGTTTGGATAAGGCGTGCCTAAAGATCGATCCTTCTGGACTCAAAGCAACTTCGACTGCCTAAATATGAGGCCTAACTGTGAATTTTTACAAATTACAATTTTCATTGTTTTTTACATCTAAAAAATCCATTTGTAGTTTATTTATTCTTTTGTATGTGAGAGTCAATTTGAGTTATTGACCATGTAGGGCAATGGATGAAATAATCCCTGTCACTGTAAACGTGATTTTTAGTAAATATTGAGCAACATATACGCTTCTACTGCACCTATCACTGAAAACAAATATTTATGGTTTAAAAATATACGTATGAAATAAATAAAAGCTGTATTCCCAATTCGACTCTACAGCACTATAATGCGCGGCCGACACCGGAGGGCGCCGTCGCTAAAGCGCGATACTACGGGCTCGCCTCGGGCGGCGCGAACCAATTACCCGCCGCCGCCGCCGCCCCCTCCGCCGCCCGCCCGCGCCCCAGGCGGCGGCCCGCCCGCCACCTCGCCGCGCCGTGCCGCCGCCAACAGTATTGCCAGGTGACGTTAAATACGCGGGCCTTTCTGTTTTCGAAAATTTAAACATAGAAGGTGTGTTGATTTAAATTTCGAATATGCAGAAAACGTTATTTTTAGGATCCATTATCAGGGCAATGAGAGTCTAGTCCCGGGATTCAGTGCCGAGAATTCCCGGAATGTTCGATGGATTAACTTGTTGCAAAGCGTTTGAATTGCATTGTTCACAAGTTGATTTTTAAATATTTTATTTGATTTCTTAATATTATTCAATGTTTTTTCAGGGTTTAGATTCAAAAGAGTTGCACTGAGCTCACTGAGTCATGGCATAATCAATTTGTATAATCAAAAGAGAGTGCAAGAAATAGGACCTGGATCTAAGAAAACATCTAAATATTTGACAAATGATAATAACCCTTGCTAGAACAGGGAAATTTATTTAGCGATGGACTTAACATAATAGATATGATATGATATGATAATGTGATTAATACGGACACTGAATTGAACTTGCAAATAACTTTATTTAGTGTAAACTGTGGGTACCGTCACTTGTTTCGCTATTTTGAAGGTAGTTTAGAGTTGTTTATCGGGTGATCTAACTCACAGAGGAGTGGGGCACAACGAAAAATTACAATATAAAACAGCACCTCGTCTTTGGCGAGGCATTCGGGAATAATGTTAGTAGCTAGTCGGTCGTAATGCCGAAATACTGTTAAAGTAGTAAGTTAACGTGATGTGAAAGTGTTATTGTGTACTGCGTATTGTAATGTAAACTGTGATGTGTTTAAAAGAGCAACCATGAGGGTTTCTTGCCAGCTCTTCCCCATGGATAACTGCATTCCGAACTGGTGGTAGTTTAATAAACTCTGATGTGTTAATCTCGTGTTTTATTACCGAACTATCATACGCTATGCATCCTGACCATATCTGGAGGTCTGAGAGGGACGACCCGTTATATACAACATGTAACATGATTAACGCACACTCTGAAAGTAGTTTGTTCAGAATAAGCGACTGAATCGATATCAACAATATTAAATAGACGATTTTGTTTTCCAAAAATAATTAAGACTCAGGTAAATAATAGTCACCCTTTAATTCAACGTTCAAGACAAAAGAAACTGAAACATAACTCGATGCGATAAAGTCTTTACTAAATGCAGTAATAAACGAACACTTTAAAAATTATATAATTAAAATTATGAACTTTATGTCGAAAATTAGTACAACTAATTTCATAAAAAACAATATTTATATTCCTCGCAGTCTAATTTCAATACATGAATTATGATTGTAATAATATGTTTTAATTGGGGTGTCTGAGGATGTGCGTTATTCCCGTTAAACGTAGTATATCCAGGCAGCTACAAAAGCTGACTGGATAGAGACCATAATAAAATCTGCCTTAATCACTCGTCCCGGCATCCCAGCGAGTCAGCTAGTGTACATATAATAATCCAGTCAAGTAAATCCAGACGCAACATCTCTCTACAGTCGACATTATATTGTGATTGCATTGTACGTACTATCACGTGCAGTCACTTTAACCCGGAAAAACACTTTGATAGTAGTTTTTTTTTTATTATCATGGCACGGCAAAGTGACCGCCTTACACCTGATGGTAAGCTCAGTGCGGTCCAATTAGAGTATCGAGTAGCGGGAGACGATCTATCCCCCGCTACTCAACACAATCATGTCGGCCTGCTTCTTCACACTACGCCATGGACAAGAAGGTAAAGAAGCGGTCTAGGGTCTAGTGTCAGAGTACTCAGAAGGCCGCAAAATGGCCAAACATTGTACCCTAACTCTAGACCCCTGCGAAAAACTGGATGTACACTGGCTGATCCCGGAACGCGTCACACTTGCGTGTGCCACTGTGGTGGGTTTTACACCCTGTGTACGGTGGTCGCTATCCCGGCGGATATGAATATCCTGGCACCAGCAAAAGTAGTCAATACATTGTATAAAATTAGTCTCCTCTCATTTATGAGATCCTGGTACATAGATGAACTATGAATCACAAAACTGTTTTATTGCTTTGAAAGGAAAAATTATAAACAAACATTACCTACCTATCCATCCATCCGCCTTTCAAATCTCTAAAATCCCAAACCCTGCTTATCGGAACGGCTAGAGGCACTTACGAAAAACAAACATGCCCCGTAAAGGGATGGTCATTCCAAACTGGAAAAAGCGATTTATATTGGGCAAATTTTATAGAAATTTATTAAATTTATTATTTATTTATTTATTTTTTATGCGTGATATGTCTCAATTAAAAAAAAGACTTATTTTTAAGTGGTCCATATGAATTCAAAACATACCACATATCCCAAACTGCTTAAGTCCGGGATATGTTAAAGAGCCTTCAGAGTCAGGGTGAAATAAGTTTTGTATACTTTAATGAAATTGTTTTTATATACGCTCTCACATCTGTAACGCCTGTAATGTTACATACATTAAGGAAAAACCAGTACACCGACATTTCGCCGAGCTTATTACAATCCCATGTCATCCATCCAATGTCATATGTGAGCCATCGACACACCAATTCGTATTTTTGCAGCACCATCAGGCTGTGGCACAGTTTGCCAGCTACCGTGTTCCCTCCTTCCTATGATCCTGGGTCCTTTAGGCGTAGTATTAAGAAGCTAAACAGCAGGCCGATATTAGTGTTCAGCAATTCTAGCACTCCTTAGAATACCCCGGGATCGCTCCGTAAGCGCCGAAGAAGGCCACCGCGGGGTTTTAGCTGGTAGTGTCGGGTGGGGTGTACATAGGGGGTAGGGACTCGGCCCAGCGGCTGCCCGGATAGCCATCATCCGGGCGATGCTGGGTCGTAAGACCGGCTAGTCCAGCATAACCGTTTTATTCTTATTCCGCTTCCCCCCGGAGCGGGCGGTAGTAATAAAACGCTTTCCCCGCGACAAAAAAAAAAAAAAAAAAAAAAGCCGATATTAGTGTTGAGTAGCGAGGGATAGACTGTATCTCGCTACTTAATACTCTATCTGGACGGCACTGCGCTTACCATCAGGTACAGTGTGGTCACTGTGCCGCGCCAGAATAAAAAATAAAAAAAAACACCGGGTAATATTTCAAACTCCAGTCTGATAAATAAGATATGTGAAGGATTTGTAAGGAGCGGAAATAACAAGGTCGAGTCTGCGACACAACGGACATTTACGCTGACATGACAATAATAATATATAATACGTATATACTCCACAATACCCTTTTTACTACTTTTACCCGACCTGGGGATCGAACCCAAGACCTCAGCACAGCAGTACCGTGTACGCAAGTACTTCTACGGTCCCGGAAAGTGACCACACTGCACCTGGTAAGCGCAGTGCCGTCAAATTAGAGTATCAAGTAGCGAGAGACAATCTTTCCCTTGCTACTCAACACAATCATGCAGCATGCTATGTAGCTTCTTCACACTACGCCTAAAGGATCCAGGATCATAGGAAGGAGGGACCACGGATTTAGATTAGTCAGATTTTAGTACGGAATACGCAACGCAGGCATGAAAAGTGGAGCAAAACTGTAATGAACTAGTATCCTAGAGAAGAGGAAACAGGGGAGTCGATATAAAAGACTAGCTGTTGCTCGCGGCTCCGCCCGCGAGGGTGTTGTGTTTGGGAGGAAAAGTATGCAATACAAAATACCAATTTTCATGCGTTTAACTTCAAAAATGACGGATTTTCATACAAACTTTCATCCCCTATTTTACCCCCTTAGGGGTGGTATTTCCAAAAACCCTTCCTTAGTGAATGCCTACGTCATAAAAGGTATCTACTGTCAAAATTTCAAGTCTCTAACCCCAGCCGTTTTGGCTGTGCGTTGATCGATCAGTCAGTCAGTTTCTTCTTTTATATATACAGATGGGAAGATGAAATAAAAAAATAGCAGGGACCAACATGGTCAAGAACAACCCGAGATAGAGACGAATGGAAGAAGTTGGGAGGCCTTTTACTTTGGGCAAACAGATACAGATGTCGACAATCCTACAGCGAAATAATCTATGTGAAGTGTGCAATTTATCTGAATAAAGGCTTTTATTATTATTATGTTTGTCACACCGTAATCACGGGACTAGAGTCCCGGACATTTGGAAGGCGTGCGTGGGGCCGAAGTCAACATGTAGAGGCCCGTTAGACAATTTTAATTTAATGATTGGCATGGATGGATAAAAAGTTATGCTGGTTTATTGAGGTGAGGTGTTAGTGGATTGGGTCTATGGGAAGGACTATGGCATCTTTTTTTTCGGGGAAAGCGTTTTATTACTACCGCCCGCTCCGGGGGGAAGCGGAATAAGAATAAAACGGTTATGCTGGACTAGCCGGTCTTACGACCCAGCATCCCCCTCGCCCGGATGATGGCTATCCGTGCTGCCGCTGGGCCGGGTCCCTACTCCCTATGTACACCCCACCCGACACTACCAGCTAAAACCCCGCAGTGGCCTTCTTCGGCGCTTACGGAACGATCCCGTGGTATTCTAAGGAGTGCTAGAATTGCTGCCGGAACCGCCCCTGCGCGTAGCAGGCCATCTCCATGGGAGGGCTTAGGAGCCCCCGCGCACCGAACAACGACAGCAAACGAGGCCTTACCAACCGCGCTGCCGTCCATCTCGGGGTCGCACGATGCTGACAGCCCCCGCTGCGAGCCCGCGACCCCCGATGGCCCCAATTAGTCGCCTCGTACGACAGGCAGGGGTTACCGTGGTGGAATTCAAACGCCCCCATTCCACAGGGCGGAGGACTATGGCACCTGCCTGACCAATGTTAATAACACAGTTATTCTTATTATAGTATGGAATAAATATGAAAATCGAGTATTCGTTGGCATTTTCTCCCGCTGGCAACAGTTATCTCCGGGAGCACGGGTCGACACGCGCGGGCTAACGGCCGCACTGCGAATGTGGCTACGCTTTATGCCCACCCGCGCCTCGCTCCCGGCTCAGATGCGTGAACTTAAAGCTAATTCCGCTTTGTTCCGAAGGAGCTTGGATAACAATGTGTTTTTGACATCGCGCCTGTAAGTAACAATTACCAACAGTGACGCATAGTCCTGATACTAGGTCAAACCTGGAGCAGGCACTACGAGAGACTTTCGGTCTCAATACCCAGATTCGAAACAAAAAAATATGTACTATATAATACAAATAGTACTTTGGGCAGTACTTTACTACCTGGCAATTTTTTTTTTTAATGCCTTGATAGGCAGACTAGCAGACGGGCCACCTGATGGTAAGTAGTCACCGCCGCCCATAGACTTCTGCAATGACAGGGCACAGCCTAAAGCCGCTGCCTATCGTTACAAAGCCGCTGCCTACCGTTTCAAATTAAAAAATTTAAATTCTGTGCCAATGGCCTTTTTGGTCATACTTTAGAGTTTAGACACAGGTGTTCCAAATTGTGTAGTAGCGGGTGTACTTAGGGTATATAATTGTTTTTTTGTATTATTTATTTTTTATTCTGGCGCGGCAAAGTGACCACACTGCACCTGATGGTTTTTTTTTACTATAAATAGGCTTGCGTTTAACCACTATCTCGCCTGATGGTAAGTGATGATGTGGTTAAGGTGGAGCACGCTTGCCTAGAAGATACCTATTCACTCTTGACTTAAAGATACCCAGGTTATAACTTTCGGGAAATATAGACTCCGGCAAAGAGTTCCACTCTCTAGCGGTCCGCATGATAAATGTACTAGCAAAACACTTCGTGCGCACTGGTGGAATATCAATGGTAAGCGCAGTGCCGTCCAGTTAAAGTATCAAGTAGCGAGATACAATCTATCCCTCGCTACTCAACACAATCATGCCGGCCTGCTGTGTAGCGTCTTCACACTACGCCTAAAGGACCCAGGATCATAGGAAGGAGGGAACACGGCAGCTGGCAAACTGTTTCGGCAAAAATACGAGTTTGCTCTGCTCTTGGTTCGGGGTAGTAGACACCACGAAGCTGTGGCTCCGCAAGCCAGTACGCGTGGTTCTGGTATGGAAGGGAGAGGATGGGATAAGATCAATCAATTCTTCAGAGCATTCGCCATGATACAGAGACGGTAGAACACGCAGACTTTCGATCTCACAATACCCAGACTCTAAACAAATATTTGTAAATCTATCAAAAATATGTACTATATACAAATAGACTGCCTCGGTGGCGTAGTTGTAATTGCGCATGCGTTACGATTGCTGTGCTGAGGTCTCGGGTTCGATCCCCGGGTCGGGTAAAGTGATATTGGGTTTTTCTACCCAGAAATTCCCAGTATTAACCCGGAGTCTGGAAGTGTGCCCGGTGTGGCGATAGGCTCGCCCCCTATCACATTATGGGACCGAAATTCGGCGAAAAGTGGGTGTACTGGTTACACCTCTGCCTACCCCTTCGGGGATTACAGGCGTGAGTGTATATGTATGTATTTAAAAATAGTATATAAACACACACATAGGCATTCAGTAAGCTATAATTATCTTGTGTCATAAGTATAGGGAACTACGTGAGTCTTTCGGTCTCAACACCCAGATCCAAAACAAATATCTGTCTGTCACACAAACATTTGTCTCGGTGCGGGAATCAAACCCACGACCTGTCGTTTCGCAACGGACTCGTTCGTTACTCCACGAAGGATGTCATGTCGTTAAAATGCATTGAGAATGAGTTAGATATAATATTGAGGGTTTCGGATTTTATACCATAAAATGAGGTCGCAAACCTGATGGAATCCTGCCTGTCAGTAATATTTTCGAATTTCAAAGTTAGATGTGAATTTGTAAAGGCACATTTTGACGATGCAGGAAAATAAAACTCCAGGTTTTTATTACAGGATTCTTCCTAAAAATTTCGGATGTGAAGCGATGGACTAAGGCCTATCTCTCGTTAGTAGAAGCTAAACCCAGCATTGGGACAGTATACACTGTTAATATTACGCAGCTCAAATAAAGTAGCATTATGCCATTTCGGAAGTGGGCTGGACACGTCTGCAGCCGGACAGATGGCCGATGGAGCAGACATGTGTTGTAGTGGAGACCGCGTTTTGGCAAACATAGTGTGGGACGCCCTGCTGCACGATGAACCGACGACTTGAAGAAGTTGGCGGGTAGCGGGTGGATGCGGGCTACCCAAGACCGGGATGGTTGGCGTTCACTTGGGGAGGCCTACGTCCAACAGTGGACGGCAACAGGCTGAGTATATATGCCATTTCGTTTTGTATGCTCAATGGACCTTAAAATAAAATTTTGTCTGACTTTAAACTAAATTTATATCACCTGTCGCCATGGTAACCTTTAGTTTTTTACATACATTTAGAGGTGTAACAAGTACAGCCACTTTTCACCGAATTTATTACGGTCCCATAATGTGATGGTGGTGAGCCCATCACCATACCGGGTACAATTCCAGACTCTGGGCTGATACTGAATATTTCTAAATAGAAAAACTCATATCACTTTACCCGGGGATCGAACCCGAGACATCAGTTGTAACACATGCGCAATTATAACTTCTTCACCGAAGTAGTCTAATTTGTTCATATTGTTTATATTTTCCGAGTTTGCCGAAACCCCGACTAATCCGCTTTTTTACTGACTATAATGGTCAGTTAGCACACTCGCTCCTGTACATTACAAAGACGTTCAACTGAATATAAATTAGCACTTCAAGAAAACATTTCAAAGCTAGTGAAATGTAATGTCTGCCCTCTGTCTGGTAACTAACCCGAGTTATCAAGCGGATGCAGTCGTTACGCCGGCACAGAGGGGCAATTTAAGATGTACCCGGCAGCGGCCTAAAATACGCCATCTCGAATTAGGCCAAAATGTAGCATGGCTTCACTGCGAAGGAATCTTTGAAGATATACGAAGAAGGAGTAAGTTTTATGGCATCCTTTTATGGCAGATATTTGTTTCGGGCCTGGGTGTTGTGGGACCGTAGTCCCTCGTAGTTCTTGATACCCACGATACAGGTTTTGTGTGTGGGGTCAAGACTAAGTGTGTGAATGTTTGAAAAAAAATCCTAACAAAGCAGGTTTTGAACTTTCATTAAAATAATCATAAAAAAACGCTGCTTTTTCATCCTGACACGGCAACGTAAGTACACTGCACCTGATGGTATAGTGTCAGAGTACTCAGAAGTCCACAACACGGCCAAACATCGTACCCAACTCTAGACCCCCGACAAAAAACAGATGTACACTGGCTGATCCCGGAACGCAACACACTTGCGTGTGCCACTATGGTGGGTACAATATACCACTATGGTATACCAATAGTTAATATAAAGTGAAAGTTGGGTTTGGCAGAAGAAGCATGAAAGTCGAGTAAATGCGGTGGAGATGCGTTCCCTACGGAGTATGTGTGGAGTCACCCTTGCTGATCGTATGAGGAATAGTGTGATAAGAGATCGTTGTGAGTTGAAGAATGATGTGGTGACTAAGATAGAAAGAGGTATGCTGAGATGGTTTGGCCATATGGAGAGGATGGATGAAAGGCGATTTACGAAAGATATTTATCAAGCGAATGTGACTGGAAGAGTGGGTAGAGGGCGCCCGAGGAGAACTTATTCCAATCAAATTAACGATATTCTCCTAAAAGGGCAAATCAGGAGTACCTCCAACCGTCGAAAATGTATGAGAAGATGTATGAATGTGGAAGAGGCGAAAGAAGTGTGTCAGGATCGTAGCTTGTGGCAGTCAATAGAGTCTGCGTACCCCCATGGGATGCGGGCGTGAGTGTATATGTATGTATGTAGTTAATATAAATCAAACATATTTTAAAGTTTCTGAAAACCCGAGATATATGAAGTACATTTTCCTTGTTTATTATGAAAAAGATAGGAAAATAAACACTACTTTTTCTCTAATTAGGTCTAACTTTTAAATAACATAATCCTACTAATAATATAAATGTGAATGTTTGGATGGATGGATGTTTGTTGCTCAATCACGGTACAACGGCTGGACGGATCTGGTCGAAATTTGGCACAGAGATAGATTATAGTTTGGAATAGCACATATGCTACTTTTAATCCCGGAAAAATGTTAAATAGTTACATGATTTTTTGCATAGTGGCAGTTTAGGGATCACAAAATGACGTAGGTATTTGATCCCGGAAAAATGCTAGCTTCCGATGGGATAGCAAAATATAGAAAGGTGTAATAGCTTAAGATGCCTCCATGGATACTATACATTTTCTTCCAAAAATAACCTTCACGTGGGCGGAGTCGCGAGCAACATCTAGTAAAATATATTTTTAAACTATTTTAGAAGCAGATAGTACTGGCCATATAGCGTGAAGCACGAAGCGCAGATCAGTAAGGGCGCGTCAAGACCGCGGTAAAGTAAACAGGGGCCAGCAGTGGAGTGTATAATCGGGCCGGCGCGCGGGGCCATTGTAAAAATGACGCCATAAATCGAGCCAGGCCGCTCCCGACGAGCGTTTGGCGCGGGCCGGCTCGTAAATTATACAAGCCGGTGGCGGGCGCAGGGTTGCCACTGTCTTTTTGTTATAACTTGTTTTAGTAATTTGGTTTTTGTTGTCACGTGTTTATGAGTCCCTGGTATTTATTATACGTGAAGAAACTTTGTACCCCTTTTAAGCGTAATGAATGCGCTCTAATTACGGAATAATGGGTATGGATTTGACATTTATTTATATGAAGGAGTATAAAAATTTAATATTAATTTTACACGTTCAAACTGTCAATGTTGGTTTAGGGATACTAAAATAACGTACTATCAAATTATTTTAATACAATCAATTTATTTTGACTGTTAATATATACTAATCTTGGAATGGGGCAGTGGAGATAATCAGTAAAACCTACAAAATTGAGTTTTGAGCTGTGGATGTGACGTTGGAACTATTTTTTTCATGAATTACTGTGAAAGTTCGGCTGCTGTGTCTATTTTGCTTTGTCTGTGAATTAGTGTTTTAAAAGATTTCTTTGTACATCGTGCATTGCTAATAATAATAATGTTCTGCTAAGAAGTCACTGCGATTGGATTAAATTTAGCATTGGAATGACGTTTGTGTATAACCAATCAATTCTACTCCACTAACCAGTATGTAAGCATATTTGAACTTTGACCAAATTTCTCTACTGGATCAAATTGGTATATTTAGGGCCAAGATCAGTCCCATGTCCAATGACATCCACTTTTCCCCTTTTCATAGTTTTAATAATCGTTTCCAGTAAACAACACACCACTACATTGCATATACATAATTTTAACGTTGCAATTTTTCAACTACACATCGCTGGGGATTCTCGACGCAAGTAAAATACGTTTGAATAATATATGCCTGGCAGCCCTGACGGCACTGCGATCCGACCGCGTACGTGCGGCGGGCGGCTACTGGACAAGCTTTCACACGCGACTTGCTTTGAATTTACGTCGCATTTTCATTGTTGTCGCGGTGATAGGTCATTGTTAAAAACTAGAATTTCTATAGGCAACGACCCACCTATGCATAAGTATATATGTATAAAATGTGTACTGGCTGAATGGGTTGCTGTCTTTGCCTCTAGATGATGACCGTCAACGAGTAAGCGTTACTTATGACTTGGCAGCATGGTCTCAGACCTTAGCCGGTTCCTTATGGAGCGGACAAAAAAAAACGAATAAGCGTGTACTATTGGCATTATGTATTTTATCGGTATTTAAATGACTTGTACACTTACGAACTGCATTGTTGAAATCTATGAGCGACTATGATCAGCTACTGTCATCTGTCGACTGTTAAGTTTTCGAAGGTCACTAAATAACTGCAGTTACAAAGCCACATCAGAAATCCAACTGGCTTTAAAGCGTTATTCGTTTAATAACCAGCAGATAAATTAAGACCCAAAAATATTTCACGTCTGACGTTTTGCCTCAGTAATAGGGTAGTTTTCTGTGTTTAATATTGTACATTAATCTCTATGCAATCGAATATAATACGCAAAAGAAACTCTTTTGCGAAAACAGAATCCAAATTGGTTGAAAAATGAGGTCACAATATTTATTTTAAATATTGGTATGAGCAAACACAGGCATATGCGATAACGGTGGCGTATTGGGAAGATATCGCTATCTCCCTCGCACAACGGTACAGTACAGGCGATTCGTAGTACCGTGACGTCACGGTATCAGATTTGCATCCTTGTACTGTTATTTGACAACTACCCCTTCCAGCAGATTTGAGTGGTGTCTAATTTACTTATTTTTGTTCGGATTCATAAAATTCTTTCGATAATAGGTTTTAGGTAATGTAACTTGTTGACTAAATAAATAAAAAAAATCGAGTCAACTACCCTGTTATCAAAAGGCAAATTAACTCACGGAAGACTTAAAAATAAAAAACACCACCAATTCCTCCACGGGAACTCAAACGTCTCTAGAGTTCATGTTTTTTTCTAACAACTTAAATAGGGTAGTTGACAGTAAGTGAAAACCAGATAGAATTATGTATTTTATAATAGATTTTAATCTAAAAATATCGAAAATTTAACCAATTTGTAAATTTATATGTCTTCGATCAACAATACAACAAGTTTTAAAATCGATAATTTTATTCAGAATTTGATATTGGTTGTTAGTATGAAGCTTAAAATATAACTTATTATAGATGTAATTACGGAAAGTAAGACACTCCGGCCGATAAATTGCTTTTTCGGGTATTATTCTCGCAACTTTTGAACACACACTGTGGCGTTGTGAAACGTGTTCACATTGGCTCTGTTTGGAACGAACTACACAACAATAAGAGCTCACTTCGAAAGTGAGCTGTTATTTGCCGAGACGTTTTTGGTGCGCCGACCCGATATCTAGTTGTATTGTTGATCGAAGACCTATGTGATTATTTCATATTTTCAAGAAACAAATATTTTAAAATAAAGTATTTTGTCACGTGACATGAAACACCAATTAGTCAAGCATGACGTCACCGTCTGAAACATCTATTAAACGCTGAAACTTCTATTAGTTTTGCGTTTTGGTGGGAAAAATAAGGTTACTTTATAAAAATGCAAATTAAATGTTGATATTTTATATATAAGACCCATGGAAAAAAAAGTTTTTTAATTCATAAAAAGTACACAGACTTCAATGAAAAACAAATTATACGTCTCTATAAAATTTTAAGGTTTCCCTTGATTTTTTAAGATCCCATCATCAGATCCTGACTTGGTGCCAATGGGACCACCTGGGATGTATACCCTTTTAAACAAAAAAAGAATTTCTCGAATCGGTCCAGGCGTCTTCAAATAATCGGGTAACATACATTAAAAAAAGATTCCGACGAATTGTTAACCTCCTCCTTTTTTGAAGTCGGTTAATAAAATAAAACGGTTTCCCAAAAACAGTCAACTAGCCTATGTTACCAGGGTTTCATAACTTTCATACAGTTATTTTGTAAAATAACAGAACTATGCAAACGAAACAGCTTATGATCACGCGCCAACCCTGTTCGGGCGCGGCGTGCGGTCCAGCCACATATGGACGTGGCCGGTGTACAAGCTTTAACACGTGACTTCTCTCTTGTTTGGTATTTCTATTATGTTGGTATGTATAAGATCGGTTTTAAACATATTATTGTTTCCATGTTAGGTTCATAAGGATGTGTATGCTGAGTTCAAGAGACGGAGAAAAACAGTATTTTGCCAGGGCCGTCGTAAGAGATGCGTGCGGTGGAGCGACCGCCCGGGATGCTATCGATTGCAGAAGTCTATAGGCGGCGGTGACTACAAATCAAATCAAATCAAATCATTTATTTTGTAAATTAGGCCACTATGGGCACTTTTTACATGTCATAATAATGTTATGTTAAGGTCTACTGGTGCTTCGGAAATGCCCACTGGTCTGAGAAGAAGCACCAAGAAACTCAGCCGTAGGTCTTTTGTAATTTGTCATTACAATTTACATTATAAATTAATTTACATATAAAATACATACATCCTTAAACAAGTCACATTCACATGAAACAAAAAAAACGGTACGGTACATGTTAATACAAGGCAGAGTCGTAAACGAGGCTATACAAACTGTTATTTATTTTCTCTAACTAACAATCAATGAGCAATCCAGGTAGACCAGTCCACACAAGCAGCACCCGTTCACGAGTATGACGCATGTGCCAGCCATCGGCCTCCTCAACCATGACACAGGGAAGTGACCGACCCGGCACATAACGCAGCCGCAAGCACAGACCCTTAAGCGAGCATGACATACCTTAATCGCGTCAAAGAATCACTACTTACCATCAGGTGGCCCGTCGGCTCGTCTGACTATCGAGGCACTAAAAAAATGCTAGAAACGAAGGGGCGTTGCAGACATACTTAGCAGAGGCCAGTTTAAAATCTTTAATTTCCATGAATGGTGTAGAAATCACTAAAGTGGTCACACTAGAACACGACTACAGTATGCCCTATTTGATAATTTCATTCTTTTCCTTGTTTCTTTATTTTTTTGCGGGGACTTGGATAGCAAATAGGGGGCGCCGTTTAGCAATCCCAGGGCGCTATTATTGCTAAAACCGGCACTGTTGCCGGCTAAATAAGTAAGAGAACACAGAACTTAACGAGGTAAATGATCACACACACACACTCACACACAAGTACAGTTGTTTATAAACATTTTTTTAAGATGAGAAACTCTTCAAAGAGCTTTAAACGGGATGGTCCATTATCGATATTTAATGATTTTCTCATAGAAAACTTTAAAAATAGATGACTGGTGAGAACTTATACGTTTCATTTCCATCGTAGAATGGCGGAAACTTATAACCAATAGTTTTTCAATCAATTGTCTTTTTTGTTTTATCGAGAAATAATCAAAGCTTGTTTCATTTATTTTTTAAATATTTTGCATCTATATACATGGAAATAGATAAAACTACCGATAGTCAACGTAAAAATCTAACACGAAAAAATATTCGAAGTTCAAAAACGTTCCAAATTTAAAACACATTTTCGTACGTGACTGGCGGGCGCGAGTCGTCCGTATTTTTGCTTATATTTTTATTTTAGCGGTTGTAAGCGATTCGAAGCATGCCTCGAGGGCCGGAACGGTGAACACTCCAACTCACCCCGCGTTGTGTTAGGTGTGATGACGCGGAATAATTTAATTGCCGCGACGACGACTGCATCCGCCATTCGGCGAGGTGTTTTTATGTACGTTTTCTGTTTTACCCGCTTTGGTGATTATGAGAAATGGTGAAGATGTTTTTTATTTGGCTGTGTTAGGTTGTATGGATAACATTTATTTGGAGAAGCTCGATTCTTTCGTTTTATTTTCGTCATCATTATCTACTTGCCCTTATCCCACACCAAGTGGGGTCGGCACAAATGGTTTGAACTCTCCACGCAGCCCTATCATCCGTCAAATCTGCATTCACTCCTTTCATTTAACGCAATCCATCCATCCTCCCATGACTCTTTCGTCCATCCACGTTCATATTGCCAACCAGTCTTCTCACATGCCTTTCATCCCTCCTCATCACATGCCCATACAGAGCTAATTTTGCACTCCTCATATTCGTCAAATAGGGTATAAAAGAAACTTAATTAAACGTTAAACATGCAACAATATTAATTAAATAAATAAGTCCTTATAAATATAAATATACCATGCATATACCCTACAATTCTACAAAACTCTGGCCTCACGTCATGGCCAACGGTCTGGTATCCCAAAGGTCTTTGCTAATAAGCGTTTAATTCAGGGCAAAAACTCAGCCGGCCCGGTCGGTCCGCCGTCGGCCGTCGGGCGGCATTCATTTTAATCAAGCCCGTCACTGGCCCGATCGGCTGATGAATTATACCTGTGCGGCTTTTGTTTTATTAATGTTGCCCACGCGGCCGCGCCACACGCTGATATACCTGTTCTATATTTAAATTTTCAAATGCGATCATATTTTAAAATTGAGTATTGATAGTATTAGATATTTGTAACTTTTTAATGGTCAAAAGACTATGAGTATCTGCTGTAATCATTTCAAAATTTGAAAAATTATAAAAACACTGGCGTTCGTTATCTTATTGATATAATTATTTCAGATTATTTACATTTTAATACTACGACATAATCACTTTAAATGACAGAATAGTATATACGTCTGTATATTAGCTTAGTTATTTGTCACGCAAGGTTTCATACTCTATAGCATATTAATATCAATATTCATTTAAAAATAGAAGGTTATGAGAAAAAAGGTGATGTAGCCAGCGTCATCAAAGTTTAGGCTGTATGGCTATGGCCCTTGCCTTGCCGAAAAGGAAAAAGATAGATTATTATGGAGGGACATTGTTTCATTATGAAAATTAAGAATATCACTATACTTGTTGTTTGATTTGAAGATACCTAAGTCACACGCCCAGGCCTGATCATCACGCATAATATTTTTAATTTTTTTTATTAGCAAGTATGTGATTACATATAAGATCTTAGGTTATACAATACCGGTATATAGTACCGGTGTTTTTTGCCTCGATAGGCAGACGATCAGACGGGCCACCTGATGGTAAGTAGTCACCGCCGCCCATAGACTTCTACAATGCCAGGGCACAGCAAAGCCGCTGCCTACCGTTACACACTACACATGACAGAGGGCGTAAATCACGACTCGTCGCGGCTTAGCATCGATCGCTGTTATCGCCCTGATTGATGGAGCGCTCCCGGTTTTAATAACACTGAACTTACCGGAGCTGGTTTGTAGGTCGGATACGGTTTAAAAATAGGGATCAGATATTTGGGTTCCTTAAAACCACATTTCAGAATTCTAGTATTTACGAAACAAGTATAGAATTGTTAAATACGAATTTCAGAAGTTATATATTTAAGTATTTATAATAAACCAGCCGTCCCGCCTCAGAATCAAAAATGTTTTGTGTTAGCTGAATTAATTTCAGTTTTAGTAGTTGCAGAAAATTAAAAAAAAACGGTATCAAACGGTATCCTTACATTTCTGCTAGCCTGGTACTCAGGAAAAATTTTACTGTTACGAAACACGTGTTCTAAATATAAAAATACTAGAATAACTTGAACATAGTAAGTACATATTGATTTTCATGCCACCTAGAACTAACTTCACGATGTCATCGCATCGTAAAAATTCACTCTCATCATTTTTCTCCATCGCGCCATAAGAAGTATAACTTCAAAAATATTCGACATATCATCAAAATAGGTGTTACGTACAAAATGTATGAGACAATCATTTTTCTTCATTTATATGTCGAGCGACAAGCGCGAATTGGTATTCCAACTGTTTGTGGATAGATATAGTGCTATCTATCAACGGTAGGCAGCGGCTTTGCTGTGCCCTGGCATTGCAGAAGTCTATGGGCGGCGGTGACTACTTACCATCAGGTAGCCTGTGTGCGCGTCTTTCTATCGAGCCACTAAAAAAAAAAACTACGCGAGTAACCTTCGCGTCTTACCTTCAGGTATGATGACATGAATGACATGCTCCCAAAGCGTGTTTGTTTCCTTATAATGGGAAGGCAAAGGTTTCAAGCCCATACAGCCTTGTCAATCGTATTATAGATAACATGGTTTTTTTTCGCAGTAATCTTACTTGGCGAAACCAAGTCTTCGTAACCATAATAAATTTTTACTATGGTTAAGTATCGTATTGCCTAAAAAACCGCAACATATCCAATCGTGGCAGCCCTAATCTCGCTACGATGGTGGCCGGGCGTTGTCCTGTACCATCACCGCTCGAATATAAATCGCGTGTTAGGTTTGTTTAGCATTTCACGCGCCTCCGCTCTACTCGCGCTGTATAATGAATAGAACTAAGTCGAGAGGTAGGGGAGATGTCGAGCGTTCCAAATTCGTTACTGTATTTTTTTTTTTATTCTTTTTTGACAGCCGCACTAGAAATCCAATTCCCCGCACCGAGACATATGTTTGTGTGGTATTGTGGGACCGTAGCTCCTTGTAATTGTACTGCTTCTAGTACTTGATATCCACGATACAGTGTGGTGTCAGTAATATTATTGAGTGTATTATTAAAAACGGAAACTAACATCACGAATACATCACGAATGCATCATCGAACGGTAGGCAGCGGCTTTGCTGTGCCCTGGCATTGCAGAAGTCTATCTATGGGCGGCGGTGTCTACTTACCATCAGGTGGCCCGTCTGCTCGTCTGTCTATACAGGCAGTAAAAAAAATGCATTAGAAAAGTGCAGAAAAAAGTATTAGATTTTTTTAAAGCTGTACTTGGGGTCAATGACAAAGAATGGTTTTATGATAGGTCGAGATGAAAATTACCAAGGCGACATAAAACAGAGGTTACTAATTAAGAATTTTAATGAATGTTTTCCCGAGAAAAACTATTTTACAACCAAATGCGAGCACCACAGCTATTTATATACAAACTTTTACTCAACTACTTCTACATAACAATGAAATGTGTTTGCGCTTTTGCGCCAATGTTGGACCAAACTTTTCACTCTGCCACGTCAAGTCAAACATTTTAACCTTTTTCTTTGGATATGAGTAAGTACAACCAAACATAACAGAGCCAGTTATGAGTTCAGAGCGGTTCAAAAAGAATTACTGTCTGTCTGTTTTTAAGGCATCACGTCTAAAGTACTGTTTTTACAAAAATAATACGCAATAAACTAGCATATATCGAGATAACATTTAGTCTTTTTTTTATATCATAGTCCGACAAACGAGCCAGTGGGTCACCTGATGTTAAGTGATCTCCACCGCCCATTTACATCCACAATACGGAAAGTATCACGTATGCGCTGTTGGCCTTAAAGGACAGGAATAGGGACTAGGGAAGGGAAGGGGGAATCTGGGCATCCGGATATCTCACTTACCATACGAAACGCGACAGTGAACTGTCACTTTACGTTGGTTTTCTGTGAGACAGTGGTACTACCCCGGTCGAGCCGGCCCATTCATGCTGTAGACAAATATGTCTACAGAGTGGCTCTACCACTTTATTTAATTAAAATCGGTTAATTAAATCAAAAGTTATGAGTATTTATAGTTCACAATAGCTGTATTACGGCGATAAGGCGTGGTGAGATATGAAGTGATTAGTAAAAGCTAACAAGCTAGCTCCCAAAAATATCACATCAAGCCGCGCTCAACAGCTAGTATTTAAAAAATCAACTTATTGACGAATTCTCATGTAATTGAAATGATTATCTTATGCAGTTATGAAATCTTGATAATTATTTATAATACATATTTTTGACTGCCTCACGCATGCGTTACGACTGCTGTGCTGAGGTCTCTCAGGTTAGATCCCCGGTTCGGGTAAAGTGATATTGGGGTTTTCTATCTAGAAATTCTCAGTATTAGCCCGGAGTCAGGAACCTGTGCCCGGTATGGCGATAGGCTCGCCCCATATCACATACTGGTTACACCTCTGCCTACACTTTTGGGATTACAGGCGTGAGTGTATATGTATGTATATATTTACCGTTTAAAAAATACACAGTCCATACACTTTGAAAACAGCTCAATATTTTAAGCATGCCATATAGATTTAAAAGCATACCTTCAATGGTGGCGCAGGGATGTACAGCGGAGGATCGTTCTGGGATCCGGAGTAAACCTCCTGTCCGTCCGCACCACGCGTGCATCCGTCCGCATCCATCACACTATACCGGCATACGATCCCATCCGCCGGCTTGGCTTCGTAACCCGGTGGTTTCCCCACATAGAACCCCTTGGCTTTCACCCAGAATCGAAACTTGGAACTGTCCGAACTGTTGCATTCTTCCCCGCGCAGCGTTCTCAGAATCCGCGCGTACTTTTTCAGGGTTACCGTTTTCGTTTTGGCCAAATCCCCATACGTTTGAATCACCCAGGGTTGGTACGTCGAGAACAAATCGAGTTTAGGGTCGCCAGTTTGTACTTTCGGGCGTTTATTGTTATTCTGCTCGTTTTTTTTGTCGTTTTTCGAACTGCTCGCCGTTGATTTCCGTTTGGATGGTTTCTTCGGAGTTTTCTCCGGTATGGCTTCCTGAGTTAGTTTTTTACGGAGCCCACGGTCACTGATCATTACCGCCGCCATCACTACACTAGTTCATGTTCACTGTTTCCGATCACTATTTTGTTTCCCGTTCGAACAAAGTTGGCCTGAAAGTTACACAACTTCGAGAACTTTTGACTGGCAAGTTGGAAGGGCCGGGAAAGTTTGCCCGGCCGAGTTGCGGGCGCCCTTTCGCGCTGTTTTCTGATCGCAACTGTTCCCTTGCCAGTTGCGGGTTGTTAAGTTTGCCGGTGATCGATCGGTGCTTTTGTATTTGGAGGCGAGTTTACTATGGAAATATTATGGTTGTTTTATTTTGACTGGTGTGTCCGTACGTACAATGGTATTATAGTGTGAACCATAATTAACAAGCAAGGCTCGACGCGAATCTTCTGGATCGCTTCGCTTGGCTCGAAGATATACTAATATTAGATGATCTAATCGAGATTTTGTCTAGGAACTATGAAATGTACTCATCCATGCTTAGGAAATGGAGGCTCGCATATGACGAAGCGATACCTTCGGTCTGGTTTCTTCGACCCTTTCTTTAAACTAAAGTATAACATACTGGATCGTATGTATACGCATGATTCGAATGGTAAGGAATTGAAAATTACAATAATTGGATGGTTCGCATAGGCCCCATAGAATATTATGCTTTGTACTGACATTATGCTAATTATAAAAAAAATACAATTTAATAAAGTTTAAATAAATACCTAGAAGTTCATAGAATCTACTATATACTACGGGTTATTTAGAGCTAGACAACCAAAATGATTACATTTAAATTAAAAGGCATGGAGGAAACTTGGAATGCCGACGGCAAGTGCACAGGACAGCCAGTGGCTTCTTGTTCTACACTGAAATTGTCTTTTTGCATTGACAATAAATAAATATTCTCTATGCCCAATTTAAAATAACATTCTAAAATTAAATTCATACAAACCAGTCATAATAAAACATGTAAAAAAAAACAAAACAAATTTAAAAATAGAATTCGCAATACTTATGAACAATCTAAAACCTATAAATTCATTTTTAAAAAAGTTGGGAAACAAAAAGTACCGGTTGAATGACAGCGCACGCGTTCGGGACGTCCCGTACGGAGTTCGCGTTCCAATATTGAACAGCGCGAAATAACTCCCTCGAATACAACCGCTCGCATCCGCGCGCGCGGTAAACTGGCGGCCCGTGGGAGTGTTGCTAGCTGTCGCCACGATGCACCGGGCCCGTCGAATAGAATAATAAATAAAAATAATATGGGCAGACTTATTTTCATAAAAAATCACTGTGTAATTTGTTATAAAAGTTTTTTGATGTTAAAACTGTCGGATATTAAGACGTAAATATTTAATAAATAATGTGGGCAAACTTGTTGGTACTTCTAGGCACTTAAAAATCTTGTTATTCAAAAATTTACGATAATTAATAAATACAAGAACAATGCACAAAGGTCTAAATATTCTTATAGTTCCTTATTAATTTATTTCATCTTTACCATACATTCTAACTCACTGAACAATTATTATGTGAAACCTATAAACCCAAAAAATATTTCCAAAAGTAGTGTAACAAAAACTGCCCCGCGCTGGCAACACCAATGGCGTCTGCTATGGACGGCGCGGCGCGGCGGCACGTGCGGCGGGACGGGCCAAACACTAATTGCCCGCAAAACAATCGGTCGGGCGCGGGACGCGGGCGTCGCGATAACGCGCCGTGAGCCGTCCTTCGACGATACTTCCCGCACTCCGTTCGTCGCTTCAATCTCACACTTGGTGCTAAAAACCATACTCACACTAGTTTGTACCTAGTTGTTCGTCGTACAGGGTGCAGATTCGCTTGTCTAGGGAAACGGCTGTAATAGATAGATAGAGAGATAATCTATCCCCTGCTACTCAACACAATCATGCCGGCCTGCTTCTTCACACTACACCATGGGCAAGAAGGTGAAGAAGCGGTCGAGGGTCTAGTGTCAGAGTACTCAGAAGGCCGCAAAACGGCCATACATCGTACCCGAACTCCTGACCCCCGACAAAAAGCGGATGTACACCGGCGGTTCCCGGAACGCGACACACTTGCGTGTGACCAGACCAGATCTGGCCGGCAACCAGGAGGCTTGCTGCTATAAGGCTTACGAACCGTGCTGTCACCTCCCAGTGATGTAATTACAAACGCTAGAAGATCACCCATTAATCGGTTATGACTTATTGACAAAACCCGTATTGTCTGTCATTGATTGACGAGTGATCCTCTACGTAGCGAACCAATTGGCTGTAATCAGTTTATTCATGACTCTATTCCACAACCCATACCCACAGGCGGGGTAGGTGACCGCATTACCTGAGCCGGTGTCACTTTTTACTTTTTAAGTCGAGTACATTTTGACGTTAAGTTTAAAAAGGAGCGCGCGCATGCGCCGCACCGCTCTTCAAAATGTAAACAAACATATATTTAACCAAACATTCAAGGCATTTAAAACTTTATTGTTACGTCGTAAAGTCTAATTAAATAAATACGTTTAGGACTTTTTGAATCGGAACTTCATGGTGCGCGCGCAATCTGGCACGACTTTGGTGCGCACGAGCTCGCACTGTTGCGCGAAATGTGCGCATATTACCAGGCGAACATAAGCAACAAGAGACTTTGGCCATGGAACTTTATGTCATGCGCGCGCGCTCTTTTCATTGGACATTAGCACCCAAAATCTACTACAAACTATATTAAGCCTTAACAGTCTTAACGTAGGGATTATTTTAGAGATATGATATATTTTATACACTCATCTTATTCAATTTAAACTGTTATATACTTTATTTTATTTAGATAGGGTTTGTTTTCGATTAAAGTGTAATCATTGTAAGCAACAACAATAGGGTGAATAGAAGAACATATTTTTCGATGTGTAAACGTGTGGAAACGTGTTAATTTCGTCTTCAAGTCTTCTATAAGAATGGAAGAAGGCATTACAAGGGCTGATAGTCGAAATCAGCCACTTCTTTCTTAAAACTTTTGATTTTGGCACATGGATGAACAATTTATCGGGATTTAGTGTCGAGTTTTTACACAAAGGCATTGAACAATATTTATATGCTTGGTCATTCATTTTCGTGGAAAAACTAACAGATAAATGCAAATAATTTGTTATGTTGTTAGGTGTCACGAATGTTTGTATATGTGCGATGACGTCACATAGAGATAATGTCACGTGACAACGCGTTTTAGCGCGAAATTATATATAACAAAATTAAATCACGGATTTTATATAAATGGAGTATATTTCAATATTAGAAATATTACGGGGGCTATAAGTGAAGAGTCCTCTATCGATGTCCATCAATTTTCAAAAATTGTCAAGTACCCTATTGTGCGCAAGCGTTTTTTACGTATCTTACAGATGACGTATTATGGAGTGGTGCCATATTCAATTTTATTTTGAAGCCGCTAAAGGTCAAATTCTATTAACACAAACTATAAATTATTTAAAAATATATCTTCAAGCCTATGCTATCCTATGAACTTGATGAACACCTTATTAATTTTTAACCAGTGAACGAACGGGTTCAATGATTTTGATTGATGAAAAAAAAAAGTATTTACAATGATGATGGATAAGATAGAGGATCTCATCTTGTTGCTTTAAAATAAATGTTTTTAATGAAAAATATACGTGCATGTACATACATATAACATCTCATTAAACATTTAGTATTTTGCTTTCATTAAAGAAGTAGGCACACAAAAAAGCGAGCTGTTTGCATATAAAGATAAAGAAAGATACAGATTACATACACAAATAAAATAAATGAATGTTTCAACCTATTTCTTTTTATCTTAAACCCGCTGAGTTTCTACAGAATTTTTAACAATTATTTTTAAATCCATAATATTTATTAGAGGACTTTTTTTTATTTTTGTTTCGTTTACTTTTTTTTACATGAAACTAGTGGGGAGGAGTGACGGTATTTTTGCTGGCAAATACTACTAAATAAACCAACTACTACTAAATACACTCATAATGAAAAACACCACCCACCCACAACCACTAAATCAAATAAAACAACAACACTTTGAAGGAATCAAACGTTGCTTCATTGAACAGATTTTTACTAGGACTGCATTAAATCAAGAGAGCTGCTCTTATTGACATTTACCTACAAAAAAGGTGGACGTCAAAACTGGGCTGATTGCGAGCGCTGATTCGGAAATCCATATTAGTTCTATATGCTATCGGCAGATGGCGTTAATTGATTCATTTCATTTATATAATAATAATTCTAGAAAAAGATAACTGCTGGCCGCACGTTGGTTTTATCTCTCTCACATTTTTCTGCCTGTAATTCACTTTATAGAAGAGACGCTCAGTCCATTCTATGCAACGTTATTTTTTAAGTATGGAATGTTTCTTTCCAAATTTTGTTTCTCACGTAACCGCTAGATGCGCTGTATATTTTTTTACATGAAGAATATCGATGGAACCACAGCACCGACGTTAGTTTGCTTCTTGCCACCTAAGTATGCACACCACATTGCATCTTTCAGTGTCGAGTTAATTTTAGTTATTTGTAGCGACATTCCCGAACAAATCTGCCTTAAATTGGTTTACAGTGAAACTGTGAATCAGGGATGTTATGGAGCTCCGTAACCGTAACCGAAACTATCGGATATCCGAAATAAAATTCTATCCGTAACCGTAACCGAATCTGATATAAAAGTTTCAAATAATTTCGGATTTTCTAATTGAGACACGTTAGGACTGGTTTTTGTTTTTGCCTGGCCGAACCGACACACATTTATTATATTTATTTCTATTGCTTAGACATAGCCTGTCAGTCATTTACTCTTGTGGAATTACATTTTCTTACATAAAATAGTACCAAATGATAAACTAGAAATAAAGCTATTTGTTTTTTACTTTTACAATTTCTTCAAAACCTGATATCCATAACTGAAACTATCCGAAACTAACGGATAATCCGAAATAATTTAATATCCGTAACCCTATCCGAAACCGATATAATATTATTCCCATATCCGTATCCACATCCAGATCCGAAATTTCAAATATAAGTCAATGGAGAAAACTGATGGTTTGAGCCACGTTTCAGGTAAGTGTCCCGGTTAGTTATCGAATTTGCTGTCTGGGATCTGTCATCTATATGTAGGAATCGCTTTTGAAATACAAAATCGAATTATTTTGTATTTTTTAGTTCAGCTAGTTGTTCTGTGTGTTTTTTTTAGTTTATTTAAACTACAATTTCTTGAAAAATAAAACTTTTTAGTAATAATTCATTCATCTTGGGTTTCGGATCGTAACGATTCGGATCAACTTACCCCACCATTCGGTTGCTTTGTACTAGGATATCATATAACGCAAGAATTGTTCTCCCAACGATTTATGATTTGGACAGCATTTATAACAACTTACAACCACGATACGACTTATTGAATTGTGATTTTTAAGATATAGGCAAGAATTTAAATACTAGATACTACTAGAAATGAAAAAAGTGGTAAATCGGACTTGTTCTTAGGTAGTAGGCATTTGGAGGAAAGCAACAACCAGTAAAATCTTTTGGTTCTTCAACCTTCCCGGCCGGCCAGTATAATCAATTCAACTTTACCACGTCATGTGGCAACTTTCTACTGGGAAATCATATATTGAAGTAGCTCTTTACTATTGGTACGTAAGTACTGCCCGCTGCCCGTCGATGACAACAAATAAATACACAGTACAAGTAAGCATCGCCTGTTATGACGAGTACGATATATCTTTATATATATAATTCTACTGTACGTGTGTATGTCACTGAACTCCTCCTAAACGGCTAGACCGATTTTTAATGTTTTTTTTTGTATGCGTTTGGGTGGCGCCCTGGATGGTTTAGATTCACAAATCAGCCCGGCAGATGGACGTGTCCGCTAGTAATTTAAATATTAGTATCTTGTGTAACTGGTGCGGTTCAATTAATACTCAGTATCAGCCCGGAGTTTGGAATTGTGCCCGGTATGGCGGCAGGCTCACCCTATCATATTGTGGGATCGTGAATTGAATAAAATGAATTCGGCGAAAAAGTGGGTGTCCTGGTTACACCTTTGCCTACCCCTTCAGGGATTACAGGTGTTAGTGTATGTACGTATGTTGGGTGGGAGTATAACATTTTTGTAACTATCTTACAGTTGTTATTACTGTGCTTTATTGGTATCCCTATCACTATGGGTACGTAATAAATTGGGTGAAAAGGGATTCCAAGCGTGAGTAGTAGTTATAAAAATAGATATATAGTCATTAATTATCATAAATAAATAAACATCACGATGCCCGTTTATCCAACACAGTAAACACAGATCAATAGTTTTTTTTATATAATAAATTAAGCAGCACACACACACCAACCAAAATCCTTCTTCTTCCTTCCTATCTTTTTTTTCCCTACAATAAAATTAATTTGTTACTTACGCGGTTTTCGAATACGCTCACAATATGTTGTACTAAGACTACATGACACGAACAGCATATGGCGTTCGTTACTTACAATAATTATTGGACATAGTGCGCGACTCTGACAAAGCGCACGCGCATCAATTGAAACGTGTGTACATTTTATACTTCTTATGAGATTTTGTTCCCCTGGTATAAAACGACGCAATCATTTCAAAAACTCGTATAGATCCTAAGAACTGCCTGCGTCCGATTACGGACGGGGCCGCTTTCTTTGCACTCTGACTGGGGGCCGACCGCCACCTATTTTATATTGGCATGTATGTAATTTGATGTGATTATATTATTTATTATCTTTTGTTTTAATTTTATCATTAAAAATTCATAAGCAACAAACAAAACGTGAGGATATTTTTTATTTCTTGGCACGGCAAGGTGACCACGCTGAACCTGATGGTAAGCGCAGTGTGCCGTCTAGTAAGTGTATATCTATCTATCTATCTTGTAGTGAGAAACAATCTATCACGCTACTCAAGACAATCATGCCGGCCTGCTGTGTAGCTCTTCACAGTACGCCATGGGGCAAGGAGGTGAAGAAGCGGTCAAGGGTCTAGTGTCAGAGTACTCGAAAGGCACCTCAAGACAAAAACCGGATGTAAACTGGCTGACCCCGGAACGCGTCACACTTGCGTGTGCCCACTATGGCGGGTTTTACACCCTGTGTGTGGTCGCCATCCGGTCGGATATGAATATCCAACCACCACCAGAAAAATTGTTGATACCAACAACCTACTAACAAAAACATAAAAAAAAATATAACGCAACGCGCGCAAGTGCAAGTGCCGTTTCTGAATTTGTTGCGTCGCTTTTATACCAGGAGAACATAATTTCATAAGAAGTTTAAGGGTACGTTTTATCCATTCCAAATGCGCGTGCGCGTTTAAAATATTGTTCGCAGTTTACGCAGTGCTTCCTCGTAATTTTATAGGTTCTTAGTATATTTAATATTATTTTCAGCGTTGATGTCGTCGCGTCGCGAATTCGGTATGTGGGGTTTAGAGGGAGGGGAACAAAAGTCATTAAAGATCTTATCTATCTTCTTCTACCTGTTTTTTTTAATAAATTAGTAAATTTTCGTACATAATAAACAAATCATAAACTTATTTTTTAAACTTAACTTATTCAACAATTCCATGTTTATTATTTTTTTTCAAATATTTAAGCATACTAACGAAAAAAATTTTGGCCGTCACAAGACGCCCGGCAGATGTAAAAAAACATTCTTCTGGAATTCTGGAATCTATACAACCCGAATGCAAAATTGAGTATTCGAATAATCAATGAAACGTCGTTAAAGGGATCCCACTCCATCAAACTCAATCCCACTCGATCCAATCGCATCCTAGCCGATCCCACTCGACCCCACCCAATCCCACAAAGATTTATAATATAATAAATATTTAATGTGGCGTTGCTCTTCCAGACAAGACGGTGTCTGCCAGGCCCGTTAGTGTCAATTAAAAATTATATTACAAAATTGAAATCTTTTTTTAGGTGTGCGTGACATCAATGACAAAAAAACCTATTAATTTCTTTCGTCCATTGTACTTACTCCAATGACGAAAAAACCTAATAATAATCTTTCGTCATTGACAAACTCGACAACAACAACAACTATATATATATTTGTTGTTGTTGTCGATTATATATATATATATATATATATATATATATAATATAATACTCTAAAGTGACAAAAGAACTAAGAAAAGCAAGCAAGCGATCGACGCGACGAGGACCAAACATGCAAGCAAGGTGCGGCGGCCGCGCGTCGTTTTCGTGCAGATACGCGGTTTTTGAATTTGTTGCGTCGCTTTTCTACCAGGGATACATAAACTTATAAGATGTACGGGAACATGTTATTCGAATTTGAGATGCGCGGGCGCTCTGCACGGCCTTCTCATGTCGTGACACGTTTGTAGAATTCTGACTTCTGTGGTATTATGCCTTCTTAGTACTTTATCTAGGGAACGTATTTGAAACCGCGCTCCAAGCGGTGCGGCGGCCCAAACATACAAAACAGACAAAAAGAAATGAAAACTAGTCCCACGGAACCATGGTTCAAAAGGTTCACAAAATTTTTAAATTAAAACTAGGCTCAAAAGATGCAGAAAAATTAGGATGTTATACATAAACTCAATGTCTCAAAAAATGTCAGCAAATAGCCCAAATACTAACTAGGTTACTAGTAAAAAAAGCTATTTATTATAATAATAGCCATTGGCTTGCTGCCCTATTAAATACCAAATATTATATATTTGATCATGTGGGTTACCGAGAGCGAGAATAAATGATCGGTTAAAAAGTCCGCCCTATTGTTCATTCAACTTTTAAAATGAAAGTAATCTGATTGTTAACCGAATTCAAAAAAGGAGGAGGTTAACAATTCGTCGGAATCTTTTTTTTATGTATGTTACCCGATTACTCGAATACGCCTGGACCGATTCGAGAAATTCTTTTTTTGTTTAAAAGGGTATACTTCCCAGGTGGTCCCATTGGCACCAAGTCAGGATCTGATGATGGGATCTCAGAAAAATCAAGGGAAACCTACAAATTTTATAGAGACGTATAATTTGTTTTTTATTGAAGTCGGTGTACTTTTTATGAATTAAAAAACTTTTACTTATTATTTACTTCTTTATGATCTTCATGGTCCTACTTCTGAAGGGCAGTACTACTACTAGTACTACTAGTTTATTTCATTGTTACAGTAGGCGTTTAAACTACCAAGTAGCTAAGTACCATGATGTGACATGACCCGCGTTGCAAATTATAAATAATTTTTAATTTATTTCTAAACTAAACGTTGCTCGCGGCTCCGCCCGTGTGGAGGTAATTTTTGGAAGAAAAGGTATACAATCCATGGAGACATCTTAAACTATTACACCTTTCTATATTTTGCTATCCCATAGAAAGCGTGCATTTTTCCAGGATAAAAAGTAGCTTGTGTCCTTTTCTGATCCCTCAATTGTATCATTTCGATCCTATGCTCTGTGAAAAATTATAGTATCCCACGGGAACTGTAATTTTTTCCGGGATAAAAAGTAGCCTATGTGGTATTCCAGACTATAGTCTATCTCAGTGTCAAATTTGAACCAGATCTGTCCAGCCGTTGTAGCGTGTTTGAGTAACAAACATCCATCCAAACATTCGCATTTATAATATTAGTAGGATATCCTCTTATCACAGACTGTTTTTTACAAAATGTACTTACCCACATTGAATTGAAATCTTAATTTGACATATATACTTCCCTTGCCAGTAGTAACTAGCAGATAGAAGTGAGAGAACAGGCAAACAGCATGGATGGGGCGGTAGAGCGGGCATCCTTGCTGTCTTACTTACAAACTGGCTAAGCGTTCTGTTCAGACAGTAGGCCCAACAAAACCCATCGTTTCTTTCATTCTTTGCCAAACCTCTGATTCCTATGGAGTTTGTGGGTTGGCTACTGATTATGACCAATTAATCACCACCAACTATTATTATTTCACGGTGACCAACATAAAATGTGTTTTAGAATAGACTGTGCTCTCGAAAACGACAATTAAAAGTTACCAGGCCTACATGACATGGTAACGTGTTTCATCAATGAGGGGACAAGTACTGGCAGTTGTTATATATACTCGGTATGATACTATCAAGTAGCACCGTGCGCTAATACGGGCGTTTCGCCGCCGCGCCGGTGCTCCGCGCCGCGTCGCCTCGCTCTCGGCTCTTGTTAACCACAGATCTGGGACACTGTCGATAATATTTATTACTAAATACTATCGATAGTTATTTACTTTCAAACCCTTACAAGACAAATAAGAGTATTATATATAAAACTAGCTGTTGCTCGCGGCTCCACCCGCGTGGAGGTCATGTTTGGGAGAAAAAGTATACAATACAAAATACTCATGCGTTTAACTTAAAAAATGACGGATTTTCATACAATTTCATCCCTTATTTTACCCCCTTAGAGGCGGAATTTCCAAAAATCCTGAAGCATATATTTTTTATTTTGACTAAAAGGCCAAATACTAATTTTCATGAATTTAACTTCAAAAAGACGGATTTTCATACAAACTTTCAGCCCCTATTTTACCTCCTTAGGGGTGGTATATCCAAAAACCCTTCCTTAGTGAATGCCTACGTCATAAAAGGTACCTACTGTCAAAATTTCAAGTCTCTAACCCCAGCCGTTTAGGCTGTGCGTTGATCGATTAGTCAGTCAGTCAGTCAGTTTCTGCTTTTATATATACAGATATTTCATATTAATGAGTACAAGTCAAACGATTAATAGTTGAAAAGGCACTGTCCAAAAAGCATTATAATTCTACTGGCACTGTCCTTTATTTCTTTCTTTGACATAATATTTATAAGCGGCCAGTCATATATAACAGTACTCTACAAGGTATGCTACATATTCTTATTCTGCTATTTGCATACGATAATAAATACTGCGTATTTGACAGTACAATCACGGGAAGATGCCTGAGGATTTGCTGAAACTTTTTCCATCGTCTTCTTTCTAAGAACTACGCGAGCGGGCTTACGGAGGAAAAACTTCGTTGTGACTATCACCTCGCCGCCAACCACGAGGTTTGCTAGTTCGTTTCTTTGATGCACCATTAGATGCAAAATAATTTTCGGGACTACGTGTTCTCTCCTACCTACATTGGACACTGGCGAAGCTATTTAGCAAGCTGGCAAAATAAAGGTTAGTGATAAACTCCTTTGGTCAGTCGATAATCTATTTGGACAGCGCTGTACTTACTATTAGGTTCAGAATTCACTTTGCCGAGCCTGAATATAGAGACTGACCGTCTTATTCCTCTTAAGAAAACGTAACGTAACGTACTTAATTCGTTTTGCTTTAATAAGTTGTCCTTGTACGAATAAAAATACCTAAGCTAGCTTTCTTAGTTGGGGCTCCATAGTTGAACTATTTGATTCTACTCAAAATTAATTTTCGAATTAAGATTAAATAAAAATGAATAAATTGGTTCATCGATAACACCCACATCACTACTGACACAAACTTAACTGGCCAAGCCAGTGGCGCGGTTTGATCGCGCCTACACCAGTCGACCCACCGCTCCCCTCCCCCGCGGCGCCCGACACCCGCCCCCCTAGCCCCCACATTGGGCCCGCGGCTTATCTGGCACGGAAGCTCGTCGACTCGAGCAGATATATTTCATCGTGGCACTCGACAGTTTTTCTGCACAGCCGTCACTGAGTTCAGTACTCTTCGCTTCACTTAAGTCCTAGTACTTATTTGTAATTTTGTAAAGTAAAAAGTCGTATTGTTTCTTGGCTACTTTACTAACTTTTAGTAAGAGGTTTATTATAAATTGATAAACTTAACTAACATGTATGAATTTATATTTTTTTAGTAATGTAATGTAATTTTAAAAAAATCTGTCAAATGGATGGTTGGTTTTCAACATTTATTTATTTAAAACCTTCATAGACACAACGTGTGTAAAGAAAGGCTGACTTAATTCCATAGGTATGTTCTACCAGTCTACCCGTGGATGATGCAGAGACAAGACAATGTGGGCGTATAATCATGATTTTTATATCAAATAATCTTAGAGTATTTAACACTGGAGACGCCATTGAGCGCTTACCCCGTATGACAAATGTAAGAGCACGGTGCTCATACACGTTCTATAAAACGAGTTGCGCTTCGTGATCCGCCACTAAAAAAGTGACATCACGTGCGAATTGAGCTCCGTCAAAATGCGAGCCTGTAGCGGTATTAACATGTAAAAATAGATCTGACACATCAAACTTACAAAAATACAACATTATTTTTCACCTGGACGTATTTTTTTAAAGTAATATTATCCTTAAAAGCAACAAAACATATAATTTCTAAAAATTATCATCGGGTAATAAATGTTGCCAGGTAATTCTTTTAGCCACAGTAGTGTAAAATTTATTTGCATTCAATATCTTAAACGCAAGTTGTTTTTTTAATATTCATTTTTAACTAATGTTGCCCGCGGCTCCGCCCGCGTGTAGGTCTTGGAGCATTTTAACCTTCTATATTTTGCTATCCCATAAGAAGCGTGCATTTTTCGAGTTAAAAGTGGTCTTTGTCATTTTCTGATCCCTAAACTGCCACTATGCAAAAAATCACGTCGATCCTTTGCTCTGTGAAAAACTAAACTATCCCATGGGAACTGTACATTTCTCCGGGATAAAAAGTAGCCTATGTGCTTTTCCAGACTATAATCTATCTCTGTGCCAAATTTTAAGTAGATCCGTCCAGCCGTTGTAGCGTGATTGGATATCAAACAACCATGCATCCATCCAAACATACGCATTTATAATATTAGTAGGATTACTTTATTTATGCTTCTTAATTTATAATTTAAAAATATTAGGAGAGTTGACATATCGACTAAGTTTACAATTTCATAAACTTTATGCCAGTGTAGCATTTTGGGTGGTTTATGTGGTAACACTGTCGTTTATGCAAGACTCAAATAGTGTTGTAGATAAACTTATAAAGGTTATCGATAAAATTACTAATCCATCTGGACTGTCTTCTAAACACATACTTTTAATGTAAATAGTTCTAACACACTAGGAATGTCACAAAATATGACAAAACCAGAATAAAGTATTTGACAAAAAAATGAGATCCTAAAAATGTATCCGATATATTTAAAAAATATTTAGGTATGAATTTTGGCGCCATTCATTTATTACGTAAGATGATAGAAGTAGGGGGGGAGTCGATCATGTCTTATTTTTTCTTACAAGGGGTGGGAGGGAGTCTTAATAGTTCTTACGTAAGATCACACAAATGCGCAAAGTTACGATTATACTTTGAAAAAACGCGGGCCATGCCTATAATTTTAAAAACAAGCAACTTAGATTTTTTAAAATTTTTTGTTAACCGGTATGACTTGCCTTTTCACCCGGTTCCGGCTTGACGTCGACTTTTGGGACACCCTGTATTCATGTCGAGATATCAAGCCCTTTTTATATGCTCTTCATAATAGATAGCCGTTAGCCGGCTACCACACCAAAACAGGCGATAATCGCTCTCAATGACATACAATAATTTATACCAGTAACACTGTATTTCTTGGCTCCGCTTATTTAATTTGAAATTTTATGGAATAACAGAACACTCCATTTTCTTACAAACTATATACCATTGGAAAGGTCATGTTGTGTACTTTCCGGTGGTATATTTGCTGAGGTATAATCGGAATACCTCAAAACGAGTGAGTAATCAACATTTTACAATAATTTGCAACGGCCGTCATTGTTGTGTTGCATGTGCTGACATACCTGAAAAACGCTACTCTAAGATTAGTGTTGACAAAAAAAAATGGAAGTGTCACGGATGATGTGCAAAGCAACCAAAAACTGATAACAGTAATACACCTTTACGTCCCATTGACTCACCCGGGAAGTCAAGGAACAATAATGACTCGCTACCTTTTAATGACAATATTACGCATCGAAAAAAGCCACTGTTGATACTAGCGCAATTAGTGGAAGTTCCGGCTTAAACTCTTCCGCGTCAGTTATTACAAAGAAAAACGCTAGGGAAATAATAAGAGAAGAATTCAATGTCATGAAATTGGCTTTAGCACAGGAGCTTAACCAAACCCTTAAGCAGATGGTGAGAACCGAATTTCAATCTCGAAAATCAATTCATAAAACAGGAAATAACTGCTTTGGATAATAATGTTTGTTTCTGAATGAAAATTATGAAACCACCAAATCCGCCATCGCCAAATACCAAGACACACTGGGAGAGCTAAAGAAAGAGAACGTTCAGTTAACATATACGTTACAGGATCTGCAAATCAGGCTTCAGGTTGCTGAGCAGCATAACCGTTCTAACAATCTTGAGATAGAGTGTGTCTCCGAGCACAAACAGTAAAACTTGCTATCTATAATTACTCAGCTGTCTAAGGTATCCTGCAACTTGAAAGAATCCGACATTCATCATTGCACTCGTGTGGTAAAAAGTAACAGAGACGACAAGAGACCTCGCTCAATCATTGTTAAATTGGCTTCGGGATACATTTTAGCGAAAACAATAAATTTTAATAAGGCAAATCCAAACGACAAGTTCAGTACTGCTCACATAGGCATTGGAGGTAATAAATCGCCGCTTTACATTGTTGAGCACCTTTCGCCTAAAAACAAATTACACGCAGCGGCTCGCCAGATCGTCAAAGAAAAAGAGTACAAATTCGTGTAGATTAAGCAAGGTCGTGTTTTCATTAGGAAAACAGAAGAAGACGAGTTTACTTATATAAGAAACCAAGAGACCATAACCGACCTAAAACAATTCTCTGCTATATCCCGTTTGTCCAAATCATATAACTCTATTTGTGAAACGATGTATGTATGATGTATTTGTTGATAAATTGCCAAAATTCAAAAAAGCTGTTGAGGCAAAATGGTCAGCTGTATGTTAGCTGTACATACAGCTAACCTTTTTTTCTTATAGCTACAATTTTATAATATTGTTATACTTAGATATAAAATATATATATTTTATTATTAATTTACTAATTAAATTCTCATTTGGTCATGCTCATTGTTATTTTTGAAAATTTAATTAACCTTTTACTTTTATTGAATACTGGTGTTACTTTTTTTTCTTAACGCATGTCGTGGTATCCTTAAAATTTTGTTCATTAATAGTAAGATTATTGTTACCTCATTATAACTTAGTCCGAAGTAATGTAACAACAGCTGGATATCCATACTAGCTGTTGCTCGCGGCTCCGCCCCCGTGGAGTTTATTTTCGGGAGCAGAAGTATCAATGCAAGGAGTTGTCTTCTGCACTGAGACACCTATAGCGATCGTCCTGAATCTCAGGTGTTGTGACTGTCTAGATGGCTAGACAGGCACAACTCCTAACTTAAACTTCTAGCACTCCTTATAATACCCCGGGATCACTCCGTAAGTGTCGAAGAAGGCCACCGCGGGGTTTTAGCTGGTAGTGTCCGGTTAGGTGTACATAAGTAGTAGGGACTCGGCCCAGCCGCAGCCCGGATAGCCATCATCCGGGCGAGGGGGTGCTGGGTCGTAAGACCAGCTAGTCCAGCATAACCGTTTTATTCTCATTCCGCTTCCCCCCGAAGCGGACGACAGTAATAAAATGCTTTCCCCGCGACAAAAAAAAAGTGTTGTGCCTGAAGCTTGAGATTACATTTAAAGAATACCTCATAAGTTAACTCCTCACTTCGCCCTTTAAGGGATGATTTGGTAAAAACGTTGAAACACGGATTTCTTTATTTTTTACCTAAAGCCTAAATATGAATTTTCAGATCCCTAAGATGAAGTATTACGGATTGCCCATACAAACTTTTAACCTGTATTTCACCCCTTTCAAGATATTTTTTTTAAGAGAAAAGATACCCAATGTCCTTCCCTAGGATATAATCTATCCCTCTACTGAATTTCATTAGGATTCGTTCACCCGTTTAGTCATGAAAAGGTAAGAAACAGACATACAAACAACAATATTAATTTTGCTGCGGAGATATTTTAAAACTGTAATATCGCCTAAGATATTCATTGAAATCAAATGACGTAAAGGGCAACTTTGTTCAAAATTAAATACTTGTGATGAATAAAGTATTTATTTGGATAAGGATTAATACCATGTTTATAAAAACCCTTTTCCAAATATGTAATACATTGTTTCAGGACAAATTCGATAAGCATTAAAAAGGTTATAGTGAGCCAACCGAAATAGATAGACATATGCTATCGCGGACTTTTTTAGAACTTTTTAAGAGGAACAATTTCGTCGTACATGATTGTTATGTAACTTTAACCGTTAACGCAGCGTACGTAACGGAAGCTCTCAAAAGGAATCAATTTTCCCCGTTTTTGCAACATTTTTCATTGATGCTCCGCTCCTATTGGTGATAGCGTGATGTTATATAGCCTATAGCGCTCCTCGATAAATGGGCTATCCAACACTAAAAGATTTTTTTAATTCGAACCAGTAGTTCCTGAGATTATCTCGTTCAAATAAACAAACAAACTTTTCAGCTTTATATAATAGTATAGATTAAATAAATTAAAGGCGTATTATTTAAAAAAAATCTAAAAAATAAAGCTTTTATTTTTGCTTATTTGGCTTGTATTTTTCTCAGTACTCATTACCTTTATTATCTTTACAGTAATATCAGGCATTGTCACACAATGCCTGATATCCGTATCAGGCATTGTGATGTGCGGCGTGAGCTGCAGTCTCTCGACGTCCGGAAGGCTAGTGGTCCTGATGGTATCCCAGCGCTTGTACTTAAAAAGTGTGCAGCGGAGTTGTCTCCTGTACTGACGCGCCTATACCGATCGTCCTACCTCTCAGGTATTGTGCCTGAATCTTGGAGGGAGGCTAATGTGCAGCCGATCCCCAAAAAGGGTGATCGGTCAGACCCTAACAATTATCGCCCAATCGCCATAACCTCAGTGATGTGTAAAGTCATGGAGCGACTGATAAACAGCCAATTAGTTCGCTACCTAGAGGATCACTCGTTGATCAATGACCGCCAATACGGGTTCCGTCATAACCGATCAACGGGTGATCTTCTAGCGTTCGTATTACATCACTGGGGAGAGGCGATTGACAAGCATGGCGAGGCTCTGGCTGTGAGTCTCGACATAGCAAAGGCGTTTGATAGGGTCTGGCATCGTAGCCTTCTCTCCAAGCTCCCGGCATACGGTCTGCCCGACAACCTGTGCAAGTGGATTTCCGGCTTTCTGCATGAGCGTAGAATACGTGTCCTCGTTGATGGACACGCTTCGCAGCTCATGTCAGTAAATGCCGGAGTACCACAAGGTTCTGTGATTTCGCCCACCTTGTTTCTTCTGCATATCAATGATATGTTGTCGCTTGGCAACATTCATTGCTATGCAGACGACAGCACGGTTCATGGGCGTTATAGCAGCAAGCCGCCTGGTTGCCGGGCGGATACTGAGAGGAGACGCGAGGATCTTGTCGTTGAGCTCAACCAGACCTTGGATCTCATCTCATCATGGGGTACCAGGAATCGGGTTGAGTTTAATGCCAAGAAAACCCAGGTGTGCGCGTTCTCGTGCAAGAAGTCTCCGTTTTCTCCCATCCCCGTTCTTCAGGGTGTTCCACTCGCAATGCGGAATGACCTTAGTGTCCTAGGTATGGATATCCGCTGCGATCTTAATCCAAGGAGTCACATCGAGGGCGTAATATCCGCCACTTCACGCAGGGTCGGAATCCTGAACAGGGTGCGGCGGTTTTTCACGCCTGGTCAGCTCTACCGCTTATATAAAGCGCAGGTGCGGCCGGGAATGGAATACTGCTCGCACCTCTGGGACGGTTCTGCAAGGTACCTTCTCGATGCCTTGGATGGGTTGCAGCGGCGGGCCATCCGCATTGTGAATGATGCAGACGTGAGTAACAGCCTGGAGCCGCTACAGCTGCGTAGGGATATTTCCTCGCTTAGCGTGTTCTACCGTCTGTATCATGGCGAATGCTCTGAAGAATTGTTTGATCTTATCCCTTCCTCTCCCTTCCATACCAGAACCACGCGTACTGGATTGCGGAGCCACAGCTTCGTGGTATCTACTACCCCGGCCCGAACCAAGAGGTTCGCAAACTCGTATTTTTGCCGCACCATCAAGCTGTGGAACAGTTTGCCAGCTACCGTGTTCCCTCCTTCCTATGATCCTGGGTCCTTTAGGCGTAATGTGAAGAAGCTAAACAGCAGGCCGGCATGATTGTGTTGAGTAGCGGGGAATAGACTGTCTCTCGCTACTTGATACTCTATCTGGACGGCACTGCGCTTACCATCAGGCGCAGTGTGGTCACTTTGCCGCGCCAGAATAAAAAAAAAAAAAAAAAAAAAAAAAAAAAACACGCTTCGCAGTTCATGTCAGTAAATGCCGGAGTACCACAAGGTCCTGTGATTTCGCCCACCTTGTTTCTTCTGCATATCAATGATATGTTGTCGCTTGGCAACATTCATTGCTATGCAGACGACAGCACGGTTCATGGGCGTTATTGCAGCAAGCCTCCTGGTTGCCGGGTGGATACTGAGAGGAGACGCGAGGATCTTGTCATGGAGCTCAACCAGGCCTTGGATCTCATATCATCATGGGGTACCAGGAATCGGGTTGAGTTTGTAACAGCCTGGAGCCGCTACAGCTGCGTAGGGATATTTCCTCGCTTAGCGTGTTCTACCGTCTGTATCATGGTGAATGCTCTGAAGAATTGTTTGATCTTATCCCATCCTCTCCCTTCCATACCAGAACCACGCGTACTGGATTGCGGAGCCACAGCTTTGTGGTGTCTACTACCCCGGCCCGAACTAAGAGGTTCGCAAACTCGTACTTTTGCCGCACCATCAAGCTGTGGAACAGTTTGCCAGCTACCGTGTTCCCTCCTTCCTATGATCCTGGGTCCTTTAGGCGTAGTGTGAAGAAGCTACACAGCAGGCCGGCATGATTGTATTGAGTAGCGAGTGATAATCTATCCCTCGCTACTTGATACTATAACTGGACGGCACTGCACTTACCATCCGGTGCAGTGTGGTCACTTTGCCGAGCCACGATAAAAAAAAAACAGTATTTCGATTAAATTAGAAATATTAATTTACACTATTTTTAACTATACCTCTCTACTTCCGTCCCTTTTCACGAAATCACACCCAGAGATTGCAAGAAAGCGATAGAAAAGATGATGCACATAAAAAATTTTCTTAAAACATTTAATAAATTATAATAGTTTTATTTTATCTATCGATAGATAAGGACAACGCTATCTATACCTCGTGTCGACATTGCTACGCTCTACTGTTTTTACACAGTTGTCAATATATGACACTGTAAATATATTTCACAACAAGATAAATTTGTAACTGTGTGCATAAATTTGCCAGTGTTGTATGAAATGGTGCAGTGTGCGTGCGTAGCGACGTGATTACATTTTGCATTTGTGTGCACATGTTTATTTGTAGTTGTACGAAGCCCCCCACCGACATTGCGGAATTTTTTGTTCAAGATTCGAGCGTAATGCCGTCTCCTTTTGGTTGCCTACTCTAAGCAAATAATGGAGTAAAAAAAATTTGTTTATTGACACGAAAATAACATAAACATTTGGTATTAAATTTAGGCACAGTTTTTAAATATTTATTATAAAATGTACTGATTACTGGTTCCCAAACTAGGCCAGAACCCTGTATCTTGGGAAACAGTGTTCAGTCGCTCCAAAGGTAAACAATTATTTGTACTTAAATTCGTTGTTTCGGCTTTATTTCGCTAATTCAATGCTCAGTGGCATTGACACTTTAATCGTATTGGCTCATTTCTTGAAACGATCTGTAGACCAACATTAATGGTCACACCTCAGAATACAGAAAGAACCAGAAACCGCGCTCAATAAGAATTACATACCCCGCGCTGTGTCCAAAAACAATACGTAACGTCCCGCGCCTGCCCCACCTCCAACCCGCGTAATGTTGCTAGCTCAGAGCGGTTTCCCACTTTTTGGGGTAATCTTATAACACTAAAGAAATTAATAAAAAACATTAACTGATATTTGTAAGTAGGGTAGTAAACTAACGTTGTACACAACTACTTCAAAATACATGACAAACATTCTGAACAGGAGGGATACAATATAAATAAAGTAATTATTATGACTATATCTACCCTAGTTGGAATAGCTGCTTTCCTAAGTCTTTTCAAACCATTTTTTGTGTCATAAAAATATTGCTCTTCAAAATGAATTGAGCAAATTACGCTCCGGCTTGATGGTTTCCAAAACTCATCTAGCCGAGTTCTTTGTATGATTTTCATCCAGTCCGAATTTATCTTTTCATCATTAGGGAAACTAAAATTATAAGAACGATATACAATAGAACTATATATAAAAAATAGTGAATAATCTATAAAAGTATTAAAAAAATAAGTGGGTAAAATTTGCGATCAAAATAAAATGGCAACACTCAAAAAATGGACGCGTCATGTTCTAAGACGATCATAATAAGTAAAAGAAATTCAATAATTAAATAAATATACCTTTGAATGCGCTACTTACAGATGAAATGTGATCCCATACTGTTTTTTTGTAATCCCAGCAGCATTTTTACATGTAAGGACAACACAAATCGGCATTTTTAAATTAAAATTGACACTTATACAATACGTCACAACGCGCTTACTGCAAAGGAGTGACTAATCGCAAAATCGTCAAACCACTCTGTTTTAGAGTGGTTTTTGTTGCTTCAGTTTTAAGCGCGCTGGCGGTTTCTGGTTTTTTCTGTATTCTGAGGGTCACACAAAGGCTAATAAAAATAATTGCAAATAAAAGTCAATATAAATGAATGGCCGTGATCCCTGCGACCTGAATCCGGTGTCACGTTACTCGCAAGCCGGCTTAGTGTAAGCTTTTAATTAAAAAATATCGTTCGCGCCTATTCTACACCAATTCGCTAATAGGGTAATAAACATTTTTATTATTTTAATCAATAAGATACGTTTAGATACGTTTTATAGTGGTAGAGCTACGCTGTAGACATATTTGTCTGCAGTATGAATAGGCCGGCTCGACCGGCGTAGTACCACTGTCTCACAGTAAACCAACGTAAAGTGACAGTTTACTGTCGCGTTTCGTATGGTAAGTGAGATATCCGGAGGCCCAGATTCCCCCTTCCCTTCCCTAATCCCTATTTCTGTCCTTTAAGGCCGACAGCGCATACGTGATACTTTCGGTATTGTGGATGTTCATGGGCGGTGGAGATCACTTAACATCAGGTGACCCACATGCTCGTTTGTTGGACTATGCAATAAAAAAAACCTAAAACTTATCGTAAGAATTTAGTAAACCCGCTCACAAAATAAATAATATACACTACATTTACTATTTCACCTGCTCTGGAGTCAGAAATATGTATGACTGTTGGGTGGGTGTATTTACTCAGATTTGTCGCGTCTAAGATCTAGTAAGTATAATATAATAATACTGTATTAAACATTGTCCCACAGCTGGGCACGGGCCTCCTCTACTAATGAGAGACTACTACTACACATACTATCGAAATTCTTATGAGTTTTTTTTTAGTGCCTTGATAAGCAGACGAGCAGACGGGTCACCTGATGGTAAGTAGTCACCGCCGCCCTTAGACTGCTGCAATGACAGGGCACAGCAAAGCCGCTGCCTACCGTTAAAAAATTTCAGGTATGCAGGTTTCCTCAGCCGCGATAGCCTAGTTGGTTGCGGTACGGACTGCCAAGACGAAAGTCGTAGGTTCGAAACCCAAGTGGCATACACCTCAGACTTTCCTAAAGTTATGTGTGTATTAAATATATATATATATATATATATATCGCTTGCTTTAACGATGAAGGAAAACATCGTGAGGAAACCTGCATACCTGAGAATTTTTCGAAGGTATGAGAAGTCTGCCAACCCGCATTAGGCCAGCGTGGTGGACTAAGGCCTAACCCCTCTCATTAGTAGAGGAGGCCCGTGCCCAGCAGTGGGACAATGTTTAATACAGGGCTAGTATTATTTTTTATTATTAGGTTTCCTCACGATGGTTTCCTTCACCGTTAAAGTACTCTCATTCAGACTAAGAGGATAGTGTCCAACTGTATTTAATATGCTACTGTGCATATTAAATACAGGGAGTAGTTAATATTCAACTAAAACGATAATTAAATGTTAACTAGAAAGCAAAACTATCTATAGCTCCATGATAGATATATCTGACATAATATTTTCAACTCAGTTAATAAAAAACATTCCCAGACGTCTCCGCTCTCCTTCACTTCCTTATTTATGCGCTGGCATGTTTAAAAAAAAACATAATGACGTCATATTAAAAAGCACGTGCAGTCCTCCGCAGTAGTTACTTTGCATATACCAGGAGTTCAGAAGATCGGTGGGAGTCGCGCGAGTAAATTAGGCGGCGGACACACGGTCGCGTCGCTCCCACACCGCGCTGCGCTCTCCAGGCCGACACAGCGGCTGACGCGCGCACTCAGCGATATTGTTATCGGCCCGCCCCGACAGCCACGGCTGGTAGGGCTGACACTGTGGAATTGTTTAAAAAATATTATTTTTGCATGTAGAAATATTATTGATGAACGGTTGTATGGAAGTCCGTGGCTTTCAAAGTAAGAAGCACGAAATTTTATATACCAGCTTCTGGTTAGAAATAAATCTATACTTATATCGGTGTTTTGAACCTTTTTTCCCCCAAGAGGAAAGGACGGAAGGTTGAAATTAATTTTATATCTGTTACGTTTCATGGCTAAACCACTAAACCGATTTTTATGACATTTAGTATACCTTTAACTTCAAAGACGCACATAAGGCACTTTATTTCTTTTAAATCATCCCTTAAAGGGATGAATTTTGTATGGGATTTCAGAAACCGCGAAATTCAGAATAACATTTGAGATGCTTATTTAATCAAAGGGGGCTCACCCCCATTACAATAGGGGTTAAAAGTAAATCACTGAACCGATTTTGATAAAATTTTATATGAAGATATTATGAACTTTGTGGATGAAAATGACTATTTTTTTAATCAAACTCCGAGCGGGTGAGAAAGTAAATAAAAATAATCCGTATTGTTTTAAGGCCGCTTGATTTCAAAATCAATCTCTGGGCGATCTGTAGATACGAAGAACGAATCCGATTTTTTATCTGAAAAGGTGGCTGCCATTTTGTTATTCTCCGCCAATTTGGAACCATTAAAATATTTCCTGTCGAATATTGAGACTGCAACCAGAGAATCAACAAAAAACACCCTTCAATTTAAACATGGAGCCGTGAGCACCAGAACCACGCGTACTGGCTCGTGAAGCACAGCTTCGTAGTGTTTACTACCCCGGCCTGAAACAAAAGGTTCGCAAATTCGTATTTTTGCCGCACCATCAAGCTGTGGAACAGTTTGCCAGGTACCGTGTTCCCTCCTTCCTATGATCCTGGGTCCTTTAGGCGTAGTGAGGAGGCTAAACGGCAGGCCAGCAGATTTGTGTTGAGTAGCGAGGGATAGATCGTCTCTCGACACTTGATACTCTATCTGGACGGCACTGCGGTTACCTTTAGATGCAGTGTTGTAACATTGCCGCGCCAGAATAAAAAAAAATTGTTCGTCATAAACAACAGTAGTGGTAACTGGCAACCCTGGCGTGTCGCAGTGAGCAGCGCGTCGGCTGCCAGCCCGGGAACAAAGCAGCCGTGCGCCCGAGCGGCACTCACCGCGTGCCGACTGTACTACGAACCAGGTGTCTTGGTACTTGACTTGGGATATTTATAGTTTTTTTTGGTACAATATACAAACGTGGATTTACAGATGGATGGATTTACAGTCCTTATAATGAAGGTTGTCTGGCAGACATTGTGTAGTTTTAAGGTTTCTTGTTTGTAATTTGTTATGTTGGTGTGCAATAAAGTGTTATCTATCTATCTACAGATGGAAATTTAAGGTAATAATATAATGTTAATAATGTATCAAATAAATTCTCATAATGTCTGATGTAAAGTAATATCACTTTATTTTAATAATTTACTATAATGAATGAACCGTTTATTACCTTTGATTACGTACTATCTAACTGGCGTGTTCGATCGCCTTCGATACCTATTAATGACAGCATAAGACCGTTCGCCTACTATGCTAGCGTAACGTGGGTTACGTGGTTATATACATATTTATAAGAATATTTCCCAGGTATGTATGTCTTCTTACTATGCTTTCGTTCGCCATATAAACTATCGATAGTTAGCAATGTATACATCCGTACAGCATCGCAAAAAAGAGTATACGCGATAAAAATAGAAATTAAATCGAGATATTTGCGGGAACATTGTTGTCAAAATCATATTTTTCTACTTTTCTACAGCTATAAGCACTAAGTGGCTGTGCTACGCTAAATACTATAATCTTTCGCGTCATTGTTGTTAAACACTTTTTTTAATTCTTTAACATTGTATCTAATCATAATTATTACTAAGAAAATAATACATAGTTAAGAGTAATGATAAAAATACTGAAAAAAGGTACTTTGCATGATTCTAACTAAGCACTGCGTGTTATAAATAGGTTGCTACAATTTTGACATGAACATTATTTCAACACTCTGAAGCTGTAACTACGAAAAGGAGAAATATAAAGCACAAGTATCAAAACAGTAAATCGCGTCACAAGTACATTAGCCAATGATTCACCAGAGGCGCGGCGCGGCGCGGCCCGCTGTCGACAGCGTCCCGACTCCTGTATACTCAGATGTAGATGTAGTATGTACATACATCTATGTAGCTGAGAACTGCAAGCTCGATATTTCTACCTAGGTCGTAATATATATATAAGTATATATATGTGGGTGCCTCAGTGGTGCAGTTGGCGAGTAGCAGGCTGTGAAACGAGAGGCCGTGGCTTCGATTCCCACACCGGAACAAATGTTTGTGTGGCAGACAGATATTCGTGTCCGGGTTCTGGGTGTTGTGTGACCGAAAGTCTCTCGTAGTCCCTGATACCCACAACACAAGACTCGTATCTTAGTGTGGGGTCGGGGCGATGTGTGCGACTGTTGGGTGTTATTTATTATACACTCACGCCTGTATCACGAGGGTAGGCAGAGACTGTTGGGAGCCACAAGCTACGATCCTGACACACTTCTTTTGCCTCCTCCACATTCATACATTTGGAGGTCCTGATTTGCCCTTTTAGGAGAAGATCAGTTACTTGGTCGGTATAAGTTGTCCTCGGACGCCCTCTACCCACTCTTCCAGTCACATTCGCACGATAACTTAGAGTAGGTAGTTAAATACTCAAGCACGATAAATAAATAATAATAATACTAGCCCTGTATTAAACATTGTCCCACTGCTGGGCACGGGCCTCCTCTACTAAATTAACAACATTAACATTACTAAATTTACATTAACCGTCTCTGCAATATTGTCATTCCTTACTGCTCTATTTTTACGTATGCCGATGACACTGCACTTCTGGTCCATGGCGATACATGGAATGACACCTTTTCGCATTCCGAATACGCTTTTCGACAGGTCATGAATTGGCTCTCTCAAAATTTACTGACCCTTAACCTGAATAAGACCACCTACGTACCCTTTTCCCTTAAGGCTAAATCTCTTCCAACCACTGATTGTTTCACAATCAAGGCTCACACATGCTCGCCAGATCTTGCAACCCCATGCCACTGTTTTCATCTTAAGAACACAAATAATGTTACCTATCTTGGCGTGCAGATAGACAGTCATCTAAACTGGAAAACTCATCTCAATTCACTAATCGGCCGTGTGCGAAAACTCATATTTATCTTTAAAAAACTTCGGAATTCTGCCGATTACGACACATTGAAAACTGTCTATTTTGCCCTATGCCAATCAATTTTGACTTATTGTATTCCCGTTTGGGGCAGTGCTATGAAAACACATCTCTTGGCACTGGAGCGAGCCCAAAGAGCAGTTCTCAAGGTAATGACTTTTAAACCATTTAGACATTCTACAACTCTATTATACACGCATTGTAAAGTTCTTACTGTGAGACAGTTGTTTGTACTCCATACAGTTCTACGCAAGCACTCCTCCCTAGAGTTTGATAAAATCTTGCTACAAAAACGACGTGCTTATGATGTTTGCCCTAAAACTGTCAATAGAACCTCTCTTGCAAAGCATAATCAAAAAAATATCAGTGGTCACTTATACAACACAATTAATAAAGACTGCAGTATTTATCCCCAAAATCGGTATGAGTGTAAGAGGAGAGTGACGGAGTGGCTATTTACAAAGGATTACAATGATATTGAGAAACTATTCAATTAACACCTAATTTTATACAGTTGCACACTCAAATTTCTCTCTCTCTCTCAAACACATAGTTACACATTCACATTCACACACACACACACACACACACACACACACACACACACACACACACACACACACACACACACACACATACACACGCACACACTTAAAAACATTAATAAATAAACAAAATAAAACCAATAAAATAAAATATATATTACAATATGCCCATCATTAATAATATTTGCAATTAATTATTTAAATATAATTAATTAATACTAATAATTTCATTTTATTATATAACTTCCTAATCATTTTATTATTATTCTTTGGTAATTCAATGTATCACAAGCGTTTTTATTTTACCTTGTACTAGAAAGTCTAATTGTACCATAACTAGTCTAACCTAGTAAGATGTGAGCAACGGTAATCCATAACACAAGTTAAATCTTTACTTGGATACCGTAGCGCATATAACACTTATTTACAATCTGTTGTGTACATTTTCCATGATATTATTTTAGTGTATGTTTGACCTACTGATGAAATAAAGAATTTATTATTTATTATTATTATTATTACTAATGAGAGGGGTTAGGCCTTAATCTACCGCTGGCCTAATGCGGGTTGGCAGACTTCTCATACCTTCGAAAAACTCTCAGATATGCAGGTTTCCTCACGATGTTTTCCTTCACCGTTAAAACAAGCGATTATTAACATTTTTAATATACACATAACTTTAGAAAAGTCGGAGGTGTATGCCACTTGGGTTTCGAACCTACGACTTTCGTCTTGACAGTCCGTACCGCAACTAACTAGGCTATCGCTGCTATAAGCACGATAAATACTTTCGTAAATTGCATCGCATCTTTCATCCATCCTCTACATATGGCCAAACCATCTCAGCATACCGCTTTCTATCTTAGTCACCACATCATTCTAATAAATGTCAGTATAATAATTAATTTAATGTATGTCCACACGGCTCTGTGGCGAATTATTTTAACCTATCTATATACATACTAGGTAAACACCGGCCACGCTTCGCTGTGGAAAAAACAGCTTCCGTTAGTGTTTGCTTGGAACTCTCTGTTCTTCTGTGGGATCTTTGCGATGAAAAGTATAAAACAACACTATTTTTAACCGACTTCAAAAAAGGAGGAGGTTAACAATTCGTCGGAATCTTTTTTTTATGTATGTTACCCGATGACTCGAAGACGCCTGGACCGATTCGAGAAATTCTTTTTTTGTTTAAAAGGGTATACTTCCCAGGTGGTCCCATTGGCACCAAGTCAGGATCTGATGATGGGATCTCAGAAAAATCAAGGAAAAACGTATTTTATAGTGACGCATAATTTGTTTTTTATTGAAGTCGGTGTACTTTTTATGAATTAAAAATCTTTTTATAAAAAATGCAACGTAGTGTAAAAATTCAAGTAGATCCATCGACTTATTCGTGGCGCAGCGGGCGAGCCAGCTGTGAAACGAGAAGCTGTGGGTTCGATTCCCTCACTGAGACAAAAAAATGTGTGACACATATTTAGTTTCGGTTCTAGGTGTTGTGGGACCGTAATACCTCGTAGTTCTTGATACCGACAATAAAGGTTTTACAGTGAGGGGTCAGAACTATGTGTGACTATTGGGTGTATTTATTTATTTATTACGGTAACGGTAGGCAGCGGCTTTGCTGTGCCCTGGTATTGCAGAAGTCTATGGGCGGCGGTGACTACTTACCATCAGGTGGCCCGTCTGCTCGTCTGCCTATCGAGGGACTAAAAAAAAAAAAAAAAAAAATTATCGAGTTTTGCGGCCACAGCCATACGCAAGCTGAAATGTAAATCGATGAGTGTATGTATGTTCCCTATGGACTTCAAAACGGCTGAAGCGATTTTGGTGAAGTTTTTTTATGCAACGGGGCGATCTTATGAAGTTTGGTAACGATTAATTATTTTATTACCAGGAGATCATAACCCTGTAGGAATAATTTTTATCGCTCGTGAAATGACATCGCGTGAAATTATGCAGTTGGTGTAGATTGTAGATGTATGCCTTTTGTTTCATTTCAGCTTTGTGTAGATATATTTTCACGAGTATTTCTAATATATTTTCTCAGTGTATTCGAAGGCTTCGGTGGCACAGTTGTAATTGCTCATGCGTTACGACTGGTGTGCTAAGGTCTCGGGTTCGATCCTCAGGTCGAGTAAAGTGATATTGGGTTTTTCGATTTAGAAATACTCGGTATCAACCCGGAGTCTGGAATTGTGCCCAGTATGGCGATAGGCTCGCCCCCTATTACATTATGGGACCGTAATAAATTCGGCGAAAAGTGGATGTACTGGTTACACCTCTGCCTACTACTTCGGGGATTACAGGCGTGAGTGTATATGTATGAATATATTCTCTCTTAATAAGTTAAAAGTTTGTATCTTTTCAACTACGTTATTTAAAACTAGCTGTTGCTCGCGGCTCCGCCCGCGTGGTGGTCATGTTTGAGACAAAAAGTATACACTACAGAATACCAATTTTCATGCATTGAACTTCAAAAATGAAGGATTTTCATACAAACTTTCTTACCCTATTTAACCCCCTTAGGGGTGGAATTTCCAAAAACCCTGAAATATGTGGTTTTAAAATTTAACTGTAAGGCCAAATACCAAATTTCATGCGTTTAACTGCAAAAATGACAGATTTTCATACAAACTTTCTTCCCCTATTTTACCCCCTTCGGGGTGGAATTTCCATAAATCCTGAAATATATACTTTTTATTTTTGACTAAAAGGCCAAATACTAATTTTCATAAACTTAACTTCAAAAATGACGGATTTTCATACAAACTATCATCCCCTATTTTACCCCCTTAGGGGTGGTATTTCCAAAAACCCATCCTTAGTGGATGCCTACGTCATAAAAGGTACCTACTGTTAAAATTTCAAGTCTCTAACCCCAGCCGTTTTGGCTGTGCGTTGATCGATCAGTCAGTCAGTTTCTTCTTTTATATATACAGAAAAGGCTTTTATTTTTAACAACATTTTAACGCCATCTATTGTTCTGTAATAGCAAGAAATAAGACGATATAACGAACTTTCAGACGTAATTTTAAATCCATTGTGTTGTTTTCATAATTAATTGTGCTATATTGAGGTGATCCACATACTATGATAAATAATTACTAGATAAAAATCTTTTGGTTTAAGAAATTATTTTTTTATTTGACAAGTGTACAATGGGGTTCATACAAAAATATATAGATGGCGTTAAACTGCAATAGTAGCTGAATTAAGTGTGGAAGGCAAATAATCCTACTTTATTCTTTAGCGAGGATTATGTTGTTTACCATGTTATGAATAAATTTTAATGTAATGCCCTCATTTATTATGTATGTATATAAAACACAAAAATTTTGAAACCACCTATTTCAATATAATTTTTTGTGTGGTTGGGTTCAACTTAAGTTAGGTTAATTTTAATTCTGATAGGTGGCGCTGTTGTCGAGATTAGGTCTATACAGAAGACGATTTATGGCAGGACGTCTGCTCGGGACCATTAGTATTCTATAACTTATTTATTTTTATGCCTTCTAATATTTTTATATGTGCATACAAGTCTTTCTGTAAATAAAACCAAACACCATAGTACGTAATTATTTATTCATAGGCAGACAGACCATTTTCAATAGATAAAAAAAATTAACAGTTAAAAATAAAATCAAGGTTTTGATACACTTTCCAGTATTATGATATAACAAAATTATGCATTTTGCATTCCAAGCATACAACTCAACAAACTATTTACAAAACATTACCCTTAATTCATTAAATAAGTTAAAATATACTACATTAGTAGTGATTCCAAGGAACATTGTCTATTGCGTGTTTCTTTAATTTATGCTTTTTAAGATATTTTGAGTCAATGAAGGCTTCTCCGCACAGAGAACAGACATAAGGCCTTTCGCCAGTATGTGTCCGTAAATGTACAACTAAATTTCCTTTCAGTGCAAAGAACTTCATACAAACAGAGCATCCAAATTTCTTTTCTCTTGTATGAGTAAGTTGGTGGGTTCTTAAATGGGTTTTGGTCTTAAAACGGAGTGAACAAAGTTGGCACGGGAAAGGTCGTTCATTTGTGTGCACTCTTTCATGCATAAGTAACATTGCCTGACTAGCACAACCCTTGCCACAGATAGTGCACTCAAATCTCCTCACATTCTTTGCTTTCAAATTCTTATGTGACATTATATGCAACTGCATGTCTTTCTTTGATGGTAAAACTTCTCCACACTCGGAGCACAGCAGCTCAGTTGGATCAACAATGTGCGTACTTTCCACGTGTTGTTCTAACGCAGATTCTACTGAAAACATTTTCTTGCACAACGAACAGGCGTAACCCAAAAGCTTGCCTAGATTAGTGGTCACTTCTTGTTTGATTGTCTTCATCAACTCTGCTTTAACTTTCGTAACCTTCGACTTTGTGCATTCTCCAGATTCTTTATGGGTCGCTAAATCTTCTTTGTTCTCAAATGTTTGTTCACAGCTATTGCATGTGAAGGGATTCATGTGCGTCATTCTGTGTGTTTGCATTGTGATCTTTTGACTGAATCTTTTGAAACATATATCGCACTCAAACTCTCTGATTCCACTGTGAATCATTAGATGGCGTTTTAAATTATTTGGATTGGCAAATGTCTTTAAACAAATGTTACAGCGAGGTTTGATGTTATTATGGCCATATTTGATATGTTGTGTTAGGGCTGTACGCCTTATTAATTGATTGCAATATGGGCATGTGATCAAAACTCCTGTGACACTGTGGAGAAGCATATGTCCTGCCAAGATTTCAGGAGATTCAAACCCTTTGCCGCATAAGTTGCAGAGGTTCTCTCCTGCTGGATTGTGTTTATACTGATGTTTCTCATACTCTGGTAAGTCTTCAAATTGTTCTCCGCAGTCACAGAGAAATGTCCCGTCTTCTTGCTGCAGTACAGTAGCTATTTGACCGTCATCAGCATATTCTATAACCAATTCTGAACCATCATACTTTAAGATTTGAAATTGTGATGATTCATCACCCTCACAAAGTATAACTTCTTGGCCCATAGGGTCACCATCTTCAGTTTCATTGGTTACCAACTGAGTGTCAGTTAAATAGTGAATTCCATCATTGCTTTTCAATAGAATAGTACCATCTGCACCATTTGATGTTAATATTTTCATAAAATTTTTGGAAGTGTCATCAATATCTTGAGATCTATCATCCATATTCAGTTCCTCAACTGCATCTTCCATCTGAGCTAAAGTTTGTTCTTGTGATGTGCTGTCTTGTGTTTCATCTATATTCATTGCTTCCATTTCATCCTCCTGTGCCTCCTCTTCATTTTCTAGGATTGTAGCAGGCACATTAGCAGGTACTTTGGTGTTTGACATTAAGAACTGATCAATAGATTCTTCAAATTGATTGTGGGTGTCTTTTTGTTCTTCCTGCGGTTCTGCATTGATTGTATCCTCATTTACTTCAATTTTAATATGATCATTTTTCATATTATTCTCCAATGTGTCATTGTCATCTTTCGACTCCTTATCTTTAGGGTCATCAATGACTAGAACATAGTAATAATCATCATCACTGTCCATCGGTTCTCTTTTGATGATAGCTTCTAGTTGTTTTACGGGATCATTTGCAAAGTCTTCTTCTGATAGTTCCTCGCAATTTACTATTTCTTCTGCAACTTCTTTTGCATTTTTTTCAGTGTTTTGACTTAGAATTGTGTTGAGTTGTAATCGCAGCTCATTGTCCATTTTAATACATTGCTTACGGAACTGATAAGCTGACATCATGATTGTAAAACATTCTGAACACAATTTTTGGGGCAGACCATCATCTGGGTACACCTGAAATAATTTAGGACATCAGATCAGACCACCACACAAGCTCTTGAAATAGTGACATGAAGAAAAAAAAAATTGTTTTTTGTACAGCCTGGTAAGGCAGACGGGCCATGATGGTTAGTAGTCACCACAGCTCATAGACTTCTGCTATGCCAGGGCAAATCCATACCAAGTACCATACAGTAGGGTTTTGAGTTTTTTACTATCTCACCCATCTGTCTCTGTAAGACTTGTATGTTACTATGTTTGACTAGGGTTAGCCAGATTGTAACGATTGTTATCAACTTTTAGGATCAAATCAGGACTAAATGGTCTACATCTTGATATCAATAAATTCAATTTAGTAATTTTTTTTGAGTAACACTTGGTTTTTTTTTTAGTGCCTCGATAGGCAGACGAGCAGACGGGCCACCTGATGGTAAGTAGTCACCGCCGCCCATAGACTTCTGCAATACCAGGGCACAGCAAAGCCGCTGCCTCCCATTTAACTACCGTACCGTTTTACTTGGTATATTAAGGATGGTATTTGGTAAGGTAGCTTTGTAACTGAATATATTATTATGGATATTTTAAATAACTATTGTTTGTAAATGCCAAATGGCATGTTTATGATTTTATATTACACAATTCTACAATAAACAAAAAATTAAATAAACGTGCATAAAATCATATGTATCTGTAGTGTCAAATCGGTAGCTACTTATTTATTTAGGTAGTTAAGGGAAATAATTAATATTTAATAGATTTTCTATACAATTTGATACCTACAACATATTTAACCCCTAAATGAATTTCTATGTCTAGTGACAATTACTATATTCTACTAAAGAGGTTATGTACTCTACACATACCTACAGAAATATGAACAACGTGGATAAATACCAAAAAATAAAATATGAAATTAAACACAATAAAAATAATATTCCCGCGCAAATACAATAGTTACATACCTTAATCGTAGTCACTTCCCGGAATTTGTCCTTTATATTTTCATCGGTGTCTAAAAGTGACACTTCAGAATCGGCGGACAAGCAACTTCGGCACAAATTAGACCACGAAGTTTCCATTTCCATTTTATCGTACGGGTTTTATAATACATCGGCATGAGTCTGGAAAATACGTTTTTATTATTCACAGGCATTGTTTTGACATTTAGAAATCAGAGACCACAATATAGTATCCAAAGAGTAAAAAATTATCTACGGACCGTACCCATAAAGACGATCTATTCGAAAATTATAGACAAGAGACGAATGTACACAAAATGGAGGCAAGGAAATGGACGGCGCCGCGCGCGCGGCGTGACGTAACGGTTTTGGCTGTCAAGAGGGCGCCACTTAAGTAATGTTCTATTTTACGACTCGCTAGTCGCTTTTATGCTTGTTCCTTGTTTCTTAAAACATTTTGTTTTATCGTTTATTTTAAATCCTGCTTTACATGTGGTATAATTTTATTAGGAAGAGTATTGCCATGCTAGTAATATTTCGAGGATAATTATAACAGAATACGAAACAGCGTTTTAATGTCGCCAGTTTCATGGAGTTCATAAACTGTATTTCACATTACAAATCCTGACCATGATCTTATGACCGCTCTGCCATAGACCGCGACAAATTAAAAGGTTTCAACTACTTTAAAATTTTAGTTATATTTATAAATATTTTACTGATACCAGTTGTGGACACTTGCCTTAAAAGATTGAAATGAATAAAAATAAAATAAAGAGAGGCTGATTAACCTGTATCGTATACTAAATGAGCAATTTAAATACAAAATGTAATTATTTTACTATTATAAATATAGATTATATACATTTAGTCTTTTTGTTAAATACTCTAAGCTTTTGCCAGACAAATGGATTATTGACCATTACTAGGTATTAATATTAAGTGTTGCCATAGAAAATTAAAATTGCCATGTTCTTAAACCCGCTATTTTTTCCTTCATTGGAATAATTTTATTTTTATTGACGTCCACAAAATCATGATCTTTTTTTTCAGCGAACTTATTTGGTTTCTTTAAAACGTGAATTTACTTCTTTGAAGTTTATTTTATCAAGAAAAGTATTACAAACATTGACTTATATTCTATAGACACGAACTGTCGAACAAAAAAGATGTTCCGAAAACCTTGTCCGCCCAGTAATGCCATCTATAATTTTACTAAGAACTGTTTGGAAGTTATAACTCCCGTCACTGTCTCTCGAACGGGACTTTCCGCGCGCTAAAACGGGACAAACTATATAATGCATTTGTTGTGAAATATAGACTTCCCGTATTCAGAATTGAAATTAATTAATATGTATTGATATTACGTTATAAACGTTATGAAATTATGTTATTTACCTTATATACTAGTTTCACTGTAAATCAATTTAAGGCAGATTTGTTCGGGAATGTCGCTACAAATAACTCAAATTAACTGGTGTGCATTCGTAGGTGGCATGAAGCATACTAACGTCGGTGTGGAGTATACACCTCAACTCGGTGGAACATAATGTTTGTTCTGTTCGCCGCGTCTAGTACGTAGTACATATAGATCGCTGATTACAAAGGCAAAAATTATTCTACTCTCTCGTGCTACGCCATTATATTGAAATGTTTGTGTGTTATCGCAACCACATCTGCAACATCTCATGATATTTGTTTATTTTCTGCATTGTGCTGTTGAAAAATGAGAAACCTATATACGTCTTTCATCATTTCAAACTCAAACTATTCATTCTCTTTCTAGTTACAGTGTCTTGTTGAACCAATATGAAACACCAAAAGTTAGAGAACCTCTTAGAGTTTTGGTTGCCTACTCTAAGGAGAACCTAAACAAATATTTGAGGATCACATAAACATTCATCTCGGGGCGGGATTAAACCTGCCACCTCTCGTTTCATAGCCGGCTACTCGTCCGCTGCGCCACGAAGGCTGTAAAAAACATGGACAACATTGCATTCGGCAGGCTCTATGTCGCAGTGGACTAGTAGGCTGGGTTCGATCCCCACGCGAAGATAAATACCTATCATCATCGACCTGCCCTTATCCCACACTAAGTGGGGTCGGTACAAATGGTTTGAAATCTTCACGCAGCCCTATCGTCCGTCAAATTTGCATTCACTCCTTTCATGCGCATGTCCTCATTTACGCAATCCACCCATCTCTTTTTTATGTCTCCCACGACTCTTTCGTCCATCCACATTCATATTGACAACCAGTCTTGTCAGATGCCTTTCATCCCTGACCTATGTCACCCATAAATATAAATTATTTCAAATCTGGCGATTCACCTCGTAGTGATATGACTGCGTACGACTGTTAGGAGAAGTTTGCAGATAAAAACTAATATGGATAAAATACGAATGAACCGAATCATAAGACATTCATTCCCGTTCGAGAGGTTATATGATAAATAGTTCGTTCAATAGACGATTTATTATAAACTCAAGATACTTGATTGCTCTTTGGCACTGAACATTTGTCTCCAGTCAAGTGTGAATCGAAAGATGGCGAAAATTGGCGACGCCACGAGTTCGTGCAGTCAATAGATATAATAAAATAGCGATGTAGTTTTCAATAGTAAAACAAATCCGTTTTTGTAGAATTTTGATTATGGAATCTTTTGCCGGTTACAATAGCCTAGTTAGGAGTGGCATGGATTGTCAAGGCGAAACTCATAGATTCGAAACCAGCCCAAAATCAATCATTGACTTTAGAGTTACACATGTAATGGTTAATTATTGATTGCCTTCGGGAAGTTTCTTCATTATGACAAAATCTGTATACCTGAGACTACCTGTCAGGAAATTCAAAGAATTTCAAAAATATAAGGCCAGCATGCTGGGCTAAGGCCTAACCCCTCTCATTAGTAGAGGAAGCACGTGACCAGCAGAGACATGTTTAATACTGACTGGTATTATCATATTATTGTCGGTAGGTATGAGACGTGCATAAGCTGTTCTAAGCTAGAAGTAGATATTCTGCAGCGCCATCTAGCGAGTTCTGTTATTTTTTTTGGGTCAGGAACCACCTCGGGCGTATGCAGAACAACTCACCAATGTCTAATCATAACCGGATGAATAGTTTAGAAGTCCATAGAGGACAAACATACTTACATCGATTTTTATTTATATAGATGTGTCATTAATAAAAAGTACGAATTAAGATAATAATATTCATTTTCAAAACATGGACGATTGAGTACAAACTCAAACAAATAATGTAATACCTATTTGTGTTTATCTTACTACTATTATATCTTATCTTATTACTATTATATCTTATCTTACTACTATTATATCTTATCTGACTACTATTATAATGGATGGATGTTTGTTACTCAATCACGCCAGAACGGCTGGACGGATCTAGTTGAAGTTTGGCACAGAAATAGATTAATGTCTTGAATCTTGAATGAAACTTTTTATCCCGGAAAATGTACAATTCCCGTGGGATAGTTTTTGTTATACACAGAACAAGGGATCGATATCGTTTTTTGCATAGTGTTAGTTGAGGGGTTTTAGAATGACAGGCTACTTTTTATCCCTGAAAATACACGGATTCTATGGGATAGCATAAAATAGAAAGATGTTATAGCTTAAGTTGTGTCCATGGAATGTATACCTTTTCTTTCAACTATAACTACCACACGGGCGAAGCCGTGAGCAATAGCCAGTATTACATATAATTAACAAGATGTTGCACGCGGCTCCGCCCGCGTGGATGTTATTTTTGGAAGAAAAGATATACAATGTACTGTACATCCTATGATCTTGGGTCCTTTAGGCGTAGTGTGAAGAAGCTAAACAGCAGGCCGGCATAATTGTGTTGAGTAGCGAGGGATAGACTGTCTCTTGCTACTTGATACTCTATCTGGACGGCTATTCCGCTTACCATCAGGTGCAGTGTGGTCACTTTGCCGCGCCAGAAAAAAAACATTGTGTACATGTGTGTGTGTGTGTAATTTTATTTATCTATATCTATCTTCTTACACAGTCAGGTCATAAGTATTGTCACACAGTAAAAACTTTTATTTTAGAATGCTGGCCACAAAAAAGTTTATTGAATTCGAATTTCAAATTGTTCATGAAAATAAAAATGTATACCTTTTAGAATTTTACTCATTTTTAAATATGGAGTGGACGCTTAAAGAAGACCGTGTTGCAGTAATTGCGTTGCATCGTTGCGGTTACGCGCCAATTCAAATTTTTGACATACTGAAAAATTTGAATATAACCAAAAGATTCGTTTATCGTACCATCAAACGATACAATGAAGACTCTAGTGTAGATGACAGGTCAAGAAGTGGTCGCCCTCGGTCTGTTAGGACTCCAGCAGTGATAAAAGCTGTGAAGGTGCGAATTCAAAAAAATCCCAAACGTAAGCAGAAACTGTTGGCCCTTCAGATGGGGTTAAGCAGAACCACGGTGAAAAGGGTGTTAAATGAAGATTTAGGGCTTCGGGCATATTGAAGAAAAACAGGACATCGTTTGAATGCTCGTCTAATGGACCTGAGACTGAAAAGATGCCGCGCTTTGTTGAAGCGGTACGCGAGAAAAAAATATCGGGAAATTCTTTTTTCAGATGAAAAAAATTTTACCGTAGAAGAGAGCTACAACAAACAAAATGATAAGGTGTACGCACACAGTAGTAAAGAAGCGAGCAACCGTATTCCGCCTGTCCAACGAGGTCATTTTCCATCCTCGCTCATGGTATGGTTGGGAGTTTCTTATTGGGGCTTAACAGAGGTACATTTTTGTGAGAAAGGTGTAAAAACGAATGCAGTTGTGTATCAAAATACAGTCCTGACGAACCTTGTGGAACCTGTTTCTCATACCATGTTCAATAACAGGCACTGGGTATTCCAACAAGATTCGGCGCCAGCTCATAGAGCGAAGAGCACACAAGACTGGCTGGCGGCGCGTGAAATCGACTTCATCCGGCACGAAGACTGGCCCTCCTCCAGTCCAGATTTGAATCCGTTAGATTACAAGATATGGCAACACTTGGAGGAAAAGGCGTGCTCAAAGCCTCATCCCAATTTGGAGTCACTCGAGACATCCTTGATTAAGGCAGCCGCCGATATTGACATGGACCTCGTTCGTGCTGCTATAGACAACTGGCCGCGCAGATTGAAGGCCTGTATTCAAAATCACGGAGGTCATTTTGAATAAACTTTAGTGTCATAAGAATCTATGTTTTGTTAAGTTCATTTTGGTATATAAATGGTTACATAATGAATAAACTTGTTCCAATTATTTTATATTAAACATGTGACAGAATTTATGACCTGACTAGGTATATATAAAAATCAATTACTGTTCGTTTGTCTCGCTAAAACTCAAGAATGGCTGGACCGATTTGGCCTAATTTGGTATTGAAATATTTGTGGAAGTTCAGGGAAGGTTTAAAAACACAATTGGACCCGGGAGGTGGCGCTGCTATCGGTTTATCACCAAATTTGATTTGCTGGGATTTGTGCAAATGCCAAAAATTGTGATCTTTAAAATATCATATTTAATGTGGCGCTGCTTTGCCGGGCAGGACGACGTCTGCCGGGCTCCAAGCGCGGATTCACCGTCGTGGGCATGATGGGCATGGCCACAACCCAAATAGACTTGTGACGTCACTTTCACGGTCTATTGAGATCGATAGGCTTATAATATTAAATACAATGTCTGAATAAAATTGGGTAGTTCCAGGTTAATAAGAAGACTGGGTGCCACGGAGATTCCGGCTATTATATTTGATGGCATGGTCATTCCTTGGTGCCCTAGTCTCAAGGACCTTGGGTTGCACATCAATTCCACCCTGAGCGTAAACTCTGTTAGAGAGTTACCGGTACTCTTCATGCTATTTATCGCCTAAACAATTTCCTCCCAGCTAAAACCACGACTATGCTTGTGCAAGCCTTAATCCTCCCCATGATAGACTAGTGATGTCTGCTATTTTGATCTGAAAGCAGATCAACTCAACAAATTTGACAGATTTCTCAATAACTGCATTCGATTTATTTTTAATCTTCGCAAATATGACCACGTTCCTTCCTATCGTTTGCAATTAAAATGGCTACCTATTCGCCTATTACTACTCTCTAACTGATATTCAATAATGTCACGCGCCGTTATAATTCATTTTTAAATGATATATCTCCTGGTTTTGTTGTACATTTATATGAAAAACGTGACGATGATTCAACAGATTGATAAAATAATCATAATTAAGCCACCAATTAATGGCTCCTTAGACTGGTATCACATGGCGACGTTTCCAATTTACAAATCATAAAATTTTACAAATAATTATTACTGGGATTTCATCATAATCCCCACATCAGGCACAGATTAAAATCTTGAGCATCTCATATTGTGTGATTTGCCTAATCGAAAGTTCATATACAAATCGTGATCACACAGTCTATGAATGAATGGATTTTTTATTTGGAAGAATGTGGTTACACATAGATATTAATTTAAAATACAGAGGCACATAATCTGTCACTACCGACGTAAAAATATATGTAATAATTTTATATCATTTTTAGGATAACTTTTCCAGAATTCGAACTTAAGATAAAATAACGTTTTGCACAATAAATCTATATAATTAAAGTTAAATGCTGTTCGTTGGTAAGAGCATTAGTTGAACACGACTGGGTCGATACGGCAATGTTTTAAATGCTCATAATACTCCGAATAAGCGTCTTAAGGCAATGAAAATATTGCCCAGAAAATAGAAAAAATCGGAAAAATCTTTTCAGATTTATTTAGAATTTTCTAATTTTGCTTTTTTATATGGGTTTCAGTCTCCCACGGTGCCGATAAACTTAATCACGCATTTAAACCACGGACAAAGCTAGTATTATTTAAATATCTAAGCATGTGTGCAGTGCAGAACTACACACGTCATACATGACTGAAGTGAAATAAAACGATCCCATGTAATCCAAGCCTAATGAAGTAAACTACTAATGGTTATTGAATTAGATTAAAATAATTGACCGCATAATGATAAGCTAATGGTGAAGACATTTGTGACTAGGAATATAAGAGGAGGTGATCTTTTGAATCAGTATACAGTTCGGTGAATTGTAGGTAAGTGTTCTATATAATTAATTACTAAGCTATTAATAAGTTATAAATAAATAACACCCAATAGTCATACACAAGCAAGCAGAAGCAGCGATAGCCTAGTTGGTTGCGGTACGGACTGCCAAGACTAAAGTCGTAGGTTCGAAACCCAAGTGGCATACACCTCTGACTTTTCTAAAGTTATGTGTATTAAAATGTTAATAATCGTTTGCTTTAACGGTGAAGGAAAACATCGTGAGGAAACCTGCATACCTGAGAATTTTTTCGAAGGTATGAGAAGTCTGCCAACCCGCATTAGGCCAGCGTGGTGGACTAAGGCCTAACCCCTCTCATTAGTAGAGGAGGCCCGTGTCCAGCAGTGGGACAATGTTTAATACAGGGCTAGTATTATTAGTCATACACACATAATCTTGACCCCACAATAAATTACTAGAGACTTATTGGTCTCACTACATCCAGATCCAAAGCAAATGTTTGTCTCGGTGCCGAGATCAAACTGTCAGCCTTCCGTATCGCTGACGCTTCCTCACCAGTTCCATTGCACCACGGAGGCTTTCTTTTCCTGGAACGGTAAAGTGACCACACTGCTCCTGGTGGTAAGCGCATTACCGTCCAGTTAGAGTATCGAGTAGCGAGACAACTATACCTCGCTCCTCGACAAAAATCTGTTATAAATCTATATCCTTGGATTCCTGGATCCAACTTCAACATCCAAAAGTAAATTAATACATACATACATACATACATACATACATACATACACTCACGCCTGTAATCCCCGAAGGGGTAGGCAGAGGTGTAACGAGTACACCCACTTTTCGCCGAATTTCGGTCCCATAATGCGATAGGGGGCGAGCCTATCGCCATACCGGGCACAAATTCCAGACTCCGGGCTAAGACTGAGGAATTTCTAGATAGAAAAACCCAATATCACTTTACCCGACCCGGGGATCGAACCCGAGACCTCAGCACAGTAGTCGTAACGCATGCGCAATTACCACTGCGCCACCGAGGCAGTCTAAGTAAATTAATGTATTAAATAAATATTATTTAATTTACAGGATTGCAAAAATGCTTCGGACAATACTTTTAGTTGCACTTGTGGCACTTGCTTGCGAAGCTGCTCCTGCCGCAGACGATGAATTATATAAAAGTGTGCTCATCGCTGACTATGACAGCGCGGTCATTCAAAGCAAAGACCTCGTGAAAAAAGGAAAAGGCGAAGTCATCTTCCAAGTCGTTGACAAACTGATCGATGAAAGTCAACGCAATCTCATAGACTACGCCTACCAACTATGGACTCACGATGCCAAAGACCTCGTCAAAAACTACTTCCCACTTGAAATCACAACCATCGTTGGACAGTATACTGTCAAGATAATCGGAAAGAGGGATAACATGGTGATGAAATTGGGAGCCCATGTTGACAGCGACGGCGATAGGACTGCGTACGGCGACAGTAATTTAAGGATCGGCGACAGAATGGCATTTAAATTCATCCCGGTTTCAGATGAGCAGATGCATTTTAAGATCTACAATCCCCAAACCAACCAATTCTTGAAGCTCGGCATTGCGACTGACAGCGAAAATGACCACGCGGTCTACGGTGACAGTAAATCTGATTCCAAGAGACACCAATTCTACCTCGTACCAGTGAAGTACGAAGACGAGCTGTTATTCTACATCTTCAACCGCGAGTACCAACAGGCACTGAAGCTGAGCAGGGCTGTGGACTCCGATGGTGACCGGCAGGTGTTCTCAGAGAGCGGCAATGTGATAGGAGAACCTTATGCCTTCGGATGGATCGTCACACCTTTGTAAAACCACGTTCAAAGCGATTTCTAATATTTCTACAATAAAATTGGCTTCATTCATAACCTGATTATTATTATTGATTTGTATTCAAAGTGCTTGTCATGATCTATGGTAAACTATTCTTCATATTTAAAATCAAAAACAAATATTTATTGAATCCATGAAATGGTATAGTACATTATTTAGATTCAGTAATTTTTTTTTACTCTACCACCAGTTCGGAATGCAGTTTTGCTAAAGAAGAACGAACACCGGTTAAGAATATTTGGTCATACAATACAATTTAAGTTTAATTATATTAGATTAGAGCAGCTCAATGTATGTTAAGTTGCCATATTGTAAAAGAAAACTCATTACCAGACCTAGTGCCGCACATGACCGTCGTGAGAGTGATGAAGATAACGATTTCTTAAAGATGGTCCTTACTGAAACAGTCTGAGCAGACCAGTCGACACGAGCTGCACCCGTTCACGAGTAATGACGCATGTGTCAGCCATCGGCCTCCTCAACCATGTTACAGGGAAGAGACCGACATGGCACATGGCGCCGCAGCACGCATAAACACTTTAGCGAGCATGAAATACCCAGACTGAATACAACAATTAAAATACTAGACACAAAATATCAAGTAAAGTCATGTAAGGCATATAAGTTCGCAATGTTAAAGAAATTAAATATATTGGTATTTCTTAATATATATAAAACTAGCTGTTGCTCGCGGCTCCGCCCGCGTGGAGGTCATGTTTGGGAAAAAAAGTATACCTTACAAAATACAAATTTTCATGCGTTTAACTTCAAAAATGACGGATTTTCATAAAAACTTTCTTCCCCTATTTTACCCCCTTAGGGGTGGAATTTCCAAAAACCCTGAAATATGTATTTTTAATTTTTAACTGTAAGGCCAAATACCAAATTTCATGCGTTTAACTGCAAAAATGACAGATTTTCATACAAACTTTCTTCCCCTATTTTACCCCCTTCGGGGTGGAATTTCCAAAAATCCTGAAATATATATTTTTTATTTTTGACTAAAACGCCAAATACTAATTTTCATAAACTTAACTTCAAAAATGACGGATTTTCATACAAACTATCATCCCCTATTTTACCCCCTTAGGGGTGGTATTTCCAAAAACCCTTCCTTAGTGGATGCTTACGTCATAAAAAGTACCTACTGTCAAAATTTCAAGTCTCTAACCCCAGCCGTTTTGGCTGTGCGTTGATCGATCAGTCAGTCAGTCAGTCAGTTTCTTCTTTTATATATACAGATTACTAATAATAAACTAATGGTTACACTTCTAAGTATAACTTATTCCTAAGCCTTTCGGTCATCTAAATATTTAGAAATGTTGTAATCAGCTTTATTACTTAGTTTTCGCTTAATAGTAGGTTTAAAGCATGATTCATTAAGTTCTTTAATAAGATTGGGAACCTTATTGTAAAAGCGTATACCAAGCCCCTTGAAAGAGTTGCCGATTTTGTAGAATTTGAATGTTAGTTTCGTATTCATGGATATACTACACCCAAAGCCCATATAATCCGGACCTCGCACTGCGTCAAACCGGTATCGTGGGTATCCAGAACTACTATCCAGACACTACCCATAAGACCCAGACTCGAAACAAATATCTGTCTGTCATAGAAACATTTGTCTTGGTGAGTAAATCGAACCCACGGCCTCTCGTTTCACAACGGGCTGCTTTCCACAGCGCAACGGTGGCTGTCAAAATATTGAAGGCGTTTTATTACCGTAAACAATTTCAATTATGACAAAGCTATTTCCGAACGAAATACACCGATTTCTTTGCACGCGTTTCATTGTTTAATAACCATATATATTTACAATACATTTGATATGAAATTGCTTGTTATTGATTCGCTACGTTGGTAAACAGCTGGACCACTTGCTTGGGACTTGTTTTTGATTAGATTTGTTCACTGTTCTTTTTTGTACTTATACAGTTGTATGCTGGTCAGTAATGTGCAGGATGATATTATTATTATTAAAGCCTCAATAAAAGAGATTCCTATGTTACTTTTAAAAAGAAGTTGATATATAAATTTGGGCACTATTATTATTTTAAATATTAGTATAAGTAAAACTGTGTGCGTAGAGGTAACATCTCACTATCTCCCTCGCACAACTGTACTGTAATGGCCATTAGTGACGTCATGATTCATGTCGTGCATCTTTTTTTGTCATTTGACAATGACTCCTTCCATCAGATTTGAATGAATTCTAACTTACGCATTTTTAAGATTTATAAAATTCTTTCGATAGTAAGTTTAAGGTAACAATAAAAAATATAATGGTTTCTTATATTTACGCGAATATTATACATTGAAATAAAACGAATTTTACGGATTATATCGCGGTTTATTTTACTTTTTTAACCCGACGTTTCGAAGGCTTTACAGCCTTCGTGGTCACGGGGCAGACTAAGTTGTATGTCGTCACGAAAGTATAGTGCAATGTTTCTACCCTCCATATAGTTGATATTTAATTTTTATTTGTTGTAGTCCGATCTACGCAGAAGGAGCTCACAATGTCTTGAGGTCTGGCAGTTGGTCTTTTGGGTTCCGATTTAATTAAATGTATAATTGGATCCCAGGCTGGTGCTAGCTTCCAACCATCTTCTCTATTGAAATTTGGATGTTTTTTAATTTCAATAGCCTCGCGGATCATCCTAGGCAGGAATCGGTGTTCTTTGGCAAGGATTTGTGGCTTGTCAAATCGAAGATAATGCTTGGAGCCTTCCTCTGAATGTTCAGCAACTGCAGACTTCGTAGAGCGTCGGTGTTTTACGTCAGCTATGTGTTCTTTTACGCGGGTCCCTATATTTCTTTTTGTTTGACCAATATAAGAGAGTCCACAGTCACAATCTATTTTATAGATGCCCGGTTCTTGTAGAGGTATATGACACTTAACAGTTGGTAAGAATTGACTTATCTTCTTGGGCGGCTTATAATAGGTTTTAATAGAAGCACGCTTCAGTACATAGCCAATCTTGTCAGTGACGCCTCTGATGTAAGGTAAAGTGACCGGGACACGCTCGACTGTGGCTGGTTTCACTTGGTTTCTGTGATGACGGCGAGGAATTTGGAGCTTGTTGTCATGCAGTACTCGCTTGACATGTTGCAGCTCAGCGGCCAGATGTTTCTCATCACAGATTCCTTGTGCTCTCTGAAACAAAGATTTACCCACGGTAGCTAACTGTTTTGGATGGTGGTGAGATTCACCATTAAGGTATTTATCAGTATGGGTCTTTTTTCTATATACAGTGTGGCTTAAAGACTGATCAGGATTACGGATAACTAAGACATCTAAAAATGCAAGAGAATTATTTTGTTCTAACTCCATAGTAAATTGAATTTTATTATTAATGGAGTTAAGGTGGTCTAAAAATGCAGTTACTTTGTCAGATGGTAAAATTGTGAATGTGTCATCTACATACCGCTTGTAAGCGGTACAAGCGGTATGCATTTTTACTGCATTTTTACTGCATTTATCTCACCACCATCCAAAACAGTTAGCTACCGTGGGTAAATCTTTGTTTCAGAGAGCACAAGGAATCTGTGATGAGAAACATCTGGTCGCTGAGCTGCAACATGTCAAGCGAGTACTGCATGACAACAAGCTCCAAATTCCTCGCCGTCATCACAGAAACCGAGTGAAACCAGCCACAGTCGAGCGTGTCCCGGTCACTTTACCTTACATCAGAGGCGTCACTGACAAGATTGGCTATGTACTGAAGCGTGCTTCTATTAAAACCTATTATAAGCCGCCCAAGAAGATAAGTCAATTCTTACCACCTGTTAAGTGTCATATACCTCTACAAGAACCGGGCATCTATAAAATAGATTGTGACTGTGGACTCTCTTATATTGGTCAAACAAAAAGAAATATAGGGACCCGCGTAAAAGAACACATAGCTGACGTAAAACACCGACGCTCTACGAAGTCTGCAGTTGCTGAACATTCAGAGGAAGGCTCCAAGCATTATCTTCGATTTGACAAGCCACAAATCCTTGCCAAAGAACACCGATTCCTGCCTAGGATGATCCGCGAGGCTATTGAAATTAAAAAACATCCAAATTTCAATAGAGAAGATGGTTGGAAGCTAGCACCAGCCTGGGATCCAATTATACATTTAATTAAATCGGAACCCAAAAGACCAACTGCCAGACCTCAAGACATTGTGAGCTCCTTCTGCGTAGATCGGACTACAACAAATAAAAATTAAATATCAACTATATGGAGGGTAGAAACATTGCACTATACTTTCGTGACGACATACAACTTAGTCTGCCCCGTGACCACGAAGGCTGTAAAGCCTTCGAAACGTCGGGTTAAAAAAGTAAAATAAACCGCGATATAATCCGTAAAATTCGTTTTATTTCAATAAAAAATATTTTGTCGACTATATTTTTTTTATCCTGGTACGGCAAAATGTCCACACTGCACCTGATGGTGCCGTCCAGTTAGAGTATCAAGTAGCGAGAGACAATTTATCCCTCGCTATTCCATTCGTCCATGTATGTCGCCATCCTTAGTCCTTGCAACTCGTCCCGCCATTTCTTTAGGGGCAGCCTTTTCACATTCTGTAGCAAGCACTCCGTACCGTACCGACATGTTGTAAATATCATTTTAGAATATTTATCACCGCCTTTTTGACTTTTACGGGAATTTCTAGCGTATTTTATGTGTTTGGGAATAGCTGTAAATAGGTGTCAATACTCTACTAAGCAGAATAGATATTCATTCAAAATGTTGGCGGGAAATTTGAAAAAATATGTCACCGATTCATATCATAAGCTTTACTTTTTCTATGATTATAAGTGTTCGTTTATGTGTGTAAGTGATATAATGCAATGTAAGATGTACTTTCGTGTTTCCAAAATTCTATAGAAACTTCTAGTAAAGTCGGACCCACTTTACTGAGGCATATGCCTTGGACTTGCCTTGTTTTGCTAGAATATTGTTTAAATATATTTTATAATTTCTTATTAGACCGTCTCACTACTATCGTGTATGAGTTCAGGAATTTTCCAATGAAGTAGTGAAATTAACGAATTCTGAGCGTCATGTAGTCACAATAATGCTACTAATATTATAAATGCGAATGTTTGGGTGGATGGATGAATGGATGTTTGTTACTCAATCACGCTTCAACGGCTGGACGGATCTGGTTGAAATTTGGCACAGAGAAAATGTACAGTTCCCGTGTGATAGTTTTGTTTTGCATAGTGACAGTTTAATAATAATAATGATAATACACCCGCAGGGCAGCTTGTGACGAGCTGTTGGGAATTAGCGATCCCACGTACCTGAGTGCTCCCGGGGGAAGGCCCTGTTCTTCATCTCTAGCTTGCCTTTACTGGCTGGCTGGAGTGAACACTGACGAGGAACAGATCCCCCACCTCTGGCTTGCCTTCACCGGCCGGTCAGAGTGGAGTCGCGAGAGCTTTACGCTCGAAGGATGGATGTGAAACGTAAGTGGCGAGTGGGCAACGTGATGGGACCCTAAGGGAGCAAATGATCGTTGTATAAAGTCCAGTGACACCTCTCCACCCTTTAGCCGCTCAAATGATGTTGCTCCTTTGTCGCTTTTTCTAACGACTATTTTGGGGAGCCCATTTACCTGAGTTGGCGAGTCACCACCTGCCTATTTTATCCGTGTTATTAACATTGGTCAGGCAGGTGCCATAGTCCTTTCCATAGACCTAATTACCTGATCCACTAACACCTCACCTCAATAAACCAGCATAACTTTTTATCCATCCATACAATAGTCCTACACCAACCGGGGGTTGTCCTTGGGTGCACTTGTGTAGTGTATACAGGGATAACCGCCGGCTGGTGTCACATCACAAAAATAAATTAAAATTGTCTAACGGGCCTCTACGTGTTGGCTTCGGCCCCACGCACGCCTTCCAAATGTCCGGGACTCTATAGTCCCGTGATTACGGTGTGACAAACATTATAATAATAATACTAGCCCTGTATTAAACATTGTCCCACTGCTGGGCACGGGCCTCCTCTATTAATGAGAGGGGTTAGGCCTTAGTCCACCACGCTGGCCTAATGCGCGTTGGTAGACTTCACATACCTTCGAAATTCGTATAAGAATTCTCAGATATGCAGGTTTCCTCACGATGTTTTCCTTCACCGTTTAAGCAAGCGATAATTAACATTTAATACACACATAACTTTAGAAAAGTCAGAGGTGTATGCCACTTGGGTTTTGAACATACGACTTTCGTCTTGGCAGTCCGTACCGCAACCAACTTGGCTATCGCTGCTTATCACAGTGCTTAGTGACAGTTTAGGGATTAGAAAATGACATAGGCTATTTTTATCTCGGAAAAATGCACGCTTCCTATGAGATAGCAAAGTATAGAAAGGCGTAATAGCTTAAGATGCCCCATGGATTGTATACCTTTTATTCCAAAAATTACCTGCATGCGGGCCGAGCCGTGGGCAACATCTAGTCAATAAATAAGGCTATGTTGGGTAAGTACTGATTACAAAGTCAGATGTGTGATAAATACATATTAAGCTTCTACTTATAAACAACCTTAAGCGCAACCGTTGAAATAATGAAAAAAAATCTCGCAATATACTTAATTCGATAAAAGAGGGTTAAAAAAGATAATCATTTTGTTCCGAGAACAATAAAACCGAGCCACGTCGCATTAAGGCTGGTCGTGACTGTCGGCTGTTTGATCGATGGACTCCGAAGGGACTATTCAATCAGCCCGCTCGCATCGCTCTCTCATGCTTAAATAACTCTCACCACTACTATTTCTCATGCTTTTAACACGCTTTCTTATAATAGTTTGCTTTTCTATGTCTGTGGGATAGTGATAATACTCATAATATTTTGGGTAAACTTAATAAGCAGAATATCTTAATAATCTTTAATTAATTACATCTTGTTTTCGATATAGCATCAAATATTCATCTTCCATATTCAAATTTACATTCGTACTGGCCAGTAACAATATTAACAATCAAAAAGATCCCATTCCCACATATAAGTCCAAGTTCCATAGTAACAATTTAAATTCAGATTTAGTTCACACGTTTTGATGGAATGTGTATGGAATGAATGTGATAGGAGGGTTTTTTTTTATGTTGGCATATTTACCTAAGCAGCGATAGCCTAGTTGGTTTCGGTACGGACTGTGAAGACGAAAGTCGTATGTTCAAAACCTACTGACGCTATACAACAATACTAGAGCCCTGTATTAAACATTGTGCCACTGCTGGGCACGGGCTTCCTCTACTATTGCGAGGGGTTAGGCCTTAGTCCACCACGCTGGCCTAATGCGGGTTGGTAGACTTCACATACCTTCGAAATTCTTATGAGAATTGTCAGGTATGTAGGTTTCATCACGATGTTTTCCTTCACATATAAGCAAGCGATAATAAACAATAATAACAATGAGGTGGGTTTCGAACATAAGACTTTCGTCTTGACAGTCCGTACTACAAGCAACTAAGCCTTCGCTTCTATTGACACTATACTATGCTATACTAGTATGAAATAATTTTATTAGTAGTATGGAGGGTAAAGGTGTAAGGAGCACACTCTGTGTATGAAAAAGTGTCGGTTGAAAAGCGACCAAATAGGCTGGCGCCACTATAGCAAGTGGTGTAATTCCAAAGATAGCGCCAAAAGTTAATAGAGTGGGATTGTGACTCAGCACACTTCACTCCGATTAAAACTCCTACATTCATATCATACTACTTGCTTGCTTGTGTTTATCTTACTTATTTATTATCTTACTACTATTATATCTTATCTTACTACTATTATATCTTTTCTTACTACTATTATATCTTATCTTACTAATATTATATCTTATCTTACTACTATTATATCTTATCTGACTACTATTATAAATGCGAATGTTTGGATGAATGTTTGTTACTCAATCACGCCAGAACGGCTGGACGGATCTGGTTGAAGTTTGGCACAGAAATAGATTATAGTCTTGAATAGCACATAGGCTACTTTTTATCCCGGAAAATGTACAATTCCCGTGGGATAAATTTTGTTATACACAGAACATCGTAACATCGATATCGTTTTTTGCATAGTGTTAGTTGAGGGGTTTTAGAATGACAGGCTACTTTTTATCCCTGAAAATACACGGATTCTATGGGATAGCATAAAATAGAAAGATGTAATTGCTTAAGTTGTGTCCATGGAATTTATACCTTTTCTTTCAACTATAACTACCACACGGGCGAAGCCGTGAGCAATAGCCAGAATTACATATAATTAACAAGATGTTGCCCGCGGCTCCGCCCGCGTGGATGTTATTTTTGGAAGAAAGATATACAATGTACTGTACTACATCCTATGATCCTGGGTCCTTTAGGCGTAGTGTTAAGAAGCTAAACAGCAGGCCGGCATAATTGTTTTGAGTAGCTCGCTAGATAGACTGTCACTTGCTACTTGATACTCTATCTGGACGGCCCTGCGCTTACCATCAGGTGCAGTGTGGTCACTTTGCCGCGCCAGAATAAAAAAAAACATTGTGTACATGTGTGTGTGTGTGTAATTTTATTTATCTATATCTATCTTCTTTCTTTATATATAAAAATCAATTGCTGTTCGTTTGTCTCGCTAAAACTCGAGAATGGCTGGACCGATTTGGCTTATTTTGTTATTGAAATATTTGTGGAAGTTCAGGGAAGGTTTAAAAACACAATTGGACCCGATGGTGGCACTGCTGTCGGTTTATCACCAAATTTGATTTGCTGGGATTTGTGCAAATGCCAAAAATTTTGATCTTTAAAATATCATATTTGATGTGGCGCTGCTTTGCCGGGCAGGACGACGTCTGCCGGGCTCCAAGCGCGGATCCACCGTCGATGCACCGGGCACGATGGGCATGCCCACAACCCAAATAGACTTGTGACGTCACTTTCACGGTCTATTGAGATCGATAGGCTTATAAAAAAAAAAAAAATGTACCCACGGTGTGGCATGGTAGGGCGAATTATATAATATTTATTAAATACAATGTCTGAATAAAATTGAGTAGTTCCAGGTTAATTAGTAGACTGGGTGCCACGGAGATTCCGGCTATTATATTTGATGGCACGGTCATTCCTTGGTGCCCTAGTCTCAAAGACCTTGGGTTACACATCGATTCCACCCTGAGCGGTTCCAAGTAAACTCTGTTAGAGAGTTACCGGTACTCTTCATGCTATTTATCGCCTAAACAATTTCCTCCCAGCTAAAACCAATACTATGCTTGTGCAAGCCTTAATCCTCCCCATAATCGACTAGTGATGTCTGCTATTTTGATCTGAAAGCAGATCAACTCAAAAAAATTGTCAGATTTCTCAAAAACTGCATTCGATTTATTTTTAATCTTCGCAAATAACACCACGTTTCTTCCCATCGTTTGCAATTAAAATGGCTACCTATTCGCCTATTACTATCTACTCTCTAACTGATATTCAATAATGTCACGCGCCGTTATAATTTATTTTTAAATGATATATCTCCTGGTTTTGTTGTACATTTATATGAAAAACGTGACAACGATTCAACAGATTAATAAAATAATCATAATTAAGCCACCAATTAATGGCTCCTTAGACTGGTATCACATGGCGACGTTTCCAATTTACAAATCATAAAATTTTACAAATAATTATTACTGGGATTTCATCATAATCCCCACATCAGGCACAGATTCAAATCTTGAGCATCTCATATTGTGTGATTTGCCTAATCGAAAGTTCAAATACAAATCGTGATCGCACAATCTATAAATGAATGGATTTTTTATTTGGAAGAATGTGGTTAGATAATAACTTATAAAATACAGAGGCACATAATCTGTTTAGTGACATGAAAATATTTGTAATAATTTATATAATTTTTTAGTATATATAATTTTCTAGAATTCAAGATAAAAAACTTTTTGCAAGACAAATCTATATAATAAAAATTAAATGCTGTTCGTAGGTAAGAGCATTAGTTGAACACGACTGGGCCGATACGGCAATGTTTTAAATGCTCATAATACTCCGAATAAGCGTCTTAAGGCAATGAAAATATTGCCCAGAAAATAGAAAAAAAACTGAAAAATCTTTTCAGACTTATCTAGAATTTTCCAACTTTGCTAGTTTCTATGGGTTTTAGTCTCCCACGGTGCCAATAAAGTTAATCACGCATTTAAAGCTACGGACAAAAGCTAGTATTATTTAAATATCTAAGCATGTGTGCAGTCAGAACTACACAACTCATACATCACTGAATTGAAGTAAAATGATCCCATGTAATCCAAGCCTAATGAACTAAACTACTAATGGTTATTTAATTAGATTAAAATAATTGACCGCATAATGATAAGCTAATGGTGAAGACATTTGTGAGTAGGAATATAAGAGGAGGTGATCTTTTGAATCAGTATACAGTTCGGTGAATTGTAGGTAAGTGTTCTACATAATTAATTACTAAGCTATTATTAAGTTATAAATAAATAACACCCAATAGTCATACACACATAATCTTGACCCCACAATAAATTACTAGAGACTTTTTGGTCTCACTACATCCAGATCCAAAGCAAATGTTTGTCTCGATGCGGAGATCAAACTGTCAGCCTTCCGTATCGCTGACGCTTACTCACCAGTGCCATTGCACCACGGAGGCTTTCTTTTCCTGGAACGGCAAAGTGACCACACTGCTCCTGGTGGTAAGCGTATTACCGGACAGTTAGAGTATCGAATAGCGAGACACGACTATACCTCGCTTCTCGACAAAAATCTGTTATAAATATATATCCTTGGATTCATGGATCCAACTTTAACATCCAAAAGTAATTTAATTTATTAAATACTAGCTGTTGCTCGCGGCTCCGCCCGCGTGGTGGTCATGTTTGGGAGAAAAAGTATACAATACAAAATACCAATATTCATGCGTTTAACTTAAAAATGACGGATTTTCATACAAATTTTCATTCCCTATTTTACCCCCTTAGGGGCGGAATTTCCAAAAATCCTGAAACATATATTTTTTATTTTTAACTAAAATGCCAAATACTAATTTTCATGATTTTAACTTCAAAAATGACGGATTTTCATACAAACTTTCATCCCCTATTTTACCCCCTTAGGGGTGGTATTTCCAAAAACCCTTCCTTAGTGGATGCCTACGTGATAAAAGGTACCTACTGTCAAATTTTCAAGTCTCTAACCCCAGCCGTTTAGGCTGTGCGTTGATCGATCAGTCAGTCAGTCAGTCAGTCAGTCAGTCAGTCAGTCAGTCAGTCAGTCAGTCAGTCAGTCAGTCAGTCAGTCAGTCAGTCAGTCAGTCAGTCAGTCAGTCAGTCAGTCAGTCAGTCAGTCAGTCAGTCAGTCAGTCAGTCAGTCAGTCAGTCAGTCAGTCAGTCAGTCAGTCAGTCAGTCAGTCAGTCAGTCAGTCAGTCAGTCAGTCAGTCAGTCAGTCAGTCAGTCAGTCAGTCAGTCAGTCAGTCAGTCAGTCAGTCAGTCAGTCAGTCAGTCAGTCAGTCAGTCAGTCAGTCAGTCAGTCAGTCAGTCAGTCAGTCAGTCAGTCAGTCAGTCAGTCAGTCAGTCAGTCAGTCAGTCAGTCAGTCAGTCAGTCAGTCAGTCAGTCAGTCAGTCAGTCAGTCAGTCAGTCAGTCAGTCAGTCAGTCAGTTTCTTCTTTTATATATACAGATAAGATATATTATTTAATTTACAGGATTGCAAAAATGCTTCGGACAATACTTTTAGTCGCACTTGTGGCACTTGCTTGCCAAGCTGCTCCTGCCGCAGACGATGAATTATATAAAAGTGTGCTCATCGCTGACTATGACAGCGCGGTCATTCAAAGCAAAGACCTCGAGAAAAAAGGAAAAAGCGAAGTCATCTCCCAAGTCGTTGACAAACTGATCGATGAAAGTCAACGCAATGTCATAGACTACGCCTACCAGCTATGGACTCACGATGCCAAAGACCTCGTCAAAAACTATTTCCCACTTGAAATCACAACCATCGTTGGACAGTATACTGTCAAGATAATCGGAAAGAGGGATAACATGGTGATGAAATTGGGAGTCCATGTTGACAGCGACGGCGATAGGACTGCCTACGGCGACAGTAATTTTAGGATCGGCGACAGAATGGCCTTTAAATTCACCCCGGTTTCAGATGAGCAGATGCATTTTAAGATCTACAATCCCCAAACCAACCAATTTTTGAAGCTCGGCATTGCGACTGACAGCGACAATGACCACGCGGTCTACGGTGACAGTAAATCTGATTCCTACAGACACCAATTCTACCTCGTACCTGTGAAGTACGCAGACGAGCTGTTATTCTACATCTTCAACCGCGAGTACCAACAGGCACTGAAGCTGAGCAGGGCTGTGGACTCCGACGGTGACCGGCAGGTGTTCTCAGAGAGCGGCAATGTGATAGGAGAACCTTATGCCTTCGGATGGATCGTCGCACCTTTGTAAAACCACGTTCAAAGCGATTTGTAATATTTCTACAATAAAATTAGCTTCATTCATAACCTGATTATTATTATTAATTTGTATTCAAAGTGCTTGTCATGATCTATGGTAAACTATTCTTCATATTTAAAATCAAAAACAAATATTTATTGAATCCATGATATGGTATAGTACATTATTTAGATTCAGTAATTTTTTTTTACTGTACCACCAGTTCGGAATGCAGTTTTGCTAAAGAAGAACGAGCAAGAAACTCTAGCGTTGCTCATTCGATCACCGGTTAAGAATATTTAGTCATACAATACAATTTAAGTTTAATTATATTAGATTAGAGCAGCTCAATGTATGTTAAGTTGCCATATTGCAATATTGTAAAAGAAAACTCATTACCAGACCTAGTGCCGCACATGACCGTCGTGAGAGTGATGAAGATAACGATTTCTTAAAGATGGTCCTTACTGATACAGTCTGAGCAGACCAGTCGACACGAGCTGCACCCGTTCACGAGTAATGACGCATGTGTCAGCCATCGGCCTCCTCAACCATGTTACAGGGAAGAGACTGGCATGGCACATGGCGCCGCAGCACGCATAAACACTTTAGCGAGCATGACATACCCAAACTGAATACAACAATTAAAATACTGGACACAAAATATCAAGTAAAGTCATGTAAGGCATATAAGTTCGCAATGTTAAAGAAATTAAATATATAGGTATTTCTTAATATATATAAAATTACTAATAATAAACTAATGGTTACACTTCTAAGTATAACTTATTCCCAAGCCTTTCGATCATCTAAATATTTAGAAATTTTGTAATCAGCTTTATTACTTAGTTTTCGCTTAATAGTAGGTTTACAGCATGATTCATTAAGTTCTTTAATAAGATTGGGAACCTTATTGTAAAAGCGTATACCAAGCCCCTTGAAAGAGTTGCCGATTTTGTAGAATTTGAATGTTAGTTTCGTATTCATGGATATACTACACCCAAAGCCCATATAATCCTGACCTCGCACTGCGTCAAACCGGTATCGTGGGTATCCAGAACTACTATCCAGAGACTACCCATAAGACCCAGACTCGAAACAAATATCTGTCTGTCATAGAAACATTTGTCTTGGTGCGGGAATCGAACCCACGGCCTCTCGTTTCACAACGGGCTGCTTTCCACAGCGCAACGGTGGCTGTCAAAATATTGAAGGCGTTCTAATACCGTAAACAATTTCAACTATGACAAAGCTCTTTCCGAACGAAATACACCGATTTCTTTGCACGCGTTTTATTGTTTAATAACTATATATTTACAATACATTTGATATGAAATTGCTTGTTATTGATTCGCTACGTTGGTAAACAGCTGGACCACTTGCTTGGGACTTGGGATTGATTAGATTTGTTCACTGTTCTTTTTTGTACTTATACAGTTGTATACTGGTCAGTAATGTGCAGGATGATATTATTATTATTAAAGCCGCAATAGAAGAGATTCCTATGTTACTTTTAAAAAAGAAGTTGATGTACAAATTTGGGCACTATTATTATTTTAAATATTAGTATAAGTAAAACTGGGTGCGTAGTGGGAACATCTTACTATCTCCCTCGCACGACTGTACTGTAATGGCCATTAGTGACGTCATGATTCATGTCGTGCATCCTTTTTTGTCATTTGACAATGACTCTTTCCGTCAGATTTAACAATAAAAAATATTTTGTCGACTATATTTTTTATCCTGGCACGGCAAAGTTATCACACTGCACCTGATGGTAAGCGCAGTACCGTCCAATTAGAGTATCAAGTAGTGAGAGACAATCTATCCCCCGCTAATTAACATAATCATGCCGGCCTGCTTCTTCACACTATGCCATGGGCAAGAAGGTGAAGAAGCGGTCGAGGGCCTAGTGTCAGAGTAATCAGAAGGCCGCAAAACGGCCAAACATCGTGCACCAACTCTAGACCCCGGACAAAAACCGTATGTACACTGGCTGATCCCGGAATGCAACACACTTGCGTGTGCGGATAGCGATCTGGGCGGATATGAATATCCTACCACCAGCAAAATTCAGTAAGGATTCTGAGCGTCATATAATAAAACATTTTTAGTAATAAATAATTAGGCTAAGTTGGGTTAAAAGTACCTAATTATTAGAAAGTCACAAATCAGATGTGTGATAAGAACATATTAAGCTTCTACTTATAAACAAACATAATCGCAATTTTTGAAATAATGAAAAATATCTCGCAATATACTTAATTTGATAAAAGAGGGTTAAAAAGATAATCATTTTGTTTCGAGAACAATAAAACCGAGCCACGTCGCATTAAGGTCTGGCCGTGACTGTCGGCTGTTTGATCGATGGACTCCGAAGGGACTATTCAATCAGCCCGCTCGCATCGCTCTCTCATGCTTAGATAACACTCACCACTACTATTTCTCATGCTTTTAACACGCTTTCTTATAATAGTTTGCTTTTCTATGTCTGTGGGATAGTGATAATACTCATAATATTTTGGGTAAACCTAATATAAGCAAAATATCTTAATATCTTTAATTAAATACACCTTGTATTCGATATAACATCAAATATTCATCTTCCATATTCAAATTTACATTCGTACTGGCCAGTAACAATATTAACAATCAAAAAGATCCCATTCCCACATATAAGTCTAAGTTCCATAGTAACAATTTAAATTGAGATTTAGTTCACACGTTTTGGTGGAATGTGTTCGGAAGGAAAGTGATAGGAGGGATTTTTTTATGTTGGTATATTTAACTGACGCTGACACTATATAACAATACTAAAGCCCTGTATTAAACAATGTCCCACTGCTGGGCATGGGCTTCCTCTACTATTGAGAGGGCCTTAGTCCACGCTGGCCTAATACGGGTTGGTAGACTTCACATACCTTCGAAATTCTTATGAGAATTGTCAGGTATGTAGGTTTTATCACGATGTTTTCCTTTACATATAAGCAAGCGATAATAAACAATGAATACACATGTAACTTTTAGAAAAGTCAGAGGTGGGTTTCGAACATAAGACTTTCGTCTTGACAGTCCGTACTGCAAGCAACTAAGCCTTCGCTTCTATTGACACTATACTATGCTATACTAGTATGAAATTATTTTATTAGTAGTATGGAGGGTAGAGGTGTAAGGAGTACACTCTGTGTATGAAAAAGTGTCCGTCGATTAGCCACCAAATAGGCTGGCGCCACTATAGCAAGTGGTGTAATTTCAACGATAGCGCCAAAAGTTAATAGAGTGGGATTGTGACTCAGCACACTTCACTCCGTTTAAAACTCCTACATTCATATCATACTACTTGCTACGCGAGCGCTGTTTTGGTGGGTTTTTGAGTTGTAATTTGCTGCTTAAACCTGGAAACTTTTTCAACTTGTTCCTCATATAATAATCTACCCTCCATAGTTATTAGGCATTGCTTTATTATAGGTATTGAATTTACCAATCGCCGTGACGCAATATTGGAAAAATAAAAACTAATAGAAAACAAATTAAGTAAAGCCTATTGTAACTTACTTTAAGGTTTCCTTTTGTAATATTATTTTGATGGTGTACAATAAGGTGTTATCTATCTATCTAAAAAAGGTCCTTTAGGCGTAATGTGAAGAAGCTAAACAGCAGACCGGCATGATTGTGTTGAGTAGCAGGGGATACACTGTCTCTAGCTACTTGATACTCTATCTGGACGGCATTGCGCTTACCATCAGGCGCAGTGTGGTCACTTTGCCGCGCCAGATAAAAAAAAAAAAAAGGTTTAGAGCAAAGACATTATTTGTATTATTCATATTTCATTTTGTCATTAAACACGAAAAATATATTTGTGTAATTTAATAAGCGCCAAATTCGAAAATACCTCTGATAATTTTTGTGCCAATAAATTTATTGTAGCGAGTGAGAATTTATCGTGGTAAGGAAACGATTTGGGTTTAAACGAAAGCGTTCTGTAACACATTCGCTCCGGATATAAACCTTCTGTCATAACATTTATAAGTATACGTGATAAGATTTATTTATCGGCTTAGTATTTCATGAGCGTCGGCTAACGCGTTAACTGACCACGATGTTGGAAATTGGTGAAGCAAAATGAATACTTATGACTTTAAGGATAGGTTCATTCCCTTGTTTATCCCATTCATTTTGACTTTTGAAATGAAATCGTTTATTGATCATGTTATTAGGGTAATTCCTATTGTTAGAAATACCGAAGGTATTTAGGAGACTAGTTGGGGGTAGATTAATAATGACAACCAAAGTGGGAGTAGTAAATCTGTATATATAAAAGAAGAAACTGACTGACTGACTGATCGATCAACGCACAGCCAAAACGGCTGGGGTTAGAAACTTGAAATTTTGACAGAAGGTACCTTTTATGACAATGAAATACCACCCCTAAGGGGGTAAAATAGGGGATGATAGTTTGTATGAAAATCCGTCATTTTTGAAGTTAAGTTTATGAAAAATAGTATTTGGCCTTTTAGTCAAAAATAAAAAATAAATATTTCAGGATTTTTGGAAATTCCACCCCGAAGGGGGTAAAATAGGGGAAGAAAGTTTGTATGAAAATCTGTCATTTTTGCAGTTAAACGCATGAAATTTGGTATTTGGCCTTACAGTTAAAAATTAAAAACACATATTTCAGGGTTTTTGGAAATTCCACCCCTAAGGGGGTTAAATAGGGTAAGAAAGTTTGTATGAAAATCCTTCATTTTTGAAGTTAAATGCATGAAAATTGGTATTTTTTGTCTCAAACATGACCTCCACGCGGGCGGAGCCGCGAGCAACAGCTAGTGTTTAATATAAAACGGAGTGCCTTCCGCGCTCCGGTGTTCAGTCAGTTCAGTTGATTCAGTTGTTTTGTAAAGTACATGAGACGATAGATAGTATATTCGTGGTTCTGTGTTGTAAGTGTTAATCGTAATCAGTTCAATGGCCGCGTAGTTCATCTTAGAGGGTAATGCTGGTAGATTAACTATAAAGAGAAGCCTTAAGTGAATTCTGACATGCGTGTGTGTTAATATTAAGCACTGAGATGTGTAACAGTGTCGTATAAATCAATCAATAAATTATAAACATTGTATTTGTGCCTTTTAAATATCCATCTTGCATAGTTTTGTTGATGTTCCTAACAATGTAGGAAATTACTAAGCTCTTATGACAAGACAGTACATTAAAAAAAGTACAGATATTTAACAAAAAGCATATCAGCTTATGTATACATAACATACATGGCATCATTAATACATTAGCAATTACTTAATTAATTTATAAGGTATTTATAATTATTATTTTTAATATTATTTAAACAAATACCAGTCAAATATACATATTTTTAAATGGGTTTGATATATGGGTCTTATACATATATAGGTTTGATTAATTTGATATTCTTTCGCATAAGATACATAAATAGATAAACTATAAAAGCAAAACGTTTACTAAATAACTATCTAATAATATCTATATATCTAACTATTATCGTTAGAGCTGTTTTCAAGATATAGAGATACATATGTAAAGATATAGAGACATCCTCCGTGCGGAGTGGGCGAGTAGCCGGCTGTGAAACGACAGGCCGTGGGTTCGATTGCCACACCGGGACAAACGTTTGTGTGACAGACAGATATTTGTCTCGGGTCTGGGTGTTATGAGATCGAAAGTCTCTCGTACTTTATACCCAAGACACGAGGCTCGAATCTTAGTGTGGGATCAGGGCTATGTGGGGTGACTGTCGGGTGTTATTATTTCCCACCGATTTACAGGCAATATAATATCCTACCCCCATCTCGATGTTAATGACTTTGGGTATCTCCAGACAGGTTTACTTTACCCCTCAAATTATTATGTGTATGAAGGAATGTTTAGAGACTTAATATCGTAAAGGGCGGGATCGTCAAATTTGCGTACATGGTTTTGAACGGGGCGTAAGTCGCTAACCAATTTGCATGCAAATACGCCTTATGTTCGTGTCTATGTATAAAACAGGAACTCTGAAATACCCCCTTTACATCACACGACACGATTAAGATTTATCACAGTTTTAAGTATTTTTAAATACTTTTTATCTTTTGAGTTCGTTGTAGTTTTTAACCGACTTCAAAATAGGAGGAAGACTCGAAGACACCTGCACCGATTCGAGAAATTCTTTTTTTGTTTAAAAGGGTATACTTGCCAGGTGGCCCCATTGGTACCAATTCCGGAATTGATGATGGGATCTCAGAAAAATCAAGGGCAACCCTAAAATTTTATAGTGACGCATAATTTGTTTTTTATTGAAGTCGGTGTACTTTTTATGAATTAAATTATAGCAGCGATAGCCTAGTTGGTTGCGGTACGGACTGCCAAGACGAAAGTCGTAGGTTCGAAACCCAAGTGGCATACACCTCTGACTTTTCTAAAGTTATGTGTGTATTAAAATGTTAATTATCGCTTGCTTTAACGGTGAAGGAAAACATCGTGAGGAAACCTGCATACCTGAGAATTTTTCGAAGGTATGAGAAGTCTGCCAACCCGCATTAGGCCAGCGTGGTGGACTAAGGCCTAACCCCTCTCATTAGTAGAGGAGGCCCGTGCCCAGCAGTGGGACAATGTTTAATACAGGGCTAGTATTAGAATTAAAAAACTTTTACTTATATTAAGGGCTATTTTATCAAAATCACCTGTTAAATACACTCAAAAACTGCAAGAATCAATAATAGATTCCGTTATGCCAAGCTGAAATGGGAGGCCGCGGGCTTAATCTCTGCAAAGTTATGTTTTTTTTTATTCTGGCGCTGTAAAGTGACGACACTGCACCTGATGGTAAGCGACCTAGGATCATAGGAAGGAGGGAACACGGTAGCTGGCAAACTGTTCCACAGCTTGATGGTGCGGCAAAAATACGAATTTGCTAACCGGTTTGGGCCGTGGTAGTAGACACGATTTGTATTATTTGTATTTGTTTGTTGTTTAGTCTAGTTTTTGATACCTATGATATAGATTAGGTCTGGGTGTTTATTTTGATGAATCGGCGACTGCTTACGAAATGGTTTCTTATCATTTGAATGTTTTCAATTTAGCCGAGTGTAAGTAATTTCGTCTCATTAGTGTAGTGACTGAGAAATTGGTAAAGTCCTAGATTCCATTCCCAGGTAATCACAATTGTGTATGAAATTACGAATCGTAGATGACTTGTTTGGGAACCGAATTTCTGCCTGATATGATTGTAGCGTCGCCATTACAGGGAGGAAAAGGCTCTAGTTGTACCAGTTGTACTTCTACTTTTTTTTTTTTTTATCCCGGCACGGCAAAGAGACCGCACTGATGGTAAGCGCAGTGCGGTTCAAATAGAGTACTGAGTAGCGAGAGACTATCTATCCCCGCTACTCAACACACTCATGCCGGCCTGCTTTTTCACACTACGCCATGGGCAAGAAGGTGAAGAAGGGGTCGAGGGTCTAGTGTCAGAGTATTAAGAAGGCCGTAAAATGGCCATTGTACCCCAACTCCAGACCCCCGACAACTTACGTCTTTGAGGATACATACATGAGTTAATGAAGCAATTTATAATTTTTAGACTGCATTAAAGTTATAACCAAGTTTAGTCATTTTATCGTTCCGATAAAGGAAAATATCGTGTCTGCAAGTATGAAGGCACGCTCACGTAGTCAAGGGATGGCGAGTTGATTCGGTATTCGTAACTTCCCGACAATGTGGCCGAGCATTGTTTGACTACAGTAAAATCCTTTGAATGCTACTACTTTAATTTGTATGGATTGTTGATCTCATTTTAATAGGGAAGTTGGAATTTCGAACGGAAATTACTTTTGATATAGTTTTGTGTCTAGGAGGGCAGGAAATTGAAGCGTTGTATCTTAGTAATAAGGGTTCATTTATAGAAAGCCGTTGTCTGAACATTTACCTCATTTTCAATCAATTCTGTTTTATCAAAGGGAATTCTTTGCGTATTATTCTTGTAAGTATCAAATAATATAACTGTAACTAGCATATTACACCGGCTTAAAGTAACTGGGTATACACAGAAATGCTGTTAGACGAAACAACTGATTATGGCGGATTTTTAATTTTTTTTTCCTGGCGCGACAAACACTGCACACAATGATAAGCGCAGTGCCGTCCAGCAAGAGTAGCAAGTACGTTTGTTGTCGGGGGTCTAGAGTTGGAGTACGATGTTTGGCCGTTTCGCGGCCTTCTGAGTACTCTGACAAGATCCTCGACCGCTTCTTCACCTTCTTGCCCATGGCGTAGTGTGGAGAAGCAGGCCGGCATGATTGTGTTGAGTAGTGGGGATCATCATCTTTCGCTACTCGATACTCTAATTGGACCGCACTGCGCTTACCATCAGGCGCAGTGTATTATGCCCACACTGAAAGAAAGAAAGAAAGAAAGAAAGAAAGAAAGAAAAACATTTATTCAGCACATAAAGAGACACAACACAAACAGAAATACTGATAACAAAAATAATAATTGAGGCTACAAAAGCAAAAAATATAATAAAAAGAGTAGCGGGTAGAGTGTGTCTCATAAAAATGCTGAATGGGTTCTAGTTCAGCATTAGGCTAGGCAGTATGCTTAGCGCTGGTTTTCAACTAGACCCCTGCACATTATGGTAAGCGCAGTGCCGACTAGAGTGTCAAGTAGCGACAGACAACCATCCTTTACTACTGGACACAATCATGCCAACTATTGTAATAATAATTATTGAATTTAGTGACGGGTAGGAAATTGTAACTTCAGTATTAAATTCCACAGTTTCAATGCAGATAGTGAGTGTATGTAAATTTATGCGGAACCCTTTGTTTCGTGGTCGCCTCGATGAAGACGTGGCCGCTGTGATAAGGAAATTCATAATTCATGAAACTATTGTTTTAGTTGCGTTTGTGGGTTTAGAAAGTTATTTTATGGTCGCTTAGTTTCATATATATGAATCTAAATTTAATGCTCTTTTGTATAGTAACATAAGTATATTAAACAAAGTTTTTTTTTATCCTGGCAAAGTGACCACACGGCACCTGATGGTAAGCGCAGTGAGGACGGCAATGATTAGTGTCGAGTAGCAAGAGACTATCTATCCCCGCTACTCAACACACTCATGCCGGCCTGCTTTTTCACACTACGCCATGGGCAAGAAGGTGAAGAAGGGGTCGAGGGTCTAGTGTCAGAGTATTAAGAAGGCCGTAAAATGGCCATTGTACCCCAACTCCAGACCCCCGACAACTTACGTCTTTGAGGATACATACATGAGTTAATGAAGCAATTTATAATTTTTAGACTGCATTAAAGTTATAACCAAGTTTAGTCATTTTATCGTTCCGATAAAGGAAAATATCGTGTCTGCAAGTATGAAGGCACGCTCACGTAGTCAAGGGATGGCGAGTTGATTCGGTATTCGTAACTTCCCGACAATGTGGCCGAGCATTGTTTGACTACAGTAAAATCCTTTGAATGCTACTACTTTAATTTGTATGGATTGTTGATCTCATTTTAATAGGGAAGTTGGAATTTCGAACGGAAATTACTTTTGATATAGTTTTGTGTCTAGGAGGGCAGGAAATTGAAGCGTTGTATCTTAGTAATAAGGGTTCATTTATAGAAAGCCGTTGTCTGAACATTTACCTCATTTTCAATCAATTCTGTTTTATCAAAGGGAATTCTTTGCGTATTATTCTTGTAAGTATCAAATAATATAACTGTAACTAGCATATTACACCGGCTTAAAGTAACTGGGTATACACAGAAATGCTGTTAGACGAAACAACTGATTATGGCGGATTTTTAATTTTTTTTTCCTGGCGCGACAAACACTGCACACAATGATAAGCGCAGTGCCGTCCAGCAAGAGTAGCAAGTACGTTTGTTGTCGGGGGTCTAGAGTTGGAGTACGATGTTTGGCCGTTTCGCGGCCTTCTGAGTACTCTGACAAGATCCTCGACCGCTTCTTCACCTTCTTGCCCATGGCGTAGTGTGGAGAAGCAGGCCGGCATGATTGTGTTGAGTAGTGGGGATCATCATCTTTCGCTACTCGATACTCTAATTGGACCGCACTGCGCTTACCATCAGGCGCAGTGTATTATGCCCACACTGAAAGAAAGAAAGAAAGAAAGAAAGAAAGAAAAACATTTATTCAGCACATAAAGAGACACAACACAAACAGAAATACTGATAACAAAAATAATAATTGAGGCTACAAAAGCAAAAAATATAATAAAAAGAGTAGCGGGTAGAGTGTGTCTCATAAAAATGCTGAATGGGTTCTAGTTCAGCATTAGGCTAGGCAGTATGCTTAGCGCTGGTTTTCAACTAGACCCCTGCACATTATGGTAAGCGCAGTGCCGACTAGAGTGTCAAGTAGCGACAGACAACCATCCTTTACTACTGGACACAATCATGCCAACTATTGTAATAATAATTATTGAATTTAGTGACGGGTAGGAAATTGTAACTTCAGTATTAAATTCCACAGTTTCAATGCAGATAGTGAGTGTATGTAAATTTATGCGGAACCCTTTGTTTCGTGGTCGCCTCGATGAAGACGTGGCCGCTGTGATAAGGAAATTCATAATTCATGAAACTATTGTTTTAGTTGCGTTTGTGGGTTTAGAAAGTTATTTTATGGTCGCTTAGTTTCATATATATGAATCTAAATTTAATGCTCTTTTGTATAGTAACATAAGTATATTAAACAAAGTTTTTTTTTATCCTGGCAAAGTGACCACACGGCACCTGATGGTAAGCGCAGTGAGGACGGCAATGATTAGTGTCGAGTAGCAAGAGACTATCTATCCCCCGCTGCTCAACACAGTCATGCCGGCCTGCTTCTTCACACTACGCCATGGGCAAGAAGGTGAAAAAGCGGTCGAGGGTCTATTGTCAGAGTACTCAAAAGGCTGTAAAATGGCCAAGCATCGTACCCCAACTCTAGACCCCCGACAAATACCGGATGTACACTGGCTGATCCCGGAACGCGACACACTTGAGTGTGCTACTTTGGTGGGTTTTACACCCTGTGCACGGTGGTATCCGGGCGGATATGAACTACCAGCAGCAAAAGGAGATGGAATCTAATCAGTATTTCATTCATAAAAATATTTTAAGGGTGCGTTTATAATGCGAATGTAGTTTACGAATTAAGCATTATTGGTAAAAGGTTTAGCGTAAAAATCCGGCAGGGCTTAACGAGGTTAGCTCCTAAGCTCTCGGTTACATATCAGCTTTATCGAAAACACGCCTCGAAGCGATCACGAAACGTGTGAAATTATTATACGTGGATAAGGTGACAGCATTTGTTGTCGACCGTCTTTGCTTTTGACTTTGCTCGATTTCATTCAAATCTTATTACGTCATAAAAACACAGTCGCATGTTTTTGTGTTTGTTTGATTTCAATTTTTATAATAAGTAAGTTTTTTAATTCATAAAAAGTACACCGACTTCAATAAAAACAAATTGTGCGTCACTAGAAAATTTGAGGTTTGCCCTTGATTTTTCTGAAATCCCATCATCAGATCCTGACTTGGTGCCAATGAGACCACCTGGAAAGTATACCCTTTTAAACAAAAAAAGAATTTCTCGAATCGGTCCAGGCGTCTTCGAGTAATCGGGGAACATACATAAAAACAAAAAGATTCCGACGAATTGTTAACCTTCTCCTCTTTTTAAGTCGGTTAAAAAAAGAAAAGGCACAGGTTCTCAACCATGAAGCCTTATTTGTCGTTTGTGTTCAAATTAAGTCGCAGAGATATAAGATTATGTTGAATTATATTCAACAGATTTTACAAAAGGAATATTAAGTTTTTAATTCGAAGAGTTGGGTCGGTTTGTTTCAAAGAGTATGTACTGTATTTGATGAGAAATGTTGTTTAGGATTTACCTACCGATTGGTAAATCTAATAAAAACCAGAGTAGCTACTGTACGGTCTAAAAAAACTTATTCTCAATGATTAGCAACATACATGTAGCAATATAAGCCGCCGTCTATTTATAAGGCCATTGTTGTCAAACGCTGCGCCAATCAATCCTGAATCGCGATAGCAAAGTTTTCGCGACGTTACAGATGTAAATACTCCGATTATCAACAGTTGCAGGAACCGTAGCCGGTCAGGCTCACCATCCGCCTGACTGAAGACCTTCGCCATAGGTCTGGAATGAACTCCCTGCAGCGGTGTTCCCTGAGCGCTATGACATTTCCTTCAACGGTAGGCTGTGGCTTTGCTGTGCCCTGGCATTGCAGAAGTCTATGGGCGGCGGTGACAACTTACCGTCAGGTGGCCCGTCTGCTCATCTGCCTATCAAGGCATAAAAAAAGGTTAAATTTTTTGCAGAATGACCCATTGTTCAAAAAAATATATATTTATAATTTATTATGTACGATTACGCGACATCTGTTTTCTAATTTGTATATGCGTGTTGTGAGCTGTGAAAATAAATGGTTTTTCTTTTTGACAACCTCCGCGGTGTAGCGGGTAGCCGGCTGTGAAACGATAGGCTGTGGATTCGATTCCCGCACCGAAACCAATGTTTGTGTGACAGACAGATATTTGTTTCGCGTCTGAGTGTTGTGGGACCGTAGTCCATCGTAGTTCATGATACCCACAATACAGGTTTTACCTAGTGTGAGGTCAGAACAATGTGTGTGACTGTTGGGTGTTTTTTTTTAAAGTATAGTCCGACAAACGAGCCAGTGGGTCACCTGATGTTAAGTGATCTCCACCACCCATGAACATCCACAACACCGAAAGTGTCATGTATGCGCTGTCGGCTTTGAAGGACAGGAATAGGGATTAGGGAAGGGAAGGGGGAATCTGGGCCTCCGGATATCTCACTTACCATACGAAACGCGACAGTAAACTGTCACTTTACGTTGGTTTTCTGTGAGATAGTGGTACTACCCCGGTCGAGCCGGTCCATTCATGCTGTAGACAAATATGTCTACAGCGTGGCTCTACCACTTCTTTCTTTCTTCTCTTCGACATGATATAACCACAACAGGCGCATTTCCCCTACACCCTGTTAACATTCGCTTTTATTGACAGTGTCAGCGGTTTTAAATTTATTTTAGAAGCTCTTAATATCTCTCATCTATATCCCGCAGGAGTATGAATATCATCATCAGATTTTATGATAGAAGTTAATAAATTGTCTAAACATCATCAGACAGAAATCTCAAAAAATACTGCATATTTTTAATTGTGCGGTTTTATTTTCTAGGTTTTCGAACTATGACGTACATTAAAAAATATCATAATCAGTCCAGCCGTTCAAGTGATGGTTCCCAATGGATAACATTTAATTCTTCTTTATATAGATTTGCAATCAAATATAACCTTCCTTTACTGTTCCAAAAGACTTAATATAGATAACATTCCTCGTATATTGAAAATACAAAGCTCCATTCTATATCCACATGGCCGTGTGACAGACTGACTTAAATTTAATACGAATCTCTTGCACGTCTGCTTACGACACTTTGATTTACAAAAAATTGGCAATTGTTTTTGCTAAACTACATTGTATTTAGAAATAAGGTTTCTCTATAATGTAGCATTAGATACAGATTTTTGAATAGATTTAGAATAATACAAGACAATGGCAGGTAATAATTATAAGTTACACAATATAGCCAATATTAAAGACCGCTAGACAGAAATTGAAAACGTTAAAGTTGCATTAGCATAAAGTTGCCAAGCGTCTTGTTTTCCCAGGACATGTCCTGGCTTTTAGAGTGTTCTGGGGTGTCCTAGATAGTTTTTAAGCAGCGGCCTGGGTTTTTAAAGCGCCTTGATAAGGTCCTGTATTTTAAAATTCGCACATCACTTTTGCAATCTTTACTTTAGGGGAGGCGTCTCGACTCGCAAGTGTTTACGCTATTTTAAAATAAAGATGCGACCTGTTTTAAACTGAATTGTCCTGGTTTTTCTAACTTCAAATCCTAGTATTTGAATTCCGGGGTTGGTAACCCTATTATTATTAGCAGGATACTTTGAAGCACCAGGTGTGCGCTGCTCTCCTAGTACCTCCTTTTAAAATGGTCCTTTCAAAGTATATTGTGACCTGAATAAAACCTACTTTGTAGCACTAAAGTCCATTTACTTGTATTGGCTTGGTTCTAAATTATTTAAGTTCATTTTAGTTCCGTATAGAAGTGTTTCGAACTAAGATTTCATTGAAACAGGGCTATTCAATTACGGAATAATGTCCAATAATTCAATACAGATCCGATCCAACTGTATTGAATGTACGTCAGCCGAGAATAATTGGAAACTTGCGAGATTTGGAGTAAGCACGAATATTAGAACGACACCGCCAGGTGTACGCTGCTCTCCTATACTCTGTTTTTTTATTAAATAGACTAAAATGACATTTGGTGGGTTGCCACGTTACCGAAAAGTAAAAATAGGGTTGTATCCTGAGTGATCGAGAATTTCGGTAAAAAATCATCGTGATTAATTTTCGCGATGAATTTGCGTTGATCAGTAAATGAAAAACTGAACTTTTTTTAGTTCTGTTGCGTTAAGATCGCAAGGAATATTCGTACAACCAATCGCGAGCGAAGAAGGAAGACGAATGACGTACAAAATGGCGGATGCCTACCCTTGTTACCATATTAATAATATTGGTATATTTCTACACAGGCAATGGAACTATGCATGTGTGCATGAAACTATGTTAGTGTGGGGTCTGTCGCTTTTTACAATAAAATTATTCTCTACTTTGTAGTTCAGCTAGCTATTAAGCGTGTTTTTTAGTTTTTATTAATTATAATTTTGTAAACACTAGATGACCCCACCGGTTTCTTCTTCTTTTTAATATTTATGGCTTCCACTTATGCATGATTCTGCCAGTGTCATGGCCCCAGCTTTTAATACCTGATTTTGTTAATGTTTTGTAATGTCATGTCAAAGTACTTTGAATTTGAATTTCTTCTATATAACACGATATACAATTTAGCCTAGAAATTACATAATAAGTGTTTTTCTTAAAATAGGTTAGTTATGAAATATTATTAAATATATTTTTATTTGTAACTTTAGGCGATTTACGAAAGCTATTTATCGTGCAAATGTGACTGGAAGAGTGGGTAGAGGGCGCCCAAGGAGAACGTTTACGAATCAGATAAACGATCTTCTCCTAAAAGGGCAAATCAGAAGTACCTCCAACCGTCGTAAATGTATGAGAAGATGTATGAATGTGGAAGAGGCGAAAGAAGTGTGTCAGGATCGTAGCTTGTGGCACTCAATAGTCTCTGCCTACCCCCATGGGATACGGGCGTGAGTGTATATGTATGTATGTATGTATTGTAACTTTATGTAGAAATTAACGATACATATTATTTTAGTTTACGTACATATGAAATAAAAATAATAATAATAATACTAGTCCTGTATTCAACATTCAAGGGAACATAAAAATAAGAAATTTAGAATAGGAACATGGAATGTGAGAGGATTAAAGAGGCCTGAGAAGATCATCAATCTAGCTTTAGAGATGGAGCGCCTAGGAATTGAAATTATGGGGCTAAGTGAGGTCAAATTGTGCGGCAACGGTAAATTCACAACTGAAAAGGGCAAAACGGTTTTTTACTCCGGAAGCGATGCATCTTCAGAAATGCATGGCGTCGCTATAATGACCACCAAACATATAGAAGCAGCCGTTGTTAATTTCGTTCCTCTATCCAACCGCGCAATGTTGTTACAAATAAACACTAAGCCCCGAAACTTAAACATAATTCAAGTATATGCCCCGACAGCAGATAAGCCACTATCAGACATAGAAGCATTTTATTTAGACCTGGAGAAACTGATTCAGCTCACCAAGAAGGAGGACATAAACATTGTTATGGGTGATCTTAACGCCAAAGTAGGGAAAGACGAAGTGCCAGGTGTTGTCGGAAAATGGGGGTTAGGTATCAGAAACGATAGAGGAGACCTACTTGTACAGTTTTGCCAAGAAAACAGTTTGGTCATCACGAACAAAATGTTTCAAATGGCACCCAGGAGATTATACACATGGACATCTCCAGCGCACACATGTGAGAAGATAGTTCGAAACCAAATCGATTACGTGATGATAAACAGCAGGTTCAAGAACAGCATTTCGGCGGCTAAAACCTATCCCGGGGCAGAGGTAGGCTCTGACCATAATCCTGTCGTTATCGAACTCTCCTGCCGATTAAAATATATTCGTAAGAAAACACAGCCTAGGCGCATTGACATACGCAAATTGTACCAACCTACAGTCAAAGCTCAAGTCCAGAATGAGATCAATGCATGGGCTCACAGCATGAAACAGATTGAAGCTCACAATCGAAAGGATGCATATGCGAGTCTGAAGCAAAAAGTGTCCGGTATAAATGACTTCTTACTAAAGTCGACTTTAGTTAAAAAGCAGGTATGGATGACTGACGAAATTGTGGGTCTGCTGGAAGAACGTCGACTTTGCAAAAGTGTTGACAGGGAAAAGTACGCTGCTCTCGATAAAGAAATACGACGTAAAGCTCGTGGGGCCCGATTGCAGTGGTATGAGCAACGTTGCGAGTACGCAGAGTCACTACTGAGGAAACATGATTCTTTTGGCCTCCATAAAGAAATCAAAGATATGGCAAACATACACAAGCGGAACCAGCATACCTTTTTAGTTGACGATAGTGGGAATGTCATTATGGATCTGAAAAATAAAAAAGACACATGGGCTAATTACATCAAGCAGCTTTTCAGAGATGACTCCCGAAATCCTACGCAAGACATCTGTCAGGTAGAAGGCCCAAAGATACTGAAATCTGAAGTGCTTACTGCCCTGTTGAAGGCCAAGACAGGAAAAGCAACAGGACCAGATAACATCAACATAGAAATATTAGGGTTACTGGAGACTGATAATGTGGATGTTCTCGTAGACCTATATAACGAAATCTATGATTCTGGTGCTCCACCCACTGACTGGTTGAAGTCAATGTTCGTTACATTACCCAAAAAGAAAAATGCGAAAAAATGTCCAGAGTTCCGAACTATTAGTTTAATGAGTCACGTATTGAAATCGTTTCTGTCCATCATACATAACCGCATAAGACCAAAATGCGAGATTCAGCTAAGTGAGACGCAGTTCGGTTTCCGTGCTGGCATGGGTACAAGAGAGGCACAGTTTGCCCTAAATGTTCTAGTCCAAAAGTGCAGAGACATGCAACAACCAGTATTCCTTTGCTTCATAGACTACGAGAAATCTTTTGACCGTGTTAAACACGAGGTACTAATAAAAATACTCGAGGACATTGGACTAGATGGCAAGGACATTCGCATTATTAAACACCTGTACTGGGGCCAAAATGCGACGATTAGGGTAGATGACGAGGAAACAGAGCCTGTTGAGATCCAACGTGGCGTGCGACAAGGATGCATTTTATCTCCAACGCTATTCAACTTGTACTCCGAGGCAATTATCCAGGAAGCGCTTGAAGATGTGAGTGAAGGTGTAAACGTCAATGGCGAAATTATCAACAACTTGCGATATGCCGACGATACCGTCCTCTTAGCCTCCTCGCATGAAGGCCTTCAGAAAGTTGTCAATAGAGTCTACGAGTTCAGTAAAAGAGCGGGATTGGATATGAATGTTGCAAAAACCAAGTTCATGGTGGTAGACAGCAAACATAAACTTCACCCCAAGCTTTATGTAGGTACAAACATCTTGGAGCAAGTCGGCAAGTATAGGTACCTGGGTTCATGGTTGACAGACACGTGGGAAAGCGATACCGAAATCCGCACACGTATCGAGATTGCCCGGACGTCATTCATGACGATGAAGAAAGTCTTATGCTGTCGACAACTATCGCTAAAGCTCCGTACTAGGCTCTTACAATGCTACGTTTGGCCAATAGTCCTTTATGGGTGCGAAGCGTGGACAATCAAGTTGGACCTCCGTAGAAAGATTGAGGCCTTTGAAATGTGGACCTATCGTCGCATGCTTCGCATCAGTTGGACCGATAAAGTCACCAATACGGAAGTGCTTAGACGTATGTCCAAGAGCTTGGAACTACTGCGCACCATCAAGCAGCGGAAAGTGGCATATCTGGGGCATGTTCTCAGGCATGACAAATATAGGCTACTACAAACCATTATGATGGGCAAGATTGCAGGCAAACGGAAAGTCGGTAGAAGAAAGATGTCTTGGCTCCGTAACATCAGAGAGTGGACTGGCATCAAGTCTGTTGAAGAGCTATTCAGACTTGCACTAGACCGAGAAAAATTCAACAAACTGACCGCCAACCTTCAGTAGTGGAGAGGCACGACAAGAAGAAGAAGATTCAACATTGTCCTACTGCTGGGCACGGGCCTCCTCTATAAATGAGAGGGATTAGCCTTAGTCCACCACGCTGGCCTAATGCGGGTTGGTAGACTTCACATACCTGCGAAATTCGTAGAAGAATTCTCAGATATGCAGGTTTCCTCACGATGTTTACCTTCACCGTTAAATCAAGCGATAATAAACATTTAATACACACAAAACTTTAGAAAAGTCAGAGGTGTATGCCACTTGGGTTTCGAACATACGACTTTCGTCTTGGCAGTCCGTACCGCAACCAACTAGGCTATCACTGCTACTACTATAATAATAATAGTAATAATATAATAGAAATAATAGGAAGTACCAGAATATCTGTATGATAGAAGAAGCTTGTTCACTGTTTAGCTTAAACATAAAAATTATATACAACTAGCAGTATAAATCAGGTTAATTCACCTAATTTGTTTAACAAACTTCATGCGTGAGATGAGAAGGCACTTATAGTCTACTCTGCATGAGAGAAAGTGACGGAAAACAATAGAGGTGGAAGGTATGCTTACAGTTTGTGGACCGCACAAAGGATTCGGTGTCGCCATGTAAAACACAGAAATCCCAGATATTTTGGAAATGGATATATTATTTGTTCGTTTAAAAAAATTAAAGCTATTATCATGTTGAATACATGATATACATATTAGTAATTTAAGATAATTCGTCATAACGGAATATTCCCACAAAATATAAGTTTGAGAATACTTAGTATCTGGATCAATTCAGAGATAATTAAAAATGCTAAAAATAATTTCAATTATTCGATTAATAAAATTATTAATTTAATAAAATGCAATTTTACAGGAGATCAGTTTCTGACGCTAGCAACACGGCGGCGGAAGAAAATCGCCGGGAAAAGGGGAGCTCGCCCGAACACTTCAGTCGGTCGCGGGAGCTCGATCGCGACGGCCGGATACGATCGGAAAACACTAACCGGAACAATCGAATTAAATTCGAACAAATGCACTAACCTCACTTAAATTCGATTCTTATTTGTTTTTAATAGCAACAAAATGTAACGTGCCAGTAACTCGATTGATCACTTAGTGTTCCAATTTTAAAATGAAACTAGGTTGTGAGAGTGCACAGGATCGGTTGGCAAAAGAGGGATACTGTTAAAAATAGGCTGTTTTCTCGCAGTTGTAACGGCCAGGTGAGTATTCGTTCCCTTATTATTTATGGATAGGTTTTATGCCAACGGCAGTGAAATTATCCGGGGACTGGATTACTTGAACGCATGTTGACAATATAATATAATTTTTAGTAGAACGAATAAATGACCGAAACCTATCCCCATATGTTCTCTTTTTCGCTTCATATTAGCGTTGTAAATGTGATAGGGTACGGTTTTTGAATGGAAATAGTTCTACCATATAAGCATAGGTACGAAAATCTATAACATGAATTTTCTTAAATTGTGTGTACATACTAGTTTGAAAGGAAGATAACATAAGAACATAATTTTTTACTAGTGTTTGTCATATGTTTTTAAGATATATGCTCAAAATCCATAAAATTATGAATGTAAATGAATGCAAAAATCCAGTCGAAGGTTTTTATTAACCTACTTATACTATTTTGTTTATTATTTAATTGAAATATAATAACTGTGATATATAATATTTTTATTTAAATAATCTGCGATTGATATGGGCGCGAAATAAATAATTTTTATGAAACAAGACCACAGTATTAAAACATCAGTGTCATTATTAACTCTATATAAAAAAAATAATTTTATTTAGGCCGATAAGCGGGCTTGCGCTTCGAATGTGGGTCAAAACGTCAAACGTATACGCAACCGGAGTACTAGGGCGACATAAAGCGCAAAAGCTTCCTAATTCAAAGCAAGTAGGCGCGCGCGGCACGAGCGCCGAGTATAATTACTTCCTGCAGGAAGCGCAGCGTGTGGAATACCTACCTGAGTTGCCAGGCGTTCATGAATACAAACAAGCTATAAACGACTTGCGCAATTAGTGCATATACGAAACGAGGAGATGCACCTGTAAGTTTAAACGGTAGGCAGCGGCTTTGCTGTGCCCTGGTATTGGAGAAGTCTATGGGTGGCGGTGACTACTTACTATCAGATGGTCCGTCTGCTCGTCTGCCTATCCGGGCACTAAAAAAACAAAAAAAAATTACATTCACCACGGCATTATAGAATCGTGACGGTTCTAGATCTTTGAAGAAGTGTATGGGAGGTTGGAATGAGGTTAGGCTATAGGCACAAAAGAATCTCAGTAGTCATAAAAAATGCTGTAAATACAGAAAGAATGGTCAACCAGGCCAAGCCAGTCCATTCATACTATATGCAAAAACTTGCTTCAGCGTGTCTCTAACATTTGAAAAATGATTTTTTTGCAGTGCCTTGGTGGTGCAGTTGTAATTGCGCATGCATTACGACTACTGTGCTGAGGTCTCGGGTTCGATCCCCGGGTCAGGTAAAATGACATCGGGTTTGAAATACTCAGTGTCAGCCCGAAGTCTGGAATTGTGTCCGATATGACGATAGGCCCGCCCCCTATCACATTATGGGATCGTAACAAATTCGGCGAAAAGTGGGTGTACTGGTCTGTCACCTCTGTCTACTCCTTCGGGGATTACAGGCGTGACTGTATATGTATGAAATTTTTATTTGTAATCTGATCGACAAATAAGTAAATCAGCTTATGGTAAGTGGTCTCTATTGAAAACAGAACAAATAAACAGACTCTTTTCTAAGATTTACCGACGAAGGAAACCATAAAGATAATGTAATTTGCATTACCTAAATAAAGAGCACTTCGGACGTCTGATGAAGTACCACGCATGCTCAATAATAGCAATTTTTTTACAAAGTACTGCGTGGCACTGCACTGCCTTAATAATTTCGAAATTAAGAAAGAAAGAAAGAAAGAAAAGAAAGAAAGAAAAGGGTTTTTATTGTCGGATGTTAAAAAACACATAACAAAAATAGAAAAAAAAAAGCACAATAATAATTGATCCGACAATGGGAGTCCCTATTCAGCTACATGCTGCAGAACAGGCTAACCCATACTGCAGCGCTGGTTTTCGATAGGGAACCCAAGCAGTGACGTACACATTATACAAAAAAAAAAAAACTGTAAAACAACAAAATAAAAACTCTTAAAAAACTAGCCAGTATTAAATATTATTAAAACCAGTAACAAAAAATAACCTGACTTAATAGTAATATTGCGGTACACGCACGAACTTCAGGTCCATGAGCAACACAGATGCGGCGGGATCAAGTCATCCCACACGTGCACACACCAGACACGCAGCAGCAATCCGACCAAGCGCATGTCGCACTATGCAGAATCAGTAATATACCAAAAATAAAAGTTACAAAAAAAAAAAAAAACTAATTCTTCTGAAGCTGTAATAAATATTGTTTGTAATGATATTTAAAACTCAATTTATTGGCAATTTATAGTTCGGAACGGCGGCGGAATGTTGTTCCAACAGTGAGTGGCGGCATACTTGAAAGATCCCCTGAATGCAGTGGTCCTGTGTTGCGGAATTGCCAGGGGATTCGTAGTGGTGCGTGTGCCATATGTGAGATGATCCTGTCTCCATGAAAATTTATTGTAAAGGTATTTAGGCCATGTTAAATTAAAGATGTTTATTCTCATAATGCCCAGTAATTTCACGCAGTACTTGAACGCTGCTGGGCGGTAGAAAAATCGGTGGTATCCAGACTGTCTTGCACAAGATCTTACCTTAGCAGCACCATTTGCAATGACATTTAAGTAAAGTTGCCACTAATTACTGTCTCCAGCGCCACGAACTAACAGGCTGTCATAAATCTGCAGATGTAATTAAATCCGTCTTCTCCGCACCGCACATCAGTTGGTAGAGCTCGGATTTTGTTTGATTACTCCATTTCCGGCACGTCGGAGCGTGATGTATGGCTTTACATAACTATAGATGGTATTGTACAGATAGTTTTAATCAATCATTCTTGGTCACCTGTGTATGGTGTCTGGAAAAAGACTATCTACTTTTTAAAAGCTTACACAGATGTTATTTATAAAGGAAACTAAATACAGGCTGATAACTTAAGAACTGCAACGATAGTAAAGATTGTGTTAGCAACATCAACAAAACTATGCAAGATGGATATTTAGAAAGGCACAAATACAATGTTTAACATTTTATTAATTGATTTACACAACACTGTTACCCATCTCTGTGCTTTATATTAACACAAACGCATGTCAGGATTCACTAAAGGGTTCTCTTTATAATTAATTTACCAGCATTACCCTCTAAGCTGAACTACGCGGCCATTGAACTGTTTACACACTGATACACTTACTACCCCGCGAATGAACCACGAATATCCTGGCTATCACCTAGTCTACTTAACAAAACAACTAAACTGAACCTTTCCTTTTTATGCTAAACATTTACTACTCCCACTTAGGTTGTCATTATTAATGTACACCCAACTAGTCTCCTAAATACCTCCGTTATACCTTCGGTATTTCTAATAATAGAAAATACCCTAATAATTGTTAACGATATCGTGGCTGGTCTTATCAATGAATGCGTTAATGATATTATTATAGTCACAAAAAAATAGTCTTTTAAATTACAGTACACATACGCTTTTATGTTAATTAAAGAATTCTTGCTTAACTCAATAGGTTAGGACTCTGTTGGAGCCACGGTGCAGTCAGCTCACGGTTGGGTTTTTTACACACACATAGAGAGAGAGAGAGAGAAATCTGATAGTCCAAATTACCTCAGTATCTCTATTCTTTTGCTTTAAAATCGACAAAGCATACTGGATTCTTCTAGTACTGCTCATGGGCGATGGACATTACTTAACATCAGGTGATCAACTTGCTTGTTTCTCAAAACTTTGGTATGAATAATCGCTAGTGTATTTTTGTTATGAATCTTGTGTTGTGGGTATCAGGGACTACGAGAGATTTTCGATCAAACAAAACCCAGACCCCGGACACAAATATCTGTCTGTCACACAAACATTTGTCCTGGTGTGGGAATCGAACACACGGCCTCTCGTTTCACAGCCGGCTACTCGACAACTGCGCCACGGAGGCTGTATTGATAGATAATATCTCAAATCAAAGTCAGAAATCGAATGTCGTTTTTAACATGTAGCTCTTCTGAAACCAGTTGACTTGTAGCATGAAGATCATAAAAGAAGTATCAACTGACGCAAACTTCAGAATTCATATTCATAAGGCTAGGATTACACTTGTAAATAAGTGTTAACGCTTACATAAATTAAGCGAGCGTTTGAGCGATGACTGACTAGAAGTTATGTGCGCCTGGTAGCACTAATGTATTCCAGAAAACATCCGTCACATTACGGAACATTCTTGGAGAGCAGACAAGAGATGAATCAACGAGCCAGTGGTCGATTCTAATGGATGGCAGTTACTTTTGTATCTTCATTTTATCTTTATTCTAATTATCTTCAAGTGTCAATTTTGCTTTTACTTCTTCAGAACTCAACCAGTATAGCTTCCTGAATCGTTGTTATTGTGTTGATAAGAGTTTGTCTTCTAGATCTTTTTTAGTATCGAAAAATAAATATCAAGTAACTAGGGTAGGGTAAACAGCAATAGCCTAGTTGGTTGCAGTACGGACTGTCAAGACGAAAGTCGTTTGTTCGAAACCCAAATGGAAATTATATTAAATGTTAATTATTCCTTGCTTTGACTGTTATGGAAAACATCGTGAGGAAACCTGCATACCTGAGAAGTCTCATAAGAATTACGAAGGTATGTGAAGTCTACCAACCCGCATTACGCCAGCGTGGTGGACTAAGGCCTAACCCTTATTATTAGTAAACGCGACCCGTGCCCAGCCGTGGGACAATTTTTAATACAGGGCTAGTATTATATTATTATTATGGAAATATATCTGCAGCGCAAGTTTCTGATGGTTCTCTCAAGGCATATAGGAAGAAGAAGAAAAGGAACATAAAAATATTCCAGTAGATACAATATAGATAAAGTCGGTGTGGATAGAATAAATAAATAAATAACACACAACAGTCACACACAAAGCCCCGATCCCACACTAAGATACGAGTCTTGTGTCGTGGGTATCAGAGACTACGAGAGACTTTTGGTCTCAAAACATCCAGACATTTGTCCCGGTGTGGGAATCAAACCCACGGCCTCGTGTTTGGCTCACCTACCATACATTCGCATAATTGGAGAGACAAAAAGTTTTTTATTCATAAAAATACACCGACTTCAATAAAAAACAAATTATGCGTCACTATAACATTTTATGGTTGCCCTTGATTTTTCTGAGATCCCATCATCAGATCCTGACTTAGTGCCAATAGGACCACCTGGGAAGTATACCCTTTAAAACAAAAAAAAACTCGAATCAGTCCAGGTGTCTTCGAGTAATCGGGGAACATACAAAAAAAAAAAGATTCCGACGAATTTTTAACCTCCTCCTTTTTTTGAAGTCGGTTAAAAATACCTGTAAATCCAGATGATCTTTAATTCTAATTGCACACCAAAAAAGATTCAAAGAAACAACTGAAGCTGTAGTTTCAAATGATTTAGCGCGATCTATCGTCAGAGCCCGCACGCCTGTATACTCCGGGAGGTAGTGTCAAAATTTCATGGGTCATTTCAGCATAAGGTACCTTTATTGAATATGGTAGATTTTACTTAATAAACAAAGAATAAGATTGTCAGCTGACGCGACTCTGTGGCGTTTGGTCGTGGCAGATCGAAAAACTCTTAAGAAAAACTTATTTTTGTAGTCATTTCAGCAAAGCTGAAACTTCGTAGATTATTTATTTATATTATTTATGTCATGAAAAAATGTGTCAGCTGCACGGAATAGGTGGAAAACTTTGTCAGTTTCCCATGTTAAAATGTATGAAAAATAAGGAAAATCGGGTGATTTCAGCAAAGCTGAAAATCATTTGTAAAATAGTTTACGACCTAAATATTGTATTTATAAGTGTCAGCTGGTATTAAAATGTGGCAAAACCTGTTAGCTACCATTTCAAAGCGCAGCGTAGCGTTCAGGCCCGTGCGGTCCAATACATAATGTAACATCGCAGCTAACACATTTTTCCACTTTTTATTGGCAGCTGACAAATCGTTTCGTATTCTTTATATAATAAACTGGGGGTGTTATCATTTATATAGTTGCTGATATCACATTACTAACTAAATGTGGTTGAAATTGAATGCAGGAGTAAAACGGCACGAAACATGATATTATAATGTTACAAATAATGGATAACAGTATCTTTTATAATTTGAAAATGTATCTTATATGAAAATATGATTTCAAGCATCAAAGACTATGATTTCTAATGGTACACAGCTACCAATGAAGTATTTGTAACATATGATATCAAGCACTCCACGATCTTTTACAATCAAAAACGAATTCTTTTCTACTCTTTAGTTTTTTTTCGCAAGATGGCAACACTGAGTGGAGCATTGGCTCAGTTTCTTGACTATTCCCCAAACGAACAGTCATAAACGAAAATAATTTAAGGAAGTGTTGTATTATACGAAAATGACGAAGCCTTATTGTAATTTTTGTTTACAAAGTAAGCCAAAGTTGACGGCACTCTCAGAAATTACTTTTAAAAAGTCTAAAATAGTTTTAGCAATTCGCGAGAAAATCAATTTATCCTTGAAAGATGTCGTATTACCATCAGCAACATTAACTAGCAACCATTTGTATCATCGCTCGTGCTACCAGCGTTTTACAGCATTGCCACAAAAATATAGATCATCTCTAGAATCATCAAATATTTCAACGTCATCCACAGAAAATTCAGAAGCTAAGTAATTATAGTTTGCCAATAAATTATAAAATATTTTCAGAAGTATGTTTTGTAGAATATCAAAGTAAAAATTACGCACGTTTATGATATGTTATTCAAATTCATTCAACATTTAATTAAAATATTTTTTTTTCTAACAACAATAATAGCAAAGTATTATTGTAGAAAGTTTAAAATAAGGTTTTATTATATAAATGTATAGTAAAGCTATTTTTTGTTTTTATTTTACGGTAATATGAAAGCTATAAAATATCATTTTTAAATGTGGATTAAAGCCTCGTTTCATACATTTGCATGAAGCAATACATTATAATTACAACTGTATTTTTTAGAAAAATATATTGTTGTTCGAAAGATTTTCATATATATTTTTTTATTTTTAAATTGCACAAATACATATTTTATTTAAATATTTTCTCGGAATTCTTTTTATACATTTATCGACTATTTTTCATCAGATGGACCATATCACTGACTTTTATTTTATATAAATTACTTTAACAAGCAGTGATAGCCTAGTTGGTTGCGGTACAGACTGTGAATACAAAAGTCTTATGTTCGAAACCCTCTAAACCTAAACACCTCTGACTTTTCTAAACTTATGTGTGTATTAAAATGTTAATTATCGCTTCTTTTAACGGTGAAGGAAAACATCGTTAGGAAATCTGGCATACCTGAGAATTCTCATACGAGTTTCGAAAGCTGCGAAGATACATTGTTCATTGTACCGCGCGCGCTTGATCGCTACGCTGCGCTTTGAAATGGTAGCTAACAGGTTTTGCCACATTTTAATACCAGCTGACACTTATAAATACAATATTTAGGTCGTAAACTATTTTACAAATGATTTTCAGCTTTGCTGAAATCACCCGATTTTCCTTATTTTTCATACATTTTAACATGGGAAACTGACAAAGTTTTCCACCTATTCCGTGCAGCTGACACATTTTTTCATGACATAAATAATATAAATAAATAATCTACGAAGTTTCAGCTTTGCTGAAATGACTACAAAAATAAGTTTTTCTTAAGAGTTTTCCGATCTGCCACACCCAAACGCCACAGAGTTGGGTCAGCTGACAATTTTTTTCTTTGTTTATAAAGCAAAAACTATCATCTAAAATTGAAATAAATTGTGCTGAAATGGTCCGGGTAAATTTGACATTACCCCCCGGACCAGTAGTGATGCAAGCGTTGTATAAATCCCATGTGACAAACGGCATGTATTTCTTAATGGAGCAATGCATGCGCCATGAGCCATCACATTCTACACGTGTGCACTACATTTTGTTTCATGTTTTCTTTTTTATATTTTTTTCTTATCAAATAGTGATTGAAAAAAGATAGACTACTGTCTAGCCTTGCCTGCAGTATTATTGGTTTTTACGTAACTATTTCCGATGAGTTTTACTGTTGATTTTAATTTACAAGGAATCGTAGTACATAGATGAATACTAGAAAGATAATGTTCTAATGACATAATAATTGACATCTTGTAATATTATAAACACTTATAAAATAACAAATAATGCGTATAGAACAAAATAGTAAATTGGCAATGTAATTTGTAACAGGTCATCTACTAGAAATAATGAACCGGACCAAAAACAAGCCCGCTGAGTTTGATTTGCTTTATTCTCTTAGGACTGGGTCGCGCCGCGTAGTATCCAGGGGTAATGTAAGCCCGCTGAGTTTGTTTCACCGGGTCTCTGGGTCGCGATCCGGTGGTAGCTTTTAAAACATGCGACGTCTCGGAAATACCCATGGTCCATATCAAACCCATTTAAAAATATTTATATTTCACTAGTATTTCCTTGAATAATATTAGAAATAATAATTATAAATACCTTATGGATAAGTAATTGCTAGTGTATTGATGATGCTATGTATGTTATGTACTTAAGCTGATATGCTTTTCGTTAAATTTCTTTACTTTTTTAAATGTCCTGACGTGTCATAAGAGCTATGTAATTGCCTACATGATCAATAAACGATTTCATTTAATTTCATAAATATACTTTTATAACATTAACATACATTGTATATCACTAGACTTTATAAACAAAGTAGAACTTATTTACCATAAATTCTGTCCTCGGTGAATTCTTTATAGCACCATCTATTATTTGTGAAAATAAACAAAGACTCGTATTTCGAAGTTATTTCTCATAGTGAGTTACAACAACAAGGCCGTTAGATTTCCCTAAAGACGTATCTAGCACCATAATAAATATCTGCCAAAGGTAATCTCGATGAGGATTAACCTGTCTTCCTGAGATAAATATATCTTGTTTAATAGGGCTTTGTTTTGGTGCTATATTAAGCTAGACTTCCGATGGTATTCTGTCATCGTCCCACTGGAGTCACCAGAGATGTCATGCTTTTTGACGTTACTACAGATCTATACTAGTACTCTATACCTATCTACTGTAGAATGATGTTCATAGCTGTACATTGTGCATATTACGATAGCGCGGAGAATTTTTATTTATATTTTTTTTGTGCCTCAGTAGGCAGACAAGCAGACGGGCCACCTGATGGTAAGTAGTCACCGCCGCCCATAGACTTCTGTAATGCAACGGCACAGAAAAGCCGCTGCCTACCGTAGTTACCGGACTAGACGTATCGAAATAGTTTTATGCGCTTTTTCACAAATTATTTAGTGATTTTATTTTTCAATATCATTTTTTTTTAAATTTATTTATTTATTTCCACATACTTACTACTATTTACAGGTTACACCCAATACAGTAGTGTAGGACATAATACTACTTACATTTTATCTATAAACTAACTAAGTCATAAGTAGCCATTGTGAACTCCGTCAATGAGCACGAGAACAGATCAACCTGGTTCGACACCGCATTGAGCACACCCAACGCGCGCGTCAGCGGTGCGTGCCGCAATAAGTTGGTGCGGGCTCGTGGCACAGAAAGCAATGGCAGTCGCCGCCGTCGCCCCACACACCCATCCGGGACACACAACTCAACTGTTTGTAGGATGCTGGGATTGTGTATTTTACCACAAATCACTTTGAACAAATATTTTGCAATAGCTACATCCCTTCGTACCTCCAATTTGTAGTAACCTGTCATTCCAAGAATAAATAACGTAGGGAACAGCAATGGGTAACCCGGGTATACACCATACTGTTTCAAATATAAAAACCTAATAAATTTATTTTGAATACGCTCCATCATTAATTTATACTTGTTTTCATGTGGAGACCAAACAACTGCATTCGATTCCAAATGGCTTCTGACGAGGGCGTCGTACAATGCTCTCAAAGCCCCAACATTCGAAAATTGGTTTGCCTGCCGCAGTAGCAAACCCAGATTACGATATGCATTTTTGACAACATTAGTGATATGTTGCCTAAAATTCAAATCAGCCGAAAAGCGCACTCCCAAGTCCTTAACCTCCGTGAGCCTCTGAAGAGGTATTCCGTTCATAAGGTACTGATGGTGGCTTGGTGATTTCGCGCGGCTAAATGACAATACCGAACATTTATCTGCATTGAAATATAATTTGTTTTGTAGACTCCACTCTACGATCCCATTTATATCCTGCTGCAGCATATCGTGATCCGATTTTTGCTCAACCTCCAAAACAAGTTTAAGGTCATCAGCGAATAATAAAGGTATAGATCTACCAATTGCTTTTGGTAAATCATTTACCATTAGGATGAAAAGTAATGGGCCCAGGTTACTACCTTGGCTTGTTCTCCGCGTGCCTGGAGCAGGGCCGTTTTCCATCTCAGTGGAAAACTGGGAAGTTGGTCCTGCTTAAGAAGGAGGGGCGGCCCGCAGAGTCGCCATCGGCCTACCGGCCCATCGTGTTGCTCGACGAGGTCTGTAAGCTCTTCGAGCGTATCATTCACGCTCGCCTCGTCGAGCATCTTGAAGGGGTCGGGCCGGACCTGGCACAGTGCCAGTACGGGTTCCGGCAAGGCCGATCGACAGTACACGCGATTTTGCGGGTCAAGGCACAAGCGGAGGATGCAGTGGCTCGGGGTGAAGTGGTGGTGGCGGTGTCTCTAGACATCGCCAACGCGTTTAATACCCTGCCCTGGGCCTGCATACTGGAAGCACTGCGGTACCACGTGGTGCCACCGTATCTCCGGCGTCTGGTGCGCTCGTATCTCTCAGACAGGTACATAGTGTATCCAGGCGCCGACAGGTGGCACCGAAGAGCAATGGCCTGCGGTGTTCCACAGGGCTCAGTCCTGGGCCCTCTCCTGTGGAACATCGGCTACGATTGGGTGCTCCGTGGTACCAATCCCCGAGGCGTCGCTGTCGTCTGTTATGCAGATGACACGCTAGTAACAGCGACAGCCAGGTCTTTCCAGGAGGCCACCCTGCTCGCCTTGTTCGCAACCGAACAGGTGGTGGGCAGGATTCGGCGACTGGGCCTTAAGGTGGCCCTGAACAAAACCGAGGCCCTTTACTTTCACGGGCCTCGGATGCGGCCACCTTTAATGCCCCACATCAATGTGGAGGGGGTGCGGATTCCCATCGGCTGTACAATGAAGTACTTGGGGTTGATTCTGGACAGCCGGTGGGATTTCCGTGCCCATTTCAAGGAGTTGTCGCCGAAATTGGTGCGGGCGGCGGGCGCGCTCGGACGCCTGCTGCCGAACCTGGAGGGACCTAATAGCCCTTGCCGAAGTTTATACGCTGGAGTCGTGCGGTCAATGGCCCTGTACGGATGTCCCGTATGGGCCGAGTCCCTGAAAGCCCGCTGCGTCGCCTTGCTGCGCAAACCGCAGCGTTTGTTGGCGCAGCGAATAGTAAGGGGCTACCGCACGGTCTCCCACGAGGCGGCTTGCGTATTGGCCGGCACCCTCCCTTGGGAGTTGGACGCAAAACTCCTCTCGTCCGCGTTCTTCTGGCGGGAGGAGGCGTCCAGTCGCCGTCAGGTGAGACTGGCCCCGAGGGAGATTGCAGCCCGGTTTCGCAGAACCGCCGTGGAGGAGTGGCATACCAGGCTGGAAAGCCCAAGTGCGGGCTTGAGGACAGTCGCGGCAGTGCGTCCTGTCCTAAAGAGATGGCTAGACAGGCGCCACGGTGCGCCAACTTTCCGGCTGACGCAGGTACTGACGGACCACGGGTGTTTCGGTTCGTTCCTGTGTCGGATCGGAAAGGAGGTGTCTGCCGTGTGCCACCATTGTGGCAACTGCCGCGAGGACACGGCCCAACACACGTTGGAGGAGTGCCCAGCCTGGGTCGAAGAGCGCAGCGCTCTCAGAGCAGTCGTCGGAGGAGACCTCTCGCTGCCGGCCGTGGTGTCATCCATGGTCGCCAGCCGGAGGTCCTGGCGTGCGGTGGCCCACTTCTGCGAGAGCGTCATCTCGCAGAAGGAGAGTGCCGAGAGGGATCGGGAACGAAATGATCCCTCCCGCCGCCAGAGAAGACGTAGGAGGCGCCGGGTGGACGACTGACCGGCGTCTCCCGCCCTGTGGAACGGGGGCGTTTGAATTCCACCACGGTAACCCCTGCCTGTCGTACGAGGCGACTAATTGGGGCCATCGGGGGTCGCGGGCTCGCAGCGGGGGGCTGTCAGCCCGAATCGATGCACTCCCAAATTGGGAGCATCGTGCGACCCCGAGATGGACGGCAGCGCGTGTGGTAAGGCCTCGTTCGCTGTCGTTGTTCGGTGCGCGGGGGCTCCTAAGCCCTCCCATGGAGATGGGCTGCTACGCAGCACCGCGCAGGGGCGGTTCCGGCAGCAATTCTAGCACTCCTTAGAATACCCCGGGATCGCTCCGTAAGCGCCGAAGAAGGCCACCGCGGGGTTTTAGCTGGTAGTGTCGGGTGGGGTGTACATAGGGGGTAGGGACTCGGCCCAGCGGCTGCCCGGATAGCCATCATCCGGGCGAGGGGGATGCTGGGTCGTAAGACCGGCTAGTCCAGCATAACCGTTTTATTCTTATTCCGCTTCCCCCCGGAGCGGGCGGTAGTAATAAAACGCTTTCCCCGCGACAACAAAAAAAAAAAAAAAAAGGTTACTACCTTGGCTTACGCCGGATCTCGTAGCGTACTGTTTGGAAAGACAACCACCACAATCGATGTACTGACGCCTCTCACGCCTCTCATAGTCTCTCATAGCATGTTAATACAATAATGAAAATTCGCAAGAAGGCACGCCTGTTTGGAATACTGTGGAACAGAACGCCTGTTTGTAAGTGCTTTATCTGTCCAAATATAATAGACTTACAACCTTGAATTACAAAGTATTGAATGTCACTACACTGGCTTATTATTGGCTACACACGCGCACACACAAACACTTACACACACACACACATACACATCCTATCCCACAAGTAATAAAATCGAAACGTAACAGCATAATATGTAATAAACTGTTGCATAACCTAGAATTGTCTTGAATAGAGTCCTGAGATACAAGCATTTGCTTAGTTCAAGACTCGACGTATGTACTCATTAGATTATAATAACATTGCTAATAAACGATTTATTATTATTATTATTTATTATCCTTTGCAGTGATACAGTAAGTGTTTATCCCAGTATTAGCTTTAATGTTCTTCAAATTAGATCAGCAGTGTATAAATTTTGCGGTTAAAATAGACAAAATTTCAATACACTCAAAATAAAGCTTTAAACGCAGACTAATATAGAATTATAGATATAGTCTTGTGTATTTTAGTACTAATAACTTAAGGTCCTTTTACTTGCCGGAATCGAACTCTGATCTTTGTCAACACGTGATAGCAACCAACCCTGATATGATTATAGTGGTCATTCATCTGAAATTCAGAAGCTATTCCAAGCACAAAAAATTAAAGAAGACTTTTAAAAATGGAATGTGGTTCCGTCCATTTTTATACGGAAGCTAATTCTTCACTTGAGAGAAACAACATATTCTAGAAAAGTCTAATAATAATTCCTTATGTCTGAAGGATGGGCCTGATGTTCAGTGATTTCGTAATAAGGCTCCCGCATGAGACGTGTGTAACAAATGCGACCAATATGAATGTTTCCAAGACTTTTATAAGTGGCATAAATCGGAAGAAGAACTGTAGCTGGCTGGAAATATTACTTTTAATTGGAAGACATCGAACTATTGGGATATTTATGAATTTTTGTATTTATATTAGGAACCCTAGATGAATGTCTTATTTAATAGTAACAAGAGATTAATAAGATTCTCCTAAGATTAGTACGTTCAAACAAAGAATCTCTTCAGCTTTATAATAAAAGTATGTATTGATAAATAATATTAGTTTATGACGAAAAAAATTAATGTAAAAACACGTGTCATAAATGCAGGTTGGTATTTAAAAACACTCATGAGCAAAAATTTAAAAACTACAATTTTATGGTAATGATTATGGGCTAAGAAACCGGTGAGGTTCAGCTTCGAACGTCAATTTACATTCACTATTTTTGTATTAATTTTTCCATGCATTGCGTGCATTTTTTTGGGATAAAAAGGTCTATGTCATTTTATGAACCCTAAACTGCCACTATGCAAAAAATCATGTCGATCCCTTGCTCTGTGAAAATTAAACTATCTCACGGGAAGTGTACATTATCCGGGACAAAAAGTAGCCTATGTGCTATTCCAGGCTAAAATCTATCCCTGTGCCAAATTTCAACCAGGTCCATCCAGCCGTTGTAGCGTGATTGAGTAACAAACATCCATCCAAACATTCGCATTTATAATATTAGTAGGATTCATGAGGTAAGGGCTCTATTCTCAGCAGTTATAAAAAGATTGAAAACTCATTGCAAGTTTTTGTTTTATTAAGGTTTTTTTTTTGTTTTATGTACCGAGTTATTCATCCTAAAAAATCCTAAAAAGCTTTAACATAGAGACATAAATAACTCAGCAAATAATAGTACTAGCAATCTATGTAGGACATATACCCCGAAATGGGGCATAATATAAAAATTTTACCTTCCAATAAAATTTGTATTATGTTTCCTCAGACGTCCAAAGTCCTTTATGAGAGAGTACATCGTTTTCATTCCTTACACATCCGCTAGATTTGACTAATTTCCGCCCGGTATACGCCTTGATCGCCCTCTAGGTACCTTAACTGAAACTATTAATGATGACAGAAGCCGCCATCTTTTGCTCATTGTTTGGTTCATAATGATATTAATTAAGCCCAGGAAGAGCTTACCTGGACTTTGGACGTCTGAGGAAACATAATACAAATTTTATTGGAAGGTAAAATTTTTATATTATGTTGTCCGTTTGACGTCCAAAGTCCTTTATGAGAGACGTGTTTGTTATCTCCTGGCGGCTTATGACATATAAATGCAACAATGTGAGAATAGAAAGAGTAATAATATATGTGCCACAATTGAATTCACATAATTATTTTCATAAGTAATTACATATTACAACGATAAATATTTATTCAGATAGATAAAAGTTATTGAGAAAGAATTTTCTGAAATTAGTTTCAGATAGAATTTTCTAAAGATACATGCCTACTTCCAATTGGCGTTGGTAAGGATTTCAGTATTAGGATAATTTGTACACAGTTAAAGGTTGAAACCGCTGCTCTATTTTTACCAGGTAATGCATATATTCCGGCCACAACTAATAGTCCTAATAAGTACGTAATCGCCATTAATAGTTGGCATGGCTATCCGAACTGGAACTTTAGACAAACTTTGATAGAACCTCATATATCTTTAGTTGTATTTACTATCGTCCTAAGCCAAAGTAGCTACTTCGGCCTAGTGTTCTCATATGGAAATCTGTAAATCTACATCCTTAACTCATAATCCACCCATAAATTAATATTAATATATATTATTTGAAATAATTTTCAACCCAGAATGTTGGTATTCAAATGATTGCCTTTGATCCAAAAACAGGATTAATAAAATGTAATGTAATGATAGTGATAAAATTATTTATGAAAAATATTTTTTATGTAATTTTTAACCAACTTTACCTTCATATTGGTTATGACTTAGCCAACGTTAATTAGCTAATTGTTAGTAATACGTTTTATAATAAAATTACTTGAAACTTTTACATCTGTAAGTAGTTTTACACCCAGACGCTATTGTTGAAAAATGCATAAGATTTTTACAGCAAATTATTTAATGAAAACGAATTTGCTAAGCACTTATCTCACTGTCCGAGTTCTGGTAATAAGATTATTCTATATCTGGTAATAATAAGTTAGATTATTTTGACAGCCCTAATGTGAATGTTTAATCACAATTGAGAAATAAGACTTATGGTCTCCAGCATGATAGCAGATTCCTCCCTTCAGAAGAAGGGAGGAATCTGCTGCCAAATAGTGGCTAACCAGTCTCAACTGAAATGTACTTTGTTGATGGGAATCAGGGAGCTGACCCGTGATAATAGGCGTTCGATAAATGTTATGCGATATTGGTACGAAGAACAGGTCGCTACTTGGTGTTCCCATCGTTTCAAAAACTTTGACGTAGCCTTGTTTATAAGATGCCACTCGGAGCCCGTGCGATTGCTTGACAGTTTGCCGGCTTCCGTATTGTACAATCCCGGAAAGTAGTGAGAGATGAGTACAATACTGAGCTTGTCCATCAGAGACGGTTGGCCTTCAACAGCAACTTCAGTAGGAGATGGTTATGATCTGATATACTGTTCTGTTTTCGCTCATTAAGAATCACTGGTGTGTGTGCGACAGCTGCTGCTTCTTGATGTTGCAGCAATCACCGTGCTAAATTTGATGTTGCTCTTTTTGTACATTTCTTTAAATAAATAAATCTGACTGGTTTTGTAATTTACTAAATGGTCCCATTGTCTATGCGAAGTATCTGTCATGATAGATGTCATAGGAAGCATCTATATATGTATCGGACTCTAGAGCAATGTTTTCTAGCCACCACTTGAGATCTATCAAGGACTATTTCGAAATATACAGAAGGCTCGCGTGGTATTTTTCAAATTGCTGACGCTGCAGAGAATGGCAATGCATCCTTCCCCGGAGGGTGATGAAGGTCGCATAATTTAGGTACCCTAAGAGGCGTTGAGCCTGCTTAAGGGCCTAATTGCCGGCAGCGGGGCGTGTTGGCAGGCTCTGGTGTATCTTGTGTCTTGTGGTAAAGACTTTGACGCTGCAGAGAATGGCAAAGCAACCTTCCCCGGAGGGTGATGAAGGTCGCATAATTTAGGTACCCTTAGAGGCGTTGAGCCTGCTAGAGGGCCTAATTGCCGGCAGCGTGGCGTGTAGGCAGGCTCTGGTGTGTCTTGTGGTAGAGGTTCTGACGCTGCAAAGAATGGAAAAGCAACCTTCCCCAGAGGGTGATGAAGATTGCATAATTTAGGTACCCTAAGAGGCGTTGAACCTGCTTAATTGCCAGCAGCGGGATGTGTTAACAGGCTCTGGTGTATCTTGTGTCTTGCGGCAAGGATTCTGTTGTTTCCTGTGCCCCAATTGATACTCAGATATTCTATCGATCTCGTCGGGGCAGTGATCGATTTACTCAATGAAGTGAACCACTTCGGTACCGCTGCCTGGCCAAATGGCAGGTCATAGTAGGTAACATATCTGGCACTTATATGACTCAGAATTTTGTTACGCGATTTTGATGGAAAAAAACGCAATTTGGCGGCGCCATAAATAGATATAAAGCATTTAAGCTGAACATTACGCGATCATTTCAGTTACACGAGAGATGCAAATAGCACACCCACACTTCCCCGAACCCATAACCGTCGTACGTTGTGACAGGGGTGAGCCTCTTGCCATACTGAACTGATACTGATATTTCGTAATAGAAAAACCCAATATTCAACAGCCTCCGTGGCACAGTTGGCGAGCAGCCGGCTGTGAAACGGGAGGCCGTGGGTTCGATCCCCACACCGGGACAAATGTTTGTGTGACAGACATCTGTGTCCGGGGTCTGGGTGGTGTGAGATCGAAAGTCTCTCGCAGTCCCAGACACCCACAACACAAGACTCGCATCTTAGTGTGACGGGGTCGAGGCCGTGTGTGTGTGACTACTGGGTGTTACTTATTATTATTAATATCACTCTACCCGACCCGGGGAACGAATCCAAAACCCCAGCACAGCAGCAGCAACGCGCACGTTTACATTACAACTGCGTCACCGAGTGCCACAAATTGTGTGTGCGCCTTGTGTAACATCACGCGATGTTCTCGGCGGTCACCCATCCAAGTACTGACCGCGCCTAACGTAGCTTGACTTTGGTGATCGGACGAGAACCGGTGTATTCAAAGTGGTATGGACGTTGGCTGTGGTCGATGCGAAAACAAATCGCCCCCGATGAATGGTTACAATATTATTTGAGCATAATCCCGGAGGGTTTTGCTTCCAGGTGTCTTTGGTTATTAAAGCAACGCGCATATAAAAAGAAGGAGTCAGACAATCGGGCTATAAAAGTATTAGATTATTATTTACCTCCCTTTCATTTCTGATGAATTAATTTTAAAAGAAAGTCATGACAACTAATGGTGGTAAAATTAAAATAAGTGTACGGTTGAATGAGACCCAGATATAATTTTCAAAACAGCTTTATTTGGTCTGAAACGTAACTTAGGGTCTGTTTCGCATTTTGCCTGTTTACGGGCGCCTTTCTTATCGCCCCCTCCTCCTTTTTGTCCTCAAAACTGTTGTTGCAAATATTTTTGCAAGTTTTGTGGATGAAATTATTTAAAAGATGGTGGTATGTCTACATGTATACCCACTTAAAAAAAAATAATAAAAGAAAATAAAAAATAATAATAATAACTAAATAGTTATAAGCAGCCATAGCCCAGCTAAAAACAGTACCGATCTTCCAGACGAAAGTCGCGGGCTCGACTCAGCCCAAATGTAGTATACACCTCTGACTCCTCCAATTTACACGTGTATTCACCATATATTCACTTGTTTCAACGATGCAGGTAAACATCGCGAGGAGAGTCACACGCTCGAAATTTCTACACTAAATTTATTGTTTAATATTTTAATATTGCGCCACAGGGGCGCTAGACAGCGCCGCAAAAATGCGTATTCTCCATCATATATCTGCATAAAGAGCACCTTTTCCAACCAGAAGAATTGAATCTTTGCATACTGTGACATGTCAAGAACAGCTAAAGTGACTTTCTTTAAACACTCATGTTGGCAATTATATCAATTCCTCCTGAAGGTGGATGCTTGATGAAAATCTTATATAGTATGTAAGAAAAATAGTCGCGTGATCAAATTAGATTTGGTAGTGACGGTAACAGAATAATTATTATTATAATGTTGTTAAGCAGACTTACCAGGTGCTGAGACAATTCAAACCTTTATTCCATGTTATCTTACTGCAAGTTGTACGGTGCCGCGGTCTGGCACGCTGTTGCTACGGCCCGCATTTGGCGAAAACATATTTCGACCGTTTTCTTTGCATAGCTCCAATAACAAAACGGACGGAAACTAATCACTTTTAAGTATTACTAAGTAAATTTTCTACTTTAATCTCGAAAATTTTCAGAAAAATTATCGCACTATAATAATTTTATTTAACGGTGTGCACAGTTTGAAAAACTTTGCAACAATGAGCAAAAGATGGCGGCTTCTGTCATCATTAATAGTTTCAGTTAAGGTACCTAGAGGGCGATCAAGGGGTATACCGGGCGGAAATTAGTCAAATCTAGCGGATGTGTAAGGAATGAAAACGATGTACTCTCTCATAAAGGACTTTGGACGTCAAACGGACAACATAATATGAATGCCGAGTAACATTAGATTCAACAAATTAAAATGGACAGGCTCTTGGCAAAACGTCTTGGAGCTAAAGTAATGTGGAGAGACGCAGTCGTAGCTTATTTTCTAAGATACATATTTTTTTGTAACGCTAGTTTCTTTAGAAGTATAGGAAAATGTATTTTTTTGATTTTTTTTTGCGATATTGTGGTTTATACATATCGGAATTAGCAAATTTTTCTGCCCCTTTTGAGCGTAGTTTAATTTTTTATGGCACTCAAATAAAAAGTAAAACAGGGATAATTTATTTCATGTCACATTTTTTTTTAGGAAATTATGGCCATAAATGCACGAAATCCTTATTTTTTAAAGTAATGTGTATCAATACAAGCATTTAAATTGAACAAACATAAATACAATAGAATTTACCGAGCTTAATTATCATTGGCAGTAAAATAATAGGGTCAAAGTAAAATATTTAAGTAGTAATTCATAAAATTCTTTCAATAATAGGTTTTATATTATATAAATTGTTGATTAAATTAATCAAAAACATCTATTCAACTACCCTATTGCCAGTTTTTGTCCGGACACCGGAGTCCGAACGATACGTGACTACACTAACATTCACATCTGACGAACCTCAGTAACCGAGCCGACTGTCAATATTAAAACAAAATGGCGGTGTTTATTTTATTTTGTGAGATTTTCATATTTCCATTTCAGCAGTGTCACAACCAGTAAGCCTATTCTTGAAATCAATTCCAATCTCGAACTCGATACAGTTTCAATTCCAATCTAGAAGATATTGAAACCCTAGCTCACTCAACTAAATGAAATAGAATATTCACGAACTAAAATTAAAAGTGGTAGAGCCACACTGTAGACATATTTGTCTACAGCATGAATGGGCCGGCTCGACCGGGGTAGTACCACTGTCTCACAGAAAACCAACGTAAAGTAACAGTTCACTGTCGCGTTTCGTATGGTAAGTGAGATATCCGGAGGCCCAGATTCCCCTTCCCTTCCCTAATCCCTATTCCTGTCCTTTAAGGCCGACAGCGCATACGTGATACTTTCGGTATTGTGGACGTTCATGGGCGGTGGAGATCACTTAACATCGGGTGACCCACTGGCTCGTTTGTCGGCCTATGATATATATAAAAAAAAAACTAGCGACCGTAAATACTCTATTTAATTTAGTTACTACAAATTCCGCCGTATTCAGTTAAATCGTGCGCTGGTGTTGCGTTCAAGAGTGCCAATTGTACAGTTTTCGAAACCAAATCCCCATTTTAAATTGGAACCGAGTGTCTAGAGTAACCCTCCAGGTCGAGTTATATTTAGTGATGATTGAAATCGCGCCGAAACTAGTTAAAACTAAACGCTGCATAGCTTAAAGATTTTCGAGTGCGTGCACAAAGTCAACTAATTAGGTGGCATGTAGGGTTACCAAGTCGAGATTCGTATATCAAGATGTAAGGCTTTCTCCCTTGCACATGTTTCAGAATATAAGTTCAACACGGTAAGCCTTAGGCGGGATTCGTGTAACAGCTCTGAAATCTTGGTCATACAAATTGGGCCTGCTAGTTAATAAGTTCTAGCCATGAAGTCTTATATAAATTGGGGCGTATTATTTTGTTACTTTTGTTAATTAGCTACTCAGCACACCGACATTGTGTCACTGATGATGAAGTAGCGAAGTATAGTTGCTGCTCGCTACTGGATACTCTAACTGGACGGCACTGCTTACCATCAGGTGCAGTATGGTCACTTTGCCGTGCCAAGATAAAAAAAGAGCAACATGATGAAATCCAGAATAATATGAATACAATATTATCACCAGAAGTAATTTCCAACTAGAAACAAATTATTAATTTACAATGTTCTGCTCAGTAACATTATAATTTGACAGCCCTAGCGTGTTTTCTGTTGTTCGTTATTCGTGCTAGTTTTAGATTTGAATTTGGAATGTAGTAAATAATAATCATTAAATTACGTATATACAAGGTGTTCCAAAAACGTTGTATTATTAAAGTTGACGATTAGTGGCTTTTTGGTAAAGGTAAAAAAAAACCTGTAATTGGCAATTGTAGCACAATATTGAAATGAAATAAATAAATACACCCAACAGTCACACACATAGTTCTGACCCCACACTAGGCCAAACCTGTGTCGTGGGTATCAACAACTACGAGGGATTACGGTCCCACAACACCCAGACCCGAATCAAATATCAGTGTTATAAAATTAGTAGCGGGTCTTAATCGCGCAATACTTTAATGGTATAAATACCACAATTATTTCCCTATTATTTATTTATATTGGGAAATAATTGTGGTATTTATACCATTAAAATATTGCGCGGTTAAGACCCGCTTCTAATTTTAGAATATTGTATTCAAATCACGAGAGTCTAAAAACCAATATCAGTGTGTCATACAAACATTTTTCTCGGTGTGAGAATCGAACCCATGAGCTCCCGTTGTACTCGCCCGCAACGCCACGGAGGCTGTCGTTGTATTATGACTTTCAAAACACTTGATGACGTATCAACCACTTATATCTTACTACTTACCATCAGTTGGCCCGTCTGCTCGTCTGCCTATCCAGGCACTAAAAAAAATATAATAAATAATTCTTAAGCATTTATTTGCGGCATTAACGCCCAGTTTCTGAAACGCTGATCAAATTGTTGATCAAGTAACGTCCCTGTTAATCTAACAGCGCTGTCAAATCAATTTAGGTTTCTGAAACGTTGATTAAGGAAAAATTTACTAATCTATGATCAATTTGATTTGACATCACAATTATTTTTAGACATGGTCACATTCTGTACATTGTTCAGTGAATCATTCAATTTTTCACTCTCAGCTGTCAAAAGATGCCAATAGGCCTTGTATCCAGACAGTAAAAATAAGATATTTGACATAAAATTCTACGAATTCAAATTAATTATAAAAGATCTTTCGTCGTATAAACATATCGCGTTGTATGTAATTTTCTAAAATGACTTCTAGCTGGAAAAAATCACAGAAAGAGAAAAGTGTAATGATTTGGAAATAGTTCTGAAATAAGTACGCAAATAGTAATAACAATAAACTTTAGTTAAGGACGATGTAATGTGATCAGCTTGCTAACTTAAAATGTTTACATTACACATTCCTGTTCGCTAAAGTACCTCTATGATGTGATTTTAAAACATGCTGGTGGAAGGATATCATTCATTATCCGCCCGGATAGCGACCACCGTACACAGGGTGTAAGACCCGCCATAGTGGCACACGCAAGTGTGTCGCGTTCCGGGATCAGCCAGTGTACATCCGGTTTTTGTGGGGATCTAGTGTTGGGGTACGATGTTTGGCCGTTTTGCGGCCTTCTAAGTAGTCTGACCTTAGAAACTAGACCGCTTCTTCATCTTCTTGCCCATGGCGTAGTGTCAAGTAAGCAGGTCGGCATGGTTCTGTTGAGTAGCGATGGATAAATTGTCTCTCACTACTCGATACTCTAATTGGACGGCACTGCGCTTACCATCAGGTGCAGTGTGGTCACTTTGCGTTGCCAGGATAAAAAAAATCATTAAGTTTTATTTCCAGATATAAACATATTATAGAAATCTTTGAACTGTCTTTGATCTTCATCTCTGCTAGAAGTACTCAGGCTCACGCTAATATCCGACAGAGACATGATAATATCTACAACAAAAAACAATATTTTAAGTCAATACTATTAACTTAAACTCCCAAGAAAATTTAAATAAGATCTAATTTCACTTGTAAATATGCTTTACATAACTTAAAGGTAAATAATTGTTGGGAAACTAGGAGATTTACGTAAAAAATCAATTTTAATTAAGAGTTAATTCTTCCACAAACGCCGATTACTTGACAAAGCATTTGACATTAGTTTGATCTATGATCATGGCGTAACTAGCGTTCCAGAAACCCAAAGTGCAGTTTGACATACGATTTTGAAGCATGATTTGACAGCGTTGTTAAACTAACAGATGATCAAATTGAAATATTTAACTATGCTTTTAGCAACCGAAATGTCACTTAACAAGAGATTTGACAGTTGATTAGTTAATTTTTCGGTTGATAAGCCTTTCGGAAACTGGGCGTAAGTATTGTAAATATTTACATAAGTTGAGGTTTACAGGCTTTCAACTTTACCGAGCACTTAATAATTACCCAATATTTTCAATTTACCGTTACTTAGACCACCCTTTGCAATACTTTGTACAAATAATAGAGTATTCAAACTTCAAAAGTGTATATTGGTGTTTGTATTCATAATAATGAATAAACAGTCTAATTTACCAAGAGGATAGATTCTTTTTGTATCCTGACACGGCAAAGTGACCACACTGCACCTGATGGTAAGCGCAGTGCGGTCCAGTTAGAGTATCAAGTAGCGAGAAACAATCTATCCCTCGCTACTCGAAACATAGCGACCTCGCGATCACCATACACAGGGTGTAAAACCCGCCATAGTGGCACACTCAAGTGTGTCGCGTTCCGGGATCAGCCAGTGTACATCCCGTTTTTGTCGCGGGTCTAGAGTTGGGGTGCGATGTCTGGCCGTTTTGCGGCCTTCTGAGTACTCTGATACTAGAGACCCTCGACCGCTTCTTCACCTTTTTGCTCTTGGCGTAGTGTGAAGTAGGCCGGTATGGTTGTATTGAGTAGCGGTGGATAGATTATCTCTCGCTACTCCATACTCTAATTGGATGGTACTGCGCTTACCATCAGGTGCAGTGTAGTCACTATGCCGTGCGAGGATAAAAAAACCTTGTACTTATGGAAATCTTTCGTCATACAAATAGCATCACAAGACTACGAAGCATGCATAAGTGTGATGCTATAGTTTATTTCTGAATAATTTATACAGTCTAAAACTACAGTACGTCTCTACTACTTTTTTGTGCTTGACCACAAAGTTTTGACCCATATAAAAGTAAAATGTTTTAAATGTTAAATTAAATTAAATATAATGAAATCAATATTTTCTTTGGTTGCCAATTCTAAGAATATGAATATGAATGTGGATGGACGAAAGAGTCGTGGGAGACCCATAAAGAGGTGGATGGATTGCGTGAATGAGGACATGCGTGTGAAAGAAGTGATTTGACGCATGATAGGGCTGCGTGGAAAGTTCCAATTGTGCCGACCCCACTTAGTGTGGGATAAGGGCAGGTAGATGATGATGACCTACTCTAAGATATTTTCCAACTTAGCTGTCATATTTAGACAATAACTTTAATTTAAACCACTAACAAGAAATCGGTAGTGGAACTTATAAAATTAAATTTATTTATTTATTTATTTGATTAGCCAACAATTGTGTACACCAATTCAATCTGTATATATAAAAGAAGAAACTGACTGACTGACTGACTGACTGACTGACTGATCGATCAACGCACAGCCTAAACGGCTGGGGTTAGAGACTTGAAATTTTGACAGTAGGTACCTTTTAACACGTAGGCATCCACTAAGGAAGGGTTTTTGGAAATACCATCCCTAAGGGGGTAAAATAGGAGATGAAAGTTTGTATGAAAATCCGACATTATTGAAGTTAAATTCATGAAAATTAGTATTTGGCATTTTAGTTAAAAATAAAAAATATATGTTTCAGGATTTTTGGAAATTCCGCCCCTAAGTGGGTAAAATAGGGAATGAAAGTTTGTATGAAAATCCGTCATTTTTAAGTTAAACGCATGAATATTGGTATTTTGTAGTGTATACTTTTTGTCTCAAACATGACCTCCACGCGGGCGGAGCCGCGAGCAACAGCTAGTAATCCATATAGCAACAATTTTTAGTTTTATAATAAGAACTCGACAATATTTTTATAAAATATTTGAAATAGTTATTAAGTGTTACAAGAACTTCCCGTAACACCCAGATCCGAAACAAATAATTGCGGACCACACAATTGCTTGTCTGCGGACAACCCCGCTTCTACACAGCGCCAAGCAACATTATATAGAGTCCTATAGAAATTTATTGCAGGCCATTCTACAACTTATAATGATTTATATTTGTGTTAGTTTAGACAGCCTCCGTGGCGTAGTTGGCGAGTTGCCGGCTGTGAAACGAGAGGTCGTGGGTTCGATTCCCACACCGGGACAAATGTTTGTGTGACGGACACATATTTGTGTCCGGGGTCTGGGTGTTGTGAGACCGTGCGTCTCTTGTAGTCCCTGATACCCACAACACAAGACTCGTATATTAGTGTGGGGCGGGGGCTATGTGTGTGACTGTTGGGTGTTATTTATTTATTTATATTTACTACACGACACAGTGGCAATATACAATGTGGTTGAAATATAAATATTTTTCCTATTTATTAACCGACTTCAAAAAAGGACAGCTGGTGGTAGGATATTCATATCCGCCCGGATAGCAACCACCGTACACAGGGTGAAAAACCCGCCATAGTGGCACACGCAAGTGTGTCGCGTTCCGGGATCAGCCAGTGTACATACGGTTTTTTGGGGGTCTAGAGTTGGGGTACAACGTTTGGCCATTTTGCGGCCTTCTGAGTACCCTGACAATAGACCCTCGACCGCTTCTTCACCTTCTTGCCCATGGCGTAGTGTGAAGGAGCAGGCCGGCATGATTGTGTTGAGTAGCGGGGGATAGATCGTCTCTCGCTACTCGATACTCTAATTGGACCGTACTGCGCTTACCATCAGGTGAAGTGCGGTCACTTTGCCGTGCTAGGATAAAAAAAAAAAAAAAAAAAAGTAGAAGGTTAACAATTCGTCGGAATCTTTTTTTTTATGTATGTTACCTGATTACTGGAAGACGCCTGGACCGATTCGAAAAATTATTTTTTTGTTTAAAAGAGTATACTTCCCAGGTGGTCCCATTGGCACCAAGTCAGGATCTGATGATGGGATCTCAGAAAAATCAAGGACAACCCTCAAATTTTATAGTGACGCATAATAGTAAAACGCATATAGTTTTTTATTGAAGTCGGTGTACTTTTTATGATTAAAAATCTTTTTTTTAATGAAGTTTACTTAAGATTTAATATTCATGTGAAATATAAGCATAACAAATTAATTGAAAAAGATTGGTAACATTTAAAAGGTAGAGTAATAGTTAATTTCTTATTTTAGCGTCATAAATATCATCAATTATATCAATCAATTAAATTATATTGTGTAAATAAAACATAAGCTCTTGCCTTCATCTCTCAAGTGGCAGGCAGAGATGCATTTAGTGCGTTTACGTTATGCTGAATATAAGTGCTATTGTTGGATAGGTGGCGAGCCTGGCGTCTTGTCGAGCACAAATTCCAATAGCCAAATATGTATTTGAGGTTTTCCGAGGTAAATGAAATAATCCATCAGTTTTGGCCTCACTGAAACTCCTGGTCCCAAACACAAGGTTGCGAATCAATGTAAGGGAGAGGCTCTTCGAGGTTCCTTTGACTGGCATCAAGACTTCTCGGTACGCTCCAGTGGTCAGAGCCATTAACATAATTAACCAAGTTGGGCGGAACATAGATATTTTTAATTGCACACTGGCGGAATTCATAAGGGCGACTATAGTGACTGTAACGAATGTATCGACTATATGAGGTGTGTATGTGTATTTGTATGTATGAGTTGAATTGATTGTATAGCAATGTAAGTATAATCGCATTGGGTGTGTTACCTGTTAGATTATATTTAATTTAATAAATAAATACCGGACAACTCAAATGATTTTTCGAAATGAAAACTTAAAACACAAACTTCTATTACATGATATGAAATTAGATCCAGAGAGTTCACCATTTCTCAGTTTTAATGCACAAACTAGCTGTTGGAAACAAATGAAGGAAATAAAAATCATATCTCTTTTTTTATGTCAATACTGGCCACCATACCAACAAATTTAAAAAACGAACAGTGTAATTCTGTTGAAGCAATAAATAGAGCTTAAGGGACTTCCATCTCACAGATCCTGCAATATTAAATAAAAAGGTAAGCAATAAAACACATTCGCGTCTGAGGCGAAGGCGGCTGTTACATACAGCCACATACAGCCCCACTAAACCTAGGGTCCGGTTGTTTGTTACCGCACTTTTATTTACCGTAAGATTAAATTTATTGCCACTCAGGAACACCTTACGACCAATTTATGGACTGTAACAAGCAGATTGATGTTAGTGGCGTTTAACTTGCGTACAAACAAACATCACAGTTTGTTCTAATTTCGAATATGTATTCATCTAAAAAAAAACGCATAATATTCATGTCTCGGAATTACGCAGAGTTTAACCTAATCTGAGATTTCAAAATCTATAGTTAAGATACCAGTGCCAGTTTTAAGGGCTTAATAGAACTCTTACAGTTTCTTCCTTTGTTTATCTTTTTTTTAGTGTCTCGTTAGGCAAACGGGCCACCTGATGTTAAGTAGTCACCGCCGCCCATAGACTTCTGCAATGCCAGGGCACAGCAAAGCCGCTGCCTACCCTTGAATTTAGCATGACTCATCTTTACTTAGCATGGGTCGATATCCCTTTGGTTAGGTTATTTAATCTTTTTTATCCTGGCACGGCAAAGTGACCACATTGCATCTGATGGTAAGCGCAGTGCCGTCCTGTTAGAGTATCAACGGTATGGCGATAGGCTCGCTCCTATCACAGTATGTGACCGTAATAAGTTCGGCGAAATGTGGGTCTACTGGTTACGCCTCTGCCTATCCCTTCGGGGATTACAGGCGTGAGTGTGTATGTATGTATTTATATATGTATGTTTTATTATTTCTCTGAATAAAACATTCGTTGTCAATTACAGATACAAGATGGACTTGCAGAAACATCTAATTATCTCAACATTATATAAACATAGTCCTCGCAGAAAAAAATGTGTATTAAAGACAGAAAGAGAAACATACACATTTCACGTAGATTAGAAAAAGATGCAAAACGTGAATAATTCATGCATAACCGTTGCCAGGTCCGTACAGGCCGTACTTACAGATCTTTTATTCAATGTATTCGTAATGACTAGACACCGAGCATTTTTTTTATTTATAAATATTCGACCCGTTTTATTACGAGGGAGCTGCGCACCTTTTACAAAGTTGCTCCAATGCGGGTTTGTTGACAAACTTATTTATTGGTTGGCTGTATTCCTTGCAGGTCAAAAAAGGTTGGCATAATGTTCTAATTGCAAAGGAGAATGCCCAGGAATATATGGACCACGGTACAAGTTTGCGTCAATTCCAAAGTTGTTTTAAATAGTCTATAAAGTATCCAAATATTATCTAAAGTTTACAGTTTTGGAATTGGAACGCGGGTTTCCATTTTTGTGTAATAATAATAATTTTTGTGTAAACTGTAGGTATATAAAGATTTAAACGTAAGACTAGGCAGTATGGTCGATTGACTATAGCCTGTCCTTTTGACGATTAAAAAAATAAACTGTAGGAATCATCACGTCAATGAAAACTTGTAGGCGTTTTAAATCAATAATATGGCTGATTAAGTTTTAAAAGAAATCCCTTATACAACAGAGACATTCTGTTTGCCAAACGACTTAAAAAAAATATGTTTGCGTGTACTTATGTACGCGCGTGAGAAGTTATACTTATTTGGCCTCATTCAAAAATAGTTTTTAATTGCATGCAAATATTAATAATTTTAATTATTAATATTAATATTTTGTTTTATATCAATTAATAATACATACGGATAGTTAACCTCAATTATATTGGAGCACTTGAAAAAGTATATGCACAATTTTTTTCACTAATATTTACGAATAGTAAATAATATTCAATATAAATTTCGGTAACGGTTCGGCAACTTCAGAGTGTTACTTTTGTGTCACGCGCATCTTAAAATTTCACTCATCTTTTTTTCATAACGCGCCTAAAGAAGTTCAAAAAACTATTTAAGTATTATTTTTATCTTGAGGCGCGAGAAAAAGCAGTACCAAGAATGGGCATTCTCCTTTAGCAGTTTAAAAGAAGTTCCTTTTTAACCGACTTCAAAAAAAGAGGAGGATTCGTCGGAATCTTTTTTTTAGGTATGTTACTCGAAGACGCCTGGACCGATTCCATAAATTCTTTTTTTGTTTAAAAGCGTATACTTCCCAGGTGGTCCCATTGGCACTAAGTCAGGATCTAATGATGGGATCTCAGAAAAATCAAGGGCAACCCTCAAATTTTATAGTGACGCATAATTTCCCCCCGATAGATTTATAAAACACAAAAACTGTTTCTACCTATAGAAATATACCTGTCGGTTATAGACTTTGAAACCACTTAACCAAAATCAATGAAATTTTGTGTATGTGTGTGGTTGGGTCCAACTTGCGTCTGCCCGGGACCACTAGTTATTATTATTATTCATTTTCGTAATTACTCATTGTTTTTTTTTATCCTGGCACGAACAAAGCGACCACAGTTAGAGTATCAATTAGCGAGAAACAATTTATCCTTCGCTACTTAACACAATCATGCCGGCCGTCTATGTAGCTTCTTCACACTGCGCCATGGGGCAAGGAGGTGAAGAAGAGGTGGAGTATCTAGTGTCAGAGTACTTAGAAGGCCGCAACACGGCCAAACATCGTACCCCAACTCTAGACCCCCGACAAAAATCGGATGTACACTGGCTGACCCCGGAACGCGACATACTTACGTGTGCCACTATGGCGGGTTTTACACCCTGTGTGCGGTGGTCGGTATCCGGGTGGATTTGAATATCCTGCCACCAACAAGATGCAGATGCTTAAATCTCTCAAATATAACACTCAATCTGCCAATTTAAAAACAATGATTATTATGGTCTTTATACGAAAATGTTACTCATCTGACCATCTTTCTTTTCAATTCTAGCACTCCTTAGAATACTCCGGGATCGCTCCGTAAGCGCCGAAGAAGGCCAGCGCGGGGTTTCAACTGGCCATCTTTCTAAGGCAACTTGTGACCACATTTAACTAACGATCCCAATGTACCAATCCCGAAAATAAACCGATAAAATTATGTCATTTGTAGGCGTGGCATTGAAACTATTCTTATTAGCTAATGTAAATGGACTGTAGATCTGGATTGAGTCGTATTTAAAAAGCCTTAGAATTATTAAGATACACTATTTTTTATTATTTTAGTCTATAAGTTACAGTACCCATATTATACAAAGAATTATATATAAAACTGCTCAAATACATTACAAATTCAAATCTGGTGTCAAATGAAAGAAAAAGGATGCACTATTATGATAAATGACGTCATCGCACACAAATTATTTTAGGTCGAATATCAAGTATACACAAAATTAAAACAAGAGACTGTTACACTTATATAAATAGCTGAGAATCACTGGAGACCTTCAAAATAATAACTCCCAGACATTTGGAGTCGATCGATCGGTTCAGCGTATACATTATTCATAATAAACGTTCCAGTGACACCGATATATTTACTCTGATTAAATTAAACGAGTAAGAACAGTTTTAGGTGAATCTGTACGTTTGTCTATCATCAAAAATATAGCACACATGCACAATGAAGATATCTAATCAATGGTTAACCTCTCACGGATGACAAGGAGACCGGTCTTCGGAAAAGGGTAATAAGTAGTGAGTAAAATACAAGCCAAAATCAATTTTATTCACCACGTCAATAAGGGCGAGTTTTGCCAGTTTTTGACTGGACACCGGTGTCCGAATTTTCCGTGTGGTTAATAAAATGGTTGCTAAAGCTAACACGAGATAACCGTTAATAGTCGGTAACCGTGTACTTTAGCGAATAGCCATATATAGTGTTTTAACCACACGACTCGTTTTTATGTCTACTGACTGAACATTTGTGCGATACAATTTTGGGATAGGAAATAAGCAATTGTTTTTGCACGACTGCTGAAAATCAGTGGTTTTTATTCTGGCATGGCAAAGTGACCATACTGCACCGGATGGTAAGCACAGTGACGTCCAATTAGAGTATCAAGTAGCGAGAAACAATCTATACCTCGCTACTCAACACAATCATGCCGGCCTGCTGTGTAGCTTCTTCATACTATGCCTAAGGACCCAGGATCATAGGAAGGAGGGAACATGGTAGCTGGCAAACTGTTCCACAGCTTGAGTGTTTTGTTTTCAAGGTTTATATTGTGTTCATATAAAAAATTTCAAAAATAGCATCAAAATTTATAAAAAATTGAATGTAATATTTTAATTATTGGTGGGAGAATAGCGGCCGGGAATCTGACTATCTCCCTCACACGACTGCACTGTAATGGTTATTCCGAGTGTTGACGTCATAAATCATATCGTGCATCCTTTTTCTGTCATTTGGCAACTACACCTTCTGCCAGATTGGAATCCAAATCAAATCAAATCATTTATTCGTAAATTAGGCCACTAGGGGCACTTTTTACATGTCATAGTAATGTTAAAGTCTACCGGTGTTTCGGAAATGTCCACTGGTCTGAGAAGAAGCACCAAGAAACTCAGCCGTAGGTCTTTTGTAGTTTGTCATTACATTACAAAAATAATTCACACATAAAAAACATTTTAGTAACACAATTAGTAACTTGTTTGAAGCAGATTTATACAAATTCGATAATAGGTTAAAGATAACATAGCACACACACATACACACATACGCTCACGCCTGTAATCCCCGAAGGGGTAGGCAGGGGTGTAACCAGAACACCCACTTTTTGCCGAATTTCGGTCCGGCGTGCCTATCGCCATACCAGACACAGATTCCAGACTCCGGGCTAATACTGAGAAATTTCTAAATAGAAACCCCAATATCACTTTACCCGACCCGTGGATCGAACCCGAGACCTCAGCACAGCAGTCGTAACGAGGCACTTACTGCGTCACCGAGGTAGTCATAACGTAGATTATTACTTTTTAAATAAAAATAAAACCGTCAAAACATGAAAAAAACAGAATAATCAGGCAAACAAAAAAATATAAAATAGATCCATACTTGGTTTTTATGAATCTAAAAGTAAAGAAAACAACACCGGCACCGACTCCAAAAATAATTGATTTAAATTGTATGTAATTAATTGACGTAAATGTAACCAATTATTTTTTGCTTTTTAGTTGTGTCTGGGTTTTTTTGAACACGGTTTTATTTTTATTTAAAAAGTAATAATTTATTTTATGCTTTTTAGTGGTACAAATATAAAATAGGTATGTTGGATAGAGTACCATAAGAAAACACCACTAAAAAGTCACAGAAAAGCAAAATTCGCTGTTTCGTATTTACGGACAACATATTTTTTCAAGTTATTTTGGTTTTAAAACCAAACTACTCAACCGATTTTGATAAAAATTCTATGGGACCAATCTGGAAGCAATTTCTCTGTAATAAAAGAAGAATTTTCCAAATCCGTCAATAAATGACGGAGTTCTTAGGGAACAAACATAAAAAAAAACTCGTCGAATTGAGAACTTCCTCCTTTTTTTTGGAGTCGGTTAAAAACGTAGCTTATTGATAAAAATAATATAAAACATCGTGTCAACCCTGTTAAATGACGGTTTAAAAATATTAATTTTTCCCTAACCAATGTATAAATGTGCCCTTTGCGTCCTAAAATAACAGAAACATGTATAAATTGTGTTATCTCGACGTAATTAAATGTAAATACGCTCAAGTTCATTTTATTTTGGGTCATAAATTGAATCAATATGAAATGTACGGATATTAAAAATGTTTCTGTTAATCGGTGCCTTGTATGAAGTTCCTAAGGATACATACATCATTCTCCTTGCGATATTTTTAACCAACTTAAAAACGAAGAGGTCATCAATTAGGAATTCGAGAAAAACCTAGGTTTTTCACTAATTTTCCGGTAAATTTTTCACAAATGATATGCTTACTAACAAACAGTTATTATTTTTCATAGATTTATTTAATTATGATAAAAGTTCATCAAATTGATACAGAAATAACAAACAAAATTTGATTAAATTTCGCAAAAATATTATACAAGAAAACTATGGATGTAAAATAAAACACTAAACAGATAACGGTGAACACAAATAAAAGTTAAATAATGGTATTTGGTTAAAAATCAATACATCATAGAACAGAAATAACAAATCTAAGACGGTTACAAAATTATTATACACATATCCACTCACGCCCGTATTCCCCGAAGGGGTAGGGAGAGGTGTAACCAGTACATCCACATTTCGCCGAATTTTGGTCTCATAATGTGATAGGGGGCGAGCCCATCGCAATACTGGGCACAGATTCCAGACTCCAGACTAATATTGAGGAATTTCTAGATAGTAAAAGCCAATATCAATTTTACCCGACTCGGGGATCGAACCCGAGACAGCACAGCAGTCGTAATGCGTGTGCAATTACAACTGCGCCACCGAAGCGGTCAAAATTATCATACTGGGAGTACATATCCGGTTTTAACTTAACCCACCAAGATAAGTGTAGCAAATTCCGCCCCCTCCACTATTAAGTAGTTTCGTAGGAGGGATATTTAGTTCGCAAGCCGCTGGATTAGTTTCGGATTCTTGTAGAATTTTAATTTTGTTACACTCGTAGAAGTTGGGACCTAAGTCGATGCGATTGCTACGAAGCGGCGAATCAGTTGTGTTAGTTTTTCTTTTGTTCCAAAATGAATATATTTGCTCGTGGTAGGATATTTATATCCGCCCGGCGACCATCTTACACAGGGTGTAATGGCGCCATAGTTTGATTAGATAGATCCGATTTTTATCGGGGTCTAGAGTTGGGGTACGATGTTTGGCCGTTTTGGGGCCTTCTGAGTACTCTGACATAGACCCTTGACCGCTTCTTCATCTTCTTGTCCATGGCGTAGCGTGAAGAAGCAGGCCGGCATGATTGTGTTGAGTAGCGAGGGATTGTTTCTCGCTACTTGATACTCTAACCGGACGGCACTGCGCTTACCATCAGGAGCAGTGTGGTTACTTTGCCGTGCCAGAATAAAAAAACAGTCAAAACTGAAACATAAATTCAGGCCTTTTTACAAACTTCACCTGTATCTGTGTATACGTAATTTTCACCACCTTCCAAATGATTTACTTGAAATTATGTACAGATGACGGTGGTGTAACCAGTACACCCATATTTCGCCGAGATTATTATTGTCTCATGATGTGATAGAGGGCGAGTTTATCGCCATACCGACAACATTTCAGACTACGGTCTGATACTGAGTATTTCGATAGATAAAACCAATATCACTCTTACCGAATCCAGGGATCGAAACTAAGACCTCATCATATATGCAATTACAATTGCGCCACCGAGTACTACTCGAGACACTAATATATTGACAACCTCCGTGGCGCAGCGGGCGAGTAGCCGGTTGTGAAACGAGAGGACGTGGGTTCGATTCCCGCACCGCGTCAAATTTTTGTGCGACAGACAGATATTTGCCTCGGGTCTGGGTGTTGTGGGACCTTACTCCCTCGTAGTTCTTGATACCCACGATACAGGTTCTACCTAGTGTGGGGTCAGAACTATGTGTGTGACTGTTGGGTGTATTTATTTATTTATATATTTTTTGTATATCTAAATGAGATGATTACATTAAACTCTAAACGGAAGTGTATAACAAATTCATGATAGAAAATGGATTCCACTTCGTGGAAGCAGCTCGGGCTTAGCTCGAATGCATTACGGTTGCTCTAAGAGATTGTATCTGGCACTTGGACGTGTGTGAAAAATTCAATTTGATAAACTTTGTAGATACACGTGTATCTAAAAGTGTTTGGACGATTTTTATTGATGTTGATTATTTGATTATAAAGTGAAGGCGACAAATGGCACTAGATTGACGGCCCCCGTGGCGCAGTGGAGTGAAACGAGAGGCCGTGGCTTCGATACCCGGTCCGAGGCACAAATGTTGTTTACCTGATAATTATGGTCTGGGTGCTGTGGGACCGTAGATCCTTGTTCTTGAAACCACGATGCAGGATTGACCTAGTGTACCCCGAGATAGACGGCAGCACGTGGTAAGGCCTCGTTCGCTGCCGTTGTTCGGTGCGCGGGAGCTCCTAAGCCCCCTATGGAGATGAGCTGCTACGCGGCACCGCGCGGAGGCGGTTCTGACAGTAATTCTAGCACTCCTTAGAATACCCCGGGATCGCTCCGTAAGCGCCGAAGAACCACCACCCACCACCGCCACCGCGGGGTTTTAGCTGGTAGTGTCGGGTGGAGTGTATACATAGGGGATAGGGACTCGGCCCAGCGGCTGCTCGGATAGCCATCGTCCGGGCGAGGGGGATGTTGGGTCGTAAGACCGGCTAGTCAACGGTAGGCAGCGGCTTTGCTGTGCCCTGGTATTGCAGAAGTCTATGGGCGGTTGTGTCTACTTACCATCAGGTGGCCCGTCTGCTCGTCTGCCTAAAAAAAAACAAAGGCACTAAAAAAAAAAAAGTCTAGTATAACCGTTTTATTCTCATTCCGCTTCCCCCGGAGAGGAAATAATAAAATGCATTCCACGCAAAAAAAAGGATTGACTTAGTGTAGGATCAGAGTTATGTATGACTGGGTGTATTATTATTATTGTTTGAAAAGAATAGTTGCAGCTACTTACTACAGCTTACATGAAAGTGATACAAATGTCGAGACCAAAACAAAAACAGTTCAAATGGCATAAAACCTCTTTTAAAAATTACATGTGTATTAATGTATTAATTGATTGGTAGATATTTTGCCTAATATAATTAGCACAATTAAAAACCTCTTTTTTGTATGCACAACAGTCAACACAAAAACTTGTCTCAATCGTATAATATTGTTATATAATTCATAGAAATGTTTACGAATTGAAAACAACAATCGTACCGACAAAGTCGTGCTCAGGTGTTGTGGCTTGCGAGATGAATTAAACAATTTTAATTCATCTCGCAAGCCACAACACCTTTGCATTTGTGCTCGAAGTTGAAAACTGCGTACTTCAAGACTAGTGACGCAACTGGTTTTATAAATAGAAATAAATGCGTAGAATAAATGCGTAGGACTGCCTCGGTGGCGCAGTTGTAATTGCGTTATGACTTCTGTGCTGGGATCTCGGGCTCGATCCCCGGGTCGGGTTAGTGATATTGGGTTTTTCTATTAAGACCTGGTATTTCTGATATCTGATACTGATATCACCCCCGAGTCTGGAATTGAGCCCGGTATGGCGATAGGCTCGCCCCCTTTCACATTAAGGGATCGCAATAAATTCGGCGAAAAGTGTGTGTACTTGTTACACCTCTGCCTACCCCTACGGGGATTACAGGCGTGAGTGTATATGTAAATACCGGGCTAGTAAAAATTCACTTTGCAACTACTCTGTTTAGTTTTTTGGATTTGGTTTTTCATCCAAATGTTTGACGAGTTATAAAAACAGGGCTGTCAAAAAACACTTTCCAAATTTAACTATACATGACAGTCGAGTGCGTACGCAAATGAAATTCCTCACATGCCGAAACAATAACACTCGAGCGCTCTATAACCGACGGACAGACATCCCAACGTTACGTCTAACTACTCTAGTAATTACTAAACACCAAGGAATGGGTATTGTATTATTCGTTGACAGGGTTGGCACATGCTAGTTTAAATATTATAAATTAAGATATAATTACATAGCTAGTTGCTTCAAAGCATGACCCTTGTTCAACAACTGCTTTTTATTTTAAACCCCTTCACCTTATCCTCGGCATAGACTTAGCCTAATGCATACTATATCTGATAGTCTTGGGGATTTCACATCCAGGACCCTTCGATTCTATCAGCCATATCATCGGACCAACCAGGCTTTTAGCCCGCTCCATGTCCTTGCAAGTAGCTACAGCTCTGTCACAGCATTTGCCTGCTGATTGATTGTGCTTGCCAAATCTCTAGCATACTAGGAGTAGCCTACGCGTTGGCCTACCAAGACCTTTCTTAATTTTTTTATATCTAGGCACGGCAAAGTTATCACACTGCGCCTGATGGTAAGCGCAGTGCCGTCGAATCAGAGTATCGAGTAGCTAGAGACGATCTATCCTCCTCTACTTAACACAATTATGCCTGCTTCTTTACACTACGCCATGGGCAAGAAGGTGAAGAAGCGGTGGAGGGTCTAGTGTCAGAGTACGCAGAAGGCCGCACAACGGGCAAACATCGTGCCCCAACTCTAGACTCCCGACAAAAACCGGATGTGCACTGGCTGATTGCGACACACTTGCGTGTGCCATGGCGGGTTTTACCCTGTGTACGGTGATCGCTACCCGGGTGGATATGAATATCCTACCACCAGCAAATTTTGAGTGAACTTGAATTTGAAAATTTGAGTGATACTAAAACATTCTTAACAGAGACAGCCCTAGCCAGCGCAACTTGTCAACTGTCACTAATGAAGTGTTAGCGAATGGTTAGCATGTTACATCGTACGGAAGTTTGCAATTTGCCCTCGCCTCGACCCCCACCCCGCGAACCCCACCACGCTAGCTCTAGCGCTAGTTATGCTTTTACTGTGTTCTCTGGTCTAGCTTTTGGATATGACAAATGAAGTTTATTGAAATACCTAGCAGACAGTCTGAGCTTAAAGTAATAGAGCCTCGCTAGAGGTTGTAGTTTTTCTGTGTATGTTTTTTTTATCGAACTAACTAACTTATAAGAATCATGCAAAACAATCGGTTTTTGTAATTGGCTATTTCCTAATGTACCAACAAGCTAGCTCAATGCTGTGTGTTACTTTCTGTATACGTGCTTAGTCAGTTTTTGTTTTTGACCAAAAATAACCCTAAAGCTAAAGCTTCCATAAGTGTAGTTTTTAAACACGGATGTAAGTATTATTGAAGTTATACTTCTTTAGGCGCGTTATGAAAAAATGATGAGAGTGAAATTTTAAGATGCGCGTGACACAAAAGTAACACTATGAAGTTGCCCTAAGTACCAGGCTGGCATGAAATCTAAGGAGATTTGATACCGTTTCAAATGCAAGGTTTGTTTATTCCTAGATACTTCTTGGGTACGTCATCCTACGTCACTGTCATTATTCACTATAAGTACCAGACTGGCATGAAATGTAAGGAGATTTGATACCGTTTCATTTCTAGTGACTTCTAAATAGATAAACCTTGTATTTTTTGTTAATTTTGAGTACCAGGCTGGCATGAAATGTCAGGAGATTTGATACCGAAATTTAAATTGAATATTATTTACTATACCCGTAAATATTAGTGAAAAAAAATTAGCTTATACACTTTTTCAAGTGCTCCAATATAATTGAGGTTAACTATCCGTGTGCATTATTTATTGATATAAATTAAAATATTATTAATATCAATTATTAAAATTATTAAATTTATTAATATTTGCATGCAATAAAAAACTATTTTTTAATGATGCCAAAGAAGTATAACTTCTTACGCGCGTACATAAAAAGTACACGCACCCATTTTTTCCATTTATTGTTTATTTATCGAACCAAGATTAAAAAAGTTAAAGCACTAATAGTCACTGTGTCTCTTTGTATTGGAACTCAGTATGAGCTAACGAGCTCTATGTAGAAGTCAAATCTGTTTCTCTGCTTTTCATACTAAAACACAAAAAAAACTAAACAAATAATAATACAATACTAATGCTTTTCAACTAATTTGTACCAGGAGTACAGAAACAAAACAGAGTAAAACATCCAAGAAGTGAAGATTTAGAACAAAACCACGTATTTGCTGCCAACTGAATGGAAGAGATTGCGCTGAATTGAGTTTCGATCGATTCGCCACTGCTGCGCGAATAGCGAGGAAATTGTTATTGTATCTTTTATACTCACATTCAAAAAGAGAATAATAAAAACCGTCCAGGTGCCAGTCGGAATCATGCACCGAGGATTCCGTACCAAGAAATAATGACGCGAACCCGATTTAGTATAATTAATGAAGGAAATCTAATTCGATTAAATAGTGCAAACATTACACGACCACTAAAAACGCTAATAATTTTAACGATACACACACATACACTCACGCCTGTAATCCCCGAAGGGGTGGGCAAAGGTGTAAGCAGGACACCCACTTTTCGCCGAATTTCGGTCCCTTAATAGGCTCGCCCCCTATCACATTATATATCATATTTTAACGATGTTGAATTATTATTTAGATTCCGTGTATTCTTTACTTGAAACCGCTAGATAAAGTAATATTAACTAGAGTTAGAGATAAATTAGTTGTTAAGTATTTTGTAAATATGTGTGGGTAGATTGTGAGGATAATAATACTAGCCCTGTATTAAACATTGTCCCACTGCTGGGCACGGGCCTCCTCTACTAATGAGAGGGGTTAGGCCTTAGTCCACCACGCTGGCCTAATGCGGGTTGGCAGACTTCTCATACCTTCGAAAAACTCTCAGATATGCAGGTTACCTCACGATGTTTTCCTTCACCGTTAAAGCAAGCGATAATTAACATTTTAATACACACATAACTTTAGAAAAGTCAGAGGTGTATGCCACTTGGGTTTCGAACCTACGACTTTCGTCTTGACAGTCCGTGCCGCAACCAACTAGGGTATCGCTGCTTGATTGTGAGGATAGGACTTATTTATTAAACATGTCGAGGGTATTTCATAAATATGTGTGGGTAGATTGGCGATAATTACCAACTGAGTGGGGTGAAGTTGCTATACAAGACAGCTCTCGAGCTCTCCAGACACAGTCCGTTCTGGGGACTGTCTACCATACGGACATATGGTGAGGATCAGCTTCTATAGTCCTATACCACTATTAGTCTGGTGGCAGTTCAGCATAGAGCGTTATGCTGTCCGTGCCCACTTGTGACTAATTGGTATTTGGTATATCTTGACATGGAATTGTTAACGATGAGCACTGAGGTGCGTAAATATGATCATTAAGTTGATCAATACAGTGGCGATCATCATTTATGTGCCGTTTAAGGTATCCACCTTAAATAACACTTTGAATTATTTCTTATGCTAGAGAAAAACTAATAAGAAAATTTTATGTTCTTCAAAAACATGTTTTTTTTTAGTGCCTGGATAGGCAGACGAGCAGACGGGCCACCTGGTGGTAAGTAGTCCCCGCCGCCCATAGACTTCTGCAATGCCAGGGCACAACAAAGCCGCTGCCTACTGTTACCGTACCTACCTGATTTACAATGGAGTTGGCATGATATATTATTTAATTCATAAAGATACGTTACCTCAAACTCTTATCATAAGAATTTTATAAATCCGGTCAAAAATAAGTAAGTTAGAAGCCTTTCAATTCTGGTGAAATAGGTAGTTGTCAAACGACAGAAATGGATGCAAGATATGAGGCGTGACGTCACTGCCTGAAATGGCTATTATGATGCCACCGTGCGAAGGTTTTTTTATAGCATATTCTGACAAACGAGCCAGTGGGTCACCTGGTGTTAAGTGATCTCCACCGCCCATAAACATCCACAGTACTAAAACTGTCATATATGCGCTGTCGGCCTTAAAGAACAAGAATCGGGATTCGGGAAGAGAAGGGGGAATCTGGGCCTCCGGATATCTCACCTACCATACGAAACGCTACAGTAAACTGTCACTTTACGTTGGTTTTCTGTGAGACAGTGGTACTACCCCGGTTGAGCCAGCCCATTTATGCTGTAGACAAATATGTGTGCAGCGTGGCTCTACCACTTCAAAACGACGGTGATATGGTGATGATATACCTAGTCAGGTTATAAATTCTGTCACATGTTTAATATAAAATAATTGAAACAAGTTTATTCATTATGTAACCATTTATATACCAAAATGAACTTAACAAAACATAGATTCTTATGACACTAAAGTTTATTCAAAATGACCTCCGTGATTTTGAATACAGGCCTTCAATCTGCGCGGCCAGTTGTCTATCGCAGCACGAACGAGGTCCATGTCAATATCGGCGGCTGCCTTAATCAAAGATGTCTTGAGTGACTCCAAATTGGGATGAGGCTTTGAGCACGCCTTTTCCTCCAAGTGTTGCCATATCTTGTAATCTAACGGATTCAAATCTGGAATGGAGGAGGGCCAGTCTTCGTGCCGGATGAAGTCAATTTCACGCGCCGCCAGCCAGTCTTGTGTGCTCTTCGCTCTATGAGCTGGCGCCGAATCTTGTTGGAATACCCAGTGCCTGTTATTGAACATGGTATGAGAAACAGGTTCCACAAGGTTCGTCAGGACTGTATTTTGATACACAACTGCATTCGTTTTTACACCTTTCTCACAAAAATGTACCTCTGTTAAGCCCCAATAAGAAACTCCCAACCATACCATGAGCGAGGATGGAAAATGACCTCGTTGGACACGCGGAATACGGTTGCTCGCTTCTTCACTACTGTGTGCGTACACCTTATCATTTTGTTTGTTGTAGCTCTCTTCTACGGCAAAAATTATTTCATCTGAAAAAAGAATTTCCCGATATTTTTTTCCCGCGTACCGCTTCAACAAAACGCGGCATCTCTTCAGTCTCAGGTCCATTAGACGAGCATTCAAACGATGTCCTGTTTTTCTTCGATATGCCCGAAGCCCTAAGTCTTCATTTAACACCCTTTTCACCGTGGTTCTGCTTAACCCCATCTGAAGGGCCAACAGTTTCTGCTTACGGGATTTCTTTGAATTCGCGCCTTCACAGCTTTTATCACTGCTGGAGTCCTAACAGACCGAGGGCGACCACTTCTTGACCTGTCATCTACACTAGAGTCTTCATTGTATCGTTTGATGGTACGATAAACGAATCTTTTGGTTATATTCAAATTTTTAGTATGTTAAAAATTTGAATTGGCGCGTAACCGCAACTATGCAACGCAATTACTGCAACACGGTCTTCTTTAAGCGTCCACTCCATATTTAAAAATGAGCAAAATTCTAAAAAGTATACATTTTTATTTTCATGAACAATTTGAAATTCGAATTCAATAAACTTTTTTGTGACCAGCATTCTAAAATAAAAGTTTTTACTGTGTGACAATACTTATGACCTGACTGTGTATATAAGGAAAATGTTTTTCGAGGGACTACCATCCCACAACACCCAAACCCGAAACAAATATCTGTCTGTCACACAAACATTTGCCTCGGTGCGGGAATTGAACCCATGACCTCTGGTTTTACAGCCGTCTCCTTGCCCACTGCGCCAAATAGGCTGTCAAATACCTTATTATAGAGTACAAAAGCTTATTTCCTTGGCCCCTGGGCTCAGAACAATTTAATTCTTTACCTTCAAAAGCGTACGGGATAAATTTAACCATTTGAAACATTGATACTGCTCTCTCTTAGATTTGTCATTCAGACAAGCCAATTACATAAAAGCATTTAAAACGTACTAAATCTACTGCACAGATGTGACCGCTGATGCAATTTTTCCCGTTTATATCTTTGAACGAGGCGGTTCTTTTCGATCTATCTGTACCGAGGTGTTAGTGGGTTCTTATAGAGAAAAATATTTCTGTCTGTCTTCAAAGTCGTTATAACTAATTGATATACAAAATGCCGTGACAGAACCATGCTATTTTTACTGTTAAATAATAGACCTAGTCGTTTGAAATTTTAAAGCCTCTTAACGTGCTAATGGTATCTCCAAATGCCAACCATTACGTCACGGCTTATACATTCCAAAGTTCAGTTTAATAGTCCCATTAGTCCTCAGAAAACAAAATTCTACGCAATTAACGTGGCTTTTGTATAAGCAAAATCCAATATGGCGACCGCGGTTATGTAATTTAAAAACCCAACCTTCGTCGAGACGCACGACCGTTGCTAAATTAATTTAATGCCGCAAAGAGGCGCGTTTTAAATGTGGAGTTTAATTAAAAGATTTAAGAAACATTGCGGGACTGGGCCTCACGCGCGTTTCTTACGAGATTAAGTGCACCAGGGTTGCATAACTTGAGAGATCTGGAATAAACTTCGTGAATTAAGATTGCATCCAATGTACGGTACATAAAAGTCTACGGCTGTACCACATCGTTGGCCTAATTATTAAAATACGTAACACCTTTTCGTAAAAATATACAAGAGAGAGAGAGAGAGTAAATAAATACACCTAATAGTCACACACACTTCTGACTTCTGAACGTGAAGAAGAAGTTCTGACTTCACACAAGATAAGACTTGTATCGTGGGTATTAAGAACTACGAGGGACTACGGTCCCACAACACCCTGACTCGAAACAAATATCTGTCTGTCACCAAATATTCGTCTTTGTGCAGGAATCGAACCCACAACCTCTCGTTTCACAGCCGGCTACTCGCCCGCTGCGCCACGAAGGCTGTCATAGGAGGAGAATAAACTGTTTGTTTATTTTTAGATGTTCTACAAAATGGATTCACGTATTGTTTATACAGAAATATTCATTGTGCTATTTTGCAGTAAATAAGAACTACTCCATTCGAGTAGTTGAAGATCGAATGCATTGATGGCATTAAAAACCAATATCGAGTTTTTGGAGTTACGAATTTTGATAATTAGACCAACGACATGAGACTTTACCAGGCTTTTTTATTCTGGTAAAATATATATACTGCACCTGATAGTAAGTGTCTAGTGTCGAAGTCTAGTACCGTCCAGATAGAGTATGGAAAGGCTACAAACGATTATCTCTCGCCATTCGATACAATTTTGTTTGCCTGCTTAATTACTTCTTCACGCTTAAAGGAATGTAATACGAAGGATGTAACAGGTCGTCCGAAAAACTGTTCCACAGCTCAATGGTTCGGTAAAGAAAAAAAGTAGCGAACTTATTGATTGGCACCGAAATTTTAGTCACCAAGAAGCTGTGACTCCATAAGCTTGCACTCATAGTTCTACTAGATGTTGCCCGCGGGTCCGCCCGCGTGGTGGTTATTTTTGGAAGAAAAGGTATACAATTCATGGAGGCATGCCAAATTTCAACCAGATCCGTCCTGCCGTTGTAGCTCGATTGAGTAACAAACATCCATCCATCCAAACATTCGCATTTATAATATTATAATATAATATAGTAGTAGGATTATGAAAAAGATAGGATAAGGTTAAACAACTCCTCAGAGCTGGATGCCGCATCCTTGGTATTATTAATCGGTCTATGTCGGATAACTTTTTACTGGCACCTACACTGCACCTGATGTTAAGTGCAGTGCCGTCTATTAGAGTATGAAGTAGCGAGAAACAATGTATGCCTCGCTACTCAACACAATCATGCCGGCCTGCATCTTCACACTACGCCATGGGCAAGAAGGTGAAGGAGCGGTCGAGGGTCTAGTGTCAGAGTACTCAGAAGGCCGCAACACGGCCAAACATCGTACCCCAATTCTCAACCCCCGACAAAAAACGGATGTACACAGGCCAATCCTGGAACGCGCCACACTTGCGTGTGCCACTATGGCGGGTTTTACACCCTGTGTACGGTGGTCGCTATCCGGACGGATATGAATATCCTACTACCAGCAAAAAAACATAGGCAGTCATGGGGACTGCCGACAGAGGTGAAAACTTAAACTTTGGAATTTCTGTGTTCTTTTTCGATACAGTAGTAGCGAAAAAGACGAATATCCATGAAGTAGTAACTTTTATTGTTCATGATTGCTTGTCAATAATTATAGAACTTCACAGGCGTGCTTATGTCAAAAGTATCTGAACGTGATGATCACGCGAGTTTAGTGCTGTTTCCCCATCCCAAAAGTGCCCAACGTGCTTAAAGAAGTTTTCACTTCGTAAAATGTTTTATGCTCAGCCCTTCTATTGTATTTAATTCATGGCTATATTTCGTTGTGGACTGTCCAATGGCACATATCATACAGAGACAATTAAGTACCTTTCGATTATGTTGAGTTTCAAATTATTATTTCAGACCTGTGTAATATACTGCCCCTCTAATAATGTGAGGTGTTAGGCCTACAGACCTTCCAAATTAGAATCAAATGAAATAAAAAAGGCTCTTTGAATTTATTCAGCGTTCACGATACTCCAACAAATAAGCTCTTGTGAATAAATGATATAAATTATTTTTTATTGTTTCAGATAAATACATAAGTGAAAGTGGAAATGCAAATAGTTGAGGCGCGGTTGTGACGTCACGTTCATTTGGACCGATGCGTTGTGAGCAGTGACACTATTGCGTCGATAGTTCCCGCCAAAAAGAGGCAAGATGGCCGACCCCGACGCCTTTGATGATGAGGTAATATTTATGATTTTATTTAAATAGAATTGTTAAGTAAATCATCTACAAGGTGCATAGCGTTTACGCCAATACGTTGTTATAGGATTTTTTTGCCCTAAATTATTGGTAATTTAATGTTTTAGAGTCTAATTTTACGCAATGTTTTTTTTTATACTGGCACGGCAAAGCGTCCACACTGCACCTGATGGTAAGCGCAGTGCCGTCACCTGAGGAAGCAGGCCGGCATGATTATTTTGAGTAGCGATAGATAGATTGGTTCTCGCTACTCGATACTCTAATTGGACGGCACTGCGCTTACCATCAGGTGCAGTGTGGTCACTTTACCGTGCCGGGATACAACAAAAAAAATATTGCAGTGAAATAATCATTCGAATCATAGGATTTAATACTTTATTGAATGGATTTACTATTGACATAATTATAATATGACCCTAGTTAGTCAATTTCAGTAGATACGAAACAAATACATTGCAAAAGACAGAGCATATTCCGCACGATATTTTTTATGTAGCCACATAACTGTGTTTTAGTGAGGATAGGGGTCGGGGTATAAAATATGACTACGGTTACCATATTTCATATGTCGGCAACATCGAGCCTGTATTGTTTAAAGATTAAGGATTATAAATGGCTGATAGTGTGAGTTTATTTTCGCGGCTTCGAATAGAAAGTTCCGAATTAATTGCGTATGTATTTTATATAATAATAATAAATAATACTAGCCCTGTATTAAACATTGTCCCACTGCTGGGCACGGGCCTCCTCTACTAATTATTTTATATATTTTATGTATTTTTGAATTCATATTGGAGCTACTGTACCTACTATCAAAATAAGTATAAATTTTGTAATTCCGATAAAATTGTATTACTAATTTAGTCTAAGCACCAATACTAGCTGTTGCCCGCGGCTCCATCCGCGCGGTTGTTATTTTTGAAATAAAGTGTATAAAATCTATGGAGTCCTCTTAGCTATTATATTTTTCTATATTTTGATATCCGATAGGGACCGTGCATTTTTCCTGGATGAAAAATAGCCTATGCCATTCTCTTCTAAACTACGACGATGCAAAAATCATGTCGATCTCTTGCTCTGTGAAAAACAAACTATCCCTCGTCAACCGTACACTTTTCGGGATAAAAAGTAGCCTATGTGCGATTCCAGACTACTATAGTCTATTTTTGTGCCGTTCGGCCATTCTGGCGTGATTGAGTAACGCGATTTCATTTTCGTCCGCCGGCTTTCTGAGACACATACCTGTAACATAGTGCATGATTATCAAAGCACAGCGCAAAGAGCATTATAATACTACTGGTACTGAGCAATACGTCAAAGGAAAAGGCAAATTAAAAGCCAAAACGTGAGAATATGGTGTTTAAAAAACGATAAAAACATGTGTAATGTCATATCACTGAACAAATTCGACATATTTGGTGATAGTCTGTCGCTATTCAGATGTAAGTTACTGAATGGTAATGCTGGCCGGTATTTTTTCCGTATGTTTTTTTTTGTCTTGTTATTATAGCATAAGCTTTTAAAGTACAAAGTTATTTTTATTCTGATACACTGAACATAAGTATTATATCTTTTAAGTTATATTTTAAAAAAAACTGAAAAGACTGCCTCGGTGGCGCAGTTGTAATTGCGCATGCGTTACGACTGCTGTGCTGAGGTCTCGGGTTTGATCCTCGGGTCGGGTAAAGTGATATTGGGTTTTTCTATCTAGAAATTCCTCAGTATTAGCCCGGAGTCTGGAAAATGTGCCCGGTATGGCGATAGGCTCGCCCCCTATCGGCGAAAAGTGAGTGTACTAGTTACACCTCTGCCTACCCCTTCGGGGATTACAGGCGTGAGTGTATGTGTGTGTGTTCAAAAAAAGTGTTGTTAGTACTAGTTGTTGCTTTAGAATGTTTCGTCTTGTGGCTCATGCTGTGATTGCTTGTAACCAAAGTTACAATTACAAAAGAGCCTATTATTGTATTCATAAGTAGATTTTAAGTATTATTGTAAACTCTCTAAGACCTAAAACAATAAAATTAAATTAAATTAAATTCAGTTATCATAGCTCATTATACAGGTTGTTCATAATACTAGGTATATAAAATATTTGATACCTACATTAAAGGAACATTCAAATCAGATGATGCCAGTATGCAAGCTGCCAACGGCTCATTAACTGTTCGTGGGACTGGCCTTCCATTTGGCATTAAGTTTGTCGCAATTTGTTTAAATTAGGAAACTTTTTAAAAAGGTTGGCTAAATTTGAGTTCTGATCCATTTAGGATTGCATTACGAAAAACACAGGTGAAAATACAACCTTCTTAATTCGACTATATTTAAATTTGATTGTGGGTTTAATTTAGTGCCAGTCTGGCCTTTATACATAACTTTTTTAATCCTTCCATCTTTGAAAGCTCAGTATAGTGCACTGGATTTGCTGGCTTAGTTTTTCAAAAAACTAAAACTTGTAACAAAAATTACGAGGACGTTTTTTTACTGCCTGGATAGACAGACGAGCAGACGGGCCACCCGATAGTAAGTAGACACTGCCGCCCATAGACTTCTGTAATGCCAGGGCACAGCAAAGCCGCTGCCTACCGTTGAAGGACTATTCTTCTTAAGCCTCGTTTAAAGAAGGGCATGTCATAGCGTCCAGAGAACATCGCTGCTGGGAGTTCATTCCAGAGCTTGCACGAACGCGGTAAGAATGAACGCTGGAAACGAACCGTGCTTTGCAGGTGGTATGGATGAACTCTGGATGTCCTGGATTTGTTATACAAAAATCTTAAATTAGTCCAATTTACGCATGGGTGATGTCGTAGTGGTCATAGAACATACACATATATACACATACTCAGAGAGATAATAGTACATTTCTAAATATACATAATCGAAAGTGGTAGAGCCACGTTGAAGACATAATTGTTTACAGCATGAATGGGCCGGCCCGACCGGGGTAGTACCACTGTCTCACAGAAAACCAACGTAAAGTGATAGTTCACTGTCGCGCTTCGTTTGGTAAGTGAGATATCCGGAGGCCCATATTCCCCCTTCCCTTCCCTAATCCCTATTCCTGTCCTTTAAGGCCGACAACGCATACATTATACTTTCGGTATTGTGGATGTTCATGGGCGGTGGAGATTACTTAACATCAGGTGACCCACTGGCTCGTTTGTCGGACCATGCAATAAAATATATATATATATATATATATAATAAAACAGCATAAATTAATTAATTACGAGTTTTATTTTTCTAGTCAAGTTCCGAACCACAGGCAAGAGAGAAAGAGAAGGTGCGCGAACGAGACAGCTAGTTCGGGGATACCACACTCTCCCACACCTTACTCAACTTAATGCTTGTATTAAGTTTACAAAAAGAACCTTAAATTAATAAAAATATATAATACTTGACATTAATTAATAACTACTTATTCATCTAATGTTTCTGAACAGGATAGTATCTGGTTAACATGGCGTTTCCATGGGCATCCATCTACATCTATTATATATGTTACACCTGGTACAGATTGTCCAACTATTAAACCCTGAATCCATGGCTTATATCCCTTCCGATAATCTTTAACCATTACCTTTTGCCCTATTTCAAACTTTATGTCCCTATTCCCTTGACTCTTGTTTTGTAACTTGTACTCTACTTCTTCCCTCACTGGTGGTGGTCGTAGTAAACTGAATCTATTTCTCAGTTCCCTCCCTAGCATTAATCTCGCTGGTGTGATGCCAGTCGTTCGTTGAGGGGTGTTCCTATAGCCTATTAAAAATAAATTAATTGCAAATAACAAAGGATGACTGCTTTCTTTAATTTTAGTTACAGTGGATTTGAACGTGTGTACGAATCGTTCCGCCGCGCCGTTCGTTGCTGGGTGGTACGGTGGTGAAAAAGTATGCTTAATTTGAGCTAATTTACAAAATTCTTGAAACTCTGAACTTGTAAAGGACCGTCTTTAAATGAGAGAGAGAGAGAGAAGGTGCGCGAGCGAGACAGCTAGTTCGGGGATACCACAATACAGATACATTCCACGGAAATAGGTAGACATTATTGAGTGCCGTAAGCAATCTTTAGACTTTTTCGCCTCTTCCACATTCATACATTTTTGACTGTTAAAGGTACTTACGATTTGCTCTTTTTAACCGACTTCAAAAAAGGAGAAGGTTAACAATTCGTTGGAATCTTTTTTTTTTATGTATGTTACCCGATTACTCGAAGACGCCTGGACCGATTCGAGAAATTATTTTTTTGTTTAAAAGGGTATACTTCCCAGGTGGTCCCATTGGCACCAAGTCAGGATCTGATGATGGGATCTCAGAAAAATCAAGGTTAACCCTCAAATTTTATAGTGACACATCATTTGTTTTTTATTGAAGTCGGTGTACTTTTTATGTATTAAAAACTTTTCAGAGAAGACTATGTTTATCGACATAAATAAATTTACCCAACAATCACACATATAGTCCCAATCCCACACTAAGATACGAGACTTGTATTGTGGGTATCAGAAACTATACCCACCCAGACCCGAAATTGAACCCGCGACCTCTCGTTAACAGCCGGCTACTCGCCCGATGCACAACGAAGGCTGTCAGATGAGCTTCCTCTCTCTAACCCTTCCAGTAGTTCTAGATATAGTTTATATAGGTTTCTAGATCTTTAGAAACCTATATAAACTATTTCTATGAATTAAAAGCTAGTAGAGGAAATGAAAGACATAGAGTCATATTTGCAAGACTATCATGAAATCGGTCGTAATAATTGGTTTCCGTCCAAAGACTTTGCCCATTACGAGAAGCAATGTGGCGGAAGCGTGAGCGGTGTTTGGTGCGAGTGTAAGCGATTTTGTTCATAGTTTGTTTAATACATTTGTGAGTTGTTAGCGTTATTTTTAGTTTGTAATTATAATATATTTTTTAAGGAATAAGGGGGCAAACGGGAAGGAGGCTCACCTAATGGAAAGTGATAACCGCCGCCCATGAACATCTGCAACACCAGAGGGCTTGCAAATGCGTTGCCCGCCTTTCAGGAAAGAATATGCTCTCTTTTGAAGGTTCGCAGGTCGTAACGGTTCTGGTGACAATTGGTTCCACAGAGTGGTAGTGCGAGGCAGAAAATGCCTTCAAAATTATTGACGAAAATTAAAATTCATCAAAAAGTTACCGTGCCAAGACAAAAGCAACGGGATTTGATTCGTATTTTTAACCGACTTCAAAAAAGGAGGAGGTTAACAATTCGTCGGAATCTTTTTTTTTATGTATGTTACCCGATTACTCCAAGACACCTGGACCGATTCGAGAAATTCTTTTTGTGTTTAAAAGGGTATACTTCCCAGGTGGTCCCATTGGCACCAAGTCAGGATCTGATGATGGGATCTCAGAAAAATCAAAGAAAAACTAATTTTATAGTGACGCATAATTTGTTTTTTTGTTGAAGTCGGTGTACTTTTTATAATCTTTAACATCGTTTGTGTTAAGTTATTTTAGCCATTCACACCTCAGGAAATTATGCTTATGGCTACGAATAGCAATCCTTGTTAGCCAAGTGTACATGCAGTTTCGGACATGAATTACAAAGCTGTCATGGATTATAAGCTTAAATAGTTTACCAGATGTGTTTTAACTAAAATGGGAAAATTACGGACTTAAAAAGAACTGCTTAAGCTGTTAAACACTTACCATTATATATTTTTCCAAAGAAGTCACACCAAGGAAACCTATAAATTGATAAAAATATGTGATTAAAGTTAAAACCGTGTTGAAATATATTATTTTAAAGTAAATTTTATCTGTTATTAAATATAATTCAATAACAGCGATAGCCTAGTTCATAGTGGTAAACCCGCCCAAATGGCATACACCCCTGACTTTTCTAAATAATACACAACTAATAGATTTTTTTTATAGTTACATGTGTATTCATTGTTAATTTTCGCTTGCTTTAATGGCGAAGAGAAACATAATGAGGAAACCTGCATACCTGAGAATTTTCAATAATAATTTCTAAGGCAGGCGTGGTGGACTAAGGCCTAACATCAAAAAATCAAATATTTATTGAATCCATGAAATGTTATACATTATTTAGATTCAGTCAATTTTTTACTCTACCGCCAGTTCGGAATGCAGTTTCGCTAGAGAAGAACGGGCAAGAAACTTTAGCGTTGCTCTTTTTCAACATTGGTTAACAATATCACACACATCTTTTTTTACGTCATGGGCAAGAAGGTGAAGCAGCGGTCGAGGGTCTAGTGTCAGAGTACTCAGAAAGCCGCAAAACGGCCATTATATCGTACCCCAACTCTATACCCCCTACAGAAACCGGATGTACAATGGCTGATCCCGGAACGCAACACGCTTGCGTGTGCCACTATGGCGGGTTTTAAGCCCTGTGTACGGTGGTCGCTATCCGGGCGGATATGAATATCCTACCACCAGCACCACTCTCACACTACCACCTCTCTCATTAGTTAGAGTAGGCCCGCGCCGAGCAGTGGAACTATTTTCAATACATGGCTGGTATCATTATTTACTGGACGAATTTTATAATTAGCGACACTATCAAATGGTGTAATAATACAGTATGTGTTTTTTTCAAAATCAACAGGTTTGATTCCTGGCTAGGAATATAGATTTTTTTGAAAATCCAATAATGCAAATTTTCATTAAAGTCAGGCTCGAGACTCTTTTAAGTACTTTTCGCTATATCTCATAGTTTCTGATTTGGTCCTGTACACCCATTTAAAAAAATCACCCGATATAATTAACAGCCTATAGTTATAACTACTTTCCTACACTAGCCAGTCTCTTTTAAAATTTTCTCTTATTAACCTCTCAAATAAGTAATTTGAAATAAGAAACTTTTTTCTTATTTATTTCAAAAGACATCTCTTACGCTATAATTGGGACCGCTCACTGAACTAATATATAGTTAGTATGAAAAATAAGAGATGGTGAAAAGGCAGTATCTTTTCCTTTATTTGCGATGTTACTGGTATCTTTACATAAATTCTCTCTCATTTATTATTATACTAGCTGTTGCTCGCGGCTCCGCCCGCGTGGAGGTCATGTTTGGGAGAAAAAGTATACAACACAAAATACCAATATTCATGCGTTTAACTTAAAAATGTCGGATTTTCATACAAACTTTCATTCCCTATTTTACCCCCTTAGGGGCGGAATTTCCAAAAATCCTGAAACATATATTTTTTATTTTTAACTAAAATGCCAAATACAAATTTTCATGAATTTAACTTCAAAAATGACGGATTTTCATACAAACTTTCATCCCCTATTTTACCCTCTTAGGGGTGGTATTTCCAAAAACCCTTCCTTAGTGGATGCCTACGTGATAAAAGGTACCTACTGTCAAAATTTCAAGTCTCTAACCCCAGCCGTTTAGGCTGTGCGTTGATCGATCAGTCAGTCAGTCAGTCAGTCAGTCAGTCAGTCAGTCAGTCAGTTTCTTCTTTTATATATACAGAAAATACTATTAACTGTTATAAAGTTTGGTAAATAGACTTTATTAATATGTTTTGATTACGTTGTGTACAGTATAAAAGAAACACTTTCACGAAAACGAATGTTCAAATGTGACGTCTAATATAAAGTAGTTACGACATTCCATAATTATATTGGTATTTATAATTTTTATTACTTTTTATAATTTTAGAAAATTTACTATAATTCCAATGTGAATACGAAATCATAATGCACCCCAAAAACTCTTGATTATATTCGAGAAAGCAAATAGTCCAATACCATAGATAACGATCTAATATAGAGTAGTTACAACATAGAAAAATATTATAAGCATTCATTCTTTTGGTAGCTTTCATATTATTAGAAAATAATGTAGTAATACGAAGCCCTGAAAAACCATCATGCACTAAAAAGACTCTTGGTAATCTTCAAGAAAACTTATCTATTATAGAGTAGTTACAACATGTGATAAAGTGATTAAAATTTATTACTTTGATAGTATTCACGATTTTAATTGCATTTTAAGCTAGACTTACGGTCAAATTGTTATCAATAAAAAGTATAGAGTAAACGGATCTCGCAGCACCCTTTTAATTCCTTTATGAAGAAAGCAAACTTTCCAAGACTTTCCAGACACCATATTTCTGAATAAATACATATACACTCACGCCTGTAATCCCCGAAGGGATAGACAGAGGTACACCTCTGGTTACAACCAGTACACCCACTTTTCGCCGAATTTCGGTCCCATAATGTGATAGGGGACGAGCCTATCGCCACACCGGGCACCATTCTAGACTCCGGGTTAATACTGAGTATTTCTAGGTAGAAAAACCCAATATCACTTTACCCGACCCGGGGATCGAACCCTCAGCACAGCAGTCGTAACGCATGCGCAATTACAACTGCGCCACCGAGGCAGTCGAATCTTAAATCTTTTGAATAGTTCTGAATAAATAAAGGAATAAATTACATATTCATATGGCTTTTAAGTCGTATCTCTCTCGTGTTTTCTAAGATAAAGTACACAAGGCGTGATAAATAAGATTACACATACCAACTTCCATCGTCTTGACTGCACTTAAGTAAAAGTTGAATTATCTTTTTCGCTTGAATCTACATGCATAAAATGTATTTATGTTATTATTTCTATAACGGTTTCTTATGTTTACGCGAAATTACACATTGATATAAAAACTAATTTTACGGATTTTATGCCGGTTTATTCAACTTTTTTAAATCCGACGTTTTGAAAATGTTTCGAAGCGTCATCGCTACATGGTTAACTAAACTCCTGTATCCCCCGGTTAACAAACTGTGTAGTGTCAAGAAGCTTCTCAGCAGGCCGGCATGATTGTGTCGAGTAGCGAGGAATAGTCGTCTTTAGCCACTTGATACTCTACCTGGATCTCACTGTGCTTACCATCTTAAAAAATATGTATCGTGGTATTAAACGCTAAAACAATTTAAAGCTACATACTAAAATATAATCAAGTTGGATGAAAAATATTTTGAAAACACCTACAAAATGTTATTCGACATCGAAGAATTGCTTTGTATTATGAAACATTTACGTTAACACAAAAGCCGATTGACGTATTATTTACGAGGCTACGTTGAGTAAACAAGTTTAAAATACGTAGGACGAGATTAGACCAGATGAATCAAACACCCACACTATCGCGTTCTTGATTATGTAAGAACAAAACAATGTATATAGCTCAATGAACTTGGTAGCTGTAGTGTGACTAAATAATCAACTAGGGATGGGCAAATGAAAAACTCTATCGATGAATATATTACTATATAACTATTTTTAGCAACTTTTTTTTTTATCCTCGCACGGCAAAGTGACCGCACTGCACCTGATGGTAAGCGCAGTGCGGTCCAATTAGAGTATCGAGTAGTGAGAGACGATCTATCCCCCGCTACTCAACACAATCATGCCGGCCTGCTTCTTCACACTACGCCATGGGCAAGAAGGTGAAGAAGCGGTTGAGGGTCTATTGTCAGAGTCTCAGAAGGCCGCAAAATGGCCAAACATTGTACTCCAACTCTAGACCCCCGAGGAAAACCGGATGTACACTGGCTGATCCCGGAACGCGACACACTTGCGTGTACCACTATGGCGGGTTTTACACCCTGTGTACGGAACTTAACTGATTGGCTATTTAAAGTGGGTATTTTGAAAAGCACATAAATGACAATTACTAATTAATGTTTTATTTAATTATCACTGGTGCACAATTTAGTGCTAAATGTTACCAACCACATGTCAGGATGTAATAAATACGGCTGTGTAACGAATATCTATGAGTTCGGACAGCATGACGCTCTAAGCTGAACTACATTTAGACTTAACACTGATTAGGCCGCCGTGATCTAAACGGTTGGCAGCGGCTCTGCTGTGCTCTGGCATTGCAGAAGTCTATGGGCGGCGGTGACTACTTACCATCAGGTGGCCCGTCTGCTCGTCTGCCTATCCAGGCACGAATAAAAAAAAATAAAAGCTTACAACACAGACTGTACAACTACACTGCTTACTGATGATAAAACTGACTGGCGATGGACTGACTATATACTGACTGGCGGAGTGCCACGGCGGTCTCTTTTATTGCAATGCGAACCTTCACCCCGCTCAAATCTACAACTTAATAATCTACCCGTGCTTATTTTCTAAAATAATTTCGATATACCTTCGGTATTACTAATATATGGGAGGTACCCTAACACGATGTATATCGATATGATGACATTTCTATATTTTTATTTAAACGTATTTAAAAGTATTCCCAAAGTATATTGAATTATTAATTAGAACCATTTCCTCTGTATACATTTTTCCACAGAAGTTTCATATAATATAACAGGTTTTTTTGTTTTTTATAAATAAAAACCGCGCAACTAGCACGGTTATTAAATAATAATGCAAAGTAAATAATTTTAAATAATAAAAAAAAAAGACCCTTAGAAATTGTGCCGCCATTAAACATTGATTTATGATAAAAACCCATAAAAGCATGCCATAAATTCACCTTTCTGAACAGACTTCTTTTAAACGTGTTTCGAGTTCCAGATATCTACGTGTGTCCTTTAGTCTGTATACTGACTCAATGTGATCTGGTTCAGTATTACCATAATTTATGAATACAATTAAAAAAATATCGATATTTTGATATATTTCTTTATAATCAACGATGAAGAAAAACAGATGCGCAGTCAATATTTTGACATGGATTTCTTTCAAAAGGTAATTGCTACGAAATTTATCGCCATAATGAAAAGAAAATAAATAAGTCACTTTCCAGATTTTCTTATGCCGATTAGTTAATTATTTTTGACTAGCTTTTTCTGGTGGTGTGGTGGTTATTTTTAGAAGAAAAGATAAAAATCCATGGAGACCTCTTAAGCTATTACACCTTCCTGTATTATGCTATAGGAACAATGCATGCAATGCATGCAGTTCCTGCACGGGCAAAAGCTAGTCAAAAATAATTAACTAATTGGAATCAGAAAATCTGGAAAGTTACTTATTGATTTTCTTTTCAATACGGCGATAATAGTTTTAGAAAGTACTAGGCTGTCATGCGAGCGTAAGAGGCTTTGAGAAAATCCACCTCAGGGCGCGTACCGAAATAAATCTTCGCTGTGTTTACAATCACTTCCTTGACTTCATGAATTCGTGGTAGATAAAAGGAAAAGTTTTGTCGTGGTAAAATATATATTATGTCGAACAGGAAACAAATAAAAAAAGATATTTATCCTTATACCTAAAGGAAATTGGTTGCATCTGTGATTTGCAGAATGTTTTTAGTTTACTTTTGCGTCAAATTGATCATAAGTTTAATACATAGTTATAAAAACTGCTATAAGAGAAGCAATTTTGATGTAAATGATAAAACATAAACAGTATCATCAATTAAATTATTGAGTTACTAATGTTAATGAAAAAAAAAGCTGCGATCGCCTAATTGGTTGCGGTACGGACTGTCAAGAAGAAAGTCGTAGGTTCGACACCCAATTCTGACTTTTCTAAGGTTATGTGAGTATTAAAATGTTAATTATCGCTTGCTTTAACGGTGAAGGAAAACATCGTGAGGAAACCTGCATATCTGAGATTTTTTCGAAGGTATGAGAAGTCTGCCAACCCGCATTAGGCCAGCGTGGTGGACTAAGGCCTAACCCCTCTCATTAGTAAAGAGGCCCGTGCCCAGCAGTGGGACAATGTTTAATACAGGGCTAGTATTATTATATATTATTTTTAATGTTAATGAACCTTGATAACCTTGTTAATGAGCCTCTGAGAATTTTTATATTTCATATGATTCATCTCAACATATGTACGACTAAACAAGCAAAACTCAAACATTAAAAAACTAAAAGATTCCACGTGTCACAAGTCACCGATGCAGTAAAAGGCTACAGAAATTATATTTGTTACTATTAAAAAGCTGGTCATAGAGGCGATCACCGAAAACAAAAATATTTTTTATGATACTGTTAGGGTAGACCCTGTGTATTAAAAATATTGCGGGGTCTCTAAGAAATAAGTATGGGTAAGTTCATAGGTTATAGACTGAGCGGGGTGAAAGTTTGTAATAAGAGAGCGACCCTCGGCGTACCAACGGTAGGCAGCGGCTTTGTTGTGCCCTGGCATTGCAGATGTCTATGGGCGGCGGTGACTACTTACCATCAGGTGGCCCATCTGCTCGTCTGCCTATCGAGGCACTAATCAAACCAAGGTTCAGTCTAGTGGAGTCTAACCCGGTTTGAGTCCAATTCAAGTAGTTCGTTTGTAGTTCAATCATTCACCAATCAATCAATCAGTGCAGTGTGTTTTGTCGTTTTTCGAAAAATACTATATTAACATTGAAAATAAAGGACAATGAGCGAAGTGTCCCCACCCACCAACAGTTTTGAAATGGGTCTCAATCGATTCATCTAAGCAAGCTGATAATTTTTTGGTATGGGGTCAACCACGAAATGTTTAAGGTTTTTTTTAAATTCACATTTTATGGTATATAAAATTTATAATATTACTATTTATTGACTTCCTCGATGAAGAAGTTGTAATTGGCTACGCGTTACGACTGCTGTGCCGAAGTCTCGGGTTCGATCCCCGGGTCGGGTAAAGTGATATTGGGTTTTTCTATCTAGAAATTCCTCAGTATTAGCCCGGAGTCTGGAATTTGTGCCCGGTATGGCGATAGGCTCGCCCCCTATCACATTATGGGAGCGAAATTCGGCGAAAACTGGGTGTACTCGTTACACCTCTGCCTACCCCTTCGGGGATTACAGGCGTGAGTGTATGTGTGTGTGTGTGTGTGTGTGTGTGTTGAAAATAAATTTATGTTAACAACAAAAAAGTGTTCAAAGTGAAGAAGTTTAAGCACTTTCATCTGTTTTGACGTCATTTGTACGTACGTCATACAAATTCCATACTGACATTTGCTTTGCGGGAAAAATATAGATCGCAGAGCACATTTTCTTAAGTCGACCAAAAAAGTTCAGAAAGGTGGTACTAACAAGAGTTACACGTATTGCGTGTAGAATTAGTAACTTAAAAAGTTTTTTAATTCATAAAAAGTATACCGACTTCAATAAAAAACAAATTATGCGTCCCTATAAAATTTTAGGGTTGCCCTCGATTTTTCTGAGATCCTGACTTGGTGCCAATGGGACCACCTGGGAAGTAAACCCTTTTAAACAAAGAAAATTCTCTATAAAAATATATATTCTCTATAAATATATTTATGTGTAAATAAAAGGCTTATTTTATTTATTTATTTATTTGAAAAAGGTTCTCCAACAGCCCACACATTATTTTTTAAATCTAATATAAAATTACAAAAAATATATTCTGATGTGTATACCAATTACAGGAGTACACAACATTGGCAAATCACACGCATCTATACTAAAAACAAAATACTTAAAACTAAAATTTGGCACAATCCAACAGCACAATACTAAATAAATATAATAAATAATAATAAATAAATAAAATGCTTATAATAAATCTAAGCATTTAATCTACTTAGACTTACTTAATTTTTTTTCTTTTACATCGTATTGTTATATATACCACCTTTCAACAGCATGCTTTATATCGGAATTTTAGTATTTTCTTCAATTACATAAATTATATATTTGTCTAAGTTTGCTTCATAACAAATTAAACACCTCTTCAATAGACTATTAGGCGAACCTATTAGAATTGGTCCCGCAAACGTATTCAGTCCTTGATTGTTATCTAAATAATAAACATGTTTGTAACAAAGCATTTAAATTGATCCCTTGCAAACAATAAACACTAGTGATGTAAGCGAAGCTTTGTCTGGGACTAATAATTTTCATGTACACATGAGTAATGTATTGCAGTGGCTTTTGGTGTGTATATTATTTACTAGCTGTTGCCTGCAGCTCCGCCCGGGTGGAAGTTATCTTATACTATTTATAAAATCATTTCATCTCTCACAACTACTCTTTGCATAATACATATTTTCGTTCAAACAGGTATAACTTTTGATTGAATGCACCGATTTAAATGAAATAAAAACTAAATGTTACCGCGAGTTACACTCTATGATTCTATTCTTGATTCATTTGTCGTAATACAGTGCTTTGGGCGTGATGCCTTTCCAGACAGACAATAATTCAAAAAACATTTTTTTTGTGTTCTATATCGATAATATAATACGTTACAATCGTAATTGCCAATGTACAAACAAAGTGCCTCTTCAGCTTTATTTAAGTATAGATATATTTTAAATATGGATGTACTAGTGGATTTTGATTTATTCACAGACGAAAATAAAACGTCTATTTGACAGTCCGTCAGTGCACTATGAAATAACTTATCCGATTCGTTTAATTCATAGATAACATTATATTACTTAAGAAGTGGTAGAGCCACGCTGTAGACATATTTGTCTACAGCATGAATGGGCCTGCTAGACCGGGGTAATACCACTGTCTCACAGAAAACCAACGTAAAGTGACAGTTTACTAAAACTAAAAAAATATATACAGTGTGTCCCTGGAAGTAAGGATCAAATCGAATAGGGGCATGGGCAAAGTAATTTCCAAATGTTTAACGCTAAGAATGTTAGTGCAATTTTCTACGGTTCAAAAGTTATGGCCAATTTAAAAATGCGACGTCCTTGTTAATAAAATTCTGTAAGTTTCAAACTAATAAGAATATCCCAGTGATTCATACCTCCAAATAGTCTATATGACTTGGACAAGTCTCTCAATACGTAGTCATCTTTCGCTAGTGTAACTATTTCCCATGAAAATCGCTAGGAAATTGAGTTAAATTTGTGCCAGACCGAAACTTGCAGTAAATATTTTTTCTTTTTGAACACATGTTTTTTGGCTGCGCAAAAGTATTACGTCAGGAAGACACACTCTTGAACAACGTTCTCAAAAAAAATTATATTATTAGCTCTGATAGTTCATTTTTTATGATGTTTTCTTTGAGCACTGCGAAAAATACAAAAATTGGTCATAAATTTTAAACCGTAAAAAATTGCACCAACTTTTTTAGGGTTAAAAATTTGGAAATGACCTTGCCCATGCCCCTATTCGATTTGATCCATACTTCCAGGGACATCCTGTATATTAGGTTGTACATTAGTAAATTAGGTTTTACTGTACAGGGTGTGCGTTTTAATAGGGATATCTTTATAATAATACTAGCCCTGTATTAAACATTGTCCCACTGCTGGACACGGGCCTCCTCTACTAATGAGAGGGGTTAGGCTTTAGTCCACCACGCTGGCCTAATGTGGGTTGGCAGACTTCTCATACCTTCGAAAAACTCTCAGATATGCAGGTTTCCTCACGATGTTTTCCTTCACCGTTAAAGCAAGCGATAATTAACATTTTAATACACACATAACTTTAGAAAAGTCAGAGGTGTATGCCACTTGGGTTTCGAACCTACGACTTTAGTCTTGACAGTCCGTACCGCAACCAACTAGGCTATCGCTGCTATCTTTATCCCAACCCGTAAACGAATATGTGCTTGAAAGACAACCAGTTTTACACAAGTATTTACTATGGTCAATGGGTTACCATAGCAACTATTATGAACCCAGTATTAAAATTAGGCTACGTTTTATAATAAGGCTGTTAGAATTTTTCAAACTTTTAAAACTAGCTCTAATCCAGTCGTAAAATATCTTATGATTTTGTTATTAAATTGAATATATTTTTATTAAAAAAATGTTTATAGGCTATATAATCGGATTACGAATAAAAAATATATACAAAAAAAACACACTCACGCCTGTAATCCCCGAAGGGTTAGGCAGAGGTATAACGAGTACACCTACTTTTTGCCGAATTTCGGTCTCATAATGTGATAGGGGGCGAGCCTATCGCCATACCGGGCACAGATTCCAGACTCCGGGCTAATACTGAGGAATTTCTAGATAGAAAAACCCAATATCACTTTACCCGACCCGGGAATCGAACTCGACACCTCAGCACAGCAGTCGTAACGCATGCGCAATTACAATTGCGCTACCGAGGCAGTACAAAAACACAAAATCTAATAAATAAAAGAAAAACCACAAATGATTTTATTTGCTGCTCGCAAGAATGAATAAAAGAATTTTTGCTAAATAATAAACGAATAAAAGAAAACATACAAAGAAAGACCGCGCATAATAGAGTCGCGTTACGCGTGACTCTACTTATGATAATATATTAGGAAATATGTCTGAATGAGCTCTTTGGTGCGAAGAGAAAGGGTGTTAAGCCACGAAAGTATGTCTTATCGTCTGTCTTTGAAGGGACTTATCGCTGAGTACATCTGACATAAATATTTAGGCGTATAAAAGAGGCCAAAAGGATATGTTTAGCCCAAAGAGTTAGCAGCTCTTTTTGTACTACTACGATAATTCTCGACGTTTTTCGTTATTATTTAGAACTATTTAGACAGCCTCCGTGGCGCAGTTGGCGAGTAGCCGGCTGTGAACCGAGAGGTTGTGGTTTCGATTCCCACACCGGGACAAATGTTTGTGTGACAGATATTTGTGTCCGGGGTCTGGGTGTTGTGAGACCGAAGTCTCTCGTAGTCCCTGATACCCACAACACAAGACTCGTATCTTAGTGTGGGGTCGGGGCTATGTGTGTGACTGATGGGTGTTATTATTTAGAACTATTGTTTATCCTTAAAACAAGTACTGACGAAATAAGATACCATTTGAAGATATTAAAACTGTTGCATTGGTCCGAGATTTATAGTTTTTTTTATTCTGACGCGGCAAAGTGACGACACTGCACTTGATGGTAAGCACATTGCCGTCCAAATAGAGTATCAAGTAACGAGAGACAGTCTATTCCTCGCTACTAAACACAATCATGCCGGTCTGCTGTTTAGCTTCTTCACACTACGCCTAAAGGACCCAGGATTATAGGAAGAAGGGAACATTGATTGATTTCCAGAATTTACCTGGTCCATTTAATTTGGTTAAGATCGAATGATGGTCTGGGAAGAAAAAATTAAACTCCTGGGTGAAAATATAGCGTAAAAAAATACCTGCGAAGAAAAAAGTAATGGGTGAATACCCACGGATCGAACCCGTGTTCTTCCGTTTCAGTCAGCTACCTAAGCGCCTACTGCGCAACTAAGAGCCTATAATCCCTCTATTGGAGCGTGGTTCATATTGATTACTGACAAACTCCTAAGTCTGACACGCAGCGTTTAACTCCGGAGCGCTAGGAGATATTAGTTCGAGAAAGTACTTCAGAACGTAGTTTCCTTGTTGAGTCTACATAATAAAAATACTAATAGTAGTATGATGTCTTATAGCGGTGACTGGAAAACGAGCAAGCGAGTCACCTGATATAAATAATATCGCACACTTAAGAACATGCAGATCAAATAATTTATTTTTAAATTAGTCTGCTAGGGGTGCTTTTTACAGGTATTAATTTTGCAAAACTTTACCGGTGCTTCGGAAATGCCCACTGGTCTGAGAAGAGTCACCAAGAAACTCAGCCGTAGGTCTTTTGTATTTTTGTAATTACATTAAAAAATATTAATTTACAAATAAAGTGAAAGTGAAATTCCTCACAAAATCCACAATCATAGGAAATTAATAATTATTGTGTATTTATTAATTAGAATGATAGAAGTATAAGTGAATCTTATGATATTGTATTTTGTTGAGTAGCGAGGGATAGATTGTCTCTCGCTACTTGATACTTTAACTGGACGGCACTGCACTTACCATCAGGTGCAGTGAGGTCACTTTGCCATTCCAGGATAAAAAACCTGTGTATTGAAAACGTGAGATATTAGGACTTGCAATAAGTATAGATATATAATACTATTGGGCCCGGGCAAACTTTCTCCTGCCACAAGCCTCTGTAGACCGAATTTTCATTGATAAGAAAGACCTCGATAACAGCGCCACCTACATTTAAAACTCCTATCTTAATTGAACCCAATATTACACATTCACAAAACTTCATTGAAATCGGTTGAGTAGTTCCGAAGTTCATCGCAGACCAAAGATTCCCCTCATGTATTACAGGGACACCGGTGTTCGGGAAGGTAATAAGTAGTGAGTAAAATTCAAGCCAAAATCAGTTTTATTTCCATATAATTAACGTTCAAAACCGCTTACGCACGTCAATAACGCCGAGTGTTGCCAGTTTTTGCGCGGCCAAATATGGCCAGATGATACTTGACAGGTTGATATAATATATTTTCTCTAGGTGCAGGAATCAAATCTGAGGCCTCTTGATGAAATTTATTAGTAAGTTTTATTAGTGATTATGAAATGAAATGAAATCGTTTATTGATCATGTAGGCAATTACATAGCTCTTATGACACGTCAGGACATTTAAAAGTATAGAAATTTTACGAAAAGCATATCAGCTTATTTATACTTATTTTTTATTTGACAGCCTCCGTAGCACAGTTGGTGAGTAGCCGGCTGTGAAACGAGAGGCCGTGGGATCGATTCCCACACCGGGACAAATGTTTGTGTGGCAGACAGATATTTGTGTCCGGGGTCTGGGTGTTGTGAGACCGAAAGTCTCTCGTAGTCCCTGATACCCACAACACAAGACACGTATCTTAGTGTGGGGTCGGGGCTATGTGTGACTGTTGGGAGTTATTTATTTATTTATAGATAGAATACATAGCATCATCAATACACTAGTAATTACTTATTCATAAGGTATTTATAATTATTATTTTCAATATTCAAGGAAATACCAGTCAAATATAAATATTTTTAAATGGGTTTGATATGGACTATGGGCATTTCCGAGACGTCGCATGTTTTAAAAGCTACCATCGGATCCAAACGCGACCCCACCTGAAAAGACCCGGCGAAACAAACTCAACGCTTACATTACCGCTGGATACTACACGGTGCGACCCAGTCCTGAGAATTATAAATAATTAAAAATAGATATCTGTAAATAGTTAAACTTTTCAATGTAATTTTTGTGACATCTTTTCGTAACAGCCTGTATATAACTGTAAAACTCTCACTTGTGGTCCACAAGTGTCATTTGCCATTTGGTCGGCAGTTGGCACCGAGTTCAAAGCAGTTGATAATTACTTACTGGTGACCCGAAGCGGCCGCTCTGACCTTTGCAATGTTTGAATTTCATACCAATTTCGATATGTGTGAATTTTTATGCATTTAGTGTTTTCGAAAACAGAACTTCACAGCTCACGGCTATATGTGACGTGGTAGGCAGAGTTGCAATACACTTACGATTGGCCGAGCTCTTATTGCCGTCCCGTAGTGATTCTATGCAGTGGCGTAGCTAGGCGAGGGCGTAGTGAGCCTCGCAATTAGCTGGGCCTCGCAAAGCTCTTTCAATGCGATGCCTCCAAACTTTACCACAAATTAATAATTAATTGGATCAGTTTTATGCTTGAAAAAGAACTAAACAAATTCAAAAACGACTCCAGGCATTTATATTTTTTGTTTATCATAAGTAGGTAAGTCGTGGCAAAGCATGATTGGCAGGATAGATCTTGGGAAAGAAAGAAAAGGTGCCTCGCTGATGCGACTTCGCCCACGTCTATATTAGTCCACGCTGCGCCGCTGATCCTATGTGATAGCGAACAGGAAGATCGTTATAATGGTTTCTTATGTTTACGCGAATATTATACATTGAAATAAAACGAATTTTACGGATTCTACCGCGGTTTATTTTACTTTTTTAACCCGACGTTGAAGGCTTTACAGCCTTCATGGTCACGGGGCTGACTGAGTTGTATGTCGTCACGAAATTATAGTGCAATGTTTCTACCCTCCATACAGTTGACATTTAATTTTTAGTTGTAGTCCGATCTACGCAGAAAGAGCTCTCAATTCTTGAGGAGGTTAAAAAATTTAATTATCCGCGATAGAATCCGTAAAATTCTTTTTATTTCAAGGAAGATAGTCGGGCGTGTTATGAAAGACTCTCCTAGTTCATGTTCGGAGCTTCTATATACGTCAAGTCACGCAAATTCGTCTACCGCGATTCAGGATTGTTGGTGCGGTACTCTATGTGCCACAAACCTATCATATTATTTGACCACAACACCCAACCCCAAACATTTATAGATCACACAAACCTATGTTTCAGTGCAGAAATCGTTTCATAGCCGTCTAATTTGTCAAAATTAATTCTGTCAAATTCCATATAAATATTTTCAAGCCAAGTCATTACCAAACTTTGCAATATCCACTGCTTCGCAGTTCACAGCCTTCCAGACGATTTCTTGGATCTTATGATTAATATTTCATCTCAGAGACATCAAATTTAATCGCTAGGGATCTAAGAATACATTACCGCCATCAAATAATTATAATTAATGCCGATAGTTAATACATTACCTCTGCAAATCCCACCTGAGTTCAAGCCAAGGCTTGGGGGCAGGGATGGAGTCAGCGCACTGAGAGGTCAGACCCACTGGTAGTGTCGGGTGGGGTGTACATAGGGGGTAGGTACTCGGCTCAGCCCGAATAGCCATAATCCGGGCTAGGGGGATGCTGGGTCGTAAGACCGGCTAGTCCAGCATAACCGGTTTATTCTCATTCCGCTTTCCCCCGGAGAGGGCGGCAGTAATAAAACGCTTTCCCCGCGACAACAAAAAAAGGGGGTAAGACTTTATATTTTTAAGGAATGGATAGCCTTATGAGTCGATAAGCTAAGTTCGATACCCAGGTGAATCATAATTGTAAGTTTTCGAAATACAAGCGAATTGACTCAAACTGGAATTGGTATTGTAATTTGAAAATAATAGAGCCACGCTGTAACCAATTTGACAGCTTCCATGGCGCGGTGGGTGAATAGGTTGTGAAACGAGAGGCCATGGGTTCGATTCCCACAGAGTCGAATGTTTGTGTGACAGACAGATATTTGTTTCGGTGTTGTTTACTGTCGAGAATATTTTATTTATATTATTTCTACTTATTAATCTCCAATATAAAATATTATATGGGAGATAGGAGATGGGAGATTTGCCGGTATAATTAATCGGCAAAATTATTTCTGATCGCTCTATTTTAAACGATAAACACTGCTTGTTTAAACCACTCAATATATTCAGCTTTTTAGTGTTACGATAAAAGTACCTATTTAATTTTTAAATAACAATAAAGTTAAGCCCTATTTTTATAGGTACAAAAGAAAAAGGAGAACAAATCCACACCACAGAGGCATTCAAATACTTTATTTTGTACTTCAGTACAACGCATTAACCTAATTAAACAGATTCAGCCTGCCCACATTTACAAAGGCTCAAGGTACATAAAAGATTTCTAGAAAGAAAAACCTTTAAAATAACATGTTTTGTTAGCGGTACAAAGGTAATGCCGTTCGTATTTTATAAAAAATGGCATATTTATGGAGGATTACTTTTTATATTTGCATTTTCTCCTTATTTTATAATAGATACTAGGTAATTCAAATATGGCGCCAAAAGTACAAATAAGAAAACAAACATCCTACTAATATTATAAATGCGAATGTGTGGATGGATGTTTGTAACTTAATCACGCTACAAGAGCTGGACGGATCTGGTTGAAATTTTGCACAGAGATAGATTATAATCTGGAATAGCACATAGGCTACTTTTTATCCCGGTTAAATGTACAGTTCCTGTGGGATAGTTTAGTTTTTCACAAAGCAAGGGATCGACATGATTTTCCGATCCGAAAATGACATAGGCCTCTTTTATCCCGGAAATATATTTTTATCCCGGCATAGCAAAATATAGAAAGGTGTAATAGCTTAAGATGCCTCCATGCATAGTATACCTTTCTTCCAAAAATAACCTCCACGCGGGTGGAGCCGCGGGCAACATCTAGTAAGAACTATAGATTTCCTACAGCTACATTCTATTATTATTATTATCACAACTATGTTAACTTAAAATTACGCTCTTTATTTTATCTTTATTTAATACAAGCTGTCTCCGCGAACTTTGTTTCGCCTTAAAAATATTTTTGTCCCGGCCCGTCTATGCCGCGGGATAAAATTTCCCGGAATAAAAAGTAACTCACGTTACTCCGGATTAATGTAGCTTTCCATAGGTGAGAGAATTATTATAATCGGTTTAGTAGTTTTTGAGTTTATCCATTATAAACATTTCATTCTCTTATGTCTATATTAGTATAAACATAAGGGATTTTTTTACCCCTTATTACCCCTTATTCGGATAAGTGTGACATTTGGCATAGCTAAAGGTAATATAGAGGAGTGCTAAATGCTAACATACATATGCTACATAACGGTAGGCAGCGGCTTTGCTATGCCCTGGCATTGCAGAAGTCTATGGGAGACGGTGACTTCTTACCATCAGGTGGCCCGTCTGCTCGTCTGCCTATCGAGGCACTAAAAAAATGTAAAAGGTGTTACTTCAAACTAAATTAAATAAAGGATAAATTGTTTATGTCCATACTGCCAATGTCAAACACATAACGATTAATTTGTATTGAATAGGATAGTTGACACGATTTTTTTTATTATTTCAATCAACAAGTTTATTTATTTATAATTAATTACACGAAAGCTTACAGTAGAAATATACCAAGACGCTTAAGTGCAAGAATTTATGTACTATGAAGTGCTAAAACTAACAACGTTTAGTAAAAAAAAATAATTATACAATGAAAACAATTTCTTTCTTATAAACTATTGTAGGAACACAAAATTAAATAAACAACAAATTAAAAATTAAATTAAAAACATTAAAAATTACATTAAAAAGTTACATTACCTATAACCTATTATCGAAAGAACTTTATGAATCTGAACAAAAATAAGTAAATTAGACGCCATTCAAATCTGCTGGAAGGGGTAATTGTCCTTAGAGTAGTGTTAAATACTCTAAGTAGTTGTCATATGGCAGTAAAATGATGCATGATATGAGCCGTGACGTCACCTCTCAGAATGACCATTACTGTACCGTTGTGCGAGGGAGATAGTTAGATGTTCTCACTACTCACCCGTTAAGGTCCTATCAATATTTAAAATAAATATTGTGGCTCATGTAACTCATTTTTCAAGCAATTTTGATTCGGTTTTCACAAAAGGGCTTCTTTTGCGTATTGTATTCGGTTGTATATCGAATAATGTACAAAATTAAACACAGGAATCTATTATTAGAACAAATTTCAAAAAGTGATATGTAATGTTTATAATACTCTTTGACAAAAGTTCTTTTACGATCAATTTAAAATATTGAATCAATTACGCGACGTAGAAGTGCCAATACCTCCTAACTGCGTTTTTTCAAGAAATTACTTTTTACCCTTATGAATTTAAAGGTTGTTAAGGTTACAACACCAACATTATTCTCAATAAATACAGTTATAATTAATTTGTCAATAAATGTAACGTTTAATTCAGTTTGTGTAAATTCTTGACTGCGACAGTTGAGTTATTTGCACTTCATACGGTCGAATTTCAACGTCTGGGTAATCACTAATTTTGTCAATCACCACACAAACACCCCTTTCACTAATATTTCCAAAACTTAGCTATAATCATATTGTTCATACTTCTTCGGCATCACCATTGGCAGTTGCTTCCCGAACTTCTTCAACCACTCCCGCTTCTCTTCTACATTCGGATCCAGTGTCGTCGAGGTCTTGGCCTTCGCCATATTTTGCAAATACGACTCATAAAGACTCATTCTTGGTATTACAGAATTATCTTCTGCCGGTTCTAGTGGCACATTTATCGGGTCAAATGGTAGTGTCAGAAGAAACTTGCTAGGATCCACGAAATAGGGGTTCATGCTTGCAGAACTCTCGGTGATATTGGGGATCTTGGTAGACTGGGTGGTAGTAGATGGTGGTATAGCGGTGGGGCGGTTTCCTTCATCCCATATGACGGAGTCTAGCCATCTGGCAAAGCTGGAGACTTTTGGAAAGGCGTGCGTTTTTGTGTAGACCGCGCAAGGTTGAAGGAATGATGATATAGCTATTAGAGTTTCGTTTTGAATCACAGCTCCGCCGTTATCAGCCTAGAAAGTAGTTATATTTAGTGCATAGTGTATTCTAGTTGTAGCGTACATATGTATGAATAATATAATAATAATAATACTAGCCCTGTATTAAACATTGTCACACTGCTGGGCACGGGCCTCTTCTACTAATGAGAGGGGTTAGGCCTTAGTCCACCACGCTGGCCTAATGCGGGTTGGCAGACTTCTCATACCTTCGAAAAATTCTCAGGTATGCAGGTTTCCTCACGATGTTTTCCTTCACCGTTAAAGCAAGTGATAATTAACACTTTAATACACACATAACTTTAGAAAAGTCATAGGTGTATGCCACTTGGGTTTCGAACCTACGACTTTCGTCTTGGCAGTCCGTACCGCAACCAACTAGGCTATCGCTGCTATCCTGCATACATATGCTATGTATGAATAATGTAACCTAAAAATCTATGAGGCTTTAAATACATAGTCAGGCAATAACAATTTTTGACCGAATTATCTATTCGCAAAACGACACACAACTTGCTCAGAATTGAAATTTGTTGAGGTAGCGACAGGCCTATAACACAAGCGGAATTGAGCAGAGTTTATAAATAAAATAAAAATAAATAGAGCAGCGATAGCCTAGTTGGTTGCGGTACGGACTGCCAAGACAAAAGTCGTAGGTTCGAAACCCAAGTGGCATACACCTCTGACTTTTCTTAAGTTATGTGTGTATTAAAATGTTAATTATCGCTTGCTTTAACGGTGAAGGAAAACATCGTGAGGAAACCTGCATATCTGAGAATTTTTTGAAGGTATGAGAAGTCTGCCAACCCGCATTAGGCCAGCGTGGTGGACTAAGGCCTAACCCCTCTTATTAGTAGAGAAGGCCCGTGCCCAGCAGTGGGACAATGTTTAATACAGGGCTAGTATTATTATCCTAAAATAAAGTGGTAGAACCGTACTATAGGCTTTTGTCATCAGCATAAATGAGCTAGCTCTAATGATTCCACTATTTTAGAATACCAACGTGTAACTTGCCGTTGTATTACGTGCAGCAATTGTTTTAACATTAACAATATATTTGAAAGTTCCTCATATATGCCAACATATTTTCCATGTTAACTTAAAGTGTTGCCTCCAGACGTCCCAAAATGTTCCATGCATATTACCTATTAATTTGAGAATTTGGGATTGATTTCTACATACAGAAACTTTTTAGAGAATGTTAGATTATTTAAATGACATTCATATACCGATCTCTGTCTCTTCTTTTGAAAGAAGCATGATGTTACATTACTCACCCTGCAAAAATGACGATTAAGATCTTGCACACCACCAACGCAGATGTAATGTCCGGGCAGGAGCTTTGTCTCCTCGTCACAAATAGACGCTTCAATGACTGGCGCATTTACTACACGAATGTGCTGTAAATAAATACTCTATTAACACCATAGATTATAGACCATTATGACTACAGATCATATACTAATATTGTTAATTCAAACTGTAGCGTACACTAAACCGTAAAAATACTTTAATATTTAATAAATGAGAGTTTTTTAATTCATAAAAAGTACACCGACTTCAATAAAAAACAAATTATGCGTCACTATAAAATTAGAGGGTTGGCCTTGATTTTTCTGAGATCCCATCATCAGGTCCTGATTTGGTGCCAATGGGACCACCTTTTAAACAAAAAAAGAATTTCTCGAATCGGTCCAGGCGTCTTCGAGTAATCGGGTAACATACATAAAAAAAAAGATTCCGACGAATTGTTAACCTCCTCTTTTTTTGAAGTTGGTTAATTAGTGAATCCCAATTCCTTTGGTTACGGCATCACGCGTGAACGGCTGGACCGATTTCGCTCATTCTTTTTTTGTTGTGTTTGTCATTGTCGGGAGAAGGTTCTATTCTAGATTCTGTTCTAAGGTAAGGAGGGTTATGAAAGAAAAAATTAAGAAAAGCTGCGCGATAAAACTTACCACGACCATATTAACTTTTCTAATGTAACCTTAGCGCGTTTGACATAATTGTATGTCGTTTGACAGTTCGCAAATTATAAAAACATCTAATAGCTTAATTACTCCATGGATTTTATATCTTTACTTTCAAAAATAACTACCACACGGGCGGAGCCGCAGGCAAAAGCTAGTCTTCAATAACTAAGATGATAGTATTTTTTTTATTAACGCCATATTTAATATTTTGACCCGTGCTCGGTATCTTAAAGAGGTATATTTTAGCATTTGTTTTTTTAAATACATATAGTTCATTTTCACTTACAGCAGTAGGGGTCCAGGCTAGCATAGATGCTAAATACCCAAGCGTGACTTCTTCATCAGGCCTCGGAAGTTGAACCGCCTGTATTCTCGAGCCGAATTCCACAGGTGTTTCTAACTTCATCGCTGATACTTTTAGGTCGAAGTTGTTTATAAGCATTTTGATCTGGAAATAAATAGGTGATAAACAAAATTACCTGCAATAGGCTATTTGACTAATTTTCGAAAATGATTTAAAATTATTATTTATTACATAATACGTACACTATATTGATATTTCCGGGAAATCTACTGTATTTTTAATAAAAATCAATGTTAAAGTTTAAATCTCCAAAGCCGCGGCAAAAACGCTATTTCTGTGATGGCGCTGATCATATGACACGTGTGACGTCACGTGCAAGTAAACAAGCTAATAATGATAAGCAAAGCCAAGTTTTATGATAATTGTTTTATCAACAATTATCACAAAACTGCTTCAAAAATAGATCAACAATAGAATTTATTACCCATAAAACATAAAACGCGAAAAAAAATCACTCGAAGAAACTATGTTTACTTGCGTGTGACGTCACTAGAGTTGTAATCAATCACAGAGTGTTCACATCTCATATAAAATTTTAAAAAAATGTTGTACTTTATTTCGTTTAATTTACAAAAAATATACATTATTTTGTTTAAAATTAAGTGAAATATGGTTTTTTAAGCTATTGTCTAACAGGATGACCACCTTTTACAGTGTATTTTCAATGTTGTCAAATAGCCTATTAAAAACCCTGAATTTAAATGACATACGCAAACATAGAACGAAAAAAAAACACGAAATGATTGTAAACATTTTTTTTATCCTGGCACTGCACCTGATGGTAAGCGCAGTGCAGTCCAACGCGGCCAAACATCGTACCTCAACTCTAGACCCTCGACAAAAACCGGATGTACACTGGCTGATCCCGGAACGCAACACACTTGCGTGTGCCACTATGGCGAGTTGTTCACCCTATGTACGATGGTCGCTATCCGGGTGGATATGAATATCCTACCACTAGCGAACTTATAAAATCCCTCCTTTTGCGTTGGGCGTTAAAAATAAGACACACATATATCTAACTTACGTGCTATCTCGCGGAATTTATTTCTCCGCATTGCACATACCACCATTTTTATTTTACGCAGATAAAGGTTGTGGACATTTTGAATTACAGTCGTGCGGGTAAATATAACAAAAATAAATCTTTACTCTCAGAAATACATTGGATTTTATTGTCAAATATTTTAAATAAAAACTGGTTTGCTAAGTCTGTTTTCGTTGAATAATGGTTTATTTTTAAGCTTGTAATGTAAACTACATGATACTGCTGGCGGCGTAGTTTTAATTACGCATGCGTTACGACTGCTGTTCTGTGGTCACGGGTTCGATCCCCGAATCGGGTTAAGTGGTATTGGGTTTATCTATTTAGAAATACTCAGTATTAGCCCGGCGTCTGGAATTGTGCCCGGTTTGGCGATAGGCTCGCCCGCTATCCCATTATGGGACCGAAATTCGGCGAAAAGTGGTTGTACTGGTTACACCTCTGTCTACACCTTCGGGGATTACCGGCGTTAGTGTATATGTATGTATAATTTAAACTAGCATTTTTTCGCGATGTCCGCGCATGCTAGGCTGTTCCGCTACCGTGCCTCATAAGATTAGTGTTAAATGTATTTAAAATGTTTGTTATGTAAAATGCATGAAGATTTTTTCAAATCAGACAAGTAGTTCAAGAAACTAGCGCATTCAATCAAACTTCTTTATAATATTAGAATAGATTAATTAGACTTTGCGTTTTTTTTTGCAATTCGTTATTTTTTTAACAGTCTCACACATAGTCCTGATTCCACATTAAGATCCGAGTCTGTTGTCGTGTGAATCAATAACTACGAGGGACTACGGTCTTAGAACACCCAGGCCAGAAACAAACATCTGTTTGTCACACAAACATTTATCTAACTGTGGGAATCGAACCCACGGCCTCTCGTTTCACAACCGGCTACTAGCCCATTGCGCCACGGAGGCTTTCGATATTGTCAGAGTCAATAGAATGCTTTACTGATCTCCTTTGTGGTCACATGAAGTTTTAAAATACGGCTAATAGATAATAGACTTTTATAATAATACTCTTTGGGCTGATTTACATATCCGTATTGGTCTAACATAAAAAAATATCTTTTATTTAAAAATCTACAACAATACTTCTATGTGCCTAATTTAAAATAAAATAGATTCTCGAATATAAAAACTATCATATCTAAACCTGGGAATCGAACCAATAACCTCACACCAACAACCCACGCCGGGTAATAAAATAGTTATGACATCCTAAAACGAATCATACCATTTTCTGTTGTCCTAACAAAACAAATAATAAATCAAAACCATAGAAAATGCATCTCGAGCACCCGGAACTTCAGCTTTGCCCGCTATTCGTATGGAGCGCTCAACGTGTAAATCTCCAGTCATTGAAATGCAGTCTTAACGCAATAGGATGTCTAAAGTTCAAGGACACACCAAACAGATAATACAAAGAACCCGTCCTTTCAATTTCTGTTCACAATCAGAAGCCTTTACCAATAAATCAAGGTAATCTACTTACTATCCCTTTATTACCTTTAAGAGGGATCCTCCTTTATTGTTGTAAGAGCTGCCAACTCGCACGGTGAAATTCCCAAGGTTTTTGTGACTCACATACGAGGATATTGTGTCTCTGTGAACAAATGTTATTTATTTAGGACCATCAACGGAGACTACAATAGGGTAGTTGACAGTAAGTTGCTTTTTATAATACATTTTAGTCTAAAAATATCAAAAATCAAACTAATGTGTTAATTTATATGTGATTATTTAATATTTTCAAGAAACAAATATGTAAAAATAAAGCATTTTGTCACGTGACATGACGTCACCGTTCGAAACATTTATTCTTCTTCTTTGTTTGATGGCGACGAGCTTAACTAAGAAGCTATTCCGCCAATGTCAAGTTAGTTAGTTTTTTGTTCGGTATTTTAGTTGTCAGTAGGAATTTCAACTTTCAAGTATTTACTTGATTCTGCTCGTCAATGCGCCAGGACACACACGTGCCCGGCCAGAGGCTCACATATTAGAGGTTATCCTCCAATATGTGAACCTCCGACCGAACACGCGCGCACCCCAACACATTGACGAGCAGAATCAATCGACAAATTACACAGTCAGGTCATAAGTATTGTCACACAGTAAAAACTTTTATTTTAGAATGCTGACCACAAAAAAGTTTATTGAATTCGAATTTCAAATTGTTCATGAAAATTAAAATGTTTACTTTTTATAATTTTACTCATTTTTAAATATGGAGTGGACGCTTAAAGAAGACCGTGTTGCAGTAATTGCGTTGCATCGTTGCGGTTGCGCGCCAATTAAAATTTTTGACATACTGAAAAATTTGAATATAACCAAAATATTCGTTTATCGTACCATCAAACGATACAATGAAGACTCTAGTGTAGATGACAGGTCAAGAAGTGGTCGCCCTCGGTCTGTCAGGACTCCAGCAGTGATAAAAGCTGTGAAGGCGCGAATTCAAAGAAATCCCAAACGTAAGCAGAAACTGTTGGGCCTTCAGATGGGGTTAAGCAGAACCACGGTGAAAAGGGTGTTAAATGAAGACTTAGGGCTTCGGGCATATCGAAGAAAAACAGGACATCGTTTGAATGCTCGTCTAATGGACCTGAGACTGAAGAGATGCCGCGCTTTGTTTTTTTTTTGAAAAAAATATCGGGAAATTCTTTTTTCAGATGAAAAAATTTTTACCGTAGAAGAGAGCTACAACAAACAAAATGATAAGGTGTACGCACACAGTAGTGAAGAAGCGAGCAACCGTATTCCGCGTGTCCAACGAGGTCATTTTCCATCCTCTCTCATGGTATGGTTGGGAGTTTCTTATTGGGGCTTAACAGAGGTACATTTTTGTGAGAAAGGTGTAAAAACGAATGCAGTTGTGTATCAAAATACAGTCCTGACGAACCTTGTGGAACCTGTTTCTCATACCATGTTCAATAACAGGCACTGGGTATTCCAACAAGATTCGGCGCCAGCTCATAGAGCGAAGAGCACACAAGACTGGCTGGCGGCGCGTGAAATCGACTTCATCCGGCACGAAGACTGGCCCTCCTCCAGTCCAGATTTGAATCCGTTAGATTACAAGATATGGCAACACTTGGAGGAAAAGGCGTGCTCAAAGCCTCATCTCAATTTGGAGTCACTCAAGACATCCTTGATTAAGGCAGCCGCCGATATTGACATGGACCTCGTTCGTGCTGCGATAGACAACTGGCCGCGCAGATTGAAGGCCTGTATTCAAAATCACGGAGGTCATTTTGAATAAACTTTAGTGTCATAAGAATCTATGTTTTGTTAAGTTCATTTTGGTATATAAATGGTTACATAATGAATAAACTTGTTTCAATTATTTTATATTAAACATGTGACAGAATTTATGACCTGACTAGGTATAATAAATCTCGAAACATTTAAGATAACGCTGAGCCAAACGTCTATTACTGTTGCGGATGGTTACGTCACACGATAGGCCATGACAGTTGGTAGCGTTTTGGTGGGGCAAATAAAGTTGGTTTATAAAATTGAAAATTTAATCTAGAAAACTTATGTTTTATATTTATTAATGATAATATTTTAATAATATAGAGCATGAAGAATAACATAAACCGGTTTCCCGAAAACAGTCAACTATCCCAATAACATTAGCTGGTACAATTATACATTTAAATAAATACATATATACAAAAATTGGAGTTATAGATTTTTTGACATAAGAAGTAAAAAAATTATTATGTGGCTTAGCTATTTGTGCAGACAATTTAATACTTTTTAACCGACATCAAAAAAGGAGGAGGTTCTAGGTGCGGTTAAAAAGTTACTACTTACACGAAAACTTACTACTTCGTGCAGTAGATTAAATTCACTAATTTTATTGTCTGCACAAATGGGTTTTTAAATATGAAAAACTCATAAAAGACTACAATATAGCTGATTGTAATGTTCAATATAATTTCTCTTACATAAGCACCGTTAGTAATCCATTTATTGGTAACAATCGAATCAATGTACGTAGTTGGTGTTCTAGTCGTTTTTCCATCAATGATTCATTGTCTGATTGTACAAAAACTGGCTTGATCAGCAATTACATTTCGGTAAAGCTTTTGGGAGCAATCATTTGTCTTTTTCTTGGAGCTTCAGGGATGTGTATATACTTAGCCTGATTCAAAATAGGTGTTCGTCACGCAATTCGGGAAATTACGTAAAGTGACAGTTCACTGTCACGTTTCGTATGGTAAGTGAGATATCCGGAGGCCCAGATTCCCCCTTCCCTTACCTAATCCCTATTCCTGTCCTTTAAGGCCGACAGCGCATACATGATACTTTCGGTATTGTGGATGTTCATGGGCGGTGGAGATCACTTAACATCAGGTGACCACTGACTCGATTGTCGATCTATGCTATAAAAAAAATCTGCTGAATTAACAGCTGTATAAAAATATATGTTAAATATGGCTTCATCACAAAACTTCATGTTTCAATACTATAAGAGTCTTAGAGAACCAAAGTCGGCAAAGTGGACCCGAGTTATAATTTAGCAATTAAAAAAACGGATACTTTTTTTTGTCGAAAGACAATTTTGCTGAATATTTTACTTCAATCTGACGAGATATTGAAATTAACCGATGACAAACATTAAGCTTAACGGTGCACAATCCGATAAAATGTTCTAGATTGCCGAATTTGGTTTAGAGTTTATAATCATTCTCGTGTTTGAATCCAACTAAGGGTAAGATGGCCACCTTGGCTACTATACTCCTGCCATTAGTTTGTAATTTTTTATTGTCACTGAATATAATTAAATTATTATTAATTCCCTACCTGGAATATAATTAAATTTAGTAAGAGCAGAATTGAACTAGTTTACCTACACTAGTAGCCCTACAAACTGTGTTAATACATTTAAAAATACAAGAGATGCGTCCATCAAGGTAATAGCTATGGATTTTAATAATAGAAGTTGGACACAAGGGACAAAATGTAGGGCAATTAAAACGTTTAACTCAACCGTTCTGAACGTGATTCGTGACCCGATACTGTTTTCACAAAATTAACTCAAGATTACTCCCGCCAAATGGTAAACAAATGGCTGTGTGTTTAATCTGTTCTTTGTCTCTTTCTCTCTTCATGAACGAGATGGCTGCTTACTGGCTGTACTGAATTTTATTGGTCGAATTAGTATTTAATTGTGTTAGGGAAATAATAATAATAATACAAGCCCTGTATTAAACATTGTCCCACTGCTGGGCACGGGCCTCCTCTACTAATGAGAGATAGTCTACCACGCTGGCCTAATGCGGGTTGGTAGACTTCACTTACCATCGAAATTCGTATAAGAATTCTCAGGTATGCAGGTTTCCTCACGATGTTTACCTTCACCGTTAAAGCAAGCGATACTTAACATTTAATACACACATAATTTAATAAAAGTCAGAGGTGCATGCCACTTGGGTTTCGAACATACGACTTTCGTCTTGGCAGTCCGTACCGCAACCAACTAGGCTATCGCTGCTACTAAATACATTGATAAAATTGCGTTGAATCTCCTAAAATATCTCAAAAATTGTATTAATTTTATGCCTAATCGTTAATTAGAAAAGAATCGGTATTTTGCGAAGTTGCATTGATAAATTCTATCTTATATAAGGCTAATATTCGCAATATAGAAAATAATATAGACCACCAATAATAGCGACCACCGTACACAGGGTGTACAACCCGCTATAGTGCCACGCGCAAGTTTGTCGCGTTCCGTGATCAGCTAGTGTACATCCGGTTTTTGTCGGGGGTCTAGATGAGGTACGCTCTTTGGCCGTTTTGCGGCCTTCTGAGTCTGACACTAGACCCTCGACTGCTTCTTTACCTTCTTGCCCATGGCGTAGTCTGAAGAAACAGGGCGGTATAATTGTGTTGAGTAGCGTTGGATAGATTGTCACTCGGTACTCGATACTCTAATTGGACGGCACTGTGCTTAATGAAGCGCTGTGCCGTCTGCTGCGCTAAGAATGATACCAGCCTTACTACGACTTGCAATACTACGTAGTGTTGCCAGTGGAATACTATACATTTTGTAACATATGACACAATATCTCCCAAGCCTACAAATATCCAGAACATGACACGTCCCATATCTGAAAACCATAAAATGTGGCAATAATCGAGAATATCTGAGTGGACGCACGAGTGTACCCTCACACGAGTATTCACATTCACGAGGGTCACAATAAGCTGAGACCTTTCCATTTCCGACATCGGTTCTTGCGTGGGAATCTCGTGGGATTTTCATTACAGGGCCCAAGGGATCGGCGGCAGGCCAAATCAGAATCGAACTTATAAATACAGCAGCAATATTGGTATTAGAATTTCTATTTCATAAACACTTTTTTTAGTACATATACTATACTACTCACGCCTGTAATCCCCGAAGGGGTAGGCAGCGGTGTAACTAACTCACTTTGCGCCAAAATTATTACGGTCTCATAATGTGATAGGAGCGAGTTTTTGACTTTAAATGATTAAAACAATTTTTTTAACCACACTGCACCTGATGGTAAGCACAGAGTCGTACGGTTAGAGTAGCAAATAGCGAGAGACAATCTATCCCTCGCTACTAAAAACAATCATGCCGGCCTACTGTAAAGCTACTTCACTACGCCTAAAGGACCCAGGATCATAGGAAGGAGGGAACACGGTAGCTGGCAAACTGTTAAACAGCTTGTATTTGTTACTATGTGTTCTTACATGACTCATTCGATTGCGATAAAATGGTGAATAGTTCTGGGTTCTTTTCCGACCGTAATCAATGATATTATATTTAAAAAGGTTTTTAATATAATATCATTGACCGTAACGTTTCCGGGTCAGCATGACAACTTTTTGGTGTATAAAATCCTAATTTAGTTTTTTTTATTATTCACAAATCGTCATTTTACTCACATAGGGGCTGTTTATGGGTGGTTTGCTATAATAAAATTCTAGTTTTTCTTAAATAAATAAGTTAAAGGGGGTGACTTTTACGTCAATTTTATAATTGTTTAAAAGCATACGGTGCTTCGGTAATATTCGGTAATAAATACATTTCAGTCTTTGAAATAGCACCAAGCTTAGGACTTTTTATAACAACAGAGTTTTTTTGCTATTATTTATCATTATATTTTATTACTAGCTGTTGTCCGTGGCTCTGCGCGCGTGGTGGTTATTATGAAAGAAAAGGTATTAAATCCATCGAGTCCATCTTTCTGTATAATATACTTATAGGAACCGAGCATTTTATCCGGGATAAAAAGTAGCCTATATCATTCCCTAATCCCTGAACTACCACAATGCAAAAAACAAAAATCTATCCTGTGGGAACCTTAAAATTTTCCGGGATAAAAAGTAGACTATGTGTTATTTCAGACTATAATCTATCTCTGTGCCAAATTTCAGCCAGATCCGTCCAGCCGTTGTAGCGTGATTAAGTAACAAACATCCATCCATTCAGACATTCGCATTTATAATATTAGTAGGATTAAATCAATATAAATACATATAGCGCGCGATTCCTTTACGCGGTGAAATCAAGTCCAGCCGCCCCTATTACCACGGTCGCGAACCCACGAGCTGCGCACGCGGCGTCGCCCGTCCACCCGCACATTTCATTAGTTGCCTTTGTACCCGTCTTCCCGGGTGGACGTGCGCCTAGATTTGGTTCCCTAAGGCTTCCGCGTTTTCTATTGTAACTTTATATATTGTTAAATCGTGTATTGTGTAATCATTACATATAGTAGTTAAACGCGAGTGTATTATTTATTACACTTCACCTACCCCGACGAGGCACTCATTAATAGTTATTTATTTCATCAAAATAGGTAGTCCGATATACATTTACTAAAATTCTTAATTAATAAATACATTCCTAAAAAGAGTTAGTTTATGTTAAGTAAAATAAAAAATTCTGAACATTTTTCATTACACACGCATTCGCTACATAGAAATGTTTCTGTTCGGATATAAGTTCATACTTGGACCGCATCCCGATACTTGACTAAGTAAAGGGTCGCAGCCATTTTTTGCGAAACTCTAAGGTCCGTAATGCGTATATATTTATCTATCTATATTAGTGTACAATCTGTTACTTTTTGTTTATTATTTCTAAACTCTGATTTATTTGGGTCGTGGGTCCCGATTTATTGTTTCTGCCCTCAATATTAACCATTGATGTCTCCGAACGATGTTGTGAAAAATGTTCTATTATATATAATTATATATATTTTGTTTTTTTTTTGGAAGCTTACGGCTACATTGACAAATTAGGTTAAATATATAAGTAGATATATTATTACAAGCTACCATATGTATATAGATTTTTTTTTTTTTAATCTTTATTAAAATAAGGGCTTTGAGTCGCGCAGCGACTATGTCAGCCCTTGTGTATATAGATATATAGTCATATATAATTAAGTTAAATTTGTCATATATAAAGTGTTAGTCACGCTGAAGACAATTTTGCCTAAAGCCTGAAAGGGCTAGCTTTAACGCGTTATTACCACTGTTTCACAGAAAACCAACGTCTAGTATGAGTCGATTAATCTGCTAGCAGACATCGATTTGTTTTTTTTATCATGAGTGAGATTTACGGAAGCCCAAATACCTTATAAATAGCCGACTGCCTCAGTGGCGCAGTTGTAATTGCGTTACGACTTCTGTGCTGAGGTCTCGGGTTCAATCCCCCGGGTCGGGTTTTTTTTTTTATTTTCCTAGCACGGCAAAGTGACCGCACTTCACCTGATGGTAAGCGCAGTACGGTCCAATTAGAGTATCGAGTAGCGAGAGACGATCTATCCCCCGCTACTCAACACAATCATGCCGGCCTGCTCCTTCACACTACGCCATGGGCAAGAAGGTGAAGGAGCGGTCGAGGGTCTAGTGTCAGAGTACTCAGAAGGCCGCAACACGGCCAAACATCGTACCCCAATTCTCAACCCCCGACAAAAAACGGATGTACACAGGCCAATCCTGGAACGCGCCACACTTGCGTGTGCCACTATGGCGGGTTTTACACCCTGTGTACGGTGGTCGCTATCCGGACGGATATGAATATCCTACTACCAGCAAAAAAACATAGGCAGTCATGGGGACTGCCGACAGAGGTGAAAACTTAAACTTTGGAATTTCTGTGTTCTTTTTCGATACAGTAGTAGCGAAAAAGACGAATATCCATGAAGTAGTAACTTTTATTGTTCATGATTGCTTGTCAATAATTATAGAACTTCACAGGCGTGCTTATGTCAAAAGTATCTGAACGTGATGATCACGCGAATTTAGTGCTTTTTCCCCATCCCAAAAGTGCCCAACGTGCTTAAAGAAGTTTTCACTTCGTAAAATGTTTTATGCTCAGCCCTTCTATTGTATTTAATTCATGGCTATATTTCGTTGTGGACTGTCCAATGGCACATATCATACAGAGACAATTAAGTACCTTTCGATTATGTTGAGTTTCAAATTATTATTTCAGACCTGTGTAATATACTGCCCCTCTAATAATGTGAGGTGTTAGGCCTACAGACCTTCCAAATTAGAATCAAATGAAATAAAAAAGGCGATAGGCTCGCCCCCTATCACATCATGGGACTGAAACCCGGCGAAAAGTGGGTGGTTACACCCTATGGCTACCCTTTCGGGATTACAGGCGTGAGTGTATATGCATATATGCATGCAATCCCCTTTACAGTCCCCCTTTTTCTCCTTTTTCGGCAACCTTAGGTAGGTTACCTACCTGCCTAAATGTCAACTGTATCACAAAACTCAAGTAATATCACGTCATATCAATTTACAGCTGAGAGCCTGTTTAATTTTAACACAATTAAGCGGTTGCTTGATGGAATATCATCCAATGCCCGAACAAAACAGCAAGCCGCTCCATGTTAATTTTCTATGACACTGGTAACCCCAGTTAAGCCAGCCTATTCAACATTAACAAAACGTTCTATAGCGTGGTACAGTCAAGTTTCTATTAGGACTAATTATTATGACAAAAATAATATGTATAGGTACTATATATACAAATATTTGAGAGAGTGAAACGAGAGGCCGTGGGTTCGATTCCCGCACCGATACAAATGTTTGTGTGACAGACACATATTTGTTTCTGGTCCGGGTGTTGTGGGACCGTAGTCTCTCGTAGTTCTTGGTACCCACGATACAGGTTTTACCTAGTGTGGACTCCAAAATGGTTGGAGTGATTTTGATGAAATTTTCAGGCAATCTTTCGATTAGCTCAGCGGGTGATCCTGTAAAGTTTGGCAGCGAAGGGCTCAACAAAAAAAATATTTTGACTTTTCAGTACATACATATACATATACACTCACGCCCGTATCCCATTGGAGTAGGCAGAGACTATTGAGTGCCACAAGCTACGATCCTGACACACTTCTTTTGCCTCTTCCACATTCATGCATCTTCTCATACATTTACGACGGTTGGAGGCTCTTCAGTAATTTTGCGTCATATTTTCTTGGGCCGGAGTAATTATCGTTTCCGCTTTACGGGATAGCGACGAACACGTTCAATGCGGACGAAATCGCGTACAAAAGCTAGTATATATATTAGCTCATGACACGATCGTATGTTCTCAGCAAAAAGATTCGTACCAAATGAAGCAGAAATAGTGCCTTTATAAATAATCAGAGCGTTAGATGGCACTCAGTGACTGGTATTGTACGCGTCATTAGGCCTTTACTCGCCTAATGACAGACCGTTCATTAGCCAGGCTTGACGACTATATCTTCTCGTGACTCGGCGAGGTACATTTTGCAAAGTCGAAGGTATGGTAATTAGAAATTCTGTGTACCTAGTTGTAATCAATACGCTTTGATAATTTGGAATAGGGTAGTAGAGTAAATGAAAACCTGATAGAATTTTGTTTTTTATAATAGACTAGCTGTTGCTCGCGGCTCCACCCGCGTGGAGGTTATTTTCACACAGTTTTTAACACCTTAACGTAACATTATTGTAGTTTTAGTAGGGATCTTTATTTTTTTCTTGCATTTAAAATAGTATATTAATCAGGGATAATGTAGCATTCAAATGTTGAAAGCATTTTTAAAATCGGTCAAGTACTTTTTGAGCCAATTCGTTACAAAGATACATACAAATCTTTCCTCTTTATAATATTATTATTGTTAGGAACATCAACAAAACTATGCAAGATGGATATTTAAAAGGCACAAATACAATGTTTATAATTTATTGATTGATTTACACGACACTGTTACACGTCTCAGTGCTTAATATTAACACACACGCATGTCAGGATTCACTTAAGGCTTCTCTTTATAATTAATCTACCAGCATTACCCTTTTAAACTGAACAACGCCATTGAACAGTTTACAATTACTTACTGCCCCGCGAACGAACCACGAATGTTCTCACTACCAACTCACTGCTACATCACTAGTCTTCTGAACTGAACCAACTGAACACCGGAGCGCGGAAGGCACTCTGTTTTATATTAAACATTTACTACTCCCACTTAGGTTGTCATTATTAACTACCCCCAAATAGTCTCCTAAATACCTCCGTTATACCTTCGGTATTTCTAATAAAAGGAAATATCCTAATATTATAGTATAGATTTAGCCTAAAAATATCGAAAATTAAACCAATTTGTTAATTTATATGTTTTTATTGTTTTCACTAATAGACGGAGTGATTCATGAGGAAGGTTTAGTTATATAATGAAGAAATATCCTACCACCAGCCGTAACGTGGTGTTATTTAGACGACCTGCTTTTTATCCAGTAAATAAAAAAAATGGGTGCGTGTACATATGTACGCGCGTGAGAAGTTATACTTATAAAAGTCGTCAAATTGACTAGGTTTGTATATAAATTATTTTAATGAACGATGAAGAATAATATAAATATAAAATTGCATATTCTAAACAGCAAAAGTAAACATAATTTAGTTAAAATCTATAAAAAAATATTCAAAAACATAGAAAAACGTTTTATAATTCTATTTATAACAAGGTTTATCCTAGAAGTCACTAGAAATGTAAGTATTATGAAAGTCCGAAATAATAAAAAAGAATAACAACAAAATATTTTTAATGGGCAGTTCTTTATAGTATCATGAAAGACCTAAATAATATTACTGTATAGTACTAATTCGGTCTTTCATAATACCATAACGTACTGGCAACATTTAAATGATTAATTTAAATTTTATAATTCAGACCGAAGCTTCTAGCTCTTCTCCTTACATTTCTGCTAGCCTGGTACTTAGGGCAACTTCAGAGGTGTTACTTTGTGTTACGCGCATCTTAAAATTTCACTCTCATCATTGTTTCATAACGCGCCTAAAGAAGTATGACTTCAAAAACAATACTCACGAATCGAAGCACTTAGATAGCGTAAGCAGCCAGTAGGAGTTGAGTATCACAGCGCTGCATACATAGGTGCTGTTCTTGAGTAGAGAAGCGGCATAGGGGCGTCGTTGGATCTGCGTGATCCCAGCGCCTATGTGCTCGCTGCTGTCGTCCAAGTCTGCATCCCCTGGTGGCAAATATATAGAACTATAATGTTATATATATTAAGGCTGTTCGTTTTAACAGAATTGTATTCTGAGGAGTCTACACCAATCGCTATAAATATGTCTTAAACGTTACTTCGTCTCAAATGAAAAATTCAAAAAACTTTCAAATTTTACAGAGCATTTGACAAAGTCGACTCTACCGATTTTTAATTGCCTAGAAAACTACGAAGTCTATTCACTTTTATCTTATACTCAGAGAAGTGTTATTAGTTTCTACAGAATAGATCTAAGTATATTTTCAACTTTCCAAACAAAATAACAAATAAAAACCATAAACGACAACGAGGGGTACAATTTTAACAGAAACGTGTATAGAAATTGCTGTATCTGCATTATCTCCACGCGCTTGTGCTTGCTAATTCCGTATTAATATTCACTGTTGAAAATAATGCAGTAGAAATTTTACAGTATAATAAAAAAAAAATTATTATTAGGCAGTAAATTAGGTGCATCATCAAAGTCAGCATCGCGGTCGCTTGGAGATTAACTAAGTTAAGCTTCTATTGCTCTCATATACACAGTATTACCTACACATGTAACAAGCTACGCTACTAGCTCCATCTAGTTAGAGACGGACCATATATTTACAGGTCAAATTTCGCTATTTGGGCCGCTAACTATATGGAGCTCAATTTTAATTTTTTGCGATTAATACTTAAATAACGTTGACCAATCATCGAAATTAGCTGACCAATTGTGGCCGTAACGTGACCTATTGAAATCATTTTAGTTCAGTTCTCTACGATTAATTTGGGTCGCTAAAACAAAATTCGATGACCTTGAAATTTTAAATTTGTTGTAGTTTTTGTAGGAGTACTGACCAATTACTCAAAGTTGCTGACCAATTGTGACCAATTTGTGACCAATTCGAACGATATGTTCACAGGCCAAATTTCGCTATTTGGGCCGCTAACTAGATGGAGCGTACACTACTACTACACGACTACGAAAGACTTTCGGCCTTACAACACCCAGATCTCGTACACAAATGTCTGTCACTCAAACATTTATCCCGGTGTGGGAATCGAACTCAATGCCTCTCGTTTCACAGCCGGCTACTTGAATACTGCGCCACGGAGGCTGTCAAATGATACATGCGAAAATGTGCTGAACTGAGTATGAAGTCTTTTCAGGCTTTGTGTGGTCTTTTCTTTTTCAAATTAACTTAATAATAATTAATTAGCCCGAGACAGGTGCTGAATATCTCAGCGTGAGATCTCTCACGAGACACTGATGATCTTTTGTATATCTTCTGGTGGTAGGATATTCATATCCGCCCGGATAGCGACCACCGTACACAGGGCGAAAAACACACCATAGTGGCACACGCAAGTGTGTCGCGTTCCGGGATCAGCCAGTGTACATCGGGTTTTTGTCGGGGGTCTGGAGTTGGGGTACAATGACCATTTTGCGGCCTTCTTAGTACTCTGACACTAGACTCTCGACCCCGTCTTCACCTTCTTGCCCATGGCGTAGTGTGAAGAAGCAGGCCGGCATGAGTGTGTTGAGTAGCGGGGATAGTTCGTCTCTCGCTACTCAGTACTCTATTTGGACCTCACTGCGCTTACCATCAGGTACAGTGCGGTCAATTTGCCGTGCCAAGATAAAAAAAAATGAAATATAAAAATTTTTACGGATTATATCACAGTTTATTTTTTACTTTTTAGTTCAAACGTTTCGAAAGCTTTACTGTGTTCATGGTTACGGGGCGGACTTATTATTTATTTTATTTCAATAAAAATATTTGCATAAACATAAGAAACCATTATGCAGTATACTTCGCTATTTCAATAAAGATGAATTTACGCCTCAACTCGGTAGCAAACAATAATAGCTCCAGCAAAGCAAACGCTTCCAATACCTTATTGAAAAGTCCGCACAAACTGAAACTAGTTAACACCCGGAGTTTCAAACTTGCAAAATCAACTGTTGACTACTGTTGAGTATTCGATCGAAGCTCGAAACTTGAAACGGACGGTTATGAGATGGAGTGGTGCTCAATTGTGTTTCTTACCATGCCTAGTCAATTAAATTGACAATCATGGCTTAGTGTGAACAAGCCACACAGCAGGCCAGCATGATCGTGTTGAGTAGCGAGGGATAGATTGTTTCTTGCTACTTGATACTCTAATCGGACGGAAGAAACCTTATTTCCTTCGACATAAAGTTAATTTTATTTCATTAGGGATTTCGTTTGCTGTTAGGTTTAAAATCATTTGGCTCTATCATCTGCATTTATGATTCAGTTTCGATTATCATTACTGTTTTACGGAGGGTAACCGTTATTTGCTTAGTTTTATTTATTGAAGTGAAAACTTCTTTAGGCGCGTTGTGCTCTTTTTAACCGACTTCAAAAAAGGAGGAGGTTAACAATTCGTCGGAATCTTTTTTTTATGTATGTTACCCGATTACTCGAAGACGCCTGGACCGATTCGAGAAATTCTTTTTTTGTTTAAAAGGGTATACTTTCCAGGTGGTCCCATTGGTACCAAGTCAGGATCTGATGATGGGATCTCAGAAAAATCAAGGGCAACCCTCAAATTTTATAGTGACGCATAATTAGATTTTTATTGAAGTCGGTGTACTTTTTATGAATAAAAAAACTTTTTAGGATGGGAAAAAGCACTGAACTCGTCATTACGCTCAGAACTTTTGACAAAAACATGCCTGTAAAGTTCTATAATTATTGAACAAACAATTATAATCAAAAAAAGCTACTACTTCATGGACGCTGTTTCAAAAAGAACACAGTAATTCCAAAGTTTCAAGTTTTCACTTCTGTCGGTAGTAGCCATGACTGTCTATGTTTTTAGTACAATCTTACCTATTTTAAATATTACTGAAATCGATGAGTGCAATTGTGTATTTATCATGTACTCTGTATGTTCTTAACAAAAATTGGGTTACGTACCCATACTAGGTATATAAGGAAACCATGTCTATTGCACGCACCCACTGCGAAGTCTGTTTATCATCAAAACTCCTATATACCCAGAGTCAGTAGAACATTTAATGCATTGACAAAGGACGTTGATTTGGATTTATTTTTTACAAGTGTCTCGAAATTAAAGAAAATCTTGGCTGATGCTTTCTTTTTGTGATATGTATTTAATTTTTATTTTCTCACTTCTCTTTACGTTTTAGATAAAAAAAAGTATTTCTGTAATCTTCTGAGCTGTCTACTTCTAACATAATTTTTATACCTATCTGTGAAAACTTTTAATTGGCCTTATGTTACATAATATTTGTACAAACTATATGTATGTTAGCTGTTAGTTTTCCGTAAATAAATAAATAAATAAATAAATAATCACCTTCCAAAAAAAAAATATTTTTTTTACTGCCTGGATAGACAGTATTTTCAATATCCACATTCGAATTGTATCCACCAGTTCGAAACTCTAATAACCAGTGTACATAATAATCAATATGCCTAGAAAAGTTCCCACTACTTTCAACTTCAATGCAGCCACAAGTTGGTGCATTATCAACTTCTTACCCGACTGTTGTCATTTTTCATAACATAGTTATATTACTCTTCCCCAAGTTATTATGGATAAAAGTCGTCTAAGAAATGCTAGTTATAAATTATGTAGCCTCTCACAACAAGTTTCTCTTGAGGTTTTTTTTTAAGTGGTAGAGCAAAGTTTACGGAATATATATTGTAATTCAGCTGGTGGTAGGATATTCATATCCGCCCGGATGGCGACCACCGTATATAGGGTGTAAAATCCCCCATAGTGATACACGTAAGTGTGTCGCGTTCTGAGGTCAGCCAGTGTACATCCGGATTTTGTCGGGGTCTAGAGTTGGGGTACGATGATTGGCCATGCTGCGGTCTTCTGGATACTCTGACATTAGACCCTCGACCGCTTCTTCACCTGCTTGCCCCATGGTGTAGTGTGAAGAAGCCACACAGCAGGCCAGCATGATTGTGTTGAGTAGCGAGAGATAGATTGTAATCGCTAATTGATACTCTAACTGGACGGCACTGCGCTTACCATCAAGTGCAGTGTGGTCACTTTGCCGTGCCAGGAAATAAAAATAAATGTCGCGCCATATATTTTTCTATTAATCAAAATCAAACCAAATAGTAAGTCACACACATAGTCCTGACCCCTACTCTAAATCTTGTGTCATGGATGTCAGGAACTACGAGATACTTTCGGTCTCACAATACCCAGATCAAGAATATTTGATCACATAAACATTTTTTTTTAATCCTGGCACAGCAAGGGACCACACTGAACCTGATGGTAAGAGCAGTGCCGTCTAGTTAGAGTATCAAGTAACGAGAGACAGTTTATCCCTCGCTACTCAACACAATCATGCCGGCCTGCTGTGTAGCTTCTTCACTATCCTAAAGGACCCAGGATCATAGGAAGGAGGGAACACGGGTATTGAAACACACGGCATCTCGAATGCTATAAATCCTTGGTACAAAAAAAACCTTATTTTTTGACCAATCTACAACAATCCTCCAATCACAGAGAAAGAATAACAAAACCCCTATATGAAAAGTGGCAACGAAGATGGCGTCTATTACACCATACTCCAGTTACTGGTACAACTAATAGTTGTTCACAATCAATATTCTACTTTGGAACTTGCGGGAGCGAGTTGCGATGTGTTTCCAGGCACAAATCCAGGATTACACTATGGGGCACAATTAGGATAAGACGGTGGGGGGACAATTCTGCTCTATATGATGAAGTTCAAACACATTATGTTTGATTTACGGAAAAATAGAGGCAATTCTCTCCGAACTAATTTAATAATTATTGACATTTTGTCAGTTTAATTGTAAATTTTCTATATCGTCTCAAAACAATTTTACTCTGTTATGCTTGAAGCTGCAGGGCACATGAAGCTTGTATATGCTAGAGATAGAGGATTTTAATAGAGAAGTTGTAATTTTTTATTAAAATAAAATTAATAAATATACCCAACGCTCACACACATAGTTCTGACCCCACACTGGGTAAAACCTGTATCGTGGGTATCAAGAACTACGAGGGACTATGGTCCCACAACACCCAGACACGAAACAAATATCTGTCTGTCGCACAAACATTTGTCCCGGTGTGGGAATCGAACCCACGGCGTCTCGTTTCACAGCTGGCTTCTCGCCAACTGCGCCACGGAGACTGTCGAATATTTTAATTTATTACACACAAAACCTATAATCGAAAGAATTTATAAAACTACTCAAAAAGATGTATGTTAGAAATCATTCAAATCTGGTGGAACGCGTTGTTGTGAATGAAAAATATGCTCGATATGAGACATAACGTCACCTCCCAGTATGAGCATTACAGTACAATCGTTTGATGGAGATAGCTAAACATTCCCGCTGGTTCATACCAATCTCCAAAATAATAATTCTACCTTACTTTTCACTTAATTTTCGTTCTGTTTTTTAAAGGGTTTCTATTTTGTATTATTATTGGTTGCAAATCAAATAATAATATATAATAATAAAAATAATAGTAGCCCTGTATTAAACATTGTCCCACTGCTGGGCACGGGCCTCCTCTACTAATGAGAGGGGTTAGGCCTTAGTCCACCACGCTGGCCTAATGCGGGTTGGCAGACTTCTCATACCTTCGGAAAATTCTCAGATATGCAGGTTTCCTCACGATGTTTTCCTTCGCCGTTAAAGCAAGCGATAATTAACATTTTAATACACACATAACTTTAGAAAAGTCAGAGGTGTATGCCACTTGGGTTTCGAACCTACGACTTTTGTCTTGGCAGTCCGTACCGCAACCAACTAGGCTATCGCTGCTATCAAATAATCTATCAAATAATTTACAAAATTAAAAACAGGAAAGTACCCTATTGCACCCTATGTCCCCTTCCTCTCGCCCTGGATGCGTGCCTGTGTTTATCATGCACGAACAAGCATTAGCATCTTGTTACCGACTGCGACATTGTTCTTTGGACGCTCAACTTAGACTTTTGTGCAATTCATGATGACTGACTGCCTCGGTGGCGCAGTTGCAATTGCGCATGCGTTACGATTGCTGTGCTGCGGTCTCGGGTTCGATCCCCGGGTCGGGTAAAGTGATATTGGGTTTTCTACCTAGAAATACTCAGTATTAACCCGGAGTCTGGAATGGTGCCCAGTATGGCGCTAGGCTCGCCCCCTATCACATTATGGGACCGAAATTCGGCGAAAAGTGGGTGTACTGGTTGTAACCAGAGGTGTACCTTTGCCTACCCCTTCGGGGATTACAGGCGTGAGTGTATATGTATGTGAATATGTCATGATGACTGCTGTAATAGTTTGTCCCTGTCGTTTGGGGTTAGAGCGAGCAGTACACTGACTAATATAATTCAAGCGACTCTAGAGGCACAGAACCACCCGTTTAAAAGAATGACACAAGAGTTCCTCGCTTTATGTTTATTTCTGTTTTGTTCAGTTTTGTTGTACAACATAACGGACTGTCATTTTGCCAGATATGAAGGTCCCAAATGTTTAACACGTACTTAAAGGGGAATGACTAGGAATATATGGACCACGGTACAAGTTTGCGTCAATTCCAAAGTTTTTTTAAATAGTCTATAAAGTATCTAAATATTATTTAAAGTTTACATTTTTGGAATTGGAACGCGGGTTTCCATGTTTTTTGTGTAATAATAATAATTTTTGTGTAAACTATAGGTATATAAAGATTTAAACGTAAGACTAGGCAGTATGGTCGATTGACTATAGCCTGTCCTTTGGACGAAAAATAAAACGTGATAAAATATTACGTCAATGAAAACTGGCAGTCATTTTTAATCAATAACATGTCTGATTAAGTTTTAAAAGAAATCCCCTATACAACACAGACATTCTGTTTGCCAGACAACTTCAAAAATAAATAAATAAATTTAAATATTATTTTTATCTTGAGGCGCGAGAAAAAGCAGTACCAAGAATGGGCATTCTCCTTTTTGGATTTCGTGCTTGTTATACTAAATGGAGACTGCCGACAGAAAACTTAAAATTATGAAATAATAATGGTGTTTTGTTGGTTTTTCTAATTGTAGTATCAAAAAAATTATTTTATAATATGTAATTAAAAATAAATACATTAAGTCTGATTTTCATATCTATCAGCAATTCGAGCAACAATTATAAATTTAATATACTGCTGTAATGGTGACGTCAGAACTATGTGTGTGACTTTTAGGTGTATAAAAAGGACTTATTTTACCAGAATCGTTATCAGCTGTGCTGTCCAGCTTTCCACAGGCCAGTACCCAGATGCACACCAAGAAACCAAAATGCAACCACATTCTGCCACTTCTTACTATACACTAATATGTATTGATCGTTTTGATTACAGCTTGCTTTTCCATAGAGCTAATATTCTTAGAGATGACTTTTGTCAAATCGGATTTTGTAGTTTTGCACGCGACTTTGGTCGTTTTAATGACAATCACGCTATATGGGATAAAAATTCAGTCTTACTACGGAATTGAAAAAGTAAAAATATTGTATTAGGGTATTTTCTATTATTAGAAATACCGAAGGTATTCAGGAGGTATTTAGGAGACTAGTTGGGGGTAGATTAATAATGACAACCAAAGTGGGAGTAGTAAATGTTTAATATAAAACGGAGTGCCTTCCGCGCTCCGGTGTTCAGTTGTTTTATGAAGTAGACGAGACTATAGCCAGTATTTTCGTGGTTCGGTGCTGTAAGTGTTAAAATTATAAGTTAATCGTAATCAGTTCAATGGCCGCGTAGTTCAGCTTAGAGGGTAATGCTGGTAGATTAATTATAATGAGAAGCCTTAAGTGAATCCTGACATGCGCGTGTGTTAATATTAAGCACTGAATGTGTAACAGTACCGTGTAAATCAATCAATAAATTATAAACATTGTATTTGTGCCTTTTAAATATCCATCTTGCATAGTTTTGTTGATGTTCCTAACAATTGCGTCACGTAGACATTAAACCTATGCCATTGATGACCTCCTGTTTGTTCAACCACTGGACTAGAGTAATGTATTAATACAATATGAATTTGACAATTCTTTTATGATTGTTTATTTCTTCGCAAAATCATTTTCAAATCAAACGTTCAGTATCCATTTTTTAATTAAATATATTAAAATTCTCACAACGAATCCAATACTATGTGATTTTTTCGAAACTGTCAGCTTCATTTTCATCAATCAAAATTATATAAAAATCGGTATGATTAATGGGTCCGTAACTTTTTTAATATCTATTGAAGGCTTTACAAATACCTTGGGTTCGAAAGCTGTGACACTTTTCTGCAGAATTATATTGTAAACTTTTGCTTATATATAATTTGTTACATGTACTGATAAAATAAAACTTAATTGATATATTTAAGAGCATCGCTTTTTGATTTTAATGCTAACTTTTCTGCGCTTTTGTTATTAATTATTTTTAGCGACGTTGACAATACAGCCGATAATAAGAGCTAACATAATTTATAATATTTTGAGAAAGTCACAACAGAAAGAAGACCAACATCATTGAAAGCCGATGTTATCTGATTTTTATTATATTGGTTCAGAACATTTACAAAATCGTAATAAATAAATACACCCAACAGTCACACACATAGTTCTGACCCCACACTAGGTAAAACCTGTATCGTGGGTATCAAGAACTACGAGGGACTACGGTCCCACAACACCCAGACTCGAAATAAATATTTGTACCCACAAACATTTGACTCAGTGCGGGAGTCGAACCCACTGGTTCTTCTTTCACGATAGACTACTCGCCCGCTGCGCCACGAAGGCAGTCAATGAAGTATCTGACATATATTTTCACATAGCGATTGAGTTAGCAGACTTCTCATGAATTTGTTGGAACTCGATATATCTTTTACAATATAAAGTCTTGAGAAATATTTAATAAATACCAACGACCAGCCAAGCTAATTTTAAGTTTCCTTTTATGCTTGGTATCATAATAATGTGCTTAGTTACTATTTTTTCTATACTTAGGCAGCATAATCGCTTGTGTGACAAAGCCCCAAATGTAAGAAAAAAAACAATAGTCAACTAAACACGGGAGTTCTACACATTTCTACAGTCTACATCAACACCAGGCAGGATGTTTTCACCTTAGTGGAATTGTTGTGTCAACACTGATAAAGCCTCGGCGCAAACGCTTTCCTTATGTCTCGCTCAAATTGAATTGGCAGCCATTTCGCAAATAGTCCGAGCTTACCTTGCGGCAAATTGCAAAAATCCCGGAAGATTTCTCGGTTTGGTTAGATTGAATTGAGAATGACTGGGGAATTGTATAAAAAGAACACTGTGAAGAAGGTACTAATGGTCGTATGCAAAAACACTTAGCGAACTCTGCTATGTGTAGATTTCAGTACACATCATTGGTTCTTTCGGCGCCAAACAAAAACTAACCTATTATGTAGGCAGAAATCAAGGCATACCAAAAAGTTCGCATAAATGTTGTTCTTGTACAAAAACGTTAGTACATTTTTCTTATTAACCTATAACTTACTAATATTTATATCTAGACTGCCTCGGTGGCGCAGTTGTAATTGCGCATGCGTTACGTCTGCTGCGCTGTGGTCTAGGATTCGTTCCCCGGGTCGGGTAAAGTGTTTTTGGGTTTTTCTATCTAGAAATTTTCAGTATCAGCTCGGAGTCTGGAATATGTGCCCGGTATCATATTATGGGACCGTTATAAATTTGCCGAAAAGTGGGTGTACTGGTTACACCTCTGCCTACCCCTTCTGATTACAGGCGTGCGTGAGCAAATTTTTTTTTCATACGTTTGAAGCCTCTATTGGAATATCTGGTAATTGTATCTTGAATAGAACGTGCCAGAAGTTTGTGACTCTTGTTAGGTGAATTTGAATAGTTTACATTGTACTGAATGCTCGAGGGTTTCCTGTTAGGCAGTCGGCAGTAACTAAACGAGTTCTTGCAACGAAATATATAAATAATCCATTCAAATTTACCTTTTTCCTATTAACCTACAACTTACTTATATCTATATCTCGACTGCCTCCGTGGCGCAATAGGCGAGTAGCCGGCTATGAAACGGGAGGCCATGGGCTCGATTCCCACACAGGGACAAATGTTTGAGTGACAAACAGATATTTGTGTGGGGTCTGGGTGTTGTGAGACCGAAAGTCTCTCGTAGTCCCTGATACCCACAAGACAAGACTCGTATCTTAGTGTGGGGTCGGGGCTATAGGTGTCACTGTTGAGTGTTATTTATTTAAACAAGTGGACTATTAATAAGGACAAGTGGATTATAAAACGTAGTTTAACTTTAAACCTAGTCTTAAACATGGTTACTATAGGTTGCCATAGTAACCAGTTTATATAAACCCAGTATAATTTAGTCTTTGTTTTACAATAAGGCCGTCTATGTTTATTCCCAAATGTTTGATCCAAATTAACTTTATGATCATATATTTAATTCACCATTAAAATCTTAGCTACATAACCCAAAAAAACGCTATATTACTAATAGGTGTGATAAAAAGCCCATAAATATGGCACATTTAAGCCAGAAATGGCTTTGTGTACCGAGTGAAGGGCCATCGAGTTAATAGCCGTTGGACGTTAATGGCGCCTTATCGTTATGACACTTGAGCCTCGTCTTATTGGGGATGAAGTGCGGTCATCTTTTGTTAAGACTATCTGACTTAAGTAGATGAGTCATGCAAATGTTTGAAGGCATGTTCCTACGTTGGGTGAAATTTACCTTGTGGGTGTTAATCGGTCAGTTATAACTTACAATTGAATAGCCGCTTGTGAAACGCGAGGCCGTGTATTTGATTCCCGCCCGCGAGTTTTTGGACCGTAGTCCTTCGTAGTTACTGATACTTAAGATAAAGGTTTGCCCTAGTGTGGGCTCAGGACTATGCGTGTATTTGGTTGTGGTGGGTGTCCTAAACTTATATTCTCCATTTAAAACTTGTTCGAATTTAAAAAAAATATTGACATGTTAAAAAAATGTTTATTGTATTATGTCTTATTATTTATACATTAATAATACTATCCCCGTATTAAACATTGTCCCACTGCTGGGCACGGGACTCCTCTATTAATGAGAGGGGTTAGGCCTTAGTCCACCACTTGAATTCCACCACGGTAACCCCTGCCTGTCGTACGAGGCGACTAATTGGGGCCATCGGGGGTCGCCTGCTCGCAGCGGGGGGCTGTCAGCCCGAATCGATGCACTCCCAGTTTCGGAGCATCGTGCGACCCCGAGATGGACGGCAGCGCGTGTGGTAAGGCCTCGTTCGCTGTTGTTGTTCGGTGCGCGGGGGCTCCTAAGCCCTCCCATGGAGATGGGCTGCAACGCAGAATTCCGGCAGCAATTCTAGCACTCCTTAGAATACCCCGGGATCGCTCCGTAAGCGCCGAAGGAGGCCACCGCGGGGTTTTAGCTGGTAGTGTCGGGTGGGGTGTACATAGGGGGTAGGGACTCGGCCCAGTGGCTGCCCGGATAGCCATCATCCGGGCGAGGGGGATGCTGGGTCGTAAGACCGACTAGTCCAGCATAACCGTTTTATTCTTATTCCGCTTCCCCCCGGAGCGGGCGGTAGTAATAAAAGGCTTTTCCCCCGACAAAAAAAAAAAAAAAAAACGCCTTAGTCCACCACGCTGGCCTAATGGGGTTGGTAGATTTCACATACTTGAAATTCTTCTGAGAATTCACATGTACGCAGGTTTACTCATGATGTTTTTCTTCACCGTTAAAGCAAGATAATTAACAATGAATACACACGTAACTTTAGAAAACTTTCGTCTTGACAGTCCGTACCGCAACTAACTAGGCTATTGCTATTCTTCTTCTTATTATATACATTGTTTTAAATATGAACTAGAATTAAAAAAAACATTAATTGACCTTTATACAAGGATACGGTTTAGCTTCGGCTGACTGGAATCCCAGTTCTAAGCAGCACTGGTTTTCAGCCATCCTAAAACGTTTAATAAAAACGAGACAAAAAATTGACGATCACCACTCCTGCAGACAGTATAAAAGTATTACATTTAGGGTCGTTCCCATTTTCAAGTAATTGATCATTTCACATCGTGGCCCACAGCCGTTATTACGCGAACGTGACTACGCTCAAATTCAATGCACAGTTTAGGGTTCTGTATATCGAAGAAATATGTTGGGATTTCGAGGTGTTATTTGATTTTTTTTAGTGCCTCGATAGGCAGAGGAGCAGACGGGCCACCTGATGGTAAGTAGTCACTGCCGCCCATAGACTTCTGCAATGCCAGGGCACAGCAAAGCCACTGCCTAGCGTTGGGCTAGGAGTTCTGGTTATTCTATATTCATATACACTCATGTCTGCAATCCCCGAAGGGTTAGGCAAAGGTGTAACCAGTACACCCACTTTTCGCCGAATTTATTTCGTTCCTATAATATGATCGAGCAAGCCTGTCGCCATACCGGGCACAATTCCAGACTCCGGGGTAATACTGAGCATTTCGGGATAGAAATCCAATATTTATTTATCTATATTATTTTAAACTATTAGAAGATAATAAGCCAAGGTGTTATTGTGTCTTGAAATCAATTTAATTATTTTTTTAAAGAAGACGCTATTCTCTAAAACGATGTAATAGATGAAACGTTTAACCCAATCATAAGAAATCTGCTTTTATCTGTCTCTGAAATTTTTATATTCTGAACACTGTAAGAAAAGGTGCAGTGTGGTCACTTTGCCGCGCCAGAATAATAAATAAAACTTGCGATTCAAATTCAACGTTCAACAGACCATCAAAGCTTGAACTAAAACTCTATGTAGCTAAATTTCAACCAGTAATAATATACAATTTATAAAATACTAGCTGTTGCTCGCGGCTCCGCCTCCGTGTAGGTGATATTCGGGAGCAGAATTATACAATCCAAGTATGTAGTTGTCCAGCACTGAGGCACTTGTAGCGATATTCCAAACAAACAGAGTTACTTTCGCATTTATAGTGTTAGTATGGATTACTGAATTTTTTATTTTTTTTTAACACCATATACGTTCTTAAATGGAATTGTTTATGGGCAAAGTTTGATCGATCTGGGACTACTTTAACCACTTACAGTCGGACACTGCTGGACCGGTCTTCAGTCAAAAACTATACTCGCCCTTATTGACGTGCGTATTAAGCGAATTTGTAACTTAACACAATGGAAATAAAATTTATTTTGGCTTGTATTTTTACTCAGTACTTATTACCTTTTTTCCGAACACCGGTGTCCTTTTGATACTATAATAATAATATTAGCCCTATATTAAACTCTGTCCCTCTGCTGGGCACGGGTCTCCTCTACTAGTGAGAAGGGTTAGACCTTAGTGCACCACGCTGGCCTAATGCGGTTTGGTAGACTTCACATACCTTCGATATTCTTATGAGAATTCTCAGGTATGAAGGTTTCCTCACGATGTTTTCCTTCACCGTTAAAGCAAGCGATAATTAGCATTTAATACACACGTAACTTTTTAGAAAAGTTAGAGGTGTATGCCATTTGGGTTTTGAACATACGACTTTCGTCTTGTCAGTCCGTACCGCAACCAACTAGGCTATCGCTGCTTTTGATACATGAAAGGTTAAAGATATTTTGTACGGAACATGGCCGCTTACGCACAATATACTTTATCATAGCCTGCAAGAGCTCTTAGACGTTTTTCTAAGCTGATATTAATATGTAAAGCGATTTCTTTAGACGCGCTGTCATGTGCTTCTCTCATTTTTTATTATTTCCCAAGGAATGACGCATGTTATAAAAAGATTTTCTTTAAGAGATAAACGAAACTAACTAACTAACGAAACGAAACGAAAATCGGTAAAGAAAATTATGTAGGTTTTAAACAGCCGTGGAATATGGACATAGTTATTGACATAGTTAAAAGTGGTAGAGCCACGCTGTAGACATATTTGTCTACAGCATGAATGGGCCGGCTCGACCGGGGTAGTACCACTGTCTCACAGAAAACCAACGTAAAGTGACAGTTCACTGTCGCATTTCGTATGGTAAGTGAGATATCAGGAGGCCCAGATTCCCCCTTCCCTTCCCTAATCTCTATTCCTGTCATTTAAGGCTAACAGCGCATACGTGATACTTTCGGTATTGTGGATGTTCATGGGCGGTGGAGATCACTTAACATCAGGTGACCCACTGGCTTGTTTGTCGGACTATGATATAAAAAAAATATATGAGAGTATTTTAAATACTTTATTCCGTTCTATGTCGTCAGATGTTAACCTACATAATATAATACTCGCAGATAAATATAATCGACCAAAAAACTACGTATTGTTTCCCAACGTCCTCATTTTATTATATTTAATTTTGTTTTGGACCAAATACAGTAACATGCCTCTACAAAATAAGTTTGATTACATATTTACAACTTACAGACTTTGAGTGCCAACACTTTAATTTAGAAACTAATTGCAAATAAAAGGATCACTCTTTGAATGACGCAAACATGTCATTATATGGTTTCCGCCATAACCGATCAACGGGTGATCTTCTAGCGTTTGTATTGCATCACTGGGGCGAGGCGATTGACAGGCATGGCGAGGCTCTGGCTGTGAGTCTCGACATAGCCAAGGCGTTTGATAGGGTCTGGCACCGTGGCCTTCTCTCCAAGCTCCCGGCATACGGTCTGCCCGACAACCTGTGCAAGTGGATTTCCGGCTTTCTGCATGAGCGTAGAATGCGTGTCCTCGTTGATGGACACGCTTCGCAGTTCATGTCAGTAAATGCCGGAGTACCACAAGGTTCTGTGATTTCGCCCACCTTGTTTCTTCTGCATATCAATGATATGTTGTCGCTTGGCAACATTCATTGCTATGCAGACGACAGCACGGTTCATGGGCGTTATTGCAGCAAGCCTCCTGGTTGCCGGGTGGATACTGAGAGGAGACGCGAGGATCTTGTCATGGAGCTCAACCAGGCCTTGGATCTCATATCATCATGGGGTACCAGGAATCGGGTTGAGTTTAATGCCAAGAAAACCCAGGTGTGCGCGTTCTCGTGCAAGAAGTCTCCGTTTTCTCCAATCCCCGTTCTTCAGGGTGTTCCACTCGCAATGCGGAATGACCTTAGTGTCCTAGGTATAGATATCCGCTGCGATCTTAATCCAAGGAGTCACATCGAGGGCGTAATATCCGCCACTTCCCGCAGGGTCGGAATCCTGAACAGGGTGCGGCGGTTTTTTCACGCCCGGTCAGCTCTACCGCTTATATAAAGCACAGGTGCGACCGGGAATGGAATACTGCTCGCACCTCTGGGACGGTTCCGCAAAATACCTCCTCGATGCCTTGGACGGGTTGCAGCGGCGGGCCATCCGCATTGTGAATGATGCAGACGTGAGTAACAGCCTGGAGCCGCTACAGCTGCGTAGGGATATTTCCTCGCTTAGCGTGTTCTACCGTCTGTATCATGGTGAATGCTCTGAAGAATTGTTTGATCTTATCCCATCCTCTCCCTTCCATACCAGAACCACGCGTACTGGATTGCGGAGCCACAGCTTTGTGGTGTCTACTACCCCGGCCCGAACTAAGAGGTTCGCAAACTCGTACTTTTGCCGCACCATTAAGCTGTGGAACAGTTTGCCAGCTACCGTGTTCCCTCCTTCCTATGATCCTGGGTCCTTTAGGCGTAGTGTGAAGAAGCTACACAGCAGGCCGGCATGATTGTATTGAGTAGCGAGTGATAATCTATCCCTCGCTACTTGATACTATAACTGGACGGCACTGCACTTACCATCAGGTGCAGTGTGGTCACTTTGCCGAGCCACGATAAAAAAAAAAAAAAAAAAATAGTCTTTGGTATTTAAAGTAGGTAACAAATTACAAAAATGATTCCAGAGTTTTCAAGTTTTAAGAACAAGATTGTTATAATTCACTCAAGAAGAACTCTCTTAATTTTCGTTTAAATTGTGATAATGAATTATTACATACATACATATACTCACGCCTGTAATCCCCGAAGGGGTAGGCAGAGGTGTAACCAGTACACCCACTTTTCGCCGAATTTCGGTCCCATAATGTGTTAGGGGGCGAGCCTATCGCCATACCGGGCACAGATTCCAGACTCCGGGCTAATACTGAGGAATTTCTAGATAGAAAAACCCAATTTCACTTTACCCGACCCGGGGATCGAACCCGAGACCTCAGCACAGCAGTCGTAACGCATGCGCAATTACAACTGCGCCACCGAGGCAGTCAATTATTAAACATATCAATATGAGATATTTTTTATTATAAACAGTCAAACAACGACAAAAAAGTGTATTGGAAGTAAAAGTGTATTTATTTTAAATATAAAATATTAGCCAACATCTTATAGTATATTTGAATTAAGAACCAGTCTTCGAATATCCAGTATTAGAATTCTTACAATTTCATTTCAACGCCATCTCTAATTTAATTCTATAAGCAAACTTCTTTAACTCTATTACAAATCATTTAAAGGTGAAACCGATGGACTAGTATTTGCCACGAAGAAAATCAGCTTACTGGATTAGTGGTCTTATACCTCAGTCCGAAGTAATAAGTTCCAAAGGAGCGGGGTTCGAGAGTCTTAACCCTGCTGGGAAATTATTACTCCGCGCTGATTTGGATTAAAAGTTTTAGCGTAGTGTAATTATGAAACCGAACCTTTTTTTACCGACTTAAAGTGGTGGTTTTTCAACCAACTTAATAAGAGGAACAAAAGAGAGGATAGGAAAAGAGGAAAAGTAAAGAGGACAAATATGTATTTGTGTGACAGATAGATATTTATTTCGGGTCTGGGTGTTGTGGGACCGTAGTCCCTCGTAGTTATTGATACCCACGATACAGGCAACTCGCATGTCATGCTCCTGGTGTTGCAAGCATCCATAGGCTACGGTAACCGCTTACCATCAGGGGGCCGTAAGCTAGTTTGCCAACATCGTGGTATTTAAAAAAAATACAGGTTTACCTAGTGTGGGGTCAGAACTATGTGTATGACTGTTGGGTGTATTTACATTACAGGCGTGAGCCTGTAATCCCCGAAGGGGTAGGCGGAGGCGTAACCGGTTCATCCACTTTTCCCGCATTTATTGCGGTACCATAAAGTGATAGGGGGCGAGCCTATCGCCATACCGGGCACAATCCCAGACTCCGTACTCACACTAAAATTTCACACTACTCTCTAAATAGAAAAACCCAACATCACTTTACCCGACCCGGGTATCGAAGCCGAGACCTCATCACAGCAGTCACAATGCATGCGTAATTACAACTGCGCCTCCGAGGCAGTCTTGGGTGTATTTATTTATACCAAAAATGTTTTACTATAGATTCTTCTAACATCAGCTTCACCACACATCCAAATATACTTTAAAGATAAGACTTGAAGGGTTACAATTCCCATATAAAGTCTATCTTCAGCCTTACAATGCTCATGCGGTCGTTTTCAAAATCCAATAATATAAAAACTAATGTTTTTTGATGGTATCTTATTATTTTATGTGGGTATCTTGTTTTACTTGTATATAGGCCGTGTTCTTTTGAACGCCATTTAGTACATACATATACATACGTATACACTCACGCCTGTAATCCCCGAAGGGGTAGGCAGAGGTGTAACCAGTACACCCACTTTTCGCCGAATATCAGTCCCATAATGTGATAGGGGGGCGAGCCTATCGCCATACCGGGCACAGATTCCAGACTCCGGGATAATACCGAGAATTTCTAGATAGAAAAACCCAATATCACTTTACCCGACCCGGGGATCGAACCCGAGACCTCAGCACAGCAGCGGTCGTAACGCATGCGCAATTACAACTGCGCCACCGAGGCAGTCATTTAGTAGTTCATTGTATTGTTTCAGATTGATTGTTATTAATTTTTATACCAGTATATACGCACTCACGCCTATCTCCTAAGAGGTCGGCAGAGGTATAATCAGTACGGCCACATTTCGCCGAGTTTGTTATGAGACATGATGTGATAGGGGACGAGCTTATCATACTAGGCACAATGCCAGATCCCGGCTGGATACTGAGAATTTCGAGATAATTAAATCCAATATCACCTTTTACCTGACCCGGGGGTCGAATCTTAGCAGTCATACCGCGTACATATTTACAACTGCCACTAAGACAGTCTGATTTTATAACAAATAGTTATAGTATTTGTCGAAAGCTGGAATTTATTTTTAACCGACTTCAAAAAAGGAGGAGGTTAACAATCCGTCGGAATCTTTTTTTTTATGTATGTTACCCGATTACACGAAGACGCCTGGACCGATTCGAGAAATTCTTTCTTTGTTTAAAAGTGTACACTACCCAGGTGGTCCCATTGGCACCAAGTCAGGCTCTGATGATGGGATCTCCGAAAAATCAAGGGCAACCCTCAAATTTTATAGTGACTGTAATTTGTTTCTTATTAAGTCGGTGTACTTTTTATGAATAATTAATATTAAACTATGAAACGACTTTGACAGTAGTCATAACTTGACAACGGTTAAAACTGGGCCTTACATAATTATCGGTTTAGACTGCATGTATAATTAAGGATATGAAATCATTGACCATACAAAATGTATGAATATGAAGGCGAATTACAAAATGGCGTCAATATCTTTATCGCGGCAACGCAAACTTCGCGTAATGGCGGCCATTTTGGCGCGAAAATGGCGCCTCGTGCTCTCTTAAAACCCCGTATACATGGATAACCTATTTGTTCCTTGTAATATTTTATGATAATTAACCTTTATAGGTGTTGAATGGTCTGGTCCATTAAAAGGATTTGAAGTTTGGTCTAATTTGTTAGGATTTTGAATGGGTTTCAGCCTAAGTGTTATTTATTGCGTTAGCCCGAAACGCATTCAAATTATTACAAGTATATTCGCTAGTACAATTACGACTGCCTCGGTGGCGCAGTTTTAATTGCGTATGCGTTACGGCTGTTGTGCTTAGGTCTTGGGTTCAATCTCCGGATCAGGTACAGTGATATTGGGTTTTTCTATTTAAAAATACTCAGTACCAGCCCGGAGTCTGGAATTGTACCCGGTAGGCTCGCCCGCTATGACAATATGGGACCGAAGGAATTTGGCGAAAAGTTGGTGCATTACTTACACCTCTGCCTGCCCCTTAGAGATTACAGGCGTGAGTGTATATGTGTGTACAATCTTTCAATATTCAAATTATTTGTCTCCAATTTGTTTTTTTTTGTAAAATCTAGTCTGTTTAGGTTTTAGTACAAAACATTACATTATCTACTATTGGATTCCAGTTTTAATTGAAACAACTAAAATACCTTGAGACGCCTATATCGCAGAGTAACGAGCGTAGAGTAATGATATGCAGTATTTTATAATCAAAGTTCCACGTGGTGTAGAAAGTATTGTTTATGGATAAGTAAACATGAATTATGGTGGCAGGATATTCATATCCACCTGGATAGCGACCACCGTACACAGGGTCTAAAACCTACCATAGTGACACACGCAAGTGTGTCTCGTTCCGGGATCAGCCAGTGGATATCCGGTTTTGTCGGGTATAGAGTGGCGGTACGATGTATTGCCGTGTTGCGGCCTTGTGAGTACTCTGACTCTAGACCCTCGACCGCTTCTTCACCTTTTTTCCCACGGCGTAGTGTGAAAAGGCTGAATAGCAGGTCGACATGAATGTGTCGAGTAGCGATCGATCGATTGTCTCTACTTGATACCCTAATTGGATGGCACTGCGCATTCCATCAGGTGCAGTATGATCACTTTGCAGTGCCAGGATACAAAAAAAGTGTGGCGAACAAGCAACTTGCTGGTCTTAGATAAATAAAAATATTATTAACTTTTCGAAGTATTTCATAATGTCTTTTTAGTATAGTAGGAAAATAGTTAGCCAAATACAAATAGTAATAAATATAAAATAGTGTCTAACATGTGATTTTTGCGTGCAAAGACTGACCAAATTCAAAAATACCATTACATTTATTAATATACTGCTATTGCCTGCGGTTCTGCCCGCGTGGAAGTTATCTTATACTATTTATAAAATCATTATTTCATCTCTCACAACTACTCTTTGCATAATACAGATGTTCGCTCAAATTGGTATAACTTTTGATTGAATGCACCTATTTAATGACTAAATGTTACCTCTATATACACTATATACACACAAATACACATACACCAACAAACATTTTATCAATCTTTATACACAGAGTGAGCAAAGGAATTCGTATAGCTCCAGCCAAAAACTTTATTATACTTGTCCGCATTGACACGATAAAATCCATTGTTCCGCCCATTCCCCATACATTACTGCTTAACTACGGACGTCTGTGTGACGTTCGTTAATTCATCACGCTGTGTAACAATGTACTACGGTTGTGTACAAAGGCTTTCGTGTTATTAATGATGGAGGGGTTGATGCAGCGATAATAGCACTTTATTGAAATTCTTTTTCAGCCTTTTTTGTTTTTATTTTATACAGAGTGATTTATCGTGATGTGTGTTGTATAGATTTTGATACTGGCTGATTTTATTTCGTGCGTTTCTTTTGATTTTATTTCAATCAGCCAATCAGGTTTATTGTGATGAAATCATTGGCAGAAAATGAGTGTTTTACTATTAAAAATATGTGTCATTCTTTTCTTTTAATATAACAAGTGTATGCTCTGCCTCATACACGCACGCCTGTTATCCCCGAAGGGGTAGGCTGAGGTGTAACTAGTACACCCACATTTCGCCGAGATTATTGCCGTCGCATGATGTGATAAGGGGCGAGCCTATCGCGACACCGGCCGCAATTCTAAAATCTGATACTGAGCATTTCGTGATACATCACTTTACGTTACGTTTACGCACAATGTATTTTATCATAGCCTGCAAGAGCTCTTAGACGTTTTTAACCGACTTAAAAAAAGGAGAAGGTTCTCAATTCGTCGGAAGCATTTATGTATGTTACCCGATTACTCGAAGACGCCTGGACCGATTCGAGAAATTCTTTTTTTGTTTAAAAGGGTATACTTCCCAAGTGGTCCTATGGGCACCAAGTCAGGATCTGATGATGGTATCTCAGAAGAATCGAGGGCAATTTTATAGGCATAATTTGTTTTTTATTAAAGTCGGTGTCCTTTTCTATCTATGTCTGCGTTCGCAGATAAGGTGTTAGTCACGTCATAAACTCATGACCCCCTTGTCTTCAGAAGCTGGTAGTGGGAGGTCCGAACCAGCGCAACTGGCGCGGTATCCTCATCGCGCTGCTGGTCATCGTTGCTGTGCTGGCTTTGATTGTGACCTCGGTGGTGCTCCTGACCCCGCCGGACGAAGGTCCCAGGGTCAAAGGACGACGGCTCAGGATACAGGACCTACTGAATGATGAACTCCAGCCGATTAGATGGAATGGAACTTGGATTTCTGGTAAGTGACTCATATCAATAGAACATAATGATAAGATAACATATAAAGATACTGCTGAAATTACGTGAAGTAAAATACATATGGGAGCAAATTGTATCAATACTCATTGATTAATGGCATGGATATCCATACTAATACTATAAATGCGAAAGTAACTCTGTTTGTATGTTTGTTTGTTACCTTTTCACGACTAAACGGCTGACCGAATTGTGATGAAATTTGGCAACGAGACAGATTATATCCCGGAGAAGGACAGAGGCTATCTTTTTTCTCAAAAAACAATCTTGAAATGGGTCAAATAGGAGTTCAAAATTTGTATGGGAAATCCATAATTCCTCAAGTTACGTATCTGAAAATTCATATTTAGGCTTTTGATAGGAAGTAAAGAAATACGTTATAATTTTTTTTCAAAATCATCCCTAAGTGGGTAAAATAGGGGAAGAAAGGTTGTATGAAAATCCTTAATTTTTTAAGTTAAACGCATGAATATTCGTATTTTGTTTTATATACTTTTTCTCCCAAACATGACCTCCACGCGGGCGGAGCCGCGAGCAACAGCTAGTTTCTTATATTTTACAATTGGCGCATTGTAAAATATTTTATTCTAGTTCTTTGTTTTATTTATTTGAAACTTTATATACATTGTATATAAGCGGACTTTATGCCAAAGGCGATCTCTCCCAGAAATATTCTAAAACCGATATCAAGTAGCATACTACATATGAAACTAGACTTTAAAGCATCTTAAAATAAAAATTGTACCACGACATTCACAAAAGCACTATGTCCCGCCTTGGAAATGTCATCTTAGCCCTTGGTCTTAGAGCTGGCACTAGATGTCTTGACACTAAAGTGGATTTTAGCACGGCCTACGGAGATAGTCTTTGTGTTGCAAGTTTCTCATACTTTATACTTCAGTGAAAAATTCACATTTGCATAGAATCTTTTATTTTGTTTTACTTCAAAGACGAAAGAATGAAGATTAATGATGAGCATTAGTAGTTACAGTTTTATTAATAACAATTTTAATTAGTAAATATTCCACTTTAATGGTTTGGTGGTGTATTAATTATATTATTATTTGTTTTAACGGCAGAGGAAAACATTATGAAGTAACCTGTATACCTGAGAATGCACTATGAGAATTTAAATGTTTGTAAACTACCAAACTGGATTACGCCAACGTGGACTAACCTAACCTAACTCCTCTCATTAGGCTCGTACCGAACAATGGCAAAGTATATAATGCCGAGCTGTAATTGTAATTACACATGCGCTACGACTGATCATTGCTCGGTATGGCGATAGGCTCGCCCCCTATCACAATATGGGACTGAAATTCGGCGAAATGTGGGTCTACTGGTTACACCTCTACCTACCCCCTCGGGGATAACAGGCATGAGTGTATGTGTGTGTGTTTGTGTGATAATGCCGAGCTGGTATTATTATACAGTTTTATTTATTCTATAATGATACTGAAAGAGATTAATTTGCATGTTTATGGTTATATTTTATAGTCGAATCAGCATTGTGCGGCTTTTGTCGTTGCATAAAATAATATTCATAAAATATTCATGTCATGTACACGGTGACGAACTCAGAGATTCAGTGGGGGTCATTAGATGTTAAAGGAAGACAGTTTCAGCAAACGAACAACAGATAGGATAAATAGACATGTTGCTGTCGTCGCACGGGTTAGTTTCCTGACTCGATCGGACACCTAAAAGTAAATTTTTTGTGATTAATACATATTTTCAATGTCATTATAATACAGAATCCCACATTAAGATTACTTGAAAGGCTATCGGATATAATGAAAGATTTTACGCGTTGAGGTAGTGGCTTTATTTATCAATCACCGATTTTACGTAAATCTGCACGAGTTGTTTTAGAATCAAGTGTTTGTTCAATGAATATGGATTGATCAACTCGTGAAAGTAATAAATCCTCAGAATACGATAGGAAAATGCTTCTGAGGATATTTTTTATATATATTATATAAAATATCTTAAAAAGCATTAAGCATATCTTAAGAAGCAAAAAGCTACAATATAGTTTATCCCTTTTTTATTATGGCTGGGCTTTGACCCACACTACCTGACCTTACTCCACCCCTGTACAATTTTCATCTATGCACGCTTGATGATTTATGAACACAATATAACAATTTATCATGGATTTTAATTTCAAACAGTTTATGAGGTGCTCTCCCGGCCTCGCTAGCTTTAGGAATTTGTCTCTTCGGTCGTTCATCCTTCTTAATATTATATGATAATGCAGAGCGACTATACGGTGTTTCTACAACATAAAATTGTTGTGTGCAAACTTCTACACAATATATACAACATGTGATTTAGTAAACGTCCATCCTAAAAGTAGTTTTCTTAAGAATAAGCCGCTGAGTCGAGTTCAGGGAATTCTAAAATTTGTTACATGTAAAATATTAATATGATTTTGACTACCTCTGATGAGGTCGCGGGTTCGATCCCGGGTCGGGTAAGTGATATTGGGTTTTTATACGTTTTTCTATTTAGAAATACTCAGTACCAGCCCGGAGTCTGGAATTGAGCCCGGCATGGCGATAGGCTCGCCCCAATTACATTATGGGACCGTAATAAGTTCAACTGGTTACACATCTACCTACCCGTTCGGTGATTACAGGCGTGAGTATATGTATGTATGTTTTTAACTGTTCATTTCCAATCATATATATATTGACAGAGAAATTTAATCAAATCAAATCATTTAATTTGTAAATTAGGCCACTAGGGGCACTTTTTACATGTCATAATAATGTTAAGGTCTACTGGTGCTTCGGAAACGCCCACTGGTTTGAGAAGAAGCACCAAGAAACTCAGCCGTAGGTCTTTTGTTATTTGTAATTACATTATAAAAATAAGGCACAATACACACTACAAGTCACATTCACATGACACAAAAAAAAATTACGATATACATGTCAATACAAGGCAGAGTCGTAAACGAGGCTATACAACCTGTTATTTAATTATTCTAACTAACAATCAATGAGCAATCCAGGTAGACCAGTCCACACAAGCAGCACCCGTTCACGAGTATAACGCATGTGCCAGCCATCGGCCTCCTCAACCATGACACAGGGAAGTGACCGACCCGGCACATAACGCCGCCGCAAGCACAGACCCTTAAGCGAGCATGACATACCCTAATCGCGTGAAAGAATATGAATTTCTCGTGCCTCACTCATGAGCAATGGATGCACTAGCTGCACTTCGACCCGTTTAAAGATACAGCTTTATGTAGAGACAATATCCTGTAGAGTTATTTTACAAAACCTCTGAATTGATATGAAGGTATGGTAGTTCAAATCATAAGCGACTACTACAATATCGTTGTGGATGTTATGTATATGCAATATGTGTGTGTGTGGGCAGCAAATATAAACCAAAGAGGCAAGAGTTATGTTTATATCACATCGTAAAGGCGTGAATGTATGGCCGTAATGTTTCAATATTTTATGTTTGTACAGAAATATATCAATGTATAGGCTCTTTTAGTAGTATCGAATATTATCCGAATCACTTTTTTTATCTTGGCACGGCGAAGTGACCACACTACACCTGATGGTAAGCGCAGTCCGTCCAGTTAGAGTATAAATTAGCGAGTCAACTATCCCTCGGTACTCAACACAATCATGCCGGCCTGCTGTGTGGCTTCTTCACACTACGCCATGGTGCAAGGAGTTGAAGAAGCGGTCGAGTCGAGTCGGGCTAGTTCCAGACTATTCAGAAGGCCACACGGCTAAACTAAAATGCATCCAAACAGGTAGGTGAAAATCGCTACTGACTGGATACCACTCGAAGGTCGGCGAAGACGTGGAAGGCCAAGAATGCGATGGAAGGATGAACTGGATGCTTTTTCTAAGCAATGGGACACTATGGCTGATGACAGAGAGGAGTGGAAGAGGAAGAGGGAGGCCTTTGCCCAGCAGTAGGACATAAAATCCTACTAATATTATAAATGCGAATGTTTGGATGGATGGATGTTTGTTACTCAATCACGCTAAAACAGCTGGACGGATCTGGTTGGAATTTGGCACAGAGATATATTATAGTCTGGAATAGCACATAGGCTACTTTTTATGCCGGAAAAATGTGCAGTTCCCGTGGGATAGTTTAGTTTTTCACAGAGCAAGGGATCGACATGATTTTTTTCACGGTGGCAGTTTAGGGATCAGAAAATTACTTAGGCTACTTTTCATCCCGGAAAACTACACGCTTCCTATGGGATAGCAAAATAAAGAAAGGTGCAATAACTTAAAATGCCTCCATGGATTGTATACCTTTTCTTCCGAAAATAACCTCCACGCCGGCGGAACCGCGGGCAACATCTAGTAGGCTATATAATAAAAAAACAACTTGGATTATGGTCCCGCATTACCCAGACCTGAAACAAATATCTGTGGACCACATTTGTCTCGGGGATCGAACCTACAGTTACTCGTTTCGCAGCTACACGCCCGCTGCGCTACTGGGGCTATTTTACTTTGTTTAGAAGTTAATTTCAACGTTCATTTTACTACGTAATTCAACAAAGAAGTGTTAGAAAACTTTACAAATAAACACGTCAAGTCTATTTTAGTCCCACGATTCGGAAAACTTTTACTATTACAATGTAGCCTGTTTCGTGTACATTTAGTTTAATTTTATCCAAGACTGGACGTAAATCTGCCGCCACACGATAGTAGAAACGTGACTTTTGTTCGTGATCAGCCTATAAATTTATTGATGCTATTCTTAGAATAAATCTGAGACAAGATTTGCTGGTGGTAGGATATTCATATCCGCCCGGATAGCGACCACCGTACACAGGGTGTAAAACCCGCCATAGTGGCACACGCAAGTGTGTCGCGTTCCGGGATCAGCCAGTGTACATCCGGTTTTTCTCGGGGGTCTAGAGTTGGAGTACAATGTTTGGCCATTTTGCGGCCTTCTGAGACTCTGACAATAGACCCTCGACCGCTTCTTTACCTTCTTGCCCATGGCGTAGTGTGAAGAAGTAGGCCGGCATGATGGTGTAGAGTAGCGAGGGATAGATTATTTCTTGCTCCTCGCTACTCTAATTGGACCGCACTGCGCTTGCCATCAGGTGCAGTGCGGTCACTTTGGCGTGCCAGGATAAAAATAAAAAAACCTTTCTATATTTTGATGTCTCATAGTGTGCGATAATGCAGTATAATCAACGTCAAATACCATATTATACAATATTTCTGAATCTACTTTATCCTACATATTATTTATACCAGTCAATATTTTCTACTTTTCTACCATTAATGCAGTTTCGCTAGAGAAGAACGAGTAAGAAGTAGTATTGCTCTTTTCAAAAATTGGTGAACAATATTTGGAATACAATAAATAAAATACAATTTAAATTGGATTAAATTATATTAGAGCAACTCTATGTAGGTTAATTAAGTTGCCGTATCACTACTTACAATTACTGTAAATAACTATTACTAATTATATTTATAAACACATCACACTATTTCTTATACCATAAACTGATTGAGTAATAAACATCCATCCAAACATTCAGGGATACATAGGGGAGTATAGCTAAAAAAGTATATTTATATTTTTCTAATTTAATTACAACATTATAAAGATTTAATATAGTTGCTAAACACGATACCGTTATTTATTTACATAAAAAGATACATTATTTAATGTTGCGACTAAATTACATTGTTTTACATTTACCTGTTTTATGTGTGTAAATCATTATTAAGATCATCACTATTCAATCATTAAATTTATTAAGATTTTCAATCATAAATATAAGCTATTTAAATCACTGAATTAATCCGGTGAGTCGGCTGCCATATTCAACGAAATTTTATAAAAACGTATGTTACATATCATAACACTATTTTTTTTTTGTGCCTCGATAGGCAGACGAGCAGACGGGCCACCTGATGGTAAGTAGTCACCGCCGCCCATAGACTTCTGCAATACCAGGGCACAGCAAAGCCGCTGCCTACCGTTACTAATTTACATTGTGAATGTTTTAATTTATGAGTGTTACGGAAGTTGTGAAAAAAGAAGAAATCACATTTAAAAATAAAAAGCTTTTTAAAGATAATATCGAAGTTTTAAATTATAAAATTCGTAAAGAGATACGTCAAGCAGTATAAATGAGTGTCCAAGACGGTTGTTTCATTACTTCTAATACACTTCACTGGTGATAAGGATGGCATAGCCTGTCCCTCATCAATAAAACCACTATTCAGTACTTTGCTTTAAATAAATAAAAACAATCAACAGTCACACACATAGTTCTGACCCAACACTAGGTCAAGTCTGTATCAACAACTACGAGGGATTACGGTCCCACAACACCCAGACCCGAAACAAATATCTGTCTGTCACACAAATCTATGTCTATCTGTCACTGTTCTGTCGGGGGTCTAGAGTTGGAGTACGATGTGTGGCCGTTTTACGGCCTTCTGACACTAGACCCTCGACCTTCTTCACCTTCTTGCCCATGGCGTAGAGTGAAGAAGCAGGCCGGCATGAGTGTGTGGAGCAGCGCGGGACAGATCGTCTCTCGCTACTCGATACTCTAATTGGACCGCACTGTGCTTACCAGGTGCAGTGTGGTCACTTTGCCGTGCCAGTATAAAAAAAAACATTTGTCTCGGTGCGCGAATCGAACCCACGGCCTCTTGTTTCACAGCTGGCTGCTGGCCTGCTGCGCCACGGAGGCTGTCAACATTATAACATACAGCATTTGTACTATTTATGTTATTTCTCATTATAAAAAATACACACACACTTTACTTACACTCTAACTCATTGAGATTCTAACTTCATCACTCACTCGCCGTTTTATTTTCGTATTCAATGTTATCCATGTAAGAGATCTTTGGAATTTTCACGCGATCATTCATTCACTCGCTCAATCACTTCTCTCATTCGTTCAAGATAATCAATTCCAAAGTTAACAAAGCCGTGTGGTACAATGGATGTTTAAACTGGTTCAGAAATGAACATATTATGATTATAATAATTTGGGTCACATTTCACCTTTAACTAGAGTGGTATGAACTTGTATTTGGCCTAAATGTATTGATGTTTACATTTTAACATTAACGCTTGGTAAATTTAAAAATAAAATATAATTAACTCTATTTCAGTAGAATTTTAAGTTTCTTGATCATTTTTCAACAATTGTTGGCATAGATTTAATTTTTTTTTTAACAAAATTGTAAACTAATTATATTTCTTTTTTAACCGACTTCAAAAAAGGAGGAGGTTAACAATTCGTCGGAATCTTTATTTTTATGCATGTTACCTGATTACTCGAAGATGCCTGGACCTGTCGAGAAATTCTTTTTTTGTTTAAAAGGGTATACTTCCCAGGTGGTCCCATTGGCACCAAGTCAGGATCTGATGATGGGATCTCGGAAAAATCGAGGGCAACCCTCAAATTTTATAGGGACGCATAATTTGTTTTTTATTGAAGTCGGTGCACTTTTTATTTCTCCTAAGACTACTATATACTACTGTAAGCTATAAATACAATACATACATTCAGATAAGCACACGCCTCTATATATTTATATAAATTTGTATTGATGGTATTTCAAAAAATAATACAAAATTGATACTAAACAAGAAATCTTTTAAATAAGAGTTAACAAGCATTTACATAGAGATAAAATAAAATAAATAAAATAAAAATTGTTTATTGACACGTAAATTACATAAACATTTGGTATTAAATTTAGGCACAGTTTTAACAATTTATTGTAATATATACTGATTACTGGTTCCCAAACTAGGCCAGAAGCCTGTATCTTGGGAGACAGTGTTCAGTCGCACCAAAGGTTAACAATACTATTTGTTCTTAAGATCGCTGTTTATGCTTTTTTTTTTGATAATTGAATGCTCTTGATTATATACTTGTGGTGTGTATGAGGGTGTGTGTGTAGTGGTGTGTGTGTGTGTGTGTGTGTGTGTGTGTGTGTATGTGTGTGTGTGGGTGTGTTTATGTGTGTATGTGTGTTGGTAAATTAGTGGGATTTATGTTAGGTAGGTAAGAAGGTCTTCGATGATCATTTCACATACGCTATACGAGTATTTGCGAAGAACCTGAATCGTGCCCAATAATGAATGTAACAAGACCTTTTCAAGTTCCAACTTACAAAGATACTTAGGTTGTTAGTAAAGCCACATACGACTTCAAAAGTACTTTGCGTACCGCCGGCTTGTGTCGAGTGATAAATGGGAAAACTACTTGAGTCTTATACGCCAAGACTGTGTAAATCATAGATACATTTTTAATAGAGTCCGCTGGCTTGTCTATGGGTGTTATTGGAAAAAGTCATTTATGTAAGTAATTCTTCTGTTGTGGGTCTTTACGAACGATGGAGGTAACTTAGGTGATCTTACTTTTTTATTCTGACACGGCAAAGTGACCACACTACTTCTAATGGTAAGCGCAGTGCCGTCCAATTAGAGTATCGAGTAGCGAGGGACAATCTATCCCCCGCTACTCAACATATGGGCAAGAAGGTGAAGAAGCAGTCAAGGGTCTAAAGTCAGAATACTAACGGCCAAACATCGTACCCCAACTTTAGACCCCGACAAAAACGGATGTACACTGGCTGGATCACGACACACTTGTGTGTGCCACTATGGCGGGTTTTACACCCTGTGTAGTCACCCAGATCTTCGCCTTTTATTATCCAACCTATGGTTTAAACGCAGCCTCATCGATGGTGATACTAATAAGACGGCTTAAATAAAAGCCATTAGCAAATAAAAGCATGACCTTCCAAACATTTATCTCCGCTATGACTCTTGTAAATGTTAATCGGTACATAGAGTCAATTGTAAACGTTTGTAACAAAGCAGAATTACTAAGGCGTAAATTTATAAGGGTGAGGGTAGACTCTATAAAAATAAACACTTTTAGCGGTTGTTAAGTTAATGTTACACTGGATGTTTGATCAATATTATGTTATTCTCTTCATTCGCTCCCTCAATTTGAAGGTCGAGACTACGTAGCAACTGTCTCCAAATTGTCTCTAGTAAGTGGACACATACTGCCTTCAAGTATTATTTGGAACCATAAATAATAATAAAAGAAAAATACTAGCTCTGTATTAAATATTGTCCCACTGCTGGGCACGGGCCTCCCCTACTGATGATAGGGGTTAGGCCTTTGTCCACTACGCTACCCTAATGCAGGTTGGTAGACTTCACATGTCTTCGATATTCTTCTCAGGTATGCAGGTTTCTTCACGATGTTTTCCTTTACCGTTAAAGCAAGCGATAAATTAACATTGATATACACGTAACTTTAGAAAAGTCAGAGGTGTATGCCATTTGGGCTGGTTTCGAACATACGACTTTTGTCTTGACAGTCCATACCGCAACCACTAGGCTATAGCTGCTGTAATATACCTGATCTATATCTGACCATATTATAAATAAAGCGTGCATGTGGATTGAGTGAGCACCTTCCAAAAATCGTTTTTTATGTATTAGGTATTTAGTAAAAGTTCTAAAACAATTGTAAAACCAATCCTGGAATTTGTAAAAAGATAAAACCGAAGATAAATCAGTTAATGTCTGCTCACTCAATCCTGATAAGCGGCAACCCAGATCTACAAATGTATCAAGTTTACATATAAAATTTGGGTTCTAGGATTTAGTAAAACCTTAGTGAAGTCACAGTATTTAATTTCAGATCACCTAGTGCCCTATTTAAATAGTTACAAATTGTTATTGGTGCTCACTCAATCCACATGCTTTGAAAAGTCAAGATTTCTTACGAATTACCTATAAAATCAAGTTTAATTATATTTCTAGATTTAGTAAAAGTAGAATAGAAATTTGTAAAACACAAAACGAATCACTATCATGCTTCGTTTTTGAAAAAATAATTTTTATAGGTGCTCACTCAATCCACACGTTTTTGAAAAGTTAAAATCTTTCATATCTTTAAATCTGTAAGCGCTACAAAAAATGTGAATACGTCAAGATTTAGTAAAAATTTTTACTAAATATTGGCTATTTCACATTTTCGATTTTTTGCTTACTTAAAGAGATATTACTTTTTTAATGTTTCCATACAAACTTACAATGTAGGGTCGCCACACGTGTCAAAATACAGGATATTCTACTAAATTAATTTGTGTTTGCCTATATGTAAATACCTTTTTTTTTAGTTCCTCGATAGGCAGACGAGCAGACGGGCCACCTGATGGTCAGTAGTCACCGCCGCCCATAGACTTTTGCAATACCAGGGCACAGCAAAGCCGCTGCCTACCGTTTAAATACCTAAGGGAAACACGCACGGGCCGGTAATAAGCTCAGCGAAACGTCGATACTAGTTACACCTCTGCCTACCCCTTATTTTTTTATTTCAGTAAAAATATAAAAAAATATATCCTTGAAATGCTATACATTATTTAGATATAGTCAATCTTTTTTACTCTACCGCCAGTACGGAATGCAGTTTTACTAGAGTGTGCAGTGTTTTAATGTAGGGTCGCCACACGTGTCAAAATACAGGATATTCTACTAAAATAATTTGTATTTGCCTACCTCTTGTTATGCCTATATGAATCACGACGATATAAATGATAATAATTTGATGGGAGTGTAATAAGCTCAGCGACACATGGTTGAATTAATTTATTTTTAACTATTTATAGGAACCCAAATTAATATTATCAATACCACCTAGCACCAATTTACTAATTAAATTCATATGGGAATTCTGAACTCCTACTTATTATATAAAATAATTGAAACATACTGATATCTGAATTTATTCTTTTTAACGTGTTATTTAAATATTTAGGCACGAAGCTTAAATACAAATGTGACTATTAAGTATATCTAAATAAAAGTTATAATAATTTTGTTACTTTAAATAAATCTGCGTAGTTACTAAAAATATTCTATTGACATTTTGTGTTATTGTATAAATAAAAGGCGTCTGTACTAATACATAAAATAGGTAAAATTTGTAAGTTTGAATGTTCGGGGTAATCTACGGTACTACGGAACCGATTTTGAAAAATCTTTCACTGTTACAAAGGTATTTTAATGAGTTCCCTGAGTGCTATAGACTGCTCTTATTCTAATTTTTATTCCTGAAAATGTTATCTCGTGGGATAGACGGGCCGGGACAAACATATTTTTAAGGCGTTCGCGAAGTTCGCGAGGACAGCTATACCAAATATCATTATTAGCCAAAAAACAAAGTGCCGAAACTTATGCTAAGAGTAAAATACGACAACTGACCAACGCTGACATGGCTAGGTTTTATATATTTTGTATATTGCCATAGTTTGATGTGTCACGGGACTCTACTATGGGGTGGTGCTGCTGACAAGAATATATTTTACTCTCCAAAAGCGAGCTATAAGATCTATCGCTAAGTTATAGAAGTTCTTGGGGAGGAATATTCTTCTTTCAAGGGGCTTTGTATACGCTTTTACAATAAGGTTCCCAATCATTTTAAAGAACAAAATAAAAGATATTTTAATGATACTATTTAGCCTATTACAACATTTCTGAATATTTAGATGACCGAAAGGCTTCGGAATATATTATGCTATTACTTAGAAGTGTAGCCATTAAATGCTAATTAGGAACCTTATATATAATATATTTCATTTCCTTAACATTGCGAACTTATGTGAACAGTATGCCTTACATGACTTTACTTGATTTTAGTGTCTAATATTTTAATAGTTGTATTCTGTCTGTGCTTGCTGCGGCGTCATGTGCGGAATCGGTCACTTCCCTGTGACATGGTTGAGGAGGTCGATGGCTGGCACATGCGTCATTAATTGTGAACGGGTGCTGCTCTTGTGGACTGGTCTACTCAGACTGTTTCAGTAAGGACCAAATGCTCAAGAAATCGACATTTTTATCTATTTCACGGCGGTCATGTGCAACAATAAGCCTTGTAATAAGTTTTATTTCACAATATAAGGCAACCTAATTAACATACATTGAGCTGCTCTAATCTAATCAATTGTATGACCAAATATTGTTAACCGGTGTTCGAAAAGAGCAACGCTACAGTTTCTCGTCCGTTCTTCTCTAGTAAAACTGCATTCCGTACTGGCGGTAGAGTAAAAAAGATTGACTATATCTAAATAATGTATAGCATTTCAAGGATATATTTTTTTATATTTTTACTGAAATAAAAAAATAAGGGGTAGGCAGAGGTGTAACTAGTATCGACGTTTCGCTGAGCTTATTACCGGCCCGTGCGTGTTTCCCTTAGGTATTTAAACGGTAGGCAGCGGCTTTGCTGTGCCCTGGTATTGCAAAAGTCTATGGGCGGCGGTGACTACTGACCATCAGGTGGCCCGTCTGCTCGTCTGCCTATCGAGGAACTAAAAAAAAAGGTATTTACATATAGGCAAACACAAATTAATTTAGTAGAATATCCTGTATTTTGACACGTGTGGCGACCCTACATTGTAAGTTTGTATGGAAACATTAAAAAAGTAATATCTCTTTAAGTAAGCAAAAAATCGAAAATGTGAAATAGCCAATATTTAGTAAAAAAATTTACTAAATCTTGACGTATTCACATTTTTTGTAGCGCTTACAGATTTAAAGATATGAAAGATTTTAACTTTTCAAAAACGTGTGGATTGAGTGAGCACCTATAAAAATTATTTTTTCAAAAACGAAGCATGATAGTGATTCGTTTTGTGTTTTACAAATTTCTATTCTACTTTTACTAAATCTAGAAATATAATTAAACTTGATTTTATAGGTAATTCGTAAGAAATCTTGACTTTTCAAAGCATGTGGATTGAGTGAGCACCAATAACAATTTGTAACTATTTAAATAGGGCACTAGGTGATCTGAAATTAAATACTGTGACTTCACTAAGGTTTTACTAAATCCTAGAACCCAAATTTTGTATGTAAACTTGATACATTTGTAGATCTGGGTTGCCGCTTATCAGGATTGATTGAGCAGACATTAACTGATTTATCTTCGGTTTTATCTTTTTACAAATTCCAGGATTGGTTTTACAATTGTTTTAGAACTTTTACTAAATACCTAATACATAAAAAACGATTTTTGGAAGGTGCTCACTCAATCCACATGCACGCTAAATAAATTGTAGGGACTCGGCCCAGCGGCAGCACGGATGGCCATCGATGGGTCGTAAGACTGGCTAGTCCAGCATACCAGTTTTATTCTCATTCCGCTTCCCCCCGGAGCGGGCGGCAGTAATAAAACGCTTTCCCCGCGACAAAAAAAAAGGGTAGGCCAATAGCTGCTTTTGAAATGGGAAGGCAAGTGCTCGATCCCTACATCAAGTCAAATGTTTGTGTAATCCGCAAATATTTGCTTCGGGTTAGGATGTAAGAATCAGTCACTCATACTACTTAGCTAATTCTTGATTACCACGATACAGCTTTGACCTAGTATGTGGTATTTGCGCCCGCTGATAAAACCACGACTGAAGTTCGAAACAAAGCCATTATGCCCCTGGTGCCTTTTATAATACGAATATTCTAGAAGTAAATCTATGAAAGAACAGTGACCTCGTCAAATTCCGATTAGAGGTCCGAACGGGGCGGAGTTGTTCGGTCGAGCGGCGAACCGGGTCAGAGCTCATGTCTAGAATTTTATTCACTATTTTGGAAGTGAAGGACTTTAGTTTAGTTTAGAATTTAGTTTTAAATATACTATATAAATCATTTTATTATTATTATACTGAGCTGGGGCAGAAGGTGGGTAACATAGGATTTTTATTTTACACAGATGAAAGTTCAGAACCTTTTAAAAACAAGACGATTTCAAAAACTGGGCAACCAGGTTTCCTCGTATTGTAGCTTAGTTTATTACAGGTCTTTGTCACACTATACAAATATATATTTAGAGACTAGTATTATATAGAGACGTCCTGCTGATACGAGTGCCGAGAGCTGACACCCCGCCGTTGCTCCTTTTTTTCGCTCTTGATGTTGACAGTTTTCAAATTTATAAAAACCAAAGAGTATTTCAATGAAGATCGAAATGAGGCGACAACACTCGACTTTCCCAATTATATGGGCATCTCTTAGATTTTTTCTTTCCCCAGCCTTTTAGAAAAACAACATGATTCAGAAAACTGGACATTTAGGTTTTCTCGAATTTTCCAATTATTTGAGCATTTCTTTGAATTTTTCTTTCCCAAATGACGTTATTTGGACATTTATTTCCAAATCCATCAGTCATTTTTCAAGTTGACTAGCGGCAGCTTTCAATTTTTACTTATTAATAATATGCGTGTCTAGAAGTAAAATTTAATATAGGTCGGTACCTACTACCAAACCAGTTTCACTTTTAATGCTAAAACACTTTTGATGTAAGCAAATGAAAAATTATTTTTCGCATAAAATTTCCGAAAGGAATCAGACAACCTTTTGTCTTATCGTGGGTCTAAAAACGGTGCTTAATGCCTTATTATTTTCATAAAAATCTCTTTTTAACACACAAAATCAATTATATTTTGATGTGATTATACACAGTGTACTGAATACAACCGTACCAATTATATTTATTCGCACACAGTATGTTTAAAAGCTTTTCCTACTTTTTGTTTACACACAATAATGGTTTTACACAAAAGTTTGCTTTACTGCTATATTATTTCAATGGATTTCGTATTCAGCTTTGTTTTGCTAGCTTTTTCATGAGAATGATTTTTTATACCTAACTCCCCATTTTGGGAGATATTTTAAAACTTTTGTGGCATCGCAGATTTGAAATAGGTGGAATTTTTCTCAGTGTTGGTTTTAGCGATGGATATTGACACATTTTATCTCTATTCGGCACTATATTCATATCCGCCTGGATAGCGACCACCGTTCACAGGGTGTAAACCCCGCCATAGTGTCGCCGATCAGCCAGTGTACATCCGGTTTTTGCCGGGGGTCTAGAGTTGGGGTACGATCTTTGGCCGATCTAGTACTCTGACACTAGACCCTCGACCGCTTCTACACATTCTTGCCCATGGCGTAGTGTGAAGAAGTAGGCCGGCATGATTGTGGTGAGTAGCGGGGGATAGATTGTCTCTCGCTACTCGATACTCTAATTGGACGGCACTGCGTTTACCATCACAGGTGCATTGTGGTCATTATGCCGTGCCAGGATAAAAAAACGGTATCCGATGTCGATTGTCATAACCTTGTATGTCAATCGACATCAGACATTTAAGCTCAGTGTCAACTTGTCAGTCATTCAATATTGAAGCATTAAGAAGGATTTTTTTTTTTATATAACTATTCCCTAAAGAGAAGAACAAATGCATAAAAAACGATCAAATAATAATATAACTTAACCTAAATATTATTAGTGTCGCACCACGCGACTTGTCGCCTAAAAAGAAAATTAATGTTCTAAAGTAAGGCAGAAATTAGCAAACTTGCTGACAGCGCGGACTTCGTTATTTATTAAATTCTTTGTGGCTCTCGTGGCCTTAGTACTTATATTAATTTTGCAACAGCTTCGTGGGGAATCTCGGAGGTATGAAATAAACTATACAACATTATTTTTAGTATACTACAAAGCCGAAAGTAGTTTGTTGAGAGTCAGTAGCACAATACATTACACTAATTTTTAAGATGTTATATTTGTATCCCAAAAACATATAAAAATTTTCATCAAGCTGGTCAACTTGTTTATTACTTAATAAAAATCCCGCGTGTGTCGGTCGCTCACCGATACATACATACTACCTACAGCCGGCCGTCATACGGATCAAGGACAAGCGCGCGCCACGCGTATGCCCATGCGTCGTTCAAGAACAAGATTAATTATTTTTGCATCTCAATGCGTGAGTTGTCCTTATTATTATTATGTCATATATTTATCTGATCGTTTATACCAAAATCTAATTTGGGTTTTTCGGCTTTATGGTATACAAAAACTAATCTTGTATATAATGCGTATTATGCTAAGTATTAAGAATTGATAATGATAGCAGCAGGCGAATTTTGAAACAAGTGATTGACTTTTACTACAGCTCTTGGAACATTTTTTTCATTTCAATACACCCCAAGAACATTAGTAATTCTGAATTTTAAAGGAACTTCTTCGAACGGTATATTATTAAACTATAAATGCAGATCCCGACTAAGTAGTTCTTGTCACTTTCATTTTTGAACTTTAATAGTATGCCTTGTTATTTCATATTTAAGCCAGTTTTCTTCAGAAATGTCGCCTTGGAAGCAATTTGCAGACGTTCTTTTGTCATTTCAAACGAAATGTGAGTCTTGTCAGTTCGCATTTTCTTCTACAATTTCTATAAGTTCTTTAGATAATATTTTTTCTATGTACATTTTGCAGACGGCTTTGTTATTTTTTAAATTTTTAATAGAGTTTAGGCATATAAGTTCAGCATGAAGACATTTCATAATATTACAATAAAATATTAATCTAACTGTTGATGATTCACTGCAAACTCATTTAATATTAATAATAAGAAACGCTGGTTTCTATTTAACCATCTTTATGTTATCTGTATATATAAAAGAAGAAGCTGACTGAATGACTGACTGACTGATCGATCAACGCACAGCCTAAACGGCTGGGGTTAGAGACTTGAAATTTTTACAGTATGTACTTTTTATCACGTAGGCATCCACTAAGGAAGGGTTTTGGGAAATACAACCCCTAAGGGGGTAAAATAGGGGAAGAAAGTTTGTATGAAAAATCCTTCATTTTTGAAGTTAAACGCATGAATATTGGTATTGTGCCTCTCAGTTAAAAATAAAAAATATGTTTTTCCGGATTTTTGGAAATTCCACCCCTAAGGAGGTAAAATAGGGGAAGAAAGTTTGTATGCAAATCCGTCATTTTTGAAGTTAAACACATAAAAATTGGTATTTGGCCTTTAAGTTAAAAATAAAAAATATATGTTTCAGGGCTTTTGGAAATTCCACCCCTAACGGGGTAAAATAGGGGAAGAAAGTTTGTATGCAAATCCGTCATTTTTGAAGTTAAACGCATGAATATTGGTATTTGTACTTTCAATAAAAAATACACTTTTCAGGATTTTTGGGAATTCCACCCCTAAGCGGGTAAAATAGGGGTTGAAAATGTTAGGATAGTTTTGTTTTAGTTTTAGACAGAGCAAGGGATCCACATCATTTTTTGCATAGTGTTAGTTGATGGGCTACTTTTTATACCAGAAAATGCACGGTTCCTACGGGATAGCACAATACAGGAAGATGTAATAGCTTAAGAGGTCTCCATGGATTTTATACCTTTTCTTCCAAAAATAACCAACACGCGGGCGTAGCCAAAGCAAGCGTAGGCAAAAGCTAGTATCTAATAATTAGACAGCCTCCGTGGCCCAGTGGGCGAGCTGTATAATGAGACTCCGTGGGTTCGATTCCCGCACCGAGACAAATGTTTGTGTGAGAGACAGATGTTTGTTTCGGGTCTGGGTGTTGTGGGACCGTAGTCCCTCGTAGGTCTTGATACCCACAATACAGGTTTGATCTAGTGTGGGGTCAGGACTATGTGTGTGACTGTTGGAGCATACAAACCAACTTAACATTTTTATATATACATAGATTCCACCACTTATTTAGTACTAGCTTTTGCCCGCGGCTACGCCCGCGTGGTGGTTATTTTTGGAAGAAAAGGTATAAATCCATGGAGACCTCTTATGGTATTACATCTTCCTGTATTATGATATCCCGTAGGAACCGTGCATTTTCTGGTATAAAAAGTAGCCTATCAACTAACACTATGCAAAAAATCATGTGGATCCCTTGCTCTGTCTAAAACAAAAACAAAACTATCCCACGGGAATCGTACACCGTTACCGTACTGTTTAACGGTAGGCAGCGGCTTTGCTGTGCCCTGGTCTTGCAGAAGTCTATGGGCGGCGATGACTACTCATCATCAGGTGGCCCGTCTGCTCGTATGCCTATTGAAGCACTAAAAAAATCAGTTTTCCGGGATTAACGTAGCCTATGTGCTATTCTGGACTATAATGTCTGTGCCAAATTTCAACCAGATCCGTGGAGCCGTTGTAGCCTGATTGAGTAACAAACCTCCATCCATCCAAACATTCAAATTTATAATATTAGTAGGATTATTGATAAACCCCCGATAAAAGAGCTCATATAAAGTTTCATCCCCTATTTTAGCCCTTTAGGGGTGAAATTTCCAAAAACCCTGCAACATGTATTTTTTATTTTTAACGAAAAGGCCAAATATTAATTGTCATGAATTTAACTTAAAAAATGACGGATTGTCATACAAACTAACATCCCCTATTTTACCCCCTTAAGGGTGGTATTTCCAAAAACACTTCCTTTGTAGATGCCTACGTCATAAAATGTACCTACTGTCAAAATTTTAAGTCTCTAACCCCAGCCGTTTTGGCTGTTGATCGATCAGTCAGTCAGTTTCTTCTTTTATATATACAGATTACAAGACTTTCATAGTTATGATTTCCAGTTTTAAATAAAGCTGCGTTCACTCACTTTGACACATCAGAAAAAAAAACTTTTACGACGCGTGTAAATCACGGGATCTCGCTGTTTCGTTCCACGTTTATTAGCGCGGAACGATATGGCGCCAAATATTACCGCATCGCTTCATTTGCCGAACGAAATGTATCTGTAAAAATATATTGGTAAACGAATGAATATCTGATTCCATGTCAACGGTTTATTTCTGAAAATGGCTATAATAACTTCTTAACGTTAAGTGTTGCTTCGTAGTTTAGCTAAGATTGAGAACAGAAATCATATTTATCACTATCTAACTTACTCCCACTTTTAATATATTCTACGGTTGCTTAAATAATAAATAAATACACTTAACAGTCACACACATAGTCCTGTCCCCGCACTAGGTCAAACTGTATTGTGGGTATCAAGCTACAGTTCCACAACACCCAGACCCGAAACAAACATCTATCTGTCACACAATAATTTGTATTGGTGCGGGAATCAAACCCGTCAAGGGAGGCCGTCCCTTCCACAACCGACTACTCGGCCGCTGCACCACGGATACCCAAATAACTCAATTCTTTCTTGTTTCCTATGTTATTTTTTTTGTGGGTTGGTTATTGTTTAAATATAATCATAATATATACTATATAATCCCTTAGTCTCCATAGTGTGTAATAAACAATTATATTTAAAAAAAAACAGTAGTAGCCTAGTTGGAAGTAGTACAACCCACGGCACGGCAAAGTGACCACACTGCACTTGATGGTAAGTGCAGTGCCGTCCAATTAGAGTACCAATTATCAAGCCTAAATAACACATATTGAACTTTCAAATTTTAATTGTTAATTATCGCTTGCCTAACCGATGCAGGAAAACATTGAAAATCTACATGCTTAAGAATATTTTCAATAGGTGTGAAGATGATTTTCCCGAATTTTCCGAACATACGCACTCGCATTTGTTATCCCCGAAGTAGCAAGACGAGATGTAAACGGTACACCCACGTTTCACCGAGATTATTACCGTCCCATGATATGATCGGGGGGGCCTATCGCTATACCGAGCACAATTCCAGACTCCTGATACTAGGTATTTCGTGAAAAAAACCCCAATATCACTTTCCTAACAATTGTTCCAATTATACTGTCTATGAAAACCTGTTTTGGACTATTATGGTCATTAAACGAATAACCAATACGATCCAGGTGTAAGGGATGCATTTACGAACAGAATTTCATTTTTAAACAACATGTAACATGATTAATGCACACTCTGAAAGTAGTTTGTTCAGAATATGTGACTGAATCGATATCAAAAATTTTTTAATAGACGATTTTTTTTCCAAAAATAATTAACACTCAGGTAAATAATAGTCACCCTTTAATTTATCGTTCAAGACAAACGAAACTGAAACATAATTCGATGCGATAAAGTCTTTTCTAATTGCAATAATAAACGAACACTTGAAAAAACAAATAATTAAAATTACGAACTTTATGTCGAAAATTAGTACAAATAATTTCATAAAAACCAATATTTATGTTCATCGCAGTCTAATTTCAATACATGAATTATGATTGTAATAATATTTTTAAATTGGGGTGTCTGAGGATGTGCGTTATTCCCGTTACACGTAGTATAATTATATAGATTGGAATTCATTCGCCCATATTTTACGAATTGCAAGTAATAATTTAAATTTATGGCTCCAGGCCGCCGGGTCGACCCGATGCACATCTGCTAATAGTTAGACTTCACTCGTTATCTAGATTTTAGTGCTTCCTAATTTCCTTTACGACCTAACATCTGGAGAAAGTCTAGAATTGATGGGCTTGAATCAAATTAAAAGCGAATGGGGCCGGATATCGATTTGTGAGTTGAAGAGTAAGTACCAGGTTCTTAGTTTATGAATACTAGCTTTTGTCCGCGGCTCCACAGGCGTGGTAGTTATTTTTGATATGTATAAAATCCATGGAGTCATCTTTAACTATTACATCTTTCTATATTTTGCTATTCCATAGGAACCGTGCATTTTCCGGGATAAAAATAGCCTATGTCATTCTGTAAACCCTAAACGACCTCTATACAAAAAATTATTCCCAAAATTGACGGCAAGCTGAATCGACAGAAAAAAGTTTTAGTCCCCAATGTGATCGGGAAGTATCTAAAAAATCACGGCATAAAGATGTCGGTTTTTGATATAATACTAATAATACTAGCCCTGTATTAAACATTATCCCACTGCTGGGCACGGGCCTCCTCTACTAATGAGAGGGGTTAGGCCTTAGTCCACCACGCTGGCCTAATGCGGGTTGGCAGACTTCTCATACCTTCGAAAAACTCTCAGATATGCAGGTTTCCTCACGATGTTTTCCTTCACCGTTAAAGCAAGCGATAATTAACATTTTAATACACACATAACTTACGAAAAGTCAGAGGTGTATGCCACTTGGGTTTCGAACCTACGACTTTCGTCTTGACAGTCCGTACCGCAACCAACTAGGCTATCGCTTCTATCGGTTTTTGATGTCGTTTTGCATTGTTACATTTTTTTCGTTCTAGCCCCCAAACAAATGATATCGTGCGATAAAGAACTCCGTTCCAAAATTCGATATGGTTATTTCTTTATTCGCAAATAGTAGATTCACAACTGCTTCTTCACCTTCTGGCTCATGGCGTAGTGTGAAGAAGCAGGCTGGCATGACAGTGTTGAGTAGCGGGGGATAAATTGTCTCTCGCTACTCGATACTCTAATTGGACGGCACTGCGCTTACCATCAGGTGCAGTGTGGTCACGTTGCTGTGCCAGGATAAAAAAAAGGTACACCTCTAACCTGTACATACATCTGAAAGTTAACCTCGTGATTTAATCAAATAGCTTCTGCTCACCACGAATCCATAAAACGAAACCAATAAACAGAATAACAAGCATTAAGATTCAGTTTACGAAATGGAAACGATCTCCGTAAAAGTACTTTATTGAGCAATACACTGGGGATACAGTTTTATGATCGAACGATATTTCCTGTGCCATTAAATTTTATATCCAACGTTGTTCTGTTACCGTTTGTTAATCAATAACTATAGGAAATTAAATAACATTGAGAGCCCGGACTGCCTCGGTGCCGCAGTTGTAATTGCGCATGCGTTACGACTGCTGTGTTGAGGTCTCGGATTCGATCCCCGGGTCGGGTAAGGTGATATTGGATTTTTCTATTTAGAAATACTCAGTATCACCGGAGTCTGGAATTGTGCCCGGTATGGCGATAGGCTCGCTCCCTATAACATTATGGGACCGTAATAAATTCGGCGAGAAGTGTATGCACTGGTTACACCTTTGCCTATCCTGGCCTATATGCATGTATATTGATAGACAATGCCAATACAGAAATGAAAGAAGTAGGTTCGAAACCGGCTAGAAATTACACACCTGACTTTTCTAAAGCTCGGTAAAAGAAAACGACGTCGGGCATTCTCATGAGAATTTCAAAGGAATGTGAAGTCTATATACATATACACTCACGCCTGTAATCCCCGAAGGGGTAAGCAGAGGTAACCAGTACACCCACTTTTCGCCGAATTTATTATAGTCCTATGATGTGATAGGGGGCGAGCCTATCGCCATACCGGGCACAATTCCAGATTCCGGACTGATACTGAGAATTTTTCGATAGAGCAACCCAATGTCACTTTACCCGACCCGGGGATCGAACTCGAGACCTCAGCACAGCAATCGTAAAGCATGCGCAATTACAACTGCGCCACCGAGGCAGTCAAAGTGTGAATTCTACCAATACGCATTAGGCCAGCGTAATGGACCAAGGCATAACCCCTCATCAATAGAGAAAGCCCGTGCCCAGCAGTGGGACAATATTTTATACATATACATACATACATATACACTCACGCCTGTAATCCCCAAAGGGGTAGGCAGAGGTGTAACCAGTACACCCACTTTTCGCCGAATTTCGGTCCCATAATGTGATAGGGGGCGAGCCTATCGCCATACCGGGCACAGGTTTCAGACTCCGGGCTAATACTAAGAATTTCTAGATAGAGAAACCCAATATCACTTTACCCGACCCGGGGATCGAACTCGAGACCTCAGCACAGCAATCGTAAAGCATGCGCAATTACAACTGCGCCACCGAGGCAGTCAAAGTTTGAATTCTACCAATACGCATTAGGCCAGCGTAATGGACCAAGGCATAACCCCTCATCAATAGAGAAAGCCCGTGCCCAGCAGTGGGACAATATTTTATACATATACATACATACATATACACTCACGCCTGTAATCCCCAAAGGGGTAGGCAGAGGTGTAACCAGTACACCCACTTTTCGCCGAATTTCGGTCCCATAATGTGATAGGGGGCGAGCCTATCGCCATACCGGGCACAGGTTTCAGACTCCGGGCTAATACTGAGAATTTCTAGATAGAGAAACCCAATATCACTTTACCCGAGCCGGGGATCGAACCCGAGACCTCGGCACAGCAGTCGTAACGTATGTGCAATTACAACTGCGCCACCGAGGCAGTCAATATTTTATACAGGGCTAGTTTTATTACAAGAAATTGAGTAATTTTCGAAATGGGAAGCCAGACAGTTGTGTCTACACATATAATTTCGTCTGCATACACGTTTTTTATTCATTTTGAATAACTGTTTGTGATTTTGCGCTAACTGTATATTTGCAACGTCAAATAAAAATGCACGTCACAAAATACGAAATGTAATTTTGTTACTGCGAATGAAAGCAGTCATGCTTTTCCAGTATACGTTGTATTTTTATTAACCGACTTCAAAAAAGGAGGACGTTAACAATTCGTCGGAATCTTTTTTTTTTATGTATGTTACCCGATTACTAGAAGACGCCTGGACCGATTCGAGAAATTCTTTTTTTGTTTAAAAGGGTATACTTCCCAGGAGGTCCCATTGGCACCAAGTCAGGATCTGATGATGGTATCTTAGAAAAATCAAAGGAAACCCTCTAATTTTATAGTGACGCATAATTTGTTTTTTATTGAAGTCGGTGTACTTTTTATCTTTTTGTCAGAGTTGCGTTATTACTAGAAGCCCTTTCAAAGAACTGCATATCTGCCGTCTATTTACTCAAAGGCCGTTATGTGATATTTTGAGAAAAGAAAATGACCAGGAATATATGGACCACAGTACAAGTTTGCGTCAATTCTAAAGTTGTTTTAAATAGTCTATAAAGTATTATAATACTATCTAAAGATTACATTTTTGGAATTGGAACGCGGTTTTCCATGTTCCATATAAAGATTTAAACGTAAGACTAGGCAGCATGCTTGATTGACTATAGCCTGTCCTTTGGACCAATAAAAAAAAACGTAACAAAGTATTACGTCAATAAAAACCATAGATATAGTATATACAACTGTAGATGAGGCATAGGCGTGCACCCGAAAGGGACAGGTGAACTCTATGGGGTTACCAACTAACATTAGTTTACCCAGTTCTTGAAATATTAGGCGTGCGTCTTTCAATATGATAAAATTAAAAAATTATGAGGTATAGACATAATATATAAAATAATACAAGCCCTGTATTTAACATTGTACCACTGCTGGGCTTGGGCCTCCTCTACTAGTGAGAGGGGTTAGGCCTTTGTCGACCACGCTGGCCTAATACGGGTTGGTACGTGTATAGACAATAATAGTAATAACTCCTTGAAACAAAAACTCACAGTTACATAATATGCATAATAACTTTATTAACAATGAACAATTCAAAACAAGTAATTATTATTGTCCTTTAAACTGTATTATTTTTTTTATGAAACTCCTGGGAAACGGTGAGACATTATCCATAAATAAGAGGTAATTAATTGTCGTAAACGTTGGTATCCCCATAATGTGTATTATGCAGTCATGTTAAATTTACCCACAATTGTCATGCACAGCTAAACATCTAAACAGCAGCAAATGACATTTAAACAATTTCCGAATTTGACTAGGTAATACATGAAATTTAAAATTGGTTTTATATAGATTTATTTTACTTCTGCAGCAAGGAATGCTTAGAAAATGGTATACCATCAATATTTTATAATTATTTTTAAGAAATATGATTAATAGTAACGTAAAATTGCTACTTACGAATAAAACATTATATTTTCATATTTTCGCTTATTTAGGCTTTGACAGCCAAAAACACTGCAATATACCATATTCAACACGTTTTAAACACTTAAATACGACGCGAAATGTATTCAAACACAATTTATAATGATAATATATTTCCACAATCACGGATAATATATTTCGTTGACATTCAGGCTATCTGGCCAGAACTAAAAGCACAACGGTAGGCAGCGGCTCTGTTAACGGTAGGCAGCGGCTCTGCTGTGCTCTGGCATTGCAGAAGTCTATGGGCGGCGGTGACTACTTACCATCAGGTGGCCCGTCTGCTCGTCTGCCTATCCAGGCACTAAAAAAAAAAAAAAAAAAACAACCAAAAAGTTGTGAAACTCAGATAGTGACAGCAAATAATATGTCTATTCCTATTGCTCTTAGCTTTTTCGTAATAAGTGCATCCTGCTCTTTCTGGGAATTAAAAATTGAATGTCAGCCCTGTGATAAAAACTGTTAGTTATTTTTAATCTATAATACGTCTGATTAAGTTTTAAAAGAAATCCCCTATACAACACAGACATTCTGTTTGCCAGACGACTTCAAAAATAAAGACATAAATTTAAATATTATTTTTATCTTGAGGCGCGAGAAAAAGCAGTACCAAGAATGGGCATTCTCCTTTGAGTTATACAAGGTTAGTCAGAAAGGGTGTACTATGCCGCGGACATATTAAAGTATATGTGATATGGATTACTGAATATCCTATCCTATCTCTTAAAGGCATTGTTTTTATTTTCATACAAAAATCAAATACTGTTTACTTTTATATTAAATACGCACAACTCTGTTACGCAATTTCGTAGTCTACGAATCGGCGCGTCGCGGCGGTGTAATACAAAGGACCCGTGCACCGTCCCCGCGTCATGAGTTTCACTCAGTGACATTAAATGAAAACACAGCTGATATTAGAGTTATGTAACACTATTTAAAAAAAAAGAAAAGTGTTTTAACTACAATATCACGAAAATAGCGATAAGAGCAGCGATACCCTAGTTACGGTACGGACTGCCAAGACGAAAGTCGTAAGTTCGAAACCCAAGTGGCATGCACATGACTTTTTTCAAGTTATGTGTGTATTAAATGTTAATTATCGCTTGCTTTAACGGTAAAGGAAAACATCGTAAGGAAACCTGCTTATCTGAGAATTCTTATACGAATCTCACAGGTATGTGAAGTTTACCAACCCGCATTAGGCCAGCGTGGTGCACTAAGGCCTAACCCCTCCTATTAGTAGGGGAGGCCCGTTCCCAGCAGTGGGACAATGTTTTATACAGGGCTAGTATTATTATTATATATATTATATCACGGAAACTATTGCGCTTTTGGAAAAAAAGTATAAAACTTGCTTAGAATTGCGGGTACTTATGTCCTTTCGGCTTAGTACACCCTTTCTGTCTAACCCTGTATATAGAAAGTAATAAAATAACTTTTTTGTCTATGTATCAATCTGACTCATATTTTTCTATCAATATTAAGTTATAAGATCTACATTATGCTCACGGCTTTAGTTCGATCTACGCAGAAAGAGTATCTTCTTCCATCACAGTATCATGTGGTCTGGTAGTTGGTCTTTTGGGTTCACATTTAATAAAATACTAGCTTTTGTTTTTTTTAAAAGGTATAAAGTCTATAGAGACATTTAAGTTTCACGTCTTATATTATGCTCTCCCATAGAAACCGTGCATTTATTGGGATAACAACCTATGTCATTCTTAAACCCCTCATCTAAAACTATGCAAAAAATCATGTCGATCCCTTGCTCTATGTAAAACAAAAACAAAACTATCCCACGGGAGCCGTAATTTTTTCCGAAATAAAAAGTAGCATATGTGCTATTCCAGACTATAATCTATCTCTATGCTAAATTTCAACCAGGTCCGTCCAGCCGTTCTGGCGTGCTTAAGTAACAAACATCCATTCAAACATTCGAATTTATAATATTAGTAAGATATAGATCCTAGGCCTGAGGTGGAATTGGATTGTAAGACCGGTTAGTCCAGCAACCCCATTGTATTATTTTTATTCCGCTCCCTCCCGGGGCGGGCGGCAGATATATAAAGCTTTACCCGGGACAAAAAAAGGTCTGTGCCAGCTTCTTGTCTTGTCTATTGAAATTAAGCTGCTCTTTAATTTAAATAGCCTAGCGATTCATTAAAATCTAAATAAAAAATTTATTGAATCCAAGAAATGTTATACATCCTTTAGGTTCAGTAAATTTTTTACTCTACCACCAGTTCGGAATGCAGTTTCGCTAGAGAAGAACGGGCAAGAAACTCTAGCATTGCTCTTTTCACATCGGTTAACAATATTTGGTCATACAATTAAAATACTAGGTAGAAATTATAGGTAGGAATCCGTGTTCTTTGATCTTTGGACTAAAAATTAAAAAATAAGCCGCGATAAAATCTATGAAACTAGTTTTATTTCAATAAACAGTGATTGATTTCAACCAAACACGAATTATATTCTACGAAACTGAGCATTTACAAGTAAATTCAAGCATGTTATCAGCTGTATCAACATCAAAACGAAATAGTTAAATTCTCGTGAAATATTATTCGTTCCGAACGTACCAACATAAATATTACCGATTGACGTGATTTCAAAACTATGTCATTAGATTATATTTTATGATACCAGACATGTAATAGTCGATAACACGCGAGTTTGTTTATTCAGCTATACGGCGTTGAAAACTAATAATAAATACACACAACAGTCACACACATAGTTCTGACCCTACACTAGGTAAAACCTCTGTCGTGGGTATCAAGTACTACGAGGGACTACGGTCCCACAACACCCAGACCCGAATCAAATATCTGTCGGTCATATACAACATGTAACATGATTAATGCACACTCTGAAAGTAGTTTGTTCAGAATAAGCGACTGAATCGATATCAACATTTTTTTAATGGACGATTTTTTTCCCAAAAATAATTAACACTCAAGTATATAGTCATCCTTTAATTTAACGTTCAAGACACACGAAACTGAAACATAACTCGATGCGATAAAGTCTTTTCTAAATGAAATAATAAACAAACACTTTAAAAAGTCAAATAATTAAAATTACGAACTTTATGTCGAAAATTAGTACAACTAATTTCATAAAAAACAATATTTATATTCATCGCAGTCTAATTTCAATACATGAATTATGATTGTTATAATATTTTTAAATTGGGGTGTCTGAGGATGTGCGTTATTCCCGTTACACGTAGTATGCATTTTTCTCAGTGGGGAATCGAAGCCACGGCCTCTCGTTTCACAATCAGCTACTCGCCCGCTGCGCTACTGAGGCTGTCATTAGATTGCTATTTACCATTAGATGCAGTCACTTTACCGAACCAAGATAAAAGATCTCCAACGTCTAAAATACACGAATTTTTCATGCGCTGGTTTGTAACAATACTTTGTGTCACGGTATGGTTTTGATGAGTTAGGCATTGGGGGTCAGTTAAAAGTCGAATATGAGTCGGTGAAAACGGACAGCCTCAGCGGCGCAGTGAGTAGCCGGCTGTGAAACGAGAGGCTGTGGGTTACACCGAGACAACTATCTGTGTGTCAGATAAATATTTGTTTCGGGATTGACTTATATTCTATAGACACGAACTGTCGAAGAAAAAGGATGTTCTGAAAACCTTGTCCGCCCACTAATGCCATCTATCATTTTACTAAGAACTATTTGGAAGTTATAACTCCCGTCACTGTCTCTGGAACGGGACTTTCGGCTCGCCAAAACGGGACAAACTATATAATGAATTTGTTGTGAAAATGCCATCTATTAATTTTACTAAGAACTATTTGATAACTCCGTCGCTTTTTCTCGAACGGGACTTTCCACGCGCTAAAACGGGACAAACTATATAATGAGTATTGTTTTGAAATATAGACTTCCCGCATTCAGAATTGAAATTAATTAATATTTATTGATATTACGTTCTAAACGTTATGAAATTATATTATTTACCTTATATACTATTAAAGTATTAACAGTTTCACTGTAAATCAATTTAAGGCAGATTTGTTCGGGAATGTCGCTACAAATAACTAAAATTAACTCGACACTGAAAGATGCAAAGTGGTGCGCTAGCTTAGGTCGCATCAAGCAAACTAATGTCGGTGAGGAGTATACACCAACTCGGTGGAACATAATGTTTGTTCTGGTCGCCGCATCTATTACGTAGTACATATAGATCGCTGGTTTCGGGCATAGGTGTTGTGGCACCGTAGTTCTTGTTTTTTTTATTCTGGCGCGGCGAACTGACTACACTGCACCTGATGGTAAGCGCAGTGCCGTCCAGATAGAGTATGAAGTAGCGATAGACAGTCTATACCTCGCTACTCAACACAATCATGCCGGCCTGCTGTTTAGCTTCTTCACACTACGCCTAAACGACCCAGGATCAGGAAGGAGGGAAGATACCCATGATACCGGTTTACCTATTGTGGGGTAAGAACTATCTGTGTGGTGTTGGGTGTAATTTATTTGATTTAAAGTAGGCTTGATTTACCCCTTTTATTTGTATAGGAACTCTGTGCCCAGCAGTGGAACAGTATAAGTAATAGGTTTACTATAATATTATTAAAAGTATTTATAAAACCACGTCATCTAGAAAAAAAACTCCTAGCCATGTGAATGTAAATAAATCTCTATTCTTGATTCTCAAAATTTTAAGTCACGGGATAGTAAGAAGTTGTTGTTATTTAAATGTTGTTTTTAACCGACTTCAAAAAAAGGAGGAGGTTCTCAATTCGACTGTATGTTGTTTTTTTTTTTTTTTTTTTATGTTTGTTACCTCGTTTCTCTGTACTGTGTGAACCGATTTCGACCATTCTTTCTTTGATTGAAAGCTGGTGCTTGTCATTTGGTCCCATAAAAATATGGTGAAGATCTGATGAATATCTTCGGAGCTGGAGAGGGTAACTCCTTAAAATTAAGTAGTATTCCAGTGGTTCTTTTTGCATTACGTTCATTATAAAAGTTAAGTTTCAGTGAGAGAGGGTAAAAAGGGTGGGGGTGAGGGAGGGGGGTGATAAAATTAAAATACACGTAAATTCTAATATCTTCAGCAGCTTTTAACCGATTTTATATAATTTACCACTAAAAAGCAAAAAAAAAATTATTACTTTTTAAATAAAAATTAAACCGCCTTCAAAATAACCCAGACACAACTAAAAAGCAAAAAATAATTGGTTACATTTAAATCAATTAGTTATATGCAATTTAAATCAATTATTTGGAGTCGGTGCCAGCCAAAACATGGAAAAAACAGAATAATCAGGCATACAAAAAAATATAAAATAGATCCAGACTTGGTTTTTATAAATCTAAAAGTAAAGAAAACAACACCGGCACCGACTCCAAAAATAATTGATTTAAATTGCATATAACTAATTGATTTAAATGTAACCAATTATTTTTTGCTTTTTAGTTGTGTCTGGGTTATTTTGAAGGCGGTTTAATTTTTATTTATTTAGTATTTAAGTGGTTCTTTTATTTCTTAGTCATGATATATGTGTATAATATACACATATATGAGGCTGTCAGTGCAAAAGTGGCCTAACCCTCAATTTTTCATAATCTGACCTATGTACTACAAAAGATTTAAAATGTGCGAAAATTTAATGCCAAACCGGCCCATCTCTAGTTTCACCAATCTGTATATATAAAAGAAGAAACTGACTGACTGACTGATCGATCAACGCACAGCCAAAACGGCAGGGGTTAGAGACTTGAAATTTTGACAGTAGGTACCTTTTATGACGTAGCATCCACTAAGGAAGGGTTTTTGGTAATACCACCCCTAAGGGGGTAAAATAGGGGATGATAGTTTGTATGAAAATCCGTCATTTTTGAAGTTAAGTTTATGAAAATTAGTATTTGGCGTTTTAGTCAAAAATAAAAAATATGTATTTCAGGATTTTTGGAAATTCCACCCCGAAGGGGGTAAAATAGGGGAAGAAAGTTTGTATGAAAATCTATCATTTTTGAAGTTAAATGCATGAAAGTTGGTATTTTGTAGTGTATACTTTTTGTCTCAAACACGACCTCCACGCGGGTGGAGCCGCGAGCAACAGCTAGTTGCCAATATGATGACAAGAAGATGGCATTGCAAAAATTGCATTTATGTACATTGATTTAAAATTCATGAATATACAAACCCCATTATTTTCATACTCATTGTCTCAAGCTTAGGTCACTTTTGCGCTGACTGCCTCATATCATATATGTGTGTATATTATACACAATAAACATACACATTCATACACATATATTATATGTGTATGTTTATTTTTCAGAGTCTAATTATAAATTTATATAAGTATAAATAATAATGTTTTAACCATACTTTGTAAGATATGTTTGTGTTTCAATTGTTGGTTTTAATAAATAAATAAAGAAAATGTATACAAGAAACATCGTCTTAATTTATAATTCTTGATTGATGAAAGAAATATCAAACACCGACTTCAAAGGTATACTAAAGTAGAAATTACACTGAAAATACAAATAAAATCGCATCTATTTCTGTAAGAACTCTGCTGTCTTTGATCTAGGAAATGATTACTGTTAGTTTTTCATGTAAATATCTATGTTGTGTATGTCTGAAGACATTTTTATTAGTTACACATATTGAAGCATATCAATATGTAATTTAAAATCTTCTTCTTGTCGTGCCTCTCCATTACTGAAGGTTGCCGGTCAGTTTTTTTTATTTTTTACGGTCTAGTACAAGTCTGAATAGTTCTTCAACAGACATGATGCCAGTCCACTCTCTGATGTTACGGTGCCATAACATTTTTAAACGACTTCAAAAAAAGGAGGAGGTCAACATTTCGTCGGAATCTTTTTTTTATGTATGTTACCCGATTACTCGAAGACGCCTGGACCGATTCGAGAAATTCTTTTTTTGTTTAAAAGGGTATACTTCCCAGGCGGTCCCATTGACACCAAGTCAGGATCTGATGATAGGATCTCAGAAAAATCAAGGGCAACCCTCAAATTTTATTGAATTCGGTGTACTTTTTATGAATTAAAAAACTTTTACTTATTTTAGTAAGTCAGTTAGTTTAGTAAGACAAGTAATTTAAAATAGCTGATTAAAATTACATCAAAATGAATAAAAAATTTAATACAAGTTCCCCGGTTGAAACATCATCTCTAAAAAATAACACTAAACAAAGTTTCGACCGAATATTCTACAATATACAACATATTACATAATCTCGTACCAGTGTTGCCAACTTGACGGATTTTGGGAATCCGGTACTCGATTGTCATAATAAAAATTAAATATGATCTTAATATCGTGTAATAATAATTTTATTTATTTTTACATACATACATATACCTAGTCAGGTCATAAATTCTGTCACATGTTTAATATAAAATAATTGAAACAAGTTTATTCATTATGTAACCATTTATATACCAAAATGAACTTAACAAAACATAGATTCTTATGACACTAAAGTTTATTCAAAATGACCTCCGTGATTTTGAATACAGGCCTTCAATCTGCGCGGCCAGTTGTCTATCGCAGCACGAACGAGGTCCATGTCAATATCGGCGGCTGCCTTAATCAAGGATGTCTTGAGTGACTCCAAATTGGGATGAGGCTTTGAGCACGCCTTTTCCTCCAAGTGTTGCCATATCTTGTAATCTAACGGATTCAAATCTGGACTGGAGGAGGGCCAGTCTTCGTGCCGGACGAAGTCGATTTCACGCGCCGCCAGCCAGTCTTGTGTGCTCTTCGCTCTATGAGCTGGCGCCGAATCTTGTTGGAATACCCAGTGCCTGTTATTGAACATGGTATGAGAAACAGGTTCCACAAGGTTCGTCAGGACTGTATTTTGATACACAACTGCATTCGTTTTTACACCTTTCTCACAAAAATGTACCTCTGTTAAGCCCCAATAAGAAACTCCCAACCATACCATGAGCGAGGATGGAAAATGACCTCGTTGGACACGCGGAATACGGTTGCTCGCTTCTTCACTACTGTGTGCGTACACCTTATCATTTTGTTTGCTGTAGCTCTCTTCTACGGTAAAAAATTTTTCATCTGAAAAATGAAATTCCCGATATTTTTTTCCCGCGTACCGCTTTCAACAAAGCGCGGCATCTCTTCAGTCTCAGGTCCATTAGACGAGCATTCAAACGATGTCCTGTTTTTCTTCGATATGCCTGAAGCCCTAAGTCTTAATTTAACACCCTTTTCACCGTGGTTCTGCTTAACCCCATCTGAAGGGCCAACAGTTTCTACTTACGTTTGGGATTTCTTTGAATTCGCGCCTTCACAGCTTTTATCACTGCTGGAGTCCTAACAGACCGAGGGCGACCACTTCTTGACCTGTCATCTACACTAGAGTCTTCATTGTATCGTTTGATGGTACGATAAACGAATCTTTTGGTTATATTCAAATTTTTCAGTATGTCAAAAATTTGAATTGGCGCGTAACCGCAACGATGCAACGCAATTACTGCAACACGGTCTTCTTTAAGCGTCCACTACATATTTAAAAATGAGTAAAATTCTAAAAAGTATACATTTTTCTGAAAGTGAAGTCTGCCAACCCGCATTAGTAGAGGAGGCCCGTGCCCAGCAGTGGGACAATGTTTAATACAGGGCTAGTATTATTATTATACATACATATATATACACTAACGCCTGTAAGTGTAACCAGTACACCCACTTTCACCGAATCCCATGATGTGATAGGGGAAGAGCCTATCTCCATACAGGGCCCAATTCCAGACTCCGAGCTGATACTGAGTAAATAAATAAACAAAAGATCACTTTACCCGACCCGGGGATCGAATCTGGGACCTCAGCACACCAACAACACATCCGGCACCGAGAAAGTCTTTATTTATTTTTACACATTAAAATGTACCAATGTTTAGTGAATAATCCTTTAAAGTCACATATTCTCGTTATACAACCTTTCCAGATGGTCGATAAGGCCCGCTTAACCCGTCCGTATGTGTTGACATATGTAAAGCTATCTTTCCGCCCCTCAAGTCTGAATGTCGGAATGGTCGGAACCGGTTGAAACCAATATGTCTGCTTTAAATGACATCACTAGGATTAGAGCTGCGAAGTGAAAAATAATAAGATATATGTACAGGATATTTTTATTTTATTCTGGCACGGCTAACCACACTGCGCCTGATGGTAAGCGAGAAACAATCTATCCCTCGCTAACACAATCATGCCAGCCTGCTGTTTAGCTTGGTCGCTCTACGCCGAGCAAATCTTTTCTTTTAATTTTTTGACTTTCGCGATTTGTATAAAATTTATCAAATACTTTTATTAATCAACAGTCAATCCGTGATCACGGCCTTTGTATCTAGGTTGAAATGGAAATAAATAGGTAGTCATACCATTAAACATTGTGTGATAACGCCCGAATACTGAAACGCTAATCACATGGCTAACTCTAACGGCTTCTTTGTAACACTCCATACAATTAGGACAAATAACACGATCTTGATATGAACATCTTCTTAGGGGTTATTCTTTAATTACGTAATGGTCCCAAGGGGGAGAGGTGGTTTAAGTGGCATCGACTCACACTAATTACTTCCTGTATAGTCATATAAGCCTAAAAACATCTATTATGTATCACCTCGTGTAATTTTTTTTAGTGAATAAATAACAGACCAAGAACGTTTATATACAATATCCTTACATAAGGGGGTTAAAAATGGCCAAAATCATCTTTACGTTAATAACGGCGCCTTATATGCTTAAGTTGCGTTTGAGTATTCGGGGGTAAGACCCGGTCCCTAATTTGATGAAATATAGAAATTTACAATATTTACGACTTATGATCAAATATGAAATTAACGACTCAATATTTCATTAGCACTGAATATGAATCTGTGCTTAGTTTCTAACTTCTGACGACTCGCAATTTCCGTCCATAAATTATTAATTGGAAATTATAATTACTTCCACCAATTATAATCGAGTTAGTACTCCATTAAATAACAGGAGGTTAACGACGAAAATTATAATTATAAGAAAGTGAGTAATTAGTACGTAAAGGCTGTATTCTTATAACACAGAACAAACGGGCAAGCGGGTCATTTGATGGAAAGTGAACTCTGTCGCATGTTAACTCCTACAATACAATACTACGGGCACGGGCCTCCTCTACTAATGAGAGGGGTTAAGCCTTAGTCCACCACGCTGGCCTAATACGGGCTGGTAGGTTCACATACCTTTGAAATTCGTATGAGAATTTTTAAGTATGCAGGTTGCCCCCGATGTTTTCCATCACTACTAAATCAAGCGATAGTTACCAATAAATACACACGTAACTTTAGAAAAATCAGAGGTGTACCTATGCTGGTTAAAAACCTACAACTTTCGTCTCGGCAACCCGTACCTTTGGAAATCTCACTCAGTGGTTCCTACAATCTATACATAGTATAAAAGGAAGTCGTGTATCTACTGTTTGGTGTTTTCCAAGAATTATAAATCAATAAATTTAATTTATCAGATGACTGGAAAATGTTGCCGCTGGTTATCCGAAATGCTAAGATGAGTTAAAATACATTTAAAAAACGGTATAATTTTTTTCGCGATAAATATTTACTGATTGCTACGCTTGACCGCGCTACGAAAAGCGCTACGTTAATGGACGCCGCGTACGAGGCGCGGAGCTACGAGCTTTATTAAAATTTCTCTACATGAATTTTCGTGCGGTGAAAAACTTGTTCGTTTTAATTGTTCTATATTTTCCTATTGGCGTGTATATTTATGATTCCACATAAATTACCTCGTGTTAACTTTTATTGTATTTTACAGGACTTTGTATTATAAAAATACTCGTAAATAACAGTTAAAGATTCCTATGCAGGAATTTTAAAGTGTAAAAACAAAACTCGCCTTAGTTTAATTTTGGTATATTTCTAACACACTAAAGCCAATTGACTGCTATAAAATACAGTGTTTTCATAAATACATTAGGATTTTTTAAAGTATACCCTATCACATAAAAAATAAGAAGTATTTTGCACCACAAAATAAAAATCTGCGATTTTTTTATTAAGCCTATGTACGTAGAGCCTGTCAATATAGTCTGTCTGTTAATTTGTTCGTGCATCTCCGAAATCTACTGAAAATATTTCGATGCAATTTTTTACAGTTATGTTAGCCGGAACATACGAAAACATATAGGCTATTTATACTACAAAACTACCACAAAGGTAGAAAATAAACAATACCAGCGGTTGCCTGTGGCTCCGCCCGTGTGAAAATTATCTTATACTATTTATAAAATCATTTCATCTCTCACAACTACTCTTTGCATAATACAGATGTTCGTTCAAACAGGTATAACTCTTGATTGAATGCACCGATTTAAATGAAATAAGGACTAAATGTTACCTCGAGATAGACTATGATTTTATTGTCGATTCTTTTGTCATAATACAGTATTTTGGACGTGATGCCTTGACAGACAGACAATAGTTTCAAAAACAATTGTGAAGATCATGTTTGGGAGAAAAAGTATACAATACAAAATACCAATTTTCATCCGTTAAACTTCAAAAGTGACGGATTTTCATACAAACTTTCATACCCTGTTTCACCCCCTTAGGAGTGGTATTTCCAAAAACCATTAGTGGATGCCTACGTTATAAAAGGTAACTGTCAAAATTTCAAGTCTCTAACCCCAGCCAGCCAGTAAGGTTATACGTTGATATTATGTCAGTCAGTTTCTTCTTTTATATAAACACATGGACAGATAAAGTGCCTCTTTGGCTTTATTATAGTATAGATACACCCAACTGTCACCATATAATCCAGACCCCACTCCATAAGCTAGTATCTGTATTGCGGGTAGTTAATAATGACATTAATCTTGGCGCGGGAATCGATACTCGGCGATTCATTACACAGATTGTCTCTCGCTACTCGATGCTCTAATTAGACGGCACTGCGCTTACTATCAGGTGCACTTTCCTGAGCCAGGATAAAAAAATAACACAGCCGGCATCTCCCAACTACGGAACAAAGGGTATTACATACATATACATATACGCTCACGCCTGTAATCCCCGAAGGGGTAGGCAGAGGTGTAACCAGTACACCCACTTTTCGCCGAATTTCGGTCCCATAATGTGATAGGGGGCGAGCCTATCGCCATACCGGGCACAAACTCCAGACTCCGGGCTAATACTGAGGAATTTCAAGATAGAAAAACCCAATATCACTTTACCCGACCCGGGGATCGAACCCGAGACCTCAGCACAGCAGTCGTAACGCATGCGCAATTACCACTGCGCCACCGAGGCAGTCAGTCAAAACAAAGGGTATTGTCAATGTATTTTTATCCCAAAATAATCTGTATATATAAAAGAAGAAACTGACTGACTGACTGACTGACTGACTGACTGACTGACTGACTGACTGACTGACTGACTGACTGACTGACTGACTGACTGACTGACTGACTGACTGATCGATCAACGCACAGCCTAAACGGCTGGGGTTAGAGACTTGAAATTTTGACAGTAGGTACCTTTTATCACGTAGGCATCCACTAAGGAAGGGTTTTTGGAAATACCACCCCTAAGGGGGTAAATAGGGGATGAAAGTTTGTATGAAAATCCGTCATTTTTGAAGTTAAATGCATGAAAATTGGTATTTTGTAGTGTATACTTTTTGTCTCAAACATTACATCCTCGCGGGCGGAGCCGCGAGCAACAGCTTGTATAAGCAAATAATAAAAAAGATACTTTATTCTTTGGTGACGACATACAACTCAGTACGCCCCGTGACCATAAAAGCTGTAAAGCTATCGAAACGCCGTGACTAAAACGAAAAAAAAACTGGGATATAATCCGTAAAATTAGTTTCATTTCAATGTGTAATATTCGCGTGAACATAAGAAACCATCAAATAATAAAATACAATAGTTTTATCTTTTATACATAACTAGCTGTTGCTCGCGGCTCCGCCCGCGTGGAGGTCATGTTTGGGAAAAAAGTATACCTTACAAAATACCAATTTTCATGCGTGTAACTTCAAAAATGACGGATTTACATACAAACTTTCTTCCCCTATTTTACCCCGTTAGGGGTGGAATTTCCAAAATTCCTGAAACATGTATTTTTCTATTTTTAACTGAAAGGCCAAATACCCATTTTCATGAATTTAACTTCAAAAATTACGGATTTTCATACAAATTTTCTACCTCTATTTTACCCCCTTAGGGGTGGAATTTCCAAAAATCCTGAAACACGTAATTTTTTATTTTTAACTGAGAGGCCAAATACCAAATTTCATGCGTTTAACTTCACAAATGACGGATTTTCATACAAACTATCATCCCCTATTTTACCCCCTTAGGGGTGGTATTTCCAAAAACCCTTCCTTAGTGGATGCCTACGTTATAAAAGGTACCTACTGTCAAAATTTCAAGTCTCTAACCACAGCCGTTTAGGCTGTGCGATCGATCAGTCAGTCAGTCAGTCAGTCAGTCAGTTTCTTCTTTTATATATACAGATTTCGATAACTAACACCTGTTAGAAACCTAATAAGGTAAAAATTGCTCATAACGTTAGGACAACAGTTGTCACAAAGTAATTGCTAGATTGGCAGAGTTCAATTTGTTCAGTTATATCGGACGACCGGTCAGCCAAACGCAATCTATCGGAACGTAATTATCTGTGGCATGTTACTAGTAACAGCGGATCTTGTTATACTCATATAAATAAAAACAATCAACAGCGATACTACAAATAAAGAATGCACCATTTATCAATTTAGTTTTTGACCATTTTTAACCGACTTCAAAAAAGGAGGAGGTTAACAATTCGTCGGAATCTTTTTTATGTATGTTCCCCGATTACTCGAAGACGCCTGGGCCGATTCGAGAAATTCTTTTTTTGTATAAAAGTGTATACTTCCTAGGTGGTCCCATTGGCACCAAGTCAGGATCTGATGGTGGGATCTCAGAAAAATGAAGGGCAACCCTCAAATATTATAGTGACGCATAATTTGTTTTACATTGAAGTCGGTGTACTTTTTATTTATATAAAGATGCAGAATGCAGCCGCACATTAAAATAACGACAAAGTCAATTTTTTAAAATCGAAGGTGGTGCAATATTCATTTGTTTATCGTTTGACACCGAACAAATATGTAGAAGAACTGAAGAAAAATTTTACAGCCTCCGTGGCGTAGCGGACGATTAGCTGGCTGTTAATCAAGAGTATGAGTTCGATTCCCGCGCCGAGACAAATGTTTGTGTGACACAGATGTTTGTTTCGGGTCTGGGTGTTGTAGGATCGTAGTCACTCGTTGTTCTTGATACCCATGCTTTGATCCTGTGTGGGGTCAGGACTGTGTGTATAACTATTGGGTGTATTTATTTTATTTAAGATAAATTGAATTTTTACAAGTAGTTTACTTTCAAAAACAAGAGAGACCCAAATGTATACAGCAAACTCCATAGTATCAGGGTATTTACTATTATTAGAAATACCTAAGGTATAACGGAGGTATTTAGGAGACTAGTTGGGGCTAGATTAATAATGACAACCAAAGTGGGAGTAGTAAATGTTTAATATAAAACAGAGTGCCTTCCGCGCTCCGGTGTTCAGTTCAGTTGAGTGGAAGACGAGACCATAGCCAGTATATTCGTGGTTCGTTCGCGGGGCCGTAAGTAATTGTAAACGGTTCAATGGCGTTGTTCATCTTAGAGGGTAATGCTGGTAGATTAATTATAAAGATAAGCCTTAAGTGAATCCTGACATGCGTGTGTGTTAATATTAAGCACTGAGATGTGTAACAGTGCCGTGTAAATCCATCAATAAATTATTAACATTGTATTTGTGCCTTTTAAATATCCATCTTGCATAGTTTTTTTGATGTTTCTAACAATAGAGTCAAAGCTGTGTTGCCGATCACGAACTAAAATTAAGAAAAGAAAAGGAGGTTTTAGGCCTGAAGGCAGAAAACTGACGTGATCATTTTCTACTAATACTTCCTTATTCCTTACAAAAATTTCACCCTAAAACCATAATTCTACTCTGTTGAGTGAGCGTACTTTAACCACATATCCAAAGTAAACTAATTAAAAATCCGCATATATCATTTGACAATAGCCAGGCGATCTGTTTCGAGTGTTAGGAAGCGGTAATGGCCATTATATGTCATGACATACATGTTAGATTTACGATTTCACAATTCGAGGGTTTTGCAGTGTGGTTGTATACGCAAGTCATATTGGGTAGAGTTCCGAATCAGAAATCTGCTGAACCATTCCTTAAATAGGAAAATTCATAAAAATATTCGCCGAATTATCGGTCCCATAATGGTATAGGGGGCGAGCCTATCGCCATACCGGGCACAATTCCAGACTCCGGGCTGATACTGAGTATTTCTAAATAGAAAAACCCAATATCAATTTACCCGACCCGGACCCGAGACCTCAGTACAACAGTACGCATGCGCAATTACGACTGCGCCACCGAGACAGTCCTAATTTCAATAATTCAATTTTACTAATAAAAAATATAAAATATAAAGCACCTAACGGTCGGCAGCGGCCTTACCCTGGCATTGCAGAAGTCTATGGGCGGCGGTGACTACTTACCATCAGGTGGACCGTCAGCTCATCTGCCTTTCCAGGCAGTAAAAGAAATCCAGTAATCTTTCCTACAGCCGCTATTGTGTATGTAGTGGTGAAAGTTCAAAGCGCCAGAGATACAGCCCTAAGTAAATATTATAGTAATAATAATAATGCTTTATTTTCATCTCCTTACATTTTTTTTATTATTATAATCATAACACCCAACAGTCACACACATAGCCTAGATTCCACACTAAGATACGAGTTTTGTGTCGTGGGTATCAGGAACTACGAGAGCTACCAGACTAACAGACCCGACACAAATATCTGTCTGTCACACAAACATTTGGCCCGGTATGAGAATCGAACCCACGGCCTCTCGTTTCACAGCCGGCTACTCGTCTACTGCGCCATGGAGGCTGTCATAATTTTTAACTACTAAAAAAACAAATTATGCGTCACTATAAAATGATTTTCCTGAGATCCCATCATCAGATCCTGACGTGGTGCCAATGGGACCACCTGGGAAGTATACCCTTTTAAACAAAAAAAGAACTTCTCGAATCGGTCCGGGCGTCTTCGAATAATCGGGTAACATACATAAAAAAAAAGATTTCGACGAATTGTTAACCTCCTCCTTTTTTGAAGTCGGTTAAAAATAACAATATGCAAAATACAATAATGAATGAGATCGTACTAGTAGTAGAGTAAAAACTATTTGTAAAATATTGTTTCAGTATAAATTGTATTGCTGTATTGAATTATTCTATAAAGCTTTTACAGTGTAATGGAAATTAATTCGCTTAATAATGATCTAGGACGTTATGCCGATAACCTCGTTAGGCACAACGTGGCCAAAATTCGCGAAATCGCGCTAATTAATGTTTTGCTGTGTGTGGGAAATTTTGTATAATCTGTTCAAAATGTAAAGGCATTTTGATTTTAAAGTAATCATTATTTTTTGGTAACGATAGAAGAGTCTGTGTTTCTCTATTGTCTTACGGAGAACCGACGTACGACGAAGTCTCAGATTGCTGTATGATCGACTTTTATTAATCACAATAATAAAAGTAGGGTTTTTCACGTAAGTCTAAAGCGAATTGGTAGACTGAACACAAAAAAGCAGTGATAGCCTACTTGGTTGCGGTACGGACTGCCAAGACGAAAGTCGTAGGTTCGAAACCCAAGTGGCATACACCTCTGACTTTTCTAAAGTTATGTGTGTATTAAAATGTTAATTATCGCTTGCTTTAACGGTGAAGGAAAACATCGTGAGGAAACCTGCATATCTGAGAATTTTTCGAAGGTATGAGAAGTCTGCCAACCCGCATTAGGCCAGCGTGGTGGACTAAGGCCTAACCCCTCTCATTAGTAGAGGAGGCCCGTGCCCAGCAGTGGGACAATGTTTAATACAGGGCTAGTATTATATTATTATTATTAGACTGAACACAACTATGAAATTCTTATGATGAATTGCATAGGTATGCAGAATTCTTCACGATGTTTTTCTTCACCATTAATCTAGTAATGATCAACAATGAATATATGTGGAACTAACAAAAGTCACAGATGGCATTTGGACTGGTTTCGATCCTACAAATTTTGCCTCAGCAGGCCGAACCTCTAACTAGGCTATCGCTGCCACTATGAAATATATCTTGCGTATTAGAAATTTCGAAAGACTTTCGGTGTCACAACACTTAAACATAAAACTAATATTTGTGTACCACTCAAATATTTATCTAACGCGGGAATAGAACACACGGCCTTTCATCTCATAGCTCGCTCTCTGCCCTTCGGAAGCTGCGGAAGCTGTCAAAACGTCAACTCTGCCATAAAACAATATGAAGGCATCAAAAGCTATCAGTCGAACCTACGACCCGGCGCCGCGCGTAAAAACAGGCACAACCCAGACAGATTAATACATCCGACGTCAAAACAAAACACTTAGCTTGGTTTCCCGGGAAAAATAAATTGTGTAATATTTTCCTGCCTGTTTGTTTCGATCCTAGACAAGAAACGAAGGTAGAGAAGCGTCGAATTTAATGAATCTCTACATATTATGAGGGTATTTATTTATTTAATAAGGTACGTCAACAATATTTTTCCTTTTTTAATTTATTTTTAAAGACACATTACAGAATACAATCAAAGGAAAAATAAAATAAACATATATCTTTATATATATATAATTCTACTGTACGTGTGTATGTCACTGAACTCCTCCGAAACGGCTGGATCTATTTGAATGAATTTTATATGCGTTTGGGTGGCGCCCTGGATGGTTTAGATTCACAAATCAGCCCGGCAGATGGCGCTGCAGTCGGTGTGGCGCTGGTTTTACGGGCAGGACGACGTCTGCACGGTGCGCTAGTATACATATTTATTCATAAATTACATTAAATTATTATTTAACACAGCAGAAGAACAATTATGTACATCAATTAAAGACATACACGGCATTCATAAAAAAGAGTAAGCACGACAATAGAATATATAATTTACTTGCCCTAATTGACTAACTGATTCATGAACGCAGGGGCTAAACCGCTAGGGATACAAACTTAAAATTTTGGCAGTTGATGCTCTTTATATTGTAAGCGTCCACTAAGAAAGGATTTTCGAAAATGTCACCCCTGAGGAGGTAAAATGGGAAAAACGGTTGTATGATAGTTCTTCATTATCAAAATAGGAAGCATGAAATTTCGTATCCGTGCTTTTGGTTAGAAATAAATACATACGTGTTTCGGCGTTTTTTAAAATGTAACCCCTAAGTGGTTGTAAGTAAGTAAGTATTGGGGCTTTAAAGTTTTCTGCCTGTTATTCTTTCACGAATAAACTAATGAACCAAATTTGATAAGATTTAGTATTTTTTTATTTTACGCGGGCGGAGATGCCAGCAAATCCTTGTTAATAATATGATTACAGTATTCAAGTAACATATTTTGATAGCATTTGCCGACAAACTAACACGTGGTACGTCTAGCATTAACTGATCTTTAACATCCATGAATATTCGACGCTGGTAATGATGATCTTATCATTATTATCGCAATCGATAGGTAAATGGGACTAGGTGAAATGGGTATTTGTATCAAATATTTCTATACACTAGTTTTAGGTGCACTAAGTACTGAATTTACCAAGTACAAAGCATTATTGACCCGTGACGCAGTTGGCAAGTGGCTGTGAAATGAGAGTCCGTGGCTTCGATTCCCACACCGGGACAAATGTTTGTGTAACAGATATTTGTGTCCGGGGTCTGGGTGTTGTGAGACCGAAAGTCTCTCGTAGTCCCTGATACCCACAACACAAGACTCGTATCTTAGTGTGGGGTCGGGGCTATGTGTGTGACTGTTGGGTGTTATTTTTTTTATTTATTATAGTGTAGTAGTTTTTTTTTTATTCTGGCGCGGCAAAGTGACCACACTGCGCCTGATGGTAAGCGCAGTGCCGTCCAGATAGAGTATTAAGTAGCGAGAGACAGTCTATCCCCCGCTACTCAACACAATCATGCCGGCCTGCTGTTTAGATTTTATTTATTATAATGCAGAGTTAGAGATAAATTAGTTGTTAAGCATTTTGTAAATATGTGTGGGTAGATTGTGAGGGTACGACTTATTTATTAGACATGTCGAGGGTATTCCATAAATATCCGTGGGTATATTGGCGATAATTACCAACTGAGTAGGGTGAAGAGTTGCTATAAAAGACGGCTCTCGAGCGCTCCACACTACAGTCCGTTCTGGGACTGTCTATAGCGTTATGCTGTCCGTGCGCACTTGGTATTTGGTGACTATTTGGTACATCTTGACAAGGAATTGTTTCTTATAGTAGTATATGTAATGCTTCTGTTTCCAATGTTTTGCGCTCAGTAGGTTCGTAACAAACTTTTATTTTAGCTAAATTGTTGAACTGATCTCATAAACTTCTTTCACTGATCGCAGTGAATATTTTATTAGTCAAACTGTGTTAGACAAGGAATATCGCTTCCGTAACGGTAGTAAAGTAAAGAATATTTTTCGTTTGTGTTTAGGAAAGAAATATCTTTGAAACAAGTTGTATTTAAAGTGTGACTCACAAGTATAATAATAATACAAGCCCTGTATTAAACATTGTCCCACTGCTGGGCACGGGCCTCCTCTACTAATGAGAGGGGTTAGGCCTTAGTCTACCACGCTGGCCTAATGCGGGTTGGTAGACTTCACATACCTTCGAAATTCGTATAAGAATTCTCAGATATGCAGGTTTCCTCACGATCTTTTCCTTCACCGTTAAAGCAAGCGATAATTAACATTTAATACACACATAACTTTAGAAAAGTCAGAGGTGTGTGCCGCTTGGGTTTCGAACATACGACTTGACAGTCCGTAGCGCAACCAACTAGGCTATCGCTGCTATTGACTCACAAGTATATCAGAAAATTTATCCGAAAACCATTTTAGACAAAATATCTGTAGTGTTAAGACTTTCGCTATTTGTATACATATTTATTTCCCTAAATTGGTATTAATACCATTAAATATTGCGCGATTAAGACCCGTCCCCTACATTAATAATAACATAATTAATATTTACAAAGTATTTAAAAAAAATTGAATTACAACATTTTACGATAATTTTAGGATAGATAAACAGTTATAACCTCGTACACAAAAATGTGTGGGTCCTTAGATTTGTTGATTCTTAGACCATTAACTAAAGACGAAAAACAAAAAGCCACACTGATATTTTTGCTAGACATTGCTATTTTCAGGCTATTTATCTTGCCTGACCGTATTAAATGACTGGGAGCTAGATTTTCGTATCATGGCCACTTTTGGACAGGACTCTGATGTTAGCGTCTGACTAGACAATTATTGAATGTATACCTTAGGAAATAGATGAGATTTGTTGATTCGTTGAATTTAGTTGTCATTATTAAATTTATCACTTGATATGTATTAGGGTATTTACTATTATTAGAAATACCGAAGGTATAACGGAGGTATTTAGGAGACTAGTTGGGGGTACATTAATAATGTAAATGTAAGTAAATGTTTAATATAAAACGGAGTGCCTTCCGCGCTCCGGTGTTCAGTTCAGAAGACTAGTGGTGTAGCAGTGAGTTGGTAGTGAGAACATTCGGGGTTCGTTCGCGGTACAGTACCTAAGTGTAATCGGTTCATTGGTCGCGTAGTTCAGTTCAGTTGAGTGGAAGACGAGACCATAGCCAGTATATTCGTGGTTCGTTCGCGGGGCTGTAAGTAATTGTAAACGGTTCAATGGCGTTGTTCAGCTTAGAGGGTAATGCTGGTAGATTAATTATAAAGAGAAGCCTTAAGTGAATCCTGACATGCGTGTATGTTAATATTAAGCACTGAGATGTGTAACAGTGCCGTATAAATCAATTAATAAATTATAAACATTGTATTTGTGTCTTTTAAATATCCATCTTGCATAGTTTCGTTGATGTTCCTAACAAATGTAACTAGATTTATGTCTAGTCTATCCAACAGTAGTCGACAATAGACTGAGTATATACTAACTGTCCACTGTTGAACGCTAACCATCCTAGTCTTGGGCAGTCCGCAACCATCCGCTACCCATCATCTTCTTCAAGTAACTGGATGCTGTATAGATATTTTCTAATAGAATACCAATTTATCAATACTAAGTGAATGTATTTAGTTATTGTTATAAACATTAAATACGGTTTACACAACATATGTGCACAAGTTAGAATTATCGGGAAAGAAATTTCAATTTATTTATTTAATTATTCTTAAATGAATTCAATGTTAACCTCTATCTATCTCTATACATATAACGTTAAAAAAAACGCAAAAAGTCAAATACAAATTAAAATAATGGTTTCTTATATTAACTACGCGAATATTATATATTGAAACAAAATTAATTTTCTGTTAAAAATGTAAAATAAACCGCGATAATCCGAAAATTCGTTTAATCACACATTAAATTCTCCTACTCCAACTGCCTCAGTGGCGCAGTTGTAATTGCGCATGCGTTACGATTGCTGTGCTGAGGTCTCGGGTTCGATCCCCGGATCGGGTAAAGTGATATTGGGTGTTTCTACCTAGAAATACTCAGTATTAACCCGGAGTCTGGAACGGTGCCCGGTGTGGCGATAGGCTCGCCCCCTATCACATTATGGGACCGAAATTCGGCGAAAAGTGGGTGTACTGGTTACACCTCTGCCTACCCCTTCGGGGATTACATGCGTGAGTGTATATGTATATGTATGTAAATTCTCCTAATTTTGAGCTTTACATGTGTCTTCACAGATTTGTTAATTCATAGTACTGAATGTGACTTCCTTTTCCAGGTGATGAATTCATATACCGCGACTCCTGGGGCGCCATAAGCCTCATGTTCGCAGCCAACCAGAGCTCCAAGACCCTTATGCCGAATACCACATATGTAAGTAATTAATTATTTTCATAATACATACATTCACGCCTGAATCCCCAAAGGGGTAGGCAGAGGTCATTGGTTTGTTACCAGTACAATGAATGTTGAAAATTGTTACATTCCTTATTTTGTTATATCACTACACTTCTTTTAGTAACCTGAATACATAGGTATCGTAGTTTTCCAGACAGTTGACATCACAACCGTTACCACTACCTTTTAAGACATATTGTACATTATTTGAGAACACTTATATAAATTATATTGAGACAGAAATTTTCGTAATAGATTCCCATCATTTTTTTTTATTCATTTGTTTACTATTAAAAATATAAACACATAACAGCAGGTGCCAAAGCGGGATTATACTAACTACTAACAAATCATAATCACAAAAATATTACTTATAAATAAGAAAAGAAAAAAAATGAAACTTAATACTAATAATATAAAACTTCACCGTTCACAACATTTTTGCGCTGCTTCTGTGAATTTAGGCAAGGTGCAATTAAATATATCAATGGTTTGATCTCTCCACGCAGCCCTATCATCCGTCAAATCTGCATTCACTCCTTCCCTGCGTATGTCCTCGTTCACGCAATCCATCCACCTCTTTTTTGGTCTCCCACGACTCTTTCGTCCATCCACATTCATATTGACAACCGTAATAGATTCCCATATTTAACATATATTTTTACATGGCGATTGGTTCAACAGTCTACGGAAACTCTATGAAATATTCGCGTGAAATAGCCATGAAATGTTGGCTAGTCAACCTACCATGCAAATGGAATATTAGCCAAAAGCAAGTTATCCTCAATACAGCATTGACAATCTATGAAAACGAAGACAATACCTTACCTCGATACAATATCGGAGAAAACAAACAGATTGCATAAATGTTTGCACCAACGTTTGCTTGGATTTGTGTCCAATTACTATGTGTTTTACAGGACATTTCCATGTCCCCGGGCTTGATTATAGTAACTGTAATTAGTAATAGATAAAAATAAATAGTACTAATTTTTCAACATCGTGCAGTCAAAAGAGAGTTTATTTTTTTACCTGGCACGGCAAATTGACCACACCTGATGGTAAGCTCAGTGCCGTCCAATTAGAGTATCGAGTAGCGAGAGACGATCTATCCCACGCTACTCAACACAATCATGCCGGCCTGCTTCTTGACACTACGCCATGGGCAAGAAGCATAAGGCCGTAAAACCCTAGACACCCGACAAAAAGCGGATATACACTGGCTGATCCCGGAACGCGACACACTTGCATGTGCTATTATGTATGTGTATGAGTCTCTGAGAATGCTTAACTATTGTCTACTTGTAGAAGAAGATGTCCCCCTGATAGAAGAATTCGACTAATGCTTCTGCTTACCGTCAATTCAAGCGTCTTTCGGTGCAACGTGTTTGCAATACATTAATTTTGCTAGAAGTTGTCATATCTTGGTTATAAAAATTTATCTTTTTTTATTTTTTGACGAATATTTTGTAATTGTATATAAAGTAAACATATTCGATAATATAGTAGTCCTCCGGAATGTTTAATAGTCCTGAATTATTAGGACACATATTCCACAAAATAAGGATAGGAGCTGGTCACCCTGTTGTCACTGTTTCCATGCCATCTATATTGTACTACAGTATTGAACGAATTTGACTTGATTGCCATCTTGTCAATAGAATCGTCTTTCATTGTCTAAAATGTAAGAAAGTAATATACGAGGAGTCAGTATAGGACATTCTATTTTAATTACACCAACTTAGAACAACCTATATTCTGAAATAAATAAATACACACACATAGACCTGACCCCACACTAGGTCAAACCTGTATCGTGGGTAAAGACTACGAGGGACTACGGTCCCACAACACTTAGACCCGAGGCAAATACTTTGGATTAAACATGTGTCTCCGTGCGGGAAATGAACCCGCGGCTTCTCGTTTCGCAGTCTGCTACTCGCCCATTGGGCCACGGAGATTGTTATATCACGAATATTTCGTTAATTTCTCTGGCAGATATAATATTGCCATATTACTCTTACACAATTTTCTTTATCATACTTCATATTTGAATAATAAAATTCCTGAAATATCACACTTCCTCTGCCTCTAATAAGGTCTATAGAAGGGTTATGAACGAGAACAATTTCGTGACAAGAATTCGACCAATCGTCAAAGCCCATTGACCTCGTATTGGCCACGCCACAAGCATTTATATTTGGAACAAATTTCCTGCTGATATAGGCTGGGCGTAGACTGGCGGTTGAGACGCGACGATCTTTACACTCTTATTTTATAGTTTGGCATATACTATATGGTAAGGTAAGGTGTTGCCAGATGACCGTGAGATATATCTCGTCAAAATTCTATTAATTGACGTAACAAAGTTATTGCCAGTTAAGGCCATATATCTGCCATATTCTATTATAAGTTTAACACATCTCTTACGGTTGCTAAATATTTCCAACCCCTCCCTATATTTCTATTTGATTAATTTCGATGCGGGATAAAATAGAGTTCAGAATCCCCGGAGACTCGCCTCAGAGTTTCACTACTCGGTGTCGACAAACAAAATGCTTGCCATTGTCGATCCTGGGTGAACATACGGGTGCATGGGCGGGTTTTTTTATGCTGGCACGGCAAAGTAACTACAGTGCACCTGATGGTAAGCGCAGTGTGCCATCCAAATAGAGTATCGAGTAGCAAAAGACAATCTAGCCCCCGCTAATCCACACACACATGCTGCCTGCTGCTTCACTACGCCATTGGAATAAGGTGAAGAAACGGTTGAGGGTCTAGTGACAGAGTATTCAGAAGGCCGTAAAACGGCCACACATCGTACCCCAACTATAGATCCCAGACAAAAACCGGATGTACACTGGCTGACTCCGGAACGCGACACACTTGCGTGTGCCTCTATGACGGGTTTTACACCCTGTGTACGGTGGTCGCTATCCGGCTGGATATGAATATCCCGCCACCAGCAAAACTTACTTACATTGTCATTTTAATAGAATTAGCATAAATAATGGAATGAAAAGCAAATAATAGCGGTTAAAACGCTGGTACACCGCAATCCTTAGTCCACCAACACTTGGAAATGTCTCACTACCGGCTTCTAATTACGTTTACATCACTTAGTAAATAAGTACGATTGTGCCAATTTTAGTCAAATATCCATTATTTTCAATTATATCAAGCAATAAAAGCGTGAATAATTTTGGTCGGGCTTCTGTCTTTGTTTGCAAGATAATTTCAAATTGGCATCTGAGTAATTAATTATACGTTGCGCATAACGTCTTAGCTAATAAATACATCTTAAAACATTAAGTCTTGCATAGTATTCCAAATTAGACTCCAAGCCACTTTAAATTCCATAGTATACTTACAAACTTCTTGTTGAGATAAACAAGATATGGCAGACCATAATTAACCATTACCTCAATAATTAGAAAAAAAATTAAAACAGAGTCATTTGATCCGCGAGCAGCGATAGCCTAGTTGGTTGCGGTACGGGCTGTGAAGACGAAAGTCGTATGTTCGAAACCCAAGTGGCATACAACTATGATTTTTCTAAAAGTAACGTGTGTATTAAAAGTTAATTATCGCTTGCTTTAACGGTGAAGGAAAACATCGTGAGGAAACCTGCATACCTGAGAATTCTCATAAGAATTTCGAAAGTATGTGAAGTCTACCAACCCGCATTAGGCCAGCGTGGTGGACTAAGGCCTAACCCCTTCTATTAGTAGAGGAGGCCCGTGCCCAGCAGTAGGGCAATGTTTTATACAGGGCTAGTATTATTATTAGTTTAATGTTCGTAAAATTCGTTAGCATCAATAAAAATTTAACTAAATGTAAATATTGGTAATTTAATTAAAATTATCTTTTATTTGTTTCTATTATATAACACATAACTATTTATCAATATAATTCGAAGAATATATATACAGATGTTTAAATCTGATATCTATGGTGAAGATTTAATATGGACCTGAACATGACCGTTACTTAAGTAATTTATTGACGATTAACTAATTGTTATTTAGGAGTAATTTAATGAAGATCTCTGAGTGCGGCAACACACACTACCCCTCTCAACCAATTAAGCTACAACTCCAAACCAAACGTGTTCATACCGTAAGGCCTGTAATACTGTCTTATTCGCGCCGACGCTAAATATCGAGCCAAATTCTCAAGCACAGGCACAATTCGAGCCAAATTCTGAAGCACAGTTCAGTAGCTCGGTAATTGTATTAACAGAAACCTACCGTTGCTGTTCCTTCCGTGTTCTAAATTCGAGTTCACTGTTTGTGGATTTTGAAATAAGAATGGTGATATTAGTTTGTCTTGCTTAATTGCATTATTAGGAAAAACTTTTTTGTTCCTGCCGTATTCGAAATTTGAATTTTCTGTTTGTGGATTTTTAAAGTGAATTTTGATATTAATTATTCGTCTCGCTAAATTGTATTTTGATTAAAAATATAAAGTTAAAACGAAAACTAAATTAACTTTATTGCAGTATAAATAAAATGGTTAGGAATATATAGTAAAATATCAGTCTTGTACCACTGTCCTATTGTTAGGTACGGACGTCCTATAATATTAAAAGCGGTAAGACTTTAATCGACCACTGTAGACTAATGCGGGAATGAATTTAAAAAAATAGAACTGGCCATCAAAAAAGTCGAACTAATACGGAACATCAGCACAATTCATCAATGTTGGTCCCAACATTGGTCATCGTACAAACAAAATTAAGCCAACAACAAACATTCTGACTCATAAGATAAGCGTTCAAGTTAGTACGGTAGTAAAACCAGCCAGTCCGCCTTAGCATACAATATTGCGGACGTCACTCGCAGGGGTGAAATAAATTGATGTCCGGCCAACAAGTGGGGCTGACCCTTGCAAAGTTCATACAGAAGGTATACTTTGATATTTACATATTTTGTCATCTTAATATTTCAAATTGTTTGGAGGTGGATTTGTATTTAGTTACAATGTTAAATATGTAGATTATTTATGACACATATCTTCATTTCTTCATTTGGTTATGATTACAATAGTCCCAAAACTAGAGTCCCATAACACCTATATCAGGAGGTAACCCTCTTGACACTCGATTCCGATTTAAAATTGGGATTGGGTTCGAAAACTGTACAATTGGCACTCTTGAACGCATCAAAAGCACACGATTTAACTGAATACGGCGGAATTTTTAGTAACTAAATGAAATATAGTATTTACGATCACTAGTTCGTAAATATTCTATTTCATTTAGTTGAGTGAGTTAGAGTGTTATGTCTGAAGAGTGTTATATTATTATAACACTCTTCAGAAACAATAAATATTCTTTACATCCTAGCTATACCCGCAGCTTCGCATGCGTGACAACTTTTATAGGTATCTTCCGTACAAGGTTCAAATCCCATAGCAAAAACCACTTTTACTTTATTCTTGATTTTGCTAATTTCCACGCAAATATATTTTTCAATTTATATATTAACCTAACACTTGCGTGTGCCACTGTGGCGGGTTTTACACCCTATATATGGTGGTCGATATCCGGACAGATATGAATATCTTACCGTCAGTAAACACATTGAAACAAACAATAACTTATGGTATACCTTTGAACTCTGATACCCAAAATGTATGGAGCTTCTGAAAGCTCGTGTACTGTGGCGCGTCCGTAAGTTCTCGCTTCATTGACTTCGTTATACACTGTATTGGAAACTGATATTTTTACTTTATCTCAAGCACTTTCTGAGGCGAAACTTCTGGAAAATTTATCATGTGAATAATATATTCTCCTTCGAGGGATGAAGTAAATTGGGTTGGAAGCCGATGTTTTCGAAAAAATATGTTTTTCCTGGTCAAGGATGGTAAAGTTTATTATTTTGACGTGAAGTTGTCAGGATTGTAATAAGTTATCAAAGTTTTGTTTGAGGGTCTAGAGTTGAGGTACTTCCTTCTGAGTACTCTGACACTAGACCGTGTCACCTCCTTGCCCCATGGCGTAGTGTGAAAAAGCTACACAGCAGGCCGGCATGATTGTGAGGAGTAGCGAGGGATAGATTGTCTCTCGCTATTTGATAATTTAACTGGACGGCACTGCACTTACCATCATGTGCAGTGTGGTCACTTCCCGTGGCAAGATAAAAAAAAACAAAATCATTATTGTGTTACGCGTTTGTAATTCGCATGTAATGGTATTCTGTTATGCCATGCGAATTACGTGCAGTTAACGTAACGCGCCTCGTTACGCGTTTGTTAAGACAGAGAGAAATGCCCCTGAATTGCCTTACAATATACGTTACTATTGAAGCTCCCATACATGAAAAGGCCAATTTGAACAGGTTGATCAACACAGATTCGACTTAATTGGATGCGTGCTGTTTCCAGTGGACAGTTCTGATTGAATCGCTTCTGTGCCCCATTCATGGTCTAACGACATTACATCCAAACTCTATTATCAGATGAGGTAGATCTGAATCATGACGACTTAATTTTTTTTAGACGAGCAGATGGGCTACCTGATCGTAAGTAGTCACCGCCGCCCATAGACTTCTGCAATGCCAGGGCACAGCAAAGACGCTGCCTACCGTTAAATTAATTATTCCTTCTGTAAATTTACATTTAGACAGCGTCTGTAGCGCAGTTGTGAAAAGAGAAGCCGTGGGATTGATTCCCACATCGAGACAAATTTGTATGACGGAGAGATAATTGTTTCGGGTATGTTGTTAGGTTTTTATTTATTTATTTGTTTTCCTAAAGTGAATCATATTTACATTCTAATAGAGTCCAAACGCAAACACTGCTGTTCATGAGCGATGAAACCGTTTAGCCTCAGGTGACCTGCTTGTACGTTTACTAGTTTTTATTATAAAAACGCAACAGTTTTGCCTACTCATTATCTATCAAGTTCTATTTAGGTAACCAACCGTAAGTTGTTAATGAAGATTGTACCAATTCTAGTTTCTTTTCTTTTGTATTCTGACAATAACAAATTGCCTACCTGACGGTCCATTAGTTACGCCAGGGACGGTTCGAGGCAATATTTTAGATGTACGACCCACACAAGTGGCTACTTAAATGATGAGAGATAAAATGTTCATAGTTTGGCGTGAAGAATCACGTGAGTTTAAGATTTATTAGTGCTTATATTTTACACAAGTTTTTTGCCGTTTAGGGAGAGAAGTTGAGATAGAAGTAGTGTGTTCCGGGTGTAGATCGGGACAGTGCATCATGAAGCAAAAACTTTGTTTCATGTTTAAACACTGTTTTAACAATAACATTTACTTTGGAATAAAATATATGGATGGATAAAACATTGTATTCAATGTTTTATCCATCCATACATTTTATTGTACATTACATGTACATTGTATTCAATGTTTTATCCATTTGTATTAACGCAATCACCTAAAGATCTAATAAATATGATTTTTGATGTAATTTGTAAGTACTACAAATGAATATAGTGTTAGTAAGATTACAAGTAAATTGACTACTTGTGTTTGAGTATATTTCTATTACTAAGATACGAGTCTTGTGTTGTGGGTATCAGGGACTAATATAGACGGTTTCGGTTTCACAACACCCAGACCCCGGATACAAATATCTGTCTGTGACACAAACATTTGTCCCGGTGTGGGAAACGAACCAACGGCCTCTAGTTTCACAACCGGCTACTCGCCAACTGCGCTACGGAGGCTGTCAAATATAAAACCCAAATAACAGATTAGACCCACGTTAAGTGTCAAAGTACGTACCTGGCATTCAGAATCACGCTAAGCGCTTGCTTACACCCGCCATCTTAATTACAAAATTACCTCTAATCTGCTTATTAAATAACGTCTACTTAATGCAGGATAATTGGAATAATTCATGCCGAGCATAATACTGGCATAAAGGGAAATTAAATGCTTTACACAGATAACCATTTTATGTATCATATTTGTAAATATAATAAACTATACGTCATTGATCATATATACATAAAAATATATCATATTACTTTTAGAATATCTATGCAAATTGAATTTTATTATGTCACTAGCTTTTGCCCGCGGCTCCGCCCGCGTGGTATTTATTTTTGAAGGAAAAGGTATAAAATCCATGGAGTCTTACGCTATACATGTTTCTATATTTTGCGAACTGTCAAACGACTGGCAGTTATGTCAAAGGCGCTAAGGTTACATTAGAAAAGTTTCTATAGTCGTCGTGGAACAGACATCAAGAAAACTGATGTTGTTCGGGACCTGGGGTTATTAATCGATCAAAAGCTGACTTTTGTGCCACATATTAACTTATCTAAAAGAGCCTCAAAAACACTTGGCTTTGTCATCAGGAATTCCAAAAACTTCACACATACTAGAACCAAAATTTTGCTTTATAACAGTCTGGTTCGTAGCCTACTGGAGTACTGCAGTGTTGTGTGGCGTCCACACTTTGCTACTCATACCCTTAGATTGGAGCGAGTTCAAAGAAGATTTGTAAATCACCTTGCATACACTACAAATATAACGAATAAAATAAAGAGTTATGACGCCCGTCTGAAACACTTCAAAATGTTATCTCTAGAAAAAAGATTTATTACTCTGGACTTAGTTTTCCTTTATAAGGTACTGCAAAGTACCATTGACAGTCCTTTACTTCTGAGTAAATTTAATTTTACAGTTCCACGTCGGTACCCGAGGCATCACATAAGTCTTCTTCGTTCTCCATTTCGAAAAACCGTTTCTGTCTCAAATTCGCCGATTGCTAGACTATGTAAGCTTCACGACGCACACAAATTACATTTAGATATTTTTGGCGCCACCCTCAAATCTATGAAGCTACTGTATGTACAACAATCACTTTCAATGTTAATGTTTACTCCTAACTGACCGGTATTTATATTTTCTATTGTTTTGTTTTGTTTACGATATATGTTTTCCATAAACTTAATTTTAAGCATGCAGTGTTTACCGTGCAAAATTGTGCACTTAGTTCTAGATAGTTTTACAATTTTAACCTCTTTTATAGTGTAACAATTGTGGTAGACCAATAAAGAGAAAAAAAAAGTTTTCTTAAATTTTCTGCGCAACTTTCTTATTTTTTTTTCCTCAGAACCTTCTTACAACAATAAAAAGAATTAGCGAAATCGGTCCAGCCGTTCACGAGTGACGCCGAAGAGAATTAGGAAATAATTTTTACATATTATATAATTTGCTGAATTTCCTTATTTATTTGTGACTGCGTCGGTGGCGCAGGTGTAATTGTACATGCGTTACGACTGCTGTGCTGTCTCGGGTTCCATCCTCGGGTCGGGTAAAGTGATATTGGGTTTTTCTATCTAGAAATTCTCAGCATTAGACCGGAGTCTGGTATTGTGCCCGGTGTGATAGGCTCGCCCCCTATCACATTATGGGACCGAAATTCGGCGAAAAGCGGGTGTACTGGTTACACCTCTGCCTACCCCTCGGGGATTACAGGCGTGAGTGTATATGTATATTTGTGATATATCGTCAATGTTAAGATGATATTTGGCGTCTCTTCTAGAAATTTCTACTATTTTCTATTGGTATTCGGCTGGTCAGTGGCGGATCGCGAAGACTACAGTATATTCTTCACGAATACTTACATGAGCACGGGTGTATTATATTTTAAGTGGTGAATGTTTCCTAGAACTGTCGTATTTATTTGCTCGTTTGCCAGTCGCTGCCAAAAACGTTAAAATTGGGTAACTAAACCGATACGATCTTTATACATCGTGTTCAAATTTAATGATACAGATATTTTTTAATTTACGTCCATGCCAATACAGGTTCTGGACTGCCTCCGTGGCGCAGTTGTAATTGCGCATGCGTTACGACTGCTGTGCTGAGGTCTCGGGTTCGAACCCGGGTAAAGACACATAGATGGGCAGCAGCAGTTGAGACCAAGGGGGAGGCGCTTGCAGCCAGTCTGGACATAGCGAAGGCCTTTGATCGGGTATGGCACAAAGCGCTTCTTTCGAAGCTACCTTCTTATGGGCTTCCCGAGAAATTATGCAATTGGATCACCAGCTTTTTGGCAGATCGGAGCATCAAGGTCGTCGTCGACGGTGCATGCTCTGATCCTAAATTTGTCAATGCTGGTGTTCCACAAGGCTGTGTACTGTCTCCTACTCTGTTTCTTCTGCATATCAATGACATGTTGCAAATCAGCAACATTCATTGCTATGCGGATGATAGCACTGTAGATGTAATGTACACTGGCCGTGCTAATATTTCTCGGGAATACGTCGACGAGAGCCGGAACAAACTTGTGTCTGAAGTCGAGTTTTTGCTAGCCAAAATCTCGGACTGGGGTCGACTAAACTTAGTCCAATTCAACCCCAAAAAGACACAAGTCTGCGGGTTAACCGCTAAAAAGTCACCATTTGTCGTAACACCTCATTTTGAGAACACTCCCTTGTCTGCCACAGCCAGTATCGGAATACTTGGCGTCGACATTTCGAGCAACGTCCAGTTCCGCGGTCAATTGGAAGGTAAGGCCAAATTGGCCTCAAAGAAGCTTGGTGTGCTCAGCAAGGCGAGACGGTACTTCACGTCGGGTCAACGCCTAAATCTCTATAAGGCGCAAATTCGGCCCCACATGGAGTACTGTTCTCATCTCTGGGCGGGAGCACCCCAATACCAGCTACTTCCATTTGACCGCATTCAACGTAGGGCGGCTCGGGTTATCGACGATCAAACTCTTTCCGATCGGCTTGATCCATTGGCTCTGCGTAGAGATGTTGGATCACTCTGCATCTTCTACCGCATTTATCACGGGGAGTGTTCCGAGGAGTTGTTTGGATTGATCCCCGCGGCTAGATTTCACCATCGGACATCGCGCACAAACCAGAAATTCCATCCACACCACCTCGATGTCCAACGTTCCACAACAGCGCGATTTTTAAGGCATTTTCTGCCTCGCACAACCACTCTGTGGAACCAGTTATCGCCGGGGGTCTTTCCGAACCGTTACGACTTGGGAACCTTCAAGAAGAGAGCATATTCTTTCCTGAAAGGCCGGCAACGCATTTGCAAGCCCTCTGGTGTTGCAGATGTTCATGGGCGGCGGTGATCACTTTCCATCAGGTGAGCCTCCTGCCCGTTTGCCTCCTTTTAACATAAAAAAAAAAAAAAAAAAAAAAAAGTGATATTGGGTTATTTTACTTAGAAATATCTACCCGGAGTCTAGAATTGAGCCCGGTATGACGATAGGCTCGCCCCCATCACATTATGGGTTCGTAATAAATCGGTGAAAAGTGTGTGTCTAGTACACCTCCGCCTACCTTCGGGGATTAGAAGCGTGAGTGTAATGTATGTATGTAAACCGATACAATCATTATAAATCGTGTTCAAATTTAATGATAGAGATGTTTTTTTATTTTACGTCAATGCCAATACGGGTTCCGATGTCGAGTCGTAATAATCCTGTAATACGACGATTGCGTGACAAGGTTATTCGCAATAATAATGTTTGAAGAGTTTGTGTTGTTACAGTAATTCAGGTTTTGTTGTAGCGTCGACACTTATATAAAACAGTGTTGTGTACAACTGTTATTTTTAAACTAATCTATATAAAAAAAACTCAATGTCACTTTACCCGACCCGGGATTGAATCCGAGACCTCAGGACAGCAGTTGTACTGAGTAAAAGAGACTTTGTTTATCTCGGCACGGCAAAGTGACCAAACTGCAGCTGATGGTCAGCGCAGTGCCGTCTACTAGAGTATCAAGTAGCGAGAGACTCGCTCCCTCGCTACTCGACACAATGCTGCCGACCTGCTTAGTTCCTTTACACTACGCTTAAAGGACCCCGGATAATAGGAGGGAAAGAAAGCCTAGACCGACAAATTGTGCCACAGCTTGGTGGTGCGGCAAAGATAAGAATTCACTAAACAACATTCAGAAGAGATAAATGACTAATTTTGTTTTATAATTAGGTTTTTTGAGAATAATTGGAACCTTGTGCCGTCTAGTTAGGGCCTATTTAATTGCAATCTGTGTATATAAAATAAGAAATTGACTGACTGACTGTAATATCAACGCGCAGCCGAAACGACTGGGATTAGAGACTTGAAATTTTGACACACCGCGTGCAACATGAGCAACAGCTAGTAAAGACATATAACTTTTGCAATGACCAGATCGCCTTACTTTTTATTTTGTTACAACTATAACAGATTAACTCTTTTATCACTTTTATTTAAGGTTAATGCAAAAAAAACATAGGGTTACTACCTTTCAGAATAAATAGAAGTATATTTTTAACAAAAATACAGAAAGCTACGCCACGTCGAATTTAAATAAAAATTGTATTCTAGAATTTTTATTTTAGCCCAGTGTTATTCTAGTTTAAATTCCATACTGCACCAGCATAGAAGCCCTAAAGTATTAAATTGCTTAAATTCTACCATAGTAAATTTAAGTACCTATGAAAATTCTGAACAGAATTTAATTTTAACACATTAATATTTAAGTGTTCCATATTTAACTAGCAGTTGAATGCCTAAAGAAGCACTCTGAGAAGTGAAGAAAAATATTTTGATCTTTTGGAATATCTTAACGTACTGGCCACTTTCTTTTATTTGATTTTTAAAAAACGAATTAATTATACGGATAAAGCGTATTCCCGTTTTCTTTTTTCACCAACTATGTCCCGTCCTTTTTACGTTAGACACGATACAAACCTTAGATATACGCTCAAAATCAACCTTAGAAGTTTAATCTCATAAAAAATTCTATTATAAAATAGGTTCATATAAAATATGTCGAGACTGCCATGGAAAACCCCTTATCCTAGTGTCTACTTCTTATTAAAAAACATAGTAGTAGACTCTTTTGCCGATCTCACCTATTTAAAAAAAAAACAAAATGTTCTCGATACATATATATTCTCTTGATCATGGGCTGAACATTTTTACATTTACCACTGAAAGTTTATAAAGATCAGTTGCTCGCCCGACGACCATTATACTCAGGCATCCAATCCCAGTCAAATCTTGCTAAAAATTAACCCACGAAAATGTTAAGTTAAAGTAAACTTAACATTTTCGTGGGTGGGTGTAACAATATTTCGTACCAAATAGTTCACCGATAAAATTCAACGATCACTGAAGTTTAGTCATTTGAACTTTGTCCCTACTATAACGGGAAAATGTGGACACAATAACTCGACAACAGTCCCCTTTATGCAATTATGATACTTAATAGAGATAGTATAGAGCCGACGAATATTATTAGTCAATCACCCATTTGTACTCAAAAATGGTTGATTTCCAGACGATTTTTTGCCCTGGCACGGCAATGTGACGACACTGCGCAGTGTCGTCCAATTAGAGTAACAAGTAGCGAGAGATCAATCTAATAAAATTTACTTCATAGGTTCTTCAAAAAATTCATGCTTTGACTAGTTCTGGTAAAATTTGTACTCAGGATTTGTATTATTAGTTAAGGATTAACAAAGTTAACCTTTTTATTAACAATGCCTATCTGTGTAAATAGTGTAAAAGACTATCACTATGTCTGTCTGTCTACATAGTGCTTTTAAACTCGACAGGTTTTGGTATGGTTTTCATCATCATTCAGAGAAGTTCTTCCGAAATATTCCACACTTTTTGTATATAATATTTGTATATATTGCATAGGACTACGCTTCATCTGATGGTAAACGCAGTATCTTCCAGGTAAAGTATCAATTATAACTATACTTCCCAACTCGACAGAGTCACTCCAGCCTGCTATGTAGATTATTCACACTAAATATGAAAAGTCAATGTTGCTCAAGTCGTCAATACTTATTAAATAATTTTCATACACGCTTATGGAAAAGACTTTTTATTTAGGTAGATTAATACCCGTTCGATGCCGGGGCAGGTTGCCAGTATCATAAGTGATTTATCAAAACCCAAATACCCTTAAACAAATATATATTTAAAAAATACATTCCATTTCCAATATGGCGGACCGCAGTAAAATTTATTTCGACCACAATTCACGGTTCATCTGTTACACGGTGCTGCAAATATTAGCAATCATCGTTGTATATCCGATGTGGGGAAATACACCTTTGTTCGCCGCGTGGTAGAGGAAAAATACCTTTGTTTAAAAGGTAAAGATTCGCAATTTTAGTAGCATTAACGCTGATCCTCGTGCAAATCGTAACAGGTCGAATACAAAGAAATTTTTAAGAAGTCTGTTGATCCAATCGGTGTATAAAAATATTTGTTAAAGATGGATTTAGTACGAAACTTACTAGATATTTTGGAAAATGTGGAAAAAATCTTAAATAAGCATACCTGCTTATTTAAGATTTAATCACGGATTTAATTTAAAAATTTCTACCTTCCCTTATCATAGAATTTTATTCACGTATTTACTATGATAAAGTGCTATTATAGTGCAAAAATAATAGTCTAGCTACATTACAAACGTGTTTAACAAAAATAATAAATAACACTGCATCTCAGGTCTCTGGAACCTTAAATAAAACCTATTAAAAACGCAGAATCTCAGTTGTTTCAAACCTCAACGTTGTGTGGGAGGTTAGGGTAAATTAAAGACATGAGCCAGCTCGATCGCTTGCCTATGTCTTATAGTAAACGGACGGCGTTGTAATTGGCACAAGTCTAGATTGACAATACACCAACCGTATCGTCCATTCACCAATTTTTTACAATAAGTTCAACATCGAATCTTCTTATTAGGTTACATTTAAGATTCATTTTTGTTCAACGTATTTTAGAGCAAACAAATTATTTTTTACTCTAAATAACGTTCACCAGAAATCCGATTTTTTTTTATTTATTGGTTTACCAACAGCTATTACAATTATACATGCTTATTAAAAATTATGCTAGTTTTATATAGTATCTATATAATTAATTAATCAAATTATACAACTTATTAAGATAAACAAAGCTTGCTAATTTCACGTTCATACGTTACATTAAAGAATTTACGAACAACATCAGTAAGATGGATGTGTGGGGTCACAATGTTAGATAGGATAAGGAATGAGTATGTAAGAGGAAGCCTGAAAGTAGCATCAATTGTTGAAAAGATGGGTAGTGCTAGATTATCTTGGTATGGGCATGTGATGAGGAGGGATAAAAAGCATGTGACATGTCTGGTTGTCAATATGAGTGTGGATGGACGAAAGAGTCCTGGGAGACCAAAAAAGAGGTGGATGGATTGCGTGAATGAGGATATGCGCGTGAAAGGAGTGAATGCAGATTTGACGGACGATAGGGCTGCGTGGAAAGATCAAACCAATTGTGCCGACCCCACTTAGTGTGGGATAAGGGCAGGTAGATGATGATGATGATCAGTAAACCTACCATTTTGTTACAGAGAGTGCTCGAGCCAGTATCGTTCTCGGTATCGGCTGATCGTCGTTTTCTGCTGCTAGCCCAGAATGTTCGCAAGCTGCATCGTCACTCCTACCTCGCCAGATACACCGTCTACGATATATTGACCACGTAAGTACCACTTATATTATTTTTAACTCTTCACGGATCACATGGTGTAGTGTGAAGAAGCTAAACCGCAGCATGGCATGATTGAGTTGAGTAGTAAGGGATAGACTGTCTCTCGCTACTTGATACTCTATCTGGGCGGCACTGCGCTTACCATCAGGTGCAGTGTGGTCACTTTGCCGCGCCAGAATAAAAAAAACAAGGACACTGATGTTCGCAAATAGGTAATAAGTAGTGAATAATACAAGCCAAAATCAATTTTATTTCCATTACATTAAGGTTAAACATCGCTTAAACATATGTAAAGAAGGGCGATTGTTGCTAGTTTTTGTCCGGACACCGGTGTCCGAAACATCCGTAACTGTTTAATTCGAATATCAAACGTTTTTCTTATTACTTCAATAAGAAATAGCATTGTGATTAAAATTTGTTTCATAATTCTTGCATGAATTATTAAACTATTTGCTACAGTTATGAAATAAAGGGTAAATGACAACTATTTCATTACTATAAGAAATTTATTGCCGGCATTTAGGTGCGCAAAGGGCAAACGCACAAAGCGTGGGTGAGGCACGAGAAATCCCTTTTAAGTATTTCTTAATTTCTCTGTCATCTAAATATGGACACCGGTGTCAGATTGATCTGTAAATGGTTAACAGCGTTAAGGTGACGTCTTGGAGATCGCAGCATCATTTGTATTAGTATAGAGGTATAGATTGATGACCTGAGAGAAGTCTGAGGCTGTTGTTTGACGAAAGCGTAAGGCAGTTGAGGCGCGTTCTGGTTAAGGCCTATATATTTTTTATAGCATAGTTCGACAAACGAGCCAGTGGGTCACCTGATGTTAAGTGATCTCCACCGCCCACGAACATCCACAATACCAAAAGTGTCATGTATGCGCTGTCGGCCTTAAAGGACAGGAATAGGGATTAGGGAAGGGAAGGGGGAATCTGCGCCTCCGCACATCTCGCTTACCATACGAAACGCGACAGTAAACTGTCACTTTACGTTGGTTTTATCCAGTATTATATCTAGTAGTGGACGTTTACAGGTTGATAGAGATGGATGGACGATAATCTAACAAAGAAAGAAAAGAAAAGAAAATAAATTTTATTTTAGAGAGGGGATCGAACTGAAGCAATTGTCGCAAGTACCTATGCCGCACCATCAAGCTGTGGAACAGTTTGCCAGCCACCGTGTTCCCTCCCTCCTATGATCCTGGGTACATAAGTCGTAGTGTGATGAAGCTAGTCAGCAGGCAGGAAGGATTGTGTCGATAGGGATAGTTAACTCTCGCTACTTGATACTCTGACTGGATGACACTACGCTTACCAGGTGCAGTGTGGTCACTTTGCCGTGCCAGAATCAAAAAAGTACTAAACCATTGTCACAGGCTCTGGACTTTTAGATGTTACGTGTGTATTTATTGTTAACTAGCTGTTGCTCGCGGCTCCGCCTGCGTGGAGGTTATATTCGGGAGCAGAAGTATACAATCCAAGGTGTTGTCTTCTGCACTGAGGCACCTGTAGCGATTGTACAGTCTCTCAGGTGTTGTGCCTGAATCTTGAGATTGCATCTAAAGAATACCCCATAAGTTTAACCTCACTTTGCCCCTTTTAGGGATGATTTTTCAAAAACGTTGAAACACGTATTTCTTTATTTCCTACCAAAAGCCTAAATATGAATTTACAGATCCCTAAGTCGAGGAATTATGGATTTCCCATACTAATTTTGAACTCCTATTTGACCCCTTTCAAGGTGGTTTTTGAGAAAAAAGATATGTCCTTCTCCAGATTATAATCTATTCCGTTACCAAATTTCATTACAATCCGTTCATCCGTTTAGTCGTGAAGAGGTACCAAACAAACAAACAGAATTACTTTCGCATTTATAGTATTAGTATGGATTATCAGTTGTTGTTTTTTTTTACCTGGATAGGCAGACGAGCCTGATGGTAAGTAGACACCGCCACCCATAGACTTTTGCTATGCCAGGAGACAGTAAAGCCGCTGCCTATAGATGTAGACACAGTAGTTGATGCTGTTGTAACAGTGAAGGGAAACATCTGCATACCTCAGAACTCTATAAAGAGTTTCGAATGTGTCCTTTTTGTTACATGAAAAATCGCTTGCCATTCCCGCTAAGCCGGGTCATATTTTCGCCTTTTATAACAGACAATGTTTAATCACGGAAATCTCGACATTAATTCAATTTGCATACGTATGAATAAATACGTACGTAATTACATCACTGTGACAAAATTAAATTTTGCTAGTGACGACACCATCCCGCGGGAAATAAAGAAAATTGACACGCACCGCAGAGTTTGTTAAGTGCCAAAGCTTATTGTACTTAATTTATATGAATACTTCATCAGCAATATTATAATATTATGTTTTATTTATTTATTTAATTAATTTATACACACATACACATTCACTCACACCTGTAATCCCCGAAGAGGTAGGCAGACTGTATCTTAAACTATTTTGCCTTACTTACAGCTTACACAGTGTAAAAACGCTTGATACATTTGTCCTCAAACTAAATACGATGAGGCAAATCGGTAAAATTATTTCATATGCAACTATTTTTATTAATATTAGTTATTTTTTCAAATTATTTGTCACATATCGTCGGACCAACCATTGTGGTCCTAAATTCCTGGAATGAGGAATTCATAGGTTTTAACCGTTTAAAAAAGAGATACTCAATTTGATGCGTATTCATTAACTGACTTCCAAAAAAGGAGGAGGTTCTCAATTCGTTGAATCGTTTTTTATGTATGTTCTCCGATTACTCAAAGACGCCTAGACCGATTAGAGAAATATTTTTTTTGTTTAAAAGGGTATATTTACCAGGTAGTCCCATTGGCACCAAGTCAGGATCTGATAATGGGATCCCCGAAAAATCGACGGCAAACTTTAAATTTTATAGGGACGCATAATTTGTTTTTATTGAAGTCGGTGTACTTTTTATGAATTAAAAACTTTTTACTTATTTTTAGTTTCATGTTACGCCATATCCCCACTGACTGTCTAAATAGACAATTCTTTTAGTATTTGGTATAGGTTATCTCATGAATGAATGGATATGTATTGCTTATGAATTTAAAATCATGTCAACATTTTTTAAAATAAAAAATGTTCATAATATTATTGTTAAATTAAGGTTTAATAATAATAATTAAGGTGTTTGTCGGGGCTCTATAGTTGGGGTATGATGTTTGGCCATTTCGCGGCCATCTGAGTACACTGACTACGCTTCTTCACCTTCTTGCCCATGGCGTAGTGTGAAGAAGCAGGCCGGCATGATTGTGTTTCTTGTGTTGTTCTCAACAGCAGGGGATAGATCGTCTCTTGCTACTTGATACTCTAGTTGGACGGCACTGCACTTACCATCAGGTGCTGTGAGTTCACTTTAGCGTGCCACGATAAAAAAAATATGACCTAGTTATATTGGGGCGACATCGTAATGAGATTGAAAAATAGATCAACAGTTGAGAAAAATAATAATAATCTATCATTTATTTCAGACCAGAATCCATATTTGTTATTAAAATGGCACTTATAGGCTATGTTAGTCAGGAGGCCATTGGTACTGCTCCATAGCCAAAATAAAAAAGATGCAGCACGTTTGCGTCTGATCGCTGCAAAGCCGTCAGTATTCGCGTCTGCAAACATTCCAGAAGCACTACAGTAGCGGGGCAGGCCCAAAACCATCCTGAATCCATTATTGTACTGTACCCGAAGAGCATTGATTGTTCTGTGCGTACAGTTTATCCAAAGTCTTATCCAAAAAAGATAAAACTCACTCACTTACATATATACATCTTTAGACCTAAAATGGCTGAAGTGACCTATTTACAACATAATCTTTAAATCATTGTTAGGCCGACGAAGATCATTCATTGATGGTAGTAATTTTTGATTTACATTGAACTAAGAATTGATTTTATCACTTAAGATTATCATAGACTGCCTCGGTGCCGCAGTTATAACTGCGCATGCGTTACGACTGCTGTGCTGAGGTTTTGGATTAGATCCCTGGGTCGGTTAAAGTGATTGTGTATTGGGTTAAAGATTTACAAACTTTAATTACAATATTTATATATAATTACTGTAAGATATTTTATATTATTCCTGTGTTTTATGTATGTATATTTATTTGTGTATGTATATATATATTTCTGTGTTTATGTAGGTACGTATAAATACTAATTAAAAATATACTTTTATTAGGGCTCACCGTTGAAATAATTTTGTATTATTCTGTAACACACTTTAATTGGTATCCTAGTTTGGGTACCCCTGGAAATTGTTTTTTATGTTTGTTTAAGTAATTGTCTTTTTTTGTTGTTAACCAGTGTCAAAACTAATTGTAAACAAAACTATGTTACTTTAATAAAGGATTATTATTATTGTTATTATTCTATCTAGAAATTCTCAGTATCAGCCCGGATTCGGGACTTGTGCCCGGTATGGCGATAGGCTCGCCACTTATCACATTTTGAGACCGTAATGAATTCGGCGAAGAGTGGGTGTACTGGTTTACATATCTGCCTACCCCTTCAGAGATTACGGGCATGAGTGTATATGTATGTATATTATCTTTAGGTTGACGAAATTTCTTTTGGTAACTATAGTAATTTTTGATTTGCATTGAATTAAGAATTCAATCACTCAAGATTTTCATAAGCAGATAATATATTAAAAAAGCATACTACGCCTTACGTGTGTATTTTCGTGTTTAGATTTTCAAGCCAAACAAAATTAACAATTAATTCACAGAGTCAATATTTAGTCATATTAATTTCCAGTATACGAAACAAGAATGCGTGGGTATGTTCAACACATTACTTATGCAGGACGACTCAACGGTAAATCGTAAAAGTTTAATTTACGTAAGGTGTATTAAACGGTACCTTGCTTACACGCCACTCGAAATATTCTAAGCTCATTTTGCTTACTCTATTTGCTATTAAAAGCTAAGCTTTTAAAATAAAACTTTACCAGTCACTGATCATTCGGACACCGGTGTCCGGCAATACTCGGCCTATAACTAAAATATTTCTTTCTTATAACAAAAATTAGTAATGATTTGAAATAGACATTACGTCCCCAAACTTTTTTGTCTCATAGACCCCTTGCCATGTTTTCCGGTTGAAGAAAAAAAAATCATCAAATTCAAATGTGTTTGGACTGATGTCTAACTGTAGTGAGTTGTAGAAAAAACCAAAATCAAAACACACCAAAATTAAATTAAGTAGGTATCTATGTATAACATAAAATCAAAAAGTCAAAATAAACGCTTTCAAGTGCCACGCATGTTCATTATTTATTTTCATTTACTATCAAAGCACCAGTGCTTCGTAAATTCTCGAAATTCATAAATCGTAAATTTTCAATATTTGGCATTAATTTAGTGAGGTTTAGGTAGGAGGTGGGGACCCCCATTTACATCTCATAGACCCCTATTTCTTTTTTCGCTCTCATGGTCCTCATAGGTCGTCGTCGACTCCTGGGGGTCGATATATACCACTTTGGGTATCATTGGTCTACATGAGAAAAATGTAACATTTTATCAAATAATTATTTGTATAGCTGAGATTGTTGAACGAGCAAGTGGGTGTTGATATTAAATGGCCTCCACCGCCCATGCACACCGTGACCATTAAGGGTGGCAAAGCTTCCGAAAATTCGGCATTAAAAAAAACGCGGGACAAATCGTAAAATGTGATTTATTTAAATGTGTATTCAGTTTCATATATTTTGCAGCCTTAAACAAGTTGAATAACTTAATACATTAGCAAAGGCTAATCTAAGTAAGCAGGCTCATGGCACCATTAAAACATTCTCAATTTATTTGTAAATAAAAGCCAATACGAAATTAACAAACGACGTGGCATGGCATAGCCAGTAAAGTAACAAACGCACTTAGTGTCGAAATTAGAGTTACTTTATAAAATTACTAGATGTTGCTCGCGGCTTCGCCCGTGTGGTAGTTATCTTTGAAAGAAAAGGTATAAAATCCATGGAGACATCTTAAGCTATTACATCTTTCTATATCATGTTATTCCATAGGAACCGTGCATTTTCCGGGATAATAAATCTATATCATTGTCAGTCCTCTCAACCAACACAATGCAAAAAATCATGTCGATCCCTTGCTCTGTGTTAAATAAAAACGAAAATATCCCACGGGAACTGTACATTTTGCCGGGATAAAAAGTAGCCTATGTGCTATTCTAGACTATAATCTATCTCTGTTCCAAATTTCAACCAGATCCGTCCAGCCGTTCTGACGTGATTGAGTAACAAACATCCATCCAATCAAACATTCGCATTTATAATAGTACTAAGATAATTAGGTGGTGAAGTTTGTTATTGGGGTATAATAACATGGCGTGGCATAGTGTATACTAAATATACAAACATCGTTCGTTTCGTAATGAGAGTAACGTGGCATAGCGTGTCAAAAGTGTACCCAGTGTAAACTGTGCATATTGTTTGTGGAGTAATTAATTATTAAAGTAAATTAACAAAGCGTGTTCCGCTGCTAACGACCTCCGAAACCTCAACCCAAGGTCGAACGAAAAAGTACTAAACGCTGTGTAAACGAATTACTCAAGTTTTGTTAAACAAATTATTTCAGCCTTATTTTTCTCGCTGGCTTTCGTTTTCGCGTTTGTATATTTTAAAAAGATAATTAGTTTGGAATTAAAAATTTATTTATGCACACTTTACTAAATAAAAAAATATTTATTATATATAGAAAAGAAGAAACTAACTGGGGTTAGAATTTTGACATTTTTACAACAGGTACTTTTTATGACGTAGGCATCAACCAAGGAAGAGTTTTTGGAAATACCACCTCTAAGGGGGTAAACTAGGGGATGAAAGTTTGTATGAAAATCTGTAATTTTATAAGTTAAATTTATGAAAATTAGTATTTGGCCTTTTAGTTCAAAATAAGAAATATATATTTTAGGAAATTCCACCCCTAAGGGGATATAATAGAGGATGAAAGATTGTATGAAAATCCTCAATTTCGATCCCTTCGAGACAAATGTTTGTGTGATCCATAAATATTTGGATCAAGTCTGTGTTGTGACCTTACCTCTCGTAGTTGGTAGTCATCATACAGGTTTGACCTGTGATAGGGTCAGGACTCAGGACTAAGTCATTGTCGGTTATATTTATTTCTGAAATGGTAATCAAATAAAATTTCCCCGACTACAAATAGACTTTTAAAATATATACATACTAGTATATTATAAAATATATTATATAATATTTTATAATATACACTTACGACTGTTTTCCCCACAGGGGTAGGCAGAGTTGCAACCAGTACACCCACTTTTCGCCGAATTTATGTCGGTCCCATAATGCGATAGGAGCGAGCCTATCGCCATACCGGGCACAAATTCCAGACTCCGGGCTAACACTGAGAATTTCTAGATAGAAAAACTCAATATCTAGAAACTATATATCGATTTTTTAAGTATTCGCTTGATTTTTTACACAAATTAACAACATCGACTTCAAAAATGATAACAGTGACAAAATACTTTTTAAACAAACCTAACAAGTCGATGAACCTGAACCTAGTTCACCTACTCAACTCTCCATTGAATAAGAGTTGCAACTTCGTCGAAACTACCCTCCAAACTAAACTACACGATGAGTTGATCCCCTCGGATACAATAGATTAATTTATTAGAATTAGATTGGAACTAGCCAAGTTGGTCCAAACGCTTTGTGAAATTTGTATATCACCGCTTTTGTGTTATCACAATGGAAATTAAATAAAGCTATTAAATGGCTGTTTGTTGATTGAATTTTGGTGGTTTGTTTGGTAATGAAGTATGGCTATGCATATGAGCAAAGTACCACACAAATCGATCTTACCGGCATCCATACTAATACTATAAATGTGAAAGTAGGTCTGTTTGTTGTATGGGAAATCCATAATTCCTCGACTTAGGGATCTGGAAATTAACATTAAGGCTTTAAGTAGGAAATAAAGAAATACGTGTTTCAACGTTTTTGAAAAATCATCCCTCAAAGGGGCAAAGTGAGGTTAAACTTATGAGGTATTCTTTAGATGCAATCTCCAAGATTCAGGCACAATACTTGAGAGGCTGGACAATCGCTACAGGTGCTCCAGTGCAGAAGACAACTCCTTGGATTGTATACTTCTGCTCCCGAAAAGAACCTACACGTGGGCGGTGCCGCGACCAACAGCTAGTCATTTTATAAATGTATCAATAACAGTTGTATATACAAATAATTAACACCCAACAGTCACGTAGCTCTACAGTAAGACATAACTATCTCGTGTCGTTGGAATTAGGAACTACGAGAGACTTTCAGTTCTTTTCATCCCGACCTGAAATGAATATTTCGGGAATCGAACCCACGGCATCTAGTTTCACAGACGACTACTTACACGTTACGCCACGGAGGTATAATACTACGGATCTTAATGCCGTTTATATGAAAACTAGGGTTTTTTTTTATACTATAGTCGACAAACGAGCCAGTGGGTCACCTGATGTTAAGTGATCTCCACCGCCCATGAACATCCACAATACCGAAAGTGTCATGTATCCGCTGTCGGCCTTAAAGGACAGGAATAGGGATTAGGGAAGGGAAGGGGGAATCTTGGCCTCCGGATATCTCACTTACCATACGAAACGCGACAGTAAACTGTCACTTTACGTTGGTTTTATCCAGTAGTAACAGTGCCCCTATGACCCCACACTCAAAAACGTATCGTGGGTATCAAGAACTATGAGGGACTACGGTCCCACAACACCCAGACCCAAAACAAATATTTGTGAATGAGACAAACATTTGTTTCGGTACAGAGAACGGGCGTGGTCTCCCGTTTTTTAACCGACTTCAAAAAAGGAGGAGGTTAACAATTCATCGGAATCTTTTTTTTTAATAAGTTTTTTTAATTCATAAAAAGTACACTGACTTCAACAAAAACAAATTATGCGTCAATATAAAATTTGTTTTTCTTTGATTTTTCTGAGATCCCATCATCAGATCCTGACTTGGTGCCAATGGGACCACCTGGGAAGTATACCGTTTTAAACACAAAAAGAATTTCTCGAATAGGTCCAGGCGTCTTCGAGTAATCGGGTAACATACATACATGTTTCGGTACAGAGATCGGGCGTGGTCTCTGGTTTTTAGTTAGTCACATGGTAATCTATTTAGGGTCACAGTTGTATCATACTTCCTTAACTAAATTGGACGGTTGAATTTTCATGACTATCCCGCAATATAAAGTTAAGGAATAATTTTCAGCTCCATGTATTCCATCTCTCGCATGAAATAGAGTTTCCTATAATTTTCCTTTCAAACGAGATTCGCAGTTTATGTTCAAGCCGACATGATGATGGCGATGGAAGATATTCGTACTTATTTTCCTTGTCATTAGTTGAATTGTCATTTTAATTACAGCCTCTGTGGCGCAGTTGGCGAGTTGCCGACTGTGAAACGAGAGGCCGTGGGTTCGATTTCCACACAAATGTTTGTGTGACAGACAGTTATTTGTGTCCAGGGTATGGGTGTTGTGAGACCGAAAGTCTCTCGTAATCCCTGAACCCACAAAATAAGACTAGTATCTTAGTGTAGGGTCGGGGGCTAGGTGAGTGAATGTGGGGTGTAAAAAAATACGTTATATAGGTACTTTGATGTCTTTTTGTTGTAGCCAGATATCGTACGTATAACTATAAATTGGTTCTCATTTACACATCCCAAGTAGTATCGGCAAGGTTTTCGCAATATAAATTAGTTTACGCAAAATAAGTAATGTTATTACTAAATAAATTACTATTTAAATTAAATGCCAATGTTTTAAAGCGCCCCATGTGGTCATATGTACCAGGTGTTCATAAAACATAAAGGGTTCGCAAAATTACATTCTGAAATCATCGGGCGCAAGTTTAATTTTACCACCGTTATTTTAATTTAGAATAACTTTTCGATTATACTTATACCGTGAAACATTTTATGTGTAATACATAAAAAATATAATAAATAGCATTTTCTCACGGCTCCGCTCTTTTAAAACATCTTCTGGGATGAAAATGTAACTTTCTATCAGTGAAAGAATCTTAAGAATCGGCTCAGCACTTCCAAATATTACATTTCTTCATCTGTATATATAAAAGAAGAAACTGACTGACTGACTGACTGACTGACTGACTGACTGACTGACTGACTGATCGATCAACGCACAGCCTAAACGGCTGGGGTTAGAGACTTGAAATTTTGACAGTAGGTACCTTTTATCACGTAGGCATCCACTAAGGAAGGGTTTTTGGAAATACCATCCCTAAGGGGGTAAAATAGGGGATGAAAGTTTGTATGAAAATCCGTCATTTTTGAAGATAAATACATGAAAATTTGTATTTGGCCTTTTAGTTAAAAATAAAAAATATATGTTTCAGGATTTTTGGAAATTCCGCCCCTAAGGGGGTAAAATAAGGAATGAAAGTTTGTATGAAAATCCGTCATTTTTAAGTTAAACACATGAATATTGGTATTTTGTATTGTATACTTTTTCTCCCAAACATGACCTCCACGCGGGCGGAGCCGCGAGCAACAGCTAGTACAGCATATATTTTTGCCGCACCATCAAGCTGTGGAACAGTTTGCCAGCTACCGTGTTCCCTCCCTCCTATGATCCTGGGTCCTTTAGGCGTAATTTAAAGAAACTAAACAGCAGGCCGGCATGATTGTATTGAGTAGCGGGGGATAGACTGTCTCTCGCAACTTGATACTCTATCTGGACGGCACTGCGCTCACCATCAGTGCAGTGTGATCACTTTGCCGCGCTAAAAAAAACAGCAAAAACGTTTGCATACATATACACACACGCCTGTATCCTATAGGCGTAGGCAGACTATTGAGTGCCTTAAGTTACGATCCTGACACCATTCTTTCGCCACTTCCATATTCACACATCTTCTCATACATTTCCGACTATTAAAGGTACTGATGATTTGCCCTTTTAGGAGAAGGTCATTTATTTTATCGGCATAAGTTCTCTTTGGGAGCCCTCTACCAACCCTTACGGTCACATTCGCACAATACTTTTCGTAAATCGCCTTTCATCCATCCTCTCCTAGATCCAAAACACCTCGGTATACATCTTTCTATCTTAGTCACTACAATTTTTATTTTTTAAAGTAGTTAACATTTTCCAAATATTCAATAGTTAAATTAATATTTCAAAACAAGTTTCTTCTGTATATTTTACTTGTAGAACAAAGTAAATTGTTTTCAAATATAGTTGGTAAAATAATTTAACCGTCCGTATTTTACGTTGCCAACACATAAAACACACACACACACATACACTCACGCCCGTAATCCCCGAAGGGGTAGGCAGAGGTGTAACTAGTACACCCACTTTTCGCCGAATTTCGGTCCCATAATGTGATAGGGGGCGAGCCTATCGCCATACCGGGCACATTTTCCAGGCTCCGGGCTAATACTGAGGCATTTCTAGATAGAAAAACACAATATCACTTTACCCGACCCGGGGATCGAACCCGAGACCTCAGTACAGCAGTCGTAACGCATGCGCAATTACAACTGCGCCACCGAGGCAGTCAAACAATACCATCCGAATGATTTAATTAAAAAACAAAAGTTCACTTTGTTAGGTGAAAATTTTGGAAAATACCCGTCAGTTATTCTATTATGGCCAGAGTACAGTCGAGCTTTTAAAACTCAAACAAAAGGCTGTGGAACGATAGGTGTGTATTGTAATGTATGAAAGAAAGCCAAGGGCATTGTTCTACCGCCTTTTAAACCTTACTTCAAATGGTTTCGTACTTTTATATTGTAAGAATGAACAAAGTAATGTTTCATACTTTCATTTTCGTAGATGTAAGTACCTATATAAACATTATGATTTGATTAAAATTATTTGAAATTTAAGTGCGCTATTTCTTACAAATCCCGTTAATTTGATAGATCATTTTATTTCACTTGACTTTGTCTAAGATTAACTGTAGTGGCATACAACGTCAGACATTTAACAGCTTGTTTACACTAACAAGGTGCATAACATCACAATAAAACTTATTTTACTGATTTTATCACCGTATTTTTTACTTTTTAGCCCCGACTGCGACGTCTCTTTTTCAATGTGTAATATTACCGTGAATATAAATGATACAATAAATAATGTGAAGATAAAATAAGTAAAATAGAAGCTGCGAAGTTATTGTTCACAGAGGCCACTTTTATTCGGATCATTGTTGAATAAAAAACAAGTAACGATCCGTTTCGTAGAGCTGTACCAACGTAGCTGCGTAGCGTTGTAGCGACGTAGCACTGCTACGACAACCGTAGCAGTGATTACGCAAAATCATAACTTGAATCTGTAATTCATTTACATTGTTATAAGAACGTACTTAAATTCATTTTAAGTATAAATATCTTTATAATTTGACTAAATGCAATTTAATTAAGAGTAAAAACATTTTATTCAATTTAAATAATAAATGTAAGATTGAAAACTCACTGAAAATGTAATTATTATAATTGAAGTAGACACCTAGGCACGTTTATTTAAATCGGTAACATAAATTACCGTTAACTCAAGAGTCGTCGGTATTTGAGTTATTCTAAATTATTTTTTGTATTAATATAAAGGACATGTCCACTTTTTGTATGGACGTTGGTTTTTTATTTCGAATAAATTCTAACCAAGATCAAACTAAGTGGATAATATAGTGGCAAAAATCTAGATCTTGAATCCATCGAAAAATTAATTTTAGACCCCTCCATTTTTAAGAAAAATAAAAATTCTATTGTGTTGGTATTTTTTTTAAATTAATGGATGGTAACACAGATGAATGATACCAAGAAGAGAATGGAATAAAATCTAATAGATTTAGTGATGGGTAAATGAAATATAATATATCGATATGTGTACATTGTAATGAAATATACATATACATACATACATATACACTCACGCCTGTCATCCCCGAAGGGGTAGGCAGAGGTGTAACCAGTACACCCACTTTTCGCCGAATTTCGGTCCCATAATGTGATAGGGGGCGAGCCTATCGCCACACCGGGCACCATTCCAGACTCCGGATTAATACTGAGTATTTCTAGGTAGAAAAACCCAATATCACTTTACCCGACCCGGGGATCGAACCCGAGACCTCAGCACAGCAATCGTAACGCATGCGCAATTACAACTACGCCACCGAGGCAGTCACAAACAACAAAAATAAATATTAAATAATGTAATATTTCAAATATATAGGTGGAAATTATACAACATTTAATTTGTGTGGTGGTCAAGCTACTATTTATGTGTAGACAAATACTGTGTGTGCAGGCAAATACTAGGCAAATCAAATCATACCCATCTTATAATTTAAATACCAAAAATGTATATAGATATACATATTTTTTTGGTATTTGAATGACATATTATATAATACTCCAATAATAATAATCCAATATATTATCCAATAAGCAGCGATATCCTAGTTGGTACTTGGTTGTGGTACGGACTGTCAAGCCGAAAGTCGTATAGTTATGTTCGAAACCCAAATGGCATACACCTCTGACTTTTCTAAAGTTACGTGTGTATTAAATGTTAATTATCGCTTGCTTTAAGTGAAGGTAAACATCGTGAGGAAACCTGCATACCTGAGAATTCTTATAAGAATTTCGAAGGTATGTGAAGTCTACCAACCCGCATTAGTATAGGACGCCCGTGCCCAGCAGTGGGACAGTGTTTAATACAGGGCTAGTATTATTATATTATCCAATATAATAGGCCAATAATAATAATACTCCAGTATGTAATATTCTAATATAAAATCTTTTGTTCCAGAGAATCCTACCCCCTTACACCTCTACCTGATGACATCGGGGGTGTCATCACTGAAGGTCCGTATCTCCTGCTCGCCGCGTGGACTCCCAAAGGCCACGGACTCATCACAATCAAGGACTACGACATCTACTACAGGCCGGCTCCGAGATCTTCTACTGGATACCGGGTGACAGATACTGGGATACCAGGAACGATTTACAATGGAGTTCCTGATTGGCTGTATGAAGGTATTTTTTTAATCTATACATATATATATACTAGCGGGCCCGGCAGACGTCGTCCTGCCCGTAAAAGCAGCGTCACACCGACTGCAGCGCCATCTGCCGGGCTGATTTGTGAATCTAAACCATCCAGGGTGCCACCCAAACGCATACAAAAAAAAAGCATTCAAATCGGTCCAGCCGTTTAAGAGGAGTTCAGTGACATACACACGTACAGTAGAATTACATATATAAAGATAATTGCTGCCTTTTATATTGTAAGCATTCACTAAAGAAGGACTTTAGGAAATTTCACCCATAAGGGGTAAAATAAGGGATGAGTGGTTGTATAGAAGTCCGTCATTTTCAAAGTAAGAAGCACTATATTTCATATACCATGTCTACTTAGAAAAAAATGTACACGTATATTCTCTTTTGAAGAAAGAAGCATCGAATATGGATTCGATATGAAATATTCTTATATAAAATGTACAAAAATAAAGTATTATAAACAAGCTTAATTAATTTATATATCCACGCGAGTGAAGGCGCGGGCAACAATTAGTGCAACATAAAAAGGCAAAAAGGATAAAAAGCGATACTCAAATAACGGGCATGTATGTTGAAATATGTATCGATATTTGTATTTATGTGGTGAATAGGGTAGTTTTCACGTTTTTTTTTTATTTAATCGACAAGTTACATTACCTAACACCTTATTGAAAGGATTTTATGAATCCGAACAAAAATAAGTAAATTAGACGCCATTCAAATCTGCTGGAAGGGGTCATTGTCAAATGACAGTAAAAGGATGCATGATATGTCCCTTGACGTCACGGTTCTCAGAAGGGCCATTACTGCGGCCTTGTGCGAGGAAGATAGTGATATGTGCCCAATACGCAACTATGTTTAATCATGCCAATATTTATTAAACATTGTGACCTCGATTTTGATTATGTTTTCGCAAAAGGGTTTCTTTTTAACCGACTTCAAAAAAGGAGGAGGTTAACAATTCGTCGGATTCTTTTTTTTTTATGTATGTTACCCGATTACTCGAAGACGCCTGGACCGATTCGAGAAATTATTTTTTTGTTTAAAAGGTGGTCCCATTGGCACCAAGTCAGGATCTGATGATGGGATCTCAGAAAAATCGAGGGCAACCCTCAAATTTTATAGGGACACATACTTTGTTTCTTTTGCGTATTATATTCGATTGCATATCGAATAATGTACAAAATTAAACCCAGGAAACTACCCTATTCGCCGAGGGCTGACGACAACATGTGTAGCATTAACGTGATATTTTCGTTTCTTGATAACATTGCCTGTTCACATACTCCCAACTGGACCCTGTTATACAGAAAGGATACAACCAACATTTTTTATGAAATCGAGTTAAATAAATAATAATAATACTTGCCCTGTATTAAACATTGTCCCACTGCTGGGCACGGGCCTCCTCTACTAATGAGAGGGGTTAGGCCTTAGTCCACCACGCTGGCCTAATGCGGGTTGGCTGACTTCTCATACCTTAGAAAAATTCTCAGATATGCAGGTTTCCTCACGATGTTTTCCTTCACCGTTAAAGCAAGCGATAATTAACATTTTAATACACACATAACTTTAGAAAAGTCAGAGGTGTATGCCACTTGGATTTCGAACCTACGACTTTCCTCTTGGCAGTCCGTACCGTAACTAGGGTATTGCTGCTTCTTCGAGTTAAATACATAGCCATAATTTCCTAATCAAGTTTCATGTGTCCAGGAACCAGGCAGTTTGATGGCATTTACCTAAAAAAAAAAAAAAAAAAAAAAACTTGTGTTTTATTACCCAACTAATATTCAATTAGTTACTGCATATTATTATTTTTAAATTCGCTGTTTAAACTGCATTTACTCAAAAGTATGGAAACGTCAGTTGGATCTTTTCTGCTTAACAGGGTCCAATAATGGTCGGCTCTGTTGTACACTGGATATAGAATATCGCCGTAAGATATATCGCAGTAAAAATCGGGTTTGCAGAATACCTAATATCGTTTTTATATCGTGCTGTAGGAACTATCTGTAAAATTAAATGCTCATTGATTAGCGCATCGTTTGATAACAGCAGAACGCATTTGGATATTTTTATAATATTCGTTAGGAAACAAAAATTTTAAAAGTTGCCCGGAAAATTAGGCAAAAAAATATTCAAGAAAAACTGAGTGTTTTTTCCTATGGGACTTCAGTCTTTCGTACAGATAAACGTAATCTCGCATACGAAGTCGTGGGCGAAAGCTAGTTCGTAATAGAATTCGAGATCGATAGTAAAGTGTTATGTAATTAGTTATAATTTTTGGTTTTAGTATTAATAGTCACACATTCTAATTAAAAAAAAATACAAGCCCTGTATTAATCATTGTCCCACTACTAGGCCCGGGCCTCCTCTGCTAATGAGAGGGGTTAGGCCTAAGGCCATTCTAATTATTGCATAAAAAATAAATTTGGCTTTTGATACGTGAAATCGAAGGCTGCGTTTAAGAAATTAGTTATAAACAAATAAATACACCTAACAGTCATATACATAGTACCGGCCCCACACTAGGTCAAACTTGTACCGTTCGGACAAATGTCGGTCACACAAACATTTGTCTCGGTGAGGTAATCGAACCCACGACTTCTAGTTTCACAGCCGGTGCCACGGAGATTATTGTACATTTTGACACAAATTTAAAATTAATTTCACACACACACACATACCCTCACGCTTGTAATCCCCGGAGGGGTAGGCAGAGGCGTAACCTGTACACCCACTTTTTGCCGAATTTTGGCCCCATAATGTGATAGGGGACGAGCCTATTGCCATACCGGGACAGATTCCAGACTCCGGGCTAATACTGAGAATTTCTAGGTAGAAAAACCCATTATCACTTTACCCGACCCGGGGATCGAACCCGAGACCTCAGCACAGCAGTCGTGACGCATGCGGAACTACAACGGCGCCACCGAGGCAGTCTGTAGAAAAAGCTGTAAAAAAGTGTGTGAAAAAGTCAGTAGAGCAGTAAAATTAATTTCAACATAACTTTATTTTGTGTGTATAGTTAATATAAACAATAAAACGCTTCTGGCAAATTATCCTCTGGAAGCAATTCAAAAACTCCATAATAAATTATTCATATTTATTTTTATATAATCGCGTGTGCTCAATCGATTGTGATGCAAATGGGATCCGTCAATGTCGCAGCCTAATCAATTACAGCTGGATAAGATTTACCATAAACAATATAAAAAGGTTCTTATAAAAAATTACAATTTTAACAACAACAATAGGTCAGTGCACATTAATTAACCGACTTCAAAAAATCAAGGAAAAACGTATTTTATAGTGACGCATAATTTGTTTTTTATTGAAGTCGGTGTACTTTTTATGAATTAAAAAACTTTTTATAGATAAAAGTTTTTTAATTCATAAATAAATTTGAGGGTTGCCCTTGATTTTTCTGAGATCCCATCATCAGATCCTGACATGGTGCCAATGGGACCATCTGGGAAGTATACCCTTTTAAACAAAAAAAAGAATTTCTCGAATCGGTCCAGGCGAGTTCGAGTAATCGGGTAACATACATAAAAAAAAGATTCCGACGAATTATTAACCTCCTCCTTTTTTGTAGTCGGTTAATAAAAATTAAGCTCATAAATGCATGGATATAAGTCATAAAGATGCAGTTCGTGCTTACACAATAAATATATTAATTATTCACCGTTTAAGCAAGCGATAATCCGGCTGGCATTTGGGCTGGTTTCGAACATACGACTTTCGTCTTGACAGTCCTTACCGTAACCAACTAGGCTATCGCTGTTTATATAATATTTGGTTTATATTCAAAATCATCAACCATTTATTTCTAAAACAAATTGTACTAAACAAAGTATTTTAAATGGAACGCAAAGTTATTATTAACTTTTGTAATGTACATTTAATTGAAAATCGATTCTCAGATGAAAGCGTTTCGTCGAAATTCGGAACGTTTGAACAGTTAATTTTGACACACGCCGCGATCCGATAGGCCTCACAAAAGTTACTGTGAAAGGGAGCCGAAACGAATAGGCAGTCAATTTTCATTTTCCTTGTCGCGCCATATCTGTAAGGATGGGACAGACTTGAGTATTTCTGTGGGGATTATTTAATATCTTTTTTGCGTATCGATTAATTTTGTTATGTAATCGCCTTTTTTCTATAATCCTAGGTGTTTTTTTATAGTGGTACAGCAAAGTGACCACACTGCCCCTGATGGTAAGCGCAGTGCCGTCCAATTAGAGTAGCAAGGGACAATCTATCCCCCGCAACTCAACACAATGATGCCGGCCTGCTTTTTCACACTACGCCATGGGCAAGAAGGTGAAGAAGCGGTCGAGGATCTACTGTCAGAGTACTCAGAAGGCCACTAAACATCGTACCCCAACTCTAGACCCTGACAAAAATCGGATGTACACTGGCTGATCCCGGAACGCAACACGCGTGTGCCATTATGGAGGATTTAACACCCTGTGTACGGTGGTCACTACCGGGGCAGATACGAGTATCTTACCACTTATTACTTACTTACTTATTTAAAATTATGTCACCTTAATTTGGGTTATTTTTTTAGTGTCTCGATAGACAGACGAGCAGACGAGCTACCTGATGGTAAGCAGTCACCGCCATCCATAGACTTCTTCATTCCCAGGGCACAGCAAAACCGCTGCCTACCGTTAATATACAGCCGTAACTGGATTGAAAAATAATTTTACATCAATGAACCTTTTCATCCCTCCGAAGTACGTCGAGTGCGGCCCTCGACGCAAAGCGATATTTATCCGGGACCCGCTCATTTTCAATATGCTAAGGATTTCGATTCGCTGGAATATTGTAATTGTAATAAAGTTTGGTAATGGCAGAAACGTCCGGCTGTTTGAGAAAATTGAATTTTTAAGTAGCTTTATCTTCTGGTTCTGCTGTGTCAGGTGTATTAGGGTATGAGGACAATTTCGGTCTACTCACCTTTAACATGTTTGCGACCCCTTTTAAATATGTACATAATGAACGCGGACCTTAAAAGTACACAGTACGATAGCCTCCGTGGCGCAGTTGGCAAGTAGCCGGCTGTGAAACGAGAGGCCGTGTGTTCGATTCCCACACCGGGACAAATGTTTATGTGACAGACAGATATTTGTGTCCGGGGTCTGGGTGTTGTGAGAACGGAAGTCCCTCGTAGTCCCTGATACCCACAACACAAGACTCGTACACTACACGCTTAGTGTGGGGTCGAGGCTATGTGTGTGACTTTGGTGTTTTTTATTTACTTTGTTAGGAATGAGTTACTGACTGAACAAACAAAGTGAACTTTTGTTTTTTAATTAAATCATTCGGATGGTATTGTTTGACTGCCTCGGTGGCGCAGTTGTAATTGCGCATACGTTATGACTGCTGTGCTGAGGTCTCGAGTTCGATCCCCGGGTCGGCTAAAGTGATATTGGGTTTTTCTATCTAGAAATTCTCAGTATTAGCCCGGAGTCTGATATTGTGCCCGGCGTGGCGATAGGCTCGCCCCCTGTCACATTATGGGACGAAATTCGGCGAAAAGAGGGTTTACTGGTTACACCTCTGCCTACCCATTCAGTCATTAAAGGCGTGAATATGTATGTTATTTATATTACTATGGTCTATTTTTACTTTATCCCTTGCCCTAAGTCCCTTTAATTTTAATTTAATTAATCGTTAGTCTGATCTAGAAGGATCTCACAGTCTCTTGAGATCTGGCAGTAAGGCTTTTGAGTTCCGATTTAATTAAATGTATAATTGGTTCCCAGACTAAGATTTTATTTCGACATTCGCGTAAACATAAAAAACCATTAAAACCTTAATGATTTAAAAAAATAATACACGGGAAATCCAAAGTGGAGATGTCAAAGCATTTCAGCTCAAGATTCGTTAAGTGTTTCTAAGGGTTTGTGTTTGACAGACGTACAATTAGGATCAAATTGAGTATTTTTTTTTCATTTTATTATGGCATTTTAATGAAGTGGTCGTGAGTGCGAATCTAACCTTCAAGGTACGTAAAACGTCATTGGTATATTTTTATGCTGGCACGGCAAAGTGACCACACTGCACCTGATAGTAAGCGCAGTGCCTTACACCATCTATCCACCGCTACTCAACATAATCATGCCGGCCTGCTTCTTCTTCACACTATGTCATCGGCAAGAAGGTGAAGAAACGGTCGAGGGTCTAGGGTCAAAGGACACGAGGGAACCAGCATACACGGTAATTCTTCATAAGAATTTGTATATGACTTATACGAAACTACATTAGGCCAGCATAATGGATTAAGGCCAAACAAATTACATAAGTAGAGGAGGCCTAAACTTAGCTATAGTACAGTATAATACGGGGCTGCTTCTATTATATTCTGTTGCTTACAGCTCCATTCCGTGACAATATAATAGTGAAACTTGCATCGAAATACGTTCAGGCGTTTTTAGTAAATTCACTTCGAAGCTTATTACACAAAGACTGGTTTATATATCTCAGAATAAATTCAATCAACACTTATTATAAAGCTGAATCTGAATCTATACGTATTACATACATATACACTCACGCCTGTAATCCCTGAAGGGGTAGGCAAAAGTGTAACTACTACACCCACTTTTCGCCGAATTTATTACGGTTCCATAGTGTGATAGGGGGCGAGCCTATCGCCATACCGGGCTCTATTCCAGACTCCGGGCTGATACTGAGTATTTTGAAATAGAAAATACTAAATATCAATACATAATATCATCTTTACGTATTATAATTATTATAAATCTGCTTTTAGGTTTTTTTTGTTTTATAATCTATTTATTGAGGAAGGTTAGGCTAGACAATCAAGAGACACGGCGAAGCGTCATCGATACATGGTTGATATTCTTTAATATATTCGGATATTCGGAACTCTTTGCCGGAGTAGATATTTCCGGAAACTTATAACCTGGGTATCTTTAAGTCAAGAGTGAATAGGTATCTTCTAGGCATGCGTGCTCCACCGTAGACCACATCATCACTTACCATCAGGTGAGATAGTGATCAAACGCAAGCCTATTTATAGTAAACAAAAAACTAGTTGCAATTGAAATAAAATTAATTATACAGATTTTAACGCGATTTATTTCACATGGAAAAAAGTATCAAATAATTTTTATTTCAATGTGTAATATTCGTGTAAACGTAATGTTACTACTCATAGTATTGAAGCTAAAAATAGGCACTTAAAAAAGTCATTCTGAAAAATTCTGCGCCCTAGTTTCAATTACACTATCGCATGAAATGATCATTTTATTCAGTTAAGGCGCGCTAAATGAGCGACTCAACCTGCCTCTTTATCTTAATATGCTTGTGTAAACCATGCGGACAAGAGATCCCGGAAAATCCCGGACATTACTCCCGGAGCCGTATGGCCGGGATTTAAAGGGTGGAAACTATGCAGTTTATCTTCCTGTGAAAGTAATAAATTTTAAGCTGTTTTTATACAAAATATATATTGTGCTAAAATTTTGCAGTTTATTGTGGAAAAAGATCTTTTTAGTTTTTATAAACGAAAAATATTTATACTTGTAACAACAGAACATCATTATGTGCCTATTTATAATCCAACGCGATTTCGCTGTCTGCAAAAGATTATTTTTCAATTTAAATCATTGTGTGTCACATACCACTTAATAGAACATCTTCTTTGGACATTGAATTAATAGACGGAGTTATAAAATAAATTACCTGATTGGCAAGTATAAAAAATCACAGTGTCTAAATTTAAAAAGACTTAAATAAATTAGGTTTTTTTATTGATTCTCTGATTGAAATAAACCTAATAGTCTAAGAGCTATCATCATATCTAGGATATTCATATCCGCCCGGATAGCGAGCACACGGTACACAGGGTGTAAAACCCGCCATAGTGGCACACGCGTGTGTGTCGCGTTCCGGGATCTGCCAGTGTACATCCGGTTGTTTGTCGGGGTCTGGAGTTGGGGGTACGATGTTTGGCCGTTTTGCGGCGTTCTGAGACCCTCGACCGCTTCTTCACCTTCTTGCCCATGGCGTAGTGTGGAGAAGCAGGCCGGCATGATTGTATTGAGTAGCAGGGAATAGATTGTCTCTCGCCACTCGATACAATAATTTGCCGTGCAAGGATAAAAAAAAACAACTTTCGTTCGCATTCCAGTTTTAAAATGTCGTATTTTACCAAACTTTACATTGTTTATAACCTATTTATCTCGTTTTTCATTGAATGTGAGAATATCAAATACATACATACATACACTCACGCCTGTAATCCCCGAAGGGGTAGGCAGAGGTGTAAGGCCTAACGCCTCTTATTAGTCAAGGAGGCCCATGCCTAGCGTTGGGTCAGTGTATAATACAGGAATGTTATTTAACGGCACATATTTTTTATTTTCTCCAAAAAGTATAAAGTAATAACAGCAGCGCCCACTCTAAAAAAAGTTACCGCTTGGAAAAAAGCATTAACCTAAATGCCAGTACATAAGTGCTCGTTTTACGCTCTTATTGCTTAAGAAAAAGTGCATTGGCTTTGCATACTATTTATTCCCTCAACATTCACATGGAAGCGTATTCAGAGAGAACTTTGCAATGTGTTGAATATTTCTCGCGTCCGTCTCTAGTGACTTTATCTCTGGAGAGAGGCCAGGAGTCGCGATGAATTTTCAACGAATCTAATGTGAGTCTGTGTAATATATTCTCTGTAGTTCATGGTACACATTTGTTATATGCATAGTAACATTCTTATTATACTTTTATGTGATTTATAAAAGTTTATTCTACACGGGATTTAGATGTAAATTATAATACAAATATATACTCACGCCTTTAATCCCCGAAGGGGTAGGCAGTACACCCAAGTTACACTTTTTGCCAAATTATTACGGTCCCATAAAGTGATAGGGTGCGAGCCTATCGCCATACCGGGCTCAATTCCTGACTCCGGGCTGATACTGAGTATTTCTAAATAGAAAAACCCAATATCACTTTACCCGACCCGGAGATCGAACCCGAGACCTCAGCACAGCAGTCGTAGCGCTGCACAATTTTACAACTGCCACCGAGGCAGGTAAATTATAATATTAGCTACAATTTTATATATTTTTTTTTACTATACACGTTACTTAGAAAAGTCAGAGGTGTATGCTATTTGGACAGTTTGAACGTACCACCACACCCAACTAGGCTATCGCTGATATTTCCATAATTAAATTAAATGTCTTCAATTATAATAAGATCGAGTACAAACCCAGACCAAAACTAAATAACAAGATTCCTTACAAAACGTAATATCATTTGACTGATCTGCCAGCTTCTGTAGAAACCACAAAAACATTTGTTCATGAAAAATATTATCATTTAAATAGACCTTCATTTAAATGAGGGCTTCAGGAATTGTGAGACACACGGATGATGTAAAATTAAAAACAAAACCGAGGGTCGGTGATGATACAGTTTGTCACATACCGTAATCCCTCCTTCATATGATCCTGGGTCCTTTAGGCGTAGTGTGAAGAAGCTACACAGCAGGCCGGCATGATTGTATTGAGTAGCATGATATAGTTGTCTCTCGCTACTTGACTCCTTTTTTTTTTTCGTCGCGGGGAAAGCGTTTTATTACTGCCGCCCGCTCCGGGGGGAAGCGGAATAAGAATAAAACGGGCATGCTGGACTAGCCGGTCTTACGACCCAGCATCCCCCTCGTCCGGATGATGGCCATCCGTGCTGCCGCTGGGCCGAGTCCCTAACCCCTATGTACACCCCACCCGACACTACCAGCTAAAACCCCGCGGTGGCCTTCTTCGGCGCTTACGGAGCGATCCCGAGGTATTCTAAGGAGTGCTAGAATTGCAGCCGTAATCACCCCTGCGCGGTGCTGCGTACCAGCTCATCTTCATGGGAGGCACAGGAGCCCCCGCGCACCGAACAACGACAGCGAACGAGGCCTTACCGCCCGCGCTGCCGTCCATCTCGGGGTCGCACGATGCTCCCAATTTGGGAGTGCATCGATACGGGCTGACAGCCCCCCGCTGCGCGCCCGCGACCGATGGCCCTAATTAGTCGCCTCATACGACAGGCAGGGGTTACCGTGGTAGAATTCTCAAAACGTCCCCATTCCACAGGGCGCGAGACGCCGGTCAGTCGTCCACCCGGGTCGGTCGTTCGTCCCACGCTGGGCACACTCCTCCAACGTGTGTTGGGCCGTGTCCTCACGGCAGTTGCCACAGTGGTGGCACACGGCGGACACCTCCTTTCCGATCCGACACAGGAACGAACCGAAACACCCGTGGTCCGTCTGTCAACCGGAACGTTGGCGCACCGTGGCGCCTGTCTAGCCATCTCTTTAGGACAGGACGCACTGCCGCGATGGTCCTCAAGCCCGCACTTGGGCTTTCCAGCCTGGTATGCCACTCCTCCACAGTGGTTCTGCGGAACCGGGCCGCAATCTCCCTTGGGGCCAGTCTCTCCTGTCGGCGACTGGACGCCTCCTCCCGCCAGAAGAACGCTGACGAGAGGAGTTTTGCGTCCAACTCCCAAGGGAGTGTGCCGGCCAATACGCAGGCCGCCTCGTGGGAGACCGTGCAGTAGCTCCATTACTATTCGCTGCGCCGCCAAACGCTGTGGTTTGGTGGCGCAAGGCGACGCATCGGGCTTTCAGGGACATCCGTACAGGGCCATTGACCGCACGACTCCAGCGTATAAACTTCGGCAAGGGCATTAGGTCCCTCCAGATTCGGCAGCAGGCGACCGAGCGCGCCCGCCGCCTGCACCAATTTCGGCGACAACTCCTCGAAATGGGCACGGAAATCCCACCGGCTGTCCAGAATCAATCCCAAGTACTTCATTTTACAGCCGATGGGAATCCGCACCCTCTCCACATACTACTTGAACCCTGACTGATCGACACTGCGCTTACCATCAGGTGCACTATGAAATTATTATCTCTACACACACAATTCAACAATATTTAAAAAATTTATAAGCATGCAAAGCAAGCAAGCAAAGCGTGCACAAGCCTCTGTCACGCTAAAGGAAAATAGCCGGTTATCAAGCAATAGACTTAATGTTCGATCAAGAGTTTGTATAATCCACAACATTACGTGGGACCGAAAGCCTCTCGTAGTTCCAGATACCTTTTTTTTTTTTTTTTTTGTTGTCGCGGGGAAAGCGTTTTATTACTACCGCCCGCTCCGGGGGGAAGCGGAATAAGAATAAAACGGTTATGCTGGACTAGCCGGTCTTACGACCCAGCATCCCCCTCGCCCGGATGATGGCTATCCGGGCAGCCGCTGGGCCGAGTCCCTACCCCCTATGTACACCCCACCCGACACTACCAGCTAAAACCCCGCGGTGGCCTTCTTCGGCGCTTACGGAGCGATCCCGGGGTATTCTAAGGAGTGCTAGAATTGCTGCCGGAACCGCCCCTGCGCGGTGCTGCGTAGCAGCCCATCTCCATGGGAGGGCTTAGGAGCCCCCGCGCACCGAACAACGACAGCGAACGAGGCCTTACCACACGCGCTGCCGTCCATCTCAGGGTCGCACGATGCTCCGAAACTGGGAGTGCATCGATTCGGGCTGACAGCCCCCCGCTGCGAGCCCGCGACCCCCGATGGCCCCTATTAGTCACCTCGTACGACAGGCAGGGGTTACCGTGGTGGAATTCAAACGCCCCCGTTCCACAGGGCGGGAGACGCCGGTCAGTCGTCCACTCGGCGCCTCCTACGTCTTCTCTGGCGGCGGGAGGGATCATTTCGTTCCCGATCCCTCTCGGCACTCTCCTTCTGCGAGATGACGCTCTCGCTCTGGCCACCGCACGCCAGGACCTCCGGCTGGCGACCATGGACGACACCACGGCCAGCAGCGAGAGGTCTCCTCCGACGACTGCTCTGAGAGCGCTGCGCTCTTCGTCCCAGGCTGGGCACTCCTCCAACGTATGTTGGGCCGTGTCCTCGTGGCAGTTGCCACAATGGTGGCACACGGCAGACACCTCCTTTCCGATCCGACACAGGAACGAACCGAAACATCCGTGGTCCGTCAGTACCTGCGTCAGCCGGAAAGTTGGCGCACCGTGGCGCCTGTCTAGCCATCTCTTTAGGACAGGACGCACTGCCGCGACGGTCCTCAAGCCCGCGCTTGGGCTTTCCAGCCTGGTATGCCACTCCTCCACAGCGGTTCTGCGAAATCGGGCCGCAATCTCCCTCGGGGCCAGTCTCACCTGACGGCGACTGGACGCCTCCTCCCGCCAGAAGAACGCGGACGAGAGGAGTTTTGCGTCCAACTCCCAAGGGAGGGTGCCGGCCAATACGCAGGCCGCCTCGTGGGAGACCGTGCGGTAGCCCCTTACTATTCGCTGCGCCAACAAACGCTGCGGTTTGCGCAGCAAGGCGACGCAGCGAGGTTTCAGGGACTGGGCCCATACGGGACATCCGTACAGGGCCATTGACCGCACGACTCCATAGTTCCAGATACCTACGTCAGGATAATTATCTTCAATAGTTGTTATTATAGTATTATCTTATTGTGGGGTCGAGGCTACATATGTGACTGTTAGCTATTTTGCACATATGCACTTACGCCTGTAATCCCCGAAGGGGTAGGCAGAGCTGTAACCACTACACCCAATTTTCGTCGAATTTATTAGCGTCCCATAATGTAATGTAATTCTAAATAGAAAAACCCAATATTACTTTACCCGGGGATCGAACCCTCAGCACAGCAGTCGTAATGCATGCGCAATTACGACACCGGCACCGAGGCAGTCTTTATTCAATTAAAAATAATAATATTATTTATTAATTTAAATAAAACATGTATTAGATATAATAAACATGTTGAAATAAACAATACGGTACATAATATATTCATAATGATAATAACATTATTCTTTTTCCCGTATTCACTTCGGATGTTTATTATTTGTTCCCCCGTATATTATATTCAAGGAAGGATAAACTGACGCGCGGATGTCCGATTCAATACTCCACGCATCCGTCGTTTGATATTGCAGCTAATTCAACTGAGATATGACGATATCTGATAATACATGATCATAAAATAATTTAGTAATGAAAACCCAGCAGTGACAAACATAGTCTTGACCCGACAGTAGGTCAAACCTGTATCGTGGTTATCATGAACTAAGGGACTACGGTCCCACAACAAATGTCTGGACATTTGTCTCGGTGCGAGAATCTAACCCAAGGTCTCTCATTTTACAGCCGGCTACTCGTCTGCTGTACCATGGAGGCTGTTAAAATGTTATACATTATTTAGATTCTGTTAAGCATTTCACTCTACCGCCAGTTTAGAATGCTGTTTCCCTAGAAGAACGAAGAAGAAGAAGAACGGACAAGAGACTCTAGCGTTGCTCTCTTTGAAAACTGGTTCATAAATAAATATAATTTAAATAAGATTAGAGCAGCTCAATGTTAATTATTCTCATTCGTTGATCAATTATTTAATACTAGATATTAATAAATATGTATAAATGCAGTAATCTATTAATCAGAGCACACGAGCCGTGTGAACGACCGGAGCGTGCCACATGCGCCAATAGCTGGGGCAATATTATTAGATACTTATACAGGGGGCTCTTGTTTTGTTGTTCATTTTGGGATTGTATATTTTGAATGTTTTTAGACTCTCGCGATTTGAATACATATTATAAAATTAGGAACGGTTCTTAATCGCGCAATACTTTAATGGTATAAATACCACAATTATTTCCCGACGTTTCGACCGAGTGGCATCGGCCGTGGTCACGGGCTGACTGACCCGTTCCTAATTTATAATATTGTATATTTTAATTCGCGAATGACAGTCTCCGTGGCGCATTGGGTGAGTAGCAGTGCAACGAGAGGCCGTGGGTTCGATTTCCTCACCGGGACAAATGTTTGTGTGACAGACAGATATTTGTTTCGGTTCTGGGTGTTGTGGGACCTTAATCCCTCGTAGTTGTTGATACCCACGATACAGGTTTTACCTAGTGTGGGGTCAGAACTATGTGTGTGACTGTTGGGTGTATTTATTTAAAAAAAAATGTTATTGTTGTTTTTATATAAGGGCGTAATTAACCAAGTTGTTACTTCTAAAAGTTGACCAAATAAATTACTAGTATGTGTCCAATTTTTATTGTATCAGATGTACAAAATTCCAGATAGGTTTATTTAGGATACCAGCTTGAGGAATACAAAATTGAAAATACATTCAACAGTCACACTACGTAGAAGAATGTAAATTTCATGCCTGATTGAGCTTTTTATCTAGTTTACAATCATTCGAATAAAAACGTCATTAGTAACTAAATAGTTTAGTGAATGTAGGTAAATCAAATAACGCATTGTTTGTGGGATTTTACCGAAGTCACACATTTTTTTTTTATCTCATAGTCCGACAAACGAGCCAGTGGGTCACCTGATGTTAAGTGATCTCCACCGCCCATGAACATCCACAATACCGAAAGTATCATGTATGCGCTGTCGGCCTTAAAGGACAGGAATAGGGATTAGGGAAGGGAAGGGGGAATCTGGGCCTCCGGATATCTCACTTACCATACGAAACGCGACAGTAAACTGTCACTTTACGTTGGTTTTCTGTGAGACAGTGGTACTACCCCGGTCGAGCCGGCCCATTCATGCTGTAGAGAAATATGTCTACAGCGTGGCTCTACCACTTACATATGAGACTACCGCCAATTTATTACGTATACAACTACTTATTCCAGAGTAAGTTTTAAAGAAACAAAAATAAATATTATAAAAGCTAACTTAGCTATAAATGTTCAATCAATTGACTACACCATACAAACAATCCATACAGCAAATGAATTTGAGTTGAACAGAGCTTACAGCCGTTGCGTCTAAATTGCCCAATTTTGCACAAGACTCTCATTGCTTATTCAAATAGTTTCGCTAAAACAAAAATATATTCGTAATTTATATTTCACTACATTTGGCCCGCGGCTGTGCCCGCGTCGAGATTATTTTTGGAAGAAAAGGTATACAATCTATGAGGCATCTTAAGCTATTATGATCTATATTTTGCTATCCCATAGTAACCGTTCATTTTACCGGGATACGAATTGGCCCATGTCATTTTCTGATCCCTAAACTGCCACTATGCAAAAAATCATGTCGATCCCTGACTCTGTGAAAAACTAAACTAACTAAACTATAGAAAGTAGGATTTCATAATGTCAACACTCTTACATATTTTTTGATTTTATTATTTTTTATTAAATATATTTTTTTATTTTATCGACGAATATAATCTTTAAATTCTATCCTTATAGGTATCCTTTACGTAAGTCTATCTCAAAACAATATTTCTAATTCAATCTAAAACAGCTCAACACAAGATTATAATTAAAACCTACATGTCAAAGTTTTATAGGCCTATTAATACCTAAATCGCAGTAGCTTAGTTTGGAAAGTTGCTCCTTTGTTTAAAGACAGGGCTTAGCGTCATTAGACTGTGCTCAGATTCACAAGAAAAGTCAGTGCATTTTATTATATATTTTTTATTATTCTTACAAGGTATTAAACTTTATTTTACTGAAATACAGAGAGGTAGATTTTGCCCGCGATTCCGCTCGTGAATCAGAAAAGCATTGTTTTCTATAACAAAAAACCACGCTCTTCTCCCATTAAGGATTAAAGATGTAATAACTTCTGAAAACGTGTTTCATTAGTTGTGTTAAATTATTCGTAGCAAAAGAATCGTGACACAACAAAGTTATATATCAACACTAATTTATTCTCTCCAAAAACAACTACAGCCATATCAAACGGAAAATAACATGTTTATATTTTTTTACATACATACATATACACTCACGCCTTTAATCCCCGAAGGGGTAGGCAGAGGTGTAACCAGTACACCCACTTTTCGCCGAATTTCGGTCCCATAATGTGATAGGGGGCGAGCCTATCGCCACACCGGGCACCATTCCAGACTCCGGGTTAATACTGAGTATTTCTAGGTAGAAAAACCCAATATCACTTTACCCGACCCAGGGATCGAACCCGAGACCTCAGCACAGCAATCGTAACGCATGCGCAACTACAACTACGCCACCGAGGCAGTCAAATTAAATGTTTATATTTTTTTATTCGGCAAAGTGACCACACTGCACCTGTTGGTAAGCGCAGTGCCCAGAGTTTCAAGTAGTGAGAGTCAACTATCCCTCACTACTAGAGTTGCCTAACTATCGATAGTTTGGCTATCGATAGTTGACCTCGAAAACTAGTAACAATATCGATAGTGCTATCGATAGTATCGATACTATCGATACCATCGATACTATCGATATCACGAACTAACTAATACTATTGATTGGAAGCAACAGTATCGATAGAATCGATACTATTACATGATAATACTATCAATAGTATCGATAGTATCGATTTTTTTATGTAATACTATCGATACTATTGATACTATCGATAGTATCGTTGTATTAAAATCAAAAAACTATCAATACTATCGTAATAGATATTTACTAGCTATGTAATAGATTATTGGAATAGTGTGTGCTATCGATACTATCAATACTATCGATAGTATTACTTCAAAACATATACCGGTCTTCGATAGTATCGATACTATCGATAGTATTGATACTATCGGAGCTAATACTATCGATACTATCGATACTATTTTTGTATATCAATACTATTGCCCTGTATCATACTATCAATAGTATCGATACTATTGATAATATCGATACTATCGATATGCTATCGATACTATTGATATGACGTCAAATATCGATAGACTATCGATAGTTTAGCGATAGTCGACTATCGATAGGCAACTCTACTCACTACTCAATCATGACGACCTGCTGAGTTGCTTCTTCACACTACGCCGAAAGGGTCCAAGATGGAGAGAACTCGGTTGCAGGCAAACTGTTCCACAGCTTGATGTTATAGTAGCTTGAAATTTACCTGTGTCTATATAATAGCAAATATTTTTATATGTTTGTGTTAAAACGATGACTTGAATAAATTATTTCGAACACTCTGTATATTACATTGGCACCAGACACTACGCATTGACGCATGGCAATGCACCGGCCGTGAAATGCGTCGACGTCTGGTTAATTAATTATTCATTGCAGACAACGCAAGCTATAATAAAGCACCCTGTACACGTATAGTACAACACTGTACTGACGCAAAAGCGAAGCGTATCTTCACTCGATTGATGTAACAGAGCATCCTGTAGTTATCTTGGCTCGCGACACTATGTAATAAGCATGTCGGTGCACCGTCCGTGAAATGCGGTAATATAATCTAGTGCACGAGCCACTGTTGACCACATAACGTGATATGTACCATCCTGTGTTGAATCGATACACGGTGAATATGATAGGTAATAGATACACACCAGCTTCGGAATATAAGTGATGTAATGTTTATTATGAATGGCATCCTTGTAGATTGTGATCGGATTATAATCTATACTAATATAATAAAGAGGAAAGATTTGTATGTATGTTTGTAACGAATTGACTCAAAAAGTAATAGACCGATTTTTTAAATTTTGTCACTATTTGAATGCTACATTATCACTGATTAATATAGGCTATTTCAATTGCAAGAAAAAAATAAGGATCCTACTAAATGTTCCCTACTAATGTCCCTACAATAATGTTACCCAAGGTGTAAAAAAATCCACGCGGGTGGAGCCGCGAGCAACAGCTAGTTCTGAGAATAAACGCTATGACAAAATTAATATATAATACGTGTGACTGAAGGTTGACATAATAAATTTAATAAATACCCCTTGTTATTTTTGTAATGTTCATTTTTAATATATATTTACAGGTGTTTACAATTTATGGTTTAAAATAGTGTGATGTATTTTTAAATATAATTATTATTCGTTATTTAGAATAATTGTATTGTAATTAAGCTGCCCTAATCTAATTTAATCCAATTTAAATTGTATTTTATTTACTGTAGTTCAAATATTGTTCACCATTTTTTTAAAAGAGCAATACTACAAATTCTTACTCGTTGATCTCTATAGAAACTGCATTCCCAATATGACAGTAGAGTAACAAAGATTGATCTAAATAATGTATAACATATTGTAGATTCAGATATATTATATTGTTAGGGCAGTTCCCATTTATTGGTGATACCGAGGGTATATCGAAAGGGTTTTATAAATATCCGTGGGTAGATTGACGATAAACATCAACTGAGTGGGGCGATAGTTGCAATAGAAGACGGCTCTCGAGCTCTGGGACTGTCTACTGTACGGACGTATGGTGAGCATTAGCTCCCATCGTCCTATACAACTATTGGTCTGGTGGCAGTTCAGCATAGAGCGTTATTCTATCCGTGCGCACTAGTGGCTAATTGGTATTTGGTACATCCTGACATGGAATTGTTAACGATTGGCACTGAGGTGTAACTGTGATCATTAAATTGATCAACACAGTGGCAAACATCGTTTATGTGCCGTTTAAGGTATCCACCTTAAATAGCACTTCGGAGTGTCTCCAAAACCATTATATATTATAAAATTAGAGAACGGGTCTTATCACGGGAGAAATCACGCAATATTTTATATAATTGGACAATATATTAACTCAAAAACTTTATTATAATGAATTTTTATATGATTAATACTCGTATATATAATTAATAATGGTAGAGCCACGCTGTAGACATATTTGTCAGCAGCATGAATGGACCACTGTCTCATAGAAAAGTGACAGTTTACTGTCGCGTTTCGTATATAATAATAATAATAATATTCCCTGTATTAAACATTGTCCCACTGCTGGGCACGGGCCTCCTCTACTAATGAGAGGGGTTAGGCCTTAGTCCACCACGCTGGCCTAATGCGGGTTGGTAGACTTCACATACCTTCGAAATTCTCAGGTATGCAGGTTTCCTCACGATGTTTACCTTCACCGTTAAAGCAAGCGATAATTAACATCTAATACACACGTAACATTAGAAAAGGCAGAGGTGTGTGCCATTTGGGTTTTGAACATACGACTTTCGTCTTCACAGTCCATACCGCAACCAACTAGGCTATCGCGGCTGATACGCGTTTCGTATGGTAAGTGAGATATCCGGAGGCCCAGATTCCCCCTTCCCATCCCTATTCCTGTCCTTTAAGGCCGACAGCGCATACATGATACTTTCGGTATTGTGGATGTTCATGGGCGGTGGAGATCACTTAACATCAGGTGACCCACATGCTCGTTTGTCGGACTATGCAATATAAAAAAATTATTTATAATAGTAAAAGAGTGAATCAATACAGTATTAATAATATTTTAAAACACCCTGTGTACTCGAATTGGCACGAAAAGCAACTATTAAGTATTAACTGCAGTGTATAAGCCATGGTATGCGTGCTTTGACGTCACCAGATTATTTATGAGATCACCCCAAATATTAATTTACTAACTATGCGACGTGTGTCGCCCGCGTGAATGTAGAAATCTTATCACAATATATATATATATATATATATATATATATATATATATATATATATATATATATATATATATATATATATATATATATGCATCCTGCAGATCATGTTGCGTCCCACGTGACGATTTTTACCAATGATACTGCGTCCGACTGACTTTAATCAACCAAGATTAATCAACTCTAATTTTTCGTCCAAGAGTGTATTTTCATCGTTAGAATGTATGGACAAAAAATTTACATGGACTCAATTTTATCACTAAAATGCTTTTTAGCGTATTTAATAGTTCAGGCATCGGCCGCGCGGAATTTGGAGGGAGCTACTGAGGAGTGTATAATTTGTATCGTATATTTCGCGTTTCATTTACAGATTTAATTGCGTCTCACTGAATAAATTAATATAAAGTTTTTATCAACTCCCCATGACGTTAAAATTGCGTCCAGTATTTAATTTCAATTTGGGAGATCGTGATTCCTACGGGGGCCTTTCGGGGTGCACAGGTTGAGGCGGAGCGGTGTGCAGACTGTCGCATGTTTTAAATGTGTTTTTAAGCAGACCGCCCGGTAAGACGCGAACTAGTTACCGGAGTAAATTCTCACAACGTATATTATTAAATATTAATAAATAGGTATAACACAATGAAAAGAAGTATGAGGCTTCTTCAATTGGCAACCAGTAAGTATTTATTTTATGAGGGATTAATTTTGTCTTAATTGAAAATCAATCAATGAAAATAAAACTAAGTCCTATATTATTATGTGCATTTATAACGTTACACTTACAATGTCCATCAAAAATACTTACTTAGTTATTAATCATCACGCCGAATCTCTGACGGAGTAAGCAAAAAGCAAAGGGTGCCCTACCACTCTTGACTTACAAACCACTTTCATAAATGCCGTCCACCACCATCTTGAGATAGCCCGGCCTGCTCTGCTCTTCTTGACAGAGACGGAGATTTGTAGTACGACCGATACTTCACACTCCCCTTACCCCGGCTACTTGCTTGAAGAAAGCAAGTATGTCTGTATGTTCGGTCGGACGTATGCTGTCGCCGTCTGTGCTGCATGGAGGATCCCTCATTCTCCTCCCTGCGGGTGCACGTCGACTTCGGATCTTAGAGTCGGGTTCACTTGTGCCTTTATAGGTCACACGACGGAGACGTGCAGACAACTCGGCTATTTGAGTAGATTAGCCAGGCGACAGACGACGCGCAAGAGTAGTTCCCAATAGCGGAATTGGTTGTTCTGGAGACTTCGACGCACACCATGAGTTGTGGTTGGGCTACTGTAGAACTGACCATGCCTTCGTTTTGACTCATGGCTTTATACAACTGGTGCTCCAGCCTACCAGGCATTGCATCCATCCCTTAAGGATTCTTCTGTGATTGCCGACGCCATTGCTTGCGAGATCAGACTAGAAATAAAATATTACATTCCTTCCTTTGAGATCGCGCGTAAAGGCCGAGGACGCTCCTGATTCATTCGTGCATACGCTGATGCTGTTGGTAAGAAACTGACAGCGAATGGATCGGGGTTCGGGCTACGAAGGATCCCAATCTTAAGTCCTTTAAAAGGAGCCTACAACCGTGCTGGCAAGGCTTGCAAGAGGGAGTACGTTACAGTGATGCCCAGTGCGGCCAATCACCCGACATGCAGGCAAGCTTATAGGAGCTTGGCTAAGGCTGTTCAATCTAATTTCTGTTGCCCTTCCCTGCCACCGCTGAGATATAGAAATGGAACACTAGTCCATAAGCAAGAGAAGGCCGATTTATTGGCAGACCTCTTGGAGACTCAAATGACTGCCAAATCGAGACTCAAGGATTGCAAAGCTCATTTACCACCTACGCTGCCCGGCTGCGGTTACAAAATGCGTGATATTCGTATCAGGCATTGTGATCTGCGGCGTGAGATGCAGTCTCTCGACGTCCGGAAGACTAGTGGTCCTGATGGCATCCCAGCGCTTCTTCTCAAAAAGTGTGCAGCGGAGTTGTCTCCTGCACTGACACGCCTATATCCATCGTCCTACCTCTCAGGTGTTGAGCTTGAATCTTGGAGGGAGGCCAATGTGCAGCTAATCCTCAAAAAGGAAGATAATCGGTCAGACCCTAATAATACTCCCCAATCACCATCATCTCAGTGATGTGTAAAGTCATGGAGCTTAACAGCCAACTTATTCGCTACCTAGATGACAACTCGTTGATCAGTGACAGGCCATACGGATTCCGTCATAACCGATCAATGGGTGATCTTCAAGCATTTGTATTACATCACTGGGGCGAGGCGATTGACAGGCATGGCGAGGCTCTTGCTGTGAATCTCGACATCGCCAAAGCGTTGATAGGGTCTAACATCGTGGCCTTCTCTCCAAGCTCCGGCATATGGTCTGCCCGACAACCTGAGCAAGTGGATTTCCGGCTTTCTGCATGAGTGTAGTTTACGTGTCCTCGTTGATAGATGTCCATCAACGAGGACACGTAAACTAGCTTCGCAGCTCATCTCAGTAAATACCGGAGTACCACAAGGCTTTGTGCTTTCGCCCTCCTTGTTTATTCTGAATATTAATGATATGTTGTGCCTTGGCAACATTTATTGCTATGCAGATGACAGCACGGTTCATGAGCGTATACTGAGAAGAGACGTGAGAATCTTGTCATTGACGTCAACCAGACCTTGAGTCTCATTTCATCATGGGGAACCAGGAATCGGGTTCAATTGAATGCCAGGGAAACCCAGGTGTATGCGTTCTCGTGCAAGAAATCCCCGTTCCTCCCATCGGCATTAACCGCATTTTTCAGGGTGTTCCACTAGCAATGCGGAATGACTTTAGTGTCCTAGGTATAGATATCCGCTGTGATCCTAATCCAAGGTGTTATATGGAGGGCGTATTAACCACCACTTCTCGCAGGGTCGGTATCCTGAACAGGGTGCTGCGGTTTTTCACGCCCGGTCAGCTTTACCACTTATATAAAGCGCAGGTACGGCCTGGAATGGAATACTGCTCGCATGAGTGTCGGTTCCACAAAAAACTGACGTATTTACGTCAGTATACAGACGTGAGTAACAGCCTGGAGCAGCTACGGCTGCGTAGGGATATTTCCTCCTCCAGCATCGTTAGCGTGTTCTATCATCTGAATCAAGGGGAATACTCCGAAGAATTGTTTAATCTTGTCCCATCATCTCCCTTCCACGCCAAAACCACGCATACTGGCTTGCGGAGCCAAAGCTTCGAGGTGTTTACCAACCCGGCCTGAACCAAGGGCAGAGCAAATTCGTATTTTTGCCGCACCATCAAGCTGTGGAACAGTTTGCCAACTATCGTGTTCCCTCCTTCCTATGACCCTGGGTCCTTTAGGCGTAATGTGAAGAAGCTACACAGCAGGCCAGCATTATTATGTTGAAAAGCGAGGGATAGATTGTCTCTCGCTACTTGATACTCTAACTGGACGGCACGCAATTTCTATCAGGTACAGTGTGGCCACTTTGCCGTGCTATTATAAAAAAAAATAGAAAAACCCAAAACAAATATCACATCGTGATAACTGCTCTAGACACAGTATGATCGCTGGTATAGCTGGAAGCTTGTTATCTAGTACTCTGAATATAACAATACAAAAGCAGTATACGGAGTCACAACATTTTCGAAAATTGATGGATGTAACTTGGTTAGCGTTATCTTTGTACTATACGTAGGACAATATACAGAATCAATTTAAACCTAGGTTTTGATAGACGTAGGATCATCCTTGCAGTGTATGGAAGGTATACGGTGATATTTAGCGTGCTGGATAGTTACTGTGGTGAACGGATGTGGTAAATTACCAGGAAATGTCTGAAACTGAATATTAACACATCACATTTAAATCGAATTCCACGTCAATTCATGAAATTATACTGATAAAAACTTTATAAATACGCATTCAAAACATTTAAAATCTTGCCACATATAGTGGACGCCCCAGGGTGGTAGTTTGTAAAGATGCATGAAGTCTTCCGCGATTTATATATATATATATATTTATATATATATAAATAATATATATATATAATATATATATATATATATATATATATATATATATATTATACCACGATGGTGGCAAACAAGCTTACGGCTTACGCTTACGCCTGATGGTAAGCGGTTACCGTAGCCTATGGGCGCTTGCAACACCAGGAGCATCACATGCGCGTTGCCAACCCTAAAATGCATTGAAAATACTATAGCTGGAGGTGTACGTCATTTCAGATGATTTCGTACCTGCGGGTTTCGAATCTTAGACTTGACAGTCAATAAAATCGGTAACTTCTTACTAAACCTTCAAGCGAGATAAAAGGACTGTAAAATTCAAACAAAAGTGATAACTTCGTAATTATCTCAGAACTTGTAAATAGAATATTTAAAAATTTTTATTCGAGGGCGAAAACTCATTCGGCCTGTCCTTTTGACGGAAACTAATTTCTTTTCATGAGCTTTTTAAACGGTTACGTTAATGGACCTCTGTGGACCTATCCAGGGGAGTATTGGAAACAACATTTTGAAACCTATTTGCTAGAGTAAATTTTTTAAAATGTAATCCTTAATACTGTGCATTTGTATTTATAATAAACTAGCGGACCTTGCAGACGTGGTCCTTCCCGTATAAACAGCGCCATCTGCCGGGCTGATTTGTGAATCTAAACCATCCAGGGTGCCACCCAAACGCATACAAAAAAAAACATTAAAATCGGTCCAGCCGTTTAGGTGGAGTTCATGTATGTATGTCAATACACACGTACAGTAGAATTATATTTATAAAGATAAGAATAATACATCTAACGGTCATCCACAAAGTCCTGACTAAACTAGGTCAATACTGTATCGTGGGTATCAATAACTACACGGGACTACGGTCCCACAAAATCAGACCCGAAACTAATATTTGTAGATCACACCAACACTTTTTTTGGGGGTCTAGAGTTGGGGTACAATGTTGGCCATTTTGCGGCCATCTAAGTACTCTGACAATAGACCCTCGACCGCTTCTTCACCTTCTTGCCCATGGCGTAGTGTGAAGGAGCAGGCCGGCATGATTGTGTTGAGTAGCGAGGGATAGATCGTCTCTCGCTACTCGATACTCTAATTGGACCGTACTGCGCTTACCATCAGGTGAAGTGCGGTCACTTTGCAGTGCTAAGATAAAAAAAAAAAAAACATTTGCCTATGGGCGGGGATTGAACCCGCACCAAATTCGTACAACCGACAACTTGTCTGCTATGCCACGGAGGCTGTCATTAACTATCTATTTCATTAACTATTGCTCGGGGTTGCCTGTGACAACCATTTACTCCCCTCCTATGGGTCGTAATAATGTTAAATAGCCTATAAACTTCCTGAATAAATCCTACTAAAATTATAAATGCGAATGTTTGGATGGATGTTTGTTACTCAATCACGCCAAAAAGGCTGGACGGATCTGGTTCAAATTTGGCACAGATATATATTATAGTCTGGAATACCACATAGGCTTTTTATCCCGGAAAAATGTACGGTTCCCGTGGGATAGATTAGTTTTTCACAGAGCAAGGGATCGACATGATTTTATGCATAGTGACAGTTTATGGATCAGAGAATGACATAGGCTACATTTTATCCCGGAAAAAAACAACATTCCTATGAGAAAGCAAAATATAGAAAGGTGTAATACCTTAAGATGCCTCCATGGATTGCATTGCATTCTTCCAAAAATAACTTCCACGCGGGCGGAGCCGCTGGCAACATGTAGTAGTCTAAAAACTAGAAAATATTTATTAATCCGATTGGTTGTTTTAGAGATTATCGCGTTCGAATAAACAAGCAATCTCGCACATTATAATTGAAGTATAGATTGTACTTGTGACGTAAGGTGTCTATTTTTGTTCGTTGGAGAGCAATAAATAATCATTAATTATCCAAACACAGTTCAATGCTTTATAATTTAACTAGTTGTTATCCGCAACTTCGCCCGCGTGCAACCGCCACGGTGATAGGTTTTACAAAAAAATTAACACGTATTTCTTTATTTCTTATTCGCCTAAATATGCATCTTCAGATCCCTAACTTGAGGAATTACGTATTGTTCATGCAAACTTTCACCCCCCTTTAAGATTATTTTTTGAGACAAAATATAGCCTATGTCCTTCTCCAGCATAAAATCTGTATCGAATTATTTATTTATATTTTAAAATTGGCTTACTATGCGGGTATCCCAAATCACTTATGTGGTAAATGGACGAATAAACAATTTTATGTTACGTTAGATTACGAAAAAAATAATGAACTGAAAGCATAGAATCTTATGGTAGACATACCACATTTATCAGAATAACTGACACTCTTAGAGTATTTAACTACTCTAAGCTGACACTCGATTTCAAAATCTGTACTTGAGAAAACTCTTTGATAAGCTTTTATATTTTCTACGTGATTGTTGTGTATTTTGTATCTGTTGCTTTATAATATGTCATGTGATGCATTAAAACGTAAAACAGTGCGTAACCGAGATTTAGTATTTACTACGTTTGTTAAAAAAACAAGAAAAAAAATGAAAAATGGCGGGAATGTGATGTGATGTTTTATTGTGATTAATAAGTGAAAAAATTATTTCAGACATGGCGTAGGCCTTTAAATTGGGACTATTACGGAGATGACTTCGGCTTTTTGAATTGTGATTATTTCAGACATGGCTTCGGCCTTTAGAATGGGAAAAATATCGGACATGGCTTCCCCCTTTTGAATGGATAAAGACTATAGACAAGGCTTCGGCCTTTTGTATAAGTTAAAACCAGAGAAGAAGAAGACTTTAATTCTAGCCCAGATTTGGAAAAAATAACGACAGACATAGCTGCATGGTGGAGAACCTTTGCCTTCTCTTTTATAGATTGAATAAAATTAAAAGAAAAAACAGTGCGTAATCAACTAGCGATTGTTTCACTTGTCCGTCATGTCCTCATACAAGGTGTCGCAAAATTAAGTTTATATTTGCTTATCTTCTTGCGTAAACGCAACGCATCCGAGGGGCGCTGGGGGTATGTCAATGGGTAGCCCGGCTCTTGGGAATTTAGTCGCTATGGAGCGTTTCTCGGGAGCGGACCGCGCGTTGTGCGTGCGAGAGTTTTACAAAAGCGGCAATTCGGCGACTGCAGCGCGTAGAACATTTTGCAGTATTCGAGGTTTTCGTCACGTAAATGACGCGCCAAGCATACCTCTCATTCGTAAATGGGTTAAGAAGTTTGAAGAGACCGGTTCAACATTAGAAAAACCCATAGACCAAGACCATCAAGAACGGCAGAAAACGTGGAGAGTGTTAACCAGTCTGTTTGTGATGATCCGAGTCTTTCAATTCGGAAGCGCGCAAGTTGTTTAAGCGTGCCTAAATCGTCATTACATCGTATTTTGCACAAGGACCTGAAGCTACACCCCTATAAAATTCAATTGGTTCAAGAGATAAAGCCGCAGGATGCCATTCAGAGGCTTAACTTTGTAAATCAGGCAATTGAGCGCTTTTCGACGTTTACTAACGTCTTGTTTTCGGATGAAGCTCTCTGTCACGAGTTCGTCAAATTTTCCCGGGCAAATTAATCTCCAGGAGAGGTGACATAAATTGGCCTCCACGCAGTCCTGATTTAACCCCTATGGACTTTTTCCTGTGGGGTTATCTCAAATCTAAAGTTTACATTAATAAGCCGAGTTCTCTGGCGCATTTAAAAGTAAATATCCGTCGCGAAATGGCAGCCATCACGGAATCTACTTGCCGAGCCGTCATAAGGAATTTCAGCGTTCGAATAAATGAGTGTCGTGTCCGCGAGGGTTTACATTTGGACGATGTTATTTTTAAGGCATAAATTCCCAAATTGTATATTTTAATAAATAAAAAACATATTTTCTATAGATGGAATACTTTTCTTTTTATTGCTCCACAATATATAAACTTTCTTTTGGGACACCTTGTATTAAACAGTGATTTGTAAGCTTTTGTTTGGCGCCAAAAATATACCAATGACGTATATAGAAATCAACACATAGCAGATGGCTCGTGTTTTTCTTCCTTCACGTGTTAGGAACAAATATATATTTCAATAGCAATTGTCGGCAATTAATTTGTTCTGCAAAAACATTTAAGCTCATCGTGTTGATATTCTGGCTAATAATAATTTGAATAAACGTCATATAGCTGAAATAATTGAAACCTTTATCAACAAGTATGTTATTAAAACCAATCAAACGCAATATATTGCTGAATAAAGAACAATGATGCAACATAACATTATTTTTAATTAAAAACTAAAAACTATAAAACTCAATAGTTTTTAATGCATATATTAACGATTGTTGTATATAACACAAATAAATGCTGGTGGTAGGATATTCATATCGGCCCGAATAGAGACCATCGTACATAGGATGTAAACCCCGCCATAGTGGCACACGCAAGTGTGTCGCGCTCCGGGATCAGCCAGTGTACATCCGGTCTTCGTCGGTGGTTTAGAGTTGGGGTACGATTTCCGGCCTTCTGAGTATTCTGACAGTAGCGTCAGAATACTCAAATGGAAAGGAAAAACACTCAAATGGTGAAGAAGTGGTGTAGACCCTCGACCACTTCCTCGCCTTCTTGCCCATGACGTAGTGTGAAGAAGCAGGCCGGCATGATTATGTTAAGTAGCGGGAGATGGATTGTATCTCGCCACTCAATACTCACTCACTCAAATTGGACGGCACTTACCATCAGGTGCAGTTTGGTCACTTTGCCGTGCCAGAATAAAATAATGGAAACAGTACGTTAATTAATTATGATCGAATTTCGATCTCTAGGCGACCATATATATACTATAGGAAATATCCGTATTCAACGTCTTGGTTATCTTGGAATGGGCATGTGATGAGGAGGGATGAAAGGCATGCGACAAGACTGGTTGATATGAATGTGGATGGACGAAAGAGTCGTGGGAGAGCAAAAAAGAGGTGGATGGATTGCGTGAATAAGGACATGGGCATGAAAGGAGTGAATGCAGATTTGACGGAAGATAGGGCTGCGTGGAGAGTTCTAACCATTTGTGCCGACCCCACTTAGTGTGGGATAAGGGCTTATGTGAATCATACGTAAATTAGATACTAAATTTTAATTCTTTTGTTTCTGTAAATATGTGTGTTGGCTAAATAAATGGTATAATTATTTTTTTGAAGTTATACTTCTTTAGGCGCGTTATGAAAAAATGCTGAGAGTGAAATTTTAAGATGCGCGCGCATACCGTGACACAAAAGTAACACTCTGAAGTTGCCCTAAGTACTAGGCTGGCATGAAATGTAAGGAGATTTGATACCGTTTCATTTCTAGTGACTTCTAGGTAGTAAAAATGCAAAAGATACATCTTGGGTACGTCATCCTACGTCACTGTCATTATTCACTAAGTACCAGGCTGGCATGAAATGTAAGGAGATTTGATACCGTTTCATTTCTAGTGACTTAAATCAGAACCGAGGTGTCATGTGTCCACTTGTGACATTATAATAGGTACCTCGTTATTGTTATAAATATGATTATAAAACGTTTTTCTATGTTTTTGAATAATTGTTTTTAGATTTTAACCAAATTGTGTTTAATTTTGCTGTTTAGAATATTCGATTTCATATTTATATTATTCTTCATCGTTCATTAAAATAATTTATATACAAACCTAGTCAATTTGACTACTTTTGTAAGTATAACTTCTAACGCGCATACATAAGTACACGCACCCATTTTTTTTTTTTTAGTTCCTCGATAGGCAGACGAGCAGACGGGCCACCTGATGGTAAGTAGTCATCGCCGCCCATAGACTTCTGCAATACCAGGGCACAGTAAAGCCGCTGCCTACCATTTGATCCGTACTCAACGTTTTAATTGTTTCTCTTGTTGCAGAAGAGATTCTGAACTCGAGGACAGCTCTGTGGATGTCAGCTGATGGCCACATGTTGCTTTACGCTACATTCAATGATAGTCTGGTCCTGGAACAGAAGTATCCATGGTACGGAGCTGCCTTGGACACTGATGAACCTTCTAAGGTACATTTAGGATTATTTATGTCATGACAAGCTAACTCTGTAGCTAGCACCACATACACACGGTTCGTCGAGCTGATTTCCATAAATTGATGATAAGTGGTGACTCTATAAACAAACCGGACACTAATTTTACATACATATACACTCACGCCTGTAATCCCCGAAGGGGTAGGCAGAGGTGCAACCAGTAGACCCACTTTTAGCCGAATTTATTACGGTCCTATAATGTGATAGGGGCGAGCCTATCGCCATAACGAGCACAATTCCAGACTCCGGGCTGATACTGAGTATTTCTAAATAGAAAAAACCAATATCACTTTACCCGACCTGGGGATCGAACCCGAGACCTCAGCACAACAGTCGTAACCCATGCACAATTAAATCTGCGCCACCGAGGCATTCAACGCACAAATTTTCGTTTACAGTAATTTGTGTCATATTTTTCAAATCTAAAACACATAAGTTTAGATTGCTCAACCTGGATTAGAACCTAGGATCTCACTGGTCTGAGTATGTACTTGTTAAGTGTATAAAGTAATGCTTTTGAAGAAACAGAAGTATATCTCTGTTATTCTCTTATAATCTCTGCGATGTGCTCAAGGCATTTAGCTTGGAGTATATATATATATTTTTGGTGCCTCGATAGGCAGACGAGCAGACGAGCCACCTGATGGTAAGTAGTCACCGCCGCCCATAGACTTCTACAATGCCAGGGCACAGCAAAGCCGTTGCCTACCGTTATATCAGTAATATATATACAAGATCTGTAAATTATGCTTTGTTGCAGACGTACCCAGAAATCAGAAGCGTCCGGTACCCCAAGCCTGGTACTAATAATCCCACGGTTTCCCTGACTGTAGCTGACATCGCGGATCCAAAGCACATAAGGACCAGGCATCTCACTCCACCAAAGGAAATACTTGAAGAAGGGTGGGTGTTTATTTGTTTAAACAAGGTTCTCGAACACTACATTTCTTAAATCCTACTAATATTATAAATGATTGTATGTTTGGATACTTGTTACTCAATCACACAATAACGGCTAAACCGATTTGGTTGAAATTTGGCACACAGATGGTTTATAAGATGGATTAACACATGCTATGATAATGATGCATCAGTATTTTAGATTTATTTTCATTAATAGAATAATGATTATACCCATTCGGTTATAACTTAATAGGCCTGGATATGGGCTTATTCAATACGGTGTTATTCACCTAAGTCACGTTTTATCTCGGCTCTATTTTGTTAATTGGATGGTTCGTGCCACATATTATGACCCTCGATGTTAAGCTAAAATCTTATACGTGTATATTAATACTAGCATTGTATTAAACATTGTCCCACTGCTGGGCACGGGCCTCCTCTACTAATGAGAGGCGTTAGGCCTTAGTCCACAACGCTGGTCTAATGCGGGTTGGCAGACTTCACATACCTTCAAAATTCTTATGAGAATTCTCAGGTATGCACTATGCAGGTTTCCTCACGATGTTTTCCTTCACCGTTAAAGCAAGCGACAATTACCTAACATTTAATACACACGTAACTTTTTAGAAAAATCAGATATGTATTAGAGGTGGGTCGTTGACGGTTTTTACGTTAACGAAATGAAACCGTTTCCTATAAATGGTCAACTAGTTGAAAAACCAGTTGACGTTATTAACTGGTTTGCAAAAACATCCACAGATCTATTTGTTAATTTCCTGTTTTGTTAGCGTATGTCGTTGATTCAACGACGTTGAATGAAACTTATGAAACCGGTTGATAAATTCAACTAGTTTATATGTGCACCCGTTTTGTTCACGTCTGTCGTTGATTCAACGACGTTGAATGAAACAGGTTGATAAAGAGAAAACGGTTGACTCGTTAACAGTAGAAAAACAGTTTAAAAAACGGTTCGTTGTTTCAACGCCCACTTCTAATGTGTATGCCTTTATGTTTCGAACATACGACTTTCTTCTTGTCAGTCCGTACCGCAATCAACTAGACTATCGCTGCTTAGTTAAATAAATTTCATACAATATACATTTCTATAGGTCATGACACTACCTTACACAATACCGGTCCATGCCATAGACGGAGCAAGATAAACTAGGATATAAAATACTTGATGCGGAAATATTCACGTCACTCGGGCTGTAACATCATAAACTTTACTAAATAGTTAACTGTAACACTAATTCACTCTCACGATCTCTCACGGTCATGTGCAGCACTAGACTAGGTCTAGTAATGAGTTTTATTTCACAATATTGCAATAAGGTAACTTAACTTATATTTAGCTGCTCTAATCTAATGTAATTAAATTTAAATCGTATATTAATTGTATGACCAAATATTGTTAACCGGTGTTCGAACAGAGCAATGCTAGAGTTTCTTGCCTTTTCTTCTCTAACGAAATTGCATTCCGAACTGACGGTAGAGTTATAAAATTGACTGAATCTAAATAATGTATAACATTTCATGGATTGAATTTTTTTTTGATTGATTTTGATTTAATACGCACGTGAGTTGTGCCACAATCAATATATCGTTGGCCTAATTATAAACATTCGTAACTCAAAAAAAAACCATATCGGTTTGTATGTCATCAGTGCTTTTCTTCAACTATTCGAACGAAGTTCTTATTTCCCGAAAAATAAAACAATATTGAATATTTCTGTATAATAAAAATACGTGCACTTTCTAGCAGAATTTCTAAAAATAAACAGTTTATTCTCATGTAAAATTTACCGAAAAGGTGTTACGTATTTTAATGGTTCGGCCAACGATATTTATTTACCCATACCATTCATGATCAGAATAAATACACGCAACAGTCACCCATAGTCCTGACCCCACACTAGGTCAAACATGTATCGTGGGAATCAAGAACTCCGACGGAATACGGTCCCACATCACCAACAAACATTTGTCTCGGTGTGGGAATCGAACCCACGGCCTCTCATTTCACAGGCTACTCGCCACTACGCCACGGAGGCTGTCAAGGAGAAGACACATTGTAGGTCATGAGTGATGGACATCCTTACTGACTTTCCCGAGCATTGGTCTTTGCAAAAAAAAACAAATTATTATTATGTATCAATTATAACTATTAAAAACTATTGAATGATTAATAATAAAAATTATTACATATAAATTGAATATACTAAACACAGAGACACAGCAGTAAAGAGCAGCTGACTGTATCTTTCTCGCTCGGGTAAACTCGGCGGTCCCGAGTTCACCCGATCGAGCGTTTCACCTCAGAGCGTGACGGATCAGCCTCACGTACAGCCTACGAAAAAATCTGTGTGCGGTGCGCAAAAAGAAGTTTTCATTTCAAAAAATTATGTTTTGCCCACAGTGACTATTACTTCACGAGCGCACAATGGGTTTCTCTCACCGAAGTGTGCGTTGTTTGGCTGACGCGGACGCAGAATTTATCAGTGGTGTCAGTATGCAAGAGCCCTATGTGGCACTGTCAGGAGGTAAGCTTAGTATTTAAAGCAAGGGAGCATTCTTATGCTTTTAGATTAGATTCTTATAGGGCTGTTTCCTGTGTTTAATTCTGTACATTATTCGATATGCAACCGAATATAACACGCAACAGAAACTCTTTTGCGAAAAGAGTAATCAAATATGCAAAATGAGGTCAGTATTAGCAAAAAGTGCGTAGTGGGATCTCACTATCTCCCTCGCACAACGGTGCAGTAATGGCCATTCTGAAAGATGACGTCACGGCTCATATCATCCTTTTACTATCATTTGACAATTACCCGTTCCAGCAGATTTTAATGGCGTATAATTTACTTGTTTTTATTAAAGATTAAAAACTATCTTTCTGTAAATTGAAGCTGGCTGTTTATAATAGTTTTATATTTGAAATTATTTATTTGACAGTGTTCTTTTACTCGATGTGATTTGTTTTGCTATTCCGTTCTTGGTTGTCTAATATACTACTACAATATGTTATAATGGTTTTAATGGACCTAACAATGGTATGTTCATTGGTTATCCAAAAATGAATAAGGGATACAGAGTATGGATACCGGAGAAAAGAAAGTCACTGATTGCTAGAGATATTAAATTCCATGAAGATGTGCAATCAGAGACTGGAGCTCCAGAAGAACGTGGCTCGTCGGACAACATCAATGATAAAGAATTTATAGAAGTCATTTTTCTGAAAGAGAAAGAACACGATACATTAGAGAGAAGGCAAGAATTTCAAGAAAGAAATTTAGATAATTGCAGTGAAAATATAGGCGAAGAGAACCAAACAGAGATGTCACAAATTGAAGGACCCACAATATTGAAACGAGCCCAAGGTCGTCCAAGATTATTGCGTACTGGAAATGTCAGCCGTCCTAAGAAAATGTACAAAATGGTTGAAGTGGAGCCTATGCAAGTGCAAGCGGAACAACCGCGGCAATTAGAATTGAATCATGAGGCATGTGATATTGATTCTGAAAATTCCGAGGATTCTTTTGCGGATTGTACTGATTTTATAGGAATGACCGAAATTTCTCTAAAAGATGCTTTAAATGGTGAGGAAAAAGAAACATGGGAGGAAGCAATATTAACAGAAATAAGAAGCTTAATAGAAAAAGAGACGTGGCAATTAGTAAAGAGGCCGAAAGGTATAAATGTCGTGGGTTGTCGATACATTTTGAGTAACAAGCTTCAGGTGGACAAAACAATAAAGAAAAAGGTAAGATTAGTGGCACAAGGATTTAGTCAACGATTTGGAGTAGATTATGAAAAAACTTTTGCACCAGTCGCCAGACTACAGTCAATTAGACTAATGGCTGCTTTGGCTGTTGAACTGGGAATGGAAATACACCAAGTAGATATAAACACGGCGTATTTGAATGGTTTTTTAGATGAAGAAATCTACATGAAAACTCCGAAGCTGTTAAAAGAATGTCTAATCAAGCTCACAAAGTCTGAAGGAGAGGACAAAATGACTGTAAATCGAGCAAAGAAAATGTTAGAACAAATAGAAGACGGGTGTGATACTTGTCTGCTAAGAAAATCCTTATACGGATTAAAGCAGGCTGGCCGCCAATGGAATATTCGACTAGATGAAAAACTCAAAGAAATGGGGTTGATGCAGAGCCTGAACGAACCATGTCTTTATTTCAAGCAAAGGGACGGAAAACATCTATATGTATTAGTTTACGTCGACGATATTCTCATTGCTTCAGAAGAAAAAGATTGGATATCAAATTTTAAAAATAATTTATCCAAGGAGTTTAGTCTAAAAGATTACGGGCAGGCAAAGTATATTCTTGGTATAGATTTCACTCGACTTGACAATGACAGTGTCATTCTTTTATCTCAAGAAAAATATATTCGTGATGTCTTACGCCGATATAATATGTTTTCATGTTCACCATGTAAAACCCCAATGGAGATTAATAGTACAAAAACTAGTACGATGAAAATGAGTAGTAGTGTCGAGACTCGGGAGAAATGGCCATTTAGGGAATTGATCGGTTCATTAATGTATATAAGTATTGGTACTCGACCCGATATAACCAATTCCGTCGCTAAGTTGGCCCAATTTACAACTTGTCCTGAAGTGTGTCATTGGAAAGCAGCTAAACGGATCTTACGTTACCTGAAAGGAACTTTAAACTATCGGCTTATGTTTAGAAAAACAGGTAAACATATACAAGGTTTCTCGGATGCAGACTGGGGAAATTGTTTGATAGACCGACGTTCATATTCTGGATATGCTTTTATTTTAGGAGGCACTTGTGTTTCTTGGCAATCTCGTAAACAACGAACAGTAGCTACTTCGAGTTGCGAAGCTGAATATGTCAGTTTGTCGGAGACTATGAAGGAAGCAGTTTATATGAACAGTTTACTGAATGAAATAGGACTTTCAAGGTATAGTAAAGTGACTGTGCATGCCGATAATCAGGGTGCGATATTTTTGGCACAAGATCCCTTAAATCATGCTCGTAGTAAGCACATTGATATTAAACATCATTTTATAAGGGGCGTATTAAAAAATAATAATGACATAGAGCTGCGACATGTACCTACTGTCGATATGGTCGCTGATATATTGACTAAACCATTACCTCGAGTCAAACACGCTCAGTGTGTCAGTGCTTTAGGTATTAAAGCTTCTTAATACTTGTAATTGAATTCTGTTTTAGTAGCTTCAATTTAAAGGGGCGTATTAAAGATTAAAAACTATCTTTCTGTAAATTGAAGCTGGCTGTTTATAATAGTTTTATATTTGAAATTATTTATTTGACAGTGTTCTTTTACTCGATGTGATTTGTTTTGCTATTCCGTTCTTGGTTGTCTAATATACTACTACAATATGTTATAATGGTTTTAATGGACCTAACAGTTTTAGTCTTGATTAATAAAAATTCGTGTCAACTACCCTATTAGGGACAATTTTCAATCCTAGACATGGCGTCAGTTGCAGTTGGCAAACACATAAAGTCCTTTTGTATACCCATTCAAAGGAGGTTTATAGCCATTTGGTTGGATATCAAGTGCAGATACACACTTAAGCTTTAATTAAATATAATTATGCAATAAATTGATTATCTAATAGTTAAATCATGAATAAATAATTGTTTTTTGTGACAATGCACTGAGGCACCTCGTGCCATCATGCGAATTATAAAAATGTATTCGGCTGTTTATTTCGGTGATAAGCGGCATCTGCTGGATTGTCATATTAACATCATAAGCTTGAAGATATAGATTAGTGTCTCAAACTTATAGAAACACATACTCCTTGGAAATTTTCAAGTAAACAGCGACACTTTTAAGTTGACTATAAACAAAACAAAATAATTCATAAAAAAAGAAACATTCCAAAAGCAAGTTCTCTTGAAAAGACTAATTTATTTACGAAATCTACGATATCCTTTTATCCTTTCAAATTTAACCTCTCAAGAATCACATGGTTTTTTTTTTTTTTTTTACATGGATACCGGTGTTCGGAAAAAGGTGATAAGTAGATAGTAAATACAAGCCAACATCAATTCTATTTCCATAATATTAACGTTACAAATACGCTTAACACGCACGTCAATAATAGGTAGTATTTCCAGTTTTTGTCCGGGCACCGGTGTCGGAATAATCCGTAACTGATTAAAATACAAAGCCCAACATCACATCTCTAAAAAACAATAAAATTGTATAACCTAGGTATTAGCAATCATCGATTAAACACAAACTACACTGAGAACGACTGTACGAACATTGATTAAAACCGAGCTACACTCCCGCTAGTTTCGTATAGACTGCCCCGCGTGCGTTGAGGCTTTCCTTTTTAACCGACTTCAAAAAAGGAGGAGGTTAACAATTCGTCGGAATCTTTTTTTTGATGTATGTTCCCCGATTACTCGAATACGCCTGGGCCGATTCGAGAAATTCTTATTTTGTTCAAAAGGGTATACTTCCCAGGTCCCATTGACACCAATTCAGGATCTGAGTGACCCCCAATATTTGCATAGAAATCTAAAGTACCCTTACATAGGTATACAGGATAACATCAGGCTCCGAGAGCTGGGTGGAGTCCGCCCCTGCTCCTCTCTGGTCGGCCGGTGGCGGGGCCCTGGTCACCCTGGCTCCAGTCAGAGACGGACCGGCTGGCCTGTTCCGTCATATTGTCAGGACTGAAAGAAACAACCACGGACCGCGAGCTCTGTCGCTGACGTACGGCAGTTTTGATGTTGTGAGACTCCTGGCTTGGGACCATGTAAACCAGCATATGTAAGTGTTTAAATGTTACTTTTTTATCAGCCTTTTATTTTTTTTATCGACTGCCTCGGTGGCGCAGTTGTAATTGCCACTGCTGTGCTGAGATCTCGGGTTCGATCTCTGGGTCGGGTAAAGTGATATTGGTTTTTTCTATTTAGAAATAATCAGTATGAGCCCGGAGTCTGGAATTGTACCCGGTATGGCAATAGGCTCGCCCCCTTTCACAGTATGGGACCGAAATTCGGCGAAAAGTGGGTGTACTGGTTACACCTCTGCCTACCCCTTCGGGGATTACAGGCGTGAGTATATATGTATGTACTTTTTTTTATCCTGGCAGGGCAAAGTGACAACACTGCACCTGATGGTAAGCGAAGTGCCGCCCAATAAAGTATCGAGTAGCGAGACAATCTATCCCCCGCCACAATACAATCATGACCTGTTTCTTCACACTACGCCATGGCAAGAAGGTGTCGAAGTACTCAGAAGGCCGCAGAACGGTCAAACATCGTACCCTAACTCTAGACTCTCGACAAAAACTACAACGATGCAGTATATTTATTTCTGTCTAAATCACGCACTGTAGATTCTCTCACCACTCTATTTAGGTAGAGTAAAGTTCAAAATTGCGTGTCATGGGTTGTTTTAAAATAAACGCGCTCGTTGGTTGGGAAAAACAATTTATCTTCATAAATATAGCGCTAATATTTGAACCGGCTCAGGGGCGAATCTAATTATAATTTTTGGGGGACTGAAGGATGAACTTAGCTTAGGTGGCTCGGGCTATGGTCTGCTAAATAAATAGTAGACCATTGCGTGGGTTAGGGAACCTATTCTTTATCACAAGGGTTTGTGGATAACTAAATTCAACTTTATAATATTCATTTAAGATCGCTTCGTTTATTTATTTATTTGCTAAAAACCACGGTTGTATTTATATGCATCAGGTGAAATGAAAAGCAAATTAAAATGTTTATTTCGTTACACAAATGTCTTAAATTATGAGTCCTTACTCATAGTTTCTTATCCCGTTGAGGCATGTAATATGCGTGTCGCAGGAGGTCCCTAGACTCACATAAAAATCATTTTACTTAAAATTAGGCTGTCTTTGAGTTTTGGTTGCCTACTCTTAGGTTTATGCATAATAGAACAAACCATATAGTTAACAAACATAAGTACATATGAAATCAGTAACTTAATAGTCTTTTGTATGCGTGTAATATATATGTGTATAAAATCACCGATGTATATGACAATTTTGGCGTATATATAAATTACTCGTACATATATATTATGATTCGGACCACAGCATTCGCAACGATCACCTGCCTGTGTAGCAAACGTTTATTTCTGTACATTTGATATGTCAGTTTTTGTTTGGCGCCAAAAAAGAACCAATGACGTGTACAGAAATCTACACATAGCAAGGAGCTCTCACACGTATCGTTCTTGAATATCAGTAATAGTGTGCTTTTGGAGTAAATGTATTGCCCATAGACAACACAATATATCCTTCCAGGAAGTTCACTTTATGGATACCCTGTCTGTGATTTGAGTGTACGTGCATGGATAATATCCAGTTATGGACACCGGTTATTAACCGACTTCAAAAAAGGAGGAGGTTAACAATTCGTCGGAATCTTTTTTTTTATGTATGTTACCTGATTACTCGAAGACGCCTGGACTGATTCGAGAAATTCTTTTTTGTTTAAAAGGGTATACTTCCCAGGTGGTCTCATTGGCACCAAGTCAGGATCTGATGATGGGATCTCAGAAAAATCAAGGGAAACCTCTAATTTTATAGTGGCGCATAATTTGTTTTTATTTCAGGGTTAGAATGACAATGCCATTTTGGGTTAAATTATAAAAATAATGTATTACTATTGATAAATCGCTTAATATAAATTTCTACACTCACACACCCACAAACACACCAGACACTAAATAAGATGTTAAGTGTACTTACTTGCATCGCGATTCTTGTAATAAATATCGATAATAATAGTTGTATGTCAATAGTTAATAAGTTTTTAGCAATAGAGTGTGGCTTTTGTTAGATTAGTAATTTTGTATTAGGTATGTCTTTTTTAATTTTCATTGTTGGAGTTACTTTTGTTTTATTTTTATATTATTTATTTAAGCAATGTAATGGAATCAAAAATAGGTCAAACTGAAAATCAGCGCTGTAGCATATGCTACAGCACTAAGCTGAGTTTGATCCTTTTTGATTTTTCGTTTTTAAGTGTTTTTTTATTTTTGTTTTAGTGAAGAACCAAATTATCCTCTTTCTTTCTTTCTAAATGACACCGCGTAACTTACAATCGTTATAGCCGAAATCAAAATGGGTGTCGGCTGTCAAAAACAGTTGGTATAACAGCTAAAATATTGGAACAACTGATCGATGTTGACATTTGAAAAATAATACGCGCGTTTGCTTAATTTTGGAGGTAAATTCACAAAATGTCCATGGCTGGTCCGCGTCCAACATAGGCGCCGTTATCTTATATACTCGGCAAAATGCTGGTGTACTGATTACACCTCTGCCTACCCCTTCGGGGATTACCGGCGTGGGTGCGTATGTATTTAAAAACAAACGACAGTTGTAATAAAAACTCCAGTATATCAACGAAGGATCACTTAACATTTTTAATTATTCCTTTGACCTGCTTTTAGCACAATGTAAGAATTTTCCTTCTCCGCGTTAAATATTCAGTACAAATGTTTATTTTTAATATACGTCCGTCTGTATTCATTCATAAAAGTTTGATATTAAAACTTATTCAACAGAAACTGTATTTAAATTCAAGACCTTTTAATAAAAGGGAAAACGGATTCAAGGAATGTTCTCTTCGTAAATTAGTTCAGATTCGTAGCTATAAATCATGGATTTATTTTAAATTACAGTCCCGTTTAAGACGCTGTACAATTATTTAGATATTATTTATTGAAATTAATGTTGAAGAGATTCTTTAACTTATATACTTGTAATATAATAAATAAAAAAAAAACACCCAACAGTCACACACATTGCCCCGATCCCACACTAAGATACGAGTCTTGTGTTGTGGGTATCAGGGACTACGAGAGACTTTCGGTCTCACAACGCCCAGACCCCGGACACAAATGTCTGTCTATCACACAAACGTTTGTCCCGGTGTGGAAATCGAACTCACGGCCTCTCGTTTCACAACCGGCTACTCGCCTACTGCACCACGGAGGCTGTCAAATATATCCAAGTCACAAATAGTGATGATGATGATTATGATGATATAACTATTGATTATCTGACAGCCTCCGTGGCGCAGTTGGCGAGTAGCCGGCTGTGAAACGAGAGGCCGTGGGTTCGATTCCCACACCGGGACAAATGTTTGTGTCACAGACAGATATTTGTGTCCGGGGTCTGGGTGTTGTGAGACCGAAAGTCTCTCGTAGTCCCCGATACCCACAACACAAGACTCGTATCTTAGTGTGGGGTCGGGGCTATGTATGTGGCTGTTGGGTGTTATTTATTTATTTATTTATTTATACAATACATATGAGGGATTAAAAGACTTACTGACACAACCCAGGCCTAAAACAAATATTTATGGATGATACATATCTGTGCCGCCTTATGAACGTACTACTTACTATCTGGTCCAAAGGCAATGGCTAAATAAGTATATTAATTCTTTCTTTCTCTCGATGCGGGATTCAAACCAGCAGCCTCTCGTTACGCCAACGTCTATGCGCCCACTGCACTACTTCAAACTAATCACAAACATTCACAATACTATATATTTATATGTGGTATTTCAATGTGGTAGAGCGACGCTGTAGACATATTTTGTTTACAGCATGAATAGGCCGGCTCGACCGAGGTAGTATCACTGTCTCACAGAAAACCAACGTAAAGTGACAGTTTACTGTCGCGTTTCGTATGGTAAGTGAGATATCCGGAGGCCCAGATTCCCCCTTCCCTTCCCTAATCCCTATTCCTGTCCTTTAAGGCCGACAGCGCATACATGACTCTTTCGGTATTGTGGATGGGCGGTTCATCACTTAACATCAGGTGACCCACTGGCTCGTTTGTCGGAAAATTCTATATAAAAAAAAAGATTTACACTCACGACTGCAATCACCGAAGGGGTAGACAGAGGTGTAACCAATACACCCACTTTCCGCCGAATTTATTTCGGTCCCATAATGTGATAGAGGGCGAGCCTATCGCTATACAGTGCAGTTGTAATTGCGTACGACTGCTGTTATGAGATCTTGGGTTCGATTCCAGAGTCGAGTGAACTGTTAAGTTTTTCTATGACGAAATGCTCAGTATAAGCCCGGTGTCTGGAATTGTGCCCGGTATGACGGTAGACTCACCCCCCATCACATCATGGGACGGTAATAAGCTCGGTGAAATGTGGGTGTACTAGTTTATCTGCCTACCCATTTGGGGATTACAGGCGTGAGTGTATGTATGTACCTGTTCGTAGATACTACCTGGGCATACCTGAAGGCAAGCCGGGTCAACAGCACTTATACAGGGTGTCATCAGAAGCGCCACGACAAGGCTCGCCGCAGAAGCTGCCTTACTGCGTTACCTGTAACTCACAGGTAAGTTCTATTTTTAACCGACTTCAAAAAAAGAAGGAGGTTGTCAATTCGTCGGAATCTTTTTTTACAGACTGAGATGCGAGAAAGTGGGTCACTTGATGGTAAGTGATCTATTGTCCATGAACAATATCAGAAGTATCATAGGTCTATTACTGGGCTTAGATGAAAGCAATAGGAAGGAGTAAGATAGAAAGCATGCACAAAATTCATTCACGGTACAAGCAATAGCTAGCTGATACTTCACGTCAGTTTTCTGTGTGACAGTGGCGATAACTTAGTTTTGTCAAATTCCAGACATTCCACTACCGTCTAAATCAAGGCAAATGCTCGGAAGAATTATTTAATCTTGTTCTTTCCACACCAGAACCAAGTGTACTGGCTTGTGGAGACAACCCTTGAAATTATGTTTAAATCAGACAAATAAAAACGGTGTTATTAGTGAATCTTTTAAACAGTTATCATATCATTGTACAGCCATCCCCATCAATAAACCTGGAGTACTACGGGAATCTGGCATCTTCTGGAGATATCACGTGGGACAGTGATTGGGACGAGGAGTTACCGGCCACATCGCCATCACCTACTAAGAAAAAGAAGAAGAGGCATCCAGGTATACACTATTTCATGCCTACTATCATATTATTTGCCTTATCCGCGGACAGAATTCAATTTACAAATATCTGCTGAAACGCGGAGGTTGTGGCGGCGCACAATACGAATGTCAAACGCAATCCTGAATCTCGGTAGTAAAGTTTGCACGACGCTTCACATATATAAAATGGGCCGCGACGGGTCGGGCATAACACTCGCCTGACTGGATATCTTCCCCTTCGCTAGAGGAACACTATCACAAGTTCCTCTACAAGTGTTTTGCTGGTGGTAAGATATTCATATCCGCCCGAATAGCAACCACCGTACACGGCGAAAAACTCGCCATAGTGGCACACGCAAGTGTGTCGCGTTCCGGGATCAGCCAGTGTACATCCGGTTTTTGTCGGGGGTCTAGAGTTGGGGTACGATGTTTGGCCGTTTTGCGGCCTTCTGAGTACTCTGACAATAGACCCTCGACCGCATCTTCACCTTCTTGTCCATGGCGTGGTGTGAAGTAGCAGGATATTTTCGCTTTCGCTAGTGGAATACTATCACAAGTTCCTCTACAAGTTTATTTATTACCCAACTGTCAAGGAAGGGTTATGTTTTTCGCGCGTATCTTTTATTTAAAATTTTAATTTACTTTTTTGTAAATTTCTTAATTACCTACGTGGTGGTGGTTATTCTCAATCTTGTTTTGGACTTTTTAGTGCATAACTTTTTTGCAGTCGGGTTTTTTGATTTGTTAGTATTTATTTTACTAATTAAAAACCTCAGCCTCTTTCGGCGTAAGTAAGATATTTCCAGAGAAGCCCTGGTATGTTTGGATTGCTGCAGCTACCATCTCTGCTCCCTTACAATAAGGACGCCCTCATCGTATTAAGGTCTCACGCTGTTATCCATCACAGAGTCGTGGCAATCCATTTTTTTATTCCTTTTTTTATATTTCCGATATTTTTACCCAACAATGGTGTGTTAGTTAACCTGAACATTATACAGCCTTAAAAAAATTATAACAAAATTTAAATTAAAAGATACCTCGCTGATGCATATACATTTGGAGCAATGAACTAGCTAGCTTCTGAAATTCAGTAAAACACTGATGAAAGTGCCTACATCATGTTTGGCTGGTGGTAGGATATTCATATCCGCCCGGATAGCGACCACCGTACACATGGCGAAAAACCCGCCATAGTGGCACACGCAAGTGTGTCGCGTTCCGGGATCAGCCAGTGTACATCCGGTTTTTGTCGGGGGTCTGGAGTTGGGGTATAATGGCCATTTTGCGGCCTTCTTAGTACTCTGACACTTGACCCTCGACCGCTTCTTCACCTTCTTGCCCATGGCGTAGTGTGAAGAAGCAGGCCGGCATGAGTGTGTTGAGTAGCGGGGGATAGATCATCTCTCGCTACTCAGTACTCTATTTGGACCGCACTGCGCTTACCATCAGGTACAGTGCGGTCACTTTGCCGTGCCAGGATAAAAAAAAAAAAAAAAAAAAACATCATATCGATTCAATTTGTTTTCCATATTATGTGAGACCCGATTAGTCATCTTATACCAAACAAGAGACACTAGTGGTATTCTTCAAAATTTCCCATTAAAATCAAAGAACCTTGATACCTTTTATATTAATAATAATACTAGCCCTGTATTAAACATTGTCCCACTGCTGGGCACGGGCCTCCTCTACTAATGAGAGAGGTTAGTCGTTGATAGACTTCACATACCTTCGAAATTCTTTTTGAGAATTCTCAGGTATGCCGGTTTCCTCATGATGTTTTCCTTCGCCGTTAAAGCAAACAATAATTAACATTTAATGCATACATAACTTTAGAAAAGTCAGACAGGTGTATGCCACTTGCGTTTCGAACATACGACTTTCGTCTTGACAGTCCGTACCGCAACCAACTAGGCTATCGCTGCTCTCTTTATACCTTATCACTTCATATTAAATTTCATGTTCTCCCCTAGGAGGAATGCCGCAGAACGTACCGTGTCTGTATCACGAGGCACACTTCAGCACCTCATCAGCTTACTTTGTACTGGAGTGCCTTGGACCGGGAGTACCGACGTCCAGCCTGCACAAGACTGCCTTACCTGATCCCAGGCTCCTAATGCACTTAGAAAACAATACTGCTGTGAAGGTAAGGAACAAGTATAAGAATTATGATTTTGCTACAACACGCTTGCGAACACCTTGCATATATAAAACAATAGAAAAGAAACATAATTGACCTCTATACTAAATCAGACTAACTGACTACTGCCTCGATGGCGCAGTTGTAATTGCGCATGCTTTACGTCTGCTGTGCTGAGGTCTCGGGCTCGATCCCCGGGTCGGGTAAAGTGATATTGGATTTTCTATTTAGAAATACTTAGTATCAGCCTGGAATATGGAATTAAGCCCGGTATGGGGATAGGCTCGCCCTCTATTAAATTATGGGACCGTAATAAATTCGGTGAATAGTGGGTGTACTAGTTACACCTCTGCCTACCCCTTCGGGAATTACAGGCGTGAGTGTATATATATATACTACATCAGACCTTATAACTAGAGAACATGCTTCTCATACATTTTTGGTAACACACCATCAAGACCAGCATGTGATGTATTCACGTGAGACCATTTTTTTAAACACAAAGATTGGATTTGATCGTAAGGTCTAAAAGTCTTCATAATGTAAAAAAATGTTGCACAAAATAAAGGAATAACAAATAACACTTTGTTATCTATTTTACAAATACGATCAGAATATCGCTAAACTGTTTTGTTTCATCGTTTTGTAGTCAAATTCATAGTTAAATATTAATTGAATATCAATACAACATCTCAATGTTGTTAATTGAATACCGCAATATCCAATAACTGAGGCATGATTCTCTATGGCTTTGCAAACGCGTAACGAGGCGCGTTAAGTTAACTGCATGTTATTCGCGTGTTATGGTATTCTGTAATGCCATAACATGCGAATTACATGCCAATAACATTCCAATCCATTTCTAGAAAGTATACGCCTTTGCAATGTTATACTTTCAAAACTAACTTTAAGCGAAATAAGAACCTTGTCGCAAACTTTTCGTATTTAGGATAAACAGCAACTTCAAGGGACAAATATATTGCCAACATAACGTACTAATGGTCACGTAAGAAAGACCCACAAATTGCGATCCCTGTTATTAGTAGTATCGTGTGTCAGGATTATACACTTTTGTGCTGAAAAGGGAAGCTTCCGAACCATTTGCTGGATAAACTATTACATTTATAAATAGATTTTTGTCAACAACTACACTGAGGGGATAAAGTGTTTTTGCAACCTTAGGGGCTATGTTCTAAACAACAAACAATTACACGTACATCATACTAATTACATTTATAAATGCGAAAGTTTGTATGGATGGATGGATGGATGTTTGTTACTCAATCACGCCAGAACGGCTTGACGGATCTAGTTGAAACTTGGCACAGAGATAGATTATAGTCTGGAATAGCACATAGGCTACTTTTTATCATGGAAAAATGCACAATTCATATGGGATAGAAAGATGTACTAGCTTAAGATGGCTCCATGGATTTTATATTTTTTCTTTCAAAAATAACTACCACGCGGGTGGAGCCGCGGGCAACAACTAGCCCCCTATAAAAGCATCGAATCTGCACGGCACACAGCAGAACATTTTTTAAATATACACGCAGGTGACATTTATAAAATAAATAAGTTTTATCGTTTACGGAGAATCTATTTATCCATAATTCTGTCACCTTTTTATACAGGACAGCCTCCATGACGCATTAGGCAAGTAGTCGTCTGTGAACATGAGTCTACGGCTTCGATTCCCTTGCCAATACAAATGTTTGGGTGATCCCCAAAAAATCGTTTGGGTCCGGTTATTATGAGACCGAAAGTCTTTCGTAGTAACTGATACCTACAAAAACAATACTCGTGTGTTACTGTCCAGTCAGTTTTATGTGTGACTGTTCTTACTCAGGTTTGTACTACAATAAAATTCACGTTGAAGAATAACTTGTTGCACCGACCCTGTGACGCAGATATATAGAGGGAAGAAAGCAATTTTAAGGAGTCATCTCTTCCAATTTTTAACCGACTTCAAAAAAGGAGGAGGTTAACAATTCGTCGGAATCTTTTTTTTTATGTATGTTAGCCGATTACTCGAAGACTCCTGGACCGATTCGACAAATTCTTTTTTTGTTTAAAAGGGTATACTTCCCAGGTGGTCCCATTGGCACCAAGTCAGGATCTGATGATGGGATCTCAGCAAAATCGAGGGCAATCCTCAAATTTTATAGACCATGACTTGTTTTTTTATTGAAGTCGGTGTACTTTTTATAATAAACGGTAGCTCGAAAGTGTGATGTATGTTAATAATCACAAACAATAACTTTTGTTTCTGGATATAATCGGGTAAACTTGATAATAAAGAATAACCCTGATTATTTTTCTTTTTTGTCACGAATGAAAGGGAGTTTCCGCTCTTCCGGTTTTATCGCAAAACATTTTCGTGTAACGGGCCACTGGAAATTTCCCCTTACAGTAATGAAGTGATTTGTTGTTTTATCATTGAAAACACGGAAAACAGCTGTTTCCTTAAAGGATAATCCGAAATTGGGTCCAGTATTTTGTTTGCTAATATGTATATTTTTGTTCGTCACCTAGTTCTACTTATTACTACGGACCCCGGGCAAATATAGTCCTGTCATAGAACATCTTTTATGTAGACCGTTTCGTGAAAAAAAATTACCTCGATAACAGCGCCACCTATCGTTCAAGTGGTAACCAACCATATTCACGTCACGAACTTCACAAATTCGTTTCACAAAATACAGTTAGACAATTTCAGAGATTAGGATGTACGAACATCGGGGTTTTTATATATTAAGATTATATAAAAATCATAATGCATGTTCAATTAATTATGAAGATAATATCTTGCAGTAATATTTTCTTCCAGGTGCCAATCCAACTGTAGATCGTTTTGGCGTAATATTTTACTAGCTGTTGCTCGCGGCTCCGCCCGCGTGGAGACCATATTTGGGAGAAAAATGACGGATGTTCATACAAACTTTCAACCCCTATTTTACCCTCTTAGGGGTAGAATTTCGAAAAATCCTGAAATATCTCTTTTTTGTTTTTAACTAAAAGGCCAAATACCAATTTTCGTGCGTTTAACTTCAAAAATTACGAATTTTCATACAAACTTTCATCCCCTATTTTACCACCTTAGGGGTGGTATTTCCAAAAACCCTTCCTTAGTGGATGCCTACGTCATAAAAGGTACCTACTGTCAATATTTCAAGTCTCTAACCCCAGCCGTTTAGGCTGTGCGTTGATCGATCAGTCAGTCAGTTTCTTCTTTTATATATACAGATATTATACTGTACGATCTTATATTTACACTAGCTCGATGGCGCAGTTGTAATTGCGCACGTGTTACGACTGCTGTGTTGAAGTCTCGGGTTCGAACCGCTTCGGATAAACTGATATAAAGTTTTTCTATTTAGAAATACTCAGTATCAGCCCGGAGTCTGGAATTGTGCCCGGTATGGCAATAGGCTCGCATTATCATATTATGGGATCATAATATATCCGGTTAAATGTAGGTATACTGGTGACGCCTCTGCTTACCCCTTCGGGGATTACAGGCGTGAGTGTATATGTATATATGATCTTATATCTTGTAATATTGTAAAGAGTTGTATATTCTAATGAATATATTTTCTTTTTTAACCGACTTCAAAAAGAGGTTAACAATTCGTCGGAATCTTTTTTTTTATGTATGTTCCCCGATTACTCGAAGACGCCTGGACCGATTCCAGAAATTCTTTTTTTGTGTAAAAGGGTATACTTTGGTATACCCAGGTGGTCCCATTGGCACCAAGTCAGGATCTGATGATGGGCAATCAAGGGAAACCCTCAATTTTTAAAGTGACGCATAATTTGTTTTTTTTATTGAAGTCGGTGTACTTTTTATGAATTTTACTTATTAATTAAACCACAAAGATGGAAAGCGCTTTAAGTTCTCACTCTTCTGATGAAAACGCTGAAATACTGTATAGTGCAAGCAGCCGCATCGGAATGTCTGTTTCATTTAGTTCAAACTATTTCATTAATAGGAAAGTGCAAATGGAACTTCGCTGGTGCTCGAAAGTAATTTATATTTCAGTAATTTAAGACAGATATTTGTGTCCGGGGTCTGGGTGTTGTGAGACCGAAAGTCTCTCGTACCCACAACACAAGACTCGTATCTTAGTGTGGGGTCGAGGCTATGTGTGTTATTTATTTATTTATATACATACGGATATAAAATATATCCTAGTGTACTTTATTACGACAAAAGAATTTCCAATAAAATCTTAGTGTATCTCGAGGTAGCATTTTGCTTTATTTCATTCAAATCGGTGCATTCAATCAAAAGTTATACCTGTTTGTATCTGTATTATGCAATTTAGTTATGAAAGATGAAATGATTTTATAAATAATATAATATAACTTCCACGCGGGCAGAGCAGCAGGTAACAGCTACTCGTTAATAAATACAGCGATTGCTTAGTTGGCAGTGGTGGGAACTGAAGACACAAAAGTCATTATACTTTACTATACTTTGTAAGTGTTTATTTCTTAGAGTAGGCAACATCTAAAGTTTATGTAGAACAATTATTTATTACTTACAAAAAATCTCTCCATTTTTATAGAAGGTATATAAAATAAAAATATTTACTTTTATTTAACCAATGTAGCCGAAAGGTCGCACGATGAAAAAACGCTGAGTATTCCCGGATTTACTGTACATCCCCTTAAAAACCAAGTGAAAGTTTACGATAGGCTGTTAAATATCGAGATGTCTATAAAAATTTACGACTTTAGGAACAGATATAATAATTAATAAATATATTCCGCTCTTACTAAATGAATATAAATCATTCGTTCTTTTGAGACTTACAGACGTAGAACCTGTAGAGTAAGAGTTGGACTGGAAAGACTAAGATCTAAGACGAAGACGACGAACTAAGAATTCCCAAGTCTTAAAGTCATGCCTTTTATCAAATAAAAAAAAACAAACATTAAATGAATCCATGAAATGTTATACATTATTTTTTATATGGCTACAAGCACTGTGTTGCTGTGCTACAATATACATTATTTAGATTCATTAAATTTTTTTTACAATTTTTTTTAATATGTTCTTAGAAATGTTCAATTGGTATTAAAAAACTCTGGAGCATTAATGGCAACTTGCATACGAAGGTTTCATACAAAAAGCCATATACAAAACATGTTTTATACTAATCAAGTATTTTATAATGATATAGGGACTATTACACAGGAAATAATAGCATCGATAGCGTTGCCAACTCCGAGAACCTTCTCGGTCCAGCTATCCAGCGGCCACGCAGCGAGAGTCCGCTTACTGCTTCCCCCAGGGTTGAGAGAAGACGAAGTCACCAAGTACCCATTAGTATTAAAGGTGTAAGTATTAAAATAAATAATAATAAATAACTGTTCAAATGTCCAATTAATTAGATCTGGCTCACGAGGTTGTTGACATGTGGAATGTTGACTCAGCTATTATTGTCCCGATAGTCGTTACTGCCAATGGGCTGATACCAAAGAGCCTCGACCAACATCTTCAGAGGCTCTCAATTGGTCGTTGGGTCAAAAGCCAGATACAAAAGGCAGTATTATTGGACACGGCACGAATTGTGAGGAGGTTACTCACTCTGGGGTCCTAACCGCCCGGGGCTTGGGTCCTAGGCCTCGCCATCGGAGGGTGCACATTTTTATATATTTTTAAATGTATTTTTATAATATAATTTATATTTAAAAATGTAAAAAAAACCTTTTAAATAAAGAGTACTGTACAATAACTGTTCATCAAACCATATAAAAATATTGTTTATGAACGAATGTAAATTTTTCATATTTAGTTAATGATTTGTACTGAGCAAGGCTTTTATCGGAAAGACCTGAGAGTGTTAGAAATAGGAAAACATTCGATACGCTTATTTTCGAAAATATACAGAAACACAAATATTCTTCATATTCGCATCTTCTAGTTTTATAGTATCTTCTATTAACCCAGTACATGGTAAAGAAGAATAGTTGCAAGATCAGGCCTCCAGTGAAGCAAAGCTTTCCATTGATGAAAGGCGTTATTGGCCTAACTTAATTAGAAAATTGTATTCAAGTACAAAATATTTAATGAATTTTAAAACCGAAATCCAAGCATTAACCCCTGGAGTCCCGAAGGATATTAAAAAAGTAAAGTAGTACGGAGTAAATAGAAGCCAAAATCAATTTTATTTACATAACATTAAAGTCGAAAATAGTATGTAAAAACGACGAGTGTGTTGCCAGTGTTGTGGAGCACCGATGTTCCATTGGGACGTGAGTGGAGGCAGAAGTAAAGACTTGATCTTTTATAGCCACGGTGCCCCAGGCACTCAACTGGTGACAGAGAAATGGGACGTAGACTGGGGCTCACTCGCGGCTAGTGCTGGGGCGGTGGTGGCGACGGTGGACGCCAGAGGCGCTGGAGGAAGAGGCCTGGGTGCACACCACACGCTGCATCGAAGACTTGGGACAGTGGAGTTGCAAGACCAGCTGGAAGTGGCTGAGTAAGTACCAGACGCATATAGTATTTTGATCATTCATTAGATTTAATTAGAAAGAAAATAAATTTTATTTGGTCAACACTTTACATCACACACAAAAAATATTAATTAATAAAGTTTTTTATTCATAAAAAGTACACCGACTTCAATAAAAAACAAATCATGCGTCTTACCCTTTAAAATTTGAGGGTTGCTCTTGATTTTTAAGAGATCCCATCATCAGATCCTGACTTGGTGCCAATGGGACCACCTGGGAAGTATACCCTTTTAAACAAAAAAAGAATTTCTCGAATCGGCCCAGGCGTCTTCGAGTAATCGGGTAACATACATAAAAAAAAAGATTCCGACGTATTGTTAACCTCCTCCTTTTTTGAAGTCCGTTAAAAAACACTTATTCTTAAAGAGAACAATCATAAACCCTTAATACACCCGCTACTCCTTAATCTGGAACACCTGTGTCTAAAGTATGACCAAGAAGGCCATAGCACTTGCCAGGTAGTAAAATACTGCCTGGCGCTGATATTCTGCCTAGGCCTTTCTAAAAGCCCATGGACATTGTTTTAACGAAGGTCAATATTATTGTAACGTTATCGAATGTATAGTTTTAGCTATAGTCACACTTAACGAATATAATTATTTATTTAACAATAAAAAAACAAAGCTGTCTATAATGAAACAATTCGATAATAGTATATTTGAGTATGGAAAAAAACTCTAACAACAGTTAAACATTGACTACGGTCGAAACAACACGCCCAAATTACATTAAAAAGATAGAAATGATTTGCTTTACGAATTTACTCAGGTAAAAGTTACTTTACAGGTTGGTAAAATACTGCCACACTTCGCAACTTTATTTCTTTGTCGATTATGATCCATGAAATCAATACGCCAAAGTTACTATGTAAAAGTTGGCCAAACTAAAATTGAATACGAACAAACGTTACACTAACAGAGATCTAAGACTTCAACTTGACTTTTTAAGACTAAAAGCTTTAACTTGAAAACCTGTTATTGAGTCATAGCAAGTTGAATGTGATAATATTACGCTTTTTATAATGGTTACCACATCACACTTTTTCAACAATGATTTTAAAATTGTATTTAATTATCTATATTGAGCACTGGTATGACGTATTAGAAGAAGAAATGAAAGTCAAAACTTCCATGGATGGATTGTAAAGACCGAGAAAACGTTAACGCAGACACTAGCACTTGACTAGGACATCAAGAAGATAGAAAGAAAGATATATTGAAGTTTATCAACTAGCCTCTTGACAATCATTTAGAACCATTGTTTCTCCAAACCACTCAAAGATTTCTAAAGATATTTTGCACTGTCCTTGATGAATTTAATGCAGCTTAAATATATTACCGATGAAGTAGAGACTCTCTGTCTCTGTATACTGTACTGCTGCTGTTCAAGCCACTGTCCACTAGACGAGTTTTTCATCATATTGTGTAGCACTATAATCAAAAATATTAAAAAGTAGTCTCATTTCTAATATATAAATAGTAGCATTTTTATTAGTAATAGTAAGTGGGAATTTAGATACCCATCCACTATAAATGGCATATGTCCCACCACAATGTGCCAAAGGATCCAAATCAGCATGTGCCAAACTCGACCTATTCCACAGACACCTCGACAGCCTCCGTGGCGCAGTAGGCGAGTGGCCGTGGGTTCGATTCCCACACCGGGACAAATGTTTGTGTGACAGACGGATATTTGTGTCCGGGGTCTGGGCGTTATGAGCCCGAAAGCCTCTCGTAGTTCCTGGTACCCACAACACAAGACTCGTATCTTAGTGTGGGATCGTGGCTATGTGTGTGACTGATGGGTGTTATTTATTATTTTATTTGGCGCTGGTTTCCATCTGGACCCTTGATGTTGATATTCGTGCGTTCGTATCGGATATACTTCTACCACCAAAACATAATCCTAACGATTCTAAAACACTCATCGACTTTTATTAATTCCGCGTTTCTACCAAGCAAGTACTTGAAATATTCCAACCTGTAATACCAGGTGAATCAAAGAATCTCTCATTAGATTTCAAACGTTTTGTGCGTTTGAAGGTAGCTCTTGACCAAGATTCGATCAAGCTTTAGTTCAATCAAGCCGTCAATTTTAATGATGCTGATTCTTTGTGAAAGACGGATCAGACAGAAATACAGTTTGGTTGTTGTATTCGAAGTGATTGATCTATAAAGATTTTCCAATATCGGAATATGGGTAGCTCTGTTAATTATCGATGTACTTCAACTTGAGTTTGGAACCGTGAGATTTTCCACAAATTAATAATAATAATAAATAATAAAAGCCTTTATTCAGATACATTCACAGTTTACATACATTAATTACTACGCTTAAGGATTGACGACATCTATATCTGTTTGCCCAATGGTGGCAAAGGCCTCTCCCAACTTCTTCCATTCGTCTCTATCTCGGGTTGTTCTTGACCATGTTGTTCCTGCTATTTTTTTTATTTCGTCTTCCCATCTTTTATATTGTCTCCCCCGTTTCCTCTTCTTGTCTCTAGGATACCAGTTCATTACAGTTTTGCTCCACTTTTCTTGCCCGCGTTGTGTGTGACCTGTCCATCTCCATTTTTGTGTTCTTATAGTGTATGTGACACTCTTCATTTTTGTTGTTTCTCTTAGCGTTATGTTTTTTATTCTTTCCGATTTCTTGAAACCCAACATGCTTCTTTCCATAGATCTCTGACAAGTTTCGAGCTTCCGATAGTGAGCATTAGTAAGGGCCCATGTTGGACAGCCATAAGTTAGCACTGGAAGAACGCATGTGTTAAACAACTTGGTTTTTAACTTAATACTTATATCTACGTCTTTCATGATTTCCTTTAAAGACCAATATCGTTTCCATGCATTTCCTATTCTTATCTCGATTTCTTTTGAAGTTTGACCTGCTGTTGAAATAACTTGTCCAAGATAAGTGTACTCCTGGACATACTGGATTGAAGCATTGTTTATTATAATCGGTTCCTCGACGCTGTTGGTCATAGTTTTTGTTTTGGAAGTGTTCATTTTTAGCCCTACTTTGCGACTTTCCTTGTCTAAGTTGATAAGCATTTCTTCTAGTTCGTTTTTATTCGAAGCCAGTATTATTAAGTCGTCAGCAATCTCAGATGAGTTAGTTTTTCTCCATTTATATTCAATCCACATTTTTCCCAGTCTAATGAGCGAAATACTTCTTCTAGCACTGCGGAAAACAGTTTTGGAGACAAAGGGTCACCTTGTCGAACTCCCCTTTTTATTTTTATTTCTTTTCCTACGCGTTCTAGTTTTACTTTTGCAGAACTATGTTTATAAATGTTTTGGATAATTCTGATATACTTGTGCTCGATTCCTTGCAGTTTAAGTGCTTGCCAGATTTTTTCATGTTCAAGTGAATCGAAAGCCTTGAAGTAGTCTATGAAACAAACGTAGAATTGAATGTCATATTCTTTGGCTTTTTCTATAATTTGCCTGATGACATATATATGATCCAGAGTTGAGTAGCCACTTCTAAATCCTGCCTGTTCCCTTGGTTGGTTCTCGTCCAATTTCCTTGTGATTCGGTGTAGTATTATTTTTGCAAATATTTTATATATATTGCTCATTAGACTGATTGGCCGATAATTGTTGATATCACTTTTATCGCCTTTTTTGTGGATCAATGTTATTGTTGAAGTCGACCATTGCTTTGGAACGTATTCTTTTTCTACAACCTCGTTGAATATTTGTGTCAATATCGGAGTAATAAGTTCTTTACAAATTATGAGAGTCTCATTACTTATGTTGTCCGGCCCAGGAGATTTGTCTCTCTTTAGTTCCTCAATTGCTCTTTCCACTTCTCTTGGTAGTATTTTAGGGACAGGTTCTTCTTTTTCTTTTCTCGTTATGTCTGTCTCTTCGGTAGCTGTCTTTTGCGAATATAAATCGCGATAAAACTCAGTGGCCGACGCTAGGATGTCTGACCTCCTCGTTGTCCATCTTCCGGTTTTGTTTCGGAGATTTGGAATCCATTCTTTTTTATTATTCAGTTCCCATAAAGCCCTTTTTATACCCCCGGTCTTAACAATATGGTATTCGAATTTTTGCCGCCTGTGTTTCTTCCGGTCTTTCCTCATGTTTTCTTTGATTTGTTTGCTGAGCTTGGCTATTTCTGTTCGTGTTTCTTTAGTTTTGTTTTTAGTTTCTAGAAGCTCTACCCTTCTCTCAAGAAGCTCCTTTGTTTTGTCTGATACCTCATCTCTCGCCTTCCTATTAAAATTTTTGATCAGTGTTGAATTGAGAATCTCTTCAAGTTTGTCGTACTTTGCTTGTATATCACTGCACTCGTCAGCTGAATGTGCAGGATTTGCTAGGTGGTTCTTTATTTTATCAGTATCGATTAATTGTTTGTTTGTTGGAAGCTTTACTTTGAATGGTCTGATATGATTTTCTGGATTACTTATTTTTAAATTCCCTCTGACCATTCTGTGGTTACTGTTAAAATTGATATTCTTGATTACTCTGCAATCTTCGAATGCTTTGTTCCTGTTGGATAAAATGTAATCGATTTCATTTTTATACAATCCTCCAGGGGATATCCATGTCCATCTTTTTTGTTTGTGACTTTGATATAAGGTATTTAATATTTTTAAGTTGTTTTCATACGCTAGTTCTATTAGTTTCTCACCGTTTCTTGTTCTTTTCCCGTAGCAGTAGGGTCCCATAATTAACTCTTCTCCTGGTTTTCTTTCGCCAATTTGAGCATTAAAATCTCCCATTACTATAAGATTTTTGTGCGCGTGTTCTTTGATTGTAGTGTTGAGTTCTAAGTAAAATGCATCAATAACTGTTGTACTCGATTGCTCGGTGGGCGAATAAATTTGCACTATTGACCATTGTTCTTCTCCGAAAGTTAGATTAAGAACTGCTATTCGTTCTGAGACACCAATTATTTCCTCTACACTATCGCGTATTTCCTTTTTTAGTAAAAACCCTACTCCATGTTTGCCTGGCGTTTCGCCTTTATAATAAAAAATGAAATCCTCACATTCTTCTATTTTCTCTCCATAGCGTCGTACTTCGCTGAGGCCTATAATAGTCCAATTTATACGTTTTAGTGCAAGCTTGAGTTCTAACAGGCTTTCTTCTGTTCTCAGCGAAAGAGCATTGAACGTAGCAACATAATATAGTAGATTTTTATCCTTTTTGGGCTTAGAGACGCTGTTTTGTCTTGTTTTAGTTGGGAGGTAGTAGTCTTTGAACCCCACGGTGACAAGCCGGCTTGGGGTATTTTTATCTGCTATTTTACTGCCATTGTTGATGTTTGCTTTGTTTCTTAATTTCCAGTTGTCCGTGTACACTAGTTTTTTGACTCGGAAAGCGATGCTGCTCTGCCCCGTGAAACATAGTTGAACATATTAGTCTTGATAGTTTTCTTTGGTGCTAACGTAGCTTTATGGCTAGGTGAATCGTTAAGAGAATCAACTTGGTCCCTCTTCCTTTTTGTATTGTTTTCCTCGGTTGGATCTATTATTATAAGTTTATCTTTCTTCATGTATGCGATCTTGCCTTTTTGTCTTTCCTGTAGTAGTTGTGGTAACAATTCCTTCCTTTTCTCCAGCACTTCCTTTGAAAAATCTTCTTTTACATACATGTTCGAGCTGATTTTATTTCTGTTTTTAAGAATGGCGTTCCTCTTCCACATTGAGTTAAAACTCACTAGTATCGGACGAGCTGTTTTCCCTTTTGCACCCAGCCTGTAAGCGTTATTTATATCGTTATGTTCAATTTGTACCTTGGTTTCTTTTTCTATTGTTTTTTGTATATAGTTTAGCAGGGAACCATCATTTCCTGTTTCGCTTACCCCAAAGAAAATTAAATTGTTTTTCCTTCTTTCATCTTCTAAGAACTTGATTTTGTTTTGCATATATTCGACTTTTGATTGTAATTTTTTGTTTTCCTCCAAAACCATCGTCAGTTTTTCATCCATGTTTTTTAACACACTTTTTGTTACTGATTCCGTTATCTCCTTAGTTTGTATTAACATTTGTTCTTTTATTTTGGTAAGTAGTATTTCCATTTGATTATCCATTTTTTGGGGAAATTTCCTAAAGTGGTAACCCCTTTTGCTATTTTCCGACTGGCAACTCAGTTGTCTGCTGTCAATCCGTCAGTTGCGTCGTTTGGTTGGTATTACTTTATTAGTACTCAATGACACTTCGCTTACCGCTAACTTCACAGTTTGCTGTATAACCTCTAAACGTGATGTTGGTTTGTGTGGAATGCTTCTTTACCTGCCTTTTCCTCTATGCAAATCTGTCGAATGGTTCGTGTATGCACCACTTGTGTCTATTGTAACTGTTTTTTTTTACCGTAAAGTGAAATATGTTGATATTTGAATTAAATTAAGTGCGAGCGTTAGCAATGGATGTTTATACTTTTGACACCGGAAACGGAAAAAAAAAAAAAAAAAAAATTTTTTTTTTTTTTTCCACAAATTAGGAAAGTTTAAATAGCGTCTTGATAAACTTTACAAGATGGTTTATCAGTTACCAGTTTTGTTGAACTGAGTACATGTACGATGTATAGAAGGAACCATAATCTGCTAGGAGTAATAATCATCTAATATACTTCGACCTGATAGCCTAGTTGGTTGCGGTACGGACTGTCAAGACGAAAGTCGTAGGTTCACAACCCAAGTGGCATACACCTCTGACTTTTCTAAAGTTATGTGTGTATTAAAATTTTAATTATCGCTTGCTTTAACGGTGAAGGAAAACATCGTGAGAAAACCTGAAATCTGAGAATTTTTCGAAGCTATGTAAAGTCTGCCAACCCGCATTAGGCCAGCGTGGTGGACTACAGCCTAACCCCTCTCATTAGTAGAGGAGGCCCGTGCCCAGCAGTGGGACAATGTTTAATAGAGGGCTAGTATTATTATTATTTATATACTTCGACCATCAATCGGTTTGATGCTTTAGGATTAATTCTCTTTATGATTATACAATAAAGAGTTGTAGTATTGTATTGATGTAGCCATTTTTAGAACGGGCTTCTGCTTGAATTATTATTGTTTAAAAATAATAATACAATATTGTTATGGAATAACTTATCATTCTGGATGATAGAAAAATTGAGTTAACGAAAATCTGTACCAAAATTGTTACTAGACATTATTCATTTTATATACACAGTATATAAAATGTATGTAATTTAATGCCAAACATATTCAGTCAGCTTTAGGATTATGCTGGAATAAACAAGGTATAGAAGAAAAAGATACCTTCACCTTTGAAATTAGTATGAGAATTCTCAGGTATGCAGTTACCTCACGTTGTTATCGTTTACCGTTAAGGCAAGCGACAATTAACAATGAATATACACGTAACTTTAGAAATGTCAGAGGTGTATGCCATTTGGGCTAGTCTCGAACATACGAATTTCGCCTTGACAGTGCGTACCGCACCCAAGGCTGTCGCTGCTATATTCCGCTGACAGCCTCCGTGGCGTAGTTGGCGAGTAGCCGGCTGTGAAACGAGAGGCCGTGGGTTCGATTCCCACACCGGGACAAATGTATGTGTGACAGACATATATTTGAGTCCGGGGTCTGGGTGTTGTGAGACCGAAAGTCTCTCGTAGTCCCTGATACCCACAACACAAGACTCGTATCTTAGTGTGGGGTCAGGGCTATGTATGTATGTGACTGTTGGGTGTATTTATTTATTTACTTAATGCCAAAGGCAATCACTCCCAGTCAGCCTTAGGGTGATACTGAGATGAACAAGGCATTTAAGATATAGAAGGAAATTATATATTTTTTTATCCTGGTACGGCAAATTGCCCACACTGGACCTAGTAATGGTAAGTGGAGTGTAGTCCAGTTAGAGTATCAAGTAGCGAGAGACAATCTATCCCTCGCTACTCAACACAATCATGCCTGCCTGAAAATTGTCTTTCATTAAAATAATGCCTTCCCATGTATCCATTTAGTCTAACGCTCCAGTATGACTTGTCCTAAAGGTACCTCCGCGAGTCCCTGCACTTCATCGACTCGAGACGGGTGGCGGTGTGGGGTCAATCCCACGGGGGGTTCCTCGCCACCCTGGCTCTGGCCAGTAAAGTCAACGTGTTCCATTGCGGCATCGCCATCACTCCCATTGTTCGCTGGCGGTATTATGGTGAGTAATAAATACATACATAAGCACGCCTGTAATCCCCTAAAGGGTAGGTAGAGGTGTAACCAGTACACCAGGGTTGCCAGAAGCAATATATTGGGAATGTAATAAGAGAAATAATTGGGAAACCATTCTACGGAATGGAACTTAGTATGCAATCTCTGCATAATGTATGCATATAGAGGTATTTCCGATCCACTTCATATCACTGCTTGAATAATTAAGTTTACTATCTGTACCTTAGATTCGACTTAGACTGCCTCGATGGCGCAGTTGTAATTGCGCATGCGTTACGATTGCTGTGCTGAGGTCCTGGGTTCGATCCCCGGGTCGGGTAAAGTGATATTGGGTTTTTCTATCTAGAAATTCTCAGTATTAGCCCGGAGTCTGGAACATGTGCCCGGTATGGCGATAGGCTCGCCCCCTATCACATTATGGGACCGAAATTCTGCGAAAAGTGGGTGTACTGGTTACACCTCTGCCTACCCCTTCGGGGATTACAGGCGTGAGTGTATATGTATGTATGTATGTACCTTAGACTCCTAAGGCTTAGAGCTATTGTATAAGCTATATAACATCAAATGCAAAAACACAAATTTTACAGGAAAGGCAAACATGTGTGTAATACATTAATTGAATCCATAAATTGTTGTTTAAAGGTATTACAATGCACTAAGACGGATGAGAGGAGAGTGCATGCTACTGAGATGCGTATGTTAAGATGGAATTTGTGGGGTCACAAAGTTTGAAAGGATAAGGAATGTGTATGTAAGGGGAAGCCTGAAAGAAGCACCAAAGGTAGAAGAGATGAGGTGTGCAAGTGGTAGATTAGCTTGGTATGGGCATGCGATGAAGAGGGATGAAAGGTATGTGACAAGACTGGTGGTCAATATGAACGTAGATGGACGAAAGAGTCGTGGGAGACCTAAAAAGAGGTGGATGGAATGCATGAATGATGGCATGCGCATAAAAGGAGTGAATGCAGATTGTACGGATGATAGGGCTGCGTGGAGTTTTCAAACCATTTGTGCCAACCCCACTTAGCGTGGGATAATGGCAGGTAGATGATAAGATTGGGCAGGTTATTTAAAGTTATTATATATGCACTAATCATTGGCAAAATGTTGGTTCAGTAAATTCATACTCGTCATTTACGTTGTTTCATCTTTAGCATCAGCATATGCGGAGCGGTACATGGGCTTCCCGAACGCGACGGGCAACTACCGAGGGTACGCAGACGCTGACGTCACGAAGCAAGCGTCATCACTTCACGACAAGATGCTGCTTCTCATCCACGGCACGGCTGATGACAATGTACATATACAGCAGACCATGGCGCTGGCCAGGGCCTTGGCTAACCTCGGCAGCATGTTCAGGCAACAGGTACAACTTTTGCCATTGAATTCTTGGTTAATGTGGTAAATTGGTATTATGGTTGGCAAATTATTAAGACTAACGGTCTATTCATAATGAGTTATCGGAGCTTTATAAGGTCGTTAATAGGAGCTTGTTTAAAAATGTTGAGCGTTTTATCTCTATTGAGCCATTATGAATATTGTTATCTTTTGTCTTTTTGAATGGGCCTACCTTGTTACTGAATTTCAAAAGTATGTGAAGTCTACCAACCTGCATAAGGCCAGCGTGGTGGACTAAGGTCTAACCCCTCTCATTAGTAGAGGAGGCCCGTGACAAGCGGTAGGACACGATCAATATAGGGATGTTATTATTCTATGTGGTTCATTTTGGATGATTTCACATACTCACACTTATTAGGTAGAGGTAAAC